>OZ014477.1:31029383-33516523 GCA_963965965.1 Trididemnum nubilum | reverse complement strand
TGTCGTTTCAATTGATGCTGAAACTCAAAAATAACACAGAAAAACATTTGAATCAATTGCTCTCCTATGGCATAATTTCAATCCGCTCACGATGTCACGATTATGACATCAAATTCACACCCAAGTTTTGTTTGCTTCTCAAAAAATGGAGACCACTTCGCAATGGTTTTTGCATAGAGTAAAAAACTGAACTTACTGAATAATGTGCATACATTGATCGTACTGTGGCAAGAATACAAAAAAAAGTGTTTACTTTATCTCAATGTTCTGTACGCCTATTGATTTTCCCATGTTTTGGAGATTTTTCTTGAAAGATGCACATGAAAATGAAGGTCTGGTTTAGTTGCACTGCTAGCTAAGTAACTTTGAGTAGATGTTATGGTGTCTTGCAATGGTTTGCGAAAATACTTAGAGGTAAAGTTGCAAATATAGCGCAGGTTATTAAATGGGGCCTTCATTTGAAATAGGCTATTATTGAAATAATCCGGAATATTTTTCTGAACACGTTATTGAAAGTTCCGTCCAGAAATTCCTCACCGTTCTTGAGATATCCTCTAAAATCCGCTAATACTCCGCTAATCCGTGACGTCACTTGCCCGAGTTTGGCTGAGTTTGTATGGGCTGTGTAAGGTACAGAGTAGGTAGGCAACAGTTTTGAATGCTTATCCTTGTCTAAATTAAGTGAATTATACCCTATTTTATTCAAAACTGTCTACTCTATACCTTACACAGCCCATACAAACTCAGCCAAACTCGGGCAAGTGACGTCACGGATTAGCGGATTTTAGAGGATATCTCAAGAACGGTGAGGAATTTCAGGACGGAACTTTCAATAACGTGTTCAGAAAAATATTCCGGATTATTTCAATAATAGCCTATTTCAAATGAAGGCCCCCTTTAAGCTACGTACCATGGGCGTAACCGGAAAAGAGCCAGAGGCTTATCTCCGACCCCCATTAACTTAAATTTTTACGCATTCAATTGAAATAAATAGCGCGAGAAAAACAAAGTTTTAAGGAATTGAAGCATCGATTTAGAATTATATAAAAAAGAAAAAAACAAAAAAAACATCAAAAAATTATCTTCACCAAATTTCTGCTTTTTAAGATATATCGTTTCTGTGATATTATTTTCATTTCATAGTTTTTTAAGATTAAAAAGAAAAATCGATTCACTAAGGAAGCTCAACTAAAGATTACATTTCAACTATAAAGATTATTAAAACCGGGGTGGGCTAGTAAATCAATGGCTAAACATTTTTAGCCATCGATTTAGTCCATCCTAGACCAGTGTTTTAACATTTCAAAGTTTAAAAGATCTTCCCTGTAGTATTGTTAGTTAGAATTGATTTGTTTTAATTGATATATCTTACTGTACCTAAGTCGTAAAAGTATTTCTGCTAGTTTAAGTTGTAACACTACTTTATGCTGAAGCCTTGCTTTCAAAGACTTTTAAATTACTTGTGAAAAATACTCTTAAACATTATTTTGGAAAAGATGAAATTTTGACTGGTAGCACTTTAGGGGAGATCTTTTAAAATTTGAAATGAAATTTTGCAGAAACCATACGTCGTAGAAAGCCGAAATTTGGTGAAAACACAATTATTAGGGAGTGCGTGCGAGCGCGTAATAGGCCTACCTTTGTTTTTGTTTGCGAATTGTGGCATACGAGGATTGATTTGCTCATAACTAGCAAACAGTAAAACCTAGAAAGTTAAAATTTGAACTCAAAATGATAATTAATAAAAGCGTCAGGTGTGCCAATTTTGGGGATCCTAGGTTTCGTGATCGTGAATTGAGACGTAAAAAAACATTAATAAACGGTAATTTGTGGCTTAGTAATTTAGTAATTCGCCTATAACTCAAAAGGAACTTGGCGTGTAAAGCTGAAATCTGTACACAATATGGGTGCATATACTGTAAATGGTTTATGTAAACCAAGTTTTGGGGGCACCCGGTCTCGTGAACGAAATGCTACAGACCGAAAATGGACAGAAAGTGGACATTTTGAACCGATATATCTCGATAATTACCGATTTTGATGGAAAAGAATTTGTGATTTTTGAGCACACTATCAACCACCTTTCTTTTGGTTATGTTGGTTCACCCCAACTTGAATACTATTTTTTTTCTTTCTTTTTAGGTTTTTCTTTTTTTTTTTTTTTTCTTCTCCGACTATCTACTTTTAAACAGCTAAACGCACTGTATTCAAAGTTTGAGCGATTGAAGATATCAGGGAGGACTGGTGTGTGACTGAAATCGGGGTTGCCAGGTTGGGAGGATCTCTCTCAATCGGGTTCTCCAAAATTTTAAACTTAAACAGTTTCAACGAGATGGATAAAATTTTCAGAATGGGCAGTAATTAAAAATAAACTAAACAAAACCAAAATTGGCCGTTCCACAATGGGATTTCCCCTCCCCAAATGGGCCTTCCGAAATTCAAACTTTTTAACCTTTAAAGCTAGACACATGAATGCTGAAGTAAAGTAAATATAAGGAAAAGAGAAGATATGAAAAAATTTTGGGGTCCCAAAATCGGTTTTTCCCCCTAGAACAGGGCACTCGAAATTGGAACTTCTTAACCACTCATGCTAGGCACACGAAATTTTCAGTGTAGATAGACTTTAAGAAAAGATAAAATTTGAAAAGATTTCATATTACCAAAACAGGGTTTCTCTGAAACGAGGCTGCAAAAATTTTGAACTTTTAAACTGTTAGAGGCAGATGTATCAAATTTTTGGAATGATTAAATATTAAAAATAAACTAAACTCAACAAAAATGGAGGTTCAAAAAGGGATAGTTCCCCCCGAACCTGGCCTTCCAAAATTCAAAGTTTTTAACTTTTTAAGCTGGAAACATGAATTATTTAACACAAGCAAATATAAAAGAAAGATAAAATTGTCTGCATCTGAGCGCTGGATGATGTTTGGACATTTTTTTTTTGGTCTTCACTTGATTTCGGGGAAAAAAACTCTTCAATTTTTGGTGAAGGCCTTTTTTTTGTCTTTACTTGGTTTGCTCACTTAAAAAAATAGTGGTCGAGCTTCATCCTCCCCCCAATGTAGAAAATAGAGCAAAATCGGGGTAAAATTGCAAATTATCCCCCCAATGCTCAACATAAAGCGGCACCACTGAGCTCACGGGGTGGTTGATTTTTTTGACTTTTCTCTGAAATAGTTATTTTGATGACAAAGCAAAAATTTCAAGGCAAATTTCCGCGTAAGTTTTTAGTACAAAAGATATTGCCAGAAATAGTGCCAAAAGAAATTTCTGGTACAGAGCCCTCAACCTGGACCGTGGTATTAATGTAAAAAAGAGCTAAAACGTTAAAGCAGTGGTCAACGAATGATCTGAAAAATAAACCGGCGGTGTTTGACTTGTAATGTACTAAGGAAGAACTACAGCCTATAATCAAGCACCAGTTGGAAGGGAAAACTAAGTTTATATTTTTCTAGCCATGATCGTTGTAGATTTTGACTAGTTTGCTGGCAAGTAACCAGTCAAGGTCAATTAACATTTCATATTTTTAGTTTTTTCAGTAGAATAAGCAAAATGGGGCTGTAAAATTAGTTTATTTGCTTTAAGCTAATCCTTTTTTAACAAAGATTTCTAAGAATTTAAACCCCCCAACTGGAGTAAAACTTTGTTGGGCATAACCTAAAATGCAGGTGATTAGCGGCATAAGTTTTCCATTCAATCAAAAATCTTGGCTACGCTTTAGCTACAAACCACATACTTAACTGGTCACCATTGACCTACGTATTTTTCAACAAGAGCAACTAAAGTGATATTACTGAATGATAAATAACTAAAAAGGTACCTGAACAAAAATAAATCTAAATCTGAATAAGGTAATAACATTACCAATAAATGGTTGCTCACAGATTCTGGAGACATTTGGAGACATCTAAGATTACCCGGAAGTACAGCCCCTCAACCAAAAGAATAAAGAAGTGGAAAAACTTTTCTTTGTGGGCTACCTTTATTTTCACTGGAAAATTTTATTCACATTTCTATTAATTTCCGACTCAAATCTATTCAGAAACTTCAAATCTAACTCTTTAAATCCTTTGGTAATCTCTAAAACTTAAATGACAAAATGCGCAGATAAAAATTCTTTATTGACCTTTTATTACCTCTAACTTGAAATTTTTCGGTGAAATATAATCACTCTATTCTTTTTATTGACAGGATTTGCATTGGGCTATCTGACAGTTTCTACTTATGTTATGCTCGCGCGTTACTTCGACACAAAAAAATACCTTGCCTTTGGCATAGCCCAGACTGGAACTGCTGTCGGAACGTTAAGCTTGGCTCCGCTAGTTCAATTTTTTGTCGACTTCTATGGCATTAATGGAGCAGTTTTACTGGTTGGTGGTTTGTCTTTGCAATGCGTGGTTGCGTCAGCGTTGATGAGACCAATTCATTTAATCACTGACAAGTCGACTGAATCTGCTGAGAAAACTTCTCTTCACGCTATACTGAACAATGCTGTAAGGTTAACAAAACTTCCCAAAATTTGGATTGTTATTTTTCTTCTTCTATTCACTTTCGGAGGCTACAGAACTTATTTGGCTTTCCTTGTTCCTCTTGGTAATACTTTTGAATATGCAGATCCCGTGAAATCTTCTCTAACCTTGACAGTTTTTTGTAGTTGCAGTCTCTTGGCACGAATATTGATTGGTGTTGTGGGAGATTTAATGGCCGAAAATATTCTTTGGCTTTTGTTTATTTGTGCAATCGCATCTGCTGTTTGCATGGTAACCGTTTGGTTTATAACCAGTTACACTTGGTTATTTGTAAATTGCGCTATCTGTTCGCTTACGACAAGCACATGCAATATTATGGTCGTGCCAATTGTTTCCGCTGTAGTGGGAGATGCGGATTTGCATTGGGGGATCAGTCTAACAGGATTCATCTACACGCTTTTTGGAGCTGGCTTAGTTCCATTAACTGGTAAGTGCTGTATAATATTGCACCATGTTTGCTGTACCTGTAATTGTTGGCAGCGTGGTCGAAAGGCAAAGGCGTAGTTTTTACGACGACCTTGATTGCATGATCTGGGTTTAGCCCACACTCTGGTCTCGATGTTGTTTCCTTGGATAGAACGCCGTACAATGACTATTTCTGCTGGGTGGCTTCAAAGCAGCGGCAAATTTACGTAGAAGTCAAAAGTTAATCTGAAAGCCTGGAATACCGTCAACTCCAAAGCCGAAGGTTTTGGTAAGTTGAGACTTCGCAGTTGTCACAAATAAAATCACTCTTGACATGTACAGTAAATCTCACAACCATGGTTGTCAGATGCGGGATTTCTTCCCCAATTTTTTTGAAACCAACTCGTTTTTTTCAGTGGTTGGGGGGTTAGAATTGAAAAACAAAATTGTTTTCTTAACAGGGTTAGAACTCTTATGGAATTTTTGGGATTATGTGGGACACAAATATCTTTTTTTTGATCGGTATATTTTTAGCAAAACACTTAAAATTTGGGTGAAGTTGACCTCAGATCAGGCAAAGACCTATTTTTGGTCTTCACCTCAATCTCAGGCAGGATTTGCTACATCAAAGTTGTTTGTTTCTTTTACTGAAAGCATTAATATTTTTTGGGGGGAGAAGGCGGGTGCTCTGGCTGAGTTTTTTATTGATTTGATTTGGCAACACTATTCTTAATGCCATCACAGATTGTTTTATATACTGGTCAAATGTTTTTGAAATAGGCCTAGTGTAATGGTAGAATTGTTTTGAAAACTGCACTCAACCTTTTTACATGAGGTTTTACAATGGTGTTGAGAAAAAATTTCTGCACCATTTCGTCGTTTGCCAAATTGCGTTGGTATGAAAGCCTCATAACAGCATCACGAAATGATTCGTAAACTAGTCAAATGGTGCTGAAACCAACGCGATTGCGATAGATTCATTAGAATCGTTACAACAATTTCAATTATGTTGAAAATCTTGATGCAGCAAAAAAGGTTTTTGACCTGCTCCATTCACTGCGCTATTCTTTATTAATTGGAACGACCGACGCTCAGATTTCTTTCCTTTACTGGACCATTTTCGTTACTAACGAATACAACATTTGATAATTATGCAAAGGGCTTATAAATGATTGGATTCGAAGGGTGTAACGCATCCAGCAAGAAGTATGATCAGAAAATAAAACATACCTTTACCTAATTCAGTATTCTACAACTCATTGTTTTCGAAGTATTTCATCTCAAGATTAGGAAAAAATCACACTCTGTTTTGCCATTAAAAGATTAATTTGCATGCTTTGGGCTATTAGTTAACTTTCCTAAGCATTTATGTTACAACTCTAACCCAGTGGCACATTGCTGAAGCAGTGTAATGCTCTATCAAAATACTTGTGAAAGTTGCAATTTGAGAGAAGTGTAAACTTTAACTTGCAGCACTGCCGGGGAGATCTCCCTACGTTTAAAATAATCTATCTTTAATGACTGGTTGTAGAAAACTGGAATTTGGCGAAGGTATATTTTAGGCGCTTCAAAATGTTTTGAATATGATCTTATTTGGAAGTCATTGTGCCGAATTCCCTACCCCAGCAAGCATTTTGGTATAGTTAAGAAGTTCGCCCATACACGGGACCCCCCGAAAAATTTTGAACGATTAAAGCTAGGAAACTATTTTTTTTGCCCTCATTTGATATTTAAGGCCCAAATATTCAATTCTCAAATGTGCAATTTATTTATTTCAGAATTATTTGTTTCAAAATGAGTACGCAGCAAATTTTGTTACGTTAAGCGACAAATGTTTTGACGTAGTATGGAGATTCTACCCCCAGAAATCTCCCCAAATGCACCCTCAAACAATTTTTTAATTTCAGCTAAAATATTATTATTGCTTAATATTATCAGTTGATAATTCAGAGACAAAAACTTAGAAATATTAATAACAATTTGTTTCAGCTATAAGTTAGTTCAGAGTTGCTCCTTTTGACAAAAAAAAAAGATAGACCATGGAACGACATAGAATGTCGAAACATAATGACTAGAACGTTTAAGTAATGTCAATGCAAAGCAAATAGCCAAAACGTAAACAAACATTTTTTGTGAACGTTTCAAGACATTACTGGTCTCATCATCACCAGATAAATGATTGTAACTTTGCATATTTTCTGCGTAAATTCAGAATGCTTACAAGGCCGTTGGTTATACCTTAGGGTATTTACTTGTTTCGTAGCATGTTTTTATACAGATAAATATTGCAGGTTACAGGCAATAGTCTTGTACGCATTCTGAATTCACGCATAAAATATGCAAATTTACAGTACATAGTCGCAAACAATATACCAATATTTACAGTACATGGTCGAATTCTGACTTGTACTGTAAATATGTAAATAAGTAGGTCTACCATAAATTCATACTCAACCAGATAAAAATTTTTAATGAAATAGAGCTTTCCAAAGAATTTTGCATGTAAAATAATTAATTTTGGCTATAACGTACGTTAGTGACAAATGCAGCAGTTTAACGAGAGTTAAATAGCTTGAATGCAGTAATTTTAATTTGCAAAATTAGAACCGAAAATAAATGACACATATATGAAATAAGAGCGTTTTGGTCATTTTCTAAACCAAATTTCAATATTAAAACATAAAAAGCGACTCAAATTAGGCCAACATATTTATAACATAAGCAATAATTCAAAACGTCAAACCCTGTTTGTGCTATCAACTAAACTCTGCTTGGCAGCTTCCTTCCGTCACATACATGAAGGTTACATATTGAAAAGGGTCACACATTGCTGCCGCATAAAAAGATCACTCAAACTAAAACAATTTCCTTACCTGTTTTATCATTAATTATACACGGGAAGCAATCGTATTTGCGTTGTCAGCAGAACGAAGAAAAGTGCTAGGCTGAGATTTATCGACAACAAGAACACGGTTTCCCATTTCGAATTATTGGTTAGTTGCAGATGCGCTACTCTGAAGTGAGTGACTTTTTATGTTTTTAAATTGAGAACAGTTTGGAAATAAACCAAAGAGTTCTTTATTCAAACATATACGCTTCGTTTATTTTGGGACTAATTTTTCCGATCAAACTTTCTGGTAAACTTGAACCCATGCGTTATTGCATCAGACGAATAAACTATGATGTTTTTTTCAGGTTTCCTTATCGACATTTTTGACAACGTGCACTTAGGCTACATCGTTGCTACGTCTTTTATGTTAATTGGGTCGTTGTTCCATGTTCCGTTGCTGCTTCGGTTAAAAAAAAAAGAAACTACACCGACCAACTGAGCTTCGATTGATTAATTTCGATTAAGAGGGTTTCAACAACGTCGTGTTCGCGATACGAAGATAAGATGCAACGGCATTACTGGAACGTCCGACGCTTGCGTCGCGTGCTGCTTTCTTTTTACTTGGCAGTTTTGCTACGTACGGGTGCGAAGTTTCAGACTTTTGCTTATAACTCGAGAATGGATAGGTCTAGCTTCATAAAATTCGGAAAGTAGTTTGAAATTAATAAGATGTTTGTTT
Source organism: Trididemnum nubilum (assembly GCA_963965965.1). Lineage (NCBI taxonomy): Eukaryota > Metazoa > Chordata > Ascidiacea > Aplousobranchia > Didemnidae > Trididemnum > Trididemnum nubilum. The sequence continues at coordinate 33,508,020 of OZ014477.1, read as the reverse complement.
GTACAAAAGTTCGAACAATAAGTTCCATGACTTCGGTTTTGGGGTCTGAGAACGGCTCCAACAGTTGGCTTATATAAACATTACAAACGGCTTAAGTACGACAAAAAATTATTACACAAAGTTATTGTGTAATGTATATGACTTAAGATGCCTTTCATCCCAACCAACTCACTTTTGGTCGCGATGAGGTGTTTTCTTTTTAAAGACTTCTACGGTCATTTCCTAAACCGCAAAACAACAAAATCTAATATCTGTGTGAAATAATAGAATAGCAAACGCAGTTTTGCCCCTTGAAATTTCTTGGTGCCAGGCTTCTGGGAAAACCCTCAAAATCGGCCCCCCAAAAATAATTTTTTTCAATGATCGATTAAAAGAGCTATTTATTTATGGTATCAAAAGATTTTCAAAAGACAAATATTTTGAGATGATTTGGGGGTGCCACTCCCCAGAAACTCCTCTCAAATAAACCTCCAAAATGAATTTTTTGAATGGCTTAAAACTAAAGTGCTAATTTTCCTTACTCTCATTTGATATTTAACCGACAAAGGTTTTCATGACATAGTTTCGGGTACCGTTCACCCTGATTAGCCGTCCCCCCACCCTAAGTAGCCACCCTAGTATAGTCTAAAACTGCCCTTAGTAACTAACAAAATCGATCTCGGACTAATATACAGAGCTTCTACATAAATAAATACGTTATATATGGTTTCAGTTTTGTATGTAATTGTAATTACATTTTATTCATCATGTTGTCTTGGCCAGGAGACAGCGAAGGGACCTTCCGGTCTTCGAGTCAAGCTGCCACCTGCCCATCTGTCTACCACACACGGTGGAGGCTTCACACTGTCCCTTCAATTGTTGAACGTCAAGCAGGGAAGCTGTGAATATCAATTTTTTAGTTTTTGGTTTGAGACGACTGGCAATCGAATCCGAGTCTACCGCTTCATTAGCAGACTCTCTATCTTAAATTTGTCCGTAAGATATATGATCTCACAGTGCATCGTCGAATAGCCAGCAGGGACAATTTCTGCTGCGATAAAATAAAGTTAGTTTTTTCAAGTATAGTCAAGTGCAAAATGATTTCTTTTTCATCGCGTTTTAGTAATCGTAGAGCACCCACTGTTATACTAAGCAGAGAGTAATTGGCGTGTATAGTTTTGGTCTTATAGTATCTACAGGTTATTTACTTTAGGTAAATCATGTATGCCAAACAAGTAAAACTCTTTGCGATGAGCTAATTTTTTTCAATCATCATTTCCGCAATAACTGCTTTTTTTTGGACTCAAACCAAACAATTGGAAAACGTCCAAAAAAGTAAACCTAGGATGCCACATCTCGAGAACCTTTCAAAATGGACCACAAAAAAGCTATTTTTAAAGAACTGAAGCTGGAGAACAAATGTTTTTAATGTTAATAGATATTCAAGAAATAAACATTTTGGGGCCAACCGTTGAGAACCCAAATTTGCTCCCCAACAATTGATTATTTAATGGCTTTAGCTATTAAGAAGTTTTTTATTAAAGAATCAGTCACTGTGAGGTTGATAGATATATTTTGACACTGTTTAGAAAGGCAATCCCAGGAAGAAAATATTTTTTAATAGCCTTATTAACTGAACAATTTTTTATTTAAGAGTGCATCGGTCCTTTACTGGTTGCTCACGCGGTCCAATCTCGTTTCTTTTAATGTGTTATATTGCGAGTAAATATTTGTTTTTTCTGCAGTTGAATTGTGATATTTTGTCGCGATGCTTTGTCACGTTCAATTTTTATGTACTTAGCGATTTTTTTTTCTTTTAATTTTTTTTCTCTTTCTTGTTTGCAAAACAACAATCACAACGAACAATCAATAATAGTAAACCACAATAAAGACACAGCAACAAAAGATACGTTATAGCATGCACACAGAAATAGTAATTACCAAAGTAAACAGGATTTCAAAATAGCACATGGTAACTTAAAACCTAAATTATAATTTAATTAGCTTTACACTTGACGTAAAAAAACAACCGAAAGTATTATGCCTGTACAGTAATAAGAGCCTATGCCTCAGAGTCTGGTAAAGTCGTTTGAGGTGTTCTGCTAAAAAAAATTGACAAACCGGCACGGATGATTAAAATTTGCATCCTTGGTTAAGCGTAATATTCGATGAAAAAGTTTAGATTTTAAAGACTTATTAACTCAAGACGACTTAGTGTCTGCTATGATCGGAATAAAGGGTCGCAATATTTTTTCTAAAATCAAAATTTAGACCACATAAATGATTAAAATTGTCGCTAATTGAACATGAAAGTCGACCGTTACATGCTCATTTTCAGCCTTAATCAAAAAAGCATCGTTCAGAACTTTTCGACCATTCAACTTTTAACTAGACCGTTCTAAACCAACTATGGTTTTCAATTATAAAAGAATTAGTTATATTAATCCGATTTCGTCTCAGACAGTCGTAATTAATGCGTAGTATATACGCTTCAAGTCTGCAAATGCATAAATTTGGTTGCTCGAATTAGTGACTAACCAGTTTTAAAGTGTTCAAGCTTGTAGTGTGTATTGTGCCGCTGTGTGGCGCTAAGGAGCAATTATGATTGTTATTTATTGCAACCAAAGTTTTTTTTTATGCTCTCGTAACTTAACCGCGGTTTTGCTTGAAAAAATTATTCAATGGTTCAAATCATGTAATAAAATTTTTGCTCTACAAAAGTGTTTCATATATTGAAGTTGAACACACTGCAAAGTACAATTTCGTAAAACTGCTGATTATTCAAAACTCTTGAACTCAACTACGCTCACAAAATCTATTCAAAACAATATATTGAGAACAATGTGCTGAGAAAATTAATAGTAAGCTAGAGACAGCATACAGAATCTTATAGGCACAATCAAACCTTTGATTAACAGCCTAATATTGTAATGTATATTGTGCCGTTGTGCAGCGCTGATGAGCAATTATGATTGTAGTTTATTCCTACCAGAAACCCTTTTTGCTTTTGAATGTCGATTCCAAAACAGTATGTCTTAGGCTGTTAATCAAAGGTTTGATTGCGCCTATAAGACTCTGTATGCCGTCTATAGCTTATTATTGTTCAAAACAGTTGTATTAGATAAAAAATTAATACATAGCAGTTGCCATAGTAACTACAAAATTATGGTGTATAACGTGATGAAAAAATTTGAAGAAGATTTTCTCTGTCGCACCGACTAATAAAGCAATGTTTATATGTAGTATTAATACCGGTATTACTTTCTAATGCATAAACCTTACACGGCGGTGCAATACTGAATTTTTTTGTAACATTTTCTCGTCATGTTATACTGCAGAACAATAGATTAAATAATACTCTAGTTAATACTTTATTTCAAGTAACAATAACTTTTTCACTTGCAATTCACACATTGTTTTGAGAGTGTGCGCCAGAGTTGCAAGTCGGGCCGGGCTTTTCGGGTCGGGTTTGGGCCGGGTTCGGGCCTAAAGTTGACAAAAATTTCCCGCTTAATTTGGGTCTGAGACGTTCTTTTTGTCTTTGGTGCACAAAAATATAACCAAAACAACTTGGCAACATTGCTAAATTTTTCAAACCTAACTTAACTTTCGGATTTTTTCGGGCATGATTTGGGCTTCAAATTAGTTTTCGGGTTTGGGCCGGGTTCGGGCCGGGTTCGGGCCTGAACTAGTCGACCCGTTTACAACTCTGGTGTGCGCCACAAAGTCTGGTGAAATCGGTTGAAGTGCTCAATCGAAAAAACTTTACACACCGTCACGGGCTGTTAAACTTTGCATCAATGGTCAAGTGATAGTCAAAGACTTCCAAACTCGAGAGAACTTGGAGTCTGAAATCGGGGCAGTTAAGGGTCGGAATATTTTTTCTAAAATCAAGATGTAGACCACATAAACGTTCAAAATTGTCGCTGCTTGGCCATGAAAGTCGGCAGTTACATGCTCATTTTTCACGTGAAGCAAAAACACAACGTTTAAGACTTTTTGATTACCCCTATGTATAAGTAGACTATCCTAAACCAACTATCCTTTTTAATTAAAACGCAATTTCTTAATTTATTTGGATTTCATCTCAGATACCGTGTTTCCCCGATAATAACACCTACCCGCAAAATAAGACCTAGCGTGATTTTTGAGGATGATTTTAATGTACTGTAAGCCCTACCCTTAAAATAAGCCCTAGTTGAGAGCGGCAGAAAGACGAAAGAGTCGACCATTATTTTTTTATATTTATTCAAACTGCTTTAATGCGGTGTATGCCATCCTTTTAAAAAATCTTTTTTTGAAAATTCGTTAATGAGTTAAATTCGTTAATGAGTTTTGTTAATGAGTTTCTGAATAAAAAGCATGTTAATGGCAAGTAAATGTAGATTTTTTTTCGAAATTTCTGTTTATTTAAAATCTCGTAATTTTTACTTTGTAACTTCATTTTTTGATATATCAAAATAATACATGCCCCAAAAATAAGCCCTAGTGCCATATTTTGGAGTAAAAATCAATATAAGCCCTGTCTTATTTTCGGGGAAACACGGTAGTTGTATATAATCCGCAGAATACAAGCTGCAAGTCTACTGTCTATTTCTGCACATGCATGTGGCGTGACTCAAGTTGGTACAAATAATATAATGTCGGAAACGAAAAGTACACAGCAATAAAAACAACCAAATAATCTCAGCGCAGCAACAAAGTAGAATCAAAGCAGCAACATAAAACATCTCTCTACATCCTCCCGTTCAAGGATCTGAAGGCACCAGTCACATAATACATTAACATACGATACTGAACAATACAGTAATGGTAAACACTCAAAACCACTTAACAATTGAAGTCGTTTAGGCGACACCACTTTTCTTCCGTATCTAGTCATATACGGAATAGGTCAACCTACATCCCTCTCATCAAATGAAGCAGGGATGGTAGAGATTTGATCATTACTTTGTGAAGGCAATGGTGTAATATGCCGATGGTTTCTACGTAATGACGAACAAGCACTAGATTCGGTTTTTACAACGTACGATCTAGGAGTATGATGGGAGTGTTGGGCAACACCAGGCTGGCGACCGGACGTCGTAGTATCAATCCAAGCATATGTGTTTGGATGTAAAAATGGAAGGTCACGAACACGATGACGTTTGTCAAAATTGCGTTTTTGTTGAGCCCTGATATGTTTATCTTTGGTTCTAAAACCTCTCAAGACCTTCCAGCTGGGTTTTAGTTGAGTAGGCAGAATTGGCAAAGTAGAACGAAGTTTTCTACCCATCAGCAGCTCCGTGGGGTTGTGTCCACTTTGTAAGGGAGTGGACCTATACGTGAGCAAAACAATATATGGGTCACTGACTTTTTTAAGTAAAGCCTTAACAGTTTGTACAGCACGTTTTGCTTCCCCATTTGATTGAGGGTATCTGAGTTTGAGGCACCTGGTTTGAGGCACTGGTTTGAGGCACCAGTCTGGTTTGAGGCACCAGTCACCCTGGTTTGAGGCACCAGTCATTTCGATGGCGTGGGTTCGAATCCCACCGCTGCCACCATGTGGCGTGACTCAAGTTAGTACAATGATATAATGCCAGAAACGAAAAGTACACAGCAATATAAACAACCAAATAGTCTCAGCGCAGCAACAAAGTAGTATCAAAGCAGCAAGATAAAACATCTCTCTACAATGCATAAACATGATGATTGATCATCGAATTAGTGACAAACCAGTTTTAAAGTTGCGAAGTGTTCAAGCATGTAATGTATATTGTGCCGTTGTGCAGCGCTAATGAGCAATTATGGGCTTCCGTAGTTTATTGCTAGCGTGTTTCCCCGATAATAACACCTACCCGCAAAATAAGACCTAGTGTGATTTTTGAAGTTGATTTTATTAATATAATATAGTAAAAATCAATATAAGCCCTGTCTTATTTTCGGGGAAACACGGTATCAGAAAACCTTTTTGCTTTTGAAACTTAACGGCGGTTTAGCTAATCATGTAATAAAGTTTTCGTTGTGTGAAACTGTTTTGCGATTTGAGGGTTGAACACACCGCAAGTTACAATTTTGTAAAATTGCTGAATAGTTATAACTCTTAAACTTCAACTCCAATCACAAAATCTAGTTGAAACAGTTGTCTTAGGATTGTTTTGCATAAAAAGTTGTTACATATAATTTGCCAAAGTAACTGAAGTATTACATAATCTATTATACTGTTGTATAAAGTAATAACAAATTCTGAAGAAGAATTTCTTTATTACACTAATTCTAAGCCTAGTGATTTTTTCTTGATCTTGTGATTTTTACTCTGATCTAATGAGATAGTGATTTTTAAAGGCAATCTAGTTATTTTTTGCCTAAGTAAAAGTTTAAATAAAATGTTTTGTTGTATTCTTGTGATTTCTCACCTTAATTATTCAAAATGAATTTAGGAAAAAAGCTTCAAATGAGATAGCAAAGCAACTTGCAAAAAGAATCTCAAAAATTTTGCTGCAGAAGGTTGTACGCATAAGTGATTTTAGCTTTTTCAGTTTTTGTGGTAAAAAAAAAAATCGAACATGGTCCGCAATGACTCAGAAGTTGGAATCGTGTTGTGACTTTGGCTTTAGAGACTGGAATTATTAAAGTGGATTACCCAAACTGTGTGCGAGGATTCAGTGTCGCAACCAAGGGGAACTAATGGGCTTCAGCCAAGCCACTTAAAAAATATAATCAAAAAGGCAAGCGTTTAAACGTGTTTTGGACCTGGTCTGAAAGCAGAAGGGTTTGAAGTACGTATGTCTGAAAAGGCTCGACAATGAAATTCTTGTACTCGCTTCCAAATCTTCGAAATTAAGCTTTTCCAAATTGCTTTAAACACGTTCAAAATGGGTTCCAAACTATTTTTTTAGAAAAATTACAAAACTCGTCCAGCAGCTCGATTCTTTGCTTTCAGTATCGGAAGTCTTTGTGTTAGCATCATGGCATCCATTGGATGGGGCTCTGCGCAAGACTACCGTTTGCGATAGGTTTGAGTTGCACTTGTTTGCTTGCCCTTCGCCCATTTGTTATATTTTTCAAACAAAAAAGTTTAACTTTTTGTTATCGAAGGATTTATTTTATTATCATTATCGAACGATTGATTTTGCTGCAATTGTTTTAAAAAGAAATCAAACGTAAGTTGGAAAAAGATTCAAGAGCTTCAAAATAACCTATTTTGAGGAAATGGCCATAGGTGGGCACAAATCCGTAAATCCATTGATAACGAAGCTAACTTTCCAATTAACTCGTAAATCCGTTAAAAAGTATTTTTGTGTTAAAGGGCTAAATTTTCCGTTAAGTTTCCGTAACTTCCGTAAAGGTTTTTATCGTTAATTTCTTGCAACATTCATTCATTCATCACACCGGTACGAACCAATTTGCACTGCTAACACTTCTTACGTAATTAGCACGAGTTTTACAAATAAAGTGAAGAAAGGAGCTCTTTTTTGTGGCAAATAATCATAGGTGAAGTCGAGGACACAAGGCTCGAAGCCAAGGCCAAGAACACAAAACAAATCCGAGGCCAAGGACAAGGACAGACCTTCCGAGGACAGACCCTCTTAAGGCCAAGAACGAGAATGCTCGAGGCTAAGGGCAAAGAACAAGGACACAGGGGCAAGTGTTTTCCAAAAAAAAAAGTCTTTAAAATTTTTTTTCAAGACAATCTCAAAACAAAAACAAAAGAAAAGGTCTTCAAAATTTTTTTCAGGCAAAAAAGGTCTTAAAAAAATTTTTTTTAGGTGATCTCCAATTGAGGAAAACAAAAAAAATCTTGAAAATTTTTCTCGAGGTTTCCGGCGTTTTCCAACAAAATTTCAACGATTCAAAAAATCGTGCTGTCCTCGAGCCGAGGACAGGGCAATTTTCGAGGACTTGAGGCTTCGAGGCCAAGGACTTGAATTTCGATGCCAAGGACATCAAAATGTGTCTTCAAGGATGTCCTCGAGGCCAAGGACGTCGAATAAAAAGAAATGTAAATTACACTCAAAAAGTTAACAAATTGACGGACTTCATTAACTACTGTTAATTAAAGCTGGAAATAACGAATTAACTTTAACGGAAGAATGAAGTTTGTCAACGGACTAGTAGTTAACGGAGCTAACATTTTGTATTAATTTGCCCATCTATGGAAATGGCATATGAAATATCATTTTCAAAAAACTCAACTTACTTTTTTTTAAGTCAGAAAGTGACGTACTTGCAAACTTTTTTAATTTAGTGATTGTTGTCCTTATCCACCAATTTTTTTTGTGAAATCTAGTGATTTTTAGAAAAGAGACTAAAGCAGCATTGCTCTATTGCACCATCTAATAAAGTTTAAGCATTAAAAGCGCTACTACGTGCTGTTATTTTGTAACTTCACAGTATACTTGGTTGATTATATTCTCCAAAACATAGCGCAAAAATCTGTTAAATAGAATAATGCAGTTGAATTTTCCTTGAATGATCACGACTGACTGGATTTTCATTTCACTCTTACTCCATCGCCCCTGCTTATTATTGTTATTAATGGGCAGCGGCGCAAGCAAATCTGCTACCGATAGTTAAAGTCTACTTACACATTGCCCAGGCCTCTATCGGGCCCATTGCAGCTTTAGCTGCTATGTTACTGCAATTTTGTTTGGTTACTGGTCGAACTCAGAAAGCCTTCCAGCTTTTTGTAAGTACTCGTACGTGGCCGTGGCTAGTGCTGATGTTACATTTCGTAATCACATAGTGAACTGTGGACTTGGTGATTCCAAAATTTTTTGCTAAAATATTTTGGTAAAGCTTGGAATTGCCTTCATGCTGATTTGACGTTTCATCCTCTAGGCTACATTTTGGACCCAGAAAAGACTCAGAACGACCTGTAGCTTTCTTGTGCCTCTGTAAATTGCACTATTGTGTGTAAATTGCACTACGAGCCCAGTCAAAATTTGCACTATCTTATTTAATTGTGGCCTCTTAAGGTCAATGAGACGTATTGCTAGTCGTGAAGACGTCCAACGTACAGACTATACTTTATCCTTAAGTAGTCTTTTCGTTTATTTCACATAGATGTCCATTTATCAGTGGACCAGTCCTTCACCGTGCTAACACAACTCGCATACGAGACTGCAACAAAAAGTTAAGGACCATGCATTTTTGATTTAGATCCTGATTTGGCTTCGTAGACTGCCACTTCGTCACCATACACTCCTGCATGTCCAGGAATCTAGGCAATACTGACGTGTTTTTTTTGTTTAACTGATATAGGCGTGCGTCTAATGCAGTTGAGCTTTGTAATTAATGTTACAGTGCACTTTATGAGTGCTTTGATAGCTGCTTGACTATCTCCCAGCACAACAATACTTTGAATGTGCTTTTTTTTCTATTGCAGGTTTTTTGTCACTTCTGAAATAACTAAACCTCTGCTTAGAACACAGTGCAGTGTATTCCGAGGTAGAAAAAATGCTTGGTTTAGGAAGTTATTTAGGTATTCTGCATAAAAACCCGCACCTACTCTTCCATCTAGTTTCGAGTCATCAGTGTATACCGTGGTAGTGTTCTGATTTGGAACGCTCTTATGTGTGATTTTCAATTGCACTCTGGGGTATACAAACAAAGTATCCATACCAAAAATTGCTACACGATTGCAAAACATTTTTACATGAGTTTTTGCTATCGTTTTTTGTGAAAATTTTCAAACATCGTTTAGTCACAAAAGAACCGTTTTGTTAGTTGTGACAAACACAAACGTCGCAAATGAAATCACAGTTGACATGCAAATCTTATAACCATGGTTGTCAGATGAGGGATTTTTTCCCCTTTTTTTTTTTATTTTTTAAACCGACTCGTTTTTCTGATGGGGGGGGGTAAAATTGAAAAACAAAATTGTTTTCTTAAAAGGTTTAGAACTCTTATGGAATTTTTGGGATTATGTGGGACACAAATATGGTTTTTTTGATAGGTATATTTTTAGCAAAACACTTAAAATTTGGGTGAAGTTGACCTCAGATCAGGCAAAGACCTATTTTTGGTCTTCACCTCAATCTCAGGCAGGATTTGCTACATCTAAGTTATTTCTTGTTTTACTGAAAGCATTAATATTTTTTGGGGGGAGAAGGCGGGTGCTCTGATTGAGTTTTTGATTGATTTGATCTGGCAACACTGTTCTTAATGCCATCACAGAATGTTTTCTATAATGGACAAATGTTTTTGAAATAGGCCTAGTGTAATGGTAGAATTGTTTTGAAAACTGCACTCAACCTTTTTACATAAGGTTTTACAATGGTGTTGAGAAAAAATTTCTGCACCGTTTCGTCGTTTGCCAAATCGCTTTGTCATGAAAGCCTTATGACGGCATCACAAAATGATTCGTTAACTACTCAAATGGTGCTGAAACCAACATGATTGCGATAGGTTGGTTACAACGATTTCAATCAAGTTGAAAATCTTGATACGCAAAAAAGATTTTTGACCCGCTTCATTCATTGAGCTGGTGCTTGTTGATTGAAACAACTGACGCTCAGATTCCTTTACTTTACTTGACCATTTTCGCAACTAACGAATGAAACATTTGATAATCATGCAAAGGACTTGTAAATGATTAGATTTGAAGAGTGTAACGCATCCGGCTATATGTATTACCAAAAAATAACGATGTTTCTGAAGCATACCTTTACCTAATTCAGTACAGTATTTGACAACCCATTGTTTTCGAGGTATTTCATTTCAAAGTTAGGAAAATATCACAAACTGCTTTGCCATTAAAATATTAATTTGCATGCTTTGAACTATTAGTTAACTTTCCGAAGTGTATTTATGTTGCAACACTGATCCAGTGGCACATTGCTGAAGCAGTGTAATGCTCTTTCAAAATACTTGTGAAAGTTGCAATTTGAGAGAAGTGTAAACTTTAACTTGTAGCACTGCCGGGGAGATCTCCCTACGTTTAAAATAATCTATCTTAAATGACTGGTTGTAGAAAACTGGAATTCGGCGAAGATATGTTTTAGACGTTTCAAAATGTTTTGAATATGATCTTATTTGGAAGTCATTGTGCCGAATTCCCTACCCCTCCTTCGGTACTTTAGTATTTGACAACCTTTTGTTGCCTGTATTTCGCCGTTTAATACCAACGTTGTCTCCATTACCTTCTGAGAGAAGAACGTTAAATAACGCATTCTGATGAATGCCTAACCTATAAAAACTTGTGGTCCTTTAAAAGTGAAAACAAAGCCTTTTTTTGCATTGTTTTTTGGTCTCCACTCTAATTTTGGCACAATTAGCTGTTCCTCGTGAGGCAAAAACCTTTTTTTTGTCTTATTAATTCAAGAAAAATTTTCTCCATCACAAAATGGAAAAAATTTTCTCCCATCACAAAGTACAGGAAAAATATTTCACAACGTTATTTGTCTTAAGATGTTTTTGGTCTCGACAAATTTTTTCGTTGATTTTTTTTCTTCCTAAATTAAATCAAGTTTATTGTTCGCCAAATAAGCTTATACCGAGAAAAAGAGAAAACGCAAACACAATCATCAATTAAAAAAATGAGTTCTAATATGGAGCACTGGCTTGGAAACACTAAAATGCTAGAAATTTTACAAGTTGAGGTACTTCCAAAATTGTTCACACTTGGAAAATAACATAAAATGGGCTCAATGAACTAACTAAATGATACGCTGAGCAATGTGAAGCAATAATCTTCAACATGCGAGAAAAGCAAACAACAATCCTAAATCTTGTACCCTCTTCAAAACTACAAAATACCAAAGTTGAACTTTTAGGGAAAGTTGCTGAGTTACTACACAGTTTTATCTCCAGAATTTTTTTGATGCCATCTCTGTAGAAACCCCAAAGATTGATTTTATGATAAATGAAGCTAGGAAGCAAATTTTTTTGATATCAGTATATACTCAGGGGACAAATATTTTGACATAGCTTGGGGCTGCTACCCCCCATAAACTTTCCCAAATAAACCCCAAAAATAAACTTTTAGAACGACTTAAGCTGAATCATACACACTAATTCCTTTTTGCTCTCAGTTGATAATTGAAAAGCAAGCATTTTGATATAGCTTAGAAGTTCTACCCACCCCGGGACCCTTCAAATTCTTTGAACGGCATAATTAATAAAGCTAATTATTTTTTTGCCCTCGTTTGATTATTAAGACTCAAACAATCAACACTCAAATGTGCAATTTATTTATTTTAGAATTATTTGTTTCAAAATGAGTAGCCAAAAATTATTTAGTTTTGTAAAGACACAAATGTTTTGAGGTAGTATAAGGATTCTATTCCCAGAAATCCCCCAAAATGCACTCTCAAACAATTTTTTGATTTTAGCTAAATTATTAATATTTTTTGATATCATCAGTTGCTAATTCAAAGACAAAAACTTAAAAATATTAATACTTATCTGTTTCAGCGATAAGTTAGTTTGGAGTAGCAGCTATTGACAAAAAAAAAAAGAAATAGACCATAAAACGACATAGATTGTCGGAACATACTGCTGGAACGTTTAAGTAATCTCAATATAAAGCAAATAGCCAAAACGTAAACAAGCATTGTTTTCTGAACGTTTCAAGACATTACTGGTCGCATCATTTGCATATAAATGATTGTAAATTTGCGTATCTTAAGCGTAAATTCAGAATGTTTTCAAGGCCATTGCATGTATCCTATTGTATCTATTTCTTTTACAGCGTGTCTTTATGTAAATAAATACTGCAGGTCATAGGCAATAACCTTTCAAACATTCTGAATTTACGCATGAGATATCAGGGGTGCCGAAACCCGGGGGGAATGGGGGATATATCCCCCCTCATAATTTGACTGTATTCCCCAATAATTTTAGTATGGTCTTTATCGGCATCTTCTCCAATAATTTGACACTAGTGTGCATTTGAGCGCAGGTCTCCACTTGAATTCGGGGAAAAAAAGTGTTCCATTCTTGGTGAAGACCTTTTTTTTTTTTGGTCTTCACCTGAATTCGGGGGAAAAAAGTGTTATATTTTTGGTGAATACCTTTTTTTTTGGTCTTCACTTAATTTGCTCACCTGGAAAATATCGTGGTTGAGGTTCATCCCTTCCAATGTTGAAAATAGGACAAAATTGGGGTAAAATGGCAAATTATACCCCCAATGCTCAACAAAGATTTGCACCCCTGTGAGATATGCAAATTTACAGTACATGGTCGCATACAATATACCAATATTTACAGTACGTGATTGAATTCTGACTTGCTCTGTAAATTTGTAAATAAGTAGGCCTACTGCAAATTCATAAAACAACAGATAAAATTTTCAGTGAAATAGAGCTTCGCAAAAAAGTTTGCTTGTAAAATAGTTGACTTTGGCTATAACGTACGTTAGTGACAAATGCAGCAGTTTAACGAGAGTTAAATTCTTTCACTACAGTAATTGTAATTCGTAAAATTAGAACCGAAAATAAATGACACATATTTGAAATAGAGCGTTTTGGTCAATTCCTAAACCAAATTTCGATTTTAAACATAAAAAGCAATTCATATTAAGCCAACATATTTATAACATAAGCAATAATTCAAAACGTCAAACCCTGTTTGTGCTATCAACTAAACTCTGCACGGCAGCTTCCTTCCGTCACATACATGAAGGTTACATATTGAAAAGGGTCACGAATTGCTACCGCATAAAAAGATCACTCAAACTAAAACAATTTCCTTACCTGTTTTATCATTAATTATACACGGGAAGCAATCGTATTTGTGTTGTCAGCAGAACGAAGAAAGGTGCTAGGCAGAAATTTATCAACAACAAGAACACGGTTTCCCATTTCGAATTATTGGTTAGTTGCAGATGTGCTGCTCTGAAGTGAGTGACTTTTTATGTTTTAAAATTGAGAACAGTTAGGAAATAAACCAAAGCTTTCTTTTATTCAAACATATACGCTTCCTTTACGTCGAATTTCTCTGATCAAGCTTTGTGGTAAACTTAAACCCATGCGTTTTTTCCCACAAAATTTTAATTATTGTATGCGACGAATAGGCTATATTATGTTTGTTTCAGGTTCCTGATTGACATTTTTAAAAACGTGTTCTTGGACTACATCGTTGCCACGTCTTTTATGATAATTGAGTCGTCGTTCCATGTTCCGTTGCTGCTTCGTTTCAAAAAATAAAAAGAAACTAAACCGACCAACTGAGCTTCGATTGATCAATTTCGATTCAAAGTGTTCCAACGTCATGTCCGCGATTTGTGGTAAACTTAGCTGTTACTGGAACGGCCGACATGTCGAGGCGTCGCAGCGGTATTACTGGTACCCCAAAGTGCCGGGGCCTTGCGTGATGTCAATTCAGCTCTGAACTCATGAGGTGATTGATTTATTTTTAGACTTTTGAAAAAATTTTTCACGAACCAAATGACAGGGTTGAAGGGATAAGAAACGTATTAATTGCGTTTAAGATTTGCGTTTGAAAAGTAACGGTATACTGGGTCTCTAAATGTTTTATTTTCTTTGACTAGTAAATTTTACTACATATCGCCTTCAAACTAATCTCCTTGGGCTCGAATGCACTTTACCAATCTCCTCTGCCACGCTTCCACACACACCTGGAAGGATTCTTCCGCGATCGCTAGAGCTCTCTCGTCACGGCTGTTTTAATGGCTTCTGAATCTTGAAAACGAGTTCCTTTGATGACTTCTTTGAGTTTGGGAAACAAAAAGAAGTCACAAGGGGCCAGATGTGGAGAGTAAGGTGGTTGCTCCACTACAGCAATGTTGTTTTTGGCAAGAAACTCCCGAATTCCCAAGGCATTATGAGCTGGAGCATTGTCGTGATGAAGCAGCCATGACCTCGTTTCCCAAAGTTCTTTTCTTTTCTCCCTCACCGAGCGTATCAGACGTTGCAAGATGTTTTTGTAGACGTGCTGATTAATAGTTTGGTCTTGTGGCAAGAATTCTGCGTGGACCATTCCATGGACATCAAAAAAAGCGATCAACATCACCTAGGTTTTGGACTTGAACTCCCTCGTCTTTTTGGGTCTTGGTGACAATGCGCTCTTCCATTCAAGGCTCTGCCGTTTGGTGAGTGGATTGTACTCGAAGATCAATGACTCATTGCCAGTAAACAATCTTTTCAGCTAGTTGGGTTCAGTTTCGAGTTGCTCCAAAATGTCTTTACACACTAGCACACGCCGCTGCTTTTGTTCTTCATTCAGCAACCTTGGTACCATTTTTGTACAGATCTTTCTTATTCCCAGATTTTCCGTAATGATCTTCCATACCCTCTCACTATTCATACACAGCTCATATGCTATCATTCTAACAGTAAGACGGCGATCGCTCCGCAGCTTTTGTCTCACACGCTTAACATTTTTATCTGTTCTGCTTGTGGATGGCCTCTCACTGCTGTGATCATCTTCCACCTTCTCTCTTCCCTCTTTGAACCTCCTGTGCCACTCAAAAACACGAGTTCTTGGCATCGTGTCATCACCATAAACTTCTTAAAGCAACTTTAGTGCTTCAGTTGAAGTTTTCCCAAGACGGACAAGAAATTTCAGATTGATTCGTTATTCGACGCTTATCCTTCGCACCAAAGAAAAAAAAAAGCCGAAAATTCTTAATTTTATCAAATTTTCACAAAACGGTAACAAAGAAAGTGCCTTGACAGAAAAACGTCCAAAAAAGAATATAGTTGTCACAGAATGCTGAAATTTGGTTTTCGAAACCATAAGACATTGCGACATCATAAAAAGCAATGCTTTTTTTCTCTGCTATAAAAGTTGTTTGTGCAACGTGCACAGTCCCGTTAATTTTCAAACACACCCCGTATGTTTAATGAAGATAGAGATCAGTAAAATTTTATTTTAGTCATTATATTGAAAAGAGCTTTAAGAAAAAAATACTTTCAGTCATAGGCGTAGCCAGGATTTTTGATTGGGGGGAGCCCTAACCACAAATCACATGCAATGACGTTATCAGAAATTTTCAAAAAAGGAACATTTGTGGGGCAAAGATATCGTAGAATGGAAGATCTGAAGCTGTAGTCTGTAGGCACTTAACCAGGATTTTGATAACGGGAGAGGGCGAAAACTAATCGTTAGAAAATGCAAATATCTATAACTTAGAAGACGTGTTGAGTAAGCTCCCAGCAGCTGGGCGATTTTTGTAAGTATTTGGAAAAAAAGCTATTTTAATACCACTGGATCACATTTCGCACGTGTTCAAAGCCATTTCAAACAACTAGATTTTTAACATTTGAAAGCCAATCGAAAAAACTTAACTGTTCTATCCTCCTTTTACTTGCAATTTAAGTCCAAAACACGTTTAAAATTTTGCATTATGGTGTAAAATTTTAATTGTAAGTGATTTGGTCCATGCATGTAGAGATAAGTAAGGCACATTGCTTCCTGCAATATTTTTGCAGTAAATAGTAGTCTACTCGAACATTTTCCTTCAAGATTTTTGTTCTGTCATGAAGTTAACCAGTTATAGGAGTACATGTACGGCCAGGGGGCCCAGTACCCCTCAAGTGAAATTCAATAATTTGTTCAATGAGCATTTTCCCTAGCTATTTTTTTAAAGTATTTTGTGCGTAAAAACTGGCGAGGTGGAGTTGAATCGTAATCAAAAAATGGTACAGTAGATGGTTGCGCTTACTAAACATGTTATTCCTTGGCCGGATTTACATTGCGCGGGGCTCCTGGCCCTTTGGGGATTTTTGCAACATCTTCCTGCCAAATATTAGTGAAGACCAAAAAAAGTTCTACCATCAGAGCGCTGGGTCTTGGCGCTGTGCCATACAGCAAATACGGCGCTAGTTGTTGCATTACGTTAATAAAAAGTTTAGATGAGGGCAGGAGGTTGCAATTTTTAAGACAAAGACCCTAGATTTCACCCAGGTTGTACGTTTAAATTGGTTGGAAAAATTGAATTAAGGGGGTGCCCCGGGCCCCCTAGTCGTTTGTTAATTACTGTTGTACGCATGTACTGTTGTACGCAAAGATGCTAAAAGCAACTGAAAATGAAGAAACAAGTTTTTTTTTGTTAAATTTGTGTCATTGGTGGCATTTCAATTGAGAGGGCCCGGACCCCAGGGCCACCCCCCTGGCTACGCCTACGATTTTGAGATAAAATTGCGCCCTTAAGTTCTTGCATAAAAAAAAAACATTTAAAGCAAAATTAAAAAAACTTTTTTTTCCAAAACGTGGAGTACTCGAGTCAAGTCACTTGACAGTTTTTTAAAACCTTCAGGAATTGCATGACATTATTATGACGTGGACTGGTGGTCGTCATTTATATTACTTGCTTTTGTAGGCGTAAATCCTAAATTAAAGAAACTGCAATTCCGTACAAGGACAACATACTAGCTATGCTCTCGTTATATTTATCATTGGTAGTATTTCAGTTGGGGGTTTGCATTACCGCCCGTGTTATAGCATTAAGTTCATAATAACGTTAAGCGAGGGTCTGGGATTGCAACTTTTAGCACAAAGCTTTTAGATTTTTCACAGATTTTGAGTATGTATTGTTAAAAATTTGAATTGCAAGGCCCTTGGCGCGGGACCCGTGGTCATCAGTCAGGGGACCCGGGGCGTCCTGGTCGTTAGTTAGGGGCCCTATGGGTCCCTGGTTATCAATAAGGGGCCCCAGGGTCTCCTGTTTGTCAGTTAGTGGCCCCGGGGTCCCCGTTTGTCAGTTAGAGGCCCAGGGGCTTCCTTGTTGTCGGTTAGGCGCCCCAGGGCCCTCTGGTTTTTAGTTAGGGGCCTTGGGGCCTCCTGGTCGTTGGTTAGGGGCCCGGGGTTCATTGGTTGTCAGTTAGGGGCCCGGGGCCCCCTAGTTGTTAGTTAAGGGCTCCGGGGCCTCCTGGTTGTTAGTAAGGGGCCCGGGCCCCCTGGTCGTTAGTTATGAACCCGGGGACCCTGGTTATCGCTTAGGGGCTCCCTGGTTGTCAGTTAGGGATCCTGCGGCCCCCTGGTTGTTAGTTAAGGGTCCTGGGGGCCCCTGGTTGTCAATTAGGGCTCCCTGTTTATCAGTTAGAGGCTCCGGAGCCCTCATTTTTCACTTAGGGGCTCTGGGGCTTTCTCGTCGTCGGTAACTGCAACTAAACATCGCTAGGCTATGTTGCCATAATTTTTTATCATCGGTGGTATTTTAATTGGGGAAGGGGGCCCGAGACCCTGCCCCCCCCTGGCTACGCCTATGCTTTCAGTACACTTGCGATAATTAAATCCAGAAAAAGCGTAGACATAGTAAATTGGAAAAAACTAACAAACAAAGAAGAAGCAAGTATGTAGTTTAGAGTCGGTCGTTACAACTGTTTGTAAGAAGCGGATCATTATCTGTAAATCTGTCATTCAATAATGATTAATAAACTCTGCTTCCTTAGTCGTTTTCCGCCATTTGAGCCAGCGTCAAGTCATTTGAGGTTTGAATTCCTTTCGTGGTGTGCCGCAGCAAAAAAAGTTTTCGCATAATTTTTCATTAAAATTTTAAGCCTCACTCTAGTATTGACGGGTATAATGTGTAAAGGCCATTATCACGCAGTAACGCATAGCGTTAAAGTTGACATCAAAACTGAAAATAAGTTTGGAAATCTAATTTTTTTCTCAGTCAGAATTAAAGAGCCGATCGACTTAGATCAGTGACTTAGTATTATCAGTCTGCAACCGACTAAATGACTACAAACTAGATTATGACATCGCAAGCGATATCCGGGGACTTTCCAAAAGTATCTGGTTTACTGAACGAAAGAACTTCACCAATGCATTAAGCGTGTTTATAGCTGTTAATAGTCAGATCAGAAATACATTGCTTTCGAATTTCATAATGTTCCAATAACTTGATCAGGTTTGTGGTTTACGGCTTTCAGAATTTAAATGAGTAGAAAAAGTACCTATAAACATCTATTAGTTCTCGTTTCAACTTTTGAGGAGTTTGTTGGATTTTCACTTAGCAGCGCGGCCCAATTGTTAAAATTGCGGTTACTAACAAAACCCTCGTTAAAACAAAACTTTTTGATCTGAAAATGCCAATATGATTTTTGGATTTTGCAACCTACCTTATTTTGAACAGAAATTTAACTCATTATCCTAAATATCAAATCTACATTCTCAACTAGCCCACTGCAATATTTTTTTAAGAAGAATTTTCACAGCAGGGCATGTATGATGGTTCTAGTGATTTTTTACAAAACCTAATAACTAAATCAAACAATGCCTGCCTTAGCAATTAGCATGGAAAAAGATACGTACAGTCGTACACAAACAAAATTTAGAAGTTAAAAATCAAATTCTTTAAATTAATAAGTGATATTGCTGAGTCAAACATTACGAAGACTTCACATTGAAAACTCATATTGATTTACTCAACTCGATGCTTTTCAAAACCCATGGTGTAATGTTTAAAGTCAAACAACTTTCTACCAAAAAATATCAACTTCTTTAGCACATTACGCTCTTTTGTGTTCATTTTAACAGCAATGAGGTTATTGGCTCTCAAAGTTTAAAGGTCTCAAAAAGTTCTCAAAATAATTAAGTAACGTCAATCAAAAAGCTATTCGTGTTCCTATAATGTTTTTGCTTTATTATGAAATACGATAAAGCGATCTTTAAAATTCCAGGGACTTTATTACATCAACCGAACTTAACTCTAACTACGACTAAAAATATGAACTAATTTTACAGCTATTCTTTTTCTGAGAATGTTATTCAGCAGTGCAGCTACCCGAAGGCCGACATATTGGAATATTGTACAGTATATTGTATTACATCCATTATTCAGCACAAAAGCTTTCTTAATCAAATTGTGCAAACACTTTGAAGACCAAGTAGAAAATTTTTTCAACGT
The DNA here is from genome assembly GCA_963965965.1 of Trididemnum nubilum. Lineage (NCBI taxonomy): Eukaryota > Metazoa > Chordata > Ascidiacea > Aplousobranchia > Didemnidae > Trididemnum > Trididemnum nubilum. The sequence continues at coordinate 33,488,243 of OZ014477.1, read as the reverse complement.
CACAAGTGACTGTTTAGTAAAAAAACTGGCTCATCCAGCTTAAATCTAACAAAGCCATTAAGCTCAAGTACTTTATTATCGTAAAATGTTGCAGTAATCCCATAAGTTTCACTCTTCTGCGTTTGTGTGGTACCAATTCATTGTGAGAATTGCTGTTATAGCTTGAAGGTCCATTTAGGTGCTAATTGTCCAACATGACATTGCCAAGTTTGGCATCTTTTATTCTTTTCTTATATGAGCCTACCAGTACTCTTAAACTTTGATATGGCAAGCTAGAGTACTTCGTTACAGAGATGGAACCGGTCAGGATTTTCTCGACCCGACCCGACCGGTAAATTTCAAAATCATCGCCGGTTGATCGGTTTCTGACCGGCCCGGTCGACCGGTTTTTTTACAGCAAGTTTTTGTTCACTTTTCAATTTACCTAAAGAAAAATTTTCAAAAGGGGGGCATGGATGAGGTGTTAAAATTTGTGACTTTGGACGGGGGTCTCAGAAAAAAAGGAAAAAAAAACTTTTGCGTTTTTTGCAAAAATGACTCAATTTTAATACCTTTTTTGGTTAAGTTTCGTTTTGAATGACCTGTTTTGAGCAGTGCAAAATGTGCACAAAATAAGCATAAAAATCACTGGAGGGCACAAGCTAAATTATTAGACGTTCTTTCTAATGATATTTTGCAAAAGGCCAAAAAATGAAGTTACAATTTTTTAGCTATTGGTGACAGATTATTTGCAATTTGCCTAGCAGCAAACACTAAACTTTTTTTCGGCAGAGCTGCCTTTGCAGTTATAAAAAGATAAATAAGAAAAAAATAACAGAAAAAGATAGGTAACAGCAAAAACATACGAACATCACAATACTTGTAGTATTGCACCCAAAAACATTAAAATGATGGAGCAATAACATTATATGATATTGAAAATTATGTCACTAACAGCGTGAAAAAAAGAAATATTGAAAAATTATGTCACTAACAGCGTGAAAAAAATTAATAATATTCATAACAACTATAGGCTGCTTCCCTAACAGTTTGAAAAAGTATGAAAAGGATCCATTGCAAAACATTATGCACTGGAAAAGGCTTTTAGCTCCACAGAAATTTATATACGGACGGAACAAATAATATAAATCTCTGTGGAGCTAAAAGCCTTTTCAAATGCATAATGTTTTGCAATAGATCCTTTTCATACTTTCTCAAACTGTTAGTAAAGCAGCTAGTTGTTACGAATATTATTAATTTTTTTCACGCTGTTAGTGACATAATTTTTCAATATCATATAATGTTAGCGCTCCATCATTTTAATGTTTTTGGGTATAATACTGTAGTACAAGTATTGCCATGTTCGTATGTTTTTACTGTTTCCTATCTTCTGCTGTTATTTTTTTCTCATTTATCTTTTTGTAACTGCAAAGGCAGCACTGCCGAAAATTTTTCTGAAGAAGCTTCCCGGTTTGGGAAGCGAAACGTCAAACCAATAAATAAACTCATCGGTAATACGAAGTCGTTATTTTCATCCCGATAACTATCCCGATGAACGCAACGCGTTCGTTATTTTCATTGAAAACACTAAACTGTTACAACATTGGCTAGAAAACATTCAAAATATGATGTGCCCCAGCAGTTTGTAGAAATGCTGCTACTTCAGAACAAGCCATGGTTAGTTAGATATAAAAAAATAAGCGCTATGTCTTTCTTGCCCAGTGTAGAGTGTGGTACAGAGCTGTAAGTCAGGCCTGCTTTTCGGGTCGGGTTCGGGCCAGGTTCGGACTTAAGGTTGACAAAAATTTTGGACTTGATTCGGGCCTGAGACGTACTTTTTGTCTTCGGTGCACAAAAATATAACCAAAATAACTTGGCAACATTGCTGAATTTTTCGGACCTAACTTAACTTTCGGGTTTTTTCGGGCATGACTTGAGCTTCAAATTAGTTTTCGGGTTCGGGCTAATATTTTCGGGCTCAGGCCGGGTTCGGCCCGTTTACAACTCTGGTGTGGTAAATTTAAGTCGAAACAAGCTTTCAAAACGGCAAGACTTTAGCATGTAGTAAAAAATCTGAAATCTGCGCCACTTCTACCCTTAAGCTGATTAAAATGATGCTAAAATGCCAGATTGCGCAAGCCTCTTTCACATGCATGTTTTATTAGAATCTGATTACGCGATTTTAACGCATATTTTGCACTTTTTTGCTTTGTGCCGTGGCCCAAAGTCGGGAGGCATGGCATAATACTCCCACCTTAAATACGTCCCTGGATGTGCATGTCTTAATGGTCACAGCATATTAGTCACAGTTTGAAACCATTCAACAAGTGCTTTCGAAAGGTGTGGTTTGTAAATACTGATTTTTTACAAAAAGTTTTATTTATGATAAAATATATAAGTATATTTCGGTTGGTGCTTAGATGTCTTTTAATTGCAAGAAAAAAGAATTCGACCGGTTTTTCAACCGGCTTGACCGGCCGGTCGAAGAATCTCGACCCGACCGGCAACCCGACCGGCCGGTTGACCCGACCGGTGCCGGTCGACCCGACCGGTTTCCATCTCTGCTTCGTTATAAAGATTTAAAAATTTTAAGGGGCCCATTTGGCAATGAAAGGTCTCCTCAATGTGGCCAACCAAATTTTTTCATTTTAATTTTTGATTGATATTAACCTATCCAATAGATTTAATTTGTTTAGCTTTTGTAATTAATGTGGTAAGGTGCCAGCACAATTAGATGACCTTTAGAGCATGAGATCCTCAAACTTTTTTAGTTTATAGTTTTGCCTATCTTGAAAATTTTATTTGTATAGCTTGAGCGGTTAAACATTTTGAAGGACCCGTTTGAGGAGGACTCCCCAATAATGGCTTCTAAAATTAGTCATATTCTATTTACCTATTATGATTTTATCTTTCTTTTATATTTACCTATTGTGGAAGTTTCTCGTGTCTAGCTTGAATGGTTGAAATGTTTGAATTTTGAAGAAGCCCCATTTTGGAGCCGCACATTTGGTCAAATTTTATCTTTCCTTTATATTTGCTTGCTTTTCCTAAAATTGTGATGTGTCTAGTAACACAAGTAAAAAGTCTGGATTTTGGCGTCCTCATTTGAGGGGTACCTCTTTTTGCGGTACCCCCAAAACTTTGACAAATTTTATCTTTGTTTCATATTCACCTATTCTAAAAATTTTATCAGTCTATCGTAAGTGGTTAAAGTTTGAATTTTTGCGTCCTTATTTGGGGTGAATCCTATCATTTTTAGGATCCCTAAATTTTGTCAAATTTATCTTTTCTTCGTATTTTCCTATTCTGAAAATTTCATGTGTCTAGCATGAGTGGTTAAAAAGTTTGAATTTTAGCGGCCCCATTTGAGTGACCCCTATTATGGTACGCCCAAATTTTGTCAAATTTTATCTTTTCTTCATATTTTCCAACCCTGAAAATTTCATGTGTCCAGCATGTGTGGTTAAAAAGTTTTAATTTAGGTGGCTCCGTTTTAAGGGGACCCCCACTTTCGTATCCTTAAATTTTATCAAATTTTATCTTTTTTTTTATATTTACTTACCTTAAAAAGTAATGCGTCCAGCTTTAAAGGTTAAAAAGTTTAAATTTTGGCTGGTGCCGTTTGGAAGAAACTCCCCATTTTGGAATTCCCAATTTTTGTTAAATTTAGTTTATTTTTGGTTACCACCCATTCCGAAAATTTGATCCATCTAGCTCTAATGATTTAAAACTTCAAAATTTTCGCGGCCCTGTTTGAGAGGTTTCCCATTTTGATATCCCCAAATTTTGTCAAATTTTATCTTTTTCTTCATGTTTGCCTACACTGAAAATTTTATGTGCTTAGCGTGAGTGGTTAAAAAGTTTGAATTTGTTGGCCCCGTTTCGGGAGAACCCCCATTTCGGGAAAACTCCCATTTTTGTACCCCCAAATTTTGTCAGGTTTTATTTTTTCTTTATTTTTACTAACCCGAAAAATTTCATGTATCTAGCTTAAAAGGTTAAAAAGTTTGAATTTTGGAGGGCACTTTTGGGGAGGAAGCCAAAATCGTGGCATGCCCCGCTCAAGCGTATAAGTCGTAAACAACGAAAACTTGCAAGAAAACTTTGGATAAATAAAGGAATACTAACTTCTAAAAAAAAAAAAAATTCAATGTTTCGAACTCATTCATTACTGGTAAAACAGTGAAAAAAAAACTTTCTGCGTAACTCGAACATGCTTACAAAAATTAAATCCTTGTCTAAAAATGATAAAGTCTAAAAATATATCCTTGTCTAAGAACTCTGAATTTGCTAACGACAAAAAACTTGCATAAAACGTGGGAAATTATAAGTTCAGCATTGCCGCATAAGTCAACCCGTGAACCCCCACTAACCTTCAAAGTTGATGATCACATTACCGATTATCCTAACACCATTGCAAATCAATTTAATAAGCACTTTTGCACAATCGGCTCTAACTTGGCAGACAGGGCCTGCGAGAGGGGAGTTCAGGGGGTACATCGTACCCGGGCCAGGGTCAAGGGAGGCCCGGGCTAAAGGGGCCCGGAAGAGTTGAGGTTGTCGCGTCAAGTTTTGGACCAATTTTATTTTCTTCCTTGAACAAGACCTTTATTTTTGCTCGTCACCTAATTTTCGGCCAAAAATGGGACCAAATTTGAGTGAAGATCTTTTTTGTTTTTGTTTTTGCTCTTCACCTTATTTTGGGCAAAAAACGGGACCAAATTTGAATGAAGACCTTTTTTTTTTGCTCGTAACCTTATTTTGGGCAAAAAACTGGACCAAATTTGAGTGAAGACCTTTCTTAATTAATCTGTAAGTGTTTCACTAAATTTTGGGAGCCCAGCGTCGATTTTCGTACCCCCTGGAAAAATTTCTCTCTGGGGCCCTGTTGGCAGATACAATAAATAGTGAAACAACTAAAAAAACCTAGATTTCTAAAAAAAAGATTTTAAACTCAAATTATCTCGACCAGCCAAGTACCAACAAAGTCCTGAACCAGATTACTTCTCTAAATAACAAAGCGGTGGGGCATAACAACATCCAACCATTTTTTTTCCAAGCTGCCAGACACGTAATTGCACCATATTTAAGTTTATTTCTCAACTTTGTATTTACTGAAGGAATCTTTTCCCGAAATTGCAAAATTGCAAGGATCACTCCTATTTACAAACGTGGCAAAAGAGGAAATGAATAATTACCGCCCCATATCCATTTTAACTTGATTTTCAAAAATCATAAAAAAGATCCTGTTTGTGCGACTTGGCAGGTTTTTAAAGAACACAATGTAATATACGAAAATCAATACAGTTTTCAAAGCAACGTTCCCTCAATCACATGCGATGTTGCACGTTGTCCCTTCATCCTACGAAAACATTGATGATCATTCCTATACGGGATTAGCATTTGTCGATTTAAAAAAGCATTTGATATGGAGTCGCATAACATTACCCTAATAAAGTTAAATAACTATGGCATTTGAGGCGTAGCACACACATTAATCCGCTCCTATCTTGATAGCAGGCAACAGTTTGTATCAATAAATCAAAGTCAGTCCAACCTAAGACCAGTTCGAGTTGGGGTTCCCCAAGGATTGTCACTAGGTTCTACGTTTTTTCTGGAATACATTAACGATCTTCGTAACTCATTGGAAAAGGAACCAAGGTTATTTGCATATCACACGTGCTTGTTTGTAAAAGGTTCAAAATCCGAACAACTTGAGATTAATCTTACTGCAGAACTACATTATCTCCATTAATTTTGTGGTGCAGTGTGAATAAGTTATTCGTCTATTCAGCTAAAACCAATGTCGTTGTCATTCCTCCTAAACGAATTAAAGCGCCATTCTCCCACTTAAGCCTACCAAGTAACGGAACTCCAGTAGTTGTGTAGTCATCAGCGCCATATACCTAGGAGTTGTCATTGATAGCGAACTTAACTTTCATGAGCAAATTAAATAAATGGAGGGTAAAGTGGCGCGCTCAGTGGGAATACTATATAAACTTATACAAACTCTTCCTCAAACTGTTATGTTGCAACTCTACTATGCATTAGTATTTAGTACATTCGTTTCTATTGTATGGTATAATTATGTGGGGAGCCACGAATCCTACTTATTTACCGAAATTAAAATCCTTACAAAATAGAGTAATAATAATAACTAATTACTGTTGGAGCTCATTTTCGAGATTCAGCAAACTTATATTACTCCGAATTGCATACTGCAAATTGATGACTAGTTCAAATTTGAAGTCACCAAATTTGTTTACGGTTCCTTACACAATAAAACTCCAAATTCATTTCGCAAATATTTCTGTAAAACTAATGACCGCTCAAGTCGAGCCACAAGGCAGTCGAGTGATTGTAACAATTTAAACATACCTCGTTACCGTACTAATAAATTACAAAAGTCGTGGTTTTGAAGCACAATAATTCAAAAATATCCTGCATAAGTTGTATTGCATTAAAAGCCTGAGTACAATATTCATAAACTTTTTAAATAACCAAGACTTTGTAATTAAGACACCTGCTTGACTTATTGAAGAATAGATCTCTAAGTAGTCAAGTGTGAATCTTGATTGGGTTAATCCAAAAACATTAAAATTGATATTCACTGCTTTCTTAGTTTTTGGACAAAGAACGTTAAAACTGATTAAGCTTATTACAAGTCAGTTTGATTGGTAGAAACTAAAATGTAAACTAATTTTTCAACGGAAATTACTTGTTTATTTTAATCAAAAAAAAAAATTAAAAAAAGGAGAACTGAATAACTACCAGACGAAAAAAGTTAAAACGTATGCAAAGATTAAGTTTGAGTTTTCGCCCTGTTGTTGGTGGTAAAAACTGTATCGTAGTAATTTCACGGCAATCCTCTGGTGGAAAAGTAAACTTAAAAAACCAATTGGTCGAGCGGTAACAAAATCGTCCTTGGAGCGTCAGGGCTGAGGTTCGAATCTTGGGCCGATCAAATCGGAAACAGTGTTGCCAGCGGCTTGCCACCGCTCCGACATTTTTTCAAAATTAGCTTTGTTGCCCACAGGCTCAATAACGAGAAGGTGGGCACTGCAAACTTGTTCTACGCTTCGGCGTAATACAGCAAGCATAATAAAAGTTTTGATTTCATTTTTTACCGCTATATGCTATAGATTTAGCTACATTAAATGTAATATAGTTAAACCTTGATAGTACCGTACCGCCATGGAAGAAAGAAGACAGTTTCAAACGGCTGACCTTGTTGTATTTATTGGTAAGAATTTGACTGCTGCAGTAACATTATACGCTATTATGCTTTATTATACGGTTATTGTTTCAAAATGCTTTGGAAAAAGGTAAAAAATAATAAATTATTACGTAACTTATAAAACATTAAGTTCATAAAGGGTTTGGCTGCAAAATTTTACCAAAAATTTTTAAGACTGAAAGAAAAAAAATGTTTTAACGTTACTCTTAACGGCTTTGGAATTGGTCGTTAATTTCACTCTTTAAACTTCACAAAATTTATGGAATTGTTCCTTTTTGAATTAAAACAAGAGACAATATTTTTTGCAAATTTTTTGTTTTTTTGCTTATGCGCCATATTTTAATATTTTTTTGTAGCTTTTTCTCTTTTGATTAGAGTTTTTTCTGAGAAAATTGACATCGGGAGTCCGGAAAATTTTTTTACACTTTGATAACCCATTTCGCAGGTTTTGCAAGTATTTTTGAGGCACTTTACGCTTCAGTTTAAGCGTCAAAATTAATATAGCTATACGCTACTGTGTAAGGAGCCGAAATTTCAGACAAATGAGAATTATAGTATTGTATTGGTACAACCAAACTTGAGAATCCAACCAAGTAACGATTTGCATCATCTATAAGGGAAATCTGTATGTTTAGAATTTAAATTATTGGCTGGTAAGTAGGTTTGTACGATTAATGAGCAATGTCTTTTTTTCAGAAAAAACAATGCTAAAAATGACCCAGTCATCCTGTCATGCCTCAAATGTATAATGTTAGCAACTTATTAATTGTCACAGTCTTTATTCAACAGTTTAAAAAATATAGCGAAAATTTATGTTTGATTAACTTATTCCAAATTTTGAAAATTTTCCGAAATTTTCGAGATCTTTGGAAAATTTTTTCTCCTTTTCCGGAAAGCAAAATTTTTGGGAAAATGTGAAACCTAACCTTTGATGTTTAAAGGTGTTGCACGCTTTTTTGGAGAAAAAATAAAAATATGATTAATCATTGACACTATTAACGATCCACATAAGTATTTTGTAAAGATAAACTACTGAAGACAATGTAGTAAAATAAACTGACTATATAAAGCTCTAACTCGGCCTGAATCCGAAAAAACGATTGACAGTCCAAACCAGGCCGAAAAAGCTCCAAAGTTAAGTTAGATTTGAACCTTTACTGTGGTGGGCTGTGATTAAATAGAATTGCTCATTAAGAAGTTGCGATGCAGCCATAATAATCTCATATCAATAATTGTATTGATGCTTTAAAATCTTCTAAAACACAATTCTCGTATCAGGCCAGAATTAAACTCATAACTTGGTCAGCCTTAAACCTAAACCAGATCCGAAAAACCAGGCCTCATTTACAATTCTACATTTCGGCAACCGTGAAAGTATAGAGCGCCTTTGCCTCAAATTTTGGAATAGCAATGTAATGACAAAATATTCAGTAAAACTTAATTGAGTGTAAGAGTCTTTGTGTAGATGGTATGCTGTCGAAACTGGTAATGACTTTGAAGCAATGAGAGGTGGCCGGATCCACAAATTTAAAAATCCAGAGCCGATCCAGATCCAGCAAGAAGAGTTCCGGATCCGCCACTTTTAAAATTTTAAGATCTCTATTCGATCAGGTTCCGCCAGTAAAAAACTACACTTTGTACATAACAACGAAAACCAAAAGTTGACAGGAAAGAAACAGATCTTCACTCAAACTTGAGACATTTTTCTGCCCAAATTCAGGTAAAGATAAAAAAAGTCTTCACTCAAACTTGGTGCGTATTTTCTGCCAAATTCAGGTGAAGACAAAATGATAACAAAAGGTATTCGCGGAATATAGGCCTAATGCTGATTTTGTACCTAAATTATTTTGGAGGTCAAAGCCAAATTCAGATCCTTCTCCGCATCTTCTACTAAAACTGGATCCGGATCCGCAAAAAATAAGGATATCCGAGTTCAATCCGGTCTGCTCCGGTTCCGTTGCCACCTCTGGAAGCTATACAGTATAAGATAATCATATATCGGCAGAAAAAGCTTCGAAGATGCGTATTTTTTGTTGATAAATGAAATGTCGGCGACAAAAACATTGCATTGTAAACTACACTTAACTTGAAGCTTTGGCAAATTTTTTTTAGGTCTTTTGATTGTTTCTGTTGCTATTGGACTCTATTATGGTTTCGTGGACAGAAAAAAGAAATCAGTTGAAAATTACTATTTTGGGGAAAGAAAAATGTCCACGGTAAGCGAATATAAAATGCTAGGATCATGTAGTTCATGGCTGTAATTAGGCTGTTGTATTTTCCTCTTCATGCGTCGAAAATCCATTAGAAAATTAATTTGAGAAAAAATACTTTCATTTCGAGAATTATGCTTGAAGAGAAAACTACTGCAGGAAAATACAAATTATTGTATATTTTTTATATATTATTTATTATAATAACGCTTTTTTTTACAAAATTTAAGAACAAATTAAAAACAACGTCGGTCTTGGCATGCACAAAATAATTAGAATTGGTCATCTGTGTACTTATGAATGCACCGGTGCCGTATCGTAGTGAGACGTTCCGATTTTGATGCTGTAGTTGCTTATAGACTGTGCTGTTTTTGTTCTTGCAGCTTTGAAAATAAAAAAAAAACTTTTATACAACGAAGCAAATCAAGAACAAATGAGTCCGAATGTTTTTAATAATTTAAAATCATCCAGCCTCGGCCCCAAATATACTGAATCTTAGGAAAAAAAGTGTAACTCCAGATAACTATCGCATCGTAGAGTCAATCTTAAACGATGAATTCAAAACATCAAATTTCGATTCCAGGCTCCAGCAAAATAAATGACAAAATTGATTTTAGTAAAATCGTTGTGATTCATCTTGACAGACAGCTACGCAACGATTTTCAGCTGAGTATTTCCGGTGGCAACAACAGCAACCAATGTTCAACTTGGTAACATTTATTTTGCAAAAATCTAGTGAGAATGAAGGAACAGTTTGGAGTTCACTGAAATATGTAGTTTGCGATATTAAAATTAGAATTCAAACTGCAGTCGACGGTATTTTGTAGATTCCTGTTGGCATATCAATGGGAGTTTCTTTCGTATCGGCGATAACAGTGCTTGGATACCCAGGACATGCTTATGTATACGGAACAATTGCTTTTTGGTTCGGTTTAGCTTCGTCTATTCAATTGATATTTGCATGCGCTTATTACATACCAATGTTATACAGACTTCGTCTTTCTTCAGTATATGAGGTAAAAAACTAAGGCAATTTAATTATACAGATTGTAATTAAGCAACCACAAAGAGCATAGTGCAATACACGATCAGTGGTCTAGTAGATAAAACGTTTGCTACTGAAACAGTTGACTTGGGTTCGATTTTCGGTCGAGTCAAAAAGACTAGAAAAATTGTTTTTCCCTGCTTACTTTTTAGCAATATTAAAAGGGACAGATGAAATCTCTACTGTGAGGTAGACAGGTGGGCAGATGCACCTTGACTTGGTCCCTTCACTGTCTCCTATTAAAGCAAATTGCTGAATAACGATAGAATTACAGTTATTCACGGTGACTATTTTTTCAATCTTTAAAAAAGTTTTCAAAAACCAGGAAAACTGGCATTTTAATAATGATCCTTATGGACTGGTACAGTTAAGCAAAAAATGACATAAGAGGAAAGTTTATCAACTTTGTTTAAAAGTATATAAGCTAAAACCCCCACCACTTAGCCAAACCACTTGAAGAATCTAACCTAAATATGTAAGCTTTTTTAAATGTTTTATGGAATCGACTAGTTAATAAGTGGAGAGTAGGGTTGAAGAGATTTAGAAATGTAATTCGGTTAAATTGCTTCCAAATGTTTTCAATGTAGTTCTATCGAATAGCTTCAAACTTGCGCTTTTATCCGCATGGCGGCTAAATGTCTATTTTTTTGTCTAAATTCACAAAAATTGTCTTGCCGGCGGCAGCTTCTTACCATCAGTTACCCGCAGTCATTTGCTTTAGGTTGCATCCGTGTTCTCAACACGCCTTTTGCTGGATGCATTTTTTGTGCAGAAAAAATGAGCCTTAATTTCAAGCTTTTCTCGCAAAATCGTTTTTGCCCGCGTCTAGTGATATTCGCAGGTCTCGTTCAAGATGCACTCACACGGACGACTTTTTTGCGACGGAATTGAAAGATTTTTTTGCGCAAAAATATTGCTTGCTTAGTGGTTACTCACTCGAGACGAGACTCGCTTGGCGCGGTTGCACCTGGCAAGAATTGCTGCTGTGTAAGTAACACCTGCGATTAACGACGCCGATTATATTTTGCCCGACTATAGAAGCAAAAATCGTTCTCGCCCGTGATCTCTTACACGAGGGCGATTTCAATGTCTCGAGAGTCTCTGCGCAAAGTCGCGCTCGTGTAAACAGCAAGTCGCAAGCAATTGACGAGTCGCTCATTCAGGCATAGCGCAAATGGAGCTTTGCTAGTCGCTGGCTGCGGTTATTTTAAACTACTTCACAAAACATTGTTTTCATAGCATGAAACAATCTGCTGCAAGGATGGCAGTGCAGTATGGTACGTTCAGAATTTGCGTACTACGTACCTCGCACCTCGAACCGTACCGTACCAGCATACCTTACTTCAGTTCAATTTTTGAAACGTACCGTACCCGTGCCATTACAAAAAAGGCATACCGTACCAGCGTACCGTACTTCTTTACAAAGATTGAAGCGTACCGTACATAAAACGTTTAGCAGGCAAATTCAAAAAGCGTAACAACGTACAGTACCCGTACCACAACAAAAAGGCTCACCGAACCAGTGTACCGTACTTCTTTACAAAAATTGCGGCGTGCTGCACCGTACTTACGTACGGTACCGTACTGCCATCCTTGGTCTGCAGTGATTTTACCGTTTTTTATTGTGAGTTCGATTCTAAATTTTGCCTAATTAAGCTTAATATGTCAAACGAAAAACACAATAAAAAATTGTCACTGCGTAGCCTATGTAAGGCTGAAAATAATCAAGAAAATTTTAAAACGTTACATAAAATGAAATGTTTGTTACCAGTAAAAATTGTTGTTGCTGTATTGCATATTTATTCTCTAGCCACCGAACAACGTTAAACGATACCAATTACTATTGAACGATCTGCACACTTTCTAGAGGAATAACTATACTTCGTGTTCAGGAAAATGCACACTTGCTTAGAAATTTCCAGTGATTCTTTTTCGAATTTTCGTCCAATGAATTTGCTGCTTGTTTGAAGCCACCAAAGTAGAGATAAGTATCGTAAAGCACCTTATGCAACGACGCTTCAACGTGACCAGGTGTCGGTTGAACTCAGCCTTGAGATCAGGGTTGTAGTCATAAAAACGACGCTGTTGCTCTATCGATCTCGCTGCCGACTTAATCGAGAGATTGCACTGAATTTCTGTATACATTAACCATATACTGTAGCTAAGTGGAAAAACACGACACCGACTGCATCGCATTGTAATTGAACAATGATTTCATAAATCAATGTTCTTATCAAACCTGGTTCCCAATTTCAGTAACACCATTCTTAAAGTTTAAGTGGAGTTATTGTTTTTTTTACTGGAATAACACCAGAAATGAGTTTTGACCTGAAGTTACTGACGTGTTTTTTGCACTGTTCGTGATAATTCATCCTCCCCACTATACTTAATTGCTGTGCGTTAGTCAAGTGCATGCATTGCTGGTTATAGCTTGCCTGCAAGAGAAGCACGACGTCCTAGCTGCTTTGTCTTTGACATTGCAATTTTCTTTCAACTTGTCACTAGAGGTTGTCGTTTAGCAAATTGGTCGCAACTTTTGCAAGTTGCGCAAATGCGCAATTTGCGTTGCGCACTGTGCTTTTTTTCAGCTCTTGAGCAATTCGCGTTGCGCTTTATATCTTTTTTTTGCGCTTGCACAAATTGCGTTTGCGAATCGATAAATGTAATAATTCTTGCGCTTTAATTGCGAATTTTTTCCCAAGATGCGTCATCACAAAATAATTTTTAAATGTTGATTTGCATGTCTCTGTCAAAAAAATAAATAAATTTTAATTTTACAGACTTAAAGCATGATTACGTGACAGTTGATGCATGCTGCTTGCTGATCAAAAGAGTTCTTTCGTGTTTTGTTTTCATTTGCGCTATCTACTATTTTTTTCTTGTTTTGTTTTCTTCTGCGCTATCTACCTTTAAACCGCTAAACGCGCTGTATTTAAAGTTTGAGCGATTGAAGATATCAAGAAGGACTTGTGTGCGACAGAAACCAAGGTGCCACGTTGGGAGATCATCCTCAATCGGGATCTTCAAGATTTTGAACTTTTAAACCGTTAAAGCTGGATGTATCAAATTTTTGGACTGGGTAGATATCAAAAATAAACTAAACGTAACAAAAGTTGGGGGTGCCACAATGGGGGTTTTCCCAAACGAGTCCTCCAAAATTTAAACTTTTTAACCTTTTAAGCTAGACACATGAAATTGTTAAGATAATTAAATATAAAGAAAAGATAAAATTTGACAAAATTTGAGGTGCCAAAATGGGGATCCCCCAAATGGGGCAGCCAAAATTCAAACTTTTTAACCGCTCACGCTAGACACATGAAATTTTCAGGGTAGGCAAATATGAAAAAAAGTTTTCCCAAACGGAACTTACCAACATTCAAACTTTTTAGTCTTTTAAAATGGATACATGAACTGGTGGTCCATAAATTTTCAAATTTCCTATTTGAAGCAACCTTAGCATTCCTGCACCATCAGCTTCTTCCGAAATGTGCTTCTCCAGTGCAGGCTTGACTGTGAGCTAATAAAGAATGCAACTACGTGGAGAACATTTAAAAGCACTCAACGTCATGCACTGCAATAAAGCGCTGCTTTAATTAACCAAATCGTTGAATAAATTTTTTCTGAATAATGGTGGTGGTTGACTGGTTGTTCATTTTTTCATCAAATTCAGTGAATTTAGGCCAGATTAAGATTCGGTATTCTGAATTTGGTTTTAGCTACTCGGAATAATTCTGGAATAGCCTACTACACTGAAATACCCATCTTTGGTGGTAGTACTTGTGCTTTAGATAAACTATATGCTGTATACTGCTGAAAGACAAAGAGTAATGTATTAATACTATTTCAAGGGTCGAAATTAACTTTTTTGACAACTTGTCCGTCGGGCAAGTGATATCAAATGTCTACTTGCCCGAGAAAATTTCAACTAGCTCGAAAAAAAGGTACTCTAAGTTTTGAGATTAACTTGGAAAACAGCACTGAATTTGCAAAATACGCGTAGTTTCGAGAATCAAGTTTTTGTGTGCGATTGTTAAGATAATGTGGTGCAATAAGTAATTTTTTCCAATCATGAATAAGCAAAAATTGATTTTTTGATTGTAAATAATTCGTTTAGTATTTAACAATCATAATTATTAATTACCGTTGTGGTTTGTTGGAAACGTATTTTTATTAGCGAAAATTTTGGAAACTACACCAGCTAGATAGCCGAAATTTTTTGCAAAAGAAATTGAAGCTAAAAAATCTTTAAAACAATCATAACAAAAATATTACAAAATTTTTGACGTTGTCTTCATGCAGCGCCGAATAGTACTTGTGATATCTGAAACAGCTGTTAACGTGGCAAGCGTCGGAAAACTTTTCTGGAAAAAAAACGTAACATTTTGTGCCAAACAGTAGTTAAACGCGTCTAAGAATCGAAAAATCTGCGTGCGATTAAGAAGTGTTAAATGTGATTGATAATGTGCGTACAACTAGACGATGCATTCATTGTGATAGTTACAAAGTGCTTACTAAAATAAAGCAAGGAACAGCTTTCTCTACGCAATATTTTACTTTAGTACAACTAAACCAGGCTTATATTGCGTCTTTAAATAATCTTGTTTGAAGTTGTTTAATACGCTATATTTTGTTAACCTGCCCGTCGGACAAGTTAAGATGAAAACTAATTTGCCCGAGGCAATTTCAGCTTGCCTCGGGCAAGAGGGCAGACGTTAGTTTCGAACCCTGTATTTAGTTTAAGCTGCCTTACTTAATAAGTACGAAATATCTTTAGTTTTTTGTACTGTAATTAGTAGCCGAAAACTTGGCAACTACAATAGGAAAAAGGTTAGATGAATGGGTCGGAAGAGCAAACAACAAAATCACCAAAGATTGCTTTCCTGCCTACAAGAGAGATGGGTGGTTGCAAAAATTCAAAAGCTTCAACACCGCTATCCCTAGTTCGGCCGCCGTCGAGAGATTATTTGCTGCTGGTTCTGATATTTTGCGATTGAAACAATCGTCTATGACGAAGCAAAATTTTGAAAAGCTTGTTTTGCTGTGTGAAAGTGAAAAGTGTTTAAAAAAAGACAGTTTTTCTCCATGAATAACGCATTATTTCTAAATGTGAATGAGTGGTGCTTTTTTTTCCTTTGGTGTTTGTTTATTTTTGTTGCTGTTTATTTCTATTTTTTTTTGTGTTAGTGTTTAATTCCTTTTTTTTAACAATATAAATAACTCTTTCTTCGCTCATAGATATGTGCCTTTAGTTGTAAAAGCTAAACGCAATGCAGTTGGTTTATTCCAATTCAGCTTAGCTGAAGATGGAACCATGTTTGTACTTTCATATTTTTGTACTTAACACCATCGTCTGCAGTGCGCTTTTTAAAGTTCGATTCTGCAAAATTTTGTACTCAAAAACTTTTTTAAATAGCGAAGTTTGAGTGCGCTCCTCAAGCAATCAATTTGTAGTTGCGCTGTACTATTTTCAATTTCTGGTTGAAGAATTTGTGTTGGCGCTTCAAAGAGTTTAGAATTTTGGTTGCGGAATTCGCAATTGCACTTTAAGCTTAAAAACTTTTGGTTGCAGTATATACACTTGCGCTTAAAACTAAAAAACTTTTGGTTGCGGAATTTTCGTTTGCTCTTAACGATGTGTTTTTTAAACGCCCAGCTCTGGTTGTCGCGATATTAGCTGCTTAATGGTATTCACTGTATTCTGTTTTACACTTGCGTTGGCTACAAACGTGCTTATATTTTTTTTTTTTCAAAGAGATGCGAAAAATTCCAAAGCGGGGTTGTTTTCAATAGAAAAGCTGGGAAGCGGCGCGTTTGAAGTTATTTTGCAGCAAATGGTTTTTGCAAAGCCAAAACCAGCAAGTCGCGCTTTGAAATTGTCTTGCACTGTGTAAGTGAACCAGTGTGAAAGCGACACTTTCGCCGACTCAATTTTGCGAGAATTACTGCCAACAGACTCAACAAGTGACTTCGGCGAGTTGCGACCACTCACGTATGATTGCAACTCCTAGCCAGTAGGCCTAGTGCTCCTTGCCAGTAGGTCTAGTAAGCCTTTTACGGTACGGTAGTAGTTATTCATTTCTGATTTGGAAAATAAAAATCACCACAAACAAACTACAGTAAACCAGAAAAAAGATACGGCAACAAAGCGATATACAGTACGTGATAGCATGCACACAGAAATATTCATTATCTGGACAAGATTTTTATATAACGTTTGGTCGGCAGCAGTACCTAAACCAGGCCAAGTGGCTGTACAACGCAATGATATTTTTTTCTATTTGTACATTTCCATTGTTTTGGGGTTTTTTGTGTCAGTCATTTCTGTGTACATGCTATAGCGTATCTTTTTGTTGATGTATCCTTTTTTCTGGTATACTGTTGTTTGTTTGTTGTCATAATTGTTTTGCAAGACAAAAAATATATTACCGTACTACTACAGTACTGTACCGATAAAATTTAGGCCAAGTTTGCTGCTGGCGATGCTCTCGCGCAAATACCGAGTTTGGAAAGTCGTGCCAAGCAGCTGTCACGCAGTATTTTGTGACGTCATTTTTGGTAATTTGTGACGTTTTTTTTGTAAAATGGATCAAAAATGTTTCAAATGATGTCACTCAGTAACGACCTAACCAAGACGAGTAAAAAGCTTAGAAAATTATCTAGTCAAATAGTAGCAACATACTGCAAGACTAAAGCTATTCTAATGATTTGCTTGCGTGTGTTGTTTTCCCACGAATCTTTTTATCTTTCATTCGTAGATGAACTGCTTTTGATCTGTTAAATAAAGTTGATGATCTTCATTGCTTTACGCCTGGTGACTCGAAACCTTGCTTGATTTTGTATTTCTTTGTTTCAGTAAGTCTGAGGTTAACAAGGCAAGAATTTAATTAATACCTGAAAAGGCCTGATGAAAGGCAATAACATTTGTATTTTTGATTGTAATTACATGATTAAAATGGCAGTAGTCTTGCTGTATATTGCTATTATTCGACAAAATAAAATTTCCACAATAACAAAGTTATATTCTAATTTATTTACTTTTAAATCAAATTCAAACACCGTTCTGCCCCTGTTGAAAAAATTAGCCCAACTGTAAAATTTGATTAATCCACGCTGTCATAAAAAATGACGTAATGTTTTGCAAAAATCGTGTTTTTAACAAAATTAACTTGTCTGAAAATTTTGATGATCAACAACCCATGTGCCAAAAATTAAATGTTCTTTGCTTTCTGGCTTACTAATTAGCTACGATCAAAAGACATTTTTGCCTCTCATTGTGTAAAATGTGTTTGCCCGCTAGCTCATGTAAGAGCACTTGGAGTAAAGCGAACCAATATAATTTTAGTTTTCAAGATAAAAACAAATAAAACGCGCATATTTATTTTCAACAATTGAAAACAACTGACCAATAAAGATTTTTTATAGTATCTCGAACAAAGGTTCCATCGATCCGTACGTCTGGCTGCTTCCACCATGATTATTTTATCAATAGTAAGTGAAGCAATTTTTATTATACTTCCTTTGTGATCCCTGGTTTAATTTCGTTGATGTCAGCAAATTTGTTTAGCAGTTTAGTTGTTGAACTACGTCCTAATTGAATCTTTATTTCTGTACTGTTATTTCATACTTCAACTTTTGTGCGTATCACATCGAAAGGGAACAGCTGTGTTCGCGTCCATTGTCGATCTCGTAATTCTAATTGTTTTTTTATTTCGTTTCATTCTCGCTGCTGATTATAGCTATTAAATCGAGAAAAAAATGCAATAAAAAAACACTATTAAGCAGCTAAGAAAGACAGTCTAGTAAATCGTAACAGGAAGCTGCAAAAGGACCTCTCGGTTATCGATTCAAGCGACTACCCAATTGTGCAGTCAAGAGTTGCTAACAAAGGTGGAGTCCTTAAGGACGTTCTTGGCTTCGAGGACACATTTTTACGTTCTTCGCCTTGGTCTCAAAGCCTAAAAGTCCTCGAAAATGTGGTGTCCTAGGTTCAAAAACAGCATTATTTTTTGATTGGTTGAAAGGAAAAAACCGCACAAAAGACAGCATAAACTTCTATTCTTTCAATTCTTTTCCTTTTCTTATTTGAAAAATAACACGATATGATAGCCCACCAAGCCAAGTCATTGTGAAACTTATTCCAAATGGCATTGTATGAAAGTTCTAATCGAAAAATGAGGGGACAAAAATCATTATAGAAAATTGTTGTTTGTATTTCTGCTGATGCTTCCGGTGCAGGCAGTACAAACTGCAAAGCACCAAAGTCATCCAGAGCCATAACAAGGAATTCGGGGTCCATACACAAACAATTTTGAGTTGGTAATGCAGCAACATGTCCGTGCCTATTCCGCTTGTGAATTTAAAAGGAACTATATGTGTGATATTCAAATGCGACACTATTACCAGAAATGGCATTTTGATATTATACTACAGTAAATATAGGTTGTACATTTCGTTAGAACTAATTAAATTTATCTTGAGAACGACACCTTGTTCTGAAAATTCGCGAGCACGAAAAATTTGCTTTAAGAAAAGAAAGACCAACTCTAAACACTGACAAGCGGTTTGGGGGCAAAACCACATCCACTGAACAATTTATGTGTAAGAAATTGCTGCTAGAAATTCCAAATAATTAACTATTGGATTACAAAAAACGCAGTATTAAGAATTATTAGGAAATTTATAGTGAAGATAATATAACTACTGTATAATATTTCTTCAAAATGCCTGGAGAGATATGTGCGCTGGACTAAATCAATTGTTTACACCACGTAATTCTAAGATAAAGAGGCGAAGCTCCCGAGAAAAAATTTGGGCATTAAAAAAAAAAAATTAGTGGTTTATTATTTTTCCATTTCTACGATTGTGGACCCTCTAAAAGGGGGGGGGGGGGGCACATGTCTCCAATGCTTTTCTTTTTTATACGACCCTGCTGGGATCCTCAAATTATTTTTGTGATTAAAAACCTTATGTTTAATTAAACAAAGTGTCTTTTGGCTGCCGAAGCAATCCCAATCATTAATTGATAGGCATTAGATGTGAGAAAGACATCACATACACTGAAACGTAAAGAAAAGATTGGCTTAAAATTAGAGTTGGAAATTGTGGAAAAACTAAAGTTTTTCTCATTTAGCATTTAAGGTATTTTCTTTTCAAACTGCTTTATAAATCTAAGAGTGCAATCGTGTTTAAAGTTACAAAGATTGCTTTTTTTTTCGAAAAAAACAACAACAAAAAATCGCTAAAATTATTTAACATGGGGCATGGGAACTTTGTCCTCGCACCAGAAACCTATTTTTTTAATGCCAAAAACTTGAGCTTACAAATATACCCGGGACGAGGTCTCAATTCATTTTAAAAACATAAATTTACAGTGTTTTGCAATACTTTTACAGTTGATACTGCTATTTAAAAAATTCCGTGAAAAGAAGTCGTTTAGCCAAACAATGCGGTTTGCGTTTAGCAAACTACTGAAAACGTAAAGATCCGTAATCAGTGGACGTTTGCATCGGGTCCTAACTAATGAAATTAAGACATTAAAATTAACCACTTTTGCGAGTATAATTTAGCTATATTCAGTACTTAAATTTTAGGGAGATGAGCGTCCCCTGTTGAGATTTAGCTTTCCTCCATTGAGATTTAGTGTCCTCCTGAAGAAAATTCTGCGCCCCCTTATTAATAGAAAGCGTCCTGAATGCTTAAACAAAAAAGTGGCTAATAACTCCAAAAATGTACCAAATTCGGTTGAAAGTACTACCAAATTGCGGTGAAGACCTTTTTTTGGTCCTCACCGCAATGTGGGGGCAAAATACGTTCCACAAGAGGAATAGGATTTTTTTCTGAATTTGGGACAAACTTTTCACCAAATTGCTGCCGCATTTCAAATGCGTTTGGTCACGGTAGCGAAAGCGTCCCGACATGCAATATTTTATAGTTTAAATGCTGGCTGTATCCCTATTCACGGGTTATGGCATTGTTTCAATACCACGATACCGCTGCGGTACGTATAATCAACATCACCTGCTAACGTGTAAAACTTTATAATAGCATTCAATATCATTTTAAAAAAACTACTATTTTCGAATTATTATCAAACACTAAGTCAAACGCAATACCTCGAACACTTTTGCCTTTAAAATTATGGAAAATTTGCCGACCATAATTTAGAAAAATTGTGTCCTTGGTCCTTGGCCTCAACTTTTCCTGTTCTTGGCCTCAAGAGGTTCTGTTCTCGAAAACTCGGTCCTTGGCCTCGGATTTTTTGTGAGTCCTTGGCCTCGAAGGTTGTGCCCTTGACTTCACCTCTGATTACTAAGCCTCTGGAAAAGACACTTAACACTAATTATTCACAGGGTTTGAAAGCTAAACTCTCTACAGCAATGGCTGGCCAGTGCACCGCCTGACTAAGCCTCAGTAGAGTAAACTCAAAAAAGTTGTTGAAGTGCTGCTAGAAAGATTCAAAAAGATTAATAGGCGCATTGCGCTGCAAAAATAACCCCAACTACCAGTAACTGTTCTTTGTTGATTAAATTTTGTTTTTTAAATAACCTAACCTTTTTATTGCTTTAGTTGATTTATCTTGGAACAACACTTTATCTCACATCTTTAGCTCTCGATGCAGTGACATCGATTGGAATCGATCTCAGCGTTATAATTACAGCAATTGTATGCACTTTATACACAACCGTGGTAAGATACGTTTAAAGCTAATTATATGGATGCTAAAGTTTTGAAATGCCAGCTAAAGTTGTAATATTTCTGCAACTGGAAGCTTACGATAATGCATTTTTGAGTATCAGACGAGAAAAAATCTAAAAAGCACAACAATATTTTCCTACTTTGTATCATGAAGCTGTAGTAAAGATGATCAAAATCCTATTTCGTTTTATAAATATCGTGCTGTTAATTTAAAATGCTTATGAATCGTTTAAAATTTACATGATTCGCAACAAAATCATTTTTTAAATTTTTCTCGGCCACAAAACTATCATACTGTAATATTATTGTAAACAGATAAAAGTATTGTTTGAATGATTTTTATAAGATTAATTTGCTCAGGTTCTTGTTAGGGTTTATAAGAGGACTGAAGGCAAAAACAATTAGGGTGTCTGTAAAAGATTATCTTAAATTTGCGTAAGTAAAGTTCGAAATCGTGAAATCGTAATAGAGTAGAATAGCTTGGCGTTGACTACATTTTTCTTAACCCAGCCATTCTAGAAATATTCTACTTCGAGCACCACGTAGGGGCCCCTTAACTATATTTTTAAATGGCAACCCTGACGTTTCAACGCAGTAGTTTAGCCCACAAAAGTCTACATAGGCTTAAAGACCTTTGTGGCCTAGTCTAGTCGCTGCGATGCCTCAGGATGAACTTAAGATGGCGTCGCCAATGTAATCAATGTCAGGTTTGCTATAAAATTATGATTAGAGTCTTAAAGAGACTCCTACTGTACTTCATGTTTGAAGTAGAATATCTCTGGAATGGCTGGATCAAGAAGAATGGAGACAACGCCAATCTTATTTAGTACAATTGCCCTACTTTAGATACATCAATTGATTTTGCTTTTAGTCCTCTCTTAAGTAAAAAGTATTTTAGGTTTGTAAACATGGAAACATAATTGAAACCCTTTAAAACTAAATTCAAAACCTTTAATTTTTGTGTCACTCTGGCTGAGCTTCTGTACAAATAGCAACTACAGTATACACTGTGAATGACAATAGCTGGTAATTTCGGCTCTAAATCATGTCAGTAACAACAATAATAATAAGCAATTTATATTCCCCCCGAGATTACACCAACAGGTTTCGATGCATGTGATTAATAGGTAATAGCAACGTTCCAAAGAAAATAGTTTTACAGAAATAACTTGGGGCACAACAAGCGTATTAAGTCTATTGTAATAAGCTGCAAAATACTGGCATCAAACAGTGGTAAATTAAAATAATATGCTTTTAAACATTTATTGAAAAGAGACGAAGCTTCAAATTTAAGCAGAGATAGTGGCAACAAATTCCATACCTTAAGTGATATATACAAAAACATGGATTGGGATCAAACTGAGTTAAAGCTAGTTTGAAGCAGCTAATGATCATCATTAAAGTGGTCAAAACGCTCAAAGGATGAAAGAGCATAGCACTACCAAAATCTGCTAGGGCTGTTGCTAGCAATGCGCATGTACATTTTTACAGCGCCGCTCTGAACACGGTCTTGAAATACTTGATTTTCCTTTGAAGCAATTTGAAAAATTCAATCCTGTTGAACACTAACGTAAAATCATTTGGTGAAATTCAGTAGGTGTTTAAAAAGAGGTATATTTTGAGAGAAAAGGACAGAAATTAATCTGCGTGAGCGAAATCCATCGCCACAAGCTAAATGACTGATGTGATTAACTAAACAGTCTGAGTATTCATGTAATAAAAGCAAATTACGCCCTTTATTTTTTTTCAGAAATATTTTGGTTTTTTCTTCATAACCGAAAAAATTGAAAATATGTTTTTTACAATAAGCTATTCGTGATATGCACCGACAAAGAAAAATATAATTTGCCGATAGTTATTAGTTTTGCTACCTGTTATTCTGTTGAACAAGTGATCTAAAATAAATCAAATTTAGGAGTCCACTATGGCACCGTAGTGCTAGATATTTTGCTTGTTTATGGAAATTTGCTCGGCCATTTTTCAGTATCTCCCCTGACGTTTCACTTAGCTGCAGATCAAAGTTAATGATGATTGATACACACAACCCCAGGAGCATCTTTTGCTAATTTTTGATATTATAAAGTACGTTATTGCTAGGTGAAACTGTTGGAGCCCGGCGTTGAAGCGTAAAAAAAAATTGTTGTTCAGGGTGGAATGAAAGCTGTTGTATGGACCGATGCGCTTCAATCTGTGATTATGATCACGGGTATTTTCGCAGTTATGATTCGCACAACTATGCTGGTCGGTGGCTTCGGAAAAGTTTTTGAAGCTGTGAACAGAGGAAAGAGGGACACATTCTTTACGTAGGTTATTAATTTCATTTGCTTATGCGAGCATCTTTAAAACAAAAAATTCTATTCGTTTATCAATCAAATTTTTGTATTTATTAGGTTTGATTTTGATATTACTCTAACACATACTGCTTGGGCGATAATGCTTGGAGAAGGACTAACTTGGACTGGATGTACGTGCACTAATCAAATGTTAACCCAACGTTACTTGACATGCAAAAATGCGACCAGCGCGAAAAGGTTCAGTATTAATCAATATTAAAAGAAAAAAATTTTAATTTTAAAACTAACTTGATTATTCTATTCACACAATTCACGAAGCCATGCAGAACAGAAAGTGAGCAGTTAGTTATTTTTGTACATATATTTGATAGGCCTACTTTTGCTATCAATTTGCTGCGCAATATTTAATACAGAGGAAAAATTATATTTTAAATTCATATTATATTTTATTTACTAATATGTCTTGGCCAGGAGACGGCAAAGAAACTTTTTGGTTTTTGAGTCTACCTACCACCTGCCGCTGTTCAACACACACGGTGAAAGCATCACACTGTCCCTTTAATTGCCTGCCAAAAGCAGTGCCGTCGCTGTAGCAAACAAAGTGAGGGGCACTAGCCGAAAGTAGGGGGCACTAAACTACACTGAAATTTTGCTCATAAAAACTGATATTTTACGGCTACAAACTATGTGCAATTTAAAAATTTGTTATTCATGTCTGAAAAAAGAGACGTTTAAGATCGGCAGCGTTTCTTACAGTAGCTTGTTTCGTATGCGGCCCACATAATCGCTCGAAATATCTATCTTCAGGAGTGAATGCGACCAGAAGCGCAACCAGGATTTTGCTAAAAGGGAGGGAGCTTGGACCAAAAGTAATATTTTTTGCACAAAATCTGTCTAATTTAGGCTCCGAGCTGAACAAACTGATGCCACTCAAGTGCATCACACAGGGGCTTGGGGGAAAAGCCACAAGCAACTGCGTGATTTTTGTGAGTTTGCGGCAAAAAATGACGATTTTAACGCTGATTTAATCACTTTTCGCACGTTCTTTAAGCCAAATGAATCACTACAGTAAATCGATAATATTCAGGAATCATTAAAATAATTAAAATTGACTAGCCTCTTCAGCCCCATCTTATACTCAAGACCAAGTCCAAAACACGCTTAAACGCTTGTTTTATGTGTTTGATTTTTCTGAGTGAGTAGATGGAAAGAAGCTGAAGTCTCCGTACCTCCTCCTCCTGGTTGCGCAACTGAATGCGACCTAAAAAAGATTTTGAGTGTGCTCTAAAAAAACAAAAACAGCTAGTCTTTTTGAAAAATATTTTCATGTATTGTTTCACGTTATAATCACTAACCAAGTACCGGTCAGAGTTGTAAATGGGCCGACTAGTTCAGGACAGAACCCGGCCCGAACCGAAAATATAAGCCCGAACCCGAAAGCTAATTTGAAGTCCAAATCATGCTCGAAAAAAACCCGAAAGTTGAGTTAGGTCTGAAAACTTTAGCAAAGTTGCAAAATTATTTTAAATATATTTTTGTGCACCTAAGACAAAAAGCACGTCTTAGGCCCGAATTAAGTCCGAAATTTTGTCAACTTTAAGCCCAAACCCGGCCCGAACCCGACCCGAAAATCCCGGCCCGACTTACAACTCTGGTACCGGTAACGATTGCATAGACTAACATCCCTATTCCGCGCAGAGTTGTAAGTCGGGCCGGGCTTTTCGGGTCGGGTTCGGGTCTAAAGTTGACAAAAATGTCGGGCTTAATTCGGGCCTGAGACGTACTTTTTGTCTTAGGTGTACAAACTAATAATAAAAATAACTTGGCAATGTTGGTAAATTTTTTAGACCTAACTTAACTTTCGGATTTTTTGGGCGTGATTTGGGCTTGAAATTAGTTTTTGGGTTTGGGCCGGGTTCGGGCTTATATTTTTGGGTTCGGGCCTGTACTTGTCGGCCCGTTTACAACTCTGATTCTGCGACACACCGTAAACGTGTTTTAATAAGACAGATTATTGTGTCAAATTTATATACAGTAGTAGGTGGCCAGCAATTTCGGAAAGAATGGAGAAAACTTAAAACGAGAATTATGCTTGAACGTTATTATTCCTTTTTCCATTATTGCCTGTTGTCTTATCGTTACATAATGTTTCAAAAACGTATCCTGAGTAAACCGAAATGGCGGGCACAAGCTGTCGTTAGGGGCGCACGGCCCCCCTGGCCTACCCGTAGCGACGGCACTGACCAAAAGTCAAGCAGGAGAGCTATGAATACCAATTTTTGGTCTTTGGTTTTACCAGAAAAAAAACCCTTTGGTTTGACCAGAAAGCAAATTGAACCCGAGTCTACCGTTAGGAGCAGACGCTCTACCCACTCGACCACTAATGGCCGGTCTACACTGTACGAACAATTTTTTTACGTCCTGCGCACCACGCACGTACGCCAAAGGTGTCTGCACTGTACAAAAAAGCGCTTACGAGCGTAACGGCGTAACAGCGTATTCTCTGGGTTGCCATAATATTGGGCAGATTTGGATAACAGAAATCGCAGAATTCTTATCATATTTGGCGGTATCGGTTAAATTAGGGCCAAATTATGCAATCCGAGAAGTGGTTTGTCTTTTGATAAATTACACTGAATTTTTTTTTTTCTTTCACACATAAGCCATAGTGTTTGATCAATTAAGGGTGTTGTGATGGCTACTGGCTAGCGAAGTTATTTTTGGATGCAGGAAAAAGCAATAATTAAATGCCACCGATGGGCACTAGAGGCTGGTTTCAAAGGTCTGACCTTTGCTATGTTGAATCCCTTTTAACGGTGGGTGACTCGGTGGAAAGATCTTGTCCCGAATTTCATATTAGATGCCACATTTTGTTTTAAGCTTTCAATCGTTTTCAGCTAAGTATTAAACTATCACAAGCCGCGTCATATCAACTTTTAAATAAACGCCAATCAGCCCTACCCTAAAGATGCAATAGGTGGTGCATAATGCGTAGCATGCAGGCATACGTTACCATTCTATCAAATCGTCAAACCATAGGCGTAGCCAGGGGGGGGGGGGCAGGGGGCCCAGGCCCCCCCAATCAAAATACCACTAACGACAAAAAGTTATGACAACATAGCCTGGCGATGTTTAGTTGCAGTTTTTTTTCAGTAATTACGCACATAACAGTAATTAATAATAATATTAATGACAACAAGTGAGTCCCGGGGCCCCCAACTAACAACCAGGGGACTCTTAATAACAACTAGGGGGCCCTGGAATCCTTAACCGACAACCAGTGGGTCCGGGACCCCTAACTGAAAACCAGGGGGCTTATAACTGACGACCAGGGGCCCCTAACTTACAACCAAGGGACCCTAACCAACAACTAGGGGGCCCCTTAACTGACAACCAGGGGGCCCCTAAACGACAACCAGGGG
This sequence comes from Trididemnum nubilum, assembly GCA_963965965.1. Taxonomy (NCBI): domain Eukaryota; kingdom Metazoa; phylum Chordata; class Ascidiacea; order Aplousobranchia; family Didemnidae; genus Trididemnum; species Trididemnum nubilum. The sequence continues at coordinate 33,461,361 of OZ014477.1, read as the reverse complement.
GCCCCAGGGCTCCTAATCAACAACCAGGGGGCCCCGGAGTGCCTAACTGACAACCAGGGGGCCCCGGGGCCCCTAACTCACAACCAGGGAGCCCCAGGCCCCTAACTAACGACCAGGGGGCCAGGAGCCCCCTAACCGACAACGAGGGGCCCCGGAGCCCTCCTAATTGACGACCAGGGGGCCCCAGGGCCCCTGACCAACAACCAAGGGGTCCTGGAGTCCCTAACTGACGACCAGGGGGCCCCGGGGCTCCTAACTCACGACCAGGGCCCCTAATTAACAACCAGGGGGCCTGGGCTTCTAACCGACAAGCAAGGGGCTACGGGGCCTCTAACTGGCAACCAGGGAGCCCAAGGGCCCCTGACTGACGACCAAGGTTCCCGGGCCAGGGGCCCCTTAATGCAAATTTTTAACAATTAATATGCAAAACGTGAGAGAAATCTGAGAGTTTTGACCTAAAAGTTGCCACCCCAGGCCCTCGTTTAACGTTATTATAGACTTAATTATTTACTGCTAAAGTATTGCAGGAGGCAATGTTCGTTACTTCCCCCTATAGACCAAATTACTTACAATTAAAATTTAACACCATAATGCAAGATTCTAAGCGTGTTTTGGGATTTAATTACGAAAAGAGGATTGAACAACTAAATTTTTTCGATTGGCTTTGAAATGTTAAAAATCTAGTTGTTTGAAATGGCTCTGAACTCGTGCAAAATGTGATCCAATGGGATTTAAATAGTTTTTTTTTCCAAAAACTTACAAAAATCGCCCAGCGGCTGGGGGCTTTGCCCCCAGACCCCCATAGTCATCGGCGGCTGGGGGCTCTGCCCCCAGACCCCCGTCTCTGATACGTTTGAGTACACTAGCTTACTCAACACGTCTTCCAAGTTAGACTTTTACACTGTTTAACAATTAGTTTTCGTCCTCTCCCTTTACCAAAATCCTGGCAAAGTGCCATCAGGCTACGGCTTCAGATCTTCCATTCTAAGATATCTTTGCCCCACAAAAAATTACTTTTTCGAAAATTTCTGATGACGTCATTGCGTGTGATTTGTGGTTTGGACCCCCCCAATCAAAAATCCCGGCTACGCCTATGCGTCAAATTGTGTATAATGCGTAAATATGTCCAGCAAATCAAATTAAACTAAAATCTTTTTCGCTTTTAGTTCCTTTCGACGCAGGCAACCCGCTTTTTACATTACTATTTTGACCCTTTTCAGGCGCGTAGCCAGAAATCTGCAATGGAGGGAAGGAGCTGTTACGAGGGTGTCTAAGGCCAGAAAAAGGACTTCACCTAAAATAGGAACAATTTTTATGTCCAAGTAGAGTTAAAGACCAAAAAAAAACTAAAATTGAAAATTGGAACAATTGCATCGATTTGCATCAACTTCACCTAAATAGGAACAATTTTTATGTCCAAGTGCAATTGAAGATCAAAAAATAAAAATAAGAAAGGTCTTCACCTGAAATTGAAACTGCCAATATGAAGCCTATTTTCTATCCCAGTGCAAAAATCAGTCTTAAAAGTGCTGAAAGCGTGGTATTTTTCTTATTCTGCAACCCCTCCCCCCCGCCCTCTCTGGCCAAACTGCTGAATTTCCCCCTATCAGTTTGTGTTTAATCTTTGTTGTCAGCTTCAATTGATTGGAACCACTAACTGCTTTCATAATTAAAATTTTTGTTGAATTGCTTATTGTAATATTCATCTTTTTTTTTTTGCGCTGAAAAGCTTCTACTCAACGCTTTTTTTTTACCACACAAACAGCTCAATATCATAGTAACACACACAAATTTGGCACCGACAATAAACTTTGGATTCAATTCCTCACCTGCTCAACCTGAAATAGTCGGAAAAATACTGACTTCAGCCTTGGTAAAAAATTGAAAGAAATCTCACGCATGCAGTCAATTGTACTTTCATAAACAAAAAGCACGAAAGAAATAAAGCGAACTGTAATTATGAAAAACTAATTACTGCATACGGTAGTTAAAAAATTTCAATTAGCTTAGGCCTACTGCAGTAATATTGCAACCTCTGAAATTGCAGAAAACTGCTCGTGAGATTAGGAACATTCTATAAGTTTACTATACTCTGATCAACTTTTGTAATCTCTCAATAAGGCAGGTATTGCAACATACAAAACTGTATCAAATATTCTAAAAACTTAGTAAATTGAAATCGTTAGAAGCAAAAATACAAAATTCTAAGAGCAATACCGTTTTGGATTTTAGAAAGTAGCATATCCAGCATCTTTTCCGATCGTAATGCTTCAGAGGAAGTAAGGGATCCTTTAGCTGCTTGTATTGTTATGCATATTATTATTATTGATGTATAAATAAGTGTAAAGCAAAAGCTATCTCATCGGTTTAATCAAAATTAGCAAAAAAATTCTATGCATTTGATTAGGGGCTACAGCAACATACAAAACAAAATAGCTTTACAAAAATAAACTCAACCCACACAACAAACGAATCAAGTCTACGATAATAAACTGCAAAATATGGGCATCAAACAGTGACAACATCCTCGAAGGCTGAATCAAAAAACAATGAGCTCTCAGACATTTCTTAAACAGAGACAAACTTTCAATTTCATGCGAGATAGTGGCAACAAAATCTATACGTTAAGGGATGCATACAATTACAAACACATCAGTATGACAATAGATCTACTTAGCAAAGTTCAAGGCAGTTACATTTTGAAAAAGCCAGTTATCATCATCATTGACATGCAAGCTATGTCTAGCCAAAACAGAACAAGAGCTGATTCAAGTTTCCTTTATAACATTTCGACTTTATAACTGGGCAATAAGTACCGGTAAAGCTTGGCAAGCAACAACTCTAAGAAGAACTAATAATCATCAACGTCTTACTTGATTTTCACTAGGGAAAAGGAGGAAATGTCATAAGTCTGGTCAATAGCAGTTAACCCAAACCATGAGCAATTTATATCAGGGTGTGCTAAACAAGAGTTGTGATGAAGAAACAAAAAACAAACATTAATGGAACTTGATGGTTCTACTACAGCTTTTCACTCTGGCAGTTTCACTAACCTTCCAATTATCTTCGACATCTTGTAGGACCTACAGTAAAACAAATAAAAATTACTGCTATCAGAAAAAATTCACGATTCTGCGAAGTGTCCAAAACCGCAGTTAGTAGGTAGACGCATTAAAAAAACGTACCAATAATGCACGAAACACTTGCACTCAGAAAAGATCCATAACTTTTAGAGGCACCCAGTTGACACAAAAAGTTTAGCTTGGCCAATTTTAATCTTAATCCAAACCCGACCCAAAAAATATTTGACGCAAAACCCTAACCATGTTGTTGCTGCGTTTTCTTGCGTCAAACTGGTAACATTAAAATCTCAGGAAAGTACCACATTACAGAACAAAACTATCACATCAAAAATAAGCCTAATTAGACAAAAAAATCTTGTTTTTAACACGAAACAAAGAATAATTTAGTTTATCACAATACGAGTCCAATAAACTTAATTCAAGTAAAGATATTCCTGCAATATTTTTCTGACCATATCGTGTGTCAAACTGGAACATATAACTGTTATTAAGCACACCGCGGGAGGGCGACTAAAATTTAATTTGTCTTTCGGACCAGAACCCTGTCTGGAAAAGTTTCATTTAATAGTGGTGCTGTCTAGTTACACGCCATATTAGCGACAAATAACGTCTACCATTGTCGTAGGACCAGAGTACGTCCTACTTTGGCCTTGGACTAGGTTTTTTTGATCTCTACCTCATGTTTGAAAATTGGCCCAAAATTTCCACCGAAGATTGTTTTATTTATTATTATTTTTTGTCTTTTAAAATTTGTATGAAACACATTGAGCCCAGTTTGAATTTTTCTGAGTCCCGCTTGGACAATTAACGCATCTCGCTACGAACCTGCGTCCTATCGTATGGCCTGTCCAATCTGCAATTATTTGGTAAGTTTGCTTTTAGTGGATTTAAATAATAAATGAGTGAAATGGTTTGTGAAATTCAGTAAGTGTTGTCTAGCCATTGTTAGTCTTAAACTGCAAGTCTATCGGTTTATAGTTGTCTAGATTCCCCTGGTATGTCGCCGATAGATTGAAATTTTCAATGCTTTTTCTTCATAAACTTAGCCTGTCAGCTGTCGTAATGAAAGTCAAGCCTAGGCTGGGAGCTTAGGAGGTACAAAAAATAATTCAGAAATCAGAAAATACTTTTGTTAAATGATGATCAGAAATGGGCAAGATCATCACCTTCTAGTGATCTTAAAGATCAAGACCAGGTCATCCAAAAAATGCGATCATCAAGATCAGATCATTAAAACAATGTCATCTTCAAGATCAAGATCGTGCCCATGTCTGGTCGTTAACGAAGCTGGTTTGTGATTAATTTTCTCCTCAAGTTGGCAGGTTAGGTACTGCCGTACTGGTTCGTACCTGTCCTGTCTGTACCGCGGCAAATGCGAACTACTTTCTCCAGTTTAGACTCCATTCCGTGTTGAAGCCATGACATAGCTTCAGAATATTACTTAACCTGAGCCTCTGCAATGCTTACCCAACGCGACATTTAAATATAAAAGTGATCTTGATCTTGAAGATCTTGATCTTTAAACTCAGATCACGATCTTGATCTTCACGATGACGATCTGATCTTGAAGATCCAAGATCGTGCTCATGTCTGATAATGATATACCATATCGTGTTCGTGTTCAAATAAAGAAACTGAAAACGAACACATTAAAATAGCTACAATTATTAAAATCTAAAGATGTCAGGAAGTAGGCTTAATTGTTCCAAGGAATAAGCAAACCAGGTCGTTTAAGGCATTAGATAAATGCTTCGATAGCATATAGGCTGATTATGTTTTTTTTTTGCTAAATTTTCCCTAATATTGGCATATGTCCTGGTCTTTGCAAAAGTCCTGGTGCTGATCTTTATCTTTGCGCGTATCACTCTTTGATCTTCCAGCTTGTAAATTATGTATCGTTGGCAGCTCCATTGCGTTGTACAGTCAAGCTAATCAAATCTGAATACAAACTGTATTGCTATTACCAAAAAACTTACAGTAATTCTGAAAAAGAAAAAAAAAATCAGCTAATGATTACAGTCCATTTTGTACAGGTTATAATATTAGAACCTATCTAGCCAAGCAACATTCCAATCGAGTGGATTGTTACCAACTTGCATGCAAAGGTGATTTTAATTAAACAACTTGCAGTCAAGACCAATCGAACTCAAACTGTAATCGCCTGATTGTACTGAAACAAGCTTGTTCTGCACTTTTTTCTCTTGATTCTGTTATGTATGCAATACCTAGTTGATATTTCGAAGCAGCTGTTAACACCGCATTGCAGCGAGCTTCGCCTTCAAACAGAAGCGTTCAATGCAATTAAGCGTCCCGTCAACTTTGCAGGATCCAAGTGCCACACTATACTGCAATTACTTCTCTCAAACTGCCTCTGTTTTGCTCTCTCATTCGTCTGCCGCTTTAGCCAATTTTCAGGCTCAAACGGCACTGAAGTAGGCCTCTACTGCATTTCCTTTGAGATTTTGCGAGCGAGCGGGGTAGGAAGGGTTAAAATAATACGAATCTTTCCTTTTTTTCAACTGGATTTCAACGCTCTCACTGCTCTCATACGTAGCGTATTCTAGGCTATTGCAAGATGAAAGGTTAGCCGTTAGCCTGTTCGCCAATGCTTTCATTCTCACTTCATTATTCCGCTTTACGCCTTTTCAGATACACAATATCAATATCAAACCACTTTCGAGTTCCTTAGTCTCCTAGACTACCCAGCGACAAAAATACAACAAAAATAATCCAACCTACTGCACCTCGCTCCATACATGGATGCTAACCCAAAAGAAACAATGCGTTTTGATCAGAAGTCTGACCAAAAATTTGAGCATTACTCATGCCTGAAGAGAGCAATTAACAATGCTAGTTGGCAATTCCTTGTTAGCAGAGCTGGGCACCCGCTACTTGCAAAGTAGCGGCGCTGCCGCTACCGCTATTTGGCAAAAAAACAAGTGCTGCTGCCGCTACTTGCATACAAAACAGCGGCCGCTGCCGCTACTTTAGAAAAATATTTAGCAAAAAGAACGATGGCATTCAAATACGGTACCCAATTGTGAAATTTCAACTTTATTTGCGAAAGTTCCAATTCAAGCTTTTAAAATATTGGTACAGGTTACAATCGGCATTAGCAAGCTGGCTTAAACGGTAAACAAGTAAGCAAATCACAATTCATTTGGTTGTTGGCCAGCTCCTTTCAAAAAAACAAGCATTTCAAACCGCTTGTTGGTCAAACTACCTAATACTGAATAGCCCCTCCCCCTATTGCTTAGTTTATGGTATATTTGTTGATGACACCTATGTTTAGCGTTTTCACCCTTGCGATCAAATTTGATTGCGTATTTTTGACCATTTTTCAAAGTTTTCACTTATTTGTTAGTTTCATTTTTAACAAATTAGCCCCCCCTAAATACTGTATATGTTTCAACAGATGTTTTAAATCACTATTTAGTCCACTGCAGTGCATTTAACAGTCTCAAAAGTGCTAAAAACGTAGTGTTTTTCTCATTCTACGTTTTGGTCGATATGCCATAGCCCCCCTCCCGCCCCCCTGGCTACGCTCCTGCGTGATATCATCCAACTTCGATAAAAAAGAAGATCGAGCGGTTAAGAACTGGCGTTTATGACTCGGAGATGATACGTACGCAGTAATGGCATATTCTATAGCGCAGGCAACATGCTACTCGCTGCTATATAGATACATGTTAAGTAAATGATTCACGATGCGATTCACGGTACAGTACACGAATTTTTTCAAAGAGTGTAACTCCATAACTAAATTATCTTTCCAACTTATTTATTACCTATTTCGATTTATTAGTTCAATTTTCAGGGCACTACAAGTTAATTCTCAGTATTACTGTTCACTGTTGTAGCAAAATGTATTTATTGTCATTGATGTATTTATAGTCCTTCTTGTAGTGCGCGAAGTATATTGTGGTCTGTGACCAGATAGCCAACAAATCACTTTGTCCTACTCAATGCCAGCATTTTGGGGAAATATCGCAAAAAACCGTCTTTGCGATGTGCAAGTCATGCCCGGCGCCAGGATAGCGTGACTGGGGGGCATAAACAAACTTTGGGGGGGTGCAAAAAGCTTAATACTTCGAATCCGAGAGTGTCGACCAAAAAAAAAGGTCTTCATCTAGAAATATGTGAGGATTTTCACGAATTTTGGGGTGAAATCACACAAAAAAGGGTGTTTATTACAAAATCTGCAAAAAAACAGTTCTTGCTGACGAATTCTGCGGTAATAACCAGTACCTTGGGAGCCTCAGGCCTCGAACTTCACTTCAGTGGCACCAAGCCTGTTAGTTTCTTTGGGACACAGTCCTCGCTCGGGGGACAAAATTCTTGTTTGGGGGCGACAAGCAGTGATTTGGGGGGGCACGGCCCCGGAATGCCCCCGTGGCGTCGGGCTTGCTGCAAGTTTACAGCAACTTATCGAACTGTAACTATCGCATTTTCGTTAAAAAGATACTGCTCTAAATCGGTTTTATTGAAGAAATAAAAACTATTTGAGCTAACAAAGAGGTGCCCCAAACCTTTTTCCACATTTTCCTTTACTTGTGAAAATACGATTTAATTCGTTTGAATCCGTATACCATTGTCTAACCTGCATTCGCAATTTTGTGACATTACAAAAGGCATAATTTTGCAAAATTTCTGGCAAACTAAGAAACGCGATTATTGACTAGTAGCAGTGAGTATCCTAGCTATCACCAAATCTGAAAACTTGACTCTTGTCAGTGGAACCTGTAATCCTAGGCTACCAGCACTGATCTACAGTACAGTACAGTACGCCTTTTGTGATTTTACAAAATTACGAAAAGCAGGGTTGTCAATAGTACTAGTCATCAGAGGTGGAGTCGAGGACACAGGGCTCGAGGCCAAGGCCAAGGACACAAAAAAATCCGAGGCCAAGGCCAAGGACAGCCTTTCCGAGGACAGACCCTCTCGAGGCCAAGGACAGGAATGCTCGAGGCCAAGGCCAAGGACCAAGAACACAGCCGCAAGTGTTCTCCAAAAAAAAGGTCTTCAACAAAGTTTTTCAGGCAATCTCCAATTTATAGGCGTAGCCAGAATTTTTGATTGGGGAGGCCTAAACCACAAATCACATGCAATGACGTCATCAAAAATTTGCCTATTGGCACTTAACCAGGATTTTGCAAAGGGAAAGGGCTTAAACTAATATAGTTGAAAAGTGCAAATACGTAACGTTGGAGACGTTTTGAGAAAGCCAGTGTAACTCAAACGTATCAAAGACAGGAGTTCTGGGGTTGGGGCCTCAGCGGCCGGAGGCTTTGGGGTTCTGGGGACAAAGTCCCCAGCTGTTGGGCGATTTTTTGTACTTTTTTGAAAAAAAAGCTATTTTAATGCCATTGAATCACATTTCGCACATGTTTAGAGCCATTTGAACGCACTAGATTTTTGACATTTGAAAGCCAATTAAAAAATTAAATTGTTTAATCCTTCTTCTAGTTGCAATTTAAGTCCAAAACACGTTTAGCATCTTGCATTTTGGTGTTAAAGTTTAATTGTACGTGATTTGGTCCAGGTAGGGGGAAGTAAGGTGCATTGTCTCGTGCAACATTTTAGCAGTAAATGAAAACCCACTCGAAGATTTTCCTCAGAGATTTTTGTTTTGTCATGAAGATAACCAGTTATAGACGTGCATGTTAGGCCAGGGGGCCCAGGCCCCATCAATTGAAGTTCAACGATTTGTTCAATCAGCATTTTCCATGGCAAATTTTTTAAAAAAGTATTTTGTGCGTAAAAACTGGCAAGGTGGAGGTGAATTAATGAATTGTTATTGAAAAATAGTACAATAGATGGTTACGCTTACTAACCATGTTATTGCCGAGCCGGATTTACAACGCGCTGGGCCCCTGGCACTTTGGAGATTTTCGCAACATCTTTCTGCCAAATGTAGGTGAAAACCATAAAAAGTCTTAAGATTTGAGCGCAGGGCCCTTAGCTGGTACTGCGCCATATTGTGGTAAATCCGGCCTTGGTTAATGCATTACGTTCATAAAAAGGCTAGATGTGATCCTGAGATAGCAACTTTTAGGACGAAAACAATCCATTTCTTCCAGGTTTGTGTTTAAATTGGCTGGCAAAAATTGAATTGAGGGGGTCTCGGGGCCCCTGGTCTTCAATATTGTTGTTCGCTCTTGGTGTAAGCGAAAAACGCGAAAAAGATACTGAAACTGAAGAAACAATAGGCTTTTTTGTCACATTTTTGTCATTGGTGAAATTTCATTTGGGGTTAGGGGAAGGCCCGCTTGGCTAAGCCTATGCTCTAAATGCGAAAAACAAAAAAGATATTTTCCGTGAGGTTTCTGGCGTTTTCCAACAAAATTTCAACGGTTCAAAAAATAGTGCTGTCCTCGAGCCGAGGACAGGGCAATTTTCGAGGACCTAAAGCTTCGAGGCCAAGGCCAAGGACTTGAGGCTTCGAGGCCAAGGCCAAGGACTTCAAAATATGTCCTCGAGGACGTCCTCGAGGCCAAGGACGTCCTCAAGGACTCCACCTCTGCTAGTCATAGGTGGGCACAAGTCCGTTAATCGTTAATCCGTTAATAACGAAGCTAACTTTTTCATTAACTCGTTAATCCGTTAAAAAGTTTTTTCATGTTAAGGGACTAAATTAACTTCCATTTAGTTCTGTTAACTTCCGTTAAGGTTTTTATCGTTAACATCTAGCACCATTAATTCATCGGACCGGTACAAACCAGTTTGCACTTCTAACATTTGTTGCGAATTAGCACGAATTTTATCGAAGAAAGCGAAGAAAAGAGCTCTTTTTTGTGGCAAATAATAAGCTGCAGCCCCATAGGTCCATTAAATATCGCTGTTCGCAATTTTCAAAGGTTTTCCGTTCGCAGCTTCGTTAATGTAGTTGAACTTATTTTTATCTTAAAATTAGATTAGACTGTAAAATGTAACTTCCAAAACACAAAAGACCGCCATAGCAATAAATATTTTTTTTTACAATCAGCTCAGCAGCGTCAATACGTGTTCAAAGCGAGTAAATAAAAAGAAAAGTAAATTACTCGCAAAGTATTAACGAATTAACGGACTGTATTAACTTCCGTTAATTAAAGCAGAAAATAACGGATTAACGTTAACGGAAGTGAGAAGTTTGTTAACCGACTATTGGTTAACGAAGCAAAGGTTTTGCATTAACTCGCCCGCCTATGGTACTAGTCAAACGGATTAAAACGTATTTTCGCGAATAAGAGGAATTCGAAATTGTGGAAAAAGGTTTGGGGCACCTCTTTATTACCACAAGTAGTTCTCATTTTTTCAATAAAACCGATTTCAAACCGTATTTCTTGACAATAACGAAGAACACCTGCATCAAAATCAACTGTCTAGTGTGTATGTGCATTCTGTACGAGTAAGAAGGGAGTGTCACAAACCGACTGTCAAGTAGCTTTAGTACTTATTGCTTGTTTTCATAACAAAATGATAGGTCTAGTTCTAAGTGGAGTTTCAGTTGCTTGCAATTTTCTCAAAACGATGACAACTGATAAACTTTACCAACGCATTGATTTGTATGTTAATTTACACTCAGAGTTTAATTTGGCCAGCTACCAGATCACATTATTTTTTGAATTTTGGTTCAGAAAAAATAGGACCACGAACGATAAAGTCGCCTTTATCACACAACGACAAAACGTCGCAAAGATAGCATTGTTTGTTCTACTAAACTAAAATAATGTAGTAGCAACAGCATCGAGAAAAAAAAATTGTAAAGACTCCAAACGGTAACGCGTAAAAAGTTAAATCGAAAAAAGTCTTGGAAGAAGTTTAGTAGCAGTAGCGGCAGCGGCAGAAAATTTGCTTAAAAAACAGCGCTGAAGCGCTGCGCTTTTTTGACTGAAAAAACACCGGTGCTGCCACTTTTCGCTGGTGACGAAAAAAAGCAGCGGCGCTGCCGCTACCGCTACTGAAAAAGTACCGGCGCTAGTAGCGCCGCTGGTAAACAGCGCCACTGTGCCCATCACTGCTTATTAGTATATCCCTGGTTATACGCTGGTAAGGTGGTACGCCGGGCTTTCGAAATTTTTCTTTAAGTTAAATTAAGGTTACGCTTGTACGCTCGCAATTTTACGCACAGTGTAGATCAGCATTAATTGGTTGCTTACTTACAAAGTTATGATCTATTTAGTGTAAATGTGATAATCATTTTGATGTCTCCTTCAACAGTGGTTGAACACGTTCGCTTTCTTGTATCAGTAAAAAATGAGAGAGTGCGTCAAAATTAAGTGATATGTGTATATGATTTGCCTATTGCCAGTGATTTGGCTATTCATTAAGTGATATATGACAGTGATTTGCCAGATTTAGAAACGCAATCAAGTTGTTTTATGTTAGAAGTGTTTACATTTTTTTTTACAATTATATTATGATTAATCTTTGATGGTTTTGGTTTCATAATGCACAAAAAAGACAGTATTGGTTAAATTGAAAAACAAGCACTAAAAGCACAGCAGTTTACTGAAATTCTGAAGTATGCATAAAGACGCTTTGCTTTTGACTCTTATGTCTACCCCAGCATGCCACTAATTCCGAATAGAATTATACGCCACTCAAAAAGTTGTTAGATATGATCAATGGGTACGCATCAGCAGTGACATCCTTGCATGAGATAGGTTGCCCCACAGACCACACTTTGAGTTGTGTGGAAATGGCCCCTTTTTTTCTCCCTGTTTCACCAAACTACTTTGAGTTTTTCTGCGTTGCATTTTGTCAATTTCATGCTCTCTTATCATCCATTGAAAAGAGCTAACCAGAAACTCCATTGCTGCAATCAAGCAACTTCTATATTACTATGAATACTATGCTGTGTTGATTTACTTTATACCTGTTTTTCAATTGTTACTGCATATTTCAGAGCTTCCATTCTTTCATCCGTTTTGACAATGACGTTTATCTTGGGGTCGGTTTATAACGGATGCGCAATGTACGCGTACTTCGAAGGTTGCGATCCTGCAGAAGCTGGCAAAGTAAAAAAAGTCGATCAAACCATCGCCTATCTGGTGTTGGATATTTTCAGCAATTTGCCTGGGATGGCTGGGTTGTTTGTATCGGCAGCTTACAGCGGTTTGTTGAGGTAAAAACCATTTTCGGCTTTAAAGTTATCAAAAATCTTGATTTAGAAATATACTTAAGTTTTTTGTTGTTTCGATTGTGATTTATTCATTTATACCTATATACTTAGCACTGGATCTGCGTCTGTTTGACCGCATCAACGCCAAGCACCGTTTTCCCCCTTCATTGTCAAGTCGATCGTCAGGCTGCTTGGTCACCACAACGGGTAAACTGCTCAACCACACTAGAAAAATATGCTTAAAAAAGTGTCTTTACAAAGGTTAAAACGCCGCATTGCCTGTTCGGAAATCCAGCCAAAAGCGAGATCTAGATTGTCATTCTACAGCTAGATTTTGTTCAAGCCAATAATTACTTAAAGGCCACCTAATGCCCGCCAAGCAACGCCCTTAAAATGTTATAAAAAATATTACTAATCGAATGTTCAAAACCCGGTTTAGATACACGTTCTCAGTTTCAAGAAAATGAATAGCCATAATTTTCTCGGGATTACCTTTCGCGTTTTATAAAAGTACATGACGTCATCAGAACTCAGGAGTTTGGTGTCTTTGGCTTGTTTATCATGGCTGAGGATAGGCAATTTTGCAAAGGCATGTGATAGCAGCTTACTGGTCAATAAGTGTTGCACAAAAAAGGCGTCATTAGCTCAACGTAGTTTCATTGCTAAGTTCAGAAGTGAATTGCTCGAAGCAATCAGCTTTTATTACCAGTATTGAACTGCAGTTTTGCTACCAGTAATGACTCTGTCACTTAAAAATTCTACCTTGGCAAAAGTTTTAGTTTTCTATCTGGCATATCCGTACCCAATACCGGTAGGCACCCATAGTGTAAAAAAAAAAGATTTTAGACACAACAAGAAACTATTGAAAGCTTAACTGTAATTATGTAAAAATATTTTACGCTTCTAATGCTAGTAGGCTATAGCCTGTAGTTCATTGCGTAGGGTTAAAAATATATCGGTACGACTATGTACCGTAGAAATGATACCAATATCAGATCAGTACTGGTTTGTGTGATGATACCATTACCTCAGCAAAATTGCCTATCCTCTGCCATGATAAACAAGCCAAAGACACCAAACCTCCGGTTTCTGATGACGTCATCTCCTTTTTTAAAAACGCAAAAGGTAATCTCGAGTAAATAATGGCTATTCATTTTCTTGAAACTAAGAACATGTATCAAAACAGGGTTTAAAGCATTCGATTAGTAATATTTTTTATAACAGTTTAAGGGCGTTGCGTGGCGGGCATTAAGAGGCCTTTAAGATAATTTATACTGTATAGACCAGCGGTTTTCAATTCATTTTGAAGCTTGCACCCCTTCGGGAAGGAACAGGGGTGCCGAGAGCCGAACGTGGGCCAGGGGCCAGCTCAAATATGACGGCGGATTTCTGGTTTTGTGAACTCCAAAACAGACGAAGAAAATGACCGCATTTTTGTCCGAATTATGGTGTGATCTCCAAAAAAAAAAAAAAGGTCTTCACCGGAATTCTAATGGTTATTGCGGTCAAAAATAAGTGATCTCAAAAAAAAGGTCTTCAGGCCTCACATGCTGATTTCTCAGTGTCATTTTGTCATTTTGATGGGCCCCTCTCAAGCTCATGATCCCTCTGCTGGGCCCGCTGAAGCCAACGGCCTTCCTGAAGCCCATGGGCCCACTAAATTTCATGGGCCCCGGGGTCATTGTACTCCCTGCCCCCCCTCTCGGTGGCCCTGGGAAGGAAAAATTATTTTTGCACCCCTTGCACAATTTTTATAAAAAAAGAAAATAAACCACGAATTCAATCAATGAAAATAAACAAAACCTATGAAAAAGTTTGAGGATTTTTTCCGAAAATCAGGTGAAGTTCTATAAAAAAAGGTTTTTACAGACTAAAAAGCTGAATTTGTCCCGGAAATCAGGCGAAGACAAAAAAAAGGTCTTCACGGGCTGGTCTTCGCGTCCTGCGGTCGAAGTGGTAACCAAACTTGGTGAAAACCAAAAAGTTCGTGCCTCAAGAAGTCCCTTCTCGCATTCCCAGAAGTCCCTTGTCGCACCCCCGATAGAGAACCGCAGATATAGACTGTAGAGAAAATATTTGTCATAGATGAAATTTGATAAATAATGAAATTTAAAATACGAGTCAAAAAATTTGATAAAAAGTAATTCAAATAATGAAATATTTCAATCAAGGAACAAAATTTTTGCAGTTTTAAAAGATGAAACATTGTACTACCATAATGCTATAAAACCCGACGTTTTTTCATCCGCAAATGGTAAAGTGGGATCGTATGGGGTATATTTAAACCCCAAATTATCCTATTTAGATAAACCCTATAAGAGTAAAACAATTTGTTGAGTTTTAGAGTATTTTAATAAATTTTTACTGTTATTGAACTGTACTAATCTGCTCTGATATTCGCTCTCACTATTAATGTTATCTAACACTTTTAGGAACTCTGGTATGAACCTCAGACTAAATAATGAAATATTTGAACTTAAGTGAAATTTTTGTAACAGAAAAATTCAGCACCTAAGGAAATCAATAATCAAAAGTTTGTGTTGAAATTGTAAATATTTCAAGTAATCGTTTCGTGGTGGGTTTTTTAAAAAGATTTTGAATGATCTTTTAATAATTTACTTAAATGAACCTTTGCATATTTTAATTGAGACTTTGCGCGCACGCGTAGGAATTTTGTTTTGGGTCGATCATTTTGATAGAAGAGCAGCGAACGTATTGATTTGCCTAGAACCAGTACTTAAATTGTAAAATCTTGCATGGGGGGATGCTTTTGCAGCCTTGACTAAACCTCAGGGAAGATTACGAAAATCCGTCGACAAAATTGAATAAAGACCAAAAAAGATAAAAGCCTTCGCTGAGAGTCTTAGAGCTTTTTCGCCGGAAATTAGGTGAAGACCAAAAAAGGCCTTCGCCGTAATCTGAGGTGTTTTTTCTTCTTAATTACCATTTTTGCGAAATTTGATGCTATATTTGGCCGGATTTTGCTGGTCTTTTACCTCTGATCATCCAGCGCTCAGATCTCCATGGGGAGACGCTCAAATCTCAATAGGGGGACGCTCAATCTCGATGGGGGGACTCTCAATCTCGATGGGGGGACGCTCAATCTCGATGAGGTGACGCGTCCCCCCCGTCTCCCCTACAATTTAAGTATTGCCTAGAACTAAAAAGCGGTTTAACCTAGAAAGTTGAATTTGGGAATTAACTCACGAATAAATAAAAGCGTCACGTGCGCCAATTATAGGAAAATTACGTTTCGTGATTCGAAATTAGGCCACCAAAAACCATGTAAAATTGGAGGTTTTTGAGTCCATAATTTAATAATTCGCTTCAACCCAGAAACCACTTACTAAACATGGAAAACTGAAATTTGTACTCAGCAAAGTTGCAAATGGAGGCTTTATGCGTAACGAATTTGGGGGCGCCCGATCACGTGACCCCAATTTTACAGATCGAAAATTGCAAGAGTCGACAAATTTGAACGCTTATATGTCGGTAAGTACTGATATTGATGAAAAAAGATTTGTAGCTTTTGAACACATTATCAATCACCTTTGTTTTGGTTATGTTTGTTTACCCTACCTTAATACTTTTTGTTCTTTTTTTTTAAATTTTTTCTTCTTCAGCTATCTATTTCTAAACAGCTAAACGCTCAGTATTTAAACTTTGAGCATTTGTAGATATTAGAAAGGACTAAGTTCTGCTGGAAATTGGAGGTACCACCCAGGAAGATCCCCCTCAAACGGGTCATCCAAGATTCCAAACTTTGACCGTTAGAGCTAGATTGATCAAATTTTCAAAATAGGTAGATATTAAAAATAAACTAAACCTAACTAAAATTGAAGGAGCCACAAGCCGCAAGCCTCCAAATATTCAAATTTTTTTATCCGCTTCAGCCAAACACATTAAAGTTTTAGAAAAGGTTGATACACCGGTAACAAAAAGATTCAATTTGACAACATTTTAAGGTGCCTCGATGGGTGTCCCTTAGACGAGTCAAACAAAATTAAAAAAATTTTAACCGCTCTAGCTAAAGAAATCAATTTTTCCGGATAGTTCATTTAAAAAAAGGCATGAAATTTGACAAAAGTCGGAAATGCCATTCTAGGAGGGACATCAAAATAGCCCCTCAAAATTTAGACTTTTCAAGGCAGAATGGCCTCTCAGAATTCAGATTTTTTAAGCACGGCTAAAACTAAGACACTTCATCTTTTAAGAAATCCTAATCGGTGCTCGTTGTAAGAATAAATAGAGCAACACTGAAGCAGGTAGAGAAGTTTAAGTATCTTGGGGTTGCATTCACGAGTGACAAAGGCAAGACGATAAACTTAACACCCGAATTGGCAAGGCAGTAATGCGAGCTTTGCTCTATTCCGTTGTCATGAAATGAAAGTTGTTGAAAAAGTCAAAGCTGTCATTTTTCAAAACAGTTTTTGCCATCATTCTCACTTACGGTCATGAATCTTGTGGAGTAACCGCAAGAGTGAGATCACAAATGCAAAAGCCCGAAATGATTTTTTTTACGAAAAATCAACAAGTCACACTGTTTAACAAGATGCGTAGCTCTGAGATTCCAAAATCTTTAAGCATTAAGCCATTACTTCTCCGAATTGAAAGATTTCAGCTTAGATGGTTAGGCGATGTAAGCAGAATGCCTCAGCAAAGGCTCACCGAACAAGGTTTACTTGCCAAAGCAAATGGAAAAAGACTAGTTCGACGACCTATAGAACTAAATGAACCAACTACAATGACGATTTTAGATGGAATCGTTTGGGACTTCACTCAAGCGAAATGATAAAGGTAATAGAAAACTGTGAAGTGCGGCGGCTTAATCTCGATCTGCTGACTGCACAATCCTCACGGAAAAGTCGGCAAGGAAGAAAAAAAAAAAAAAAAAAAAAAAGAAGAGCTGGACATTCGAAATTCGAAGGATTTTGCAGTAAATGTACATGAAAGATGACACAGGACAAATTTAGGTTCTGCCACATTGGGTGGCTCACCCCAAATGGACCTTAAAAATTTTTTTTTTTACCTCTTAAGCTAAACAAATTGAATTTTCAGATCAAGTTACAGTGTATCAAAAAAATTAATAAGACAAAATTTTGAAGTGGCACGTTTAGAGGGAGCCCCCATTTGAGCCGCCAAAGTAAAAAAAAAACATATATACATATACTCGACGTAAACAAATTATTTTTTGTTAATAAGTTAATATAACTGAAAGATAAAACATGACAAAATTTAAAAATGCCTCGTTGAGAGGACCTTGCCAAATGGGCCTTTTAATATTTATCAGCAAGACATAATAAGTTTTTACAGTGTAGGTTGAAATAAAAGAAATACAAAATATGACAAAACTTGGAGATGGCATTTTGGAAGATTAGTCCTCAAATGGACCTCAAAAGCATGAGATTTTTAAGCCTTAAGCTAGATGGCTAGAATTCTCACAATGAGTATTCTATTACACAAAAGTTTAAGAGTCAAACTTGGGGATTCCAAATTGGGAGATTTTCCATAAAATGGACATCAACATTTAAAGTGTTGAAATACTTGAGCTAAATGGCTTTGGTGGATTTGAGCTATGTTGCTGAGTTTTTTACTAAACTCTCGCTTATGGCGGTGAAAAAACCAACCTTACTTTTTCTTGCAACTGAAGGTTTTTAAAGACTTAATTAAAAAATTTTGAGGTTTAAATAATAATGGATTTAATATAAAACATGTTGCGAAATTAGAGTTCCGCTCTACAGCAGCTATGGAACTTAATTTATGAATTTTTTTTCACAAACTAGTTTGAAGTTCATTAACGTAAGCTTCTACTAAGCTATTTTTCAATTCAAATTTTTTTTGATTTTCATCTCCAATAACTTAGTTAATTAAACCCTCATAGCTAATGATATGGAGAGACTGAACAAGCTTGACGTCTTGCTTTAAAATTTGGAGAGAATTAGATGGATTAACATACCTGGATAAAGCCTAAAATGCCGGTGCTTTCTCGGCATCTCTCATCTTCTGACTTAAATCTTTACAAAAACGTGCTGAGTAGTCACCTCAAAGAAATGTGTTAAAGGGCGGAAAGAAAACAGCATTGGTTTATCAAATACGTTACTATCATCAACCTGAGACAATTTGTGCGTGCTGGGAAATTAAATTTTGAGTTTTCGTTTTTTTTGGGATTTGTTGAAACTATACTCCTAAAGAATGCAGGCTATTAGGCAAAAGGTGAAGGCCCAAAAAACATTAACGATTTAGAAAAAACCTTTAATAAATGCTTCCACTAAATCTGTACAATTTTTGTACTTTTTTTTAGTTTATGCTGCTACAGTAGATTGGGGGCTTCAATTTCGAAACACCCTGTACAGTATTTAATATGTTGAACTGCAATACGAAGAACTTCCTCAGAATCATAAAGGGCTGTAAAATGCAGGGCATATCTATGGCCGTAAGTTAGCTGATTCAACACAATTTTGATGGATATCGTTTTATCTTGTGACATAATAAAGTGAAAAACTGTCAAGAACTCGTTATAAGTGCTGAGTTTTGGCATAACAAGCTTTTAGATGAGCTTTTCGATTGACGTTACTCGATTATTTTTTGTTTCTTCAATAAATTTAAATTTTGAATGTGAATTACCACAAATCTATGAAAGTTAGTGAAACAAAATTTGAAAGAAGCGCATTTCAATGATTGATCGGGCTATCAACGACCAAGTTGTTACAGGTTCACTCAAAGCAATCCAGTCCCTATTTTTAGCTTAATAAAGTTCAGTAAAAGTTGGGTATTGCCGCGAAGTCCCCACATATCGCTAGCGATATCACGTTTAAGTTAAGAAATCGTGAAGTTTCGCGCCCGACATTAATCGTTCACGGCGATAGTTGAGATGTTCATTCACTTTAAACTTATCTGATATGCTTGCTGTCAAGATATCGTAGCTAAATTTCCACTTGCACGATTGAGGCTTCTACTGTATATCATCATCTCGAACATTGTAATAAAGCTTTCAAAAGCGCTAAGAACATATTTGGCAAAAACGCTTTTTGCAGTTCTTATCGCTTTTCTGTATAACTTTGCTCCAAAAAAAAATTTTACAAAATGCTTTTTTCAACTCGTATTAAAATTCTTCGAATTAAAATTTATGATAAGCTTTTCTCCGAAAAAAAATTTTACAAAATGTTTTTTTTCGACTCGTATTACAATTCTTCAAATTACAATTTATTCATGATTGTAATTTTGTTTCTTTCATGGTGGTTTAATTTACACAAAAAACAATCACAACCTAAACTAGATGTTCATTTTCCCGGGGGAAAATAATACGGGACTTCCGTCAGTTCCATTTCACCATCATTCTCCCGTTCATACTTTGAAAGTTACCGATATTTATGTAAAACTCAATCGTATGCAATGCAAACAAACTGATTTTGTCTCATGAAAAAAATAAATGCAAGATTTAAATCGTTTGTGGTTTGGGTAAAACCGATGTCCGACTAAGTATTTGAACACAGCTCAGTTCATTCTCGACAATTTCAAACTCTGGCGCCTTTAATCATTACGCCAGTTCAGCATACGAACCCAACTGACTAATATCAATTGGTAAATTTAGCTTTCAAAAAGGGATTTTTGGGAAGGTTTATTTGGGGGTTGGTACCCCCAAACCATGTAAAAGATTGTCTTTCAAATATCTACTGATATCCAAAAAACTAGCGCCCTAGCTCAAGCCATTCAAAAATAGATGATTTTGTGTGGTCCATTTGGGAAGATTTCGGAGGGAAGTACTCAAAACTATGTCAAACATTTTGTCTCTTAAATAGCTTTTGATATAAATAAAGCTGGAGCCTTAGCTTAAGTTCAACAAATTGATGTTTGTGGGTTGTACGTGGGGATTTTCGGGGGTCTGGTACCTCCATATTATGTAAAAAAAAGTGGAGTTTTAGCTTAAGCCGTTTAACGCAATGACGTTTGGGAGAGTTTGGGGGGAGGGTGATCCCAAACTATGTCAATTTTTTGTCGCTTAAATACCTACTAATATCAAAACCTAGAAGCCTTAGATTAAATCGTCCAAAAATTGATTTTTGTGAGATTCATTTGGAATTTTACGGGGGGTGGCACTTTCAAAGTATGTTGAAGTGTTTGTCTTTTCAGTATTTCGTAATATCAAATAAAAACTAGAGCTCTAACAGAAGCCGTTGAAGAAATTGATGCTTTAGGGGTCCGTTTGGGGCTGGGTGGTACCCCCAGACTCTGTCAAAACATTTGCCTTTGAAATATCTACTGATATCAAAAACACAAGCATCATAAATTTCGTCGTGCAAAATTTGATTTTTGGGAGTCCATTTTGGGGGGTCCGCGGGGGGTGGCACCCTCAAAATATGTTGAAACATTTGTCTGTTGTATCTGTTGATATCAAAAAATAAAACTGGCGCCCTAGTTTGAGGCAAACAAAAAATTAATATTTGGAGGGTCCATTTTGGAGGTGTCCTATGGGGGGGTATTCCCAAATGATGTCAAAACATTCGTCTTTTGGATATGGGCTGATATCTTGAAAAAACTAGTTCCTTGGCTTAAGCCAATCAAAAAATTGATTTTTTGGGGTCCATTTGGAACGGGGTCTCAGCGAGTTGGTACCCCTAAACTCTGTCAAACTATTTGCCTCTAAATATCTACTGATCTGAAAATACACTGGCACCGTCAATTAGATCGTTCAAGAAATTGTTTCTTGGGGAGTCTATTTGGGGTGATCCACAAGGTGGGAGTTGGCACCCCCAAACTATGTCGAAATGTTTGCCTGCTAAGTATGTGTTGATTATGCAAAAAAGTTGCACCTTAGTTTGAGCCAATCAAAAAATTAGTTTTTGGGAGGTACGTTTTGGGGGGTCCCCAAGGGGAAATTATCCCAAACGATGTCAAAGTATTTGTCTCTTAGAAATGTGCTGATACCAAAAAAAAATAGTGCCCCAGCCCGAGACAATTAAAAATTGATTTTTGGGGGTCCCCGAGGGGGTAGTAACCCCAAATCATGTCAAAGTATTTGTCTCTTAAATATCTACAGATATCAAAAAACACCAGCACCTTAAATTAAGTCATTAAAACAATTGATTTTGAGGGGCTCATTTTGGTCCTTGGCGGGGGCGATACCCCCAAACCACATTAAAATATTTTCCTCTTAAATGCAAACTGATATCCACCTTAAATTAAGTCGTTCAAAAAATTGATTTCTGGGGGTCCATTTTGGTTCCCCAAGGAAGGGGGGGGGGGGGGAGGCGTTACCTCCGAAACCCCGTCAAAATATTTTCCTCTTAAATATCGAGTGATATCAAAAAACAGCGGCACCCTATGTTACGCAGTTCAAAAAATTGATGTTTTGGGTGGCCACTTGGGGGGGTCCCCAGGAGGGTGGTACCCCAAAACTATGTCAAGATATTTGTTTCTTTGTTGTCTCTTGATAACAAAGATGTAGCACCCTAACTTAAGCTGTCAAAAATCTGATTTTTTGTTTTGGTCCATTTGGGGGTTTTGGGGGGATGGTACCCTCAAATTATGTCAATCCTTGTCTTGAAAGTTTTTAATTGTAGCAACAAAAAACTAGCGCTCTAGTTTGAGGTCTTAAAAAGCTGATTTTTGGGACGTCTTCACAGAGAATGAAACCTGATACCCTCTGATCATATCACGTGTCAAACAAAAAATGTTTTAAACGATTTTGTCGTAATTGAAAAAAAAAATTAATATGCTGGATTCGTTATAATCTTGGTTTGACCAAAGCAATGGCCAAGTAGATATTTGAATCCAGGTCTTATGTTTAAAGCACTGGCGCCTTAAACCATTTGGCCATGGCAGCACGCGCGCGTAGGTGACTACCTCCAATGTGCGCTAAAATATTTTTGTCTTGAAAATTTCTAGTGGTAGCAAAAAAAAAACTAGCGCTATCTTAAGGTCTTAAAAACGTGATTTTTGGGACGTCTTCTCAGAGAATGAAACCTGATACCCTCTGATCGTATATAGTGTAAAACAGAAAATATTATAAACCATTTTGTCGTAATGGAAAACAAAAATTAATGTGCTAGATTCAATAAAATATTAGTATGATAAGAGTGATGGCCAACTAGAAAATTGAACCCAGGATTTAGGATTTCAGCACTGGCGCCTTTCACCATTCGGCCATGGCTGCACGCGCAAGTGCGTGACTAAAATCACTGAATAAACTTCGTTGTCACAAGTTTGGGGTGCAAATGTCCCAAACTACGCGACATAGCGCCTCCAAAATTGCAGGTACACAAGTTCATGTATAGACTTATAATCTATCCAAATTTTAAGGGTCTAACTTTGATGGTTTTCTAGTAGTTGTCACCACCATGTGATTTGCTTAATAAATAAATAAATAAATAAAGAAAGAACAAAGTGTCGGAATCGTCATGGTTTGTTTTTGAGAGCTGAAAGGGCATGCCCAGACGCTTCTAAATTCGAAAGTTTTATTCCCCTAGTGCCATTAGTTTTGGAGCTAGAGCTGTTTAAACGTAAAATTGGCATTTTATTTTTTGGCTTGGAAACCTGTCTGGCATGACCGATTGCCCCCAAAATTTGCACTAAAAATGATTTGTATGTGCCCCAGCTAAGATGTAAATTTCAAGTTTCTACCTTCAGCTGTTTCAAAGTTATAGCGTTTTTATTTTTTGTTTACGAAATCGTAAAATATGCCGGAAAAAAAACATTAAGGACTTCCGACGCAAAGCGTCGCGGAAGTCCCACTCAATTGTGTGGTTTGAAGCAGAGTAGCCAAATAAATTGTAAGGAGTTTGTCGGCTACTCTACTTCAAACCACATTGCGTAATTTTATAGTTTTTCTCCGCCAATCTGTCAGTTTTTCACTTCCAAGTTGTTATAATTTTTGCGTTAACGCATGATTCATTTGTGACATAATTTTCGCATCTATCGTATGCTTGTTTTTAACTTTGCATTCTAGCCCTGACGAAGATAGGTAGTACATGCCATCAGCACAGCCTGTCGAATCGTTGGCAAAAAAGTTTTCCGCCCCACCAGTTGAACTAATGAACTTGATTTAAACAATATTTTCAGTTGCTTTTCAGTTGCTTTTTGCATCTTTGCGTACAACAGTACACGCGTACAACAGCAATTAACTTTAAATAATATTGACCATCAGAGGGCCCGGCGCAACCCCTTAATTCAATTTCTTCCAACCAACTTAAACGTATAACCAGGATAAAATCAAAGGTTTTTGTCCTAAAAATTGCAACCTCAGGCCCTCATCGAAACTTTTTATGAACGTATAAATGCAGTAATCAGCGCCGTATTTTCCATATGACACAGTGCCAAAGCCCTGTGTTTTAGAGATGGCAACAGCGCAGCGTACGCGGCCGAGCGCTGTTGTTGGTGTACCGCGCCGCGCAGCGAGGCAACTCAAATCTGCATTACGTCACAGCGTCAGCGCAGCGCCGCGTGCTATTAATTTTTTACATTTTTTTGCAATTATTGCTGGTGATTTTCTCATTGTGAACAATAATGGTTAGTCTGGATGAAACTATTTTATGAATTGAAGACAATGCATGCTACTAAAACAGTAAAAGGTGCCTTACGTTGAAGTTTATTTTTTCAGAATGCGGAGCATCCTTGAATTGGCAATTTTGGCGACAAAAAACTTACTTTTGATCGGCTGCAGGTGTTTTTTGACACCAACAAAAATATCTTGGTTTTGGTAGGCTAGACTAGGAAAGGTTTAGGACGTTGGGTGAGAAAATGAAACAAAGGCTGACAAATATAGAAGAAACAGGTTTGTAGGAAACAATCATCAGAGTAGAGGCACAAAACAAAGCCTAGCGACACACCCACCCTGTACGCAGTAGGCTTATGGTATTGGTACAAGCCCAAGGCTAGACAACAGTTTCTACTACACATGCGCTTGCATTTCAGAGTGACAGAGTTAGTTCAGTGTAGCCTATTCGTCAACAGGTCATGGCATCAAGAATTAGCCTTTCGGTCCTGTGTCTGTAGCCTATCTCAGATCTGGTAGACCTATGCAGTAGAGTACGAAGACTAGGCTACACAAAGTTCTAATGACAGAATAGCCTACGTAGTAGCAAAATTTATTCCACAATCAAAACACACATGCAAACAGCAAAGGTATAATACATAGGGTAGTTTCATACTAGTGTAGTACGGTAGCTTGTGACAGCATGCAGAGCATGTGATACCTTATATTTCATTATTTGAGCTACTGGTTCAGGATTAGTGCAGTAGTTGCATGGAATCATCAGATAGACTGTAGATTGTTTTTGATTGCCAAAACATGGTGCAGAAAAACTGATAGAAAGCACACACAAGGCAGATTAAATCTGAAGGCCTATAATTGAAACGACTGATCTCACGTCGCATATTATTTAGTTTTTACTCGGCCATTTTCAAAGTTAATGAGTGCGAAGTTTTAGACTTTTACTTATAACTCGATAATGGTTTGGTCTAGCTGCATGAAATTTTGACAGCAGTTTGAGATTCATAAGTTATTTGCATAGGTGGGCAAGTTAATGCAAAACGTTAGCTTCGTTAACCGCTAGTCCGTTAACAAACTTCACACCTCCGTTAAAGGGGCAGCAAAGTCTAATTTTACCTCAATTTTTCATATGCAAACAAAATTTATATTTTTAAAGTTTTTTTTGAGACTAATTTTAAAATTCTTCGACTTCTATATCGAAAGATATTTGCATTTCTTTTTCCCGCTATTTATTGTATTTCCCTTCACTGTTTTAAAAAAATTTGAATTCTACCGTTGGTGTCGCTGTGCTCTGTTGCTACCATAACGACGCAAGTCAAGCTGTTTTTAAGTTAAGATAGCAGGCAATTAAAACGTGATCATGATTGCCGCGAAGCTACTGGGGAAGTTGCACGCTGGTATAAAATAATTTGAAAAATTAACACATTAAAAAACTGTTCAGCACTATCCTACGGTATTAACCTGTATCAGTATCTTCTGTGCTCACCTACGGTAACTGAAACCTACCCGTAGTAAATCTGAACTGAACTGGGTTACTGAACTACTGGAACTAAAAGCTGTTTCACTACTGTAGTTATCAAGAGGCAAATTATTCGCACTTAGATTTCTTTAATACCAGGGTGAGTCACGGGAAATGGATGTTTTTAGAATGCCACTTGCTCTTTTAGAGTAAGTGGTTAGGGGATGATGAAGGTAGTCTTTAAACCTGCTTAAGATGCCATTTAGTTTGTAGCTATCAATTTATTTTTTACGTTAATTTTTGTACGTGTTAGTCATTAATTTTTAATTGCTTTTCTTTTTCTTTTTGCTTTTAATTTTAAGTTGTGTTCCCTCATGCTACCGTCGAGTCTTAAGCACCGTGTATTTGCTTATGACACCTACGGGAAAAATGGTAAATCACGCGTGTGTGTAGGGGGTGATCTGTGTGGAGATTTCTGAAACTACGCGTTTATTAACCATGCGAAACCCCGGACACTTGGAGAATTGAAGACTGCAATACGTGAAAATATCCAAGAATTAGGTGAAGAAACTTTAGTGAAAGTGGAAGCTAACTTTAGAAACCGCCTTCAAATTTTTGCTCATGAAAATGGCCATCATTTGTCAGACAAAATTTTTAACTCAAAAGTATTCCATAACGGCATAGTTTAGTGAATGTTTTTATGTACATTATTGAATTTTTGCTAAAATATTCGCAGAGTTTTGTCTTCTTTGAAAACATCCGTTTCCTATGACTCACCCTGTACAATTGTAGTTGATTTAAACTTCGTGGTCTTCTTAACTTACCGGTATATTACCGATACATTGCAGATTTAAGCTACGATATCATAGGCCTGGTACCAACACCTTAGACCTCCTTCACTATCAATAACCTACCTATAGATTTTAAAAGCTATAAAGCCTAGTCTAGTGCTTTTTCACACTAAATTTTCCTCTACTAATTACAGGCAACAACTAACTTTCACAGTCACTTCAGTGGTAGCCTAGGCCTATGATTCAAGTTTTTTTGTAAGTGCAACATATCGAATACCTTTTGCTAAAAGAAACAAATTCAAATAAAAAAATGTAATTTTACTTTGGAAAAGCAAGTTTACTTGCTAAAAGCACAGCAAAAACCCATCCTACCCCAATCGATACCCACAATCTGGCAAAGCTCGTTTGAAAACACAGCTCATTTGAAAATTTGATGGTGTAATGTTGCCACAGCCGAAATTTCGTCCCGTTAAATCAAAATCTGTCCCGTTAAAGCTATTTAACTACAAACAATCAAAGAACGGGACAAAAACGTTGGTAATCAGTTATTTTATTCATATTTAGTGTTAAAATTCAAAAATTAGACTTTACTGCCCCTTTAACGTTAATCCGTTATTTTCAGCTTTAATTAACGGAAGTTAATAAAGTCCGTTAATCCGTTAACATTTTGCGTGTAATTTACATTTCTTTTTATTCACTCGCTTCTAGAACACGTATTGACGCTGCTGAGCTGATTGTAAAGAAATATTTATTGCTGTGGCGGTCCTTTTGTGTTTTGGAAGTTACATTTTACAGTCTAATCTAATTTCAAGATGAAAATAGGTTCAACTGCACTAACGAAGCTGCGATCGGAAAATCTTTGAAAATTACGAACTGCGATAAATAATAGACCCATGAGGCTGCAGGTTATTATTTGCCTCAAAAAAAGAACTCCTTTCTTCGCTTTCTTCTATAATGCTCGTGCTAATACGCAACAAGCGTTACCAGAGCAAACTGGTTTGTACTGGTCCGATGAATGAATGGTGCAAGATATTAACGATAAAAACCTTAACGGAAGTTACTTTAGTCCGTTAACAGCACTTAACGGAAGTTAATTTTGTCCGTCAACATGAAAAAACTTTTTAACGGATTAACGAGTTAATGAAAAAGTTAGCTTCGTTATTAACGGATTAACGGACTTGTGCCCACCTATGGTTATTTGTGTGTGCCAAATTTCAAGGCAATGAGTCCCGTAACTTCAGGTTTAGGACCCGAAAACTATTTCAAAAAATTTGGTGTAAAAAGCAGTCTTATTCAAAAACGGCTTACGTTCGGCAAAAAATTTTTCACATGGTTATATGTCGTAACATATTTTTTCATCCCTACCTACACTTTTAGTGACAATGAGTTTATTTTTCTTTTTTCATTTTTTGCTTTCTAAATTTTGTGCACTCTTCTTCTCCTAAACAACACAACATCGATATCTACTTTTTGGGTAAATTTGTTGAGCTGCAAATGCAATTTTGTCTCCTGAAATTTTTTGAGGCTTCTCCCCAGAACCCCCCCCCCAAAATGGAGCCCTAAAAAACTAATTTTTTTAATTGCTCCAGCTAGGGTGATAGTTTTTTTGTTTATATTGGTAGATATTTAAGCAACAAATAGTTTGACATATTATGGAAGTACCAACCCCCCCATGGGCCCCCAAATGGACTCCCCAGAAAATAGTTTTTTGAACGGCTTAAGCTAGGGCATTACTTTTTTTATATCGGCAGATGTTTAAAAAACAAATATTTTGACATGGTTTGAGAGAGCGACCCTTTTGAAAACTCTCCAAAATATTAACCCTAAAATCAATTCTTTTTTAATGTCGTAAGCTAGAGAGCTAATTTTTTTTCTGATGCAAGTGGAAATTTAAAGGATATTTAACTTGCGGTGCGGCGCGGTACAGCGTGAACTTAGTTGTGTTTGGATGCGGTGCGGTGCAGCATGCGGACAAGGTTTGCGGACGCAGCGCAGCATGCAGGTGCATTTTTTGTTATCTGCGCCATCTCTACTGTGTTTAAAAAGTATGACTTTTTTTGGTCTTCACTTATATTTGGCAGGAAGATGTTGCAAAAATCCCCCAAGTGCCAGGGATTCCGCGCAATTTAAATCCGGCCAAGAAATAACATGTTTAGTAAGCGTAACCATCTACTGTACCATTTTTCAACAACGATTCAACTCCACTTCGCCAGTTTCTATGAACAAAATACTTTTAAAAAAATAGCTAGACAATATGCTCATTGAACAAATTATTGAATGTCAATTGAAGGGTCCTGGGCCCCCTGGCCGTACATGTACTCCAATAACTGGTTAACTTCATGACAAAACAAAAATCTTGAAGGAAAATCTTCGAGTGGATTACTATTTACTGCAAAAATATTGCAGGATGCAAAGTGCCTTATACTTACCCCTACATGGACTTAATCATTTACAATTAAAATTTTACACCACAATGCAAAATTTTAACGTGTTTCGGACTTTAATTGCAAGTAAAAGGAGGATTGAACAGTTAAATTATTTTTCAATTGGCTTGCAAATGTTAAAGATTTAGTTCTTTCAAATGGCTTTGAACACGTGCGAAATGTAATCCAATGGGATTGAAATAGCTTTTTTTTCCAAAAACTTACAAAAATTGCCCAGCGGCTGGGGGCTTTGCCCCCAGACCCCCGTCTGTGATACGTTTGAGTGCACTAGCTTACTCAACATGTCTCCTAAGTTAGACATTTGCACTTTCTAACGATTAGTTTTCGCCCTCTCGCTTTTCCAAAATCCTGGTTGAAGTGCCAGCAGACTACAGCTTCAGATCTTCCATTCTACGATATCTTTGCCCCACAAAAAGTTCCTTTTTTGAAAATTCTGATGACGTCATTGCATGTGATTTGTGGTTTGGGCCCCCCCAATCAAAAATCCTGGCTACGCCTGTGGCTTGGTATAGCCCATTTTTAAACCAAGGAGGAGGCCAGTTACTTTGGGATCTGTACAAATATTTCAGTAATAGATTGAATACTTGATCAAACTGTAAAACCAAGTCCATTGGTTCAAAAGTTTCTTTAGATCCCGAGGCATGTGCCAAAGGAGCCAATGACAAATGATTTTCCTAATGGAGCAGAGCAGCCTCAAACTTGCTTTGCTTGAAGCAATGAACTGTCTCCACGTGTCAGGATTGTACTCAGATCTAAAGCCTTGAAACCCGTCTTTGATATCACTGCGATCGCTAACACTAGTATGTACCGAGAACCAATTATGAAACTTGGTATAGCTCGAAGAAAGATATATCTGCATTTAACGGCCTTGTTGCAGCATGTTTTACTGTTTCAATCTAGAAGCAAGAAGTTCTGATGTTTTTTGGTTAGTCCCAAATCTCTAACTAAATTGTTTAGATCATTTTGATTCAAAAGGTGTGGAAGTGGGAGTGCTTGCTGTGATGAATGTGGTTGTTTCTCAAGCATAGCCACAATGCTTGCAGTAGAACTTTTTGTTGTTCAAGAAGAATCATTTGACTCTGCGGAGCTGCTGCGACTTTATCGGTTAAAGAACTGCTATCGCTTTCTTCATTTACATAGCCAGTTTTAAAAAAATAATAACGAAATTCTTTATTAAAGAGAGAAGCCGAACACATGCCAGTATTTCAGAAAGATTTACAACTAATAACTTCTTATAAATTGAGAAGTTATCGTAATGAGGTTTTTAGAGCGGTGATTGGTCACGAGAAAAAAAAGAGGATCAAAGGAATGTTTTTGAGCTCAATAAAGCAAAATGCAAAGGCAAAAAATGCTAATAATCTATGTTACCCGGATACAATTGTAACACAAATAACTAAAACACTAGACGTTACAGAAAAAAAACTAATGATATTTTTGAATTTAGCGCCCTAAAATTAGCCAAGAACACAGTAGCGTAGCTAGGAAGAGAGCTAATGGTGCTGTAGCCCCCCCATTGGCCTGAAAAGTATGCGAAATAGCATGTTTTTTGCACTTTAAGGGTGATTGTTGCCCTAAAAACGAAAATAGCCCCTCCAACGAAAGTGGGGTGAGAGTGGGAGAAGATCCTGAGGTGATGTTAACAAGTGGAAGTGGGTCTCAGTGCACATGAAGACCTTTTTTTTATTTTTAGAGATCACCTGATTTTGGGCAGAAAAACGCTCTGAATTTCGGTGAAGACCTTTTTTTTTTGAGATCACCTGATTTTGGGCAGAAAAACGTCTCAATCTGATTTAAGACTGATGATAATTTGAGTCAAGTTCGTTCACTATGTTTCAAGCTTCTAAAAAAGCCCCCCCCCCCCCCTTTGCGAAATCCTGGCTATGCGACTGCAAGAACAGTTGAAAAACTTTGAGAAGCTAGTAAAAAAAATTTTTTGTGGCTTAGTGAGAGGAATGAACATTGCATTTTTAATGTTATATCAATGTAGGCGTTAATTTTATATTAATTCATATAAACGTAATAAATATTTTTATTTTATGGTTTCAGCACGTTATCTTCTGGATTAAATGCTTTATCTGTGATCATTCTTCAAGACTTCATTCTGGTCCGCCGGCCAAATTTGAGTGAGAAAGATCAACTGACTCTCAGTAAAGTAACATGTAAGCACTAACAATGATTAGAGTTGTAGCTACATGGTACAAGTTGACGTCCATGGTGACCAACTCCTTGAATGTTGTAAAGTATTTTGAGTCATAATTTGGGCAAGTTTTTATTGACCTAAAGATTAAACAAATTGACTTAAAAATTCAAAAACTTGACTTTAAAGACCTAACAAAATTTTGATTAATAAGGGATATTTTATGAGAATTTTTTGAGATTTTATATTAAAATAAACATAAGCAAAAGCACAAAAATCCTCAAAGAAATTTGCCAAACTACTCTATGTGCTATTGCCTATTCAGACCCGGCGCCACGGGGGGCATACCGGGGCCATGCCCCCCCAAATGACTGCTTGTGCCTCCCCAACCGAAAATTGTGCCCCCCCAAGTGAGGACTGTGCCCCGAAGAAACTAACAGGCTCGAGGCTACTAGAGAGCAAATTGAGTCCCGCCAAATTGGTGTTTTTTGTGGACTGACATCGGATTTCAATACGTTTTTCGGATGAAGACCTTTTATGTTTTGGAGATCACCTGTTTACGGCCGGAAAAACCGCTTGAATTTCCGATTTCGGCCGGAAAATCCCTTTTTAATCTTAGGTCTTCACCTTGTTCATTTAATCCAGACTGGGATAAATTTCTCGTGCCCCGTGCCCCTCTCGAATTCACATAAATAAATTTCTCGTGCCCCCCCAAAATTTATTTCTGCCCCACCAGTCACGCTATCCTGGCGCCGGGCCTGTGCCTATTGCAAATAAGACTACGTACTGCTTTATGCCACTGCGAGCTCATCACCAGGTAGTGCTACATGACGAAGTAAAGGACAAAATCATGATTGTATTGTTGCACTTTGATAATGAAAAGATGACGAGCTAAACCGAGTTTTCAAACTAATTTTGCTTGAGGTATCAAATTACCAGACCTTCCAAAACGTTCCACTATTGCTTTCACTTCATAGATTAATTCTTTGCATGATATACAGCAGGTTTTAACCAGCTACCTCAATTCCCATCTTGCAAGAACAGGCTTTGGCGGGTAATCAATAGTAGCGAGTCCAGTCAATAGTTTCTATTGGTTCCAAAAGTTTTAA
Source organism: Trididemnum nubilum (assembly GCA_963965965.1). Lineage (NCBI taxonomy): Eukaryota > Metazoa > Chordata > Ascidiacea > Aplousobranchia > Didemnidae > Trididemnum > Trididemnum nubilum. The sequence goes on along the minus strand of OZ014477.1, from coordinate 33,429,747 downwards.
CAGCACCTTCAACTGCTTAAGCAATGCTGATGCTAATAGCCAGGGCGCGAGGAAGGCTATACTCCCATTGGCCTGTCGACCAAAATTCACAATGAAGAAAATACCACGTTTTTGGCTTTTCTGAGGCAGTCGTTTGCAGGGATATGAACCATAAATTGGTTTAAAGTCACTTTTGAAACATTTATTTAAGAGATGGTTAATATTTGGCAAAAATAAAGCTTACAAATCAGTAAAAACTTTAGAAATGGTTGAAATTAAACAATCAAATTTGATCACTTGATGCAAAATGCTTAACTTTGACTTCATCCAAAAATTTAAAGAGATAGTGGGAGCTGTCAGTAGTTTGTTTAGTTTAGTTAACTACCAATCAGCAAATCTCGTTCAATTAGGTCCTCGTCCTGAACTACCTTTCACTATTAAATGCAAACGAGTTAATTTGATACTAAGCTTGTGACTTTTTTTGAATTGCAGGATTTATTGATTTACTAGTTTGAATTGAAAAGACAAAAATTTTACAATAAGCTAGCCACCGCCCACAAAGCCTATTTACGCAGCCTGTTTAGTCATTTTTTTGCAGGCAGTGCTCATTCCTTTGCCACGTTTTAAAAGCATTAGTTTTATCAATGTAGGCCTAAAATTAAATCATTTTTTTAAAAATTGCAAAATCTCGTAGCACTTTGTCCCCAGACCCCTAACACCCCTTCCGTTGCAGATTTCTATTTACGTTCTTGGTTGTTGATATTAATGGCTAATAAACAGATAACTGAGTGACAATTACAAAACACTGACTTCATTACCCTGTAAAAAGATATTAACCTAACGTTTAAAACTTGACTTTTTATTGATCTCTCAAATTGAAAATGTAAAACTGACTCTTTCTATCCAAAGTTATTGCAAAAAATCACATCGTTCCTACTTACTACTAAAAAATTGACTTTATTTTAAAAACTTGCCCTAGTCATGATACATTGGAAGAAAAAAGTTATTCAGTGTTAGTACTTCCCGTGTGGTTTGGATTAAATTTTTTTAATGTGCTGATCGAAAGCTTCAGCGCTTCGTAACGAAAACAACTCGAAACAATTTTCTCTTGAGCAGCTCCGCTCAAACTAGCTGCTTGATGCATGCACACAGCAAATAAAGCCAACCTTGTTCTGCATTTGATAAAAGCAAATACATTATGCAGTGACATGATGCATAACAGCTCTCAATTTCCGATTATTTTTTTTGTGCTGCAATCAACTCAAATACGCTGAGAAAAATCGACTCTTTTTTTTAGTAGGAAAAGAAACGCGCATTAGGCTAAACATTTTCAGAAATATTCCGAGAATTATTGTTTAATAAAGCTTATTTTTCGCAAACTTCTTTTTGGGAAAAACGCATTTTGCAAATAAAGATTTAAAAAAATCAAAATCAAATCTAATCTTTTAATATACTTGTTGTGTTACGCCGAAGTGTGTAACGAGTATAAGAAGCCCATCTTCGCGTCATGTCGTTCGGACAACCCAGCTTTTTTTTGAAGAAATATTACAGCAGTTGCGAGGCGTTGGCTGGGCTGCAGAAAGAAAAACTTATCACAGTTACAAAGACTGATTTCGGGCGCTTTTGCCAAGACCAGGGCCGGAAATTAGGTGAAGACAAAAAAAAAAAAGGTTTTCGTCGGAAATCCAACCAGGTTTTCATTAGAAATTAGGTAATGACCAAAACAAAAAAAAGATTCTTACCGATAATTCGGCCAGCTTTGTTTGCATGCACATCGAACTGCGACTATAGTTGAGTGTCGGAGCAACTGTTTGAGTGCCTATAGACCCGGGAACGGGTACAATGTTCTCGCAGGCCCTGGCAGTTGGCAACACTGAGTCATTATTACCGGTCCGGAATTCAAACCTTATTCCTCCAGCTCCAGCAGCGAACGTGTTTCTCTTTGACCAACTGGCCGGCAAAAGATTTTGAATAAATTGTTGTCAATACAGAAGGGATACGGATTGTTGAAGGCTTATCAATTACAATAAAATAAGCAAAATTGCTCTACAGTCAAAAACAACCACAAAAATACTACAGACTTTTTCTTTACTTTGCAGGTGTGTTGTTTGGAGCAAGTGTTCTTGGACTATCGTTTTTCACAAAATACGCTGCTATAACAGTTGTGCGATTTTCCTCGGCTATGGCTGGTACTTTCAAAGGCCCGATCATGGGTTTGTTTGTTTTAGGAATTCACTTTCCGTGGACTAACACAATTGTAAGTGTCAATATACTGTAAAGATCTCTGCTGCACAACCTAATCAGGCGGATTTGCTTAGTACGAATCAGTTTCTTGTTCGATCTTGTCTGTTTTTTTTTTTACAGTTTTTCTTCTTGAAAAAGCATGCGCTTTTTCGTCCACATTTTTATTATAAGTTTGTGATTATCCACCAAAGGTGGGCACTTGCGACGCAATTATTGCGCCGCAAGCTTGCGCCACAACTATTTCACTTGCAATAGCGCTTGCACCGCAACTATTTTTAAACGGTTGCGCTTAAGCTTGCTCCGCAAGTATTTTAGCAATTTTAAACGCGCAATTCATATACGATTAATAATAATTGTTTTCCAACAACTATGATTAAAGTTTAGGAAAGCCTTTGACGAGTAGGATTCATAAAAGCCTCGTCATGGGATATTGCATTCGTCTCCTGCTTGCAAAACTTCGTTGTAAGATTCACTGAAGAAATTGTTTGCTGAAACTTTTTCTCTGAAATATTTTGCCTGTTTTTCAAATTTTAAAATTTTGCAATTGCGCATTTAAAAAAATGGTTGTAAAACCAAATTTTAAAGAGCAAAACTATTTTTATAATTGTCTTTCCACAAATACGCAACTCGTTTCTAAAAAATCTTCGGGAAAGAGTTTAACGCATTACTTGCCAACGGTCATACGTCTTACCAGAATTCTAAATTAAGAAAACCAAAAACTAACTTATTAATAGCAACTTTTGCTGCTAGTCTGGAAAACTTGAAACATATTGTTAACCGAAGCGACAGCATCGGTATAACTCTTAATTAATATACCAGATGGTTCAATTTCTTTGAACAAAAACGTAATGATTTTTGCAACATGCTCCAGTCGTCAGATAGTGATGCTAATTGCTCCAGATACATAAATGTTGTACGAATGCATCGGTAGCTCTTAAGAAAATAGAAGACATAAAGTCACAATTTGGATTAGCCTCTGGTTGTCGGAAAAAATGACTACGGTTTGGATTTAAACCCATGCCCGAAACAACCAAGTGGTTTTAAAGTCGCATCACTTCTTCAACGTATGACAGGCGTTGGACCACTCTGCTACTGTAGCTCTGCGTTAAAACGAGCACGCTAATATTGACTGAGTGCACTGAGATTTGAACGGCTTCGCTGGGGTTCCGATGCTCGCTCTGCGCTGGTGACGAGTTTGTAAGATTGTTGATCATTATTCTACTCGAGGGTATTGCTCGAAGTTGATTCAATTCGTATGCAAAATACATGATGATTTGTTTAGCATGCTTCATTCATCACAGCAGAGTGATGCTAATTGCTCTAGGAGCAAAAATGCATCGAAGCTAGTAATCAATTTCCTTGACGAGCCAGTAGAAAAGAACAGTGACTCCAAAGTCGTTCGCTTACCACCGTCTACCACAATAAGGCTTTATTGGTGGAAAGTAACCCCCTGCCCGGTGAAGTGCATGTGTTGAGTGTCATTTTTCATTGCTTTTCGCCCAAAGTGAGCGGAGTTAAGCGCTGCGCATTTTCAAATGCTTACATTGTTGAAAGGAAATCAATAATTTTTTTTAGTTTACTATTTGGTTGTGTGCATAAATTGTTTTGAATATTTGTTTGCTACCGTAACCTATAATGCAGTTTGAGCAGTGAGTCAACCAGAATTGTACTTTTTAAAGCGTCACTTTTGTGGTTGCGCTTGCGGCGCAGCTATTGTGACTTGCGCTGCTCACCTCTGATATCTTCAATAAATAGACTATTACATGTTAACAAAAATTTTGATTAAAAATTTTGTGAATGAACGATGAGAGATATTTCAAAATAAAGCTGTGACCCTTTGCAAAAAGTTTTTTGGGAAAGCTTTTGTGCAGTATGTGACATACGTCCATATTAAAATGCGGACGTAAAAACACATTCGTTTCCCGTGGAGGAAAAAACGGACAAAAGCAGATGAAAAACAGATACGGTGTAAATCCGCCCTTGGTTTTTTATTGCGAAGCAATTCATCAGGGTTTGCCAGTGCTGAGAGATAGCTAGCAGTATTTTTGGATTAGATGTGATGAGGAGTACTGATGATGGAGAGTTGCAGTTACATCTCGAAATAGTGGTAACCAAGTCTGTGCATAAATAACTAATGTCCTCATATTTTATAAAATATGCATATCAGGACCTTTTGTTAACTCTGAGAATTCCTCAAGTATTGTTTCAATCCTTAGGGAGCACTCGCTGGAGCAGTCAGTGGAATCGTATTCACGATGTGGCTTTCCTTGGGAACAATTATAGTTGCACCAAAGACTGATTTTCATAAACCACCAGTTTCCACAAGCGCATGTCCCGCCAACTTTACTGTCAACAGCACAATGACTACATTTCTGGATGAAGAATTGAATTGGAATTCAACCGCGAATACACAAAGCTCATTTACAGCTCAAGAGTGAGTTAAAAGATAAACTGCGTGATCTAACCGTGACTTACTTATTCAGCAGATGTCTGCAACAAAAGAGTCAAATCAAGATTATTCATAACACACTTCCTTATGATTGACGTTCGATATTGCAACTTTCTAAAAGTGTCGAACCTACTGTTTATTTTGAGAAGTAGACAAATACTTTTGTAGTTTGACCTGATGACCACTATAAGTGCCATTAATGTCTGCTACAGAAGCCTTAATATTAGTTTGTATTGTACAATGTGGCAACGTACGAACGTGAAGACAGCTGCAGGATTTTGGCGGTAAAGCAGCTGCGGCGCGTGTATCCAGGCGCGCAGCCAGAAATTCGCAATTGGGAGCTGTTTTGGGGGTCTGGGGGCAGAGCCCCAAGCGATCGAAAATTTTGCATTTTTTTGCAAAAGTAGCATAATTTTAGGGCTATTTTAGTAAAAAATAATGCTTTTAGAACGTGGCATAGAAATTGGCCGTGCAGCATGATTCAACTGGTTGCATTAATGGGCTATGTGGGAAGTGGCTAATAATAACACTGTAGTTTTCTTGTTTACATGCTGGTAAATCATAAAATCCTATTATTCAATAAAACTCACACGGAGTAGTCAATTTCGTTCACATTTTATAAAAAAAAATAATTGGGGGGGGGGGTTAGTGGAAGGATATTTGAGAGAAGTGATTGATAATTAACTAACTCTGAATAACCCCCTCCCTTATTCCTGAGTTTATGATATATTTGCTAATAAAACTTATGTTTGGAATTTTTACATTAGCGATCAAATTTTATTGGTTATTTTTGGGCATTTTTAAAAGTTTTTATTGATTTGTGACTTTAATTTTTGACAAATTAGCCCCCCCCCCCCTTAAATGTATGTTTCAAACGTTGCTTTAAATCACTCTTTAGTCCATTCCAGCCCAAAAAAAACAGTCTCAGTAGAGCTAAAATGTGATATTTTCCTTATTCTGTGTTTTGGTTGACAGGCCAATGGGGGGGGCTATAGCCCCCCCTCTCCCTGGCTACGCTACTGCGTGTATCTTTTTCATTATACTTGCTGTATTTGCACTGAAGTTCACTGGGTCCTGCTCTGCGTCATTGCGCTCCGGCAACACGGTTTTTCAAAGAAGCGTTGCAGCGGTAACAAGCCGTTGGAAACACTGTGTCCGATTTGACCGGACCGAGATTTAAACCTTAGACCTCCTACTCCCGAGACAAACGCATTATCGATCGAACGACTGGCCAGTTGTAAATTGTTTCGGTACTGCTCTGCTAGAAACGCAGATTCCACCGCAACTTTTAGAAAATATGTTTAGTCTGATTTGCTGGTATTAGCCAAAATTCAATTACCATACGATTGTATAAATCATTATGTTTTTAGAGCATCAAACTATGCGTCAGTTTACTCAATATCCTATTTATATTACGGGTCAATTGGACTGGTGTTGACCATTGTTATTGGTCTTCTAGTTTCAGCATTTACTGGTGAGTAGTCATCGTATTGTACTGTATATCTATAAGATATTTGAGGCTATGAATTCAATTATGCTTACATGAAGATGCAGTCGTTCAGAGTGCAGCGACTAGATGAAGAGTTATTTTGCTGTCAATTTTAACTTGCATTGTAATGTTCTCACCAATTTACTGTAATTAAGACAAAATAAACGAATCTAGATTCAGTACAATCTGTAAAATTCTGAATATATGTCTTTTAATTTGCTATTTGGGTAAAACTGAGTATAATACACTTAATCAGAGGTAACCAAACTACGGCCCACCGGCCGGATCCGGCCCGCGAAGTGATTACACCCGGCCCGCCACGCGTAGCAGAAATAACAGCTAAACTACAATTGTTACGCAACAAATTTATCAAATTTTTTATAAAAGATTGACGTTGTTGCTAGACCTTGTATCACCAATATTGTACTCTAAATATAACTACTAAAAAATGGTGATCCCAATCGACGGGTGTTTTACGAAAAAATAAGTAGAATAGTATTTTTGCGGAAGCCAATAATGGTAAAGCTACAGTAGTTGCCTGATATCTAACAAAAGTGTTGCTATTTTGAAAGAGCAAAATCTTTGTTGGCACTATATTACACCATGACACTATAAAACATCTTTTGAAATATCCGAATTGATTAACGTGGTCAGGCGCGTCGATTCCCGAAGGGGTCGGGGGGTCTAGACCCCCCCAAAGATATGCATTGGGGGGTCCAAAGAGTAAAGTACCCCCAATAGAAATGAACGTGTTTGCTATTTATCATGAATACTTACAAATGACATTTCCGTTTAGACAGATTTTTCTTGCTTAAAATCGTGAAAACTGCACATCACAGCGCTGGACCAAGATTTTATAATAATAATCACCATACGGGTATGTTTATCACCTAGCCACTATATTGCACAACTTTTGTTTGTGTACGTCACTAACTCATCATTGTGACTGTGCGTCTGTCAGTGAAGTCTAGATGAAGAAAGTCCTCATTGTTAAAAACAAAACTGCATCAAATGTGCTATTGCGACGTACAAACATTACAAACAAAATCTACGATGTACAAACAATGTAAACAAAATTCGCGATATTTCGCTAAAAAAAGTTCTGTTTATTACGTTAAACCCCGCCAAAGATTTCGAGAAATCGACGCGCCAGAACGTGGTGTTGTTGGCTGTTTGTTTGCCTTTGTCTTGTTACAGAAACTTCCCTGTTGAAATTGTTCATTCTTAGTTTGTTGTTGACTCGTTGTTTGTTGAATTTTTACATTTTTTTCAGCAGGGCAACCTTACTACTTTAAAAGGACGTTCAGATCGGAAATCTTTTGCTTGATTTTTTCTGATAAAAAAACAAAAAACCTGACAAATCTGAAGACTGACTTCACCAAATTTGAGTTTCTACAACCGTCCGTTCCTGAGTAATAACAGATTATATTTTCCCTCAGAAAAGCTTTTACCCTAAAAAGGTTGCCAATTAGAAACAAAATTCCAAATAGTTACTGCATGTCCATGTTACTGCAGTAAATGTTTTGCCCCAGAGTTATTGTAAAACAAATCATATACGAGGTAGGTTAAAAGTGTAAAATTAGCTTCTTCTTAATCATGTAAGCCAGCTTTCTAGGAGTTATTCTTCTGTCACAATAGTGAAAAAATGGCGACACTAAAGTAAGATGAAAATTAGCAATTTTGAACAAATTACAGTAATATCTTGAAAACGGCTGGGTGAAAAAAGTTCAAATTTGGTAAAAATACAATTTAAGCTTATCCCAACGTTTTGGTCAACAGTGAAAAACTTGATTTGATTGCCCTTTTGATGTTTGGTACATACCACGGGTAGCTTTTGGACTTGTTTATTCATATAGCATTATGCCACTACAGATTGAGCCAAAAGATGCAAAGAGTTTTTGTTGAACCGGATGCCCAATAGTGCATCATAGCAGGAGTTACTTAGCTATTCCAGCAACCTTTCGATTTTCATCACAATTTTGCTCTACCACAGCAAACTTTGCTGTTTATTGCTCTCAATTCAAATCAATGGAAATTCTAAATAGTTGCACATCTTTTCTCACTTCGCACCCGGCCCTCAGCCGCTAATCTCGCAGTAATCCGGCCCTCAGCGAAAAAAGTTTGGTGACCCTTGCACCAAATACAATAATATGATTGTGCTGAGTGAGACTAGGTAGATGCATGGGCGATGTAAAAATGCTAAGCGAATTTGATAACCCCTCTTTCATTTTGTGGGTGGGTTTGTAAGAACAGATGAACCAAGCAGCGTTTTGAATTAGCGTGAAATATGAAAATTTAGAGTAGTTTTCATTCTATTCTCTGTTTGATAAATTTGTGGGTACAGAATTACTAATTGGCTTACATCACTATTTGACAATGGAGATTTTGACGTGGCCGATTTTGTTTCAACTGGACAAGGCTCTATGTGCTGCGCGTAAAATCGTACGTGTACGGGCGCAGTTTCATTTTAAACAAAAATTCCGTTCAGCGTACGCCCAGCGTACCGCCTTACCAGTGTTCAAATTACCAATGGGTAAACATTAACTAATGCTACGCTTGTACGCTCACATGCAGCGTGTAGACTGGGCCTCAAACGTTTTCACTTGAAGACTTAACCCGGCCGCGTTAAAACGCCACTTTGTTTGTACAAGAACGTATCTACAGATTACGTACTACATGGACTTTTCCAAGTTGCAGACGTATTGTTGATTGTCAAATAACTTTAAAGCACGTTTAATACATCAGTTGTTATAGTTTTATATTCCATATACATTAGCTTTTCATGGAACGAGGAGTTTCATAGCCAGCAGATAACACAAACAGATTGAGCGATGAACTCAAATGCAGAAGACAAGATTTTCAAAAACAAAAATTTAAAACTTTGTGACAAAAAAAATGTATTTCAAATACTCATTCAAACATCTAGCAAGATAGATATAACTTTTATAACGATTTGTAGAGTGAGATCATATTTGTTCTACAGGAAGAACAAATCCGAAAAATGTTGATCCGAAGTTGTTTGTGCCTCTTCTGTATGGCAAATTCCTTCCGGGTAGAGTTCAAAAATTCTTTCGGTTTGGTGTCCCTGAATATTATCAACAAAACCAAGAGGAAGAAATCGAAGAAAAATTTGATTTTTTACTTGAAGCAAATCACAAGTGCGAAAAAGGACAAGTCACCATCTCGTGATTGCAGCACTTCATCTTCAAATACCTAAAACGATTGTTTATAGCAAGTAGTTTCAACAATTATGAAAAGCAACGTTTGAAGCTGATTTTTTTGTTCGAACTTCCATTGGTATTGGCTATATATAGCTTACTAAATTTGATAGAAGATCATCGCTGCTATTAAGTTAATTTTGCACAATTTTAAGAGATTTGTTGGTCGTGTTGGAGTTTTCTTCAGCAAACTTTGGGATATAAAGTTATAAAAATTATATAAACCTGGAGTAATTTCATAACCCTCTTTTGGTGCTTTTACTGCTCTTAAAAAGAGCTGAACTATAATAATTGCACTTGAAGCAACGCTAAGTTTACTGTATAAATAAAACAAAATATATCTAGTAAATTCAGATTGAGAAACTTCGATTTAAACCAAATAGTATTGTTTGTCTTTTACTGCTTGATGTGCTTGCTTGATAGATAATCACAAAATCATTTTATACGAGCATAATATTCTAATAATGCCGATTATTATTGTTTTGTGTGTTATTAAGTGTAGATATTTTAAACTTTGTAAAACGCCATTTTTCCATATTGCTTTATTTTGTAGTACAGTATTGTATTAGTACCGGGTATTCGTTTTTATTTACCAGAGGTGGTGTCGAGAGCGAAACCTTCGAGGCAAAGGCCAAGCGCTCAAAAAAAAAAATCGGAGGTCAAGGACCGTTTTTTTGAGAACAGACCCTCATCTCGAGGCCAAGAGCAGAAAAATTCAAGGACAAGGCCAAGGACCGAGGACAGAAGTTTTCTAAATTAATACTGGTAAATTTTCCGTAATTTTTAAGCGCAAAAGTGCTTGAGGTATTGCATTTTGTTAAGTTTTTCATGATAATTCGAAAATAGTAGTTTTTAAAAACACTAATAAATGCCATTTTGAAGTTTTATACGTCAGCAGCTGATGTTGATTACGTATCGTAGCTGTATCGTAGTAATGAAACAAGGCCGTAACTCGTGAATAGAAATATATTTAATTATAAACGTAGAAATGGTCAATTTTAAGGCCTTTTCTCCAGTTTGGGCCCCGATGCAAACGTCCACTGATTATGAAGCCCCACTTGTTTAGTAGTGTCCTGAACGCAAACCATATTGTTTGGTTAAACCATTATTTTTTACGAATATTTTAATAATTATTGTCTAAAAATATAGCCAATTACTGTAAATTTATGTGTTTAAAATGAGTTGAGGTACCGTAAAGGGTATATTTGTGAATTTTTTGTCTAAACCATTGTTTGTCATTTGTAAGTCGGAGCCTTTGAGTCTCGTGAAAATGTAATTGTTGAAGAGGTGGCGTGTCTACAAAAACAATATACCGGTAATAAAAATCACTGATATTAGACATAGCAGAAAAAAAATCACCATGAGAGAGTGCAAAGTGTCTAAGCTGTGAACAAGCATTATTTGCGTCATCAAATTTAAGCTATTTGGTAATGGCAAGGTTCTTTTTTTCAAAAAGCTAGGTTTTGGCATTGTAGCAACCACATTATGAGAACGTTAGTTCTCTCTTTATGCCCAAGCTATCCAACCTGCCTCAGCGCGTATCCCCTTGGTTTAATGTCATAGAATAAAAACATTTTTACAGAATTCAATATTTCCAACGCATATGTGTTGTGTTGCTATAGGGCACCGTTTGGAAAAATCTTATTTATTTTCTAACACCGTTTTTTTTAGCTTATTTGCAAATGAAAAAAAAAAGTACACGACAAAATACACACTGAAGTGGACCAAAAAAGCCAACTAAATTTATTGTAAAATTCCGATATATATCAAAAGTTTCTGATATACATATACTACAAAATACACTCTTAGTTGGAACAAAAAAAAGCCTATAAAATATATTGTAAATTTTCGATATGTACCGGAAGTTTCCAATATGGTTCATACGAACCATACTGGAAATGCAGAAAAGTTATGGCGTAATTTTCCCGACATTATTTCATAATCAAAACAAAAGGTGGGAAAATTAAACACAAAGGTAAACAAAAATCATAGCTTGCTGTTCTGTTGTAGCATACTGCAGCATGGTTGTTGCTAACGCTGTGGCAAAAGAGTTGTCTTATTAGAGAATGCTGGCAGCTTTGGTTAAAAATTGTTGGAGATGTTGACGCACGTAGATTAGTTGCGGTTGAACTTGTTAAATAACTCCGCCAAAGAAAAAACATCACAGCTAGATTGTCATTTTTACTTGTTAAACTTCCCACGCAATTTTATCCAGGCCCACATCTGTTTGTCTCAGTAAAGTAAGCCTACCGGCATTTGTTTTCAAACTGTTTGAACAGAGGAAGATTAAGTATGTAGAGGTTTGGCACCCTCTACAATCAAATTGCCCAAATTTTGGGCTCCTTTCACTCAAAATCAATTATTTGTGGAGCATATTAGTAGCGAATAGCTCGAGAACACTCTGTAGGTGGTAGCAATGAGTCAATTACAGTGATAAATTGATGTGTATATGTTGTTCTATTATATTGCTTCAAGTTTTCATAAAAATAAGTTAGGAATTTACTCATAAAGAATGCACTCACTCGAAAGCTGCCGGCCTTCTCTAATGGATATCTCTGCTGTCAGAGCTTTTACAACAACCATACTACGCAACAACAGAGCAGCAAGCTACGAATTTTGGTTACTTTGTGTTTAAGTTTCCCGCCTTTTGTTTTGGTCATGAAATAATGTTGAGAAAGTCACGTGATAGCTTTTCTACATTTCCGATATTGTTTGTTAGAACCATATTGGAAATCTGCGATATATATCGGAAATTTACAATATATTTTGTAGACTTTTTTTGTTTCAACTTGGAGTGTATTTTGTCACATAAATATATATTGTAACCTTTCGATACACATCAGAAATTTACGATATAATTTGCAGGCTTTTTTGTTCCATTTTAGAATGTATTTTGTTGTATAATTATATATATATACAGGGTGAGCCAAAAGTAGGCGGACAGTAAAAAAAAATTAGGTGTAACATAGTAATAGAAAACAGGTAAAATTAAAACAAATTTTAGTACTAAAATTGTAGTTACGAGTATATACCACAATAACATAGTTGTAACAAAGTTAAAATGAACAATTGGACTAAAGTAACTGAGGCATAAATCTATTCCATATGCCGTCCTCCTACTTTTGGCTCACCCTGTGTATATCATATTTATATAATGTAGAATAATATCGGACAAATTTTGTAATTAAGCTCAAAAAAGTGTTGTTACAAAATAAATTATATTTTTCCAAACGGCTCCCCATTTTTTGCTTGGTTTTTGTTGTGCCTTTTTTTCATATTAAATATTCGGCTTCCTTTCTGATTTTTGCTACAATGCTCTCTCCTGCTCGTGTGACAGACCGCTTTAACGTTAGTAGGAGTAACGCTTTAGTTAAATTTGAGTGCATGCTTTATTGCAACAATGTTAGCTCAATTTTCTCCCTCTTGATTAAATAGCGCTGTAGTTTTCGTGTTACAAAACATAAGCAGAGCAGATGCTTTATGATTATTTTGTGTCCGCATATAGCTGAGGCAGAATATTAGTAGTTGCTGTTGTTTACGTTATTGTTTGTGCTTTGTGTTGGTGTCTCTCTAAATTAACAGCTAATTCGTGTGTTTCTTTTTGCACTCTATTGGAATAAGGCTAAATCAGTGACGACTAAGTAATAGAATAATAATTTGTCGGCAAATTGATGTTGTGGTAATTCAAGTCAGAAAAACTTAGCAGTATTCGGAGTCAACGGACCTTTATAAACTTTGTGCGCTATGGTAGGCGATAGTTTTACATCGAGTATTTGAATACAGACCAAATAGTTGCCCGATTTGGTTAATTCTCTTCAGCCGATCTCGTATACATCTAACGGTCTTGTTCGATTTGATACAGCACCATTTAGAAAAAAGCGAAACAACAGTTTGTCCTACATATTGAGCTACGCAAATTATAAACGTGGCAACCGTAAACTTTTGTTTTTACTCGACCATTTTAATAGATGAGTATCGAAACTTTTTTAATATGCTTATAACTTACAAACAGTTGAACTTAGAAAGTTGAATTTTGTTGTCATCATAAAAATAAATGAAAGCGTTATGTATGCCAATTTTGGGGATCGTAGGTCAAGTGATCGTGAATTAAGACTCCAAATACCTTGTAAAAACTAAATGTTCATTTTCCCGAAAGAAAATAATGCGGAGCTTCCGCCAGTTCCTTTTTTCTAGTATTCTCCGCTTCATACTTTGAAGGTTACCGATATTTGTACAAAAATTTAATCGCATGCACTGCAAACAAATTGATTTTGTCGGATGAAAAAAAATGTTGATTTTAAATCATTTGTGGTATCGGAAAAACGGGTGTCCGACTAAGCATTTGAACCCAGCTCTTTTCAATCACGACAATTTCAAACACTGGCGTCTTCAACCACTATGCAATCACAGCACATGAACCCAGTTGACTAAAATCAATTGCTAAATTTAACAATCATAAAGTGATTTTTGGGAGGTCCATTTAGAAGGGGTTTCGGGGGGTTGATATACCCAGACTATTAAAAAATTTGTTTCTTAATTATCTAGTGATATCAAAAAAAAAAGATAGTGCCCTAGCTCAAGCCGTTCAAAAAATTGATTTTTGGGGTCCATTTGGGAAGGTTCAGAAGGGATGGTATCCTAGGGTGTCCCAAAAAAATAAAAGTTTTGAAAGTTTTTGCCCCGTCAGCGATTTGGGAATCACATTGCTAAAAAAATTTCTTAAAAAAGATTTCAACCAAAAGATTACGGTTAGGGACGGCACCACTCTCCTTTTTATTGGCGCTTACCTCAAAATTTAATAATCGGTTATTTCAGCCGATATTTGATATAAATATGTAATGTTACCCACTCATGTTAAATGATTTTTTATCATACATTCGATTATATTGTTACATACGCTATACTGTCAAATTTTATTTTACTCGATTTTCTTAGATAGAGCAGAAATGTCCTATTTTGGCATATTTTTGCTGCTCAACTTAAACTGCAACCGAATTTATTGGAAGAAGTGCATCATGCATTGGTAGCACATGCTAGTTTCCAGCAAAATAATTGAGCTTGAATTAACGATAAAAAACGAAATCATGCACTATCAGTCGGGCATTTCAAACACATCACAAATAACCAAGTAAGTCTTGCAAAGTACAGTAATATCATCAGCATTAAATTCACAAACATTCAAGTACTGAGCATATTAATAAAATTTATTTAGAGTTGAACACACTTTCAATTGCTATTTTGTAAAACTACTTTAATTCGCTCCCAAAATCTATTCAAAACAGTTGTCTTAGCATTGTGCCATAGACACTAGAGCAGTTTATAACCTGTTGTACTGTTGTATAACTACGTATTAAGAAAATCTAAAGAAGGATTTCTCTACAGCACTAGTACCGCGCCTGGTGATTTTTCACTGAATCGAATGATTTTTACTCTGATCTACTGATACCAAGTGATTTTCAGGGTCAAGTTAGTGATTTAGTGCCAAAGTAAATGTTTGAATAGTGTTTGTTGTCTTTGTGTAATTTTTACCTTAACTATTTAAAATAACTTCAGGAAAAGGCATAAACTAGAGAAAAACCGTGAAGCAACTTGTGATAACGAGAATTCTAAAAATTTTGCTACAGGAGTGAATTTAGCTTTTTTCGGTTTTTGCGGTCAGAAAGAAAGTCAAACATGGTCCGTAATGACTCCGAAGTCAGAATCGTGTAGTGGATTGGTTTTGAAAGCTGGAATTAAAATGGACTGACTAAACTGTATGCTAGGGATCAGAGGCCCAACCAGGTGAGGGGCTGAATGGTTCTGCTTCTCTTTTAGCCAAGTGACTTAGATGTTTAACACAAAAGTCTAGCGTTTAAACGTGGTTTGGACTTGATTTGAAAGTAAAAGAGGGTTAACGCATGACCAAAGAGAATCGGCAATTCAGTTTTTTACTTACTTCCAAATCTTAGCATTTAAGTTTTCAAATTGCTCTAAAATGCGTGTTCAAAATAACTATTTTTTCCCAAAAATTTCAAAAATCTTGCAGCAGCTAGAGTTCTTTTCTCCAGACCATCACGATATCAACTTTTGGATAGGAGATCTTCCCCAAACCCTGTCTGCGATACGTTCGAGTTGCACTACAGTAGCTTGCTCAACCTTTGCCCATTTGTGACATTTTTCGAACAAAAAAATTCCGCTGTTTGTTCAACTCCCCCAAAGCAAAATCCTTGTTGTGCGCCTGCTAGAGTCTAAGCCGCCAATAGTGAGAAAATGACTAGAATTGATTCGGGATAGACACAGAACAGATCTATTGCTGTTTTAGTGATCATTATCGAACGAATGATTTTGCAGCAATTGTTTTGAAGAGAAATCAAACGAATGTTGAGAAAAGATTAAATACTTCAAAATGGCTTATTCTAAGAAAATGACATATGCAAAATCATTTTTCAAAACATCTAAGTGATATCTTTTTCAGCCAGAAAGTGACAGGCTTCAAACTTTTTCAATCTAATGATGTTTGTCCAGATCTAAGAGTTTTTTTTAAATCTACTGATTTAAAAAAAAACTATGGCAGGATTGTTCTATTGCACCGGCAAATAAAGTTTATGCATTACTTCCGGAACTACACATGCTGTTTTTTCATAACTTAACGGTATATTCAGTTGAGTATATTCTCCAAATACTGCAAAAAATTGTTAAATGAAGTAATGTGATAGAATTTTTGTTCAATGATCCCGACTGGCGGGAGTTTCATTTACACACCCACTCCGTGCTTTCGAAACCTCTACACTAATAGTTTCCAGAACTAATTTTAATATTTGGATTTCTATGACTCCAATGGTTGTTGTAAGCTGCTCAATGTAGCACAGCGGTCATTAGAGGGTTGGCAAGCCTACCTAGCTAGCCTAGCTGAACAGGAATGATATTCCTTGAAACAGCAGCTGTTATATAAGCTGCAATATTTTGTTTGTAAGTATGCTGTCATGACAGACATGTGGCATAACTCATGCAGGGCCAGATTTACCATTTGACACAATGGCACAAGGCCAAAAAATTTTTCTTTATTTTTTGGCCTTTTTTATCTTTGACAAAAAAGTAGCAAAAATCCCCAAAGGTCGGGGCCTCGCACGATGTAAAATTGGCCCTGAACTCATGGGGAGGTTGATTTATTTTTTGACTTTTTTCCAAGAAATTTTTCACTTACCAAATGGCAGAGTTAAAAAGCATATTATTTGTCAATCTTTAGAAGTTAACAAATTGTGTTTATGTTTGCTCAAGAAAGAGATAAGCAAATTTTCACTTGAGAAAAATGGCATTAAACAAAATTTACTTTCCCTACTGTTACGATAATTAAATCGAGAAAAAGCATAAACATAGTAAGTTTTAAAAGAGTAATCCAACAATAAAAAAACAAGTACGCAGTTTAGAATCGGCCGTAGCAACTGTCTGTGAGTGGATCATTATTGGTAAGCCTGCCATTGAAAAATAGTTGATAAACGTACTTTCTTAGCCGTTTTCCGCTTTTTGAGCCAGCGCCAAGCAATTTGAGGTTTTGAATTTGTTTGACGTTGTCATCGCAGCAAAAAAAAGTTCTTGCATAATTTTTCATTAACTTTATGCGACGACTAAATATAGACGGGGGCGGTGTGTAAAAGCCATTTTATCATTCAGCATCTTACTTTTAAAATTGAGATCAAAAATAAAACCAAGTATTGTTCTCAGTCAGAATTAAAGGGCCGATCGACTTCCGTCAGTGAGTAAGCATTATCAGCCTGCTATCGACTAAATGACCACAAATTGTGCTGAAGCACGGTACATTACCCTTACGGGAATTCGATCAAATTTAGATGATTAGATAGAATTTTGAGTGACAATACTTGTGATTTATTGTCGGACTAAAAGCAACAAACAGAGGCAGACTTCCAGAACGTTCTTAGCCTCGGCCCTCGAATACATTTTTTTTGATTTCTTGGTTGTGGCCTCAAAGCTTATAAGCAGTGCCGGGCACCAGAAATTTATACTGTATTCCGTAACCGCAAATCCGCTAGTTTGCTGCATCTTTGCTGTAATGTTTTGCACTATTGCAACTGCAAATGAATTTTTACTTCCGCTAACTTGAATCACAAACTTTGGTGTTGTTTTGTCCTGGTTTGGAAAATAGTGGAGACCTATAGTAGTAACAATGCTTCATATTTCCCATTTAGGCTATAGACAGACCTGTAATGAGCACCATTAGGTTTTCTTCAATTTATTAAATATCCTGTTTCTGTAAGTTATCATAACACATGTTACAGCATGGCCGAGTAGAAATGCACGTAGGTTTATTGTATAAACAAAACTGCGACCAGAGTAGGACTACGGCTGCTTTTCTAGTGGCTGGAGTGGAGATTTGGAAGAGCGCTCCTTACCTGCCAGGCACTTTTTTCGCTAGTCTAAAATTCTATTTACAGTATGTACGTTGAGTTGAAAATCGTTAGTGGATTTACAGTACATACTTGTACTTTGTCATATGGGATAAAGTTGATGCAGAAATCTTTATTGAGTCGCGGTGCGTAAAAACTCTAGTCGCGTGAAGATGTGTTTTAGCGTCCTTGAAAATGATACTTTACAGATTTATCGGCTATAATTCTGTATTTACTGCTTGAGTGACGGAATGGGTGCGGTTCATTGTCGATGTCCCTTCCTACTCCTTCATCACACCACTCAATTTGCAGATCTCAATTGAAATAACTTTGATCAAACGTGATAATTACGGTTAACGTTTTTGTTTTTGCTACTGTGCTGATGCAAAAAAATTTTAAATTGCTTTAAAAAGTGTTTGTAGAGGCAAACTTTTGCAAAAACGAAAATGTGCTAGGTGTAAGAAGAACAAGCCAAAAGTTCGGCTTTTTTAGATAATTTATTTCAGTTGCAATATTAGTCGCAATAATGTTCACATGAGATTCTGATGCTGGAACTTCTAGTCGAGCTTTGGATAAGAGCAGTCTTTCAAAAGCTTTCAAATCGCACACAATATAATCACAATGCAGACATTGATTTTATTAAAAACTCGCTCTTATTTTAAATTTTATGTTTCTGTTGGACGCTGAGAAGTCAGCATCTAAGAATAATTGCAAAAAAGAAAACTTCGGTTTTAAGTCTTCGTTATCGGCATGTAACGCAGGTTCAATCAATGGTCACTGTTAAACAAGAAATTTGCTTCGACAGGTGCCAGTTTGCTCGCGGTGCCAAAAATCAACGAGATCAATGTACGGTAGTAAGTAACCCTTCAAAAAGTTTGTCCATTTAACTAACTTAGCTTATGTATTTTGGAAAAATTTTGGAGTAACGCCGCCAACTGCTCAGAAATTTGTGCAATTTCTCGGATAAAAAATACTGTAGGCTAAGCAATTTGACGTATCGTTTGCATAATGCACAAACTTTGGAAAATCAAAAATGTATTGTTGTATTCCGTATGCATCATATAATATCATAAAATTGTCCAAGATACAGAAATTTTTTCTAGGATTCCAAAGCGGGGGCAGTAATATTAATTTCCAAAAATATTTGAAAATTTTTCAAGCGGTAATGCATTTAGTCTAAAATAATTATTCTAAAACTACAATTAGCGGAACTAAAAACATAAAAAACTAAAACAATAAAACTACGATTCAAAATGTTGGTAGACCTGTTGTCTATTTGCTTACTAGACGTGCTGGGCTTGTCATCCAAGTCGTTTTGTGCGACTCCTTGCCACCTCAAAAAGTCTACGCCCACTTTCTGAAAAGCAAGCCGTTGAAGGAAATTTCTTGACTTTAAGCTAGATCGTTTTGCTGTAAAAATAGCTGCAACCAAGGAAAATGATCGTTCCGCAGCTGCAGAACTTGGTAAGGTGGTGTTGCACTTAATAGATACATCATACCAAGTCTGTCTATACATTGAACCCTAAAAACATGCTTTTTGGAAATTACAAATAAACGATTCCAGCAAAGTTGTTTCTTTGCGGATTTACGGTAGATTTCAGTTTTTTTACCGCAAGTCCGCAAATGTTTGCTGAAAGAAATCGGTTCGCAAATCCTTAAATCAAAACCTTGAGTCCGCAATTTGCAGTTTGCGGATCGATTTGTGGAAGTGCCCAAAACTGCCCTTGAGTCTTCGAAAACGTCCTGTCTTCGACTCGATGACAGCATTATTTTTTGATTGTAGAAAAGAAAATAGCCAGCCAAATAAACGATAATATAGCCTTTGAGCCGGTCAATTCGTTTTCTTTTCCAATTTGAAAAATAATAAAAAGCGACAGCCAAGTAGTCAAGTCGCACTGTAAAAGGCATTGCGTGACAATTCTAACTAGAGAATGTGGGGCAAAAGGCATTATAAAAAATTGTTGTTTTTATTTCTGGTTTAATGGCCTCTTCTTGGGCAATGGCACAATTACACAAAACGTTTAAAAAAAGGTTAAAACCAACGTTCTTAGATTAAAACAAAGCTTGCATATGGAAAAAGCTTTCGTTACTTGGCATTTGTGCGTCATTTTAATCAGCTTGAGAGTAGGGTTAGTGCAAATTTCAAGATTTTTTTGGTCCTTGCCATTATTTTGCATCTATTAAAATTTTAACTCAGCATCATCACAAACTGGGCATTGCAACAAAATGGCAATTTATACTTTGGTACCCAACAACGTATTAAATGAGAAGGAAACTGCCCCTCAAGATTTCCATTTAGGTCCTAAACTGTACAAACACAGGCCGAAAAGGATCGGTAGCGATAACACAAAACGTTTTAGAAAGCCTTGTGCGTTATCTTTGTTCGATCATTTGGGTTGTAACATATCAACTCGGCTTGTCATTTGGTAGCGTTTTAAGCAGCTGCTAGAGGCACGTTATATATCAGATATTTTCCTGCCGATGCTAATAAGAGTTTAGCGTTTCCTGTTTGGCAAGTTGCGAATAACTATCGTTTCAACAACACAACGAAACTCTTATTTTTTTCGCTCATAAGTTCCGTACTGCATTACACGAAAAGATGTACGAATTGCTTGTGCTCTCCAGTTGTTTTTATGTATACGGGTGTTTCCAAAATTTGGTTTTATTTTTAATGTTAATATCTTAAAAAGTGTATGCTCCAAGTCAATCAAACTTAACAGGTGTTAGGGCGAACAATATAAATTTTGTTTAAATTTTTCATTTGCACTTTATTGTCAGCAAAACAAACTTTAACCGTTTTAAAAAATTTTGTTAGTAATTGTCTCGCTGAAATGCTAAAAATTTTCACAATAATTCGTTTCAGAAAAACGCTTTTCACTTCAAACCAATTTGACGACTTTTAGTCAAGTTTATTCTCAAACAGCCCCTAATTTGAAGTGATTTAAGTGAGAATAAGTTTTTCAATTTTGAGGTTTACGGAAACGACTTTTCAAAATCTGAGCAATTTTTGGTCATGTTAAACTTATATGATGTCATAGGATGTTTTGCAACGTAACCACTTTGTCTAGGGCATTTTATGATTCAATTTTAAAAAACATTATTATGTGCAACATTTAAGCCGCCTATGACGCCACTGAAAAATGATTAAAAAAAAATTACATCTTTTTTCCAATTATGGCAGTGACGTCACTATTATGACGTCTTCAACTTAAAGGTAGTTTTTTATAAAATTTTGGTAAACACCTATTAACTCGTATGCCAAATTTGATGTGCCAATGATTTTTGATTTATTAGTAAAATTGGGAAACATTTTGCCCCCCTCCGCGTAAAATGGATCGAACTTTAAAAATTAATGTAAAATTTACAAAGCCAGTAGCACATTTGGTGAGCTGACGATCGAGAGCAAATGGCAGTTTTAAGCAAGACTTATATAATTCACTTTAATACATGTTAAGTGTGATTGAATAGGATCGCATAAATTTTGAGATATTCATGTCTAAAATTATGTCGAATTTTTTGAAGCATTCTAGCTGTACTTTGCGCATTTTGTACGGCTAAAAATTGCGTCTTTTAATTACACCAAAACTTAATCTAAAATAGTCATAAAATTGAATTATTGTTGTTAAAAACGTAAAAAACTTGCTTTCGGCGGTGAACTAGTGTAGATGAATATGAATCATGTACGTGTATGCAAAATTAGCAAGAGTTTTTACGATTAGATGATCGGCTTAAACTAAAGAGCAAATATTTTTAATGTTAATACATATATTAGAGACAAAAATTTGGGGGACCGCCTTTCAAAATTCCCCGAATGTACATTTTTTCTATATGATACCCGAATTCCAAATGTGCCCCCAACAATATGCTAAATGGCTTGCTGGTACAGTAAAACTTTTAGTATAATCAGTCACTATTTAAGAGGTTTATGAATGAATTTTGCTACTACTTGAAGTTTCAATATTCCCTACAAGTGCTCCAGAATAAAATATTTTCTAATCGCTCTCTTAATGAGAAATCAAAAAAATTTGTTGACATTCTCATTATTTAACGATCAGCATGCGTCGGTCGTTCTCTGGGCTTGCTTCTTAGCAAGCTTCCATCCGATTACGTAATACCTTTTTTACAAGAGTAATGATTTGAGTAAGTCTGGTCTACACAGTGCGTAAATCGTAAGCGTACAAGCGTAGCAACGCATTTGTTTTCTACAAAAATTTTCTACAATCGGTGTACCACAGTACCAGTAACGTACAAGCAGCCAGTTGGTTAAACCAAACTAAAAACAACTAGAAACACAAACGTAAGCTCACGACTTTACGCTTCATTTAGACCGGGGACTTCGGCAGCATTTGAATATACGGTTCAATATTCAAGTGTTATTTAACCTGCTTTCGAAACAAGAAATAGGGCAAGGTCAGAAACTTAACAAACAACAAAGAGGAAGAAGGTTCTTAAAAAAAATGATTTGTTGTAAAACATTACATTTTAACGAAAATTAACTGACAAAACAATTTAGATTTCCAGCACATTTTTAGTTTTTACAACCGTGAGTCTGCAGTTCCTTACTGCGATGCATTAAATCGTTATAGTTGTATTCAAATGTCTGAAATTAAATAAAATAATTATTTTGTTTAACGCATGATTAATATTGAACAGTCTTCGAGTGCTCCTTCTTTTTCCTGAACGGTCAAATTAACAAGACTTTGGCAACACTTTAGGAATCGGCAGCATCACCAAAAGGGTTAAGACGTCATATTTAAAACGGCCCTGATCGCATGATCAAGGTACAACTTGCCCCCTGGTCACGTTGTTGTGTCCTTGCATAAGACGCTTTACGATGAATATTTCTACTTGGTCGCTCCGAGCAAGCCGTAAATTCAGTGAACAAGAATTTAAAGAAATCCACAAAAACATTGGAGCACGGGAAACTTCTAAGTGGTTGCGGATTCCTCCAAACCAATTTTTTTGAAACTTTTTTGGTTTTATTTACCCTTACCAGCAGGCGCGTAGCCAGGATTTGGAAAAGGGGGTGGCTATTTTGAAAGAGTGAGAAGTGTGCAAACGACCTTGACTCGAATTTTCATTGATCTTGAATCAGTTTCAGACGGTTTGTCCGAAACTTGAGGCGAAATGTCTCGGAAAGCTCGGAAATTCAAAGCTTTTTTCCGCCCAAAGTTGGGTGATCTCTAAAAAAAAAAAAAAAAAAAGATCTTCGCCAAAATTCAGAGTGATTTTTCGGCTGAAATCCGAAATTCAAAGGTTTTTTCTGCCCCCCCCCCCCAAAAAAAAAGGTCTTCACCAAAATTTAGGCTGCTATTTCGTCCAATTTCGCAAATGCAGACGTTTGAGGGGGGGCTGTTTTCGAATGGGGGGGGACTATTTTCCATTTTTCACATCAAATCGGCCCCCCCCCGCCCCCCCTGGCTACGCTACTGCTTACCAGGAGTTTCCGCGTATCATTCACCCTTGATATGAAAACACTATATTCACGTACATATAACTACGTACGGAACCACGATTTTGTTAAGAGGAGGGGGCTTAAACCCAAAGATAATTTTCTTTTTGCCTGAAAAATGTCTCCATTGGGCAGCGTGCTGAGAAAACTGGTGCAACTCACGCGTATCACGGATAGGGGTCTGGGAGCTCCGCCCCCAGCCCCCGGAGGCCATGGGGTTTGTGGACGAGGCCCTATAGCCGCTGTGTAATTATTGTGATTTTCAGCAAAAAATAGCCATTTTTACGTCATTTGGATCAAATTTCGAATCTTTTTGTTGCCATTTGAAAAGAACAAAAATGCAAAAATCTCAAAGCCAAATGAAGAATTTAATCACCTAGTCCGTTTAAGCCCCCCCTCACCCCCTTACTCACTGGTCAAATCCAAAACATGTTTAAACACTTGCAATTTTTGGTTACTTTTTCTAAGTGACTTGGCTAAAGGGGGGCTGAAGCTTTATTTATTGCAACTGCAAAACAAAAGGTGAAATTACTTAAGTATGACGATGTAGTGAACACACAAACATAGCGTTGTTGCGTCACTAAAAAGTGAAATAAGTTATTGATTCCAGGCAGTTTCTGTCTGTGCTAATTCACCCCTTACTCTCCCCTCTTTGTTGGTTCACCTTTGCAAAATGTTCATGTACCCTGGGTCCATTATTTACCCTTCTAAGTAACACTTCTCTAAATTTATAGTAGCTATTGCAATGAAAAGCGCGCCGATCGTTTAGTTAGCGTCGGACGCTGTCTAGCGATTGGAGGATGAACATGCACAAGAGCTATTAGTGGGCAGAGCTTTTAAAAGGAATTTCGGGCTTGGAGAGAGATCCAAAACAAATAGGAGAATTTCTAAACCGAGCAGCTAATTTACTTCACGGACTTAAGGCGAAGACATTTTTAGGAAAAATAAGTTGTGATATTGAAGCACGAAAATTCGAAAATGCTCCATAAAAGTTGTACTACATTTAAATGCGTGCAATTCATTTCCGTAAATTTTTAATTAACCAAGACTTTGCAAATTCGTCCAAAATAAAAGCTCCAACATTGCTTCCTCGTGAGTGGAGGCTGAATATGGATCAATCAATGAAATGTGACACCTGATTTGCCAATTGAAGGTAGATCTCTTCAAAGTCAAGATTGAATCTTTCTCGGGCCAATTCAAAAGCATCAAAGTTGGTATTCATAGCGTTTTCTAAAGCACAATTGAAACTAATTAAGCTTGTTACACATCAGTTTGATTTTTGAAAACTAAAGCGTAATTTTTTTTCCAGAGCAAATTACTTGTTCTTTTTATCAACAATAACAATAATAATAGTCAAAAAAAAACCTGAAAAAGACAAAAAAAAGTTAAAACGCCTGTATTGGCAAAGTTTGGGTTTTTATCCTGTTCTTCGGTGGCAGATACTGTTTGTAGTAATTTCTTGGAAATCCTGTAGCGTAAAAGAAAACTTAAAAAATCACAAAAATTTTACATTTTTTAGTTGCTCAAGCTGTAACCAGTTCGTCTCTGGAGCGGAGGGTCTAAAGTTTAAATTTCGGGCCGGTCAAATTGTACACAGCGTTGCCAACGGCTCGCCACCGCTGCGACATTTTCTTCAAAAGGAGTTGCGTTGCTCACAGACAAAATGATGCGGTGTTGGACCCACAAACTCGTAGCATGCTTCTACGTATCATAGCAAGTATAATGAAAGATTTGAGAATGATTTGAGTACATCTTTTTCATAGCTAAATGCAAAATATTTGGTTACATTAAATGTATTATAGTTATACGTTGATCTAATAAAGTATCGTCATGGAAGAAAGAAGACAATTTGGAACGGCTGACCTTGTTGTATTTATTGGTAAGAGTTTGGTAGCTGCAGTAACATTTTGCGCTATTATGCGTTATTTATACGTTATTGTTTCAAAAATGTTATGGAAGAAAGTTAAAAATAATAAATTATTACATAACTAATTAAACATTAAAAGTGTATGGCTGCAGAATTTTACTAAAAAATTCTTAAATAGTGAAAAAGAGACGCTAACATTATTGGTTAAACTTAACAAAACTTAAAAAGTTTTCCTTCTCAATTCTAACAAAATATATTTTTTGCAAAATCGAATCCTTTTCTTCAACGCCGTATTGTAATATTTTTCATTAGCGTTTTGTTCTTTGATTGGGGTTTCCTTTTGGGAAATTTGTGTCGGGATCCCGAAAAATTTTCATACATTTTGGTAACCAATTATTCAAGTTTTGAATTGTTTTGAGGCTTTTATGTTACAGTTTTAGGGTCAAAGTAACTAAACGCTATTCTGCAAGGAGCCAAAATTTTGATTAGATGAGAATAGTATTGGTACGACCAAACTTGAGAATCAAACTCAGCAACAATCTGCCCGCCTACTAAGGCAATCTTTATGTTTAGACAATTGGCTGGTAATTACAGTAGATTTGTATTATAAATAAGCAGCGTATTTTTTTCTAAAAAAGCAATACCAAAAATATCCCGGTCATTGTGTCACGCTTCAAACATATACAGCTAGCAACCTATCAGTTGTTACAGTCTTTTAAGATATTTAACGACTTGAAAAATGTTGTAAAAATTTATGTTTGATTAATTTATTCTGGAAACCTGAAAATTTTTCAAAATTTTCGGGATCTTTTAAAAACTTCTCTTGCTTTTCGGAAAGCCAAAATTCTGGAAAATAAGAAAACCCACTTATGATGTCCTTTGATGTTCAAAGTTGTTTTAGTCTTTTTGAATAATGACACTATTAATGATCCACATGAATATTTTTAAAGAAAAATATACCTCTCAGGGCGGTGTTGTAAAATGGACCGACTCTAAAGCTCTAACTGAACTAAATCTGAAAAATAAACAGAAGTCAAATCCAGGGACAAAAAAGCTCAGAAGTTATGTTAGGTTTGAAACTTTATTGCTCATCGATAAACTGTGCTGCAATCATAATATCAATTATTGTATTGATGCTTAAAGATCAAGTCTTCATTTAGTTTTGTAAAATCTGAAAGTCACTTGAGGTTAAAACGATTACCCGATGTAGGCAAACCTTGAAGACAAAATTAAAGTGTTGTTAATGCCAATGAAGTAGGATTGCCTGGCAGTCATGGTGTTTTTTATTAACCGTGCAGTAAAATAATTTTGCTGTATACTTTGAAAATAATTTAACTTAGTAAAGTTGTTAAATTGTTTTAATTCTATATTTTTAAAAGTTCTACGACGCAATCCTCATATCAGGTTAGAATTAAACCTATAACTTAGTCAACTTTAAACCTGAACCAGATTCGAAAAACCGGGTCTCATTTACTACTCTACATTTCGGCAATCAAAAAAGTATGAGCGTCTTCGCCCGAAATTTCGGAATAGCAAAGTAATCACAAAATATTCAGCAAAAATTACTTAAGAGTAAGAATCTTTGAATAGATGGTATGTTGTACAAATTGACAAATTTGACTTTGAAGCTAACTGTATAACATAATCATATTCAAGGAGAAATTTTCGAAGACGGGTATTTTTTGTGGATGAATGAAATTTTGGTGACAAAAAAATTTGGTATTATGGACTATACTTGATTTGAGGCTTTAGCATTTTTGTTTTTTAGGTCTTTTGATTGTCTCTATTGCTATTGGACTGTATTATGGTTTCGTGGACAGAAAAAAGAAATCAGTTGAAAATTACTATTTTGGGGAAAGAAAAATGTCCACGGTGAGCAAACATAAAATGCTGGGATTATATTCATGCCTGTAATTTAAGCTGTTGTATTTCCCTCTTCAAGCGTCAAAAATCCGTTGGTAAATTAAATTAAGAAAACTAAAATTTTACTTTGTGAAAAATATATGCTTTTTTGTATTAATACAATATCATAAAAACGCTTTTTTTTCAAAATTTAGGAACAACCCAGGTCTTGGCATAAACAAAATAACTGAAACCGGTAATCTGTACACTTGTACAATGCACTATAGTGCTGCCGTATGTCGTACCGAAATGTCCCAATTCTGCAGCTGTGGCCATCTAGATGTGCTGTTTTTGTTCTTGCAGCTTTAAAAATTGAAAAAAATTCACACCACGAGGCAAATTTAGAACAAATGAGGCCGAATATTTGTAATGATTTAGAACAAATTTGGAACAAATAAGGCCAAATATTTGTAATGATTTAAAAATAGCCAGCCTCAACCCCAAACATACTAGTTCTTAGACAAAAATAGCGCATTTTAAAGCAGGGCTGCAAACTCGATCGATTTTTATTGAAGTTCAAGTTCGAGTTCGAGTTTAGTCTATTTTAGCAAATCCGAATTCAAGTTCGAGTTCTGAAGTTTAATTTTTTCGAGTTCAAGTTCAAGTTCGGCAAAATAACCAAGTTTTTTCGAGTTCGAGTTTAAGTTCAAGTTTGAGTTTACAGCCCTGATACTTGCGTTGTTTTTCTAGGTCACCACATCATGAACAAGTCAGTGAAGGATATGCACTTATGTAGCTGTTACATAAAACGCAGTCTAAATTTACTCGGCTTGATCAACAACAAATATTTTTCCGACAGATTTTTAATCTTAAAATTTCTTCTTAGTGAACTCAAACTCGAACAATTTTATTCGAGTTCAAGTTCAGAAAAATTATTTTTTCGAGTTCCAGTTTGGGTTTGAGTTCGGCAAAATAACTGAGTTTTTTCGAGTTCAAGTTCAAGTTTGTAGCCCTGATTTAGAGAAGGTATCG
Source organism: Trididemnum nubilum (assembly GCA_963965965.1). Lineage (NCBI taxonomy): Eukaryota > Metazoa > Chordata > Ascidiacea > Aplousobranchia > Didemnidae > Trididemnum > Trididemnum nubilum. The sequence continues at coordinate 33,401,794 of OZ014477.1, read as the reverse complement.
CATGGTAGAATCAGTTTGAAACGATTAATTCTAAACATCAAATTTCGATTCGTGATTCCAGCAAAACAAAATGCAAAATTGATTTCAGTTAAATAGTTGTGACTCATGTTGGTAGACAGCTAAACAATGATTTTCAGCTGAGTAATTTTGGTGGCAACAACAGCAAAAAACTTTGCGCTTGGCAACTTTATTTTGCAAAATCTCGTGAGAACGAACAAGCAGTTTGAAGTTCTCTGAAATACAAAATTTTGAGATATTGAATGTTGATTTCAAACAGCATGTCGACGGTATTTTTAGATTCCTGTTGGCATATCAATGGGAGTTTCTTTTATATCGGCGATAACAGTGCTTGGATTTCCTGGACATGCTTATGTATACGGGACAATCGCTTTTTGGTTCGGTTTAGCTTCGTTTCTTCAATTGATATTTGCATGCGCTTATTACATACCATTGTTGCATAGACTTCATCTTTCTTCAGTATATGAGGTAAAAAATACGCAATTTATTTATACGGATTGCAATTAGGCCATCTCAAGGAGCGTTGTGGATTATCCGATCAGTGGTCAAGTAGACAAAACGTTTGCTACTGAATTAGTAGATTCAAGTTAAATTCCTTGTTGGGTCAAATCAAAGACTAGAGAAATTGTTATTCTCTGCTTCCCTGCCTGACGTTTAGCAATGTTAAAAGGGACCGAGTCAATTCTCTACTCTGTGGTAGACAGGTGGGCAGATGCACCTTGACTTGGTCCCTTTGCTGTCTCCCATCAAAGCAAATTGGTGAATAACGACGGAATTACAGTTATTCGCGGTACTTGTTTTTCCATTCTTTAAAAATATTTTCAAAAACTTGCATATAAAGTTTGCAATTCAACAATGATGCCTATCGGCTGGTACAGTTATTGAATAAGCAAGAAAGGACATAAGCAAAAAGTTCATCCTATTGAAAGTAGAGGCTAAAGCCCCAGCCACTAGCTGTTAATCAAGAGGAAAATTTAACCCAAATATGTAAGCTTTTTTAATGTACTTAAGACTTGACCGGTTAATAAGTGAGGAAAGGGAGGTAAAGAGATCTAAAAATGTAATTCTATTCAATTGCTTCCAAATCTTTTCAATGCAATTCTATTACATGGCTTCAAACTTCAATCAAATCAAGTCATCTTTCATTATACTCCCTGTATCACGCCTAAGCGTGTATGTTACGAGTTTGGGGGGCTTATTTCCGCGTCATTGCTCCAGGCATCACAGTTCATTTCTCCAGCGGTGGCAACACTGTGTCCAATTTGACCGGCCCGAGATTTCGACCTCAGACCTCTCGCTCCCAAAACGAACCCATTGCCGCTCGACCAACTGGCTGGTCTTAGCTTCAAACTCACGCAAAACTATAATTATCCGCAATGCATTAAAATGTTAATTTTTTTTTTCTGAAAAATCACAAAAATTCTCTAGCTGGAGGCAGGTTCTTGCCACCAGCCCCTCCGCAGTAATTTGCTTGAGAATGCTATAGCGTACTCAACTCACCGCATGCTAAATGAATTTTTTGAGTAGCGAAAAAGAGCTTTAATTCCACGCCTACCGTTAGCAAAATTGTGATTGCAAGCGTGTCATTAAACAAAGCACATGTGACGCTGTATTTTGAAACGTTAATTTTTTTGTAAAATGGATCAATGATGCTTCCAATGATGTCACTCTGTAACGACGTAACGGAGAGAAACTTTTTTTTGTAAATCCATAAAATTTTTATACTTATAAACCATTTATTTCTCAACCAAATTCAAACATTTTTCTGCTCTTGTTGAAAAAATTAGCTCAAGTGTTAAATATCGAACATTTATGCCGTCATAAAAATTACCGAAGTGGTGGCAAAAAGTCAAGTAATTAGCAAAAATGGCTTTTCCAAAAACTTTGAAGACCACCAACCCATGAGCCATTTGTAATGCTTCCATGCGTTTTTGTTTAAAAGTTAGGTACTGTAAAAGTGGGATTTTTACCCTCGTTGTGTAAATGTATTGAATGGTACAAAAGCTCGTGTAAGAACAATCAGATTAAAGTGGACCAATACTTTTAATCTTCAGCATAAAAACAAAACAAAACCCATATTTATTTCAACTAATTGGCAAAAAATATTTACAGAAGATTTTTTTAGTATCTCGAACAAAGGTTTCACCGGTCTGTTCGTCTGGTTGCTTCCATTTTGATTATTTTAGCCATAGTAAGTGAAGTAATTTTTATTCTATTATTGTAATTGCTTGTTTATTTCTGCTGATGTCCTTAGATTTATTTTTTAGGTTAGGTGTTGAGCTACGTCTTAATTGAATCTTTATTTTTGTACTGACATTCATACTGTAACTTTTACGCGCGCCAGGCTACATCGAAAAACACTGCTGTGTTCCGGTCAATAATCATACTCGTAAAGCGTTGCTAATCTTCTGGGAAAGACACTTAATGGTTCTTATCCATTGCGTTTGAGGCTAAACTCTCTACCATAATGGCTTCCCAGTGCCCAGTTTGGCTAAGAACTGGTAAAATGAACTCAACAAACTTGTTGAAGTGTTGCTACCAAATACAAAGTGCTTCAGATCAAATCTTGCTTTATATTTGCTGTATTACGCTGAAGCGTGTAACAAGTTTGCGGCGCCCATCACCATGTCATTACGCCTGGGCCACAAATTTCCTTTTAAGAAAATATTGCTGCGGTGGCTAGCCGTTGGTAACATCATGTCCAATTTGACCGGCACAATATTGGACCTCAGACCTTCCGCTCCAGAGACGAGCACGTTATTGTTCGACCCACTGGCCGGTTATCCCAAGTATTGCGCGGCAAAAGTAACCCCGAGTATCATGCTCTTTGTAGATTAAATTTTATTTTTTTAAGGCAGCTTAATTTATTTATTGCTTTAGTTGGTTTATCTCGGAACAACGTTGTATCTGACATCTTTAGCTCTCGATGCTGTGACCTCAATTGGAATCGATCTCAGCGTAATAATCACAGCTATTGTATGCACTTTATACACTACTGTGGTAAGATGCAGTTAAAGCTTATTATGTAAATGTTACATTTTCAAAATTCCAACTAAAGTTTTTTTTTGGGCATCTGGAATCTTAAGATAATGCATATCTTGCGTATCAGACAGAAAAAGGTCTGAAGAGCACAAAAGTGTTTTTCCATTTTGTGTAATGAAGCTAGTTGCCAATACTAAAACATGACCGTGCTTATGTGAGTGTGGCATTAGAAGAAAGTATTTGCCTGATAATGAAATGCAAAGCTACCAGGGATGGCCTATGATAGCCTAAATATATTACATGAAGTATTGCCCTGCTACAACTAACAAAACGTTTCTTGAGAACGAAAGTTATAATGTACTAAAAATACGCAAGCGAATATTGCACAGAATTTGTTGTGAGATATGGAGCGCCGTTTGTGTACCCTAAATTGTGCAATATTTTTTTGCACATTTAATTAAATAGTCATTTTCATTAAATATACAAACATATAGATACAAAAAAACACGTGCAAAAATAAATACGCCAAAACTATTGAATATTTATTGTACCATAATTTGCGCAACGCTTTTTTGGTAAACGTTTACTTACGCAACACGTATTTGCTGATTTCATTACATAGTTATTTTAATAAAATAGGCAAAAACATAAAAAACAAAAAGAAAACAAGCTCAATAATAAATAGTAAAAAAAACTGCAAATAAAATTAACCTTTGCAAAAATTCGAAGCAGAGACTTTCGTATATTTGTGTCGCGATCGTTGATTCTTGGCTAGAGTACAACCTTTAATCTCTAGAAATGCCCATGTCGGCTGAAACTAGAAAACGACTGAGATGTTAATTGACGAATCGAAAATGGCAGTTGATAGTTCCTTTAGCTTCTTGAATCTCAGAAAGCAGCACACTAATCTTAAATTAAAACTTCTATTTAGGACTGAAACACAAACCAACTTACTGAGCAAAATTGCTCCACTCACACCTGTTACTAAACGGCTATACGATCCAACCCCAGATACATAAAATCGGCTTAACTGCCTACGAAACTTGTACCTGAAATCACCCACTCTTAGAATATTAGAATAATGAATGAAAAACGACCCGCCTATTTATACTACGACAAAAGCTATCGAATGTCCCAGAAAAATCCTTGATATGTCACAATAGAAAAAAATACACAAGCTTACGATAACAATTTCCGACATAATTATGACATCACAACTTCAAGTCTAAATATAGCAATTAAGAGTCGTAAACAACCCAAACATCGATAACTGCAGAAAATAGCCGAATGTACTAGAAAGGAATTATCTAGAATATCTCGAATATTTTGAATCACAAAAAAGCGGCAAAAGTAGTAAATCGGTCACGTACACGTTAAAATACAGCAAACAATCATATCTCAGGCATTCAAAATTATTATTCGTGACAATTTGTTAGTGGACCGCGACGGAGCGGTCCCAGCTGCTCTTTGATGCGCTTCATGGTTACAACTACTAAAGCATCCTTAGCAGCCAAGAAAAAATACAAAATCTCAAAGATAAAATTTGAAATACAAAATCTTAAATACAAAATATTAAAAACAAAATACAAAACCTTAAAGACTTTTGCGCTTAAAAAATATGTAAAATTTGCAAATCATACTTATAAAAATTGTGTCCTTGGTTCTTGGCCTTGGCCTCGACCATTCCTGTCTTTGACTTCAAGAGCGTCTGTTTTGGAAAAGTTGGTCCTTGGCCGCAGCCTCGAAGGTTGTGTCCTCGAGTCCAACTGTGGTTAAAACACGCACGGATAAATTCAGGGTAGCCTAACCGCCAAAACCTGCCAATGTTGTTGCTTGCATTGCGCATGCACAGCGCCGCTCTACACAACCTTAAAACGTTTGATTTTCCTTTGTAGCGATTTGAAATATTCGATCGTTTTGAACACAAATGTAAAATCATTTGCTGAATTTCACCAAGTATGTTTAACAACAGATGTTTTTTGTTTTTTTCTTCGAAACCGAAGAAGTTCAAAGTATATTTTTTACAACAAACTGATCATTGTATGCATCGAAGAAGAAAAAGATAATTGACCGATTGTTATTTACTTTGCTATCTGCTATACAGTTGAGCCATTAATTCAAATTTTGGAGTTTAGAAACGTACCACAGTGCGCTAGAATTTTTGCGTATTTGTGAGAATTTGCTTGGCTATTCATTAAACATCTCATCTAAAGTTTTATTCAGCGGCAGATCAAAGTTAATCTAGAGCATTTTTTGTTATTATACAGTACTTAAGCAAGGTTAAACTATCGGAGTCTGGCTTTAAAACGGAAACTGAAAAATTGTTGTTCAGGGTGGAATGAAAGCTGTTGTATGGACCGATGCGCTTCAATCTGTGATTATGATCACGGGTATTTTTGCAGTAATGATTCGAACAACCATGCTGGTCGGTGGCTTCGGAAAGGTTTTTGATGCTGTAAACAGAGGAAAGAGGGACACATTCTTTACGTAGGTTATTAATTTAATTTGCTTACGCAAGCACGGGTGTCAAAATCCGGGGGGGATGAGGGGTATATACCTGCCCAATAATTTGACTGTATCCCAATAGCTTAAGTATGGTCTATGTTTACATTCCTCCACCCCCTCCCCCAGTAATTTGACTCTGGTCTGCAGCTGAGCGCTGGTCTTCCCTTGAATTCGGATAGAAAAAGTCTTTCAATTTTGGTGAAGACCTTTTTTTTTTGGTTGTCACAAAATTTGCTTACCTGAAAAAAATCGTGGTCAAGGTTCATTCCCCCAATGTTGAAAATAGGGCAAAATTGGGATAAAGTTGCAAATTGTCTCCCCCAATGCTCAAAAAAGACCGGCACCGCTGTATGCGAGCATCTTTAAACTAAAACGTATAATTCTGCTTGTTCACTAATCAAATTTTTTGTATTTATTAGATTTGATTTTGATATTACTTTGACACATACTGCTTGGGCGATAATGCTTGGGGAAGGATTAAGTTGGACTGGAGCGACGTGCACAAATCAAATGTTAACGCAACGATACTTGACATGCAAAAATGCGACCAGTGCAAAAAGGTACAGTATCTCAATATTTAGACAAAAATTTTTATTTCAAAAATAACTTGATTATTTTACTAACATAATTCAGCACGAAGCCGTGCAGAACAGGAAGTGAGCAGTTAGTTATTTTCGTACATCTTCTTGACAGGCGTGCAGTTGCTATAAATTTGTTTCACAAAATTCAATACAGAGTAAGAATTATACTTGCAATTTTAATTACATTTTTTCACCAAGTTGCCTTTGTCGGGAGACAGCAAAGAAACCTTTCGATCATCGAGTCACGCGGCCACCTGATCACCAGTCTACCACACACAGTGAAAGCTTCACAATCGACCTTTAATTGCTGAAAGTCAAGCAGGGAAGCTATAAATACAAAGTTTTATAGTCTTTGGTTTGATCCAAAAGTGAATCCAACCAGAGTCTACCGTTTGGTAGCAGGACGCTCAATCTACTCGGCAACTAATCCGTTGCTCACTTGCGAAGCTATGTTCAATTATGAATGGGATAATTATTTTGATATCTAATTCTACAACCGTTAAACACGTTGATTTTTATGCACAGGTAAATAACGAGGAGTATTTCAAGATTAAAGGGACGTGTGTGCCAAACAGGGATTTGTTAGATTTAGAAACTCAGTCAAGTTGTTCATTAACCGTAGTGTTCTCATTTCTTTTACAATTATCAAATCAAATTTTTTATTATACTCGCTGTATTACGTCAAAGCTTGCATGAAGTTTGCGGGCCCATTTCTGCGTCATTGCGCCCGGACAACGCACTTTTACAAAAAAAAGCGCAGCGGCGGCGAGCCGTTGGTAACACTGCGTCCAATTTGACCGGTTCACGATTTTAACCCGAAGCATCTCGCATTAGAGACAAACGCTATTTGTCGCTTGACCAACTTTTACAATTATGTGATCATTAATGTTTAATTTTTTAGTTTCATTAGTCACAAAACAGACAATTGGTTAAATTTAGAGATTAATCACTAGAAGCGCAGCAGTTTAGCTAAATCTTGGAAAGTGTATAAATTCGCTTTCCCTTTTGACTCTTATGTTTACCCCAGCATGCCATTTGTTTGGGTTAGAATTATACGCCACTCAAAAAGTTGTAAGATATGATCAATAGGTACACATCAGCAGTGACCTCTTTCGTCGTATAGGGATGCCCCAATGTCCACTCTTTGAATTGCGAGAAAATGGCCTCTTTTTCTCTTCCGGCTCTTCCAATACAATTGGGGTTCTTCTGTGTTCTAATTTGTCTGTTCCACGCTCCTCTCATCCATCGGACGGAGCTAGCCACGAACCTCCTTTGCTCCAATCAAGCAACTCATATATTACTATGGGAGCTTTGCTGTATTAATTAAATTTTTAACTTTTTTGATTTGTTACTTCATATTTCAGAGCTTCCGTTCTTTCAACCCTTTTGATGATGACGTTTCTCTTGGGGTCAGTTTATAACGGGTGCGCAATGTACGCGTATTTTGAAGGTTGCGACCCTGTAGAAGCTGGTAAATTAAAAAAAGTCGACCAAACTATCGTCTATTTGGTTTTGGACATTTTCAGCAATTTACCTGGAATGGCTGGATTGTTTGTTTCGGCAGCTTACAGCGGTTTGTTAAGGTAAAAAGTGTCTTCGGCCTCCAAGTCTTAAAAAATCTTGCTTAATAAATATATAAGATTTTATCGTAAAGAATGTATAATTCAGCCATTCGTGCGTATGTGAACCAACAACTCGATTTACGTCTGTTTGACCGCACTAACGTTAAGCACCGTTTTTCTTTTTATCTACAAGTCGTTTGTCAGGCTGCTTGGCAACCACAATTACTAGTAAACTGCACGGCCACAATAGAAAAACAAACATGAAAAGAGTGTCTCTACCGAAGGTAAAAAAAATCATTGCTTGTTCGGGAATCAAGTCAGGATCTAGATTTTGATTCAGCGATTCCTCAGCTACATTTTGCTTATGGAAATAATTACTTAAACGAGGACTGAAGGCAAAATCAATGGAGTATCTAAGGTGAAGGCAATTGTATTAGATTATATTGGCGTTGACTCCATTCTTTTTGACCTAGCCATCCCAGAAATATTCTACTTCAAACATTACGTAGGGGCCTCCAGAATTACAGTTTTTATTGGCAACGCTGACGTTCCAATGCATTAACCTAGCCCACAAAGACCTATATTAACTTACTCCTACGCAAAAGCCAAAAAGCTTCTGTGACTTAGCCTAATTGCGACGTTGTCTTAGGACAGATTTAAAATGGCGACACTAGTGCATAAACGTCGGGTTTACCAAAAAAAAGTTTTAATTAGAGGGGCTCATATTCCTCTAAAACGGTTGGATCAAGAAGGACGGGGTCAACGTTAATCTAATCTCATACGTAACTTTAAATTCCCTCATTGACTTTGCCCTTAAGTCCTCGTTCAAGATATACTGGGTAGAGGAAAGTTGTTGCGGTGATGAAATTTAATAAATTATGCACGTTAAATTATGAGTCAAAATTTTTTCATAAAAAGTAATTCAAATAGTGAAATAATTTCATGAAACAATACAAATTGCCGTAATCTATGAAACAGGAAACTCATACAATCTGCTTCCCCACCACGGGATTCCCAGGGGGTATCTTTCTCAAAAACTTGAACAATATTAAGATTATCCTTGAGAATTCCGTAAAGGTGAAACAAGCTGCAAGGGTTTTTTATCTCATAGATTACTGCAATTTGTTTTATTCTGTTTTAGATTTTGCATTGACTCTTTTTTGATGGTATTGTCATCCTCCCATAATTAAATGATATAATGAAGCAACAAAATACACAATTTTAAAACATTAAAAATTAAAAAGATTCCTTTACTACGGAAGCCCAGAAGGGCAAAACACAAACAACAATTGCTATCTTTGGAAATATTTTTCAACGAATCCACATAACTTTCAGTTTAAAGCTTTGTGCATTCGTTTAAAAATAATTTAATTACTTTAAAGTTTTGTGCATTCATCTTAAATATTTTTTCAGTGATAGCAATTGTTGTTTGTGTTAGCTCTTCTAGTTTCCGGACTGCATCAAAACAGGCGTGAATTTTCTTTGATTTATATATTTATTCATCTAAACCTAATAAATATTTTTATTTCATGGTTTCAGCACATTATCTTCTGGATTAAATGCTTTATCTGTGATCATTCTTCAAGACTTCATTCTGGTACACAGGCCAAATTTGAATGAGAAAGATCAGCTAACTATCAGTAAAGTAACATGTAAGCACTAACATTAATTAGTACTTATGCTACGCCGTTCATACTGACGTCCGTAGTGATCGACTCCTTGAATGTTACAACGACCACCACAGGCGTTTAGAAAGTTACTACAAGAGGTGGGCAGTACCACGGTACAAAAGTAACGCGGCACTGCTTTTGCTACCGTTGTAACTTTTGTAGTACGTTTAACGCGGTACATAGTACTTTTGTGTGGAATGGAATTAAAATCATTCAAAAAGATGTGAAATTGCAGAGAAGCACTTTCAAACCTTGCCTGAGACGTAATAAGGAGTGGTTACTGGATGATTGTGGATGACTGACGGTTTATAGACGCTGCACTAAGTTGCTTCAGAAAGCAAATACTAAAAGTTAGCTATATTGCGTTACGTCAGTCGCGCTTCTGTCTGTCTGGAAAAGTGAAGACCAGCCTGTCCTCTGTAAAAGGCCATTTTGAAGTACAGTAATATTTTTTTCCAAGGAACATTTTTTACAGTATATAGTTTTATAAGGGGCAGTCCAAAAAAGATGTCCGCAAAATATTGCGAAAAATCGACCCCCTTCTTCTTGTCCGTAAAGTGTCCTCACTGCTTAAACCCCCTGTTCGCGCAGACACAATGGAGAACTTACAAAATGTAGAAATGGCCATAGCAATTTCATTGCAGGATTATCAAGTCACCAAAAACATGTTTCAAAATCATTGGCGTAGCCAAGAGTGCCTAGGAGGCCCACCCCCAATTGAAATACCATCTACGATCTAAATTTGACAAAAAGCCTATTTTTTCTTCAATTTCTTTTAGCGTTTTTCGCGTACAACAGTAATTAACAATAAGTTTGACAACCAGGGGGCCCTGGCACACTCAATTCAATTTTTGCCAACCAATTTAGATGTATAGCCAGGTGAAATTAAAGGTTTTTGTCACAAAAGTTGCTACCGCAGGCCTTCATCTAGCTTTTTCATGAACGACTGTAATGTAATAACTAAAGTATATTTACCATATGGCACAGTGCCAGAGGCCCCGTGCTCAGATGGTAAGACATATTTTGGTCTTCATCTGCATTGGGCATAAAGATGCTGCAGAAATCTCCAACGTATCAGGGGCCGGCACCATGTAAATCTGGCCCGGGCAAAAGCATGGTTTCTAAGCGTAACCAATTATTGAATCATTTTTCAAGAATAATTCGCCTCCACCTCGACAGTTTTTACACGACAAAATACCTTTAAAAAAAACTAGCTAGGGAAATGCTCATTGAACAAATTATTGAATTTGATTTGAGGGAGCCTGGGCCCCCTGGCCGTACATGTGCTCTACTACTAATTATTTTGATAGCAAAATAAAAATCTTAAAGTAAAATCTTAGATTGGATTATTATTTACCACTACATTATTGTAGGAGGAAATGCATCTTACTTCCCCTTACATGGGCCAAATTACAAAATTTAACCCCAAAATGCAAGGTTTTAAACGTGTTTTAATCTAAAATTGTAAGTAACAGGAGGATTGAACAATCTAGTTTTTTTAATTGACTTTCCAATGCAAAAGATGTAGCTCTGAACACTTGCGAAATGTGATCCAATGGCATTAAAATAGCTATTTGTTTTGAAGAATTACAATAAATCGTCCAGCGGTCGGGGTCTCTGCCCCCGTACCCCTGCCAGTGACGTTTTAGTTACACTAGTTTACTCAACGTGTCTTCCAATTTAGACATTTTTACTTTTTAGCTTTTGTTTTAAGCCCTCTTCCTCTAGCAAAATCCTGTTTAGGTGCCAAACGCAGGCCACGCTAGTGATCTTCCATTCTACGATATCTTTTCTCCACAAAACGTTTCTCTTTCGAAAATTTCTATTACGTCATTACATCCAATTTGTGGTTTCCCCCCGTCCACAATCAAAAAATCCTGGCTACCCCTAAGTTTGAGACTCTTCCAACGTTCATTATTGTTAGCAGAGCAACTGATTACTGAGTCCAGGTTACCAGAACACAAATAAAAATTGCATTTTATTTGGAATGGAAACGCTTAAAAAACACGTTTTCAGTATGTTTTGTTTAGTTATCATAGGTCATAAACCAGGAGTAAGGTTTGATATAAACTAACTAAAATTGTATTAATAAGAAACAAAATCGAAATTTTAGAGCAATGAAGGCGACTGAATTTTCATTCTTAGTAATTAAGAAATGCAGATGTCCACAATGCAGAAATTCCTTCCGTCCGCCCTAAGTCAGCACTGAACGACCCCCATGACTGCAGGGTATGTCTTTTATGGACAGCCACAAATAATATCTGTTAACTAATTCTTCCACCGGCCAGATAGCCTGCGGGGTAACGTGCTCGGCTCCCGTGCTGGAGGTTATGGTTTCAAATCCTGGGCCAGTCAAATTGAACGCAGAGTGGCCAACCGCACGCAACCGTTACGACTTTTCTTCGGAAGAAGCTGTGTTGCCATGCGCAATGTCGCGGTGAAGGCTCCGCAAACTCGTTACGCGTTTGGGCGTAATACAGCAATTATAATAAAGATTTGTTTTCGTTTTTTTTAAGTAATTATTCCCGTAGATTCATTCACTAATCATGTCATAGCAGTTACCCCTTCGCAAATAAGAGCCTCAATTATTGCTCAACGTATAAAATTAGCAAAATTATTGTTTAAAACTGAGCAAAATTTTCCGTTTGAAAAGTGCCGAATAACGGTATCAAGCACCGGTATCGTCGGTACTCTTTCAAAAATGTAATGAATAAAGTAACATTGGTACTTTTTCAAGAAAGTCGCGTTAAAAGTACCGACGGTACCAAAAAGTACCGAGAGCCCACTTTTGGTTACAACCAGAACTTAAATTGTTGGGGAAACGCGGGGGTACGCGTCCTCCCATCGAGAATTAGCGTCACCCCATCAAAATTTAGCGTTCCCCCATCGAAATTTAGCGTCCTCCCATACAGATTTGAGCGCTGGCTGGTTGATCAGACGAAAAAAGGCCTGTCAGCGCGAATAAATACTACAAAATTTGGCGAAAATAGTCCCAAATGCGGTGAGGAAATTTTTTTTGCTCTTCACTCGATTTCGGGGACGCAAAAACATAATTTTCTCTTAAGTGCTTTTGCATTCCCAATGCGTTTGGTCAAGGCTATAAAAGCGTCCCCCCATGCAAAATTTTATAGTTTAAGTAGTGGTTACAACAACCACCAACCACTGCAGTTGTAAACAGCTTGAGTCGTAACATATTACAAGCAAAGGGTCACTAGGTGTTAGTGTTACCTCTATGGTTTGGGTTAAACTTCTTTAATGTGCTGATCTAGAGCTGCCAGCAGCACTGTATAACTAAAAAAACTCGAAAAAATTTTCTCTTGCCCATATCTCCAATCAAGCTGCTCAGTGAATGCGCACAGCAAATTAAGCCTACCTAGGTTTGTGTCAAATAAAAGCAAATGCATTATACAGTGAAATGTTGCATAATTGCTGTCAATGTCCGATTTTTTTGAGTTGCAATAAACTCTGAAAAGCTGAGACAAATCAGCTTTTTTTCAGCAGGGAAAGACACGCGCACAGGGCAAAAATGTTCAGAAGTATTCAAAAGATTACTATGCATAAAGCTTATTTTTCGCAAACCTTCTTTTTTGGAAAAGGCACATTTTACAAATAAAGGTTTCGAAAAATCAAAATCAAATCTAATCTTTCATTATACTTTTTGTAATAATCCAAAGCGTGTAACAAATTCGAGGTGTACATTGTCTCCGCGTCATTGCGCTCAGGCAACACAGCTTCTTTCAAAGAAATGTTACAGCGGTTGCGAACCGTTGGCATTGCCTCAGAAATAAATCTTGTCAGGGAGTACGAAGACTGATATCGGGCCCTTTGCCAAGATCAAAGCCGGAAATTACATGAAAACAAAAAAAGGGTTTTGTTGGAAATCCGGCCAGCTTTTCGTCAGAACCTGATTGGTGACCAAAAAATAGAAAAAAGCTCTTCACCGAAAATCCTGCCATATTTTGCCTGCATGCACACCAAACTACGACTAGTTGAGTGTCAAAACAACTACTTGAGTGTAGCATGAACTTATAGATCCTCCGAGCCAGGAGCCCCTAGACTTGGGCTCGGGTACAATGTTTTCGCAGGCCCTGGCCTTTGGCAACACTGCTGTGTCCGATATAACCGATCCGAGGTTTAAACCTCATACCTCCCGCTTCAGAGACAAACGTCTTATCGTTTCACTAACTGGCCGGTAAAAGATTTTGAATTGTTACTAATTCGAGAGGGGTCCGGGATGCTCAGGGCTGATTGATTACCATAAACCAAGCGAAATTGCTCTGCATCTCATAATAAAACCACAAAAATACTGTAAATTTATTCTTTACTTTGCAGGTGTGTTGTTTGGTGCGAGTGTTCTTGGACTGTCGTTTTTCACTAAATACGCTGCAATAACAGTTGTGCGATTCTCCTCGGCTATGGCTGGTACTTTCAAAGGCCCGATCATGGGTTTGTTTGTTTTAGGAATGCACTTTCCATGGAGTAACACGATTGTAAGTGTCTATATCAGAGATGGAAACTGGTCGGGTTACCGGTCGGGTCGAGATTCTTCGACCGGCCGGTCAAGCCGATTGAAACCCCCATCAAATTCTCGTTTCTTGCAACTAAAAAACGTCTAAGCACCAACCGAAATATACTAATATATTTTACTATAAATAAATTCTTTTATAAAAAACAGTACTAACAAACCACACCTTTTGAAAAGACTTGTTGAATAATTTCAAGCTGTGATTAATATGCTGTGACCATTAAGGCATGCACATCCAGGGGCGTATTTAGAAGGGCTATTGTGCCATGGCCCCCCCACTTTAGGCCTCAGCACAAAGCAAAAAAGTGCAAAATATACGTTAAAAATGGGTAATCAGACTAAAGTAAAGCATGCATCGGAAGATGCTTACGCTTCTAGGCGTAGCCAGGGGGGGAGAGGCAGGGATCCCGGGCTCCCCCCAATTAAAATACCACCAATGATAAAAAAATTATGACAACATAGCTCAGCGATGTTTAGTTGCAGTTTTTTTTGGAAATTGCGCACATAACAGTAATTAACTATAATATTACTGACAACGAGGGAGCCCCGGGACCCTTAAATAACAACCAGGGGGCCCCGGCGCTCCAAACTAACAACCAGAGGACCCTTGGGCCTCCAACTGACAACCAGGGGCCCTTAGGCTCCTAACTTACGCTAAGGGTCCCCGGAACCCCTAACTGACAATCAGGAGGCCCCTAACTAACAACCATGGGGCCCTTATTCGACAACTAGTGGGCCCCGGTGCTCTTAACTGACAAACAGGAGCCCCTAATTACCAACCAAGGGATTTCCAAGCCCCTAATTGACTACCAGTGGGTCCCAGGGCCCCTAACTGACAACCAATAGGCCCCCAGAGCCCCTAAATAACTTCTAGGGGGTCCCAGGGCCCTTAACTGACAACCGGTGGGCCCTGGGGCCCCTACCTGACAACCAGGGAGTCCCAGGGCCCCTGACTCTCAACTAAGGGTCTCGGGCCAGGGGCCCCTTAATTCAAATTTTTAACAATTTTTATGCAAAACCTGTGAGAAATCTAAGAGTTTTGTTCGAAAATTTGCAACCCCAGACCCTCGTTCAACGTTATTACGAACTTAATGCAATTACACAAGCGGTAATGCAAACCCCCCAATTGAAATACTACCAATGATAAATATAACGAGAGCATAGCCAGTATGTTGTCCTTGTCCGGAATTGCGGTTTCTTTGATTTAGGACATAAGCGTACAAAAGTAAGTAATAATAATGACGACCACGTGTCGACGTCATAATAATGTCATGCAATTCTTGGAAGTTTCAAAAAGCTATTAAGTGACTTGACTCGAGTCCTTCACGTTTTGGAAAAAAAGTTATTTTAATATTGCTTTGAATGTTTTTTTTTATGAAAGAACTTAAGGGCGCAATCTTATCTCAAAATCATAGACCTGGCCAGGGAGGTGGCCCAGGGGGGCCGGGCCCCTCAATTGAAATGCCACTAATGACAAAAGGCCTTGTTTTTTCATTTTCAGTTTTTTTTAACGTCTATTCATACAACAGTACACGCTTACAACAGTAATTAACAATAAATTGTATTGACGACCAGGGGGCCCGGCGCACCCCCTTAAATCAGTTTTTTCCAACCAGTTTAAACGTATAACCAGGATGAAATCAAAGGTTTTTGTCCTAAAAGTTGCTACCCCAGGTCCTCATCAAAACTTTTTTTGAACGTAATGCAATAACCAGCGCCGTATTTGCCATATGGCTCAGTGCCAGTGCCCAGCGCTCAGATAGTGGGACATTTTTTGGTCTTCACTTATATTTGGCAAGAAGGTGTTGCAAAATCCCCTAAGCGACAGGGGCCCCGTGCAATGTAAATCCGGCCCGGGAATAACACGTTTAGTAAGCGTAACCATCTATTGTACCATTTTTTAATAACGATTCATCTCGACCTCGCTGGTTTTTACGCACAAAATACTTTTAAAAAATAGATAGGGAAAATGCTCATTGAACAAATTATTAAATTTCTATTGAAGGGGCCTGGGCCCCCTGGCCGTAGATGTACTCCTATAACTGGTTAACTTTATGCAAAACAAAATTCTCAAAGGAAAATATTCGAGTGGATTATTATCAACTGCTAAAATATTGCAGGAGGCTATGTGCCTTACTTCCCCAACATGGACCAAATCACTTAATTGCAATTAAAATTTTACCCCATAATGCAAGATTTTAAACGTGTTTTGGACTTTAGTTGCAAGTAAAAGGAGGATTGCACAATTAAATTTTTTTGATTTGCTTTCAAATGCTAAAAATCTAGTTCTTTGAAATGGCTGTGTACACGTTCGAAAAGTGATCCAATGGAATTTAAATAGTTTTTTATTCCAAAAACTAACAAAAATCACCCAACGGCTTGGGGCTTAGCCCCCAGACCCCCATAGCCACCGGCAGCTGGGAACTCTGCCCCCACACCCTCGTCTGTGATACGTTTGAGTACACTAGCTTACTTAACACGTCTCTTAATCGACACATTTGCAGTTTTTAACAATTAGTTTTCGCCCTCTCCCTTAACCAAAGCCCTGGTTAAGTGCCAACAGGCTACGGCTTCAGATCTTCCATTCAACGATATTTTTGCCCTACAAAAAGTTCTTTTTTTGAAAATTTCTGATGACATCAATGCATGTGATTTATGGTTTGGCCCCCCTCCCCCCCAATCAAAAATCCTGGCTACGTTAATGCTGACGCTACGGGTAATTTAGAATCATTTTAATCAGCTTGAGAGTAGAAGTAGGGCAGATTTCAGATGTTTTAGTATATGCTAAAATCTTGCCGTTTTGAAAAGCTTTTTTTTAACTTAAATTTACCACATTCTACACTGGGCAAGAAGATATAGTTCTTATTTTTTTATATCTAACTAGGCATGGGTTGTTCTGAAAGAGCAGCATTTCCGCAAAATGCTGAGGCACATTATATTTCGAACATTTTCTAGCCAATGTCATTACAGTTAGTGCTTACTGCTCGGCAAATTGCAAATAATCTGTCATCAATAGCTAAAAAAGCTTAACTTTGTTTCTTGTAATTGCAATTACATTTTATTTACCAATTTGCTTTGGCCAGGAAACAGCGAAGGGACCTATCAGTCTTTGAGTCAAGCTGCCACCTGCCCACCTGTCTACCGCACGCGGCAGAGGCTTCACACTGTCCCTTTAATTGCTGAACATCAAGCAGGGAAGCTGTGAATACCAATTTTATAGTCTTTGGTTTGACCCAACCGGGAATTGAACCCAAATCTACCGCTTCAGTAGCAGACGCTCTATCCACTCGACCACTGATCGGTTGAATTTATGCATAATATCATGAGAAAGAACGTCTAATAATTTAGCTTGAGCCCTCCAGTTCTTTTTATGCTTATTTTGTGCACGTTTTGCGCTGCTGAAAACAGGCGTTTCAAACCAAAATTTAACCAAAAAAGGTCTTAAAATTGAGTTATTTTCTGAGACCTACGTACGAAGTCACAAATTTTAACACCTCACCCATGTCCCCACCGTTTTAAAAAATTTTTTCATTAGATACCTTGAACAGTGAACAAAAACCTTCTGTAAAAAGACGGTTGACCAGGCCGGTCAGAAACCGGTCAACCGGCGTAGATGTTGAAATTTACCGGTCGGATAGAGAAAATCCTGACCGGTTCCATTTCTGGTCTATATACTTTAAAGATCACTGCTGCACAATCTTCCCGCAAAAAGGTGTCAAAATCATTTTGAACCTAGTAAGGCGGATTTGCTTAGTGCGTATCAGTTTCTTGTTCGATTTTATCCGTTTGTTTTTTCCGCTTTTACCTCTCCATGAAAAACTATGCGCTTTTTCGTCCGCATTTTTATTATAAGTGTATGTACTCACACTAAGTAGATTGTTACACGTGAATAAAAATTTTGTTTAAAAATTTCATAAATGAATGATAAAGAATAATTTCAAAATAAAGCTGTAACCCTTTTCAAAGTTTTTTTTGGAAAGCTTTGGTCCAGTATGTGTTACATGGACGTATAAAAATGCGAATACAAAAGCATATTCTTATTTTGTAGTGGAAATAACGCTCAAAAACGGACAAAAGCGGATGAAAAACAGATACTGCGTAAATTTTCATTGCTAAGCAGGCCATAGTTCTTCATGGCCAAGCAAGCCATTGGAATTTGCCAGGGCCGAGAAATAGCTAGCAGCACTCTTGGATTGCATGGGTCGAGGGCTCTTGGTTAGAGCTACGGTAACATCTCGACACAGCGTTAACCAGGTTTGTGCTTAAAATAATTAATGTCCTCACATTCTAATAAACCAAGAATATCAGGACCTTTTGCTAATTCTGAGAATACTGTAAGTATTTTTTCAATACTCAGGGAGCACTCGCCGGAGCAGTTAGTGGAATCGTATTCACGATGTGGCTTTCCTTGGGAACGATTATAGTCGCACCAAAGACTGATTTTCACAAACCACCAGTTTTCACAAGCGCATGTCCCGCCAACTTTACTATCAACAGCACTATGACTACATTTCTGGATAAAGAATTGAATTGGAATTCAACCGTGGATACACAAAGCTCATTTATAGCTCAAGAGTGAGTTAAAAAATAAACTGCGTGATCTAACAGTAACTTTCTTAATCTGCAACAAATAAAGAGTCAAATCAAGACTATTCATAACAAAGCTCCTTATAATTTGACGTTTAATATTACAACTTACCGAACAGGGTCAAACCTACTGTTTATTCTGAGAAGAAGACAAAAACTATGGTAGTTTGACCTGAAGACCATTATAAGTGCTATCGATGTTTCATAAAAACCTATTAATTGTATTTTACTATGTGGCAACTTCGAACGTGAAGACAGCTGCAGGATTCTGATGGTGAACAGCTACTACGCGCGTATCGTTCATTACAATCGCTGTATTACGCCGAAAAGTGTACCAAGTTTACGATGACCATATCCGCGTCATTGCGCCCGGGCATCGCAATTTTTTTGAGGAGTGTTGCAGCGGTGGCAAGCCGTTGGCATCATTGCGTCCAATTTGAACCTCAGACATCCCGCTCCAGAGACGAACGCGTTATCGCTCGAGCAACTGGCCGGTTGTAAATTGTATTCGACGGCTACGAACGCAGAATCCACCGCCAGTTTTTCAGAACCAATGTTTTACCTGATTTGCTAGTATAAGCCCAAAGCCAAAATTCAATTACCATATGATTGTACAAATTATTACATTTTTTAGAGCATCAAACTATGCGTCAGTTTATTCAATATCCTATTTATATTACGGGTCAATTGGACTGGTGTTGACCGTTGTTATTGGTCTTCTAGTTTCAGCATTTACAGGTGAGTAGTCGTCGTATAAGCGTACTGTATATTATGTATATTAGATAATAGACTTATGAATACATTTATTCTGACATGAACTTGCAGTCATTCAGGGTGCAGCGACTAGATGAAGTGTGCTTTTTGCTGTCAATTTTAACTTGCATTTGTAGTGTTCTGAGCATTGTACTGTAATTAACACAAAATGAACGTCTCTAAATTCAGTACAAACTCTAAAATTATTAATATTTGTGTTTTAATTTGCTTTTACGGTAAAACTGAGTGCAATGTACTAAATTAATACAGTAATTTGATTGTGCTGGTTGAGACATACCCGATGCAAGGGCAATGTAAAAATGCAAAGCGATTTCAATAGCTCCTTTTTGTGGGTAAGCTTGTAAGGATATATGAATTAAGTTTTGTTTTTATCAAGCGTGATACATGAAAATTTACAGTAGTTTTTCTGATCTCTGTTTGATAAATTTGAGATTACAGAATCCCAGGCAGGCCTACGACGCTATTTGACGACGAAAGTTTTGACATGGCCGGTTTTGTTTCAACTGTATAAAGCCCTATTTGCTATGCGTAAAATCGTAAGCGTACTAACGTAGTTCTATTTTAAACAGAAATTACGTACGGCGTACACCCAGCGTACCGCTGTACCAGCGTTCAAATTGCCAGTTGGTAAACCTAAACTAAGGATACGCTCAAGTCCAGTGTGTAGACCGGGCCTAAAACGTTTTCATACGTAAACCTAACCCGGCCGCTACGCCTCATCGTTTCGAAAAGTATTTATCGGCAATTACGTACTACTTGGAGTTTCATAAGTTGAAGACGTAGTGCTATTTGTTACATAATTTCAAAGCACGTTTAATTCTTTAATAGATCGGTTTTGATAGTTTTATATTCAATACATTGACTTTTAATGAAACCAGGCGTTTCGTTGTCGGCAGATAACAAAAACAAATTGAGGGATGAGCTGAAACATTTCTAACACGATTTTCAAAAACGAAATTTGAAACTTATATGAGGAAACAGAAGGTTCCTGTTTATATCACGGTTGACTTCAAAACTTTTGCTTCAATCTGAGAGATTTTACGCTGCATTATCCATGTAGCCAATAAAGTAATTAACTGTCTTTATATTGTCAACAATAAAAGTGTTGGTATTTCAAATAGCAGCCAGTTAGTCAAGCGGTACGCTTTCATCTCTAGATTCGGAGGTCTGAGGTTTAAACTTGGGTCGTTCAAATTCAACACAGTGTTGCCAAGGATTCGCCACCGCTGCAACATTTCTTCGAAAACAGCAGTGTTGCCCGGGCGCAATGACGCGGAGATAGGTTCTGCAAACTCGTTACACGCTATGGCGTAGTTTAGCGAGTACAACGAAAGAGATGTATGTCAAGTACTCACTCAATCCTCTTGCAAGATAAACTTAAACTTCTAGTAAACTATGTAAAGTAAGATTATATTTATTCTATAGGTTCAACAAATCCGAAAAATGTTGATCCAAAGTTATTTGTGCCTCTTTTGTATGGCAAATACCTTCCTCGTAGAGTTCAAAAATTCTTTCGGTTTGGCGTCCCTGAATATTATCAACAAAACCATAAGGAAGAAATTGAAGAAAAATTTGATTTTCTACTTGAATCAAATCAAAGCGCGAAAAAGGACAAGTCACCACCTCGTGATAGCACCACTTCATCATTAAATACCAAAAACGGATATTTGTAACAAGCAGTACAAAATTATGAAAAGCAACGTTTGAAGCTGATTTTTTTGTTCAAACTTCCATTGATTTTGGCCTAATAAAACTTATTGTATTTGATCAAAGATTGTACTGCTGCTGTCAAGTTAATTTTGCAAAATTTTGCACGGATTTATTGGTCTTGTTGGGTTTTTCTTTAAGGAACTTTCTGATATTATAAACAATTCCATAAATCTGAAATAATTCCTTAAACCTGCTTTGAATAATGCTCTGCATCTGCTTTGTATATATGCTTAGTGTCTGCTTTGTATATTGGTGCTTATAACGCTCTTGAAATAAGCTCAATGATAATGATTGCAGCTGAATCAACTTTAAGTTCACATTACAAATAAAAGAAATATTTAATTAATTCAAACTAGCAATCTTCAATCGTAATCGAACTTTATTGTTTGTCTTTTATTGCTTTATGTGCATACTTTTTAGATCATTATGAAATCACTTTATACAAGTTTAATATACTAAT
The DNA here is from genome assembly GCA_963965965.1 of Trididemnum nubilum. Taxonomy (NCBI): domain Eukaryota; kingdom Metazoa; phylum Chordata; class Ascidiacea; order Aplousobranchia; family Didemnidae; genus Trididemnum; species Trididemnum nubilum. The sequence goes on along the minus strand of OZ014477.1, from coordinate 33,380,420 downwards.
AACGAGAACTATTATTTTGTGTGGTACTAAGTTTGGATATTTCAGACTTTGTTAAACGCCATTTGTACATATTGTCTTATTTTGTAGTATTGTATTTGCACCCGTTTCTACATATTTACACTCAAGAGCGGCTTGTCCATGGAGACTGCGGGACTGCAGCCACCCCCTCTCGACCAAATAATTTTGTATTTTCTGTCATTGGCATTGCAACAAAAATTTGAAAGAGAAAATTACTTTTACATTCAATTCGTATTAAAACGTTTATGCAATTGCTTTATTTGATGAGCCAACATTAAACGCTTTGCTTTCGTACTGCCAAAGAAACTATTTTGTATCACGTGTTAAACGCAGCGATTTCTGCCGACACGAGACTACAAAAGTACAGTCCAGCTCGCCAGTCTAATTGACCTCCGCGCCTTCAACCAAAGCGAGACATTTTTTTGTATCACGAGCTATTCAGTTCCCCAGAATGCAGCCCGTGCAATCCAGAGAGCTATCTTTTTTTCTTCAACGAACGAAATCAAGCAGAGTATTGTTTGCAGCAAGGGTTGTTGCAACAGTTCAAATGGCAGCGCTGCAGTAAAAGTTGCTAAGGCTTTCCAAAAACCCAGTTGCGCCATTACATACAAATATTTGAAAAAAAATACGCGAAAGGTTTTTTCAAATCAAGTGGTGACACATATTCAGACACATATGCGTAGCTAGGGGGGGGGGGGCAGGGGGTTCAGCTCTCCCTTCAATCACAATACTACTAATGATAAAAAATTATGACAACATAGCCTAGTGAAGTTTGGCTGCATTTTTTTTTTCAGTAATTACGCTCATAACAATGATTAACAATAATATTAATGACAACTAGGGAGCCCCGGGTCCCTTAACTAACAACTAGGGAGCCCACAACTAACGACTAGGGGGCCCTAGGACCCCTAACCAACAATTAGGGAGCCCCGAGGCTCCCAACTGAAAACCAAGGGGTCCCTGGGCCCATAGCTGACGGCAAGGGGGCCCCAAAACCCCTAATTGACAAACAGGAGGTCTCGGGGTCATTAACTAATGACCAGGGGCCCCAGGGCCCCTAACTAACAACCAGAGGGCCCCGGGGCCCCTAACCGACAACCAGGGGGTCCTAACTGACAAACAAGGGGCCTCGAAACCATTAACTAATGACCAGGGGCTCTAGAGCCCATAACTAAAAACCAGAGGGCCTCAAGGCCCCGAACCGACAACTAGGTGGCTTTGAGGCCCCTAACTGACAACCAGGGGGCCCAGGGCCCCTAACTGACAACCAATAGGCCCCCAGAGCCCCTAAATAACAACCAGGGGGCCCGAAACTCCTAACCAACAACCAGCGGGCCCCGGGGCTCCTAACGGACAACCAGGGAGTCCCAGGGCCCCTGACTCTCAACTAAGGGTCTCGGGCCAGGGGCCCCTTAATTCAAATTTTTAACAATTTTTATGCAAAACCTGTGAGAAATCTAAGAGTTTTGTTCGAAAATTTGCAACCCCAGACCCTCGTTCAACGTTATTACGAACTTAATGCAATTACACAAGCGGTAATGCAAACCCCCCAATTGAAATACTACCAATGATAAATATAACGAGAGCATAGCCAGTATGTTGTCCTTGTCCGGAATTGCGGTTTCTTTGATTTAGGACATAAGCGTACAAAAGTAAGTAATAATAATGACGACCACGTGTCGACGTCATAAAATGTCACGTAATTCTTGGACGTTTCAAAAAGCTGTCAAGTGACTTGACTCGAGTCCTTCACGTTTTGGAAAAAAAGTTATTTTAATTTTGTTTTAAATGTTTTTTTTTTATGAAAGAACTTAAGGGCGCGATCTTATCTCAAAATTATAAGTCTAACCAGGGGGTGGCCAAGGGGACCCGGTCCCCCTGAATCAAAATGCGACCAATGACAAAAATTTGACAAAAAGCCTTATTTCTTCATTTACAGTTTCTTTCAGCATCTTTGCGTACAACAGTAAACGCGTACAACAGTAATTAACAATAAATTGTATTGACGACCAGGGGGCCCGGCGCACCCCCTTAAATCAGTTTTTTCCAACCAGTTTAAACGTATAGCCAGAGTGAAATCAAAGGTTTTTGTTCTAAAAGTTGCTACCTCAGGCCCTCATCAAAACTTTTTAAAAACGTAATGCAATAACCAGCACCGTATTTGCCATATGGCTCAGTGTCAGCGCTCAGATAGTGGGACATTTTTTGGTCTTCACTTATATTTGGCAAGAAGATGTTGCAAAAATCCCCTAAGTGACAGGGGCCCCTTGCAATGTAAATCCGGACCGGGAATGAGACGTTTAGTGAGCGTAGCCATCCATTGAATCATTTTTAAATAACGATTCACCTCGACTTCGCCAGTTTTTACGCAGAAGATATTTAAAATAAAATAGCTAGGGAAAATGCTTATTGAACAAATTATTGAATTTCTATTGAAGGGGCCTGGGCCCCCTGACCGTAGATGTACTCCTATAACTGGTTAACTTAATGCAAAACAAAAATCTCAAAGGAAAATGTTCGAGTGGATTATTATAAGTGCTAAAATATTGCAGAAGACAATGTGCCTTACTTCCCCAACATGGACCAAATCACTTAATTGCAATTAAAATTTTACCCCATAATGCAAGATTTTAAACGTGTTTTGGACTTTAGTTGCAAGTAAAAGGAGGATTGAACAATTAAATTTTTTTGATTTGCTTTCAAATGTTAGAAATCTAGTTCTATTAAATGGGTTTGGACACGTGCAAAATGTGATCCAATGGCATTAAAATAGCTTTTTTATTCCGAAAACTTACAAAAAATTGCGTAGCGGCTGGGGGCTTCGTACCCAGACCCCCATAGCCTCCGGCGACTGGGGGCTACGCCCCTCCGTATTACCAACGTAGTAACTACGTCGGTAATACGTTTCAGTAACACTAGTTTACTCAACACGTCTTCCGTTTTTTCGATTTTTAGCCGTTTTTTTCACTTTTTAACTTTTGGTTTATGCCCTCTCCCTTCAGCAAACTCTTGGTTAAAGGCTAACACACAAGCCACGACTTCTAATCTTCTATTCTACGACGTCTAAGTCCCACAAAAAGTTCCTTTTTAGAAAATTTCTGACGACGTCATTGCATCCGATTTGTGGTTTGGACCCACCTAATCAAAAAATCTGGCTTCGCCAATATGAAGTACTGTATGTAGATTTGATTTGTTGAATTGTGTGTCAAATTTCAATTAAAGATATGTAGGTAACAAACTTTGAAAACATTTTGACATTTTCAGATCAAAAAGTTTTGAGGCAATTAAAGTGGATTGTCGTTTTTGTTGTTATAACCGGGAAAAAAGGTTACTGTCGAAATATTAATTTTACCGAGCGTTTTGTTTATAAACCGAATTGGTCTGTGGTATTGCTATTTATACTGCACATGCATGTATACTGCACTAAGGTTGCCGCAATTCTAACGATCGCCCTGCGCTGTATCGTGAAAATTGCTACAAAATCCTAACAATAAGAATTGAGCAGAGTCATAAAATTTTATTAATATTTATAGATATACATTTTCCAGACATTTAACTTTGAAAGCCGTTAACCAAACCTATTCAAGTTAGTGTAACGAGTCAAAATTTCAACGCGATGCGTTGATTTGAGTATCTACAACCATTAACACGCTTAACGCAATTGGGACTCTATTTTTAAGTCGAGTCAAGTTTAAGTTCAGTTAGACGTGGACAAAAGGCAAAGTCATTTGGGGTATCTAAAGTTTGGCTAATTGAATAAAACTAGATTGGCTTTGACTCCATCCTTCTTGACCCAGCTATTCCAGAGATATTCTTCTTCAAACTCGACGTCGGGGCCTCTAATATGCTAGAAACTTTAATAATTTTTATTGGCAACCCTGACGGTGATAGCTTTAGGGTCATTAGCGACGCGGTCCCAGTTCTAATCTAAATCAACGCTGCTGTTAGGCTACTGCATTGAGTCGTTTCGCTGCGCCCTAATTAGTTTTATTTTGTCAGCAGAATAGATCCGAGCTGGTGAAGAGTGGACTATTTGGTCGCCTAAGTAACAAGCGTGTCTGAGAACAAGCAAAAGTAAGGCTAGTAGAGTTATTACTTCTTAGAGAGGTAAGCCATTGTTTGCAACTTAGTTAGAAAAGTTTATTTTAGGACAACAAAAACCTGTAAGCCATTACATTACGCCTACTCAAGTATTGACAGTCTCATTATCAGGTTTGAATTTTGTACTTTGTAGCTTAGTAATAAGAACTTTATTGCTAGGTTAGGCCAGTTCCGTAACTAGAGCGTTATTCTTGGGGAAGAAAATTTTTTTTCAGGAGGAGCCATAAATTGCAGCATATTTTTACAATACGAGAATGCTGGGCAGTTTGGGAGGGCACCGCCCCCATCAGCCCCCTCCTTGTTGCAGTTCCGTGTTAGGTTATGATTTAGACTGAAATGAGTCTGACACCCTGATTTTGGCTGAGATCGCTATGCTACCATACCGGTCTGAGATCGCTATGCTACCATACTATTCATACCAGCTCGGATCTGTTTTGCTGACAAGATCAACCTTCATTAGTGCGCATCAAAACGACTCAATGCAGAAGCCAAATCAAACGCTGCTTTAGATTAAAGGTGGGATGGCGTAGCTAACGAAGCTAAGGTCATCAACGCCAGGGTTGCCAATAAAATTTAGTAAAATTTATACCATTAAAGACCCCGACGTCGTGTCTGCAGTAGAATATTTCTGGAACGGCTCGATCAAAAACGATGGAGTCAACGCCAATTTAGTTTAATACGATTCGCCAAACTTTAAATACCCCCAATGATTTTGCCTTTAATCCTCGTTTAAGTTGCATAATTTTGCGCGAAGTCCCCAGACATTGCTTGCGATGCCACATTTTAGTTACAAGTAAGATATATTATTCAGCTTAACATAACCAGACGGTGTAGTAAAGGAGATTCCAATTTAAACCATAAAATTATTGTTGCCATACTGGCCACACAAACAAACATTTTCCACATGGTGAAGAACTTTCCGGAAAATTATGTTTGTGTTGAGTTGAAATTTGCCTGTATAGTTTGTAATCATATTGCCAAGACTAGTATGTCCTTTATAGGAGACCATGCCTTGAGATTGCAGGGTCGATTATTGCTTAGAAAGTTTTAGTAAATTGGGAAAGCGATGGTCCGTACGATTCTTATCCGTTTTTGTGGCTTTTTGGATGAAGATTTGAATCTGTTTTTCCAAGTTTTACATCTATCTTTACAAATTTGATTGATTGTAGATATCAGGAAGGATTACGTCCCGCCTAAAATTAGGGGTGCCATGTTTGGGGGCAACCCCTCAAACGGACCCTTCAATTTTTTAAGTTTTTGAACCACTTTGAGTTAGATAGGTGAAATTTTCAGAATAGGTTTTTATTAAGAACAAGTAAAAGATAACAAATGTTGGGGTGCCACAATGAAGGGGTTCTCCCAAACGGGCCCTCCAAAATTTAAACAACTAAGCACTCACATTAGACAAATAAAATTTTCAAAACCTATGAAAGATAAAATATGAAAATATATGGGGGTATTACGATGGGGGAGTCCTCCTCAAACCAACCCACAAAATTAAAAAAAATTTAACCACTCAAGTTAGACACATGACATCTTTAGGATAAGTTAAAACAACGCAAATATAACAAAGTTTGGAGGTATCACAATAGAGGGTCTTTCTCAAACAAGGCATCCAAAATTACAAATTTTAACCTCTCGAGCTAGAAAGAGGAACTTTTTAGGATAGGTAAATATAAATATAAGATAAATTTTGACAAAATTTAAGGTTAGGCCTTTCACAGTTGGGAGATTCCCCTTTAAGGAGTCCTCCAAAGTTCAAAATTTTTAACCCCTTGAACTAAACGGATAAAATTTTCATGACAGGTAAATATAAAAAGATAAAATATGACGAATTTTGGAGATGCTATTTGTTTAATGGGATCGTGGGACCCTCCAAAATAACCTCACAAAATTTAGACTCTTAAATCGCTTGAGTTAAGCACATGAAGGATATTTAGATATACGTAAAAGCTGCAACATGACAGAATTTTTGTGAGATCATGTTCAAATGGGTGCTCTAATATTAGCAATTTTTTACCACTCAAGCTAAACAACTTTATTTTCCAAGATCGGTTATACAAATAGAAAAAGTTAAAGCACAAACATGACAACATTTCGGGATGCCACGTTTAGGGAGAGCTCTTAAATAATCCCCCCAACTATTAGAAAAAACAATGGTAAATAAATTAAATTTTTAGAAAGCTATAAATCAAAAATAAAAAGTGACAAAATTCGGGGTTGCCCCTTGAGTTAACCTTGTCATAAGGCCCCTATACTCTTTAACTATACTCCAGCAGCAGCAGAACGTATTAAATTTTTAGAATAGAATAATAGAAAAGAAGGATAAAACATGACAAAACTTGGGAATGCCATGTTGGAAGGTTAGCCCTTAAACGGGACTCACAAGTATAACATTTTCAACTGTCTTAAGCTGAATTACTGAACTGATTCTCAGAAATACGTTTGTATCAGAAAAACCGTAAAAGAATTAAACATAGGAATTCTAAGTTGAGAGATTTTTTTCAAAATGAACCTCCAACATTTATTACACGTACTGTAGAAGTATTTGAGCTTAATGACTTTGGTAAATTTGAGCTTTTCACTAAACTGTCACTTGTGACGTTGAGAAAGTTTTCACGCTAAATGCATTGTGTAACCATGGGGAAGGGGGCAAGGTGGTCCGCTTCCCCAAATTAAAATGTCACCTAAGACAAAAACGTGGCAAAAAAGCCTATTGTTTGTTCAGTTCTTTTAGCATCTTTTGCTTACAACAGTAATTAACAACAATATTGACGACCAGAGATCTCGGATCCCCTTAATTTAATTTTTGCCAACCAATTTAAATGTACAACCAGGGAGAAATTGAAAGTTTTTTTTCCCTGAAGTTGCTACCTCAGGCCCTCATCTAACCTTTTTATGAACGTAATGTGACAACTAGGGCCGGATTTACCATAACATGACAATGTACCGCTAGGCGCCCCGCGCTCAGATGGAGACACTGTCTTTGTTTGGTCTTCACCTACTGTATATTTGGCAGAAACATGTTGCGAAAATCTTCAAAAAGCCTTGGGCCCTAGGGCATTATAAATTCGGCCGGGGTAATAACCAAAGGTGGAGTTCTCGTGGACGTCCTTGGCCTCGAGGACACCCTCGAGGACACATTTTGAAGTCCTTGACCTTGGCCTCGAAGCCTACAAGTTCTCTAAAATTGCCCTGTCCTCGGCTGAGAACAGCACTATTTTTTGATTTGTTAAAAATTGACCTTCTTTTTTCTTCGTCTAAATTCTAAAATATCACAAAAAATTTGCAATTTTTTGCGCGAAGACTTTTTGTTGTTTGGAGAACACTTGCTCGCTGTTTCCTTGGTTTTTGGTCTTGGTCTCTAGCACTCCTGTACTTGGCCTCAACAGGGTCTGTCCTCAGAAAGTCGATCCTTTGCCTTGGCTTCGGATTTTTTTTGTGTCCTTGCCTCGAGCCTAGTATCCTCGGCTCCATCTCTGGTACTCACATATTTTGTGGAAGGCAAAAAATTGCTCAGCAGCTGGGGGCCCCTCTCCAGATTCCGTCTGTGATACGTTTGAGCTACACTGGTTTGGTCAATACGTTTCCCAATAGGCAATTTACACACTTTACTTTTAGTTTAAACCCTTCTCCCAATAGCAAAACTCTGATTATGTGCCAAAACAGGTCACGGCTTTTGATTTTCCATTCTATAATATTTTTGTCCCACAAAAAGCTTATTTTTCAAAAATTGCTGATGACATCATTGCATGTAATTTGTGGTTTGACCCCCCCCAAATTAAAAATTCTGGCTAAGCCTATGGCTAAATGGATTTAATGTACAGTGCATTATCCAACATGTTAGGTTTAAAGTACCAGAGCCCAATATGTTTAATTGCAAAATTGCAATTAAATTAGACTTTAAATTAAGCCTTTGAGCAGAAATTGCACAAGTGGTTAGCATTGTTTTGGTCTTCTTATTAAGCTGAATTAGAGATAAAGAGTTGATTGCTGTCAGCAGGAGTCCACCGCAAAAATTAAATAAGGTAATTATTATCTTTATTTAATTATTTGCATTGTTAATTAGTAAAAGTTTTCATATAGGGTCTGAATTCTAAACCGAATTTTTTTTTTTTTTTCTTCCCTTTAACTATTACCGGTAAAAATTACAGATTTTGCAAAATTTGTTTGCCCAGTATAAGGAAAACTGATTTGTGTTTAAGTATTATTGTTACTAATATCATTATATTTTTTCCCGCAGACGCTGATCGTTGAATAACCTAATACTTTTCTGTTTTTATGGTTTGCTGCCGTGTGATTTTTTGCCTAAATTTTGAATTATTTTGTGGTGACGCTGTTGGATTTACGTGCGCATTATCTAGGTATTGATTGTAATAATTTTCATTCGTCACAACTAGTATCTAAGTGTTGTTGTAATAAATCACATTGTTTTCAGCTAACTGCTATCATTACCACTTTTTTTTCTACGCCTTGCTATCGCCGGTGTTTGTTGCCACTCATCGCATTACCTGTATGTCTCGCAAAGGTTTAGTAGATTTGGTGACCATCTGGGTCTTTCGCTGTTCCTACCTGAGCCTATTGTTGCGCTTTTGGTGAATAAATACTGATACTGCAAAAGCTTTTTTAGAACTTAAAATGGCTTTAAAAAATTACAACTTCAAATTTTTCCAACCCTGCATCAGCTATTTTTTTCCGACCCGGATTTTTCCTAACAAAATTAACTTATATGAGTGGCGAAACGGCTCAATAAAGTGGTGTATAGTTGCGGCGTCGCCATAGGCCTAGCTGACATGGCGTTGTCAATGTTATCAACACATCAGGGCTGCCAATAACAATTGAAATCCGAAAGACCCCTACGTCGTATTTGAAGTATTGTAGAATTCCTCTGGAACGGTTAGGTCAAGAAGGATGAAATTAACACCAAGGATGGAATTAACAATCGAACAAACATGATTGCCCTAACTTTTGATACCCCGACTGATTTTGTCTTCAGTTCTCGTCTTATCCGAAACCGATCTTTTTTTATCGATTGGCAAAAGCGTAAAATGGTTGTAAACAGTGGCGGCTCGAGTCTATTTAAAGCGGGAGGGCTGCAAATTCGTTTGTTTCGTAATGTTGTATAAAGCTCATTTGCGTCTTTCGCAGGAATCTACGAAATAAAACTGTTACCGGTAGGCCCAGTTATAAACTTTTCGCTTAATATTAAATTATTTTTGTGCTTGCCATGGTGCTTCGTTACGGTATCATAAGTGTAGCGCTTCTTAACGAATAAGTCTGAAATTGTTGATTAGGAGATCCAGGGAAACTAACCCAGACCGAAGAAGTACAAAATGACCATTAACGGGAGACAGCTCATTGATGATGAAATATAAAGTGCGTTTCCAAAATCAGTCAACGATTATCAAAAAAAAAAGCAAAAGTTATTCAAAATTCCACAAACTGATAAAACCGATCCCTGACAATGGTCGTTTGAGGCCGGAATCGGTTTTGTCATTTTGTGGAATTTTGAATAAAAAATGTGTACGTGATTGCCCCTATGTGGACAAAATGAAGTTACTTATTGCTAATCAATCATGACGCTATAGTAATAGTGTAGTACGAATCGTAATGATGCTTAAACGAAGTCGTCATTCTGTGTTGCAAAGTTATTTAATTAGTAATTACGCTTCATAGCACCTAATAGCTTAAAACACAAGACCACTGCAAATATCAATTCAGATATTTCGTCAATTGTTAGCCCGAACCCGACTCGATAGTCCGGCCCAACTTACAACGCTTGTAGTGACGTACTGTAGTTGCACTTAGTTTTATTTATAAAAACAATTTTATTCAAACACAAACAAACACTCAAATTACTGTTGTACGCATGTACTTTTGTACGTGAAGATGCTAAAAGAAACTGAAGAAACAATAGGTTTCTTCTTCTTCTTCTTTCTTCATTGCCCGCTTTTCCGTGAGGTTTGCGGGGGCAGCAGCTCAGGATTGAGCCGCCACACCTCACCTGTCTTCCATCACCTCCAGCATTTCGCTTGGGCGAAGTGCCAAGCGATTCCATCCAAGATCCTCAATGTAATCGGTTCATCTAGTTCTAGGTCATCCAACTGGTCTTCTCCCATTTGCTTTGGCAAGTATAAAGCTTGTTTGGGGAGTCTATCCGGAGGCATTGTTGCCTTTTTATTTTTGGTGGCATTTAAAATGGGGGGAGAGGGAGGAAAGGGCCCCTGCTCCCCATCTGGCTACACCTATGGTACATCCACAACTAGCTCACAACAGTATTTTCGTGTTTAAGAAGAAGTTTTGTAAATCGTTGATGTCAATCTTTTGGAACAGTTAATTCTCGATGATATACAGAAGTAAAATCATAGCAAAACTATAAAATTCAAAAAACGATTAAAAGCACAACAGTCTGTTTTGTCCTAAGGACTCATCAGGTGCTACAGTAATTTTAATTATTTTGAATAAGAATAAATCAATAAGATTACAATAGCACCTTATGAGTCCTTAGGACGAAGTAGACAGTCGTGCTTTTAACCTTTTACCGTGTTTTTTGTAGTAGTAAGAACAATTTTAAATAGGCACGTATGAACAGTTGAACACTGAACAGTTCTACTAATTTTTTCAAAATTTAAGAGCTAAATTAAAACAATACCTGGCTCAGCTCGGAAAAAAATACGCTTACCATCAAAATTTAGAAACATAAAATACAGAGTTTAATGTTGCGATGACTTCGCATTCAAAACTCGTATTAATTTACTCCACTCTATGCTTTTCAAAACCCTAGGTGTAAAGTTTAAAGTCAAACAACTATTGACCAAAATTAATGATAAGCTATAGACAGCATTCAGAGTTTAATAGGCACAATCGAACTTTTGATTAACAGCCTAGGACTTACTGTTTCGGAATCGACGTTCGTCTTTTATTCCTCACCAGTATAGCTAGGACTACAGGTGTGAACATTGAACATTAGCAAAAAAGACAAGGCATCGCAAATTTGCCAGATCATATCAAACTTTTTTTTTTCCAAAAAGATTACGTAATCACAATGTACAAGAGATAACTATAATATAATAGTTCAATTTAAAACAATTCCCCATAGCATGCCTTAGACAGCTGTTTCGCCCAATCTCAGGGCTCAATAAATGAATAAATCTTTACCGATTATATTTATATTACATAAATCTTTACCCATCAACTTGAGCCAATACAAGTAAATCTTAACTGAGAAAATTTTACCCAATGAAACTAAAGCTATTGATTAGATCTTTACCGAATGAAACTAAACGCTATAAACCAAATCTTTTCCGACCGATGTACAAATCTTACCTTACATCTTTTAGAACACTAGGCTAGCGAACTCAATACTCTCCTCATTACTCGCCTTACATAGCTACGTTTCCAATAAGTTGAAAGTCTCAAAACTAGTGCCAAAATTTAGAAGAGCTAAACTAGGCTAACAATCCTTAGAAATGAAACGCTATCAATACTCTCTGCTCTCCTCGTAGTTTGCCTAAAATGGCTACGTCTTCAATTGGGCCGAGACGGCTCAAAACTACAACCAGTGACTGACTCGCAGTAGTATGTACAGTTACTCAACAATGACATCCAAGAATGGTAGTACGGTACGGAACGCAGCAATTTTTTGTTAAGAAGTATGGTACGCTGGTACGGTACGCCTTTTTTTGTAATGGTACGGGTACAGTACGTTGGTAAGGTACGCTTTAAAAATTGAACTGAAGTACGGTACGCTGGTACGGTACGGTTCAAATTGCGAGGTACGTAGTACGCAAATTTTGAACGTACCCCTACCGTACTGCCATCCTTGATGACAACATTGTTCAGCACCAAAACTTTCTAAATAAAATTGTTTGAAAACTTAAAACTATCGTTCTTCTGAGAGACAGTAAACCATTACAGTACTAAGACATAAAATATCAAAAATTAAAAACCTACAACCCAACAGTCTGTTTCACCCATAAATGGGATCATCAGGGGTAAAGCTTATTTAAATAGAATTCTGAAACTCTGATATCAACCACTGACTGAATTCTTCCTGGAGATATAAGGTAAGATTTGTAAATTAGTTGGAAAGGATTTGAGTAATAGCATTTAGTTTCTTTCGATAAAGATCTATCAAATAGGTTTAGTTTCATTGGGAAAAGATTTCTCAGTTAAGATTTACATATTTTGGCTAAAGTTGATGGATGGGTAAAGATTATGTAATACAACATATAAACATTATCGGCAAAGATTAATTCATTCAAATTCATTGATAAATTGGTAAAGATGCATGTTTTGAAGATTTTTATCACTGGTGGTATATGTTATTTTGACTTTGTTAGCCTTACTGAAGAGCCCTGAGATTGGGCGAAGCAGCTGCCTAAGGCATGGGATTGAAAATTATTTTGAATTGAACTATTATAATTATCTCTTGTACATTGGTATTACTTAATCTTTTTGAAAAAAAAGTTTGATATGATCTGGCTAGAATGCAACTCCTTGTCTTTCTACTCTCATATGTTCATACCTGTAGTCCTAGCTATACTAGCGAGGAATAAAAGACGAATGTCGATTCCAAAACAGTAAAGCTTAGGCTGTTAATCAAAAGTTTGATTGTGCCTATTAGACTCTGGATAATATCTATAGCTTATTAAGAATTTTCTCAGTACATTGTTTTCAATATATTTACCAAAAAATTATCTATTTTTTTTAAACATTACGTTTTTTAAATTTATTTGAACAGCTTTGAAGTTATTTGCTCTCAAAGTTAAAAGGTCTTGAGAGCTTATCAAAATCATTAGGTAACGTTAATCAAAAAGCTTACATAACAGTTTACAATCCCAAAAATCTGCCCTTTTTAGGAGTTTCTAATTATTATTTACTTTATTATGAAAGAACATAGATAAAGCAATCGTTAAAATTCCAGCCGTTTTTGTGCAAAGTATTGTTACATCAGCCAAATTTATCATTAACCACTGCCAGAGATAGGCTGGCATTTCACAACCATTTCTCTTCTGAAAACGTTGATTAGCAAAGAGACCCAGCATTGGATATTAGATGTTGTATTGCACCCATCATTTAGCGCCAAAGCTTTCTTACTAAAATTGTTCAAAAACTTTAAAAAGCACGAAGAAGCTTTTTTTTTAACGTCGCAGAAGACAGTTTTGTACAAAAGAACTCGACCATCCAGCTTAAATCTATCATAGCCATAGGTGGGCAAGTTAATGCAAAACGTTAGCTTCGTTAACCACTAGTCCGTTAACAAACTTCACACCTCCGTTAACGTTAATCTGTTATTTTCAGCTTTAATTAACGGGAGTTAATAAAGTCCGTTAATCCGTTAACATTTTGCGAGTAATTTACATTTCATTTTATTCACTCGCTTGTAGAACACGTATTGACGCTGTTGAGCTGATTGTAAGGAAATATTCATTGCTATGGTGGTCTTTTTTGTTTTGAAAGTTACATTTTACAGTGTAATCTAATTTCAAGATAAAAACAAGTTCAAATGCACAACGAAGCTGCAAGATATTAACGATAAAACATTAGCGGAAGTTAACAGAACTTAACGGAAGTTACTTTAGTCCGTTAACAGCACTTAACGGAAGTTAATTTAGTCTGTTAACATAAAAAAACTTTTTAACGGATTAACGAGTTAATGAAAAAGTTAGCTTCGTTATTAACGGATTAACGATTAACGGACATGTGCCCACCTATGATCATAGCCATTAGGCTCATCTACTTCAACGTCCAAAATTTTGGAGGTCCATTTTGGAGAAAAGCACCCTACTTGAAATTCCATTAGTTTAAATCTTCTATTTTTCTGTAATACCAATTGATTGTGAGAATTCATTTCATAGTTTTGAAGGTCCACTTAAGGGCTAATAATTATCCAACATGGCATCTCCAACTTTGGCATGTATTATCTTAGCATTATATTACCCTACCATTTCTTCTAAGATTTAAAATAATTAGCTGGAGAACCTGGTTATCAAAGATTGTAAATTCTTAAGGGGCCCATTTGGCAGGGTCTCCTCAACATGTCCAACCAATTTTTGTTATCCTTATTCTATAATGTATATTAACCTATTCTATAAATTTAATTTGTTTAGCTTTTGTGGTTAATATTGGGAGGCCTAAACGTATAATTGGAGGATCTCTATAACATGACATCCCCAATTTTTTCATTTTTACCTGTTTTAAAAGTTTCATTTTTTTGAATGGAGTGGTTATAAATTTGAAAGAACTCGTTTGAGGAAGACTTCCCAATCGCGATACCCCAGACTTTTAAGTCATATTTTTTTATTACCATTCTCGAAAATGCAATGTGTTTAGTATGACTGGCTAAAATTTTCAATTTGGAAGACCCGTTTGCCAAGGACACCCCAATTGTTGTTCCCCTAAGTTTTGTCATACTTTTTTTTTTCTTTCTATTTACCTATTCTGAAATTTTCATGTGTCTAGCGTAAGTGATTACAAAGTTTTGAATTTTGGAAAACCGGTTTAAAGGATTCCCCTATTTTGGTCACCCAAAATTTTATCAAAGTTTATCTTTCCTTTATATTTAACTTTTCTGAAAATTTTAAGTGCCTAGCTTAAGTGGTTAAAAAGCTTGAATTTTGGAGGGACCGTTTGGGAGGATCACCTAATCATAGGACCCTCGATTTTTGTTCAGTTTAGTTTATTCTTATACCTGCCTATTCTGAAAATTTGATCCCTCTAGTTCCACCGATTCAAAAGTTTGGAAGACACGTTAGGAAGGATTTCCCATGACGTGGCACCCCCGATTTCAGGCGGACACCTGTCCTTCCTGAAATCTCTACAACCGCTCTAAGTTTTAGTACTGTACGTTCCGCGGTTCAAAAGCAGATAGTTCGGGAAAAAAAGAAAAAAGGCAAAAACAAGAGTATCTAAGTTGGAGTAAATGAACATAACCAAAAAAAAGGTTGTTGATGGTGTGCTCAAAAATTCTGAACCTGTTTTCATTGATATGGGTACTTATTGAGATATACCGGTTCAAGTCTGTTCACTTTTTGCAGATTTTTGGTCTGTAAATTTGCGGTCACGTGACCGGGCGCCTCAAACCTCCGTACGCATAAAACCTATATTAGCACCCGTAAAGTGTCGAAATTTCAGGTTTCCACGTTCAGTGGTTTTGAATTATAAGCGATTTGATGTCTTTTCAACACAAAAATTGCCATTTTTACCTGGTTTCGGTGTCTTAAATTACGATCACGCGGCCTAGGATTCCCAAAATTGGCATACATCACGCTTTCATTCATTCCTACGTTGAGTCCAAAATTTAATTTTTTAAGTTTTACTCTTTGTTCGTTATAAGCAAACGTATAAAGTAACGAAAGTAGTTTTACTTAAGTACAGTAACCTACTCAAGTAGTTTGTCGGTAACAAGCTCTTCTAGAGTACCAGTAAGTGTACAGTATTTTTGGAAACTTCCTACTTTTGCTTGCTTACTTTTAGCATAAAATAACGCTAGTTAAGTGATATTTTCATTCAGAAGAGTACAAAGTACTGTAGTTTTAATTTTGAACAACAAATTCGTCAGAATGGTTGAGTTTTCTACTGGCAGTTATTCTGAATGACATGATTTTCAAAACACAAAGTTTTGCCATAGTTCTTTTTTATTTGAATATAATGACAAAAACTTGCATCAATTAATCATTCATAACTTTTTGAGAGAGTGAGAGATTAAAAGATCAAGCATTATGTGGCAGTGATGTGAAGGTAGTCGACTAGTTGTCATACACTACAGTTTGTCAATTGAATAGTTTGCTCATTTTGCTAAAATAGTTTCAGAAATACTTGCTCTTGAGTACTTTCAAAACGAATGCTTTTTTGATTTTATTCAACTCCGTTTTTGGTCAATATTTTGTCCTTTACTTCAAATAGTTTTTTGCTCAAGAAACAAAACTTTTATTTGATTACACTTTTCGAGTACTTTTTACACCATTGGTTAAAAGTATATTGATTAAGTTTTGATGCTTATCTATCAAAATGGCCGTGTAAAAACAAACACCCAACGCGCTCGCACGAAGTCCGATTGGCCATGGTATGGTATTTATGTTGCCACGTGCATAATTTGCAGAGCTCAAGGTATAGAACAAGCTATGGTTTCTTCTTCCTCTAGATGGCGCCAAAACCTTGCTCTTTGGAAAAAGAAGTTTGTCATCACTGAATGATATAAACTTGATGACAACGATAATGCTGCTTCATTACTTAGACACTTTGCACTTTCTCATAGTGATGTTTCTTCTGCTAAACCTAAAATCAGTGATTGTTATTATATTGTTTTCGTAAACAAACCACCACCTCAAAAACTAAATTTTTACGAGACTTAATCGCTCCGATTTGCAAAGGCTAGTATTAATTGACAAAAACTGTTTTTTTCTCGTCGCTACTGAACCTGGTTTCTCTTGATGGTTTTCGTATTTGGTTTCTCTTGATGATTTTCCAACTTGTGTGTTGTAATCGTAATTATATATTTATTAACCAAGTTGCCTTGGCCAGGAGACAGCGAATGGACCTTTATTCGAGGTCTTGATGTTTGAAATTACGTCATTGTTGTGGTGGTTGTAACACCATTACGCCTTTTTCTGTTGTAATCTCTTTGCTTGTATTGTGCTGAAATCCAATTCTTGCCAGGTAGTGTACTTGTTAGCCTGCAGTTCTTATTTGTAGTTCAGATTTTTTTTACTAGTTTGTTTCGCTATAAAATTTAGATAGAGAGGTTATTTTCAGTAACCACATTGCAACACAATTAAGAAGCACCACTCCAGTGATCATATTATTAGGATATTCGAGTTTAGGCAAACTTCATGTTTAATCGAACGTTTTGGGCGTTTTACAGAGTGCCCTCATCTTATTTTTCAGCATTGATGATGCCATATTAGGTGAAATATATTTGTTTCAAAAATATTTTCTGGACAGATTGATATCGCTTTTTATTTCATTGATTTTACTTTAGTAGGTTAATGGTTACAGTAAAGCAATTGTAATTGAAGCTTAGCATAATAGTTTGCAACTACAATGATCAATTGAAGAAAATGTTTAATTATCATGATAATTACATTTACATCAAAATCGTGTAAATAATTACAATTGCTTCAATTAGACTTGTAACTTTTCGAACCGTGTTCGCAATCCACGTTTTTTTTGGCCAACTCGGATTTCTCCAGACAAAATCAACTGATTTGAGTGACGAAACGGCTTAATGAAGTGGCGTACAGTGCGGCGTTGCCTTAATACAACTGAGATGGCGTTGCCAATGTTATCAACACATGAGGGTTGCCAATAACAATTAAAATCCGGAAGACCACTCAGGGACGCAACTAAGTCTCCTTACCCCCAAACTCTCCTTACCCTTGCGGCATTTCCAAAATGGTGGCGTTTTTTGTTGGAGATCAACAGAGAACTCGAAGAAAATTAGACCAAGTTGGCGCGATGACTCCATTTTTGGAGGTCAACAGACAACTAGGAGAAAATTAGACCAAGTAGGCGCGATGACCTTTTTTTTTTTGAGATCAACCAACCCAAAAATTTTGGCCTCCCCAGAAAGAAAATTTTGCCCCCATTGGAACAACCTTCTAGTTGCGGCACTGAGGCCCCTACGTCGTGTTTGAAGTAATGTATCTCTGAAACGGCTAGGTCAAAAAGGATAAAATTAACACCAATCTAACAAATATGATAGCCCTAACTTTATATAGTCAGTTCTCTTTCAATCCAAAACCGACATTCTATGTCGATTGGCCAAAGCGTAAAATGGGTGTAAATATGTAGAAACTGATCCAAATTCAATACTACAAAACACAATATGCACAAAAGGCATTCATAATTATCTAACAAGCAAGCACATCAAACAGTAAGACACAAACATCAAAGTTTCTTAGTTTGAATTTACTAGATCTCTGTTTTACTTGTAAAGTGAAGTTAGAGAATGGCGTTGTTAAGAGTGGCGACATCCGGAGCTAATCTTTGTGGTGTCACCGTTCATAATGTATCGTAGGCTGCATAAGGCTATATTTAAAAAATAGCGGTACTACTTCATTACTGTAGATAGTGGTTGTTATTTGGCTAGCTCAATAACTTCTCATTGTAAGACTCTATAAACTCGAAAGTATGAGCAGGACACGTCTAGTATGAGGCGCATAACCAGAAATCCGCAGCGGAGGGAGGGGTTGTGTTCGGGGTCTGGGAGCTCTGCCGTAGGCCCTTGGGGATTTGGGGGTGAAGACCCCAGTGCTTGAATATTTTGTAGTTTTTTTGCAACAAACAACTTAATTTTAGGCCTACTTCGATAAAAATTAATGCATTTGAAATGTGGCATAGAAATTAGAAGTGTAAAAACATGATTAAACTAGTAAGATAAATGGACAATGGTTATGGTATGTGGGAAGTGGCTAATGGTAAAATTTGAGTTCTCATATTTACAAGATGGTAGACCGCAAATTATGAAATCTTATGAAACTCACAAGGAAGAAACCATAAAACTCACGAGGAGTAAACCATTTTGTTTATATAATAAATAGCAAAAAATAATTGGCGGGGGACGGCAAAGGGAACGATATTTGAGTCGAAGTGATTGGTAATTTACTAATATTGAATAGCCACCACCCCCCTATTCCTGAGCTTATCTCTATTTTTTTATGAAACCTATATTCAACATGTTTTAGCAAGCGATCGAATTTGATTGCTAAGTGTTGCATATTTTTTGAAATTTTTTACTGATTTGTGATTTATATTTTTGGAGTACTAGCACCCCCCCTCCCCTTCCAAATAAATGTATCAAAAGATGCTTTAAAGCATTTTTTAGTCCATTTTAGTGTGCTAAACATTTCCAATGATGTTAAACGTATTGTTGTTTTCTTTTTTGTTCGATTGGTATTATAACATGGTGACAGCCGGTGCGGGCCGCCCCGACTCCACTACCCCCTTAGCGACGCCACTGAGCTTAGAGTTGCTCTAACTGCAATCATAATTACGAAGTTATTTTCAAGAGCATTATAAGCATCAAAACACGTTTCTAAAATCATTTACAATATCGGAAAGTCTCATGAAAAAAAATCGAGCCAAACCAATAAATTTGTGCAAAATTAACTTAATAGCAGCGATGATTTTTGATCAAATACAATGTTTTATATAGCCAAAATCAATAGATGTTCGAACAAAAAAATCAGCTTCAAACGCTACTGTTCATCATTGTTGAAACTGCTTGCTACAAGTACCAAGGCTGTTAGTAGAGACCGACTGGTCCGAGACCAAGACCGAGACCGGAAAAAATGACGGCATTATCGTTTTTTTCGATTTTTTGAAAAAAATTTTAAGGGCTTAAATTTGCTCATAAATTGGTTTTATGATTATATAAATTAAGTCAGGTGACAAATTGCTTTAGTCAAAGTGATTACGTCATCAAAACATCTCAACGACGTGATTTCATGGAGATTTTTCCAGAAATTATTTTTGAAGAATGTCTTCAACTAAACTTAATGCCTGTTACTCGAAGGTCGGAGCATGATCACCTTTATTTTCTCAGAAATTAAGAGCCAATACAACTAACTAAAAATTAATTTTAAAAGCTTGTTAAAAAAAAAAAAAACCTTAAAAAGCTACAGTAACTGTGCATTTGAAGTACCGTAAAGACGTAGCTACAAAAACGCAGCCAGGATTTTCGATTGGGAAGGGGAGTAATTTTCAGGCGCGAAACTCAGATTATGCTAAGAAGAGACTTCAACCAAACAACAAAATTTTTTACCCGAAAATTATCTCATCTTGTCATCGTGCTGAGCAAATTAGTGCATTAATTGTAGCACAGCCGGAGGCTTGCCTCTAGCTGCGAGGCGATTTTTTTGATTTTTCGTAAGAAATGGCTATTTTTACGCCATTTGAATAATATTTTGCACGTTTGTAGAACTACGTACTTGAAAAAACGTAATTGCTAAAATTCGGAAGCCGTGTGAAAGAATTAAATTGCTCAGCCCCTTTAACCCCCTCCTTTACCTGCACAGGTCAAGTTCAAGACACATACGTTTAAACGCTTGCATTCATAAATCAAACTTTCCAAGTGATGTGGCTAATAGGAGTATAACTGAAGCCGTGTTGGCCCTCCTGCTGGAGTCACTGGCCATTTTACATTTTCGTACTTCATGGACAAACAAAATTCACCAATTTTAAAGTAGTTGGTTTGTTCGCGGTCAAGAAAGAAATAAAACATTTAAGTTATTATCACTGTCATCAACAATAAAATAATATGAATATATTCACTCGCTTTTATTTTACAAGAACCTGCAGATTTTGAGTTGTAACTGGCTGCTTTTAATAAACTTCGGAGCATAATGTTCGGAACATCGAAATATCTTTAATACAAAACACAAAGCCAAAATAAGTGGAAACATATCTTGACGTTTCGTGAAACTACTTCTCACATTGT
The DNA here is from genome assembly GCA_963965965.1 of Trididemnum nubilum. Lineage (NCBI taxonomy): Eukaryota > Metazoa > Chordata > Ascidiacea > Aplousobranchia > Didemnidae > Trididemnum > Trididemnum nubilum. The sequence continues at coordinate 33,359,860 of OZ014477.1, read as the reverse complement.
CAAAAGTAATGAATGGCGAAAAACACAAAGCACAAGCATATAAAGCATCAAAAAGAAGTAGCAGCAGGGGAGAGAATTATTCATATTACTCATGTGTTAAACAAATACAGCGGTATAGAGGTCCTGTCAACATTTAAGTTGGGATTGCGTTTTTGAATTAGTAATGTTTCGGTGATCAATAATTTTCGCCAGTGATTGGTTTGGGCCATTATTTCTGTTTTGTCAAAATCAATTTTATGATCGGGGTTATCTGTCAAATGTTTGGATACATCGGTATCTTGTCTATTTGGCGAATTGGGGTCGTGATTTTTCAACCGAGTAATTAAATTTCTTGAAGTCTGACCAATATACGTGCTTTTACAACTGCATGTGATGCGATAAACCACACTAGAACGATGTAACTTATTTTGGCGCTCTTTGAAGGTAAAAAGACGCTTTAAATTGAACGTTTCGTTGATTAAAATAAATGTAACTTTAAAGTTCAATTTTTTCAAAAAACCATTAATTTCTTTTGGTATATGGCCGTTCATTTCTTTTATGTAGGGAAGTTTCATAAAAATCCGTTTTGTGTCGTCCTTCTTGTCTGTTTTGGTTTTTTTCGACTGCTTTTTGGCAAGAAAGTGTTGTATTTGCCGGTTTATGTAATTTAAGGGAAATCCATTTTTCTCGAGAAGGTTTGAAATTTTTTGAAATTCTTTTTTCCGTAACTGTGCACTATTACAAATACTATATGCCCGGTGCAATAACGTCCAGACCAAGTTTTGTTTGTAACGATTCGGAACATAGCTGTCCCATCTTGTGTAGATGCCTAAGTTGGTATTTTTTCGAAATATTGATGTTTCAATGCAATCTGAATTTTTTGTGATTTGGACATCCAAGAAGGCCAATTAATTGTTCTCTTCGTTTTCTTTTGTAAACTTGATTTTCTGGTGTATTGAGTTGAAAGTACTAAAAACATGATCGATGTGGTTGGGGTCATCAAAGGTCAGAAATAAATCATCCACGTAACGGTGAACTGTAAATTGATGATTGGATTTAGTAGCGGCAGTTTCCACCAGCCAGTTCATGAAAATGTCGGCCATGGCAGGGGCCAACGGCGACCCCATTGCCATGCCGTCAATTTGGTGATAAAATTTTCCATCGAATTGCAATGTTGTTGTTTTGCATGTCCAGTTTAATAGTTTTCTAAATTGCCTTTTATTCATGCCGTGAAATCTTGTCAATTTGTCGGGAAAAAGTTTTTGGAGAATAATTTGTATTGTAAAATCGACCGGAATATTGGTAAAAAGACTCTTTACGTCAAAACTTGCAAGTATTTTTGAACTCAAATTAACCATGTTGGAAAGTTTTTCTTGGAAGTAAAATGTGTCGTTTATGTTGGAATCGTGCTCGCGCAGAAGCATCAAAATTTTGTTTAGCCAAACAGCACTTTGGTAATTAAAACTTCCGGTAGACGCCAGAATTGGTCGCAAAGGTATTCCATCTTTGTGGAGTTTTGGTAGTCCATAAAGCATTGGGGTAGATGCAGCTGTAGGTCTGATTAAATGATATATTTCATCATCTAATTGCTTGCTTGCTTTAAGTCTGTATAAAAATCCTTGAAATTTTGAAAGTTTGCTAATATTATCATCAGATTTAACTGGTTTGAAAATCGTTTGATCTTGTAAAATTGATTCCATTTTAGCAATGTAGTCGCATTTATTAAGAATTGCTACCCCTTGGCCTTTGTCCGGCTTACTAACAATAATAGATTTGTGTTTTGTGTTTTTTGCCATTCATTACTTTGACAATGTGAGAAGTAGTTTCACGAAACGTCAAGATATGTTTCCAGTTATTTTGGCTTTGTGTTTTGTATTAAAGATGGCTGCTCTTAATTTTTGGCCGATTTTTAGCCTTATTTGTTTTTAATTTGTTCTTAAATTTTGAGAGCATCGACGTCAATTTTAGAAACTATGTTTGTGAAATTGTTTAATTCCCAATGCTCTGTCTGCTTGAGTAAAGGCTTTTTTACTTTATTGTGTAAACGCTTTGATACAAGCCCTTCGATCACACGATGTGCATTGCCTGGGATTACGGTAAATCGCGAAATCAACTGCGGCACTCTAATTGGGCAAGAACTCTTTTCTTTGTTTTTCATTCATTAATACGTTTCAGGTTTGAAAACCTTAAAAATTGCAAGTCTCAAAACTAGTTTTTGCTACTTTTGATCAATCACACATGCGTAAGATTTCGTTCCTTTTTATCAAAACCGTTATATGTAAACGACTTCTTTTCTTATGTGTAAACACGACATGTTTAATCTCCAGGTGCGAAACCTAGTTGTCAAACCTACAATGCAAACGCGGCGTTAGCCTCTTACGAAACCATTTTATTTTACTTACAAAAATCACCCGGTCTCGAAACCAATTTTAAGCTACGAGACCAAGACCACGTTGGTTCGAGACCAGAACGAGAATGGTGCAAAAGAGCAGAGAACAAGACCGAGACCACAAAACGTCGGTCTCGAGACTTACAGCCAGATAAAAATCGGTTTTAGGTATTTGATGATGAAGTGCTGCAATCACTTGGTGGTGACTTCTCATTCTTCACACTTTGATTTGATTTAAGTAGAAAATCAAATTTTTCTTCGCCTTCTTCCTCATGGTTTTCCTGATAATATTCAGGGACGCCAAACCGAAAGAATTTTCGAGCTCTTCGAGGAAGGAACTTGCCATACAAAAGAGGCACGAACAACTTCGGATCAACATTCTTCGGATCTGTTGCTCCTATAAAATAAATATGATTTTACTTGACATACTTTGATTGACGTTTCTATTTATCTTGCTAGATATTTAAGTGAATATTTGAAATACATCTCTTGTTATACTCGCTGAATTACGCCAAAGCGTGTAACGAGTTCGCAGGACCCATCTACACGTCATTGCGCCCGGCCTACACAGCTGTTTTCGAAGAAATGCTTCGGCGGTGGTAAGCCGTCGGCAACCTTGTATCCAATTTTACGGCACAAGATTTTAATCTCAGAACTCCCGCTTTAGAGGCAAACGCATTACCGCTCGACCAACTAGCCGGTATTTAAAATACAAATACTCAAATACTTTTATTGTTAACAATAAAAGCAATTAATTACTCTATTGACTACATGGATAATGCAGCAAAAAATTACTCTGGTTGAAGCAAAAGTTTTAAATTCAATCGCGATATAAACAAGAAATTTCTGTTTCCTCACAAAAGTTTCAAATTTCGTTTTTTGATAATGGTGTCAGCAACATTTGGACTCATCGCTCAATTTATTTCTATTATATGCAAGCAACGGAACGACTCGTTTCATTAAAAGCCAATGTATTGAATATAAAACTACAAAAATTGATATATCAACAAATTAAACGTACTTAAAACTAATTGCTATGTAATAATTATGCAAACTACAATGGCAACCACAGTGCTGTAAATACAATCTGTCCCAAGTAGTTAGGAAGTTCCCATGTGCTTAAATTCCGTATCGAAAAAACATTGACGTATGCTGATGCATGTTAGTTTAAAACCATGCTACTAGCAGGGCAAGTCAGACGGATGTAGTAGAACTAAAATCACTTTTCAACAGCAAAGAATTTTCGCTTTCTCACAAAAAGTGTCTAATTTTGTTTTTGAAAATCGTGTCTGTAGCGTTCTAGTTCATCGCTCTATTTGTTTTTGTTAGACGGCAATAAAACGCCTCTTTTTACTAAAACCCAAGGTACCAAATATAAAACTATCAAAACTAATGTATTAAAGAATTAAACGTGCTTTGAAGTTATGAAGCAAATAGCAATACGCCTTCAACTTATGAAACTCCAAGTAGTACGTAATTAGCGGATAAGCACTTTTTGAAACGATGAAGCGTAGCGGCCGGGTTAGGTTTACGTGTGAAAACGCTAGTAAGGCGGTACGCTGGGTGTACGCCGTAAGAAGTTTCTGTTTAAAATAGAACTACGTTAGTACGCTTACAATTTTACGCAAAGCACATTGTGCCTTACACAGTTGAAACAAAACCGGCCATGTCAAAATCTCCATTGTCAAATAGTGACGTAGGCCTACCGTGATTCTGTACCCCAAAATTTATCAAACAAAGATCAGAACAACTACTGTAAATTTTCATGTATCACGCTAATTAAAAACACAGCCTAATTCATATATCCTTACAAGCGTACTCACAAAAAGTACGGGAGGGAATCAAATTTGCTAGACATTTTCATATAGCCCTTACAGCGGGGACGTCTCAACCAGCACAGTTAATCACACTACTGTATATAATTTAGCCCAATGCTCTCAGTTTTACTGTAATAGCGAACTAAAAGACGAATATTAAGATTTTACTGTTTTTTCTGAATCTAGAGTCGTTCATTTTGTGTTAATTACAGTTTGATGAGCAGAACATTACAACTGCGACTTAAAATTGACATCAAAAGAACACTTCATCTAGTCGCTGCACCCTGAACGACTGCATCTTCATGTAAGCATAATTGTGTTCATAGATCTATTATCTAATAGATATAGAATACTATGAATACTCACCAGTAAATCCTGAAACTAGAAGACCAATAACAACGGTCAATACCAGTCCAATTGACGCGTAATATAAATAGGATATTGAGTAAACTGACGCATAGTTTGATGCTCTAAAAATATATTGATTGGAACAATCATACGGTAATTGAATTTTCGCTGTGGGCTTATGCTAGTAAATCAGATAAAACATATTTTCTAAAAAGTTGCGGTGGATTTGTTTTTTTTTTGCAGTGCAATGCAATTTCCAACCGGCCAGTTGCTCGAGCGGTAACGCGTTCGTCTCTGGAGCAGGAGGTCTAAGATTCAAATCTTGGGCCGGTCAAATCGGTCACAGTGTCGCCCACAGCTCTCCACTGCAGCAACACTTCTTCGAAAAACCGCGTTGCCCGGGCGCAATGACGCGCAGATAGGCTCTGTAAACCTGTTACACGCTTCAGCGTAAATACAGCGAGCGTAATAAAAAAGATACATGCGTAACAGCTGCTTCACCATCAGAATCCAGCAGCTGTCTTCATGATCGCACGTTGCCACATTGTCGAATATAAATTAATGGGCTTCTATAAGAGATATCGACGGCACTTATAATGGTCTTCAGGTCAAGCTACTAGAGTATTTGTCTACTTCTCAAAATTAACAGTGGATTTGACAATGTTCCGAAGTAGTTCTGAACGCCAAATACTGCTTAAGGAAGTATGTTGTAATTAATATTGATTTGACTCTTTATTTGTTGCAGACATCTGCTGAATGCAAAATAGTCACTGTTAGATAACCCAGTTTATCTTTTAACTCACTCTTGAGCTGCTAATGAGCTTTGCGTATTCGTAGTTGAATTCCAATTCAATTCTTCATCCAGAAATGTAGTCATAGTAGCGTTGATAGTAAAGTTGGCGGAACATGCGCTTGTGGAAACAGGTGGTTTATGAAAATCAGTCTTTGGTGCGACAATAATTGTTCCCAAGGAAAGCCACATCGTGAATAGGATTCCACTGACTGCTCCAGTGAGTGCTCCCTAAGAATTAAAAAAATACTTACAGTGTTCTCAGAGTTAACGAGATCTCGATATGTTTGTTTCATTAAAATATGAGGACATTAGTAATTTTTTGCACAGACCTGGTTAACGCTGTTTCGATATGTTACCGTAGCTCTCACCAGGAGCTCTCAGCACATCCAATCCAAGAGTATTGCCAGCAACCTCTCAGCACTGGCAAATCTTAATAACTTGCTTAGCTACGAAGAAATATGGGCAGATTTAAGCAGTATCTGTTTTTCATCCGCTTTTGTTCGGTTTTGCGCGTTATTTCGTATGCACGACAAGAATGTGCTTTTACGTATGCGTTTTCATATGTCCATTGTCTATATGATATACACTGAACAAACGCTTTCCGAAAAGATGTTTTGCAAAGGGTTACAGCTTTATTTTGAAATATCTCTCATCGTTTATTTACAAAATTTTTTAAATAAAATTTTTTTTAACATGGAACAGTCTACTTAATGCGGACATAGATTTAGAATGAAAATGAGGACGAAAAAGGGCGTACTTTTTTATGGAGAGGCAAAAACGGAAAAAAATGGAAGAGAGCAAACAAGAAACTGATACATGCTGCGTAAATCCGCCTTATTAGGTTTGAAATAATTTGACACGTTTTTACTGGAAGAATCTGCAGCAGTAATCTAGGCACTTACGATTGTGTTAGTCCATGGAAAGTGCATTCCTAAAACAAACAAACCCATAATTGGACCTTTGAAAGTACCAGCCATAGCCGAGGAGAATCGCACAACTGTTATAGCAGCGTATTTTGTGAAAAACGACAGTCCAAGAACACTCGCTCCAAACAGCACACCTGCAAAGTAAAAAAAAGTCTGCAGTATTTTTGGGGTTGTTTTTTGAATGTAGAGCAATTTTGCTAGTTTTATAGTAATTGATTAGCCCGAAACAACCCAGACACCTCTCGTATTAATAATAATTCAAAATCTTTACCTGGCCAGGTGGTCGAGCGGTAACGCGTTTGTTTCTGAAGCGAGAGTTACCGCTAAGAGGTTTAAATCTCGGACCGGTTATATCGGATTCAGTGTTGCCAACGGTCTGGCCTGGGAGATTGTTGTACCCGGGCTGGGGTCTGATCTAGAGTGGCCCTGCGCTCGAGAACTATAAGTTCACGAGCACTCAAGTAGTCGTTTCTATTCTCAGTTAGTCGCATAGTTTGGTGTGCACGTAGGCAAAAGCTGATTAAATTTCCGGTGAAGACCTTTTTTCATTTTTGCCATCATTAAATTTCTGACGAAAAGCTGGCTGATTTCCAACGAAGACCTTGTTTTTTCTCTACCTAATTTTCGGCCCTGGCCTGGGCAAAGGGGCCCAATTTCAGGCTTCGTATCCCCTGATAAGATTTCTTCTGCTGCCCAGCCAACGCCTCACAACCACAGTAACATTTCTATGAGGGAAGCTGTGTTGTCTCACTGCCTGGACACAATGACGTGAAGATGGGCACTGCAAACTCGAAACACGTTTCGGCGTTATACAACAAGCATTATAAAAGATTAGATTTGATTTTTCAAAATCTTTATGAGCAAAATGCGCTTTTGGCAATCAAGGTTGCAAAAAATAAGCTTTATAAAAAATAATCTTTGGATTATTTCGGAAAATTTTTGCACAATGTGCGTTTCTTTCTCCAGTCAAAAAAAGCGTCGATTTGTCTCAGCTAATCCGAGTTTATTGCAGCACACAAAAATCGGAAATTGACTGCAATTATGCAACATTTTATTGTATAATCAATGCATTTGCTTTAAACAAATACAGACCAAGGTCGGCTTAATTTGCTGTGCGCATGCACCGAGCAGCTAGCTTGAGTGGAGCTAACCAAGGGAAAATTCTTTCGAGTTGTTTTCGTTATGCGGCGCGGGAGCTTTCGATCAGCACAATAAAAAAGTTCAATCCAAACGGTAGAATCAGCAGCAACACTGAGAAACCTAATATATTATGACTTAAGATGATTGCAACTGTAGTGTTAGGTGGTTGTTATAACTTTCTAACGCCAATGAGGGTCGTTTTAACATTCAAGGAGTCACTCACCATGTACCATGTAGGCTACGTTTAATTAACTCTAATCATTGTAAGTGCTTACATGTTACTTTACTGAGAGTCAGTTGATCTTTCTCACTCAAATTTGGTTTGCGGACCAGGATGAAGTCTTGAAGAATGATCACAGATAAAGCATTTAGTCCAGAAGATAACGTACTGAAACCATGAAATAAAATTTTTTAGTACGTTTAAATGAATTAATATAAAAATTTATGAAAATTAACACTAAATATGCAATGTTCATTACTTATTTGTAGTTTGTGTGAAATTATTATCGAAAAGGATATTTACGGCAATTACTGTATTTTTTCTTTCACGATTTCACTGTTTAGGTTAAGGAAAAAGTAGGAAAGGTGAGGTAAGTTGGTTAGGAGGGCAAGTAGGCAATCGCCTTTTTGTCGAAAATTTGCAGTCCAATGGTCACGTGCTTTTGCACAACCAATCCCATTCTTGCAACCTACTACCACACTTAGTTAGATAAGTTTTTTCCGAGCAGAGACAAAAGTTATTCATAAAAACTGATTTTTGATAATAATTTGTACTTTGAAAAATTCAGTTCCGCATCAGCTTTTGTTGCCTTTGTTAATCATTAAAAAAGTGAATTTCCAATCAAAGTTAGGTTAGTGCTTAAGCTATGAATTTTCTTTTGCTTTAGTGTTCGGAACACTAACCTTCATACTGCTGTGAGGCTATTTGCAATATGACTACCGAGTGGCTACGTTGGTCACTGCCTTTTGCGACCGACCATCTGTCAAGCCAACTTTCCTGGAAACAAATCGTCATGTTCCAAAAGTTTTTGTCAAAATCGGGCCCACAACTTGTGTACTGACAATCCTCGGCGGTTTATATGTATAGAATGTCTCTGATGGGCTAAATTTTGTGCGAGCTACTGTAGTCACGACACTGATGACTGTAAATTGACAATTTTTATTGTTTGTGTGCTCTCTTTTCATTTTCTTGAGCCTAGACTATGTTTGTATTCAATATAGAGCTAGTGAGTTAAATGCCATCAAGTTTTTTTTACAATCTGTATCATATTCAAAAGAAAGGGACAACAAAGCTGTAGCATTAGGAAATCCATCCAAGCTGAGTAGGATGCGGTAATCACGTATTAAAACAAAAATTGAAATGGAAACACCATGTAGAAGGTACATTACAAAAGCAAGCGAACAAACAGATGCTTAGACATGCAACTGGTGATTTTTTTTTTGTCTGATTTTAGCAATGTCTTATGTGAATATGATTTGTCCGATTGCTTTCGTAATGTACCTTTTAAATGGTGTTCCGTTTTCAATTTTTGTTTTAATCTGTATCTGATTTTAACACTATGTAGGGCCATACTGATACTTAACTAGTTTTTTGCCTATTTATAACCTGACTGAGGCGAAAATTACAAAAGCACCATATAGCTTACTTAACACTGCACGTCGTGGGAATCAAATGAGCTATTTAAGCTTGTAGTCCACCCAGTCCCGGCGCCACAGGGGGACATTTCGAGGCTGCACCCCCTGCCCCCGAGCGAGGGTAACCTTTTGTACCAGTAAAAGGGTGACAGCAACTTTTGCCCGAAAGACAAGTCAACACAAACGTTCTGCGAGAAAGTAAGAAAAATCGGGGCAATATATTTCGCGTAGACAAACAGGTCAGTAATATATTTTTGATACAACGTCCGTCTATTCAGTTTAAAAAATGTGCCCCCCAAAAAACGTTTGTGTACCCCCCCTAAACACACTACTTTAGCGCCGGGCCTGAGCCCACCACTAATTTTTTAAACACAAATGACAAGCCATTGTACATTTACTTGGCTCTACAGAAGGGCTAGTATAGAAATATCTGCTAGTGCAATTGACGATTTCCTCGTGAAGTTTGTTCATTTTTAAGAAGTGATATGGCCAACTTACCTTCACAGACTGGCCGACTTACTCTACCAGTGGGCAAGTTGGTCACTTTGAGTCGACATTTTAAAATTAGCTTTGCGAGCAAAGTTGAGAAGATTTCAAAATAAGAATGCTAAATGAAAGTTTGAGTTTTTGAGTTCGAAAAGTTGAGATCTCAAAAGATTTGAGATTTTTAAGAACTAGTTGATTTTCTAATAGCATTTACAATGACAAAAATATTTAAAAATTAAAACGGCCAACTAACCCCACCTTCCCCTACAGAAGAGTTTTTATTGTACTGTGCAGTATAAACATCAATGTTGTTTTTTTACATTGTTATTTTTGTTCAGATTGTGATTGTTTTGTATGAAAATTACACGATGCTGGAAAAAACAAAATTATTATCATGAATGTTAATTCGAGAAATTGCAATACGAGCTAAAAAGGCATTTTTCAAAAATTTTTTTCGGACAGAAGTTATGCGAAAGAGCAATGAGAACTGCAAAGTGCAGATTTTCCAAAAGTTTTTCTTGGCGCTAAAGAGCTTTTGAAAGCTCTATTACAATGTGATAATATAGAAGCCTCAATCACGCACGTGGAAATTTAACAACGATATCGTGATGGCGCGCATTACTATCAGATTAATTTAAAGTAAATAAACACCTCAACTATCGCCGCAAACAATCAATGTCGGGTGCGAAATTTCACAATCTTTTAACTAGAACGTGACATCGGAAGCGATATTTGGGGTCTTTGTGGCACTATCCAACTTTTACTGAGCTCCATTAACCTATAAATAGTGACCTGATTGCTTTAAATGAACTTGTAAATATGTGGTCGTAGATAGTCAGATCAATCATTTAAACGCGCTCCTATCAAATTTTGTTTCACTAACTTTAATAGGCGGTTCACACTAGTTAGGCCTACTTGGGTGTTAAAGGTATCAACAATGCGTTGTGTTCAGCGAAAGATTGATCAAAACCAAATAGAACAATGTTCACTATATTATAAACTGGTGACAATGACCTACGTTACCTGCAGCTAATAAGGCCCGACAGGTGTCAGGTAATGACTACTGTGGTCACTACTCTGTTTTGTTTTTTTTGCGTCGAATTGAAATTTTGTTTTACCTGTTTATAAGAAATGTAAACTTGCATTTATACACAAAATTTCAGGAAATTCAACTGTCAGTACTGTGCAATTTTAAAAATGCCAAACGCAAGCTTCTATTATATTGGTGAACGGCCCAGGCCCTAGACTACGCCAAAACAGAATTTTACCTTATCAGTATGGCATAGTATGGAACTAAATGGTAGACGTTATTCAATCGTGACATTTTTCCATGACTTTTTATTTAATTTTGAACTTTAAACTTCGGCTACGAGCGACTTTATATGATGTTTCATGATATACTGTAGTAAAAAATGTGATAGAAGACCAGCTTCCACTCCATCTTTTTAATGTTTAATTTTATGCTTAACAAGTTCTATCCCAAAACTTGCCTTCTATTGCACGCCCTGCTTATTATCTGCTAGATACCTTACCTAAATACAGCCTAGGACCAAAGTTAAAGAAGAGTTGGAGATTGAACTTCAAAGCTATTTCAGAAAAAGATACCGCTTTGTAACCCAATAATTACGGTCTGACGCGCAATTCTCAACACCACTGCTGCACAATCAAACTTGTGGCAGTGTATGGACATGTTTATTTGGCATTTACCTGCTAAACAACTATTCGTTTTGCTTAATTGACAGCAATAAGTTTTCTCACTCCATCACAAATTTGTACAAACACAGTTACAAACTTGACAAAGTGGTTTTTATCAGATCATCTCTCATTGCAAAACATAACTTTGGTGATTTTGGTAATTGCTACCATTACTACCTTTCCGGTTGCACTTTTATTAGTGTGGACATCAGCTCGTAAAAATTGCTGCTGTTCGGCAAGGAATTTACGTTTTCCGCTTTCCGCTTTTCCGTCTTGTGTAAACCGCCTATAACAGCTTTGTGATTATTCACGTTCAAAATTGAAACCTCTGAAAATTATCAAAAATAATCGAATGACGTCAATCACAAAGCTCATCCAGCAGCCTGCAACGCCAAAACTCCGCACAACTCGCTTTTTGTTTAGTCTCATATAGTCGTGAAAATTCCGAAACACTAAACACACTTCAATTGTTCAACGATTCTTAGCTAATTAGAACGACGGGAGGTTGCGAAGGACCAAGCGGTCATCGAGTCAAGCAACCACCCGAGACCAGAAGGTTAATAAAGTTTAAGGACATAATAAGAGGGGCAACGGCAAAATATCCAACAAATAGGAGACCAATCAACCTACGAAATGTCGTGTAGTTGTATGGTAGACGACATAGATTTCATAACTTTTAACAAACATGGCATATACTGGTATGCTGAATAGCAAAACTTTGGAGTGCTTTAGACATTTACGAGTGATAAACTATAAACAAATCGGAATCTTATACAAATATTTTGAAATGACGTAAGATGAGAATAGAAACTCTTTGTATCGGCTTTGAAAGCAATTATATGACATGTTTTTAACTCAATTGCGATTTTTTCCCAAACTTTGACTCCCTGATACTTGATACACCTCTGCAATTTGTTAGAACGGTAATACGGAATATAAAGTTCATGATTGTTTAAGGATTGCCTTGTATGACGTAAGGAAACTTGTTTTGTTTAGTTAACTATTTAGAAAAGAGTCGAAGCTTTTTTGTTAATGCAACAGTACACAAATTTGGCAACTTCAAATTTATAGAAATCTTTCATTTTCAAGACCTCCAAATGGCGATAAATCAAATTCGCTTCTGCTTGATAGTGGCTGCCAGTGATTACCCGAAGTGCTTCATTTTGCAATGTTTGAAGTTTTTGTAAGTATGTGGGATATGTGTCACCCCAAATAATTATACCATACGATATAATAGGATGCATAAGAGCAAAATACAGTTTTGAAAGTGTAGTATTTGGAAAAATATATTTTAATTTCGTTAGTATTCCAACCGCACGAGCTACGTTGTTTTCCAGGGTTTTAATATGTTCTTTAAACTCTAACTTATTGTCGAAAATGACTCCTAAATATTTGGTACTGCTTACAACATTCACAGGTGCGTTATTGCTAGTGATATTAAGCGACAGGGTTGAGATATCAAAACATTTTGGGGGAATGATTAGTATATTGGTTTTGATTGAGGTGATGGTAAGTTTGTTAGTGCAGCACCATTGTTGAAGTTTTACTTATTCAGTGTTCATTTCATTTTGTAAAAGTTTAGGGTCCAAGGATTTAAGTATTAGATAAGTATCGTCAGCAAATAATCTAGGGATACAGTTTAAAGCGTTGTTTAAATCATTTATATAAACAAAAAAAACAAACAGTGGGCCTAGCGACGATCCTTGTGAAACACCATAACTAATCGTTTTTATCTCAGGTCGATTTTGCTTAAGAGAGACGTATTGTTTTCTATTGCTTAAGTAATATTGAAAAATTTTGAAAAAATTGCTTTTCAGCAATTGTGCCATTACTGTAATGAGTTCAAATCATTGAGTTCTTCTTTCAAATGGATATTAATTTTCCTTTTGTAATCTGCAGTTTTTGGGCAAGTTTACGTTCTTTTCTGCTCATGTTTTTCAAGGGTGCGTGTTTATCTATAGTGTTGGAAATTACGAAAGCAAACTGATCAAACAAGCAGTCAAAGTTGTCAGTAGTAAGAGAAAAATGTTGCGAAACAAGATTTCCCAGTTCCTGATTTAAAGTTTCTGAGCAGAATGCCTTTTTGTCTCGGTACTGAGGAATTGTAACTTTGTTTTTAATCGCTTTAAATTTAGTAATTTTGCATGCAATGACATACTGGTCCGCGATTAAGGAGGGGATAATGAATGGGTTTAGTTTATGATCGACATCATTAGTCATTATGTGATCGATTATGGTGGCAGTTTTATCTGTTACTCGCTTAGGCTTAGTGATGAGTGATTGGGCCCTATTACTGGTTAAAGCCTGCAAATATCTATCTGCTTGAGGAGTTCGTTTGTCGCTTTTCATCACATTATTGTTTGTATCGCCTAAAATTTGTTTATCATTTTTTATCATTCGTAAGTTTTTCAATGCATTACGAAAAATTTTCAATAAATTTATTGATATTATCGCTTGGGTGCCTATAAGCAGTTTCAATTATATAGGTTTTGGTAGGGTCTTGATCCAGATTTTTAATCATAGTGATTCTGTTTCATGCAATTGAAAACTATTGATTTGGGTGAATTTTAAAGTGGTTTTTACGTAAACTGCTACATCTCCGGATTTTTCTTTGAGTTTAACATTGATAAAATTATAACCATCTATATGCCGGTTTTTTAAAAGTTGGTGAATGCGAGATTCTGAAAGGCTTATGAAATCTGGTTTAAAAGGCACTAAATTAAGTAGTTCGTACAAATCATCAGAATGTTTACTTTTAGATTTCTAATATTAAGGTGCACAAGAAACAGTGAGTCGCCATCACCACTTAGATTTTTTAAAACATTGTCACTTAAATCTAGATAGTCGCATTGGTGAATGTTACTGGTCATAGATTGAAAAACTCCGTAGCACAATTCACTGGGATAGTTACTTAGATCGGCCGCTTGACTCGAGGGCAGGGAACCTGGTAACTCCCTATCGCAAGAGAATTCAAGCGCCATTAGCAGAGAGGAGCACAAACTATAAAACAAGGATCAATCACAAGTCTTCATATAAGCAAAGCAGTCAATTTGAAAAAATACGTCGATGAATTGCTGTACTGTACCATTTTGAAAAGCATAGACTAGCTATCAAACCGCACAAAATTTGCAGTGTTAAAAAGCCGCTTTTAAATGTGGGCATAATGAAGCATGAAAATCATAATGAGCGTAATAAATTAAAATGTTTAGTAGAATCGCTGCGTGAGACTTGGAAATAGTTCAATACCAACCCTTATACAACCATCTTTTGTGATGACTTTTATTGGCCTATTTTACAGATTAGCTATTTCTTGTTAGAAATATAGATAAAATGTAGCAATTTGAAATGGTCAACCTATGTGTTCTCATGTGTGAAAAAGACCATTAACAGCAAACCCACATTCCTACGACGTCAAGCTCCATCATTTATATACATCAGTTTTGACTTCACACGTGAAAATCAAACAATAAGATAGTTCTTAATAGTTAGCTCTTGGTAAACTTCAAAGGAGGTTTACTTTCATATTTCACCATTTATCACGCGGTAACCAACGCAAGAAATGTATCCAGCTTTACAATTATCAAAATACATTAAATGCGAAAAAAACAAAACTGAAAATCAACTTGAACCTCTTGGAAAAGTTATCGGGCGCTTCAGTACGTTTACTAATTCACACTTGAAAAAATTAAAAAAATCAAAAAATCAATGAAATAAAAAAGAAAATGCCCAGGATCATGTTGCTGTAAAATACAGTAGACGAAGTCAGTTTAAGTCCAAATTGCAGTGCTCAGCCGTGTGTCTAATATTGTCTATGAACAAGCAGTACTGACCGTCTTGTATTACCAAGAAAGTTTTTTTTCAGCTTTACTTACCTCTTTGAACATGGTTAGAAGCTCCTTTTTTTTGTTGAAGCAAAGCTGGCGGTAGATGTTCCGTGACATAAACTTTTTTTCCCTGTTGTGAGAAAACGACTAGCTTCGCTGTTCACTGTCTGATTATATTCTTTTAAATTTCTTAGAGATGACATTATTACATGCTTTTCAAAGACACTACACAGTTTGACAATGATTGGTCTGGTTGATCGAACACCATTCTTATTGAATGGAGTTTGCGGAAGTCGGTGCAAGTCAATAACGCAAAAGTAGTAGGGATTCAGCCTAAAACTTTCACGAATGAATTGATTAAATATCTCTTTTGTCTTTTCTCTTGTCTCCCATGGTGTCTTTTTGGTACCATGCACTAATAGATTTAGCTGTTTGTTATAGCAATCTTGCATTGAGGTTTCTTTTTTCATTGTATCTATCTGATTAGTCAATTTTTCGACTTGTTTATGAAGTTTTTGATGAACTTCAATTAAAACTTTGGTCCTAAACGCATTTCTATTCGCACATTCGGCGTCGTATTTGTCGTGTAGCTCTTTTAGTGTGGCTTCAAACATACCTATTTTTTTCTCGATGCTGTCAATACGCCCAGTTAAACTATTTACCGCTCTTAGAACTGCATCAATTTTTCCACGTAAATTTTTCAATTCAGTTTTTGAAGCCACACTTAAATTAGATCTAACTTTGAGTTGATAGTTTAATCTAAAGTTGCTCAGTTCATTGTAGAACTTGACTGAATCAGCCCAACTTACGGCCAGAAATACGCCGCGCATTTTACAGCCATTTATGATTCTGAGAACGTTTTTCGCATTGCAATTCAACATATTGCATACTGTACACTGTACAGGGTATTTTGAAACTAAAGCCCCCCATCTACTGCAACAGCATAAACTAAACTAAAAAAGTACAAAAATTATACAGATTTGAAAGAGGCACTTATTGAATTTCTTTACTGACTCGATAATATTTTTGGGCCTTCACCAGTTTGCCCCAGAGCCTGCTGCCTTCTTAAGGGGAGTAATTTTAAAAAATTGTTATTAAAGGCAAAACAACAAAAAAATATTTTTCCTAACACTACTTCTCTCACAAATCGTCACAGGTTGATGAGAATAACGTACTTGACAAACCATCGCTGTTTTTTATTCGCCATTTAAACGATCCTTCGAGATAACTACCCATCATATTTATACAAAGATTTAAGTCGGAAGGTCAGAAGTGTTGAGCATTCTCCAGCATTTCAAGCTTTACTAGTTTTGTTGATCCATCTAGTTTTCTCTAAATCATTAGCTATGTGGGTTTATCTAACTCAGTTATTCGACAAGACAATGAAAGAAATTCGAAATGATGAACAGCTTAAGTGAAAATTTACGTTAATGAACTTCAATAGTTTATTGAAGAAAATTTCAAAAATTAATTTCCATATACTGTAAACCGTCGAGAAGAACCCTGATTTCGCAACACGCTTTATATTAAATCCATTATTATTTAGCCCTACAAGTTTTCTAGCTAAATTTTTCAAAAACCTTGAGCCACAAAAAAAGTAAGGAAGGGTTTCTCAACGTGACAGATTAGAGTTTAGTAAAAACTTTAGCCATCTAGCTCAAATCTATCAAAGCCATTAAACACTTTTTATAAGCAAAATTATGAATTATTGACCCGAAAATTACCAATTTGCCGGTTTTTGCTGCCCAAGTTCCCCTAAAATCGGCACGCGTGATGCTTTTATTTATTGTAATGTTGAGTCCTAAATTCAACTTTCTAGGTTAAACCGTTTTTCAGTTTTAAGCAAATCGGTAAGTATGCTGCTCATCTATCAAAACGTTCGTGTAAAAGCAAAGGTACTACGCGTGCGCGCGCGAAGTCAAAAAATTGGATAAAAAGTAATTCAAAAAATAAAACAATCAAATAAAACAACAGGATTACGTCAGGTTTTACAGAGTCATTTAACTAACTTGTTGAAAGATCATTCAAGGTCTTTTTACAGGATAAAATCTTTATCGAATTTGTGATAAGAAAAATAGTAAAACCCAGCACAAAACGATAACTCGAAATGTTTGCAAGTTTGTCATAACATTTTTGAATTATTGCTTTCGTTAGGTTCTTAATTTTTCCACTAGAAAAATTTCACTTGAATTGAAATTGTTTATTGTGTGGCTGATACCAGTGTTTCAAAAAGTGTTCGATAACGTTAACAGCTAGAGCAAATATCAGAGTAGATTAGTTCAGTTCAAAAATATTAAAAGTTAAAATACTATAAAACTCAACAATTTGTTGTACTCATATAGGGTTTATCTATATTAGATCATTAGGGGTTTAGATATACTCCAATTCATCCCACTTTACCATTCATGGGTGAAAAACTGTTGGGTTTTATAGCGTTATATGGTATTTTATTATTTCATATTTTAAAACCTGACGTAATCCTGTTGTTTTATTTGATTGTTTTATTTTTTGAATTACTTTTTATCCAATTTTTTTGACTCATATTTTAAATTTTATAATTTATTAAAGTTCATCATTAAAAAATCTTTTCTTTAGCAGTATGTCTAAGTAATTGTTTCCTCAAACAAAACGTACCTCTAAAATCACAATCTAGTTTCTGGCTTTTGGCTGGAATCCCGAACAAGCGTTTTTCTACTTGTAAAGACACTCTTACAAGCATATTTTTTTGGATGATGTGCAGTTTACCCGTTGTAATGGCCCAACTGCCGAACAAACCACTAGCAGATAAAAGGGGAAAACAATGCCTATTCTTGGTGCAGTTAAACCATAGACTCTTTATTTAGTAGACTAGAAACAGACGCACGAAAAAGAGAAGGGTATTAAAGAAAAAAGGTTGCTCTTATTCCGAAGGTTTGTTGCGGTCTCGCGTATTCGACGGATTTGATTGGACATATTCGTAGCACGAGTGAACCGTGAAGAAAAAAGTCACGCTGAATTTTACGATTGGGCAAATTTTAAAGCAAATGAACCGAGAAAAAAAAAGACAAAACTGTCAGTTTCCAGTCCACTAATAAAGAGTCTATGGTCAAATAGACTCAGACCGAGCGCTTGATTGATACACATGAATGAATACATCAAAACTTAAAGATAAAAACGTCAAATATTTCTAAAACAAGATTTTTGATAACTTTAGAGCCGAAAATGATTTTTACCTCAACAAACCGCTGTAAGCTGCCGATACAAACAACCCAGCCATCCCAGGCAAATTGCTGAAAATGTCCAACACCAGATAGGCGATGGTTTGATCGACTTTTTTCACTTTGCCAGCTTTTACGGGATCGCAACCTTCAAAATACGCGTACATTGCGCACCCGTTATAAACCGACCCCAAGATAAACGTCATTATCAAAACGGATGAAAGAATGGAAGCTCTGAAATATGCAGTAACAAATGAAAAAAGTTATAAAATTTAATTAGTACAATAAAGTTATACCTATAGCAATATATGAGTTGCTTGATTGGAGCAATGGAGTTTCGTGGCTAGCACTTTCCAATGGATGAAAGACAAAGTTGTAAGTTGGGCCGGGAGGTGGGTCGGGTTCGGGCCAGGTTTACATGATTATTACCGCACATTTATCATTATTGCGTCACGATTGATCAGCAGTAAGAATTTTTTTTTAACCACACACGAGCAATAACCTTACACATTTTTTAGACCTTACGTAGCTTTCGTGCTTTCTTGTGCTTGATTTTGACTTTAAATTGCTTTTCGGGTTTGGGCCTGGTTTGGGCCTGGTTTAGGCCTGTATAGTCAGCCCATTTACAACTCTGATGAGAGGAGCGTCCAACAGACAAAATGCTAGGCAGAAGAGCTCCAGCTGGTTTAAACAAACCGGGAAAACAAGTGGCTATATTTCCACAAAACTTAAAGAGTCGACGTTGGGGCAACCCATCACCACACAGCATAGGTGGGCAAGTTAATGCAAAAAGTTAGCTTCGTTAACCAATAGTCCGTTAACAAACTTCACACCTCCGTTAACGTTAATCCGTTATTTTCAGCTTTAATTAACGGAAGTTAATAAAGTCCGTTAATTCGTTAACATTTTGCGTGTAATTTACATTTCTTTTTATTCCCTCGCTTCCTAGAACACGTATAGACGCTGTTGAGCTGATTGCAAGAAAATAATTTTTGCTGTGGTGGTCTTTTTGTGTTTTGGAAGTTATATTTTACAGTCTAATGTAATTTCAAGATAAAAATAAGTTCAAATGCACTAATGAAGCTGCGTTCGGAAAATCTTTGGAAATTGTGAACAACGATAATTTGACGTATGAGGCTGCAGCTTATTATTTGCCACAAAAAAGAGCTCCTTTCTTCGCTTTCCCATAAAACTCGTACTAATACGCAACAAGTGTAACCAGTGCAAACTGGTTTGTACCGGTACGATGAATGAATGGTGCGAGATACTACCGACAAAAACCTTAACGGAACTTAACAGAACTTAACGGAAGTAAATTTAGTCCGTTGACAGAACTTAACGGAAGTTAATTTTGTCCGTTAACATGAAAAAACTTTTTAATGGATTAACGAGTTAATGAAAAAGTTAGCTTCGTTATTAACGGATTAACGATTAACGGACTTGTGCCCACTTATGCCACGCAGGATGTTACAGCTGATGAGTGCCTATTGATCGCGTCTTACAACTCATTGAGTAGAGGATAAGTTTATCCCGAATGAATGGCATGCTGGGGTAGGCTTAAGAGTGCAAAGTCAAAGCGTCTTTATGCATATTCTAGGTTATAGCTAAACTGCTGCGCTTTTAGTTATTAATTTTTCAATGATTATAACTAGGGCCTAGAAAGTCAATGAAGTTAAAAAATTTTCAGGGCCTTATTAAATCATTAAACGTCTTCCAACATTGGTTTCGAGTGCTCTGGAGTCAGTTTAGGTAGATTTTTTAAAGTCAAAATAAAGCCAAAATTTTGGGTTGGGTCAAAATTTGTCAAAATTGTCAGTGATTAGAACTTCTTTTTCAAAAGCAAACAAAACTTGTTTTTTTCTGAGTATTTGAGCAGAAATCAAAACTTTAATGCACAGTTTTATACATGTTTGAATGAAGTCTTGCAACACAAACTTCTGTAAATAGGTCGAATATGTCGCAAAACAGTAGCCTGGGCTAACTTTTTAAACAAAACGATTTTACGATGAAACAAAACTCTTTTTTTTTTTTAATTAAGAACAAATACATAATGCCAGTCTCGGCATAAATAAAAAGATTAAAAGTACTCCGTCCAAATTTCAAAATCATGAAGTCAATTCTCATTATACAAGAGAGTACCCAATTTCGCAACGAAATGACCTGATTTTTGAAATCTCATGACTGCACTGTTTTATTCTTACAGGTTTAGCAATCGACTGAGCTTTTTTACACATCACAAATTTTTACCAAGCAAGAGAGAAATTAATTTAGTCTATTTTTCAAGAAATCTAAAAATAAATAAGGCTGAAAATTCGTGAAAATTTTAGAACAGCCAGGTTTAATCTAAAATGCGCTGGTTCCAAAAAAAAAGTGTAAAAAGCATGAAATGTGTGCCGTTTTCTAGATTTTGGTCCTGCATCGCTTAGTTGCTTAATCACAAGACTGACTAATTGAGATATCTAACAACAGTAACTGCTATTAATAAACAGCGAAGAAGATTAAGTTCTAACTTTTGTGAATTGCGATAATTAAAACATTTATTTTTAATCAAAACTTGGCTCTTGTAAGGCCAAAACGGTTTGAGTCAAACTAAAGTCAAAATTTAGGTAAAATAAAGTCAAAAACTTTTTCTATAGCTCAAAATAAAAATCGCCCTAATTGTGACCAAGATTATCTTTTTTGTGCATTATGAAACTAAAATAGTTAGATTAATGATAAAAATAATTGTAAAAAAAGTGGAAGCAGTACTAATAGTAAGCAACTTGCTTGCGTTTCTAAATCTGACAAATCACTGTTAGGCGCACACATGACTAATCTTGACACACACTCTTATTATTTACCGGAATAAAAAAATAAACATGTTTAACTGAAGCGGTAGAGTCGGGTTCGATTCTCGGTCCGGTCAAACCGAGGCAAGTTGGTTATTAAAACGTAATTACAATTATAATTACATTTAACGGCTGTAGAATTAGGTATCAAAATGATTATCACATTCATAATTAAATAAAACATTGCTTCGCTAGTAAACATTATAATTCTTACTCTTTAGCAATATATTGTGTAAGAAATTGGTAGCAACGCTGCAGGCCTATCAAGTAGATGTGTAAAAATAATTAACTGCTTATTTTCTGTTCAGCATGGCTCCGTGAATTGTGTGATTACAATAATCAAGCTATTTCTGAAATTAAAAATTCTTGTTTTTTAATAAAAAATAATACTGCACCTTTTTGCGCTGGTTGCATTTCTACATGTCAAGTAACGTTGCGTTAACATTTGATTAGTGCACATAGATCCAATCCAAGTTAGTCCTTCTCCAAGCATTATCGCCCAAGCAGTATGTGTAAGAGTAACATCAAAATCAAACCTAATAAATACAAAAATATGATATGTAAACAATATTTTTTTTTTGGTTCAAAGATGCTCGCGTAAGCAAATCAAATTAATAACCTACGTAAAGAATGTGTCCCTCTTTCCTCTGTTTACAGCTTCAAAAACTTTTCCGAAGCCACCGACCAGCATGGTTGTACGAATCATAACAGCAAAAATACCCGTGATCATAATCACAGATTGAAGCGCGTCGGTCCATACTACAGCTTTCATTCCACCCTGAACAACATTTTTTATTCTAAGCTGTAAAGTCAGGCTCCGACAGCTTGAACTAGCTAAAATATGTTATAATATCAAAGAATGCTTTTGGGGTTGTTTGCAATCACGATTAACTTTGATCTGCAGATGAATGAAACTTTTGGGGGAGAGATAAAACAAATGGCAAAACAAATTCCTATAGAAATGCAAAATTTCTACCACGTAAACGGTACCTTTATAAACTCCTAAATTTGATTTATTTTCATCACTTGTACAACTGAATAGCAGATAGCAAAACCAATAACTACCAGCAAATTAGGTTTTTCTTTGTTGGTGCATATTACGGATAGTTTATTGTAAAAAATTAGATTTTTAATTTTTTCGTTCTTTGAGGAAAAAAGCAATATACATCAGTTTTAAACACTACACACTCAACGAAGTGTTTAAATTTGATGTGTTTTATGCATTTAAATTGGTGTTTAAATGCATTTTATGCATTTAAAAGTACACTTTAACATATTCTAACACCAATTTAAATGCATAAAACACACCAAATTTAAACACTTTGTTAAGAGTGTAGGTAAAAATCACCAAATGATTTTACATTAAGTGATTGAATATTTCAAATTGCTATGGGGGAAATAAAACGAGGACTAAAGCAAAATCAATGGAGGTATTTAAAGTTTGGCACATAGTATTAAACAAGATTGGCGTTGACTTCATCCTTTTTGACACAGCCATTCCAGAGATATGCTACTCTAAATACGACGTAGGCGCTTCTAATGTAATAAATTTTTACGGGCAATCCTGACGTTGTTGGCCTTAGCGTCGTTAGCGACGCCTTCTCAGGTTCAGCCTAAAGCAACGCCGCTATTAGGCTGCTGTACTGAGTCGTTTCGCTGCGCACTGATCAGTTTGATCTTGTCAGCAAAACAAATCCCAGCTGGTTAAAAGAGTAGGTTATATAGTGGTATCGCACCGACCTCGTTTATTTTCATTATCTGTTTCAGTTGGGCCTAGAACGCACATTTATATTTCTTATTTTTGCAGTAACGAAAAAAGCGTTTGCCTGCAGCTCGTTCACACTTTATTTGGCCTTATTTAGCACAGCTTTGATGATCATTTTTTCACGCTTTTTGCGCGGTTGCTAATTACTTTAACGCCGAGTCACATGTTGTTCTCATTCTGATTTTTAGTTGTCTGGCGATTGGACGTACTTTCGCAGGAAAATATTTCGCGTTTTTTTCTTGTATTTTTATTACTGGGAAACTTCTGGTAATTCTTATGCCGCGTCGATTTTATTTCAACTAACTCAATAAACTTTTATTAAGTTCTTTTTGTTGAAATTTGATTAGTAGAGTCGGAGTGGTGAAGACCTGGACGTCCCTTCCACGACACATTTAACATCTAGTTACGGGTCATTCTGAAACAAGTAGATTGTTTGGTAGCAAAGCAATCTCAGCCTAAATCAAGCTGTCAGTTACATTTTAGTCTAAATCATAGCCTAGCTTAGCAATAAGGTTATTATTACCTGGCTACTAAGTCCAAACTCATTCGTGATAATAAGACTACCTGCACGTGAGTATAGCCCTATCGTAATTGCTTACAGTATTTTGTGACCATTGAATAAACTTTTCCTACTAAGTTGCAAACAATGGCCTACTACCCTAATAATTGTTCTAGCCTTCCTTTCGCTTGTTCTTAGGCGTTTGTTACGTAGGCAACCAAACAATCTATTATTTTTTCTACCGAGGATCTGTTGTGCTGAGAAGATCGAACTCACTTGAGCGAAATGACTCAATGCAGTTGCCAAATGGCGGCTTTGCTTTAGGTTTGAACCGTAAAGGTGTCACTAAAACGTCGGGGTTGCCAAGAAAAAAAAATTAAATTTATAACATAAAAGACAGAGGTGGAGTCCTCGAAGACGTCCTTGGCCTCGAGGACACATTTTGAAGTCCTTGGCCTCGAAGGTCAAGTCCTTGGCCTTGGCCTCGAGGCCTCAAGTCCTTGAAAATTGACCTGACCTCGGCTCGAGGACAGCACTATTTTTTGAATTGTTAAAATTTTGTGGAGCGCTTGAAAAATTCTTTGGAAAACGTTATATAGTGGAGATCGCTTGAAAAATTTTTGTGAAGACCTTTTTTTTTTTTTTGAGAGCACTTGCGCTTGTGTCCTAGGTCCTTGGCCTTGGCCTCGGATTTTTTTGTGTCCTTGGTCTTGGCCTCGAGCCTTGTGTCCTCGACTACACCTCTGATAAGAGACCTCTACGTCGTGTTTAAAGTAAAATATCTCTGGAACAGCTTGGTTCAAGAAGGATAAGTCAACGCCAATCTAGCCTTATGCGATTGATCTAACTTTAGATAACCCATCGATTTTGCCTTTAGTCCTCGTTTAAGCTTTTCAAGGTTGTGTAGAGCGGCGCTGTGCATGCGCATTGCAAGCAACAACAGCGGCAGTGTTTTGATCACTTAAATGATAATTAACTCCTTCGAAATGTAACAAGATTAAACGTTGCTAGATCCCAACCCATGTTTTCGTATGCATCACCCCATGGTCACCCAAGGTATGGAATTAGTCGCTACAATCTCTGCGTGAAATCGAAACTGCCCCTTTTCAAGAAACGTTTAAAAGCATGTTATTTTAGTTTGGCTTTCGAGGATGTTACCACTGTTTGATGCCAGTAAATTGCAGCTTCTTACTACAGACCTAATGTCTTAGTTGTGCCTTGAGTTTGTTTCTGTCAAGCTATTTTGTTTGAATGTTGCTACGGCGTCTTAGTCAGATGCATCGAGACTTGTTGTGTTATCTCAAGGGGGATATAAATTGCTTATTATTATTATTATAGTTATTATTGATATGATTTGGAGCGGAAGTTTTAAGCTATTGTCATTCACAGTGCATATTTGTTATTTGAAAAGAGCTTTAGCCTGAGTGATACAAAAATTTAAGGTTTTGAATTTAGTTTTAAAATGTTTCAATTAAGTTTCAGTGTTTACAAATTTGTAGATTGGCATTGACTCCATTCTTCTTGACCCAGCCGTTCCAGAGATATTTTAGTTTAAATACGACGTGGGAGCCTCTGTAAGTCTCTGATCTTAATTTTTACTAACAACTCTGATATTGATAACATTGGCAATGCCATCTTAAGTCTATCCTAGGGAAACACCGAACTTAGACTAGGCCGCAGAGGCCTTTAAGCCTATGTAAGCCTCTTTGCGCTAAACTACTGCATTGAAACGTCAGGGTACAAATAAAAAAATATATAATTAGGAGACCCCTACGTGGTGCTCAAAGTAAAATATCTCTGGAATGGCTGGGTCAAGAAGAATAAAGTCAACGTCAGTCTATTCTTATTAAATACCGTTTTTAACTTAACATACATGCAAATTTAAGATACCCCCATCGTAAACAATCTTATTGATTTTGCTTTAAGTCCTGTTTGAAACCCCAACAAAAACCCGAAGCAAAAAAATCTTAATAAAACAATTCAAGCATTATGTTTATCTGTTGATAATTACGGTGTGATGATTTTGTGGCGCAGAAAAACTAAAATAATAATTACGTTTTCATTCAGGTAAAGTTTAAATGATGTAAAACGCTTTCTAATTAACAGCGCGATGCTTATACAACTAAATACGATTGCGATCATCTTGAGTAGAGCTTCATCGGAAAACACTTTTTTGCTCTTTTGATATTTTCTATCTGGTACGCAAGAAATACATTATCGTAACCATCCATATACCGAAAAAAAAAACAACTTTAGTTGGAATTCCGAATATTTAATAGCTTTAACCGTATCTTACCACGGTAGTGTATATAGTGCATACAATCGCTGTAATTATGATGCTGAGGTTGATTCCAATTGAAGTTACTGCATCGAGAGCTAAAGACGTGAGATAAAGGGTTGTTCCGAGATAAATCAACTAAAGCAATAGAGAAGTTAGGCTATTCAAGAAAGTAAAATTTCATCAAAGATCAACTAGTGGTTGGGGTTATTTTTGCAGCGCAATGCACGTATTAAGCACTTTGGATTTTTGTAACAGCACTTCAACAACTTTTTTGATTTCACTCTACCAGTGCTTGGTTTGACTGATCACAGGGTAGCCATTATGGTATGAGCTTAGCCTCAAACGCAGTGGATAATAAACGTTAAGTGTCTTTCCAAAAAGATTAGCAAGGCTTTACGACTTGAACAAGCGACCCGGACGCAGCCGTTTCTTCTATGTAAGCTTATTCTATGGTACGCGTAAAAGCTCAAGTATAAAACAACAGTACAGAAATGAAGCTTGATTTAGGACGTAGCTCAGCAGCTAAACTACAAAACCAATCTACGGACATCAACGGAAATAAACAAGCAATTACAAAAGAAATATAATGCAAATTGCTTCACTTACTATTGTCAAAATAATCATGGTGGAAGCAGCCAGACGTACGGATCGATGGAACCTTTGTTCGAGATACTAAAAAAATCTTTTATAAATAAGTTTGTTTTTTTGGTTGGTTAAAATAAGTATGCGCTTTTTGTTCGGTTTTCTGCTTAAGACTAAAATTATTGGTCTGCTTTAATCTTGTTGCTCTTACACAAGATATAGGGCTAACACATTTTACACAAAGAGAAGTAAAAATGCTAGTTTGATCTTACCAGGCTCTTAAACCAGAAAGCATCAAAACATTGATTTTGGCAGATGGTTTGGTGTTCATTAAAATTTTTAGATTACTTTTTTTGCCGAAAACCCGATTTTTGCAAAAAACTACGTCACTTTTATGACGGCATGGGTGGTTAAAATTTTGCACTTAGGCTAATTTTTTAAGCAGTGGCAGAACTCGTTTTGATTTTGGCTGAAAAGTAAATAATTTTAAACTAACTTCGGTAAAGTGGAAATTTAATTTCGCCACTTAATAGCAATAAAAAACATGACTAAAGCTATTCTAATAATTATTTAAAATCAAAAATACAAACGTTTTCGCCTTTCATTAGGCCTCTTCAAGTATTGGTTAAATTATATCCATGTTAACTTCAGAATAACTGGAAAGAATGAAATACAAAATCAAGTAAGGTTTCGAGTCACCACGCGTAAAACATTGAAGATCATCTGTCAAATTCAATAGGCCAACTTGATAAAAAAAATAAAAAACCTCTTGACAAAATAAAAAAAAAAAACCTCTTGACGCTACTGTTAAAAAATAAGACTCACTTAACTGATTTAACTGCTGTGCAAGAAATAAAACATTGCTACGAAAAAGTGATCAACAAAAAGGCAAAACGGCGCGTCTTTCAGGCAACGTTGCAAAGTTTCTTCCGTGCAAATTATGAAAGACACGCAACACAAAGTAATATGCAAATTAGGTAAATGAACGTGTTAACAACAGAACATAAAAACCTAAGTTCCAATCCAACTAAAAACGATCGTGCTGTAACAAGTAATTACACACAACTTGCCAAACTCAGTAATTACGTGAGAGCTTCGCCAGCAGCAGGATTTGCCTGAAATTAAGTAGGTAGTTTTGTTGGTACAGTACTACAGTCTCAGTAGTTTTTTATTTCTGGTTTTCAAAGCAACAATCACAACGAGCAAACAAAAATAAGCCAGAAAAAGGATACTGCAAAAAAAAGATATACGTTATGGCATGCACACAGAAATATTCAACTTAACTGGGTTTTAAATTGTAATTGTAGCTACATTTTATTTACCAAGTTTCCTTGGCAAGGAGACAGCGAAAGGACCTTTCGGTCTTCGAGTCAAGCTGTCACCTGCCCACCTGTCTACCACACACGGCGGAGGCTTCACGCAGTCCCTTTATTTGCTAAACGTCAAGCAGGGAAGCTGAGAATACCAAGTTTTATGGTCTTTGGTTTGACCCAACTGGGAACCGAACCCGAGTCTACCGCTTCAGTAGCGGACGCTCTAGCCACTTGACCACTGATCGGTTTTTAATACCATATTATCGGTTTTAAAATAGCATATGATCGCAGCACGATGGTTGAGAGACACTAAAAAAAACATAAAACAATGGAAAGGTACTGTAGCAAAATATTATTGTGTTACCGGTATACAGTCTCGTAACTTGGTTTAGATACAGCGGTAGACCAAGCATTACTTAAAAATCTTGTCAAGTTAATGAATATTTTAAAAATTCTGTCAACTTAATGAATATTTTTGTGTGCGTAGCAGTTTGATGAAAAATGCCCATATTTGTAATCTAGTTATATTAGAGAAACGCTCCAGGTCGTGCTTAGTTTTCGTTACTTGAATATACAGTGGAAATCGGCTATTACTACACCTCAACGGACCGTAAAAAAAGTGTCGTTAAAAGCACTTTGTCGCTACAGCTGTAGAAATTCTGCCGGGAAAAATACTGTCTGGACCAACAAAAATGTGTTGTTAAAAGCAAATGGTCGTTATAGCCGGTGTCGTAATATCCAATTTCTAATATATCTGCCTTCTTCTTCAAAAAAATCCTACAAGAGGACTAGAAGAGTTTTTTTCACGGTAATTAGGTAGAAAGTGGTCTGTTTATTGGGTATTGGTTTCTGGTTGTGATCTGTAATACTTTTTTTTTCTTTTACGCTGAGATACGCAAATAGCATTTCTTCTAGTTGTCTTTTCTTGCCTTTGGGTCGGGCTTTCGGTTGGTATGTTTGCTTCCTACTATCATAGTCGTTTATGCTACTATAGTTCAGATTAATGCGTTTCGGGACGGACTTTTGGAATATGTGTGCAGTCGATCCTTGGGCTTGACCTGAAAGTTAACAGTGTTCGAAGTTAAGCCGTCAGTGATTTCTTGCTGGGACCGACTTATAGCTTACCAATGCTTTTTTTTTAAATATAAACATTTTTTATGTATACGTTGTTGAGTTAACAACATCACTTGATGTAGTTGTGGGTGGACGCTTGGGTGTAACTTTTTCCTGCCTACAGCAACATCGGACGTCACAGGCCCGCCTCGGACTGGGCTGTTTTTATTGAGGTTAGTGTAATCAGGGTTGAGTGGGAAACTTTAACCAAAGTTTAGTCTATTGTTCGGCCTCTGGCGTTGGATGTGCCTGTGGGTGAGGAGATAGTGTTGTTCAAGGGCTTACCCTACTTTGTGCTCTTTTGTATTATTATTTATTGCCAAGCTTAAGTTTACGCCTGTTACTGTTAAGAATTGCTATAGGTACAGTTGAATTAGAAGACAGCATGGTCTTTTCACTGATTCCTTCCTGCGTACTTTTAGCGTTTGGTAAAATAAACTTGGCTTGACATGACTTGACATGCTATCACGTATATCGTTTGATTGCTGTATCTTTCTTCTGGTTTATTGTGGTTTGTTGTGATTTTTGTTTTGCAAATCAGAAATAAAAAACTACTTCTACTGCAGTAATAAGCCTACTGGAAAAGAGATCAGTAGAGATCTAATCATTAGATCAGGGGCGTATTTTCCATGCACGCAAAGCATTTATTGAGCATGCCCAGTTGTTTAGCCAAAAAATAACAATAATTTAAACAAGTACAGTACATGTAAAAATTTAAAACAGCATCAAGCTAAGTTGCCACAGTTACAGGCATTAACTTTCAAGTCAAAAGAGCAACAAATAATCTGTTTAATTCATTAATTTTACTTTTAGCCCGGTTTCAGCTGATCGCTAAATTACAAAACATAATGCAACACGCATGCAATTTTTAAATTGCATTCAGCGGTTCAAGAGATCGCTATCTTTCGATGAGATTACAAACAAAAATTACATACGTTTGAAAACTTTGATTGGGTGTTTTATTAATGTTTACCGGTTATTAAATAAACTAAGCAATGCGAGGCCTAACCATACTTACATTGAACTAGCTTAGAGCCTATCAGCCTGCTATACACCGCATAACATCTCTGGCTGTTAACCGACAAGTTTGACGTCCTTCTTGGTCGACTCCTGGGAAATGATTTCCTCCTGGGATTATGATTTCCCAGGAGTCGACCACGAAAGACGTCAAACTTGTCGGTTATGATTTCCGTGGTCACACAAGGGGAACCCTTGTAGTAGGGATAGCCTATGGCTGTCCATACTACAAGGGTTCAGCGATTTTTTCACTTGTTTTTTTCAGTACCACAAGTAAAAAATCGTTTATTCCCTAGAAACCCTCTGCCGCTGTGCAAGCCTTAAGGTTAGTCCAGTTCGGCCGAGAGTCTTGTCCAGCTGGGGAATAACCTTGTTAGAGAAGCTGAGGGCTGCCGATGAGAGCTAAAAGCTCGAAACAACACTGTCCAGCTCTGTGCATCTCTGGCTGTTGCCAGGTTACTATATGTGATAACGGCACCAAGAAAAAAAATTAGAGTTGGCTATGCATTTACAATTCAGTAAGTTGGTTCAGCTTTGTTTCACAATTAATGTTTTAATCTAAATGCTATTAGACCAACTTTATTGTTAGAGTAGTATGATACTGGCCGCTGGGCTTCTGGCACATAGCCCTACATAAACTGCTAGACCTGTCGCTGTCTGTATTAACACAAGATAAACTTTTGCACAGTAATGTGTACTGGAGAAAGGAGGCCTAGTTGCAATATTAGAACATTTAGTAATGTAAGTAGTATTATTGCTTGATAAACAATGACGTCATCAAAGCTGATGACGTCATCAATCATAATTGCATGCCTTTTGTGTAATGTCACACAGTAGATTCTGTAGGAGATTAGATTCAAATGGCATTATCCCGTTGATTTGAGTTCTAGATTACTCATTTCTGATTCTAATGGCCAGTAGCGTACGCAGGATTTTGAAAAGGGGGGGGGGGCCAAAAATTTCAGAAAATTTGGTAAGAACGAAGATCAGAATTGTTCCTCCCAAATTTAGTCCGATTTTTCGCTCAAATTCAGGTGAAGAGCAAAAAAAAGGTCTTCAATCATTTTGGTCCGATTTTTAGCCCAAAGCCTCGAAGAAACGCACAAAACATGCCCTTTGTGTGATCAAACCTTATGCCCAACTTGCAAAGGGGGGTGGTCATGCCTCAATTTCGCTTACTTTTCCATGCAATTTTACAATCCTGACGACCCAAAGGGGGGGGCATGGCACACTGTTCTCCCCCCCCTAAATACGCCCCTGCTAATGGCATTGGTTAAGTTGCGATTTGCTTCAAAGCAATAGTAGCCTGACAATTCAACCTGATGCCTTTTATGTTTTACTTGGTTTTACGTAACCACCGGTAAACGACAAAAAATTTCACCACATATGTCGCAATTTAAAAGTGATTGCAGTCACATGCTTTTACTGTTACATTTTAGATCAAGTTTACGCTGCTTATAGTTTTGTTTTTAGCAAAAAAATACCGGAGTAATGTTGGGCTTCGCCCAAAACACAAAAGCGATAATTTTAAGCAAAACCTCAACCCATTTCGAAAAAAAATCAACAAATGAGGCAAAAGGC
Organism: Trididemnum nubilum; assembly: GCA_963965965.1. Classification (NCBI taxonomy): domain Eukaryota; kingdom Metazoa; phylum Chordata; class Ascidiacea; order Aplousobranchia; family Didemnidae; genus Trididemnum; species Trididemnum nubilum. The sequence continues at coordinate 33,328,652 of OZ014477.1, read as the reverse complement.
GTTGCTATGAGATTGCATTGACAGCATTAAACTTAAAAACTAATTTACTTTTTGCTTGCAATTGGCGTTACTTAAATTTGAATCCACGAGCGTACGCAAGATTTTCGAAAGGGGGAGCGGGAAATTTGAGAAAAATGAAAGCCAAAAGAAAAAACTCTCCACTCAGATTTATTCCGGTTTTTGGCCCAAAATTAGGTGAAGACCAAAATAAAAAAGGTCTTCACTCAAATTCAGTCCGGTTTTTGGTCAAAATTAGGTGAAGACCAAAAAATAAAAAACAAAGCTCTTCACTTGAATTTAGTCCGGTTTTTGGCCAAAATTAGGAGAGGACCAAATAATAGAAATGGTCTTCACTCAGATTTAGTCCGGTTTTGTTTCCAAACTCTCAGCCCAAGTCACAAAGGGGGGGGGGGATGCTGCAAATTTGCATACTATTCAATGCTAATTATGCTATACTGGCTGCCCAAAACGGGGGGCCATGGCACCATGGCCCCTCTAAATACGCTCCTGTCTGATTGATGAACTTTCCAAATCAAAATCTAATGTGATTTTTGAGCTAAACAGAAGCAAAAATATATTTGATATGGGTGAAGCGAATTTGACAAATCTCAAAATTGAAAACTTTTCCTGATTCTAGCAACTTCAAAATCCAGGTTTATTTGCAAAAATGTGCTTTCATCCAGAATGACACTACGGTACGGTACGTAGGTACGATACGGTTACCCCTCAACTTTTGCTAAGAAGTACGGTACGCTGGTACGGTACGTCTTTTTTGTAATGGTACGGGACGGTACGTTGAAACGGTACGCCTTTTTTTGTAATGGTACGCTGGTACGGTACGTTGGTACGCTGTTTGAATTAAAAATCTCAGACTTTTTGCACACTGAGCCGGCTTTTTGTATGCAGAAGCAAAAGACAGCTGAAGCTGACGCAAAATGTGTAAATTAAGATTGCTGATTTATAGGCTAGTGATTTCAAAGTCAGCTACAGTTGCGAGTGGTTAAAAGCAAGGATGGCAGTATGGTACGGTACGCCTTTTTTGTAATGGTACGGGTACGGTACGTTAGTACGGTACGCTTTAAAAATTGAACTGAATTACGGTTCGCTGGCACGGTACGGTTCAAGGTGCGAGGTACTTAGTGCGCAAATCCTGAACGTACCGTACCGTACTGCCATCCTTGGCTTTCATGTCAAGTTGGTTCAAAACAAAAGGTATTTCACTGTTTTTAGTAGAGCTGTGGGCGCAGTCAAAGTTATGACTTAATTTAAACTGTTTTTGAAATCATTTATTTTTTCGTAATTAACTGCCAATGAAACTATTATGCAAAGACCAAAAATTGTTTCACAAAACAAGACTTGCGAATGTCATCGGAGACCTGACACGCGCGGAACCACGATTTTGCTCAAGAAAAGCTGAAAAATGCATCCGAGCAAGCGGCATGTTGAGTTTACTGATGCAATCTCAAGCAACTGACTGCGGGAGGTTTGGAGGTAAGAAGCTGTCACCAGCTAGACTATTATTGAGATTTTTCACCAAAAAATAGTCATTTAAACGCCATGGGGATAGCGCAAGTTTAAAGCTATTTGATTGAACTACATTGAAAAGATTTGAAAGCCATTAAAAAAATTACATTTTTTAATGTTTTCAGCTGCTCCTCCTTGTTAACTGGTCGATTCCAAAAAACGTTAAAAAAAATTTACATATTTGAGTTAAATTTTTAAAGTTATTTGGCTTAGTGGTAGACCTTTACCTTCTACTTTCAGTAAAAGTTGATAAACTTTTCTGTTGTATCATTTCTTGCTGATTAATTAACCATACCAGTTGTAAGGCATCATTATTGAATTGCCAGTTTTGTATGGTAGCGTTTGGAAGTATTTTTGAAAACGATAAACAAATGCCTTGAGTAATTGCAATTTCATGGGAATTTATCAGCGATTTGCTTCAGTTAGGAGACGGCAAAGGGACTAAGTCAAGGTGCCACCTGTCTACCGCACAGTGGAGACTTCACACTGTTCCTTTTAATTGCTAAACGTCAGGCAGGGAAGCAAAGAATTTTGCTTTTTCTAGACTTCGGTTTGACCCGACCGGGAGTAGAAGCCGAATCTACCTTTTCAGCAGCAAACGTTTTATCTACTGGCCACTGATCAGATAATACACAACGCTCTTCGTAGTAGCTTAATTGCAATTTGTAAATTCTAATTGTTTTATTTTTTACCTCATATACTGAAGAAAGACGAAGTCTATATAACAATGGTATGTAATAAGCACATGCAAATATCAATTGAAGAGACGAAGCTAAACCAAACCAAAAAATAATTGTCCCGTATACATAAGCATGTCCTGGGTATCCGAGCACTGTTATCGCCGATATGAAAGAAACTCCCATCGATATGCCAACCGGAATCTAAACAATACCGTCGACTGCAGTTTGAATTCTAATTTCAATATCGCAAAAGTTTGTATTTCAGTGAACTCCCAATTGTTCGTTTGTTCTCACGCGACTTCACAAAATAAATGTTGCCAAGCTCAACATTTTTTGCTGTTGTTGCCACCAAAATTACTCAGCTAAAAATCATTGCATAGCTGTCTGCCAAAGCGAGTCACTACTATTTTACCAATATCAACTTCTATTTGTTTTACTTGAGTCTATAATCGAACTTTAATGTTTTGATTTATTGTTTCATATTGATTCTACCATACAATATCTATTTTCAAACACACTTTTTTTCCCGAGAACCAATAAATTTGGGGTTGAGGTTGGCTGTTTTTGAAGTATCACAAGTATTTGGCCTCATTTGTTCTTAATTTGCTTCGTTGTGTAAAATATTTTTTTGATATTTTCAGCTACTAGAACAAAAACAGCGCAGTACACTGGCCACTGCTGCAAAATTGGGGCATCTCGTAACGAGACGGCACTAGCGCATTGTACACGAGTAGCCTACAGATGATGAGCAATTTTAATTATTTTGTTCAAGCGAAGACCGGGGTTGTTTTTAATTATGTTGTTTTTAAATTTGAAAAAAAAAACACGTATCTTATGACATTGTGCTCTAATAAATAAGTTTATTTATTCCTCAAAATAAATTTTTTATTTTCTTGATTTAATTTACCAACGGATTTTCAACACTTGAAGAGGAAAATGCAGCAGCCTAAATTTCAGCCGTTAACTACGTAATCCCAGCATTCTATGTTCGCTTACCGTGGACATTTTTCTTTCCCCAAAATAGTAATTTTCAACTGATTTCTTTTTTCTATCCACGAAACCATAATAGAGTCCAATAGCAACAGAGACAATCAAAAGACCTAAAAAACAAAAATGTTAAAGCCTCAAGCTAAGTATACTTTAAAATACCTGATATTTTTGTCGCCGACATTTCATTCATCGCCGAAAAATACGCATTTTCGAAGCTTTCTCTACCGATATGATTATGTTATAATGTATGACTTCAAAGTCAGATTTGGCAATTTGGACAGCATACCATCTAAATAAAGATTTTTGCACTCAAGTAGTTGTTGGTGAATATCCAGGTTACATTGCTTTTTTGAAATTTGGAGCAAAGATACTCATATTTTTTCGGTTGCCCTAATGCAGAGTTGTAAATGAGGCCCGTTTTTTTGGATCGGGTTCAGGTTTAAGGTTTAACTAAATTTTGGGCTTAATTCTGACCTGATACGAAGCTAGTGTTTTATGAGCTTTGAAAAAATATAATTAAATTAATTTAATTAGTTTACTAAGTAAAATTATTCTTGGAATGTAGTGCAGAATTATTTTACTACGTGGCCAACAAGCAGCATCATCACTGTCTTACAATCCTACTGCATTTGATATTGACAACACTTTAATTCTGTCTCCAAGTTTACAATATGCAATAGTTTTAACCCCTAGTGATCTTCAGGTTTTACAACACCAAATGAAGACTTAAGTTTTAAGCCTCAATACAATAATTAGTGATATTATGATTGCATCACAATTTATCAACAAGCAATTTTATTTAATCGCAGTCCACTACAGTAAAGTTTTAAATCTACAGCAACTTAATTTTCGATTTTTTTTGGCCCTGGGAGAGGTCATAACATGCTTCTCGTTATTTATCGAATGTTCCTTTGTCGAAAAATAGCAAAAAATGGTATTACATGCTCCAGAAACAACGAATGACCGGTAAAAACCTTTTGGAAATTGTCACAAAAAATTCCATTGCTATCGGATGTTTGCTATTTGTAATCTCGTATTGTTTGCTATTCGTTGTTTGGTATCATTTGCTATATGCTATGCGTTATTTAGTATTACATGCTCATATTATATGAATAACGAATAGCAAATATTAAACAACTACGTCATTTTTTTGAAAATATTTCGAATTCTATAAACCATTCGTCAACTTTAGTTTATCAGTCTTGACACAATATTTTATTGTTAATCAGTATAAAAAGTTCCGAAAAGGCAAATACCGGTACTTTTTTATCGTTTTGTATGTTTATATTGTCTTAGACAAGAAATTGATTGATCTTTTTGGAAAACCACGTTGCCAATAATATGGCATACCAAAAATTTTAAGAAATAAAAATTGTTGACGACTACTAACGTTGAATTGGGCAAGTTTATCTCCCCCGATAACATAAAAATTTTGTCTGAAAAGTATTCGCGACATAATAGCCTAGTAGACTACCATAAACGCTAACTAATAATTTCATCACATGCGGTTACGATTAGTTAAAGCTAAATTATTTCTTAAAGGTGAATTTACACAGTATCCGTTTTTCGTACGTTTTCGCTCGTTTTTTTACGTTTTTGCTTCTTCTTGAAAAAGTATGCGCTTTTTCATTCGCATTTTTATGAGTTCATATCCGCACTAACCAGACAGTCACAAACTGGATTAAAGTTTTCCGAAAAAAATTTTTTGTAAAGGGGTACAGCTGTATTTTGAAATATCGTTCTTATCGTTTATACACAAAATTTTTAAACGAAATTTTTATCTATACGCAATAGTCTACTTAGTGCGGATATGGACTTATAAAAATGCGGATGAAAAAGCGCATACTTTTTCAAGAAGAAGCAAAAACGTAAAAAAAACGGACGAAAACGTACGAAAAACGGATACTGTGTAAATTCACCTTAACTCAGACTGAGCTGAGTAAAAATTCGATCACATTTTGCGATGTAAACGTTGGAACAGATACCTTAAGAAAGAATACAAAAGGTGTTTAATAAACAGTCACAAAACTACATGTCACTAAATAAAATTTGATCGCCGTTCAAAAAAAACAAAAAAACAAGAATATATGCAAAGTTTTTAAATCGTCGAAATTTCTTCAAGTTTATGCAGCTGCATTATCAGATTGAGTATCTTCGTTCCACAAAATGCTATTAGTTTTTGCAGGAATAATGCTCCTGTGAAAAGGAGTAGTTCTAACCATCAAATCGATATTTATCAGTTTCTGTTCTCGACCCTTTTCCTTTTTTGCTCATATGTGTCGCGCTTATTTTTGAAGACTGCCTTCGGTTATTGAAATTTATACCTGTAATTTTTTTCTTGCTTACAGATAAATGACCGAAGCTTATTATTTGACAGCAGTCGATGAGATGCGATAATTGTAACAGATATTGCAGAGCAATTCCAACCAATTATAATTAATTGCAACGGCTTGAACTATGCGTGATACAATTATGACGTAACCGTCGGAACAGAGTTAACAAAGTGATTTCATTCTTTTTGAATGAATTTTTCTGTTACGAACAAAGCATGTAATAGCATTTGATTCGTTATTTGTTACAACACCAAAAAGTGTTATTCGAAAACATAACTTCGAATATCGCATATGAATAACGAATAACGCATATGAATAAGGAATTATGAATACAGTACATAAATAACGAAATATCGCATATGAATAGCGTATAACGAACATGAATAACGAAATACCATAACGAATAACGAGTGTTCGGTAAATAACTGAGAGCAAGTAATGACCCCCCTGGTTTGGACTTCCGATCATTTTTCGGATTTAGGCCGGGTTAGAGCATTACAGTCGGTCCGCTTTAAAACACTGCCGTGAGTGGTATATTTTTCTTAAAAAAATTTTATTTGGGTCATTAACGGAGTCACTGGTTAATTAGGACTTCGCGTGAGCGCGTAGATTTTTGTTTTTGTTCGCGATTTTGGCAGATGAGGATTGATTTGCTCATAACTAGCAAATAACAAAACCCAGAAAGTTGAAATTTGGACTCAACATACGAATTAGTGAAAGCATTATGTGTGCCAATTTTGGAGTGTCTAGGTTACGTGATCATGAATTGAGATACAAAAATAAACATAAAAAACGGCGATTTTTGGTTTGAAAATTTATTAATTTGCTTATAACTCAAAAACCACTTGGGATGTTCATTTACCCTAACGTGAAACAGATTTTTCTCTTTTCTTTTTTTGTTCTTGCTTTTTATTCCTATTCTTCTCCGGCTATCTACTTTTAAACCGCAGAACCCACTGTGTTCAAAGTTTGAGCGGTTGAAGATATCAGAGAGGACTAGTGCCCTACTGAAATTAGGGGTGCCAGGTTGTAGGGTTCCCTCTCAATAGGGCCCTCCAAAATTGTGAACTTTTAAACCGTTAAAGCTACGTGAATCAAATTTTCGGAATGTATAGATATTAAAAATAAACTAAACCCAACAAAAATTGAGGATGCACAATGGAAGTATCTCCCCCTAAATGGGCCCTCCAAAATTCAAACTTTTTAACCTTTAAAGCTAGGCACACAAAATTTTTAAGGTAATTAAAGTAAAGGAAGTTTGACAAAATTTGGGGGTAACAAAATGGGTAGTGCCCCCCACACAGGGTCGCCAAAATTCAAACTTTTTAAACTCTCACGTCAGAAACATGAAATTTTCACGGTAGGCAAATATGAAAAAATAATAAAATTTGAGAGCACCAAAATGGGGGTCCCCCTCAAAGGCGTCGGCAGAAAATTTTTGAGAGGGGGGCTAATAAGAATAAAGCCAGTATTAACTACTAAATGGAAGAATTTTTGAAAATTGGTAGGTTTAAGAGAGAGTATGTGAAATCCAGGGGGGGCCCTGGCCCTCCCCTGCCCCCCTTGCCAACGCCAATGGTCCCCCTCAAATGAGGCTGCCAAAAACTTAGACTTTTAAACTGTTAGAACTAAATGGATCAAATTTTCGGAGAGGGTAGTTACTAAAACTAAACTAAACCTAACCAAAATTGGGGGTTTCAAAATGGGGGTTTCCCCAAAACGGGGCCCACTAAAATTCAGACTTTTTAACCTTTGAAGCTGAACAAATGAAATTTTGAAGATAAGTAGATATAAAAGAAAGATAAAGTTTGACAAAATTTGGGGGTTTCAAAATGGGAAATCCCCCAAACGGGACCGCCAAAATTTAAACTTTTTATCCATACTCGTTAGACACATAAAATTTTTGGGGTTGACAATTATGAAGATAATATTTGACAAAATTAGGGGGTACCAAAATAAGGAGATATTCCCCAAACGGGGCTGTTAAAATTTAAATTTTTTAACCACTCACGCTATACAGATGAAATGTTCAGAATAGATAAATAAAAGTTGAAGATAAAATATGAAAAAATTTGGAAATACCAAAATAAGGGTGTCCCTCTCAAACAGCGCCACCAAAATTCAAATTTTTAAACCACTCGCGCACGACGCATGAATTTTTCAGAATAGGCAAGTATAAAAAAACGATAAAATTTGACAAAAATGTCGGGTACCAAAATAAAGATCGAGTTTCTTCTCTAACAAGGACGCTAAAATTCAACTTGAACTACTTAAACTAGACTGATGAAATTTTCAGAATACCAAAATATGAAGAGAAGATAAAATTTGACAAAATTTGGGGGTACTGCTATAAGGGCCCCACTCAAACTTGAACGCCATAATTCAAACTTTTTAATTGTTTAAGGTTGACGTATCAAATTTTCAGGATAGGCAAATGTCACGGTAAGATAAAATTTGAGGCACCAAAATCGGGGGCCCTCAATTGAGTCCTTTATCATTCAAACTTTTCAACCATTCAAGCTAAACACATGAAACTTTCAGAATAGGTAAAGATAAAAGAAAAAAAAATCAGAGTACGTAGGTAAATAAAATATGATTAGGTGCCACAATTGAAGAGTCCTCCTCCGTGAAGTCCTTCAAAATTTTTAATCCCTTAAGCTAAACAAACAAAATTTTCAAGGTAGGTACAAATATAATATGAACAAATATTGAGGATTTCATACTATAGGGGTTCTCCAATTATGTTGACACTTCCCCCCGTTAACGACAAAATCTAAATGAATTAAACCTATTGGATAGGTCAATATAAATCAAAGACAGATAAAAAAAATTGGTGGGGCGCATTGAGGAGAACATTGAGCATTGAGGAGACCCTTAAAATTTTAAAATCTGAAATACGAAGTACTCTACCTAAACATATTAAATTTTAAGAGTACCGGAAGGCTAATATTAGAAAAAGATAAAACATGCCAAACTTGGTAATGCCAGCATGCTGGACAATAATTAGCCCAAAAGATCGTGTGAATTAAAGTGCGTATAAAAATCTGCAATGGTTTATTACGTTATTTTTATCGACCTGTGACAACTTGTGAGTGAAGCATTAACTATATAAATCAATTTTGATTCTCCTCCTTTTTTTGTAATTTGTCAAATTATACCATTCGAGAATGAACTCTATGTAGCAAAAACTTAAACAATAGATATAAAACTTAAATAAATGCCTGTTTCAAATTTGTATAATTTTAGCACATCGTTATTTTAGTTTAGGCTGTTAAGGTGTGGGGCTTTAATTTGCAAATAACCGGTATACCAATACCAAATGTTGAATTGCGATGCGAAAGAGCATTTTCAGAATCATACAAAGCTCAAAGTTTTGTTGATGTTACGAAATTTGCTTGTGAGTCGCTGGAATTTTAAAGACCGCTTCATGTTATTTCAAATGGAGTGAAAAACTGTTGAGAACTGGTAAAAAGTGCTGAGATTTGACATTGTATTGTAAAACTGCTATGAGAGCTTTTTGAATGACGTTACTCGATTATTTTTGATAACTTCAAAAGATTTAAATTTTGAACTCGAATAACCACAAAGCGGTTTAAGTTAGGAAAACAAAATTTGAAAGGGGCGCAATTAAATTACTGATCGGACTACCAACGACTACATTTTTTACAAATTCATTCAAAGCAATCGGATCATTATTTTATAGTTAAATAAAGTTCAGTAAAAGTTCGATAATGTCGCGAAGTCCCCAGATATCGCTCGCGTTGTCACGTTCCAGTTGGATTACACCAACAATTAAGATGTTGAAGAACTTGAGCTTAATGGCTTTGATAGATTTACGCTGGATGGCCGAATTTTTTTCTAAACTGTCACCTGTAGGTTGAAAAAACCTTCTACTTGCTTTTCGAATTTTTGAACAATTTTTTAAAGAAAGCTTTCATGCTGAATAATGGATGCAGTGCGGTACCCAGGGGGGGAAGGATTTCGAAGATCGAACCCCTCTCCCTTTTGGAACTCAAAAAACAAGATAATTTTGTTAATATAACGCCGTTTCTAGCACTTTGCTATATTTACTTCTCACGAAATAATTATTTAAGTTGTTATTAATCACGCTGTTGTTTTAGAGTCGTAATTTGATCCTGCACCTGTTTACCAAGCAATTGAAGTTTTTGCATTTGTCTCACCTACAATATTGCTGACAGAAACATTGTGTAACTAATGTGTATTTGATATATCCACAGATATTGAATGATGAATATATCATACCCATAGATGGGCAAGTTAATGCAAAACGTTAGCTTCGTTAACCATTAGTCCGTTAGCAAACTTCATACCTCCGTTAAAGTTAATTCGTTATTTTCGGCTGAAATTAACGGAAGTTAATGAAGTCCGTTAATCCGTTAACATTTTGAGAATAATTTACATTTCATTTATTCATTGACTTTTAGAACAAGCGTAATCACCTGTTGAGCTGATTGTAAGGAAAAATTTATTGCTATGGTGGTCTTTTGTGTTTTCGATGTTACATTTTACAGTCTAATCTACGTTCAAGATAATAATAAGCTCATATACAGTAACAAAGCAGCGACCGGAAAATCTTTTGAGGTTACGAACAGCGATAATTAATAGACTTATGAGACTGCAGCTTTTTATTTGCCACAAAAAGCAATAGATATATCGTTAATTGTTTGTAGGGGCGCCGAGAGCCAAACGTAGGCCCGGGGTCAGCTCAAATATTGGGCATCTCCAGCTTTGTGAACTTCATAAAAGAAGAGAAAAATGCCACAATTTTCTTCGGATTTTGATGTGAACTCAAAAAAAAAAAAAGGTCCTCGATATTCCACAAACTGATTTGTCAGTGTTATTTCCATGCGCCCCCTGAAGTCCAAGGGCCCCTTGAAGCCCATGGGCCTCCTAAACTTCATGGGCACCGGGGTCATTGTCTCACCTCGCTTCCCCCCTTTCGGTGGCCCTGCCTAAAGGCTACCAGCGCAGAAGCCCAAGAAGAGCCATTTTTTCGCATTGCTTGTTTTTAAGTAGTCGCCCTTCTGGTGGCTCTTCCCTGGGCTTCCGTGCTGGTAGCCTTTAGGCCAGATGGTACGTAAACGATTAAACATCAAGGAAACTGTTAGATAGAGACGGTTGCTTACTCAGTGACACGACACTATTACTTTAAGTCTCTGTGCTTTCACGCTACAACAGCATCTAAAATTAACTATTTAAGCTATGGCTTGCAAAACAATTTCTTGATAGTGTCGAGATCCAACCTAACCCAAAGCTTAATCTTGACTCTTAAAAAAGTAACTAAAAACATTGCCAATGAATATTCGTCATTCATTCTCGTTTTAGTCCTATCACGAACCATTGTACAGTGTAGGCCTACGTAGATTTCACGTTTTGAAACCATCCGCGATCCGTGGATGCAAACACTTCCAAGTTTTTGGATGACATTAACACTTAGCTCAAAATAAACACTGTTTTTACAGCTATGTTTTAGTACCGGTACCTACATTCTGTTCTTTCAATGGTCTTTGGTTTGATTATATCGATTCCGCCGATTACGATTACAAATACGCACCCACGCAATCGATTTTCCATTGCGATTATTTCACCTTTAATCATCGCTATTACGATTACATCGCTTCACCAAAATTTAAAAATAATTTTTGTAACAGTACTTACGAAGTCGGAATCTTTTCTGCATTTTTGCTGCAATCTACCCAGCAATTCTGTTTTGCATTATCAATATTATTAAACTGTTATTAAAATTGCAATCATGCATGTCTTGCACTTGCATTCTGTTCTGTAGTTGGTCCACGGTACCCCTCCCATGATAGAGTTTGTACACTTATATCATCATTCACGCTTTTGCTTGGTACTAGAAGCCTAGCCTATAGTAGCAGCCAGCCATGGCTCGATTATTTGCAATTCGTAGATTACGATCCTTTGTAATTGATTTCTAAGTACGATAATTTGAAAATTGCGAAATTTATTACAAATTAGTGATTGTAGACTACGATTATAATTGAGATCATTTCTGCAATAGGTTAGGCTACCTAACTATCCATGTCCACTTTTCTTGCTAACGCTGCCATGCTAGTCACTTCAAGCTTACCACTAATAACAGATTATTCATGGGTGCATCATGGGTCTATCCCAGTATCGCAGTTCAACTCATCTACGATCTAACCCACTTTATACTTACTTGTATGATTAAAATTATATTTGCTGCATTTCTTATTGCGCTTGCTCATTTGATCCCGCGCTCGCTTGTTTATCTCGCAGCTCCTTCGCTTTTTCTTCTATAAAACTCGTGCTAATTACGCAACAAGTGTTACAGCGCAAATTGGTTTATACCGGTACGATGAATGGGTGGTACAAGAAATTAACGATGAAAACCTTATGTTAACGCAACTTAACGTAAGTTAATGAACCATTGTCGTTAAGTTAACGGGCATTTTAACGGAAGTTCATTTAGTCCGTTAACATGAAAAAACTTTTTAACGGATTAACGAGTTGATGAAAAAGTTAGCTTCGTTATTAACGGATTAACGATTAACGGACTTGTGCCCATCTATGATCATACCCGATCAAAACTTCTGAACAGAACAGAGCTTGACACTACTCGTAAAAAGAGACAGACGGCCATTTAGTGAAAAACGTTGCCTTTGTTTAAAAAAAAACTACCAAGCCAAATGTACTTTTGCAAAAAAAATCTAACAAATCTCCTGTTTGAAGACAAAAGTTGCAACAAAATTACATTCGAACGTCACGATTTCTATTCTTCAGTCGAATTCAAGAATTAAAAAAAACTTTTAACAGCATCCGAGCTATCATTTCCAAATACTGTAATTTTTTCAAAATTTTTGCCTTAACTTTGTAGTATTTTAGGTGTTTTTTGCAGCATCATACGTCGTGATAACAACTCATTGTCTATTTCATTGTAATCAACCTCTATATCAGGGCTGCCCAACCCATGGCCCGAGGACCACATTTGGCCCTGTTTTGTGTGACCCGCAACCGCAAGATCTTTTTGCGTGGTTGATTTCCTCATGGAAGGCTTACCATTTTGTGGCAAATAAAACGTTGGTCTAAACCAAAACCTTCTTCTGTTTGGTTTTCCCAAAATCAGTTCGGATTTGCGGGGAAGATCTTTTTTTTTTGGTCTTCACCTACTTTTGGGGAAAGATCCCCGAAATACTAGCCAAAGTGAGCACCAATTTTGTGCAACAAACTAGCAATTATTTAGAGTTTAATCATGGTAAAAATGCATGTGGCCTGCAATAACTTTTCTCCCGTAAAGGTGGCCCATACCAGTAAAAAAGTTGGGCAGGCCTGCTCTATATGTACCACCGCATTTTAATTTTTCTTCATTCCAGCGAAGATTTGTGAAGAGAGCTGGACCAAATCATCCAATTTAAAACAGCCTTTCTCAAGGCTACCCATTTCTCAAAGAGTAGAAATGATCGCTCCTGCGCTATTAAAAGCTATTTTGAAATTCTGTATCACTAACGAGTATTTTGAATTTAAAAACGCATTCACTTGAAAGATTTAAGGCAAATACGCAATCTTGCAGCATTTAAATGTAGGAAGGCTTTATTTCACCGGAAATTTTTATCTAGCTTTTTATTAATTCTGACTCAAATCTAACACAAACTCCAATGCTTACTCTAAAACTATTCCCAAATCGAACCCTAACCCAAACCCTAACCTAAACCCTAATCTTAACCCTTAAAAAAGCAAATGAAAAATGCGCGGATGAATATTTCTCATTCTCGTTTTATTCTCTTTAAGTTGAAAATTTTCGGTGAAATAGTCACTACCTTAAATGTATTTTGGACATGATCAGTAACTGTGCAGGGATTGATTTAATTGAGCAAAATAAATTCCTTCAAACTCTTCCAAATCGTAATAATTTTGCTTTGTCCAATTGCTCTAAAAACGTGCAAAAATTCATCCAAATGGCTTTAAAATGGCTATTTTCCGAAAAACTTGCAAAAATTGCCTAGCGGCCGGGGGCTTCGCCCCCATAATAGTAACGCGTTTTCTCGTGCACAATTTTTCACAACCAACAACTTTCAAAATTGTTAATACGGGGTTTCTGAAGAAACAAATGTTGTAGCAAAATGAAACTATTACCGCGAAACCCTTTTTGGCTATAATAGCGTGCATTTTCATTGATGGTTAAAATAAATTAACCACAATTGGGTACTGGTTAGTTTTTGAAAAGTTGAACCCCCCCCCCTTTAAAAATTTGTGGGTGCGTTCCTGAATGGATGTGATACAATACTCTGTACAACATCCAATACGTTGGCTGTTGGGTCGCACTGCTCAATAGCGTTTTTAAAATCGTAAAATGTGCGCATATTTCTGTGGGTGGTTAGTGTTACAGCTTGGCTGATGCAATAATATTTTTTTGCTCAAGTCTCGCTGGAATTTTAAAAATCGCGTTATGCTTTTTCATAACAAAGTGAAAACCTGCTAGAAACTCCTAACAGCTTTTTGATTGACGTTGCTTGATTATTTTGATAACTTTTCACGTCCTTTTAACTTCGAGAGCGAAAAACCTCAAAACTGTTAAAAAGAAATAAAAAGAGCATAATGCGCAAAAAAAGTACATAAGTTTTGGTACATAGTTGTTTGACTTGATGAAACATTACACCTAGGATTCTGGAAAGCATAGAACTGAATAAATTAATATTAGTTTTCAATGTGAAGTTATTGTAAACTTAGACTCTGCAATATCACTTACTATAAATTTATAAGAATTTGATTTTTTGCTTCTAAATTTTGTTTGTAAACGTATTTTTTTCCATGCTAACTGCTAAGGCAAGTCTTGGTTTGATTTAGTTTTTAAATTTTGACAAAAATCAGTAGAACTGTCCATTAGGGTTATGAATTTTTCAACTTTTGGAATAAAATTAAATTCCTGGGTTTGCAATCAATGAACTTTTGTATATGAAGTATTTCTTCACTACGTTTTATTCCGAAACGAAAAAAAGCTGGCACACCCAATGCTTTGAAATTTTTAGATTTTTGGTTTATTTTAACATATCAATCAAGCTTTTTTAAGCAATTTCACCGTTTAATTTTTAAAAACTTTTGTAATTACAAGAGGGACAGTAGCCAGAAGGGTCGAGGCAGGGCTGAAACCGTCTTAGAAAAGCTAAAGCAATGATTGGCCTGGCGGACATGCAGATAAAATCGAAAAGCTTAAAGGAACTTTTCTCTGCCCCAAGAATTCGTCTCGCTGCCCAGAGGTGAACTTTTTTTTCAGCTTGGTGTTGACCAGCTTTCCAACCGTAATTCGAGAGCCCCACCTTATGGTATAGTACAAATAATCACAACCAAGCTTTAGAAAATATTGTAGACTAATAATAAAGCAGTGGAGCTGACGTGAACTCTTTGTGTTAACAAAAATTTTTCTTGCAACCAATAAAAAACAAAAGGCCCACAAAATGTTCATAAAGCCAACTTTTAGGTAGGGCTAATGGGCGTATCAATTTGCGTATTAATCGCCAAAAGTTCGATGTATTTTCTCGAGATTGCTCTTTCAGCGTTACATTTAGTTGAACGTGATACAACGATAAAGATTACAAAACAGTAATAAATATCAAGGAGTCAAAATATGGAACTTGGTCCTAAAAAACACAAAAATTGACGTTTAGTCGATTTAAAATAAAATTTAAAAGGTATGTGTTATCTACTTACGATTAAAAAATAAAAAAATTAAAAGTTGTTCATCAAAATTAGTAACTTGCACCAAACAGCACTATTTTCGAATTAAATACGAGGCTGCTTGACTCGATGACCGAGACGTCCCTTCTCAGCTTCCT
Organism: Trididemnum nubilum; assembly: GCA_963965965.1. Taxonomy (NCBI): domain Eukaryota; kingdom Metazoa; phylum Chordata; class Ascidiacea; order Aplousobranchia; family Didemnidae; genus Trididemnum; species Trididemnum nubilum. The sequence goes on along the minus strand of OZ014477.1, from coordinate 33,313,292 downwards.
GCTTCTATTGGCCAATTGCTTCCTTTACGCTATTGAAATTTAATGTGTTTTAGGGCAATTGGTAAATTGCAATTAAACCATTGATTGAGTGATTCTTGTAGCTGCAAACAAGATCAACAAAATAGGCTAAATGTTGGCTGTTGCAATCTTTTCTTTCGATTCTCGGGACATACATTTATTTATTTGAGAAAGCTAAGCATATTTTGGATATCATATTATTGTGTATTTTGCAAAAGCGTTGTAAAATTTTATTTAACTGCTGTGTAAAAAAGCAATGATAGATTATAGTGCCACTTAAAAGACACAAAGTTTGAAAGATAAAATAGGTGAATAGAAGAAATTTCCTTGATAAGAATTCATTGAAAGATTTGTACAAAATGCTTATGAAAAAGCAGATTGTTGGCAGATATCGGAGTCATGGGTTTATTTTTTCGCTTTGACTTTTAGGTTAAATGTTCGATTTGGAAATTTTTTTGTTTTAAAAACTTGCGGTCATTTTCGCGATTGCAAGGGGGCGGGTAATTTTGACATTAAATTAAAAAATAATCAGAATTTCTTTAAATTTAGTGTTTGCCATTGTGACCAAAATAGTTAAGTTTGTTTTGGTTATTCACCAACAATTTAGGTCAATGGCCGAAAAAAAAAAAATAAATAACGTACTAAATTTGGATTTTTTAATGGGATGAAATAACAAAGCCAAGAAGAAAAGCAAATAATTCTGAAAAATTAGTAATGGCATTTGAAGTGATCTAACCTGTGACAAAGCTCGAATCAATTTAACACATTAGCTCATGTCTATAATAATCGTTAAAGGGCTTTTGTGGCTAGTTTTTATATATTTTGATGAGCCTTCCCAGACAAATTTATGCTTAAAGCGGTGTTTTAAGTTTTTGAACCTTTATTCTTTAAGTTTTTCGAACCTTTAATGATTAAATTGTTGCCAGTGAGACAGCAATAGCACCTTAAGAAAAATTTGCTTAGGCAAAATTTTCCTGTTATTTCGAAACAATAAGTCAGTACCAAACTACCTACTGCAAATGTAACTATATGTGAGCAGAAGTTTGATTTAGCTATCAGCATTAGTAAAAAGAGCAAAAATTGACACACGATCCAAGACCTCTTTTTACTGGGCATAACTTTTCATAACATGTCCAAAAACACTGACATTCAGACTCATGGGGCTGATGTTCCATCAGCAGTTGAGATTGCACGATAAAACGTGGTAGCCAATAGAGAAATTCGTATCAAGAAAACAAAAAAAAATTGTCAACATTACAATATCTAGGGGTATAGTTTTTGAAATTTTACCTTAAACGTGCTACTTCTCTTCACGAACAAACTTAATTTGTATGAGTGTCACTTACTGATCAAGTTTGTATATGCTGTACGTAGCTATTTTTGTTCTGTTTTAATGGGTAATTTATCTATGATTATTTAGTGAATCATAAAATTTTTTCGAGGCATTGGTGCGCCAGGTTTTTGCAATGTTTAGCAAAAAAAATTTTTTTCGTCATCAACAGGCAAAAGTTCATCACTTCCAACATCAGGCATTTGTAGACAAAATATCATAACCCTACTGTTCATACATGGGTTTATATCAAGCTATTTAAAAAAGATATAGCAGTGGGCTAGTTGAGGGTGTAGATTAGGTTTGTAGGATATAATGTGTCAATGTTTTGGTCAAGATACGAAATATTGAAAAAATCATATCGGCATTTTCAGATCAAAAAGTTTTGTTTTAGTTGTTTTTATCGGAGAAAAAGGTTACTGCCGAAATATTTGTTTTAACGAGGGTTTTGTTTGTATTGTAACCGCAATTTCAACAATTGCGCTGCGAAGTAAAAATTCAACCAACTCCTTAAAACTTGAAGCGAGACCTTGGCATTTTCAGATCAAAAAGTTTTGTTTTTGTTGTTTTAATAATAGAAAAAGATTACTGCCGAAATAATTGTTTTGACGAGGGTTTTGTTAGTAAGCGCAATTTAACAATTGCGCTGCGCTGCGAATTGAAAATTCTACTAACTCCTTAAAACTTGAAGTGAGAAGTTGGCAGAGTTGTAAAATTTTGATTGACATTTTATTGACACCTTTTCAAGCAATTAAATTTTGAAACCCTTAATCACAAACCTGATCAAGTTAATGGATCATTAAGAAATTGAAAGCAGTGTATTTCAGATCTGACTATCAACAACCTCAAACACGCTTAACGCAATTGTGAAGTTCTTTAATTCAGCAAAGTTGGATTTTTTCGCCAAGTCCCCGAATATCGCTTGCGGTATCATATTCTAATTTTATTTTTACTTTTTATGCTAAAAAGCTAAAAGAGCTAAAGAGCTTTGAACATCAAAGGACATCAAAGGTTGGATTTTTTATTTTCCCGGAATTTTAGCTTTGCGGAAAGCTAGAAAAGTTTTAAAAAGATCCGAAAATTTCGGAAAATTTCCTGAACTTCGCAATAAGTCAATCAAACATTATTTTTTTGCAACATTTTTTAAATTGTTGAATATCTTAAAACACTGTGACATCTATAATAGGCTGCTAGCTTTTCGTTTGAGGCATGACAGAATGAATGGGACATTTTTGGCATCGTTTTTTAGAAAAGCAACCACGGCTTATTTATAGTACAAACCCAGTTCAACTAAACTAGCCAATTGTCTCAATTTTAAACATTCAGATTGCCTTAGTAGATGATGCAGATCGTTACTTAGTTTGATTCTCAAAAGTTTGGTCATATCAATACTATTCTCATCAGTCCGAAATTTCGGCTACTTACAAAGTAGCATCTAGCTATTAATTTTGACGCTGAGACTGAAACATAAAGAACCTAAAAATATATAGTAGCAAAACCTGCACAATCGGTTATCGAAATGTATGAAAATTTTTCGGGATCCCAACATTTCATGGGAGGAAACTCTTATCAAAAGCGAAAAGGCCTACGACAAATATCAAAAAATGGCGTGTAAGAAAAGAATCCGAACTCGAAAAAAATACCAGATCTTGTTTTAATCGAAAAGGATCAATGCTAATTTTAACCCATAAAGTTAACGACAAATTCCAAAACCGCAAAGAATAACGTCAAAAAAGAATTTTGGTTAACCTATTTAAAATTTTTTGGTAAAATTTCGCAGCCATACTCTATGTAAATTTAAAGCTTAATTAGTTGTGTGATAATTTACGAAGTGACTTGGCGCACGGAACGTGCGCGGTTAAATAAACAAAGATTCCAGTGACGTCACTCGTTTTTGGAAATTTTTCTTTTGGTTATTACAGTTATAGGTTTGGGTTAGGATTTAGGTTAGGCTTTGGGTTAGGGCTAGGATTAGGGTTAAGGTTAGGGTTAGGGCTTTGGGTTAGTTTTTTAGGCTTTAATACGAAATGTCTACGCGCACGGAACGTGCGCCAAGCCTTTTCCGATAATTTATTATTCTTCGCTTTTTTCCCAACGTTTTTGAAACATTTTATTAAGAACAATGTACGAAGAAATTAATGATAACCTATAGGCAGTATCCAAAGTCTTTAAAGCTAGATTGATTGTGTCTCCAAGACTCTGAATACTGTCTATAGCTTATCACTAATTTTTGAAACAATAAGCGTAAATGTCACTGTAGCTACCCAACTCTTACCAATAAATACAACAAGGTCAGCCGTTTCAAATTGTTTTCTTTCTTCCATGGTAATAGTGTACCATCAACGTATATCTATATTACGTTCAATGTAGCTTAATCTGTAACATGTAGCGGTAACAAAATCAAACAAAATTTTCCATTATAATCGCTATATTGTGTGTAAAGCGTGTAACGAGTTTGCAAGACCCATCTTTTCGTCATTGCGCTTGTGGGCAACAAAACTCTTCTTAAAGAAAATGTTGCAAGCCGTTGGCAACACTGTGTTCGATTTGACCGGCCGGAGATTTGAAACTCAGACCTTCCGCTCCAGGACGAACTAGCTACCACTCGACCAACAATAAAAATGCAAATATTTTACATGAGTTTTAAGTCTACTTTTACACCAGAGGATTGCCATGAAATTACTACGAACAGTACTTACCACCAAGAACAGGGTAAAAACCCAAGCTTGGCCTCTACATGCGTTTTAACTTTTTTTGTCTTTTTTTTACAACAATTATTATTTTTTAGTAAAAAAAACAACAAGTAGTTAGCTTTGAAAAAAAATTTCATTTTTGTGTTCAAAAATCAAATTGACGTATAATGAGCTTAACTACTTTCAATGCTGCTTGTCAAAGAACTAGAAAAGTAGCGAAAACCAATTTTAATGTATTTGGGTTGACCCGTCGAAGAATCAAACTTAACTATCAAAAGATCTATACTTTGATTGGCAGAGCAGGTGCCTTATTTACAAAGTCTTGGTTATTTAAAAATTTATGAAAATACATACAGGCTTTGAATGTAATGCAACTTTTACGAGCCATTTTCGAATTATTTTGCTCCAAGCAACAGCACGACTTTTTACAAAAAAGTGCTGCATTAATTAATTTAGCTGCGCTTGGTTTGTCCAATCATGGACAGTGACGTAGCTGGGGCGAGGGGGCGGCCTGCCTCGGGTGACACCATTTTGAGGTGACTCCATATTATGATGTGAAACCATTACTTCTCTGATTTGTGTTAAAGACCTTGTTTTTTTATTTTGTTTGGTCTCCAACCTCATTTGCACCAAAAACCCAGCAATTTTACGACAAAGACTTTTTTTTTGGTCTTCCCCTATTTCTGGACCGAAAAAGGGTGAGACCACAAAATGCCACCCCGGGTGCCACCTTCCTTAGCAACGCCACTGATCATGAAAACAAACTCGTAATTGTAATCAGGTGCGTTGAGAAGGGAGCAAGGGGAGACGGAATGTCTTAACCCAGGATTTTTTCGAGGGCCCATGCTGCTTTGGTCCGAAAAAAATAAGATTGTGAAATTTTGAGGAAAACATCTCACACCACAATCGGAAGAAAATCATGCTCAATTTGAGTGAAGATATTGATTTTTTTTTTTTTTTTTCGTCTTCGCCTTAAAGCTTAAAAGTAAATAAGCTGCTCCGTTTAGAAATTCTCTATTTCGTTTCGGATTTGTTTCCGGGTCCGAAATTCCTCTCAAAGGCCTTTCTTGTACAGTAGTTGCTATTGCTGTAATGCATATTTATTCTCCTGTCACCGGACAGCGTCCGACGCTAACTATTGCACGATCAGCCCACTTTACGTTGTAGTGACTACTTTGAGTTTGGAGAAATTCTCATCTGCTTAGGAGTTTCTTGTGATCCAACGTTCCTATGGACTTCTTCAAATTCTTGTGCACTGAACTTACTGCATTTTCGAAGCCATCAAGCAGAGATACTCATCGTAAAGTATTTTATCCAAGGAAGCAACAACGTGACCAGGGTTTGGGTTGAACCGAGATCATGCGATTGTGGCCGTCTTAAATACGACGCTTTATTCTTTCGGCGACGCTGCCGACACTAACTGCTGCCGCCGTCTTGTTAATATGACCAGTCAGCAAAAAGAAGACCCACTCGATTAACTGATCGATATTAAGCATATATCAAACAACTTAATTATAATATTTAATTTAAGGCAATCGAATACACCTACAACGATTTAATGCATTGCTGCAGGGAACTGCAGGCCTACGGTTGCAAGATTTAAAAATGTGCTAGAAATCTGAACTGTTTTGTCAGATAATTTTTGTTAAAATGCACAGCTACACAACTAATACTTTTTTTTGCAGCGACTTCTCCTCTTCGGTTGTTGGTTAAGTTTCTCACTCTGTCGTATTTCTTGTTTTGTAAGCAATTTAAATAGCACTTGACTATTGGACCGTATTCAACTGAGGCTTAAGTCCAAGTCTACACGAAGCGTAAATAGCGTGAGCGTTCGAGCATATCTTGAGTTTTTTTTCATTAACTGGCAGCTTGTACGTTGTTAAGGTGGTACGCCGAATGCACGGAATTTTTCTTCAAAACAAACTAAGAATACGTTCCTACGCTTACGATTTCACGCACTGTGTAGATCGGGGACATCACCAAAAGGTGGAAATCGTCTTAAAAAGCGGTTAGGTTTGGGTTAGGATAAGTTCTAAACCAACCCTGACCTGAATCCTAACCCAAATCTAACTCTAACCTGCTTTTTAACACAATTTCCCTCTTTTCCCAAGGTAAAAAAGTAAGAAAAGGCTGAAATCGTGTGTAAAGGCTGGTTAGGGTTAAATTAGGATTTACCCTAACCCAAACCTCAACCACTTTATCCTGCTTTTCCACCTTTTAAGCACGATTTCCGCCTTTTCCTGCTTTTCTGCTTTTTAGTCATGTCTGTAGATCGGGCCTTTCTCTTATCATTGCTGTAGTAAAAAATGGCATTATGTAACTCAAAATTTGGTTCTCAAAATTTCACTCGCCGCAGCCAAATTTTCAGATTTGGTTGTAGGCTACTCACTGCTAACAGTTCGAAATCGCTTTTGTTAATCTTCGAAAACTTTTGCTAAATTATGCCTTTGGTGATGTCACGAAACAGCGAAATGCAGGGTTGCCAATGAAGCAGAGTGAAACGGATTAAATCATATTTTCGCAAAAAAGCGAAATTGTGAGAAAAGATTTGGGGCACGTGTTTATTACCTCAAGTGGTACTCATTTCTTCAATAAAACCGATTTCGAGCTGTATCTCTTTGATCAATCAAGAATTAATGCAGTCCTCGAGCCGAAAACAGGACATTTTCGAGGACTTGTAGACTTCGAGGCCAAGGCCAAGAACTTTAAAAAGCGTATTCGAGGCTAAGAACGATCTCTAGCACTCCACCTCTGTTAAATGCTTTTCGTCTGACAATAAATCACTAATATCATCTCTCAAAATTCTACCTTTTATCTAAATTTGATCAAATTCCCGGAGGGTTAATGTACTGTGCTTCAGTATAATTTGTAGTGGTCATTTAGTCGGTAGCAGACTGATAAGCTAAGTCACTGACGTAAGTCGATCGGCCCTTTAACTCTAAGAAAAATACTTAGATTTGCTAACTTATTTTCATTTTTAACGTTAACTTTAACTCTAAGTCGCTGCATTATAATGACCTTTTCTATCCAAACCCGTCAATGCTAAGGTGTGGCATAAAGTTTTAATGGAAAATTTTGGAAGAACTTTTTTTGCGGTTCAACGCGAATTCAAAGCTCATCTGGCTTGACGTTGTCTCAAAAGGCATAAAATGACTAAGAAAGCACAATTCTTTAATTACTTTTGAATAACTGGTTTATTGGTAATGATCCACTTACAAAAAGTTGTTGCGGCCAATTCTAAGCTGCATTACTTGTTTTTCTAGGTGTTGGATTATTTTTTCAAATTTACTATGTTTACGCTTTTTCTCGATTCAGTTATCGTAAGTGTATTGAAGTAGATTTTTCTTATTGACATTTTCAATTTTTGCACTGAAGTGAAAATTTACTTATCTCTCTCTTCAATAATAATAAACGCAACACCCGTAAATACCTTAACTCCTAACGATTGACTATTGACAGGCCCTTTAAACTCTACCTTTTGGTAGCATAAATTTCTTGAAAAGATGTCAAAAAATAAATCAACCACCCCATGAGTTCAGAGCCAAATTTACATCGCGCGCGGCTGCGTCATTTTTGGGATTTTCGCTACTCTCAACAATCATTGAACTCATAAAAACCCTCTTAATCTATTAGTCATGGCAACTATTAGTATAGAGGTTTCCAAAGCAGGATGGCGTTGTGTAAATAAAACTCCCATTAGTCGAGATCATTCTACGAAAATTCAATCATATTATTCCATTTGACAATTTTTCGCAGTATGTTTGGGAGGATAGAATCAACCAAGTATTGGCTACTGTTAAGTTATAAAATACCCCCATCCAAAAAATGCCAATATGGTCTGGAGGCAAAGACTCCAGCTGCAGGACGATTTTTGTAGATTTTCGGAAAAATAGCCATGTTAATTCCATTTGAAACACACTTTGAACGTTTTTAGAGCAACTTGAAAAAACCTAATTGCAAAGATCTGGAAGCGAGTACTGTAGAAGACTCAAAGTGTCGAGTCTCTTTTATTTTTAGGCCAAGTCTAAAACACGTTTAAACGCTAGCCTTTTTATTCAAATTTTCTAAGTGACTTGGCTTAAGAGGAGGCTAAGCCATTTTACCCTACACCCTGGTTGTACAACTGAATCCCAGCATACAGTTTAGTGTCCACTTCGATAATTCCAGTTTCCAAAGCCCAATCCACGACACGATTCCTACCTCTGAGTCATAGCGGACTATGTTTGAATTAATTTTTGCCACAGAAACTGAAACGGCTCAAATCACTCGTGCTGCAATTTTTTTTTGATATGCTATCATTGCAAGTTTCTTTGCGGTCTCACTCTTAGGCTAAGTCTTTTCACTGAATTGATTTTGAGTAATCAAGGTGACAAATTACAACATAACAAACACCATTCAAACATTTACTTTGGCAAAAAAATTACTAGATTATCCCGAAAAATTACTATCAGTAGATCCGAGTAAAAATCATTAGATCTCATGAAAAATCACTACGGGAGGCACTTGTGTAATAGAAAAATTCTTCTTCAGATTTTTTTCTCATTACGTTATACAATAGTACAATAGATTATCTAATACTCTAGTGACTATGGCAACTGTTATGTAACAACTTTTCATACACCTCAATCCTAAGACAACTGTTATGAACAGATTGTGTAAATGGAGTTGAGTTCAAGAGTTTAAAATAATCCGCAGCTTTACGAAAAGTAATTTGTGGCGTGTTCAACCTCCAACTCTGAAACACTTTCATATAACGAAATTTTTTATGATTGAAACTATTGCATAATTTAATCAAACTGTTGCTAAGTTACGAGTGCAGAAAAAAGATTTTTGGTAGCAGCAAACAATCATAATTGCTCAATAGCGCCACGCAACGGCACAATGTATATCACATACTTGAATACTTCACAACTTCAAAACTGGTTTGTCACTTACTTGATAAACCAAATTTATGCATTTACAGATTTGCAGCGTGTATACTACGGATTAATTGCGACTATTTGAGATAAAATTCGATTAATATTATTTAAATGTTTTTTAAATTGAAGAGTATATATGGTTTCGGACAGTCTACTTATACATGGGGGAGGACGAAAAGTCCCAAACGTTGCTTTTTTGATTCAAGTCAAAAATGAGCATGTTGCTGCCAATTTTTACGGAAAATTAGCGACAATTTTGAATGTTTATGCGGTCTAAATTTTTGTTTTAGTCTGATCCTTATAGTTACCCCGAGTTCAGACACTAAGTCATCTAGAGTTTTGAAGTCTCATAGTTTATCTTCTTTATCGACTATTACACATGACTATTGATGCATATTTTCAGAATCCGTGCCGGTTTGTAAAGTTTTTTCAACTGAACACTTCAAACGATTGCACCAGACACTGTGGCGTAAGTTCTTATTTTTGTATAGGCATGGTATTTTCGTTTTTTTTTTTTAATCCTGTTTAGTTCATAATTATTTCTCGTGTTTATGCTATAACGTATATTGTTTTGCTTCTGTGTCCTTTTTTGGTTTGTTGTTGTTTGTTTGTTGTGCTACTATTGTTCTTTTGATCAGCTTCTGTTTTTATACTTCATTATTATCTACACCTAATTTAGATACTGTATAACAATTAGGCTACCTGGTTTTTGTTTAGCGCTTTACTCAAATTAATAAGTGTGATACATAAATTGCAAACACACAAAAATTAAAAGTGATAACATCAAGCTATAATATCAAAATCCAAAACCAAAAAAACGCATATCTAGTCGCATTATAGCACATTAAAAGACATGAGATGGAACTGTGCGAGCAACCAGTGAACGACCGATGCATGTTAAATTATGTGATTCTAAATAAAATTCGTTTTCCCGTTAAGAGAGCTATTCAAAAATATTTTCTAATGGGGGTTGGTATTTAATAAACAGTATCAAAATATGTTTATCAACAGCATGGTGACTGATCCAAATAAAACAATATTTTACTAGCTCAAACCATTTAATGATCAATTGTTGGGGTGCACATTTGGGGTTTCCAAAGAGTCGCCCCGAAATGTTTATTATTTTCTTGAATATCTATTAACATTAAAAGCATTTGTTCTCTAGCTTAAGTTGCTTAAAAGCAATTTTTTGTGGTCCATTTTGAAGAGTTTTCGGGATGTAGCACCCCATGTTGTTTTTTTTTGAACATTTTCCGATTTTTTGGTCCGAGTCTAAAAGAACAATTTCCGACTTGATGGCTGGAACAAATCCGCTCATCGCGAAGAATTTTACCTATTTCAAATTCATGATTCACCTAAAGTTAGTAACCTAGTAGGTGCTTACATTAAAACTATAAACAGCAGATTGCTCTCCCGTTTCGTGTTACGCCAGTGATCTACAATTGTTAAAACGCGAACAAAGAGAAAATCAATTTGCCTTTGCATGATTATATATAGCAGGAAAAAAAAATTCATCGCAGAAATTGTCGCTGGAGGCTATTTGACCACTCACTGTACGTTCGTATATCTCATTGGCAAAACTAAAATACGTACAAGACAGCCACTGCGTATAACGTATTTAATCACTTAAAAACACCGTGTTTTTTTTAACGACCAATTTAAAGAGCTCGTATTGTTTTTGATATCGGTAGAAATTCAAAAAACAAATATTTTAACAAGTTTGGAAGTACCACCCCCCAGTAACTTCTCCCTAAGAAACCCCCAAACTGAATTTTTTGAAGGCTTAGTTAGACTAAAGCTAGAGCGCTTTTTTTATCTCTGTCGATATAATCTATTTTGTTTGTTAATAACGGCAATTTTAGACCATTAATGTATCTCGGAAAGACGAACGGGACGGTTAACTAGGGTGGGTGCACCCAAAAAATAAGTTATAAGAGTTTTTGTTTTTTATATATCAACAGAGATCAAAAAAAAGCGCTCTAGCTTTAGTCTAAGCCTTCAAAAAATTCAGTTTGGGGGTTTCTTAGGGAGGAGTTACTGGGGGGTGGTACTTCCAAACTTGTTAAAATATTTGTTTTTTGAATTTCTACCGATATCAAAAACAATACCAGCTCTTTAAATTGGTCGTTAAAAATTTTTTTTGGGGGGGTTTCCGCGAGGATGGCTCCAAAAAATATCAAATTAAATCAAATTTCTGAGGACAAACTGTGTTTGTAGCTCGACAACGTCATACAAAAATTAGATTTTGGTGTTTTGCCGTTTAGGAGAGGAATACCGTACAAAAAACTCATCGCGGCCAAAAGTGGGTTGGTTAGGATAAAAGGATATCTAAAGGCGTATTCATTATGCAATAACCACGTAAAATTTTTTGCCGTACTTACGCTGTTTTTGGATGAAACCGGTTTATAAGCCAAATTTTCGGGGCGGTTCTCGGGCCCTAAAATCTTAGTCTTAAACCTATTGCCTCAAAATTTGCTGCCAACAAGCATCTGACATTATTAATTTCAAATTGTTTTCAAACTTTAATGAAGTTTTACTTTTGCTTGTATTGTAATTCGAGAACGGTAAGGCCAAAGTAAAAGTCTGAAACTTCAAACTTGCTGGTGTCAAAATGGACAAGTAAAAACAAATTAAGAAACACGCGATGCAAGCGTCGGCTGTTCCAACAATAACATTGCATCTCATCTTTGTATCGTGGACATGATGTAGGAACAGTTTTCCCAGCTCAATTCGTCATTGAAGCTAGATTGGTCGGTGTAGTTTCTTTTTTAGAACGGAGTAGCAACGGAACATGAAACAAGGATCCAATTAACATAAAAGATGTAGCGACGACATAACCCAAGTGTACGTTCTTAAAAGTGTCGATAACGAAACCTGAAAAAACATCATATTCTATTCGTCTGATACATTAACTGAAATTTTGAAGAAAAACATATGGGTTTCAGTTTAGCGCAAAATTTGGTCTGAAAAATTAGGTGGAAAATAAATGACGTTTATGTTTGAATAAAAAAAGGCTTTATACTTTATTCCTTAACTATTCTCAATTAAAAAAAAGCCACTCAAGTTAAAGCAACATTCTAACCAAACCGATTATTTAAAATGTGAAACCGTATTTTTGTTATACATAAAACTCTCCCTAGCACGTTTCTTCACTCTGCTGACAACAAAAAGAAGGATTCTCGTTTAGAATTAATGTTAAAATAGATTAGGACGGTGTTCTAACTTATTTGAGTGATTTTTTTATGCGGCACCAATGTGTGACCCTTTTCTATGTGTAACCTTTAAGTAGGTGACGAAATAAGAAAGCTGCAAAGCAGTGTAATTAAGCTGATAGTAGAAACAGGGTTTCAAGTTTTAAATTATTGTTATGCTTTAAATGTGTTGACCTAATTTGAGTTCTTTTTATGGTTTGAAATTGAAAATGGTTTTGGAATTGACCAAAACGCACTTGTTTTAGGTATGTTTCATTTATATTCGGCTTTAATTGCAGCTTTGTTTTTGTTTGCGACTTTAGACAGATGAGGATTGATTTGCTCATTACTAGCAAAAGGTTAAACCTAGAAAGTTTAAATTTGAACTCCCGGTATGAGTTAGTGAAAGCATCATGTGCGTAAATTTCAATGATCTTAGGTCACGTGATCGTAAATTGAAACACCAAAAAACATAAAAAACTGCGATTTTTGGTTTGAAAATTTATTATTTCGCTTATAACTCAAAAACCACTCGACATGCAAAACTGGAATTTGGACATTATGCGGTTCTTGTAAATGCTTATTGCAAACCGAGTTTGGGGACGCCCGGTCACGTAAGCAAAATTTTACCCGCCGAAACTAGGCAAAAAGTTGACGAATTTAAACCGATATATCGCGTTAATTGCTGATGTCGATGAAACATGGTTTGCAATTTTTGAGCACACTATCAACCACCTTTTTTTGGTTATGTTTGTTTAACCCAATTTGAAACCGCTAAACACACTGCATTTAAAGTTTGAGCGATTGAAGATATCCGGGAAAACTTTTGGGCGATTAAAATTGGAAGTGCCAGGTCAGGAAACTACTCCTCAATCGGGTCCTCCCAAATTTTGAACTTTTAAACCGTTAGAGCTAGGTGGATAAAATTTTTGAACTGGTTGATATTAGAAATAAATTAAATCTAAGAAAAATTGGAGGCGCCACTATGGATTTATCTCCCCCCAAACGGGCCCTCCGAAATTCAAACTTTTTAACCTTTTAAGCTGGACACATGAAACTTTTAAGATAAGTAAATACAAAAAAAAAAGAAAGTTTGACAAAATTTGGGAATACCAAACTAGAGGGTTTCCACTCAAATGGGGCCGCCAAAATTCAATTTTTTTAATCACTCACCCGATCCATATGAAATTTTAGAGTTGGCAAATATGAAGAAACCATAAAAATTGACGAAATTTGGAGGTACCGAAAAAGGAATCTTCCTCACATGGGGCCGCAAAACTTCAAACGTTTTAATAGTTTAAGCAGATCCAAATTTTTGGGACAGGCAAACATGAAAAAAAGATAAAATTTTACAAAATTTGGGGCCCCAAAATGGAGGATCCCTCAATTGCCTAATTCAAAATTCAAACTTTTCAATCATTAAAGCTAGATTCATGAAACATTTAGATTAGGTAAATACTGTAAAAATGACTAATTTAGCGTGCAACGAATGGGAAGTCCTCCTCCCACGGATCCGTCATAACTTTTAATCACTCACATTAGACCCAAATTTTTTTCAAGATTAGTAAAAATATAAAATAAAAAGATTTGAGGATCTCACACTATAAGGGTCTTCCAATTAAGTTAACACTTACCCCCATTAATTACAAACGCTATACAAATTAAATCTATTGCATAGTATAAATCAAAGATTAAAGAGAATAAAATTTAGTTTATGAAATATGAATTAATGAAAGCGTCATGTGCACAATTTTCAATGATCTTAGGTCACGTGATCGTAAATTGACACACCAAAAAACATAAAAAAAGGCGATTTTTAGTTTGAAATTTTATTAAATCGCGTATTACTCAAAAACCATTTGACGAGCAACACTAAAATTTGGACATAATGTGGTTCTTGTGAATACTTAATGCAAACCGAGTTTGTGGGCGATCGATCACGTGAGCAAAATTTTACTGGCCGAAACTTGGCATAAAGTTGACGAATTTCAACCGATATATCGCGGTAATTACCGATATTGCTAAAAAATGGTTTGCGATTTTTGAGCACACGATCAACCGCCTTCCTTTGGTCATGTTTGTTTACCTCAATTTAAGTACTATTTTTTTTCATTTTTTTTCTTATTCTTCTCCGGTTATCTACTTTTTAACCGTTAAACGCACTGTATTCAAATGCCACTGGATCATATGTCGCACGTGCTTAGAGCCATCTGAAAAAACTAAATTTTTAACTTTTAAAAGCTAATTAAAAAACTAATTTGTTCAATCCTCATTTGACTTTTAATTTCAGTCCAAACCACGGTTAAGACCTAGCATTTCGGTGCTAAATATTGTAAGTGATTTAGCCCAAGTAGGAGAAAGTACGGCGCATTGCCTCCTGCAATATTTTAGCATTAAATAATAATGCACTGGTAGATTTTCCTTAGAAATTTTTGTTTTTTCTTGAAAATAGCCAGTTATAAGAAATACATTTACGGCTAGGGGGCCCCAGGTCCTCTCAATTTAAATTCAGCAATTTTTGCAATGAGCAATTCCTCTAGCTATTTTTTCTTAAAAGTATTTTTTCTTGTAAAAACTGGCGAAGTGGAAAATAAGTGTTATTGAAAAATGGCAGAATAGGTGGTTAGACGTACTTACAAGCATGTTATTGCTCAAGCCTGATTTACATTGCGTGGGGCTCCAGGTACTTTAGGGATTTTTGCAGCATTTTCTCGCCAAAAATAGGTGAAGACCAAATGAATGTCTTACGATCTGAGCGCGGGGCTCCTGACACTTTGTCCTATAATAAATTCGGCCCTGGTTTTTGCATTATGCTTATAAAACGGTTAGATGAGGGCCTGAGGTTGCAACTTTTAGGACAAAACCCTTAATTTTACTCGGGTTTTACATTTAGATTGGTTGCCAAAAATTGAATTGAGGGGACCCAGGCCCTCTGGTTGTCAATATTATTGTTAAATACAGTTACAGACATGTACTGTTGTACGCTAAGATGCTAAAAGAGACTAAAACTGAAGAAACAATATACACTTTTGTCACATTTTTATCAAAAATGTCATTCAATTGGGGAGGGGGGCAGGCCCCCCCTGCCAACGCCTATGGAAAGCAGTGTATTTTAGATATGACTATCAACGACCTTAAACACACTTAACACAATTGTGAAGTTTTTTGGTTCAGTAAAGTTAACTACTTTCGCGAAGTTCCCTAATATCACTGGCGATGTCACATTCTAGTTTTACGAATTGAAATTATTGTATTAATTTTTTTTTCTCTAGTTAAACTGCTACATGTGTTACTAACGTCCGTTGCAGCCATAGTCAACTTTTTTACATGTAAAACTTTTAGGAAAGCTCTATTTCACTGGACATTTTTATCTCCTTTTTATTAATTACCGTAGGCTTTGGAATTGTTTTTTCAATTTTAATACCCCCTGAAAAAACAAACGAGTCGGTTTAAAACAATTTCGGGAAAAATCCGCATCTGGCAACCATGATTGTAAGATTTAAATGTCAACCGTGATTTTATTTGTAACAATTATGTTTATCACAACTCAAAAAACGTTTCTTTTGTGACTAAATCATGTTTGAAAATTTTCACAAAAACGACTGCAAAACTTCACGTAAAAATGTTTTGCAATCGTGTAGCAATTTTTCGGTATAAACACTGCTCGCGTTTCTGCGTTGTACCGTGAATAATTGAAATTCACACGAAACATTGCAAGAACGCGAACTGAGTGAAAAATTGCATCGGTGGTTTAAAAATTTTCACAAAATACACATCTTGACTTTATATGATTGGTCCATATTTATCCTCCACTAGCGAGGAAGAGACAAAGTAGCTTTTATCTTAAACGAATTGTCATCACCCGATTAGGAGTTGACCGTATTTTCCTATTGATTTCCTGGTTTTCCTATTGATGGTTGACTTTTACGTAAATTTGCTGCTTGTTAAAAGCCATCTAGCACAGATAATTATCGTAAAACGTCTTATTCAAGAACCCAACAACGTACCAGGGTAGGGGTTGAATTGACATCCAGTGCCCAAAGTCGTCATAAAAACTACGCTTTTGCCCTTCGATTACGCTGCCGACAATTACAGACACAACAATCATATTGCAATTATACAAAACAGCACTTACCGGTTAAAGGAACTAAGCCAGCTCCAAGAAGTGTGTAGATGAATCCTGTTAGACTGATCCCCCAATGCAAATCCGCATTTCCCACTACAGCGGAAACAATTGGAACGACCATAATATTGCATGTGCTCATCGTAACCGAACAGATAGCGCAATTTATGAATAACCAAGTGTAACTGGTTATGAACCAAACGGTTGCTATGCAAACTGCAGATGTGATTGAACAAATAAACAAAAGCCAAACGATATTTTCGGCCATGAAGTCTCCAACAACACCAATCAATATTCGTGTCACGAGACTGCAGCTACAAAAAACTGTCAACGTAAGAGAAGATTTCATGTGATCTGCATTTTCAAAAGTATTAGCGAGAGGAACAAGGAAAGCCAAGTACGCTCTGTAGCCTCCAAAAGTAAATAGAAGAATGAATACAGCAATCCAAATCTTGGAAAGTTTTGTTAGCCTTACAGCATTGTTCAGTATGGCGTGTAGGGAAGTTTTCTCGGTAGATTCAGTTGACTTGTCAGTGATTAAATGAATTGGTCTCATCAACGCTGACGCAACCACGCATTGCAAAGACAAACCACCAACCAGTAAAATTGCTCCATTAATGCCATAATAGTCGACCAAAAATTGAACCAACGGAGCCAAGCTTAAAGTCCCGACTGCAGCTCCAGTCTGGGCTATGCCAAAGGCAAAGTATTTTTTTGTGTCAAAGTAACGCGCGAGCATGACAAAATTAGAAACTGTCAGATAGCCCAATGCAAATCCTGTCAATAAATAGAAAAGAGTGGTTATACTTCACCGAAAAATTTCAAGTTAAAGGTAATAAAAGTCATTAAGGTTTATTTATCTGCGCATTTGTCATTTACGTTTTTGATGTTACCTAGGGTTTGAAAAGTAAAGTTAGATTTGGGGTTAGGTTTAAGTAAGGATATAAGTTTAACTAGGTTTGGGTTGGGAATTAACAAAAACGTGGATAAAATTTTTAGTGAAACAAAAACCAGCCCCTCAAAAAAGTTTTTCCGCTACTTCATTCTTCGTTTGAGGGATTGCCCTTCCGGGCCATCTCACATGTCTTCAATTGTTGCGAGAATTCGTAAGCAACCATTTTATTTTAATGGACATGTTATCAATTTATTGAAATTTGGATTTATGTTTTGTTTAGGGATCTATTTAGTTGTTTATCAGTCAGAGGTATCACTTCAACTGCGCTTTGTGAGGTATACTCGTACCAGTCGTCCGTGAGCAATGGTGACTGGTAAAGTATATGGTTTGTAGCAAAAACGTAGCCAGGATTTTTATTAAATGAAGGGTCAAGGCCGCTAATCACCTGCGATAACGGCGGCAAGCATTGTCGAAAGGAGTTTTTATGCATCAAAAAATACTCTAAAGTACTCTACTCTTTTTTGTACTCTACAAAAAATACTCTACTCTAGATCTAAAGCCCGAATTAAAATTTTTGCAATGTCTGAAAAAAAATTTTAGGCAGTGCAGTTCAGAGAAATTTCGGACACGGAGGAAAAGAAAAAAAAGAAAGCCTTATAAAGTGTACATTCAGACATTTTAGATAAATACCAAGAAAAGTTTTACTCCAGTTTGAGGTCAACTTTTCTAACAAATCTTTGTAAAAGAGATTACCAGTAGCTGAAAGCAAATATACTAAACTTATATTTTTTTTGCTTATTATATTGAAAAAACTAAGGCATAAAGTAATAAGTGACCTTGAATGGCAACATGCAAACAAACGAGTCGAAATCTATCGCTATATGGCTAAAAAAATCTGAACTTGTTTTTTTCCTTCCAACTGGTGCAGTTGTTTTACCATAGTACAATACAAGTCAAAAGCCACAGGTTTATTTTTGGTTCATTAGTTGACCATGGTTTTAACGTTATAATTTATTTTTTACACTATTACCACGGTCCAGTTTGGGGGCATCGTACTTACAATATCTTCAGTAGTAATTTGCAAACAGTAAAATACCAAACTCGGCAAGTTTTAGAGGCAGCTTTATTATCATCATGATTCCAAATTTTGGTTTATTTCGGGCTCGGTTATTTATTTAGTTAAAAATATGCTGTTCGATAAATTTGAAACTTTTTTTTAGCCAATTTTTTTAATAATTTGCCGGCGGTAAAACAGTGATGGCAATTGTATATTTTAAGTTTGTATGTGATCAATGACCATTGCATTAAATTCAGAAAAATTGTTAAGTAAGGTTGATGGGTTGCAACGTTTGCACCTAAAACTCTTAAAAGAGGTGTTTTATTGCTAGCATTGACATTTATTGCTAGATTATATTATTGCTAGATTGACGTTAGGCTAGGAAAATTGGTTGATAACGCTACCAACAAGGTCTATAGCTACATCTATTAATAGCTACGATTGTGAGCCAAAAAATGAGGATTAATCTAAAATATACAGTATTTTCACCCAGGGGCGTATTTAGGGGGGGCTATTGGGCCATGGCCCCCCCTTTGGGTCGCCAGGATTGCAAAATTGCATAGAAAAGTGAGCAAAATTGAGGCATGCCCCCCCTTTGCAAGTTGGGCATCAGGCTTTGGGCTCGAAATCACCTGATATTGGGCGAAAAATGGGACGAAATTTGAGGAAAGACCTTTTTTTTTTTGCTCTTCACCTGATTTTGGGCGAAAAATGGGACGAAATTTGAGTGTGACAATTTCAAATTCTGATGTATGTTCCTCTCAAATTTTCTAAAGTTTCTGGCCCCCCCCCCACCCCCTTTTCAAAATCCTGCGTACGCTACTGTTTTCACCAAATTTTAGCTTTCTACGATGCACAGTTTCTGCGAAATTTCATTTCAAAATTTGAGAGATCTCTCCAAACGTGTTTTCAGTTAAAATTTCATCTTTAAAATTTCTGCACAGGTAAAGGTTTAAAAATTTTTATTGAGTTAGACGTATAATTAATAGAGACAAGGTTTGTTTTCGCTAAATAAACACAAACAAAGCTACGACAATAAAGATGTATCATAAATGCAGAGAGCTTAGAACTGACCATATTATTTGATCTTCAATTCGAGCAGCTACCATGTGAAAAAAAGCAAAGCAGTTGCATTTAAAACACGGATTTTTGCGAATAAAATAAAGGTACCAATGCATCAAAACCAATTATTAAACCACGATGTAACTGCTATGAATTTTTAGTTACAGTATTGCTGGTAATTGTTATTGATATGATTCCAGCATTAGCTGTTCTACTTCTTTATAGTGTTTTTTGAATATCAAAAACAATTCGTTTTAAAGCTTCTTCTAACTTTCGTTGCAGATTTTTACACCTTTGTATCTAATTGATCTTTGAAATCTGTAAACGTTAGCTCTATAATTGGTTAGGTACAGCAAAATTACTGTGGGGTGACCAAGAGGAACGAGATGAATTTGTGATAGTTTTATAAACCAGTAATTAAAAATAAAATGGTAGTGCGCAATTGTTCAGTTAAACCATAAATTTTCAAAAATAAATTTTCTACAATAAGCATTTCGACCATTTACTGAAGCCCTAAAACTTTAATTTTTTACTCTGAGGGCGAGGGAAGGCTGAAATAGCAGAGTCGGAGGAAGGTGGCTAAAGATTGTTTTTTTGTTGCTATTTTGTAGGTAGAAGAAAGTTAGTAAGTTAACTGTAGTACCAAAACCAAAAAGCTCTTTGATTGAAAAAAACAATTAATGCTACGTTGGACCTTTGAGCATCAAATAAGCTAGCGGTATTTGTTTGGAAAAAGATGAGCACCAGTTGGCCAGGTTGATTATTTTGTTCAGCAGAGGAACTTGCAACGCTAACAAGTACGGAACGGCAGTGGCATCGCTCGAAACGGTGCCATCCGGGCGGGGACTAAGAGGACAATGTCATCTTTTCTTATGGAGAGGTTCGGCGGAACGATTTTCAAAGTGGATTACCTGGCACGCAGGCGCATTGAGAATTTTGTACCAAACGCAGTCGCTTTCAGAAAATATCGGGGATACGGAGCAGAGCCCCAAGCTGAAAAATTTTACTGACTTTTAAAACAAAGTAACATTAATTGCAATATACCGGTATCGATGTAGTTTTGCGCATAACTCTTGTTGCTGTTTTTTACGGAGGTATATCATGCAAACAATCCATGACAATTTCGTGAATCATTAAACAATTAGAGAATGACAACAAAATTTGCAAGAAAGTTAGTTAAAGATATAAAGCAAGATTTGGGCAAAGCGTTGCTGTCGAATGTCAAGCCCTACCAAAACGTTCGTAAATCAAGTCAGAGTTGTAAGTCGGGCCGGGCTTTTCGGGTCGGGTTCGGGCCGGATTCGGGTTGGGTTCGGGCCTAAAGTTGACAAAAATTTCGGGTTCAATACGGGCCTGAGACGTAAGTGGACAAAAATTTAATCAAAATAACTTGGCAACATTGCTAAATTTTTCAGCCTAACTTAACTTTCGGGTTTTTTCGGGCATGATTTGGGCTTCAAATTAGTTTTCGGGTTCGGGCCGGGTTCGGGCTTATATTTTCGGGTTCAGGCCGGGTTCGGGCCTGAACTAGTCGGCCCGTTTACAACTCTGAATCAAGTCACCGTAGGAACAAAAAGTTTCAATTTTAGAACATTTTTACGCTTATTACTTTGTGACGTTATGAATAGCAAAGTTACGTCACAAATTGCGAGTCAAAGTACGAACATTACCAAATTTATTTACCGGTAAGCTTTTATTTTGATACAAGCACAACATGAGCTACGTCTAATTTTTTAGGTGCATAATAGTGGTAAAAATGTTGTTCTTCAACGTTTAAAACCGCTTAAATAAAGAAATCAATGCCGAAAGGCCGAGGCAACACACAAAAAAATTTGAAATAATTGCTCTGGTTTAGCGTAATTCGAATCCGCTAGCGATGTCACTATTATGACTTCATTTACACTCAAAAGTTTTGTTTGCCTCTCAAAAACTGCAGACACAACGTCACAATTGAGTGACTTACTGTATGATATTTATACCGTGGTACATAGCAAATTAAGTACTTGCACTTTGGTACATTTTTTCACATTTTACTTCAAAAGCTACGCACCATGATTTTTTGAAAACTTAAAAGTATTTTACCTGGTATGAAACTCAGCAACAAAAACACCAAATATTCCGAAGTCACTAAACCGCTTAATGATATAGCAATGGCCGATATTAAGGAAACTGAAACGGATGGAATGCGGTAGCGGTGCTCTTTGCCAAACAAAGGCACAGCAAGATCTAATACAAAAATAATAAGTCATCAAGAAACTGATTAAGTTTAGCAGTTGCTTTGCTGAAATTTATAATTATGCTTATGAGAATGCATCAGCTATTTCGAACTTGCTTCTTATAGAACAGTCGATTATCGTCTTACTTGGTTCTGGTTCCGAATCGTTTCTCGAACTGATAATGTGTTGCTGTGCCCTTGGGAAAACATTAGACATTCAAGCCTATTTCTCGTTGCTACGAAGCAGTCTTTGCGTGGTGGCTACCTAGACAGACAAAACACTTGCAAACGGAAATCAGAAATAAGCTCTAAACCATCGTGTGGTTAGACAGCCGATTAATGCTTGGCGCATACTCAAATTAACGAATACAATAGTCTATGGTAGTGGTTGGCAACCAGCTTTCCGTGGACCAATGCCGGGGCGTGGAAAGTTCGTTACCGGGCCATATACTTTACTAGTTTAAATCCTTTGGAATACATTAGTAACATCTTCTGACAAAATAATTCTACAGTAATTTACCGGAAGCAGTACGATAATTCTGCTTTGTTACAGAAACGCTTCTAATATATCGTCAATTAACAGAGAACATTTAAGTTTGCTGCCGTTCCCCATTGCAGCAGACTAACATTTTCATTGCTATAAACATTTGTGTCTTGGAAAGCCAGCCCGCGAAAAATTTTCCTTTTTTACCCGGTCCGCAAAATAAAAAAGGTTGCCGACTTGTAGTCTATCTATAGTACCCTCTCCACTTCAGCTTTTGTTGTGGACGATTGGTAATTTTTCCGCAAAACTTCAAAATTACAATAATTTCTGAGTGGTTGTTAATCAAAACATTATGCTACCTAAATCGCCTTACACGAAAAAATTGAAATATCTCTTACGTCCAAATGCTCTTCCTATTTCATGAGTGCCACTTATCCACGTCACGTCTCCCAGATTGATCCCAAATTTTTGCATAAACGGTTGATAAAAAATGGGGTACGTTACATACACACCCCAAGTAAAATAACCAGTCATAAAAACTGCGAGTACGATCATCCAACCATAACCTCCATCCGGTGGAGTTGTTGCCTCGATCTTGAGCAGCTGCTGCTTTTCTTTATCTGCATTGGTTGAAAACATTCGATGGCAGCCAGTTCTAAATTTTTTCCTATATCGATATGCAAGCTAAACAAAGGAAAACAAAGAGTTTATAGTGTTTTATAGCACTTAAATTATAAAAGATAGCACCAACCAATTATTAAATAACAGGGCCAAATTTTTAAGATACATGTGATAGCAGTTTATCTTAAAATATAGATCGCGACACAAACAGGAGTCCCGGAGGACCAAAAAAATAGTTCGCGCCAAGGTGATTCAAATACGTCAAAACAATTTTTTCTTTTCGTTTCTCACGTTCTTTCAATTATGACTAAATTCTTCCATCATAAGCAGTTTAACTGAATTCATCTCAATAAAACTGAATTACTGCATCTTAAGTGCAGAGCAGATGCAGTGCACTAGTCGTAACTAAAGTTTAAACTGCTAACTTAGGCCAACTAGCTGCTCAAAAAAATTCAAAATATTTTCTAGGCTTTGGCCGGAAACACACAATCAGATTTTTGCACAATTTTGTTGCATCAATGGCCAGAGGTGGGCAGTACCGCGGTACTGTAACGCGGTACTTTTTTAGTACCGCTACCGGTACCGTCTGGTACCGTCGGTACTTTTTCAAAATAGTACCGTTTTCGGTCCCATCGGTACTTTTTTAACACGTTTACCGCGGTACTCTGTACTTTTGTGTGGAATGGAATTAAAATTGTTCAAGAGAACTTCAAATTTCGGAGAAGCACTTTCAAACCTTGCCCACGTAATAAGGAGTGGTTAGGGGATGGTTGTGGATGACTGACGGTTTACTGACGCTGCACTAAGTTGCTTTACTGAGCAAATCATAAAAGTTAGCTATATTGCGTTATGTTCTTCGCTTTTTTGTCTGCCCTAAAAAGTGAAGACCAGCCTTTCCTTTATAAAGTCATTTTGAACTAATATTCTTGTCCAAAAAACATTTTTGCAGTGTATAATTTTGTAAGTTCATTAGGGGCTGTCCATAGAAGATGTCCGCAAAAATCGCAAAAATTGACCTTTTCCTCCTTGTCCGTAAAGCGTCCTCACTGCGTCAAACCCCTGTTCGCGCGGACGCAATAGAGAACTTACGAAATGTGGAAATGGCGACGGCAATTTCATTGCAGGATTATCAAGTCACCAAAAACATGTTTTGAGACTATGGGCTCAGCCAAGGGGATGCCACCCATGATAAAAATGTGACAAAAAGCGTATGGGTTTCTTCAGTTTCTTTTAGCATTTTTTGCATGCAATAGTAATTAACAATAAAATTGACAAGGGGGCCCGGGCCCCCTCAATTCAATTTTTGCCAGCCAACTTAAATGTATGATCCGGGTCAAATTAAGGGCTTTGTTCTAAAAGTTTCTATCTCAGGCTCTCATCTAACCTTAATTTTTATGAACGTAATGCAATAACTAGAGAGGATTTACTATATGACAGAGTGCCAGTTGTCCCGTGCTCAGATGGAAAGACTTTTTTTGTTATATTTGGCAGGAAGATGTTGCGAAAATCTCCAAAGTGCCAGGAGCCTTGCGCAATGTAAATCAAGCCCGGGTAATAGCCGAGCCAAGTCAACTGACCGCGACAAACTGACCGCGAACAAACTGACCGCGATGCAACAATTTCGTTACATGATTTCGTCACTGATTTCGTCGCAGTCATTTCGTCACAAAGTGAAGGTTTGGGCAAGATGGCTCTGGGGATAGTAAAAATATATTTAGGATCGCAGTTCTCAGCCAATTGGCGTTGTTCGCGGTCAGTTTGTTCGCGGTCAGTTGGTTCGCGGTCAGTTTGTCGCGGTCAGTTGTCGTGGACCCGTAATAGCATGGTTAGTAGGCGTGACCAATGATTGCACCACGTTTCACTAACAATTCATCTCCACCCCGCTAGTTTTACGCGACAAAATGCTTTTGAAAAAAAAATTAGCCCGGAGGAATGCTCATTGAACAAATTATTGAATTTGAATTGAGGGGGGGATGGCCCCCTGGCCGTACGTGTGCTCTACGACTGGTTATTTTCATGACAAAACAAAAATCTCAAAGAAAAATCTTCAAATGGATTATTATTTACAGCTAAAATGTTGCTGGAGGCAATGTACCTACTTTCCCTAGTTGGACAAAATCACTTACAAAATTTAACCCCAAAATGCAAGATTTTAAACGTGTTTTGGATTTAAATTGCAAGTAAAAAGAGGATTGAACAATTCAATTTTTTCAGTTGGCTTTGAAATGTTAAAAATCTAGTACTTTCAAACAGGGCATACGAGAGGGGGGTTCAGGGGGTACATCGTACCCGGACCCGGGCTAAGGTTGGCCCGGACTTAGGGGGCCCGGAAGCTTTGAGGTTGTCGCGTCAAGTTTTGGACAAAATTTTTTTTCTACCTTGCCCTTCATCTGTCCCTGACTTTTGGGCAAAAAATGGGAGCAAATTTGAGTGAAGACCTTTTTTTTTTTGCTCTTCACCTAATTTTGGGCAAAAAATTGGACCAAATTTGAGTGATTGATCTGTAAGTTGATCTGTAAGTTCTTCACTCAATTTGGGGGGCCCGGCGTCGATCTCCGTACCCCCTGAAAAAATTTCTCTCTGAGGCCCTGCTTTCAAATTTCTTTGAGCAGGTGCGAAATGTAGTCCAATGCCAATAAATAGTATTTTTTTCCAAAGAATTACAAAAAATCGTCCAACAGCTGGGGACTTCTCCCTCATAGCCTCCGGCGGCAGGAATTTCACCCCCAAACTCCCGTCTGTGATTCGCCTGAGTAACTCTAGTTGACTCAAAGCGTATCGCAAATCAGACGATTTCACTTTTTAACTTTTGGTTCAAGCCCTCACTCTTTAGCAAAATTCTGTTTGAGTGCCAAATCAGGCCACGGCTTCTGATCTTCCACTCTACGAGATCTTTATCTCACAAAAAGATCCTCTTTCTAAAAATTCTGATGACGTCATTGCATGCGATTTGTGGTTTGCCTCCCCCCCCCCCAATTAAAAATCCTGGCTACGCCTATGTTTGAGACCTTTCAAACATTAGTTTTATTGTTAACACAACTGGTTAGGCTCCTGAGTCCAGATTACCAAAATTTGAACAACAATTTATTTCATATTGAAACGCTTTAAAAACATGTTTTCAGTACGTTTAGGCATCATAGCTCATAAACCAAGAGTAAGGGACTAAGGGGTGATATAAACTAACTAAAACTGTGTTAAAAAGCAACAACAGAATGAAAATTTCAGAGCAATGAAGGCGACTAAATTTTCATGCTTTGTAATGAAGGAATGCGGATGTCCACAGTGCAGGAAACCCTCTCTCCCTTTATCCGCAAAATGTCGGCACAGAGCAACCACCCCTGACTGTGGAGTGCGTCGTTTATTGTCAGCCTCTAATAATATCTGTTAATTAATTCTTCCACCGGCCACATAGCCTATGCGATAACGTGCTCTCAGCTTTGGTGCGGGAGGTCAGGGGTTCAAATCCCGGGCCGGTCAAATCGAACACAGATTTGCCAATAGCTCGCCACCGTTGAGATTTTTCTTCGAAAGGAACTGTGTTGCCCAAGCGCAATGTCGTGGCGAAGGGCCAAGCGAACTCGTTACACGTTTGGGCGTAATACAGCAAGTATAATGAAGATTTGATTTTTTTGAAGTAGTTTTTTCCGTAGATTCATTCACTGAGCATGCTATACCAGTTACCACTATACGCTAATAAGAAACTCAATCATCGTTCAACGCTTAAAATCACCAAAAATATTGCTTCCAAAATGTGCAAAAATTTTCTTTTAAAAAGTACCGAATAACGGTATCGAGTACCGGTACCGTCGGTACTTTTTCAAAAATGTAACGAGTAAAGTACCGGCGGTACTTTTTTAACAAAGTAACGGCAAAACTACCGTCGATACTTTTAAAGTACCGAATGCCTACCTCTGTCAATGGTACGAAAGGTCGCGTAACTTTATGACTCACTATTGCGGGCACCTGTCGTCAATTTTATTGAACAGCCCGCGTGAGAATGAAAATCAGTGTCTAGAAAGTCTTGGTGAGTTGTTGCTGGGAAATAGAACAAAGCTTTATTTCGCTAGCAAGTTTTCGAAAAGCCACCGTTCTCAAGGAAGAAAACTTAACTTTTAGCCGCGCTTTTGAAAATATTGAGTTCAAAATACCAAAATACCGCCGAGGTCAACGCAAAAAACAAATGGTTCAAATTATTAAGCAAAAATGTTCTAAGAAATTTTATTGCTTTTGATTTGATGGACAATTGCGTAATAAACATTGCGCCAGCTGTTACTGTATCTCTTATTTCTTCAAAGACCTAAATGTGTTGCCAGCTGCATGGTTTACTATCGGTTATCAATTACCCAATTCTTCCTACTTCAGACTTGTGCTTGGCCTTTCCAAATTTATTCTGAAAAGTTATTCAACCGGAACTGCAGCATAGTTATCAACACAACGTCGTGGTCAACTCATGAAATTGAACTTTTAATTAGCAAAATCTAAGAAAGATAGTGCTTGTGGAGCATATTATTTTAATCTTGAGTACAAGAATAGAGTAAAAAAATTAAATGCGTAGAAGGAAGTTTCGAAAATTTTAGATCGAGATCAAAACTCTTAATTAACTCGCTAATGACTAGTCTCCGGGTTTAGATGGGTTTTCGATTGAGTTTTATAAAGTTATTTGGAACAATCTACAAGTTATGTTTTTGGATTGTGTTAAATATTCACCTGCAAAATAATCAACTTTGTTCATCTCGATCTGAAGGCTTAATTAGTCTAAAATCAAAATCTGGTTAGAACAATTTTTGTTCCTTTAATTATCAACTTTTAACGTTACTGAGTTGTGATTACAAAATAATTTCGAAAGTAAATCGATGTTTATATTCCCGGAAAAAATACTACGGTATTTCCGCCGGTTTCTTTTCACCTGCATTCTTCCCTTCATGCTTTAAAGGTTATTTATTCCTATTGTGCATATTAACGTATTGAAAGCTGGTGAAATAAATCTGAACCTTAGCAAAGTAAAATCAAAAGTTTTGCAGAAAATAATTAACTTGATAATAATTTAATTGTGATGTTTTAACGCTGCAAGCCAGAGTTTTAATGTTTATTCATTTGCGTGCTTCTGGCCTAAAGGCTAGAGTTTTAATGTTTAATCGTTTGCGTGCCTCTGGTCTAAAGGCTACCAGCGCGGAAGCCTGGAAAAGAGCTACCAACAATGCGAAAAAGTTATCATCCTACAGGATTCGAACCTACAGCAGCCCATGACTTACTGGTCCATTGCTCGACCACTTGAGCTAGAGAGGACATCTCCTCGCATGCTTAATTTTGGCTATTTAAACCCAGAAATTTGCTTTTACTGTGATGTTGACAATAACTTAATTGTGTAGGTTATGACGTCGAAAATTCGAAATTTTTATTCTCCTCTCGCAATTAGCTTTCGAGCAAAAGCGGTTTAAACTTCTGATCAGCATTTCAGTTTTTTGAGTTGAAAACCAGTATCACGAGACCGATTGCCCCCAAAATTTGCTCACAGGTTGTTCCACACTTTTCCCATTAAAGTTTTGAATTTCAAGTTTCTACCATTAGCTGTTTTGAAGTAATAGAGATTTTGGTGACTGGTTGCAGAAAAACCGTTGATTTTGCACCAAAAAAAACAACAAAAAACAAAAGGAGAAGTCTCAATGCTCTGCTTCCAAAACATCTCAACAGATCAAAATGACTTTATTAAAAATCGAAAAATAGATGATAATACAAGATTAATGTTTGCCGTTACTAATTATTCCAACTTTAAAAGTATACCTGAAGCTGTGCTATCACTAAATTTTATACAATGCGTTTTGATTCTTTACACTGGACGTTTATTTTTGCAATGTTGAAGAGATATGGGTTTGATAAAACTATAACTAATTGAATTAAAATATTATATTAAAAACCTAGATGCTGCATTACAAAAAGGAAGTAAAAAACAAGCTGATCTTTTATTTCCTACATTATTTGTTTTATGCATTGAATATTTAGTTATAATGTTGCGACACAGCAATTTGTGCCATGAATTTCAAATTAATGAACCCTGCTTTGAAGTATCTCTATTTGCTGACGACACTGTGATCTATGTTGAGAGTAGTATTTTGCAATTTGAATGTATGTTAGATATTACGAATAATTTTTTTACTAAATCTGGATGTGCTTGCAATTATTGTGGGCATATCATGTTCTTTTTGTATTAGATCAAACCGAAAACAACACCCAACAAACCATTTTCTTGGAGTGCACTCTAAAGCAAAATTAAAAGCCGTATCAGCCTATCCACAGAGCATGTTAAAAACAAATATACATTTCTCCCAATGGGGGCACCATCAATGCTGTAAAATAACAGCAGCGTCAGGAGTGTAACAAACTGTAAAATATAGGTAAAAACTCAACTTTAAATAAGAACTGCAAGCTAAAAAGTACTCTTAACTGGTAAGCAAAGAATACAAGCAAGTAACAAGCAAAGAGGTAGCAGGTGAATGAGTAAAAAAGGCGCAATACTGTAGCGTGACAACAATAATTAATAAATAACGACGTAATTCCAAACTCCAAGTCACAGCAAACAAGTATAGGAAAACAAATAAGAGAAGCCAGGTGCGAACCAGGGGGGACATGACAGAACGTGCTAGCGAGCTCGTAAAGGCCATTCTCGCTCGCTAAAAAGCGCTAACGAACAAAAAATCTTCGTAAACAAACTGCAATTTCTGAGCCGTCTCGCTCAACACACGTTGAAACAGTTCGCTCGAATTTTTTTGCGAGATGTTTCGTTACTTGCGTTTGTACGTAATAAATACTCTCAATGTGACGTCAGATGCATTTCTACTTCAAAAGAATGCGTTGAAGCGTACTAGTGTATGTACCACATTGTTATGGAAAAAGATACCATAACCTATGCGTTATTATTCTATGCAAGCAAATTCCTCAGCTGATGATAATTGGTAAATGAACGACAGAATTTAATTATACTTTTGGATCAAGGTGAAATAGGAACAGCTTTTTCCATACTATGATTTTTTTTAAACGACGTAAAGCGCCCTTGTGGTTGTTGGTGGGTAAACTCATATGTTAACAGTAACTCTAGGTCTTTAGGTTTCAAAATTTTTCAAAAGTGAGCAAGTCGAGGTACACTCTTCCTTTTTAGAATCGTTAAATCATGAGTTGAGACTGGCTGTTTTTAATTTTTTGCCGATATTCAGTCTCATTTGTTCTTGATTTTGTAAAACTTTTGAGAGCATCGACGTCAATTTTAGCCGGCATGTTTGAAACACTTTTTGATTCTTATTGCTCTGTCTGCTTAAAAGTGAAGGCTTTTTTCTTGCTTTTGCAGCATCGTAAAATTGCAAAAGCGAAAAAACATGCTTTTTCAAGTTGAACAACTGCAAAAAAAATTTCTCAATTGCTTGCGCAGAGCTACGTAGCTTTATAATCTTGAATGGTTACAATTTTGTTTGCAAATACAAGAAAATCACTGAAATTTTATCGCTTTAAATCAGCACAAATATTAGTTTCTTTGATTAATTTGAATTTTTTTTAGTTTGTTTTTGGTTCATTTTGCTGGCGAGGCTGGCATTGTTTTTAATTTTTTCTTAAATTGTGAGCAAAAATGAGCCTCGTGTTTTAGAAAATCATTCTTATAAAAGCAGTGTATTGCATTTTTTGTCAACTGGCACTACTTAACATTTCTTTATCAGTCGAAGCAGCAAATGGTTCTCAAGTTCTCAATGCAATTCGCTTTTTTTTAGCAGTCTTGATAGCTAACATGGCGACAATTTTAATTAATTTTCAGCAAAAATTCGCTTTGATTAGACGTTTTTAACGTCTCGCCATTAAATTTCTGAACCAAAAAGATTTCTCGTACGCTTATAGAGTGCTTCAAGATCCTCTTTGAGTTGGCGAGGAAAATGTGACGTTTTTTTACTCGAACTGCTTTCCGCAGTCGCTCAAAGCAAGTTAGCCAGAAAGAATGACGTATCGGATTTCGCAAGGCTTTACATACACATGCAAAAATGACCTCTTACGTTTAGCGAGTATTTCGTTCGGTAGCGCTTCTTAAAAAAACTCGTTAATTAAAGCGAACGAGTAAATTTCTGTCATGTGGGCCCAGGTTCACTAGAGACAACGAAAAGTGTTGCAACAAAGTTTTGGTTGATCTTTTTAAAGAATTTCTGAATTTTCTTCAAATGGTTTATCATAGCTTAAAAACTTCATTACATATTTGCGCAGAGGCGCCCGCAGAAATTTATTCAGGGGGGGGCAAGCGATGTATCTACTATCTACTGGATCAAATAAAACTTTACAGCTGCAACCAGGATTTTGCTAAGGGAGTTGAACCTATAGTTAATATGATCCTGTTAAAAAAATGTTGCAATTGGGCGGCATGTTGAGCAAATTAATGCAATTGAAGTATAGTATGGATGGGGGTTTGGGGGCGAAGCCCCCAGTCAGTGGCAATTTTCGCGATTTTTTGAAAAAAATAGCTATTTTAACGCAATTAGAATCAAATTTCGCATCTTTTTAAAGCCATTTAAAAACCTAAATTGATAGCCTACAATTTGAAAGCCTTTTGAAAAAATTAAATAACTCAGTCCTTCAAACCCCCATGTTACTCACAGGTCGAGTCCAAAACTCGTTGTAATCGAATTAATTAAATGATGAGTAGCCCCCCATTCTCTTTTTTTTTATGAAACTTGCGTTAAGCATTTTGCATTTAGCGATTAATTTTGACAGCTCATTTTCAGCCATGTTTTTAGGTTTTTATCGATTAGTTTTAAAGCTGTATTTTGACAAGTAAGTTAATACCTCTTAATAATACCCGGTACTAATGTTTCAAACAAAAAAAAATGTTTCAAAAGTGGTTTTGAACTACTGGAGGCCGTGTAATTACAAAAGACTGCTTCAGAAGGGCAAAAATTGTGGCATTTTCCTTATCGTGCGCTTTGGTCTACTAGGCCAATGCAGGGGGCACAACCCTTTTGGCTAGGCTATTAATTATAAGTTTGGTTTTGATTTCGGTTTCGGAGCAAAATTAATTCAATGCTCGAGTACTTTATTAATTTAGGGTTTATATAACCACAGCAAAAACTTGAAATAATAAACGATGTATATTGTATTTAGATCCTGATAAGGGCTTTTTGACAGATGCTGAAACGTTTGAGATTGATTATTTAATCAAACTGTTTAATGCTTAATCCTACGATATTGCTTACGCTCGCTTTTAAAAAAATACTGTATTCACGTAAAATAAGCAATCTTGTTCTTCCTGCCCTCCAGTGGCATCGCTAAGGATGG
The DNA here is from genome assembly GCA_963965965.1 of Trididemnum nubilum. Classification (NCBI taxonomy): domain Eukaryota; kingdom Metazoa; phylum Chordata; class Ascidiacea; order Aplousobranchia; family Didemnidae; genus Trididemnum; species Trididemnum nubilum. Next base: position 33,281,384 of record OZ014477.1, on the reverse strand, counting down.
CAACACCCGCGGCGAAATTCATGGTGTCATCCTTCGGAAGGCTGCCAAAGATTATATTTTAAAGAAAGCGGTACTACGCCATTACTGTAGATGGCACGATTGTTAATTATTTGGCTATCTCAATAACTTCTCATTGTAACATTTTAAAGCTTGGAAGTATGAGCAGCGCACGTTTAGTATCAGGCGCGTAACCAGAAATCTGCAGTGGGGTAGAGGCTGTTTCGGGGATTTGGAAGCTCCGTCTCCCATCCACCGGAAACCATTGGGGTTCTGGGGGTGGAGCTATCAGCACTCGAAAAATAAGCTTCAAAAATAATTTAATTTTAGGCCAATTTTGATTGAAATTAATGCTTTTGAAATGTGGTATAGAAATTAGTAGTGCAAAGCATGATTAAACTGGTTACATAAATGGGCAATGGCTATGTGAGATAACGTTAACGAACTTTTTATTGCAGAAAATACAGCCAATAGGATAAAATGACAACTTGATACGAACAAAATTCTTGAAGTTGTTCCTTATGAGAGGCTCCGGAAGACCAAAAAATGCCATTCTGAAAAGGCTGGCAAGGTCGTCGAGTCTGCAGCCTCTCATAATTAAACTAACACAGCAAAATTCATTTCTAGTTAACAATATTTGAGATAACATAGATTCCTACAATTGTTGTAAAAAAACAACAAAAAAAACAAAAGAAACACAAAAACACAAAACCGAAAATAATGTTTTGCAAAAGGCTAACTGTACTGTACATTTAAATAAGGGTAATTTTTAGGCTTAGTTATTAAAAAAATTGAGGTAATGAACTTAAGAAGTGAAACAGGATTATTTTTCTTGAGAAGTTTCAAATAATGCAGTGTTGAGTTTTTTGTAGAACGCGCTTATTCTTTGATTGGTATAATTCAGTACTCGAGTTGGGAGTTTGTTCCACAATTTCGTACCTCGTATTTTAAGCGGTGGAAGGTAGCTAATTGTAAAATTTGAGTGCTCTTTATTTACAAGCTGGTCCCATAAATCAAAAAATTTTATACTTCAATAAAACTCAAAATAACTAATACATTTCGTTTATATTTATTTATATTCGTTTAAAATGATTTGGGGGGGGGGGGCTAATGGAACAATATGTGAGTTGAAGTGATTGGTATTTAACTGATACTGAACATCCACCCCTCCTATTCCTGAGCTTAGATATTTGTTGATGAAACCTGTATTCAGAATGTTTCAAGAAGCGATCAAAATTAATTGCTTAGTTTTGGCCAATTATCAAAATTTTTACTAATTTGTGAGATATATGTTTGACAAATTAGCTTCCAGCCCTCTAAATAAATGTTTTAAAAGATGTTTTAAATCATTTTTAGTCCACTTCATGGTGCTAAGCATTTTCAATGATACTAAACATAATGTTGTTTTCTTTTTTGTTCGATTGGTATCATAAAAAGGTGTCACCCCAAAATCATGACACCCGGGGCGGGCCGCCCCCCCCTCTAGCAACGTCACTGCTGCCACCACCCTCTGCACCAAGTTAAAAACTCTCCAAAAGGTTGTTTTTGTAGTTTAGATAGGTATATTTGGGCTCATTTTGCAAATTTAAACATAAAAAATACTCGACATCGTAATTTCCAGGGGCTTGGCACTTGCCCCCCCTCCGGGCGCCCCTGTATTTGGGTGTTAATATTTCAATTAATTCATCAATTTGATAAAATATTTGTATCTGATGTAAACTTTCAGTTTATTTTAAGTGATGTGCAAACGATTTAAAAGTTATTGTAGTCAAAAGAATTGACGTTACTTGAAAAAATTACAGTTGGGAAAAGTTTTGTAATTCCTAAAGTTGTACGCAAAACCTCGTACATTTGCCAGAAAATTATATAAAACGAATTAACCAAGTCATCTATAAATTTATATGAGGTTCTAAATGGAAAAAAAAATTGGAAGATCTCAATTATGCTGTTATGTTACTAAAGATACGGCAAAATAATTAGCCTAAAACCTTATTTATTGGCCTTTAAACTTAAATGGTAATGTAAACTTTTGATGAAAATTACAATGCTTGTTGGAAAATTATTGAAATTGTTTTTAAAAGAGATACTGCTCGAAATCGCTTTCACTGAAAAAATGAGAACTATTTGAGGTAATAAACACGTGCCATAGGACTTAAACTGTAAAATTTTGCATGGGAGAACACTTTTGCAGCCTTGACCAAACGCATTCAGAATGCCAAAGAACTTTAGTAGAAATTACGTAATTTCATCCCTGAAATCGAGTGAAAACCAAAAAAAAAGGTCTTCACCGAAAATTGAATAGCTTTTGTCCCCGAGATCAAGTAAACACCTAAATAAAGGTTTTTATCGCAATTTGGGACTACATTCGGCCGGAATTTGTGGGATTTATTCGTGCTGATAGACCGTTTTTTGTCTGATCATCCAGCGCTCAAATCTTGATGGGAAAACGCTAAATCTCAATGGGGAATGCTAAATCTAAATGGGGGGAAAACTAACTTTCGATGGGGGACGTGTCTCCTCGCGTCTCCCCTACAATTTATGTACTGAGGTGCCCCATACCTTTTCCCGCAATTCTCTTTATTTGTGAAAATACGATTTTACGATTTAATCCGTTTTACTCCTTACCTTTGGCATTCCTGCATTTCGCAATTTTGTGACATTACAAAAAGCATAATTTTGCAAAAGTTCTCGCAGACTTCAAAAACTCGATGACCAATTGGTAGTAGTGAGTAGCCTATAACCAAATCTGAAAATTTGGCTACTGCTGCTGCAATTTATTATAATAGACCTACGCTACTGGTACTGATCTACAGTACACTTTTGCGATGTCGTAAAATTGCGAAATGCAGGGTTGCCAATGATACGAAATCAAATGAATTAGATCGTATTTTCGCTAATAAAGGGAATTGCAGAAAAAGATTTGAGGGTACATCTTTATTACCTCAAAATAGGTTTTATTTCTTCAATAATACCGCTTTCGAGCAATATCTCTTTTAACCATTTTGCAATCAACTCAGAGTTGTAAACGGGCCCACTACTTCAGGCCCGAACCCGAAAACATAAGCCCGAACCCGGCCCGAACCCGAAAAAACCCGAAAGTTCAGTAAGGTCTAAAAAATTTAGCAATGTTGCCAATTTATTTTGATTATATTTTTATGCACTTAAGACTAAAAGTACGTTTTAGGCCCAAATTAAGCCCGATATTTTTGTCAACTTTAGGCCCGAACCCGATCCGAACCCGGCCCGAACCCGACTCGAAAAGCCCGGCCCGACTCACAACTCAGTTTCAATTGTAAATTAACTGATCTGATTTTTTGAAAGTTGGTTTATGTGCCTTGTTCCAACTTCATGCTCAAAAGAACAATAACCAATTTGTTTGACCGTAATGGAACTGAAACTAACAAAGGTGGGGTCCTTGAGAACATATTTTGAAGTTCTTGGCCTTGGTCTTGGCCTCGAAGCCTCAAGCCCTCAAAAATTGCCCTGTCCTCGGCTCGAGGACAAAACTATTTTTTGAATCGTTAAAATTTTGTAGATCGCTTGAAAAATTTGTTAATAGACTTTTGTTTTTAGATATCACCAGAAAAAAATTTTTGAAGATCGCCTAAAAAATTTTTTTGAAGACCTTTTTTATTTTTTTGGAGAACACTTGCGTCTGTGTCCTTGGTCCTTGGCCTAGAGCATTCCTGTCCTTGACCACAAGAAGATCAGTCCTCGAAAGGGCTGTCCTTAGCCTCGGATTTTTTTTTGCATCCTTGGCCTTAATTAGCCTCGTGTCCTCAATTCCACCTCTGGAAACTAAAACTTCCTGTTTTTGGCTAAACAAGGAATTGAAACACCAAAAAAAAACTTATTTATGAAGAAGTTTTTGAAGCTGATCTTCAGGATTTTTATCAATTACTAAATTCTCAAGGTGATCTCAGATCACACGATGACATTGCGGCAGCATTTGGCTTCATTAAGTATATGAAAATAATTTTGTCTCCACAATTAAATCCAAATTCCCTTCTTTTCAAAGTAAACTAAAATGCGGTCAGTAGTAACAAATATTCAACTTAATAACTTTCAATTAGTTGATAGTCACAAAAAACTCTGACAGACAGACAGACAGACAGACAGACTGAATTTATTCGCCGATTAGAATGAATCATAATACCAAAAATGACACGTAAAGCAATCTGAGCAGGAGACTACGAAGTGACCAATATTTCAAGTCTTCTAGTCAGGCAGCCACCCAGAAACTTCAATTGTGATATATTATAAAAAAATTGAAACTAAATAAAAAAAAAAATTTGCATATATATTCAACATGTTGTATTTTGGGCCCATCTAGAAGATATAGACATTTAGCGATAGCTTGCGAGGAGACTTTTTTTAATCAGCTTTGAATTTTGTTTGTCTGTATTTTGTTTGAATGAGTGGGAAACTTTGCTGCTTCTATTTTCTGACAGTTTAATTGTAGGTAAATTTTGGAATAATTTAGGTGATTGCTTTTCAGCAACATTAAGGATTAACATCACATTAAACCGAATTCAGAAATCGTTTGGATTTCACAATCAAAGTGCTTATTTTCAGTTTATTAATGGATTGCTTTTGTAGCTGACAAGGCTACAGAAAGAATTTCGGCTTCTTTTCCTCTCAAACGCGGTCCTTTTTCCTCAGTAAATCCGTTAATTTTTAATGGCAATCAATCACGCAAATAGCGGATGTAACGCGAAGCGGTTAGTTCGGCATAAAAAATTACAAATCAATTTTAGCCAATCAGATTGAACGTAAAAAAATTATAAGCACGTTTAAATAAACGCAACAGTAATAAACTATGCGTAAGAATTACTAAAGTTATTCTCTGCCAGTTTGTACGAAGAATATCAGAAATACGCATTGTTAAATCTACCGAGTGTGAGCGCCCTAACTAAAAGGTGAAGTGTTGCAAAATCACGTTTTATATAATGATCATATATTACATAATGTTAAAAATGCAAATCTGCTGTTATGCAAGTGACTAAAAACAATAAATTATGCAACTTGGTGTCAATTACTATACAGTAATAAAGGCCTTACCAACTTTATGAATTTGTATGGACCTTGGACAAACGCATTTTTACTCGATTAAAATTGCCGTACAATCAGTACCAAACATTCTAACTTCATTCTCTAAGTACGATATAAAACAAATGCTTAACAATGTTCTTACGTAATGCCAAGAAAAGTCGGATGCGTAGCAGCAACAAGTCTAAAGCAGAACTTTCCAGTTCAAAATAACTAAAACAGTACTTACAAAATTAATGTAAAAAACAGCCAACGTGACTGCTGTTACCGCCAAACTAACTTCTCAACGCAAAGGATTCAAAATTCTTAGCAACGACGTGACGTCACAAATCACAAGAAACCGTGCAATCATTGAAAAAAGCGTTAGTGGTCACTATTTTTTAATGCAATTAATCTGGTTAAAAATTCTGAAAAAATAATAGCGAGATAGAAGAATAATTTGAATCTTCGTTTTCGAAAATGGGCCTATTTTAATTTGCCTTTTTACATTGTTATTAATGATCTTCTGTGAAGTATGTATATTCATCAACTGATTTTCTTCTGCGAAGTAATTTTGAAATCATTTTTTTTGTCTTGAAAATTCACTCAAGAAAAAGTTAAGAAAAAAATTAAACAAAAAAAAGATTTGCTAATTACGGAAGTATTTTAGATTGAATAATTCATGAGTCAATGGATCGCCAGGGCAATCGTAAAGCTTGATAGTATAAAAGTTAAATTACGTTGGAATCAGGTTTGCGGTTTAAGAGCCTGGAGCTCTGGAGCCACGCTTTTTTGCCACAGCCAGAGCCTCTAGCTGCACTTGTTGTGGAGCTGGAGCCACAAAAAATTTGCAAGCTGCAATTCCAACTTTCTTGATGCAAAATCAATCAATAGTGTATTTGCAATTTACCAAGTGCGCATCAACGAAAAATAACACAAAATTAAACTTTTATAGCTCAATAAATAATGAGAACAATTGGTCAATTGAAACAGAAAGCCGCAAAGGGATTTCTCAGTCATCGAGCTAAGCAACCTTCTACATTATTCGAAAACAGTCCTGTTTGGAGACATTATTATTTTGGTAAGACAATTTCTAACTTTCCATATTTTTTAGTCGTAAAGTGGGTAACAGGTGGCTTTTATATTTTTTTTAATCGACTAAACAGCAGTTTTGGTGAGTTATTTGGGACCAAGATCTGTATTTTGATTCCTTGATATCTAAACAAGTTTTGTTATCGTGTAGTTCTAAATCTTGGAATGTACAAACCATGTTTCATTGATGCCAGTCTCGTTGTTAGCGTGTTCATAATTTTTACGGGAGTAAAAACGAAGAAAATTCTGGTGGTAATTTATTATTTACAAACTGATGCATTAATTCGGCGATTTCAGTATTGCATAGATCATCCAGTTTCAATATATAATTGATTTTACGAAATACTGAGTTGCATTATCCGACCAATTACCTCCTGCTTTGTAATAATTTGCAATACTGATAGTTTTCCTAGATAGTTTTAAAAGTAGAACCCCAAATTACAATGCCATAGAGGAGATGAGGATGAATCGTTTAGTACTAACATGTTCGTTACGCTGATCAGGGAAAGATTTGTATTAGTTTTGAAATAACCCCGATAGACCTAGCTAGTTTAGTTACCAATGTCTTAATGGGTAAATTAAATCTCAATCCAGAATCACTTGTGTGTCTTGTAAAGGCATAAATGAATTGTCGAAACTGTCGTTGTGTTGCAGACATTGCATATTATTTTTCGACGTATCACTAAAGATGAGGATTTTTGTAGATTTACAGTGCTTTAGTTTTTTTGGGTCCATTTGGGGATTTTCTGTTTGTTTCCTCAGTTAATGCTGTTTGATTAGATTGATGAATTATTATACATGTGTCGTCCGCAAATAATCCAAACGTTGAATTTGGGGCATTGGGGATATCGTCTATATACTGTAGACCAAAAAGAATAAAGGCCTGAGAGTACTTTTCTGAGCTACTCCAAATTGGTTAATAGTTGCATCTAAAAAGTTATCTTTGTGGGCTACATACTGCTGTCGATTAGTCAAAAACCAGCTTAAAAGATCAAGTGCTACAACCCATTAAATTCTGTGATGTTCTAATTTTTTAGAATTGAGTGTTTTGCAGTACGGTATTGAAAGCTTGTGTGAAATCCCATGGGGTCATGTTAGTATATTCATTATTGTTTATTTGACCATAAACAGTAACAATCACATTCAAAATCGCATGCGGTGTAGATTGATTACTTCAAAATCCGTACTGCGTTTTCGTGAAAACTGAATGCTTTTTAAACAAAAAGTAGATAGTCGAGTGTGAATTACTTTTTTAATATTTTCGAAAAACAGGTAAATATGAATAGAGGTAGATAGTTTTTTAGATTTTCAGTGCTATCCTGTTTTAACAATGGAATTATCCAAAGGTGGGCAAGTTAATGCAAAACGTTAGCTTCGTTAACCAATAGTCCGTTAACAAACTTCACACCTCCGTTAACGTTGATCCGTTATTTTCAGCTTTAATTAACGGAAGTTAATCAAGTCCGTTAATTCGTTAACAATTTGCGTGGAATTTACATTTCTTTTTATTCACTCGCTTCCTAGAACACGTTTTGACGCTGTTGAGCTGATTGTGAGAAAATATTTATTGCTATGGCGGTCTTTTTGTGTTTTGGATGGTACATTTTACAGTCCAATCTAATTTCAAGATGAAAATAAGTTCAAATGCACTAACGAAGCTGCGATCGAAAAATCTTTGGAAATTGTGAACAGGGATAATTAATAGATCTATGAGGCTGCAGGTTATTATTTGCCACAAAAAGAGCACTTTTCTTCGCTTTCTTTTATAAAACTCGTTCTAATACGCAACAAGTGTTACCAGTGCAAACTGGTTTGTACCGGTACGATGAATGAATGGTGCAAAAAATTAACAATAAAAACCTTAACGGAAGTTAACAGAACTTAACGGAAGTTAATCTTGTCCGTTAACATGAAAAAACTTTATTACGGATTAACGAGTTAATGAAAAAGTTAGCTTCGTTATTAACGGATTAACGGACTTGTGCCCACTTATGGAATTACCTTAGCTACAGTATTTTGCAGCTTTGCGGAAATATTTCGAACATAAATGCATTATTCAAAAAAAAAAAAGCAGGAGCTATAATATTCGAGGCAACTTCAAAAAAAAAAGGTGAAATGTTATAGTGTCTAACTAACTTAAAAGAATTAATGTAAATGAACCCTTCGTTGACACGAGGTGATTCGGTGATCTTATCAGCGAGAAACTTTTTAAAATTGTCGGGGGGGTTTTCATCGTCAAAATTATGAGAAAAAAAATAAAAAATACGTTAATCATTCGCTGGTTTTCACTTATAATGCAGCAATTTAGAATGATATTAGATGCTAAAATATTAGAACAATGTGATTTTCCTGGAAATATGCAAGGAACCTCTCACGTTTTTAGAGGGTTTTCTTGGCTCTTTTCCAGCTCATTAGCATAATACTACTTTTTAGCAAGAGTTTTCATTTTTGTTACGTTGTTAGCTAATTTTTTGTATTCTAATTTTATAGTTTTATCACCCTTAATGTATTGAGATTTATACATTTGCCTATTGCGACGAATTAGTTTATTCATTATATTTGAATTAATTCGTCGCCAAGGGCAAATGTATAAAATCTTGCCATAGCCAAGAAAACGCCCATGTAATTATTTAAAACCTGGAATGCTAACTTTAAGTGATTTAGTCTGCAGGTAGTCAACATGTTTTTTCAACGTGGATGACTTTTAGGATATATCGGTATTCGGTAATCAATAGTCAGTAGCGCAACCAGAAGGGAGAACAAAGAAGGTCGAAGCTCTTCGTCTTAGCCAAGTCGCTCAACAAATTTAACCTGATTATGCATGCCATTGAACGTGTTTTGAATTAACTGGTATGTAAGGAAGTGGGCTAAACAGTTAGTGAAAATTAAATGTTCAAGGACTTGGCTTAAGAAAATTAATTTTGTCAAAAGGCTTTCAAATCTCAGCTACCAATTTCTTCCAATGGTTCCATAAATGTGCAAAACGTACTGTAATCCAAATCGAGTTATACAGGCTACTTTTTTTTCAAAATTTTACAAAAATCACCCAGCGGCTGTAAACATCGCCCATAAACTCCAGTGTGTAAGACGAAGACAAACTTTAGCTTTGAGTTTAAGCCTCCCTTCCCTCATTTAGCGAAATCGTGATTACGCGATTGAGTAGTAGTAAGTTTGTGGTTTTGAGACGTGAGATGTTTATAAAACTCAGATTTGGGTCGCGCTCAAAAAAGTTTAAATACCACTGCTATAAAGAGTAAAAACGATTTCGTAATAACCCGGTAATCAATGGGCACCAACGCTTAACACTGAACAGCATGCCTTCGAAATTTCTTTTGATGGTTGATACTAGTGAAATAGCTATTTAAACTGTTCGTATTGCAATTTTGGGTCGGCTTCCAAAACGTTAGGCGATAACAACGGCTACATCAGGGCTGCCCAACCTTTTTACTGGTACGGGCCACATTTACGGGAGAAAAGTTATTGCGGGCCACGTGCGTTTTTACCTAGACTTCAAATAATTGCAAGTTAGTTGTACAAAATCGTTTCGCACTTTGGCCAGAATTTCGGGTATCTGTCCGCAAAAGTAAGTGAAGACCAAAAAAAATAAATAAAAAGGTCTTCGCCCCAAATCCGAACTGATTTCGGGAAAACCTGACCGAAAAAGGTTTTGGTTTAAACCTTTTTATTTGCCAGAAAATGCTAAGTAAGCCTTTCCACAAGGAAATCAACCGCGCAAAAAGACCTTGCGGGCCACACAAAACAGCTTCGCGGGCCACGGGTTGGGCAGCCCTGGGCTACATCGAAGGCATAATATTTTATCTCTGTCATGGCGTATAACAAAGCATGGGCTGAACTTAGCATTTTGTCTCGAAATTTGCTGAAACCAACTGTCAAATTGTATTAAAATCCAATTTGTGCAGTGTAAATGAAAAAGGTTTCAGAACAATACTTTTACTCCCATACTTGTTAACAGTGTTGCGTAAATCAACAAACTGCTGCGTTTTATCATAGTCTCATTAGGTTTAATCACATACGATTACCCTTAGATATAGCAGGTAAGTTTTCTTCCTCTTCTGCTATGCAGTACTTCTCAATTCACCTCTCTTTGCTGGTTTACTCTTCCAATATTTTCTTTCAGCGTAACGAATGCAGTCGTTTACTCTTCTTCAGCTGTTTACAGGTGCTCGCTTTGCTACATGATTGAGTTTTTATCACGAGCAAACGATACAAAAACTAACAATTTTGATGGATTGGATTAACCAACGATGAAGTACTTTGAACTCAAAACTACAAGCTATTCTTCTAATCGCCGTTATAATTACAGCTTGCACTGCAGCGTCACCCGCTCCATTCAACTGACAAAGAAACCAAAATTTATACGCTAATCAAACCCACAACTTTAAAATCGCCCGGTTTACATTACGGCTTGGAAAAAATGTTTAATCAAGCCGGTAGGTCGTGTTGAGACCAGAAAGGCGCCAGTTAATGGTGTGTAGATGCTGAAAATTTTTTTGTACACCGTCATTAATTATCAAACAAAAAGCTGACAAGCAAAATGCTGATACAATAGTTCATAATAAACTTAAATACCAACTAACTTTCGCCAGAAAATGCTAACTCTAGAGTGTGGCATTGCTTAGCGATACCCGGGGATTTCGCAACAGTGTGCCTTTTTGCGTTGATCTATCACCGTACACTATCACGCATTATTTTTTTGTTGCCGGAACAAACTAAATTTAAGTTTTTATTGTAGACACGAACATTTAGCACGCGAACTATTTAACTTCCGACAAATGTTGCTAAGCAAATGCTATTATTGTTCGAATAAATAATTTTATTTTCCGAACTAACACGATAAAATTCGGATTTTTTTAAAAATTGAATAACAATTAGATTTCAAAAAATTCTTGTTTTTGGAAAAAAGATTAAATTCTGGTTTCAACTACATCTGCAAAAAAGGCTTGGTTTTAACTTCAGTCACAAAAAATCAAATTTTGAGGGATCCGTTAGAGGAACCTTAACTGGTATCCTCAAATTTTGTCATCTTTCATCTTCCTTTCACATCAACCTTTTGACCGCACTGCCCCCAATTTTCTTTATCGAAAAAATAGCAAGACTGCTGGCAAGTTGCATCTCACTATTGGCCTAAACACAAGCTAAAGAATGTTTTAGAATCAACCGCAACATTTGTGCAGTTAAAAATATTGTTTTTGAAATAATCAAAATCAGCATCTACCTTTTGATAAGTCTGATGAATAAACCACGAAGTGTAGTGTACTACTATTAAATTTATTTGCAGCAGCGGAAACTCTGCTGTTTAGAGTCCTAGTTAAACCTCATATCAGTGATTAATTTGCAAGCAATTTCATTCTACGACAGTTATTATTTTACTTGAGGTTGTTTTGTACTAATTTTGTGTTTGCTTTACAAAACTTGCTCCAACACAGCCCGACGCGGCTATTTCTCACTTGAGGCGATTGTTATTATGGGTGCATTGTTTGGCTGTTCCAGCAAGGTGTTCAGTGAACAGTTCAACATCCTGAACATTGATCAAAACACTTTCATAAAAAAATTACCAGAGTGTGTATATTTATTAGAAGTAAGAACACAAACAAAATGGATTACAATACACGAAAAGATGTTAAAGAAGCAGCGCAGTGAATGCAATGTTGGCAGTTCGATCTTCGATTTTCATCATGTCTCAAGAAAGATCAATTATAGAACATTTTTTTTATAAGAGCAATTTTCAGGAACACAAGTCTCATTTTTGCTCAAAATTTTAAAGAACACTGCCAGCCTCTACGAGAGTACTGCTACCGCTGCCAGGCTTTAGCAGCGAACTGCTGCCGCATCGTAACAAAATGCAAAGATCTTTACAAATAGCTAGTGAACTGTTAGTAGGTGCTTTGTTTTTGCAGCTTTGATAATCAACAAAACTTTACGCAACAAAACTTTTTACCAAGTAATTTATTACCAAGCTTATTTCCTCAATGGGACAGAGCAGTCTATAGGCCTACCTTTGTGATGGGTCAGTCTACCGATACAGCGACCATACAAGGGTGCTTCATTTAGACAGAGGCAGAGTGCGTGGTTCATTCACATGAATGTATAACCTAACAAGAATGAATTTGTGCCACTAAATTCTTCAGCAAAATTTAAACACGAATTAAGAACAAATGAGCCTGAGAATTTGTGAAAACTTAAGAACAGTTAGCCTCAACGTAAAATTGATTGGTTCTTTTTTAAAAAAACAACTAATTAAAAATTTACATTAAAAATTTAAAAAAAAAGTGTTTAAATTAAAAATTAAGATTCATACTTCATGTTTACACTGGCATTTTTCTACATACTATTAATTATAATGCGTTATGCTAATGAATGCTTGTTTTTGTGCTGAAGCCCCTCAAATATGACTATGCTTTTCTTAAAAAAACTAGTAATTTTTGAGTTGAGGCTGGCTGTTCTTAATTTTTTTCCAATTTTCAGCCTTATTTGTTCTCATTGTTTTCACATTTTGAGAGCAAAGATCTCCATTTTAGCGACCATGTTTGTAAAACTGTTTAATTCCTTGTGAATGCCTTGTCAGCTCATAGATCGTCATCTTGAGTACCAACGCTTTTTTGCTGCTTTGGCAGCATCATAAAATTGCAAAATCGCGTTTTTTTTCAATTTGAACGACAGCCAAAAAATTTCACAGTTGCCTGCTCGTTGCGCAACGCTTAGCAGTACTCTTATAATCGTGGAATCGTAGCAATTTTCTCGCAAATGCTTGAAAATCACCAAAATTTCACCGTTTTGAGTCTGCAAAGATTTTAGTTTCTTTTTATTTGAAACTTCATCGTTTTCGTTTGTTCTTATTTTGTTTTTACTGCTGAGGCTGGCATTGTTCTTAATTTGTTTTCAAATTTTGAGCAAAAATGAGCCTCGCGTTCTTCTAAAAATGAAAGTGTTCTTTTTTTTACTTTTAATTTTTGTAATAACCGTAGTTATATTAACCGAAAACGAATAAAAAATAGAATAAATAGCGTTATATCTTTGTATTGTTTATTTAAGAACTTTTGGGCATTTTAGTCATCATGTTTTCCCTCTGCACTACAGAGGATTGAAAACCCGTCCGATAGTTAAGAACTGTCTCTGACTGCAACGTCAAAATGACGAAACCACGCTTCATGCTTCGATCAGTAAGCTCGACCGCGAAAAAATGAACTCAAACACGATTTCGAGAATGAGGTACGATTTCGAGAATGACGTTATGTCGGTTTGGCGCGCCGTTCCGAAGCGTGACTAGGGCAAAAATTTGAAGTTGATTTTGTAAAAGTGGCCAAGAAAGTTTCGCGCTGATAAAATTTAACATACCTAAGTGAGCATAATTGTTTTTCCTTCAAATTTAGCGGAAATGTAGTTGAATAAATAAATATTCCACGCGTCTATGGCAGTTTCAAGATGGGCCGCGAGCATCCTCATACACTATTTCAAAGATTAACATTTTTCTTTTTTAAACTCATTGAAATTACAGTTTTTTACAGCAAATTCTAAAAAATGAAGACAACGTTAGACAGAGCAGACCTTCACCTATCTAAATATTGTAGCGTCGTACTCCAACATAGCCAGCCACAAGGGAAAGTGCAGTAAATTCGATGCATTATTGGTAGAGGTGAGCAGTACCAAGGACAAAAATGCAACGATACTTTTTTAGTACCGGTACCAACAGTATTTCTCAAAAATGGTACTGAAGTACCGCTACCGCGGTACTCTTTAAAAGAAGTATTCGGTATGTTCAGTTTTTCGTTATCACGTATCAATTAGAAATCAAACTATCTCTCTCTCTGTCTTTGAAGCGGAGCTAATAAATTTTCAGCTCAAAATATACCGTTACGGTTCGCTCCAACGAAAGATTTAACGTATGCTTGCCAGCAAGGAGTATGTAATAGCAACATCTCTGCATTTGCAGTTCCATATTATCTATGAAGACGATCAAAAACAAAAATGATAAAACTCCTTTGTGTATAAAGGAATGCAGCAAATGGTCAAAGCCAAAGTAGTTAACTTGTTACGAGGGAAGTTGGAAGCACAAGATGCTTCTGATGAGAGCAGCGATTATGAATGAAAGTGATCATTCGGACGAACATTTTGACTTTTTATACAAAACAAGCAACAACACTTGCCGAGACAGTGCTCAATGGCAAATTAGTTCATTTACTGTCTAACTTTCAAAATGATGCTCTGAAAAATCTATATTTGTTATAAATATAACACTACACTGCCTTCAAGTGCTGTGGTCGAACGAGTGTTCTCTGTAGGGAAAGACGTATTAACTCGATTTTTCACTGGTTATTTGACCAACGACATTTTACACGATGGGCGGCAAAAATTCTCCTCTACAAGTAACTTCTAAACCAAGCGTCACGGGAACACCAAATTTGGTATGCTGGTATACCAGCATAGGTGTTCACCTATAGGTGTTCACCAAAACTTTCAGAAAAACTGGTTTTGAATTCATAACGTCATTATTGTGACGTCACAACCATGTTTTCAAGAATAAACTTGTTTTTGCGTTGACGTCACAGATGGTTCAAATTTTATGCTAAGGTTTGTTTTTTATACTGAATCATAAAATGCCTTAGTCAAACTTGTTACGCCACCAAAACGTCTAATGACGTCATTTAAGTTAAATATTGGCCAAAAAATGCTCAGATTTCAGAAAGTGACTTTCCGAAACCTCTAAATTGGGAAACTTCCCGTTACTTCAGCAACTTAACATTTTTAGGAGTTATTTGTGATGAAATTTGAGTTTTGACTTAATTAAGTTGAGTTAAGAAAAACCTTTTTTTCGAGAGATTTATTACAAAAAAAAAAACGAGAGATGGACAAAAAATGCCCAACCCCCACTCGTAAAATACCTCGAATATCCAAAAGAGTTGGGGTGACGAATTAACTTTTTAAACCAAACAAAAAGCAATGCTGTCCTCTAGCCAAGGACAGGCTATGCGTCAGAATAGCGTGACTGGGGGGGGGGGGGGGGGGGAGATGGGAGGAAGAAATAACTTTTTGGGAGAACGAGAAGTTTTTTTTTATTTGAATTCGATCAGGGCACGGGAGCATGGGAAGTTTATTCGAGTGTGGATCAAACGAAAAAGCTGAAGACCAAAAAAAAAAAAGGTCTTCAGCCCAAATAGTTCCACAAATTCTGGTTGTTGTTTCAAAATTCTTGCGGTTTTTCACGAACTATTAAGTGTAGACCAAAAAAAAAAATAATATTAATAATAATGAAAGGTCTTTGTCTCAAAAGTTTTATAAAATCCGGTGTAAGTCCAGAAAAATTACAAAAAGACAGTTCTTGCTCGCGAATTCTTGGGCGGTAAACCCCAATTTGGGAGTCTTAGGCCTCGATTTGCACTCTCCAACAGCCCCGAGCCTGTTGATTTCTTCGGGGCACAGTTCTCGCTTGGGGGGCACAATTTTAGTTTGGGGGGCTCAAGCAGTCATTTGGGGGGGCACTGACCCGGAATGCCCCCCGTGGCGCCGGGCCTGGGACAGGACAATTTCGAGGACTTGTAGGCTTCGAGGCCAAGGACTTGAGCTTCGAGGCCAAGGCCAAGAACTTAAAAATGTGTCCTCAAGGAGGTCCTTGAGGCCAAGGACGTACTCGAGGACTCCACCTTTGGAAAAGAATGGCTTAGAAGTAGAGTTAGGAAATTGTGAGAAAACTAAACTTTTTCTAACTTAGCATTTACGGTATTTTCTTTTCAAATTGGTCTGAAAATCGAAATGTGAAATCTTTTTTAAAGTCACAAAAATTGCTATCTTTTCCCAAAAAAATCACTAAAATTATTTAATGGGGGTATTGCCTTCGCCCCAGAACCTCGTATTCTTTTGACGCCAAAAACTTTTGAGCTTACAAATATCTACCCTTTACGATACCTCTATTCGTTTTAAACACATAAATCCACAGTATTTTACAATATTTTTGACAATAATTTTTGAAAAATTTCGTGAAAAAAATATTTTAACCGAGCAGTATGGTTTGTGCTTAGGAAACTTTTGAAAAGTGGGGATCCATAATCAGTGGACTTTTGCATCAAGGCCCTAATAAAGAAATTATTGCGTTAAAATTGGCCATTTTTACGTTTATGATTTAGCTATCTTCAGCATTTAAACTGTGAAATATCGCTCGTAGGACGCTTAAGTAGCATGACCAGACGCATTAGCAATGCGGTAGCAACTTGGTGTGAATTTTGCCCCGAAATCAGAAGAAAAACACAAACAATCGCCTTCGGTTGCGATTTTTTCACAGTCAAACTCGAATGAAGACCAAAAAGAAAACAAAAGCTTCTCCCAAGTTTGTGCGATGGTTATCTGCCTAATTGAAATAAAAACCAAAACAAAAAGGCTTGATTAGACGATTTTATTGTGTGTGGTTTTATTGTAGGATTTTTGTTTTGCTTTATTGTGCGACAAATATTTTTTGTGCGATATTTGACCGCCACAGTTGAATGAAGACCAAACAAATTAGAAAAAAAAGATATTTCCCACTTACCCTGTGTGAGGGGACGTTGAATTTTCCAAAGGGGGAGGCCAAATCTTTATGGGAGACGCTAAATACCAATTGGGAAACGCGTCACTCCTATTAAAGTACTGGCTATATTTCAGTTCACGGGCTATGGCCTTGTTGCATTATCACGATACCGCTTCGGCACTTAATCAATGTCAGCTGCTGCCGTGTAAAACTTCAAAATAGCATTCGTTATTATTTTTAAAAACTATTTTCAAATTATCATCAAAAATTTAACAAAATGCAATGTTTTAAGCACTATCGAGTTTAAAAATTATGAAAAATTTATTGACCGTAATTTAGAAAAATTGAGTACTCGGTCATTGGCCTTGGCCTCGACCATTCCTGTCCTTGACCTCGAGAGAGTCTGTCCACGAAAAGTCGGTCCTCGACCTAGGCCTCGGAATTTTTTTTAGTTTTTGACCTTGGCCTCGAACTTTGTATCCTCGACTCCACCTCTGCTAAAAAACACATTCTGCTCGTCGCTCGGCGCTCTTCTTTGTGTCGGATGTGGATTGGATGGAGTAAATAAAAATTGACTCTCCTCAACTATGTAGTATTTTGGTCAATCAAAAAAATACGGACCTTGCTATTAAAGCGCCAGCACATTCTACTACGTCATTTCCGCCATGTGTCTCCGTTGCGTTATCCACAGAGAAAAGATCGCTGTGTTTCCATAACCCTAACTCTAAACCTAACCCTAACCCCAATCTTAACCCAAATCCTAACCATAATTTGCAAAACAAAAAAGAGTAAATCAGCGCTCATATTCTTTTTTCTTTGTTAAGACTATTCTCTTTGCGGATGTTACGTCACGTACGTAGTAGATTCTGCTGGCGTATTAACATTTTTTAAAAAATACTGCAGTAGTAGGCGAAAGAGTCTAGAACACCAAAAGAAACGCAGTCAGAATCGACACGCCTGATTAATTTCTTGATAAATGCTTGACTTAAATTCACAAAACTTGTTCATTGTTTGCATACTGTGTATTAAAAAATACCTTTGTTACGTTTTCCGAAAACGTTCAATCACACACACAAAATTAAAGGCAATAAATCATCCAGCCAATTCCGGTGGTTTACAATATCTAAAATTGAACCATAATTTTTGATATTTTTAGTTTTAATTTTAGGACTGCGGTTACAAAGATATTCAACAAATACAAAAAGATATTCCCCGAAAAAAGTTTTGGAAACACTGAGTTTTGTTCTTCCCGCCAAAACCACAGTAGGCCTAATAGTTCAGAGAACTGAGGTAGGCCTAATAGTTTAGAGATAGTTTATTTCTAAATAGTTTAGATCTAATTAGGCCTAAACTATCTCTAAACTATTAGGCCTAATAGTTTAGAGATAGTTAGGCCTAATAGTTTAATAAGATTACAATGAGGCCTTATAGTTTAAAGAACATTGGTTTTGGCGGGAAGAACAAAACTCAGAGTTTCCAAAAACTTTTTTCGAGGGATATCTTTTTGTATTTGTTGAATATCTTAGCAAACGCAGCCCCAAAATCAAAACAAAAAATATTAAAAATTATAGTTCAATTTTAGCTATTGTAAACCACAGAAATTGGCTAGATGATTTACCGCCTTAAAAATTCAAAAATCACTCAAGCGTTTCAATTCGGACTGCGGTTTTTTTGGTGTTCTAGACTTTACCGTAGTAAAAAGTCGGCACTCGGCAGTCCGCACTAGGCACTTAGGCAGTAGAGAGCTATGCTGTAAGAATATAGCTCAGTCCTGCAGCAGTCTGGTAGGCCACGGTCCATGCTCATCTCTGCTTTCTTAGTTTTTACTTTGGTGGATTGATGCGAACTTTTTAGTGGTGGGATAGCGTAACCTACTGGTTATTGCAAAAGCAGTGTCGAAAACATAGAATTTTTAGCACGACTTTTTGTGTAATTTATAAATTTTGTTAAACACTGAAGTGAAAGTACCGGTACCGTAGGCTAGAGCTGAGAGTGAGATGTGGTTTAAGGTTGGGATTATCAGATTACAGCAGTTAAGTATAGTTCAGGTTACAGGTTGGGATAAAATTTGCTCAAAACAATCTCCCTCCCAAAAATTTAGAAATTGTGTTATAAGCAGATCCAATGGAAAAAGTCTAGTTTGCAGGCTGGGGAAGCGTAATAGCAAACTGAAAGTCCTCCATAGGTATCTGTACCACTTATTTGTACAGGCTAGGGTAAGGCTACAGCTCGGCTAGGTCTATAGACATAGGTGGGCACAAGTCCGTTGATCTGTTAATAACAAAGCTAACTTTTTCATTAACTTGTTAATCTGTTAAAAAGTTTTTTCATGTTAACGGACTAAATTAACTTCGGTTAAGTTCTGTTAACGGACTAAATTAACTTACATTAGGTTCGGTTAACTTCTGTTAAGGTTTTTATTGTTACTATCTTGCACCATTCAATTATCGTACCGGTACAAATCAGTTAGCACTGGTAACACTTGTTGCGTATTAGCACGAGTTTCATAGAAGAAAGCGAAGAAAGGAGCACTTTTTTGTGGCAAATAATAAGCTGCAGCTTTATAGGTCTATTAATTATCGCTGTGTGCAATTTCCAAAGATTTTCCAATCGCAGCTTCGTAAGTGCATTTCAGATTTGAACTTGATTTTATCTTGAAATTAAATTAGACTGTAAAATGTAACTTCGAAAACTCAAAAAGACCACTTCAGCAATAAATATTTCCTTATAATCAGCTCAACAGCATCAATACGTGTTCTACAACAGTACAAGCGAGTGAATAAAAAGAAATCTAAATTACTTGCAGCATGTTAACGAATTAACGGACTTTATTAACTTCCGTTGATTAAAGCTAAAAATAACGGATTAGCGTTAATGGAGGTGTGAAGTTTGTTAACGGACTTAGTGGTTAACGAAGCTAACTTTTTGCATTAACTTGCCCACCTATGTCTATAAATATACAGATACTGTATACAATACTGTACTTCACCAGCTCAATGTCATTAAGTATAGGCCTAAGCTGTCTGCTTTTTTTCATGATGTCTGCTACCCATGTGGTATAAGCGTGCGTGCTCTTGCTCCTTTCAATTGTGCACTCATTAGGGTTAGGGCGAGATTTGGGGAATAGCTCAGAGAAAAGAAAAATGCGCATGCGTGCTCATACACAAGTCGCAGAGTTTCCAAGAAAAGGCGGACGGCTACCCCACAAACCCTTGTTGTATGCCTGATGCTGTAGCCTAGGCCAAAGCCAGGTTACTAGAACTGAGAAGTAAAAGTTTGCAAATCAGAAATTGTAGTAGGCTGGTGGGATGTGACAAGAAAATTTACAAGTCTTTTTACAGATTGTGTTGAAAATTACTGGTAAATTTTGAATGAACAGTGAATAAGATACCGGTATTAGTTATAGTAGATTAGAGCTGTTAAGATGAAACATCTATTTCTTTTGCATACTGGCATTATGTTGTTGCTCTTTGTTTCATCATCATATTCGCAGTGGAATTTTTCCCCTGAAGAAACAGAAGTGTTTGACCTTGTTGATGAAACTAAGGCAAATTTTTATGAATATCTTAATGTCACTCAGGTACTGTACTAGGCTAGTTTAACCTGTACTTTGCTTATCACTTTCACAAATCAAAAATTAAGCATTCAGAGTTTATGTTTTTCATCTGCAGCAGTTTTTAACAGTTAACTGCGTAATATACTGGTAATTATGCAAAATTGCTAGAGTTTTCATTTTTTTATCATTAAAATGAAATACAGTACTTTAAGATTAATTTTATAGTATTAACCCAAAGTACCGTACGTTAATGTTAGATGTAGTCTAGAGTGTACCAGTACCGGTAGGCCACTGCGGTGTGTGCTGTGTGATTATGGTTCATGATAAAAAATGTTGATTATGATAGCCAACCATAATTAATTGTTTCATGTTATGTTATTGACTAGTATACAGTCTACCATTCAAAGAAAATATTGCAGAGTTGTTTTTACATATGTAAAATAGCATTATACTTTTGTTTCTAAAGGCTAACAGACAAATGCCAAATGTTGTAAATAAATGATCATTCAATAGCTCAGTCACAATATTTTCTCATTCTATTGATGTAAAGGTTTTAAATAATCTGGTATATATTTCATTTGTTTTGAAGTCTCATTTGTTTTTGATTCATTTGTATGCCCAAGCACTTTGTGTCCAACTGCACTACTGCTAAGCATCTTTATTGGGTTCTGATTGCAAACCTTAGTTCAGAGCAATGAGTGGAGTACTTGGGCTCAATGAAAAATAAACATTTAATGTCTTTCCTTAAGGCTGTGTCAAAAACAACAATTTTAACACAAATTCTTGCAAATGGGTTAGGGTTAATGTGAAATTTTGTGGAAAAATAAAATTTCACAAAAAGATAAAACTTTGTGTTTTGACAGACCCTTTTCCAGGAAATAACATATTTCCAGTTCAAGAATCTAAGTGTACAAATTAGGTGTAATATCACTAGTTGAGCATTCTACCAATTGAAATCTTGGCATTATCATCCAATTTGTTCATTGTCTAAAAGAATGCCTGATATACTGATCAAAAGCAAGCTTTTTTAAAACTGGTTAAAATTTTTTTCATCAATTAACACAAATGCTGATGATTGAATCGTATATTTCTATTTTAGGATGCTTCTCAACAAGATATCCGACGATCTTACAGGCAGTTATCAAGAACAATGCATCCAGATAAAAACAAAACAGCAGGAGCAGAAGAAAGCTTCAGAATCTTGGTGGCGATGTATGAGGTGAGTGTAATCAATTTAACTGCATTTGAATGGGAGTATACAGTGCAGGCTACAACTTTGTCATGCTAGTATTTTTTGTTCACAATTACTGGTAAAAATTTTAATATTGGGCCAAAGTTTCATACTTGATGTAGGCTGGATTAAATTTCATTGCCGATCGGACTTAAAATACCCCTGCTTGGGCAGTGTTGACGTTTGCAATGAGATTTTCTATTTTGTTTTAAAAATATGGGACTTGTTCTAGTACCTACTTTCCATGCCAACTCCGATTATCAGGCATGTTACTAATTAATGGCCATCGGCAATGTGCATTATTTTTCGAATTCAAACAGTTTTTGACAAAATAAGAAATTTCTGAAGTTTTTTTGGTATTCTAGGCTTGCTTTAAGAAATCATGCACTTGCTCCTCAAAAGTCTAACTTTATTCTTACATTTTGCTACTTAGAATGAACTAGCTTCATCAGAGCACTGCTATCAGTAGTGATAGCAAATCGCCATCAATTTGTGACAGCAAAAAAAAGAAAAACGATTCCGTGCATTGCTATAGTAGAATAATTAGAGAAAAAATTCAAAGCAAGTCTTCGAAAAAATTCATCGTCATGATAGGCTACATCATACAGATAAATGTAGAGGTGAATACAAATATGAAACAAAACGCTTCTTTGAAAAAAATTTCTCTGAATTAGCATTGCAGCAAAATATGTAAGATCGAACTCAAAAAAGATGTTGTAATGCGACTCTTAATATTGTATCAAAAAACAGTCATAATTTTTTCGTTAGGTTGTGGATCTCGAATGCTCAGATTTGCTTTTATATATTTATTGTTTTGCAGGTTTTGAAAAACAAAGAAAAAAGAGAAATTTATGACAATGTTTTAGTAAATGGTTTGCCGACTTCATATTTATATGTGCCTAGGTAATACTGAAAATTTAGAATATATTGTTATGCTATTGTTTTTATTATCTGTTTGATGACATATTCAGCAAATTGACGTGCAGTAACAGTTTGCATAAATTTGTGGAAAATTTTTGAAAAAATGAAATTTGATTATTTACACTTATGTTTTTTCTTTTGATATTATTTTAAATATAAGTCTTCTTTTTCTGTCTGCTTAAGTAGTAAAAATCAAATCAAAAATAGCATTTTTTATCTGTCATAGATGTAGCAAATACAGTAGTTTTATGTACACAAAAATAGCAAAATTCATTAATAATTATTGTTGATTTCGAAATAGTGGAAAATCAGTATCAGTTGTATGTTTGTGTCAAAATTTTCAATTCATTTTTTTGATGTTAATAGGCAGTTACGCAAGATGAGCTTGTTTGAAGTTTCGATTATCATTTCACTCATTGCTACAGTTGGTCATTTTCTGTTTATGTGGGGTGCATATGTGGAAAAGAAACTCGCACTGGTAAGTCTTGACTGCATCAGTACTTGCTCTTTGCAATCTGTTAGTGATATTGAACAACATCACCCTGCACTTTTCGCATAATGTATTCAACGATAATGTTTATAAGTATATCTAATTTTTGCATTTATTTGATGTTTAACGTTGGACCTGGGGTTTTAGTGATCAGAAAGCTGGTCATTGGTTCGCAGTCATGTTACGCAGAATGTTTTCTTTACTGTAGCATAATGGAGAATGCCTTTACTGCTTTTTTAAAGTTCAGTGTCATTTGTGTACTGGCAGCTACTTTGTGCAAAATTTGTAAATTTGAAAAAATTCAGTTGTAAGTTGAAAATGATCGTTAAATGTATTAAAAGTTTCCATTTGGGAGTTGCTGTTCGAACTGTTTTAGACGTCGGAGCAATCTGCAGGCATCCATTTGATAATGATGTTTCTATCCTGTGATACTTTTTTTTGAAAAGATGATAGTCAAATACATTATGCTCAAGTAACAGTCACTCAGTAATGCCGAGTGTTGCTGTGAGAAGCTTTTCGACAGTTTAGCAGTGGATTGGAATGAGTTACCTCTGGCATTGTGTGTCATATGTATTTGTCAACTGATCCCGTTGAGGCGCCCTCAGACCCAAAAGGGCATTTTGTGCATGTGTATTGTGTATGTCAAGTGGAGATTAGTGCGTTTTCTCATCTGAAACAATTTAACTGATCGTCATTAAGTTTATTAAGGTTAGTGGCGGTCAGTCGCCATGTACCTGTCTTTTTTGACTTTGTGTGTTTCATTTCAACTATTTAGCTTCCTCTGATTTATGATACTTGCGGGTCAGAGAAATATGGAGAACTGATGGTGCTTTCAACCATAGGTGGAGTCAAGGACCCAACATTCAAGGCCAAGGTCAAAGACTGAAAAAAATCCGAGGCCAAGGACCGATTTTTCTAAGACAGACTTTCTTGAGGCCAAGGCAGGAATGCTTGAGGCCAAGAACCAAGAATAAAATTTTCAAGTTGTTATCCAAAAAAAATATAGATCATCGCCCAGGAATCGCACATTTTTTGCAAAATTTCAGGCGATCCCCCCCAAAAAAAAGGTCATCGAGCTGGATACCGGGTTAAGGTAAAGTTTTCTTTGATTAGTTTCCTTTTTCACGAATCAAAAAGTAGTGCTCTCTTCGAGCTGAGGATGGCATTTTCGAGGGCTTCTAGGCTTCAGGGCCAAGGACTTCAAAATGTGTCCTCGAGGATTCCACCTCTACTTTCAACAACTCGTCTTCCTTGTCATCAAATGCATGTTTACTGATAGAGGTTGATTGCTGCTTAATTTTAAGTTAAAACTAGGCATTTGTAGTCAGTTTTGACTGAAGAAATTTTGGGACTTTAGATTAGTTGACTGGACTTTTAGACATTAATGACAAATTATTTTTAGGATGATGTGATGCCCAAGATTCAAAAACGTTTAAAAAGGCAAAAGAAAAAAGGAAATGAAGACGTTTCTCAGCAACAAGTAGAAGAGATGTTGTAAGCAGAGTGTAATTTGAATCACAGTTGGGTTGTTTTTTCGTCCCAGAATTTTCAGTCAAATTTCCGCGCTCAATAATATTGTTTGGTCATTTTAATTAAGTTATAGTCATTTTCGCAACGTCATGCGTAATTTTAGGACTCGCTGGCAAAATATGCTCAATGTTTTCGGTTGCTTTGACCAAAATGACTAAATCTTTTTGAGGCCATTCACTAAAACGTTAGGTATATATATGATCGAAAAAACTCTAGATTCGGGGTTAAAATTTAAGGTTATTTTGAAACACTATCTAGCTTTCATGATGCAGCCCCAGAGTTGTATGCGAGTTGTCAGATTTTCCTGTGGGTAGATACTTAGACTAATTAAAGTGCACATCTTAATATGTATTCGCCTTTCTTGTTTACTATCGACATCTTTCGGTGGAAACAAATTTTTCTCTCGGCTCTAACCCGAAAAAAATGTTTTTGTAGAGGATTTAGTTCTTATTTTCTAACACAACAAGCGCTGAACTACGATAAACAATAAACGGATTTACAAGATTAAGAACAACATAAAAGACGTATATAGTCTTGGAATTGCTCTTTTGCTTGCAAATAAGTTATGCTGTTTTAAATCTGTACAAAATTTAGTTTTTTTTTAATTTCATATTTTTTCGTCCTTTTTTTGCGGTTGCTGAGGTCAGCATTGCTCTCAAATTGTTCTTAAATTTTAAACAAAAATGAGCCTCATTTCCTTACAGGAGTTGCATTGTAGCGATGGTTAATTTTTCAACGCGCTACTGTTTTAGTAATTAATGAAGCGAATACGATTTCGGTAACAAATTCTCAATACAACAGCACAGTTCAGACAAAACTTGTTACGCAACAAGTCGTTAAAGCAATCAACTGGTTTGAATCTTTGCAATGTCTAACCTCTAATTGATTTGATTACAGCTTGCAGTCTTCTCGTCCCACTATGTACGACGTTCTACCGATCTTGGTAGGTCGTAAGATCTACGCATTCAGTATCTGGCTTCCTGCCTTCATAAAAATGCAACGTGAACTGAGAAAAAAATTAAAAGAAGAAGCTGAGGCTCAGCAAAGGTTAAAACCAATTACATAATTTAAGGTTTGAAATAGTAGTTCACGTATTATCCGTAATGAATAGGTAGAAGAGAACTAAGCGTTTAATGTGATACGGTAAAAGAGACCGTTTTTTGGTTTTGATGCCCAGTTTTAGTTTTCAAAAAAACGTAAACGACTCCCGTAATTACTTTCATTATTAGAACGTGCCTCATTGAAGCAAACTGTTTGTTCAAATCAACTTGCAAGACAGAATAAAGTAGGCTAATTTGAGATCGTGAAAGGCTGGAACACAACACTAAAAATTATGATAATTCGCAGATTACAGTTTTTACGCCGTTGCACGATGTACATGCGATTACAGTATAATATCTTGATGTGATACGTTTATAGTGGTAATCTTCGAATATTCATGGCATTTTGTCTGGTAATATTTTTTTATTATGGCTTGATTATCTGCAGTTACTGCAGATTGAAGTTAATCTACCTTAGTGCATTTGACTCATATTCATCATCATCAATATGTATGAATCGAATTAGCTGGTCGGACTCGTAGGGCCATATTAGTTCGACGTAATCGACGTTCTTGAAGCAAATTAGTTGTAATGCTCTTCAGGTTGTCTGTGATGGCTTTTGTGAACAGTTATTGGTTATTGTAACTTGTCATTGCAGTTGTCATAATTTTTTTTTTTTCAGAGAAGAAGAAGAAATGGAGAGACGACGACAGCAAGAACTCGAAAGAAGAGAAGAACTAAAACGCCAGAAAAAGGAAAAGAATAGGCTCAGAAAAGAAGAAATGCTGCAAGCAGAAAAAATGGTCAGTCTTTGTAATAGGCAACTTACACATCAAGTTATTGCGTTAGTTGCGAGTAACAGTGGCACTACTATGTCAGTTAGAGATTGCGGTTCGAGTTTGTATTAAAAACGGTAATAAAAGCTTTCGTACAACTGTGAAATCATACGCACTCCGTTTTGTTTTATCATTTCAGGTATAATTTTACAACTTTAATCTAATTCTTTGACTGAGATTTACCTTGCCATACCAATTAAATACACTACTAGTTGTGTTTGCAGACTGCTGAAGCTGGTCCTCTTCCGCCGTCTGTCTTTGAAAACTCTCAAGATCTAGCTGAGTTGGAGGATATGTATGATAACATGACCGATGATGATTTTACGAAGAAAGTAAGTTCAATTCGGGTTACAGTTTTTAATCGATTTTGTTTTGGAAAAGTCCTGTTTTGAAAATTGGACATATAACAGTATGTTATCAAAGTAACAAAATGCCGAAATAGATAGGCTTGTTTTTTATCAAAAAAATTGCCGATCTGGTATGGCCGATCAATCATTTTCGAAGTTGATTTCGGACACTGGAACTTTATTATAAGGATAAATTGAATACTCGTATTGTTATGATGAGTGGAATTTGAATTCAACCGATTCAAAAAAAGTGTTCAACAAGCCAGAGCGAGTATCATAACACAGTACGCATCGAAACTTAACATTTGAGACCCTACAGTCTGTTTCACCCGTAATAAGAACGTCAAGGGTGTCTGCGATATTACAGAAATTTCTTCTTCTTCTTTCTTCATTGCCCGCTTTTCCGTGAGGGTTGCGGGGGCAGTAGCTCAAGATTGAGCCGCCACACCTCACGGTCTTCCATCACCTCCATCATTTCACTTGGGCGAAGTCCCAAGCGATTCCATCCAAGATCCTCAATGTAATCGGTCCATCTAGTTTTAGGTCGTCCAACTGGTCTTCTCCCATTTGAAAACAGAAATTTCAAAATGTAAAATTTAAAATCAGGTGCTAAAAATTAGTTCCCCGTTTTGATAGCGGGGCCATAAGCAGTTGCTGGGCGGCCCAAACTACACCCAACTAGCTGAGAAAACTGAAACTGGCCCTGCTGAACTCGAACAGTCTAGACCACCAGGCAATCGAACCCAAGACTCGGCACCGGAACCTAGATAACAAAAGCTTTTGCTCTTTGAACTGCGTTTACACCGGGTACGAAGCGAAGGTCAGCAATTTTTGCAAGAGGTTGCCACTTGCTAAAGTATAGGCCGACCGCGCATCACAAATTTGTTTAAGTGAAGTTAATCAACCACTCACGAAGTTTGTGACCGGTTGAAATTTTTCGTAAGTTGTCGATGACCTCAAATTTGGGTTGCTTCGCTTCGCGTAGCTTCGCGTCCATTGTAAACGCACCTTTAAGGTTTTAACGCCGCGCTTGAGGTTTGAAGTACAAAACATCAGAGGTAACTCAATCTCTAAATTTATAACTTTCATCAAGTCGAACTTAAATTCCGATTTTACGGACCAAATTGTGTTGTAATAAAATAAAAAAAATTAAGTTTTTTTGTCTTTCCATTATACCCCATCATTGTCTGTGGACTACTCAACGGCTTACGAAGAAATGAATTGGCCGTCAGCGACTCGTTTATCAGGATTTATCGGCCGGGGAATTTAACCCCATACCTTTGACTTCAAAGGCCTTCAGATTAATGTGTTATCTAATTCTTTAATAACATATCTTCAGAAATCAAAAAAAGAAGAGTGGACTGAGGCTGACCAGTCGCAGCTAGCGAAATTGATGACGAAGTATCCAGGTGGTACTCCTGACAGATGGGTTCGTATATCGCGAGAAATGGAAAGAAGTGTCAACGAAATTACTGCCAAGGCAAAAGCAGTCCGCAATGATTTCAGTAAGAACGATAATACCATAGGTAGTACAAATGTACAGATTTAAATTCTGATTGATTATTGCAAGATTCTGCTCTCAAAAATGGAGAGATGAACTAAAGTTTCCAATTTGCCAAGTTGTTTTGGCCAAGAGACAGCAAAGAAACCAACCTTGTGGTCTCCAAGTACTTTGAAGAACCTAAACTATGATAACTGTATTTAAATACCACAATTTTTTACAGGTCTTGATAGTCCCACGAATGAAATGTGCCGTATTATGGTGCAGATCGATTCGCTTGCACCATCGGCCTCAATTTTTTTTATCGATTTATTCGTATTTATTTTCTCGCCACTCAAAACACTGCAGTAGCGTTTTTGCTTGCGGACGAATCCACACCGCTGTAGGTTTTTGACATTCCAAGATTTTTGATTGCGCTTGATTTTTGATTCCGCTTAAAGTTGCTGCTTGTTTGAAGCCCAAGACCTAAGCAATGCCAAAAAGCGCCTTATTCAAGACGCAACAACATGATCTGTGTTCAAGTCGAGTCTAGAATATACCCTCAGTCGCCCGGTCTACATATAAGTCAATGAGCTTGTCTTTTAAAAAAAATTTTTCCGCTGGTAGGATAAAGCGGTTTACCGGCCCTACGAAATTGCTTCAAAATAGAGAATACCGCGTATGCTCACGATTTTACGTCATGTGTGGACTCAGCCTTAATTCTTTTGGCTTTGCTAGTTAGGTTTATGTTTTAGCTTAGAAATTTTGGTCAAATTATTTGACGTAATTTTTTTGGTCATTTTTGAAGTTAGTTTAGTCATTTTCATCATTGAAGGTTTTGACTTGAACCCAAAATTTAAGTCAAAGACCAGCAAATGATCGAAAAAAAAACAGTAAAAAAAAACTAGCAACCGAGCGAATGTTAATTACAATCAAATGTAGTGATAACCGCATTAATGCTTTCTTAAGTTAAGCAAAGAACCTTTTAACAGCGGTAAAATGCTTCGAATTGAACCTTTTCCAAGCTACCGGTATTGCAGAGAATGCATGATTTTCTGAAAGAAAATTAATGCGACTTGGTAAGTGACAAAACTTTTTAAGCGGCATTTTACTGCAGTTATGTAAGCGCATAGTGATGACGAGTGATATACTAGAACGTGACATCGCACGCGATATCTAATTTTGTGGCATTTCCAACTTTTACTGAACTTTATTAGGCTTCAAAATAGTGATCCGATTGCTTTAAATGAATTTGCGAAAAATGTGGTTGGTGAAAGTCGGATCAATAATTTAAATGCGCCTTTTTCAAATTTTAAATTTAAATCTCTTGAAGTTAAAGTTCTTAAACAGTTTTTCACTCCATTTGAAATGACATAAAGCGGTCTTCAAAATTTCAGCGGCTCACAAGCAAATTTCGTTACCCAACCAAACTTACAGCCATGTATGATTCTCAAAATGCTCTTTTGCATCACAATACAACATATAGTATTGGTATGCTGGTTGTTTCGAAGTTAAAGCCCCCTCCTCAACAGCATAAACTAAAAAAAAGTACTAAAATTATACAGATTTAAAACAGGCGTTTATTTAAGTTTTTTACTAAATCGTTCAAGACGTTCATGCTTTTGCCACATAGCCTTCATTATCGAGTGGTATAATTTGACAAATTGCAAAAAAAAGGTAAAGAATCAAAATTTATTTTCCCTAGGTAATACTTCACTCACAGTGGTCACAGGTTGATGAGAATAACTTGGTAAACCATCGCAGTTTTCTATACGGCCTTTAATTAACGCGATTTTTCGAGATGACTACCCAGCATACTTTTGTGCAGATTTAGCTTAGAAGGTGAGAAGTGCTGAGAATGCACCGCCGTTTCAGGCTTTTATTGTTTATCAATCCGTATAATTTTCTCTTGAACCATTAGGTATGTGGGTTTATCTAACTCAGCTACTCGACACGAAAGTCGAAGAAATTTAAAATCAAAAATGGCTTTGAAGAAACTTACGTTAATGAACTTCAAACACCGATAGTCTAATGAAGAAAACTTCATAATATTCATGTAAGCGGCAGAGGGAGGGACCCTAATTTCGAAACACGCTATATAATTATTAAATCCATCATTTAGCACTAAGCCTTCCTTACTTGTAGTCTTCAAAAACCTTTAGCCATAAGAAAAAGTACGGTTTTTTAACGTTACAGGTGACAGTTTCGTGAAAAAAAAGACAGCTATGTTGCTCAAATTTATCGAAGCCATTTTAGCTCAACTTGAGTATGACATCGCAAGCGATATCTTGGGACCTCCAATTTGAATGTTTTGATGTTAGATTGTGTTGGAAAAAAAACTTTTTTTTCTCGGCTTCGATCAAATTTTTTGTTTATGGTTATGTCTTTGATGCTGTTTTGTGTATGTAGTTTATGATTCTGTTGAGATAAGTTTACTTTACTTTTTAATATCTACCCATTCCGAAAATTCGATCTATCTAAGTCGAACGCTTCAAGAATATGGTTCTCCGTTTGATGGGGGCCCCCATTTTGATACCCCCAAATTTTATCTCTACTTTTACCTACGCTGAAAATGTCATGTGTCGAGCATCAGTGGTTAAAAAGTTTGAATTTTAGCGGCCCTGTTTGGGGGGACTCCCCATTTTTGAACCCTCAATTTTTGTTAGGTTTAGTTTATTTCTAATATCTACCCATTTCGAAAATTCGATACATCTGCCTCTAACGTTTTAAAAGTTCGAAATTTTGGTGGCCCTGTTTCAAGAACCCTTTTTCATTTTTGGTATCTCCAAATTTTGTTAAGTTTTATCTTTTCATATTAACCTACTTTGAAAATTACATGTTCCCAGCATGAGTTGTTGAAAAGTTCCAATTTCGACAGCCCCATTTGAGGGGGAAAAGCCAATTTCGGGACCCCAAATTTTTTTTCAAATTTTCTCTTACTTTTATATTTACTTCAACGATTCATGTGTCTAGCTTTAAAGGTTAAAAAGTTTAAATTTCGGAGAGCCCGTTTTGGGGGAACCCCCCTTTGTGGGACCCCCTATTTTTGTTAAGTTAAGTTTATTTTTATTATCTCCTCGCACCGAAAATCTGATCCATCTTGTTCAGTGGTTCCCAACCTTTTTCTCCCCGTGGCCCATTTACATTTTAAAAATCTTCCATGGCCCTACTTTCAAAGTATTGCTCAAGAACTTGACCCAAATTTTCATCAGTCTTGAATTAGATTGAAACAGTTTTTCCGGCCGAAAACAGGTGATCTCCAAAAGAAAAGGTCCTTCACCAAAATTCAAACGGTTTTTCGGTCGAAAACAGGTATCTTCTTAAGAAAAGTCAACTAGCCGTTCACCACAATTTTCTGCAAGCTTTCTGACAATGTCAAGGAATAAACAGCTCATCGTGCAAATACGACTTTTTCAAACCAAAATGCTCTGTGGCCCACCGGTAGGCCATGGCCCACAGATTGAAAACCACTGATCTAGTTGCAGCGGTTTAAAACTTCCAAAATTTGGAGGACCTGATTGAGGAAATCCCCCAACCTGGCCACCCCGATTTCAATCGGGCAGTAGTCCTCCCTTATTTCTTCAATCGCTCAAACTTTAAATAAAGTGCGTTTAGCGGTTTAAAAGTAGATAGCCAGAGAAGAGAAAGAAGAAAAAAAAAGGAAAGAAGAAGAAAAATAGTATTCAGGTTGGGGTAAACGAACATAACCAAAAGAAAGGCGGTTGATAGTGTGCTCAAAAATCACAAATCATTTTCCACCCAAATCGGTATTGAACAACATATATCGGTTTAAAATCGTTACCTTTCTGCCCATTTTCGACGTGTAACATTTTGGTCACGTGACCAGGCGCCTCCAATCTCGATTTGCATGAACCATTTATAAGCATCCACTTCGTGTACAAATTTCAGCTTTAAACGACAAGTTGTTTTTGAGTTAAAGGCGAATTAATAAGTTTTTAGGCCAAAAATCGCCATTTTTTATGTTTTATGCGTGTCACCTCACGATCACGTAACCTAGGATCCCCAAAATCGGTACACACAACGCTTCATTAATTCTAATTTCGGGTCCAAATTTCAATGCTCTAGGTTTTAATCGTTTGCTAGAAGAGCAAGTTGATCCTCATATGCTAAAATTCGCAAACAAAAACCAAGGTACGACGCGATCACACGAAGTCCCAACCAGAATAAGAACGTGATATTGTCATAACATTCGCAGTCATTTTCTATCGTTTAAACTCGCCACGTCACAAGCTTAAAATAACAGTATTCTACTTATTATTACGCAACTATCTAATTAACTGTACGTCCCGCATACAATTATTACTAGTTCAGTTTAATTTTCTTTCAAGCTTTTTAATTTATCCATAATATTATGATCGTTTTATAGCCGTTTGAAAGCATTTGTAGTCAGCTATTTCATTGTTGAAACTAGAAGAACCTAAACATTTTTGCATGATTTTTATATTGGCCCTTAAAAAAAAGGTTACCTTGACCTTACCGACGTTTTATATCTTGTTTTGTTATAATTATTAACCAAAGTTCAAGTTTTTTTTTCGCTTAAAAATTTTTGGTTGAATATCCTGAGATAATGAATGGTTCGGTCATTTTAGAATTTATTTCCCGTGTTTTGTCATTGCAAGCATAACTTCGGCTCTTAAACGCTCAATTTTGCAAATACTTGTGGTCGTTTCTATCAAATTCGCTCGAGTTTTTTGGTCCTTTACCAAAAACTTAGATCAATGACCGAAAAAAACCCTTAACCCCAACTTGGCTCTTTTTTTTAACCCTATTTTTCAACGAAGTGCTAATTTAAACCGTAACCTTAAATCTTAAAAATGTGAATAAAGCAAATGTAGATGAATCTTTCTCATTTTTTATTGTAATTTAAAGTTTGTGGTAAAATAATCATTAATCAGTGCGCCACATACTGTGCAGTGTGCAGTATGCATCCATCCGTGCCGTTTTTAAGTTGCCTCACGTATCACAATGCCCACGTATTTGTATGTTATTTAACCGTTGCTTTAATTTTTCCATCAACTTCTACTGCTCTTGTCCAATTTAAAGACAAGAGTTTAAGTCCCGGTACCACCCCATCTTCACCTAAAATTGTACAACCGAAAAAAAAACAAAAAATAAAAACGAATATCTTAGGCCCGGATTACAAAAGCAACCTGAGTTGGATGTTCAAGTGCAAAGCCAATAAAATTACACACTGATTGAATCCAAATGTAAAATTTCAAACTCAAAACTTGAGTTTCAGCCTAATTTTAAACCTTAAGATTTGAAAAAAGCACTTTTGACCCTCTCATTTGAACTTTTCAAGTTTTTACTTCAGTAGAAATCGAGATTCTGTTCGCCCCCGTGGTTTCCAGCCTAAAGAAAAAAATACTTTGGAATTTTATGTATTTATCACCAATATGTCATATATGACGTGCACTCGGTATTTCCGATTTTTCTGACCTAAAGTATGGTTTTAGATGTTAAGGCGAAATATTCTGCTGTCACATCGCACAGTGCCAAATTAACACAAAATAAGCACGCCGATAAGCATCAAATTCCTGATGAAATTATTTCAACTGCGTTTAATGAAGATGGCGATGATACATCTTTAATGGAGCGCTTACAAAATGGTAAGTATTTACATGGTAATTGATTCGAAATTCTAACGCTAGAATGCGATCTAATTTGAAAATAGCTTGCCTATTAAAAGCAAATTTACAATTTTTCTTGAAATCAGTTTAGTTGAAGTTAGTTTATTAATTAGCTTGCTCCACTTGTACCAGCAACTGCAGTGAGTTCCGCAAAGTTGATACTAAGTAGCATATTCGATTTTTATGTTTCATGGACTAGAAGCTGTAAACAGTTTCCTCTAATTTTGGTCTTGAATTGACCCCCTCAATTTGTGCTGTGCACTAGATGTAGCAAAGTACACTTGTGGCCGTTCCCATCAGTTCTATTGGGGTTGCACTACAGACAAATTTAGGACCTTAGCTTTCGCGGGGCAACACTGATTAAATTTGATACTTTCGCCTGGGATCTAACCCTCGAACTGTTATCAGTCACATTAAAATCCAACGGTTTCTAACCTCTGGTGAGACAAGGTGGAGTTGGGAGGTTATGTTGAGACTGCTTTAAAATTGTTCGCTTTTTGCCACATAGTCAATATCTCAGCAATAAATATATTTGTGTAGTCGGAAATGTTTACTTTGCAACTTTTGCATTGAAGCAGCATGTTACATGGAGTGTTGGAAGATTGTAATGGTTATTTAGAGGTTTTTGTAGCGGATTGTGCATGTTAAAACCTGGAATACTATTACCGTTCGACATAATTTATTCGTATGGTGTACTCAATTGAAAAATGTCAAAGTGGATTGATTTTCTCTTTCCGCCAATGTAATTTGTCGACGTAGCAAAGTTCTGAACTTACGTTTGCACCAATATTATTATGTGTTTAAAACTGTTGTCAAATCTTTGGCCGAAAACTCCTGTCAATGTTTTTCATCAATTTCTCTCTCCGACATCATTTTTATCCAAACATTAATTGAATGTACTGGCAATGTAATACATTGTTATGAAGATCAAAATTGACTTGTAGCAGGAACATTAATTCCTGAAAAGCCAGGCTAATTGACTTGTAGAAAGTAGTTGTTGAGGATTAGCAGCACGTGGTTGATTGTGAACAATTAGGTAATCTTTTACATGTCGACTTTCCTGCCTCGTTTCCTTTCATTTTTCTTCTATTTTCCTTTTTCTATTCCATCTAAAAGGTGGGTGAGGTAGAAAGAAACGTATAAGAGGTCTAAGTGACTGTTTTGTGGAGACAAGTTTTTTTAGTTGTGCAAAGACCTGTGATTTTTGTAGGTTAAGCTAAAGACAAAAATTTTGATAATTGTGTCGTTTTGTCTGTACAATACTATACAATATCTTTGTTTTTTGGTTTAGAGAATTTTGATTATCTAATCTTCAAATCCTCGTTGGAATAGTAGTTTTGTTTTAGTTGGTGGATGCAATAGTGCTTGATGTTGTTTCGATGTTGCATTAGTTTGTATTACAGTTAAGTTTTAAAGGTGTGTTAGAAGATTGGCGGATGCAGTTAAGAATAGCATGGTTGCAGATTGCTCTATCAAAAGATGCCGTAGTTGAATCAGGGTTGCGGCTAATTTTGGTGTTTTAGAGATTATTAAGTTGCTCTAAGCAGTTATACAATTATTAATTTTGATTTGAGGAATACTTGGCTATCTGCGAGGTTATCCCCAGCTAAAAATCATGCATCTCCGATTTCTCTTTTACCTCTTGTTGTTTAATGACAAGTTGAAATATCTTCGTGCGAGATTTCGCGCAGGAAAAAGCGGTAAGTTTCTTCCTCTGCTACAAGGTGTCAAATTGATTGATTAAATTGGTGCCGGTGAAGGTATTTTGCCTCGGAATAATAAAGCGAAGTTATCGTAATCACGGGGTAGCAGGAACGGAAGTTTTGCAAACGTTACTTTCTCAAGCTACGCGTAATAGAAACATAACGTAATTAAGAAATAATGCGGCTTGCTTTGTGAATAAATTGTCTGCTAATGAAATGGTAGAGCGATTTTAAGTTAGTTGAGTTTAAATATTTTCATACCTTTCTGCATGTATTTGAAGCAGCCTATGAAGAAACTAATTAAATCTCAAATTTTATTTTATTCCTTTTTAACAACGAATATCCTCCATACACCATAGCGAAAGGATATTGCATGTTAATGACAAATTTCGTAACATATTATTTTTGAAATATTTACTGACTCTTGCTGTTTAAATTCTATGTCATCAACATTTTCACTTGTGCTTGTGTTTCAGGCGATGGTGAATATTCATCTAAGCTAAAGAAAAAGCAAGAAGCTAAAAACTTAAAAAAATCTTTGCATGAAAAAGATGCGAAAACTAAAGGTAGTATAATGCGAGCATTTCGTCTAACTTTTGTTGGTTGCCTAGCTAGCCCAGATATTCCTCGAAACAGCATCGGTAGTATTAGAGTGCTATTTTTGTGGGTAGGCCATCATGACAGACACGTGGTGTGTCTAATTGGGTGGTTTATTTATTTTTCGATTTCGTTGGTTTGTTTTTGTACTAAGTAATACACAAAGCTACTCAAATGGTCCCTTAATTGCTAAAATTTGCTCTGGGATACTAAGAATACCAAAGTAACCAACCGTTTTTAAGCTTTCCCAGAACAAAATTTATCTTATATTTGTTGCCATAATATCTTTTTTTCTACGTCAAGATGGCTTGAAGCTTAGGTCACAGAATTTTACAAAAAACAGTAAGGTAGTTAAAATATTCAGAAAATGCTTTTTCGAGTTTACTGGTCTGTGGTTAATAACGGAGTTGAAACAAATTATTTTCAAGTATGTTTTGTCTTAGAATCTGAAACTGAAGATAGATGGGAACAACACCAACAAAAAGTCTTGGAAATGGCGCTGCAACAATTTCCTAAAACTGAATCAGAAAGATGGGAGAAAATTGCTAAGTGTGTTCCTGGAAAAACTAAGGTGGGTGTAGTAATCGATTTGAATAATGAGTTAAAGTTTTTTTTTTGAATTATAACGTATTGAATGATGTGTTAACTAAAAAGTAGCAATTTTTACACTTATTTAAAATAGCTTTCACTCCCCATTTCTCGTTTTCTTCATTGTGCCACTTGCTGCAAAACTCAGTGCATCTGTTGGCTATCAGCGTTGTTAGATTAACTGCACTATGCGCAACCTTCAACCGCCTGAAATCCTACCTGCTTGACATGAGCCTAAAATGCTGATGAAAAATATCTTGATTTCTCTTTTTGTTTGACGTACCCGCCGTGTCGTTGTATGTTCTTTCACCACGGCTTTCCGTAGCTGGATTTTACTGGCAGAGATGTTGATAGCAATACGGGGTCCACGACAGCTGACCGCAAATCAACTAACAGTGAATTAATTGACCGCCAACTAACCTTAACTCGTATGCTGGCGGTCAGTTGGTTCGCGGTCAGTTTGTGGTGGTCAGTTGACTTGATTCGCAGCACGGAGTGCCTTTCAATCATTTCCACTTACTACATCAAATTTTTAGATGCAGGGTTGCCACATCCTGGAAAAGTCCTGGAAAGTTCTGGATTTTTTTTGCTGTCCTGGAAAGTCCTTGAAAGTCCTTGAATTTTGTTTTTAAGTCCTGGAAAGTCCTGGAAAATGTTTAAAAAGTTTTCCCGTAATTTACCAGGACAGAATGTGAAGTTGTTGTTTTTTATAATAACTGGTGCCTTGTAATCTGGTAATTGTACAAAGTCATTGTTGAAATAATTTGCCTTGTGAAGCTCATTCTAAAAGCTTTATTGTATTGTTAAAAAACAGAGTTTATTTGTACACTGTGCACAAACAAAAAGATCGCTATTCTAACCCTACCATAGCTCTAACCCTAATGTTAATACGAGCGCCCATTCTTCTGCTCTAAGCTCTCTTATTCTTTTTAAGCAGTTTTTACTAGTGCGCTAGAGTGCAAATGAGAACTTCTTTCTTAAATCAAATCTCTATAATACGCTGAAGCATGTAACAAGTTATCAGTGCCCATCTCCGCGTCATTGCACCCAGGCACCACAGCTCCTTTCAAAGAAATGTCACAGCGGTGGTGAGTTGTTATCAACACTGTGTCTGATTTGACCGGCCCGAGATTTGAACCTCATACCTCCCGTTTCAGAGACAAACGCATTGCCACTCCACCAACAAAATGCCAAAATTTACTGTGCAGTATGCATAAATTATTGAATATTATTAGGAAGAGTAAATTGAAGGATCTAGTAGCAGTATTACTGCTAGCAGCAGTAGCGTAGTGGGCTATAGCCCCCCCATTGACTCGTTGATCAAAATGCACTAAAAGAAAAATACGACTTTTTTTGCACTATACTGTACTTCTGAGGCAATTTTTTGCAGTAATACGGACACTTAAGTAATTTAAAGCCACTTTTAGAACATGATTTGGGGAAGGGCTAATATTGGTTAAAAATGAAACCAGTAACAACTAACTAGAGCTCGACCGATATGACTTTTTGAGGCCGATACCGATATCAATATTTTGGAAATTTTTAGGCCGATACCAATAATATATTAACTTATTGGTTATGAAACTTTGCCATTATTTTTCAACTAACTTGACACTAAAAAAAAAAAGCTTCACTAATTCCCCTCCAAAGAAAGACTATTGGTATTGCAAACACAAGCCACACTCCAGTATTTTTTATCAAAAAAAATCAAGCAAAAAATACAACGATTTGGCAATCAATAGTCAAAAACAGTTGTGCTTGCTCTCAAAAATAAACAGTTTAAGGAAGTTGTGCTAAGCTGATATTTTATTGGTGGTAGACACCGATACGATATATCGGCTTGGGCCAGATATCGGCTGATATATATCAGCTGGCCGATATATCGGTCGAGCTCTACAACTAACTAAAAATAGCCCAAAATTAACAATCAAATCGATCGCTTGATGCAAAATGGTTAATGTAGGCTTTGTAAAAAAATTATAAGGAGCTATTCAGTATTTAATTCTGTCAATTACCAATCAATTCTCTTAAATTTTGTTTCATTAGCTTCTCCCAAATTATATCATTATCTAGCATTATAAAATACACACAATTTGGATTAATACTTGTGAGTTTTTTTAAAGGAAGTGCCTATTTGCACTTTAGCTCGCAAATAAGCTCTGCGTAGAAAGAATAAGAGAACAAGAGTGGGTGCTCATTTGCTCTAGTACTCTTTCATTTTTTAAATTGTTATCATTAGTGGCTAGTTGGGGTTTAGATTAGAGCTAGACCGATATATCGATCAGCCGATATCAGGGCCAAGCCGATATATCATATATCATTTACCACCGATAAAATATCGGCTTAGTGCAATTACCTTAAACTGTTTATTTTTCTGAGCAAGCATGACCGCTCTTGACTATTGATTGCCAAATCGTTGTATTTTTGGTTTGTTTTTTTATTGAATAATACCATAGAGTGACTTGTGTTTGCAATAGTCTTTTTTTGGAGGAAAATTAGTGAAGTTTTTAGTGTCAGGTTGTAATCGAAAAATAGTGACTAAATTTCGTAGTTAATAAGTTTATGTATCGATATCGGTATCACCCTAAAAATTTCCAAAATGTCGATATCGGTCGAGCTCTAGTTTAGATTTTAAGTTTAGGTTAGGATTAACGTTATGGTTAAATAGAGCTAGGGTTACAGTTTAAGTTAAGTTAAAGGTTGGGGTTAGGACTAGAGTAGCGTTTTTTTGTTTGCACGATGGCATGCAAATAAGCTGTGTATTTTTCAAATGATATGGTTTACTAGCTGAAAATAAAGCTAGGACTGAAGTTTTACCATTACCCATCATTAGAGTGTGACCAATATATCGGCCATTCGATATATATCGGCTGATATCAGAGCCAAGCCGGTTTATCGTATTGGCTATGTACCGTCGATAAAATATTGACTTAGTGCAATTACCTTGAACTGTTTATTTTTTAGAGCAAGCACGAGCGATCTTGGGTTTTATTTGCTTAGTATGAATTATGTTTCCAATAGTATTTGTTTAGAGGAGGATTAGTGAAGCTTATTATGTCAAGTTAAGTGAAAGATAGAGACAAAATTTGGTAGTTAGTAAGTTAATATATGGGTATCGGCCTGAAAAAGTCATATTGGTGGAGCTCTAGCTATCACCCACATACTGTAGCCCATTTGTCCAATCAGTTTAATCATGTTTTTGCAGTGCTATTTTCAATTTCACACTTTGCAAGAAATAATTTTTACCAAACTAGGCCTAAAATTAAGTTATTATCGCAAAGAAATTGCAAAATCTTCAAGGGCAATAGTTTTCAATGGTTTCTGGTCACCAGGGGCTCTGCCCTCAACCCAAAAGCACAGCCCTCTCATTACAAATTTCTGGCTTTGCTGCATCTGGCTAGTAGTCAGTACTAGGAATGCATATGCGTTGCATCAAATTTTTTTCTCAATCTTAAGTACAAAAAAGTAGATGCATCAAAGAACAGTAGTCAAAACTGAATTTAAAGACCTGTAAAAAAAAAATCTTAAACAGTCATGGAAAAGTCCTGGAAAATGACCTAAAAAAGTCTTGGAAAGTCCTGGAATTTGAGTTTGAAGTTTCTGTGGCAACCCTGTAGATGTCCAACTCGACAAATACTTTAATTGTAATGTTTTGGCGTTTGCAGGCTAGAGTTTTAATGTTTAATCGTTTTGCGTAAAGGCTACCAGCGCGGAAGCCTAGGGAAGAGCCACCAGAACGGCGACTACTTAAAAACAAGCAATGCGACAAAGTTATTTAGCTCAAGTGGCAGAGACATCCTCTCTACCTCAAGTGGTAGAGCAGCGTGCCAGTAATCAAAAGGCTGCAGGTTCGAATCCTGTAGTAAGATTTTTTTCGCATTGCTTATTTTTAACTTGTTGCCGTTCTGGTGGCTCTTCCATAGGCTTCCGCGCTGGTAACTTTGGGCCAGAAGCACGCAAACGATTAAATCGACAAATACTATTAGTGCTTAGCTTTCCGTTTGGATCAGTCATATATTCGTGATGGATAATAGGGTTCAAAATTAACGCTGGCCCGAGGCAGGCTGAAATCACCTCAGGCAAGTTGTTGTCTAGCTTCACTTGCCCTACGGGCAAGTCAGTAAAATACAGCGTATGAAGTAAGCAACTTAAAATATGATTATTTAAAACTCAAGTTACCACTTTTGCTACATTGAATTAAATGCAAGTTAAGAAAGCTTTTATTTGCTTTATTTTAGAGCAACTACGGCACTTAACGCTTAGTTTAGTTGCACGCCCATCATTAATCGCAATTAACACCTTTCAATCGCACGCAGATTCGTTCGATCTCAAACGCGCTTTGTAATTCTTCTCATGTAGAATGTTTTGTACTTTTTCAGCGAAAATTGTCCCACGCTTGCCGTGTTAACCTAACCGCTCTTTGGGGTATCGCAAGTACTACCTTGTGCTGTAAGAAAGCATGGTCGAAAATACGGCAATTTTTTATTTCATTTTAGTTTTTTAAAGATCGTTAGTTTTTGTGTTTTTTACACTAAAGTTCAGCTTTTTGAGATATTCGCGATGGAAAAGTAAAATGTGTAAGCAGCAAAAAAGCAACTGAATTATTGTTAACGTAGCAATTAAAACGGCTACAATGCAAAAAATCAATTTTTGTGAAGTGAATGATTGCGAAAGCAGGGATGGCAATCGCATCGATGACTTAGCGATATTTGTTACGCAAGAAAAATGCGATGCAGAGTAGAACAATTTCAGTAGATATGTGATATTTTTTGCGATAATTTGAAATTTTTTGGATGTGATAAGATCGCCACGATTTGCGATTATTTTTGCGATTATCAATTTTTTGTTTGATTTTGAAACTTAAGTTTGTTTGATTGTTATTGAAAACAATGTAAACTGAAGCTCAACTAGCGCAATCTTCAGCTTTATTACGTATTGTGATTGTGACGCAACAAATGCCAAAACATTCTCAAACTTTTGTCTAAAATGTGACTTACGATCGACGAAACAGAAAAATCCACTGAAACTAGAATGTGACATTGCAAGCGATATCCGGGGACTTCGGGAAAGTATCTAACTTTACTCTACTAAAGAACTTTACAATTGCGTTTAAAAGCGAGTTTGTGGTTGGTGATAGTCAAATCTGAAATACTTTGCTTTCAAAGTTTAAAATGTTCCCTTAACTTGATCAGGTTTGTTGTGGTTAACGGCTTTCAAAATTTTGCGTTAAATTCTCGTTACTACTTTCTGATAATTAAAAACACGATTAATTAGTAAAGTACTAAACGGTATAGGATACCAGTAAATTAACACAAAAATACTGTCGACTGCTAACAAGCTATTCTAGCCGTCAACTAATGCGTCTTATCTGTTCGAACTTCGATTGGTTATGTGTCTTTGTTTGGATGAAAGCTACAAAATATTGTCCATTTACAATCGTGTTGACAGGTGAGGGTATCAAAAATGACTGCATAGAGAAAAAGCTTCCAGCATAAAACGATCGATTTAGTAAATTCTCAGACAAGAATGACAATTGAGAAACCATAATGCTTACATAAGTTATGCACTGAAAAATTGGAATGCGATTAGCTTACAGCGCCCATTTGGCATGGTCTCTTCAATGTGGTCCACCAAAGTTTGTTACCTTTAATCGTGGATTCATATTAACCTAACCAATAGATTTAATTTGTTTAGCTGTTGTAGGTAGTCCTCCTCAAATAGGTCTTTCAACATTTTTAACCACTCAAGCTTCAATAAAAATTAAATTTTCAACAGGTGTCAACATAATTGGAGGATCCCCATAGTATGGCATCCCCAAAATTTTTCATGTTATTTTTTTACCTATGTTGAAAATTTCATTTTTATTGGAGCTTGAGTGGTTAAAAATTTTGAAACACATATTTGAGGACTACCGAATTGTGGCAACTGAAATTAGTCATTACTTACTTTATCTTTCGTGTCTATTCTGAATCTTTCTTATGCCTAGCTTAAATGGTTGAAAAGTTTAAATTTTTGAGGATCTAATTGAGGGACCCCCATTTTGGTACCCCCAAATTTTATCGTATTTTAAATTTCTGTTATATTTACCTATATTGAAAATTACATGTGTCTAGCTTAAGTGGATAAAAACTATTAATTTTGGCAGTGCTGTTTGAGGAGAACCTCTCCATTATGTTATCTCAGAGTTTTGTAAAATTTTTTCTTTTCACATTTGTCTATCATGAAAATTTCATGTGTCTACAGTGTAGCTTAAGCAATTAAAAAGTTTAAAATTTGGCGTCCTCGTTTGAGGAGGATCCCCATTGTGGTACCTCCAAATTTTGGTATATGATTTATCTTTTACGTATATTTATCTATTTTGAGAATTTTATCTGTCTAATTTGAGTGGTTTAAAAGTTTGAATTGTGACGGCCCCGTTTTGAAGGGGACGCCCTCATTTTTGTATTCCTAATTTTTGTCAAATTTTATCTTTTGTGTATGTTTATCTAACCTTAAAATTTCATGCGTCTAACTTAAGAGGTTAAAAATTTAGATTTTGGCGGCCTTGTGTGAGGGGAAACACCTCATTTTGGTACCCTCAAATTTTGTCAAATTTCATCTTTCCCTTATGTGTACTTACCTTAAAAATTTCATTGGTTTAACTTTAAAGATAAAAAAGTTTCAAATTTGAACGGCCTGTTTGGGGGAACCCCCATCGTGGCACCACCGATTTCAATCGGGCACCAGTACTTTTGAAGATCTATAGTAGCTCACAGTATGATCCACGTGCATTTTGTGGTTTGAAAGTAGATAGTGATAAAGGAAAAAAATTTATCCAAAACGGAATAAATGAATGTGATCATGATAAAGGTCTTAAGTAGTACAGTATGTTCAAAAAACCCAAACTTATTTTCATTGATATCGGTAGTTGCCGATATCTACCGGTTTAAAATTCTCCACTTTTTTCCGATTTTCGGCCTCTGAAATTGCGATCACGTGACTGGGTGCCCCAAACTTGGTCCGCTTACAGTCTCTATCTGCATCCTAGTTGTGTTCAAATTTCAACGTTCCACGTTCAGCAAATTTATAGCTACAAACGAATTAATAAATTTTCGCGTCAAACATGACAGTTTTTTCTCGAAGTAGAGTTCCTAAATCACGATCACGTGACCTAGGTTCTTCAAAATTGGCATGCATGA
Organism: Trididemnum nubilum; assembly: GCA_963965965.1. Taxonomy (NCBI): domain Eukaryota; kingdom Metazoa; phylum Chordata; class Ascidiacea; order Aplousobranchia; family Didemnidae; genus Trididemnum; species Trididemnum nubilum. The sequence goes on along the minus strand of OZ014477.1, from coordinate 33,237,603 downwards.
TGCTTTTAATTATTGTCATGTTATATCCAAAATTCAACATTCTATGTTTCACCGTTTTTTAGTTATTAAGCAAATCAATAAATGTTGCTGCTTTATTGTATGTGGATTCGTATGCGTGTTTCAACGCGATAATTTGATGTAATGCTGTTGGAAAAGAGCGGCGATGCGATTGTCCTCACAGAAAAATGACATCTATACCACTCTGATTTGAAAGTCGCACACCAGAACTGGATTTTTTAAAATGCGGTATTATGCAAATTCGGTACTTTTTTTTTTGAAAGTTAGTATCAAAGTGCACTCTTTGTTTCGTGCAAGTTGAAATCTTCCCAGGCAAGTAAACATTTGCTATCACTTGCCCGACGTTCAAACTGTTGAAAAAGTTAAAGTCTACCCCTGGATTATAGGTGACAGTAGTAGGCAAAATCACTAGAGTTTTAAAATTTTGTGTTTACTTCATCTTTCTGGACCCAACACTTCAAGAAATATTTTACTTCCAACAAATCCTTGTGACTCCTGACTTTAAAGCAACTTTTACGATATAAGTCCGCAGCACTGCCGGTAATTACTGTCTGTGCCATCGTTACGCATCACTGATTAGTGATAAGTCCAAGTTTAAAATTATAGCTTACAATATCGATCTCAGTAGAGACCTTAGAAATAAAGTCTGGACGCAACGATGTTTTAAAAGCAGAATCTATGAACAGTTGGATCGAAACGGTTGGAAGTTAACGCAACATAATCTAATTCTAGTACCATTGCACTAATTTTAAAAAAATAGTTGCAGTTCCCCTTTAAAGCGCATTGCCTTAACTGACACAGTGCACTAAACTTGAGATTTGAATTTAGGAGGAATGCATTGCGAGGTATCGCTTTTTGGTGGAGAAGATTCAGCAACGTCGAAAACAAAGAACTTGACGTTAAACGTGGAGCCCCGCTGATTTCTATTAATAGTGCAATGTTTGGGTGTGTTTTAGAAGGTAGATGAAAACATTTGAGGTATTTGTGGCAAGGAGAGTTGCAGTTTTTTTCGAAAACAAATTACACTTTAATTACACCAAATTTGTGTTTTAATCAAATTTTAAAACAATTCTACGAAATCTGCACCTTCAAGCCTATTTGAATTATTTTACAGTCGTTTCTACTGTCATTGGGTTTCAGAAACGGAACGCGCATTATGAGGCCTTAACCTTTGCACTACCTTAATTTCACAAAGAGTTTAGTTTCCTAAACTGACGAGTTTGAGTTAATTTATTAAAGTTTTCAGCAGAAAGCAAATATTGTAAGATCTACCGAGTGGCAAGTCTTTTCTACTAAGATCTAAAATTTCTTGTTATATTTATTGTGACGTGTCTCTACATCTTGCTGTGAGCTTTTTTAGCGAAGGCTTTCTAATTTCCCTGTCTGAGTCAGCGGCGCAATAAAAAAAAGTTATGTTGGTATGTGTGGAATTACCATGTCCGGTAGCCGTTACAGTTTTGCTAAGTAAGTAACATTAGTTAATTGTTAGTACATTGACTGAAACTGCAATTTCTCAACATATTGTTTGTAGGAGATTTTCTTATACGCTTGATTTCTATTTAAAGTGTAAATGCTTGCTTTGAAAAAAAAAATCAAACGTAAAACTGTCCATTTTTAGTAGTATTTTCGCTAAATTAATTTGTAAATGCAGTTGTTGTCGCTAATTACAAGTTGCAAAATGATACTGCCGAATGCCGCCTACTGTCTGACTAGAGTTGAGTTTAGGCTATTCGGTCTCCCACAATTTTCGAAAATGCTGAAATTTTGCTCCGAGTTTTGTTAGATTCTTTAAAAATTAAATTTAAATTTTGGCGATATACAGACGAAATTAGTAGGTTGTTTTTATTATTAGACAAGCTTTTTGAAGAATCTGTTTTAGTAAAATGAAATAATAATGTTTTGTTTTCAAAGTTAAGAAAAGTGAAAACACTTTAAATTCGCTACTTTCTTTATGGTGGTTTTTAGCTGCATTGTTCTTACTTCGTTACGCAATAGAACCTTGACCTATGTCGTGTTTTGAGCCGTTTTATGACCTTGAAAATTTGGTATCGTCGAGATTTTGTAAAAGAAGTAATTTTGATTTTGAAAATGAAACAATATATCAATCATAAAATTGTCAAAAATTTTTAGTTTGGACATTATCTCGGACGTCATTGCTGACCAATTTTAACAACTTTACCTACATGGCGACAATGAAGTCGGAGTAAAGTGTTAATGAATTCAAGCGCATTTAGGAATGCGCTGTTGGTGAAAAGAATTTCTTTTTTTATAGCTTTTCTTCTAAGTCCAACTCTCAGCTGGTAGGACACTTGCGTTTTTTGGTTCAATTTTAAATTCGAAGTGTTTTTTTAGTTGGCTCCCTGGCTACGTCGTTTGTTTCAACGTCTCTATTCTTCAAAGTATTGGTGTTTTTCTTTGAGCATTTTAAGTCATTTTTTGTTACGTTGGTGTGAAAAGTGCATTAAGTTAAATAGAGATGAAAAGAAACAATAACTATGCGTCGTTTTTACGTAAGATTTAGTTTGTTTTAGACGACCAGCAAGATACAGTAAAGCCTAATACGAACCATATATCTGATGGCGGCTGAGCTCAAACAATTTTTTCTCAAAGAGATGATAGGTTAAAATCGAGTTTGAAATTCTAGCGTTGTTGCTGTTGTACTGCATACTCGCATAGTTATCCTCATGTCACCGGACTGCGTCAGACGCTGGCTGTCAGGATTTAACATCAATGCTCCGTAATCTTTTCAATCAAGACACTCTAAGATCTAGTCCAAATTTTTGTGGTACGCCTCAGCAAACAATGTAGAAAATTTAAACACAAAATCCACTGTTTTAATTATTATTGCAGCCAAAAAGGCAAATTTGATCCCACGAAAGCAAATTAACTGGAACTTTTCGTGTACCGAAACCTATCAGCAAACTATCAATTATACTTCAAGAAATGTGTTAAACGTATGTCTTAACTGAAGCTGTTTATTTGTTGACTGAAGATATGAAGTTTTTCAATTCTTTGAATTGAATGATCTCGGCTTAGATCGTTTGACGATAGACTGTTTATTAATAGACTAGCAGAGAAAAGAGCATTGAAGAAAGAAAATTTTCCTTTTTGCGAAGGTTTTTTGCGGTCACGCGTATTCAACTAATTTGGTTGGACCTATAAGCGGCGCGAATGAACCGTGAAGAAAAAAAAGACAAAACTGTGTTTCCAGTCTACTAATAACGAGTCTATCGTTTAGCCATATTACCATAATGCCTCAGGAAATATTACCCAAATAAGCTTTACTTGCTAAAGCAAATGGGAAAAGACTAGTTGGACGACCTAGAACTAGATGGAGTTATTGATTTGACGATCTTGAATGGAATCGCTTGGGACTTCACCCTAGCGAATTGATGAAAGACCGTGGTGTGAGGCGGCTTAATCACAAGCTGCTGCCCCTGCAACCCTCCCGGAAGAGCAGGTAATGAAGAAAATATAAATGCACCGGCACAATTTCGGAACGTGTTTTTAACGTACGCTCAAACCTCAATATAACAGATTCATGCGGAAATATAATTGCTCGTTGTTGAAAAAAACGCGAATAGTACCCGTGTCGGAGATGGAACCGGTCAGGATTTTCTCGACCCGACCGGTAAATTTCAAAATCATCGCCGGTCGACCGGTTTTTTACTGGAGGTTATTGTTCACTGTTCAATACATCTAATGAAAATTTTTCAAAAAAGGAGGGGAAAGGGTGAGGTGTTAAAATTTGTGACTTTGGACGGGGGTCTCAGAATAAAAAACGCAAAGAAACTTTTGCGTTTTTTGCAAAAATGACTCAATTTTAAGACCCTTTTTGGTTAAGTTTCGGTTTGAATGACGTGTTTTGAGCAGCGCAAAACGTGCACAAAATAATCATAAAAAGCACTGGAGGGCACAAGCTAAATTATTAGACGTTCTTTCTAATGATATTTTGCAAAAGGCCAAAAAATAAAGTTACAATTTTTTAGTTATTGGTGACAGATTATTTGCAATTTGCCGACCAGCAAACACTAAACTTTTTTTCGGCAGTGCTGCCTTTGCAGTTACAAAAAGATAAATGAGAAAAAAATAACAGCAAAAGATAGGTAACAGTGCAAACATCACAGTACTTGTACTATTGCACCCAAAAACATTAAAATGATGGAGCAATAACATTATATGATATTGAAAATTATATCACTAACAGCGTGAAAAAAGGAATATCGAAAATTTATGTCACTAACAATGTGAAATAAATTAATATTTTTCACAACAACTAGGCTGCCTCACTAACAGTTTGAGAAAGTATGAAAAGGATTTATTGCAAAACATTTTGTACTGGAAAAGGTTTTTAGCTCCACAGAGATTTATATTAATTGTTCCGTCCGTATATAAATCTCTGTGGAGCTAAAAACCTTTTCCAGTACAAAATGTTTTGCAATAGATCCTTTTCATGCTTTCTTAAACTGTTAGTGAAGCAGCTAGTTGTTACGAATATTGTTAACTTTTTTCACGCTGTTAGTGACATAATTTTTCGGTATTCCTTTTTTCACGCTGTTAGTGACATAATATTTCAATATTTCTTTTTTTCACTCTGCTAGTGACATAATTTTCAATATTACAGTATACAATGTTATCGCTCCATCATTTTAATGTTTTTGGGTATAATAGTACAAGTATTGTGATGTTTGTATTGTTACCTATCTTTTGCTGTTATTTTTTCATTTATCTTTTTGTAACTGCAAAGGCAGCACTGCCAAATATTGTTCTGAAGAAGCTTCCCGGTTTGGGAAGCGAAACGTCGAATCAATAAATAAACTCATCGTTAGTGCGAAGTGGTTATGAGTAACTATCCCGATGAATGCAACGCGTCCGTTATTTTCATTGAAAACACTAAACTGTTATGACATTGGCTAGAAAACATTCGAAATGTAATGTGTCCCAGCAGTTTGTAGAAATGCTGCTACTTCAGAACAAGCCATGGTTAGTTAGATATAAAAAATAAGAGCTATGTCTTTCTTGCCCAGTGTAGAGTGTGGTAAATTTAAGTTGAAACAGGCTTTTCAAAACGGCAAGATTTTGGCATGTACCAAAAAATCTGAAATCTGCGCCACTGCTCTTCTTAAGCTGATTAAAATGATGCTAAAATGTCAGGTAGAGCTAGCCTCTTCCACATGCATGCTTTATTAGAATCTGATTACGCAATTTTAACGTATATTTAGCACTTTTTTGCTTTGTGCCGTGGCTTAAAGTCGGGAGGTATGGCACAATACTACCACCCTATATACGTCCTTGGATGCGCATGTCTTAATGGTCACAAAATATTAGTCACAGCTTGAAACCATTCAACAAGTGTTTTCGAAAGGTTTGTTAATACTGATTTTTTATAAAAAGTTTTATTTATTATAAAATATATACGTATATTTCGGTTGGTGCTTAGATGTCTTTTAGTTGCCAGAAAGGAGAATTCGACCAATTTTTCAACCGGCTTGACGACCGGCCGGTCGAAGAATCTTGACCCGACCGGTTTCCATCTCTGACCCGGGTAGCAAAAACATACTGCGCCTAAAAAATCGAATAACCAGGCAGCACAATCTTTGCAAAGGCAGTTTGTTACAAACTTACATGAAGCTTATGTTCCAACGCGGTACTGTATGATACATAATAGCACATTAATGAACGTATCAATGTTACTATCATGTGCTGTATGACATGCGTTGCACGCTTGTTGTATTTTAAAACCAAATCTTTTGCTCATTATTTCAAAAAAACGCAAAAACTAAAAATTTTGCAGCTCAAATAAATGTCCGTTAAATCCAAATTCCGTTAAATCGAAGGCCGTTAAGTCGATGGTCGTTGTAATTGCGATCACAGTAACTGCTCTTGCTTCAACTCTAATCCAAGCTGCGCTCCTCGATAAGTTGATTAGCGATAATTTCGCTGCTTGCATTGTGACGCAACAAGCTCTATGATCGGGAATCGGAACTGTACAAAATATGTTGGAAATAGACTGTACAAGATTGGTTTAGTTGTTCAAAATATAATTATTCCGAGGCACACGTAGAATCATTTCGCGGCACACTTGTTGCGGAGTACGCTACCGTGTTAGATGATCCGCATACTTTTCATTGCGATAATTACTGGGTGCTTGGTGGAATCCGCACCTGGTTAGGAGTTTCCTGTGATCCAATGTTCCCGTGGATTTCTTTGAATTCTTGTTCACTGAATATGCTGCTTGTTCGAAGCCACCAAGCAGAGATAATCATTGCAAAGCGTCTTATTCAAAGATGCAACTACGTGACCGACTTTGATAAGATGCCAAAGCGTTGGTTAGTATTACTTGATTTCTTTCTGTGGACAAGGACATGTAACGGAATGTCACGAAACAGATCTTAGCAATGCGCTTCAAAGTCCGTGAGAAAACTGTATATTTTAACACCAAAGCAAAGTGAGCACACGGGCGACTAACTGCTGATTAGTGCCAGTCAATTGCCGCTTATATCCTGTGTAGGCAGCTTCATGCTTAACTCTGGAGAACCGCAAGACAATTACCGTAAGACTGCAACTTATTGTTGCGTACTGCTTTATAAGTATGAAAAGTTGCTCAGCATCTTGGCGTTTATTATATGCTACTAAATATCCATACTTGACATAATTTCATCTTCAATATGGTTTGCCAAAATCGAAACTTGTTTGTGGGTAAAAAATCCCCCTTGACACTCCACCATAATGCATAGCTAAAGTGCTGAATAATAGAGCTTGAATCGTTTTGGGTGCTTTCTGGCTTATATTATTAAGTAACATTGCGGAAGCCTAAGAAAGATCCACCAGAATGACGACTGCTTAGAAATAATAATGCAAAAAAAAAATAATTGAACGCGACTAGTACAGCTTACCAACAGTTGGCTAATGAGTTGGAAACTGGTTTAGGGGAGCATTGCAAGCTTCTGGTTTGGTCCGGGGCTAAACCCCAAAGCTTAAAAGATTTGCTATATTTAGGTTCACTAAATAACGCAAGCGCAATAATATACTTTCAGCGCAGACTGCATTTATACTGACACGAAATTAGCAACAAAACATACATTGAGAACAGAAAAATGTCAGTACATTTAAACATGTAGAAGATTCTAATTTTTGTCAAAAAATGGTAAAATAAGTATAATAATCATAAGTAAAATAAATAAGTTAAAATGATTATTTACTATCTCAGTTACAGCTTAATTTTGGCCGTACCCTAAGGACAGCACTTAAACTGTAAAATATTGGATGGGGGGGGGCACTCCCGTAGCCATGACCGAACGCATCCTGGAAGAAAACGTATCATGGGAGAAAAACAAAAAAACATTCAAGCTCGTAAGGTCTCCACGTTCAAATTGGCCATTTTGTTTCTCAAACTCTTGGTGCAGACCGGAAATAAAGGTCTTCGCTTCCTAATCAGCCAGTACGCTTTCTTTCTTTGGAGTGACGCTGAATTTTGATGGGGGAAAGCTAATATTCTCAATGGGCGGACGCGTCCCTCCAAGTTTCCCCCACAATAAGTACCGCTAATGGCTAATCGAAGAAAGTGACCTAAAACGGCAATGTATAGTACAGCATAATTTGAGACAATAGGTTTTGGATTTGATCAAAAGATGCAGCTGTGTTTCTGCAGATTGAATAATTGTCTTGTGTTCCATTTTACTTTACTTTGCTTTTTCTTTAGGAGGTGCCTTTGGTTGTTTGGGGCATGATTCCGAATCTATTGGTATCATGTTTGTGCCCACCTAAAGCAGGTTCAAATTATGACGCAAGACCAACAGGTATGTGTTCATTTTGTTTTGAATGATAAGTTTTCCGCTAATTAGCAAACGGTAACCTTAGTATCGATTTTGAATTCTCCTGACGAAAAATGACTGCATAAGTTGCAAATTGATTATCTAAGTCGATAATGGTATTGATTTTCAAGGGTTAAGTATCATGCTCGGAATAACAAGGAAATCTTCTAGTTCAAAAAGCGAAAGCTCAAGTTAGGAATGAAGATGGTTAGCTATTTAGTTTATCCGTAAAAGTCGGAAGATACGTTAATATCTGTAGCTGTTATACTCGAACATTGGAATGCAGTAGATATTTTGTTGTGGTGATAATTAGTTTTACGAAAGCAGACCAAAATCATTGTTCAAAAAATCGTTTTATTTTTGAAAATTCGGTAAATGATACGCAAAGAATGCATAGTTTTGAAAATTTAGTAAAAAGAAATAAAACGTCTTAAACTACCGACGCCAGCGAGTTTTAAGCAAAAGAACAATAGTTTTTCAAAACTTGTGTCAGTCTTTCACAGCTTTCATTTTATATAAGAAATAAAAGCTGTCCAAAATTAATCACACCTTTCTCAAAGAGCTCTCAAAAATATTGGAATCTGAGTTTTCAGCGACAGAATGAATCAAACTTGCAGTCTAGCATCAGATTTTGACACCTTTACCGCTGCAACATTTCTTTTTATCAGACGAAAATAAATTCAGATGTAACACAAGAAAAATTTCAACATAAGTATTTACACGAACTTGCGGTATTTGCACTAGCAGGGAATCTAACCTTTGGCGTAGCGAGTTTGACTTCAATTTCCTATCGCTGCATCATCTGCAAGCGCCCGCTGCGCCATTGTGTAATTGTATTTGCAATAGCATCTACCACGACATCTGAAGAAATTGACCAAATTCTCAAATGAATGCGACCAACCTGGCCACCTATTTGCCACACTCGGTGGAGACTTCACAATGTATTTTTTTTTAGTATAATCTAAGGGTTGGGCCCGCGATCTTTTATATCCCCTTAAATCCGGCGGACCGGATTTCACGTGGCTTCTGGAAATTGGAAATCTAAAACCGACTCAAGTTATTGCGTAAACCCTTTTTTGGTTTGATATTTACCAATAACTCCGCCGAAATGTACCTCATTTTCTGGCGGAAACCTTTTTTGCTTTTTTGGTCCTGGCCATTAATTCGGTCAAAAAATGCCTAATTTTGGAGTTGACCTCATTTCAGAGATGAAGACGGCCCGCTGGAAAAGCAAAAAGCTGGTCTGGATTTGGCCCACAAGGACAAAAAAGGTTGCCGACCCTTGGTTAACTAAACGTCAAGCAGGAAAGCTGTGAGCAATAACCTTTAACGTGAGCGGAAATTGAAATAAAGCTTATCGCTTTAGTAGCAGGTGCTTTATCCGCTCGACCACTAATCGGTTTAATGGTGTGCTGAACCGCTGGTTCACATAAACTCTACAGAGGTGACGAATTGAATTCTATTGCATAGCAAATTATCAATTTAACCTTTTTTTGAATATATAGTAATGAATGAAAAAGTCCCATTTGATTTTTTATGAGCGATCAGTGCAGAGTTGTAAACGGGCCGACTAGTTCAGGCCCAAACCCGGCCTGAACTCAATAATATAAGCCCGAAGCCGAAAACTAATTTGAAGCCCAAATCATGCCCGAAAAAACCCGAAAGTTAAGTTAGGTCTGGAAAATTTAGCAATGGTACCAAGTTATTTTTTTGATTACATTTTTATGCACCTAAGACAAAAAGCAAGTCTCAGGCTTGAATTTTCGTCAACTTTAAGTCCGAACCCAACCCGAAAAGCCAGGGCCGACTTACAACTCTGGATCAGTGGCCGAGTGGATAGAGTGTCTGCAACTAAATGGTTGACTCAGGTTCGATTCCCGGTCTGGTCCAAAAAACTAAAGACTATAAAATTGGCATTCACAACTTCTCTGCTTAACATTCAACAAAAAAAGGGATAGCGTGAAGCCTCTGGGCAGGAGGCAGCTAGATTCGAAGACCAAAGATCCCTCCGCTTTCTTCTGGCCAAGGCAACTTGGCAAATAAAACGTTTTTTTGATCAAATTTAATTATTTAAAAGTCTTTGTTAAATAATTTCACCAAAAAGTTTTTTCTACCAGAAGAATGATCAATAAATCATTAAATGATTAAAACTGTTGCCGAAAATTGATTTCCTTACCGCCATTTTTTAAATAAATTTTTCAAAAGGAAACCAAAGCCATTGTTGATATGCGCTGGATTGTCTATTCAATGCACAAGAGGTATTTTAGCCGCAGTTTGAATATTCGTGTTCAGACGATGACATAGCCTTGAAACAAAAAGCTCTATGCGACCAATTTGAGCACACACGGGATTCAACAAAATACGAGATTTTTAGAAACCAACCTCACAATTACTATAAGCTTTAATAATCTTAAGAGATGCTTAAAGTAAAAAGTAAATTTTATTCGTTACTTTTTACGTGAAAAGATGCGGGTCGAAATCGGTTTTATTGAAGACACAAGGTAAATAGAAGACATATATCACGATTATTACTTTATGTCTTCTATTTCCTTGAATGATGTATAGGTCTGAGATTGCCTCATTGTGTGGCTGCTCGCTTGACTGGCTGCACTGAGATTCGGACAGTTCACACTCTCCGGTTCCAATGATCAAGCTCTGCGAAAGACGAGCGCGTGAGATAGTTGCCCTATTTATTCTACTCGACTACTTGAGGTAATAAAAAGGTGCCCCAAACTTTGTTCCGCTGTTCTCATCCGCGAATATGGATTAAATCCCTTTAACTCCGTACCATTGGCAACCCTGCGTTCCGAACTTTTATGACATAAGAAATTATAACATAAGAATAACCAACGCGATGTTCGATAATCTGCAAGAAATTTTGTAAAGTCATCCTTTTTTGATATCACAAAAGATTGAAACGCAGGGTCGCCAATGGTACGGAGTCAAAGGGATTAAATCTATTTCTGCGGATAATGAGAAAGTGAAACAAGGTTTGAAGCACCTCTTCATTACCGCAGGTATACGAGTAGTTCTCATTTCTTCAATAAAACCGATCTCAAGCAGTATCTCTTTAAGTCGACAGCTCAATTAACTGTGATGAAATGTTGGACATTGATGTCTTGAACGCATAAGCTTGCATTTCATCACAAAGGGTAGCCTATATGCTTAGTTAGGATCCAGCAAAAACGTATCCAGACAAAAACGTGCTTTTGACTACTTTGGTTTTGACGAAATGTTTTAAAATTCTCGTGATTTCTATTCCAAATTCGATTTGTTTTAAAGACAATTGAACTATTGTTTTTTAATAATTCACAATTATGTTTACACGCATTTTTTAATGACACATTACCAACAATCGTAATAAAAACTGGATTTATTAAGCGGGGGCTGGATGTATTAACCGAAGTTTTTTCAATTGAAAAAGAGAAGGATAATTCCGTTCCAAGCAATTTGGATAAAAAAGCGGCGGCATTTATTAACCGTGGACGTATTAAGCGGATTCTACTGTATTTGTCTTCATGAGCTTTTCAGGAAAAATTTTTCGTAAACTTTCTTTGTCCGATTTGATTGCTGCCGATAGAGAACGAAACAGACAACAAAAAAATTCTATCTGAAAATAAAATCACTGTATAGTATACAAGTCTCGCTACTTCTTAATCTAGTTGCAACACAATATCATCTGCTTAGAATGATGTACAGTGAAAAATATTTTATTAATTTTTGCCCTTGTCTCAAGCCCTGATTTATAGCGTGTCATGGGCAAGGACTGAGTCATGGTATGGAATGGATGACAATCTTCCATACTTTCACACTAATTCCACATTAGATTTCGTGCATGGTATTTACAGAAAAATATATACGGATGTCAGGTAGTGATAAATAATGTTCTCAAAGAAGGATTCAACTTCAACATTTCTTTTTCACGTATTATTTGTCAACAAATCGCGGTACTTCGGTTGTATGTATTGTGCAAACAGTCAGTGTGCGTATGGCATCATAGGAAGTACATTACAATTTGTAGCATTGATGCTGCAGCTGACGGCTTTGACTTGTTTTTTCATTTCAAGATTGACAATTTGCCAGGTAGTAAATTTTTTTCTTCTATCGTCACAAAAATTCATATCGGCTTTTTCATTACCGTTTAAGCTTAATTTTGGTATTTTTAGTTTTAGTGTTTAAGCTTATACAGTGGTTCTTTTTCGTGATAAAGCTTGGCATTTCTATGACGATAAATGTTATTTAGCAGTTTGATTATGCCAAATTTTATAGTTGGTGTGAAAGCAAACTTGCACGGTAATCATTAAACACTGTGCATACCAGATACCGGTCGTTGCATCTTTGTAATCGCGCACCTTCGCGAGTGGTTGCTTACAACATTACAAATAAACGTGCAAATTACCGTATAGGTTGCTTTGCTTCCAGTCTAAAACTTCTTTGGTACGGAAAACAATATGGAAAAATTTTAATATGGAATGAACTATGGAATGGAAGATTTTTGGTGAGGAATGAAAAAGGAATCAAAGAAAATTGCCAGAATGGAATAGGGAAAAATCATTTTTCACTCCATTTCATATCATCCCCTGGATTGAACTTCTTGAGTTGGGTGAAAGATGAACCAAAAAAAAGATCCTAAATTTGGAAAAAAAGACATTGAGATAAAGCATGAGAACAAAATCAGCACAATACATAGTCAAACAACTGTTAATTTTAAATTCCATCGACGTTCACACTTGGTTCTTTTATTTTACTCTTAAAATTATTTAAGTGAAAGTTTCATTATCAATATGCAACGCTATCTGTTGACTTAGCAATTGAGGCAGATTCCTTGCAATTGAAGTGGAGGTTGCGTTCTCCGGAGTCCAAACCAAACTGAGTAGATCATCTTTCGAGGTGGAATTAAACCGGTTTTTCATTCTTTAGAGTCATACTTTAGTTTGCTTTGCTTATTTGAGAAATTATATGGTAATGTGATCTCTTAGTTTGGTAAAATTGCTTTGCAGCCAGTGTTGGTATCATGTCGCGTAAATTGAAATACCAAAAGCCACCTTGTTGGGCTAATCCTGTATTGGGAGGTTTAGGATCGGTAAATCGAACCTGTTTTGCTGTAACTCCCAATGTATTGGAGCAGCCAATTATACCCGGATTTTCAAAATTAAGAAGAACACCATCAAGAAAATACAGCACCGTTTGCAAAAATGCATCTCTATCAAAAGGCTTCAGGGCAAGCACCAAAAATTTCAGGGTAAGGATATAGATGAATTATTAAATTTTGCTTTTAGTGATTTAATGTTTTAAATGCTATTTTACCGGAAAACAGAGAAAAAGAGATAATTAAGCCGTAATTTTTACGTGCAATATTTTACGTATTAAGATAAGGGTCGGAATAAGAATAAGTTTGAGTTTGGCTATGTAGGATTAAATCTAGCAATTATTCAGAATCGCTTATGCTTTTGATTGCTTTTAAGATTATTTCAAGCAAATTTTTCTTAAATTTTTAACCAAATCTATTCAACTTGCAAAAAATCACCCGAAATATGAATCGTTTTGATTTAAATAAAAATCTAAAATTTTTCTGTTGAAATGCTGCAAAAAATTTTTTTTTTTGCATTATAATTTGCCGTTGTTAAATCTTATGGTACAACTATCACACATGAATTAATATACAAACATACGCCAGCGTAAGCTGAGCTGATAAAAATTAGCTATTCATTTTAATTTACTAACTTACTTATTGATACAGTTGTTACTTCTTTCGGGATGCCATATGAGCAAAAATAAGTTTCATGCAAGTTGTTGCATTGAAATATTCTTAAACTAAAATTTAGTAAAAGCCAACATTTAGGATTAAATTATTTATATAATTTGTTCAGAAAGGTTAAATTAAATTTAAAAAATCTATTGTAATTGAATAATTGCATTTATCAATTTGATAAATGGGAAATCTTGTTTTTCGCAGTTAAGTTGCGACAGCCAAAAAAAGGAAGGTTAAAACATATTAACAAAATGGCAGTATTTTCTGGTTAAAATTGTTTTTTTCAAATTGATCTTAGAATATAATCGGACAGTTCAGCAAAAACTTCTCTACATAAAACAGTAAGATAGGTCATTGCCATCCAGATAGATATGTATCTAATTGTGTAGAGCTAATTTTACGTCATCGGTGAAATTTCAAAATACTTAGTTAGAATGTTAAATTGTTTGTATTCCTCAGCAAAAAATCATCACCTTCTCAAAAAACTTTAAACATTAATAAGGTAAATTTGATAAAAGATGTTCAGATATAAGACCATGCAGCAGATGGGGTTTTGACAAAATTTTAGCAAAAAGATAAAACCCATATAGCACCCTCGTAATTATGCCAGCTTCTAAACTTAATTGATGCTTTATATCTCAGCTTAATTCTATGTTAAGGTTATACAGTAGAATTCGGTTAATGAATCCACCTCGGGACAGACGGTTTTGGATTTAATACGCGGCGGCTTTAATAAACGGCGTTTTCTAAAATGCACAAGACGATTCCGTTCCAAGCAAATTGGATGTAGGCCTAATAAGTGGCTGGATTTATTAACCGTGGATTTATTAACCGAATTCCACTGTAACTGCTTTTTGGTAAAATTCATAAACAGTTGTCAGGGCCGAATTTACATTGTGCTGGGCTCCTAGCAATTTTGACTCGGGAAAGATAAAACTTCCGAATCCAAAAGGTTTTCGCCTGATTTTGCTGTATTTTCCTGCCAAATAAAGGTGAAGACCACAAAAAGATTTTACTAGGTTTTCGTTGCGATTATCATCCAACCACGGGGCCATATGGTAAATCTGGCCCTGAAACTTCTTGCAGTTGTTTTGCTTAGAGCAGTTAAATTTCTTGAAATGCAATTTTGTACAGTATAAGCGCTGGTTCATCATTGAAGTTAAATCTATTTTATAGTATTTAGCATGATTTCAGTAGGCCTACCGGTATGCAGTTTTTTGGTAAGCCTATGTAATTTTTTTGTTAGGCCAACGTAGTTTTTGGTAGATGTAGTTTTTAAAGGCTAGTTTGATTTAGCCTCAAAGCTGCAGTACAAGTTTGTCTGGAGTTAATCATTTTTATCTTCTTCTTTCTTCATTGCCTGCTTTTCCGCGAGGGTTGCGGGGATCATTTTTATCATATGTTAATCAATGGTACGTCAAATGCGTAATAATCGTTCAATGAGCTGTATGTTACAAGTAGATATTGATGAAAATGCAAAAGAGCACAAGGCTACATCGTTGCAAATTGCAATCACCCTTGACAAAAAACAATGGCTGGGCAATATTATAGCAATTTAGTATTGCGCCTGCAATAACTTTTACAAAACAAAACCTTTTGAATCAATAAAATTTTCAAGGTCACGGCCGTTCTTTAAAGCAAGGCAAACACTACCTAAAAACACTTAGCCACTGTATCTCAGTGTTTTCATTTCAGTGTAAGTTATTATTCTCGAAATAATTTGCACAAATTCTTAAATGAGGGGACTTAATTCATGAACATTGCAAAAAGAAAACGGATCCTGTGCTTTACTAAGCAAACCACGGCTTCAGTGTTTGAGGATCCGATTCTTGCCTAATTCTTGTGAAGTTAAAAGAGGTGAAGGATCCAGTCAATTCCGGTTGTTTACAATAGTTAATATTGAAATACAATTTTTGAAAATTTTTGTTCTCATTTTGGGGCTGCGGTTACAAAAATATTCAACAAATACAAAAAGATATTCCCTAAAACGTTTTTGGAAACCTGGTTTTGTTCTTCTAACGTGAATTTCCAGAAAAAGGGAGGGTTTACCAAAACTGGATAGGTCATGTGATGTTACTGCTGAAATGCCTATATTATTCAGTCTCTCTTTTTCCGTGGAAGTTCAGGCTGAGAAATCATATTAACGGTTTCCAAAAACGTGTTTACCGGCGATATCTTTTTGAATTTGATGATATCCTTGCAACTGTAGCCCCAAAATGAGAACAAAACATTCCAAAAATTAGATTTTGATTTTATCTATTGTAAGCTATCGAAATCGGCTGGATGCTTCACTCCCTTTAAACAATGTATTTTCAAAACTAACTTGCATCAAAACAAATAATGCTTGAAGAACGAAGATAAAATTGCCACAAAATGAGTCTCCTGCGAACCTTCCAAATATATTTGCAAACTTCGTTCAAAGCAAAATTGCTAAAATTCAAAATTCTATCGACACTATTTGTTGCTCCAACAAATTTGAAACTAATTTGAAAAACTTTACAGGTACATCTTTTGAAAACTTTACCCTAACTACACAAGCGCAAGCAAACAATATCATCCGCTCTTTATACACCACCACATGCAATTTAGACCCTATTCCAACTACTGTTTTGAAAAAATGTTCTGGTATTATTGCTGCTATCACTGCTATTATCAACTTTTCCTTGCAAAATGCAGTAGTCCCCTTAGAATTGAAAAAAGCCATTGTTTCTCCTTTACTCAAAAATCAAAATCCGGTTACTAACTCCCTCAGCAACTACAGACCCATATCTCACTTGTCTTTCTCATCGAAAATTTTTGAAAAGATTGTAGCTGGGCAACTTCTTGAACATCTCACTCTACATAGTTTACTGGACAAATTTCAATCAGCCTACAGACCTGGCTTTTCCACCGAGACTGCATTAATAAAAATTACAAACGACATACTAACAGCTATAGACAAAAACAGTTTTACAGCACTTATCATGATTAATATGTCTGCTGCTTTTGATACAATAAACCACCAAACACTATTAAGCAGACTATCCAAACTATATGGCATAAAGGGCTCAGTTCTAACTTGGTTCGACTCTTTTCTCAAAGACAAGCATCAGACTGTTCACATAAATAACTTTGTCTCTGATTCTTTTATGTTAACATCTGGGTCTCTCAAGGATCAGTACTTGCACCACTTTTATTCAGTCTTTACTTGAAACCTCTCGCTGATATCATCACAGATTTCGGTTTTAGCTATCATTTCTACGCAGACGATGTGCGATTTTACCTTTCAGTTGATAAGGACGATAATTATGATGAAAACGTGCTCAGCGAATGCTTAACTGCAGCTGAAAAATGGCTTGCAATCAATAACTTGAAGCTAAACTCCAACAAAACCCAATGCGTTATTTTTAGTCGCAAATCATCCAAATCTGCTATTGCTTTCTCAAAAGCTGTCAATCAAGATTCTAACATGGACTTTTTAGATTCAGTAAAGAACTTGGAATTTTTTCTGACCAGCAATCTTACAATTGAACACCAAATTAAACATGTAGTAAAAAAATGCTTTTTTCACATTCGCAACATAGGAAAGATCAGAAAGTTTTTAACTGTAGAATCCTTGACTACAGCAATGCTGTATACCATGGCCTGCCAAGTTACCTAATTTTACGCTTGCAAAGAGTTCAAAATACCGCTGCCAGATTAATCTCATGTACCCACAAATATGATCACATCACTCCTGTACTCATTGAGTTGCACCGGTTGACCAAAGTGAATATCGTCTGAAATTTAAGATTCATTTGCATGTTTTCAAAGTGATAAATGGTCTTTCCCCAACATATTTGACGGATTTGATCACCCATCAGCCTGTTCCTTCTCGTTCTCAGCGATCAACTGACTCTAATTTGCTATTTGTACCGCGTACTTTCTCTGGCTTTGGGTGATCGCTGCTTTAGTGTATGCGGGCCTCGTCTTTGGAACGCATTACCACCACACATAAAAGACGCTGAATCTACCAATCAATTCAAAGTTCTGCTAAAAACTTATTTCTTTAAACAAGCATATTTGAGATGATTAGTTTCTCACTGTGCACACTTTGCATGCTAAATAGTATTGCTTTTTTTTTCACTTTTGTCTCCCTCTTAGTATTCTTCTTTACACAAGTGTACAATATGCCAACTATAGTGTATCAAATTTTGGTTGCCTGTGACTTAGTGTGCTATTTTTTCATATTGTTGAACTGTATTTGTTCTGTAAAGCGCCTTTGATCTGCTACCTTGCAGGAAACGGCGCTATACAAATGACCACATTATTATTATTATTATAATAAAATTAGAATGGCGGTATGCAATCATTAAACTACAATTCAAGCAATAATTTATAGCTTGTGGTGCTTAATTAATTTGAGTCAATGAATCCCAAAAAATGATGCAATACAACTTTTAGGCAAAAATAAAATCCAAATTGCTGCAACACGCTAACATGGCAAATAAAAAGCAGCAAAGCAAGCAGGTTTGTAATAATTAGTGTGCAGGTCGCACATATACTGCCGAAAGAAATCGAACAAAAATTTTACGATAACATTTAAGACCACTTTATGTCAGTCTTTATCATTTTTATTATCGGCATGTGATGTGAATATAGATAACCTTCCCTTTTTTTGTTTAATCGTTTACGTGTTATCTGGCCTATAAGCTACTAGCGCGGAAGCCAAGGGAAGAGCCACCAGAACGGCGACTTCTTAAAACAAGCAATGCGAAAAAGTTGTCTTCCCACAGCATTCGAACCTGCAGCCTATGGAATACCGGTCCACTGCTCCACCATTTGAGCTCGAGAAGACATCTTCTAGCTTTAATTTTGGCTATTTAAACCCGGCAACTAGCTTGTTCTATGTATGTTAATTATAATTAATTGCGATGCTTTGACGTTTGCGGGGCCAGAGTTTTGATGTTCAATCGTTTACGTGCTACTTGGCCTAAAAAGTACTAGCGCGGAAGCCTAAGGAAATGGACCGGTATTCCAACGTAATCCAAGTAGAACAGTGGACCAGCAATCCAAAAGCTACAGGTTCGAATCTCATGAAAAGACAACTTTTTCGCATTGCTTGTTTTACATAGTTATCGATTTGGAGACTCTTCCCTAGGCTTCCGCGCTGGAAGCGTTTAGGCCAGACAGCACTTAAATGATTAAACAAACTCTGCCCAGCAAACATCAAAACATCGCAATTAAATTATTATTAACTTCTCTTTTTTCCAAAACAAAATGTACTAAACCCGCTCCAGCCGCGCACTCGAAAATCTTATTTTCTGCCAGTGCTTATAGAATTTTTTGCTGATAGGAGTGCGTCCACAATTTTTCTCACCGGGACAGTGTTGTGTGTTTTGATGCAACCAATGCTGCTAATGGTGTGATTTTGCTCAAAAGCACATTGATTTGTTAGTTGTTACTGTTTGCATATTCCGAGTTAGCCATGTAACGAAAGATTTAGTCCATGTACAAAATTGATAAACTGATGTTGTGATTTAGCACGAAAACTCGAAAAATGGCTGCTCTTGGAGGGGGACGAACATTCACTTCAACCATTGGAACGACAAACAAGGAACGAGTTTTTCAATTGAAGAAAGAAACACGAGGTAAGTTTGTAACGATAACAAATTGTCGCTTTTCGTGTCATTCGAGCGAAAAGTTATAACCATTGGCGTAACTGACGGGGCAGGGTAGATATTTTCCCCTAATCACTTCAAATGTACGGCGTTGGCATCTCTCCAAATGGGCCCTCAAAGTGCAACAAAAAACATGGAAGAGCGCAATAAATCCCTTGGGAAGACTTTATTTAGGACTTCTATCACTTAAATTTCGAGAAAAAAATGCAACAAATTTCAGGCAGAGGCTTTTTGTTCTGTTTTTATCTTAATCTAATCAATTGGCGGAAAAAGGCAACAATTTTTCGGGAAAAACTTGACAGAAAAATGCTGCGGATTTCTGGTCATGTTTGCCTTACTGTTACAAAACTTTAATTACGCCACTGGTAATAATCCAAAACAAACATATGGCAGTGTTTTTTTGCTGTTTTCATAGTTACAAGTATTAACTTATTGATTTTCGAAATAGATTGATTGGATAAATCAAAGTTAGAAGAACAAGCAACAGCAAAATAACACGTACCACAAAAAAAATCTCCATTAAAGTACTCATAGTGGTTACTGACATAGAAAATGGAGTATAAAACTGCCACTGACCTCAATTTTGCTTAATGTCAATTTTTTTGTTTTGTTTTTGAAGTGATGAAGAATTAGCTAATCAGACAATACTCCGTTTAGAGGTGCTATAATAATCGCTATTAGCTGAACATAACCAAATATGCTTAAGATAGAACTAACCGTTTCAGGGGTGAATGGAAACAAAAAATTCAGATACACGTTCAAAAATTCTATATATGCAAAGTTGCATAAGAATTTTACTGCAAATGATAGTGTACCTAAAATGTAAAAAAAATTAAGAAAGCATGATATTGATGAAGGTTCTGTTTCTGCGTTTATTGAGCAATGTGAAGAAATTTCATTAATGCGGTCATTTTCAAGCAATCTCTCATTTTTTGAAGTCCCATTTCTGAGACTGTGGCAGTTATTCTGGAACCCAAACAGAAAATTTCGCGGTACATTGTGCTCGGTAGAATATTCTTTGGAATAGAAAAGCAATTTCTAATGAACAATGCAACACCTAAAAACGCCATGAAGACAAAAACACACTACAATAACTCCATAATCATAAGCGGCTTTATTTAACGCAAATACCAGTACGCTTGCAGCTACATCACCTTTGATCAAGTTGATGATTGTACCGAGATACTTAGGGAAGAAATTTGCCGTTTGGAAGTTTGTCATTTGAAAAAAGACCCCAATGGTTACTAGCCCCAACATTGCAGGATAAATAAACCAGAATGAGCATTGATGGGAATAGACAACCAAAAAACAACAAACAACATACAAGATTATACTTAGTTGTCTAATAAACAAAGTCCCAAAGCAATCCAAAATTACCCCTCTCCGTTAACGTTACCGAAAGGTAAAAACCAACCCCAGATTGTACTGATGGCGCGAGCATTGGTATGAGATCTGTAACTCAGAGGTTTGATTTTGATTGTTTGAATTATTATTTGTTGATAAGTTGCAATCAGCGACAAAATATCCTTCTTTGTTTAAGATGTAGACCGTAGAGCTCCATCATGAAACGGCATTGCCAGCAATAAGGATTTCCAATATTCCAGTTATTACTGCAAGCAACTATTATAAGTTATTACTGCAAGCAACATATTCAATTGCGGTAGACATTAGCTATGATTGAAAAAATACCACATCACCTCTTATGTCAAATTTTGTTGAATATTTAAAACGCGCAGTTCTATTCAAGTCAAGTAACAATTACTATACCAGAACTACCCTGCAGAGTTGTTGGTCGGGCCGGGCTTTTCTGGTTGGGTTAGGGCCTAAATTTGACAAAAATGTCGGCTTAATTTGGGCCTGAGACGTACTTTTTGCCTTAGGTGCACAAAAATATAATCAAAATAATTTGGCAACGTTGCTAAATTTTTAGACCAAACTTAACTTTCGTTTTTTTTTGGGCATGATGTGGGCTTCAAATTACTTTTCGAGTTCGGGCCTGAACTATTCGGCCCTTTTACAACTCTGCTACGCTGATTATATGATCATTGGTAAAATTTACTTTTGTACCAAAATTTTAAAAATTACAAAGTCTTGCCTCTCTTACCAAACTTTTTGCATACTGTAGGCCTAAATAAATAGTGCGTTACTTCATATGCTGTGACTGTGAGGAATTATTTGACACTCTAAAGCTAACTTATTGCATGATAATGCCGTGGTCTTCTTGTAACTTTTCAAAAGTAAAATGTTTCCTAAATTTAGCAATGCTACAATCTTATATCGTAATAAATCTTGTAAGCATGGTAATACATAAGGATTTTGCAATCAAACGTCACACCAACTAAACTATTTCACGGTATTTTATCGTTACAAAATTGTCAACACATATAAAATTACCAAATTACTAAGTCCATATTTTTTCTAGATTAGAAAGATATGTTATATGCAATTTTAAACAACGCTGTATTAGGCCGTTGGGATCCAGCTTATAACCAGTTTTTAATAAAGCCTTCAAACCAGAGGTGCCCAAAGTGCATCTGCACAACAAATTTGTGCGGCCCGCTAGTGGTGTTAGAAATTTAAGTTTATTTAAAACAGAGCGGATTGGAGATAATCTAGGGGAAATTTTGCAACGAAGCAAGCCATCAAGGATCTGTACGCCTGGCCACCACCGGCAAAAGACTTTTCTTGATTGGTCTTCACCGAAAACTTGGGCAAAAAAGTTTGCTGCGGCACGTTCCTCTATAAAATAAGGTAATGCCGACCGTTCTTCAAAAAGTTTTGGCATTATTGCTTCAAACTATTACCTCTTAACTTTTTACGCTACACTGCTTTTCTTCTATTCTTTTAACGAATTGTTTCCTGAATTTAAAAGTGGCTCTTAAGTGAACCAGATCACAAAAATGTAGAATAGTACTCAATAAATTTAAATTAACTCCAACTTTACCAAACCTCAAATGATTTTGCTATGGGAGGGGGTTAGAACCAAAAGTTAAAAATCGTTAATGCGAAATAGGCTTTTATCTAAGCGGTAGACTGAGCAAACTGGTTCAGCTCAAGCGTATCACAGACGGAGGTCTAAATTAAGAGTAGGCCTACCCAGAGGCCGTAGGTCATGGAGTTTAGGAGCCGCTGGGCAATTTTTGTAGTTTTCGAAAAAAACAGCCATTTTGATGCCGTTTGTATCACATTTTTCACTTTATTTATACCATTTAAAAAACTAAATAGCTAAGATTATTTTGGAAGCTAATTAAAAGAATTTAAATTGTCCAACTCCTTTACCTCCCCTTTTGCTTATAAGTCAAGTTTAAAATAAATTGAAACCGTCACATTTTGGGGTTAAATTTTCTAAATGACTTGGCTAAGGGGCGCTGAAGCCAAATTCACTCAAGGGTGTACTGCAAATAGTCAACTTTCTTAAATAATTATTGCAGGCTTCTCAGCCGCCGAAGGTTTTCAGTGAGAAGACATCGCATCCATACAAGAAGACCTTGTTTAGTTGTACGAGTTGTAGCTCGATTTAGAGACTTTCTCGAGAACCATCCTGGAATTCGTCCAAGTGTATGTAGTTTCCTCACAGGAATAGTTCTTTTGGTTTTTAGTGTTATTTTGCTTGCGATTCCATTTGTGCATAAATATGACGTTCAATGGATTGGATTTTGCGGAATAACATGCGGAGTTGTTTTTATGAGCGGCGGATTAATTGGCACCGCATTGAAATATCCTTCAAGTTCGTGTTACTTTAAAGGTTCGAAATTGCAAACGAAGAAATTTCAGTCCACAAAAGCTAAAGGTTGTGACTCTTTCGGAAAAAAAATTGAACCGAACGCTGATACAAATCATGATGATGGTGTTACTTCAAATAACCATGGTCAAATCACTAAAGAATGCACAAATCATGAAGTCGTAGAAGTTCAAGGTCATACTCAACGTGACAACTATTTTTGTCTATTTTCCCTAAGAAAAAACAAAGAAAAAAGTTAGTACATTATGGTTTGCTAATATTATCAAATCTTTCATTATACTCGCTGTATTACACCCAAGCGTGTAAGGTGCTGGGGGGTGGAACGTCAGACTTCCTGCTCCAGAGACGAGCGTGTTGTCGCTCGACCAAGTACTGACAATACTGAATAATATCAAAACAAATTACCTGTGGCTACGGTAATGTTGCACTTACCAAGTTAAACTAAATGTTTGAGCGTTTAATCCGAATTGTTATGATCATATGGCAGTTACTCCATTATGTCAAATTTGCTTGCATTGAACCCATTGACGTTGTTCCAGGATTGCTCAGAAATCTGGGACGGTTCCGAGCAACATCTGCTTAAAAAATGAATCATTATTTATACTGCTTTAAAAATGAAGTATTGTTTGAAAATTTATCATTTTTGTTCATTTTAAATCTAATTGTATTTCTTAACAATCTATTTATTAGAATTAAATAAGTTCGAATTGTTTTGAAAAATATTCAAAAACAGTTTGCAGAGAACACAAAACGTAGCCCAGCTTTGTAGCTTGAAATTTGCGATTTGCACGTGTAATTTCATGTGAAAAAAATAACTTTGAAATTCAATCAACGTCCGGTCATTTCATGTGTCGGAGTTTAAAAGAAGCAGAATTATTATTAAGCAGCTTCAAAGGCAAATCCAATATGTATTTCTCTACTAACAATTTTCAACTCAAAACTTTACAATTTGGTATTTTGTTTTCTACTCAAATTTCTAAGTCAAAAACTAATATCGTGTTAATGCTGTGTTCCGTCAAAGTTTTCCGTAAGCAAAACAAAAAAAACATACCGTTTTAACAAAAAATATTTCTAGATGTAGCAATTTCAACATCAAGATCTCAGTCTACCTGTCTCAAAAGTAGAACTTGTTGTGACGTTACGAATTCGGAAAAACAATCAGGCAGAAGTTGCCATCAGGAATGCAAAGAATTCTCAATAGACTTGAACCAAAATGAACGAGACCGTGATAAGGGCAAATTTGACAACCAAAAATTCGGTTTCAAAGACGAGCGTGACTATTATGCGAAGCTTCTTCGAGCGAATGAGCTGTTCGATATTTATCACGATCCTCTGCTACATCGAACTATGACAAGGTTGAAATTTAAATGCGATTGTGAGTTTTATTCTCAAGATAATGAGTGACGCAATTTGATTTCTGACCAATTGTTGGTGTGATATAATTTTCTCTCCATTCATAAACAAAGTATCACTCAATACCCAAGCAAAACGATTGAAACATTGTCAGGAGTTAACAGCAGCACAATAGAGTATTGAGGAGCTAAGGTAAATCCCCAGTAAGGAGGCATAATTTTGAAGCTTACCTTCATTTGGCTACTGTTACGAGCTAAGCTGTCTTAGCGCTGAAGCAAAGTACGTAGAAAAGACAAAACCGGTGGAGCTTTCTGGAATTCTGGCGCACGAGTAGCCAAGCATCACATTTTATCACTGCATCAAGAAAATAAGATCGGACAGATTCCGTATCAATCGCGTTTTCAAGATGAAAACAGATTTGATCATAAAATACTGACACATTTTGTACCATAAAAAGATTTTTGGAGGTAGTTATCAATGAATTTTTGACTTATTGTATTTGCAGTCAATCGTTTGAGAGGTAGCGCTTTCGTCTTTGGAGCGGAAGGTCTAAAGTTTAAATCTAGGGCCGGTTAAATTGTACACAGTGTACCCAGGGCCTCAGAGAGAAAATTTTTCCGGGAGTACGAAGGTCGATACCGGGCCCCCAAATCTTATTGGGCCCCCCAAGCTTTATTGGGGCCCATGCCGTTAAATCATTTTTTGTCCGATGGGTGTAGATCTTCATTCAAAAGTGAAGGGATAACGAAATTCGCATGCAGTTAGGACCTATGAAAAACACAATTAGACATGAAATTGGTGTAAATCTAGGTAGAGGGGTGGGGCGAGCGCTGTGAGCTCCCGCAGAGGGGTCAGGGGCGGAGCCCTGGGAGCTCCAGCACTTTTTATGTTTCTCGCGGGTACAATACATCATTTGATCAACATCCCAGCACCAAACTTGCTTAAATTGACAAGTAGAAAACATGATACACATGAAAGTAGCTTAATTAAATTGACAAGTAGAAAACGTTATTGTTTTTGATCTATTTAAACGATTTTCTAAATGCATTCAGCTCGACCCTCGTCTGTTTGCTGACGATACATGCTTGGTGATCCACGCAACTAATCCAATTATTCTCAGCGAAAAAATGAATCTTGAATTACAGAAAGTTTATGAGTGGACTAAATACAGCAAACAAAATTAACGTTAATCCTAAAAAATCACTTGCGTTAATAATACCACCTAAAAGTACCCATCAAATTCCTTGCGTTAAACTGTATTTGTATAAATCTGCATTAAAAGTTAAAGATTCTGTAAAGTACTTAGGTGTCACGATCGATTTGAGACTAAATTTTGATGACCATATTAATTTACTTTGTGGTAAAATCTCAAGATCTGTTGGAGTATTGTCCAAACTACGGCATGTTTTACCGTTAAAAGCGTTACAAAATTTGTATTACTCTTTAATTTACCCTCATCTCCTATATGGAATTATCATTTGGGGAAACACTTATGAAATGTACTTGAAAAGGTTAACTACACTGCAAAATCGAGCAGTTAAAATATCTCTAGGAGCTCATTGGCGAGACAATACCGCGAATTGCTATATGCAACTGCAAGTTCTTAAGTTAAGCGAATTATAAACCTATGAGGTTGCTAAATTTATGTATAAGTTCACGAGTAAAAATTTGCCTCCCAACTTCTGCTCCTTTTTTTACCTCAGTCGCCTCGGTACACACACGATCAACACGTTTGGCGTCATCCCATAATGGTTTGTACCTTCCCAGATATAAAACACTTACATTACAGCGAAATATTAAATTCCAAGGTGTTAAAATTTGGAACTTGGTACCTTTAGAAATAAAAAAATTACCCTTCAATCGATTAAAAATGCAATATAAGCAGCATTTGCTGTCAAATTATATTTGATGCTTTCAGTTTTTTTTTTATTCGGAATTTTGATATGACTATAACTTTTGTGACTATTATCGGACCAGTAGCTATACCGCATAGGGATTCGTCCGCAGGCAATGCTGGAGGCTGGCTGTTCGGTTGCGTCTCTTTGCTCGGGTTCGCTTTGTTTTACCTAACAAATTTTTTGTTAGGAATGTTTTCATCGATGGTGGAGCGAGACTGGCCGGGAGGGTGAAGGCGTGTTCGCTGGGGTGGTCTTCACGGGTTTTGTTGGCGCTTCTCCTTGCCCATTTCACTGCTACTTCTCGATTAATAAATTACATTCGCACTGCACGATTGCTACGTTCATAGGTGGCTGCTCGACTCGATAACCGAGAGGTTCCTTCGCAGCTTCTTGTCACAACTCAACTCCCTGCTTTTTTGTGCTGTGTGTTGTTTTGAGCTAAAATAAACATGACTATGAAAGAAAGTATGTGAAGTGGGGGATGATGACCCTGACACAATACCATACAATATAATGACTTCAATAAGTCTGTAAATCCAAATATTTTACAGATAAAAGTTTTAAGAAGTCATTTCCAGTCATAGACTTCACAAACCCAAATACCTATTAAACTCATACAGATAGAGTGTGTTACTTAATGACAGTAGTATAGCATGTCAACTTTGACTCCGCTTTCTGAGGTTGAAATGCTTTTGGATCTCTGGAAATGTGGGCCCTCGTACATTGTTATATCGTAGAATTAGGGCTCTCAAATCAGAGAAACGTAACAAAACCTTAATTTCGGTGCAAGTGTATGGCTTTTGATACATTTTCCTCTTTTTTTAATCAAATCGGCCACTATTGGATGTCCTAAAGGCTGTGTAGAAAAAATAGCGACCAATTGCTAGTACTGAATAGGCTGACTGATTTTTTGCTGTAGGCAAGTTTGATTACGGTGTTAAGGTGCGATACCAAAACTTAACGCGAAAACCTGAACTCTTCCAGGCCCCTTGACCCCGGCCCCTCTAGGCCCGGGCACGATGTACTCCCTGAACCCCCCTCTTGCAGGCCCTGGTGGTAGATCGCCTTCGTCTAGCATCCAAAAGCTGGGAATTAAAACACATAGGTTCGCAGCTGGCGATCCAAAGTAGTCTCGAAAAACAAATAATGCAAAAGATCTTCTAACACAAGTTAACAATTCTTAAAACATGCCCTTTGTAGACGCGCTAATTAACAGCTTAGTTTTAACAAAGGATAATAATCACTCAGTAATTTGACTTAAACAACAATTAGACAATGGCAACCAATCGTTTCAATTTAAGTCTCAAGATTGCGAAAAACCAATAATTAATCAGACACAAATGAACAAAGATTTAAAATTCGGTTTTCAGTCACGAGTGGCAGATTATTTTTGTTTCATGATTTTAACAACAATATAATATTGTCCTGCGTTTATATGTACGATACTTCAAGTAGTGTCCTGTGCTTTTGATGGTTTTGTGCAACTAAACATCTTTAAAATTGCCCCGTAACGGCAAAACAAGTTTAAACACAAAAACAATCACTTATATAATAAGTGAATGATATAGTTATTTCGTTTCTTCATCTAACTTCTTCATATTTTGCATTCAAAATATTTGGTGTTTCAAGATTAGCTTCTTTTCTATCACTTTTGACAAAATATGACATAAATTTTCTAAACATCATTGCAGGAGGAAGCTTGATCACGGGATCTATTGAGCAAAAACAGGTTTGACATTATGCCCCTCTCACACTTTGGCGAATTTGACGGCGACTCCACTGCGAATCAATTCGCAGCGCAGTCTTCGCGCAGTCTTCGCGCAGTCTCCGTGCAGTCTCCGTGGAGTCGCAGTGCATGGCGAATCCTCTGCGAATGCGTTGCGAATTGATTTCTACTAATGTACAAGAAAAAAAAACTATTCATTTTCATGATAAGAAAGCAAGTAAAATTAAAGAACAAAACTTTATTTAGAAGATTAATTAAGCTTATTACTTCTGATGAAGATACAAAATTTAGGGAAAGCTTTAATTTACCTGCAAACAAAAAGCACGAAGGTTGTTCAAAACATCAAAATCTAAAAGAAAAATGACTAAAACCGGTTAGTTTTCGCGACATAGTTGTGATGTATTGTGGCATACCTGAGCAGTAACGCGGTGTTTTTTCAGTGGTACCGTTGGTTCATTACCGCGATACTTTACCATTTAAAGGCGCTACTGGTTCTTTATAAAAATGCAAAAATTTTATTTGAACCAATGTGAAAAATAAATGTTTTGAATAAACATTGTAATGTACAGGTAAATTTCAACATCTACAAAATTTTCAAAACTTTTTAGCAGCAAAATTTTGAAATAAATATAAACCAATCAAATTGTTCCTCGTTTTTCAACGTTTATTGTCGTAACTTAATTTCAAAATCACAAAAGCAATAAAGTGGTAAATAACCTTCGAATTACGGTAGCTTTATTATTGTGTATTACTAGTATTTTTATTTTTGTTCAAGTCTTTATTATTTCGTATTATTTCTGTGACTGAAGAGGTTATATGCTCTGCAAATAGGCACAGTTTTCGTTAAACAGATTGCCCTCAAAGTCAAGTTTACTAAAATATCCAACTTTAATGTCGTGTGACACTGCTGCTATTTTAATGTTCATTTTGTTGCAAGCAGAAAACTTAAATATATCCAGCTTTAGAGCGGAAAAACTGGACTAAGGAATAGTTTTGCCGAAAATAAAATAGCTGAAGCTGTCAAAAACGTTTTATTTGAGAGACGTTTTAACTCAGTCATTAATTATCTATTTGCAAATAACACGCAAAAGGATTAGATGCCCTACAAAGTGCAAGTTTAACAAAAACGAAAAATAAATCGGAAATTAACTAATAGTTGTTCTGCGGTATAAGGCATTATTGCTTTCAAAAACAAGCACAAACCAAACGGGTAAGCTAACAACTTCAAAACTATATTGCAACACCACTGCATTTATCATACTACTCGGCTATTAACAGCTGTAGGCAAACTTAGTGTTTTAACTGAATTCAAACATTTTCGGCGTTATATTGAGCGCCTTCATTAAAAAACTAAAAGCACGGCAAAAGAATAAAGTAATAATCAGTGCACTGTCAAACTTAATTCAAAATAGTAACAACATTTTACAAACATAGAATTTGGATTTCCAACTGCATCCGGCTAGACTGGCATTTTACGGCTCAAGCAATTCCTAGTAATACGACAAATTAAATTAGAAGTTCAATTAAGAACAATTAAAATATCAAGCTAGCCTAGCTAGTAGTAGCTTTGCAATAATATAACGAAGTAATGTTTTTGCATTGTGCTGCAATATGGTTTCTGAAAGTAACCTCTCTACTGAAGCGATAAATTTTATAATTTCATTATTACAAATCTCATCAAACGACACTCATTCATTCAATCTAAAATCATCTACATCCTGATGCTGCCAGCTACAATCTACGTTTGATTAAAGGCAAAGCGAAAGTCAAGCCAGCACTACAAAAACCCAAGCAGTCACCCATCAATCAGTTATCTAGTGTATCACCAGCGCTATATTGGCTATCTACTGACTGTACTGCCAGAATCAAACAGTGGACCCCAATTTCAGACACACTATCTGATCCAAACATAGCCCCATATTAACGTAGACATAGTAGCTGACATTTACGTTGTCAACCGCACCATCTCTGAACTTTTAAAAGAAAATTTAAAAGCAAACCCCAAAATTACTAAAATTACTTAAACTTTCAAAATCATAGAAAATATTGACCACGACTATTAAAAACCCAAGTTTTTGTGCTATCCAACTCCGTATTAACATTTCATTGAATAGCTTTCCGATTTTATTGAGTTTGATATAAGTTACTTGATCAATTTTCATCCATATTTTAAAAGTTATATTAACTTCAGGAAAGAATAGTTTAGTTTTAAACCCTACTTTTGCCAAATAGCTGACAATCAAGGAATTATTTATTTTACCATTACCTTTCCACCACTCATTATTTTGCAAAATAAAATTTATTACAAAACAATCAACTACCGGTACGTCATTTCCGTTATACCTAACATGATTCGCAGCGCAGTCTCCGTGCATTCGCCAGAGTCGTACTGCAGTCTCCGTGGGTTCGCAGCACAGTCTTCGTCAATTTGATGGCGAATGCACTACGAACCCACGGAGACTGCAGTATGACTCCACGGAGACTGCGCTGCGAATTGAAAAAATTTTGAATCGGTTGAAAAATTTTTCCTCGTTGGCGACTCTACTGCAAATGCGCTGAGACTCATTGCGAATGCGCTGCAATTGCGCGAAGACTCTGAAAACTGAAAAATGTTCAATTCGCAGTGGAGTCGCAGTCAAAATCGCCAAAGTGTGAGAGCGGCATTAGAGTATAAAATTAGACGAAAGTTTAAATGCAGCCTTAACCACAGTTCGATGGTTACCTGATAGACATATCCCTGCTGCTACAACATCCAAGCCTTGGTTCATTTCAGCTAGGAAAACAAAACCAGTTGAGCAAGAAATTGCTTTGCAAAAATAATGCGAAGCACAAGGTGAAAATTCTTACCTAATTTTGAGAAACCTGTCACATTTGCGATATGTCACATCAACTCAACTAACACAGACAATCAGATAGATGCTTTGTACCGGTATGTAAAAGTGGGCCAGCAAAGGATATCAACTATCAAAGCACCAAGCTTTATGAGAAATTTTTGCATACTGCAAAATGAAAATGTGTTCTTGGTATAAACGAGATGTAGTGGAGGTTCTGGAAATGTTGTGCTGGTTGAGGGTTCCTTGCAATTTTCTAGCAAGGCAAGTGCTCTTCTTCGGAGATCGGGATGTAATCAAACATTGTTTTTATACTTTCGAAAAATAACTGCGGGACTTTCTAGTACAGGTACCGACACTACTTTTTGAAAATTGTGCTTAAGTACCAATAAATAAAGATTCCACTTGATTCCACGTTTAAAATTTATCAGTTGTTTTGATCACATAAAGCAATAAAAAAGCTCTACAATAAATTTAGCACAGCAATAATTTTAAAGTGCCAAGCGCCTACCATTGAACATACTGTGGCAGTTTGCCGGTTCATATTACTACAAATGAGCAGAGGTGGAGTCGAGGACACAACCTTCAAGGCTAATGCCAAGTCCAAGCACTCGAAAAAAATCCGAGGCCAAGGACCGACTTTTTGAGGACAGACCTATCGAAGCCAAGGGCAGGAATAATAGGGACCAAGGCCAAGAGCCAAGGACACAATTTTTCCAAATTATGGTTGGAAAATTGTCCATTATTTTTAAGCGCAAAAGCCTTTAAGATGTGGCATTTCGTTAAGTTTTTGATGTTAATTTGAAAATAGTAGTTTCTAAAAATAATGAATGTCAGCTTGAAGTTTTATACGTTAACAGGATTATTGATTACATTCCGTAGCGGTATCATGGTAATAAAACAATTAAGGCCATAACTCTTGAATTGGAAATGGGAATAACTAATAACTATAAATTCTTAACGTAGAAATGATCAATTTTAAGGTCTTGCTCATAAGTTAGAGCCTGGATGCAAACGTCCGCTGATTATGAATCCCCACTTTTTTAGCACTTTCTCAAACACAAGCTTTATTGTTTGGTTAAACAAACTTTTTTCGCAGAAATTTTTAAATATTATTATAGTTTTTAAATATTCTATAGCAACTATGATATTATTATCTAAAAGCATAGATGGGCAAAAGTCCGTTAATCGTTAATCCGTTAATAACGACGCTAAGTTTTTCTTTAACTCGTTAATCCGTTATAACGATTTTTTATGTTAACGGACTAAATTAACTTCTGTTAAGTTCTGTTAACTGCCATTAAGGTTTTTATCGTTAATATCTTAAATTAACTTCCGTTAAGTTCTGTTAACTTTCATTAAGGTTTTTGTCGTTAATGTCTTGTACCCTTCATTCATCGTATCGGTATGAACCAGTTTGTACTGATAACACTTGTTGCGTATAAGCACGAGTTTTATAGAAGAAAGAGCGAAGAAAGGAGCTCTTTTTTGTGGAAAATATAACCTGCAGCCTCATTGGTCTATTAATTATCGCTGTTCGCAATTTCCAAAGATTTTTCGATCAAAGCTTTGTTAGTGCATATTTTGATCTTATTTTTATTCTGAAATTAGATTAGACTGTAAAAGGTAACTTCCAAAACACAAAAAAACCACCGTAGCATGAAATATTTCCTTACAATCAGCTCAACAGCGTCAATACGTGTTTTAGAAGCGAGTGAACAAAAAGAAATGTAAATTCCACGCAAAATATTAACGAATTAACGGACTTTATTAACTTCCGTTAATTAAAGCTGAAAATAGCGAATTAACGTTAACGGAGGAGTTAACGGACTAGTGGTTAACGAAGCTAACGTTTTGCATTAACTTGCCCACCTATGTCTAAAAGTATAGCAAAATACTGTAAATTTAGGTTTTTGAAATGAAATGAGGTATCGTACCTGCAAGCTCGAGTCTTTGGAAGAAAATGGGTTCTGGGGGCAAGGGCAAATTTTAGATTTATTTTTTCAGAGCAATTTTAGAAAAAAATTGTTTCAGAAAAATAGCAATTTTTGTGACATTTAAAGGTGATTAATTACAAAATTATACTTAAAAGAATTTTTGAAAAAAGAAAATATCGTGCAAGTCAAGTTAAAAAAACTTTAGTTTCCCCACATTTTTTCAATCCTAATCATATTTAATATATCACAGGCCAATATTTCCTTTACGTTTCAATGCATGTGATGTTTCTCCATTGTCTTGCATCCAATGCCTGTCAATAAACGAGCGCATACGTTTCGGCCGCCAAAAGATACACTTCGTAAAATTTAATAGAAATAATTTAGCTACAAAAAGTAACCTGGTAATCCCAGCAGGGCCGTTTAACCCTATTCGGCCCAGGGGGGGATCGATTCGCTCCCCCCCTTCATTTGTTACGAAATTTTTGTATGAAGCAGTCAAGCCACAATATTCAAATTTCTTGACTTTTCCTAAAATTTACTGCTTCAACTTTCATTTGTAAAACCATTGTCGTATGACAACTAGATTCGGAGTTAATCAACGTTTCTCAAGGTCGACCCTGCGTTTCTGGCAAAATTTTCGAAAAATTAATTTAATCCTGTTAGTCCCAATTGTTCTGTCGTAATTAATAATTTCACGCTTTTTCGAACGTAAATCCATTGACCACTTAATCGGCTTTTGTTGCGATCGATGTTCAAAAAGAGTTGTGACAATAGATTTTCATTTACTAGTTTGCCTGAGGCATTATAATTTTCATTATGATTTCCAAAGCTCACAGCTGAATTTCTCAGACAATTTCGTATAATTTTACCAAATTTCAAACTAAGCTTCATTTTTAGCATTTCGCTAATAAATAAGAATTGCGATTTAGCAAATTCTTATTTATTGATTGATAAAAGAATTAGAGGCCAACATAAGCGCAAATCCTTTTGTTTTTTGCCGGTATTTTTTTTCACGTTGCTGATATAAAGTAGTCAAAAATATTCATAAGTTATCAAGTGTGTGGAATGCTGCATGAATTTCAATGGTCTTTATGTTCGAAATTTGTTTTCGATGACTAAAAAAACAAAAAAACGCAAATTTGAAATAAATCTTTAGTTTCTGCTAAGTAGCAGTGTCAGTAGAAGATGTTCATTTCATTTTTCACAAAAACATATGCATAACTTTGACTGCCTAAAGTTTTTTCATGAAGTTCAAGTAATTACATCCAAAACACAAACTTGCCCTAGTGTCTTTGCGCGTGACGTAGCAGCACACTGATAACTTCATTGTACGCATCCGCTTTGTTTTCACGAAACTGCAACATTTTATATGCCTTTGCGATATTCAAAAAAATAGAGAGTTTTTGATATTATTGCTTCGGAGTCATCATATTCAAGTTTTGCCTTTTTTGTTATTCAAGGTTATTGTTACTAAAAGCTTTGCGTAAAAAACGCTTTTCGACGCAATACCCAATAGCTAGTGTAAAATGTTATCAATTTTTTATAAAATTCACATCAAACTAAACAATTATTGGGTAGTGGTAGGTATCAGCCTGTAACAGAAAGTGCTCAATAACTGGTTCAAAGTTAGAGCTTGATTACAGTACACATATACCACTCTAAAATATTAAAAACTATCTAAAACCCGACAGACTGTTTCACCTATAAAAGGATCATCAGGGGTCTTATTCAAATAGAAATTCTTTATTCAAATAGAAATTCAAATTCTTTCTATTTGAATAAGACCCCCCCTGATGATCCTTTTATAGGTGAAACAGTCTGTCGGGTTTTAGATAGTTTTTAATATTT
Organism: Trididemnum nubilum; assembly: GCA_963965965.1. Taxonomy (NCBI): domain Eukaryota; kingdom Metazoa; phylum Chordata; class Ascidiacea; order Aplousobranchia; family Didemnidae; genus Trididemnum; species Trididemnum nubilum. Next base: position 33,203,045 of record OZ014477.1, on the reverse strand, counting down.
TAGAGTGGTATATGTGTACTGCAATTATTGGGTATGTACATTGTAAAATGCGCTATGTGGTATATTATACTTGTTACCGCATATACCAGTTTGGTGTTAGTTGCTACTACAGGCCTACAGCAAGGCGTACCATTGCAAATATTACTGAGTTTTACATTGATTTTTTCATTTGTGGTCTATAATGATAGGTGGCAACCGTGGCATGCTGAATTTGAAAAAATTATGTTGTTTCATTACTTTTCAATTTTCGCTTTTATGTGTGTACATTCACAACCAACAAAAATTATGTTTGTAGATACAAAATATAAAAACGGAAAGCAAATTCTCTACTAACAGACTTTGCAAGTAACAATCCGATTAGCTGACCATTTAGTAAATGAATTTATCCTGGATTTTTTTGTGATCATAAATAACTAAGATATCTAAATTCACTGATGTCGTTGGCAAATTTTTAATGTTTCTAATTTACTGCAATTATCGAACGGCTTTATTGCTTACAAACAATATTGCTGGTTCTGGATGTGAGGACCAGGGACGTATTTAGGTTGGGGGGGCATGGTGCCATGGCCCTCCTCTTTGGCTCGTCAGTAAGGTATAATTAGCATAGAATAGTATGCAAAATTGCGGCATGCCCCCTTCACCTTTGTAACTTGAGCAGAAAGTTTGAGCACAAAAACGGACAAATCTGACTAAAGACCTTTTTTCTTTTTTTTTTTGGTCTTCTCCTAATTTTGGGCAGGAAAACGGACTGATTCTGAATGGAGAAATTTTTCTTTTGGTCTTCATTATTCTCATATGTTCTGCCTCCCCTTCGAAAATCTTACGTACGCTAGTGGTGAGGACAATAGAAGTAGAATAACTTTGATGATTTTGATCAAAGATGAGAACCGCAAATAAATTTCAAGCCTTGGGATTATACCATCTTTTTCACTGTTTCTTTTTTTTTCTAAACTTATTCAGCACTAATCCTAGTAATAACCAAAGTTTGCAACAATTTGTTATAAAGCCACTTCTGAAATAAAATCTGAAAGATTATCAAGATAAAATTGTTACGTTTGAGAATTAGACAGTCTTTGTAGAATGATACAAACAGAGATAAAAAGAAAGGTATTTTGATCAGTACAACCATTAATTGTAATTACAATGTTGAAAACAATTGTAATTTTTTCTTTTTAGGTCTGAAACCATTTGTGATAATACACTAGAAGGTAAGCCCATTGGGTACTATATAAGATTTTGGAAAATCTTATGACGAGCAAGGATCAAATTATTTTAGGTTTTCTTATATAAACTTCATAAAAACTACAGAATTTTTGAGAAAAAATTACACTCCAATATTAGACAACGTAATCTTTTACAACGCAAGTAACAAAAAAAATTATTCGGACGCCAAAACCTATTACAGTGCTCCAAATTATCCAAACTATTATTCTAAAAATCAACCAAGAATCTGAATATCAAGTTAGACCAATTTCTTATTTTTTTTCTTATAATTCGAAAGTCCGCGAAAAATCGTACAAAAAATAGTTTGAAAAAATTATCATTCACTACACTCCGTCCAGGGGCGTATTTAGGGGGGGCATTGAGCCATGGCTTCCCCCTTTCGGTCGCCAGGATAGCATAGACTAGTATGCAAAATCGCGGAATGCCCCCCTTTGTAAGTTGGGCAGAGGCTTTGAGCACACAAATGGTAGGCGAAGACCCTTGTTTTTGGCCCGTACCCAAAAAAATCGGACTAAATTTGAGTGAAGACCTTTTTTTTGGTCTTCACCTAATTTTGGGTGGAAAATCGGACTAAATTTGAGTAAAGAACTTTTTTTTTTTTGGTCTTCACCTATTTTTGGGCGAAAAATCGGACTAAATTAAAGTGAAACAATGTTCATTCTGACCTTTGTTTTTCTCAAATTTTCTGAGGTTCCTGCCCCCCTTTTTCAAAATCCTGCGTACGCTACTGACTCCGTCCGACACATTTTGAAAGTTTTTTCGTAAGTTCGAAGTAACTGCATTTACATTTTTATTTACCAAGTTGTATGCTATCACGGAAAAAATCGTTCATTTTTCGAGTAAATGCTGTCGTTTGCCCACCTGTCTACCACACACGGTGAAAGCTTCACCCTGCCCATTTTATTGCTAATATCTAGCCGGGAAGCTGGATGCAAATACAAACTTTTTTCAAGTTTTGGTTTGACCAGAACGGTAATCGAACCCAAATCTACGGTATCAGCAGCAGACGCTTCATCCACTCGACTAATGATAAAAATGTTGTATAAAAATTTTATAACAGTGTTGTTATATACAGAATGCTATGCTGCACTTTTGATTAGATTTAGCATTGCCAGATCTACCATATTGAGAATGAAACCCATAGTATGGGTTTTCCAAGTGAAAAACCTTACTATATTAGACTGCGAATCTTCAGAATACTAAAAATTACATCAAAATTTAACCAATTTTATTGACGTTTGTTACAGCTATGTCATATACATTTACACACTAAATGTGAATGAGAAAAATAGCGGTTTGATGCTTGTTCTTTTATAAATTTTTGTACAAAAAATACCATATTTTGTAGTGTTTAGCAAAAGGAACTAGAACAGTAACAAATATTCAGCTTGCAATTAATCCAGCAACAAACTAATGATTCAAATATTTTAGCACAATAGAAATAATTTTTAATTTAATCCATAATTATTTCTTGAGTTACTGAATAAAACTCCAGCTGCGATGCAGCGTTATGGCAATCAAACGCTTATTAACATTATGCAGATAAAAAGCGAACCGATCGCTTCTGATAGTCTTTGACTTATGTTCAAATTAATTGAAGATCAAGGTTGCAAATATAATGACAAACAGTTTGGACTTTTTGTCAGAAAATTGAGCTTCTCATGGAGCAAAAACGGATTTTTTATCTTTTGTGATTCGGGAGTTATTAACGTTTGAATTTGTTGTGTCAAATCAATCCCCTCCTGGGCCATTAATCAAAAAATTTTGCCTGGTCCGAATAGGGTTAAAGGAGCAAAGCATTGGAGACATTTGCCCCAGGGCCCCTCCTTCAAAAGGTCCACGAATTGTAGAAACGTAAAAATTTTAAATCATTATTTTTTGCTTAAAATGCCCAAATATTTTCCGGGAGCTTCGCCTCCTCATTTTTATGACGTCGCGTGAAAAATTGATTAAGTGCTGAGGGCATTTTTTTTGCGGGCATATCGAACAATTACAGCTATATTTATGTTTGATTCACATTCGCTTTTTCTGAAGTTCTACTGATTGTTTGGGATTTCCGGCGAGGATTTTCAACGCAAAAACCTTTCAGCGGGTGTGGCTTTTCCCCCACGCCACTTGCCAGTGATTAGAGTTGTTGTTTCTTATCTCAAGACAAATTCTTCGCAATATTCGCTCGCGTATTTTCAAAACAGTAGCTATCGTTTTCAAGCATTGTTATGCTAGTTGCACCAGGGTTATACTACATGTAACATATTTAGTATATTATAGGCCATCACTGGTAACTGTAATGCATTTCAATATCAGACGCATACTTTCTTTTGAATCCAGATTGAGAAAGGCACGATCATGTATTAGAGGGTTGCCGCAGAAACTGCATAATCAAATTCCAGAACTTTTTTAGGCCATTTTTCAGGACTTTTCCAGGACTGTTTAAGGTTTTTTTTTACAGGACATAAATTTTGATTTTCACGATTACTCTTTCATGCACCTAATTTTTTGTACTTGTTAGTGACAAAAAATTTTGATATAAGGCATTTGCATTTCTAGTACTGACTACTAGCCAGGTGCACAGCCAGAAATTTGCAGCGGAAGGTATGGGGGCGGAAGCCATTGGGGGTCTGGGGGCAAAACCCCCAACGCTCGAAAATTTTGCAATTATTTTGCAATAATACCATAGTCGTTATAGTAAATACCTTAAATTTAGGCCTAATTTTAGTAAAGATTATTGCTTTCAAAACGTGCTATAGAAATTAACACTGCGAAAACACGATTAAACTGGTTGCATAAATGGGCTGCATTATAAAACAAACAGTTTAAGGCAATTGCGCTAAGCTGATATTTTATCAGCGGTAGATAGCCGATATGTATCGGCTTGGCCCTGGTATCGACTGATATATATCGGCTGACCAATACATCGGTCGACCTTTAGTGATGGTTAATGGTAAAACCTAAGTCCTAGCTTTACTTCCAGCTAGTAAAACATATAATCCTATCATTTGTAAAATACAAACCTTATTTGCACGCCAGCACGCAAAACAAAAAAAAAACGCTATTCCACCCCTATCCCCAACCTTAAACTTAACCCAAACTGTAACCCTAGCTCTACATCTAACGTTAATTCTAACCCAAACTCAAAATCTAAACCCTAACACTAGCGATAATAACTTCAAAAATAAAAAAGTAAATGAGCGAATGAGCACCCACTCTTGCTCTCTAATTCTCTATCAGCAAAACTCATTTGCACGCTAGAGTGCAAACAGGCACTTCCTTTGAAAACACTCACAGGTATTAGTCCAAATCGTCTGTATTTTATGGTGATAGATAAAAGTAATTTGAGAAGAGGGGCTAATGAAACGAGATTTGAGAAAGGTGATTGATAATAAACAGAACTGAATACTGAATGGATCCTTAAATTTTTTTTTGTAAAGCCTACGTTAAGTATTTTGCATCAAGCGATCGAATTGATTGTTCATTTTTAGCCATTTTTGGTTAGTTGTTAGTGATTTGATATTTTTCCAATATCGGCCCCTCCCTTAAATAATGCTTCAAAAGTGGCTTTAAATTGCTTTAGAGTTTATATTACCGCAAAAAAACTGCCTCAAAAGTATAGTGCGAAAAACGTTGTATTTTTCTTATAGTGCATATTGGTCATTAGGCCAATGGAGGGCTTATAGCCCGCTATGCTACTACTATTAGCAGTGATACAGTGCCGCATTATATAAATTACTGTCTATAAATTCACAATAAAATTCAATAATTCTTGCATACCGAACTGCGTAGTGCAAATTTTGGCACTTTAGCAAGTAAGTGCTTAACTGCTTATTTGCACTCTAGCGTACAAGTACGAACTGCTTAAAACGAACAAGACACCAAAGAGCAGAAGAATGGGCGCTCATTTACTCTCTTTTATCGTTTAAATTATCGTTAGGGTTTGGGTTAAGACTTTAAGTTTGAGTTAGGATTAACGCTAGGGTTACAGTTTAGGTTACGTTTCGGGTGAGGTTAGGGCAAGAATAGTGATTTTTTTATTTGTGCGCCATCGTACAATTATGCTCTGTCATTTAACAATACAATAAAGCTTTTTAAAAGACCTTCACAATGCAAATAATTTCAACAATGGCTTTGTACAATTACAAGATACCGTTATTATAAAAAAAACAACTTTACATTCTGTCCTGGTAAATCACGGGAAAACTTTGCAAATATTTTCGAGGACTTTCCAGGACATACAAACACAATTCAAAGACTTTCCAGGACAGCAAAAAAAAATATCCTAGAATTTTTCAGGATGTGGAAACCCTGGTATTAGTATTAGCTACTCAAAAATGTTTGTGTCCGGATCCTCGGATCCCTATTATGGCCCTGAATGGTTTTAGTGTTTTGCTGTTCGTACCATCTGCTCCGGAAGTATTAGCAGAAATAAAAAGAACTATCTACACTGCCTTTTGCCCCCTCATTCTTCGCTTAGAGCTTTCACACAATGCCATTAAAAATAAGGTTTACTATGACTTAACTAACACATTATATTATTTTTCAAATAAGGAACGGAAACAAATAGACAGACTAGAAGTCATAGGTGTAGCCAAGATGGGGAGGGCAGGGGGATTGCTCCCCAACAAAAATGCCACCAAAGATAAAATAATACCAAAGCCTCTTGTTTCTCAATTTCGGTTTCTTTGAGCATTTTCGCGTGCAACAGTAATAAACAATAATATTAATGTTGACAACCAGGGGGCAGGCCTCGCAGTTCAAATTTTTGTCAATCAGTTTGAATAGATAACCCGGAAGAAATTTTTGTCCTATAAGTTTCAACCTCTTGCCTTCATCTAACTTTTTTTTAAGCTTGATGCAATAACCTTAGTTACCACCTATTGCACCAACTTTAAATAACTATCCACCTTCACCTCCCAATTTTTACGAGACAAAAATTTAAAAATAAAAAACTAGGGGAAAATTTTATTTAACAAATCATTGAACTTAAATTAAGGGGCCCCGGGCCCCCTGGTCTTAAATGCAATCCTAAAACTGGTTATTTTCACGACAAAACAGTGATTTCCAAGGAAAATCTTTGAGCAAATTATCACTTTATGCTGAAAATATTACAAAATCAAACGCACTTTGCTTCTCTTCACCTGGACCAAATCACTTACCAAATTTATCCCAAAAATGCTAGGTTTTAAACGTAAATTGTAAGTAAAGAGAGGACTGAAGAATTTAATTTTTTCAATTAGTTTTCAAATTCTAAAAATTTAGTTCTTTTAAATGGCTTTTAAAGCTTGCAAAATGTGATCTAAGTAGTATTAAAATCGCTGTTTTTTCTCAAAAAAATTACAAAAAATTTTCCAAACGTCGCCATAGCCTCCGGCGGCAGGGGGCCCCGCCCCCAGATCCCCGACTGTGATACGTTTGAGTTACATTAGTTTTTTCACCACACCCCCACTATTTAACGCATAGTTTTTTTTGAAAACATTAACTTTTGGTTCAATTTCTCCCCCTTGAGCTACATCCTGTTTACACATTAGCCCATGCCCCAGGCTTCTGATCTTCCATCGGATGTTCTTTTGTCTCAAAAAACGTCCCTTCTATTGAAAATTTCTGATGACGTCATTATATTGCATATGATTTGCGTCATCATATTGCATGTAATTGCATGTGATTCTACTTCAACAAGATTTAGGAAAATAGGGTTATGGTTACTGCCTAATGGGCTTGGTTGTACTGGTGTTAGGCTACCTTCATGAAACATAATTGATAAGTGGTGACTGGGGACTGCACTTGACTATATAAAAAAGCAACTTAAATAACTGGAAAGAAGAGCTTCCGAAGACCTCCGCCATCGGGTGCTGGCACGTCTAAATCTAGCCTACAAACAATTAGGCCTACTAGTCCTAGCGCTGCTGTTTCGGAAGGCTTCGATCGAAATGTTCTTGAAAATATGATTGGATCTGTAATAAAAGACTCTGATATTCTTGAAAGCAGCTGAGCTGAAAAAAAGCATGATGATCATGCACCAAGAAGCAGAGTTGCTGTTGTTGATGAGGCATTTATACTATTGCAGCAGATTAAAGATGACTCAAAATTCATTGGCCTAATAGCGCTTAAAATCAGCGAAATAATCATGTCCAACAACACCTTAAAACAAATAATTTGTGATGCTGCTTCATTGACTCTTCACGAAAAGATGACAAAACTGAAAGATAAAATTTGGCTTCAAAACGAAACAATCAAAACCTTAAGTAAGTTTGGAAAATCAGGCATAATATTCGCGTCGAAACTGTTTGCTGATACATGGTGTCGTATAAAAACTGAATGAAGACACTGATGAAACTGCAATACAAATTTTTACGGATTATCTTGGAGTCAATGTAACCAAATCTTGCATTGACAGGTCACACAGACTAAGATCAGCAAATGAGAAAAGCCCTATTATTGTGAAATTTTTAAGCTACAATCTAAGAAATTTGGTCTTTCAAAACAAGAAAAAGCTTAAAGACTCAGGCATTGTAATCACTGAGGCACTTACTCCTCAAAGAGGAGCATGTGTCAAAAGACTAACAGAGCTACGCAAGAAAGGCCTAATACACTCAAATTGGACTGTAGATGGAAAGATTTTCTACACAAAACCAGGTATCATCTCTACCAAATTAATGATTGATCACCCAATCTTAATAACATTGACTTGAAGTTTGCTAAACAAAACTAGCATGACAGTTAGTATTTTAGTACCAACATGTGATGCTGGTAATGCAAACTTCAAGAATATAGTTTGTTTTCTTTTTCGACAAAATTTACAATTTCATAAACTGTTGCTGAATTCAAATCATTTCTAAGCCAATATCAATTTTAAAAATTAGGAATCCAAACAAGTACTTGATCATGTCTTGCAGTTTTTTGTTTTTTTAATGTACTTCGTTGACGTACTTGCTTAATTTGATACCAGGATTTATATGTACAGTATTTATGCAAAAGGTATGCTGTCATACACCTAGTGTAGTAGCAATTTACGATAACTTACCCCAAAAGGCACTAATAATATCATTACTAGTAAGCTATCCTGTGAGAGTTCTCCTTACATGTGGAAATTGAGAAGCGTTGATGTGTAAGCTAGTCTGTTGAATAAATTAGTTTTAGCGGCATTCTTTTCCTGCGCGCAATAGCTTACACATTTTTATTTAACCTACAAAATGCTAAAGATGCTGAGTAAGCAATATTCTTGCACTTTTGAGCACAAATTAAGATGCATTAAAATGCTTGTTATGATTTGTAGCATGCAATACCACGTAAGGTCTAATTTTTATAGCTATTTTAAATAGGCTATCACCATGTCATTGCTTTACTGAACTATTTTTTTTTATTAGATGGCCTAATATTCGGTTTGCCAATAAGTCTATAGTAAGTAAACATAGACTTGTTTTGTTCTAGTTTGTAGTTGTTTTCTGCTTCACTTGTTAAGGTGAAGGTCAAGTGCAAGATTTTGTAAGCTTTTGTTGTTTGTTTGGTTGTTTTTTTTTTGGTTTTATTGATGGAGCTCACTTTGATTTTGGTTATGTAAATACTGATTTTGATGGACATGATGAAGACTGTAACTACTTCAGTGTTTCTCAATATTCCAATATTGTTAAAACTCCTAAGTTCTTCAATCAACTAGCTTTTGTGCATTTTAACAAAGGATCCTTGCCAAAAACTAAGCTCAAAATAGATTCTTTTTTAAGGCATTTGTCTAATGATTGCCTACCTGCAATAATAACTATTTCTGGAACTAAGCTAAGTAATGCAAATGCTAAATCAGTTAATATAGAAGACTATCTATTCGAACACGTTGACTCACTGTCCCATGCTGGAGGTGTAGGAATATATGTAAGAAAAGATTTACAATACTCTGTCAAATCAGAAACTATTAATTGCCCAAATTGTGAAAGTATATTCATTGAAATTCTTAACAACCCAAAATTGAACAAAAAAAAAAGTAACCAAGTCTTTGATTGTTGGTGTTATTTATAGACACCCTAATACTTCCTATGTATCCTTTAAGGAACAGTTATGTAAAATTAAGCAAAATTTCAGTAGGTCAAACAATACCTTTGTTCTCATGGGTGACTATAACATTGATATATCCAAGAAAAATATTGACAATAAGATACAAAATTATGTAAATGAAATAAATTCATCTGGGTTCTTCTTTCTAATCAACAAACCAACTAGGATAACTTCAACATCAGTCACTACTCTCGACCATATCTACAGCAACTCGCTCCAAAAAATTTCAGTTAGTGGGATTCTTATTAGTGATGTATCAGATCACTTGCCTACATTCTGCATTATGAAAAGTAACATTTATAGAAGCTTCACTCCAGGAATAATGATTAGAGATATAAAAAATTTGATGTTCAAGCTTTATCTGAAGATGTAAACAATAAGCTGGAATATCTATCACGTAGTCTAAATGATGATCCAAATACAGAAATTCTTAATATTTTAAGTGCTATAACAGAAGCGACTAACTTGCTTGCGCCATTAAAAAAATTATCTCGAAAGAAGATGAAAATCAAAGCAAAGCCTTGGTTGACCAAAGACTTACTTGAATCTTTTTCAATAAAAAACAGATTATTTGAGCAATGCTATAAACAACACAGACCGCATTTGGTTTCAAAATATAAAACTTACTCAAAAAAAGTAACCAAATTAAAAAGAAACTGTAAAGAGAAATTATTATTAAAATGAGTTACAAAAGCAAAAAAATAATATATTTATGCAATGAAAGATCATAAATAAAATACTATGCCACAAAAGATTAGAAAGTAACAGCATTCTTTTGATAAGTGATAAGCAAAAGGGTAAAATTAGTGATAAAAACATGATACCTGATTTGCTAAATGAGTATTTTACAAAAGTAGGACCTAGTATGGATGCAAAAATACCTGCTGCCACCAAACATTTTACTTTTACAAGTTTGCCTAACTCCTTTATGTATCATCAAATTTCAGAAAGTGAAGTATATTCACAAATCTTACAACTTAATCCTGTGAAAGCTGCTGGGCCTGAGAATGTACCGATCAAATTTTTTTAAATATTAGCGCCTATAATATCCACTTATCTGAGGGATGCATTTAATAAATGCTATGAAACAGAGATTTTTCCTAATTCTCTAAAAAACGCAAAAATAGTCCCAATCCACAAAGCCAAACAAAAAGATATAGCCAGTAACTATAGACCTATCTCTCTTTTATCACCTATTTCAAAAATTTTTGAAAAGTTGCTATATATTCAAGACTTGACTTATTTTTTTCTAGAAATAAGGTAATTACTAAACAGCAATTTGGTTTTTGTTGTGGTTACTCTGCTGAAATGGCAGTAACAGACTTACATAACCAACTTTTAGATAATCGAGATATTGGTTACTATTCATGCTGTTTGTTTTTGGATTTGTCAAAAGCCTTTGACATTGTAAATTACAAATTACTCCTTCATAAACTTTGTTTATATGGTATTCGAGAAAATATGCATAATCTTCTCTCCAGTTATTTAACTAATCGTCAGCAGTTCACTGTTTGCAACAATATTTAATCAAAAGCTAGCACAATTGTGAGTGGGGTACCACAAGGCTCTACCCTGGGACCACTACTGTTTTCTTTGTCCATAAATGATCTGCCTCTTCATACAAACTTTCAAGTTAACATGTTTGCTGTTTGCTAATGACACAGTTCTAATACTTAAAAATAAAAATAAAGCTCGTCTTCAGCAGCAAATAAATCAAGAACTTACTTTTATTGACGAATGGATGAAATATAATCGGCTTTCTCTAAATTACATCAAAACAACATACTTTGTTTGCGCACCAAAATGTCACTCAAGTTCCTTGAAAAACTTTACCATAAAAATAGGCAAACATACAATTTCATCTGTGGAATCTATAAAGTATTTGGGTGTCATGATAGATAAACATTTAAATTGGTATGTACACATTGAATATGTAATCAAAAAATTGTCATACGCAGCCAGAATTCTATCTACAGTTTATTGTCATATGTCATACGTCATATGCAGACAGAATTCTATGTATTGTCATATGCAGCCAGAATTCTATGTATAATCAGACATTACGTTAACAAACAAACGCTAATCAAGTTATGTTACAGTTTTGCTTATCCGTATTTAAAGTATGGAACTATTTCATGGGGCAGTGCTTGTCAAACTTTTTTGGAAAAGATTCTAGTGCTGCAAAACAATATCATCCGTATTATGAACTTCAAATTTGTGAAAGATATAGCAAAAATGTGTATTCTGTTTCAATCCAAGAAAACATTGAAAGTAAAAGATATTTTTGAACCAGAAATTGCTAAATTTATGTATTCTTATTATCATTCCAAGTTACTTGAAAATTTCAACAATTATTTGGAATATGCTAGCAAACTTCATGATTGTCAAACGAGATCAATTACTGCTGACAATTTTTATTTGGAACGAGCTAAAACTCGAAACGGGCAACGATCTTGCTCGTTCATTGCAGTAAAAATATGGAACAATATTTCACCAACTTTTAAACAATTACCGAAATACTCATTTAGCAAACAAATAAAATTGTCCATGCTAAGTAATTACTGAAGTACTTACTGTCTTGATAAACTCGAGGTAAGCCTAAGTGTGCTCTTTTCTTATGTTAACTGCTATTTTTGGTCGAATCCTTACTTTCGTTTTTTGTTTGTTTCAAAAACGGTTGGTTAAAAAAAAAGTTACCCCCTCAAAAAAACTTATATTAATTACAATAATAAATTAGTTATAAGGGCAGCTTGACTCGATGACCCGAAAAAGGTCTTTTGCTGTCCTGTTTGCTTGATAGTAAGTGACTCAAACTACAGTACTGGTAAATTTTGGAATTGCCTATTAATTTCTACGCCTTCATCAAAAGTTACTTCTATTAAGTGTTACACTAAATTAGCCCACATTTATTTCCTTTATTGGCATTAATAATCATTCTATTTGTGCGTGTGAATATATTTTTTCATTGGTGTTAAGTTTCTGGAGATTGAAATCAAGTGAACAAATAAATTGAAACGAATTGAATTGGGCCTCCCAATTAATAATTTTGGCTACGCCTGTAGGTACCTAAGCTTTAAGTACTTACAACTTTTCCTTTTTTTTCTTGTCTTGATTTTCCTTGATTCAACAGATTAATGAAGCTAATTTTAATCAGCAAATATGTTCGTCCAAACTCTGGAAAACAGACAACAAGAAAAAGACATTAGTGTTGCTAATTACAAATTATTATAAATCACTACTTTGTTGCCAATGGTACCTAAGCTTTAAAAACTTACAACTTTTCCTTTTTATTTCCTGTCTTAATTTTCCTTGATTCAACAGATTAATGAAACTAATTTTAATCAGTAAATATTTTAGTCTTAACTATGGAAAACAGAAAACAAGAATATATTAGTGTTGCCAGTTACAAATTATTATTAATCACTGCTATGTTGCCAATTATGCGGATTATACATCACAGATAAGGTAGAGTATTGACCAGGTCACTACACACCAATGGCAGAAGTTCAAGAAATTTTCATGTTTGGTTATTTTCCTTTTTAACCAATCAAACAACACTGTCCTCAAGCCGAGTACAGGACACTTTCGAGGACTTGTAGGGTTCGAGGCCAAGGACTTGACCTTCAAGGCCAAGGACTTCAAACTGTGTCCTCGAGGCCAAGGACGTAGAGACGTATTCTACATGCATGCAAGGCATGCATTGCATGCCTAGTGATTTAGCCAAAAACAAAAAAAAAAATAAACAACTACAGTTGGCTACATGAAGAAATTTAAAACAGCATCAAGCTAAGGTGCTGCAGTTGCAGGCATTAACTTTCAAATCAAAAGAGGAACAAACAATCTTGCCTAAATCATTGGTTTTACTTTTAGCCCGGTTTCAGCATGTCGCTAAATTACAAAAAATAATGGCAACACGCATGCAATTTTTAAATTGCGTTTAGCAATTTAAGACATCGCTATGTTTCGATGAGATTACGAGCCAAATCAAATAGGTTTGATAACTTTGATTGGCGCATTGTTTGCTGCAAAAGTTCTTTTTTAAGTCCAGTTTTCTTTTTTAGTAAAATTTGCTCTCTATTTTCATTTTAGATTTGTAACAGTAAATTGGCTTAAAACAGGCCACAGACTATGGCAGGCGCGAAGCCAGTTATTTGCTTTGGGGGGGGGGGGCTGTTTTGGATACTGGAGAAACATCAAACAATCTTGAGCCAGATTTTAATCGATCTATGATCAGTTTGAGTCGGTTTTTTTGTCTAAACTGAAATGGTCTCCAAAAAAAAAGGTCTTTACTGGAATTGAAACAGATTTTCCGGCCAAAAGTAGGTGGTCTCAAAAAAAAAAAATGTCTTCATTAAAAATTGAAACGTTTTTTTTTTTTGTCCAAAATTACCTGGTCTCCATAAAAAAAAAGGTCTTCACCGGAATTGAAACGGTTTTTCCGGCCAAAATTAGGTGGTCCCCCCCAAAAAAGGTCTTCATCCAAATTCAGTTAGTGTTTCTGGCCAAATTTAGGTGAGATACAAAAAAAAACAGTTTTGTGGTCCAAATCACAGCAAGTCCTTCACAACCTCTGATCGCCAATCCCATTGGGAAAGAAGCTATTTTCAATGGAGCAAAAGTCGGCCTCAAAAGCACTAAAAACGTGGTATTTTGCATACTTTTCAGGCCAATGGGGGGGCTCGAGCCCCTTCCGCCCCCCTCTCTGGCTACGCTGCTGGACTATGCACCAAAGCATGCAGTTTTAAGTATTGCATACGTGTTGCCCTATGTATTTTGTGTAATTTAAGCGATATCAATTTCAGTTAAGGGGGTTCAGAACAAGAGCACTTGGGACATTGTTTCACAAAATGAATAATGATTTAATGACAATATGACAAGAAATGGATTTGAGCCGTCGCGACGCGTTACGTCGGGCTCAAGGGACTCTTCAGGCGACAAAGGTCAATTTTGTTTTGTTAGGCAAAAAAAAAAATTTTTTTTTATTGGAATTGGCCCCCCTTACCGTTTCTAGGCTATATGTCTTTCAGTGCAATATGGCTACTCCAAAACATTTCGCCTACAACTTAGCGACCACCATAACCCGGTAGGCTACTAACTCGCTACTTGAAACCTTCAAAATCTACCACTCGTAAAATCTGCTATCTGTTACCGAAATCTTACATGCTAAACCTACTTAATGCTAACATTGCAAATTTGGTCTGCATAACGTTAAATTGGAAATCAATCATAGAAATTAAAACCGAACAATAGCTCATTATTGTCAAAAAACACAAAATATAACAAAACATTACGTACGGAGCTAGTGCTAGATGGATAGAAAATTTTAATTCGAATAACGTTGGGGTCTCTTATTAAAATTTTCCATTGCGTATAGCTCCGTACGTAATGTCACAGTATAAATATCATACAGTAGGTTCACTCCAAGCAAAAACCATCGTGACGTGTGTCCGCATTTTTTGAGAGCCAAGCAAAACTTTGGAGGCAAATTGACGTCATAATAGTGACCTCGTGAGCGGATTGGAATTATGCCAAATGATAGCAATTGTTCTAAAATTAAATGAATTTTGTCTTCGCCTTACGAAATTAAGTCCTTCCCCTTTTTTTATGGCCCTAAATGTTGAACGGCACCATTTCTCACAGCTGTCATACTCTTGACGTAACTTGACGTAGCTTTCGTTGTGCTTTTCGGATCGAAATAAATTTGGTACCAATAAATCCATTTAAACTCGGGCTTTGATTCGCTCCATTTGTTACGTCACTTGTGTATGACGTCACAAAGTTACAAGCGTAAACGTAACCTAAAATTGGAACTTTTCGTTCTTTCGGTAACTTTAGTTATGGGGGATTTTGTTCGCGTCTTGACACCTAACAGTTTTGTTTTGCCCGGAACTTGTTCTGTATCGTCAACTAGCTTTCCTGCAATTTTCGTTTTAATAGCTGAAGAATTTACGAAAATATCGTTGGTTGTTTGCAAGACATGGTCAAGCTATAACGATAAATGCAGCATTCAATAGCCTATGCGCTTTGAGTGATACAACTTAATTGTTACGTCATTGTCATTAGTTAAGAACTTGATTGATGTCTTTTGGTTCAAAACAGCATTTTTTGGTTCGAAACAGTATTTCAGCTGTGTAGAAATAACTCTGTAATTTTAACTATTTTATTTCTCAAGTTTGAAGACTCCACCGCTTGTATTTCGTTGTTGCGTGTACCAGTTGTTGTTGTTCTCATGTTCTGTTAAATTGAAAAAATACAATTAAAACCAACTTTGGAGTCAAAAATGCATCTCTTTCTCGAAGAGCATAATTTCAATCTGGCTGTACCAAATTCACTAAAACCTGTTCACACACACTGTTGCGATATAGCCGCAGTGCGTCGTAATAATATAGTTCAATTTTTTTAAATGACTTCCTACATTTGGCAATTTAGTTCTTGCAAATGGCTCTAAAACTGTGCGAAGGTGGTAAAGGTGGTAACGTGATGCTCGTTTTTGCCAAAGAAAGCTCATTTTTGCTCAAAATTAAAAAGAAAAAAAATACGAACATTCCAGCTTCAGCATAGAAAAAAAAAATAATAAAGAACACAGGCTGGTACAACGGATTTGTAAACTATCAGCAGTCTTTTTTAAAACTTTTTCTATATTGCTATTGTTTATTTCTCTAACATGAAGTCGCTAATTTTCAATACCGAAAGATGATATAATTTTCAACTAAGCAAGAATTAATTTATGCCACTTTGTTCTCCAACAAAATTGAGAACAAATGAGACTGAAAATTGGTGAAAATTTAGAAACAGCCAGCTTCAGCTTAAAAGCATTGACGTAACAATTAAGTTGTATCACTCAAAGCGCAAAGGCTATTGAATGCTGCATTTATCGTTATAGCTTGACCAGGCCTTGCAAACAACCAACGATATTTTCGTAAATTCTTCAGCTATTAAAACGAAAATTGCAGGAAAGCTAGTTGACGATACAGAGCAAGTTCTGGGCAAAACAAAACTGTTAGGTGTCAAGACGCGAACAAAATCCCCCATAACTAAAGTTACCGAAAGAACGAAAAGTTCCAATTTTAGGTTACGTTTACGCTTGTAACTTTGTGACGTCATACACAAGTGACGTAACAAATGGAGCGAATCAAAGCCCGAGTTTAAATGGATTTATTGGTACCAAATTTATTTCGATCCGAAAAGCACAACGAAAGCTACGTCAAGTTACGTCAAGAGTATGACAGCTGTGAGAAATGGTGCCGTTCAACATTTAGGGCCATAAAAAAAGGGGAAGGACTTAATTTCGTAAGGCGAAGACAAAATTCATTTAATTTTAGAACAATTGCTATCATTTGGCATAATTCCAATCCGCTCACGAGGTCACTATTATGACGTCAATTTGCCTCCAAAGTTTTGCTTGGCTCTCAAAAAATGCGGACACACGTCACGATGGTTTTTGCTTGGAGTGAACCTACTGTATGATATTTATACTGTGGTAATGTTTTGCGATATTTTGTATTTTTTGACAATAATGAGCTATTGTTCGGTACTAATTTCTATGATTGATTTCCAATTTAACGTTATGCAGAGCAAAGTTGCAATGTAGTCCGGTAGAAATACGACAAAATACATTGAAACCCGGAAAAAATTTATAATAAGCTGAAATTTGGCACGATGGCTCAGGACCATGTCCTGAGCCACCACAAAAAATCTCCAAGTTTTGGACGTGGGAATTCCCCCTTTTTTGGCCTTTAAAGTCTGCCTTTTAGTGTCAAAGAGCTTTTACTATCCAACAGTCAATCCAAAAGTTGTAAAAGTGCCAAGTTTTGAGTAATAGTTCGTTTTCAAGTGCAGGTATAAAAAAATTTACTTTGAAATTGATGACGTCATTGTTGGTGACGTCATTGCCAAAGTTTTTGAAAAAAATGACGCATTGATGGCTCGAATAGTAAATGAGAGTTAGGTTTTTGGTTCCAAATAAAAAATTGCTTAAATCAAAGTGA
This sequence comes from Trididemnum nubilum, assembly GCA_963965965.1. NCBI lineage: Eukaryota > Metazoa > Chordata > Ascidiacea > Aplousobranchia > Didemnidae > Trididemnum > Trididemnum nubilum. The sequence continues at coordinate 33,185,796 of OZ014477.1, read as the reverse complement.
TGACGTCACAAGCGTTTTTGATGACGTCATTTGTCAAGAGTATTGATCGTAAATCTGAAAAAGAGTGTTTGACTAAACGAAACATTGCAACACTTTGGGAATATGAGCATCATCATCATTCAAGTTTCTAAGGTATTTTCAAGTCCTTGGCCGAGGTCTTGCCTCATCCTTCTATATGCAATGATTCTAAAAAATAATAGCTGGTGTAATTATATGTCAATTGATACGAATATGTGCCGAGCACAATGATATATCTGATACGAACAAAATTTCTACCGCTTTGCAATGTGTAACAATACTATTATCTTACGCAAAATAATGTCCGACAATATTATTATCAGGTATTATTTTGCGTATTTACGATATTATAGCAATGTCTGACAATATTATTACCGGTACCTGAATTTAAAATAACCACGCTAATATTTGCCATTTGGCCACCTTAATGATTTTTTTTATCGTTCCTCAAGCTTGCATCTTACTAAAATTGCAGATTAACTTTAACTGCGCGTGGGAGCTTTCGATGAACATTCAAGGGCTTTCTTGATTAAACTGCAAAATGCATTATTTTATTTTAATCCCTTATTGGCAGTGGTGGGCAAATTACTGTATAAAAGTAATAACACTACGTCACCAAAAATTACTGTAAAAAAGGAATAAAATTACCGTATTCGTTACTTCTCGGAAAAAGTAGTAGTCAGTAATTGTCGTTACAAATTACTTTGAATGAAAAATTTTGCCAAAATGACAATAATCTACTCTTTCATTTTGCTATCTCTTCGATACGGCTCAGTGTTCGCCAATATTATTTTGATCACGGTATTACGTCTGAGCGTCGATCCCATGGTCTGAGTGAGAACAGAATTGTTTTAAAACTGAACGGGTTCCGAATTTCGGATCTTTTGTTTCTGCGGTCAAGGTCGTGTCATTACAAGCCGGCTACTGTGATCCTGGTGCGCTGAAGCCAGATCACGCTTACGTTATGATTCAAAAAGCAAAATCGAGCAATAAAAATGTAATGCTGTAATTAACTCCAAATTTATTGCACTTTCTCAGGTTTTGATAAATAATTTCATATAAGTCGCTAAATATACGCTAATAATCTAAATAACACGCTTAAGGTAATTCTCACATAAAAGTGCTATCAAGGTAAAAAATTTAAAAAATGTGATTAATCTATTTGTTGGTCGAGCGGTAACGCGTTTGTCTCTGGAGCGAGAGGTCTAACGTCTAAGGTTCTAATCTCGGGCCGGTCAAATCAGGCACAGTGTTGCCAACGGCTCGCCACCGCTGCGGCATTTCTTCAAAGGAAGCTGTGCTGTCCGGTCGCAATGGCGTTGAGATGACCCCCGCCAACTCGTTACACGCTTTGGCATAATACAGCGAGTATAATGAAAGATTTTTGGTCTATGACATTCCGGTAGTATTTTTTCAATCTATCATCTTCACATTACTTACCGACGGAGCCGAGTTTACCGTATGGCAAAATGGTACCATATTTGTAAACTAGAAACTAACAGCTTGTCTTTTTTCGTATTGTTCATTTGTTCTAGAATATGCCGGTTTGTCCAATCAGCATGACTTTTTTCTTCACGGTTCACTCGTTTTACGAATATGTCCAACAATTCAGTTGAATACGCGTGACGGCAAAAAAATTCGCAACAAGAGCAAACTTTTTTATTCAGTGCTCTTCTCTTTTTCTCCGCGCGTTTGTATCTGGTCTACTAATAACGAGACGATGATGGCACTGTGCCTGAAGAAATACTGCGAGCCCTGGGCGGCGAAGACTTTTTTTTAGGTTGTTTTAGCTCTAGTTTCGACGGAAAATGCGACTCCTATGCGGTGGAAAACTATTTTTTTTGGTCAACAAATTTTGTTGGCTGAAAATGTGGTAAAGGTTCTGGCGCAGTATAAAATTGGTCTCGCCTACTGGTATCATCTCTTTTTAGTTACTAAAAATATTATAAAAGTTTATAAAGAGGACGTTTGTGATTTTGTTCGCTTTTTGCAAATTTAGCTTTGCTTATTATGCGTTGATTTTTTTCTTTGACAATCTTTGGAAAGACTTCGTAGTTTTCAGCTTTTGCCCTAAAATTTATTTCGCACAAAATGTTTAAAAATATTAACTGTTTTGGACAAAATACTGTCATTTTTTTGTATTGATGTAGTTGCTATAACAAAAATTTTACCCATTAGCGTATGAAAGAATAGGGTATTGCAATACCTATCTTCGGTTTTTGCACGGCATCAAAATTTGATACTACGCGAAGGTAGATAATAATGTTAAGCATAGATTATTCAGATCGATGTTGGTTAATCAAAGATACAAAACAAAACTTTCCTAATTAAAGCCTGGACATGTTTACAATTAAGCAAACAAACAACAAAATACAGCCACCGAAGTCTCCTCCTTGAAACCAGCGGAATTAAAAAACTTGACAGTATATTTTCTATTGCTATTGCACTTTTGTTGCATCCCAATGCAGAGTTGTGAACGGGCAGACTAGTTCAGGCCCGAACCCAAAAATATAAGCCCGAACCCGAAAACTAATTTAAAGCCCAAATTATGCCCGAAAAAATCCAAAAGTTAAGTAAGGCCTGAAAAATTTAGCAATGTTGCCAAGCTATTTTAATCATATTTTTGTGCACCTAATACAAAAAGCACGTCTCAGGCCCGAATAAATCCCGAAATTTTTGTCTAGTTTAGGCCCAAACCCGGCCCGAAAAGCCCGGCCCGACCAACAACTCTGTCCCTATAAGCTGCTCTATCAATGATCGATTGTCTTAGACGAAACTACAGTAGCACTGCATATAAGTTATAAACCATTCTAGCACGCAAAGACATACGGCCCATGGTACGACCCTGTTTCATTCTCAACAGAAACAACATTTTGATTGGCCGGTTTTATAAACTAAGCAGCCAGGCAAGCGTTTCTACTGGATGGTAATATTTACAAAGTAGCCTAATTTGTAATTAGTAATTCTAACACCTCTAAAAAATTATAAAATTACCACAAAAGTTACTTTTTTAAAAAGTAGTGTCATTACTGTAAAAACTACTAAAAAACTAATTTGTTTCTGCCACCACTGCCTATTGGGAGTCTAACATTTATCTGCTTGATTGCTACCCCAGAGTTTGACTGACAACACAGTTTTTGACCTTCAATCGACTGAATGAATTCACAATATGATTCTCCCAAGTTTAAAGCTAATTAAAAAAAGTTAGCAATGTTTCGTTTGGCCAAACACTCTTTTTCAGATTTACGATCAATACTCTTGACAAATGACGTCATCAAAAACGCTTGTGACGTCATCACTTTGATTTAAGCAATTTTTTATTTGGAACCAAAAACCTAACTCTCATTTACTATTCGAGCCATCAATACGTCATTTTTTTCAAAAACTTTGGCAATGACGTCACCAACAATGACGTCATCAATTTCAAAGTAAATTTTTTTATACCTGCACTTGAAAACGAACTATTACTCAAAACTTGGCACTTTTACAACTTTTGGATTGGCTGTTGGATAGTAAAAGCTCTTTGACACTAGAAGGCAGACTTTAAAGGCCGAAAAAGGGAAAAGTCCCTCGTCCAAAACATGGGGATTTTTTGTGGTGGCTCAGGACATGGTCCTGAGCCATCGTGCCAAATTTCAGCTTATCATAAATTTTTTCAGGGTAAAAGCTATTTCTACCGGACTTATGTTAGCAGTAAGTAGGTTTAGCTTGTAAGATTTCGGTAACAGATAGCAGATTTTACGAGTGGTAGATTTTAAAGGTTTTAAGTAGCGAGTTAGTAGCCTACTGGGTTATGGTGGTCGCTAAGTTGTAGGCGAAATGTTTTGGAGTAGCCATATTGCACTGAAAGACATATAGCCTAGAAACGGTAAGGGGGGCCAATTCCAATAAAAAAAAATTTTTTTTTTTGCCTAACAAAACAAAATTGACCTTTGTCGCCTGAAGAGTCCCTTGAGCCCGACGTAACGCGTCGCGACGGCTCAAATCCATTTCTTGTCATATTGTCATTAAATCATTATTCATTTTGTGAAACAATGTCCCAAGTGCTCTTGTTCTGAACCCCCTTAACTGAATTTGATTTACGCTCACCAAGTTTATGGTTTGAGCACTATCGGTTTAGGAATCTGTTGACTATGACCCTTGTCTTAGCCTTTCTCAAAATTTTAATTTAAGCGATATGCTAAAACAAATAACTAGGCAGTGAAACAAAGCAGTAGTAACTGGTAGGTATTAGCAATAGGTAATGTAAGTCAGAGTGAGTTTTTGACATGGTACTGCTTGCTATATTTGGGCCAAATGCTAGCCTATGCAAGTGAGAGCAAGCTAGTTAATCCAATTTAACAAGGAGTTACTGGCAGGGCCTGCGAGAGGGGATTCAGGGGGTATATTGTATCTGGGACCGGGCCTAGAGGGGCCCGGGTCAAGGGGCCCGGAAAAGTTCAGATTTTTGCGTTAAGTTTTGGTATCACACAATAGCATCGCAATCAAACTTGCCTACAGCAAAAATCATAGGTGGGCAAGTTAATGCAAAATGTTAGCTTCGTTAACCACTAGTCCGTGAACAAACTTCACACCTCCGTTAACGTTGATCCGTTATTTTCAGCTTTAATTAACTGAAGTTAATAAAGTCCGTTAATCCGTTAACTTTTTGCGTGTAATTTACATTTTTTTTTATTCACTCGCTTCTAGAACACGTATTGACGTTGTTGAGCTGATTGTAAGGAAATATTTATTGCTACGTGTTTCGGAAGTTACATTTTACAGTCTAATCTAAATTTAAGATAAAAATAAGTTCAAATGCACTAACGAAGTTGCAATCGGAAAATCTTTGGAAATTGCAAACAGCGATAATTAATAGACCTATGAGGCTATGAGGCTGCAAATTATTATTTGCCTCAAAAAGAGCTCCTTTCTTCGCTTTCTTCGATAAAACTCGTGCTAATACGCAACAAGTGTTACCAGTGCAAACTGATTTGTAACGGTCCGATGAATGAATAGTGCAAGAATTTAACGATAAAAACCTTGACGGAAGTTAACAGAACTTAACGGAAGTTACTTTAGTCCGTTAACAGAACTTAACGGAAGTTAATTTAGTCCGTTAACATGAAAAAACTTTTAACGGATTAACGAGTTAATGAAAAAGTTAGCTTCGTTATTAACGGATTAACGATTAACGGACTTGTGCCCACCTATAACAAAAATATCAGGCAGACTATTCACTTCTGGTAATTGGTCGCTATTTTAGCGACACAAATTTTAGGGCATCCAATAGTGGCCGATTTGATTAAAAAAAGAGGAAAATGTATCAAAAGCCATACACTTGTACCGAAATTAAGGTTTTGTTACGTTTCTCTGACTTGAGAGCCCTAATTCTACGATATAACAATGTACGAGGGCCCACATTTTCAGAGATCCAAAAGCATTTCAACCTCAGAGAGCGGAGTCGTAGTTGACATACTATACTACTATCATTTAGTAACTCACTCTATCTGTATGAGTTTAATAGGTATTGGGGTTTGTGAAGTCTATGACTGCAGATGACTTCTTAAAACTTTTATCAGTGAAATATTTGGATTTACAGTATTACAGTTATTGTATCGTATAATATTGTGTCAGGGTCATCATCCCCGCTTCACATGCTTTCTTTCATGTATATCACGTTTTCTGCTTGTCAATTTAAGCAAGTTTGGTGCTGGGATGTTGATTAAATGCTGTATTTTACTCTCGAGAAACATAAAAAGTGCTAAAGCCTTCGAGGCTCTGCCCCGGACTTCCTAGCTGGATTTAAACAAATTTTTCTCTAGTTGTGTTTTTCATAGGTCCTAACTGTATGCGAATATCGTTATCCCCTCACTTTTAAATGAAGATCTACAACCATCGGACAAAAATGATTTAACGGCATGGGCTCCAATAAGGCTAGGGGGGCCCAATAAGATTTGGGGGTCCGGTATCAACCTTCGTACCCCCAGGAAAATTTTCTCTCTGAGGCCCTGGTTACTGGTAATTGGTCCAGTTCGGTACTTAGTTGGCTTAATTGTAGATTTTGCACTACGGATTTGGAAAAACGTTTTTAAGGCTATCAATGATTTCCCGGCAAGTTGCTTAACTGGTTGTTTTGTTTGTGTTTTACTGGTTATTGAATAAACTAAGCAAAGCGAGACCTTACTATACTTGCATTGAACGAGCCTATAGCCTACCAGCCTGCTTAACACTGCATAGCATCTCTGGCTGTTGCCAGGTTACAACATGCGATAACGGCACCAGAAAAAAGGCTATTAAAGTAGGCTATGCATTTGCTATTCAGTAAGTTGATTCAGCTTAGTTTTACAATTAATGTTTTTATCTCAATGTTATTAGACCAATTTTACTAAAACAAAAATTGAAAAGGGTACATCATTTAAAAGGTTCATTACGAAATCAATTGAACAAACAACAAAATTCACAGAAAACAATGCTAAGAGCAGAACAAAAAGAAAATTGCATTGTCTTCTGTGAATTTTGATGTTTGTTCAATTGATTTCGTAATGAGCCTTTTAAATGATGTACCCTTTTCAATTTTTGTTTTAGTAAAGTTGGTCTAATAACATTGAGATAAAACCATTAATTGATGTTTGTTCAATTGATTTCGTAATGTACTCGTATCTTTTAAATGGTGTTCCCTTTTCCATTTTTGTTTTAATACGTGATTGCTGCTCTCCACTCAGCTTGGATGTATTTCCTAATGCTACACCTTTGTTGTCCCTTTTTTTTTGCACCAACTTTACTGTTAGAGTAGTATGGTGCTGACCACTGCGCTACTGACACATAAACGGCCTACATAAACTGCTAGACCTCACTGGCTGTAACGGCACAAGATAGACTTGTGCACAGCAATGTGCACTGGAGAAGGAAGGCCTAGTTACACTGCTAAATACTAGAACATTTAGCAGTCTAAGTTGTTTTATTGCCTGATAACCAATGACGTCATCAAAACTGATGACGTCATCAATTTTTTTGTGAAATGTCACGCTACGCCACTGCAAGGACGTCCTTGAGGACTCCACCTCTGCAAATGAGCATATGTGCGCTTTTGCGCAGTAGCCTTCGCTGAGGTTTGTTCAGTATTACCACTTACCAGTACCACATTCTGTATTTGGCAAATAACGTAAAACAGTATTCGATTTAAACTATAACCACTTTAGTTCACTCGTTACTTTTATTTGGATACCTACCTTTAGAGTTAATTTAACAGAACTGTTGGTATTTCATGACTTTCTTTCAATTTAATTGCTTTGCTGTAGACTTATTGATGTACCGTACCTGCCCTCCACTAACACCAGATACAGAGCATGGTAGTTTTATTTGAATCTTTTTCAGAAAACTTTTATTGCGCATGGGTTAAGTCTAGCGGTATGAAGAAGTTGCAGTAGATTAAGTTGAAATTTCGCTGTTTATTAGCCGAGCTGTTTTTAACAGTAGGAATATTCTTTCCCTAAAATAGGCAGTTAAAGGATCTCGGCAGTCTTCTGGTAGAGTTAATCTCGTCTGCACGTTAGGCTTATTGGTATAGCACTCTTAGTTTTTTTTACCTTAAACCAGTAATTATTAGAGTTAATTAATATGGTATGGCCTCGTGTAACTACCATAACTTGACACTGAAACTGTGCTATAACGCCTCAACTTTATATCAGAGTATTGTAGTCCATTTTGCGATATTACAAACGTTGTGTGTGCACTCACTTTCAATCTTTTTTGGCCGCTGTATGTGCACTCACTTTCTATCTTTTAAACCTCTGCTCAGTTCATTCTCTGACTTCACTGCTAGTTTATGTGCTGGTCCGGCTAGAAACTTGTATTTGACCAAAACAGCTGAAGAGGGAAAGTTCCGATTGGATGCGTCACGGTTTAGTGCACGTCGGCGCAGTAATTTTTCGTTGATTCATCCGTTTCGCTATATTCAGGAATACATTACAAAAATACTACTGGGTTTCGAGAGGACTTTTTGTTGGAAGTTGGTGTGACTATATATTTCTCAAATCTACATGTATTTTTGATAAGTAGTTCCCTAAGAAGTGGAACCAAACGACACGTTACAGCTTTTAGCTTATAGCCTATACCCTAAATGACGACTTCGTTTAATAAAATAATATAGCCACAAGCTTATCAGGCGTTTACGAAATCAGTCGTAAACTATATACTACTATTTTATTTACTAAAATTTATTTCATCCCAGCGGGGCATCATCAGTTAGATCTAAAAATAATCAGCGTATACTTTAAAACCAAAATCATCTTAAACCTTAATAGACTATTACATCAATCAAATTGAAAAGAACATAAAATGGACCCCAATAAGAGCGAAATTAAACAAATTATAATACTGTATATAGTAAAACCTCTTTTGCAGAGCAATTTATCTACACCACCACAACATCAGAAAAAAAACTATACAAAAAAGTTGCTTAGCAACGCATTTTATAATTGAAAAACAAAATTTTTTTGTTGTAGGGGTTTATTGTTTTAAACAACATTTTTGTATATTTTTTTTTCTGATGTTGTAGTGGTGTATATAAAACAAGGGTTTCAATATATTTGCTCTGCAAAAGAGGTTTTACTATATACAGTGTAATTAACGAACTCCAAAAAAAAAAAAAAAAAAAAGCTAAGCTCGCCTGGGGTTCTTATAGGACGCGTGCTGCCAGGGATCCAGCTCTTCTTTATTCAAAAAACAATAAAAATGAGACAAATAAATAACTATACCACGCCACAGCACGGTTTCAAAATAAATTTGAAAACCGGCAAGCTAAAGAAAGAGTAACCAATAAACCCCAGCTGGCTTAACTAAAAATGCACGTTGACAAAATGTACCAAACATAAGTAGCGTCATTTTTAGCGTCTGACCATCAGATTATAAAAAAGAAGAAATGATTTGAAAAACGCTTGCCATCACAGTCAAGAATCGCAAAGCTTGCCTTGTTCATGCGTCGCGCATAAGGAAAGAAACAAACTTAATTATATGCAAATTTAAACTCGTACAAAATTCCAGCGATTTGTAACAAGTTTCGAGCTAAATTACAACAGCTGCAAAAATGCTCTGCAGACTGCGCTCTACGCGTGAAGGCAAACAAATCAAAAATTCGAAAATGCTATACAGCAAATTAGGATTTAATGCTATGACGGAACATACAGTATTATATTTTGTTTAATTTTGCTGTTATTGGGGTCCATTTTATGTTCTTTTCAATTTGATTGATGTAATAGTCTATTAAGGTTTAATGATGATTTTGGTTTTAAAGTATACGCTGATTGTTTTTAGATCTAACTGATGATGCCCCGCTGGGGTAAAATCGATTGTAGTAAATAAAATAGTTGTATATAATTTACGACTGATTTCGTATATGCCCTATAAGCTTGTGGCTATATTATTTTGCTGATCCCTAAATGCGAAATCGTCGGAATTTCTTGTTTCTTCTCTTGTGTGTGATTTTCATCAAAAACATGGCCTCAAACAACAACTTTGTTTAAGCATCAATTAATGCGATTATTGCTACACTATTCGTATGATTATTACGACACAATTTATCAGCAAGGAGCAGTTTTATTTTAACCATACACAAACAATTAAGAACACAAACATTTTTAGATTTAATTTAGTTTTCGGCCGTTTTCGCAGGGCAGCGAACTCGATTGATTTTTATTCGAGTTTAGCCTATTTTAGCAAATCCGATTTGATGTTCGAGTTCTCTTATTTAATTTTTTCGAGTTCAAGTTCGGCAAAATATTAAGTTTTTCGAATTAGAATTCAGGTTGACAAAAATACTACAGTAAGTCTATTTTTCGACTTATTTGCTCTTTTTTTGAACTCATGCTGCTTTTTTAGGTCGCTACTGTAGAAACAAACAAACGACAATCTCCATTTACACGGCATGATCAACAAAAAATATTTCTTTCCGACAAAGTTTTACTCTAAGTTTCTGTTTAGTGAAGTCTAACTTGAACAGTTTTATTCAAATTCAAGTTCAGAAAACTTATTTTTTCAAATTCAAGTTCAAATTCGAGTTCGGCAAAACAACGGAGTTTTTTTGGAGTTCAAGTTCCAGTTTGCAGCCCTGCTTTTTCGGGCTTGGTTTTGGATTCAGTTTTAAATCAGTTTTCGGGTTCGGGCTAGATAAGGGTTTATGTTTTCGGGTTAGAGCCTGTACTTGTCGGCCGGTTTACCATTCTGCCACCGCTCTAGTAGCATGGCACAACACAAATTGAAATAAAAGATTAAAAACGTGTTTCTTTCGGTATTGCGTGGCATGTTTACAATGTTTTTTTTAAGTCAATAATCATGCTTTACTCTTGCCTTTTTTTCGTTTTTTGGTAAAGTTTGCGATATTTTTTTGTAAAATTTATTATGCAAAAACGGCATTAAAAATTTCGATTTAAATAAAATTTATATACACTGTACAGTATTTCATACACAAAATAATTCAAAAAGTATGGAATAACTATAAAATAAAAATAACACAATGAAACACACAAATACCAAAGATTGTTTTGATTGCAACGAAATTACATTGCAAATTTAAAAAGCTGTAGTGTATTTTTCCAAGAAACTTTTCTAATATTAAGAAAGCGCATTCTGTAGAATCAGACATGCGTTTGAATGAAAAAAAAATTTCAGCTCTTACTTGAGATTTGTTATGAAGAAGCATTCATTCAACTGCATTTAGGCTATTGGTTTGGCGTACTGTTAGTCAGATCAGCTAAAGCAGAATAAATTTTGGTCTTGTTTCTGCGATGCAATCAAAAAATGGGCGTACATCGACTTGGATTGACTTCCAAATAATATCAAAATTTAAAATTTGTTAATTAAGTCAGAAAATTGCGGATATGGTTGCATGCATAATAGTGAAAATAGTTTAGTGAAAATAACTAAAGGTTGTCTTAAATTTGGCTTTCAATGCGCCATTCCATATATTTTAAGTGCTGGATGCAGAATGTATAGTGTTTAATTTGCTGTAAAATATTTTAATGATGTACCAGCTTTCTTTCCAAAAAATACAAAGTACTCGTATTGTCCGCTAGTTATACTGTATAAGTTCATTATGAATTTTAGAAAATAATTTTGCTGATGCAGTAAATCACTACTACTAGAGTACAAGGTATATATGTGCAAGATAAATCCAAATCAAGAGTACTTGGATTGAATGATATTTCAAACCTAAAAAGTTTGCTGTGGATCAAAATCATATTGAGTAAGCATTCTGATAGTGTAACACTTTTTCGCTTTGAAGATGGTTTGTGCCCAATAACGATTTATCTTTGTTTTTAAAGAATGAAACTAAACAAACCAACTTCATCAATAAAGTTTCTGAAGTCTGAGCATTGAAATTTAATAAAACATTTATTTATCAAGTTGCTTTGGCTAATTAAAGAAACGGCACAGAAACTATAGCAGTTTTCAAGTCGAAATGTTACCTATAGCCACCGTCCTGTCCACCACAAAACGGTGGAGGCTTTTTTTATATGTTGGACGTTAAGATATACCTTAAAGGTGCAGAAATTTTTCAACGTAATAAAGTATCATGGGGGATTTTACACCTGAAATCAAGTTGTCTTTTGAAAATTTGGTGTGCAGTACACGCAGCATGGTGTGGTCTGATGTTCTAAACCCCAAAAAAAATTTTTGTAGATACACTTTGTTTTAGTATGCAACAATACTGTATTGTAACTAACCATTTAACCAACATCTAACATGTTGCGGAAAGTGTTTCTACCAGAAATGGCTATCGCATTGCACGCTTTCTTCCAAGAATATTGCATCAAGTTCATAGGCGTAGCCAGAATTTTTGATTAGGGGGGCCCCAAACCACAAATCACATGCAATGACGTCATCAGTAACTTTGAAAGAGGATTTTTTTGTGGGGACAAAGATATCGTAGAATGGAAAAAATCAGAAGCCGTGGCCTGGTGTTGGCATGTAGCTAGGAACTCGTTCTAAGGAGAGGGCTTCAACCCAGAGTTGTAAGTCTGGCCGGGCTTTTCGGTTCGGGTTCGGGCCTAAAGTTGACAAAATTTTCGGGCTTAATTCGGGCCTGAGACGTACTTTTTGTCTTGGGTGTACAAAAAAATAATCAAAATAACTTAGCAATATTGCTAAATTTTTTAGACCTAACTCAACTTTCGGGTTTTTTTGGGCATGATTTGGGCTTCAAATTAGTTTTCGGGTTCGGGCTTATAGTTTTGGGTTCGGGCCTGAACTTGTCGGCCCGTTTACAACTCTGCTTCAACCAATAGCTAAATTGCGAATATGTCTAAATTGGGAGATGTGATTGGGTAAAGAAGTGTACTGTATTTCAAACGTATCACAGTCGAGGGTCTGGGGGCGAAGCCCCCAGCTGCTGAGCGATGTTTCGCAATTTTTTGGAAAAAAAGTTATTTCAATACCATTGGATCACATTTTGCACGTATTCAGAGCCCCATTTAAAAGTACTAGATTTTTAGCATTTGAAAGCCAATTGAAAAAATGAAGTTGTTCAGTCTTCCTTTTACTTGCAATTTAAGTCCAAAACACGTTTAAAATTTTGCGGTTAAATTTTGTAAGTAATTTGGCCCAGGTAGGGGGAAGTAAAGTACATTGCCTCTTGCAATATTTTAGCAATAAATAACAATCCAGTCGAATATTTTTCTTAGAGATTATTGTTTTGTCATGAAAACAACCAGTTATTGGAGTACATACACAACTAGGGGGCCGAGGCCCTATCAATTCAAAAGTTTGTTCAATAAGCATTCCCCTTACTGTAGCTATTATTTTTTTTTTAATATTTTGTTGCGTAAAATCTGGCGAAGTGGAGGTGAATTGCTATTGAAAAATTTACCGTAGATAGTTACAGCTACAAACCATGTTATTGCCCGGATTGTATTTACATTGAGTTGAGCCCATGGCACTTTGGAATTTTTGCAATATTTTCCTGCCAAACACAGGAGAAGACCAAAAAAAAGTCTTAAAAGTAAAAGGAAGTGAGGGGCCCCTGGCACTGAGCCATATGTTAAATCCGTCCCTGGTTGACGGTTATTGCAATACGTTCACAAAAAGGTTAGATGAGGACCTGAGTTAGCAACTTTTAGGATAAAAACCCTTAATTTTACCTGGGTTATACGTTTAACTTGGTTGGCAATAATTAAATTGAGGGGCCCGGGCTCCTGGATCAATATTATTGTTGGGGGCCCATTTAAATTAAAGGCCATTTAAATATTATTGTAGGGGGCCCATTGAAATTGCTTGGTAAAAATTAAATTGACAGGCCCGGACCCACTAGATCAATATTATTGTTAATTACTGTTGTACGCGTGTACTGTGGTAAGCGAAAATGCTAAAAGAAATTGAAACTGAAGAAACAATAGTCTTTTTTGTGACATTTTTATCATTGGTAGCATTTCAATTGGGAGGGGCCCGAGCCCCTAAGGCCCCCCCTAGCTACGCCTATGATGAAGTTATCGCATTGCAACTCGCAAAAGAATCCACAAAGATTATTGCATCAGTAAATTTGACAAAAAACCTGCAATTTTTGCGATTATTTTCATGTTCTGTTATTATTTCTGCTGCTGCTGTTTTGCCACAAGTTACATTTCGTTCAGAAGTTTGAAAATTGGCTGAGCTTGCAGACCACAAACTTTATTCTCAAAATTAACCAAAAAATCGAAATCTCAAAAGTAATCGCAAAATGTCTGCGATTTTATTGCATCGAAAAAATGTTTTATATTATCGCTAAAACATCTCATTCAATGTTCAATACTCTGTTCACTGTTTTTTTGCGTAGCAAATATCGCAGAAAGTCATCAATGCAATTAATTACCATCTCTGGTTTTTACAGTAAATTTGTGCTGAGAATTATGGCAAGCATTGCTTTGAAAGCAGTTGGCCAAGCAACAAGATACCCAGCACAGCAAATGATGCTGTACAAAATTACTGTAACAAAGAACACAAATTTCTCTTCCCCAGGATTCAAAAGACTTTCAATAGTTTTATTGAAATTTCACAATTGTTCACAAATCGCTAAGCAATATCATGCCAAGATTAAGCATTGAGCTGTATGCTGTAGTTTCTATCCGTAAGTGCTTCTTAAGGATTCAAAAGACTTTCAATAGTTTTATTGAAATTTCACAATCGTTCACAAATCGCTAAGCAATATCATGCCAAGATTAAGCATTGAGCTGTATGCTGTAGTTTCTATCCGTAAGTGCTTCTTTTTCTGTATGTCATAACGGTAGAAGATGAGTCTTGCTGTACAGACGTGGTAAAAACTGTTCGGAAAGATAGCGGCCTTGTCATCAAAAACCTTCGCATATTTTCCCGTCGTATGCAGTATAGGTAGAATATAACCATTCCCTACAAAAATAAACAGGAAATTAGGCGAATGATACGTCACGTACCTTATCATATTTCAAAGGATTATCAATCTAAAATTTGACTAATAGCCTACTTAAGAAAACTGACTATAGGCGACTGTAGATCAGTGCTGTAAACGTTCAACTGCATGAGAACATTTTTGTTTGCCTAGTGCGAAACGACTAACTTTTGTTTTTAAATTTTTTCTCAGCTTTATAGTAACCAAATTTGATGTCTTTAAGTTTGTATTACATACGTGCAGTATTAATTATATATCTGCAATTTGCATAGAAAACGGTCTTTCTGGCTCGCATTATATTTTTCCTAGCCAAAAAAGCAACTCATATAAGCAACGATGATTTCTTTATTAAATAATCATGCAAAATAACAAAAAATGGATTCCCAAACTGTTCTTGTTCAGGATTAATCTATTGTGAAGCAAAACCGTAAATCATCTAAAATAACTTGCAATTTGTCAAATTAGCGAGCAACACTAAAAGCGTATTTGCAAGTTTGTTGTCAGATTTTACGACTATCAAGCGTTACCTGAAAAGCATTCGTTACAGCAAACAACCATTGCATTATGGTTTGATAAGTGATATCATCAGCTACCAAAAGAAAATAACCAAAGATCCACGTAAGTCCCATCATAGTAACCATGGTAACCGCATTCAAAAGCCGATCGACTAGATGCAAGTTTTTTGCTGTTGATTGCACCTTTAAAGAAATTATAACGATTTCAACATGCCTTAAAGATCTTTAACATCAATCTCATAGTTAAGCCATTAGCATAATTTGGCCAATATACGGAGTAATAAAATTTTCTGAGAAAAAATACAAAAAAAACATCAAAAATCCATAAAATTAACTTAATCTGCAATTTTTTGCTGTTTGATATGATTATTTTTGTTTATTTTAGCTAAAAGTTGTGACCCTGCATTTGGAAAAAAAGCGACACGGCTGCAATACAAAACTTAGTACAATATGTTTGAAAGCAATGTATTAATGCAAAAAATATACATACTCCGTTTGGTTTTAGTTTTTACAAACAGTGCATTTGAGCTAAACTAACATTAATAAACAAAACGTTTGGAAAAGATATCAATTTTTGGTAACCCTAGCCACACTGAAGAGTTTTAACATCAGACGTAACAGCTGTCTTAGACATGCTACGGCAAATTATTTTTCGGTTTGAATTTATAAATTGATCAACCGTGAGTTTTCCTAGTAACCCTCTTTTACGTTTGTAAATACATTGAGCAATTACTATGTATCTAAAAAGATTTTTTTCATTCACAGAAATACTGCTCGAAATCGGTTTTACTGAAGAAATGAGAAATATTTGAGGTAATACAAAAGGTGGTCCAAATCTTGTTCCACTATTCGTCTTATCCTCGCATGTGTATTTACTCTGTTTGACTTCATACCATTGGCAATCTTGCGTTTTGAACTTTTGTGACATCATAAAGATGACTTGGCAAAATTTGTTGCAGAATAAGCAAGGAACACGATGTTCTATACTCAAGTATCGTGTTGCTTGCGGTGTAAGAAATTGCCACTTTACAAAATTTCTCGCAGACTAAGCTACGCGACTCTCAATATTTTGCAAAAACTTTTGCAAATTAATCTTTTCTGACGTCAAAAAAATTTGAAAAGGATTGCCAATAGTATGGAGTCAAACGGATGAAAACTGTTTTGGCGGGTAGGAGGAATAGTGGGACAAGGTTTATGGCATCTCTGTATTACTTTAAGTATTTCGTTTTTCTTCAATATAACCGATTTCGAGCGGCATCACTTTAGCATATTACAGTTTTTAATTTAGAGTATACAAATTCAAATCATCATTTGTGTGTAAAAATTAAAAATTAGTTCCATTTTGGCAATATCACTCAAATAAGATAAACAAATCTACCTTTCGTTTTCGCAAAACCACTTTTTTAAGCAGCAGAGCAAATATTATATAATTTCCAAGAACAAGAAGACCTAGGGGCAGAAAAAATCCCCAATGTAAAGACGAAGACTGTAGCCAACAGACGTACTTGTGACGGTAGAGCGATTCGAAAAAGATGTCTGAAAAACGAAGATTAACGTCCTTTACCAAAAATTGATTTCGTAATAATAGCTTTCAACGAAATGCTTTTTGGCTTGAAGTACAGTATGTGGCAATATGCACAGTAATTAACAATCGTATTTTATGTAGCACTAATGATCATTTGGCAGTCAGCTCTATCACACTAAATGCAGATCAGTGAATTTTTCTAAAACTTTTCAGCCTAAAAATGCTGCTAGCTGCTGGCTGACAAGTGCGAAAGCTTAACCCAAGTACTAATGTCAAAGTGATTACTTTTCATCACGAAGTTAATGGGGAAAAACACATTTAAATAATTGATTTTGAAATATAAATTGGCTTCTTTCGGTCAATAATTACCAATTTAAAATGTTAGATTTATGTCTTGCGCAAAATTCTAAAAAATTTAATCTTAAAATTATCATTAATTTTCAGTTCAGACTGTTGGGTTTTATATGATTGTAATTTTTAAAGTGGTGATATTGTAATTCACTGTTTCGAAAAGAAAGTATAAATATAAAATAATGAATTAGATTTCGGCTGATGCAATTCAATTTATAGCAGTAATAGTGCTATACGAGTAATTTGAGTATGATCACTTTATCTCAATCTAATTTACACGCTGCAAAATTAGCAGCAGAAACTCGAAAGAGTCTATTAACAAACTACAGTATAAAAATATTGCGTTGATACCAAATATTATTTTGTTTGTACGTACAATTTTTAGGATGTTTTGACTTTCAAACTGGAAAAAAAACAAAATAAAATACAAAATTATCAACCAAATGCTTAATAATAAGTTGAAAATAATACTATAAAAGGCCTTACTGTACTGATTGATCATCAGAAAGTATTGTATGGTTTATGATAGTGTAATGTAATATAAAGTTATCTCGTAAATATACATAAAACATTCCAAAAACCTTGAAAATGAAATAATGATATTTTATTTATACCTTCGGGATTGTTGAAGCGATCGAGATAAAAGACTGTGACAGAAAAGTTTATTAATACCAGCGCAAACGCTAAACCGTAGCAAAGGAAATGTAGCATAGGCTTCGACACACTTGACGAATAAGAATACTGGAACAAAAAAATGAATAATATCTACAATGTACATTACTGTACATCGAACCAAATTTTATAACCAAAGACTTCATTTGCAGAAGATAAGTGCTGTCGACCAAAAATCTATTGATGTTTGAATTACTTGCAATTAATTTTTTATGCAATAATTGCTAAATTGCTGTGAGCTAATTTTAAATTTCTCATGACTTTTTTTTATCAGTTGAGGTATGCATTGAAGTTAAATCGGTTTTGCGACAACTAAACAACATGCTTCTTTTTCCCCCTTGAAGTTTTTTCAACAAAAAACTTTTTTAGCAGAAAGTATACTGTTATGTTTATGCAGTAGCTTAATCATTATACAATTATAATTAAGTTGTCTAAGAAAATCCTTTTTCTGTAATAAATTTTTTGAAAGCCCACTCATAATCAACATTAGTTAGAAACAACTTGTAACTGGGTACAGAAAGTGCGAACAATTGACGATTGGTGGCGATGCGCTCTACCCATTGCTTAAGACCCAAAGCAAATTATGTGATTGATTCTTGCATTGACAGTGTATTGTATATCTTCCTGCCAGGAAAAAGCGACTATGTCGCTGTCTTTTCAACAATCCGCAACCGGGCATTTACCATTTTCCAAGCGGCAAGAGCTGTTGTGACTTCTTTCCATGTATTATACAGAGTGCATCGTAAAGAATGTTTCTCTTTTATGTATATCATATATCAAATAACACACCCACGTATATCGGAAAACGCTAAGAACGCAACAACGTGACCAGGATGCGCGCTGAAGCAAGATCATGCAATCAATTTCGTCATAAAAACGACACTTTATTGTTTCGTCCACGATGCCATCAAACAAAATTTTTAATATGCTGGAAGGAGTAGACCGACTCCAGTATGAACTAATTTTTGATATAATCAAAGTTTTGCTATTTAGAAGTCTAACCTACCGTACTTTACCAACCTGAGCAAAAGCTTTGTACATCTGTGAGGCATTCACAGTCATCCAAGCAACAGATGTCAACGAGAAGTAATGGAGCAGGAATGTCATTGCATCGCACAGCTGCTTGTGCTCAGCTCTGCCTACTCCAACAATGTAGAAAAAGTAAACACAAATCAAGCAGAAGCAAATGTTCAACAGCGTCATCGTAGTTGGTTTTTTGCGAAGTTCTCTGCAACAATAAAACAAAAATACAGTTAAACTAAGAATGTTAAGATTAAAATTATACAGTATGTAAAAACATTGCTACGTAGGCGTTGATGCTGACAGTGTTTAATTTAGAAGTGTTGTTGAAGTTCACTTCAATCGTTGGTTGACAAAAAGCTGAACATTAGAGCAATTTTATGAATTGAATCTACGGTATCAAGCTTATCATACAAATCATGTAGCCTCATAAGGCCGAAACCCTATCACTGATGTGGAAGTGCTGTTTAAGTTTGATCATTTGTATTTGCAGCGTTTGCTAAGCAGTAACCTTAATAGGTTTCTAAGTAACTTTGTCACACATAAAAGTTTGATTAATTGTTTCTTTATCTTCTAAGGCGATATTTGTTGTGAATGAGTTTGCAAAATTTGTCAAGAACATTCAGCAGTTGATTAAAAAATAACCAAATCAACCAGATCATTGCGAAAAGATTTCTTTTATTAAACTTGATAGCACATAAATCAATCTTCCGAATGTTTTTTTTTTTGACACAGTACGCATCTTATGAATAATGCGCAAATACACTGTAAATAATCTTTTTAAATTTGACACCAGCAGTTTTCTCTTTTGCAGAATGTAGAAGGAAATCAGTAGTATCTACGACTGGGTTACAGCGTATATTTGATTACGCATGGGATGATGTACATTTGGTAGATTACACACAATAACTGGTTGTGAACTCGCTTTTGATAGTAGGTTTTCATTTGAATGTTTTTGAGTAATTTATTCTTAAAAAACAATCTAAGCATGTGTCTAGTTAAAGTTTGTTAACTGTTGCAACCAGCACTGCTAAGAAAAATTGCAATATTTTACCCAAAATTTGTAAGAGTTTTATAAATTTCATTTTCATATGCGTCACTCTTTCGAAATAGGATCTTTTTTGATTTTTCAGCTTTTCGCAATAAACTTCAAAAAGGTACCGGTTGCCAAGTTAAAACTTCCGGTGACTTTAATGGCTAAGTTTGACGCGCAATAAATTGGAAGCAAAACAAGGTAGAAAGCCTAAGTTGGCTAAAAATAATTCTTTAGTTTTGTATTTTTTTAGTAATGATTCAGCCAGACAAATGCTACCCCTATATTTAAAGCATATAAGCACGTAAAGACAGAGATCTTCCGGCTAGAAATGACATAAACTTAAAGCATATGACCAATTTACCTGTGCATCAGATGCACAAATACTGTTGCCACAAGAAAGATGATTGACAAGATGCTTCCAACATAACTCACAGCTGTAAGAGCTAAGATAGAAGGAACTTCTTTTGAAGTCTAAAATGCAAAACTACTTTTGTTTTTGGTCAATTAGTTATTAAAATATTAGAACAACAACAAATTAGTTTAGGATACTGATATTAACCTAATTTAATATGGCAGAGGCATTTTGCCCTTCAGTCGTTTTTTTTGTGATAAATCCCTTCAGAAAAACATTTTTCTTCGAATTAACTTGAATATGAGTTTAAATTCATAACAAATAACTCTTGAAAATTTGAAGTTGTTAAGGTATCGGAAAGTGTCCAATTTTGAGGTTTTTCGAAGTCACTTTCCGAAATCTGAGCATTTTGGGCCAACACTTAACTTAAATGATGTTATAAGATGTCATATAAGACGTTTTTGTGACGTAACTCACTTGACTTAGTCCTTTTATAACTCAGGATCAAAAAACAAACTTAATTTCAAAATTTAAACCACCAGTGACGTCATCACAAAACTGACGCCATTTTGCAAAAATATGGCCAAGACGTCACAACGATGACGACATCAACTCAAAACTTATTTTTCTAAAACAATTTAGTGAACACCAACCGGCATGCCAATGTTGGTGTTCGCGCTGCTTTTGGTTCAGGAGTTAGATTGGGAGCTTTTTTGCCCCCACCGACCGTGTAAAATACGTTGATTAAATACTATATGTAAGAGGGTTAAAATATTTCGCTTTCAACTGTACTACTGTAATTGCTGCTATATATCACTATTAGTTAGGTAGCTATGGCACTTAAAACATCAAACATATTTACTGTTTATATATCAGCAACAATTAATAGAACATAATTACGTAGAATTAAAGATTTAATTTTCTTACAAAGAGCACCGCGTAGCTAGCAAACCCAGCGCATTGGTATTCAGGTCGATTTGGATTGTTTTGATCACATTGATCTGCGGAATTCCATTCCAACTCTTCGAAATCCCAGCTAGATACTTCTGCTTTGTTGAGAATACGCTATCGATAAAAAAAGAATATTGTAAATAAATTATTTTGACTGAAATTTTCTAATTTGCTTTTCACACATTCAGAACTCATCTTGATTTTGGTAAAACCATTTTCAAATTTTAATTAAAAGATTGTGAAACTTTGATAATGCTGTTTTGCACCAAAATTTACGTAGTATGTTATACAAAACTAATAGACAAATTATTTCTGATTATGGCCAAATTTCATTTGCGCAGTATAATTATTATCGGCATTAAGTTTTGTTGATTTAATTGTTTGTAAAATTTTTCAAATAATATTGTTTATAAGAAAACAAAGCGATCAGGTTCAGTATTAATTTTGTTAAAATAACTTAACTGAAGAACATGACCGTGCAAACTACATGCAAGTGATTGTTTTTGCAAAAGATTTGGTACAACAAAATAAATTATTGCAATAAACGATGCAAAAAAAGAAATGCAAAAAAAAGTTTTGCTACATAATGCAATTCAGCTCAGTTCTGGTTTGTCGAAAACTCGTGATTTTCCGGGAAATTGCGCGGCCTAGACTAATTTTTCCCCTTACTCTACTTCAAACTTATGATTGTAGAAAAATTTCCCGTTTTCGACAATTGCAGTATTTCATACCTTCAGCGAATTGTGTGATGGCGTTTCAGGGTCAGGTATTTGGAGATTTTGAAAAGAAATTATTAATGATGTCATCGGTACGTCAGAATCTTTTGCAGCAATTGATACAATCTGCAATGAAATACAGCATATGAAATATTAGAAAATTAATACACAATATCAACAGGCAGATTTTTTGCATTTTGCTAAGCTTGAAGTGACAAAATTTTTCATTTGGCTTTTTTAGTTTTCATGCTGTAGTTGGAAAATGTTAAAAAAATCTTTTTCTGTATTAGAACGAGTCAAAGACAAGAATAATACTACAGTTAATCAAAATCGAGGAATATCCTGGGCACACTATTGACACGTTCGTTTGAATAAGATAATTCAAATCTGGAAAAAAATTTATTTGATTCATGCTTTTTTGAATATGAGAGCTTTCCATAAGAGCAAAATTTATGTTGTGGTAAAATATGTCTTCTTTTGTTAATAATTTCAAACACAATGTAAAGGTGCTTTACTGTACTTTTTTGACAGCGCTATCAAAAATATTGTTTAATCATTTGAGATAGTGTATCTAACATTCAGCAGTATAGCTTAATGTAGTAGTGTAGAGTGAGTAATAAGCCCAGAGGAGTAAGACACGTTTGGCCAATTAGCTCACATACTGAGCGTAACAGCGTCATATTACTACGCTATTATCATGTCTGTCTGAATAGGTTTTAGACCATATATATGGAATAAAGGAAAATAAAGTTGTTGATTTTATGATTAGAAACAAGTTTTTTACTCTTTTCATGTAAGCATAGCGGGTTAATTGATGAGCTATTTGATCGCCTTCAAGACATCCAAATAATTTGTGTCTTTTCAGTGAAAGGAAAAACCTTGATTGAAATAAGATTCGGTTATTAGTTTTGAGCAATTGCCTCAACCCTTAAAATAAGTTCAGCATAACCAAAAATGAATACTGGTGCAGTAAAAAGCCTTTACATTTATGTAGTAAAACGTCTCCAGGTGGCGTTTTACCCCGTCGATATATTTTGTCCCTACTTTAAAAAAAATCAATTTTAACTGCACTAAGATTTATTGAAATAATAGTGAGAAACTTGAAAATCGACGCTAAAGCTTTTTCTGTATTAAATAATTGGCAGTATTACCCGAAAGCGTCTCCAGCGAGAACAAAGATCCCCAATTTTTAACTCAATTAGCTTTTTTCGCACTAACGCCAGCACTTATTTCGCACTAGCCCATGTCACTAGCTTTAAGAGGCAAAACTTATGAAGCCAGATAAAGCCAAAGAAGAGGAAAAGTAATGAAGTGGAGCTCTTCATTACCGGCATTGCAGATTGCGTAGAAGTACGTGGTGTTTATATTATTCAGGCATCAGCAAAGTTTAGTTTTTGGTTTGGATTAAAAATGATTCTTTTACAGTAGTTTTGAGAAATAATGGCTTTTAAGAAGTTTTTTCCCTACGGACATTGCACATTAATAGGCCAGCAGAAAAGGAAAAAGAATCAGTGATGCTTCTTTTAATGCAAGAAGCATATACACCAGTACCACGTACCACCAGGTCCTAAGAGAAAACTACAGATTCATCGGTCTATACGTTGGCAACAGAATCGGTACGGAGAGCAACCGAGCCCTGGAAGATCAACAGATCCAAAGAACTGGAATCATTACAACTAGGCATGGAGGAGGCTAAAAGGTCTGAAGTTATTTGTTACAACCAACCGATTAAAGTTTGAGCGGGGGATACGAGTTTAGGAGCTCACGAAAGAATAAGATATTGTTTTCTGATATGCAACATTAACATTCTCGGAGGGAAAATTAACATGATCGAGAATCTTCTATAGGCTGATAACATATTTTGAGGAAAAAGCTCTGCGAGTAGATGATTCTGAGAGAAGACGAAGAGCACGTTCATACCAGAATGAAGCCTGGTGTTCAAGTAGTTGTCTACATTTTCAGAGGAAAAGTTGAGCCTCGAGGAGAAAATGTTTTGTTGGTATGGAATTTGGATTTAACAATTGGTGTAACAGCCAGCAAACACCTGCTACTTTTAGTCAGTTCTCTTTCTCACGGACTCCCAAATTTGTGTTTTTTTCTGCCTTTCATATTTTCTAGCAAAAGTGTTGTGGAATGTATTTCTGGACCTCTGCGTCTCCCTTTTGACTCTGTTTCTGTTAAGTTTTGGTGGTCTTTGGCCAGAACTAGATTTCTAATTTTTTACCCAAAGCGGGAGCTTCCCAGCCTTGTGCCTTTAGTTGTGGTCCTTCACTCATTCTTCCCCGCCGTAGTCTCAACCAAGCAGCGCACTTTGCAATGCAATAATTCACTCTCACATCTAACTTGTCAAAGTCCTCCTGCTCCTTTGATACAATTAATCCTGTTTTGTCCTATAAAAGCTATAAACTTTCCCACCTTCCCTGCTATGGTCAGAGCCACATTTGATCTTGTTACATTTATCATTTGTAAGGAGAACTCCTCTAGTAGCGCATGTGGAGTTGTGAACACCCCTCCTTTTACAGAATCTTATTTAGCTCTTCCCAAAGAGTTCTGATTTTTAACTTAAATTCTACGGTAAGCAGTTTTTAACTCTTTCCTCTTTATCTTTGACTTCTGGTCCACACTTTGGGGTGTGGCACAGCCAATGTGTCTCTGCGGAGTTTTCGCGTGTCATTACTCGAAAAGGATCTGTTAGCATAAGCACATTGTAGGTTAGGTATAGATATACAATATCCGAACATTACAGCATCAGCAACGTTTGAAAAGGTGTGCCTATTTCAATTACAATAAAAATAAAAGTTTTTCTAGGGAGATTGTTTCTCCACTATGCGTAACTTAATCGTTGCTGGTCATGTAATTTTTGGTCTGTTTTCTCTTTCGTATTTGCCTTCATCTTTCTTATCAACACCCCAAACATGGTGTATGACATGTTTAAAACTGTTATTACATTCCTTTTAAAAGTCATCATGCAAACATCTCTTGACTTTAAGGGATAGAATAAAACGCCTCCTGTAGGCGTTTTGCCTCAGGTACGGCGTAACACGCCAAAATTCTTTAAAAAATTGCTAATTGATTTTTACCTTAACTGCAAAGTTGTCAAAATTGTAAATGTGTGTGTTGATAAAGCTTCAGTTGGTGCACACATACAGCGAAAAAAAATTTTTTTTCTGCGTTAATGATATCGATTGTAGCACATTTTCCTTAAGTTAGGCTGCTTAGCCCTTTACCCTATCGAAATTGTTGTAATGGTCGAATGTTGTAAAATGTTATAGACCTTACTTGGGAGGTGTTTCTACTTGAGTCAAGTGATAAACTTTCTCCAACAACAACTGCATAAATCAAAGGTGATTTTGAAGCGCTGTTTCGATCAATTTCTTCAAGTAGTTCTGGAGGTAGAATTACGACTGTACGCATTTCGTTTGCCCCAAAACTTAAATTGAGCGTCAAATTTTCAGAAGCTAAATTATTTCCGCCATTTCCAATTGACGAAGCTAATTGAACAGCCTGAAAAAAAGAAAAAATCAAGAAATACATTTATCTTTGTTAGGTTCATTTTTATCAATCGCGATGTTCTAAAACGGAACTTCACTGGAGAATAATAATTTGTTTAAGTATGTTTTATAAAATCGCATTAGGCCTATAAGTATTTTCTGCACATTGAGTATCGAAAAAGTTGATGTTCTTCTTTGTTTTAGCATCTGATGCAATTAATCTGCTAATCAGTTGTTTGGCAAAAAAGCAGCAACCATAATTTATTGCAGAGCTGTAGACTCAAAATTTTGCTGGATGCATTTCGCGTATGATATTGCATGACAAAAAACAGTTGAAACATATGAAGCAAATCAAGGAATAAACCACAACGTAAATAATGTTCTAAACCTGAATGTTTATGTTAGGAGTTTTAATGTCAATCACTGAACTTTCTTCAGAAGATTCAGGGATAATCACAATGGATGCAAAATCTTGAAGGGTAGATAGCAGAATAGATTTTGTTTCGGTTGCTCTGAAAAAATTGGGCATTTGTTAGGTCTCAATGTTTTGAAAAGCAGTGCAGAAAATGATCTTAACAAAAAGTCTTCCGCAGTACGTAAAATGTATGTAACCATCAATTAAGTAAAACTGACGGTTTTGTTCTTTTTTACGCTAAAAAACAACTGTTGACCCTATTTGTACCAGGGGGTTGGGCAAATTTGCTTCCCACTTAGTTATTTTAATATAGCTCCTAAACCAAAAAACAGTTTTGCTTTGATGCGCCCTGACTTTAAATCAAATTTAAGAACACGCATTTTCAGAAAGTTTGGGGTCAGCCGGACTACCGGAAGTGACGTCATTTTTGCCTTTGTCAGAGGAACCAAAGGAGTTTCATGCAGTTCTGAGCACAATGCATGCTTATCTCTGCGCTTATGCTATTCATTGTGCTGCGTATTCATTATCAATGCTAATCTTTAGCTGGAATAAAGTATTTTATTTACTGATAAATGTATTGCATCATCTTTACGTCATTGATGACGTCATAATTCAGAGCTATTGCTTTTGCTGCTGTTTCTCGAAATAAATTGTGGTTGCATAAAAAAATTTTCATTTTCATCTGCTGTTGAGTGACAAAAGGAAAATAATACTGCAGTATTCTAAAATTTTGTGAATTATAGTATATCTTAGTTACAAAAAATTACAAATAATAATCAACACAATCTACTAAAGATGACGTCATCATGCATGTGACATCATCATGCATGTAACGTCATCATCTGCGCCTACTTTATCAAAGATGTCTTTGAAATAACAAAATTCCCAACTGAAAATAATATTTAGCAACATTTAAACAAATTTGCTTGCTGTTATAAGGAGTAACTGGTTTTGAAGACGTCATCATTGTTTTCGTGACGTCACAACCTCAAAGTATTTATTTTTAAAAATTTGACAAAAAAAGCTTCAACAAGCAAAAAATCTTAATTCTATCACTTACCAAACAGTTTTTAAGTAGGGGGGAGGTCAAATTTGCCCCCTCCGGTACAAATTGGGTGTAGAAATAGCCCGGTAGATATAGGGTTAAGTGAAATGGCTACCATTACTCAATGAAAACAACTAAATCAAACAAGGCAGTTTTGTGGTTGATTTAAAATCTATGTTAATCGTGTACGTTTAAAATGATGTAAGTTGAATGTGTTCTATTTAGGGTGCAGTAAGTAGTAGTTTACTCATGCTGCAGTTTGTTCGCTAGAGTGGCTGAATTTTTGTTAAGGTGAAACTCAATTGAGTTAAAACTCCAAAATTGATTTTAATCGTTTTATCGCAAAACCACATGTTTCTTGAGAAAGACAACACAACACCTATTTCTTTAACGAGGGTCAGGCATACTGTCGGTGGAGGGACGTTCTCTTCCCAACCGTGATGAAGCTTTGCAAATTAAAAGTCGTAAGTTGGCTTCATGGTTGTACATAGTTAAAGCAGAGTTCTTGGTTTATACACGTTATTGATTGAATACAAATTACTAAACACCTGCTCAAATCAGTCATGACTAGATTTACTCCAGTTCCAAGATTTCCGATGGTGCCGGTCAAGCTGAGAAGCATGGATTCGGATACCTGCAAACAATTTGCGTTCGTGATAGTTTGTTTGTTGTTTTTTAATTTTGAATGGAGCAAAATAAAATAAATAGGAAAAATGAAAAACAAATACAAAATGCTGCGATTGTTGTAATTGAGACTAAAAAATCAAATTTAAACCCTCAACACTGCAGTATGTTGGAACGTGTAAATGTTGACGGGGCCCATCCCTGCGTCAACCACTTGCAGGCAACATAGCCCTTATTTTGAAGCAGTGGCCTGCCGTTTGGAGCACAGTGTCTAATTTGAGCAGCCCCAGGTTGGAACCATGAACTTCTTGCTCCAGAGACAAAAGCGTGGAATTTGAGTTTGTCACCATTAATTAAGCAGTGTACTATCAGCAAAAAGAAAACAAAATAACATCAACCATGTGTCATAGCTAATCTTTTTGGAATGCTGAACTGCTATCAAATTTAGTATAAATACATGGAATATGCTCAAGTTACCTCTTGATGATTTTCTTTAAACTGGCGTAGCAATTCCAACGCTTTAAGAATATCTTCTTCAGTAAGCAATTCAGGTCGTGACGCAAGTGCTTCAAGTTGTAGCAAATCCTCGGATAAAAGATCACCTATGTTAGATAGTCTTTTGCCGCATTCAAGCTCTTGCAAGCTTCTTCTGTCAAAGTTTGATTCTGTTCTGGACTGTTGTGCAGTTTGAGAAGGAATGCAACGTACTGTCGCTAATGGCAGATCTGCAAAATATGCATCGTGAAGATTGGCTTTAGAATCCAAACGTCTCCAACGAGTCAAAAAAATTTCAGGCGAAGAAGGTTTCTGTGGATCTACTAGCAATTAAGCACTTTCAACTGGCTTTGTCAAAAGATTTTGGTTCTCCTGACCTTCCCATTGTTTTACCTTGTTCAACTGATATGCTACATTCAGAGCTATTTTGTGAAAAAAAATGGCTTTATTTGTGCGTAAAGTTTCTGTTAAAGGGAAACATTGAAGTTTTGACAACAATTTGCATAGTTTTAAGTTCAAAAAGAATACTACTGTAATACACATAAAAAAAGACCTGAAAATGATGTAATTTATTACTGTTCGAGTGATAATCAAGATTCAATTTGAATATGGCCAGCTGATAGCTGCTTTCTCGGAAACAGACTTTGCTATGGTTTTAGATCATATTTTTGCAATTATATTGCGTAATTTGTTACTACGCTGTGTCATTTACTTGATTTAGTCGTGTTTGGGTTGGAATAAATTTGAGTCTCAATTCTTCCAAAGAAAGATTATTTTATAGTGCAAAAAGTGGCCCTTTTATTAATTATTTTCTCGTCTTGTCAAGAAAAATCAACATTTTCTCTCCAGAAACAAACCATATACATTGTGTGGCAATAAATTAAAGTACATTCTGACGGTAAATTATACTGTTAGTTCAAACATGCTTTTTTTGATTAATTAAGCTTGACAAATTGAAAAGTTTTTCTTTGAAACCCTCAAAAAAAGTATTTACCTTGTCATTGTTCAACAGTGAAAGATGCTGAACTTTTAAGCATGCATTAGGGTGCTTCAGAACGTTACTAAGTGCAACATAGTTTCAACCCTGATAACTTTTGCATTATATTTCATATTGTTTTTTGTCATGCTTTAAGTAAAACATATTCAACGTTGCTCTATCGTCGTAGTGACCTTAAGGTAGATTTACACAGCATCCGTTTTTCGTCCGTTTTTGTCCGTTTTTTACGTTTTTGCTTCTCTGTGAAAAAGTATGCGATTTTTCATCCAAATTTTTGTATGAACATATCCGCACTAACCAGACAGTCACATACTGGACAAAAGTTTTCCGAAAAAATTTTTTGTAAAGTGGTACGGCTCCATTTTGAAATATCGCTCTTATCGTTCATACACAAAATTTTTGAACAAAATTTTTATGTATAACAGTCTACTTAGTGCGGATATGGCCTTACAAAAATGCGGATAAAAAAGCGCATACCTTTTCAAGGAGAAGCAAAAACGTAAAAAAACGAACGAAAACGGACGAAAAACGGATACTGTGTAAATTCACCTTTATCAATTTTTGAACTGATACCGGGATACGGCTAGGTTAAAAATCAACTTAGTTAGGGAAAATTTATACTGCAATAAATAAGTTGAAAAAAAAAGATATAAATAAATGACGAAGTGCCTTGTCACACTAATAAACAAAAGTTTAAATATGATCAAAATAACTCTTTGGATCTCAATCATTCCAGACCCAAAACTGGCGTTCGTATGCTATTGAACAAAATTAGAAGTGCGTTTTGGGAGAGCTCAATAATTTAATTCCGTTTAGATTTTGTTGTACATTGTTGTGGTTGTTGTAATTGTATATTTATCTTCCGGTCAACGGACAGCGTTAGACGCTAAAACCATATTGGATGATCTTTCCAGTGTGATTTAATAATGTTCCAGTGGATTTCTTCAAATTCTCTCCACTAAATTTCCTACTTGTTCGAAGTTACCAAACAGAGATAATCATCATAAAGCGTGTTATTCAAGGACGCATCAAGTGACCAGGTTGCGGTTTGAACCCAGATTATGCGATCAGAATCGTCGCGAAAACGACGCATTTCATTAACTAAGTGCAGTGGAAAGATCTATTGATCAACTAAAATATCACCATGCCAATGTTGTGCGATAATTATGGAACAGGATGCAATTTGTTTGTGATTATTAGGTTGTAATCGTTTGCTATTAGGCATTCATTCAACAGTGTTAAAAAAAGTCGAAAGCTTGAATCAGGAAAACGGTACAAAACGAAAAGCACTGCCAAAAAGTAACTAAACGAAAAATAACAAAAAAGGAAAAAAAAAAAAACAAAGCCATAAAAAAGCGTAGCAGTTTTATGTTGCTATATTTGCAAACGTTTCTACTAAACCTTAAGTCATTTTAAATTTTATTCGAATAGAAACTTTCACTTTTGAACGTTGCTGATGAGCACTGGCGGCTCGTAACAAAAATGTTTAGTGGTGCTGCAAACTTATTGCCATACCACTGTCTGGGGGGCTTTGCCCTCATGAAACCTGCATCAACACTGTGACACTTACAACTTTAGACTACAATTTTAACTTACCTTTATAGTCTTAAATTTTAACTTATAAATTTCAATTTTAGTAAGTCAATTTAACTTACCTATAAAGTATAAGCTCTGTTACTTAGACCCTGTATGCACTGTGCGCAAAATCGTGAGCATACAAGCGTATTTTGTTTATTTAAAACAGAAATTAGATACGCCTGGCGTACCGTCTTTACCAGCGTAGAAGCTGCCACTCGGTTAAAATAAACCAAGGATACGCTCACGATTTACGCCCAGTGGATAGATCGGGTTTAAAAGTTGTTGGTTTACTCAAAGCGACACACAGAAATTACTATTACCAAAAACTTCATTCTTGAAACTAATAAAATAATACAATATTTACTCTGACTCGCCCATGGATTCTGGAGCATGAAAAACTTCAAACCATTACATTGTTAATCTTTTACAAAACGTGGTGCAGATGCTACTGCAATTAAAAAAAGTAAAGTTGATAATTGCAATAGATTGCTAGCTTTCCCAGAAAGACGAAGAGATAAACGCCACTTTTCGCAAAACAGTGTCAATATCATGGCATAATCACAAACATATATGGCAAAACAAAAGTGACAAAAATCTGTCAACAAAAGTATAGCATTAGTAATGATGCAACTTCGGTAAAAAATAGCAGTAAAAAACTATAACATAAAGAACTGTAATAACAAACCATAAATAATGCTGGTGTGGTAGGCTTACTGACAATGCAATATCAACACTGTACTGCAGTACGTATCATTAAACAATATGTAATACTTCAAGGATTAAATCTACACCACAATATGCAATACTCGTTGTTGTGAGCTACACTGAGACAAATCATGCTCAAGCAGGATAACGACAAAGATCAATGCCATTGATACAAGACTAGAAATACGAAAGACAACGCTTCCCAATATTGGTAACAAAAACGAACTTGCTAGAGGCTTCATTGATACACTCGTACCGGTATGATGTTAATGGAATTACAGTAATGGCAATTTGCTTTTAAGTGGCAGCATGTGTAACAGACGCACAATTCTCTGCAAAAGAAACAGGTTCATTTCGAGAGTATAAAAGCACCAAATCCGTTGCTATTTTGTCTGGAAAAATATGAACTTATGTTTATGAAGATAATAATATATACATGGTGTCAATGGTTCTTCTTCAATTTAGTTCAGTTATTCACAGCTCATACCACGTGAACCGTATGTATTGTCGGGAAACCTATTTGTGTTTGTAATGGTATGAGCTGTGAAAAAGAGCCATTGCCATTATGCTTAAGTATGTTACAATTCTGAGACAAATTTTTGGCTTGAAATTACTGCAATTTTAAGTCATCAAAGTTTTCATTTCAAAAAAGAGAAAGAGACGTATAGGAGAATGCACCTCAATGCATGCCATGATGTTAGCCACTCAACAAATCAAAAGCCTTTAATCACATGAGAAATAGATAAGACAATTTGTCATTCTTTAAATAGCAATAGCACAAGAATTTACGATATTCATCCTATTCTAAAGATTTAAGCATCATTCCGTATTTCGTTGAATATAAACCGCTGCTTCTATTTATTTTTGTGGTTATTTTAAGCGGTTTCTATTCAAGGGCGGCTTTTATTCAAACGCAGCTTTTATTGTTTTTTTTATCGTCATACTAGTAAAAGAGCTGAACAAACTTCTTCCAGGCAAAAATATTTAAAGTTTCCAACTGCCAGTAAATACCCTACTGTAGCGACCTTAAACACTGTAATTGGTATCCTGCTGAGTGAATTCCGTACTCATTAACAGATGAGTTTCCACATGGCGCTTTTAAGTGCGTTATTTAACAGGATAACTATTAGTTTCTATGCCTACCGACTGGCACCTCCTCTTTATTGCGGCTTCTAAACAAGGGCGTTTTTTATTTTTTATTTTCCCTTTTGTGCGGCTTCTAATCGAGGGCTGCTACTAATCAAGAGAGATTTATATTCAAAGAAATACGGTACACAAAGTAAAATCAGGTTGATCTTTTGAGGTAGAGATTCCCACAATTAAAAATTCGCAAAAAGTCTATCCACAGTTTGTTAGAAACACATTGAGACACAACATGTAACAATTGCAACAGCATTTTCTTCTAGAATAAGATCTTTCATTACTCAGTAATCTTCAAATATTCACTTTTGATTCTATATTGTACATTCGAGATCTTCAATTAAAGCTTTTTTATTTGCAAAATATTCGCTTAAGATCAGCAGTAATCATCATCACGTCCAGTTTTGTTATCTGGTGTTGTGGGCGTCAATATCGATGACTGGATTCACCTCATTTCTTCAAGACTTTCGAGACTTCAGCATTGTCACCAAAGGGTTAAGAAATAAAGTTATTACAGAATACATACAACCTATCTCTGAAATTCTCAATAAACAAAAGCATATAGAAACAGAAGCATTTTGTATCATTTCTAATAATGCAAACTTAAGTAACAGTAGTTTTGTGTTCTTACTTATACTGAGTTTTAATACTTCAGTACCGTACTTGTGTATTACTCAAATAATATTAATAGACTTATTTTAAAGCAAAACCAAACCAAAGTTTTCAGCACAACGCATAATTTGCAACATGCACAACATCATAAAACTGCATTCATCACATATAGAAAATTTTTTCTGAGTGTCATTGTTCTGAAGCTGTATTAATTGGTTATTCTTGAGTCAATGCTCTATACAAGTACAATAAAAAATTAATTAATATTTCTAAAACAAAAGGAGCAACACTATTAACTGAGGTACCGCTTCACAAAAATTAAGACTTACAAAGTTAGTAATGGCACTGGCAGCAAATTAGCAACAAAGTCTTTTAGTTGAAACTATTTTTTCCATAACATTAACAAGGTAATGAATCTTACTGGCTATTACTCACGTTGCACAACAGGCATCACTAGCGAATTTGCCTTTTGTGTTCATGTGGAATGACCAAAGAATGCATATTACACATCAATGTCATCTGCCACAACAATTATTGCAATCATATTTAGTTTTCAAAGCACACAGGATGCTTTGCAGGTTTGACGATTATGATAACAGTATGTTTTTGCAATGATCATTGGCTTCACATGGCTGGTATAGGAATTTATTCTAAGAGCACTTAGAATTCAATTTGAGCTAAGAGTAAATACAATCAAAAAGTTTATACCTTGATTTTGGTACACTATGTTTAAAGGTTATTGAACTGGTATGTACGGAACTTTTACTGGAACTATTTCTTATCCATCCTGTGATTGTCAAACTGATAGGCTACCGACCAGCGCTCGAATTGTTCATTCTTATTTGAAATATGCCAGAGTGCTTTAACCAAGTTAATCCACTTTGCTAATACAGTAGCTGTGTAGCTCAGATTTGTTGGCTACTGGTATTATATACCAGTACTCAGTACTGCTTGGATAAAAAGTTTCGAGGCAGGAGTCAGGGTTTAACCCTAACTCCTGACCAAGGATGGCAGTACGGTACAGTACGTTTAAAATTTGAACATGGCGTACTTCAAAAATTTACTGTATCGTACTAACGTAACGTACGAAAAAAAATTTGTATGCGTACCGTACCTACGTTTCATCGGATGGTACGCTCTAAACGTACCGTACTTGAAAGGTACAGTACGTAGGTCAATCAAAACTCTAAGCGTACCGTACTTGAGAGATACAAGTTTGGAGCTTTTCAACTTATGTGACGCCTGTTGGCTTTAGTTGTTAGGGAAGAAAGGAAAGGAAAACAAATAATCAGAAGTCAGAACACTAGTCATGAATAATTTACAGACGTAACAACGCATCATACTAACACTAGTACAGTACGCAGCGTTGTCAGCGAGTTGCAAACTTTGCTACGTAGCGTACTTGCATGGTACGGTACGTTAGTACGTCTAGTACGCACATTCAAACGGCCTAATAACGTACCGTACCCATACCTTCACAAAAAGTGCGTACCGTACAAGCGTACCGTACTTTTTAGCAAAAATTGAGGCTTAGTGTACCGTACTTGCGTACTGTACTGGACTGCCATGCGTGCTCCAGAGTCACTTCAGACATCAAACAAAATTAACAAAGCGGTTTGACCAGTACTTAAACTGCAAAGTTTGGCTTGGAGGGACGCTTTCGCTGCCTTGAGCTAACGTAATCGTAACTCCATTTTGGTCCGAAATTTTGTCCAAGTTTTTCCCGAATTTGATTGTAGACTAAACAAAAGGTTTTCACCAAAATTTGAAGAGATTTTGTCCCTAAATTCGGTTAAAGACCAAAAAAAGGCTTTCACCGCAATTCGGCACTATCTTCGGCAGGGGTTTGAGATTTATTGGAGCTATGAGCTACTTTTTTGTCTACTCGTCCAGACGTTTACTCTTAGTAGAAGCGCTGAAATTTTGTTAAAGGGGACGCTGAAATCTCAATGGGGTACGCTGAAATCTCGATGGGGGGACGCGTCCTCCCCACAATTTAAGTACTGGGTTTGACAGAGTAAATCCTCACCAAACCTTAGCTTATTTTACATCAGCTTTATAGACCCATGCCTACTACTGCTACCAGTGGTACAGTAATAACAGTGTTTTAAGTTACTTCTAAAAATCCTGCTCTTCTGTAATACTAATAGTTTAGGTGTAAAAAATTATTCATGTTGAGTTACTGACAGCTTTGACTTTGAGGATAAACTTTGCTGACGTTAAAATTACCTTGAAGAAATTTAAGCTACAACCAGCCAATAGCAGTGTACAAAACATTCTACTTAGGCCTAGCTTTTTAGTTTAGGCCACCCTGTGACTGTTTAGAGACGTTTTTCGTAATTCTAGTAGCCTAAAATAGGCCCATTTAACAAACTGGCAACTGTTTTTAAATCACCTTGTACTTAATCATAGAATGATTCTAAGAAGCATTGCTCACCAAAGTATATGAAGCATAGCAAGAACAAAAATACAAAAGAATTAATTTAGCCTTGAGCTGCAAAGTTTCACCACAATTTGGCACTTTGCAAAGTTTGCAGCTCAACCCACCGGCAAAACTACCTTATCCAGCAACTTTTCACTTCGTAATGAAAACATTAAAGTTCAAAAAAATTTGGAGGTGCATACTGCGCAGAACCAATACGAATTTGCCAACTATTTTTTAATTTTTTTCAAACATTATATTGAAAAAAAAATTGAATAGAAAAAAAAAATTTATTTAGAGGCAGAACAGGCTCTGATTTTTTCGGGGTACTGCAGCTTCTGTACGCAAGCCGCCACTGCTGTTGAAGATTGTAGTATTCTACCCCAACGCTGCTCAACTTTAAGAGCTTTTAAAGAGCCTAAATATTAATTCTTTGGTTGAAACGTTTCTAAACCGATTAACAATATTTGGCTTTTGTTGTCCTTTTTTTTTTTTTTTTTTATCAAGACAACAACTACATCAACAAAGAGATTTTAGAATACTACGGTATGTTACAATAAATCACCACAGTATTACTAATAGTATTAAAAAATCAAAATCATCAAAAATTGAAACCTACAAAACCCAACAGTCTGTTTCACCCGTAAATGGGATCACAAGGAAAAATCTAAACAATTCAAGAAATAAACAATTAAAATCTAAACTTCAAAGCTTAAAAGCTAAAAATTTACTAAGGTATGTAATATTTTTAAATGCTTTTGAGAATGTTGCATTAAAAACGTGAGTTAAAGTAATTTACGTTGCAGAGAAACTTGCCTTTACTGCTGATATTAAGTTGGCTTGTTGCCAATTAAAATTAAATGTATTTGGCCTCATTCAAAGCTATGTAGGATGTTCATTGCCCTATCAATAAATGATAATGCTTTGAGTGTCATTTATCTTGTATTCAAAAATTCTATTTAAATTGTCATGTGTCACGCAAAGCCTAATGATTCATCTGTTCTACGTTAGTTGAAAAAAAAAACAAAAAAACTGCAATTTAGCCTAATATTTAGAACAAATTTTTTACCTACATTAATTTGGCAATACTGAAACTGCAAAAAAGTTTATCAAGAATTTTGCTGTATTACGGTTTATCAAGAATCTATTTTTGAAGTAAAATCTAGAACTTTTGAAATATCTGTATCTCCTGGTAGGCGAAAATATTTGATCATTTGAAAGCTTATCTTTTTATAATACAGTAGTTTGAATCTGAAATTTCCGAAAATCTCTGCTATTTGGAGCATATAGTATATTAGATTGTGCTTTTGGCACTCTTATTGGTCTCAAATTTTTGAATTACAAGAAGATTGTTTTTGCAAATTTTTAATTGAGAAAGTGCTGGTGGTTTAATATTTGATTTCACATAAAGATTACGGTAAAATCTCAATTTTTTCTGTGTTTAAACCTAAGCGCAACCAATCTCACAGTTGTAAGCGCTTAAACTTAAATTCTGGCAAAGCATCTTATGTAGCATTTAGCGTAGTAAATGTTGCACAAAACTATACGTCGATGACTATAACTGTGCTTACTCGTTGATTCGCATGTTTCCAGGGATGAGGCTAAATAGTGTACTGGAGTGGAGGTGAACGTGTAGATACTGTTGCTTCTACTTGAGATTTTTCGAGGTGAACAAAATGAGGTAGCTGTAAATACAATCGTTAGCCATACATTTGCTTGACACCTTCAAAAAGATACTTGTGAAATTCTTCATCATGAAGAAGAGCATTGTTTCAAATACAATTAGATACCGGTATTATTAAAATTAATTTTCAAAAATGAGGCTGATCTTGAATTACTAGGTGGCACGATTTTTGTTTCATTCGTTGTTTCAAAAATAAACTGGTGTAATATATTTTCAATCTAGATCCTAAAACAATTAATGAAAATTACAAAGCAATTAATGTAGTAATCCGTATGTTATCAACATTACATCAATATTGGCTGTCGCTGATACCATAAACCTATATCGTAGATTTCAAAAGATCTTTCGACGGTAACTTATTTCAGTCCTTTTAGGTTCTGTAGGGTAACAAATTTGACCTAAGATCTTTGTAAAAATGTTGCAGCAATTGCAAAATAAGCAAAGTAATTGTGCAGAAAACATTGCTTTTTGATCAAATTTATATGCTATTTCAGGTTAATTAAAACAGTTCAAATGCAAAAAAATTTGCTGCTTTTTTTTAATTCATTAATATTATGTCATAAATCATAATCGGTAATATAAAAATATTTCTCACGAACTTGCTGTAAATTATCACGACTTTGAGCAAAAGCCAAACCCTGCCAGTCTGTTGTTGGTGCAACAGCGGTAGTAAAGCTCGGGACTTAGTTTCTGTTCAAGGTAAATGAGCGGAAGTTTGTCTAGGGCTTTTCTAAAATACTTTTTTTTGCTAGCAAAACTGGTTGGAACAACACAGGGTTATCCAGACAATGGTAAAAATAGAAATGTCATGCAGGAAACGTAGTTGGGGCAGCGTACGAGAGAGAAACCAGTTGAAAACAAATGTCTGGGCTGTTAGTGGCTCAAAAATATTTAATGAAAGCTAATTGTGACTTTCTGTACACAAAAAATGAAGCTGACAAATGTTAGAAATTATACAGTAACACACTGATGCTAGCATTTCATGCTGTATGGTTTTGCCTGAAAACAAAAAAAACTCATTATTTTAACCATTTCATACCAGAATTCATACTAATAATAGTGTGAAGGTGAGATTGTTGCGAAAAAAAAAAATTTTGTCGTCGTTTTGAAAAAGAGATAGATTTTGAAATACACACTAGAATGACGCTACGTAAATACTTTTCACGAAGACCAAGATCAATAGTAGTTCATCTTTAAATTTCATTTACCTTGCGATCATCGATGACATTGCACTTTTATGTAAAAATCATGGTTTGTTTGTATTTAACTAGTTTTTATTTTTAATTGGATTGCTTTGTGTTAAGAGTGGATGCAATTTTACCTGAATTCATTTCTTTAGATTCAATTGCGGTAGTTGGTGAATCTATAACAACAACAAAAACAAAAATACAGTTCTGTATAATATTTAAACTGAAGTTTTCACATTTTAAAGATTTTTACCTTTACTAATCTTAAAATAACAAAAAACTTTGCAACGAGAAAATCTCGTTAATATTTAGACAAAAAGACTGGGGTAAAAGCATTCAAATTCCCTAAGGTTTGCCAAGAGGACGTTTTTGAGTCAGCAAACTTTCATACTCATTGCAGTTTTGTTTTTTTTGAAAATGTTGGCAATTAAATACCTTCCCCGTTTATACGTTCGGTACTGTCAGCACCAGAGTTGTAAGTCGGGCCGGGCTTTTTGGGTCAGATGCGGGTTCGGGCCGGGTTCGGGCCGGGTTCGGGCCGGGTTCGGGCCGGGTTTGGGCCTAAAGTTGAAAAAAATTTCGGGCTTAATTCGGACCTGAGACGTACTTTTTGTCTTAGGTGTACAAAAAAATAATCAAAATAACTCGGCAATATTGCTAAATTTTTTAGACCTAACTCAACTTTCGGGTTTTTTCGGGCATGATTTGAGCTTCAAATTAATTTTCGGGTTCGGGCCGGGTTCGGGCCTGAACTTGTCGGCCCGTTTACAACTCTGGTCAGCACTACAATCTCAAGGAACTGATAAATGGCAGGACTACATTTGTGAATTTAAAAGTCAACAAAGCTACGAACGCAACTCGGACAAAAATTGTGACGTGAATAATGGATACATTTTTCAATTGGCAACAATTTTGCTGCTACGAAATTTCAGTTTGTTTTTGCGTGAAAGCAAGATCTTAGCAATAAGGTTGGTTATTGAATCATATATTTGGCTGACTTAGTAATGAAATAGTTTCGGATGGGGTGAAAAATCCAAATCTAATGCGTAAAGCTTCAAATATGCTTTTCTCTGCCAAATGGATGCCAATTAGTTATGTTTGCAGAAACTCCAAACAAGCTATAAGGCTAAAAAAAAACATTAATAAGCGGTTTGTCAATGTGCCTCAGAGAAATTGTATCGAGTTACAAGCAGAATGAAACAAAAAATTTACAATTACCTCTTTACCATGAATCCCTTAATTTAGGCTACGACGTGCAGCATTTATAGGAAAAAGTAAAATTTATTTACGCTGAGAGTATTACCGTAAGTCGAAAAATGGGTTACCATCCTGAGGTTAGAGTTGATGCAAAATCAAATATAATACAAAAACAAAAATAAACAAACATGATTCCGGATGTTGCAGCAAATTTTGTACTGAATATTTGAGCAACACCTCCCAAACTGAACTAAATTCGTACTAATTGTGAATCATTTACAAAATTAAAGAACGATCACAAAACTTCAAAAAGCATTATTTCACCTGAACAAAGAAATCCATTTCCAAAAATTCCTTCCATGCATGTGCAATTGTAACTTCCATTAGTGTTAGTGCAATTGGCTCTGTTATGGCATAGATGAAGATTTTCCGAACATTCATCGACATCTAAAAAATATGTTTTCAACATTTCTAGTAATCATAAATTTTTACAAGTAATATTTAAATTAGCCAACCCAAAATATTGCTTAAAAATCCTGTTAGGTGGTAACAGGCTGTATAGTGTAAAATTGAAGTATGCTCTATATTCATTCGCTAAACCTTATTGGTTCATATTTTTATCGGCATGACTGGAGTAGTGGAATGACAATGGCACTTTTGTTTTAGTTGGTTATTTGGTTTTTAGTTGGTTTATTTCAAGATACTATACGTATATTGCAATACAAATGGGAAATCAATACAGTACGATTCGTAAAGTTTGGTCAACCCAATTTATTGCATTTAACCATGCACTGTTTTATTAAACGACGTTCTTTCTTCACCATCCCAAATGATTTTTTTTACTTGCATATTTTTAATATCGAAAGGTATCCATGCAAGATGATGGAGCGAACAAAAGTAAACATATGAGTACATCACTTTGCAATGAAAAAAATGTTCCGATATTAAGTCAAAGCAGCCTTTAAATATTTTATTGCTATTACCGCCAGTGCAATTCTTGAACTGACAAGACATTGTAGTGTCCTTAGGTAAAAATGTAACGCTTATCAGAGACCTTAAATATCAGAACTTTACCCTTCAAAAAATTTAAACAAAAATATAAATTGTATACTTGATTCAACAAAGTGCTACTACACAAAAATGATTATATCGCTGCTTGTAGAAAGCTGAATCTTTCTTCAACATTCCATTTGTCGATCTGATAAAATATTCGATTTCTCAACGGCAAAGACAAATAGCTACAATTTCAGGTGACCGTAGACTCAAAGACTGAAAGGTCACTTCAGGTTTCCTGGTTGATTAACATGAATGAGTATTGCTGTATTGTGGTTTTTATACTCTATCTTTTCGACTAAATAAACCTGTGACTAACTGGCTGACAGTTTAGCCGTTGTGATGGCGTTTACATTGAACTTAAAACCTGACAAAAGACTTAAGGTGCGTTTACATTGAACGCGAAGCAACGCAAAGCGAAGGTTGGCAACCTTCGCAAGAGGGTCGCTTGCGTCATTATTGCTCAAAATAGGCCAATCATTCATCAACAATTTTGTCTAAGTGAAGTTAAGCAACTGCTAGCTAGTTTGCGACCGGTTGAAACCTTTCGAAAGTTGTCAATGACGTCGCATTTTGGTTGCTTCCTGTCCGGTGTAAACGCACCTTTAAAACACAATCCAAAAAAAGAGTGCTTTGCGTTGGTGTTGTTAGGTATATGTCGATTACTTGTTTGATACGCATGAATGAACAAAAATTAACACTTTTCTTGTCTTGGCTTGACCATTGAGATAACTTTTGATCAGATACAGGAGAAAAATAGATCATGTAATGTCTTAAAACTCAAGCATACTATAATCGCACTGTAACCAAAACAAAAAACATTGCTACAGCGGAGCACTCAACGTTGTCATGCAATCTTTTCATTTGCCGTAGTAAGCACATTACTTTAATTATTTTTGTCTGCACATCTCAAGGAATTTTACCGAGAAGTTGTAACTATTTGCCGTATACGGTGATATGAATTATTCCAATCGAATTTTGCTAATATCGTCTAGAAGACGACATACGTAATGGCAGCAATGTCTAATTATCTACATTTTGCCTTTATCTCTGTGTAGATGTGGCTAAAGTTTTGATATTGTCTAGATTACGAGTTTATTAAATTCCAATTCTAACTGTTAAGGACAAGTCTTCCATATATGGTCAAAGCAATGACATATATGATCCAGCATATACGTCAAGACATTTAAACTGAAGTGTTCACGTTAACAACGTGATTTCAATTTATGCAAAGCTACGAAATACTAAAGTCAAATCCAAAATTACTTTCATATGCTTAAATTTTTTTCATTTTTCAATTCAGATTTAAAGGGCAGCAAGAATATGTTTTTACTTCAAAGCATTTTGTTTATCTCGTGGTGGGATTGTTGTTGTAGTTTGTTGTAGCGCATATTCCTCCTTTCACCGAACAGCGTCACACGCTAAATATTGGACGTTCCGCGCACTTTTAGTTGCAATGACTACTTCGTGGTTGGAGGAATCCGCACCTGCTTAGAAGTTTCCAGTGATCCAATCAATGTTCATGTGGATTTCTTCGAATTGTTGTCCGCTGAATTTGCTGTTTGTTCCAAGCCACCAAGCAGAGATAATCATCGCAAACCGTCTCAAAGACTCAACAACGTGACCAGGGTACGGGTAGAAGCAAGATCATGCGATCAGAGTCGTTGCAAAAACAACGCCATTTACCCTCTCGGTCACGCAGCCGACTATAATTCTAACAAAAAGTAAGCTATTTCTAACTTTCTAGACAGATTTTTATCCAGAACTATGGTAATGAAAAACTCTTCTTTGTAATAAAACTGTACTAAACATTTTTTAAGGACATCAAAACTGGGTAATGTTGTTGAAAACTGAAACAACAAACAATCCAGCAAAGAATACTAGTCTTAGTAGATAAAGCTGTTGTATATCGAGTTATTAAAATGGTTGCAAATGGTAATAGGAATTTTGGACGTTACTGTATGATCTCTTAAAGCACTGTAACCCCCGCTATCATCATATCAGAAACATTAGTCTTGATCTTAATGCAGAAGTTTAAAGAAGATCAGCAAATAACATCGTAGTTTTTGTGAGTTATTAAGTCAAACTTTAAATCACTTATTGACAGACTGAATCTGAACCGGCGTAGGCTAATTGTTCAAAGAAAATTATTTTATTCACGACCAAGCACAGTATCAATACTAAAATCAATACTGTGTAAGCAACGATTCGCATTGTGACGGTAGCGATACTGTTGCCGCCATTCACAACTATGAAGTTGCTTCGCCCAAAAAAAGTTAAAAACTTTACTCAAAAACTGTCATAGCTCGATGATACCGCAATATTTTACTTTATAGTATAGGTTTTTTGTATTTACTGATTTGTAAAAATGCTAAATTCTTATTGCCGAAAATAACAAAGGGTAATAAAAATCAAACTATCGTTTTAGTATTTAAGCTTCAGTGTTTTAATAATTGCTTTAAATCCTTTTTTTAACTTAATTCCAATAAAAATTATCGTGAAAAAAATTACCTTCACAGAAAAATCCATTGCCAATATAACCGTCCATGCAGAAGCATTCAAAACTTCCCAGTGTGTTACTGCACAAGGCATTAGTATGACAAGGTGGAGGATTGCTTAGGCATTCATTGGAGTCTAACGAATATACAATTGCTGTTATAGTAACTCGCATAAAAATTTACAAAAATTTAATGCTTTGAAACTCACAAGCAATGCGTTGTCACAGCTTAATATTTTTGTTTTTAGAAAAAAAAAAAACTTTACTAATGTTTTGCAGGCACATGTTCTTATGATAGCACGAGCCGCATAGTAGCCTTTTTATGAAGTGCTTTTCGAAAATGAAGTTTACGGTATCGAAAGCTTAGACGCTACAGAGTGTTATGATGCACAGTGTGCGAAAGTGTAGCATCACAGCATTATTCTTAACAATTTCATGGCTCGGATTTTCCTGCTTAACAATAATTCTACCAAAAAACTAAACTTTCCGTCACTTTGCCAATCTCGTTTGACTGGTCGCTTTACATATAAAGTACTGTACTGCAGTTGTTCGATACGAGCTAAGCACAGCTGCTTATCATTAAGCTGTTCAGCCAGCGCAATTAAATCTTTTTACCTGTACATGAAATACCATTGCCATCGTATCCTTCTCCACAAACACATTCAAAAAGTCCACTGTGGTTAGTGCACATAGCTTTGACATGACAAACAAGATTTTTTTTCATGCATCCATCCAATTCTAGAGATAACTTGATGTAAGTAAGCAAAAGCAGCAAACAAAGCAGAATTCAAACCTAGACGACTTCATGAGGTAATATATGATACAAAAAGCAATAGTAAAGGTTGTAATAAGAGGAATTTAAGAAATAGTTGCTGAAATGAACGGGACATGGAAATCGTTAAACTTTTTGATTTTGCGCCGGTAGACTTGCATCGTCAAACCAGAAAGTTT
This sequence comes from Trididemnum nubilum, assembly GCA_963965965.1. NCBI lineage: Eukaryota > Metazoa > Chordata > Ascidiacea > Aplousobranchia > Didemnidae > Trididemnum > Trididemnum nubilum. The sequence goes on along the minus strand of OZ014477.1, from coordinate 33,142,173 downwards.
AACATTATACATGTCCTGTACATGAGTTCATGTTCTGTACATGAAAAATGTAGTCTGTTGCCAATCTATTCTTTACAACGGTGCTAAATTCCGGGATGTTATTCCAGTCGAAATTCATCACTCTCACAATTTATAAGAGATTCGAACTAAATTTAAAACAAATATCTCATTAGCCAATATTGAATCTTCTAGCAAAGTCCTAAGCGTTGCTCACTCGAAGATCACGGTAGATTCGCTATTTCTGTATTTGTGATTTTGTTTTTGCCTTGTTTTCTGTTTGCTTTTGTTAAGGCTTGTGCTTATATGTACTTTTTCGATTGTTGTTTCGTAGTTGAAGTTTGCATTTTTCATTTCTAACTTTAAACGTGTTTATAAGTCACTTGTTAGAACTTCTCATGGGAATTGTGGCGAAATGCATTAGCGTTAAAATCTATTTATATTTGTGTTGCGTCTTTGTTGCTGGATTTCCACAAAAAATAAAAATAAAGTATCTAAAAATTAAAGAAAAATCTGAAAAAAATATTCAGACATTACAAGTGAAGGTTTTGAAGTTTATTTTTGTCTACCTCTGAAACAATCATAGAACTATTTGAATAAATTTTAGCGGGCCGAATTTGTTCTACCTGTGCAAGTGTACCCATTTCCAGTAAAACCTTCTTGACAGGTGCATGCATAGCTTCCAATTGTGTTGGTACAGTTGGCGTTCACGTGGCAACGATTGTTATTGTCATTCTCACATTCATTCCAATCTGTTTTATTTAAAACCAAAATTAGCATATGTAAACTACGATTTATGTAAACAGACAGGTATATCTGCTTTGTTATTACTATAAGCCTATACACAACTGCGTAATAGGCAAAAAATACAGATTGGATAAAATGATGCTTCTTTCTAATTAATTTTTTGCTATTTTTACAGTCTTATTTTTAGCTATTTTGATTACCTACGTCATCATTTTTCACTGAGAATCACATAATTTCCGCTAAATCTTACATAATTAATAAACTCTTTACCAAAATAGCACATGTCTACGGCAAATTTGGATCATAAACAATCAATGTACAACCTCCTAATTTTTTTTATTGGAGCGCACATTTGTTGAAATCTTTACTTGTCTTTGCTTATTAATTATACCGTTGAATGATTGGAATTAATTACACTTGAAATCTTAATGTGCATTTAACGTGATCGGATGCTTTTTTCTTGTTTTCAACTTGTAATTTGTTGCCATTTTCACCTCTGTACTTTAAAGGTGTAACTTGCATGTTACTTTATAGGCAATGAATATCAACAAAAGATTTATAAAAAATCAAAATTTTTGTGAATTTAATTCTTTGCCAATACAGCAATATCAAGTATTAAAAACTCAATGCAAATCGACCTTCAAAGTTCGTACTTATTTAGGGTTTGTTCATTTAAACTATTTTAATTACATGTTAACCCGCAACGTTTCAAAATTATTTAATTACTGATTATGAAAATTTCAGTTACGTGTGTTTTTCGTATGGTACAGTATATGCAACCACTGTGTAAAAATATCTTCACTTTAATAAAAAAATGTTCAAGTCATTTTTTTGAGTTTCGAGAAAAACGAAAAAAGCTTTCTCATTGTTTAGTGAAATGACCTATCGTTGCAAAATTTCGGCAAAAATACATCAAAATGATTATATCAAAGATGATCAACGTAATTTTGCTTGAAAACAACCAGATGTACTGTAACTCAACGGCAAAGTGATTTAGGCAAAAATAATACAAATTTTTCTGTGACTTAAACAAAAAAAAAATATTAATTTTATCTTGATTAGCATTGATATTATTTCTTTAACATCCACTTGAATGGTTAAAAATTAGGCCGAACTAGTGCAGAGACGAACTGCATGGAGGAACGAATTTCATGTTTTTTTTGTCTTTTTTTTATACAGCAAAATTGTTTTAAGTATTTTTGAGTGGTTGACATCTTCTGAAGATAACTAGATTACAGAAATAACATAAAACTGGAATTCCTTCATATGAATGCCATAGAACTGCATCGATTAATTTTTAGTGCGCTGTTGATCATAGACCTAGAGCTAGGATTTTAGATTGGGGGGGGGGGCAAACCACAAATCACATGCAATGATGTCATCAGATTTTTTTTGATTAAAACGTTCATCTTCGAAGCTTTTCGTCTGACGCTTGTCAAAAAGAATTGTCAGAATGAAGAGCGCCGGTAAACAAGCGGCTATTTATAGGAAAAAGCCGAACCGTGATTGCCTGGAAAAAGAGCAATGTGAGAGCGTCATTAGTGATTTCTTTTTGTCGGCAGAGGTCGGTGTTAGAAGTTTTGATGAAATTGACTTCAAAAGCAGATAGATGGAAAGAAGAGCGGTCTTGGGCAAGAATAGAGATTCTATTGTCATCACAATGTTGAGCACAGACAGGATTTTGTAAAAGATAAAGTCCAATGGCTGAATCAGAAGCAAGAGACTGGGTATTGGTATCGATAAAAGAATTACACCGACGGGCAGGAAGTAAGCATTTCTGGGAAAAAGAGTAAGAGCGGATAAATTTGGCGACGTGTTGTTTAATTTTGTCCTGCAGCCTTTGGAAGGTACGGCCTACATACCACCTGTCACAGTGGCATTAGAATCGATAAATCACGTTGCTTTTCTGTAAAGCAGACAGTGCATCCTTGTTGGTAGCAAAGAGAGCTCATTGGTAGAGCGAACAACGCGTGGTTTCACAGTGGAAATTTACTGCTTGGCCGCAGATTTCACTTGCCTGTCAAACCGGGTAGAAACAAAACCGAGCAATGGGAGACGTGCATATACCGGGCATTTATCCAGGCTGAATTTAGGTAGAGCTTGAAATTGCTTTATCTTCTTAGCCACAAACGACTTGATCCAAGTATACATTAGTCTGTATTAACGGGTGAATGTGGGTTTACTGTAGATAGAGGCGATGAACTTGAAAAAAGATTTTTCAACCAACACATCCAGGAAAAGAAGAGCCTTGTTAGATTCTTTTCAAAAGTAAATTGAAGAGAAGCAAGCTGATGCAGTCTAAGAAAAGATTACAAAAATCTTCGCGGCTGAATACTATGAAAGTCTCATCCATGTATCAGTAATACATTTTCGGTTTGGAAATGGTCTGGAAAAGTTTAGATTCATAGCAGACAACAAAATATTGGCAAGGGATGGTCGAAGGGGTGATCCGATGGCGACCCCGTCGACCTGGCGCTGCATGATGTAGTCAAAGCTAAGCTTGACAGAAGAATTAGCCATTTCCTTAAGTTCAATAAAGATTTGCCGTGGAAAATGTACAGATATTCCGAGCTGTAGAAAACGTCAGCACAGATTTAAATAGTTTTCGCTTGAGGGACATAATTAAATAAAGCCCAAATGACAAAAAAAGCAGAGAAAGGTCCAAATTTGAAGTTTTAATAATCATCAAAGGTGAAAGAAACCCGTATGCAGTTTTTCGAATAGAGAGTGAGAACCGGTTTGAGAAGAGAAGATATTTGGCAAGCTGGTGTTGCGCTGAATCGGTCATAGATTTTTCATAAATTTTCGAAAGAGAGATGTTTTATGGAACAAAGATATCGTGTAATGGAAGATCAGGCACCGTGGCCTGGTTTGCCAAAAGTTAAAATGTCTAAATTAGGAGACGTGTTGAATAAACTAATGTAACTCAATCGTATCAAAGACGGGTGTCTGGGGGCAGAGCCCCCAGTTGCCGGAGGCTACGAGGGTTTCGGGGGCGAAACTCTCGGCCACTGGGCGATTTTTGGAAAAAAAGCCATTTCAATGCCATTGGATCAGATTTCGCACGTGGTTAAAGCCATTTGAAAAAAACAAATTTTTAACATGTGAAAGTCAGATGAAAAAATCAAATTGTACAATCCTTCTTTTACTTTTTACAATTTAAGTCCAAAACACGTTTAAAATTTTGCATTTTGGGGTTAAATTTTGTAAGTGATTAGGCCGAAGTAGAGAAAGTAAGGCCCATTGCGGCTTTCGATATTTTATCGGTAAATAATAATCCACTGGAAAAAATTTCTTAAATTGTTTTCTTTTGTGATGAAAATAACCAGTTGTAAAAGTATATGTACGGCCAGGGGGCTCAGCCCCCTCGATTCAAATTCATAACCAATAATTTTATTTACCCTAGCTGATTTTTTTTCAAAAGTATTTTGACACGCAAAAACTGGCGAAGTGGAGGTGAATGGTTTTTGAAAAATGGTACAATAAAATGATGGTTACGCTTATTAAACCCATTATTGCCCTAGCCGGATTTACATTATGAAGGGCTTTTAATACTTTGGAGATTTTTGCATCATCTTCCTGCCAAATATAGGTGAAAACCAAAAAAGGTCTTACCATCTGAGCGCGGGACCTCTAGCGCTACCTCCTATGGTAAATCCGGCCCTGGTTATTGCATTACATCCACAAAAATTTTGGATGAGGGCCTGAGGTAGCAACTTTTGAGACAAAAACCCTTAACTTCAACCGGATTATGCATTTAAATTGGTTGGCAAAAAATGAACTGAGGTAGCCAGGCCCAATGGTCCTCAGTATTTTGGTTAATTATTGTAGTACGCGAAAAACACTAAAAGAAACTGAAACTGAAGAAACAGCAAACTTTTGTCACATTGTTATCATTTGGCGGCACTTCAATTGGGAGTCCCCGACTCCCTACAGTCTATACCTATCATGCTGACTCATAGAAGCATAGGTTTAGATTACTGGTGACCATACCTGATTAGCAACATCAAACTGGACTAAAGCGTATACTAGGCACTGGCCTATTTTCTCAAACCGCAGCTCTTGAAAGTAAACGCAATCAATTGCAGTAACGAATAATTACAATAACCGCCAAAATAGTACTCACTGATTACCATAAGCAGCAGATTAGTTACCACAAGCAATTATTTGCCCACAAAACGCCAAAAATTGTTTCTACTCTTGCTGTGGATCAGTACTGTGCTGTTTTCAAAAAAATTTTTTCTGCTTTCAAAGAAATAAATTTTTTTTCTGAAAGCATATGTACTTTTTCAATGCCTAAGTCAACATCGACTGACATAGGCTAATCATGAAATTGCCTAAGTCAATATGAAATGGCATAGGCTAATCACAAAATTGCCTAAGTCTGTCTCTGGACTTAGACATTTTTACCATAGCACTATAAAATGCCACCTAGAGGGAAATTTTGACATCAAAAAAGTTTACAAAGAGCGCCTTTCCACTCTGATCACTGTCTTTGGTATGAATAACTCATTTTGCCCAAAAAGTGATTTAGACATTTATTTTATTAGGCTCACGATATTACATTGCAAAATGAAGTAATGATGATAAAAGTACTGTAGATTCCAAATACTGCAAGAGAAAATCAATTAAACTAAATGAAAAATTGATGCAAAATCACTCGTCAACTTTATTCAAAAGTAATATATTATATTCGCGATTTGATAATGGCTGAAGTCGTAAGTTGATTTTTTGTTTATTGAACGTGTTTTTTTTCGTTTGATTGGTTTTGTGGTATTTACGAAAACCTACAACAAATCGCTATTTCCATGTTGTTCCCGCATCACTTTTGAGTACGATTTTCCCAAACAAAATTTTGTTGCAAATGAGTTGGTTATGAGTTATGACTCTATTTTTTAAGCGAGGTTTTGCGGTTGAGCTCATGAAAAAGTTATCACCTTTTTTGTTGAAAACTTTTATTACGTAATAATATTTATGATACAAACTTTTGTGAGGCAATAGCCAATATCTTAAACGAAATGGTGTGCTAATTTTCATCAAGACTATTGCAAAACTTATTAACAATATGATAAAATGGTGTTAAAAATTATCATCAAAAAACAAACTTAGCAGCCACTGCAGATTTTAATTTTTTTACCTGCACAAGACAAACCATCCCCAACGTAACCATTCAAACATGTGCACTGAAAACTACCAAGAGTATTCGCACATCGAGCATTTGTATTGCAAGGAGGCCGTCCACTCAGGCATTCGTTTACATCTGAAAACAAAAAATAACTTTATGCTAATGCACCGGTACAGCATAATCATGTTTATATTCTCGTACGTACTGTAACTTGTTATTTTCCAAAATCTAACCTTGGCAGGCATTTGAGCATTGCAGATTCACGGTTCTGAAAGTTGCTGTTACGGACCAATACTCCAAAATTACATTATCCAGCTCTGTAAACTTTAGACCCACTTTCCTTCTTTGCCAGTTTAAAATATTCATTGAGATTTTAATACTTGTTTCTGCTGTAATATGCAATAGGCCTACTTTGCTAACTCAAGTGCTACAATTGAGCAAATAATGTATTTTTGATTTTTGTTCAGAAAATAATTGTTTTATTTGCATCACTTTCACGGGCAAACAATACTGGTTTGGCTTCACAAAGTTTTTAATATGACAAATGGAACTTGATAATACATTGTTGGTTGGAAGAAGTTAATTTAAATTATTCTAATAAAATTTTGCAACTTGCGTTTCTCATTACCTGAGCAAGTATAGCCGTCTCCTAAAAATCCTTCATCGCATGTACAGGAGAAGCTTCCATTGGTGTTCGTGCAGTTAGCATTGCGATGGCAAGGAAAAACATTATTCAAGCATTCATTGATATCTGTAGATAAAATGCATGCTTATTTTGTTTATTCTAATTTGGCATTATGGCTGCTGAGCCTAGTTTGAGCGGTAATTTATTCAATTTGATGTAGGGCGGGATACTAACGAGCTTTTGCCTATTACCACAACATATTTTGCCCCAAGTGAAGCTGCTTTGCGGCAAATGATTTGGGTTACATAATAGAAATGATGTATAGTAGAATTTAATATAATCAACCTAACATGAAGATTTTGTTTTGATAAAACAATTCATTTTCACTCCTGTTAATTTTTTCCATTAACAAAAAATATCATCAAACGCAGATGCAGTATGACTGAAAAACTAATAGATGTTAGGCTACATATAGTCAAATCGTTTTTCGGCCATATAGATGAGCTTTTGTTTAAACGAAACGTACATCAAACTTGAAGGTTATTTGGATACTCTGAAGTTACGACAACAAGAAATTGCTACGTCTATATTCTAAAACTTGGCGAAACAATTTTTCCCTTCCCTAAAAGATTTCTCTCTTCCCTAAAAAATCAAATAAATCATATTGAAAAGTCCAACTTGGTTTATGAAGTTCCCTGTCAGAGTTGTGCTTTTGTTTACATTGGACAAATCAAACGGGACCTCAAATCTAGAATAAAGAAACATCAACGAGCAATAAAATTCCAACGGCCCGAGAAATCAGCACTCCGCCAGCATTCTATGAAAAATGATCACCTCATTGATTGGTCTGAAGTCAAAATTTTAAAAGTGAAGCATGATTACTCAAAGCGTTTTTTTACTGAAACTTGGTACATCAATGAAAAGTTCGAAGTGCTCAATAGAAACGAAGGGTTATCATTCCCTGCTGTTTACAGAAAGTTGCTTAATTCCCACTGTTAAATTTTTTCTGGTTTAATCTCTTTTGGTGTTAAATTCAAACGTGTTTTGCTGCAATGCTAATTCGGAGAAATCATTTTCATAAGAACCACTTTCTTTTATTTTTGTTCGCACCTTTAAATTATCTGTATGACGTAGCCTATCGTAACAACGAATTTTGTCGAAGCCTTTTGCTTTAAATTTTTGTCGCTAGTTACTCTACTACAGCAATTTGTGTGATCGTTTTTCTGTTTTTTGCTATCGTAAGTTGAAAGCGATTTGCCATCACTACTGATAGCACTGTGCTCAGATGAAGCTAGTTGTTTCTAACTAGCGAAACGTCAGCAATAAAGTTAGTCTTTTGAGTAGAACCTGAGTGATTTCTTAAAGCTAGACTAGAGCATCAAAAGAACTTTAGAATTTTTTTTTATTTGAAATGCCTAGTGTACAACTACATTACATTAAAAAAAATTTGTATCCCCTCCATCTTCAAAGTTATTAAATCAATTTACGGTTTTATAATTACAGTAAAATACGATTCTTAAGGGTAAAATCTTGGAAATAGCAAGTCAGCAAGACTAAGACAATTATGAATAATTTGGGGTTTATGAATAACAAAAGTTCTGCAATACTTGGGCAAAAACTGCATTTTCACCTGTACATGCAAAACTTGGTCCAGTATAGCCACTGGCGCAGGAGCATTCAAAAGATCCCACAGTATTCATGCATTCGGCATTTTGACGGCAAGGAGATACATCGTTGGAACATTCATTTATATCTGCCAAATATCAATTGTAGGTAAAATTAGAGAGTTTTGTATGAGTTAATAATAAATAATGTCATAAAACTATATAGAAAGGATGGTTTTCGATTTCTGACCATTTTCGAATATTACCGGTACTTAAAATTTTTAATGCTTTTTAGAACAGAAGCAAAGTTTTTTTCCAAAAAATTATTTTTAATTAAAAACCATTCTTCTAAATAGTAAAACGCATTAATTAAATACTTTATTCAAAATAACATTTTTGCATTTCAATGTTTTGCTTTATGCTACTTTAAAGATTGTCTGAGCAATCAGCGTCTTAAATCTGTCTTAAAGACTGCTTAAAATAAACATTAAACTTTATAGTAACGTATGTTTCAGTAGAAAGTTCTAATAAACATACTAAATAACCTAACAATGCTCTTTAAAAAACAAGTAAATTATAACGTATCCTTAAGTTTTTATTATTTTAGAAATAAAATAAAAAAACTAAACAGCAATTTCTATTCTTTAATATAGGAGATGATTACATTAAACCAATGCTGCTAACCGCAAAAATGCATTTATCAATTACTGTATGTAGCAGAATAATTATAGAGAACATAGCCTTACTCATTTATTCACAGTTTTTGCTATATTGTTATTATTTGTGCAGCAATTCGCTTTGAAAGTGAAATATTAATACATTAAAGCCAATTTCGTAATGGTCTATAAAAACGTCTTAAAAATTATGCGGATGGCAAATTATTTCAAAGGTAATGGACAAAACTTGGTGTCAAAAATAAAAAATAAAATAAAAACAAAAACAAGAAAACAATAGCAGCGACTCAAAAATAAATGCTCAGTCAAATTAGGTTTTCACTAAATGTGTACAACTTTATTACACTACAGTAACGTACCACAGAGTATTTAAAATTACTGTACATCTATAATGCAACAAAATGTAGTATTCACAAACGTTTCAAACAAAAACAAATATTTAACTTGGCAATTTAAGTCAATTTACCTGTACATTCAAGTGCTCCATTTCCAGTATATCCATCTCTGCAAGCGCAGTCAAAACTACCAATTGTGTTGGAACATGTTGCTTGAGAATGACACGGTGAGTTTGTGCATTCATTCACATCTGAAAACAGTGAGCCTTCATTCGATATTTGTATGGATTTTCTTTTGTTTTGCTTTATTTTATCGATACAACCTTCAGCGTAATAACAAGAACAATTTTTTCAAGGTTTTAGAAATCTTGGAATCTTAAATGTTTTAAACTTAAAACTTTTGCGATAATGTTGTAAGCTTCAACTTTGTCTTTTTGAAAGAAACGTTTAAAAGCACTTTAGTTTGATTCAGCCTTTGAGGATATTACCACTGTTTTATACCAATATTTTGCAACATACAGCATTATCGTTGCCTTAGGGCCTCTGTTGTATACAGAGTTTATGCTACTTTCATTGAATGTTGCTATGACCCTTTAGTCAGATGCATCAACACTTGTTTGTGTTATTTCAAAGGGGAAATAAATTGTTTTCATTATGATTAGTTTTATAAGTTAAAGTTAAATTTTAAAGTAAAGACCTGCATGCGGTACCTTTAATGTCCAAAATTATAGTGCAATCAATTCGTAATAATTTATAACATCTTACCCCTGCATGTCGCTCCATCACCGATAAAACCTTCCAAGCAAGAGCATGTAAAGCCTCCTTCAGTGTTAGTACAGTTAGCATTAGCACTGCACGAATGCGTTCCATCCAAGCATTCATCAATATCTACCGTAAAAAAGTAACTAACTTTATTCATCTGATTCAGTCTAAGGTAAGTCTATCCACGAAAATACTGAGCCAAACAGAGCTCTTTTTGCAAATCTTTGTCAGACTGGGAAATCACAACGAGTGAAATGCCTGGTCGCGATGGAAGAAGTAAGCTTTAAGCGTCTTTACTCAGAGCAAATTGATGCAATTCCAGTTAGGAATCGATTTTTATTAGCTTATTATTATTAATAAGTTACAGCAAACCGTCCAACTGCCGAGCGGTAACACGTTTGTGTCTGGAGTGGGAGGTCCTAAGTTCAAATCTCGGATCGGTCAAATTGGCAGCAGTGCTGCCAACGGCTTGCCACCGCTGCGACATTTTTTCGAAAGGAGCAGTGTTGCCTGCATGCGTAATGACGCAGAGATGGTAAACTCGTTACACGCTTCGACGTAATTTCGCGAATATAATGAAAGAAAAAGTTACAGTGCTAATATGTATTGTTCTTAAGCTTCTAGCATAAAAGTATTTTATATTTAATCGTTTGCGTGCTATCTGACCTAAAGGCTACCAGCGCGTAAATCTATGGAAGAGTTACCAGAAAAGTGACTACTTAAAACAAGCAATGCGAAAAAGTTATTTTCCCACAGGATTCGAACTTGTAGCCTTTAGGTCAGATAGCCTTTAGGCCAGCTGCTAGCCTTTAGACCAGATAGCACGCAAGCAATTAAATATCAAAAGCTCTGGCCAGCAAACGTAAAAAACATCATAAAATAATTTATTATTAAAGTATTTTATATTCCAATTGCTTGTCCGGTAAATCCAGGAATAGGGTGATTTCTCATTTAGTTATTGAACTCTGGTTAAACAATCCATTGTACCTGAACACTGAGATCCAGAACCTTCAAAACCTCTATTGCAGACGCATTGGTAGTTTCCAATTACTTCAGTGCAATTTGCGTTGTCGTCGCAAATGAGATTATTTTTAACACATCGATTAGCTTCTGCAGTAGAACAAAATCATAAAAAAATCAGAGGGCATGCACAGAAGAAAATATGACCAAATAATATGCTGAGCCACTAGCGTAACTAAAGGGGGGGAGCAGCGGTCCCCCTAGGAGCAACAAGGTTTTCACCTTTATTGGTTTTCACGTAATATCAAAGGAAAAAACAACAACAAATTCTTGATGAAGACCTTTTTTTTTTTGCTTTTCACCTAATATCGACGGAAAAACTATCAAATTCTAGTTGAGGACCTTTCTTTGATTTTTCTTAATTTGGTTTTCACTTAATTTGGACGGAAAAAACACCGAACTCTTGGTGAATTTTTACTGTCTTTTGGTCTTCAGTCGCTCTTTGGCATCGAATAGTGGGCTCGCTTGAAACTTGCCCCCTAGGTACCAACTTCTAGTTACACCACTCTCCTACGCCCAAATGAAATCAAGAAGTGAATCTGCCGAACACAGAATAAAGATGTCAAATTTTTTTCACGAAAAAAATGTAAAACCTTGCTGATCAACCAAAAACATAATGATAATACCGAACACTGCGGAAACAGTCTGTAGGGTTTTAAATTTATGATTTTTAAACTGTGTCGTGTATTGTTTCATGATGGACGCTCTAAGCCCTGCTATAGACCACTTCTTTTGAATTGGTTGAATTTTTTAATTAATCGACTATGTACAGTATAGGCATTCAGAATACTAGCTTACTGTTCAGGACAATTTATTCCTCGTTCACTGTACTGCAATCAAAGTGGGAATTATAAGTTTTAATATGGTAAATTTCAAAGTGAATTACCTTGATAAATTATTCGCATTCCAGAATAATTTGGAACAAATACTTCTGAGTTTAAAACCAGTCGTATACTGCTGTTATTGCTGATGTACGTTGCAGGACAAATAAAACCTTGAAGAGTAGTTCTGTGCCTTCCATCCGATATCTGTTACACAAACGCAAATAATGTATGCTTTTTCAAGTTTATTGGTAACGTCCAAGCACGATTTACTAGTGGCTATTTTGGAGCAATCCTCCAAACAAATAAAAAAGTAAAAAATCAACAAAATTTGACGTCATCAACATCTTATTCTGGTCGCATCATAACGTAAAATTAGCGGTGAAAAAAAGGAAAAATGGGACAGCTTTTTTTCTTGTTCCTAATTAATCCCACAGGATTATGAAAATATAGTAGATTTGAAAAAACTTTGAAAAATACAATAGCTTTGAAAAAACTTTGTATTTGACTTATATCGATGAACACTGAAAAAAATTGTGATGTCATCAAGTCGCATTTTATCAACAATACTTCACCATCAGTACGTTTAGTTAGTTTGATCAATACGTTCAGGTTGGTAGCCAGGATATTTTGCTAAGGTGGAGGAAAGGGGCTGAAACCCAAATCACTAAAATTTGTCTGCCACTTGCAGACGGTAGTCTTGGGAGTCGCCGCCAGCTGCCGGAGGCTATATAGGTTCAGGGCAAAGACGCAATTTTTGCGAGTTTTTAAAAAGAAAATATAGCTATTTATTGCCATTTGGATTACATTTCGCACGCATGCAGGGGCACTTGGAAAAGCAAATATTACAAAGACTTCAAAGCTTTGACAAAATTTGAATGCTTATCTTCTTCAGTTTCTAACAGTTCCTGGTCAAGTTCAAAACTCGTTTAAAAGCATGCATAATCGAATTAAATTTTTTAAGCGTGTTGGCTGAGGTGGAAAGGAAGCTTCAGCCTAGTATCACCCTGGTTACGCAAGCAACTAAATACGCTATTAGTTATCTCATGTAATCTTGGTAATTGAGCCATTTTGCTCCACTGCACAATGTGTGACAATTTTTACCTCTAAGCGAGAGTTTCTGAATGTTGTAAAGTAATGAAATTGAAGCATAACAAAGTGATCAGGGTTTGCTGCAGTAAGATTCCACGCGCAAACTTCTTGTGCTGGAAATCGTCTTGGCCAATCCGGAGAGTTTAATGCTTGTGGAACATTGGTGGCAGTTGCATTGAAGCCACATCTCACTGAAACAAAATCGACAAGTAGCTACGTGATTTTGGTAAAATTTATCCTTCATTTTGGAGCAGAAAAACTTTTTTTTTTGTTTTTGTTAAAGCTTATCATTGATGATTCTGGTAAAGTTTTTGAAGAAAACTGCGTTTAGTACTTAGGACGTGTAAAATATACGCGCGATCAGTAATTAGGTTAAGCAAAGTACAACAATCAATCGATATGTTTTAAGCCAAAAGTTTTCAAACTTGATCACTCATCAACCCATTTAACTGTATTTCGCACAGGGGGGAAAAAATGCCCCCTTCTCACTTTTTTTGAAATAGATCGTTTTACATAAATGTTTTTTTTTTTTCGAATTAAATTGACTAAACGACATTGGCCCAATTACCAGTGATTATCTTTAAATTATTGCCCTAATATTAATCCGCTGTTATTAGTCGATTCCTAACACCATCCACACTACCCCTCCACCATTGAAAATCTAACCCAGATAGCAGTACAGAGCACCGTGCACTCTTGACTGATTGACTAACTAGGTAGCTGCTTAACTCGATGACCGAGAAGTCACTTCGTAGCTTCCAGTTACAATTCACTCGACTGCCTTCTTTACTGTTTGATTGTGTTATTTTTTCTCGATTTGATAGTGTTATCGTTGTTGATTGATAGAGCGAATTGAAAGAAATGCACAATTTTTTACTTACTTACTCACTTTTACACTAATTTACACGGAAGGAGAGACAAAAATGCTTGCTTCTCGTTTTTTCCGTGATAAATCCCTTTAGAAACAAGATTTTTGCTTTAAACCAGTTTGCATTTGAGACAAATTTATTCACAAATAACCCCTGAATATTTGAAGTTGCTAAGATAAGGAAATTTTTCCAATGTTGAGAGTTTTCAAAGTTACTTTCCAAAATCTGAACATCGTTTGCTCATATTTCACTTAAACAGAGTCTTAAGATGATCTTGTAACGCAGTCACTTTGACTTAGGCATTTTATAATTTAGTATTCAAAAGCAGACCAATGTGCAAAATTTATACCGCCTATGACGTTATTGCAAAATTGCCGTCTTTTTTCAAAAATTGCTTTGACGTCACTATGATGACGTCATCAAGTCAAAACTTACTTTTATAAAAAAAATTATGTGAACACCAAACCTGCATGCCATTTTTGGTGTTCTCATGTCATTTTTGCTCTCCCCCCGGTGTAAAAGGATTTAGTCAAATAGCCTGTGTAAAATAGGGTTTACTCAGAAGCATTTAAGAAAAAAATTTATTCACAAATAATTCTGAAAAATTGAAGTGCAGGAGTGAGAAAAGTTCATCCAGTTTGAGATTTTTTTGCTTAGCCTTCTGAGTTTAAGGTTTCACTATTATAGATACCTATTCACTGATCAATAAATGCACGAAAACAACTATATTTACAATAACTACCTGTGCTTGGTGGAATGGTCTCTGGAAAAGCGGAGGTTTCTGTAAAAGATAAAATATTAGAAATAATGAGAGCTCATTTTGCTAGTAAAGAAACGTCAATGCTCTCAATGCAGCAGCATGATTAATCCTTCTATCGAAAACAATATAACAATGCACACAAATAAAAATAAACTTAAAATACTGCGCTGAAGATAAAACAAATCAAGAATGTACTTTTATACGTTGCAAAAAATCCTGTATGAACAAAATTGTGGTCAGTTTCAAAAAGCACTCGAACTGAGAAAGTGGAAGATATGAAAGGTTGCAGGCATGGTGTGCCAGTGTAAAATCTCTGCTGGCGCCCACTTTCTATAGTCTGAAAAACAAAGAGGTTACATAGCAGAGTTGGAACTTTAACTTGTTTCACAACTGTGAGGTAGCGCTTTCCTCATATATATGCTTTCCCATTAGGCTGGTGTTTCATCAACATCTGTATTCACACATAGCCTATCCTGGCAGCCCACTCAAAACTTCAAATCACACGGGCGGGAAATTTCTGCACTAGCTATTGCACTCTCTTCTCAGATTACTCTGATCAAAGCCTGACAACAAGGTTAGCAGAAAGAGGATTTTCGACCAGTATCACCAAATTGCGCTAGCATCACCAAGTATCGACACTATATGACCTCACCTTAAAGTACAAAGAACATGGACTAAGCATGGAACAAGCATGGAACAAGCATGGACATCATGTAATTGTGGTAAATTGCTGTTGTGATGTCATATATGGTGTCCATGCTTAATGATGCTAGCTCAATGCGTTTGAGTTAAGTGGAGTGCCAGTGTGATATTGATCGAGAATCCTCTTTCTGGTGACTTTGTAGTCAGACTTTGATCAGGGTAATCTGAGAATAGGGTAAGATGGCAAAAACAGAAATCGCCGTTGTGCGTGGTTTGAAGATTCGGGTGGGCTGCCACGATAGGCTGTATGTGAATTCAGATGCTGATGAAACACTAGCCTAATGAGAAAGCAGGTGTGTGAGGAAAGTGCTACCTCGCAGTCGTGAAAGAAGAAAAACAAAGACATTTTCAATCGCAGACACTATTCTGAGAAACAGACATTTTTTAATAGTAATGTATTGAATGCAAGGATCAGTTGCAGTTGTTGCTGCGGTTGTTATACTGTAGTTGAATATTTACCTCTTGTCGCCGTACAGCATCAGACCCAAACTGTTGGATGATCAATACTTTTTTTATTGAGATAAGTACTTCGCGTTTGGAGAATCTGCTCCTGTTTAGACGTTTACAGTGATTCAATGTTCGTGTAAATTTCTTCAAATTTTCGTGCATTGAATTTGCTGCTTGTTCGAAGTTATCAAGCAGAGATAATTATCTTCGCAACATCACCAGGATGGGGGTTTAAGCCATATCACGGGATCAGACCACTTTGGCCACATTGCCGACTTTGCATCGCAGGTATTAAAGATACTATTATATTGATGAGGTTTTCGTTTCGGTTTTTAGCTACAATTACATCAACATATGAATTGCATACAAGTAATTCTAATTATAAGCATCATTTAGCTTTATACCAACCAGTAAGTCAAAGCGGCCTTCAGTTTCAAAGCTTTTAACGTCAATTTCTATCCGAAAATTTGGATCTGTTGTAAAAAACCATTCACATGTGACGCGATTGCTATAATCCAAGGGCCAATTTGGCGACGTAAAATTCTGCCCCTGCAGCGTTGCGGTTCCATTAAATCCACATTGTCCTGAGTAACATCGCCGATTTAATAAATCTAATTTGGTTCATTTAATCTTTACCATTGAAAAACTCAGGTGTTTCTTCACCACGTTTGAGACACAATAGGCGAAAAATCTCACGCTACAATCAGGTCAAATTTTTGGAAAAAAGTAAAAAACTATCAGGTATCTAACGAAGCAATTCACGTAGGTAAGACGTAATGCAGAACAATTGACCACAGAATAAAGATTAGATTGTCTCATAACCACAGCATTTTAGTTACAGGGCAAATATCTAGAGCAAACAGCAAAACTGTAAGTAGCTGCTGGTAAGCTTGGCTACAAGATAGATAAAAGTTCTATTTGAATAACGTAATTGACAATGTTTTGAATTCAAACCGAAACGTCTTCAAAAATTTAAATAAGCTGTTTTGTTTTTGATGAAAATTTAACTGCAGTATAACTAAATTTGCACATTTAGCAAATATAGCCTATTTTTTGACATAACTTACCTTTAGTTTTTTGAAACAAATGTACTGTAGTTAAAAACATACAAAACCACAATAATTTTATCCTCATTTTTGTATTTTACTTAACAATACCTGGAATTTAATTGCAACACTGTTATGTTTAAAGTAGAACATAGATTCTACTATAAATACCAAAAATTTGCTTTAATAGCACAACATTAGACTTAAGCTCAGTTATATTTGGGGCAAAAATTAAGGTTATATCAACATTTAACATAAACATTTGCTTTCTTTGAAAATACGTAGAGTTGAAGTTTTTTCTGATGTTGATATTAAAACAGCACAAAATCTTGAATTTATGATTTAAATTTCAATAAATTAAGTAACTATTTAGTTTAAGGGTTCCAAAGTGCGGCCAGCACAACAATTTTGTGCGGCCTGCAAGTAGTCTGTAGGAATTTAATTTGATTTAGAACAGGGCAGATTCATTCGAGATAATTTAAGGAAAATTTTCCAAGAAACCAACCATCAAAGATTTAAAGATTTGTACGTCTGGCTACCACCTAAAACCCAATGCGAAGATGTCACTTTTTTTTGCCCTGTACTCAAGATTACGGTAAAAATCACATGAGGCAAAGGCCTTTTTTGACAAGAAAACGTTTGCTGCGGTTTGTTCCTCTACAAAATTACCTCAATGAGGCCTGTTCCTCATAAAATTTGGGCACCCCTGATTTACTTAGTTTCATGATGATTCGAAAGTTTCAAAACTTTGATTATAAAAATCATTTTAATAACTAATCTATTTCTTCAAAAATAACAAAACTAAATTAACTTTTATGCTTTCTTTTTTTTTTATTTCTTTCAATACGAAAAACACTCTCAATCAGCTTCAGCAAAATTCAGTTACAATACGTGAAAACAAATAGCCTAAAAAACAGAAATGCACAAATTTTTTACATTCATAAGGTGATGTCTTCACAAAATGAGTTTTTTATACCTTAAACCTCGAGGAGGTAAAATGGTTAATCTGTTTACATGCACTTAGTTCTTGAAAAGGGAATTTTGCTCTTCAAATTGCAATTTCTTCATTTGACTTTAAACTGCTTCGCTATTTACACTGACTCTGATTCACTTTTATTCAACCGTCCTAACAGATCATAAAACTATCACTATTCCTAAAAATAGCGTAGAATATTTGAGTTAAATTTTTTAACAACGTAATCTATACATCATAATACTATACTTCGCGATTTTCCAGAACTAACAAAGTTTAATATTCTTTTTTTCTGCTGTTGAATATCTGTATTTCGTTTGAGCATGAAAATTTTTCAATACTCAATACGTAATAACGCTATATTTGTCGTAGCATTAATCACAGCTCATTGCAAAGAGACATGGTTCCAGTCTTGTTAATCACTTTGCGAGAGTTAAGTGAGAAACGTGACAGCGTGAGCAAGTATGTCAAAAACTTTTTGGTTGGTTGAGATAATTTTGCCATTTCTGCTTTTTTTTATTGTCTGGTGGATATATTTCAATGAGTTCTTTTTTGATAGTTATTGAACAGTATTACTATTTGGTTTTAGTCCAGAAACCTGTAGCTTAAAGCTCGATCATTTCGCAAATCATAAATTGACCTGGTACGTACATAACAATCTTGAAAACTACAGGACTGCATAATATACAGTCTAGGTGCAGTATTACCATTCATATATTTTACCTACAGTATACTTTATGTAGCAGATTGCTCTGTGAAGTACATAATTGCGTGTTATTAAAATCTTGGCGAAACTCTTGAATACAATTTCGCTTAATACTTTTTTCAAGTTGTTTTTACTGCCAAATTTTTAAAATATCATAAATAGTCTGTAGAAAACGATGAACCAGGTATGACGCTAAAAAGTAAAACATAAAATACAAAATCTTCAACTGTTATCCTTTTCTGTTTAAATTCACTAGAAAATGCGGACAGTTTACGGAAAAAATTAAAAATTCCCGCTAATTGTACTAACTTGACATCATAAACTTTGCTAATATTCGTATTTTTGTATAAAGCAATTTTTGCATATGATTTGCATAAAGCAAAGGTTTGAAGATTGTGCATGAATTTCAATTTAATTTTGTTTGGACGATCAAGAAACTATTGTTGAATAAAACATTAAAATGCCACTTGAGTATGCAACACAAGATTGCATCTGTATTGCAAAAAGCATTTGTAAGGGTAGCTAGCAATTGAATATGTTTTTGCTGTAAAGAATTTAACTCCCTACACCACCCAGCGTTTGAAAGTAACACACTATGAGCAATTAAAATAAACTATAGAAGTTTTCGATCCAGCTTGCTTGGGGCTTAAAAATTTCTAAAACTATTTTCTTTGTGAAACAATAATTCAAAACGCTTTGCTGACCAATGAATAAGCTAGCAAAATGCGTTGTTTACAGTAGTAATGCGTAAAAGAGCTAAGGAGAGCTTATGGCTTATTTGCTTTGCACTGCAAGCATTATTTGTTTAAATCTCTAAAAATTTTTACAAGTTTTATTTATTGAGTCCTGCCAATTTTTGCCAGATCAATGTAAAAGATACTTTAGGAATATGGTATCTTTGGACAAGGAAACGTTTGCCTTTGATAACGATTAGATTAAGAAAAGATTGTAACTTTATCGTAGACGAGATTGTTGATGATGACATTCAAAGAATCAAACCCAAACCAAAAAGTACAAGCTGGCAATTTTGAGGAGACGGTCTACACATACTAAAACATTAGATGAAAAATTGTTTCATCGACAGTATCGCAGTAATCTTATTTAAATTTGAATTAGGAGCAATGGCGAAAAAATTCTAAAGTAATTTATAGGGGTAGATCAACTTTTGTGAGGTCAAAGTAGAAGTGAAATATTTTTGCGATCAGAAAAAAACAACATAAGGAAAAAAATAAACACAATAAATTCGTACATGATACAGGGTAATACTTGACTCAAAATTATATTTTGCTTTCGAGTTGTTAAAGTTTTTCGAGCAATGCAGCTGCTTTGTAAAATAGCAAAAAAACTAATTTGCTTTTTATTTTTAATTGCGAAATGAGTAAAAAAAAGCGTGCTAATGTCTGCCATTACGCGCGCTGAGTGAGTTTTCTGTTGTTGTTAGTCTGTGGTTGTGGTATAGGAGTAACAAAAAAAAAAGAAAAAGAAAACAATTATCCATTTTGTGGTAGCGAGAAAAATCAGTAATGTGGTCATATGCCATAAAGCAGGTGCTAATTTAAATTAAGTCTGAGATCCTCATTAGATCTTTTCTTATTTTTCTATTACTTGTATTTTTCTAGTAGACTATGCAGTACAGTAGCTATACAGCTTTTTCTTTTGAACAATTAATTGAATGCGATAAATGATTAATATCTTTGCAGGTAATTGAAACATCACTTTTGAATGGCAATATTCCAAAGGTTCACAATGTCAATAATGAGAAGACAATTCCGCATTTGGAATAAAAGTACTTCCAACATTCATAAATTGGCAAAATCCAGAAAACATGCTTGAGATTCTGCCATATCCGTTTCTCTCTAACCAAGCAGCAAATAAAAATAATTAGATGCTGCAGGGATGCTGCAATCACGAAATATGCACTCCTTTAGATTGTTGTATTGTTGGCAGCGTGGCCGAGCGGGTAAAGGCGTAGTTTTTACAAAGACCCTGGTTCTATGATCTAAGTTCAATCCGAACCCTGGTCACACTGTTTCTTGCTTGGATAAAACACTTTACGCATAGTGGCTTTGAACAAGCAGCAAATTTTCAAGGAAAGACGTTAATCATCAATCGGAAACCCTGGAAGATGGTCAACTCTTAAACAATGAGAACGATTCGTCCAAAATAAAGCGCCACTGTCGCTTCCTCGTAAGTGGAGGATGGATCATCAATCAATCAGTCAATCAATAGTTTATCACAACCTTCTGCGTAAGATACCATAAATATACTGTCCAATTGCGTTTTACTATATTCAGTTTAAGGCAGAATACTGTCCTCTAAATTTGATTTCCTTTTCTACTTTTGAGGTATTATTTAAGCATTTACACTTTTCCAGTATTATTTAATAGAGAAAGGTAGAAGTGTTAGAAGTAGAATAATGTAGTAGTAAAGTTGGGACCTAATGCCAGATATGAAAGGGAAATACAGCCTGTTGATCGAGTAGGTGCTGACACGTTCATCTCGGAAGCATAAATCATTTTTAACCATACCAGATCAAAATTTGCAGGACTGGCAAGAAATCGAAAACATGGATACTGCAAAAAGAGAAACATGCAACTACGGTAAACCCATTCATTCAATATACGAGTGGAGAGCCTTTATTGGACCCGTCTTGCTCTAAAGACAACTTGAAAATAGCTAACCAAAATCAATAGCTTACAGTATATACTCGATATCGAAATGACGCAAAAAGTTAAAGATAAAGAAAACAATGAGGATTTCTAAAACGGAATATCTTAAATTCACGATATTTGCTGATCAAAGAAACACTAAATATTATTAATAAAACCAACTGCATGTTTCTTGCGACTTGTCACTGCTATAACGTCTCTTCGGAAGAAGCTATTTCTCTTGAGCTCATGAAGCAGAGGGGAGTGGGATCAAGTAGTTGGAAGATAGGCCGTATATTGATTTAAATGTTAATTGGACCGAAATAGTAGTAAAAATCTGGCTAGACGTTTAACAAAGATCTCAAGATTTTTGTATTCTACTCTACTGTGCATTACGGTTGTGAACAGTAAGTGTTTTGAGTTATACTTATCACCAGTGGCTAATGCATTATAAAGCATCACCATCAATTTAATTTAGTTTTTTAGATTTAAAAAAAATGAAAAAGGATACTTTCCAACAAAAGTATTAAATTCAAATAATAATTATTTCGCCGTATATTTGTTTCATGAGAAAATAACATCCTATTGATAAAGCGCCAAGTTTTAGTGGTTACCGAAAGTTAACTGACTCCAGTTATAATACCTGAATTGACTATGTGTCATTTTTTTTTGAGAAACCACTATGAGCGATTATTTTTCATTCTGCCAATAAATCGTGATGGCTCAGCCTGATGAAAAGCTTGCAATATAGAATCGCTAAATTAGTTTTCAACCCTTCTCCTATCGTAGCATTTTATTGTTTAATTAGAGGGAGGCGCTTTGTTTTTTGAGTAGCTGGTCAGAATTTTGGGAAGATAAATCGAAAGGAAAAAACATCTAATACAGCTAACATCTAAAGAAGAAGAAAAAACATCTAAATCATTGAATAATAAAAAAACATCTAACATCTAATTTGCAAAATACAAAAATGCAGGGTGATTGCTGGTAAGTAATCAAAAACTTACTGTTGAAAATCAAGTGACACGTCGATTTTGCAGCTGTCCTCGTCTTTTTCAGCACTTTCCGCATCCACGTCGAGTTGTTGAATAAATTCACGATTACCAATAGGTGACGGTCTATTAGAGGTAGTATTCAATTAAGGGGTTGCGCTCTATTTTTCAACTCTTTTCCTGTAAAGGCATTTTATTGGAGGTGGGGCTCAAACAAAGGTGTCATCTCAAATAAAGGTTTTGCGGTAAATTGAACAAATTCGAAGCTGAAATTTCAAGATTTATAGTTTCAAATGAATCGCAATATCGTGACAATTCAAATCTATAAGGTTTTCCGTATCGTCTTCATACAAGCAAATTTTGGAAGCTTTGTAACAAAAATTCTCTAAAATAACACACAAGGTAAAATCAAACTAAGTTGACTTAGTTAATGTTGTAATAATTCATACACTGGCACTTCAAAATTTAACTTCTTGGAAATTACATTATTATTACTGAAATATTTATGAACTTTTGATTGATTATTTCATTGACGTAACATTCTGTCATAGGTGTGTGACGTAAACAAAAAGAATTAAAACTGGACGACACGCTTGAAATAACCAATTGGCTATTCTTCAAGGTAGAGCAAAATCGACAATTTACTTAGTCTTTAGATTTTACTGAACAATTTTGGAAACTTGCTATGCAACTAGGTTCCGCTGAATCAATTTTTGGTGCCAAAAACATTGCATGAAAAAATGGGCATTGTGTGGACGTAAATAATAATAATTGAACTTAAGTCACTTATCTTCTTCATAAGTTTTAATTAACTATTTATCGCTCATTCATACCGTTTTACTATAAGCTTATTTACAGTCAATGAAATTTCTTATCAGTGTTTATAAAAAGCACTTTTTTGTCAAAAAAGTATATGCGCGGTATAGTCATGCAAAGATTGATAGTTTTTGTGAAACAAGTTTTTAGCGTTATGACTTGTCATGGTTGCTCGTCGCAGTTCATTCCACAGAGAGAGGTTTTACATCAGAGTTGCCCTTCTCTTGAATATATTTTACTACAGCTGGCGGACATAACTACCGTAGTCCAGGTGCATAATTTTTATCTTTTAACATTTGAACTGCACCCACGTCATTAGGCTAAAGGAAATGTCTCAAAATGTTCCCTTTTGCAAAAATTGTTATTATTATTCTAAGACGGTATTCCAGTCTGGCAAAATTTTCAAGTCTCCAACTCGTTTAGTTTGCAAGTTATTGATTATCTCGACAAATAATTTGGCAAAGAGAACATTCATTTCATTCATTCATTCATTCATTCATTTTTTTTATTCTTGACCACCTCAATAATAGCAAATGCATGGTAACACAATAATAACACGTAGAGTCAGGAAAGGAAGTAGCGACACAACGTCAGACGTTAACACATGCAGAGGATACTGAAGACAAAAAAGCGATTTTTATTTGCATGGTTGCTACACCTGTCGCACCAGCTTAAGCACATTGTAGGCCTAATCAATCACACTCATCAACATACACGCAGGCACACAAGATGGAAGTAAAACTGACGGCTGGAGTAGTTGTTCGAATGATTGATAAAGAGAAAAGAGAGGTACACTGACCAGTGCAAGGCCAGGCACGGTTACGTAGGTGGTCAATGGGTGGCGCAACCGGCCCAAAACTATGTTTAGCTCAACGGAGCAAGGTGAGGAAAGAAAAACCACCCTGAAAATGAAACCTCACCGGGTCCGGAAACTCTTTCAAGTAGCAGCTGGCAATAGCATCAAGGCAATAGCATCTTTATCTCACTGCTACGTCACAACAGCTGTTTTTTACAATATTGAAAAAAATTTTATGTGAGGCAGATATTGATGCACACAATTCGAGATATAATGCAAATTAAATCAAATCTTTTATTATATTCGATGTATTACGTTGGAGCGAATAACAAGTTCATGGTATCCATCTCCGCGTGGTTGCGCCCTCCAACACAGCTCCTCTCAAAAAAATATTGGAGCGGTTGCGAGCTGTTGGTAACAGTGTGTCCGATTTGATCGGCCAGAGATTTAATCCTCAGACCTCCCGATTCAGAAATGAAAGCGTTAAGTTTAACCAACTGGCATAGCTTGCAAAATCAAAACAAAAAGGCAAGCATTTTGTAATGCAATTAAATGTTTTACAAGAATATAATCTGATTTACGAAGCCAAAGCAAAGGGTTTTTAAACAGCAAAGTGCAAATCAACAAAAATATACATAACAAATATGAAGCTGAAATTCAGGACCCAGCTTCCAATGACGAAATCATTTCGAATTGAAAAATGACTTGCTGTTATCGCATAATATTAGCAAAGCATTCCCGTTTACTTACCTATGCTATAAAAGAACTTATTTGAGACAAACCAATAAAATGACTTTCTAGCTGCCCATCTAACTGAAGGTTGCAAGCGCGTAGCTAGAAATTCGCAATGGGTGGTGGGGCTGTTTCGGAGTCTGAAGGTTTGATGGGTAAAGATTTATGTAATATAAACATAATCGGTGAAAATTTATTTATTCATTAATAAACTGGTAAAGATGCATATTTTGAAGATTTTATCACCAGTGGTGTATTCTCAGTGTATTTAAGGTATGCAGTGAACTGAACACCCTGCCAATCTGACTTACTCAAAAAAATAATAATGCCTTTTTCTAATTTTTTTTTTCAGTTTTTTCTGACCGACTTTTTTTACACCTTGATTAAACTGTTTTTCCTAATCGTTTTATTTTTTCCTTTTTTGGTAACTTTTTTTAAGGAATTTTCATGCCTTTTACAATTGTGCTTTTACCTTTCAATAATTTGATAATTGTGACTTTTTTCGAATATCAGCCTATTTTGACGTATTTTCAAGCGTCACCTTTCGTATCTTCTGCTCCCAGGATTTGTGCTGGAAGAAAAAATGGCGATGTCATCGGCAACGCTTAGCCAATCAGGCGTTGACGTGCAGTCACGTGCTCGCTAATTTAGGTGCGCACTTGGAACTACTGCACTCGTCTTTTGACGTCATCTCGCTTCGTTGAAGATTTTTTTATTCTGTTTATTTAAGAGGTTGAAGAATCAGAATGATTAAAAAGGATTATAGGCTAAAATTACTGATCTGAAACTGAAAAAGTCAGTGGTAGGCAATTAGACACCAAGATAAAATCTTTTGAAAAAAGAAGAAAGGCGTAAAAATGATTTACGAACAAGTTGAGAAGCTGCTAGGCCTAGGCCAAAAACAGCAAAGAGTGAAATATACCTGTTGCTTAAAACCATATTTACTAGGCTATAAGTCTCGAGAACCTCGAAGTAGAGAATCTTAGTGAATTGGTAACTTGCTGTGGCAATTTGCAAGTAGCAGTAGGTGAATCGGTAACCTAATTAAGTATCTTATTAATTAAGCAGCTTTCTGGGACGCCTAAAGTTTAGGCTAGAACTAGATTAAAAATAATCATCGAATGATTTCTTGCTAAACTTTTTCATCCGTCGAAAAGTGACGCATATGCTTCAGTTCCCATCATTCAACAAAGTGCTTGAATGCGCTGTAGGGTTGCAATCAGAACATTTATTCAGGGGGTGTGGGGGCGGAGCCCCCAAGAGTCTGATAAACTTTTACAAAAAGAGAACATCCAATAAAAAGGGTCACTGTACGCCATTGTGTATCACTGGTGATATTTGTAATTTTGGCCTTGGTATGTTCTTCGCTTTGTGTTTATGGTTTTTGATCGATTTTCTCGTACTTACTTACTGCGTAAGTGAATAATACCGTTACGGCCTGGTTTACATAACAAGTGGGTTTGAGCGTCACGTTGGTTTGTTTGATAATAGTTAGTTGACGTTATGACCAGAGGTGGAGTCGAGGACACAAGGCTCGAGGCCAAGGCCAAGGACACAAAAAAATCCGAGGCCTAGGCCAAGGACAGCTTTTCCGAGAACAGACACTCTCGAGGCCAAGGCCAAGGACCAAGGACACAAGCGCAAGTGCTCTCCAAAAAAAAAGGTCTTCACAAAAATTTTTCAAGCGATCTCCACGAAAAAACGTTTTCCAAAAAATTTTTCAAGCGATCTCCACAAAATTTTAACAATTCAAAAAATAGTGCTGTCCTCGAGCCGAGGACAGGCCAATTTTCGAGGATTTGAGGCCTCGAGGCCAAGGACTTGACCTTCGTGGCCAAGGCCAAGGACTTCAAAATGTGTCCTCGAGGACTCCACCTCTGATTATGATGTTAACTCCATTTTTCATTGTAAACCGGTATTTAAGTTTGCTGTGTGTTTTTTCATATAGTTTAATATTTTCAAAATTATTCCAAGCTCGACTGATAGTGAATTCGCGAACTAATATAACTAGCAACTACAGTAGAATGCAACTCGTTGTTACCAATAACCAAGATAGCAAAATCTTTGACGTATGTAAGCAATGTTAAATCACGTAGGGCTGCAAAAAAAAAACGTTTTAAAATACTAAGGTTCCCATAAATGCCATCATCCTCGCACAAAGTTCAGACAAAAAAAAATCAAAAAAGTACTGTCGAATGTTTCGAAGCACTGATGAGTTTTTGACAACAACCACAATCGTCCGATAGTGATGTCCTAGCTGGCTGAACTGTATCAGTGACAAAATTTTGAATTCTTCATTCATTAGCGAAGTTGCCATGATCAAGCAACAGGGTTTTTAAGTCAGGCTGTCACTTACTTCTACTATAATCATACAGTATACCGTACTTAGCTTTGTCCACAACCTTCACTTGTTTTTTGTATAGGCGTAGCCAGGAAGGAACTAGGGGGTCTGCCTCCCCTATTAAAAAGCTACTAATGCTAAAAGGTGACAAAAAAGCCTTGTCTCTTCAGTTTCAGCTTCCTTTATCATCTTCGCCTACAACAGCACACGCGTGCAACGATACTTAGCAATAATATTGACAACTATAAGGGGGCAGGCCCCCTCAATTCAATTTTCGCCAACCAATTTAAATGCATAACTCTAGTAAAGTTAAGGATTTTTGTTCTAAAAGTTGCTACTTATGGCCTTTATCTTACCTTTTTATAAAAGTAATGCAATTACCAGGGCCGGATTTCCCATAGGGCACAGTGCCGGGCCCCCAGCTCAAATACTAAGATTTTTGTTTGTCTCTTTACCTATATTTGGCAGGAAGATGTTGCAAAAATCCCCAAAGTACCTGCAGCCCCACGTAATGTAAATCCGACCTGGGAATAACATGGTTAGCAGGCCTAATCATCTTTTGTACTGTTTTTCAATAATAAGTCACCCCCACCTCGCCAGTTTTTACGCCAAAAAATACTTTCGAAAAAAAAAAAATTAGCGAGGGAAAATGCCCATTGAACAAATTATTTAATATGAATTGAGGGGACCTGGGCCCCCTGGCCGTACATGTACTCCTGTAAATAGTTAATTTTATGAGAAAAACAAAAATCTCTAAGAAAAACCTTTGAGTGAATTATTATTTACTACTATAATATTGCAGGAGGCAATGTATGTTACTTCCGCCTACCTGGGCCAAATCACTTTCAAAATTTATCACCAAAATGCAAGATTTTTAACGTGGTTTGGGCTTAAATTGCAAGTAAAACGAGAATTGAACAATCGAATCTTTTTCAATTGGCTTTCAAATTAGCGATGTAGTCAAGACCCTGATGGTCGAGACCGAGACCAAGACCGAGACTTGCAAAAAATTCGAGTCCAAGACCCAAGACCAAGACTTGAAAAAATTTTCGAGACCGAGATCGAGACTTGGTGAGTTTGTTCGAGACCGAGACGAGACTTCGAGACCCGAATTTTTGAAGCAAAACTTATTCGTATTGACTATTGACAACCCTTTTCATATTTTTTCTTTAAACAAACGGCCAATCGCAATACAGAAGAACGACCATAAACCAAAAAACGAACTTGGACCACGTGCTATTCACAAGCACATGAAGAGATGCCCAACGAATTAACTCAAACTAAACACAACTGTCACTCGTATTACTAAGATATTCTAACAATATGTATTACAAAGATATTCATATAAAATGCATATTCAATTTGTTTACGTTTCATTACCAAACTGCTCGTGGACCAATCTAGAGTAATTCGATTTCGAAGCGAGTTGCTAAATCAAAATAAAATCTTTCATAAACTCGCGGTTTAGTGCATAAGCATTGAGCAACATTGCACCAAAGAAACATCGCAGGGGGGCGAGACGTTTACGACACTGCGTCCGATTTCGACCGGACCAAGAATCGAAACGCAGACCTCACGCTCCGATGGCGGTATCTTTAACTACTAACGCTGACCGGTCGTTTAAATCTAAAATAAAGCGGGCTTGCTAAAGCAGTTGCATTCAGGTAGTTATTTTAATGACAAGAAGGCTGTGGTGGAATGTGCGATTGTATTTTTATAAACAAGATATCAAGACGAATGATTCAGTAACCTAGTTGTCCGAGTACACAGCAAACACCGTAATGTATAACAAATACTTGAGTTACGGTATTATTTCTTATCAAGACTTTATTTCTCCAGCACCTCCCTGAAAATCTTTTGGGGTCACGCGTCTTCCCCATTCGGTGGCCCATGTTTATACCTCAAGCTATTTTAATCTTCACTGGACCTAATTGTTACTCCTAATGTTTGATATTTACAAAAAAGCAGTGGTAAAGTAGACTTAAGTTCATCATTCTGAGTCTGCAATCTTAACTGTATCATACTACGAAAGATCTGTTCAACAGAATGAGACTGCAAACAATCACTTTGAGGTGTGAGCTGTCCTGATTAACCTTTCTTGACCAAACCTAATCCCACTGCCATGCTACTACCTCAAACTCGGTCCACGTGCAAGGAACCTGAACGAGAAATAGGTTTAGAGCATTCACTACCAGAAAGCAAAAACGTAGACAGCGGCAATTAGCACCTTCAACAAAGATCAACATCAAATAATACCGCTTAAGCGGCTTCTTCCCCTCCAGACAGTTTTACATCACACCTTTCATAAGTAAATAAGAAAGATAACAATGAATAACAGGTCAAGTAGTTTTCTCTCACGGCTGTACCTGAGTTTTTTCGAACCTCAAGTATCTCCCACTGAGTAGCCAATTATCAAAAATTGAGATTTATTGCAAAACTTTGTTTCTCACGATCTCAGTTTAAAAACATTGACGAAATAGATGAAAATTGACCGAAATGAATAAATAAAGGAGATTGTTGGAAAGCAGTTAAAAACGTGTTAGGACCTAGAAAGTCAATCGAATCTTTGTTTGCGTTGCTTGCATTAAATAATTAAATTCAAAATTTCACTCTTACGCCTAACCAAGATTTTGAGTCTCGAGACTTCTCACATTTCGAGACCATGACTTTTCAAGACCAAGACCCGAGATCTTGACTTGAAGTTCAAGTCCGAGGCGAGACCGAAACGAGACTTTCAAAAATGTGTCTCGAGACAGTCTTGAGACCCGAGACCGGTCTTGAGAACTCCATCACTGTTTCAAATGTTAAAAATCTAGCTTTTCCATATGGCTTGGAACACGCAAAATGTGATCCAGTGGCATTAAAATAGCTTTTTTTTTCACAAAGTTACAAAAACTCCCCCACGTCGGCGGGCTTCGCCCTCAGACCCACCTAGCCTCCGGTGGCTGGGGAGTCTGCCCCCAGAACCCCGTCTGTGATGCGTTTAGGTTACACTACTTTACTCAATACGTTTCCCAAGTTAGGCATTTGTACTTTTTAACTACTGGTCTAAGCCATCTTCCTTTAGCAAAATTCTGCTTAAGTGCCAAAACAGGCCACGGCTTCTGATCTTCTATTTTACAATATCGTTGTCCCACAAAACGTTCTTCTTTTGAAAATTTCTGATGACGTCATTGCATGTGACTTGTCATTTGGGCCCCCCAATCAAAAATCCTGGCTACGCCTATGTTTTTTTTTGGTTAATTTTCAGTATTTTTCCTGGTCCACAATCCACATGTGATTTATTGTGTCGGCCGTGTGGCCAAGACTCAAGAGTAAAGGCGTCATTTTTTCGACTACACTGATCTCATGATATGGGTTCAACCCGCACCCTGATCACTTTGTTGTGTCCTTGGAGAAGATGCTTTGCGATGATTATCTCTGCTTGATGACATCGAACAAGCCTGAAATTCGAAAAAATCCACGCGAACATTGGAGCACTGGAAATTTCAAAGCAGGTGCGGATTCCTTCAAACATGAAACAGTTACTGCTATAAAAAGTGTGCGAATCGTATAATAGTTAGCGACTGAGGCAGACCGTTGACCGGAGGTTAACTACGCACTACAATAACAATTACTGCCACACTATGTTTAGCAAAAATTTTGTAAATAGCAATTCCAGTTCAATATTTTCCGACTGATAATCACGCCCGAGTAATTCTTTCATAATAAACGCATTGTAGTGCTTCGTCCTCGGTTTGGTAAATTCGTAATTTCTTATTGCGTAATAGATGCTATTACAGGCTTACTGCATGGCGTACTATTGCAGATATTACTGATTTTCGCATTGATTTTTCATTTGTGATCTATAATGATAGGTGGCAACCGGGGCTTGGTAAAAAAAAAAAAAAAAAAAACTATATTGTTTTATTTGTTTTCAATTTTCGCTTTTATGTACGTACATTCACAACCAACAAAAATTATGTTTGCAGACTCAAATTATAAAAACGGAAAGCAAATTCTCTAACCAACAGACTTTGCAAGCAACAATCCGATTAGCTGACCACTTGGTAAATGAGTTTATACTGGATTTGTTTGTGATCATAAATAACTAAGATATCTAAATTCACTGATGTCGTTGGCAAATTTTTATCATTTCTAATTTACTGCAGTTTTGTAACGGCTTCATCGCATACAAACAAGATTGCTGGTTCTGGATGCGAGGACAACAGGAGTACAATAGCTTGGATGATTTTGATCAAAGATGAGAACCGGCAAATAAAATTTCTACCCTTGGGATTATACTATTTCTTTTTTACTGTTCTTCTAAACTTATTCAGCTCTATTCCTAGTAACAACCAAAGTTTGCAACAATGTGTTACAGAGCTACCTCTGAAATAAAATCTGAAATATTATCACGATAATATCGTTACGATTGAGAATTAGACAGTCTTTGTCGAATGATACGAATAGTGATAAAAAGAATGGTATTTCAATCAGTATAACCATTAATTGCAATTACAATGTAGGAAACAATTTTAATTTTCACGTTTACTTCTGAAATCATTTGTGATAACACACTAGAAGGTAAGCCCATTGGGTACTACATAAGATTTTGGAAAACCTAATGATGAGCAATGACCAAATTAATTTAGGGTTTCTTATATAAACTTCATAAAAACCGCAGAATTTTTGAATTTTTGAGAAAAGAATACTCTCCAATATTAGATCTCGTGATCTTTTGCAAAGTAAGCAAAAAAAAAACAAAAAACTAATCCGACGGCTAAACCTATTACAGTACTCAAAATTGTCCAAACTGGACCAAGAATCCGAGTATCAAATTACAACAATTCCTTTTTTTCTTATGATTCAAAAGTCCGTAAAAAATGGTACAAAAAATAGTTTGAAAAATTAATATTCACTACACTCCGTCGGACACATTTTAAAAGTTTTTTTCGTAAGTTTGAAGTAATTACATTTTTATTTACCAAGTTGTCAACAGACAGCGCAAAAATTGTACATTTTTCGAGGAAAGGCTGTCGTTTGCCCACCTGTCTACCACACATATTGAGAGCTTCACACTGCCCATTTTATTGCTATTATCTATCCGGGAAGCTGGAAGTGAATACAAACTTTTTTCAAGTTTTGGTTTGACCAGACCGATAATCAAACCCAAATCTACTGTATCAGCAGCAGACGCTTTATCCACTCGACTATTGATAAAAAATGTCAAAATTGGTCAGACAAACAGTGTTGTTATGTACAAAATGCTACGCTGTACTTTTCATTAGGTTTAGCAAGAGTAGCAACAAATGCAATTTTTGCATTGCCAGGCCTACTACGAAAGATCTGTTCAACAGAATGAGACTGCAAACAATCACTTTGAGGTGTGAGCTGTCCTGATTAACCTTTCTTGACCAAACCTAATCCCACTGCCATGCTACTACCTCAAACTCGGTCCACGTGCAAGGAACCTGAACGAGAAATAGGTTTAGAGCATTCACTACCAGAAAGCAAAAACGTAGACAGCGGCAATTAGCACCTTCAACAAAGATCAACATCAAATAATACCGCTTAAGCGGCTTCTTCCCCTCCAGACAGTTTTACATCACACCTTTCATAAGTAAATAAGAAAGATAACAATGAATAACAGGTCAAGTAGTTTTCTCTCACGGCTGTACCTGAGTTTTTTCGAACCTCAAGTATCTCCCACTGAGTAGCCAATTATCAAAAATTGAGATTTATTGCAAAACTTTGTTTCTCACGATCTCAGTTTAAAAACATTGACGAAATAGATGAAAATTGACCGAAATGAATAAATAAAGGAGATTGTTGGAAAGCAGTTAAAAACGTGTTAGGACCTAGAAAGTCAATCGAATCTTTGTTTGCGTTGCTTGCATTAAATAATTAAATTCAAAATTTCACTCTTACGCCTAACCAAGATTTTGAGTCTCGAGACTTCTCACATTTCGAGACCATGACTTTTCAAGACCAAGACCCGAGATCTTGACTTGAAGTTCAAGTCCGAGGCGAGACCGAAACGAGACTTTCAAAAATGTGTCTCGAGACAGTCTTGAGACCCGAGACCGGTCTTGAGAACTCCATCACTGTTTCAAATGTTAAAAATCTAGCTTTTCCATATGGCTTGGAACACGCAAAATGTGATCCAGTGGCATTAAAATAGCTTTTTTTTTCACAAAGTTACAAAAACTCCCCCACGTCGGCGGGCTTCGCCCTCAGACCCACCTAGCCTCCGGTGGCTGGGGAGTCTGCCCCCAGAACCCCGTCTGTGATGCGTTTAGGTTACACTACTTTACTCAATACGTTTCCCAAGTTAGGCATTTGTACTTTTTAACTACTGGTCTAAGCCATCTTCCTTTAGCAAAATTCTGCTTAAGTGCCAAAACAGGCCACGGCTTCTGATCTTCTATTTTACAATATCGTTGTCCCACAAAACGTTCTTCTTTTGAAAATTTCTGATGACGTCATTGCATGTGACTTGTCATTTGGGCCCCCCAATCAAAAATCCTGGCTACGCCTATGTTTTTTTTTGGTTAATTTTCAGTATTTTTCCTGGTCCACAATCCACATGTGATTTATTGTGTCGGCCGTGTGGCCAAGACTCAAGAGTAAAGGCGTCATTTTTTCGACTACACTGATCTCATGATATGGGTTCAACCCGCACCCTGATCACTTTGTTGTGTCCTTGGAGAAGATGCTTTGCGATGATTATCTCTGCTTGATGACATCGAACAAGCCTGAAATTCGAAAAAATCCACGCGAACATTGGAGCACTGGAAATTTCAAAGCAGGTGCGGATTCCTTCAAACATGAAACAGTTACTGCTATAAAAAGTGTGCGAATCGTATAATAGTTAGCGACTGAGGCAGACCGTTGACCGGAGGTTAACTACGCACTACAATAACAATTACTGCCACACTATATTTAGCAAAAATTTTGTAAATAGCAATTCCAGTTCAATATTTTCCGACTGATAATCACGCCCGAGTAATTCTTTCATAATAAACGCATTGTAGTGCTTCGTCCTCGGTTTGGTAAATTCGTAATTTCTTATTGCGTAATAGATGCTATTACAGGCTTACTGCATGGCGTACTATTGCAGATATTACTGATTTTCGCATTGATTTTTCATTTGTGATCTATAATGATAGGTGGCAACCGGGGCTTGGTAAAAAAAAAAAAAAAAAAAACTATATTGTTTTATTTGTTTTCAATTTTCGCTTTTATGTACGTACATTCACAACCAACAAAAATTATGTTTGCAGACTCAAATTATAAAAACGGAAAGCAAATTCTCTAACCAACAGACTTTGCAAGCAACAATCCGATTAGCTGACCACTTGGTAAATGAGTTTATACTGGATTTGTTTGTGATCATAAATAACTAAGATATCTAAATTCACTGATGTCGTTGGCAAATTTTTATCATTTCTAATTTACTGCAGTTTTGTAACGGCTTCATCGCATACAAACAAGATTGCTGGTTCTGGATGCGAGGACAACAGGAGTACAATAGCTTGGATGATTTTGATCAAAGATGAGAACCGGCAAATAAAATTTCTACCCTTGGGATTATACTATTTCTTTTTTACTGTTCTTCTAAACTTATTCAGCTCTATTCCTAGTAACAACCAAAGTTTGCAACAATGTGTTACAGAGCTACCTCTGAAATAAAATCTGAAATATTATCACGATAATATCGTTACGATTGAGAATTAGACAGTCTTTGTCGAATGATACGAATAGTGATAAAAAGAATGGTATTTCAATCAGTATAACCATTAATTGCAATTACAATGTAGGAAACAATTTTAATTTTCACGTTTACTTCTGAAATCATTTGTGATAACACACTAGAAGGTAAGCCCATTGGGTACTACATAAGATTTTGGAAAACCTAATGATGAGCAATGACCAAATTAATTTAGGGTTTCTTATATAAACTTCATAAAAACCGCAGAATTTTTGAATTTTTGAGAAAAGAATACTCTCCAATATTAGATCTCGTGATCTTTTGCAAAGTAAGCAAAAAAAAAACAAAAAACTAATCCGACGGCTAAACCTATTACAGTACTCAAAATTGTCCAAACTGGACCAAGAATCCGAGTATCAAATTACAACAATTCCTTTTTTTCTTATGATTCAAAAGTCCGTAAAAAATGGTACAAAAAATAGTTTGAAAAATTAATATTCACTACACTCCGTCGGACACATTTTAAAAGTTTTTTTCGTAAGTTTGAAGTAATTACATTTTTATTTACCAAGTTGTCAACAGACAGCGCAAAAATTGTACATTTTTCGAGGAAAGGCTGTCGTTTGCCCACCTGTCTACCACACATATTGAGAGCTTCACACTGCCCATTTTATTGCTATTATCTATCCGGGAAGCTGGAAGTGAATACAAACTTTTTTCAAGTTTTGGTTTGACCAGACCGATAATCAAACCCAAATCTACTGTATCAGCAGCAGACGCTTTATCCACTCGACTATTGATAAAAAATGTCAAAATTGGTAAGACAAACAGTGTTGTTATGTACAAAATGCTACGCTGTACTTTTCATTAGGTTTAGCAAGAGTAGCAACAAATGCAATTTTTGCATTGCCAGGCCTACCAGACTGAGAATGAAACCCACAGCACGAGTTTTGCAAGTGAAAACTCTTACTATATTATATTAGACTATACGAATCTTCAGCATATTAAAAATTACATCAAAGTTTAACCAAGTTTATTGACGTTTGTTACAGCTATGTCATATACATTTACTATCAAAATGTAAATGAGAAAAATTAGTGGTTTGATGCTAGTTCTTTCATAAATTTTGTACAAAAAATACCATATTTTGTAGTGTTTAGCAAAAGGAACTAGAACAGTAACAAATATTCAGCTTGCAATTAATTCACGCAACAAACTAATAATTAAGATATTTTAGCACAATAGAAATAATCTTTTAGTTTAGTCCGTATTTATCTCTGAGTTACTGAACAAAACCCCAGTTGCGATGCCGCGTCACGGCAATCAAACGCTTATTAACATTATGCAGATGAAAAGCGAATCGATCGCTTCTGATAGTCCTTGACTTAATTTGAAATTAATTAAAGATCAAGGTTGCAAATATAATGACAAAAAGTTCAGACTTTTTTTCAGAAAATTGAGCTTCTCGTGGAGCAAAAATGGATTTTTTATCTTTTGTAATTCGGGAGTTATTAACGTTTGAATGTGCTGTGTCGAATCGATCCCTCCCTGAGCCATCAATCAAAAAATTTTGCCTGGTCCGAATAGGGTTAAAGTTACGCGAAGCAATTGTCATGCAACGGGTATTTTTTGTCTGCTTTTAGTAATGTTTTCTGTGAATTTTGATATTTGTTCGACTGTTTTCGTAATATACCTTTTAAATGGTGTTCCCTTTTCAATTTTTGTTTTACTCCTTTGCACAATATTATAAAAATAAGTACCACAGTTGATTTTTGTCTAGAGGGGCAAGATTTTTCAAAAGTTTCAAGAAAAAAGTTACGTTATCGTTTTAAAAATGGTCAACTATTTAGCTACCGCAGGCTCGAATTCACAAAAGGCTATAAGGAAACATCCATATAATTGGGATTTGCGCTTTCCAGGGAGAAAATTTCAGCAAAAGTAAAGACAAGATAAAGTCGCGGAATCATGAGCAGAAATCAAGACTGAAGCTTTGTCAATCAATAATCGTGGGCTTTATAAGCACTACAATTACAAATTAGCATTTTGCTCATTCTGAGGCTAAACAGAATCATTTTGCCCATTCTGTGGTTAAACAACATCTCATTGTTAACATAAAAGCGTATAGTGACAAGCACCTCCAGCGTTAGAAAGTTTGTCGCAAAAGTCCTTTAATTATTAGCACTTTCAAAATATATAATTGGGACGTTGATAAGCTACTTTCCAAATAAATTGAAACACAGCATTTCATAAAAACAATCATAAATTGACTACAGATTTGAGCGGCTGTAGGCCGGCCTTCCGTACCAAAATCATAACTTTTAATAAGATGTCGACCAAACTAACTTGAAGTTTGTGCTTCCAAGTCATATTAAAAGTTGATTTATATTTCCAAAAATGATAGCACCACTGACTGAACTTGTTCCCAGACCCCGACGTAAAACTCAAACTTTCAGTTAATGTAATTCCAAAAAAATTACTGCATTCAAAGTTAGTTTAAATTTGCAAAATTTTGGCGCGGCCGGAGACCTTGCCCCCAGACCTCTGTATCGACAACATAGCGATGAATACCTGATTTAATTTATTTTAAAAATGTGCCTTCCTAAAATCTAAATGCCTCTTCCTGATTTCGTTCATGGCTTGGGACTTGCTAAACGAGTGTAGATTTGTCCAAAAGAACAAGGGCTATTGTCGCTTTCTCTTAACACTTGAAGATCAAGATGTAAACAATCAAACTATAAGATGGCGTGAGCATTCATAAATTTTCAAGACAAACCATATTTATTATGTGAAGTCAATTTTTTAAATCAAGCACTGCCAGTTACATGTCTTAGCAGAATAAAATAAGAATAGTTGAATAAGAATCATAACATAAATATACATTGTAACACCTAAATAAGTCGATGGTGGCCTGTGCATAAAGACAAAGTAGTTTTCTTTTACTTTTTAATGCTATAAATTGTGTCGGAAAGAAGCTGCATGAAAATCTATTGGTTTTTAAGCCAAGAAGTTGCTCACTTTGAGACAACTAACTACTGCGGGTTTAGTTTTCATATTATTTAGTCTCTAGACTCAGGCAGTGCGTTCCAAAGATTTTGCTGTGTATGGGGCACCGTTTGGAAAATTATTATTTATTTTGTAACACCGCTTTTTTGAGCTTATTTACAATGAAAGTTGTCCAATATAATAGGCATACGACAAAACACACTCTAAGTTGGAACAAAAAAAGCCCACAAAATATAATATCGTAAATTTCCGATATATACGGAAGTTTCCAACATATATAAGACAAAATACACTCTAAGTTGGAACAAAAACAGCCTGCAAAATATATCGTAAATTTCCAATGTATATCGGAAGTTTCCGATATATATACGACAAAATACACTCTAGGTTGGAACAAAAAGCGCCTACAAAATATGTCGGAAATTTTCAATATGGTTCATATGAGCCAAGTTGGAAATCTAGCAGAGGTATCCCGTGACTTTCGTGACATAACCTCGTGAGCAAATCATATGGCGGGAAATCTGAAGTTTTGAATACAAAGGTAACCGCAAGCATGTCAACTATGTTCTGTTGTTGTGGAAGCTCTGGAAGATTTGGCATCGTTGACATGCTTGCGGTTACCTTTGTATTCTAGACTTCAGGTTTCCCGCGATTTGCTTGGCTCGCGAGATTATGTCACGAAAGTCACGTGATACTTCTGCTAGATTTCCGACTTGGCTCATATGAACCATACAGAAAATTTCCGACATATTTTGTGGGCGCTTTTTGTTCCAACCTAGAGTGTATTTTGTTGTATATATAGGAAACTTCCGATATCGGAAACTTATATCGGAAATATCTGATATAATTATATTCTGATATCGGAAACTTATGTTGGAAAGATATTCGGAAACTTCCGATATATATTGGAAATTTACGATATATTTTGCAGGCTGTTTTTGTTCCAATTTAGAGTGTAATATTTGTCGTGTATATATATAGGAAATTTACGATATATTTTGTGGGCTTTTTTTGTTCCAACTTAGAGTGTGTTTTATCGTATGTCTACATATCGAACAAATTTCAGTGTAAACAAGCTCAAAAAAGCGGTGTTACAAAATAAATAATATTTTTTCAAACGAAGCCCCATAGCTGGGTTCAATTTGGTAGAAAGCTACTGGAAATATACACGGGCGGCACATTTGCGCACTAACTAACTCCTAAACAAAAACGATATGGAACCACCAAATTTGGCAGGCGGGGTGGTGTTCACGAATTTTTTTGGGAAAAACCAGGTGCGTCATTCTAGTGACATCACGGTCATATTCTGGAAAAATGACCTCATTTTTGAGGTGACGTCACAAGCGGTTTAAATTTTGTACATAAAGCCTAAGTTAAAGCAATTACGCCACAGAAACATCTTATGACGTCATTAAGTTAAATTGTGGTCAAAAAAAGCTCAAATTTTTTTTTAGCTTCAAATTTGAAAAATTAGATTGGTTTGAGGAAACAAAATTTCCAGTTCTCGAAGTATTACTGATTTGGTTATTTTTCTGATTCTACGTTTGTTTCTAAATAGATTTTTTCAACTCTTGTGGAAAGAACAAAAACACAACCGTATAAAAAACTAACACAAAAACAAGCCTGAGTTTTAACACTAAAAACAGGGCGCAGGATATCCATAAATTTGCGTTATGACGGGAAGAAACTCGAACCTTTAGACCCATTAAACACTGGGCGTATTGCCAGTTCATGTTAAACAAAAATTAAATACGTCCGGCATGAAAACTCACATGGTACAAAATGCAGCAGGGCAATAATAAACAAAGGACGCACAAACATTTTTGCTATTTTACGCCCAATGTAGTCCTTGTCTTTATCTTGAAAGTCTTTATGGTTTGACTGTAGAATGTTAAAATGTACACAAACTCAAACACAAACTATCAGCGGTGCAACCAGGAGGGTTAGAGGCTTCAGCCCCCATTATTTAGTCAAGTTATTGGGAGCATTTAACCCACAAATACAAGCGTTGAAAAGTACTTTAGACTTGACTAGTAAGTAAGTGCGTGCTAAAGAGGCTGGAAAAAAATTTAAATGACTTTTAAGTTTTACCAATTTACTTCTTTCATATAGCTCTAAAAAACGTGCAAAATGGGTTTTCAATCTCGTTCAAAGGGCTAGTTTTTGCAGTAGATCACAAAACTCGCATCGACCCACCATTTTTCTCAGCACGCAGCCTAAATGGTACTTTTTTTGAACAACAAACTTCGATCAAATTTTAGGTCAAGTATCAAACTATTAACTTTTGTTTTATGCCCCCCCCCCCCCCCCAACAACCTTAGCAAAACGGTTATGCATCTGGAAACTATACAAAAACTGCTAAACAGTTATCTCTTTCTCACATAGAGCACGTTGACGAATACTACACGTGGAATCGTTCAATGTGTCATAAGGAACGAGAGGTTCATGCATCTCCGCGCAATCTTCGGTGGTAAATGCGTTGTCTGGCTGGCCATGTCCCCAATTGCTATTTTCTTGAGTGGATTGGACTCCGTCAATCCAAACAAATGTTCCTTCATTCTGAAGATCTATCATTCCAACCCATGTTTGATGGGGAACAACAATCGCGGCAAGTATAGCACTACACAACAAAAGGACAATAGGCCTATGGCATTAAACATATACTAACAGTGCAGTAGATGAGATTTCAAAGAAACGTCAGATAATTGCTTACTGCACCCGCAAAAGTTGCTGATAAATGATAACTTTACTTTGGGCTCAAACTTGATTACGGTTATGCACTTAATTCTTAATACCTTGTTAGATTTATACGTGAAGATTCTTTATAAAAAGGTAAAAAATATTTTAAGCATTTTAAATTTTCAAACGCGAAGAAAAAGACCTTTAACTTAATATTTTTCTGGGTCAGATGACAAAAACTTCTAATTTTTTTTTTTAATTTAGCTTGTTTATGAGTCATTTTTAGTTATTGTTGATTTCAGCGTAAATTTAATTTTGCTAGATCAACTGGAATAAGTTTTAAACTCTTAGCGAAGTTCTTTTCACGTAACAAAAGAACGCATAAGTTAGGTTTTAAAACTTGTTAGAGACTTTCTTTGTAAATTTTCCGTTGAATAACAAAACATAAAACTTTGCTAAGCTAGCATTAAAAACATTGAAGTTCTAACGCATTGATTTTGTTAAATTTTACTTCCACTAAAAGTGGGGACCAGATCTAAAAAGCTACTTAACATTATTTCTTTGATTATAGGAGCTTGAATGAATTTGCATTCTTGAAAACGCTATAAACCGGTGGGAGCAAACTTCCGAAAGGGTGAATCAAATCAAGATGGTAAAAAAATGGAGGTTGTTTAGACTAAAGGATGGTTCGTCAGATGTTATAGACACCCGGTTCCGTTGCTTGTCTTAACGCGTAAGTTGTTCAAAATGTCAAATGTCGTTCGTTTAATTAAATAAGTTAGTTTGTTAATAAAAGTACCAAAATGCAACTCAAACTAAAAGGATGATTTGTTGAATCGTTTGATGAAATTATTTAAAACAATTTTTCTAATCCTATCTATAATAGTTTGTGTAGGTAAATACTCGATAATAGAAGGACTTCAAACAATAAACTGAAAAAGTTTGGCAGTTATTTTTGAAAATAATTTTTGCCAAAAGTTGCTTTGCGATTTACTTTTTTTGATTGAGAATCTTTTTATTGCTTTACATACAAAAGCTGAAAAACGCTCGAACCATAGCCACCACTATAATACCACAGACAAATTTCTGGTTTTACTGTTTTGCTTTAATAATTATTTCTTTAAAAAGAGCTTGAAATCAGTGAAATATTACACCTTCTGAAAGTCAAATTTCGAATTCCAGCATGAGCCAAGTCTGCTCCGACCGCTTGGCAAAGTTCTCTACTCTGTTGCCAATTTTGTGATCTACTGGTTTGCAAATATTGGTAGCAATTTCCAGGAGTATACCAACCCGGTTCTGCAAATACAGTTGATATAAAAGGTTTAAATGACCGTGGTTTTCAATGGTACAAAATATAAAACGCAAAAAAAATTATGCTTAGACCGATCAGTTGAACATGGTCTTCACAATAAACGTCTGGCAGGCTTGATGGTAGCGCAACACTATAGCATAGGTTTACACCCACGATTAATCTTTTTAGGATTTTAATTTATGTGTCTATAATAGCTTGCAGTATGTAGCTGAAGTCTTAAATGTTTTTACCGGGGCATTAAGGTTTCTGAAACAATTTTTATATTTCACATAAACACTCCGAAAAATGTTTATATCAGCACACTTAGGCACTGAGCACTTGAACAGTCTTTGGGTTTCTCAGAAATTTTACCAGACTTAAAATAAACAGTCGACTAATCTATACCACCATTTTCACTGTACAAAATAAGGCTACTTTAAAAACAAAAGATAAACTTTGCATAAAACAAGAAAAAGAGATTTTGAAAATCAAAATCCTTTGCATGGCTATTAATCTACGGTAATTAGAAATATACAGCGATATTGATGTTCAATTGTAATTGAATTCAATTGTAATTGTAATTACATTTTGTTTGTTAAATTACCTTAATCAGAAGACAGTGAAGAGATCTGTTGTTATGCGAGTAAAGCTGCCACCTGCCCACTTGTCTAGTGTCTACCATGCACACTCGGTAGAGGTTTTGCACTATCCTTTTTTATTGATGAACTTCAAGCAGGGAAGCTCTGAATACCAATTTTTATAGCCTTTGATTTGACCCGACCGAAATCGAACCCAATCATAGGCATAGCCAAAAGAGACCCAGGGGTCCCGCTTTCCTTCAACTGAAATGCTATCAAGGATAAAAATGTGACAAAAAAATTCTATTCTTTTTTCAGTTTCAGTTTTTTTAGCTGCTTTGCTTACAACAGTACACGCGTACAACAGTAATTAACAATAACATTGATCTATGGAGCCCGGGCTCCCTTAATTCAATTTTTGCCAACCAATTTAAATGTATAACCTGAGTGAAATTAGGGTTTTTATCCTAAAAGTTGCTACCTCAGGCTCTCATCTAAGCTTTTATATCAACGTAATGCAATAACCGGGCCGGATTTACCATATGGCACAGTACCAGTTAGGGGGCCCGCGCTCAGATGAAAAGACTTTTTTTGGTTTAAACCTATGTTTGGTAGGAAGATGTTGCCAAAATCCGCAAAGTGTCAGGGGCCCCGAGCAATGTTAATCCGGCCCGGGCAATAACATGGTTATAGTAGGCGTAACTTCCTTTTGTACCATTTTTTCAATAACAATTCGCCTCCACCTTGCCAATTTTACGCGAGAAAATACTTTTAAAAAGTATATTAGCTAGAAGAAATGCTCATTGAACAAATTATTGAATTTGAATTGAGAGAACCTGGGCCTCCTAGCCGTACATGTATTATTTTCATGACAAAACAAAAATCTCTAACAAAAATCTTGGAGTGGATTATTATTTACTGCTAAAATATTGCTGGAGGCAATGCACCTAACTTCTCCCTACATGGGCCTAATCACTTAAAAAAATTTAACCCCAAAATGCAAGATTTTAAACGTGTTTTGAAATTAAATTGTAAGTAAAAAGAGAATTGAGTAATTTAATTTTTTCAATTGGCTTTTAAATGTTAAAAATCTATTTCTTACAAGTGCTTCAAAACACGTGCGAAATGTGATCCAATGGCACTGAAATACCTTCTTTTTTTTTCGAAAAAGTTACAAAAAATCGCTTTGCCAAGCCCTCGTCTGCGACACGTTTGAGTTGCACTAGTTTATTTAACACCCATCCCATTTTAGACATTTGTGCTATTTAACTTTAGGTTTAAGCTTTCCCTGGAGCAAAATCCTGGTTTCGTGCCGAACCAGACCACGGCTTCTGATCTTCTATTCTATGATATCTTTGCCCCACGAAAAAATTCCTCTTTCGAAAATTTCTGATGACGTCATTGTATGTGATTTGTGGTTTACTCCCCCTAATCAAAAATCCAGGCTAAGCTTATAAACCCAAGTCTATTGTTTCAGTAGTGACGCTCTATCCAATTGACCACGGATAAGAAGGAATTGCGTTTCTGTGCATTTCTACAAGAATCAATAAATAGGAGATTTACGATAGAAACGGATAAAAATATGCTGGCAGATAATGTCGGTTAAGTATAAAGACATGTTGAAGTACAGTAGTGCGCGAATTAATTGGGACAAAACGAAAAGTGAAGCAAAATTAGGAAAATTCTCAAAAACGCGTCTTTAATCCAAATTATATCAACTCTAGCACGTTCAATAGTTGATATGGCCTCCTTTTGCCGTTATGAGCATTAAAATTAGTGTTGGCATGGAATCAACTACGGTTGAGCAAATATCTTTAATTTCTTCATCATGGTACCAAATTCGTATTTGGGCTTCTATGAGTTTGGTTTTAGTTGAGCAGTCACATGCTTCAAGACACTTTTTTATGATAACCCGCAAGTTTTCGATGGGGTTTAGGTTTGGGGAGTTGCCAGGCCAGTCTAGCAAAGTTAATTTCGACTTTCAAAAAAATGTTTGCATTTTTTTTTGAAGTATGGTATGGTGCAAGTGCATTGTCCTGCTGAAAAATACCATTTTCATCTGAGAATGATTTTTGCATTGTTGGAACCGAGTTTTTTGCAAAATTTCCAGGTATGTAGTTGAATTCATCATTCCTTCACTAGGACATAATCTTCCGCTATAATTAAGAGTGAAGCAAACCCAAAACATTTTCTTTGGGGGGTTTTCGGAGCCTGTAGAATATGAAAGGTATTGAGGGGTTCTCCAATACTTCGTCTTACATATTGAGATTTGTGTCCATGCACTTCAAAAT
This sequence comes from Trididemnum nubilum, assembly GCA_963965965.1. Taxonomy (NCBI): domain Eukaryota; kingdom Metazoa; phylum Chordata; class Ascidiacea; order Aplousobranchia; family Didemnidae; genus Trididemnum; species Trididemnum nubilum. The sequence continues at coordinate 33,098,011 of OZ014477.1, read as the reverse complement.
GGCTCTCATCTGAAAAACAACTTTTCTCCATTCATCTTTCCCCTTTTTTGTATTTTTACCCCAATTTAGGTTGTTTTTTTTTTCATAGCAACTGTAAGCAATTGCTTCTTGCAGGGACTTCTGGCTTTTCTTCCAGGTTCAAGAAATCGCTTTCTTACGATTGACGAATCCACGTTGACTCCTGCAGTTTCTAATTTTCTTTGAAGGTCCTTACTAGTTTTTCTAAGGTCTTTAAAAGTATTTTGTGGTATCATTTTGTCATCACGAGAGGTCGTTTTACGGTTTGTTCCACACTGATCCCGTCTTTTAGTTTTGGTGACGTCACGATTAGGGTCCATCATTTCAAAAATTCACCCCGCATTTGATTTTGACACATTCAGCATCTCTCCTATTTTTCTTATGGTCATATTTGATTGTTGTCGTAGAGCACCAATTTGTGCCCTCTTTCTTGGAGTGATATCCATTTTATCTCAAGCAGGCAGATAATATTGTAATGATAATTAATAAGCTAAGTGAAGAACATGAACCACTATTAACAGCTTTTATGCTCCATTTTTTCAGATTAACAAATTTTTTATATTAAATTATAAAGTGAGCTTATTCGTGGCCAAAATTTTTATTTTTATTTTTGCATATTACCAGGGTGACCCAAAAAAAACAGAACCCATAAAAATTTTATTAATTCCTACAAAGATCCAGTAAACTTAAAACACTTTGCAGGTTTTAAACTTCAGTCTGTGTATAGTCATTCCCCAAAGTTTCAGTCATTGATGTCCCTTTGCATAAAAGTCATGTTCTTTCCAAAATATGTTCCAAATGGCCTCCACAGCGTTGGAGGCAAACTTGCATACGTCGGGCAAAATTGTCAATTACTCTAACGCATTCTTCTTTGGGTATTTCAATAATTTTGCCTGTGATTGCTGCCTTTAATTCACCAATCGTTTGAGGATGCGTTAGAGTAATTGACAATTTTGCCCGACGTATGCAAGTTTGCCTCCAAAGAAGAATGCGTTAGAGTAATTGACAATTTTGCCCGACGTATGCAAGTTTGCCTCCAACGCTGTGGAGGCCATTTGGAACATATTTTGGAAAGAACATGACTTTTATGCAAAGGGACATCAATGACTGAAACTTTGGGGAATGACTATACACAGACTGAAGTTTAAAACCTGCAAAGTGTTTTAAGTTTACTGGATCTTTGTAGGAATTAATAAAATTTTTATGGGTTCTGTTTTTTTTGGGTCACCCTGTAATATGCAAAAATAAAAATAAAAATTTTGGCCACGAATAAGCTCACTTTATAATTTAATATAAAAAATTTGTTAATCTGAAAAAATGGAGCATAAAAGCTGTTAATAGTGGTTCATGTTCTTCACTTAGCTTATTAATTATCATTACAATACTATCTATCATACATTCTCTAAACTAATCTAAGCAAAATTCAAAAAAGGCAAAAATATAGTTTTGTCTCAATTAATTCGCACACTACTTTAGTCGGGATATGTTTTGTGAAAAAGCGACGGCTTTTGAGGAAAGAGGCGGTAATCATAAAACGTGGAAATAGATAGAGACATTAGGAAATAAAAATTAACACAGTGTTAAAAAGAGATAAAAAGATATCATCAAGCTGAAAACATGGCGTAACTTGAAATTGGGTATGTTTTGATAAAAAAAAAACTTGAAAATACTCTTTTTTACAACCTTAGCGAAATAATGAAAAGTGCAGAAAATAAATGTTTGTGGGATGGAGTGCATGTGTCCGTGGTTTTATAGTGTTGTTTATGCTTATGTACAGTGCATGCGTGCTTGTGGCTGCGTTTGTGATTTGCACGATTTTCCAAAAAAAGTCTTTTACCTACAGCGCAGTTGCAACCAGTATGTTCAAAATCACAGTGACAGTTGTAAGCTCCAAGAAGATCTACACACGTACTGTTGACACATGGGTTTGTATCACATTCGTTTATTTCTGCAACAATAAATGTCCTTTTTTATATAGTCATAATTATAGTGCCGGCGAAGTAGTTGTAGTTTTAAACACGAGCACGGGCGCAAAGCAGCCTTGGCGAGTGCATGGTCAATATCGTCAATCGCGAAGGTTGCTTCCCGCTGATTCTAAATGTACCTTTAAACTATCAAGCTGCCACCTGCCAAGCTGTTTATCACACATGGTTCTGATTTTCTTTTTATTGTTTCAGTAAAATTCAGCAGCCTTGCCGAGGGGGTAAAGCATCAGACCGCATTACATAATCAACAGCACATTTACAACAACCCTTATCCAGGCGCGTAGCCAGGATTTGGAAAAGGGGGGGGCTATTTTGAAAGAGTGAGAAGTGTGCAAACGACCTTGACTCGAATTTTCATTGACCTTGAATCAGTTTCAGACGGTTTGTCCGAAATTTGAGACGAAAAGTCTCGGAAAAATCGGAAATTCAAAGGTTTTTTCCGCCCAAAATTAGGTGATCTCCAAAAAAAAAAAAAAAAAAAAAAAAAAAAAAAAAGGTCTTCGCCGAAATTCAAAGTGATTTTTCTTCCAAAATTTCGCAAGTTCAAACGTTTCAGGGGGGGCTCTTTTCGTTTGGGGGGGGCTATTTTCCATTTTTTACAGAAAATCTGCCTCAAAAGCACAAAAACCATGCGATTTTGCAAACTTCACAAGCCAATGGGGGGGGCTCGAGCCCCCCCCGCCCCCCCCCTGGCTACGCTACTGCCCTTATCGCATAATCGAGGTTCAACCCACCCTCTCGTCGCGTTGTTGAGTTCTTGAAGAAGGCGCTTTAAGATAATTATCTCTGCTTGATGGCTTCTAACAAAAAGCAAATTCAGTAGCTGAGAGTTCAAAAAAATCCACACAAACATTGGATCACTATTCACTGGAAGCTACTAAGCAGGTGCGGATTCCTGCAAACTCAAAATAGTTATCTCACTAAAAAGTGTACGAATAATTGAAGATAGTGTCTGATGCTGTCCGGTGACAGGAACATAAATATGCAGTTACAACAAGATCAATTTCCACCAACAAAACTGTAAAAACGATAATCGAAATATTTGGGGAATCGCATTGAGATACAATATAAAATAATTAATGTTATAATAACATTACGGGATACATGATAAGAGGATAAAGCATCATTAAAAGTGAAAGTAACACATATATACAGTACATTTGTAGTTTAAAACCTGCTCTGGAAAGTATGCTATCTATTTTTGATTAATAAAAGCTAAACATTATTTTACTAGGGGGCATTTTTGCCACCCCTCTCAAGATTTTATAACAAATCCATTCAGAAAACAGCTTAATTCGAGCTATTTTGACTTTGAGTCAAATTGCATCACAAATAACCCCGGATAATTTGAAGCTGTTAAGGTTTAAAGCTGCAAAGTTTACCAACTTTGAGGTTTGCCTAAATCACTTTCTGAAACCTGAGAATTTTTTTGTCTATGTTTAACTGAAATGACGTCACAAAACATTTTTATGACTTGTTACTTAGAAATTTTACGATTCAGTATCAAAAAACAAGCCGATATACAAAATTTGAACCGTCTAAAACATCGCTGAAAAAAAAAAGTCGTTTTTCAAAATATCGTTTTACCGTCATTATGATGACGTCATCAACTCAAAATCAATTTTTCTATAAAAAAACTATGAAGAACATCAACCCACATGCCAAACTTGGTATTTTCATGACTTTTGGTTCAGGAATTGTTGTAGATTGGTTGGTATTTTTGTTCCCCCCGTGGTGTAAAAGTCGTTGGTCAAATAGCTCGAGTAAAATGAGGCTAAAGGTGCGTTTAGACTAGACGCGAAGCAACGCAAAACGAAAGTTGGCGACCTTCGAAACCTTCGCAAGTGGTTGCTAATCTTCGCGAGAGGTCGCTTTATAGGCTAGTTTTAACAACTTACTTTTAAAATGTATTCAATGAGCAGAAAACGTTGTGTACTTTACTTTTGAAGCGCTATTATAGTAATCACAGGTTCTGTTTCGTCATAGCGCGCTAAAATTAAAACGAAGATTGAGTTTGTATTATGTTATCACGCAATAACCGTGAAGAAGAGTCTGGACCAATAGCCTAGGTAACAAAACAATCTTGAGAAAAAATGTTGTAAAGTATAAGGGAAAAACGAAGTACAGTAGATCGAATTTGGAAATGAAAAGACAAGTCATTTCTTCAAAAACGTAGTAGTACTTAGCCTATTTACCACCTATCAATGCTTTGTTTAGATCCTTCCATTCAAAACTTGCCATAATCTGTTTTGACGATGACAATGCTGGGTTTTAGTGCAGAAACGCAAAAAGCTGTAAGTGGAAGCAGATGTCAAAAGTTATCTTTAGGTGTTTACTCAGTTAACAAATCCTTAAACGGTTTCACCATCCATGTCTCATTATGGTCCTGGTGGATCTATCTTGTTGAGTGTAGACCAAAAGGCTAGTCTACAGGTACATTTAAAGCGTAAACTAAGCACCTGGTACGTTTGGACTGGACGCGAAGCAACGCGAAACAACCAAAATTTGACGTCATCAACAGCTCGCGAAAGGATGCAACCGGTCGCAACCTTCGCAAGCGGTTGCGCAACATCGCTTGCTTGCAGACTGTAATAAGATAACCTACTAAATAACTGATCGGATTTTTACGATCGCAGTTTGCTAGAAAATAATGTAAATAAAATATTTGTATGGTTTAGCTCCTATTTATCAGTTCAAAGAGTACCGGTAGGTTGTTGGCAAAATTGGATTCGGGATAGCCTTAGGCTGCAAATCCTAGAGTGATTTTTCATACTGTAACTACTGTATGCTTGATCTCAGAGCTCATTATAATGAATTTACCAAAGCAGTAGGCCTAGCTCCACGACATCTAGCTTTTAAAACAAAACTTTTTGTTCTGTGCAGCATAGCAGAAGCCATTGTATCAGTCCAGTGGTTGTTTAGCTGAGCAGCTGTTGTTTTTTTGTCTTAAACTAGCATGGTGTTTTGTTTTTTTCAGAATACAAATTAACCCACCAACAGGTTAGCTTTGAATATGTTGATAGTGTTTTCACCCATTGTTTGTTAGCTTATTGTTTTAAAAGTAACCACAATTGAACAATTGCTTGAATACTGGAAAATTCGCTAAAGTTATTTTGCCATAGGTGGGCACAAGTCCGTTAATCGTTAATCCGTTAATAACGAAGCTAACTTTTTCACTGACTCGTTAATCCGTTAAAAAGTTTTTTAATGTTAACGGATTAAATTAACTTCCGTTAAGTTCTGTTAACGGACTAAAGTAACTTCCGTTAAGTTCTGTTAACTTCCGTTAAGGTTTTTATCATTAATATCTTGCAGCTTCGTTAGCGCATTTGAACTTATTTTTATCTTGAAACTGGACTAGACTGTAAAATGTAACTATCAAAACACGAAAAGACCACCATAGCAATAAATATTTCCTTAAAATCAGCTCAACAGCGTCAATACGTGTTCTAGAAGCGAGTGAATAAAAGGAAATGTAAATTACACGCAAAATGTTAACGGAATAACGGACTTTATTAACTTCCGTTAATTAGAGTTGAAAATAACGGATTAACGTTAACGGAGGTGTGAAGTTTGTTAACGGACTAGTGGTTAACGAAGCTAACGTTTTGCATTAACTTGCCCATCTATGTATTTTGCTGTTTACTTGGTCAAGCCAACTTGGTGAATAAAACTGTATTTAGAATTGGTTTCAAGCTACATACAAGAGCTACAGTAGATAGATATAAAAAATCGAAAAATTTTATAAACTTTTGGATTGGCCTAATTAGTAATCACTTCTTTGAATAGCTACAAACATGGAATTTTTCTTCTGAATGTCCTCTTAAAAGTCCTTGTTTCTGAAGGTTTGTGTCAGTGATCAAATTGCACTGGAAGCAATGGTTTATGACTCCCCGAAGTTTTATAATCATGAATATTGCAGTCTGGTACTGATTTTTCACTCCAGTCCAATGTGATAAAAATAGAAGTGTCAAGTGTGTTAAATATTTGTTTACCAGAGGTGGAGTCGAGGACACAAGGCTCGAGGCCAAGGCCAAGGACACAAAAAAAATCCGAGGCCAAGGCCAAGGACAGCCTTTCTAAGGACAGACACTCTCGAGGCCAAGGACAGGAATTCTCGAGGCCAAGGCCAAGGACCAAGGACACAAGCGCAAGTGCTCTCCAAAAAAAAAGAAAAAAAAAGGTCTTCACAAAAATATTTCAGGCGATCTCAAAAAAAAAAAAAAGGTCTTCACAAAAATTTTTCTAGCGATCTCCACAAAAAACGTTTTCCAAAAAATTTTTCAAGCGCTCTACAAAATTTTAACAATTCAAAAAATACTGCTGTCCTCGAGCCGATGACAGGCCAATTTTTGAAAACTTGAGGCCTCGAGGCCAAGGCCAAGGACTTCAAAATCTGTCCTCGAGTACTCCACCTCTGTTATTTACTGTGTCTTTGTGTAATAGCTGAATTTACTTGTTTGTGAATTTCAAAACATTTTTACTGTCTCTTAAAATTTTAACTGCTGTGCGTAGTGAATAAAGTGACAAAGTAAACAATTTTAGGTCTGAAGTTCAATCATTACAATTACAGTTAGTGTAATCAAATAGAACTAGAAAGCCAATATATATCTAACCAGTAGAAAATGATTTTACTGGTTTGTTGCGAGGATCTCCTTTCACTGTACATCTAAGCTAATTCTCGGATTGCTGTTCTACATGCTAATTTAAACTGATAGTCCAAAGACCACACAGCAATCAGCGAGAATAAATTAACATATACATATTTCGCCTATAAAGGCATCTTCAGGGTCTAAAATTGTACTGTTGGAGTGAAACTACAAAACGGAGTTTATCGCCATGTACAAGGTAGTTCGTCCAAATATTTCTGTAATTATGTACCAGCATATGCGTATCCGTTGTTCAAAACTCACAAACTAACACAAGACCAGCTGCAAACTTGCTCTATTATTGACATTCCTGTTCGTTTACTGCAATCGGCTGGAAATATTTGCACTTCTAGAATTACGGCTTTTCTTGAGTCTCTTCTTTCTCCCATTAGTATTAACTACTGCAAAACTGACGTTGATGAATATTGCAAGGATAGCAGAGACTACTTGCTTAGACTTGAAGAATGGAAGACAAAAGTACCTGACCAGTTAGACACTGGGTCAATTTTTGTCGTTGCTGCAGATGTCATTGGACTGTACCCAAATTTGAGCAGAAATTTGGTGAAGAGCGCTGTACATGATGCTTTAGAAAATCATTCCGAATTCAATCCTAGCGTGGTTAGAATTTTGTTAGCACTTACTATGTACTGCATGGAGAATGTCATCACTCAATACCAGACTGAATTTTTTATGCAAGAGCATGGAATTGTCACAGGAGATAATCATTCGGTTTCAATTGCAAACATGGCAGTACATTACATTGTTAAGACCGCGCACACTACCGTTAACAAGTCAAAGCTTTTTGTTCGTTTCATTGATGACATTTTGTGGATTTCGGAAGGTTTAGAAGATACTGCTGCTATTGAACAAGCTTTGCTAAAATGTTTTGGTGATTTTGGACTTCGACTCACTTTTCGGAACTTAAACAATTCAAGCAAAAATCAACTGGAATTTTTGGATGTACTTCATATTAGCAATGCCACAGCTAGGATCGGTTTTGTCACCAAAGATTTTCAAAAACCTACTGCGACATATCGATGTTTTTTGAATGGCGCTTCACACCATCCGCCGCATGTTTTTCGCTCCATTGTGTACGGAGAGTCAATAAGAATGCGAAGATTAAATGAGAGAGATCAGGATTACTTGGAAAGCCTTGAGCGCCTGCAAATGAAATGCATGGTTTCCGGGTTTGACGAAAAAATGACAACATACATGATTGATTTGGCCAAAACCTGGACATCTCGCTTTGGACCTACAAATTTAAGACCAGAATCATCGAGCAATACAGAGCAATTAACATGGGCCACTTCCTACCCTCAATCACTTCGACTTTCACGAAAAGAGAAAGAATTGCAACCAACCGCTAGCATCACTTACAAAAGGCCACCCACGCTTGGAGTGTTTTTAACCAACTATAGAAAGCTAGCTTTTCATCAGAGCAACAACCAAACACAAGGTATTTCTCAACCTTGCGGACACTGCTCCCTTTGTGGCAAACATGGCAGGCATAAAAGTTCCATGGTTGCTACTGCAAGGCAAATTCAAAGTAAACGAGGAAATTTCAGTCTTCGTCAAAGGTTATCGTGTACAAATTATGGTGTGTATATTGCTACCTGTTGTATATGTCATGAGCAATATGTTGGACAAACCAAAAACCGGTTTTCTGTTCGTTGGACTGCTCACAGAAACTCATGGAAAACTTTTGATATTTCGGCTAAAGGAGACAAAGCGGTATTACTGAAGCACTATAATTTGTGTCACCCATTGATTTTGATTGAGAAACCTGAACTTTCTAAATGTTTTACTGTTACCTTTGCAGAAGAACCGTCAGTATTCCATTTAGATCAATGCGAAGACAAATGGGCTGCATTACTTGGAGCTAGCATCAATGTTAAAAAAACGATTTCTCCCAGAGTTTATATCAATTCTTTTCCCCTAGTTTAGGGCTCTTCGTTTTTTTGAGTATTGGCTTCAAATTTTCAATGTTTCGATTATTATTATTTTATTTGTTACTGTATTAAGTTCTACTTGATTTACTTTTTTCTGCTTGCTTGTTTGATAGTCTGACACTATGGATACTTGTGATAATTTTTTCTATTATGTATAGCTCTTTGTTTTATAACTGTACAGCATTTTTATGTCATATTTATTCATTTTCAGTCATATTCGTATATTTTACAACTGTAAACAGTTCCAGTTTTGGAATTGCCATAGCAGGTTGTTTTTATCCTGCTCCAGGTTTAATTGGATTTTCTGACAAATTTTATGCAGCGTGAAAAGAATTTTACAGTATTAATGCAGTTTATTACTTAAAAAGTTTATCTGCTTTTTAGACACTGAAAATGCCTTTATAGGCAAAATGTATATATGTCAATTTATTCTCGCTGATTGCTGTGTGGTCTTTGGACTATCAGTTTACAGTAGAAAATGAGTTCTATTTTTTGCTGAGGTTACTGTTATTGGTAGAGAAGTAGCTGCCAAGCAAGTCCATTAATATTGTTTCATTCTCATTAGTCACCACTAAATAAAAAACTTGATACAGCATTTATAATAAAAAATAATTGGACTGGGAAAGGAAGCGTCAGTTACATGAAAATGTGAGAACTAACAATACTTATATTCAGATGCTTGAGTAACAATTTTCACATAAAAAATCTAAATGTTTCTTTTTATTGGGGGCATAACCAGAAACTTGCTAAGAAGATGGGCTTGACCTTACAACTATAAATTTGTCTGTATCTTACAAACGGTGGGTTGGAGCGAAGCCCTTTGAGGTAAACGCGACCGTCGCAACGTACTGGTACCGCAAGAAAATGCAAACTAATAAAATGCTCTCGAAAGCATTTGACTTCGCACTAAACATCAATAAGCACTCTGCTAGCGAATAAAACACCAAACGTAGTTTTGAAGGCTGACTTTTCCTCAAAGCAACTGCTGGTATTACTGCGCTAATTCTTGTACTTTGATGATAGTGTCAAATCATGCAAAAACTGCAATGTTTTTTGCTTTCTCCAGGAAATCAACACAGCAATCCATTGCACAATAAGCAAAAAATCCACTACATAACGGATAACAAATCCAGCTTTCAGATTCACTCATAGTGTTAACATTGGGAGTCTTCACTAACACCACTAAATAGCAAACACTAACAACTCTTTAAGCTCATTACAGGTATCATAACATGCTAGCCTGAAAAAGAAAAATCACATTAAAAAAAAACCAAACAGCATAGCTTACGCTTTAAATGTACCTGTAGACTAGCCTTTTGGTCTACACTCAACAAGATAGATCCACCAGGACCATAATGAGACATGGATGGTGAAACCGTTTAAGGATTTGTTAACTGAGTAAACACCTAAAGATAACTTTTGACATCTGCTTCCACTTACAGCTTTTTGCGTTTCTGCACTAAAACCCAGCATTGTCATCGTCAAAACAGATTATGGCAAGTTTTGAATGGAAGGATCTAAACAAAGCATTGATAGGTGGTAAATAGGCTAAGTACTACTACGTTTTTGAAGAAATGACTTGTCTTTTCATTTCCAAATTCGATCTACTGTACTTCGTTTTTCCCTTATACTTTACAACATTTTTTCTCAAGATTGTTTTGTTACCTAGGCTATTGGTCCAGACTCTTCTTCACGGTTATTGCGTGATAACATAATACAAACTCAATCTTCGTTTTAATTTTAGCGCGCTATGACGAAACAGAACCTGTGATTACTATAATAGCGCTTCAAAAGTAAAGTACACAACGTTTTCTGCTCATTGAATACATTTTAAAAGTAAGTTGTTAAAACTAGCCTATAAAGCGACCTCTCGCGAAGATTAGCAACCACTTGCTAAGGTTGGCAACCTTCGCGATTGATGTAAGCGACCACTTGCGCGCTTCGCGTTGCTTCGCGTTGCTTCGCGTCTAGTCTAAACGCACCTTAACTCTCTAATTTGAATTTTTATTTTTAAGCAATTTGTTTCCTATGGATTCGTTAACTTTATTTTGGTCATGGTCAGGATAGACTAGAAACAGCAGAGCAATTACTTGGTCACCAATTTATCAACGATTGACTGCTAGAGATTGCAGAAGTCCAAATGGAGAGCTTTTAGTGTAAGAAGCCAAGTTAAAAACACTAGCATTAAACTTTTTAAAGCTTTTGCAGGGTTGTAGGAGAGCCACAGAACACTTGTGCACGGCTTGGAAAATTTTCGCTTTGTATTACTTCGTATTTTGGTACACGTCTATTTATAAATGGCGATTACCGATACGATAAAAACTGCTTGTTTTTGCAAAGAAATGTCTGTACAATATGTTTGACTACGATCTTGGTCATTTATCCAATTAAAAGGCATAAGTATTTTGAAATTAGCAAACCTTGACTGCAGTAGTCTCCAGTGAATCCTGTGCTGCAAACGCACGAATAAGCACCAATGAGATCGACACACGTGCCATTAACACACGGATTTGATTGACATTCATTAATTTCTGAATAAAAGAAAAGATGGTAGAATGAGTTTTAAATTTACTACTAGCAAAGCAAAACTTGAACTTGAAAAACATTAAGATTGCAAAAAAAATATCAACAAAAATAATCATAATTATATTCACAGTCAAATTTAGAAATGTTCAACCGTCTTTTCACCCTAATGGGTTCATCAGAAGAGAACTTTTGAACAACTTATACAAAACCAAAACTGATCACTCACACTTGAAACATAGATTTATAATGATTACTCGTACTGAAAAAATTGCTCATTGCTGGTAAATTGTGACGTAATAATATAAATTGTGTAATAATAATAATCGCATTGATGTTTGAACAAAGCCATAATTCAGTGCTGCAAAATTATTTCAATTACCGGTACGCTTTTTTAACATTTACAAGGCGAAAACACAACTCAAGCGTATATTATATCAAGACAATTTAAGCTCAATATTTCGCTAATTTTAAGCCCGAGCCCGACAGAAAAAATCCCAGCCCAACTTGAAATTGAAAAGCTTTTTAGTGGTACAGAATTTCAAAATAGCCTTTAAATAGCGTCGGAGCTATCATTTCCACTCTTTGAAAAATGGGTAGCCTTGAAAAAGGCTGTTTTACATCAAACGTTTTCGTCCAGCTCTTTTCAAGAATCTACGCTGGAGTGAAGAAAAACTAAAATGCAATGGTATATATAGAGTTTGACTGCCTCAAAATGACAATGGGTTGCTATTATGACGTAAGATGCAGCAAACATCACATAAAATTGTATAATGTCAATGCAAAAGTATAGAAAATGCAGAAAAATTCTTGTAATACTATGATTGATCAAAATTGGTTAATTTGGCTATTTGATTGGTGGAAAAATATTGATTCGTTGTAGTCGGAAATGTGAACAAAAAAAAAAAATTGATGTGAATTTTGGAATGAATAAACGAATTCTTTTTGACGGTAAAGAATAGGCTGTAAGAAATTAGTTGCTTCTAGAACTGAAAAATGGAACGAAGATCTTGCTGTAGCCAAAATGGAAAATTGGGCATCGTTGTAATGTTTGGCACATTCTCCATTCTCTAATAAATGCTGTTCGATTGCAGAATCACAGTAGACTCTAGGGGTGCTAGTGATTTTGCATTCTCGATTAGACAGATTTTTCGTTGGTCTTTTGTTACTTCTTATGCATCTCAAAATGTGTTGAGTAATTCTGTCCTGTTATCTTTGGGAAGTTTGACCCACGTACCAACAGTCACAGCGGCACACGTATTGATGTAAGACCATACTTTGGTGAAAGGAAGGCAGAACATCTTTATGAATTGCAGGCAAAATTTTTCTAGTTAAAAAAATAATGCGAGGTTCAACAACTTGGTAACTTGGTAACAACGGTTGATAGTAATCTTGTTTTTTTTTCCAAAATTCAAAGAAATTTTGTTAATCCAAGGGAGCTTCAAGTAAACTGGACACTTTTGCCCTCCTTTTTTTGGTTTACGTTTAAAAAGCGCAATTTTCTTAGACATCGTGATTTGAATAATACTTTCTGGAAATCCATTATTCCGTAGAATGGAGCTGATGTTTTCCAGTTCTTGTTGCAGTTTACTTTTCTAACAAATTATCAATGCTCGATGCATAAGTGTTTCAATCAAGTTGGTTTTACGTTTCGTAGGTCCAAACAAAACCCATCAAAAGTACTCTCCAGTGAAAGTGGGTTTCCTGAAAACAGAAGTTAAAAATCCGTCATTGCTTTTTTCCACCAAAACGTCTAAAAATGGGAGCTGATCATTCTCTTCTTTTTCAAATGTTAACCGTAAATTAAAAAAAGGAGGGCAAAAGTGTCCAGTTTACTTGAAGCTCCCTTGGATTGGCAAAATTTCTTTGAATTTTGGAAAAAAAAACAAGATTACTATCAACCGTTGTTACCAAGTTACCAAGTTGTTGAACCTCGCATTATTTTTTTAACTAGAAAAATTTTGCCTGCAATTCATAAAGATGTTCTGCCTTCCTTTCACCAAAGTATGGTCTTACATCAATACGTGTGCCGCTGTGACTGTTGGTACGTGGGTCAAACTTCCCAAAGATAACAGGACAGAATTACTCAACACATTTTGAGATGCATAAGAAGTAACAAAAGACCAACGAAAAATCTGTCTAATCGAGAATGCAAAATCACTAGCACCCCTAGAGTCTACTGTGATTCTGCAATCGAACAGCATTTATTAGAGAATGGAGAATGTGCCAAACATTACAACGATGCCCAATTTTCCATTTTGGCTACAGCAAGATCTTCGTTCCATTTTTCAGTTCTAGAAGCAACTAATTTCTTACAGCCTATTCTTTACCGTCAAAAAGAATTCGTTTATTCATTCCAAAATTCACATCAATTTTTTTTTTTTGTTCACATTTCCGACTACAACGAATCAATATTTTTCCACCAATCAAATAGCCAAATTAACCAATTTTGATCAATCATAGTATTACAAGAATTTTTCTGCATTTTCTATACTTTTGCATTGACATTATACAATTTTATGTGATGTTTGCTGCATCTTACGTCATAATAGCAACCCATTGTCATTTTGAGGCAGTCAAACTCTATATATACCATTGCATTTTAGTTTTTCTTCACTCCAGCGTAGATTCATGAAAAGAGCTGGACGAAAACGTTTGATGTAAAACAGCCTTTTTCAAGGCTACCCATTTTTCAAAGAGTGGAAATGATAGCTCCGACGCTATTTGAAAGCTATTTTCAATTTGTAATAAGTACTTGTAACATCTTGTAATAAGTACTTGTAACACTTTGTAATAAGTTCAATTATTGTACTGCGATTAAATTTTATTCCCCAAGTTGCCTAAACCAGGAGACAGCATACAGAACTTTCGGTCTTCGGTTAAAGCTGCCACCTGCCAACCTGTTTACCACTCACTGCTGAGGCATCACACTGTCTTTTTAATTTCAACAGAATTACTGTCCCATTTCCACAAAATTACTGCAACATTTAGGGTAGTATGCACCAACGATAATAAATTTTGATCGGAGGATCTACAAACCTTAAAGGGAAACATTTTAATTAATTGGAAGTCAAGTTGCTATAATTATTGCGTAATTCAAGAATAGCGCCTCTGAACTTGCAAGCATAGGCGTAGCCAGGGGGGGGGCCCAGGGGGCCCGGGCACCCCCCAATCAAAATACCACTAACGACAAAAAGTTATGACAACATAGCCTGGCGATGTTTAGTTGCACTTTTTTTCAGTAATTACGCACAAAGCAGTAATTAACAATAATATTAATGACAACAAGTGAGTCCCGGGGCCCCCAACTAACAACCAGGGGGCCCTTACTAACAATTAGGGGGCCCTGGAATCCTTAACGGACAACCAGGGGGTCCGGGACCCCTAACTGAAAACCAGGGGGCCCATAACTGACGACTAGGGGCCCAGGGCCCCTAACTAACAACCAAGGGACCCTTAACCAACAACCAGGGGGCCCCTTAACTGACAACCAGGGGGGCCCAGGTCCCTAGTCGACAACCAGGGGCACCGGAGTGCCTAACTAACGACCAGGGGGCCCCGGGGCCCCTAACTCACAACCAGGTAGCGCCAGGGCCCCTATCTAACAACTAGGGGGCTCCTAACCAACAACCAGGGGGCCAGGAGCCCCCTAACCGACAATGAGAGGCCCCGGGGCCCTCCTTACTGACGATCAGGGGGCCCCAGAGCCCCTAACCAACAACCAAGGAGTCCTGGAGGCCCTAACTGACGACTAGGGGGCCCCGGGGCCCCTAACTCACGACCAGGGAGCCCCAGGGCCCCTAATTAACAACCATAGGGCCTGGGCTCCTAACCGACAAGCAAGGGGCTACGGGGCCTCTAACTGGCAACCAGGGAGCCCAAGGGCCCCTGACTGACGACCAAGGTTCCCGGACCAGGGGCCCCTTAATGCAAACTTTTAACAATTTATATGCAAAACCTGTGAGAAATCTAAGAGTTTTGACCTAAAGGTTGCCACCCCAGGCCCTCGTTTAACGTTATTATGAACTGAATTATTTACTGCTGAAGTATTGCAGGAGGTAATGTTCGTTACTTCCCCCTGTAGACCAAATCACTTACAATTAAAATTTTACACCATAATGCAAGATTCTAAAAGTGTTTTGGGATTTAATTGCAAAAAGAGGATTGAACAACAAAATTTTTTCGATTGGCTTTGAAATGTTAAAAATCTAGTTCTTTGAAATGGCTCTGAACTCGTGCGAAATGTGATCCAATGGGATTTAAATAGCTTTTTTTTCCAAAAACTTACAAAAATCGCCCAGCGGCTGGGGGCTTTGACCCCAGACCCCCATAGCCACCGGCGGCTGGGGGCTCTGCCCCCAGACCCCCGTCTCCGATACGTTTGTGTACACTAGCTTACTCAACACGTCTTCCAAGTTAGACTTTTACACTTTTCAACAATTAGTTTTCGCCCTCTCCCTTTACCAAAATCCTGGCATAGTGCCATCAGGCTACGGCTTCAGATCTTCCATTCTACGATATTTTTGCCCCACAAAAAATTACTTTTTCGAAAATTTCTGATGACGTCATTGCGTGTGATTTGTGGTTTGGGCCCCCCCCAATCAAAAATCCTGGCTACGCCTATGCTTGCAAGTCCAGTTTAATTGAATTTAATAAGTTCATAGGTGTAGGAGGTAGAAAACCGATAACCCGCAGATTAAAGTTAATCCTCGTTGGTGCACAGGATCTTAGTAAATACTAATTGGTACGTTATTTAACTCACTAACTTACTAACTTGATTTAAGAAAACTTACTAACTTGAACTATTTTTTACCTCGCGTTTCCAAAACTGCAGGTCAAAAAAAATTAGAATTTCGAGGCGCCAAACTTTGGAATAAAATCGATGAAGACATTAAACATAAAACGTTTAATTCCTTCAAAAAAATGTTTTGAAGAAAAAATTGTATCACATTATTGACTTGGTTTTGATTCTTCTGGTACTGTAATCAAATCCATTGAATCCTCTTCAACTATGAGAATTTTGATGAGAGTGCATTCCTTTTTTTTAAGTCTTAATGTGTCCTTCAAATACTTTGTGTTTATTTCATGTTGGTTTTTTAATTTGTTTTCCTTTTTATATACATAATTTTTTGTTCAATAATTAATGCCTTTAGGTTGCAGTAGAAATGACGAGAACAAGGAGCGCCTTGACTATTGTACCTCAGGGTTGTTCGGCGCTCCTTGGACTCAGTAATTGTATACGATACGTTTATTTATATGATTTTTGATATATTATTTGTACTCTCTTATTTTATTTATTTTGATCGTATGTAACTGAGTCCAAAAATAAAATTTACTTACTTACTTACTTACTTATTTACTTGACAAACAAACTTAAGATACGATCTACGCATACTGTAGTTTAATTAAGGTATCAAATCAAATCTTTCACTACACTCGCTGCATTACGCCAAAGCGTGTAACGCGTTGGCGGAGCCCATTTCCGCGTCATTGCGCCCGGGCAGCACAGCTCCTTTCGAAAAAATGTCGCAATGGTGGCGAGCTGTTGGCAACACCGTGTCCGATTTGACCGGTCCAAGACTTGAACCTCGGACCTCTCGCTCCAAAGACGAACGCATTACCGCTCAACCAACTGGGTGATTAGTTTTATTAACTAACTTTTTGCAAATTTGGTGCATAATTGCTTGAATCAACTTCAAACAATGTTAAAAAAGTTAAAGTGTTTGTTATCCAAAAATCAACTCATCCTAATAACATTCCTTGAGGTCAATTAAGCCGCTCAAGAAATCAGTTTTGGGGGATCCCAATGTGGTGGCAAAAAATGCTAGGCGGCATAACTGCTTAATCCAGACACAATTGTTTAGTTTCGCACGAAAATCAGGCTTCGGTTTTTAGCCGTAATAGGGCACTAGATTTTCGAAGAAATAAAGAAACAACGTCATTGCAGCTAAATTGGTAAAAGAGCGACTGGTGTGTAAATAAAAGATACGTAAAACCGTGTGGTTCATGTTTGCTGCAATAAAGCCATTTTTAAGTGGGACTACTTATAGGTCGTGTTTTAGGCCCCACAAAGATAAAGTCAAGAGATGTATTGCTCCCGAATTTGGCAAAAGAATCCCCAAAATGCTATCCAGTTTTTGATTAGTGATATACAGTAGATACGATCCAACATAGACAAGATATAGATAAACATATGAAATAGATATAGTTGGAACGATCGACGCTCGCGTCGCGTGTTTCTTTGTTTTTACTCGCTTGTTTTCAAACTAACGAGTGTGAGATTTCAGACTTTTGCTTTCTGTATATCTCAAGAACGATTTGGTTTAGCTACATGATATTTTGACAGTAGTTTAAGATTAATGAGCTGCATGTTTGTATCAAATTTTGAAGCAATTAGTCCAGTGGATTTGGTTTTAGGACCCGAAAACCGACCGAAAATTTGGGCATAAAAAGCCGTCTCAGTCAAAAACGGCTTAAGTGGTAAGGCAAAAATATTTCACGAGGTTATGGATCTTAAGATACCCTTTCATCCCTACCAACCTACTTTTGGCTGCAATGAGGTTTTTTCTCTGTTTTTTCTTGTTTTTCTGTTTTTTTTTTTGCCTTTTTTTTCTTGTTTTTTTTTTCCTAAACCTTCTACGCTCTTCTTCTCCTAAACCACAAAACATCGAAATCGAATTTTTGCGTAAAGTTGTTGAGCTGCAAAATCAATTTTGTCTCCTAAAAATTTTTTGGGGCGGCTTCCCCGGGAACCTCCCCAAAAGGGGGCCCCAAAAACTCAGATTCTTGAACGGCCTCAGATAGGGTACCTGTTTTTGTGATAGCAGTAGATTTTTAACTGACAAATATTTTGACATAGATTGGAAGTACTACATCCCCCAGGGACCCTCAAATGGAGCTCCTAAAAATCAATTTTTTGAAGGGCTAAAGCTAGGCTGCCAGTTTTTTTTGATATCAGTGGATATTTAAAAGACAAATATTTTGACATAGTTTTGGGGTGCCACATCCCCCGTAGACCCCCCAATAATCAATTTTTTGAACGTCTTAAAGTTAGGTGCCGGTTTTTTTTTGACATCAGCAGATATTTAACATACAAATATTTTGACATAGTTTTGGGGTACCACATCCCCGGAGACCCCCGAAATGTCTTCCACCAAAATTAATTTTTTGAAAGGCTCAAGCTAAAGTGTTAGTTTTTTTGAAAGCAGCAGTTGTTCAAGAGACAAATATTTTGGCATAGTTTCAACAGCTTAAGCTTGGATAGAATGATTTTTTTTATAATCAATCACTATGTTGTCAAGTAAATATGTACATTGACAACGTTTGAATTTCCAAACTCTCTTTCCCAGAAAATAGTTTCTTAACGGGAAAGCGAAGTTGTTGTTGTTTTTTTTGAGAATCTCATATTTTGAACATGCGTCGGTTGTTCACTAAGATTGCTTTTCAGCAAGCTCCCATCTAGTTGTTAATGGTGATGGCTATAGTTTAAAATTTACCATTGGTAAGATGTAAAAGGCTGTAAAAAAACAACAACAAACAAAACACGTAAAGCAAGCGTCGGTCTTTACAATGACAAAAAATAAGTTAACAACCGAATGAAAGGTATCATGTAATTGTTTTAGCACTAAATCATTTCTTAGTTACACTTATATAAATAAATATTTTGTTCCAAATGACGAATGAGTAGGTGCTGACTCGGCGGCCTCTTGGTCTTAGACCGAACCCATGGTCTTTCGCGCCTACTCAAGTAATTTATGGCTGAAGCATTATTTGTTTTTGTGTTTGAATTGTGTGTGCTGTGCACTATATATACAGTTACAAAAAACAAATCTCTTTCCCTCTCTCTCTCTCATCGTATTTATAAATAATTTTATCGTATTTAGTAAATACCTTGGCTGCAGTTGTACCCAGCAAATCCAAGATCACAGTCACAAGAATATGAGTTAACACCATCTATGCATGAGCCGTTAGTGCAAGGTCCGTCCTGGCAATCGTTAATATCTGTAACATACAAATCGTGAAACAGAAAAAGCGGTGGTCCAAATGATTGATTATCAGGTATGGTGACATGCTTTTTTCAAATCAAATTAACATCAAATCTTTCATTATACGTACTCTACTACGCCCAAGCATGTAACGAGGGTAACGACGTGGCGGGCCCATTTCCGCGCCATTGCACCCGCGGGCAACTTAGCTCCATTTGAATTGTCGCAGCGGTGGCGAGCCGTTGGTAACACTGAGATCAATTTGACCGGTCCGAGATTGAACCTCAGACCTTCCGCGCCATAGACGAAAGCGTTACCGCGCGACCCACTTGCTAGTGTCTTTTTTCAAATCATTTTGTGAATTACAAGATTCGTATTAGGCTAGCAAAAACTTTTTTTATCCGAACGACTGTTTTGCTTGGTGGTAGTTTGGTCAAGAAATTGACTGAGCTCTATGGCTTAACAAAACAATCATGCTTTGGACTTTACTGGCACCACTTCAATCAATATTCCTAGCCTAATGCAAATCTCGTATTTATGATGGCTTAATAGTGATCCTCGGTTTGCAGTGAATTTTGGTAAAGTTTTTGGCCTGTCATTTGATTGTTTTTCCCATTAACACTTGCAACTAAGTAGATCATACTGCCTCCCAGATCTTTTTGACGCAATTGATGTTTGCAATCTCTAATTTTGTAGCTGATCCCATCTCTTCCTGCTGAAATTTTAGACTTATTCACGTACTTATGTTGTGAATTATGTTCTTCGTTAACCTAATTTAATACAGTATTGAAATAAACCAAGTCGCACTTGTTTCTTGTATTCCTTCAGACAATGGTAAGCTCTGAAGAATTTACTTTGCGAAGCAGCCTAGACGTACAAATGTAGCAAGCAAGTTTTTGCAAAACTTAGCCAGCTATTGGTCTCTTGACTTTTATATGCAAGCTCAGAAGCAAGCAAAATTAGCAGCACAACTTAGCAAGCAATGTTTACACCCTAAAAATATTGAAACGATAAGAAAGGCTATTTATTTTACTGGAAATTTGTATTTAGTAATTTATCTATTCTAACTCAAATCTACTGTAGCATAAACTCAAATAAAAACTTACTCTAAAACTAATTCGAAATTTAACCGTATCCCATGCCCTAATTTTAACCCTTAAAAAAAGGAAATGAAAAATAAAATTTTGACCCTTAAAAATAATTTTCATTCTCGTTTTACTCTTTTTTGCTAAAAATTTTTCGGCGAAATGGTCACTTTTAAACGGTAAATCTGTTTTCTTTAAATGTAACAATAAATGCTTATAATTAAACTTGCAATGGATGGTTTAAAAGAGTACCTGAACTACTCGAAATTACGCGTTATTTTTCATCTAGTCAAAAAACACTCTTGAAGGCTATTTGCTGTATGCGTACAATGGAAATAAAGCACTTTTGCAAAATCGTCACTGAATGAAAATTTGTGAGGCATAAAATTTAATTTGTGAGGCATAAAATTAATTGTACTCCAATTCAGTTTTTAAAAGAAAAAATTGATGAAAACGAGTTTACTTTTACATCCCAAAAATGTAAATTTACTTTTTGAGTTTTCAAACTTAAATCATATTCGAATTAGAGCAAAGTCTTTAAGTTGCCCATTAAATTCATAGCTAAAGCTGTACAAAGTAAATGTGAATTGCTTTTTTGGTTGCAAGAGGACGAATACATCAAACAAAAGAGACCAGAACAATGAAACATAAATTGCAGCACTTTTTTCACGATATTATTTCGCTTTTGAGTAATTGGCTTTATTTCGGGCTTGTTTATCACTCCCATTATGACGTTTACTCATCTGATTGTTTTATGCTTCTTGGAGCTCGTGAGCTGGAGAATTCAAGAAAGAACCGCTTTTCAGCTTCGCAGTCTTGGAATATGCAGCGATTTCCCAATTAGCAGCATTGTTCATCAACAAATATGCTCAATATTGGGCAAAAAATTGAAATGTGAGTAGACGTGAAAAAGTGAAGTAGGCGCTGTGTGGTGAGGTTTGTAAACGTGAAAGAGTAAAGAAACAAAAATTCAACACAAACGAGGTTCCTAACCGTGACTTCATCGTTGAATTATTACCAAACGATTAGACAGTTATACGTAAAAAAACAGAAGAAAGTTTCGACAACGATTTAGGTTAATAATAATATATCATTTTACATTCACAATCACTACAGAATAATTTTATTGGTTAATAAACACTTTCAATCAAATTAAATCACATAAACGTACCGATACTACAATTGTATCGAGCAAAACCAGGAAAGCACTCGCACGAATAGGCTGCAATAAGATCCTGACATGAACCATTAACACATGGGTTTGTATCGCATTCGTTTATTTCTGGAATTATAATCTAGTAGAAATACTTTTATTTCGCTTCGTTACGTCAAACAGCATCAGCCTTCAATGTCAGAGTACTATGGGTTGAATTTGCTTTTTAAACTCCTTACATTGAAAATTAATATATGTGAAATCTGGCAAAAAGTAAGTGCAAGCAAAATTTCTGGAAAGTACACATTAAAGCAAAATGCAGGTTCACACGAGTTGCCTCGAGGATCTCTTGTATGTTTGTTGCAAATCGTTTTTTGGAAAAATGTGATGAAAAGCTATCTCCAAGCTCTATTCCAAAGCTAGTTTGTGATGAGGCATTTTTTTGTAAAAGACGATAATAAGCTTATTTCTACAGGTTTCAAGCCATCTATAAAAAACAACGTACGACGCTTTCTGTCCAAAGATTAGCACGCCAGAGTTGTGAACGGACCAACTAGTTCAGGCCCAAACCCGAAAAATGATTTAAAACCCAAACCATTTCCGAAAAAACCCGAAAGGTAAGGTAGTAATGAAAATGTCTACGGTGATTTTCTCCTTTCCTTTAAAGGTTTAACCCTATTTTTGTCTTTCTTCTCAGTTTTTTTTGCGATAAATAAGAAACAAGATTTTGATTTCAAATTAACTTGACATAAAGTCAAAGTTTATTTATAAACAACTTCTGAATGTTTCAAGGTGCCAAGGTAACGGGAAGTTTTCCAATTTTGAAGTTTTGCCAAAAATACTTCCGGAAAACTAAGAATGTTTTGGTTTATATTTAATTTAAATGACGTCACCAGACGTTTTTGCGACGTAAACGCTTTGATTTAGAAATTTTGTTATTTAGTATCTATAAAAAAGACTATATACAAAATCTAAACCGACATCATTCTCTAAAATATGATTGTGACGTCATTATGATGATGCCATCAGCTCAAAACTATTTTTTCTGGAAAAGGTTGGTGAATACCAACCAGCATGCCAAATTTGTTATTTACATGGTGTTTGGTTTAAAAGTCAGAATAAGGAAACTGTCAAAAGCGAATAGCGTGCACATTGCAAAACTCATCGACAAGGCAAACCCGAAAATATCTTTTAAAAAAGAAATAAAATATGAAAAAGAAACAAAAATTGATCCAAAGTGCCATTTGTGTTTTATATCTTACCCTCGCTGCAGTAGTATCCAGTGTATCCCAAGTTACATTCACACAAATACGCTTTGATACCATCAATGCACAAACCATGCACACACGGGCCCACCTCGCAATCATTTATATCTGAAAAGGATCCAGTTAGCGAAAAATTTCGGCGAAACAGAACTGCACAATTAATATAACGTCGCCGAGATTGGAAAAAGTTTTTTTCACAAATCTCAGTTAAAATCACTGAGATTGAAGAAAAAATATTTTATTTACAGTATCTTATTGCTGTGATTATTATAATTATTTGAAAATAAATTTATGACTTAACATTGCAATAGTCTTTAACAACACTTTGTTTTTAAGGGGGCTTACGAGAGGAAGGTTTAGGAGGTGCATCGTACCAGGGCCCGGGTCTAGGGGGCCGAGCTCAAGGGCTCGGAAGATCTAAAATTTTTTACGCGTTCTGAAAAATTTTTTCATAAGGTAGTGACTATACAACTAGCGTCAAAATATAAAATAGCCTTATACCAGTAATGTATTATACTTAAAGAATATTCCAGCCTCTAAACCTGCAATAGTCAAGTTTTTCAATTATGGCAATAGTCAAGTTTTCCAATTGTATTTTTTGGCATTTCTTAATGCCTTTTGCTTACTGACAGCGTAGCAGTTGTGGGTTTAATTCGTCCCAGAGCCATTGCTCCTGCTAAAAGGGGCCCGGGCTACGGAGCAGGGTACTCGGACCCATCTTTGATAAGGACCTCTCCAAAAATGGCCCTATCTGTAATGAATAGGGTAATTCGAGCCGCCTTCCGATCTTAAAAAATAAAATTTACCACAACTGACTCAACTCACCCCTTTTTCCTCTCACCCAAACAAGTACATGCACTGATAATCGAATCTCTGCCTGCCAATTTAGGTGAAGTACTGTAATATTAATCAAATGCTGTATTTTACCCTTGACAAACGCCAAGGGGCTAGAGCTTCCAGTACTTCCCCCCCAGACCCGCTGAGGGAGCTTGCAGCGCTACCTCAGACCCAAAAGCTGAATTTAAACAAAAAATGCCATCATTATCTTGCTTTTAATATAGAAATCTACATCCGATCAATAGTCGAGTGGATAGAGCTTCAGCTACTGAAGCGGGGTTCGATTCTCGTTTGGATCAAACCAAAGACTACTGTATATAAATTGCTGTTTACAGCTTTCCTGCTTAACGTTCAGTATTAAAAGGGACAGGCTTCAGCCTACATCGTGTATAGTGGACACGTGAGCAGGTGGCTGCAAGACTCAAAAACCAAAACTTCACTTCGCTGTTTACTGGCCAAGACATCTGGGTGAATAAAATAACCATTTCAATTACAATTCATAACATGGATAGCAATCAATCTCGACAACAACATGGGAACCCAATAACGTTTTGCGGGCTCCGAATCAGTCTTTGTACCTTCTGAAAAAAATTCTCTCTGACGCCGTAGTTCTCAAGCAGAATTCTTATATACAATAATATAAGAGTTTATTGTAGCAGGAAATATTCTTACAGCAGTATGCGACGTGGTAGAAACAATTCAGCTCTTTAAAAAAAAGGGAAAAAACAGCATTATCGAATAAAAGAGTAATGCAAGCAATAACAATCTCACCAATACTGCAGTTGTCTCCAGCGAATCCAGCGTCGCAATCGCACGAATAATTGTTGATGAGATCAGTACAAGTACCATTAATGCATGGAGCATCTTCACACTCGTTGATGTCTGTACACAGACTTATAGATTACCGGTACGTATTTTTACTGTATTTTTAGTGTGTCAGAAAAACAGTTATTTTTAGTGGGATTAAGGATACCCTACTACGTCAACTGAAATAATAAACAATAAGGTTTTTAAAAAATAACTTAGCTTTCAATGGTATTAAGACTATCAAATTTTGAGTGTTGATTAAACTTTTGATTCTAAGGTTAGATCTTACGTAAGATTTAAGTTGCAAAATTTTTGCACCATTACCTATGAATTAAACCGCAATAAAACTTAGTGCACAAATTTGATTATTTAAAATTGATATAGTTTGTGCATAGAGTAGCATCAAAAAAGCAATATAGCATAACTAATCTGTAGTAGAATTTAGTAAATTAAGTTAAATTGGAAATTTTTTGCTGGTTATATATATAAATATTTCGCTGGTTATATATCTAATGCCATATGATACGGATATTTTGCATTATTATATACAATGCAAAATATCAGTATAATATGGCATTAGATTGGTCATTGCTTTTTCAATTTTAAGAATATTTAAGAATAAAACTGCCTAACAATACTTTGTAGGAATATAAAGGAAACATAATAAAAATACCTTTACTGCAGTTGTATCCGGTAAAGCCAGGGTAACAGTCACACGAATAAGCTCCAATAAGATCCAAACACGTTCCATTAACACACGGGTTTGCATTGCATTCGTTTATTTCTAAAGCAAAAATACCTGCCAATTAACTATTGTTGTTGAAACAAGAATACAACACTTGAAAGATATTTGAATATACATGCGTTACAAAGATATTTGAAAAATCCCACTGCATAAGCCATTTTACCTATGTAAAATATTTCACAAGGAGCAATAAATTAATGTTTATTTAACCCTTTTGTGCCCGGATGGGTGGAGGGGGTCTTTTTTGCCCCCTTATCAGTTTTTTTGTCATAAATCCTTTCAACAAAAGCTTTTTATTTCGAATTAACTTTGATTTAAGTGAAATTTTATCACAAATAACTCCTAAAACTTTGAAGTTGCAAAGGTAAGGGGAAGTTTCTCAATTTTGAGGTTTGCCGAAGTCACTTTCCGAAATCTGAGCACTTTATAACTAAAAATTAAGTGAAATGACGTCATAAGAATTTTTGTAACGTAACTACTTCGACTTAGGCATTTTATGGTTTAGTATCAGAAAAACTTATTACGTATTAAATTTGAACTGTCTGCGACGTCATCTCCAAAATAAAGTCATTTTTCGAAAATACGGTCGTGACATCACAATGATGGTGTCATTAACACTAACTCTTTAGGGTCCAATACATTTTCCCCAAAGTTGCTCACCAGGTCCAATTTTTCTTTTTTTTGCAGTTTATGGTAGATTTTTATGTGCAAAAACTGATTTTAATATTTTTGGTTTTAAATTTCCAAAAGCACCTTGAAATTTTTAAATTTTTATTTTGTGTGGGTCAAAAGTCATCCCATGGATGATCAAAAGATTTTTTTTTAAAGCAAAAAAGAAAATTTATTTGCAGTACAAAAGCAACATCAAATAAAACACTACCAAGTTGTCATAATGCACTCAAAATTTTTCAAGAAATTAATTTGTAAAGCCTTAAATAATCCTTAGTTCTAAGTCATCTCAAGGATGTTTTTTGAGCGTACAAACAAAAAAAACCTACAATGCAAATTCTGTCTGATATTTTTTAGTGTTACCAACAAACAGTTATCAATGCAAATACAATCAGGTCATTTTCAATCTAACTAGCTACCAAAATACTGAGAAGCAGTCTACCACGTAAAAATCTACCACACATTTCACTTACAGTTTTTCAGAGTGTGATATTTTTTGAAACACTCTCCTAAATAATTGCATTACTATAGGGTTTGCAAAGATGTTAAGTGTAGGCCCGGCGCCATTGGAAGCATTTTGGGTCCGTACCCACCCAAAATACTGCTTGTGCCATCCCTCCAAGCGAGAATTTTGCTTCCCAAGCAAAGATTGTGCACTCAAATAAAGAAGAAGGCCTGGTGCCACTAAAGTGCATTCCGGGGCCTGTGCTCTCCAAAAATAATGCTTGAGCCCCCCCCCAAGCGTAAGCAAACTTTCGTTCTAGGACGAAAATACAAGTAAATGTCATGGCAAAGCCTTAGATATCGCAACAAAGACCTTTTTTTGGTCTTCACCCCATGAATCTGTGGGCAGGAATTGACATCCACACCACAAGATCCCGTCACAATTTAAGTTGAAGACCTTTTTGTTTTCTTTGGCTTTCACCCCTGAATCTGTGTGCAAGAACCAAGAGTCGCACCACAGGATCTCGTCTTGCTCCCCATAGTCGAAGATCGTGCCTCCAAGCGAAAGCGGTGTTTGTGCCCCCCACCCAATCACGCTACGATGGTGCCAAGCCTGGTAAAGTGTAGGCAATACTGGAAGCAAGCTATTGTCATATAGTGCATATAGTTTATCCTACTGTTTATTTATGACAATAGGACAACCAATAAACATGTCTCACCTATTTATCATTTCTAGGATGAGTCTGGACTTGGCAAAGCCGAAAAACACTGATATCATCCCAGGGATGATTAAGGACCATTTTAGATAAAATTATTTTTCATCCCAGGGCTGCGCTTGGACCGCAAAGGGCTAAATCAATTTTTCTAAAGCAATATTTAGTGAACTCCAAACTGCATGCCAAATTCGGTGTTCGATTGATTTTTTTGGTTTAGGAGTTAAATAGGAAAAGGGCATTTTTCCCCTCCTCTGTGTAGAATGCGTCGATCAAATAGGTCATGTAAAATAGGGTTTAAAATTTGTTGTAAAAGTTTGATTACTATTGCAACTTATACGATGACGCCTCACTTTAATACATGGTCGGCATTGAGGCAGAGAACACGAACAGTCTCCCTTGCAATAAGAGTTATAGTATTTTGCAGGTATTATGCAATCGCTATTCTCCAGTTATCGTTTGAATAGTTTTAATTGCTAAAGCTTGTCTCTTGTAAAAAAATAATATTGTTATTGTTACCTAGAGTGATCGAAAAAATTTGCTAAACGGAGGAAAAAGTTAATTTTGCATGGTCAGCAGAAAAAGCAAACGCTGTATCCGTAAAATTATTGGAACAGAATTACCGAATTAAATTCCCAATTTTTATCTGTACAGTAGTAGCAAGTATGCAGTATGGGGTATTTACAACCACAACGCATTCGAAGCATTGTCCAATGTTCTTCGTCTTTGTTTAAAAAAGCAAATAATAATAACCTTACCTACGCTGCAGTTGTATCCAGTGAATCCACGAACACACTCGCAAGAATACGCAGCAATGAGATCCGCACACGTCCCATTAACACATGGGTTTCCATCGCATTCAATTATTTCTGCCACAACAATAGTTCGAATTTCGAATAAACTGGTCAGATCCTTCGACTCATTAAATTCTTTGTTATTTTGAAGTTGGTAAATCAGAATGTTAATGTGTATGTCATCGAAGATTGTTCTTTGAAATTTGTTAAGAAGAATCGTAAGAATCAAAAACGCAGAAAAAGAATCACTATTAACCCTTATCATAACGGTGTTTTTGTGTAATTTAATCGGAACATACGAATGATGACGATTCACAATATACCGTTTTTATGTGCTTTTCAATGCTAATGAGTGATGTTTTCAGGTGTATACTTTGTCCTTATGTGATGGGCATGCGCGATTGATCTCGATCTATTGATTTTACGGTAAATTTGAATCTAGTAAAGCATTACAATCTTGAATCTAAAATCTACGGTATGCTTCCTACTCAATGCATAGTTTAAACTTGTTTAACTCTTAGTTGAAGCACAACAAAATTTCAACAAACGAAGCGTGTATTTCAAATACAAAACTTCACAAACATGTTGGGCACCCACCAATTGTTTAACACTCTAAGCAAAATGCGATTTTTGGTACATGTATTTTTTTGTGTTGCGGGCAAACACGTCCGCGACAAACCAAGCAAGTAAGACAAGTATGCTTTCCAATCAATGACATATTCCCCGTTTGATGCCTGTTGAACTGTACAGCTTCTTTTCTGAAAGCACTTTTGTTTCACCTCTCGATTTTCGGTTGTTTTTGTATGGTTGAGCACCTGAAAGCTTGGTTGCTAACGAAAATTCCAGCTATGTAACTCAAGCAAACGTAGAACAGTAACATTTAGTGCTGCCTTCCTAAACAAAAAAGTGGGTAGACTCCAACCGAAAGAAAGTGATGGGCTCTGACAACAAGAAGTGGGTACGGTAGGTTCCGACCACTTCCATCCAGAGATTGGTGTTGAGTAACTTGTCTCCGTGGCTTTCTTTCGTCAAGTTTAGGAAAAAAAGATCTTCATAAAAATTCAGTAGTCTTTTTTTTTGTCTAATGTAGGCTAGGGGAAGACCAAAGAAAGGAAAGGACTTCACCAAAGCTCAATAGCGTTTTCTGAAAGTTTCCGTGAATTGCAACCACGATCGATGAGTCAGGAACTGACTTCGTGAGCCTACCCTGCAAAAAAAGAAGGTAGGCCAAGCCTCGGTAGGAAGACAGCCTCGACGGCAGCTTTGGTTGCATTAGTTAGTACTTCAAGCGTGGTACACGCAGGGGTTTTCAACTAGTTTTAGCGAAGATTCAGATAGGAAAGATGAAAACTCGTTTGATGCAGGCCAAAAATAAAAAAATCTTCACCGCAATTTGGAACGGGTATACGCGCTCCACATGGGGCAGGCAGACAATGAGTTTACGCCCCAAGGAGTGCGGAGATCCAAATTCAGTACTCCTAAGGTCTGGATGGATACCGCGGTCCTTTAATTGAGTAGCCATGCTAGTACCCACAGTATATGATTATCTGCTGGTATTGATTTTATTTCTAGATTTTACTGGAATTAATGTCTACATGAGTATTTTGAAATGTACGTAGGCTGCTACTATGTCCAAGATATAAGAACTGCTGATAGAAACTTAACATCCCTCAGCCAAAAATCACTTCACTAAATGCAGTCGCAAATTTCTTGCAGTTGCCAGCTATATAGCTAATTATTAGCAGTAACAACAATTATTTAGTTACAACGATATAGCAACAGTAATTTAAACTAACTTTAAATCTTAAAAGGCATATATCTTCGTTAATCTTCAATTGTTTCTATTTGCTGACATTTGTCAACAGGTGTTCCGATTAAGATAAAACGCAAATAACTCATTGCAAAAACAATTTTGGAATTTCATATCACTGCAGTAGAAAGCTAATAAGAAGTTTTCCATTGTCAGTGAATGGCGCTGAAATAGCATATAGAGGCGAGTGCAATCAGACAAAAAGAATCAATGTTGACAAAAGTCAAAGGATATTCTGATAAGGGTTAATGCAAAAAATGAGCTTTGATTTCCGGAAAGAAAAATCAATAACAGTCCCTGATTAGTGTAAAACTAAGTAAGAATTCGCGCATAGCTTCGAGATTGGTCAATAACGACGCGCTCTAATTGTTTTTTTCCAATTACTCAAATCTTAGCTTTTTTTGCATAAAATATAACGGTTCTTTTTCCATGCTCTCCACTCTGACAATTTTTCTTGACAAGTGTGAGACGGAAAGCTTCGAAGACATAAACATTCTCTATAAAGCAATTTTCAAGTTCTGTACCGCCATCTATAACTTTTCAAATAATTTGAAGTTCTGTAATAAGCAAATGATACAAGCGACAAAGATTCTTCAGCTAAAGCATTCTGCACAATTAATGTAACGAATATGCTGCTTACAACGCATAAGTGATGGCTGACTGTTTGCACTTACGTACAGTATTTACGCACTGTACGTTGATTAAGAAATTAAGATTTGAAGTATTGCAAAATTGACAGTATTCCTGAACGCATTACAAACAATGAAGACGTAGCGTTGCAATTGGAAAAGATGCAAATTTGTTATTTTCTATATAACACCACAAACTTTACCATTCCCACCTGTTTCACAATAGTCTCCAGTAAATCCTAAATCGCAAAAACACATTGATTGAGCCGGTATAAATTTGCCACTGAAACAGAGCACGGGACAAGTTCGGTAAAACCCAGATTTCTCTGTAAAAACACATTAGGGCTGCAAATTGTTAATGCACCTGTCTAAGGTGGACTAAACTAAAGGCCAAAATACACTAAAAGCAAAAATTAGTTTGTGGTTAAAAACTCACCCTCTGTCTGCGAAATAAAAAAGTATGGAAGAAAAAACAATGCAGTTTATAAAACTAAAACATTGCTAATTTTATAGCAATTCTTATTATTTTATAACAATACACAGTGCAGTATTTAGTTTTTCATACCCTTTTATTTTGCAGGCTTATTGCAAAATGTTTTTGCTAAACCGAAACTAATTTTTGCCCTTATAATGAATTTTAGCCGATTATTTAGCCCGCCTTATCATGTGCTTTAATGTAACTTATAAAATGCCTGTTTTTAATAAGCTTATAAGTATTTTAAGGTTGAGGTTGATTTTTGACAGAGTCTCCTTAATTAGTTGATTTCCCCTTTAAGTCATATTGCTGGATGATGATTTTAATGTATTGTCTTCACAATGATTCAGAACTTGAATAAGTTTTTGAATTAAATCGCGGATAAAGAGAAAAAATTATAGTAACGATAATACAAAATTAAAAGAAATATTTTGTCAAGCTTAAAAGCTCAGCTGGTGGGTCAGAAAGCTTTTTGCCAACGCTTCGGTATGCTATGCTTGGGACATGCTCTACATTAAAAACTACATTAAAAACATTAAAAACAAGGGACATGCTCTACATTATAAAAGTTTACGTGAAACAAAAAAGTTACAGAAAGGCGAAGCGCCACAATTTTTGCCTTAACGTATGATTCATTTTATCACGTGATCTCTTCATTTATCGTACGCTAGTTTTTAACTTCGCATTTTAGCCCTGACGAAGATGCACGTAGTATGTCCCCAGCATGGCGTAATCGTAACATTAACAAAAAGTTTTCTGTCCCGCCAGGTGAGCTAAACCAGACATAATTCTTTTAATTTTGTATTACCGTCACTATAATACTTTCTTTTCATCTAAGATTTAATTTGTGAACTTATTCAAGTTCTGGATCGTTGTGAAGACATTACGTTAAAATTAGTATCCAACAATACGCTCAAAAAGGGAAATCAACTAATTAAAGGAATGTGACGTGGTCAATTATTGACATAAATTTTCGTCGAAATGATTAGTTCTACTACTAAGCTGGGTATTGTGATGTCAATGAGAATTATTCATTGTGTTGAATTTCGCTTTTTTGCATGTCTTTTCGCACCAGCCAAGATTTAATGAATTCTACGTTCTACGATTTGACACAAAACGCTCCGTTTTTTACAAGAACCAGTACATTTTGACTTGAGGCTGGCTGTTCTTAATTTTTTGCCAATTTTCAGTTTCATTTTTTCTAAAATTTCAGAGCATTGTTGTCAATTTTAGCAACTATATTTCTAACACTGTTTAATGCGAATGCTCTGTCAGCTATAGCTGAGTAAACGTTTTTAGCTGTTTTTGCAGCAACATAAAGTATTAATGAAAAAACAATTTTTTTCACCTTGGACGGCAGTAAAATTTTTCTCAGTTGCTTGTGCAATGCCCAACTACAATCTGTAATATCGGAATTGGTGCGATTTGCTTGCAAGAACTGGAAAATCACTAACATTTTACTGTTTTGAATCAGAACACAAGCTAGTTCGTTTTTTGATTTGAAGAGTATTTTTGTTTGTTTTAAACTTTTTCGCTGCGAAGCCTGAAATTGTTCTTAATTTGTTTTAAAATGTTGAGCAAAAATGGGACTTGTGTTTTTGTAAAATTGTTCCAAAAAAAAAGAGTGCTAGAGAAACAGCAATATCACGTTTAAAGTAACTCGATGGCATTTTAGCGTAACTACAGTAGACTCAAAAAAGTTTCCGAAACAAAGACGTCTCTACAAAAAAAAGCAGTAATCTTCCCTTTTGAAATTTTAGGCAAATGTATGAAATTACAATAAGCTGAATTGTAACTTATTTGAAACATAACTATTCAAGTAGATATCGATTAGTCCTACAGTTGAAATAAAAAAAAAAAAGAAACCACCCAACAAATAACCTGCTGCTGGGTTTCAAATCTGCCCAAATTGTCACAACGGGTTATTGTAGTTTTCCGTAAATTTGACGATTAATTTGGCTACTCCAAGCTTCTGACCACAAAAATTTCGGCAAGTGTTACTGTTACGTAGCCTATGCTACCAATACATCTGACCAGACTTATGAAAGCTTTACCACTTGTTGTTTAAAGTCACGTTGCTCAAACTCGCTTCGTCGCTTGTCATTTTTACCGTCTATTATAGAGTATTTTTGTTGCTTCATAATTGTTGGATTTTGCACCAAAAAAAAGAGAAAAAAGAAACTGTCTATGAAATATTATAAACTGTATTAAAGTGTTTGAGGAAAGAGCGAAAAAATTCCTCTGCAACAAAAACGCATAGTTTGGCAGCTAAAACGTCAAAAAAAAGCGCTTATGGTTTTCGCAATTGCTATTGCGTAATTTACCGATATTCAGCATGGCTATTTCTTTTATTCTTTAACTCGCTCGCAGACAAGCGCTCCAGGAGCAACCAAAGAATACCCGTACCTTTAGTCGTCACAATGGGAGTAAGATTTCGGCTCAAAATACCATGAATAACTCTGAAACAGACTAAAATTACGATTAAGGTACTGAATAGTTTAATTATTATGTCAATGTGCAAACATGATTTTTTTTATGCCTCCATTCTATTAATCCAGAAAGCGCATGTCACAATCCCTTTAGGGAGACTGAGCCAAAGATCAAACTCAAATCGACGTACGTAGGCAAAAAGTTTTTTGCCCCACCAGTTGAGCTATTAAACTTGATTCAATCTATACTCTTGGTGACAGCTAGCGAGATGTAAAAGAATTATAGTCAAGCGCGTTATAGCCATTTTTGTAGGTAGAAACATCTTTGCCAACTTTAAATCTATACTTCACAAAGGCAATATACTGTAATGCACTAAATAAAAAAGATCTTTTAATATCGAAGCTGCTCTAATGAATTTTATGTTGCAGCTATCGGCAAATTTTTGAGGTTGATGAAGCAAAATTTCAGTCAAGAAAATGTTTTTTTTAAACAGCAGAAAAGGGCAGCTTTACTGGTATTAGTAGAATGAGCACGATAAGGAAGTTTAAAGTTTGCAAACTCCTTCTCGGTTTCGTTATTTTTCCGCTGAAAAGAAAAAAATCGAGTTTTGGATTTTATGAGTTCCATGCACAACGGCTCAAGACTGATGTTTCACAAATTTTACCACTTCCTATATCAAATGAGTCCAAAGTGTACGCAATTATGCTGTTCTCAACAAACAGTTATTTATTCCTATCGGTTTGGTATTACTTTTTAAAGTATCACAAATTCTTACTTGCTAAAACACTGATTACGGAGTTACTTCTTTTTTGAATTGAGTGTTTAAACTGGGCATTTGCATCGTCCGTTAAAACTTGCGAGTCCTTAAAATACAAAAAAATGTCACAAATTAAAATTGTTTTGTTGAAAACACTTTAGCTCGTTTCTAAAACTTAGAAATTGGTAAAGTTCACTAGTATTTCACTTATTTTTTTTGCTACAGGCCGGCATAAGTAAAGAGAAAAAGTAAAAAAGTTTATTGTGCTAATTCTTTATTCCTAAATTGCTTTCTCTTTTCAAGGTCCAACTTACTTACATGCAATTTTTGTGCATAGTTCATATATTCGTAACTGTATGATTGTTGCATGTAATTCAAATCTATGACACGAGGCTTTTTGTCAGACTTGGTGCTGTAGGCACAAAGTGCTCAGTATCTTTGCCTTCGCCGGTTGGAAAAGATTTACTCTCGGAATCAGGATTTTTTCTGCGCTTTTGTCCGTTTATTTTTTTACATTTAAAGTATGGGTTTTTCCTATAAATTTTATAAATTCACATCTAAACTATCTATGTACATTTTTGCAGCCAGGGAAGAAAAAAATGTTTCGAAAAATTTTATATGAATGTTTCGTTTAATCTGTTTTCGCAAAAACTTTTGTCTGATTGTGATAATGAGAGCAATAGAAAGATTGACCATATTTTTCTTGTGATTAGCTGAGCTCTTTTTTGAATTCACTACAGCAAAAAAAAAAAAAGAATCGGCATTACAATGTTCTCACCAGAATTATATGTTGGGAGGGGCTTTTGGGTTGGATTTAAGGCTGACAAAAATTTGAGCTTTATTTGGGTTTGATACGTGATAAAAGCGTATAATTGGAATAACTTTGTAACGTTGAATAAAGACTCTATTAAAGCATAAATTGTTATGACTACATCATCACAAGTTGTCAATTATCATCAATTATCAATTATAGTTAACTTTATTTACTCACAACAGACCAAAGTTATTCATAGAAAAGGAGCACTTGATCGTATACTCTTTTTGACCTACCATAGCCTTTGCATTTTTTCGGCCTGGTTTGGCTTCAAATCATTTTTCGGGTTTGGGTTTATATTTTGGGGTTTGGGTTTGTACTAGTCAGCCCGTTAACATCTGGTTCCTTCTTCAATTGCAACAAATTAACAAACAAATACTAATTTCGAAAAACGATATTACAACATCGACCGTTCGCAAGGATTTACAAAATTTAATCATACAGGCAATAATAGCCAAGAGTATTTTCTGGACCTATCTTTGTGTAGAGACGTTTTGGTTACAACTAATATTGATCACCATTATCAATCTTATTCAAAAAAAAATTATTCGTATTTTATTTCAATAACATTGATAATTTTGTTTTAGTAACATTGATTAAGGATAAATACTGTAGATTAACCAAAATGTTATCCATACAAAAAACATAGTTAAAAATAGCTCTGGCCATTATTGCCTCAATAGAATAGTATAATAAAATAACATACTGCACCTGATTAAAATCAATCGCAATTATTCCAATCACCCCCAGAAGAACTATGAACAGTAATGCCCAAATAGTTATAAACACTTCCAAGTGGTTTTTCACAAATTTGCCACCTGTTTATAAACGTGTTTATTTTTATGCAATCATGAACATCATCAGCTTAGAATCATAGGCGTAGCCAGGAGGGGCCAGGGCCCCCCACCAATTAAAATACCATCAATGATAAAAAATTTATGACTGCATAGCCTAGCGATGTTTAGTTGCAGTTATGGACGACAAGGGAGCACCGAGGCCCGTAACTAAAAATCAGGGGGCCCCAGGGCCCCTAGCCAACAACCTGGGGGCCCCTAACCAACAACCAGGAGGCCCCGGGGAGTCTAAATAACGACCAGGGGCTCTGGCCCCCTAACTAGCAACCAGGGGGCCCCAGTGACCCTAACTGACAAATGGGAGTTCCGGGACCTCTAACTGACAAACAGTGAACCCTGGTGCCCCTAATTGCAACCAAGGGCTCCAGGGCCCCTAACTAACAACCAGGTGGCAACAGGGATTCTAACTAACAACCA
Organism: Trididemnum nubilum; assembly: GCA_963965965.1. NCBI lineage: Eukaryota > Metazoa > Chordata > Ascidiacea > Aplousobranchia > Didemnidae > Trididemnum > Trididemnum nubilum. Next base: position 33,062,204 of record OZ014477.1, on the reverse strand, counting down.
GGAGCCTTGGGGCTCCTAACTGATAACCAGAGGCCCCCGGGGCCCCGAACTAACAACCAAGGGGCTCCAGGCCATCTAACTAACAACCAGGGGGCCCCGAGGCCCCTAACTGACGACCAGGACAAGGGGACCCCAGGGCCCCTAACCAACAAACAGGGTGCCCTGGGGCCCCTTACCAACAACCAGGAGCTCCCGGGGCCCCTAACTAACAACCAGGAGGCTCCGAAGCCCTTAACTGACAAATAGGGGGCCTCGGAGCCCCTAACTGACAATCAGGGGGCCCTGGGGCCGCTAATTGACAACCAAGGACCCCCAGGACCCCGAACTAAAAACCAGGGAGCCTCAGGGCCCCTAACTGACGACCAGGGGGGGCCCAGGGCCCCTAACTAACAACCAGGGTGCCATGGGGGCCCCTAACCGACAACTAGGAGCCCTCGGGGCCCCTAACCGACAACCAGGGGGGAAGCGGATCTCCTAACTGATAACCACGGTGCTCTGGGACCCTTAACTGATGAACAAGGGTCCCGGGCCAGGAGCCCCATAATTTAAATTTTTAACAATTTATATGCAAATCCTGTGAAAAGTCTAAGAGTTTTGTGCTAAAAGTTGCAACCCCTGGCCCTAGTTTAATGTAATTATGAAGTTAATGCTATAACGCAGGCGGTAATACAAACCCCCAGTTGAACAACTACCAATAATAAATATGAGAGCATAGTCAGTATGCTGTCCTTATCCGGAATTGAGGTTTCTTCAATTTAGAATTTACGCGTACAAAAGTAAGCAATAATAATGACAAACACCTGTCCACGTTATAATAATGTCATGCGAATTTTGGAAGTTTCAAAAAACTGTCAAGTGACTTGACTCGAGTCCTCCAAGTTTTGGAAAAAAAATATTTTAATTGTGCTATAAAGGTTGTTTTTTATGAAAGAACTTAAAGGCGCAATCTTATCTCAAAATTATAGGCGTAGCCAGGATGGTGGCACAGGGGGCCCGGGCTCCCTCAATTGAAATGCCACCAATGCCAAAAGTTTAACAAAAAAAACTTGATTCTTGATTTTCAGTTTCTTTTAGCATCTTTGCGCACAACAGTACACGTGTACAACAGTAATTAACAATAAATAGCATTGACGACCACGGGGCCCGGCGCACCCCCTTAATTTAATTTTTCCAACCAATTTAAAGTTATAACCAGGGTGAAATCAAGGGTTTTTGTCCTAAAAGTTGCTACCTCAGACCCTCATCTAAACTTTTTATGAACGTAATGCAAAAACCAGCGCCGTATTTGCCATGTGGTACAGTGCTAGAGCCCAGCGCTCAAATAATAGGACTTTTTTTGGTCTTCATTTATATTTGGCAGGAAGGTGTTGCAAAAATCCCCAAAGTGCCAAGGACCCAGCGCAATGTAAATCCGGACCGGGAATAACATGTTTAGTAAGCGTAGCTATCTATAGTACCATTTTTCAATAACGATTCACCTCCACCTTTCCAGTTTTTACGCACAAAATACTTTAAAAACAAGCTAGGAAAATGCCCAATTAAACAAATTATTGAATTTCAATTGGGAGAGCCTGAGCCCCCTGGCCATACATGTACTCTTATAATAAGTTAACTTCATGACAAAACAAAAATCTTGAAGGAAAATCTTCGGGCGGATTACTACTTACCGCTAAAATATTGCAGGAGACAATGTGCCTTACTTACCCCTACATGGACCAAATCACTTACAATTAAAATTTTACACCATAATGCAAGATTTTAAACGTGTTTTAGACTTTAATTGCAAGTAAAAGGGGGATTGAACAGTTAAATTTTTTTGATTGGCTTTTAAATGGTAAAAATCTAGTTCTTTTAAATGGTTGTGAACACGTGCAAAATGTGATCCAATGAGATTAAAATAGCTTTTTTTTTCTAAAAACGTACAAAAATCGCCGAGCGGCTGTGATACGTTTGAGTAAACTTGCTTACTCAACAGGTCTCCTAAAGTTAGACATTTGCTCTTTCTAACTATTAGTTTTTGCTCTTTCTCTCTACCAAAATCCTGGGTAAATGCCAACAGGCTACAGCTTCAGATCTTCCATTGAACGATATCTTTGCCCCACAAAAAGTTCCTTTTTAAAAAAATTCTGATGACGTCATTGCATGTGATTTGTAGTTTGGGCCCCCCACCCAATCAAAAATCCTGGTTACGCCTATGCTTAGAATTACGTTGTTAGATTTTGATTTGAAATTGTAGTCGTTGTTATAGTTGTCTATTTGTACTTCTTTCACTCGACATTGTCAGACGTTAACTTTTGGACGATCCACACACTTTTTTATTGCGATAACTACTTCATGTTTGGAGAAAATTGCACTTGCTTCGGAGTTTTCGGGGATCCAAAGTTCTTGTGAATTTTTTCGAATTCTAATACTGAGTTGGCTGCTTGTTCGAAGCCGCCAATTAGAGACAATCATAGTAAAGCGTCTTATATAAGAATGCCAAAGCGTGACCATGGTGCGAATCGAACCCAGATCTTGTAATCAGGGTCTTGTAAAAACGACTCTTTTGACCTTTCGGCCACACGGTTGACAGAATTAAACATTAAACGTGGTTATTACATTAGTTTCCTTACCAGTATTCAATATATGCATGAGATACAAGTATACACGATACCTCTGATGAGCAAAATTTATCGTTTTCAGATACTTTGTGGATAGAATTACACCCTGCTATTACCAGTTTACACTATATGTAAAGCAAACTACCACCAGTATATTAGGGCTTATTCTTTGAAGTGTAACTTATTATGCGATCTACGAAGAGCTGTTCAAAGTTGCAGTTGCAGATGAATTTTTATATTTGCTATTCTTTAGAAGTACAATCACAAAAATTTTAAATAGTCACTCAAGTTAATGTTTTTCTAGACTTAAACAAGACTTTTCTCTCTATTTTTTGTTGTGACTAATATCGAAATATTTACATAAAATCCAGCAATTTGAATAAATAACAACACCAGTAAATATGACAGTTCTGCTCGGATATAAGGATTTTTGAAAAAATATAATAATAATGATATTCTGAGCCAAAACACCTTGTTCTTACTGTGCATTGAAAAGGAGTGCTTTGAAGAGATTATAGTAGAATATGTTGCAAGATTATGATTTTCGGTGCTTTTGTCCGAAAAATTTCTCTATCAAGTGGCATACTGAACCTAAACGAATCACAAACGGGGATCTACTTGGTGCAAATTCCCCAGCTGCTGCAGCAGCTAGGCCAGTTTTATGATTTTCTGAAAAACTAGTTATAACGCCATTTGGATCCCCTTTCGCTAGTTTTTAGAGCCTCTTGAAAGAACTAAATTGGCAAAATTGGAAGGAATTTGTAAGAATTAAATTGCTCAGCCACTTTTACCCCTTCTTTGCTTACAGGTGAAGTCAAAAAGACGGATCAGCGCTTTCTTGTATGTTGGGTTAAATATTCTAGATGACTTTGCAAAGAGGGTTTGAAGTTTGTCAAGCCCCTTTGGTTGCACCACTGCCTGCAGGCCTCTTTCGTTTCTTTGTTTGAACCATTACAAGACTAGAAAATTCCCAAGAATCAATGTCTGTGCACCCTGTGTCAAAATTTCGGAAGACTTTTGTCAAGCCCTTAAACCATCGTGTCGAAGCTCAAGGGTTCGAACCCTGGTTGAAAACTATTGGTATAGTTGAATGTGTCTTTACCATCTTATAATGAGCGAACATTTGCGTGTTATCGTTGCTTTCTCGTAAATGATGGATTAATTTAAATCAATTAATCTATCAACGAAAGGAAAAAATAAAAAGTTTTATATTCAAGATTCTGATATCAAGTTTTGTGGTTTTTATTTCAGATAAAACTGAGACAATTTGAAAAAATGAACGTTTTTTGCTAGTTTTTTTTTTCAATTTAAACTGCACTAAAAACAATAAAATTATCTGTATTTTTCGTCTAACCGTTTTAGCGAAGAGTCAACATTTTGTGTATATCAATATTGCACTATTGGACGTTATTTTGGTCAAGCTTTTTCTCTAGAATTCTTACCACAAGCAATAGCAAGCTCTACTTCGTCTCTTTTTGTTTAACAACAAACTGTAAGCTGCAAATTTAGTTAGTTTTGGTCCAGCAACAGAAAAAGCCAAATCGACGGATTGAGCAACTGAAGCTCCGTTCACTAAGCCACTAATCAATCTAATTTATTGAAAAGATGAAAATGAATTTACTTGCTTAATTTTGTGTTTTATTGTACAACGTGTAGATTCACAACAGTTTTATCAGAACGTTACTTTGCAACTTGACTTCAATTTCCTATTTTATTGCAGTAAGTCTTTCATTTAAAAACTTAAGCTTACGGTCAAACTTAAATTGCATAACAAAAAAATATTCCTCGGATTTTCCGCTAACTTTACTTTAAATAGACTGTGGTTAAGTTGTACGTACTATAGCTTCCTATATTTAATTTTGTACAAACCATAAGGTAAATCGATCACTATTCTTTTAAAGAATAGTGCCTCTGTGCGTTCAAATTTTATTGCAGTAAATGAAGTTTCCTAAGCAATTTATAAAGTTTTTGCACATTTAAAGTATTCACCATCTTAATTTTTAACTAATAGTATGTTTTTACTGTAAAATTAAATGAAGCAACCAAAAAAAGGCTATTTTTTATCAATTTAAGCCAATATTACAATTTGGTATGCTAAAAGCAGTTATACAAAACAAAAAATAAAACAAAAAAATTTGCTTAGACTAAGACTATGGAAAAGGTTTAACAACTCAGCCAGAGCTGGGCACCCGCTACTTGAATAGTAGCGTCGCTACCGCTGCCGCTATTTGACGTTTAAAGCAGCGGCGCTGCCGCTGCTTGATTTACAAAAGCTGTCGCTACCGCTGCCGCTAATGAGTTCAAAAACAGCGGCGCTGCCGCTATTCGCTGCCGCTACTTAACAAAACAAAACAGTTTTTTTTTTCTGAAGTTACAAACCAAATGTAATCACAAAAGTATACCGTCATTATAATAGCACACATGCAAGCAGCCAAGCAATTATAGTTCAATAAATTGTTCGCAAGTTCCTTTTAAAAAGACAAGCATCTCAAAATGCTCGTCGGTCAAACCTGAGCGCTTAGGTTTGAGCACGTCTTTTCCGACCGAAAAAAGTCGTTCCACAGCAGCATTAACAAATGGCTATATACCAAACACAAACTTCGCTATTCATCACTAAAAATAAACTATTGGACTGTAACAGTACGATTAAGTTAATTAGAAAAACGATCAAAGAAAATAGAACGCGAGGAACAAAAGCCAGTACTGCACAATGCGTAATTAAAACCTTGTCTTTTGATTACCAATACCGAGAGCAACCAGTGCTTGTGGCTGTCAATCAGGATTAACGAGGACAGCGACGAAAACTGTTAAGTGATAACGTGAGAAAAACAGAACTATTTTGTCGTTTTGGATTCAGAGCAACAAGTGTCATTACGGATTAAAAGAATCGAAGACAAAAGCTTTATTTTATTGTTTACATTTCTTAATTGCAGTTTAAAAGAATGTTCTTTAAAGTTTTTTTGCAGTAGCGGAAGCGGCAGATTTATTGCTTTCACAGAAGCGCTGAAGCGCTGTTCGCTACTGGGCCTCAAATATAGCGGCGCTGCCGCTTTTCGCTGTTAGCAGAAAAAAGCAGCGGCGCTTCCGCTTCCGCTATTAAAAAAACAGCGGCGCTGGTAGCGCCGCTACTGAACAGCGGCGCTGTGCCCACCTCTGAACTCAGCCAACTTTAGCGCGCCACCGCAAACAGTGCTGGATGCTGAAATTTTGTTATGAATGATCATAAGAATTACGACAACGACCTAACGACTAAACTTTTCATGTGACCATTTTAAATCAGAGTTCGGCCAACACCAAGCCGCGGCACGATTCAGGTCCCTTATGAGCTTAATACCGAACTTTTAGTTTAATATCTTGAGTTGTTTTGTATCTATGTATCACTGCATCTCCGATTTTGACATATACTTGCTGTGCTTAAAATACATTTCAGTGCTGACGCTATAACATTAAAAATTGTTCGCTCGTTTATGAACTACGCAAGTTTCGTCTGTCTGCCAACATCCACGCAAAGCACTTTTTTGGGTTCTGTTTGCAAGTCTTTTGTTAGGCTGGGCTATCGCAACGGGTGTAGACTGCAAGGTGATAACGATAGACTTTCAGAATGATGGACAATCAATGACGTAGCCAGGGGAGCAAGCTAAGAGGGAACAAACCCCCAGCAAAGCCATTAAAAACTAACCTCAAAATGCGTTGCTTTGCATCATGTTTTGAACTTGATCAGGAACTTAGGAAAGCTGAAGTGCCTAAGTACCGCAATTCTGTCAAAAAAGGCTTCAAATATTGGAAATATACTGTAACAAATTTGTGTTGCTGGCATAACCAGAAGAGTGCTCAATGTTCCTAAAAGGTCCAGAGCTGCTCAATTAACACGCTTATGGCTGAAAGTTATTTCATTTATTTCCTACAGGCCTGTTTCACGCGTTACCGCGATCATCAGGGAGTAGATCTAAACAAAATAATAACAAATGGTTAGAAAAGATAAAATGGTACTCACCAGCGACGAAACAATCCATTATTTAAGCGAATAACCAAAGTTTATCTTTTCTAGGTCCATGTTTGCCATTTGATATTTTTTTAAATGCCGCTACATATGTGCGAAACATCATCCAAATAGCGACAAAATGGTTATTTTTTTCCGAAAAGTCACAAAAATCTCCTAAATCTTTGTTTTTGAAAGGCAGGCTAGTTTTAACTTTTCGGCAAAAGTTTACCCTCCTATTTAGCAAAATTCTAGTTATGCGCATGTGGACGATTTGCACATGAAAATATGATGGATGAGCTTTTGTGCGAAATTGCACTATGCCGAAATAATTAGTTTAGCATTAAAAAATGTTTAATCCGCTGTTCATAAGTTAACAGTCAGTTTGCTTAAATGAAGTTCGTAAAAAATGAACATAAAATATGTCCAGTTGGTAAAATAAGCCTCGGCCTAAACTGGTCGGTACTGCAACGAAGTTTGCAGACCAGTGACGTAGATGATTATACTTACGCAGTAACGCAGTAACAAACCTAAGCCTAGACGTCATTTAATTTCATTAGAAAAAAAGTTACATAAAAGCTCACTAAAGTGTTTCCGGAAGATTACATACAACTGTAGTTATAATTTGTTGAACTGGTAGTAAATCTTCAAGGATATGCTTGCAAAACTATTAGAAAAAAAAATTAGTTGTCATTTCTGTCGCAACGAGTCATTCTCGATTTTGTCGCAAATTGCCCCAGCAGGCAACCTATATGCTAATTGAATAGTAGGCTACTTTTCAACGGTTGTCTTAAATTATTCGATACTTTGAAATAACGATATCACTAACCTTATTCCAGAACTTTACACAAAACTATGTATCTCATTATGCTTGCGTGGTGGCTTAGAGTCGTAAGCAACCCTTCACTCCTTTGGAGGTCCACCAAGGATAGGCTACATCAAATAACATTCGAGCTACTGGGCCATGACTGGTGCACGTAAAGCATTTTATACCAACAGGTAATAGATATTTTGACGTTATACGTAAGATGCATTTACAATTTTTTTGGTTTAGCTCTATTTTACGCGGAGTGTTTGACTAAATCATTTTACTCCAGGAGGCAAAAACATCCCCTGTCTAACTTTTAAACCAAATATCATGGGAACGCCAAATTTAGCACGCGGATTGGTATTCACCAAATATTTTTAGAAAAATTAGTTTTGAGTTAATGACGGCATCACTGTGACGTCATGGTCATATTGAAAAAATACAGTCGTTTTTTCGATGACGTACTATACGGTTCAAATTTTTGACATAGGTTTGTTTTTTAATACTGAATCATAAAATAACTAAACCTGGATCACACAATCACGTTTTTTGCGTCAATCGTGTGAGAGGTCGCGCAAAGCTATGACTCACTGCTGCGAGCAACTGCCTCTTTAATAGAATTGATTCTACTCAATCTCGCAGAAGAATCTTTATCTTAACTATGAGTAACAGCTATAGAGTGAACTATTCCACAAAATTAACACAAACAATTGGCGATAAGAAATAATCATTGAAAACAAATTATTGCTAAGTACTTTGAAAGCTTTGGCTTAGTCGCTCGTACTATGAAGTGCAGACGTATCCTCGAAGCTATTGAAGAAGCCTCATAGTAAAATTATAAATAAACCTCAAAACTAAACTACAGTAACAAATAATAAAATTGTTGAGTTTCTGTTAACAAGAAGTCTGAGCAAAGAAATCAACGAGTGCGAAGTTCTTTTATGCATCAATGATATTTGCGCAGTTCTCATTAAGTATTACTCGTGCTAGTGCGGCGTTGAATTTGCTCGATACCGTACTATACTGCAATATAGGTGAGATTGTTGTTTTTCTATATCAACCAAAATTTTCTAAATCATTCAACATAAAGCCAGAATTATTTACTGCATCAATAGCAGTGCAATTTACGGCAGAATACGATTGATTTACATCGATCTTTTGCGTGGTAAACGATTGACCGCCACTCCGTTCTGCGCATTAACTTGCATTGGAAATCCAGCACATTGAAGTAAAAGCACATGCAAGCGATCTAACGTTGATAGCGTTTAATGAGTAGTAATATTGCTCTTGTCTCTTTTAGGATAAAATGCATTGGACAAAAGGGGCTGAAACTTTTTTAACTTGAAAGGGTGAAAAACGCTTCCTACATTACTTTTGATAGGTAGGAAGTACTTTTTCACCTTTCAGAGTAAAATGCATTGGACAAACAGCTTGTGTAAAATAAAAAAATAGTATCGAATTAATCATGGTAAAAAAATGAATACAGTAATTAATGTTTATTGCATTTATTCAGCCAATTAGTCACAAGCAACAAAATAATTTTGAGTCAATCTGCTATTTCAAATTCTGCGAATACATATACAAGTGTGTTTAAAAAAAAAAATTATTTGATTTTGTTTTTAAAACTGCTGCAAGAGACTTGAACACTGTTCGCCAAATTTTGCTGCAATTGCCATTGAACAACAACCAAGCCTCTTAAAAACAAACTTTTTGTCAAGTTCTGTAGCAAAAAAAATGTTGCGATAAAAAATTGTTTCTGCAGATCAAATGATTGCGAGGATGGCCCGTGTGTGCAATGTGCATGGTTTGTGTATTAATGGTATCAACAGTACACATTTTGGTGAGAATATAACTGGGAATACACTAAAAATAACTCCAGCGAGGGTAAGATATATTTTATTTTTGTAAGGGTAAGATAGCGTTTAAATTACATGTTTATCCTTTTTGAGACCGTCGCTATTTTTGAGCTACTATATTTCGCTTATTTTCTTTGCTCATTAATTTGCACCTCAGTTTATAATTAAGGCGTCATGATTGATGTCAATATCAAAAATTTTACTTCATTTCAGAAACAAACGAATGCAACAAAAATCCCTGTGTTAATGATTCGTGTACAGTTCTTATTGGTGCGTATATATGTATGTGTGTTTCTCGATTTACTGGATAAAGCTGCAGCGTTGGTGAGATTCCTGAACCAATTTCTTTTTGCTAATTGTTTGCTCTAATTTTGTAGATTAAATAACTTTATAGCTGTTGCACATAGTTAAGTAAGATTAACGAACTTCTGTGAGGTTTAGCAAAATCAATTCTAATAAAAAGTCAGTACAGAGTTTTTTAGATAAGCACCATTTATTTGTTTTTATTGAATGTAAGATACCTAACAATACTTTCCCTATTTTACTCGGGCTATGTGACCATGCATTTTATACGTGGGGGGAATGTCCCTCCTATCAAACATTTAAGCAAAAAATTCATGGCATTACCAAAATGGTATATAAAAATGGGTATTAAGTTGATGACGCCATCATAGTGACATTACGGCCACATTTTTGAAAAATGTTGTCATTTCAATGACGCAAAGGCCGTTCATACTTGGTACATATTTTTCAACAGTTTTGAGGTGGTGCAGAATTTGAAAATGACTTTCAATAAAGTCGATTTCATTTTGCTTTCGCAATAAGCTTTTCGGACAAAACTCTTCAGTTGCGATCTCTGTCTGGTTTGGTATATGGTGAGCAGTATCTTTTAAAGACCAAATGCAGTAAGGAGAAATGCACTCTGCAGTAAGGAGAAATGCACTCTGCAGTAAGTATGTGGTGAGCAGGATCTTTTAAAGACCAAATGCAGTAAGAAGAAATGCACTCTGTAGTAAGGAGAAATGCACCCTGCAGTAAAGAAAATCCATTTCTGCTTACTGCAGAGTGTATTTCTCCTTACTGCAGAATGCATTTTTCCTTACTGAATTTGGTCTTTAAAAGATCCTGCTCACCACATACCAAACCAGACAGAGATCGCAATTGAAGAGTTCTGTCCGAAAAGCTTATTGCAAAAGCAAAATGAAATCGACTTTATTGAAAGTCAATTTCAAGTACATATTTTTGTTTTTTAATACTGAATCATAAAATGGCTTGTCGAAGGAGTTAAGAAACAAAAACGTCTTTTGACGTAATTTTGATTAAATTTTAACCAAAAATGCTCGGATTTTGAATAGTGACTTTGGGAAACCTCAAAATAGGAAAACTTCCCGTTACCTTAACAACTTCAAATTTTCAGGATTTGATTTAACTCAAAGTCAAGTTAATTTAGGTAAAAATATTTTTGCGAAAGGAATTTCTCACCAAAAAAAAAAAAACGAGAGAGGGGCAAATTGCCCCCATGTGGAAATGAGATTAATTTTAAGACGCCATTCATAGCCTTAATTATATAAAATCTTTCTTTAAGAACAAGCTAGTCGTAGAATAATACTTCTGTAGAAATTTGTTTGACTAAGGAAAATTAAGATTAATGAAAATGAATTTAGTTCATACCCTCAAATTTAACTAAATTTTAATTTTTCTTATAACAAGACTAGTGTTAATGCTATTACGTAATCGCTTTTTTGTTTTAGACGTCTACTTTTTTTAGATATCAACGATTGCCAGAACATATCTTGCACTAGCGGAACATGCATAGACGGCGTCAACTCATATTCTTGTGACTGCGATGTTGGATTTTCGGGATTTTGCAGTAAAGGTAAATTTCCTTAAAAATTTTTAGCAGCTAAATTGCGTATAGTGTAATATTACATGCTAGTTTTCGGAAACTTATGTTGTTCGATCTGTCAGCCACCAATATTATTTAGCCTTTCAGAGTTTCACTTTTACAGCGTTCCTGCGTTTGAAGTTGTATAAAAGCATGACGAGTTGGCTTTTTGTTTTGTAATTGAATTAAAAGACAGAGCTTTTATTTAGTTTGTTTTCTTTGCTGTTAACTTAAACTTGCTCAATCCCAAACTGTTCGGAAATTTGTTGACGGCAATAAAAGAAACCCTAGAACCTAATTTGAACTCTTTTTCAGAGATTAATGAGTGTTAACCACACGCGTGTGTTAATGGCACGTGTGTGAATCTCATTGGAGCTTATTTATGTATGTGCAATTTAGGATTCACTTGACAAAACTGTAGTCAACGTTTGCTAATTTTTGATTTCAAATTTGAAGAACAATCTTTTTAGTTTGTAGCAATGATGATCACAATTCTTTTGCATTTCATATTCATGTTGTAAGGAGAAGAGGGCTAATTCAAAAAATTATAAACTTGCATCGCAAGAATTGTTTTGGATAAAACTGACGTTAACCACCATGTGTTTGATATTGGCCAAAATCATCTGAAAGTAACATAGTATCATTTGAAGGTAACGTAGAACATATCTTTCATTAAACCTTATTTTACCCGGGTTGGGGGTGGGGTAAGGGAGGCATTTTTCTGTTTCTTTTTCTGGGTTTTTGTTCCTATTTTTTTTGTCTGTTTCTCGTCTTTTCGTGACAAATCTTTAACAAAAAGATTTTTATTTCAAATTAACTTGACTTTGAGTCAAGTTTCATCACAAATGATCTTTGAAATATCGAAGTTCCTAAGGTTATGGAAGTTTCCCAATTTTGAGGTTTTTCTGCATCACTTTCCGAAATCTCAGCATCTTTTGCCAAGCGTTTAACTAAAATGACATTATAAGACGTTTTTGTAACGTAACTGCTTTGACTTGAGCATTTTATGATTCAGTATTAAAACAAAACTTATTTAAAAGTTTGAACTGCCTATGTGACGTCATCACAAAAGTTATATAATTTTTCAAAAATATGACTCTAAAGTCACTACAATGGCACCATCAACTCACTCAAAACCAATTTGTCTAAAATAACTTGGTGAGCCCCTAGTTGCATGCAATACTTGGTGTTCTCATGTTTTTTGGTTCACGAGTTAGATAGGAGGGAAGAGGCATTTTTATCCCCCCCTCTCCGGGTAAAAAGCGTCGGTCAAATAATCTATTTTAATTGGGGTTAACCCTATTTGGACCAGGGGGGATCAATCAGCTCCCCCCCTTCATTTATTTTGAAATTTCGTTACGATGCAGTCAAGCCAAAATAATGAAATTTCTTGACTTTTCATAAAATTTACTGCTTCAACTTTCTTTTAGAAAACCATTGTAGTATGACATCCAGATTCGGAGTTATTAAACATTTCTCAAAGTCGACCCTGCGCTTCTGGCAAAACTTTTGAAAAATTAATTTAATCCTGTTAGTCCCAATTGTTTTGTCGTAATTAATAATTTCACGCTTTTTCGTAAACGCTTGTGATGTAAACAAAAACGTGAATCCAGTGTCCATTTGAACGGGCTTTGTTGCAATCGATTTTCAAAAAGAGTTGTGACAATAAATTTTCATTTACTATTTTGCCTGAGGAATTATGATTTTCATTATGATTTCAAAACCTCACAGCTGAATTTATCAGACAATTTCACACAATTTTACCAAATTTCAAACTAAGCTTCATTTTTAGCATTTCGCTAATAAATAAAAATTGCAATTTAGTATCAAAAACGAATTTAGTGATAAACGAATTAGCGGCCTACATAAGCGCAAATGCTTTTGCTTTTTGTCAATATTTTTTTCGCGTTGCTGATATACATCAAAAATGTCCATAAGTTATTTAGTGTGTGGCATGCAGCTTGAATTTCGATAGTCTTTATGTTCGAAATTTGTTTTTGATGACTAAAAAAAAGAAAAAACAAACGCGAACTATGAATAAATTTTTAGTTTCTGCTGAAGTTGCAGTATCAATAGAAAGATGTTTATTTCATTTTTCAAAAAAGCATATGCATAATTTTGACTGCATACGTTTTTCTTTCATGAAGTTCAAGTGATAACATCCAGCGCAGAAATTTGCCCGAGTGTCTTTGCGCGTAACGTAGCATCACATTGATAACTTCATTGTGCGCATCCACGTTGCTTTCACTAAACTGCATCATTTCATATGCCTCTGCAATATTTTATAATCTAGCAAAGAGTGTAGAGTTTTTGATAATACTTGTTTCGCAAACATTATTTTCAATTTTTACCTTTTTTGTGATTCAAGGTTATTATTGCTAAAAGTTTCCCGTAAGAAATGCTTGTCAAAGCAATAACCAATAGCTAGTGTAAAATATTATTAATTTTTTATAAAATTCACATTAAACTAAACAATTATTGGGTATGTACATTGTAAAATGTGCTATGAGATATTATTATACTTTTTGACGCATTTACTAATTTCTTATTAGATGCTACTACACGCCTACAGCATGGCGTACTATTGCACATATTACTGAGTTTCACTTTGATCTTTCATTTGTGGTCTACAATGATAGGTGGCAACCGTGGCATGCTAAATTTTAAAAATTTGTGTTGTTTCATTACTTTTCAATTTTCGCGTTCAGGTCTGTACATTCATAACCAACAAAAATTATGTTTGTAGGTACAAAATATAAAAGCGGAATGAAGATTCTCTAACTAACAGACTTTCAAAGTAACAATTTGATTAGCTAACCATTTAGTAGATGAACTTACACTGGATTTTTTTATTGTCATAAATAACTAAGATATCTAAAGGCACTGATGTCGTTAGCAAATTTTGTTGTTTCTACTTTACTGCAGCTATCTAACGGCTTTATCGCATACAAACAATTTTGCTGGTTCTGGATGTGGAGGCAGTAGGAGTAGAATAGCTTTGATGATTTTGATCAGAGATGAGAACAGGTAAATGATTTTCTACTCTTGGGATTATATAATGTTTTTTACTGTTTTTCTGAACTTATTCAGCACTAATCCCAGTAATAACCAAAGTTTGCAACAATTCGTTATAAAGCCACCTCTGAAATAACACTTCAAGCATTATCACGATAAAATCGTTACGTTTAAGAATTCGACAGTCTTTGTCGAATGATAAGAATAGTGATAAAAAGAACGGTATTTGGATCAGAATAACCATTAATTGCAATTACAGTGTTGGAAACAATTGTAATTTTTGCTTTTTACTTCTGAAATCATTTGTAATAAAACAATAGTAGGTAAGCCCTTTGGGTACTATATAAGACTTTGGAAAATCTAATGACAAACAATGACCAAATTAATTTAGGGTTTTTTATATAAACTTTATAAAAACTGCAGAATTTTTGAATTTTTGAGAAAAAAATACTTTCCGATATTAGACAACTTAATCTTTCGCAAAGTAAACAAAAAAAAAAAACTAATCAGACGCCAAAATCTATTACAGTACTCCAAATTGTCCAAACTGTTATTCTAAAAAATGAACCAAGAATCCGAGAATCAAATTAGACCAACTTCTTTTTTTCTTATACTTCAAAAGTCCTTGAAAAATTCTACAAAAAAAAGTTAAAAAAAAAGAACTTCACTACACTCCGTCGGACACATTCTGAAAGCTTTTTTGAATTAAAGCTTTTTGTATATTCGAAGTAATTGAATTTTTATTTACCAAGTTGTATACAGACAGCAAAAATTTTCTTCATTTTTCGAGAAAAGGCTGTCGTTTGCTAAGCTGTCTACCACACACCATGAAAGCTTTACACTGCCCATTTTATTGCTAATATCTAGCCGGGGACCTGAATGTAAATACAAACTTTTGCTAAGTTTTAATTTGATCAGGTGGATAATCAAACCCAAATCTACTGCATCAGCCGCAGACGCTTTATCCACTCGACTATGGATAAAAAATGATAAGATGGGTAAGATAAACAGTGTTGTTATATATAGAATGCTATGCTGCACTTTTGATTACGTTTAGCAAGAGCAGCAACAAATGCAGTTTTTGCATTGTAGATCTACCAGACTGAGAATGAAACCCATAGTACAAGTTTTACGAGTAAAAACGCTTATATGTTATATTAGACTAAAAATCTTCAGCATACTAAAAATTACATCAAATTTCAACTAATTTTATTGACATTTGTTAGAGCTATGTCATAAACATTTACACACAAAATGTGAATGAGAAAAAATTGATACTTGTTCTTCCATAAATTTTGTACAACATTTTTTGTGGAGCTTAGCAAAAGGAACTAGACGAGTAACAAATATTCCGCTTGTAACACATATTCACGCAACAAACTAATAATTTAGATATTTTAGCACCATAAAAATAATCTTTTAATTTTATCCGTAATTATCTCTGAGTTACTGACCAAACTCCAGCTGCGATGCCGGGTCATGGCAATCAAACGCTTATTAAAATTATGCAGATAAAAAGTGAGTCAATCGCTTCTGATAGTCCTCAACTTGTGTTGAAATTATACTCAAAGATCAAAGTTGCAAACATAATAACAAAAAGTTTAGACTTTTTGCCAGAAAATTGAACTATTCGCGCAGCAAAAACGGAGTTTTTACGTTTTGTAATTCGGGAGTTATTGACGTTTGAATGTGCTGTGTCGAATCGATCCCCTCCTGGGCCATCAATCAAAAATCTTTGCCTGGTCCAAATAGAGTTAAACTTATACCATTACAGCAAACCCTAACCAAAGTTTCCTAAACCTATAAATTTTTTTTTTCATTTTTTATTAAAAATGCAAAAGGAAGGCCCTAAAAACGCAAAAAGTTTTATATATAACAATAGAGAAAAGCAAGATGTGAAGCCGATCGATTTATATGTGACCTTATATTTTATTTAGTTTTGACCTGCCTAATCGAGGGCGAGATCTTCAATTCTGCTTTTCCCTGTTCGACATTTTGCTAAAAAGGTTTGTTACTAAGAAGTTTATATTTTTCAAATTTGAGTTCGAGTTAAAAAAAAACTTTCGAGTTTTAGTTTGAGTCGGAAATGCTCCAGTTCAAGCTGAACGTATCTCTACAGAAAAAACAAATTGCAAACTTAACAAATAACCAAAATTGAAAACTTCAGTGATTTTCGAAGTAGGCAATAACATGTTAGTGCAGAAATAAGGGACTAAACGAGTGTGATGTTTTAAACCCACGAGCCCACAGTACGTGTGTAGACAATTTTGGAGCGCAATAGTAATAATAACTGGCATATCAATAAACAAAACTTTTTATTATGATATGCGATTTAAACTATCTTAGCCATTACTATTAATGCTTAGAATAACGTCATTCAGTATTACCAATAATAATGACATCATTTTTTTATCCAAAGCTACAGTATTTACTAAAATTAATTGGTTTAAAGTATAACCCAACGTGAACAACATAGTCCTGGTATTTTAAACAATGCAACACGAGATTTTTATCTTCATTAGTCAACAGATTGAGGTTTATTTGTTATTTATTTATCAAGAAAGACGTAATCACGACAGCTTGCTTTTGGTCAGACATAGTGCAAAAAAGGTATCCCAAAGATTTTCGTTTTTGAAGGTCGTTTTTAAAATTATGTCAACATTCTTGGCATTGAAATTTTATCCCAATTCTTTTTATTCAACATCAAACATTTTATTGTTCTTTCTAGAACCTGATTGGTACACTCCTGGAAAATGCTACCAGTATCAGAAAAGCAGCACAACACAAACTTGGCAAGAAAGCAGCGAACTGAGTCAAGCCGTTGGGGTAGGTTTGGGTTATGCTGGAGTCCGAGATTTAAATATCAGAAGGCGAATTCAATTTCTGAATTTATAACTTGCTAGTTAAACGGCTTAAGAAAATCATGTTTAAAAATAATGTGATCTGATAATTTTGTCTAGAAGGAATCTTTTTTGCTTTAGCTGTTTAAGTTAGATCAAAAAATGCTTCACTAAAATTGATCTCTATACCATAAATAGCAATTGCATAGCCAGTTATTTACAGTAATTGGCAATACGTTGCTGGTATTTTTTTAAAGATGTCAGGAAGCGTGTTGAAGGCGTTTTGAACAATAATTATACTTCATGATCCAGATAGACACAGCAAGTCATATCTTTGCACTACAGTACAAGTGCACGGCTTCCCACAACTTCAAATCAAATCTTGTATTACACTAAGGGCCTCAAAAAGAAGTTTATTCAGAGGGTACAAAGATTGAAAAATATCAAAAATTACACAAAGACCAGAACAAAAAGTAAAGTTTTCACCAGAAATCCGACTAATATTCAACTTAAAGTTAGGTGAAGCCAAAATAAAGGCATCACCAATATTTACGAATATGACTTAAGCACCAATGTAGGACGGTGTATTGCTGCTAATTGCGTTCGTTTACTACTGCTTGTGTGAACTTAGATTCTCCCGGACCTCCGTAGACCCGGGCCCGGGTTCAATGTACCCCCTGAACGCTTTTTCGTATGCCCTGATTATACTCACTCTATAGCAAAAACGGTAACGAGTTTGGAAGGCCCTTCTCTGCATCATTGCGCCTGCAATAAACACAGCTCCTTTCGGAAAAATGTTGCTGCTGTGGCAAGCAGTTGGCTACTCTGAGTCCGATTTGACCGACACGAGATTTGAACCTCAGGCTTCTTGCTGTAGAAACAAACGCGTCACCGCTAGATCAAATGGCTAATCACACAATTTTAAATTCAGTTTTTTTTTGTTGCAATCTTATACAATTTTATGTTCAGCACTATTATTAATGCTATATTGGAATCTGATCATGCGTGGATTGGGCTCACTTATCTTCAACATAAAGGAATGTTTATTTAGACGAATGGAGTTCCTTCCACTCCACAAAATACAAATTGTGGAGGCGGTCAGCCAGACAACTATTTTGAAGAAGATTGTGCAGAAATGAATGCAGTCCAGACTGCTCACAATACATGGAATATAATACCCCTTGTGGTGCATCTCCAAGCGCATTGTGCCAAAAAAAAGTAGTTGCTGTCTAAAGCATAGTTCAAGTTTTAGCAATGACTGTCTTGACAGTCTACTTGAGGTCTCTATGGCTTTGTTCTTTTGACAAGGAACACTCGCTTGGCGTGATGCATATGCACATTGTCGGTTTGCAAGTTCTGTTCTGCGTTGCTGCATTGCTTAATTTGGTTTTCTCGTTGTTCTTCCGCCTGATAAGTCCCTTGAGCAAGAACGAAACCGGTCTCGGATGCTCACCAGTGCAATTCTTGTGATGTTGTGATCATCAACATGCTTGCTGGTCGACATTGTTTTCTCCTTTTCGACAAATTTTCTGTATGTTTTTTTAATCCTAGGGCATCGTGTACCGCCTAAAGCTGCATCCAAGAAGTTATCTTAGGGCAACATTTTTTTTGATTTGTATGTCAAGAGTTGAGGCCGGAGGATAAATAGCAGTATTGCAAAATCTTGTTCGAACTTGTATTTTAAAAAGCTGCAACATTTATGGTACTGCAAAATTTTACATTGTTTATGCCTAAACAAAATAAGCAGCTGCTTTTTAGAGTCGTGCATTCTGACGATTTGTCCGATAATTTTAACAGCATTTATGTAGCAGTTTAGCTGATAGCTTTGTACAGTATTGTATTTTGAAAGTTTTATTGCTTAATTATTTTTGTGGATTTGCAGTTTTACTCTTTTTTATTTTTGCTATAGGTTTTTTGATTTTATAATGTTTTATAACTCACATAATGAAAACGCATGTTCTTGACTTTTTTCAATTATTCATTTTTAAAAACATGCCATGTGGTTTATTGGTTTCTTGATTTTGCCCAGATCAAAACTAAATGTTTTTAATATTCTGACAGCTATATAATTACAGCAATGCATGTCTACAACAAATTTGTAACGCAAAAATCATAGCTTAAGTTTAAATTAAAGCAATAATTTTTAGCGATCCTTTACGCCCAAGAAAACTTCATTTTGCATTAGTGTTCATTAAAAAGCCTAATTTATACTATGCCTATATTTAAGCTTCTCTCTCCAGCCATTTTCTCTTACTTTGATAAACGAATCAATAAAATTTTGATACCGCGAAAAAATGATTATTTTTCCAGTTTTCGTGTTTTTGAATCACGATAACTTGATTTAGCATCCCCAAAACTGGCATACTTGATGCTTTCATTTATCTCCAGCATGTTACTTCCGAATTTCAGCTTTATAGAATACGTTGAGCTGTTATTCAGGTAGTAGCAAATGCAATAAAATTTTAATACTCTTTGCTCTTCTACCGATAATGGCAGAGTAACAACAAAAAATCTTTGTATTTTGATTTTGTTCGGACGCTGTGAGCAATCAATTAATATGGTAATAGTTTTAACCGTTGTTTCAAAGTTTTGTTTGGTATGATTTATTTTACAAATTACATTACAAATATTTATAAAATCGAAATCAAATCAGGGCCCACATGACAGAAATTTCCTCGTTTGCTTTAATTAACGAGTTTTTTTTAAGAGGCGCTACCGAACAAAACACTCGCTAAACGTAAGAGGTCATTTTTGTACGTGCATGTAAAGCCTTGCGAAATCCGTTACGTCATTCTTTCTCGCTAACTTGCTTTAAGCGATTGCGGAAAGCAGTTCGAGAAAAAAACGTCACATTTTCCTCGCCAACTTAAAGAGGATCTTGAAGCACTCTTCAAGCGTACGAAAAATCTTTTTGGTTCAGAAATTTAACGGCGAAATGTTGAAAACTTCTTACCAAAGCGAACTTTTGCTGAAATTAATTAAAATCCTAGCCATGTTTGCTATCAAGACTGCTAAAAAAAAGCGAATTGCATTGAGAACTTGAGAACCATTTGCTGCTTCGACTGATAAAGAAATGTTGTAGTACCAGTTGACTAATATTGCAATACACTCCTTTTATAAGAATGATTTTCTAAAACACGAGGCTCATTTTTGCTCAAAAATTAAGAAAAAATTTTAAACAATAACAGCCTCGGCAGCAAAATAAACCATAAACAAACAAAAAAAAATCAAACTAATCAAAGAGACTAAAATTTGAGCTGATTTAAAGCGATAAAATTTCAGTGATTTTCTTGTATTTGCAAGCAAACTTGCAACTAACTATTCAAAATTATAAAGCTACGTTGCTCTGCGCAAGCAATTGAGAATTTTTTTGGCAGTTGTTCAACTTGAAAAAAGCTTGCTTTTTCGCTATTGCAATTTTACGATGCTGCAAAAGCAAGAAAAAAGCCTTCACTTAAGCAGACAGAGCAATAAGAATCAAAAAGTGTTTCAAACATGCCCGCTAAAATTGACATCAATGCTCTGAAAAGTTTTACAAAATCAAGAACAAATGAGACTGAATACCGGCAAAAAATTAAAAACAGCCAGTCTCAACTCAAGATTTACCGGTTCTAAAAAGGAAGAGTGTACTTCGACTTGCTCACTTTTGAAAAATTTTGAAACCTAAAGACCTAGAGTTACTGCTAACATACAAGTTTACCCACCAACAACCTCAAGGGCGCTTTACGTCGTTTAAAAAAATTGTAGTATGGAAAAAGCTGTTCTTATTTCACATTGATCCAAAAGTATAATTAAATTCTGTCGTTCATTTACTAATTATCATCAGTTGAGGAATTTGCTTGCATAGAATAATAACGCATAGGTTATGGTATCTTTTTCCATAACAATGTAGTACATACAGTACGCTTGAACGCATTATTTGAAGTAGAAATGCATCTGACTTCACAATGAGAGTATTTATTACGTACTAACACAAGTAACGAACATCTCGCAAAGAAATTCGAGCGAACTGTTTTAACGTGTGTTGGGCGAGACGGCTCAGAAATTGCAGTTTGTCTACGAAGATTTTTTGTTCGTTAACGCTTTTTAGCGAGCGAGAATGGCCTTTACGAGCTCGCTAACACGTTCTGTCATGTCCCCCCAGATGGTCGAGAGGTAACGCGTTCGTCTCTGGAGCGGGAGGTCTGAGGTTCAAATTCGGGCCGGTCAAATCGGACACAGTGTTGTCAACGGCTCGCCACCGCTGCGACATTTCTTCAAGAGGAGTTGTATTGCCCGGGCGCAATGACGCGGAGATGGGCCCCGCCAACTCGTTACACGCTTCGGCGTATTACAGCGAGTATAATGAAAGATTTGATTTGAATAAAATCGACTTCAATTATTATAAAAATGTTTGAACTTGATCAATTTGTTATCAGAAATTAGCTCTAAACACTTTGAATTTAGTACCACACAGGAATTGATATTAATAAAAACAATCCCATCTATGTGTTTTTGTGCACATCGCTCTAAAGGTAAGATTATGTTTCTATGGAAGATCTGATTAAGTACCCTAATAGCAGTTAAGTAGAATAAAATTCGTTTAGAGTGGTTTTGTTTAATGATACATAATGCAATTTTCACAATTTTTGAAAAAGCATTTTTTTGTATGTGAATTATTGTTTGATAGATTGTGATAAAAACGAACGCAATTTTTCTTGAAAATTTGACTTCATTTATGCAATCTAATTACTCAATCATAATTAATGAATCTATACATTAGACTGAAGGTTTTTTCAGTGAAAATAATTGACAGATGAATAACTTGAAAAATATTCCGTATTATTCAAAGATTTTCAAGCTTCAAAACAAATTTAACAAAGTACAGACTGTATGGTTCAAAACATCTTTTGAGAGCTTTTCATCAAAATACCTCGAAAGGTTTAGACTTATAACGTACACTGTAAAACATTTTCAGTGAAACTTTTTATAAATAGTCCAACCTACATTTATTTTTATTGCGCTGGAGGCTTTAATTACTTGCAAGCTAAAATGGTTACGGTTCCTAGGCATTTAATTATTCAAACTGTCATAACGAAACGGTCGTTAATTAGAACATCTTGCCACTGTGCGACAATGCAAAAAATTTATAATTTGTTTGTAACTAAAGGGGAGTACCGTCAATTAATTAACCCTATTTTACGCAGGGTATTTGACCGACATAATTTACACCGAGGGGGGTGCAAAAATGTCCCCTATCTAACTCCAAAACTCATAAAACCACCAAGATAGTTAATCTGGTTGGTGTTCACCAGAAGTGCTTACAAAACTCGTTTTGAGCTAATGTCGTCATCATAGTGACGTCACAGTCATATTTTGAAAAGCGGCATCTTTTTGCGATGACGTTGCATGCGGTTCAAATTGTATTCATAGGTTTTATTTTCAATACTGAATCATAAAATGCTTAAGTCAAATAGTTTACGTCACAAAAACGTTTTATGTTTTTATTGAAGTTAATATTGGCAAAAAAAGGCTCAGATTTGGAACGTGACTTTGGAAACTTTAGAACTGGAAAACTTCCCGTTAACTCAGCAATTCGAAGTTTTCAATAGTTATATTGGTGAATAAATTTGACTCAAAGTCAAGTTAATTTAAAGTAAAAATCATTTTTTCTGAAGGGGTTGAATATGAAAAAACCGTGAAGAAAAGCGAAAAAGCCCCCACAGAGTAAAATAAGGACATTAAGCTGCTCGGAAAATGCGGGTTAGGTGTTGTAAGATTATTTTCAGTCATCCAATCAGAAATTTTGATTATATTGTTATTGATTTCAAGCTTAAGCTCTCGCAAAGATCTGGCGTTCATTGAAGTTACATTGTCAACTGCAAAGAACCTAAGTTCAAAATTCGCGCAACATACAATTCATTAATGTACCATAGCAGCAAAGTACGTACGGTAGAACAGAACCCTAAGGGACACCCACTTTAACACTCTTGAGGTCAAAGCGAAAACAGTTTAATGCAAGCTGCCTGTGCGCTATGAATTACATTTGTATTTATGAAGTTGATTTGGCCAAGAGACAGCAAAAAGACACTTTAGGAGGCCTGTAACATTATTACGTCAAATAAATGTAACAAAATAAAATTACGGCAGCGGCATGAAGTAGTAACGTGGCCATTATTACTGAGGTCCGACGTATTGATTGGTTGTGAAATCGGGGGGGGGGGGGCGTCATTTTTAGTGCTGGGCACCGCAAGTTTTTTTTTAAGTCCGCAGTCCGCAAATCCGCTACGGAATTTCAATTTTCTTAATCCGCAACCGCAAGTCCGCAATTACACGTTTAAAAGCTAAGTTCGCAACCGCAAGTCCGCAACGACGTTTCAGGATTCTTGAATCCGCAACCGCAAGTCCGCAACTTCGTTATTCTTGAAGTCCACAACCGCAAGTCCGCAACTTCGTAATTATTGAAGTTCGCAACCGCAAGTCCGTTACTTCGTAATATTTCAAGTCCGCACCGCAAGTCCGCAACTTTTTATTAACCGAGTGGAATAGTTTTGCAATCAACCATGTCCCGGAGTGATCAGTTCGGAGTTGATTAGCAAAAATATGTCAAAAGCTGTGGCTTGTGCCCACGCAATAAAAGGAATTACTCACAATCGTTGATTGTAGTAAATGTACCACAGCATGACTTATCATTGAGCTGCTTTTTCGGATGTTAAACTTAAGAATTGCCCAGCTCCTCTTACTTTCAGGTCCAGCTCAAAACAGAGTCGAACGCTTGTATTTTTGGTTACAGTTTTTAAGTGACTTGGCTAAGGGGGGTTATAGCCCCCAGCCCTCCTGATTGCACTACTGCCTATACAGTAGATGCTTAAACTGCATGGAAGCTTATTGCACCATCCACCTCAAACCCTTAAAAATGCTACCATGAAGCTGGAGATTCGAAGATCAAAAGCCATTGGCTTACAGTGAGAAGCCATCAAATAGCAAAGCACAATTTGTATCTCCGCTTACAACGAGATATTTTAAAACAACATTTTTTTTTTCAAGGCAGGAAAAAGCAAAGGAAGTAGAAGGAAAAAAAAACATTCATATCCCTAATTGCATTACTAAAGGTTTAGTCCCTAGTTTCTATAAATACTGTAGAAACGAGATAACCACGCGCTACCAGCAGTGCCGTCGGCAGGGCAAACAAAGTGAGGGGCCTTAGCCGAAAATAGGGGGCACTATAAAATAGACTGAACTTTTGCACATAAAAACTGATAATTTAAAGCTACCATTTTGTATTCATCTTTGAAAAAAGAGACCAATAAGTTCTGCAGCATTTATTTGCTCATTTCGTATGCGGCCCGTACAATCGCTCGAAAAATCTGCCTGCAAGATTGAATGCGATCAGAAGCGCAACCAGGGTTTTACTAAAAGAGAAGGGGCTTGAACCAAAAGTAAATGTTTTTCGCACAAAAATTGTCTAATTTAGGTCCCGTGCTGAACAAACCGTTGCAACTCAAGCGTGTCACAGAGGGGACATAACCCTCAGCTGCTGGGAGAGTTTTGCAATTTTTGCGGCAAAAATTGTGATTTTAACGCCATTTAAATCATATTTCGCACGTTATAAAACAGTATCAATAATTACAGTAAATTGCTAAAATTCAGAAGTCATTGAAAGATTTAAATTGTCTAGCCTCTTGAGCCCCCATATAGTTTAGGTCAAGTCCAAAACGAGTTTAAACGCTTATTATTTTTTTGGTTATATTTTCTAAATGGCTGATGCCCCCTTAGCCCTTTACCCTGGTTGCGCCACTGACTGCGAACTAAAATAAATCTTGGGTGTGCTGTAAAAAAAAAACAGCTGGTCTTTTAAAAAAATGTTTTCACGTATTGTTTCACGTCATTATCACTAACAAATACCGGCAACACTTTTGTAGGCATACATTCCTATTCCGCGACACATCCGTAAAGGTGTGTTAATAAGACGGATTATTGGGTCACATATTTTATGTAAAGCAGTTTTTGGCAAGCAATTTTGCAAACAATCGAAAAAATTTCAAACGAGAATTATGTTTGAAAATTATTATTTCTTTTTTATTATTGTCTGTTGCCTTGTCGTTACGTGATGCTCCAAAAAAGCATTCTGAGAAAACTGAAATGGGGGGGCACAAGCAGGCGTTAGGGGGGTAAGGCGCCCCTGGCCCTACCGTAGCGACTGCACTGGCTACTACTACAAAAAGTGATAGACCAGCTGCAAATTTTGTGAACTTAGAGCAAAAAAACAACAAATCCATATTTTGAACCAGGGCTTCAAATTCGATCTTAAACTCAAAAAAAGTCGGTTGTTTTGCCGAACTCGAAACAACAGCTTGTCAACAAAAAGAAAGCGATTAAGTCGAAAAGCAGACTTAGTATTTTTAACAGCCTAAAATCAAAACACTTGATATTTTTGCCGAACTTGAACTCGAAAAAATTAAATTGGTTTCTCATGTTTGACTGGCTAAAAACATAAAATTTTAAAAAAATAGAAAGGAATTTCAATATTTGTATAAAACTTGTGGAATTGCGGACTAAAATTAAAAATAGTCCGCAACCGCAAGTCCGCAATTTAAACTGCCAAAGTCCGCAAGTCCGCATGTCCGCAACTTTTTTCGTTAGTCCGCAATTGCGGATTTGCAGACTTGCGGGCTAACTTGCGGACTTGCCCAGCTCTGGTCATTTTACCAAAATTAAAGAATTTAGAATACAATTTACGCAAGTTTTAACCCTTTGATGCTCGACCCAGAAGCGGTTTACAAAAAGTTTTTTAAGCATTTCCTGATTGATAGGGATCGTTTCAACACATTTTCACCAAATTTATGTTTATGTCGTGTTTGCATCGTGAAATATTATAAATACAATCAATAATTCACATTTTTATAAAAAGAAAAAAAATAAATAAATAAATAACGCAGTCTTTTTAGTTTCAGAAAAATTATGTAAAAACTTCAAAATGAGCATTTTTTAGAAATTTTTAGCTCACATAAATACGCCTAACTCTACAGAGTATTGTGGGAGAAAAAAAGGCGTTGCTTATTTCTTCTCTTTACACAATGTGCTTAATAACGTTAGTTACCACTACAAGAGTGCAAAATGTTATTTTTTTGGGGGTAGGGCGCAAGGAGAGCTGAAAAACAGGTGTGCCAATTGGCTACATTGGGCATTAAAGGGGTGAATAGGTTACAAAACTTTACATCAAATAGCCCAAAAGTTTAATGCTTAGTCAAGAAAATGCTTAGGCAACGTTATATTTAAGCACAAAAACAAGCTTTGCTTCAAAAATGATAGTTCTGAAAGAAGCAGGTGCTGGTTGGGTCGGGGTTGTACCATTACCTTACCTTCAATGTTTATGGCCGACAGCAAGTAATTTGACCTTGATCTACCATTTTTGACAATCAAATGCTATAGTCGGTGCAACTCGGCGGTTCGCATTTACGAATATGTTTTTAGTACACGTCATTAAGATATCTAAGTCACTAAGGCAAAGGCAGTATTATTTGATCTTCTGAGATAACTATGGGCCGAAAACAAATTTGGATTGTAGCTTTGATAAACCTTAATTTTGGGACTCTTTTATCTATCCGATTCGTTTTTCAATTTTCAAAGTTATTAACATAAATTAATTTACTCAAATTAAGTTTGTTCAAAATAAAACACTTTTTTGCATAAAAGTGATCACGAGGAAACCAAACCGAGACATTTTGTCATACAGTTTGCTCAACTTTTTGTGTAAGCTTTTTTTTTATGCTGATGAAACAATAGCCTAATGGTAAGGCAGCTATGCGAGGAAAGTGTCACCTCACAGTTGTGAAAACAAATTTTCTGTTAAAAATTATCTTTGTAACTTATGAATTTTTGTGCAAGTGTAAAATAAAACTAAATTTTAGCTTCTGTCCTTACATTTCTCAATTTTTCCAATTTAATTTTCATTGCTGTTTATTAACAATAAAAAGTAAAAATTACGGTATGTTATAATCACTATAAAGAACTGAAATGCACCAGAAAACACATCGATATTAAATTCACTTTACTTGATATAAGCATGATGTAGCCATACAAAACAAAATAATTATACTTTACAAAATTATTTTTGAATAATTATTATCCAAACATTAATGTTTTTCGTGAAATTTAATGAAATAGCAATTCAACAGTCACAATGGTTTGAGAAATGTTTTATGCTTTTAATTATAGGCTTGCTTGTGCCTCTAAAACTTTGGATACTGTCTTTACTTTTGTCTTTGATAACAATAGTTTCAAATAACTAATTTAAGTGGAAAATTTATCCTCAGATTTACCGTATGTTTTAATGTTTGCGGATCATAGTTTTTATGTTTTAATATTTTGCATGCTTTAATTCCTTTTGCTTACGCGCTGGTAGCCTTTAGGCCAGAAAGCACGCACACGATTAGCAAGTTGACTATACCTTAAATCACTTTCAAAACATGACACAAAAAATGCAATCAATGCCTTG
This sequence comes from Trididemnum nubilum, assembly GCA_963965965.1. Lineage (NCBI taxonomy): Eukaryota > Metazoa > Chordata > Ascidiacea > Aplousobranchia > Didemnidae > Trididemnum > Trididemnum nubilum. The sequence continues at coordinate 33,034,744 of OZ014477.1, read as the reverse complement.
GAAAAAAATGAAAGAATAGTTCAAGCATAGAACATTTCCAATCAAAATGTGATGCTACAGGATAAATATGTAACTCAAAAAAGTTTATTCGCAAACAAATTACGAAGCAAAAGTCCAACCACCAACTGAAGAAAATTATAGCCCCAGCATAAAAAGAAATTAGCAGCTGCGCATAGTAAATGAACTTCTTGAATATTTTAATCAAAATATGTACTGCAGAGCATTATTTTATTGAAGCGTTTCGGTTATTTTTTTAAAGAAATGCAATGCAGTGTATGTCAACGACGCCTAAGATTGACAATGGTTGAAAGAAATTAATGGAAACTTTTCAATGAATGTGCCTTGCAGTATTTAGTTTGTATTGTCTTTGACACAAAAAATTTGTTTACAAAAAATCCATTATAAAACATAAAATGATTCAAAAACTTTATCACATTATGGGTCACATGCATCAACGAGGATGAAGTTTAACCTGCGGATGAACAAAAAAATTAGGCCAAAAGCTTGAAACATGGTAGGGTGAATTGCTTATCATAGTAATCTTAAGTACTCAAAGAATTAATTCTCTGAACTTGCGAATTTAGTTTATTTTGTTGTATTAAGCTCAGCCGTGCAGAAGATAGAAAACTAATAATTCGCGAAATAAAGTTAATCCATGGTGATGCATACTACCCACTATTTACAATTTTACATTTGGCTAGGCCAACGAGGTTGTTCTCCTTTCAGTGACAGCCGCTGACAATGTGACAGGAGCTGTTGAAATAAATGCAGAGGGCAATTTGATGTCATTGAGTCTTTGTGGAAGCCACAGCTTTCTTATCCCTTCACGTCGAAAGCAGAACAAGTAGAAAATTATCACTCCCTAATTGAAAGAGTGTTTCAGAAATTAAACGAATTTGAATTGCTGAATATATTTTAGTCACTACGTAGCATTCTAATTTCGACGTAAAACAGAAAATTGTTCTATTGAAACTTTTACAGTGAAAAATATCTTGTAAGCAATGGCAATAAAGTTATTTTGAAAATGCTCTATTGGTTTCGGTATGGGCAATAATTTGCTTGGGCATAGTCAGTCAAATTTTTTCCCACGTCGTCAAGTTTTTATGCCAATACTGTAATCGTTGGGCGGATTTCTTTCTCGTTAGTATAGCTTATGATCGACGAAAAAAATATTATATATACTGCCAGTATTGCAATTTGTACTGCGATGAAAATTTATATTTTTTATGTGCTTAACTTCGAAAGTGCGAAAAACAAAGCAACATACAAATAGAAAAAAAGTTAGAGACTATATGCTTGCTGCGAATGTAATTAATTCAACTTTCGCCCAAACTACCAATTTTCCGATCATTTGAAGAGTTTTCGAACAACGCATTTAATAACAACTCAGCGCCAAATCCAAAATTCCATTCTTATCACTTAGGATTTACAACAATGAGAATGATAAAAGTTTTAACTAAAAATCTTTGTCGTTTTTTTCTTTTTCTACTCAGACCCGTATCTAAACTATATATACTGCAGCTACATGCAATCTAGAATTTTACAGTGTATTTGCATTTTTAAATTATAAATTAGATACCTTATAAAGCTATTGCTTAGTGCTTACCTGAAAGGTATTCGTTATGGCAAAAAGCCATTGCATAGCAGATTGGTATTGAATGTTGTCAGAAATCAACAATAAGTAGCCAAAAATCCATGAAAGACCCATCATTGTTATCATAGTGATTGCATTAACGATTCTATCTATCACAGGCGTTTCTTTGGCTGTTGATTTAACCTGCAAAAAACAGTCTTTAGTTATAAAGTTTACCGGTACTTTTTACTCATATCACTGAATCCAAGCTTTCAGTTTTAGGCTGTGATTAGTTCAGCTGTCATATGCAGGAATAAAATTGCATAAAAGGCAGTGTTCAAAAAAATTAAAGGGGATTGATTAACATTTAAACATACATATTGCAATGGAAAATTCTAAATATGGCAATAACATATTTAGTAAGTGGGTTAATTATTGAAAAGGGGTCAAGTTGCACTAAGCTTGTTTGCTCCGGTTTATGGAATAAAGTATAACGTATTAACTGATATTTTTTGAAATAAAATCAGTTTTCGATGCCGTTAAATGCAGCACTGAACCAATTTTTTTATTGCATTGACATAAAATTCAAGTTTTTTGATAAGATTGAAATGGTGACTTTGATAAAATTGAAAATCGATGCATTTACTTCAATTCCACAAAATTCAAGCTGAAACATGTGCAAGTTTGACAACAAAAATGATTATTTTATACTTCTCAGCATTTGGAAAACCAAGAGGTATATTAACTACCCCAACCAAGAGAAACATGTTTATGCTACGTTAACCAAAAAAAAGTGTACAGGATTTAACTTGAAGTCACCTAAAAAAGTTATTTTTTGCTAAAAAGAAAGTAAAAAACAAAAAATTGGTCAATTAGTGTTTCTTCAAAACCTCAATAAATATCAAAAACATTGGCATTTGAATGTAACAAAGTGACATTATTCTTCTTCCCTTAAAAAATGCTTTAACGTCAACGTTACTATAATTTTTTCAGATAATATTATGCGGTTTTTGTTTTCCTCTGACAAGCAGTTAAATTTACAAGTTTTTTTTTAAGTTGATTGGTGGTACAGAACTTGAGAAATACTTTGATTAAAATGTTCATGGCTTCAAAGCTTTTTCTGATGAACTCGGGTAGAATTGGTTTGTGATGCAAAATTTTACAATTTTTGTTCAAAAATGTTTATAATTATTTATATGCATGCCGGGTATTTTGAGGATTCTGCTCTCACCAGCGAAATTAGATTTTTGGGCGCAGCGTTAAATGGCAGAACCTTTTTGCAATCAAAATGCCATTAAAAAAACAAAATTTTGTTAATTTAGCTCTAAAATCATTCAACAATTGAACCTTTTCGGCAGTATTAAAACCCGGCTTTGTTCATAATTTAAAACCAAAACTGGCAGCTCACATTGCAAAAAACGCTAGAATACGTTTTAGCAAGTTTTGTGCTAATTTCAATTCTAACTGCTGGTTGCATATTTCTTGAAATTATAAAACCTTATCTGTCAGCGTTTTTCAAAATTGCAAAACAAGCAATATACCTTTTATTATTAAGTTGGTTTATAAACCAAAATTTTTTTTGATTATTAGTTGGCTCACTTTTTGATGTCTAAAAACGACCTTTTTCAAACGAATACAAAACATGGTAAAATTTACAATCAACATCAGTCCCATTGGAAGTAAAAATCCTCCAATCAAAGATGGCGATTTCAGCCAACACACGTGCATGAACCGATATGATGATTCAAAGAAAATGTCTGAAAAGCAAAATTCAAGGTAAAATCATAAAATATCTTCTACCAGGTCAATTTTTTTTTACATTCTTCTTGTTAGAATACTTTGCAATGAGGACATTAAAGGTAGTACTCACCAACGCAGATTAACTTTGATCCAGGTATTACTAATTTTTTATCTTTTGAACCGTTTGATTTGTTAGAATAAAATAAACTGATTTTGCAAAAAAAAAGAATCTATTATTGATTTACGTAATAATTATTGCAATTTACCCGGCCTATTAGTCCAAACTCTTTTCATAAAGTTTTATTAATCCTCGGATGAAAGTTAATTCAAGCTGGCGCATACGACGTTAAGACAGAGTCTGGTCTATTGCCCGCTTTTCTTTAGTGCATTTGCAAGTGAATTTATAGTGATTTTTTACTTTTTAAAATGAGTTGTGTGAAGTCAATACGACATCTACCAGATAGTTTTGAGAGTTGCTGGTAAAAACTAACGATCCGAAGTAACTCTTTAGAGCTTTGAGTACTTTATAGAAACCAGTTTTGTTCCGGGTAAGTCTAGCCAACCACATATAGTAATAGCACTATATTTTTTTTATTCTTTTGTGTAAGCAAGTATGTTTGCTCTTTATTGCGTTTGCTGATGTGGTATGCAACGAAATCCGACCAAAAGCTTACAGCCATGTACAGGTATTTTGTAAACACTGGGATTGCAGTCCCTTTTGATAACTTTGAATCAATTTTTCAGCAAATTTATAAAAAACTACAAATTTATACTTAAAAATAAAAACACTCACCATGCGGATTGTTGGATTTGTCAAGATGGCCAACAGTGACAGCTATGTTTATCAAAACGAGCAGAAAAGTTATACCATATGCTATGGCGTAAAGCAAAGGCAATGGGATGCTAAGTGCATATGAATACTGAAAAAGAAATAGTTCTATTGAAAAAAGAAAAGAATACAAAGAAAAACATTCTAGTAACAAAGTCAAAAATACTTTAACAGATATCTTATCTAATCTAATTTGCGACAAAGATTTTTCTTAAGCAAAGATGTACCGGTACTTCAAAATCTTTTATATCTTTTTTTATGCCTTTTTCTTTCTTTGATGCACGACAACCAACCACAATATTCTAAAATATAGTTATAAACAAAACGTTTATTTTTCGCTGCTGCTTGATGCAAAAAAAACATTGTTGAATTATTAGTATCATTACATTAGAAGCATGATCCAAAAAATTTTGCTGAATTTTTGTCCATAGCAAAAATCATAACGTTGAAAAAGTATGGCTGCCAACGCAATGACCAAAAAGTTCATTTAAGTTTCTCCATATCACCATCGCAATGTTTATTTTCAAATGTTTAGACAGTCAGTGAACATGACTAAAAAAAAAGAACAAAAGCAAAGTAAAAAACCCACCCGCACAACAAGAAACTAAATTTTCTTGGAATGTTAAGTACCATAATTTCGTATATCATCGGTTACAATTACGACATTACTGCCGCCTGGAATCAAGACTATTCTTGCAAACTAGAATATGTCGTCGCAAGCGACATCTGGGGACTTCCCAAAATTATCTAACCTTATTAAACCATAGAACTTCACAATTGCATTAAACTTTATTTTACCTAGCCTATTTTTCCTGGAGGGATTTTGTTTATTTTTATATATATTAGTGATTTCATGGTAAATAACTCACAAAAAAAGTTTCAGCTCTCTATCCTGATCCAGATGCGAGTTACACGATGTTCCATTTAAGGAACAATGGCAGTTTATCAATATGCATTTTGTAATAAATGACCAAGGCTTACAATACAGTAACGTAATTACAAAAATTGCAATCAAGTTATGATTTTATTAAAAAATTATGGTAGCATGGTTGAGTGGTATGGAGCACCGATTTAGGGATTATCCATTTGTCAGACCTTGGTTCAACTCCCACCCGAGTCATGTTGTTATCAACTTGTATTACAGGATAGCTGGATTACTTTAGCAGTGATCTACTTTACGTTTAGTGCCTCGCATTGGCTCATTATAGAAAGGCAAGGAAAATAAGCATTATTTTTCATAACTCTCACCGAAGGAAAAGCAAAGCAAAAAAAGGATGCAGCAGTTTATGAGCGTAAATAAATCGAAATACGCTTGAAATACGCTTATGCAATTAAGTTGGGTTTACTTGCACAATGATGCTTATTTTCACAATGGCAGTCTTTCCCGAAATTTCAATGACTCTGGTCCGTTACAATCTTGCTTATTATCAAAACTTTTACTGAAGGTAAGGATGATTGACTTTTACTGATTGACTTTTACTGATTGATTGACTTTTACTGAAGTCTTTAGAAAGGATGATTGACATTTATGACCACTCAGTTTGGAAAAAATCCATTTGGGGTGGAAACGTGTTGAAGCGAAATATGACGAAAAATCAGCATCTTCTGACTGCAGTGTTTATCTCCCTGTAACACCAAGTCTAATTTTATAAAAAAGAAACTATTACACGCTAAATGTCTTTGAAAGACAATGCAATGATATCACCATAGCGCCACAATTATTTTTTTTACATCTAATTTATGAAAAACGCTGTCCAAAAAATTGTTCCATTTAACAAACATGTAATCGATGTATGGTAAACTGCCAATGTTTGTTAAATGGAACAATTTTTTTGAACAGCGTTTTTCATAAATTAGATGTAAAAAAAATAATTGTGGCGCTATGGTGATATCATTGCATTGTCTTTCAAAGACATAAAGCTTGTAATAGTTTCTTTTTTATGAAAATTAAACTTGGTGTTACAGGGAGATAAACACTGCAGTCAGAAGATGCTGCTTTTTCGTCATATTTCGCTTCAACACGTTTCCACCCCAAATGGATTTTTTCCAAACTGAGTGGTCATAAATGTCAATCATCCTTTCTAAAGACCATATTCAGTAAAAATTTTGATATATTTTAGTGAAAAAGTGCGCTATCACTTATCTGAAAAGATGTTCCATTTAAGGAACATTGGTAAAAAAAAGGTTAAGCGTGTTTACAATGGTAGTTAATAGTCAGATCTGAATACATCGCTTTCGAATTGCATTGTGTTCCATTAACTTGATCAGGTTTGTGGTCAGCGGCTTTCAACATTTAACTGTCTAGAAAGGTACTTGTGCAATTTCACAACTCTGCTTAGTTCTCGGTTTTAAGCAGTATGTTGAATTTTCACTTAACAGCGAAATTATTAAAATTGCGCGTACAAACAAAACCCTTGTTAAAACAAACATTTCTACAGTAACTTTTTTCCGATATGACTTTTAGATTTGTTACTTACATCATCTTGTCAAGAAATTTGACACATTATCTTAAATATCAAATCTACACCCTCAACTAGCCAACTGCAATATTTTTTGAAGAAGAACTTTATATAAGCACATGTAAACATTTCTACTGGTTTTTACTCAAAATTGTTGAACTAAATCAAAGCAATGCCTGCCTTAGCAATTAGCGTGGAAAAAGAAACGTGTACAAACAAAATTTAAAAACAAAAAATCAATATCTTATCAATTAATAAATAATATTGCAAGAGTTTAATTTAAAGATAACTTCACATTGAAAACTTATAATAATTTACTCAATTCTATGCTTATCAGAACCCTATGAGTAATGTTTAAGTCAAACAACTATTTACCAAAAATTATCAATTTCTTTTGCACATTACGCTCTTTTTAGTTTATTTTAGCAGCTTTGAGGTTATTCGTTATCGAAGTTTAAAAGTCTCAAAAAGTTATCAAAATAATCAAGTAACGTCAATCTAAAAGCTATTAGGAGTTCCTAATATTTTTTCTCTTTAGTATGATATAACATAAAGCGATCTTTATAATTCCAGTCGACTTTATTACATCAACCAAACTTATCATAACGCTAACCACAGCCAGAAATATGCACGTATTTTACAGCTATTTCTATTCTGAGAACGCTGTCTAGCAATGCGACCCAACGGTCAGCATATTGGATATGGTATCGTGCACTATTGTATCATATCCATTATTCAGCACAAAGGCTTTCTAAATAAAATCTATTAAAAACTTTCAAGAGACAAGTAGAAGATTTTTTCAACGTGACAAATGACAGTTTAGTAAAAAACTCGGCCATCCAGCTTAAATTTAACCAAGCCATTCAGCTCAAGTACTTTAACGTGTGAAATGTTGGAGTAATCCATAAGTTTGACTCTTCTACTTTTCTGTGATAATAATATTCATTGTGAAAAATCATCGTATAATTTGAAAGCCCATTTAAGGCTTATAGTCCAACATGGCATGGCCAAGTTTGGCATGATTTATCTTTTTCTTTGTTAGTCTACCGCCACCAGTACTCATGTCTAGATGAAGTACTTCGTAATAAATTTTTTTTGATTTTAAGGGCCCCATTTGGCATGGTCTTCTCAATGGGGCCAACCAAATTGTGTTATCTTTAATCTTTGATTTTTGTTAATCTTTCAAGTAGATTTAATTTGTTTAGCTCTTGCAGTTGATGGGGGGAGGTGTCAACATAGTTCGAGGACCCCTATAGTATGAGATCCTCGAATTTTTTCATATCATATCTTTTACTAGATTGGAAGTTTTATTTATCAAGCTTGAGTGATCAAAAAATGTGAAGGACCCTTTTGAGGAGGACTCCCCAGTTGTGGCACCTGAAATTAGTCATATTTTAATTTTATTTACCTATTCTGATTTTATCTTTCTGTAATATTTACCTATTCTGAAAGTTTCATGCGTCTAGCTTGAATGGTTGAAAAGTTTTTATTTTGAAGGACCCCATTTCGGTGGCCGAACTGTTGTCAAATTTAATCTTTCCTTCTTATTTGCTTGCGTATCCTGAAATTGTGATGTCTAGCTTATACAATTAAAAAGTTTGAATTTTGGCGTCCTCGTTTGAGGGGTCACTCCATTTTGATATCCCAAATTTTTTCAAATTATATCTTTCTTTCATATTTACCTATTCTAAAAATTTCATCAGTACAGCTTAAGTAGTTAAAGTTTAAATTTTGGTATCCTTGATAAAGAAAGATCTCTTCGTTTTGGCACCCCCAAATTTTGTCAAATTTTATTTTTTTGTCATATTTTTCTATCCTGAAAATTTCATGCGTCAGGCGTGAGTGGTTAAAAAGTTTGGAGTTTGGTGGTCTCGTTTGAGGGTGACCTCCCTATTTTGGTACCCCCAAAATTTGTCATATTTTATCTTTTCTTCATATTTGCCAATTAAGCCCAATAATTTCATGAGTCTAGCAGTGTGGTTTAAAAGGTTGAATTTAGGCTGCACAGTCTAAGGGGGACCCTTCATTTTGGTACCCCTTAAATTGTTCTAAATTTTATCTTTCTTTTATATTCACTTACCTCAAAAATTTCATGTGTCCAGCTTAAAAAACTAATAAGTTTGAAATTTGGGGGCCCTGTTTGAGGGAACCCCCCATTTTAGAACCAAAATTTGTTTTAGATTTACTTTATTTTTAATATCTGCTCATTCCGAAAATTTGATTCATTTAGTTCTAACGGGTTAAAAGTTAAAAAATTTCCGGCCCTGTTTGAGGGAGACCCCTATTTTGATGCCCTGAAATTTTGCCAAAGTTTATCTTTTCTTTACATTTGCCTACTCTGAAAATTTTATGTGTATAGCGTGAGTGGTTAAAAAGTTTGAATTTAGTCGGCCCCGTTTAAGGGGAACCCTCATTTTGGTACTTTTGAATTTTGTCAAATTTTATCTTTCCTAACACTTACTTATCTTAAAAATTTCATTTATTTAGCTCAAAGTGTTAAAAAGTTTGAATTTTATAGGATCCGTTTGGGTTGGAAAATCCTCATAATGGCACCTCCAATTTTTGTGTGGTTTAGTTCATTTTTAATATCTACTCATTCCGAAAATTTTATCCATCTAGTTCTAACGGCTTAAAAGTTCAAAATTTTGGAGGACTCGATTAAGGGGGATCTCCCCAGCCTGGCAACCCCAACTGCAGTCGCACACTAGTCTTCCCTGACATCTTCAATCGCTTAAACGTTGAATACAATGCGTTTAGCGGTTTAAAAGTAGATATCGGCTGAAGAAAAAGAAAGAAAAAAAAAGTTAGAAAAAGATGCAAAACAAGAAAAATGGTTTTCAAGTTTGGGTAAACAAACATAACCAAAAGAAAGGTGGGATAAATTGCTCAAAAACCACAAACCATTTTCATCAGTACCGGTAATTACTGAGATATATACAGATAGGTTCAAACTCGTCAATTTTTTACCCATTTTCATCCTGTAAAATTTTGGTAACGAGACCGGCGCTCCCAAACTCGGTTTGGATAGCATATTCACAAGCACTCACATTGTGTCCAAATTTCAGCTTTGAATGACGAGTGGTTTTAGAATTATAAGCAAATTAATCGATTTTCAAGCCAAAAATTGCCATGTTTTACGTTCTTTTTTTATGCCTCAATTCGCGATAATCTGACCTAGGATTCCCAAAATTGGCGCACATGACGCTTTTAATGATTCTTACGTTGAGTTCATCTTTCAACGTTCTAGGTTTTACCTTATGCTAATTATAAGCAAAATCAATCCTAATCTGCGAAAATTTGCAAACAAAAACAAAGATACTACGCACTAGTAGTACATAATGCGCAATTTCTCCGCATTCTTAGGGAAGCACTTTAGGGAGGTAGGCAGGCACTTACCCCCGAAACCCTCCTATCCCGTCTCTACCCCTAAACCTCCTCTACCCCCAAAGCTGTAAAAAAACCTAACCTCTTAACAAAAGATTGCACCGTTATCGCAAAACGATTTGGTGAATCACAAGTCCCAGAAAATATCCTGAGTGGGTTATTACTAATTTTCTCTCTGTTCATACAGAAATTGCAACACAGCAAGAAAGACAAGTCCAGACATGCCAATAATTGCACAAAAACTATACATCTAAATTGTGGGATTTCGAGGATCATAACTTGTAGAGAATTTCCCAGCACAAACTTTAGACGATTTCCCAATGAAAAATAGCTGCAATCCATTTTTCTAAGCATAATGTCATACATGAAAAATACAGATAAATAATTAAATGTAGATTGTATGCAGAGTTTTATAGGCACAATCAAACCTTTGATTAACAGCCAAAGACATGCTGTTTTGGAATTGACAATTTTGATAACGTAACCGGCGCGGTTAATCAAAGGTTTGATTGTGTTTATAAGACTCTGTATACTGTCTATAGCTTATCATTAAATTGCTTAGTACATTATTCTTATAGATAAATTCATCCGTTCTAAAACGCAGCAAAGTAATATAATCTTTAAAAAATACTTCTTTGAAAAATATGAAAACTTGAGTTCGAATCTTAAGTCGCTTAATTTTAAATCTCAAGATACTTGGTTCGAATCTTAAAGATGCTAAGGGGTTTAAGGGTTAGGGGTTTGAATCTCAAGACACTTGACTTCGAATCTTAACTCAAGATCTCCCATTCTTCTTTGAAAAAAAAACCTGAGTTCGAATCTTAAGTCACTTGGTTTTAAATCTTAAGGTATATTGGTTCGAATGATAAAGATGCTAGGGAATTAGAAGTTTGAATTTCAAAATACTTGGATCGAATCTTAATTCAGGATTTGACATTCTTATTTCAAAGCAAAAACCTGAGTTCAACTCACAAACAGGCTAAGGGGTATGGGGGTTGAATCTTAAAATACAGCGAATATGGGGTTTAGAGTAAAGGGAAGTTTAAGAGTTTGGGGTTTAGGGGTATGGGGTTTAGGGATATGGGGTTTAGGGGAATGGGGTTTAGGGGTATGGTGTTTAGGGGTAATAGTTTTTTAGGGGATTTAGGGGTAAGGGGTTTAGGGGGTTTTGGGGATTATGGGGTTTTATTTGGGGATTAGGGGGTTTTAGGGGTTTGGGGTATTGGGGTTTTGGGAGATAGGGGGTTTTGGTGGTTTAGGAGTTAGGGAGTAGAGGGGTTAGGCGGTTTTTGGGAGTAGGTGCATCCCTGCCTTCCTAAAATGCTTCCCTAAGGTTGTCCACAAACTCTTTACCCTACGATACTACTTGCGCTCGCTTGAAGTCTCAACTAGCAAACCACAAAATCTATTAAATTGCAAAAACAAAGCGGAATTTGTCAATAATGTCTATATAGTGTCTTCATCACATGGAAAATGAAAATGACAAAGATGACTTTGGTTCACTTTGAGTAAAGACATTTACTCTGCTGTGATTCTCAGCAAGATACTTTACAATATACTTCTGGAGTCTTTATAAAAATTAAGCGAAAAATTGAATTTAGCAATTTAACCTCGTATATTTCAATGAAACCTTTTCAGACTTTATATGAACATATATCTTTGATTGCTCACCTGAGTAAAAGCTTTGTACATTTGTACAGCATTGATAGTCATCCAAACAACACAAGATAAGTGTAAAATAATGAAGAAAAAAAGCCATTACGTCACAAACTACTTTGTTCTCTGCCCTTCCGACTCCAACAATGTAGAAAAAGTAAACCGCAACCAGACAGATGCAAATATTAGCCAAAATCATTGTACTGTATATGGCTTCTTTCGAATCTCACTGCAAAATTACGTAACGTTTATTCGTACTGTCACGCTTGTGACCGAATTCTTTGGTCGAGATTTGTACTCGCAAAATTAATGTATTTCCACTATATTACACTACGCGAGTATTGAACTTGCCAATCCAAAAAAAGCAAAAAAAAAAACAAAAACGAAAAAGCTTCTTTGGAATTTATACTGAGAAAAAGTTTTTAGTTGTGTTGTGAAATTCTCATTCAAACGTTTCAACTAAGCACTCTAAAGTCTGCACCTTGTCTAACCAGAACAAAGCACCTTTTTTGGTTCGGTTTGCTAGTCTTTTGTCAGTCTCGGACGCCAATACTTGAGATAGTAGACCCAATCGATAATATAATGCAACATAAGCAGCCGTTACAAACGGGTACATTTAACAACCCCAGTAGCGATATTGCGTGTTATAACCGAAAGCACTACGACGCATTGTCAGTTCGGAAATGAAAGTAGAAGCCATCAGCCTTATGATCACTAACCAACTAAGCCATGTCGGAGGGTATTTAAATTTTTGGTTAGTTTTATTTTTTCATTAAATAAATAAAACTTGAAGTGTTAACCATTTTTTGATTTCATAAAAATAAATCTTTCCAACGTCATAATGTGCAATTTGGAAGTAAAAATAAACAACAACTCCGTACTAATCTGATCATCAAAAGGTAATAAAAACTGGTTTGATACTTCACTATTTAAACTAGGTGCACTCCTTTTTCGACGTACCTGTGTCTCAAATGAATATAAAGAGTTGCCAAAAGAAAGAATATTGAAAGGATGCTTCCAAGATTGCTGACTACTGTTAAAGCCGCTATAGATGGTACTTCTATGGATGTCTGCAAAAATAACAATCGTAGAAAAAAAATGCTATCGAAACTAAATGAAGCATAAAATGCCAAGTAACAACTCTATGCATATCTTACATTAACGAAGCACATCTTGCATAACCACACCACTTTAAAAGTAAAAAACATGATTAGAATAATAATCTAAATAGCAGCCGGTAAAGTGACTAGATTATAAACAAAAACTAACTTTCACAAATTTGAGAAAAAGGAATTTTTTCGGTAGATTTTTTTTATGTACTTACAAAGATCACAGCGTAGCTAGCAAACCCAGCCACCTGATATTCAGGTCGATTTGAATATATGTTTTTATCACATTGATATACGGGATTCCATTTCAAGTCTTCGAAACTCCAAGTGGATATTTTTGCTTGGTTTAAGCGACACTGAAAAGACAATACTTTCTTAGGGAATTAATGAAACAAGTATCAAACCAAACCAAGGTAAACTTTCAATAATACGGTCGTCGTACTTTTCCGGTTCGTGTAAAATCTTTGGAAGGAACGTGAAAATCTTGTATCTCCAAAACAAGGCAAAATTCTTGCGCAATGATTATTTCCTTCAAGGTTGTGCACAAAGTGACAACTAAAATAATGCCAGCGGTGCATTTATTTTCATTTCTGGAATTGAATCCAACCACTACTGTTTCAAAAGCGCTTCTGCACAGCAACCATTTAAGAAATTACAGTATCGGGATTTGCACCTTTATTAACTTCAAAAATAATAGTAGCCTATTAAATAGCTTCCCCTTAAAAAGAACAAAAAATATTCATACTGTTGGTTCTGTAATTATTATTGTTAATTGAGGTATGCAAAGAAAGATTGAAAGTTAGATTGAAGAAGTGTCAGCTGACGACGTTACAGAAATGGCGGTTCATTTATGCATAAACAATTTTGCGTTTTTCTAAACCTAAGAACGTTTTTTGAGTTCTGTAAGTAAGTCTTTTGCCAGTCTGGGTCACCACAACGGGTTGAACTGCTATGAACCCCAATGCTCTATAACTTAAAGTGTTTTCCCAAAGAAATGACAATGCAGAGACAGTTCGGTATTTAAATCGGGATTCAACAGCCTTTGAATCACTTGACAAATAATGGTTTCATTGGTTTCATTTTTCAATTTCATAAAAGGTTTCGTTGCTGTTGTTGCTGGATACTGGAGCAATACGCACCGCCTGAAATCATTTTAATGCAGTTTATTATGCGGCTCCTAATTATACGAAATAAAGCCTTATAAGTTTGGAGCGAGTACGCCAAATACAATGAACAAATTGACGACAAATATGTATGAAAAAATGTTGGTTGGTGGTAGGAAACATAAGTATAATTTCTCAAATCAAAATGATTTATACAATATTTTTAAAGGATGAGCAATGATCGCTTTTGGACATTAACACTAACGGGGCATTATGGCTGCAGCTATTAACGAAAATAATAATAACAAATAGACAATGATAATAAACATTAATAAACCTTATGGCTGCAGCCATTAGCGACAATGATAATAAACATAAACATAAACAATGATAATAAAGATAATAGACATTGAAATCTCATTTTTGTTTTTTAGCTAATGATCTCGCTCATCAATTGGAAAGTTTTAAAAGATTACCAAAAAAACATGACTTGGCCAGGTGGGCTCTGTATTTTTCACAATCTTCAAGAAAACTTTCAAAAACACCAGAAATGCTTTGTCAAGTAAAAAATTACCGGCATACTGTACAACGTTTTCTTGTCTATTTTATTGTAGCACTCTGGGAATTTCACACAAACAATCAAGCACGCACGCGTACTTTCTAAGAGGCAGAGGCTGAAGCTGCTTAACGTTTATATTCACAAAAATGAGAATAAACAATAAATAGAAAAAAATTGCTGAATATTCCGAAGCTGCTTAATATCTTTTGGTTTACGTTGTTTGTTTTTTTTTTTCAACACAGTACTAAAATAAATCAAATCAAATATTTAATTATAACAAGGACTTGTAATACGCCGAACCATACTAGTTTGTGGAATCATCTCCGCGCCATCAGCTTACTTGGATGCATTTGTCTATCCGATTCATATAAACAATGAAAAGGAGAGGTGACAAAACGCACCCTTGCCGGAGTCCAACGTCCACATGGAACGGCTTTGATTGCTTGCCATTTACCCAAAAGCAAATCTCCGGTCTGCAGTAGAATGATTTTATAGCGCGTAACAATTGACCATTAAAGCCATACTCTGGCAGAACCTTCCAAAGTTTATCCCGAGGAACTCCGTCATATGCTTTTTCAAGATCAACAAAGCATACAAAGAGAACTTTGCCATACTCCCAAGATTTCTCGAAGATTTGCTTCAGAGTGAAGATCTGGTCCGTGGTGCTGTGACCGGAACGAAAACCACACTGGCTTTCATTCAGTTTTGGTTTCACTATTTCTCGGCATTTTCTTTCAAGGCATTTGGCATATACTCTTCCTAAAAAACTAAGGAGTGATATCCCTCTGTAGTTTGTACATTGCTTGCGATCTCCTTTCTCAAATATCGGAAAAATCACACCAGTTTGCCAATCTCTGGGAGTTTTGCCAAACTTCCACGCAGCTTGACACGCTCGCGTTAACCAGAGAATTCCTTCTCAAGTCAGCGCTCTTAACATCTCGGGTCTGATTTTATCTTCACCAGTAGGTTTTCCAATGTTAATCCTTTAATTGCCGTTGCCACTTCTGCTGCAGTGACAACTTTTTCTTCTCGTAATTGAATCACTTCCAGTGTGTCACGAGTCAATGCCTTTACAGGATTTAAAACATCTTGAAAGTATTCTCTCCATCGTGATAGAATTTCATTCATTCATTCTTTTTTTTTATTCTTGACCACCACAACAATAGCAAATGCATGGTAACACAATAATAACACGTAGAGTCAGGAAAAGGAAGTAGCGACACAACGTCAGACGTTAAGACCTGCAGAGGATACTGAAGACAAAAAAGCGATTTTTATTTGCATGGTTGCTACACCCGTCACACTAGCTTAAAGTACAATGTAGTCAATCACACTCATCAACATACACGCAGGCACACAAGATGGAAGTAAAACTAACGGCTGGGGTAGTTGTTCGAATGATTGATAAAGAGAAAAGATAGGGACAGTGACCAATGTAAGGCCAGGCACGGTTACGTAGGTGGTCAATGGGTGGCGCAATCGGTCCAAAACTATGTTTAGCTCAACGGAGCAAGGTGAGGAAAAAAACACCCTAAAAATGAAACCTCACCGGGTCCGGAAACCCTTTCAAGTAGCAGCTGGTCATAGCATCAAGACAGTAACAAATTTGCAACCGATACATATGCATCAAAATAATTATACACAACATATAGTGATATGAGTCACACCATCCACATTGCGTCTAAATAAATAGCTGGTACGAAGTACCACAACTAAAATAAAAAGCTGCCACAAAGCCTTCATTATTATCCGATGGAATGTTATCTGCAGAATTCTTAATAGAGTACGTGACACTCGATCTTTTGCCACGTAAACGGCGAATGATCTTCCAAAATACTTTTGTTTTGCCGAAACATAGTTGGAATCCAACCGACCACCAAATTTTTCCTATGACTTCTTGCATTTCTTTACTGCCGAGGTTGCAGATTTTGCGTTTCAGTGCATCCGAATTGCAAATAGATGACGATCTGTCCTATAGCAAGGCTTTGAATGCATCTTTCTTTACTCGAATAGCTTCTTTAACCTTTTTGTTCCACCAAGGTGTTCTTTTCTCACTATAGCCTCCCACTTTAAGCCGTTTTTGCTCAAACTTTTCAGCAGCTGATGAAATAATCGCTGATCTGAACAGCATTCATTCCTTCAAGATGTCCTCAGATGCATAACGAAATTGCCTGAACTTAGATGATATACTGGATGCAAACTGTTTGTCCTCCACAGCTTTCCAACTAGTGTGGTGAAAAAACGGTTGTTTTTTGAAGGGCGTTTTTTTACCCTGTTTTTTTGTTGTTTTTTTTGTTTTTTTTTGTTTTTTTTTTGTATATGTAATTGTAGTTTTTAGATGATTGAGAATACTTAAATGGTTTTTCAAGATTTGGTTAGGTACTTTGCTTCTTTTGAGCTACATAGACCAAACAATTGCTTGCTGAGAGAATAAAATGCGGAAGTTTAGGTGGTTAAGGTGGAATGGCAACTCTGCTACTTTCTTCCTCACTGACTGGTTTATTTCACGACAATTTGCAGTGGCGTCGCTAAGGATAGTGACACTCGGGATGGAATTTTGTGGTGTCACCCTTTATAATGTATAGCAAGCTGCAAAAGTTGTTATTTCAAAGATAACGGTACTACTTCATTTCCGTAGATAGCGGTTGTTATCTGGCTAGCTCAATAAATTCTCAGTGTAAGATTCGATAACTTAGGAGTATGAGCAGCACCGTGGCAGCACACGCGTAACATATTCAGGCGTGTAACTAGAAATCTGGAATGGGGGAGAGGCTGTTTTTGGGGTTTGTAAGCTCCGCCGGAGGCCATTGGTGGTCTCGGCGTAGAGCTATGAGCACTCGAAAAATTTAAATTTTTTTTGCAAAAAATAACTTGATTTTAGGCTTATTTTGATAAAATGCTTTTAAAACGTGGTATCTGGGAGAATTCCGGTGGCATAAAAATGAGCAAAAACATAGTTAGACTCTGAACCAGAAATCTGCAATGGGGCTGTTCTGGGGGTATGGGGGCGGAGCCCAGCGCTCAAAAATTTTGCATTTTTTTGCAAAAATAACTTAATTTTAGGCCTATTTTGATAAAAATTCATGCTTTTGAAATGTGGCAAAGAAATTAGCGGTGAAAAACATCATTAAACTGGTTGCATACATGGGCAGTGGCTATATGGAAAGTTACTAAAGTTAAAAACCAATGTTAATTTGTTCAGTGGGCATATTTAAAGCATTTGATTTTAAAGTTTAAACTTTTGTAGGTAGCCGGTTTTAATTGAAATTTATCAGGAGCAATTTAAGCAGCTGATATAACTTGACCAATCTAGAAAGTTATGTCTTTTGTGAAATCTCTTCGTCCATTGTGCCTGCTATTGTCTACTTTGCCCGGTTTTTGGCTTTGGTTCACACCGTAAATTTGGCCATATCCTAAAATACATAAAATTTTACGCAACAGCAATACCATGTGATAGGTATTTATTGCAGCTCTGTTGCAGCAACGGACTCCGCATCATGAATACCTTTTTCCAGCACAAAGAAGTTCACAAGTATACATGGTATCGACCTAGTATGGATCAAAAATCTTTGATAGATTTTTGCATAGTTTCGTCAGATTTGTTTTCTGATGTGCTGGACGTTCGAGTGAAGCGAGGTGCTGAATTGTCAACTGATCACCATCTGGTAGTATGTTCCTTACGACATTTGAAACCTTGGCCAAACAAGAGATCCAACAGGTCGTCTGTGACTTACCGGATCAAATGGGAGGCTTTGGAGGACAAAGAAGTAAGAAAACAGTTTGCATCCAGTATATCATCTAAGTTCAGACAACTTCCTGATGTATCCAAGGACATTGAGAGGGAATGGCTGCTGTTCAGATCAGCAATCACTTCATCAGCTGCTGAAAGTTGTGGGCGAAAGCGGCTTAGAGTGGCGGGCGATAGTGAGAAAAGAACACCTTGGTGGAGCCAAGAGGTTAAAGAAGCTATTCGAGCAAAGAAAGATGCGTTCAAGGCCTGGCTACAGGACAGATCGTCATCTGATTTGCAATCCCGGTACACTGAGGCGCGAAAAGCGGCAACTTTGGCAGTAAAGAAATTCAAAGAGAAATCATGGGAAGAGTTTGGTCGTCGCTTGGATTCCAACTATTTTTCGGCAAACAAAGTATTTTGGCAGACCATCCGCCGTTTACGTGGCAAAAGATCGAGTATCACCTACTTCATCAAGGATTCTGACGGTAACATTCTAACGGATGAGAATGAAATCCTTTCACGATGGAGAGAATACTTTGAAGATCTTTTGAATCCTGTAAAGGCATCGACTCGTGACACACACGAAGTGACACATCTAGGGGAGAACGAAGTTTTCACTGCAGCAGAAGTGGCAACCGCAATTAAAGGGATAACATCTGGAAAAGCTGCTGGTGAAGATGAAATCAGACCCGAGATGTTGAAAGCGCTGACTGGAGAAGGAATTCTCGGGTTAACGCGAGTGTGTCAATTTGCGTGGAAGTTTAGCAAAACTCCCAGAGATTGGCAAACAGGTGTGATTATTCCGATATTCAAGAAAGGAGATCGCAAGCAATGTACAAACTACAGAGGGATATCACTCCTTAGTTTGCCAGGGAAAGTATATGCCAAATGCCTTGAAAGGAAATGTCGAGAAATAGTGAAATCAAAACTGGAAGATGGTCAGTGCGGTTTTTGTCCGGGTCGCAGCACCACGGACCAGATCTTCACTCTGAAGCAAATCTTCGAGAAATCTTGGGAGTATGGCAAAGTTCTCTTTGTATGCTTCGTCGATCTTGAAAAAGCATATGACCGAGTTCCTCGGGATAAACTTTGGAAGGTTTTGCAGGAGTATGGCGTTAGTGGTCAATTGTTACGCGCTATTAAGTCATTCTACTGCAGACCGGAGGTTTGTGTTCGGGTAAATGGCAAGCAATCAAAGCCGTTCCATGTGGACGTTGGACTCCGGCAAGGGTGCGTTTTGTCACCTCTCCTTTTCATTGTTTACATGAATTGGATCGACAAATACAGCCAAGCTGATGAGTGTGCCACGATTGGTAATTGCAAAATCAGTCGTCTGCTATTCGCTGATGATTTGGTTCTGCTTTCTTCCACACAATCTGGCCTCCAGCGCGCATTAAATAGCTTTGTAGATGCATGCAACACCGCCGGAATGAAAATAAGCACGGCCAAAACTGAGGTACTTCATCTTTCAAGAAACCCTGATCAGTGCGTATTACAAGTGAATGGAGCGACACTGAAGCAGGTAGAGAAGTTCGAGTATCTTGGGGTTGCATTTACGAGTGACGGAAGGCAAGACGAAGAACTGGATACCTGAATAGGCAAGGCTAGTGCAGTAATGCGAGCTTGCACTACTCGGTTGTCATGAAACGAGAATTGTCGAAAAAGGCAAAGCTCTCAATCTTCAAAAGCGTCCGAAATGAGGTTTTTACGAAGAATCGAAGGAGTTACACTGTTTAACAAGGTGCGTAGCTCTGAGATTCGAGAATCTCTTAACATCGAGCCGTTACTTCTCCGACTTGAAAGATCTCAGTTTAGATGGTTTGGCCATGTAAGCAGAATGCCTCAGGAAAGACTCCCCAAACAAGCTTTACTTGCCAAAGCAAATGGGAGAAGACCAGTTGGACGACCTAGAACTAGATGGACCGATTACATTGAGGATCTTGGATGGAGTCGCTTGGGACTTCGCCCAAGTGAAATGATGGAGGTGATGGAAGACCGTGAGGTGTGGCGGCTTAATCTTGAGCTACTGCCCCCGCAACCCTTACGGAAAAGCGGGCAATGAAGAAAGAAGAAGAAGAAGTTAACGTTTAAATCAAGGACTAATTACGAATAATTGTTAACACAACTAGTTAAAGTCGAAATAGATGCAAATTAAGGCTCGAAAAACATTACACTGAGGGCAGTTAAATCATTAGTTTAAACTTAAATGACATACCTACGAAATATAACTCAATGAAAACAACAGTTTATGCGTTTTGACTTATAAGCAACCGTAGCGCTAGCCGTTAATAACAACACTAAATCCAAAAAATCAACATAGATCCTGCAAAATAGACTTATCAAATTACCGAAGTTTAAAAAAGTGCTAATTTTGTCACAAATGAAGAAGATACAACTGTTCTATTTCAGCGCCGTCAATAACAACCTCGAATTTGATCATGATTTGATAACCATTTATAGGAGTACACGTTCTCCAGGGGGCCCAGGGCCCCCTCAATTAAAGATCAATGATTCGTTCAATCAGCATTTTTCATGGCTAATTTTTTTTTAAAGTATTTTGTGCGTAAAAACCGGCGAGGTTGGAGGTGAAATACTAAATTGTTATTGAAAAATGGTACAATAGATGGTTACGTCTACTAACCATGTTATTGCCGGGCCGGATTTACATCGGGCTAGGCCCCTGGCACTGTGGAGATTTTCGTAACATCATTCTGCCAAATATAGGTGAAGACCAAAAAAAATCTTACGATTTCAGCTCGAGGGCCCCTAGCTGGTAGTGCGTCATATTATGGTAAATCCGGCCCTGATTAATGCATTACGTTCACAAAAGGGCTAGATGTGGGCTTGAGATAGCAACTTTTAGGACAAAAACTCTCCATTTTCTCCGGGTTATACGTTTAAATTGACTGGCAAAAATTGGATTGACGGGGACCTAGCGCCCGTGGTCTTCAATATTGATAATTAGTTATACTGTTGTCAGCAAAAAATGCTAAAAAGAAACTGAAACTGAAGAAACAATAGGCTTTTTTGTTACATTTTTTTCATTGGTGAAATTTTAATTGGGAGGGGCCCCTTCCCCCTCCCCTTGGCTACGCCTATGCTCCAAGTGACGAAAACAAAAAAGCTGTTAGCAAATTTTCCGCGAGATTTCTGGCGTTTTCCAAACAATTTTCAACTGTTAAAAAAATAGTGCTGTCCTCAAGCCGAGGACAGGGCAATTTTCGAGAACTTAAGGCTTTGAGGCCAAGGCCAAGGAATTGAGGTCTCAAGGCCAAAGCCAAGGACTTCAAAATGTGTTCTCGAGGCCAAGGACGTCCTCGAGGACTCCACCTCTGGTAGTAAGTAGTGGATTTAGTTTTGATAAAAACAAGTCAGAAAACAATACCAACTAAAACTTTCATCTTTTTCTTGTCGTTTCATAGTATCAAAGCGATAAACTTTGGCACTTTCGTATCAGTTGTTTAGTTATTGTTTTCATGATTTTATTTCATTGCTGTATTTAGAACAGCACAGAAATCAACACCTAAACCAAAAGCGTCAGAATTCAATTACATCAGCTCCATTGTCTCCATCGAACCTTATTTACAAGAAAAATTAAAATTTATTTTGATTGAATTATTTTCCGAAGCGTGAAGCGAGTTCCGGGAAGGCCCGTAACTTCCCTTATTTACTGAAGCATAGGGCCATAAACAGCTTTTTTCCAAAAAAATTTTTGATTCTATCTAATCCTAGATATAAAAATTATTTTATAATGCTTTCATCTATTTCTATATTGTGGGCAAATTTCCTCGTTTTACATTTAACCATTTTTGAGTTACCGCATAACTTCAAATAATAGTGTGTCGCGAATCGCCGAGTGAAAACCAAGGTCCTGCAAACCCGAGCACGCATCTCATAGTCCAAATTTTTCTCAGGCAGAAAGAACATCAAGAAGATACCAACAAAGAATAGAGGGAATTTAAGATTCGATTTATTTTAACTCACTGTAACTATAAATTATGGCCTAAATAAAAAGTTAAAATGCCAGTACTTGATAATTTGCAGTAATATTAGAGCACATTATTTTATCTCTTGTTCAATTTTTTTCAAATTAATGAGTATAGGTTATCGCCATCATTTTTTGAACGTTGCACTAAAATGTATGTTAAACGCTATTAAGGTTTTTCAGAAAACAAATATTTGAAGAGTTGGTTGATGGTATAGAACTTGAGAATTGCCTTGATTAAAACGTTCATATCTTTGAAGCTTTTCGTCTGACACTTATCAAGAATAATCGTCAGAATGGAGAGCGTAGGAAAATGAGTGGCTATGAGCGGCTTAAGTAGCCGCTCATTTTCCTACGTTCTCCTTTCTGACAATTCTTCTTGACAAGTGTCACACGAAAAGCTTCGAAAATATGAACATTTTTATTAAAGGAACTCTCAAGTTCTGTACCACCAACCAACTCTTCAAATATTTTCGAAAACGGTACAGTGACCAATTGTGAAAGTGAAATTGTGAAAAGGTTTCCAATTGTGAAAAACAACTGTTGTTACATAATACTTAAGATGAATATGTTCCCTTTTGCAAAATTATTTATCGAGATAATCGATAACTCGCAAACTAAACGCACCTTTAGAGACATAAAAATTTTACCACACCTGGAACACAGTCTTAGAATAAAAATATCAATTTTTACAAAAGGGAACATTTTGAGATGTTCCTTTTTGCAAAAGGACAGGATCGAGTGTATGCGTTGCCACTCAAAAAAATTTCAAAGATTTTTAAAAGTTAATATTACTGCCCGCTTTAGAAACCCGGAAAAAATTTCTGTTTTTTGACTAATTTTGTGATATTTGGTGATGTATACATAATACAGCACTTTGCCTTTTTGATTTTTCAAAGTTTTTGTATAGTGCAAATGATGCGTCAAAATACTTAGCCTACTTTTTTATTTAGGAAATGGCATAAATTTCTGAGCAGTTGGCGGCGTTACTCCAAAATTTTTCAAAATTCAAGAGCAAAGTTAATCATATTGACAAACTTTTTGGCGTGTAAATTACTACGGCACGTAGATCTTGTGGATTTTTGGCGCCACCAACAAATTGGCCACTGTCGAAACAAATGTGTAATTTAACAGTAACCATTAATAATTGAACCTACGTTACAAACCGATAACCAAGACTTAAAACCCAAATTCTCTATTTTCGCAATTACTTTAAGTGCTGAGTGCTGACTGCTCAGCACTAAAGAAAAAAATAAAATTTTAAATGAGAGTGAGTTTTCAAACAAAGTTATTATCTACACCCAGTGGCGTAAGCAAAAAGTTTCCTTGGGGTGCTAAAGTTTCGTAGCACTGTGACGCCACAAATCAATACTATGGAGAGTGGCGAAGAAAAGACCATTGTGGGGTGGTCCTGGGGCATGCTCCGGAAAAAATTTGCAAAATTACACAAAATTACGCTTTTTTGTGCATTCTGGAAGCAAGTTTTAGTATAATTCTTTTACGAGACTTTCTAAAAGAATGAAATCGTAAAATGAAAATGCTTCAAAAATCTTACGGAATGAAAAAGCTAGGTCATTTGCAAAAGGAAGAAAACAAACCAAGATAGCGATCGATTTATTTTTGCATTTACGCAGGAATAACGTACATCCTTTTAGAACTGCTTCGTTTTGCTTTATCGTGTTTCATTTTTAGGGTCTGAGGGAAATGTCATGGCACAGTGGCCTTCCTCTTAGGTACGCTAGTGTCTGCACCGTCATTATATTGCATGCAATTTAAAAGCTTTTGAAAGATTGCTTTCATCCAAAGTTCAACTAGAAGTTCAAGCGTTAGAATTTCATGTAACCAATAACCAGGACTGCAATGCAATTGAAATAAAATAAACAAGGGAACTGAACTTTTAACTAGTTCTTTTTACACCTAGCACATTTTCATTTTTGCAAAAGTTTGCCTTTGCACGAACACTTTTCAAAACAATTTAAAAATTTTTGCACCAGTGCAGGAGCAAAAAAAAAAATAGACGCTAACTGCAATTATCACGTTTGAAACTAAGTTATTTTAATCGTGATCTGCAAATTGCCATGCATGATAAAGGGAGCAGAAGGTGACATCGGCAACAACCCCCCTCCATTCCGTCACTAAAGCAGTAAATAGTAGCCTACATGCCTGTAAAGTATCATTTTCAAGAACGCAAAAACCAAAGTTTCTGCGTCTCGAGGTTTTACTTTTCCGCGAATCAATAAAGATTTATGGATCTATGTTTGTCCTATATGACAAGTACATGTACTAAACAAGTATGTAAATCAAATAAGGACTTTCAACTCAACGAACATACTGTAGTTAAAAGGAGCGACGAAAGTGACTGGCAGGAGTGGTTACTCTCTCCCAAGTCTCTACTCGAGTCAATAGAGTCGCAACCGTAATCCAACTCCAGTCGCAGTTTTGTTTAAACAAACCTGCGTACGTTTCCGTTCGGCCCTGCTGTTGACATGTATATTATAACTTATAAAAACAGAATATTAAATAAACCGAAAAAAACTTACCAGTGTTTATTACAGGTTTGCAGCCTTATGGAAAATATCAAGCATTGTTATATTGCTATAGGTCTTCTCTATTTATCAAACCAGGAAAAAAAACAGTAAAAAGTCATTTGCGGTTGCGGAAGTGCAAAAAATTACCGCAAACTTGCGGATTTGCGGTTGGGGACCACCCATTGCTATTTTGCGGACTTTGCAGTTGCGGAATAGAGTTTAAATTTGCGGTGCCCAGCACTGCTGAAAAGCCTTTCAACTGCAGCCCTCGAGGGCAAAGAAATATTGCACTAAACAAACAGTTTCTTTAGCGCTGCATCAGCAAAGAAATTGTTATCTATCTTTTTCGCTTGTACTGCTGATAGAAACCCTTCTATCCGTTTGGCAGCAGCATCTTTTTTTGGTTCAGATTGGTTGAACGAACAACCAAAAAATTCGTGGTTATTAACGGACTCAACATCATTGTCGCTTTCAATGCTAAGCCTGTTAACCTCGTTAGTGTACAATAGCACCTGTTAGCACGTCCCACAATAGCTCGTCTTTGCACGTTAGAGCACAACAAAAAATCCGTAATCAGTAGCTCCAACAGGGATTCCATCGAAGTGTTATACTTAACCAAAATCTAACGATCAAAGAATTTTTTTACAGGACCAAAACTAAAAGTAACTCTCACTAATAACTTTTTAATACCTCCAAATAGTAACTAGTTCCCACTTTCGGTACTTTTTTGAAAAAGTAACTAAGTTACAGTTACTAAAAAAGTAACTAGTTACAGTAACTAGTTACTACAGTAGTTACGTAGCTTTTCACAAAAAATCTGAAACCTTTGAAAACAACGTAGCTTTTCACAAAAAATCTGAAACATTCAAGGCTAATTTCACACCAAATCTCAGCAGATCACTTACTAACATTTACGCATCTTAGCAACAAGAAGATACAAAAAATTCTAAAAACTGAATTACGCGGATCCGAAACATTTCTTGCTAGATATATGTTGTTTCATTACTAAGCAATAGGCTCGTAAAGAAAAGAGAGAAAAAAAATGACGCAACATGCTTCGTTAGATATGTTTATAGCCATATCTTACCATCGTTGCCAAAATGCAAAAAAAATGATGAAGAAAAGAAACGTAAAAGTATGTGTTAAGAAAGGTAAAAGATATTCTCAAAAGTGGGAAGGAAAGTGTTAAAGTCAAGCATCCAGCCAGTGACCAGTGAGGTGCTGAGTCTAAATTGCTCTGAAATAGAGTGCATGAAGACACATTAGCATTTGAGAATATCTTTTAACGCTTCATGTCATCAGCATACTTTAAAACCAAAGAATTTGCAAAACAAGATTCAATGTCGTTGATGCAGGCCAAAAATAAAAGTGGGCCTAAGCAGCTACCTTGTATGACCCCTGCTCTATTCAGCAGGACAACTTTGAACTCCATCAATACCAACTACCACTTTTTTGTCGGTCAGAAACTCTCTTACCCAGTTTAAAGTTTTGCCTTTGATTTCCAATGTCAGTAATTTCCTAATCAGTCCATCATGAGGTACTCAATTAAAAGCTTTGATAAAGTCCAAATCTATAACTTCAACTACCAAGTAATTATCCAAAGCCGAAGTTAAATCATAGAAAAAATTAGGAAGTTGTAAAGAAGAAGAGAATTCAGGACTGAAGCCAAACTGTAATTATGATATAATGTTGCGTTCTGACCAAGTTTGGAAAATTGTAGGGTTAATAGCTACTAATCATAAAGTACCTCAAGAACTTCAGTAATTGTTTGAACTTCCAAATTCAGTTTATTTTGTCGTACTAAACTCAACGGTGTGGAAGGTACAAAACTAATAATTTGCGGATTAAAGTCAATCCAAGTTGGTGCATCCAATGCTGTATTTACAATTTTTTATTTGGCTAGGGTAATAAATTTTTTTTTTTTTCTTGGTATGTTGAGAACGTGACAAGAGCTGGAGATGTAGAAATAGAAGGCAATTTGATGTCACTGAGTCTTTATGGAAGCCATATCTTTCTTATCCCTTCCGATCATGTAGAAAGAAGAACAAAAGAAAGATATTCACTCCTTAATTGAAAAGAGCGTTTCAGAAATTAAACGTAAATGAATTTACTCAATGTAGTTCAGTCTTTACGTTGCATTCCAATTTCGACGTAAAACAGAAAATTGTTCTACAGAAAGTTTTGTTGTGAAAAGTACTGTAAAAGTACATAATAACAATGAAAATAAAGTTATTTTGAAAATGCTTATATGCGTGTCAGTATTGGCGATAATTTGCTAAAGCATCGTAAATCAAAATCTTTTCCCTCGTTGTAAAGTTTTTTGTGCAAATACTGTAAATCGTTTTGCTGATTTCTTTCTCGTTAGCAATGCTTGTGCATTGAGGAAAAAAATATTATACCTCGTATATACTGTCAGTATTGCATATTGCACTGTGATGAAAAATTTAAAATTTTTATGCGCCTAACTTCTACGAGGGCGGAAATCGACCAATATAAAAATACAGAAAAGTTGGAGACTGTATGCTTGCTGCGCATGCAATTAATTCATCTTACGCTAAAACTACCAATTTTCCGAGCATTTGAAGAGTTTTCAAACCACGCATTCAACAACGACGCAGCGCCTACTCCAAAACTCCTCTCTAATTACTCATCTGGGTTTATATTTTTTATAACATTGAAAATGATAAAAGTTTTAACTAAAAAGTTTTGTCTTTGTTTTTTTTCCTACTTAGATTTGTAACTAAACTATACGTTAATAACAATTTAGTTGTGATGTTTTTGACGTTTGCAGGACCAGAGCTTTTAACCTTTAATCGTTTGCGTGCTATCTGGCCTAAAGACTACCAGCGTGGAAGCTTGGGGAAGAGCCATCAAAACGGCGACTACCTACAAACAAGCAATGATAAAAAGTTGTCTTCCCGCAGCAATCGAACCTGCAGCCTTTGGATTACCGGTCCATCGCTCTACCACTTGAGCTAAAGAAGACGTCTCCTCTCATACTTAATTGTGGCTATATAACTTTATTAATTTTGACTATATAATTTTTACTATATACTTTTGGCTATATACTGATTTTGGTTGCATAATTGGCTATGTAATCCTCGCATGCTGAATTTTGGCTATATCATTATAGATTTGGTTATAATTGCCAAAATTAAGCATGCGAGGAAACGTTTTCGTTAGCTCAAGTGGTAAAGCAGTGGACCGTTATTCCAAAGGCTGAAAGTTCGAATGCTGTGGGAAGACAACCTTTTTGCATTGCTTGTTTTAAGTGGTCGCTGTTCTGGTTGCTCTTCCCTTGGCTTCCGCGCTGGTAACGTTTAGGCCAGATAGCACGCAAACGAATAAATATAAACTATACGTACTGAAGCTACATACAACGTAAAATTTTACAGTATATTGAAAAGGGACCAAGTTGCACAAAACTTGTATGCTCTTGTTTATGCAATAAAATATGATATAATTTACTGATCCATTTTTTGAAACGACATTAGTTTCCAATGACGTCAAATGGCCACTCTGAACCAATTTCAGTATTGCACTAACATAAAGTAAATTCAAGCTCTTTGAAAAAATTGAAAACCGATACATTTCCTTCTCTTCCATGATCTTCGCCTAGAAGCATGAGCAAGTTTGAAAGAAAAAATGATTATTTTATATTTCTCAGCATTTATAAACGCAAAAGTTATATTAACCGCAGTTACCAAAAAAAAATATTGTTTAAGCAACATTATCTAAAAAAAGGTGCATTGGATCTCACTTGATAAAACCAAAAGAAAAAGTCATGTTTAGCTAGAAAAAAACAAAAACGTACAAGAGAAAATGGTTAATTAGTGATTCTTCAAAGCCTCGATACAAGTCAAAAACATCGGCATTTGAATTTAACATAGTGACAATCTTATTTTCCGGTGAAAAAAATGTTTTGAGGTCATCATTCCTATATTTTTCTCAAATAATGTTATGTGATGTTGGTTTTCTGATTAGGAGTTAATTTTGCACGTGTTTTTTTTTTTTTGACGACCTGAGGTAGATTTAGTTTGAAATGCAGAATTTTTTTTTCTTTTATGAAAAGGTTCATGATTATTTATATGCACACCGGTAGTTTGAGGTTTAAGCTCACACCAGAGAAACTAAAATTTCGGTTGCAGCGTTAAATGGCGCAGCTTATTCGGAATCAAAATGCCACCAAAAAAAAAAAAAACTTGTTAATTTAGCCCTAAAATCATTGAACAATAGCACTTTTTTGCAGTTTTTGGAAATTTGAAAACCTAGCTTTGTTTATAGTTTCACAGCCAAAACTGCAAAATTTAAAAAGTATCACAGAAAAACTGCAAAACTGATAATATAAAACATATCCTAGCGTTTTTGCAATGTAAGCTGCTAGCAGCTTACATCTGCTAGCAGCATACGTTGCAAAAACGTTAGGATACGTTTTATATTATCAGATAAATAAGATATATGCTAATTTCAAGTTTTCGAATTGGTTGCATATTTTTTGAAATTATGCAATCTACTCTGTCAACTATATTTTCAAAATTACAAAAGAAGCAAGAGAAGTTTGATAATTAGTTTTTGATGTCTTTTTGATGTCTAATGTATAAATGTATAAAACTTTTGATGTATAAAACTCACTTTTTGATGTCTAAAAACAACTTCTATCAAAAGAATACCAAAAATGGTACAATTCACAATCAACATCGGAACAAGATATCCTCCAATCAAAAATGGCAATTTTAACCAACACATGCATAAACCGATATGATGATTCAAAGAAAATATCCAAAAAGCAAAAATCAAGTTGAAATCACAAAAATGTCTTTTGTCAGGTCAGGTTTTTTTTCATATCCTTCAGGTTAGAATTTTTTGCAATGTGGGACATTATAGGTAGTATGCATCAACTTAAATTAACTTTGATCCACGGATTACTAATTTTACATCTTTTAAACCTTTTGATTTGTAAAAATAAAATAAACTGAAGTCGTTAGCAAAAAGATTTAATCTTAATTTAAACAATAATTTTAGCAATTTGCCCAAGCTCTTTCCATAAATCTCTGTTAATCCAGAAATGAAAATTAATTCAACCTGGTGCATACGTCGCTAAGACAGAGGGTGGTCCATTGCCTGCTATTCTTTGTTGCATTTGCAAGTGAATTTTAGGGTGTGTTTAGTACTTTTCAGAGTGTGTTGTGTGAAACCAACACGACATCTACAAGATAGTCTTGAGAGTTGTTGATGAAGACTAACAATCCCAAATAGCGCTTTGCAGCTCTTAGTACTCTATAGAATCCAGTTTTGTTTCTGGTAAATTTAGTCAGCCACATAAATCAATAGCAATGATCTTTTTTTTAATTGTTTATGAAGCAGTTATGGTTATATTGCCTTTGCTAATCTGGTCGGCAAAGAAATCCTACCAAAAGCTTGCTGCCATAATCTTTGTAAATACTGGCATTGCAGTTCCCTTCGTAATTTTGAATTTACAGTTTCAGCAAATTTATGAAGATTTTTAAAGCAGATGTCATTTTTTCATTAAATGCTAAACGTTTTTAATTATTCTTCCGGTCCTCTTCAGAGCAAAGTATTACATGTTAACAGTTTAAAGATAAACAAGAAAAAGAGTAACTTTTAAAAAAGCAATAAACTTTACCTCAACGCAAAAAGTGCACTATTTTGACGTAACAATTGTACAAACTATGCAGTGACATGACGACAATATTACATTTACCTTAAGCACCAACTGAAGAAAATTATTAGAAATAAAAAAAAAAACACCCATACAAAAACATAATATTACAGCTAATCTAATAAATTTTAGTAAATAAGATGAACCATTAGCGCAAAGCTATCTATTTACATGTGGATTGTGTTTTTTTTATGAGTAATGTTGCTTGCATTTTTGCAGCCATATCTGAATTACAAATGCGTAGAACCTTAAAACTATTCCGATCTGTATTGTTTTGCTTGCAGTTTCGGCATATTCCAATGTAATCACGAAGTTTCAAATCCTAGTGCCAAGATGTCGTGTAGTCATACCGATGTATGAAATGTTCGCATCACGCGAACAAGAAAATTTGTATACGACATTAGACAATAAAGGAAACGGAGAAGAACACATAAGTTGAAAATACGATCCAGTTTTAAAACATGTATGATAAACATTAATATCAACAGAAAATTTCATTTTAACTAGAGCAGTTAGTCTTTTTGCAAAAACTCATGATGCTTTTCGAAAAAATGTTATCTCAGTAGTGAGAAAAAATCTGGTTCATATTTATGCTGGGGGTTGTTTTGTCGCATATTTATGCTGGGGGTTGTTTTGTCGTTTTCCAAACTTTTTCATGGTGGTATTTATAAACCAATCAGGATAAGCATTGTTGAGAAAACTATGGCGTAAACGCTTTAATTCCTACACATACAATTCGGTACTCGAGCATATTATTGTAGCACGATGCAACAAGTACATAATTAAACCAGATTTCCAATCATTTCGACACAATGCATTAAAATTGAGTAGGAATCCAGTATTAGCGAGTTTTCGCCAAATGCAAGTGTCCTAGCCAGTGTCACTCAGTTTTGTTTGCACATCTACGAAAGGAATTTTTTTTTTCTAAGGAAAATTTAATATATTTTTTCTCAGTAAATTTAATGTCTTGGTCTTGTGAATTGAGGTGATCCAAAAACTGTGTACAAGCGCTATCACTATCAAAAACATCTTAAAAGCATCTACTGTATGTACCGTGAATACAAATTAGGAGAAAAATTGTTCGCATTAGCAAATCATTTCTCCTCTAAACAACCTAGAAAAAAATTGGGCGATGTAGGCCAAAGACACAAACCCTTTGTCAAAACATTCATCTGCTTGTATAGTTTGTCCCTGTACATGAATAATGGCAACTCATGGCAACTCAAGGCTTATTCATGCGCAAGGACAAAATCAGTATCGATTTGCACCACAAAGACAGTAAATTTATTTTAGAAAAAAAATATAAATCGCGAGAATTTGTCTTTCCTACATGTGCAAATAAAACTGAGTGGTACTGGCTAGGACACTGGCATTTGGCCAAAACCCACTAATACTGGATTCCTACTCAATTTTAATGCATTGTGTCGAAATGATTGGAAATCTGGTTTGGTTATGAGCTGGTTGCATCGTGCTACAATAATATGCTCGAGTACCGAATTGTATGTGTAGGAATTAAAGCGTTTACGCCATAGTTTTCGCAACAATGGACATCTTAATTGGTTTATAAATACCACCATGAAAAAGTTTGGAAAACGACAAAACAACCCCCAGCATAAATATGAACCAGATTTTTTCTCACTACTGAGATAACATTTTTTCGAAAAGCATCATGAGTTTTTGCAAAAAGACTAACTGCTCTAGTTAAAATGAAATTTTCTGTTGATATTAATGTTTATCATACATGTTTTAAAACTGGATCGTATTTTCAACTTATGTGTTCTTCTCCGTTTCCTTTATTGTCTAATGTCGTGTACAAATTTTCTTGTTCGCGTGATGCGAACATTTCATACATCGGTATGACTACGCGACATCTTGGCACTAGGATTAAGAACCTCTGCACCACAAAACCACAAAATCAGAACTTCGTGATCACATTGACACATGCCAAAACTGAAAGCGAAACAATGCAGATTTGAATAGTTTTAAGGTTCTTCGCATTTGTATTTCAAAATATATTTCAAAAATACAGTACAAGAAACATTACTCATAAAAACAACACATTTCACAACTAAATAGACAGCTTTACGCTAATGTTTCATCTTATTTACTAAAATTTATTCAATTAGCTTTTTTGAAAGTTACTTATTTGCTAGTTTGTCTTTAAACTGTTAACATGTAATATTTTGCTCTGAAGAGGACCAAAAGAATGTCGAAAACGTTTAGCGTTTAATAAAAAAATGATATCTGTTTTAAAAATTTTGTATGTAGCTCCAATATGCCTGATTAAATCAAGCTGTTTGCCAAAAACTTAATTTATGATTAACAACAAAATTAAACTAAAAAATAAAAACACTCACCCTTCGGATCGTTGAATTTGTCACAATGGCCATCAGCGACAGAAATGTTTATCAAAACGAGTAGTAAAGTTATACCATATGCTGTGGTGTAAAGCAAAAAAAAAACGAATGCTAAGTGCATATGAGTACTGAAAAAAAAATTCTATTAAATGTGTAGTAACTAAGTCAAAAGTGCTTGAACAGATTTTGTCGCTTGATCGATATTACAGACAAATATTTTCCGGATTGATTTTTTTATTTGAGAACTGCTTATTTTTGTCGACGAAATGATATCAATATATGTGTACCGTATGGGTTTGCTGAAAGAGCAGTTAAACGGCACATCGGAAATAAAGAAAAAACCGAACTTCATTCACAACTGGTTATAGTTTCCATCGTTGAAGCCGAAACTATGTCAAGCTGTGTGAGAAAGTTTCGCGAATGGCATGAATTTATGAATTTTTCGTAGGAACGTTCTCGCTGGCTACGACAAATACCCCCCGCAGAAAGTGAAACCCCATTTCTTAGTATATGAGAAATTGTTCTTTTGATTCTTTCAGGAACTTAATTAAATACAGTGGGTACGCGCACAAAAATGAGCGAAAACAATGCACAAGGACAAATATTGTTAAAATTTGCAGTGTAAAATCATTGTTTGGTAAGCTATGTTTGGTACTGGTTAAAACACAAAATTGCAGAGTCACATTCTGAAAGCTTGAAGTAGGAGTTAAAAATTATTCAATTTTAATTCCAAAATGTGTGAACTTTGTATGAAATTGCAGAAATTGGAATGGTAATGCAAGAGTGTTAATGATAAACAATATTGACGTAAATTGAAAATATTTTTAAAACTTTAAGCTGCGTCTGCAGATTAGAAATGTCGCAAATAGTGAAGTAAAAATAACATTTGTTGAATTGTCACATTGGAAATTGTTTTAGCAGTGCGAATAGAAATTGGCAATTGATTCGTTTATTGTGCACATTATTAAAACCAGTAACTAGACCGGTAATATGCGCGAAAAATTAGTGGTTTGCTTAAAACAGAAATTAGCTGGCTTGTTAGCAGCAAAAATTGTTTTGCTTGGTACAAGTATTTAGAAACAACCACGGTAGGTAGTATTAATGCCACTTGTCCATACGGGGATGAAAAGGGTTAGTCGTTGATGTTCTTCAGTTGCTGTTGCTGCCGCTGCTACTGCAGCTGCTGCAGTGTGCCTTGAGGAATTTGAGTTTTATTGAAGGTCTCATGCACTGTATCGTTCGGAGAAAAGTATGTCAACGTGCGTGAAAGTTAATCATCATTCCATGCTATAACACACTGAAATAAGTTAGTGAATATGGCTAGTGTAACACCATTACACACAAAGGTTAAATAGTATGAAATGTCAGAAATGAGATTCCGCAATCTGTATTTTTGGAACGAGAAAATCCAGAAGTTCGAAAAATCTCTTCCAAAATACATTGCTCATAATATGTTGAAAATGGTGCTGCTAGTGAATTTCTAAGTTAAAAGAAAATTCGTACAATCATGCAAGATATGGGGTTTCACCGCTTGAAAGGGCTTGCAAAAGCAAGACATTGTAATGGGAGACCTGGAATTATGCCATATGAAAAATACGTTAGCAAAATAAGAGGGGGCACAATTGCTTAAAAATAAATTATGTCCCAAGTCCGTGCAACAATATAGTGATAAAAGTTATTAAAAAGGTGTGCAGTATCTGTTTGGTAAGGTTAAATCAAGTATTAGGAAAGTAGCATTGATTCTATGCTTTTGTTGTTTGTGTTACTGCTATGTGACGCATGGACAAGAATCATGTTTTATGGATAATTGTGTAATTAGTGGAGCAAGTTTTGATAATAATCCGTTGAAATTTTTGCAAATTTCAAAAAACAAGCAGAAATCTAAACGAGTCAAAGGAAGAGTGCTAAATTTTGAACTCTTAGACCTATAAAAGTGAATTGGTTTGGTAAAGTGACCTGCTCTACATTCATATAGCACAATATCAATGAAAATTAATGATTAATCATTACTGCGAGATAAAATTAATTTGACTTTATTTTGGCAATAATGCACTGTTCAAATCTATGCAAACTCAGCGCATTTTATTAATTAGCTATAATTAATTTCTGGTCGATCACGGCAAGAAAATGAAATGTGTAATGCAATTATGAGAAGTGAGAGTAAAATGGTTGTAAAAATTGAGTCCAACTGCATGAAGCGCATTAGCGAAGGAGTTTGGAATCATTTCAAACTCGGGAAATGGAGTTTAATATTGGAAATGAACAATATCTCAGAAACCAATCATTACAATTTCATTTGTCAAAGATAAGACTCAATTGTAAAATACACCATAAAACTAGAGTAATTCAATATTGAATGGTTTTTATTGTGATTATGAATTAGTTAGATTGATCCTACATGTTTTGTAATTTGATAATACGTGCAGCAAAACAAGAGAATGGCTTACTATACGGATTAAGAATCATAGTTGATGATGATAATTAATACACTGGTATCAATATAAAAGTTTGTAGATTATTGATCAGGGTTTGAACGAAATGGTTTTTAGTTACGGTACTTTTATGAGCAAGTTCTGTTCATTGATAAGCTTACGTCAAATACGAGTTGTACACAGCTAAATGACCGTTGATCCGAATATATTGTATTTTGATTCATTTCCGAGGGTCGTCAAAGTTAAAACATTTAATTCTGCTTATTGTCCGAATTGTCTTCTCATTCGCTCTCAGAAGCTTGATTTGTTCTGATAACGTGTGTGCGTGTTTGAGTGAATGTGTGATGTACGTGTTGATCGCTAGGAAATCTGAAATTAACTTGTGAAACTACGATATGCAAAACTAATAGTAATAAACAGAAATATTTCAATGAGCGTTAACTAAATAGGAATCGTTTTATAATCATTTAAACAAATTTAAGTGTAATAAAAGTCAATGATTAGATGAA
Source organism: Trididemnum nubilum (assembly GCA_963965965.1). Lineage (NCBI taxonomy): Eukaryota > Metazoa > Chordata > Ascidiacea > Aplousobranchia > Didemnidae > Trididemnum > Trididemnum nubilum. The sequence continues at coordinate 32,999,108 of OZ014477.1, read as the reverse complement.
TACAATAATGAGTACCATTCAAATGAAAACACATCAAAATTCATCAATTTTAGTGTATGGAAAATTGGAAAGCAGAAGTTGCAAACATTACCTAACAGAAAATAGCAAAGCAAACATACCAGTAAAAATTTGACAAAAATAGTATCTCGTGGTATGCAGCAATCATTAAAATATGAATAAACTGGCGTTGCAGAAAGGGAATAATCTAGTTTGAACAGTCGATAAGTATCAAAGCAGTAAATAAGCACTATTTTATTTGCCCTTTAGCTAGTGATTGATTGATAACCTAATGTTGCTTTTTTCCATTTCGTCGCCTCTTACGACACGCAGAGTAACGGTGTCACTATTCTTATTTGATGAAGCACGGAAATAAGTAGCAAACCTTACGTTTAATCGTCTGTGAATTTCCTTGGTTTTCTTCATTTTTCATTGTTTCGACTCGTGAGCATTAAATCGTAAATTTTCAGACGTCACCAATTGTCGCTAAGTCGATGTTACAGACAAATATTTTCTGGTTGATTTTTTTATTTAAGAATTGCTTGTTCTTATCGACCAAACAACATTAATATAAATGTATGAATTTGCTGAAAGAGCAGTAAACGGTACAACGGAAATAAAGCAAAACGAAACTTTATTCACAGTTGTGTATAGTTTTCATTGTTGAAGTTGAAACTATATGTCAAACAGTGCGAGAAAGTTTAGCGAATGACAAAAATTTATGAAGTTTTCGTGGGAACGTTATTGCTGGCTACGACAATTATCCAATTTGTGCTAAGCTCTTTCCTCAGCAAAAACGTACTTAAAAATATTTTTTGATGTTTTTTTCTTTCTTTGTTGCTCGCAAACCAACTGCAATATTCTAATAATAGAGTTATGAACAAAAAGCTTACATTCAGTAGTTTGCAGCATGATACAAAAAATCTTCCTGAATTTTTGTCTGTAAGTAAAATCATGCATGACATTGCCAACTTGAAGAGAAACAGTAAAAAGTATGGCGGCCAATGCGATGACCAAAAGGTTCATTTAAGTTTCTTCATATCAACATTGCAATGTTTATTTTCAAACGTTTAGTCAGTCGGTGAATACGAGTGAAAAAAAGAAAACAAATTGCAGAACTCACCCGCACAACGTAACTAATTTTTTTAAAGATTTTTAAGTACCATAATTTCGTATGCCATTTGTAGCAATTATTACGGCATTACTGTCGACTTAGAATCGAGACTATTCTTGCAAACTTGCAAATGCCCAAATCTATGTTATAGCAAAAACAAAGCGGAAGTTCTCAATATGGGCTACGGTATAGTGTCTTCATCAAAAGGAAAGAAAAATCACAAAGACGACTTTGTTTCACTTCGAACTGAGACATTTACTCTGCTCAGAGTTGTAAACGGGCCAAATAGTTCAGGACTGAACCCGGCTCAAACACGAAAATATAAGCCCGAACACGGCTCGAACCCGAAGACAAGTTTGAAGCCCAAATTAAGCCCAAAAAAAACTTTATATGCAGTCTTCATTCAGCAATGTTGCCAAGTTTGTTTGATAATATTTTTGTGTACCTAAGACAAAAAGAACCTCTCAGGCCCGAGTTAAGCCCAAATTTTTTGTCACCTTTAGGCCGTAACCAGGCCCGAACTCGAACCCGACCGAAAATCCCTGCCCGACCTACAACTCTGACTCTGCTGTGATTCCCATAAAGGCACTTTACATTGCTGGAGCCTTTATAAAATTGAATGAAAAATTGAATTTATCTATTCAACTTCGTATATTTCAACAAAAAATTTTCAAACTTTATAAAATTATGCACAAATACCTTTGGTTGCTTACCTGAGTAAAAGGTTTGCACATTTGTACAACATTGATCGTCATCCAAACAACACAAGTCAAGGTAAGATAATGATGAAAAAAGGCCAGTACGTCACAAGCTACTCTGCTCTCTGTCTTCCTAACTCCAACAATGTAGAAAAAGTAAACCGCAACCAGACAGATGCAAATATTAGGCGAGGTTGCTGTAGGCCTACTTGGCTTCTTTCGAACTTTACTGCAAAATTATGTAAACTTGAATTCCCACTGTCACGCTTACGGATCAAATCAGTATTAAGCTCATTAGGCTACATACCTAACATTCTTCGGTCAAGATTTCTATTTGTAAAATTAATATTTGTCACTATACCACTCAACGCAAATATTGAACGCGCCAATCCAATCGAAAAAAAGAAATCAGAGACTGAAATAGATTTTTTCTGGAATCCATACCGTACTGAGAAAAAATTGTTAGTTGTTGTATAAAATTGCTTTAATATCTGTGCTCATTCAAACATTTCAACCAAGTTAAATTATTTCTGAAGTGAAATAGGCAGAACTAATTTAATAGTTCACAAAGACATCATGTCTTACAATCCTACTTCATTTGACAACACCTTAATGCTGTCTCCTCGTCGAATCGGGTAGCCTAATCATTTCAACCCCTAGTGACGAAGGTGAGGCGGAGGCCCCTATCGCGGAAGCATTTCCGTGTTTCGAATAAAACTTAAAGACGTATAAAACATTTGTATAAAACCAAGACGTATAATACTTAAAGATGTATAAGACGTATAAACATTAAAGACGTATAAAATATTATCATGGAATAAATAATTAGGTAAAGACGTATAACACATTTGTTTGTTTTCATAAAAAATTCTTTGCAGCGTTTTTGAAATTTGTACAACAATACAATTGATTAAACACTGAAATTGCAAAAATAAGTTCAAAATACAAACATAATGGTCATAATGTGCAATTGGTAAGTAAAAATAAACAAACACTCCGAACTAATCTGATTACTAGAAGGTAATAAGAAGTGGTTTGATACTTTACTTTTTAAAGTAGATGTACTTCTTATTTCTCGACGTATCTTTGTCTCACACAAATGAAAGAAGTTGCCAAAAAAATAATATTGGAAGAATGCTGCCAAGATAGCTGACTACTGTTAAAGCCACTATAGAGGATACTTTTCTAGATGTCTGCCAAAATAACGATTGTATGAAAAAAACAATCGTACTGAAAATAAAAGAATCGTAAAATGCAGAGTAACAACTATAATTAGCACACCTTTTGTAGACGACGCGAAATCTCTTCTGTCTGCCGTGTCTGACGCCTCTACACGCGTTAACTTATCTTCTGATATTGTCAACGGTTTCTGTAGAAAGTACGCCGATTAGCAATTTCGGAATCAAAAACGAACGTAAATATTACTGCGCAGCACCAATTAACTCCCACAAATTTGAACACACACAGTACGCCAAATATCCAAACAGAAAGTAACAACTACGGTATAATTACGATTTAAGAATCAGACTGAGAATACTGATTAGAATAATTGCAATAAAAAACCAAACTCACCGATGGTTTTGTCTTCAGGCAGACAGTAAGCTTTAACTCCAATCGAAGTCTTTAAAGAACGCAATCTCTGAAGAGGGCCCCCGGGAAACGGTACGGAAACACTTGCTAAGAGAGGACAATAGTCCAGTGAAATAATTCTCCTCAAACTTGAGCAACAGCTCAGGGGACAAAAGGTCCAAATGTAAATAAGATGGGACCCACCCAGGACAAGTCTAAGACCTCGAGGAAGGACTGCAATTCTGAAACTCCAAAGCTTGCTAAATTTCTGAAACAATCTGATACTTAATAATTTCAAATTTAAAGATTCTTGGTAATTCTAAGTGTAAAAAATTTAACGTCCTTCCTCGACTACAACCAAATTTGACTGACCCAGAACAAAGGAATTATAGCGCGAAAATTCAAGAAAACAGTTTCAAAAAGTTGCGCAATAGATAATTTGCATACAGTAGAAAAGGCGCGGTAAAACGCTTAATCGCTGACATCACGTGCGTTGTGTAGCATTACATCATTGGAAATCCTAGCAGCCAAATATACACAAAAAGCTAAATGCAGTAGAGCGAGTGTTCGAAACCAAGTATAAACAAGAAAACATAACCGACGTTACACTTTTCATTAGCAAGAAAACAAAAACTGATAAAACTTTCATTCAAAATTGCACTTTAAAAGTAAATAAAAAGAATTAAGATAATAATCTACTGTAAATTGTTTTCAAGAAAACAGCATGCAATAAAGTGACTAGACAATAAACAAGAACTACCTTTCTCAAAATTGAGAAAATGGAATTATTTCAATAGATTTTCTTTTATGTACATACAAAGAGCAAAGCGTAGCTAGCAAACCCAGCGAATTGATATATTCAGGTCGACTTGGATTGTTTTGATTGCATTGATGTGCGGCATTCCATTCCAAGTCTTCGAAATTCCAGGGCGATACTTCTGCTCGGTTCAAGCGACGTTATAAAAACGTCACTTTCTTTGGCAGTTATGGAGCAAGAAACAAATCAAATTAAACTTTCAAAAAATGGGTGTGGTATTTTTACGGTTTGGGCAAAATCTTTGGCAAAACGTATCTCGAAAACGAGGCAAAATTTTTGTGCAATGATTATTTCCTTCAATGTTTTGCACAAAGTTGCGGTTAAGATGATTACATAGGTGCATTTATTTTCATCCTTGAAATTGAATCCAACCACTATTGTTCCAAAAGCGCTTCTAAACAGCAACCGTTTTAGTAAGTACGGTGTTGGATTGCACCTGGATTAATTTCAAAAATAAGAGTAGCGTATAGTTTGATCTAAAAAAAAAAAACAAAAAAAAAACGATAATGTTGTTGGTTTTGTAATTATTGTCAGTTGAGGCATTCAAAGTTAGATTAAAAAAGTACGAGCTGGCGACATTATGGAGAAGGCAGTTCATTTATACATACACAATTTTGCGTCTGTCCAACTCTAACAACCTTTTTTGAGTTCTGTTTGCAAGTCTTTTGCCAGGCTGAGTCACCACAACGGGTTGAACTGCATTTAGTTCCAATGACCAACAACATAAATTGTTTTCACTTTGTGTTTTTTGCTTGATACTTACCTACAGATAAGATTTCAAAGCGGCCGCTTATGTTTTTACAGTACGATCGTTTGTTTTAGTTAGATTCGAACCTAGGTTTTATGTTCCTGTCTTTCACACGCCCATTATCTTCATTTGCATATTCTTTTGTGTTGCGCTTTTTTGAGAAGTTGCTTGGAAGACGCGTCGTTTTACCTGCGTTAATCACTTTTTTGTTGCAAGTTATATTCTAGCATCGGAGTTTAGATCATTTTTATTTTTGAAAAGTATCGTCAAAAGGTTTATTATTTTTGCTGTTTAATTTAGTCTTTTAGTTTTAAGTGTTTTCTGCCCAGCCGGGTAATTTTCGATAAACTTGTGCTGGACGGCTTATTATGGCATACGTAGGTATAATGTCCCACAGTAGGCACTGCAGAAGGGGCATATTCTCTGTGTATGCAAGGCATGCATTGCATGCCTAGTCATTTAGCCAAAAATGATAATAACACCGTGTAACACAATTTTTGTTCCCGGGTTCAAATTGATATTTCCTGGTTGGTTTTACCCTAAAACTACGAAATATCAACATAATTTGATTTAAACTTTGGTTTTGTTGTCAGAAGAGCGATTTATTCAAAATTGCTGTAATTACTACGTAATTTCATGGCGTATTGCCTAACAGCTGACCTCACTCTGTAACAGATGAAATATTTGGTGCAATAGGCCGTTTTTTTTTTAAACAAAATGACACACAATGTACAAGATCTTAGCACAAGCAAATAAAACTAGCAGCACACTATGTGTAGATGGGGTTCGGAAAGGATGTAGTCAAGGAATAGAAACCCAAACTGATATTACACTTGTGCAATATCAAGAACTAGTAGTATTAATGAAAATTAATTCCATAGAAAGTCGTTAATGTCGAATCTAACATTTCAAGTTATAGACTTAGTTATACAAAGGAGCGTTTTTGATGTATACACTGTAATTCACGTCAAGATTAATCATTTTTCGAAAATTCGGTCGCCATGACCTTGTGTTATAGATTTTTGTCTCCCTGTTACAAAGTTTCCTTGATGATCCTCTGAAATCATTTTACATATTGTTTGATGGTGTAGGCGATCTTTTGACGCAAACGTTTTATTGCCAGGCCCGGACGCTTTGGCCCTTACTCTAACCCAAACCCTAACGTAATCCCAAACTTGATCCTGGTGTTAGAAATAATGTTCTGCATCAAAATATCCACGTAGCACAGACCATGGTTCTTGTGTGAAATACTGTACACATTTTAGTTAAGAGTGTGTTGTTTTCCGACTTTTTCGTCTATACTCCAAATCGCTTTCCCGAATCAATCCCCAAATGTAATCTCCCATCAAGTTTTCGTTATATTGTCCTTGATAAAGGCTCTCAAAATCTTTAATGTCCTGATGAAACCGTTCACCATGTTCTTCAGAACATGCACCCAAGTTTTCTTTAAACTCATCTAAATGGGCATCGAGCATATGGACTTTCATGGACATTCTACATCCCATGTAACCATAAGAATTTACAAAGTTGGCTAGAAGCTCGGCATAGTTGTCCTCTTTGTTATTTCTCAAGAACCCTTGACAACAGCAGCAAAACATATTCAAGCATCCTTTTCAGCAGCACTTAGTGTTTTAAGAAACTCATCAGAATTTAGAATCAATTTTACTTGGGGTCCAATAAATATGCTACCTTTAACTTTGGCCTCTAAAACTTTAGGAAACAGGTTCTGGAGATACTTAAAAACAGCACCATCTTTGTCCAACGCTTTTACGAATTGTTTTATTTGACCATGTTTAGCGTGAAGGGGCGGCAACAGAACTTTCTTTGGGTTAATTAGTGAAATATTTTTGACATTTTCTCTCCAACAACAAATTCCTCACGTTTTGGCTATGCTTGCTTTTGATAGAGGGCTTTGGTATCTCTGCTATCCCAAAGACAAAGATAGCAGGGATATTTTGTGAAACCCCATGCATTCCCATCAAAAAAAGCTATAATTTTAAAATCACCAATAACTTCCCAATTATACTGGTCATATTTCAATACAATCAGCACAGTTTTTACATTTTTGTAAGTTTCTTTTCAGACGAATTGAATGAGCACGAGGAAGAGATGAGTATTTGTTTTCTTTATGAAGTACAGTAGAACTGCCTTGTGACTCTTTGATGTACTGTCAATAAAAAGACGCCATTCACTAGGGATACAAGGAATTCCAAAAAAAAGTCCAATAACATTGTTGCAAAAGCAAATTGCATTTTTGCGTGGTGAAAAAACTGGAAAAGCTTTGGTGCCGTTTACGTTGCTCAGTGATTTAAATAGAGTCATAAAGCAAATTCCCCTGCTTAAGTCGTAAAGTTAACAACTCTGCATTAGATTTGGTCAAACCGAGATCTCTAACCAAATAATTGAGATCTTTTTGATTGAGATAATAAGGTTTTATTTTTTCTACGTTAGAATTAGGACATAGTCATCAATTGTTACATCATCCTCATCAGTAGTGGATTCATCAGCTGAGACAGGGTCTTGACAACGAGTAAGAATGGGTACTGGCAGTTGATCAGAATGTGGCACAGGAGCAATTGAGGAAGGAATACTGGGATAAACAATTTCAGAAGCATTCTTTCTAGTTCGACGTTTAGACGGATCAACCATACAAAAGTAGCAATCATTTGTGTGGTTAGTTGGTTCATGCCATATTTTTGGAATGGCAAATTTCATTGCTCTTTTTTCTCCTCGATACCACCATGAAAAGAAATACTGTTGTCAATAGTTAAGTCTCGGCTTTTTATCATAAACAGCAAACACACAACAGCTCAAATTCAATAGCAGAATATTAACAAAACTTACCTTCCAGAATTTTTTTGCAGTAGTCACAAGCAAAATATGGAGCCCAAGTCCTGCCTTAGTCTCCAACAGGCATACTAAAATAAGAATTTTAAGCTTCACACATCTTTGCAGATGTTAGAACAGAGTGTTTCCTTGCTCTGGTCTTGATAAATTCTCCACATATGAAACAAAATGCATCGGGAGAAGGCTTGCAGCTATCCCTGTTAGGCATTTTCATTAACAAATACAATGCAGATGATGACTATTTTCAAGAAATAAGCTTAATAATAAAAATATGTAATGGTAAAAACTAACCTGCAAACAAACAACAATATTAAAAACGTACGGTACTGTGCACAGCCGTTGCTAAAAAGCGGATGCAACAACTTTCCATATGCTATTTACTGTAAATATTTTTGGGCTACTTCATCTTAATTCTTTATGTATATTGTGTGATTGCAAAATTTCGCTTTATTAACTACAAAAGCAAAGTTTAGATCACGTTATATTTATTTGTGTTAGTTTTTCGGTGTAACCAATTGGGAAATATCAAACAGAACCTGGGAACAAACAAACAAGTTTTTTTTGTTACGAAGTGTAGTAATTTAAACAAGTACACGTAAAACCTAAAAACCAAGCTAAGTTGCCACAGTTACAGATATTCACTTTCAAGTCAAAATAGCAAGAAATAGTCTCGGTTACTTCATTGATTTCAGTTTTAGCTTGTTTTCGGCATATCGCTAAATTACAAAAAAATAATGGCAACACGCATGCAATTTTTAAATTGCATTCAACGGCTCAAGAGAATGCTATGTTTTGATAAGATTCCGAATAAAATTAAATAGGGTTGAAAACTTTGATTGGTGATTGTTTGCTGCAAAAGTTCTTTTATATGTCTAATTTCTTGTTTTTGTAAAATATAGTCAGTGGTGGGCAAGTTACAATGTAAAATTAACTGAGTTACAGTTACAGTTACTTGGCAAAAACATTAACTAAGTTACAGTTACTATTTTTAAAAAGTAACTAGTTCGAGTTCCAGTTGCAGTTACTTTTAATAAATTTAATTGGGACTTTGGGCCCTCGCGCGTAGAACCTTTTGTTTTTACTCGGCCATTTTGATAGATGCTGAGCAGCGAAATTTATTGATTTGTTTATAACTAAAAAACAGTTCGACATACAGTAGAAAGTTGAATTTTGGATATAATATAAAAATAATTAAAAGCATCATGTAGCCAATTTTGAGGAACGTAGGTTACGTGCTCGGGATTTAGGAACTCAGAATTTGAGAAAAAACTGCCGTTTTTGTATCGAAAATTTATTAATTCGCTTATAGTTCTAAATTTGCTGAATGTGCAACGTTGAAATTTAAACACAACTTGGGTGCAGATAGAAACTGTATGCGCACCAAGTTTGGAGGTGCCCAGTCGCGTGATCGCGATTTCAGAGGCCAAAAATCAGCAAAAAGTGGACAATTTTAAACCGGTATAACTCGGTAACTACCAACATTACACTACTTGCGACCTTTATCAGGGTTATATTCTATTATTTCGCCTTGTATAAAACTTTTCCTTATTTGTTTCTTTTTTATTTTCTTCTGTCACTATCTCCTTTTGAACCACCAACCGCACATGAATCATACTATGAGCTATTATAGATATCCAAAAGTAGTGGTACCCGCCTGAAATCGGGGGTGCCAAGATGGGGGGTCTCTCCCAAACCGGCCTTTCAAAATTTAAACTTGTTCATCTTTAAAGCTAGACCAATAAAATTTTAAAGTAAGTAAATATAAAGGAAATATGAAATTTGACAAAATTTGGGGGTACCAGAATAAGGGGGTACTTTTCAAACAAGGCCGCCGAGATTTAAATTTTTTAACCTTTTAAGCTAGACACATGAAATTTTCAGGGTAGGCAAACATAAAGAAAAAACAAAATTTGACAAAATTTGGCAATAAAAAAATGAGGGGGTCCTCTTCAAACGGGGCCGCCAAAATTCAAACTTTTAAACCATTCAAATTAGACTGATAAAGGTCTCAGAATAAGTAAATATATGTAAAAGATATAGCATATGTCAAAATTTGGAGGTACCATAATGGGGGGCTTTCCTTACACGAGGATGCCAAAATTTAAACTTTTCAATTGCTTAAGCTAGACACATAAAATTTTCAGGATAGACAAATGTGTAGAAAAGATAAAATTTGACAAAACTTTGGGGTACCACATTGGAGAGGTCCTCCTCAAACAGCACTGCCAAAATTAATAGTTTTTATCCACTTCAGCTAGACGCATGTAATTTTCAGGATTGGTAAATATAACAGAAAGTTATAGTATGACAAAATTTGGGGCAACCAAAATGGGGGTCCCTCAAATAGGTCCTCAAAAATTAAAACTTTTCAACCATTTAAGCTAGGCATTAGTGGCGTTGCTAGGGGGAGTGAGGAAGAGGCGGCCCGCCCGGGGTGTCACCATTTTGGGGTGACACGATATTATGATGTGAAACCATAACTCCTCCGATTTGTGGTGAATACCTTACTTTTTACACTTTGTTTGGTCGTCCCCATTCTTATTTGGACTAAAAAATCACTGATTTTTAGGCGAAGACCTTTTTTTTTGCCTTCATAGACTTTTGGACCAAAAACCCATTTAATTTGCAGCGGAGACCTTTTTTTTTGGTTTTCATCTAATTTTGGTACGAAAAAGGGTGCCACCACAAATTCCCGCCCTGGGTGCCACCATTCTTAGCAACGTCTCTGCTAGAAGTAAGAAAAATTAAGAATAGAAAGAAAACATAAAGTTATGACTAATTTCAAATACCACAAATTGGGTGGTCTTCGTCAAACACGTCTTTCAAAATTTTTAACCACTCAGGCTTTAAAAAATATGAAATTGTCAACATAGGTAATACGATAACAAGAACATTTTTTGGGATGCCATACTATAGAGGTCCTGCAATTATGTTGACACCTACCCCCATTAACTACAAAAGCTACACAAATTAAATCTATTGAATAGGTTAATATGAATCCAAGATTAAAAGGTAACTAAATTTGATGGACCACAGTGAAGAGACCATGCCAAATGGGCCCTGTAAGCTAATCACATTCCAATTTTTTAGTGTATAACTTATGTATGCATTATGGTTTCCCAATTATCATTCTTATCTGAGAATTTACTAAATCGATCGTTTTATGCCGGAAGCTTTTTCTATATGCCGTCATTTTGATGCCCTCATCTGTCAACACGATTGTAATTTGACAATAATTTGTAGCTTTTATCTAAACAAAGACCCATAACTAATCGAAGTTCAAGCAGAAAAGACGTATTAGTTAACGACAAGAATAGCTTATTAGTGGTCGACAATATTTTTGTGTTAATTTTCTGGTATCCTATAGTTTTTAGTACTTTACTAATTAATCGTGTTTTTAATCATAGAAAGTAATTATGGGAATTTAACGCAAAATTTTGAAAGTCGTTAACCACAAACCTGATCAAGTTAATGGAACATTATGAAATTAGAATGCAGAGTATTTCAGATCTGACTATCAACAACCATAAACACGCTTAACGCAGTAGTAAAGTTCTTTAGTTCAGTAAAGTTAGATACTTTTGCGAATTTCCCGGATATCGCTTGCGATGTCACATTTTAGTTCTCCGTATGAATTAAGTACCAAAAATGTTGATTTTTTTACTTTGGAACCGGTATTAACAGATTTCTTTGTGTATTCATTTTCTAATTTTCATGTGGTGCCTCTGCACACGCTGCTTATGGCTATTGTTGCTGTTGTTATAACAAAAATACACCACGTAACACATAGATGCACTTTTTTTATTTGCCTTTGAAGAAAGCAAGCATCTCAAAATGTTCATCGCTGAGACCAGAACGTTTGGGTTTCAAAATGTCTTTGCCCATGCTGTCTTTTTCAAAATATCTTTTTAAAACGAAAACCAACAAAAGGGGTAAAGCGGCTTTACTAACAACAACGTTATCTGCTGAACGAACACTACACGCTATTGGTAAAAATTATGCAATCAAAACAATCCCTGCAGGGAAAAGATTAGAACGTAACTTATTAGATCATTAAAAGGAGGTCTTAAATTTAAAAACGTTCTAATATCTTCTCACAGCATGGTTAGGGTTGTCATGTTAGTGCACAATAAAAAATCCGTAATCCGAAGCGCCAACAGAGATACATAGAAGTGTTTCATTTAACCAAAATCTAACAATTAAGGAATCTTTTTTAACAGGAACAAAACTAAAAGTAACTGTAACTAGTAACTTTTTAACGTCTCCAAATAGCAACTAGTTCCCACTTTCGTTACTTTTTTGAAAAGTAACCAAGTTACAGTTCGTAAAAAAGTAACTAGTTACAGTAACTAGTTACTATAGTAACTAGCTACTGCCCACCTCTGAATAGAGTCTCTGTTTTGATTTTAATGCGTAACAGTAAATTAGCTAGCCTAAAACAGGCCACAAGTTATGCATGCACCAAACCGGCAATTTTAAATATTGCATGCGTGTTGCAATTTATTTTATGTAATTTCGCGATATGCTAAAAGCAAATAACTCAGCGGCGAAACTATGCGTAACCAAGCCGTGATAGCCGGTAGGTATTGGCATTATGTAATATAAGTCAGAGTGAGTTTTCGATTTGGTAATGTTCGCTCTATTTAGGTTACATGTAAAGCTATAAGAGTGAAAACAAAATGTGTAATCCGTTTAAACAGGGAGTTACTAGTAATTGGTTCAGTTAGTACAGTTTTTAGTAGACCTAGACTAGTTGTAGAGTTTGCGCGAACTAGGTTTGCAAAAAAGTTTTTAAGACTTTCATTAAATTACTGCTAAGTTGTTTAGCTGTTTTGTTTGTGCGCAACAGAGGTGAAGTCCTTGAGGACTTTCTTGGTCTCGAAGACGTCCTCGTCTCGAATACAGCACTATTTTTTGAATGGTTAAAATTTTGTAGATCGGCTGAAAAATTTTTTTCTAGATCGTTTTTTTGGAAATCACCTGAAAAAAAATTTGAAGACCTTAATGTGTTTTTATTTTGGTGAACACTTGCGTTTGTGTCTTTGGTCCTTGGCCTTGGCCTCGATCCTTGTGTCCTCGACTCCACCTCTGGTGCCTAACTGGTTGCTAAATAAACTAAACAAGGCCAGGCCTAATCATACTTACATCGAACTAGCCAATGCCTACCAGCTTGCTTAATATTGCATACCAGTAGCCAGGGGTGCAAATGTTTGTTGAGCATTGGGGGATAATTTGCAATTTTACACCAATTTTGCCCTATTTTTGACATTGGGGGGATAAACCTCGACCACGATTTTTTTCAGGTGAGCAAATTAAGTGATGACCATAAATTTTTTTTTTTTCGGTGAAGACCAAAAAAAAAGGTCTTCACCAAAAACGGAGCACTTTTTCCCCAAATTCAGGTGAAGACCAAAAAAAAAGTTCTTCACCAAGAACGGAACAATTTTTTTCGAATTCAAGTGGAGACCTGCACTTAGATGCACGCCGGAATCAAATTCTTGGAGGGGATACAGATGAAGACCATAATCAAATTATTGGGGTTGATACAGCCAAATTATTAGGAGAAATATATCCCCCATCACCCCCGGGTTTAGCCACCCCTACCGGTAGCATCGCAAATGGTTTCCAGGCTATCGTATGTTATAATGACATGAGGAGAACAGGCAATAAAAGTGGGCTATATATTTACTATTCAGCAAGTTGGCTCAGCGTAATGTTTTTACCTCGGTGTTATTAGGCCTACTTTACTGTTCGGTGTTTGAGTTAGCCTAGTATGGCAGGGTACTGGGTACTGGCACATATAGAACTGCAAAGCCTGTCACTGTCTGTAGTACAGTAACACAAGAAAGACTTGTTGTTGTACACACCAATGGGTACCAAAGAGAGGAGGTGTAGTTGCAATACTAGACATTTGGCAGTGTAAGTTGCTTTTTTATTTTAAAATCTAACAACCAATGACATCATCGTAGCGGATGATGTCACCATGATTATATGCCTTATCTGAAATGTTACGCTACGCCACTGCACTGCAGCTTAGTATGTCATAGTAGGCGTAGTATGGCATAGTAGACATAGAATAATCATACTATAGTAGAGCTGTAAATAAAAAAAAGAGTCGCTTTTTTTCTAAAAGAAATGTGTTTTTTTAAAGGTCAAAAAAAGTTGTTGTTTTTGTTTTTATTGCGAAATTTAAAGTTAAAGTTAAATTTGAAATTTTTTTTAAAAGTAAAGAGGAATAAAGCTTAAATAAGATCATTAGATGTTGAGAAAGAGATTCTGAGTGGCTACTTGCCCATATTAGTGTCCATGTTTAGTGAGACATGTAAGTCAAGCTTTACAATAAAAATTGGGATGCCGGTGAATACTTGGGGTTTTAAATACAGTTTTACTTTTTAAATTATGGTCAATGATAAATTTACAAAACTCCATATTAGCGCATGCCAAAACTGTTCTCAATTTTACGCAATAAAGTTTTTTTTTTTATACTGGTATCCAACTATCCATATGGATTTCGGTCATAAATCAAAGTTTGGTTCACTTTATTTGCGATAACTGAATAAATATCAACATAAGTTTACCAAAATAAGTACAGAACCAAATGCACCCCTGCACGCTGTTTTACCCTTAAAAGGGATCTTCAAGGGAAAAAATTTTGTATGAAAACAATTTCGGTACACTATAAAACACTCTGTTGTCTGTACACTAGGGTGGATCGAAAATGACCGATCCCCCCTTTTATTGGAATTTCACCTGAGCCGGGGTCAGGAAAATTGCTACATGATGTAAAAACACTATATTTAAAATTTTACGCATGTTTGTTGAGATCTTCAGGTGCCGCCGGAAGTTCAAAATTTGGAAAAGTGCCGAAAATTTACTAAAAAGTTAACTATTTAAAACCTATTTGTTTTTAAGATCCTCCTCGAAATAATTCATAGCCGGGTGTTTATTTTTTAGCTGAGACCTTAAACTTAGCATAGAGCTTGAAACATTGTCCGAATGCGTTTGGCTTGAGGTGCCGCCACAGCCGCAAACTTGGCGAATTTTTTAGTAAAAATGACGTCATTTCTCATGTACGCTGCCCTCGTTGTTGCATTGATAAGCGCTTTATGACGTCATAACGTAGAAGCAAAGGGTCCAAGTATTGGTCGAAGTTTGTTATTTTAGCACAAGGTTGCGTTGTTTGAGAAGCAAGTCCGTATTTATTACATATAGTTTGAGTAAAAATTAACTTCTGTCAACCAAGGGCAAGGCAGTGAATAATTTGGAGATATAAAAAATGAGTGAAAATAAAAAGAAGGGTCCTGTTAATACTAGAAAGCATTCAAAATGTCCGATATTTGGTGATCCACGTGACTTCAGCAAAAATCAATTACCAAATTATGACGAAGTTATGAAATGCTATCTATTTGTAAGAAATGAAATGAAAAGTAATAATGGGAAAGATTATCCCGTGTCGGTCATTGCGTCAGAGGTGGCTGAAAAAGTCCAAGCAATTTACAAATGAGCCTCAATACCATGTGTTACAAAAAAGAGGATGATAGCTAAAGTAAAAGAATACCATCAAACATTTCGAAGCATTATGAAAAGTTATCAATCCAAGAAAAATTCAGCTGCTTTTCAAACCAAACTGGAAAAGTTTAAAGATGAAAGCAAAAACCTGTTTGATTTCGCTTCATGTAAATGTAAAGATATGGAAAATTGCAATTGTTCTAAGGAGTTTAAAATCCCGGTTATGGAAAGAGGTTTCATGAAAGATCAAAGATCTGATCGCAAAATGTATATTGGAAATTGTGATTTAAGAGCAACAAAATTACTGAGAAAACGTTCTTTGCGGCGTGAAGGGCATCTTAATTTAGCTCAAAAAACTGTAGAAAGAAGACAAGAACTACCGGATTTTATGAAAGAGACAGTGCAAAGGTTTCTCTGATTCTGATGAAGACTCTTCTGACCCAGATTTTGTTCTCACGGGTCACTAACGTAAATGATTTGAAGCAGTTCTCAAGTCTCCTCAAAATTCCAAACGACCTAGACTTTTAAATTTAGCGTTAGCAGGTGAAAGAATTGGAGTCTCTGACAGATCTGCCGCGATGATTTCTTCTTCAGTGCTATAGGACTACGACATTATATCTGCCGACTCTTTCGAGGATGTGATAGATAGAAACAAAATTAGAAGAAGCAAAAGTGATATTAGAAAAGAAGTAAACGCTTTTGCAAAAAATAATGCTTCCGAGATCCAAAGTCTTTACTTCGATGGAAGAAAAGATCAAACGTTAATAAATGAAAAGAAATGAGACTCTTATCACAAAAAAAACATAATGGAAGAACATATTACATTGATGTCTGAGCCTGGAAGCAGTTACCTAGGACATATTTCTGTTTCCCAAGGTACCTCTGAATGCATTACAAAAGCAATTTGGGACTTTTTTGAACTTCAAGATTGTTTTACTGATTCCATTCAAGCAATTGGTTGTGATGGGACAGCTGTTAATACTGGAAGAAAAGGAGGAATAATTCGACTTCTTGAAACAAAATTGGGCAGACCTTTGCATTGGTTTATTTGCCAATTGCATGCAAATGAGTTGCCATTGCGACATTTGATAAAAACGTTAGATGGCAAAACGACAGGCCCCGGTGGATATACTGGAGAAATAGGCAAGCAACTTGAAGAATGCGAAAAATATTCTGTATGTGATTTTGATGCATTTGAAACAAGTATGCCGCGTTTGTCCGACGAAGCAAAGGATGAACTAAGTTGTGATCAAAAGTATCTTTATGAGATAATCAGAGCAGTGGAAACAGGCCATGTTTCTGAGAGACTAGCAAACTTATATCCTGGAAAAATGGCACATTCTCGTTGGCTTACCACTGCCAATAGAATAATGAGACTGTATGTGTCAGTCAAAAATCCATCTGACACCCTGAAGAATATAGCTCATTTTGTCTCAACTGTTTATGCACCCGGTTGGTTTATTATTACGATGAATCCCCAAGCAGTAAACGGCGCCAAAAACTTGCAAAAGATTCTAAAACTTTGCTGTAATTTATCTGAAGACATCTTTGCTACAGTCAAGCCTGTTGTGCAAAGAAATGCATACTTCGCACTCCCGGAAAACATCCTGATTGCCATGATCAATGACGAAAGATCATACATCAGAGAACTTGGTTGGAGGAGAATTTTAAAAGCAAAGAAGATGGGGTACAAAGGTATACGCCGATTTAAACTTCCCCATTTGGTATTTGAAAGTACGGACTATGTCAACATGATTAATTGGCAGGAAAACGAAATTACTGAACCTCAACTATGTAAAAAACTTACTAATACCGAAATTGAAAATAATATTAGGAATAAAACTCTCATTTGCTTTGCAGCTTTACCTTCTTACACACAAGCTGTCGAGCGTTACCGTAAAACTGGTAACAGATGCTTCACAAAAAGTGATTGGAAAACAGAGATGGGCACATAAATGCATTGCTCACTTCCCGTTCGAAGTTACCAAAGTTTAACACAAAAAAAGACTACGTTTTTTAACTGCTACCATGATGCTGGCTAGAATACCAGAGAAGAGAGTACTATTATTTGATCGATTGTTAGCTGTGAATTTTGAATCTCACGAATATTGCATTGTTATTATTCCAAGAAATGATTTTCGTATTTTATTCTACTTTGTTCGTTTGTGGCATTTTTCGATATGCTGTTTTTGAGAAATGATTCGAGATTGACTAAATGTCATATTGCTGCGGTGTTAACTTACTGTTGTAAATAGGCCTTTTGTAATATATTACACTATTTCAAGGTTTCGTAACTGTTAGTGTACGAGTTGAAATAAAAAAGTGAAGTCATTAACTTACTCTAAAAATTTATGTAAGCGACAGAAAATGTCAATAGATTATTAAGTGAAAATGCTTGAAAATCTACAGACTGATTAAAGCGGGAATAAAGCGCTTGTCAATGCAACAACGAGGGCATCGTTCATGAGAAATGACGTCATTTTTACTAAAAAATTTGCCAAGTTTGCGGCTGTGGCGGCACCTCAAGCCAATCGCATTCGGACAATGTTTCAAGCTCTATGCTAAGTTTAAGGTCTCAGCTAAAAAATAAACACCCGGCTATGAATTATTTCGAGGAGGATCTTAAAAATAAATAGGTTTTAAAAAGTTAACTTTTTAGTAAATTTTCGGCACTTTTCCAAATTTTGAACTTCCGGCGGCACCTGAAGACCTCAATAAAAATACGTAAAATTTTAAATATAGTGTTTTTACATCATGTAGCAATTTTCCTGACCCCGGCTCAGGTGAAATTCCAATAAAAGGGGGGATCGGTCATTTTCGATCCACCCTACTGTACACTGCTAGGCTCTGCATTATGCTGCTCTGTGAAACCGTTATGCGCCGAAAAAACACCTAGAAAAATTTGGTCGCTTAATTACGAAACCCGACATAAGGGCGAAGACAAAAAAGCGCAGGACATAACCGCGCAGACATAAGGGCGCGGGGACATAAGGGCCCAAGGACATAAGAGTGCAGAGACATAAGGGCGCAGAGACGTAAATCTGCAATTTCCCCTAACATTTCGTGCTTCGGAAAATAATTATGTACCCAAAGAAACGAACTTGATTATTGAATATTTTATTTAATTTTTGAAAGCCAAGTTTTGAAGAAGTATTTTGAATTCGTTAATCAAAAATAATACAGCCAAAATACTGTAAAACATATTTATTGAGACGTTTCGGTTAATTTCTTTAAACCATTGTCAATCTAGAACATAAAATAAAATCACAGCTGACTCTAAAGGAAAAATTGCCAACGCAACGAGTAAATTGGATTCCGTGATTACAAAACATGTACTATACATGATGCCTGGATAGGTACGCGGATAACACCTATGTTTATTAAAGCGTGAAGTTTTTTGTACTACCCCCCATCCTATTCCCATTAGCCATAACCCTGCTCAAATTTAAACGGTACGAGTGAATCTTAAAAATCTAAAATTTTTGATTAATACAGCCCGATTACAAAACTTACCATAAGTAAAGAAGAATTGAAGTTTTCCGCATAACTTATCCAACTAAACTGCACTAAACAATAGCGGGACTTGACAAACAAGTCAAAATATGAAATTAGACACAGAAAATTTTTTTTTTTTTTTAGACAGCAGAACAAATTAAATTAGAAACGAATTTTTGTTCTGTGGTTTAATTTCATGTTTTGACTTGTTCGTCAATCCCACTATTGCTTAGAGCAGTTTAGTTGGATAAGTTATGCGGAAAACTTCAATTCTTCTTTACTTATGGTAAGTTTTGTAATCGGGCTGTATTAATCAAAAATTTTAGATTTTTAAGATTCACTCGTACCGTTTAAATTTGAGCTGGGTTATGGCTAATGGGAATAGGATGGGGGGTAGTACAAAAAACTTCACGCTTTAATAAACATAGGTGTTATCCGCGTACCTATCCAGGCATCATGTATAGTACATGTTTTGTAATCACGGAATCCAATTTACTCGTTGCGTTGGCAATTTTTCCTTTAGAGTCAGCTGTGATTTTATTTTATGTTCTAGATTGACAATGGTTTAAAGAAATTAACCGAAACGTCTCAATAAATATGTTTTACAGTATTTTGGCTGTATTATTTTTGATTAACGAATTCAAAAAGTTCAATTTACCATGCTCTTATTTTGAATTCGCTTTTTGCCTTATACGCTCTGCTAACTCCTCACACGTAATCGGCAGAATAAATCGAAAAAATGAGCGATTTGATTTGGCATAGCACCGGGACAAAAGACTAATATTATAATTGTTTGCTTAACGGATTAAGTACAACCGTTAAATGATTGCGTTTGAAAAAAACCGCTGACGTGGTTACGTAAAGCAAATAAACTCATTAAAAATCAACATTTCTTTTTAAAGGTTTGTTTAAGATTTCCGCGTAATGCAACTTTAAAACAGGTTAAGGGTAGTGCTTTGTGTGATAATTAAGAACTGGAAAAAGGAAGCAAATTTAAAAAACTTTTTTCAAAATTTGGCTTACAAAAATCAAATAAAATACTCATTAATCAAGTTCGTTTCTTTGCTTACATAATATTTTCCGAAGCACGAAAATGTTAGGGGAGATTGCAGATTTACGTCTCTGCGCCCTTATGTCTCTGCACCCTTATGTCCCTGCGCACTTATGTCTGCGCAGTTATGTCCTGCGCTCTTTTGTGTGCGCCCTTATATCGTAGATCGCTTAATTAGATACATCAGAAATGTAAATTGTAAAATTTTAAGAAAAAATGTGTAAAGTGCAACAAGCGGCAGAAGATTTCTATCAAGGGGGAAACAGCCTGTATATAGGGGTGTTTTTAATTCTGTACTTAGTTCGATAAGCCTAGGTTGATACAAGCTCTAATTTTGCAATTTCATTATGGTGAACTCTACCAGGCACGTCGATATTTGTCGATATAAATAAATAATTTAAAACCAAAATGTTACTTTTAAAATCTTAAAAATTTTTTTCAACGTTAATTGGCATTAATTTTTTAACGTTAATTATTGGCATTGCAACGTTAATTCGCCACCCTCCTGCTCTATGACTTACAACTTTTGTGCTCTTTTTTTGCGGTATAGGAGCCGTTGAAACAGCTTTGCGGTAATCGCAAAAACTAAGGTTATAATAACTTGGTTGAAAGACAAGCTTATGAAGTAAAAAGCTCATGCATTGTAAAGTTCTTTTTTTTTGGAAGTTAAAGATCATATCAGACCGACGGTATAATTTTATCTCTCAGACGATCTTGTTGAGAGAATAAACCTCATTAATATTGGAATTAAAATAGATTTGCTAGGTTTATTTGAAGCCTTGCCTGGTTGAAAAGTTTTTGCTAGTACAGTGTCTATTAATCTAAGGGGAAGTCTGATATTGTTATTGTGGTAATAGGCTTTAAGGAATGCAATACAAATCAAATTTAAAACGAAGCACCATTTTTACTTTCTGCAAAAATTACACCACGATCACAAAGTACAGAGCTGGGCAAATCCGCAATATATTGTAGACTCAAAAAATAGTCAGCGAACTTTGGCTGTAAGGAAATGCAGACTAGCAATAGAAACTTTGTGAAAAGTTACGGACTTGCGGACGCGGTTACCGCACGAGTTTCGCAGTTGCAGACTTCCTTAATTTTGCAATTGCTAATTTAGACACTCAAAAAGGCAGTGTGGTTTTCAAGAGGAAAATGCTGTTATGAATTTGCTGTTGCGGACCAAACAATTTAAAGTAACAAATTGTGGTGCTCAGCACTGGACCACACTCACTAATAAAAATTGAATAACAAGCAATGTTTTTGGTTCGGTATCAAAAAGTTTGTTTCCTGTCTGAAGATACTATATCAGAAATGTCAGACTCCTCATGTAGCTGGTCCAATACTTCGTCTTCATCCATTAAAATATCACTATCAGTGTCATCATCGTAAGGAATGTTCGGCGATGACATCGAACTCAAAGTGGCAGAGTCACTGTCGGCATCACGAATTATCCCAAAAGCAGGTTTTTTTTTTCTCGGCGTGTTTTAACATTATATTTACCGGGCTACTTTTACACTCTATTTGTATTGGGGAGGCTATCTAAAAACCAATTAGTTAGTGATAGAAGTAAGATTTTTCGCTTGTTGAAGCTAATTTTTGCTAAATTTTTTTAATAATTGAGGTTTTTAAATCACGAAAACAATGATGACGTCATCAAAACCGGTAAATCCTTATAACACCATGCAAATTTGTCTAAATGCTGCAAAATATTATTTTCAGTTTAGACTTTTGTTATTTCAAAGGCATCGTTGATAAAGTTACCGCAGACGATGACATATATGTTATATATGATGTCATTTTTAATATATTGTTTTGATTATTATTTGTAATTTTTTGTAACTGAGATATTGTGAAATTCACAACATTTTAAAATACGGCTGTATTGATATCATTACATCATTCAACAGTTGATGAAAATGAATAGTTTTTTATGCAAACACAGTTTATTTCGAGAAACAGCAGAAAAAGCGATGTTTTTGAATTTAAATTATGACGTCATCAATGACATATGATGATGCAATGCATTTATCAGTAAATAAAATATTTTATTCCAGCTAGAGATTAGCATCGATAATGAATGGCGGTACAATGAATAGAATAAGCGCACTAATAAGCATGCATTGTGCTCAAAACTGTTTGAAAACCTTTAGCGCCTCTGACAAAGGCAAAAATGACGTCACTTACGGTTGTCCGGCTGACCCCTAACTTTCTGAAAATGTGTGTTATTAAATTTGATTCAAAGTCAGGGTGCATCAAAGCAAAACTTTTGTTTAGTTTAGGAGCTATACTAAAATAAGTGAGAGTGGGGCAAATTTGCCCCCTCCCCCCAGTACAAAATAGGTTAAAAAGGCAATCAGGTCGGAAATTTTTTCGCTTGATTTTTTCTCACAAAAGGTTGACTGGTCTGAAGACTAACTTCACCAAATTTGAGCTCTCTACGATCTTTCGTTCCTGAGATATAGCAGATTAGATTTCTCCTCAGACAGGCTTTTTTCCCTTAGAAATTTTGCCAGGGTTGCCAATTAAAAATAAATTTTCAAAAAGTTACTTCATATTCTTGATTCTCAATAAACATTTTGCGACATAGTTATTGAAAAACAAAGTAAAATTTTCAACTGTAAAATTGTAAAAAACTGTAAAATTAGCCTCTTGTCAACAAATGTAGGCCAGCTTTCCAAAAGTTAATCTTTTGCCACATTACTGACAAAATGGCAACACTGAAGTAAGAGGAAAACTGCTAATTTTGAACTGCATTATCTTGAAAACGGCAGGACATAAAAACTATAAATTTGGTGAGAATGCATTTTAGGTTTATCCCAATATTTTGGTCTAGAGTGAAAAACTCGACTTGAATGCCCTTTTAAGGTTTTTATGCACAAAAACCAACTTTTCTGTATAATCCAGAAAGAGCCTGTTTCTTTTTTGCTCTGCACATGACCTTGAGAGGAAAAAATCTTTTCGCACGCGGCAAACGTCGCAGGAAGATCCAATACTCGTGAAGTCACTTTGAACAGTTGCGTGTGCTTATACAATCCCGACAGACACGTCAAAGGAGTAATAGCGATGTTGCTCACCCAAAGAAATTCCAAGCTAAAGAAGGTTTTTCGTTAGAAAATTTATCCAAAAACATAGGATACCACACACCAAAAGTTACTTTTGACCCAACAACCTAAAATTTTGATCAAAAACAGGTGAGCAGCCGAAAAATAAAATTCCCTTAGTTACATTTTATTGAATTGCCTGAGAATTCCATAATTTTTTACGTTGTAGTTAAAATCTCTGATTTTTCCCAGTCTGAAAAAGCAAAAAATATTTTCGCTGAGTGCTATGAACTAGAAGTGCCGTCGCCAGAGCAACTGATGTGAGGAGGCACTATCCAAAAGTGGGGGGGACACTAAAATAGACTGAAATTTTGCACACAAAAACTGATACTTTACGGCTACAGTTTCGTATTCATGTTTGAAAAAAGAGACGAATAAGCCCGGCCGCGTTTATGAGCGCGTTTCGAATACGGCTCGTACAATTGCTTAAAAAATCTGTCTACAGGAGTGAATGCGATTAGAAGCGTAAGCAGGGTTTTCTTAAGAGAGAGGGAGCTTAAACCAAAAGTAAATGTTTTTGCAAAAAAATTGTCTGCTTTAGGTCCCGTGCTGAACAAACTGATGCAACCAAGCGTATCACAGAGGGGACAAGGAGGCAAAGCCTCCAGCCGCTTGGTAATTTTTGCAATTTTGCGACAAAAATAGCAATTTTAACGATCTTTTAATCCCATTTCGCATGTTTAAACCATAAATAATTGCAGTAAAGTGCTAAAATTCAGAAGTCATTGAAAGCATTAAATTGCGTAGCCTCTTGAGCCTCTCTTGAACTATAGTCACTAAATATTACATAGTCTGAAAGCGCTCGTGCATTTAACCTTGTCACTTATGCCACCTTGTGAGGAGATGAAAGTTTGCTTGAAAAACAATTGGAGGCAATGTAAAACAACCTGATAGCAGACGTGGAGTCTAGGACACAAGGCTCGAGGCCAAGGCCAAGGGCACAAAAAAAATCCGAGTCCAAGGCCAAGGACAGCCTTTTCGAGGACAGACCCTCTCGAGGCCAAGGACAGGAATGCTCGAGGCCAAAGCCAAGGACCAAGGACACAAGCGCAAGTGCTCTCCAAAAGAAAAAGGTCTTCACAAAAATTTTTCAAGCGATCTCCACGAAAAAGTTTTCCAAAAAATTTTTCAAGCGCTCCACAAAATTTTAACAATTCAAAAAATACTGCTGTCCTCGAGCCGAGGACAGGCCAATTTTCGAGGACTTGAGGCCTCGAGGCCAAGGCCAAGGACTTGACCTTTGAGGCCAAGGCCAAGGACTTCAAAATGTGTCCTCGAGGACGTCCTCGAGGCCAAGGACGTCCTCGAGGACTGCACCTCTGCCTGATAGGTGCAGAAAAAGTTGTAAATTGAGCGCATCAAGGAAAAAGTTTTCAGTAATTTTGTTATTTTAAAATTTTTAAAGCTTATACCTACTATTTAGACTCGAAACTAACAATTTCTCCGCAGTGGGTATATGGTATTAGGCTATATCTAAAGCATCTCCATAGGCTCAATACATTAGACAACAGAAACTTGGAAAACTAGGCTTCTACATACGGTTGTAGCAGCCTAGCTTGTTTTATTTTTTTGATTTTGTGAAGCATATGTGTAGGCTACAGCTATGTAATCAAATACATTTGCAATTACATGTCATCATCAAGCTGAGAGGCCTTTGTGAAGGTGCAAATTAAGACAACAATATAGTCAGAACTCAAGGAAACATTCAAACAAGAACTGTAGAGTGATAAGGACTTTGATATAATTACAGGTATAATGCTAGATTGAACTTGTATATTAGCGGCGCGTACAGTACTGCCGTATCCTGGTACCGGTTCTTTTAACTACAAAGTTTGGCTGTTCACTCAATTGCAGTGTATGCTTCTGGTTAATAGCGAAGCGCAGAGTGAGTTGAATGCATCAGCTACTTTGAATATCATCAGACAGGTTACCGAACAAGCAAAGAGTTTATGTCTAGTTCAGGATGATATACGGGTACCGTTCGACGTTGTACAATGCAAAATCAGACACGGTATGCTATTGCATTCTCTAAGTCCAACTACCCTAAGTATCACCTTTAGGCTACCGGTATATTGCATTCAAATAAAGAGTTGCTGGTCAGTTCACATTTGAAAATGATCTTGAATCTAATACTAGTACGGTTACTGAAGCAGTAGATTATTGTGTTCTGGTATTATCAGAGTAATATGAATTCACAAAGTCTATGTCTTTTTCAATTCACCTATTTCCGGCATCTCAATTACCGGTAGCCTACCAATAACTGAGCACTTAGCCGGGTAAACTTTTGACCTCTAAACTACCATACATAGTAATGTCAACTTATCAAGGACAATATTATTACAGGTAAATTTTAAACCAAGAAATAAATTTCTACATGATATACCTATTTTTTGAACCATTAGGCGCACCTGAAATACTCAAAATTTCAAAGAAACTGAATGTGCGTCTTTTGTATGGATTAGGATGTACTCCCTTTCTCTTCATGATTTAATTCAGCGTCAGAGTTTTTTTACAGTTTTTAGAGATTTTCAATTTGCATCTTATTTAGTGCAATTTGTATTCCAGTGCGCTTTAATTAAGATAGGCTAATCAATAAAGATCATTCATTGATACTGCATCTTAAAATCCAAAAAATACGGTAAACATTTGTAAAGTGATAAGCGCAATAATAGCACCATGCAAAAAGGTGCACACTCCTAATGGCATAGGTGGGCAAGTTAATGCAAAACGTTAGCTTCGTTAACCACTAGTCCGTTAACAAACTTCACACCTCCGTTAACATTAATTCGTTATTTTCAGCTTTAATTAACGGAAGTTAATAAAGTCCGTTAATCCGTTAACATTTTGCGTGTAATTTGCATTTCGTTTTATTCACTCGCTTTTAGAACACGTATTGACGCTGTTGAGCTGATTTTAAGGAAATATTTATTGCTATGGTGGTCTTTTTGTGTTTTGAAAGTTATATTTTACAGTCTAATCTAATTTCAAGCTAAAAATAAGTTCCAATGCACAACGAAGCTGCAAGATATTAACGATAAAAACCTTAACGGAAATTAACAGAACTTAACTGAAGTTACTTTAGTCCGTTAACAGCACTTAACGGAAGTTAATTTAGTCCGTTAACATGAAAAAACTTTTTAACGGATTAACGAGTTAGTGAAAAAGTTAGCTTCGTTATTAACGGATTAACGATTAACGGACTTGTGCCCACCTATGCCTAATGGTATTTGTATTTTGAAAGGAGCCTATTAACTACCATATGTTATTGTGAATAGTTTGTAAATTGTCTGAGCATTGATGTGGGTTGATATGTGCTTATATACTGTTTGCATGCTGCCAACACTGTCAGGATGATACTGATAACCTGGTTAATCCCAGCACAACACAACATTTTTATTCATGATTATATTCATTTGATAGCAAAAGAGTATCACATCATAATTAGGTCACAATTGTGAAGATAAGTCTCTTGTTTTGTGGCAAGGATTCATGCACTTTCGGATATTAGCAAGAAAACACGGTGGCCTTGAAGGCGTTGGTGAAGACCTGTAGTTGCATAGTAAAATTTCTCAGTTTTAGGTGAAGTAACTGCTGTCTTGGTGCTTATCATTAGCAGTTTAGCGCGCTGCTACCATCTTATGTATTGGCAATGCCCAAAGTCCACTGGTCAATTCAGAGTTGCATTTTTCAAAGCACAGTCAAGCTAATGAAACCACAAGTGAAAGCTATATAGATATTTAAATTCTAATTCCGAAAAAGACGAGTTATCATTAATAATTTAGGATCTCTTATTTTAATTAAAAGTTTTAATTAGTTTATCCACAATAAAATAAAACAACTACCGTAAAACGCCCTTACTTTAGCCATTTTTTGGAATTGTTGTTTGGATAATTTGCAAAATAGTTCAAGTTAAAAAAAAAAAACTTTAGTGCAAAATCCAAGAGACTGGCTTTTAATGCCTTTTTAACTTTTTTTTTTAGTGATCGCGCTATTTAATTTTTTTAATGATTAAAATGCCCAACTATTGCTAAAAATAAAAATATTTTTGAAAACGATCAAATAGAATATATTGTCGCACACTCACGGGTCAACCATCACCAACTGCTGTTGGGCAATTGGAATATCCTCACCCTCACAGGAAAAGAGCTAGAATTGGTTGAGGAAGCAAAGCGGTATCATCTCGATATTGTCGGAGTTTCTTCGACCAAACGACGTGGCTCTGGAACTGTGGATCTGGATGGCGGATGGAAACTCTTCTATTCTGGTGCTGATCCTAGTATGTCTGCACAAGCGGGTGTGGGGATTCTCACAAGCCCCCGTTTGTCAGACTGTGTGTCAGATTGGATTCCTTTGGGATCACGAGTCTGTATGTTGAAGCTCAAGGTATTGGATTGGTCATTGTGCCTATTGCAGGTATATGCCCCCAATGCCACGAGTGAATATCAGACTTTTGTGGATGAAGTAAATGGTGCTCTTCTACGAGTATCAGCTACTGAATCTACAGTCCTTATGGGGGATTTTAACGCACATGTTGGAACAGACACAGATTCGTGGAAGGGTGTGATCGGAAAACATGGAGTCACTGGACTGAATGAGAACGGAAGGTATTTATTGCAGCTCTGTTGTAGCAACGGACTCCGCATCATGAATACCTTTTTCCAGCACAAAGAAGTTCACAAGTATACATGGTATCGACCTAGTATGGATCAAAAATCTTTGATAGATTTTTGCATAGTTTCGTCAGATTTGTTTTCTGATGTGCTGGACGTTCGAGTGAAGCGAGGTGCTGAATTGTCAACTGATCACCATCTGGTAGTATGTTCCTTACGACTTTCGAAACCTTGGCCAAACAAGAGATCCAACAGGTCGTCTGTGACTTACCGGATCAAATGGGAGGCTTTGGAGGACAAAGAAGTAAGAAAACAGTTTGCATCCAGTATATCATCTAAGTTCAGACAACTTCCTGATGTATCCGAGGACATCGAGAGGGAATGGCTGCTGTTCAGATCAGCAATCATTTCATCAGCTGCTGAAAGTTGTGGGCGAAAACGGCTTAGAGTGGCGGGCGATAGCGAGAAAAGAACACCTTGGTGGAACCAAGAGGTTAAAGAAGCTATTCGAGCAAAGAAAGATGCGTTCAAGGCCTGGCTACAGGACAGATCGTCATCTGATTTGCAATCCCGGTACACTGAGGCGCGAAAAGCGGCAACTTTGGCAGTAAAGAAATCCAAGGAGAAGTCATGGGAAGAGTTTGGTCGTCGTTTGGATTCCAACTATTTTTCGGCAAACAAAGTATTTTGGCAGACCATCCGCCGTTTACGTGGCAAAAGATCAAGTATTACGTACTCCATCAAGGATTCTGACGGTAACATTCTAACGGATGAGAATGAAATCCTTTCACGATGGAGAGAATACTTTGAAGATCTTTTGAATCCTGTAAAGGCATCGACTCGAGACGCACACGAAGTGACACATCTAAGGGAGGACGAAGTTTTCACTGCAGCAGAAGTGGCAACTGCAATTAAAGGGATAAAATCTGGAAAAGCTGCTGGTGAAGATGAAATCAGACCCGAGATGTTGAAAGCGCTGACTGGAGAAGGAATTCTCTGGTTAACGAGAGTGTGTCAAGTTGCGTGGAAGTTTGGCAAAACTCCCAGAGATTGGCAAACAGGTGTGATTATTCCGATATTCAAGAAAGGAGATCGCAAGCAATGTACAAACTACAGAGGGATATCACTCCTTAGTTTGCCAGGGAAAGTATATGCCAAATGCTTTGAAAGGAAATGCCGAGAAATAGTGGAATCAAAACTGGAAGATGGTCAGTGCGGTTTTCGTCCGGGTCGCAGCACCACGGACCAAATCTTCACTCTGAAGCAAATCTTCGAGAAATCTTGGGAGTATGGCAAAGATCTCTTTGCATGCTTTGTCTATCTTGAAAAAGCATATGACCGAGTTCCTCGGGATAAACTTTGGAAGGTTTTGCAGGAGTATGGCGTTGATGGTCAATTGTTACGCGCTATTAAGTCATTCTACTGCAGACCGGAGGTTTGTGTTCGGGTAATTGGCAAGCAATCAAAGCCGTTCCATGTGGGCGTTGGACTCCGGCAAGGGTGCGTTTTGTCACCTCTCCTTTTCGTTGTTTACATGAATTGGATCGACAAATACAGCCAAGCTGATGAGTGTGCCACGATTGGAAATTGCAAAATCAGTCGTCTGCTATTCGCAGATGATTTGGTTCTGCTTTCTTCCACACAATCTGGCCTCCAGCGCGCATTAAATAGCTTTGCAGATGCATGCAACACCGCCGGAATGAAAATAAGCATGGCCAAAACTGAGGTACTTCATCTTTCAAGAAACCCTGATCAGTGCGTATTACAAGTGAATGGAGCGACACTGAAGCAGGTAGAGAAGTTCAAGTATCTTGGGGTTGCATTTACGAGTGACGGAAGGCAAGACGAAGAACTCGATACCCGAATAGGCAAGGCTAGTGCTGTAATGCGAGCTTGCACTACTCGGTTGTCATGAAACGAGAACTGTCGAAAAAGGCAAAGCTCTCAATTTTCAATGCAGTTTTTGTCCCCATTCTCACTTATGGTCATGAATCTTGGGTAATGACCGAAAGAATGCGATCACAAGTGCAAGCGTCCGAAATGAGGTTTTTACGAAGAATCGAAGGAGTTACACTGTTTAACAAGGTGCGTAGCTCTGAAATTCGAGAATCTCTTAACATTGAGCCGTTACTTCTCCGAATTGAAAGATCTCAGCTTAGATGGTTTGGCCATGTGAGCAGAATGCCTCAGGAAAGACTCCCCAAACAAGCTTTACATGCCAAAGCAAATGGGAGAAGACCAGTCGGACGACCTAGAACTAGATGGACCGATTACATTGAGGATCTTGGATGGAATCGCTTGGGACTTCGCCCAAGCGAAATGATGGAGGTGATGGAAGACCGTGAGGTGTGGCGGCTTAATCTTGAGCTACTGCCCCCGCAACCCTCACGGAAAAGCGGGCAATGAAGAAAGAAGAAGAAGAAGAAGATCAAATAGAAAATAGGCTATGCTGGGTTTTTGGCTCAATGCATTTAAAGTATAAAAGCAACATCGTCTATACCAATAACATAATTATCAATGCCCTGTTGTGAAATGACTCTGCTATCTGATTCATCAGCAGATTTGAATCTTTTGACAAACAAATCAACCGGATGCTTTGACCTTGATTGCTGCTTTTCAACAGCATAACCTGGATTGGTACAAAAAATTATGGTGTCATGGGTAGAATTTTAGGTGTACACTGCCATAGTATATTATGAAAATGAAGTTTAAAATTCCTTGCAATGAAAATAATGAATGTTTTTAGGACGGCTAAAGATAGGGCATTTTGCATGAAATGATGCATTTTACTTTGGCCATTTTCCAAAATCACAGTTAA
This sequence comes from Trididemnum nubilum, assembly GCA_963965965.1. Taxonomy (NCBI): domain Eukaryota; kingdom Metazoa; phylum Chordata; class Ascidiacea; order Aplousobranchia; family Didemnidae; genus Trididemnum; species Trididemnum nubilum. The sequence continues at coordinate 32,968,734 of OZ014477.1, read as the reverse complement.
TCATAGAGATTGCTCATAAACATTTACCCAGTTGTTTATGTCTATATTATCATAATTTTGCCATATTAACATATTCCTGGTAATTTAATTAGGATACGTACCAAAGTCAGTTTTTTGGGTATCATTTTTCAGGGTTTTACCAGGTATTGTAAGTTGCTGATGTGTAGTCACTTAAATAGTTCTGCAACTTATTAAACATGTTTAAACACCCATATATGCTATAGCAAAATGTGCATGCAATATGAAGTTAATAAACACAGCGGTTGGTGTGTACAGCTTTTGGATATCCCATTCCAATTTCGGCTAAAGCTTGTGCAATGGCTAAAGTAACAGCATTTTACGGTGCAATTTATCAACTATTGCTGAACTTCGTTAAAACTCAAAAGTGAAATGCCACACACCAGTAATATCAAACAAACTATTATTAAGTTTGAAGAGTGTTTCAACATGTTTAGTTTGCTGGCAGAATGGCTAGTTTTGATTTAGGAATTCGAATAAAAAAAAGGAGTTAACTTTTTAATTCTGAAAGTTTTCAAATTAATTTTGCTTTATCAATTACAAGTGAAAACAGATTTTTTCCTCCAACAAAGTCTTTCAAGATATTAGCTGATGAGGGTAAGTTTTTGTATGCATCAAAAATTTTACCAAACTTCTGTTAAACCTTGTCAAAACTCAAAAGTGAAATGCCACATATAAAATGCAGAATTATTAAATCAGAAAAATGTTTGAAAAAATATCTTTTGGACCATTGGAGGAGGATCATGGGCTGAGTAATTGATACCTGTTATGTGGCTTCCAAATTTTAGCTAATTCGTCCTTTGGAAAGAGTTTAAAAACCTGCTAAATGCTATTTAAAAAAAGTGAAAAGTTATTTTTATAAAAAATCCCAAAAATTGTTGAGCAGCAGGGATCCACACCGGATCGTTAGACTTAGACAGGTACCAGTACCTAACTTAATTTTAGTAGTAAATTGATACTGATGGGCGTCGAATCGTTGCGCGCAGGCTAACGGTACCGGCCCAATGATATTCAAAAGTAGCTGACGGCCTCATCTACACTGTACTTCGCTATTAACCGGAAGCATGCATAGCAATTGAGTGAACAGCTAACTTTGTAGTTGGAGGAACCGGTACCAGGATACGGCTGTACTACTGTACGTGTTATTACAGTAATATGATTCAATCTCTGAAACTGAATTGCAATTAGAGTTCTCCGCAGGAACTCATAGTTTACTGCTTAATGCTTACATAACTATAGGCTACACATATACTTTCAAGTAGAGGCCTGTTCGTCCAATTTGCTGTAGCCTAATGGGTCTAGCCTATGGAGATGCTTTAGAAACAGCGTAACATCAAACACTCACTGCGGAGAAATTGTTAGTTTCGAGTCTAAGTAGTAGGCATAAGCTTTAAAAATTGCAAAATAACAAAATTACTGAAAACTTTTTCCATATGCGCTCAATTAGCAACTTTTTACCCTATCAGACTATTTTACATTGCCTCCAATTGTTTTTCAAGCAAACTTTCCTCTCCTCACAAGGGAGCACATGACAGAAATTTTCTCGTTCGCTTTAATAATGAGTTTTTTTTTAGTAGGCGCTAACGAACGAAATACTTGCTAAACGTAAGAGGTCATTTTTGCACGTGTATTTAAAGCCTTGCGAAATCCGTTACGTCATTCTTTCTCGCTAAATTTCTTCGAGCGATTGCGGAAAGCAGTTCGAGTAAAAAAACGTCACATTTTCCTCGCCAACTTAAAAGAGGATTTTGAAGCACTCTTTAAGCGTGCGAGAAATCTTTTTGGTTTAGAAATTTAATGGCGAAATGTTGAAAACTTCTAACTCATGCAAATTTTTGCTAAAAATTAATTCAAATCGTTGCCATGTTTGCTATTAGACTGCTAAAAAAAAGTGAATTGCATTGAGAACCATTTGCTGTTTCAATAGATAAAAAAATGCTAAGTAGTGCAAGTTGGCAAAAGTAGTAACACACTCCATTTATAAAAACGATTTTCTAAAACACGAGGCTCATTTTTGCTCAAAAATTAAAAACAATGCCAACCTCGGCAGCAAAACAAACCAAAAAAAAAATTCAAACTAATCAAAGAAACTAAAATTCGTGCTGATTCAAAACGATAAAATTTCAGAGATTTTCTTGTGTTTGCAAGCAAAACTGCAACTATTCAAGATTATAAAGCTCTGTTGCTCTGCGCAAGCAATTGAGAAATTTTTTCGGCAGTTGTTCAACTTGAAAAAAGCTTGCTTTTTCGCTTTTGCAATTTTACGATGCTGCAAAAGCAAGAAAAAAGGCTTCACTTAAGTCTTAAGCAGACATAGCTATAGGAATTAAACAGTGTTTCAAACATGCCCGCTGAAATTGACATCGATGCTCTCAAAATTTTTACAAAATCAAGAACAAATGAGACTAAATATTGGCAAAAAATTAAAAACAGCCAGTCTAAACTCAAGATTTACCGGTTCTAAAAAGGAAGAGTGTACTTCGACTTGCTCACTTTTGAAAAATTTTGAAACCTTAAGACCAGGTGCGTAGCCAGGATTTAAAAAAGGGGGGGGGGGGGCTTTTTTTAAAGAGTGAGAAAAGTGTAAACGACCTTGACCCGAATTTTCATTGTTCTTGAATCAGTATCACACGGTTTGCCCGAAAATTGAGACGGAATTTCTCGGAAAGCTCTGCAGTTCAAACGTTTTTTCCGCTCAAAAAGAGGTGATCTCCAAAAAAAATAAATAAATAAAAGGTCTTCGCCAAAATTGAGTCTGATTTTTCGGCCAAAATCGGAAATTCAAACACTTTTTCACACCGAATCTCGACATCTACTTCACGACTTCGGCACCCAATTTTCTTTGAGGGCAGGCTGTTTCTAATTTTTCACCAAAAATCGGCCTAAAAAGCAAAAAAACGTGCAATTTTGCATACTTTACAAGCCAATAAGCCAATGGGGGGGCTGGAGCCCCCACCCCCGCCCCCCCTGGCTACGCTACTGCTTAAGACCTAAAGTTACTGTTAACATATGAGTTTACCCACCACCAACCTCAAGGGCGCTTTACTTCATTTAAAACATTATAGTATGGAAAAAGTTGTTCTTATTTTACATTGATCCAAAAATATAATTAACTTCTGTCGTTCATTTACTAATTGTTATCAGTTGAAGAAATAGCTTGCGTAGAATAATCACGCATAGCTTAAAGTATCTTTTTCCATAACAATGCAGTACATGCAATACGCTTGAACGCATTATTTTGAAATAGAAATGCATCTGACGTCAAAATGGGGTATTTATTACGTACTAACACAGGTTGCAAACATCTCGCAAAGAAATTCGAGCGAGCCGTTTTAACGCGTGTTGGGCGAGACGGCTCTGAAATGGCAGTTAGTCGACGAAGATTTTTTGCTCGTTACCGCTTTTTAGCGAGCGAGAATGGCCTTTACGAGCTCGTTAGCACGTTCTGTCATGTCGCCCAAGGTGGCGTAAGTGACAAATTTAAACGCAATTTCATGCATTACGCTTTCACACCATGTAATATTTAGTGACTATGCTTGAACTTAAGATCAAGTCCAAAACACGTTTAAACGTTTTTTTTTGGCAATTTTTTCTAATGACTCGGCTAAAGGGGCTGATGCTCTTCCTTAGCCCCTTCCCCCTGGTTGCGTGACTGCCTGCGACCTAAAATAAATCTTAAGTGTTCTCTAAAAAAAACAGCTAGCCTTTCAAAAAAATGTTTTTACAAATTGTTTCAGGTCATAATCACAAACGAAATACCAGTAACGATTCTATAGAAATGCATCCCTATTTCGCGACGCATCCGTTTAGGCGAGTTAATAAAGCGAATTATTGCGTCACATTTATGTACAGCAGTTGGTAGCCAGCAATTTCGCAAAAAATCGAGAAAACTTCAAACGAAAATTATTTTTGAACATTATGATTTCCAGAGGTGGAGTCTAGGACACAAGGCTTGAGGCCAAGGCCAAGGACACAAAAAAATCCGAGTACAAGGCCAAGGACAGCCTTTTCGAAAACAGACCCTCTCGAGGCCAAGGACAGTAATGCTCGAGGTCAAGGCCAAGGAACAAGGACACAGCCGCAAGTGTTCTCCAAAAAAAAGTTCTTCAAAAAAGTTTTTCAGGCGATCTCCAATTTATAGGCGTGGCCATAATTTTTGATTGGTAGGGGGGCCCAAACCACGAATCACATGCAATCACGTCATCAAAATTTTTCAAAAGAGTAACTTTTTGTGGGAGAAAGATATCATAGGATGCAAGATCTGAAATCGTTGCCGGTTGGCACTTAACCAGGATTTTGCAAAGGGAGAGGGCGTTGAAAAGTGTACATATCTAACTTTGGAGACGTGTTGAAAAAGCTAGTGTTTCTCAAACGTATCACAGACGGGGATCTGCTGGCGAAGCACCCAGCCGTTGGGCAAATTTTTGTAAGGTTTTTGGAAAAAAACGGCTATTTTAATGCCATTGAATCACATTTCGCACGTGTTCAGAGACATTTGAAAGCACTAGATTTTTGAAATTTGAAAGCCAATTGAAAAGATGAAATTGTTTGATGCTCCTTTTTCTTGCAATTTAAGTCTAAAATACGTTTAACATCTTGCATTCTTGTGTTAAATTTTAATTGTAAGTAATTTGATTCAGGTTGGGGGAAGTAAGGTGCATTGTTTCTTGCTACATTTTAACAGTAAATAATAATCCACTGGAAGATTTTCCTTTGAGGCTTTTGTTTTGTCATGAAAATAACCAGTTATAGAAGTATATGTTCGGCCAGGGGGCCCAGGCCCCCTCAAATGAAGTTCAATGCTTTGCTCAATCAGCATTTTCCGTGGCTAATGTTTTTAAAAGTGTTTTGTGCCTAAAAACTGGCGAGGTGGAGGTGAAATACTGAATTGTTATTGAAAAATGGTACAATAGAAGGTTACGCCTACTAACAATGTTATTGCCGGGGCGGATTTACAGCGCGCTGGGCCTCTGGCACTTTGGGGATTTTAGCAAGCTCTTCCTGCCAAATATAGGTAAAGATAAAAAAAAAGTCTCACCATTTGAGCGCGAGGCCCTGGCACTGTGCTGTGAAATAAATCCGGCTCTAGTTGTTGCATTACGTTTATAAAAAGGTTACATGAGGGCCTAGGTAGCAACTTTTAAGAGAAAAACCCTTAATTTTACCCGGGTTATATATTTAAATTGGTTGGCAAAAATTGAACTGAGGGGCCCCGGTTCCCTGGTCGTCAATATTGTTGGTAGTCACTGTTGTAAGCAAAAAATTCTAAAAAGAAACTGAAAATGAAGAAACAATAGGCTTTTTGTCACATTTTAGTCATTGGCGAAATTTCGATTGGGGAGGGGCCCGGGCCCCCTGCCTCTCCTTGGCTACGCCAATGTTCCAATTGAGAAAAACAAAAAAGGTGTTTGCAAATTTTTCGCGAGGTTTCTGGTATTTTACAACAAAATTTCAACGGTTAAGAAAATAGTGCTGTCCTCGAGCCGAGAACAGGGCAATTTTTGAGGACCTAAGGCTTCGAGGCCAAGGCCAAGGACTGGAGGCTTCGAGGTTAAGGCCAAGGACTTAAAAAAGTGTCTTCGAGTACGTCCTCGAGGCCAAGGACTTCCTCGAGGACTCGACCTCTGATGATTTCTTTTTTCTTTATTGCCTGTTGTCTTGTTGTTACATGATGTTCCAAAAAAAATATTCTGAGTAAACCGAAATGGTGGGGCACAAGCAGTTGTTAGGGGGACACAGCCCCCCTATTGCGACGGCACTGTTATGAACCCTGCTGTATTAGGCCTGTACATGCATCATTCACACGATCATACCAGTTACCTAGGTTACCGATGGGATACTATTTCAAGCTGTTCAGTGCTGGACTACTGGTATGACTGGTGTCGAATAGGTTACCGACTATGAACTTGGAATTTATCATTTCCGTAACCACTACCAGTATCAGAGTAGAAGCTATAGCCTCAGCATATCTCTTAGTTACTTTACCAGGACTAGCTTACAGAGTAGGTTACCGAAGAGGCCAAGTATCCTGCTTGGTGCACCATACGCTGGTAAGCCCAATGGACACTAGGCTTAAAATGTTAGGTAAATATGTTATCACAATAGGCCCTAGTACCGATAGGCCTACCGTAACTTTTTGGCTGACTGGCAATGATAAGCTAGTAGTCCTGCAGTATTTTTGATGCAAAAAACTCACAGTGCATCCATGCTTTGTCTAAAACTGCATCTATGGTACTTAGCTGCTTTGATTTTAGGTCGGTATTTGCACGGCAGCTTTGTAGCACGAGTTCCATTGTTGGACCCAAACCGTAGCCACGCCCTTTCGGTAGCGTTTCCGTGCTCCCGCCTACTAGGGCATTATTTGAGATCAGTGTTGCCACTCAAGAATCAAGATCTTCGTAATTCCCAAGATTTGAAGTTTTAACAAGATTCCAAGATTTTCCGAACCTTAAAATTTGAAACAAATTTCCGGCTAATATACCTCAACGTGATAGATTATGTGGAAATCTCGGGTATGTATTGAACTAACACACTTTTTCAAGCTGAAAGCAACTAAACTAACGAAAAAACAAAAACAAACAAAACATAAAAAAGCGACCAAAAAAAAACACAGGGCAAAAAAACGTTTTTTTTACAACACTATAAGAGAGGATACCTGTAGTATAGCGTATCATAGACTGCAGTAGGCTTATTATGGTACAGTCAGAGGTGGGCAGCGCAAGTCATAAAAGTTGCGCCGCGAGCGCACGCTCAACTACTCTGAAAGTCTTGCGCCGCAAGCGTTTCTGCAGCCCTAAAAAATAATTGCGGCGCAAGCGCAAATGTGACGTCGTTTTGAAATGTATAATTCGAATTGACTCACTGCTCAAACCTCACTAGGTTACGGTACGAAACTAACATTTGAAAAAATTATGCACGTTACCAAATTAGCAAGCAAAAAATTATTGATTTCCTTTAAAAAATACAAGCATTTAAAAATGCGCATCGCTTAACCTCTTTGGGGGAAGAACATCTTTATACCTAACGAAAAAATACTCTCAACACTCGCACTCAAGGAACCGCGGTGTTAAAAAATTTGTTATTAAAAAAAATCGGTGTTAAAAAAGCTTCGATACTTATTTTGTGCTTCTGGAGCAATTAGCATCACTCTCTGACAAATGGAGCACGCTAAAAACTCATCCTGTTTTGTTTAAAAAAATTGAACCATATAAGTATTACCTATAAGAACTTAACCAATGCTGTCACTCCAGTTTGCAATATCTTTCAAGTTTTGCCGGACTAGCAAAAAAGTTGTAATCAATAGTTTTTGTTGTTTTTGTTTTTGAATTACGGCAAAAAAGGACTGTCAAGATTGCATAAAAGGAAGCGTAGCCAGGGGGATGGGAGGCAAAACCGCCCACCCTCCCCAATTGAATTGACACCAATAATAAAAATAATAACAACAAAGCGTTATGTTTTTTCAGTTTCAGTTTCTTTAAGCATTTTCGCGTACAGCAGTATACGTGTTCAGCAGACTATCATGAACGACCAGGTATGTGGCTTAGGCCCCCTCAAATCAAATTTTTGCAATCCAATTTAAATGTATAACCCGTATTCTTCACAAAACAAAAGTTTCCCAAGGCAAGAATTCGATTGATTAATGACTGCTAAAAATATTGCAGGAGGCAATGTACTTTGCTTCTCCCACCTAGGCCGAGTCACTTGCAAAATTTAACCCTCAAATTCAAAATTTTGAACGTATTTTGGACTTTTTTTGTGAGTAAAAAGAAGACTTACCAATTTGATTGTTTCGATTGGCTTTCAGTCCTTAAAAGTTTAGTTAAATGGCTCTAAAAACGTGCGAAATGTGACCTAAATGCAGTGTTCGGCAAATTTATGAGTAACGTTAACCTCATTGAAAGTTAATTCGCTAAGAATTTTCAAGCAATTTTTTAACTCAGTTAAAGTTAAATGGTTAACTGAAAAACAAATCTAACGCAAGTTAAAGTTAAAAGTTAATTCGCTAATTAAAAAAAAAAGTTCAATATTAACCTGCAGTTGATGGTCAATAAAATGTGATCGTTATAAAATACTTTATACGTAATGGTAATCTCTTAACAGAGTAAAATTATTACGGCACTATACTAGATTCCAAATAATTATTATTAGAAGGGCATTAGCACGCATGGTGTAGCCACAGCCTAGAAATTTAACGGATTAACGTAAACATTAAAGTAGTTTAACTAAAGTTATAGTTAATAAGTTAACTCTCAAAAGCTTTTTAACTTTTTAACTCATCAATAAAAAACTTAACTTCGTTATTAACGAATTAACGAGTTATTGCCCAACACTGTCTAAATGGCACTAAAACAGCTAGTTTTTTCCAAAAAAAAAATTCAAAAAATCGCTCAGCGGCCGCCCCCAGACCCCGCATGTGATACGTTTGGATTAAACTAATTTGCTCACCACGTCTCCATACTTTGACTATTTTGGAAATCTTTTTAACTTTTGGTTCAATCCTTTTTCTTTAGCAAAACCCAGGTTACATGCCAACCCAGGCCCCGGCTTCTGATCCTCCATTCTAGGGTATCTTCGTTTCGTAAAAAGTCCGTCTTTTGGAAAAAATTGATGACGTCATTACGTGTGATTTGCGGTTTGGCCTCTCCCCCAATCAAAAATCCTGGCTACGCCTACGTACCTCATCAATGTTTTTTTTTTTTTTTTTTTTCATAAGTTTAATCACACCTAATTGAAAAACAATCATTCATAATCGCATTTAAATTGCGCTTGCGCTATTGCGCTCAAAATTGCTAACTTGCCGCGCAAGCGTTGACGCAACTGCTTAAAAATAATTGTGGCGCAAGCGCTATCGCATGTGAAATACTTGCGCTGCAAGTGCCCACCTCTGGGTACAGTAGGCATAGCGTAGCATATTAGGCGTAGTCTTCACGTCAGCAGGCATAGTAGAACATAGTACGGCATATTAGGCGTTCTATAGCATAGCGTTTCCATGAACTATTACTGTAACGAGTAGGAAAGGTCAATGTGCCTCAATAACCTGAAGAGCTACACTGGCTGGAGATTCTATTCTCTAAATAGGGTTACCCATGCCAGATTGGCTAAATGGTAGAAGCGAGACGAAGTATAGTTTAAATGAAACAATTTGGAAAACTTTAAACTTGGGTTGGTTATGTTCATCAGTTGTGGTAAGCATATAACCTAGGTGAAGGACATCTCTGATATAAAACCTCTCCGCAGTCAGAGTAAACTGCAAAACAAATCATGATGAGAACCAATAATGAAAATTACGTGAACGACGTTAATGGGTCCACTTTCGCAAATGGAACCTTGTCCACTCACCGAAACTCCTACGGTGTTCGAGTATTAAGCAGAGGGGCTCGTTCCAAAAATAAGCGACAATCTCCACCGGCAGCCCTAGTTGCAGCTCCACCAATGTGCCCGCTACACATTTGGAGAGAAGAATGGAGGCTGTGCAGAGTACTCGTACTCGAGATAATGTCACACACTCACGGGTCAACCATCACCAACTGCTGTTGGGCAATTGGAATATCCTCACCCTTACAGGAAAAGAGCTGGAATTATATGAGAAAGCAAAGCAGTTTCATCTCGATATTGTCGGAGTTTCTTCAACCAAAAGACGTGGTTCTGGAACTATGGTCTGGATGGCGGATAGAAACTCTTCTATTCTGGTGCTGATCCTAGTATGTCTGCTCAAGCGGATGTGGGGATTCTCACAAGCCACCGCTTGTCAGACTGTGTGTCAGATTGGATTGCTTTGGGATCACGGGTCTGCATGCTAAAGCTCAAGGCTTTGGATTGGTCATTGAGGCTATGGCAGGTATATGCCCCCAATGCTATGAGTGAATATCAGACTTTTGTGGATAAAGTAAATGATGCTATTCTTCGAGTATTTTAATGCACATTTTGGAACAGACACAGACACGTGGAAGGGTGCGTCTTGAAAACACGGAGTCACTGGACTGAATGAGAACAGTAGGTATTTATTGCAGCTCTGTTGTAGCAACGAATAGATGAGTACTTTTTTCCAGCAGAGAGAGGTTCACAAGTATGCATGGTACCAACCTAGGATAGATCAAAAATCTTAGATAAATTTTTGCATAGATTCGTCAGATTTGTTATCTGATATGTTGGACGTTCAAGTAAAGCGAGGTGCTAAATTGTCAACTAATCACCATCTGGTAGTTTGTTCCTTTCGATTTTTGAAACCTTGGCCAAACAAGGAAATTCAACAGGTCGTCTGTGACTTACCGGATCAAATGGGAGGTTTTGGAATACAAAGAAGTAAGGAAAAAGTTTGCATTTAGTCAGTACTTAAACTAAAAATTTTGCATGGGAGATGCTTTTGAAGCCTTAACTAAATGCATTCGGAATGCGAATGAATGTTAGTGGAAATTATAACTCAAGTCGTACTTCTTTACTCTAAATTGGGAAAAAACAAAAAAAGGTTTTCACCGAAAATTGAAGGATATTTATCCTCTAAATTGGGTGAAGACCAAACAAAACGTCTTTACCGCAATTTGGCACTAGATTCAGCCGGAACTGGTGGGATTTTTTTGTGTTAACAGGCACGTTTTTGTCTGATCACCCTGCGCTGAACTTTCGATAGAGAGAAAGCTAAATATCAATGGGGAAAAGCAAAATCTCGATGGGGGACGCTGACTCTCGATGAAGGGATGCGTCCCCCTACAATCTAAGTACTGCATTTAGTATATCACTTAAGTTCAGATAACTTCCTAATGTATCCAAGGACATCGAGAAGAAATGGCTGCTCTTTAGATCAGCGATCATTTTATCAGCAGCAGAAAGTTGTGGGCGAAAACGGCTTAGAGTGGCAGGCAATAGTGAGAAAGAACACTTTGGTGGAACCAAGAGGTTAAAGAAGTTATTCGAGCAAAAAAACATGCGTTCAAAGCTTTGCTACTGAACAGATCATCATCTGATTTGCAATCATGGTACTCTGATGTGCAAAAAGTGGCAACATCAACAGTAAAGAATTGCAAGAAGAAGTCATGGGAAGAGTTTGGTCGTCGTTTGTTTTCAAACTATTTTTCGTCAAACAAAACATTTTGGCAGACCATCCACCGTTTACATGGCAAAAAATCAAGTTTCATGTACTCCATCAAGGATTCTGCAGGTAACATTCTAACGGATGAGAATGAAATCCTGTCACAATGAAGCGAATACTTTCAAGATCTTTTGAATCCTGCAAAGGCATCGACTAGTAATACCCGACAAGTGACACATTTAGGAGAAGAGAAAGTTTTCACTCCAGCAGAAGTGGCAACGGCAATTAAAGGGATAACATCTGGAAAAGCTGCTAGTGAAGATGAAATCAGACCCGAGATGTTGAAAGCGCTTAGCGGACTAGTAATTCTCTGGTTAACGTAAGTGTGTCAAGTTGTGTGGAAGTTTTTCAAAACTCCGAGAGAGTGGAAAACAGGAGTGATTATTCCGATATTCAAGAAAGGAGATCGCAAGCAAAGTGCAAACTACAGAGAGATATTAGTACTTAGTTTGCCAGGGAAAGAATGTGCCAAATGCCTTGCAAGAAAATACCGAGAAAGAGTGAAACCAAAACTGGAAGATGGTTAGTGCGGTTTTCGTCCGGGTTGCAGCACCACGGACCAAATCTTCACGCTAAAGCAAATCTTCGAGAAATCTTGGGAGTATGGCAAAGATCTCTTTGCATGCTTTGTCGATCTTGAAAAAGCATATGACCTAGTTCCTCGGGATAAATTTGGAATGTTTTGTGAGAGTATAGCAGTGATGGTCAGTCGTTACGCGCCATTAACGCATTCTACTGTTGACCGGAGGTTTGTGTTTGGGTAAATGGCAAGCAATTAAAGCCGTTCCATGTGGGCGTTGGACTCCGGCAAGGGTACGTTTCGTCACCTCTCCTTTTCGTTGTTTACATAGATTCATTTGATAAATGCAGCCATGCTGATGAGTGTGCCACGATTGGTAATTGCAAAATTAGACGTTTGCTTTTCACTAATGATTTGATTCTTCTTTTTTTCCGCAGAATCTGGCCTCCAGCGCGCATTAAATAGCTTTGCAGATGCATGCGACACCGCCGGAATGAAAATAACCACTTCCAAAACTGAGGTGCTTCATCTTTCAAGAAACCCTGATCAGTGCGTATTACAAGTGAATGGAGAAATATTGAAGCAGGTAGAGAAGTTCAAGGATCCCGAATTGGTAACGCTTGTGCAGTAACGCGAGCTTCGCACTATTAGGTTGTCATGAAACGAGAATTGTCAAAAAAGGCAAAGTTTTTAATTTTCAAAGCAGTTGTTGTCCCCAGTCTCACCTACGGTCATAAATCTTGCGTAAAGACAGAAAGTGTGTGATCACAAGTGTAAGCCTACGAAGTGGGGTTTTCGAAGAATCGAGGGAGTTACAATATTTATCAAGGTGCATAGCTCTGAGATTCAAAAATCTTTTGACATCGAGCCGTTGCTTCTCCGAATTGAAAGATCTTAGCTTTGATGGTTTGGCCATGTAAGCAGAATGCCTCAGGAAAGACTCCCCAAACAAGCTTTACTTTCCAAAGCAAATAGGAGAAGACCAGTTGGACGACCTAGAACTGGATGGACCAATTACATTGAGGATCTTGAAAGGAATTGTTTTGAACTTCACCCAAGCAAAATAATAAATGAGATGGAAGACTGTGAAGCGTGGTGGCTTAATCTCAAGCTAATGCCCCGCAAATGTTACGGAAAAGCGGGCAATCAAGAAAGAAGAAGAGTTAAACTTATTGAAATAGCTTTTATTTGAATAAGTTTCATTTAAGCTTGGAAGTAAGCTTAGAAAAAGAAATACAGGATATCCAAATAAAACGTGGGTCAAAAAAGATAGTATGAAAGAGTCCCAATGAAATGGACCCAAAAGTTTTTATTGAACCTCTCAAAACATTTTTGAGAGACACGCTTATGGAAAAAAACTGAGTTTACCTATTAATTGACATTGTGACATCAACAGCCGATTTTTCTCAAGCGTAAAATACTTCTGAATCTCGGCAGATATTTGAAGTGCTTCAGTTATCAAGGGTATGGCCATCATCACATTGGTAAGAAACTTCAACAGCTCCATTATCATCTGATGCATTAGAAAGAATACGGACAATTCCATTTTCAATTGCTGGTAGGGTTTCAATGAAAACTATAGTACATAACAAACTTGTCATGGTGTTTGTTTTTAGTGTATGGCATAGGTTATAATGTTATACGCCTTAAAGAGAATCTGCTCAAAATCGGTTTTATTGAAGAACTTAGAACTACTGTAATTAAGTTAATAAAAACCATTTTTCACAATATTCTTCTTATTCATGAAAATAAGATTTAATCCGTTCGACTCCATATCATTGGCAACTCTTCTTCCTCTTCTTTCTTCATTGCCCGCTTTTCCGTAAGGGTTACGTGGGCAGTAGCTCAAGATTAAGCCGCCACACCTCACGGTCTTCCATCACCTCCATCATTTCGCTTGGGCGAAGTCCCAAGCGACTTCATCCAAGATCCTCAATGTAATCGGTCCATCTAGTTCTAGGTCGTCCAACTGGTCTTCTCCCATTTGCTTTGGCAAGTAAAGCTTGTTTAGGGAGTCTTTCCTGATGCATTCTGCTTACATGGCCCAACCATCTAAGCTGAGATCTTTCAATTCGGAGAAGTAACGGCTCGATGTTAAGAGATTCTTGAATCTCAGAGCTACGCACCTCGTTAAACAGTGTAACTCCTTCGATTCTTCGTAAAAACCTCATTTCGTAGGCTTACACTTGTGATCGCATTCTTTTGGTCATTACCCAAGATTCATGACCATAAGTGAGAATGGGGACAAAAACTGCTTTGAAGATTGAGAGCTTTGCCTTTTTCGACAGTTCTCGTTTCATGGCAACCGAGTAGTGCAAAGCTCGCATTACTGCACTAGCCTTGCCTATTCGGGTATCGAGTTCTTCGTCTTGCCTTCCGTCACTCGTAAATGCAACCCCAAGATACTTGAACTTCTCTACCTGCTTCAGTGTCGCTCCATTCACTTGTAATACGCACTGATCAGGGTTTCTTGAAAGATGAAGCACCTCAGTTTTGGCCGTGCTTATTTTCATTCCGGCGGTGTTGCATGCATCTGCAAAGCTATTTAATGCGCGCTGGAGGCCAGATTCTGTGGAAGAAAGCAGAACCAAATCATCAGCGAATAGCAGACGACTGATTTTGCAATTACCAATTGTGGCACACTCATCAGCTTGGCTGTATTTGTCGATCCAATTCATGTAAACAACGAAAAGGAGAGGTGACAAAACGCACCCTTGCCGGAGTCCAACGCCCACATGGAACGGCTTTGATTGCTTGCCAATTACCCAAACACAAACCTCCGGTCTGCAGTAGAATGCGTTAATGGCGCGTAACAATTGACCACCAACGCCATACTCCTGCAAAACCTTCCAAAGTTTATCCCGAGGAACTCGGTCATATGCTTTTTCAAGATCGACAAAGCATGCAAAGAGATCTTTGCCATACTCCCAAGATTTCTCAAAGATTTGCTTCAGAGTGAAGATTTGGTCCGTGGTGCTGCGACCCGGACGAAAACCGCACTGACCATCTTCCAGTTTTGATTCCACTATTTCTCGGCATTTCCTTTCAAAGCATTTGGCATATACTTTCCCTGGCAAACTAAGGAGTGATATCTCTCTGTAGTTTGTACATTGCTTGCGATCTCCTTTCTTGAATATCGGAATAATCACTCCTGTTTGCCAATCTCTGGGAGTTTTGCCAAACTTCCACGCAAATTGACACACTCGCGTTAACCCGAGAATTCCTTCTCCAGTCAGCGCTTTCAACATCTCGGGTCTGATTTCATCTGCACCAGCAGCTTTTCCAGATGTTGTCCCTTTAATTGTCGTTGCCACTTCTGCTGCAGTGAAAACTTCGTCCTCCTAATGTTGTGACTTTTGATTTTTGCAAAATTACTCGCAAATTAAGAAAAGTGATGTTCGATGAGCAAGGTAACGGGATTCTGCTTTAGCCAGCGATTCCAATTCAAACTAAATACGGTTATATCACGGACACTAAACAAATGATAACACTCTACTGTATCAAAGTTAGACAAATTTTGGTGATGTGTTTAGCTTATGAATTATACAAAATTTGAAGCCAAAAACGATCAAACTGTACTGTAGATCAGTTACTATACTTGTAGCTTTGGTCTAGCGCAGTAATGCATTAGGCCTAATCTATTACTCTTAACTTACCAACTGTTAGTGGTAACAATGAGTAACCTTATTAAACATGAAAACTTAGCTAGTGCTACTGGTACCTGTAGATCTAAGCTACCAGCACTGATCAGGGGAAGATCCAAAAATTTTTGCAGGGGAGTCAGCCATAATACTGTAATATTTTTGAAAACGTTTTTGTACAGTTTTCCTCTTTCAGTTTAATAGCATTAAGAGCAAGCAGCCACAATGCGTTATTCTAAAATAAATTATTGTACACTGGCCGTTAGTTTTGCATGGCGCGTATCCAAAAATCTGCAATGCAATGCTATTTGGAAGGTTTGGGAGCAGAAACCCCAGCCACCGGCGATCATTGCGGTTCTGGAAGCAAACCCCGCAGCCGCCCAACCCTCGAAGGCAAAGAGGTTTGGGGGCGGAGTGTGGCTATCCAGTGCTTCATTTCATTTCTTTTTGACAATTCTTAGCAGAGGTGGAGTTCTCGAGGACGTCCTAGGCCTCGAGGACGTCCTCGAGAACACATTTTGAAGTCCTTGGCCTTGGCCTCGAAGCCTCAAGCCCTCGAAAATTGCCCTGTCCTCGGCTCGAGGACAGCACTATTTTTTGAACAATTGAAATTTCGTTGGATAACGCCAGAAACCTCGCGGAAAATTTGCGAACACCTTTTTTTGTTTTCCTTACTTGAAGCATAGGCGTAGGCAAGGAGAGGTGGGCAGGGGCCCCTCCCAACTGAAATTTCACCAATGACAAAAATGTGACAAAAAAAGCCTATTGTTTCTTCAATTTCAGTTTCTTTTTAGCATTTTTCGCTGACAACAGTATAATTAATTAACGATATTGAAGACCAAAGGTGCCGGGTCCCCGGAAATCACTTTTTGCCAGACAATTTAAACGTACAAGCTGAAGAAAATAAAGATTTTTTTGTCCTAAACGCTGCTATCTCAGACCCACATCTAGCCTTTTTATCAACGTAACGCATTAATCAGGGCCGGATTTACCATAATATGGTGTGGTACCAGATAGGGGCCCGAGCTGAAATCGTAAGATTTTTTTTGGTCTTCACCTATATTTGGCAGAAAAATGATCCGAAAATAGATGGTTACGTCTACTAACCATGTTATTGCCGGGCCGGATTTACATCCTAGCGCGATGTAAATCCGGCCCGGCAATAACATGGTTAGTAGACGTAACCATCTATCGTACCATTTTTCAAAAACAATTCAGTGTTTCACCTCCAACCTCGGCGGTTTTTACGCACAAAATGCTTTAAAAAAATTAGCCATTGAAAATGCTGATTAAACGAATCATTGAACTTCAATTGAGGAGGCTTGGGCCCCCTGACGAACGTGTACTCCTATAACTAGTTACTTTCATGACAAAATAAAAATCTCTAAGGAAAATCTTCGAGTGGATTATTATTATACACTGCTAAATAGTAGCCAGAGACAAAGCACCTTACTTCCCCCTATTTGGACCAAATCACTTACAATTAAAATTTAACTCCAAAATGCTAGATGTTAAACGTGTTTTGGACTTTAATTGCAAGTAAAAGGAGGATTAAACAATTTGATTTTTTCGATTGGCTTTCAAATGTCAAAAATCTAGTGCTTTCAAATGGCTCTGAACACTTGTGAAATGTGTTCCAATGCCATTAAAATAGCTGTTTTTTTCCAAAAAATTACAAACAATCGCTCAACGACTGGACGCTTCGCCCTCAGAAGCCTACGGCGGCTGGAGGCGCCGCCCCCTTCTGTGATTCCTTAGAGTTACACGAGCTTTCTCGACACGTTTCCAAAGTTAGATATTTGCATTTTTCAACTATTAGTTTAGGCCCTCTTCCTTTGCAAAATCCTGGTTACATGCAATTGCAAACAGGCAACAACGACTTCAGATCTTCCATCCTACGATATCTTTGTTCCACAAAAAGTTCCTCTTTGAAAAAATTATGATGACGTCATTTCATGTGAGTTGTGGTTTAGGCCTCCCCCAACCAAAAATTCTGGGTACGGCAATAAATTGGAGATTGCCTGAAAAACTTTTTTGAAGAACTTTTTTTTCTTGGATTACACTTGCGCCTGTGTCCTTGGTCCGTGGCCTTGGCCTCGAGCATTGCTGTCCTTGGCCTCGAGAGGTTCTGTCCTCGGAAAGGCTGTCCTTGGCATTGGCCTCGGATTTTTTTTGTGTCCTTGGCCTTGGCCTTGAGCCTTGTGTCCTCGACTCCACCTCTGATTCTTATGTTCAGTTTTGAGTATGTGGTCTCTGCGAGCGGTTCTCGTTTTGTAGGATGCTAATAGCACGGCATGTCTCGCATACCACAAGATTTGGGGTGATTGCGAGCTTGATCTCGGTTTGATTTGTTTTTGAACAGATTTTGCAAAGTTTAATTTGTAATCTGATTTACAGCTTAAAACTGGTTTTTCAGTTAGTAGAATTCAATTAGCTTTTCCTTGGTTTGTGCTTATGATTTATTGATAAGAAACACAGCTTTTCATTCAAGCTTTTAGTTCTGAAAATATCTAAGTTAATTAGTGCCAGGGGCCCTCAGCGATTTTTTTTGTCAAATTAATTTAATTTTAGGCATAGTTTATTAAACTTAAAAACAATCAAAACATGGCATAAAAATTAGCAATAAAAAAGATGATTAAACTGGCTGCATAAATAAAATGTAAAGGTTGTGGCTTTTGATAAAATTTCAGCTTTTTTATTACAAGCAGGTAAATCATAGAATAAAAAATCATAAGTTAAACCTAATCTTTCTACATTAAAAAAGAAATAATTTTAGAGATGTTTACCCTCCATTTACATACCCACCCCCACTGAGTACTTTACTGTTAATTCTGGAAACGAAATGTGATCCTATTTTTATTTCAATAAACTTAATGTGTAATAATTTTATTTATATTTTTCCGGTTTGAGCAGGAGGTGTCTGGACCTTTCGAAACCCCAACCTGGACCCGCCACTGATGATTTAGATTACGATCATTTTGTCTTCAAATTTTACAGGTGTATTTATAATTAATTAATAGGTTAAAAAAATAGGCAGATTATAATTCTAATTGTAATCACATTTTGTTCATCAAGTTGCCTTGGCTAGGAGACAGCGAAGAAACCTTTTTCGGTTTTCAAGTCAAGCTGCCACCTAACCACCTGTCTACCACACACGGTGGAGGCTTCAAACTGTCCTTTTTTATTGCTGATCGTCAAGCAAGGAAGCTGTAAACAATGGCGTCGGCAACGGTCCTGGATTTTCACACACTCTCTCTTAAACCTCCCAAATTTCAAAAAAAAATTTATTTTTAGTATTTAATACTGACTTTATTCTTATTGTTCCCCCATGAAAATTTTTCCGCGGACGCCCTTGGCTGTGAATACCAATTTTTATAGTCTTTGGTTTGACCCTACCGGTATTTGAGCCCGAGTATACCGTTTCAGTAGCAGACGCTTTATCTCTTCGACTAGTGATCGGTAAATATAACTATATTATTTATAACCCTTGCATAACAGCAGTGATAAATTTAATTTGAATTATAATGGCTCTCAAAAGCAGAACCCTATTATCTTCCTCTTCGAACATCGCGTTTTTTGGTTTGCACGAAACTTTGCAAAATCAGCCTAAGGTAAAATCACACAAATGCGAAATGCAGGGTTGCCAATGGTACGGAGTCAAGCTGATTAATAATCAAAACGACTACAAATTTAAACATCTTAAAAAGGTTTACTTCGATGTTTGCGATCTCAAACTAGAGATACGAATTTGTTTCGACACAGTCTTTTTCCATTTTTACGGCGTTACATTTAAAAACATGAGCAATAAACTGAAAATATTTAATGCAATTTGCGCTGCGCTATCGCGACGTGTTTCGACCTTGCTCAAGGGTCTTATCAGGCGACAACAACACAATACACCACTTAAACAAAAATTCTCACATTGTGCAATTGAGTTACCTATTCGGACCAGGCAAAATTTTTTGATTAATGGCCCAGGGGGGGATCGATTTCGACACAACAAATTCAAACGTTAATAACTCCCGAACTACAAAAGATAAAAAATCCGTTTTTGCTTCTCCAGAAGCTCAATTTTCTGACAAAAAGTCCAAAATTTTTGTCATTATGTTTGCAACCTTGATCTTCGATTAATTTGAACATAAGTCAAGGACTATCAGAAGCGATCGGTTTGCTTTTCATCTGCACAATGTTAATAAGCGTTTGATTGCCATGTCGCGGCATCGCAGCTGGAGTTTTATTCAGCAACTCCGAGATAATTACGGATTAAATTAAAAGATTATTTCTATTGTGCTAAAATATCTAAAACATTAGTTTGTTGCTGGATTAATTGTAAGCTGAATATTTGTTACTCTTGTAGTTCCTTTTGCTAAACACTACAAAATATAGTATTTTTTGAACAAAAGTTTATAAAAGAACAAGCGTCAAACCACTAATTTTTCTCATTTACATTTTGTGTGTAAATGTATATAACATAGCTGTAACAAACGTCACTAAAAGTGGTTGAATTTTGATGTAATTTTTGGTAAGCTGAAGATTCGCAGTCTAATACAATATAGTAAGAGTTTTCACTTCGAAAACTTGTACTATGGGTTTCATTCTCATAATGGTATATCTGGCAATGCTAAACCTAATCAAAAGTGCAGCATAGCATTCTGTATATAACAACACTGTTATAAAATATTTTTATAACTACATTTTTATCATTATTCGTGTTGATAAGCGTCTGCTGCTGATACAGTAGATTTGGGTTCGATTACCGCTCTGGTCAAACCAAAATTTGAAAAAAGTTTGTATTTACATCCAGCTTCCCGACTAAATATTAGCAATAAAGTGGGCAGTGTGAAGCTTTCACCGCGTGTGGTAGACAGGTGGGCAACGACAGCCTTTTCTAAACAAAAAAATACGATTTTTTCGCTGTCTGTATACAACTTGGTAAATAAAAATGCAATTACTTCGAACTAACGAAAAAAAACTTTCAAAATTTGTCGCGCGGAGTGTAGTAAATGTTGATTTTTTCAAACTCTTTTTTGTACGATTTTTCACGGACTTTTGAGTTATAAGAAAAAAAAAAGAAATTGGTCTAACTTGGTAGTCGGATTCTTGGTTAATTTTTAGAATAATAGTTTGGATAATTTGGAGTACTGTAATAGGTTTTGGGGTCCGAATAATTTTTTTTTTATTGCTTACGTTGTGAAAGATTACGTTGTCTAATATTGGAGAGTAATTTTTTCTCAAAAATTCAAAAATTCTGCAGTTTTTATGAAGTTTTTATAAGAAAACCTAAATTAATTTGATCATTGCTCGTCATAAGATTTTGCAAAATCTTATATAGTACCCAAATGGCTTACCTTCTAGTGTATTATCACAAATGATTTCAGAACTAAAAAGCAGAAATTACGATTGTTTCCAACATTGTAATTACAATTAATGGTTGTATTGATCGAAATACCATTCATTCTTTTTATCACTATTCGTATCATTCAACAAAGAATGTCTAATTCTCAAACGTAACGATTTTGTCTTGATAATCTTTCAAATTTTATTTCAGAGGTGGCTTATAACAAATTGTTGCAAACTTTGGTTGTTCCTGGAATTAGTGCTGAATAAGTTTAGAAAAAACATTAAAAAAAATAGTATAATCCCAAGGCTAGAAATTTATTTGCCAGTTCTCATCTTTGATCAAAATCTTCAAAGTTATTCTACTCCTATTGTCCTCACCACTAGCGTACACAGAATTTTCAAAGGGAGGGTGCCAGGAAATTTGAGAATAATGAAGACCAAAAGAAAAATGTCTCCACTCAGAATCAGTCCGTTTTCCTGCCCAAAACTAGGTGAAGATAGAAAAAAAAAAGGTTATTAGTCAGATTTTGTCCGTTTTTGTGCTCAAACGTTCTGCTCAAATTACAAATAGGGGGGCATGCCGCAATTTTGCATACTATTCTATGCTAATTATACTATACTGACGATTTAAAGGGGTTGGCCATGGCACCATGTCCCCACTAAATACGCCCCTGGTCCTCACATCCAGAACCAACAATATTGTTTGTATGCGATAAAGCCGTTAGACAGTTGCAGCAAATTAGAAACATTAAAAAATTTGCAAACGACATCAGTGAATTTATTATGTAGATATCTTATTTATGATCACAAAAAATCAGTATAAATTCATTTACTAAATGGTCAGCTAATCAGATTGTTACATGCAAAGTCTGCTAGTAGAGAATTTACTTTCCGTTTTTATATTTTGTATCTACAAACATATTTTTTGTTGGTTGTGAATGTACACACATAAAACCGAAAATTGAGAAGTAACGAAACAACATAAATTTTTCAAATTCAGCATGCAACGGTTGCCACCTATCATTATAGACCACAAATGAAAAATCAATGTGAAACTCAGTAATATCTGCAACAGTATGCCATGCTGTAGGCCTGTAGTAGCATCTAATACGAAAATAAATGCGGTAGCTAGTAGAATATACCACATGAAATAGCACATTTTACAACGTACATTGTACATACTCAATAATTATTGTTTAGTTTGATGGGAATTTTTTAAAAAATTGGTACCATTTTACACTACTTATTGGGTATTGCTTTGAAAAGCATTTTTTACGCAAAGATTTTGGTAATAATAACCTGGAATAACAAAAAAGGGAAAAATTGAAAATAATCATTCCGAAACAAGTATTATCAAAAACTCTCTACTTCTTGCAGTGTTATTGAATATCGCAAAAGCATACTCGTATGAAATGTTGCAATTTGGTGAAAACAAAGCGTATGCGCACAATGAAGTTATCAGTGTGCTGCTACGTCACGCGCAAAGACACTCGGGCAAATTTTTGTTTTGGATGTTATCACTTGAACTTCATGAAAAAACTCCATGCAGTCAAAATTATGCGTATGTTTTTGTGAAAAATGAAATGAACATCTTTCTACTGATACTGCCAATTACCAGAAACTAAAAATTTATTTAAAATTTGCGTCATTTTTCTTTTTTTTTTGTCACCAAAAACAAATTTCCAACATAAAGACAACCGAAATTCATGCTACATGCCACACACTTGATAACTTATGAACACTTTTGACTACTGTACTACTCGTACATCAGCAACGTGAAAAAAAATACAGGCAAAAAACAAAAGGATTTGCGCTTATGTTGGCCTCTAATTCTTTTATCAATAAATACGTTTATTTTGCTAAATCGCAATTCTGATGTATTAGCGAAATGCTAAAAATAAAGCTGAGTTTGAAATTTGGTAAAACTATACAAAATTATCACAGAAATTCAGCTGTGAGCTTTACAAATCATAATGAAAATTATAATGCCTCAGGCAAACTAGTAAATGAAAATCTATTGTCACAGCTCTTTTAGAGCATCGATAGAAACAAAAGCCGTTCAAGTGGTCACTGGATTTACGTTCGAAAAAGCGTAAAATTATTAATTACGACAGAACAATTGGGACTAACAGGATTAAATTAATTTTTCAAAAATTTTGCCAGAAACGCAGGGTCGACCTTGAGAAACGTTTAATAACTCCGAATCTAGTTGTCATACGACAATGGTTTTACACATGAAAGTTGAAGCAGTAAATTTTAGGAAAAGTCAAGATTAATTTGATTATTGTGGCTTGACTGCTTCATAACAAAATTTCAAAATAAGTGAAGGGGGGAGCTAATCGATCCCCCCTTGGGCCGAATAGGGTTAAAACTTAGGTAGAAAGTTATTACTGTATACGCATCTGTTCAGTGTATGTACAATTCCGTGACCACAAATACTTATGACAGTAAACGGAAAAGTACATTTTGTATTTTTACGAAAAAAGAGAATTGAGGGAAAAGGTTAGGATCACCTTTTCATTAGCTCAAAATGGTTCTCATTTGTTCAATAAAACCGATTTCGAGCTGTATCTCATTTAATCTTAACCCATTTATGCCTAGCGTCCTATATGTAGGACACCTACTTAAACTGATATTGCGCTTCGCACATCCCATTTATGGAAAATTGATAAAAGTCTATTTTTAGCTGAAAAGTTTCGCAATTATAAAGGCATATAAAAAATAACGCTTTTTTATTACAGAGTATTTAAAAATCTAACATGATATCGGACTTCATGTAAAATGCTTCAAAGAATATCACATTCGGTAAAGACTGTAGGCTATTTTAGTCATGCTGTTGCTTAGGATTTTGTCGTTTAGTGCAGTCAAAACTTCAATAAAACAAAATATTACAAGCTTGTGTTGTAATTCTATGCTATCAGCATACTTATTACCTTGAAAGAAACGACTAATGGAAATGCCGCAATTGTGTATCATCGCAGTCAAGCGCTTTGTGCGCACGCGCAATTTATGAATTTTTGATAACGGATTTGCCTAGCGTCCTATATGTAGGACGGCATTTATCTCAAAAAGTAGACACCCAATTTCAAAAAAATAAATTTTAATGAGATATTTAGGTCTAAATTATGCCGCATATAAGTTTTAAGATCAAATCTAAAAGTCTTTCTACTTTCGGCACAAATGGGTTAAAGTCTTGAAAACTACTCAAATATAAATAAACTACAGTCATTACCAAAAGTTTAGAGTCATCCCAGCAAAAAACACATTTTTGCTTATTTTTCTCGAATGCGTTCTTAATTCACACTTCTTGCTTTTGTCAGATGTTTTTTTTTTTGCTCACTGTTGTATGGCTCTTAGTTTGGCCCCAAAAAGTAGGCTAACTAATCTACCTCTTGTTTTAAGGTGATTTAAAGAAGAGGTTAGATAATTTATAGGTATTATTCTGCGAGATAATATGGAGAAAAAAGCTTCCTTAAACATTGCTTATCAGTCCAAAATTGTTACCTTACGAGGTGAAGGATATTTGCAGAAAAAGATCAGTGAAAAGTGCTGTGTTAGCCTCAAAGCCGTGCAGACAGCAGTCAAAACTTTTAAACTGAATGGCAGTTTTACTGACAGGAAAAGATCTGGACCCCCAAAAAAACTATCCCTAGAGATGACAACCGGATGAAAAAGATAGTTAGCTGGTCTCCATGCAGCTCCATAAAGAACGTGCAGAGCTAATTAGCTGCAAAGGGTTGCCAGGTCAGAGATATGACAGTATCATGACGCCTGCAGTGTGATTTTTGCCTAACATCCCGCAAGCCTTCAAGAAAACCTTCGCTAACCAGGTCAATGAAAGATACGAGGTTGAAATTTGCTAAAAATCATCGACATTGGACAACTAAGGACTGGTTCAAAGTGCATTTCAGTCACGAATCAAACATTCAGCAGTTTGTGGTTTGCAAATACAATATTCTTAGACCCATTGGTAAACGTTTTGACCCCAAATACACAATCGCAATCTTGAAGCACCCCCCCCCCAGCCAAATGATTTGAGGGGCCATGTCATGCAAAGGCATAGTGGGAATGTATTTTTTGACCCCTGAAACCACAATGAATGGAAAAAATTACCTTGATTTGATACAAGACTAGTTAAAACTGCATCTGAATACTCACGAAAGCAAGATTTTTGTGTACGATGGTGCCCTTTGCCAAAAAGCAAAAGTGGTGACGTCATATCTTAAAAAGGAAAAAGTGGAAGTCCTCCCATGGCCTTGAAACAGCCCTGACCTCAACCCTACGGAAAATTTATGTAAGATTTTAAAAGATAAAATTGCTGAAAAGCAACCTACATCAACAAAACATCTCTGTGAAATGATTAAGTTGGTTTGGATGATGGAGATAACCCAAGCCTACTGCCAAGCCTTGGTTCATAGCATGCCTTCCCGAATAGAGGCAGTTATCAAAAACAGGGGAGGACACACCAAATATTGAAAAGCTATTGGTTTATTGTGTTTTATTATGTTTACCTTTAAGTGTTCTGATTGTTTTGCAAATGTATATTTTTATTTTGCCAATTTAAAACCAAATATTTTAAGAATTTCCAAAATTAAAAAAAGCAGGGTGGCTCTAAACTTTTGGTAATGACTGTAACTATAGAAGTAATTACAGCAAATGATTCTAAATTAGTAAGGTACAAATGAGAGACCTGGCCCCACTCAATTGACCACTTCAAAGTGACTGCTTGGAACTTGTTCGAGAATAATATTATGAACAACGACAAATCCCAGAAACCGTAACGTTTTTCTTTCTTTAGAAAAAGACTCACAGTAAATTAATCGCTCGAAAACAAGCCTTTAAAAACTACAATTAGATATGCATTTTATATGTTATTCTATCAGTTGCAAGAATAGATTTTAGTACTGTAAACCTTTGTTGCAACTAACAGATTATACTGTAAAGTTATACAAACAGCTACAGCAGTAAATCATTGTAAGTAATGCATTATACCTTAAGTTTTTCCATAGTGTTCTCACCTCTGTTGACGCAGTGGTCCGCATAATCACTGCAGCAATCATCGTTGCTAACACATTGTTGGTCACATTTACAATCGTTACCGTTGGATTGCTGAGAACAGGTATTGTTTAAGCCTGGACAACATGTTGTCGCTATGTTTGAGTACCCACCATATCCACATTAAGGATTCAAAAAAACAACAACAACAAAATATAAAGTAAATTCGAGGCTAATATAACTTAGCTCATTCTTTTTGTATTAGAAAAAGTTATATTGTTTTTTTAATAGTACACTTCTGTAAACAAAATTGATCTGAAAACACAGCTTAACATTTACTGCAGGGCTATAATAGTCTTTGTAAAACGTTTTAAACAGAAGGAAAGAAGAAAAAGAATATATTGCCATTAGCTCAAACAAGATAAAATAACACCTGAGCATCAGAACCGTTTTGAAACAAATTTGTTTATAAAAAATTCCTCAAAATATAAATTTTGAACTTTGCGTCTGAGCTTTTAAATTTTACAAAGACAGTCAGATTTGTATCATTTGTTTTTTATTAAAAGCGATGCTATCTCGATAGTTTGGGGATCTACTGCATACAGTAGTAGATGTTAAAACGAGTTGCTTTGTTTAAGATTGCTTTCACAATCGTTGAGTTTATACTGTACTTTAAAATATTATTTTGAATATTGGAATCACTTTATGCAGCAATGCTTCATTAACCCATTAATTCCCAAACTATCAAAACATTCAAAATTTACACAACCATTTGGCAATGAAACATACTGTATCCTTTTAGAAAAAACAATTTTTTATTTTCTTTGTTGGTTTTTGTATAAAAGCATGTTCCCATTTGGGAACATTGGCACGACAAAGGTATGTAATTTTTTTTTTTTTTTTTTCGCTACAAAACATATGCAGAACGGTAAGCAGTGGCACTTGTTTAACCATATGCTAAACAAAGGCGTAGCCAGAAGGGGTATCACGGGCAGGCCCTATAGCTCTCCTTTAGTCTTTGGCAGAGGAATTTTTGACCTGAAACTATCACTTGTTTCAAACTCAACAGCTTCTAAGTACCAATCATGTTGCTTGATCTTTTTAATCCAAAAATATTGTTAAGTGCAAAATTAAGTGCAGGGATTTCCAACGACATTACTATAAGCAAATTACAACAAAGAACAGAACAAACAACAACAAACGGACTAAACCCAAAGTTGAATCCAATAACAAAAGTTCATTCATCTAAATTACAAAATGTTGTGAAAAGCTCTTTGCAGTACTCATTATTTGTGAAATTCATCTGCGCAGTGAGAGTAAAGCAGAACATCGCAAAGTTTACACATGCTACGTGTGTTTTTTTGCAATGCTTACATCGACCTTGTTTACCAGATGGAGCACAAACGTGGAACGTGCCCGCTAGCCTTACCCTGTCAACAGGAATTCTACTTGGTCCTGGTAGAAGTAGTTTATCATGAAGTTTAGCCATCAGCGTCCGCACAACATCTCTTCTCAATTGCAAAAAGGGCATAGCTCCACCAATTTCCTTTTGCAATCGCCAAGCTTCAACCACTGACATGTTTAGGAAATTAGAAAAAAAGGCACCATTACCACTTCTTACTTCGTAGACGTTGCCGATGATCACTAAGAAACCGATCAAGGAGATCGACTCCCCCCATGTATTTATTGTAGTTTGTAACCATCTGTGGTTGTAGAATCTGAACAGCACATTTTTTTGATGCATTCCATCTTCGAACCATGCTTGAAGCCTCCGCCTGTGTGTAATTGCTTACGACACACACTGGTTTGTTGTCTTTCCATTGGCATAGAGCAATCATACCATCACTAAAAGCTTCGAATGTTCTACGCTCCTGTTTTTCATAGCTGCAGGAGTAGTAAAAGGGTAATTTTGTGTCCTATTTTGTCGAAACGTTCCTGTGCATTTCAATTGCCCATCGCAAGATTTCGGCAAAGAATAGTAGAGCTAAAAAAATTGTCAAAATAAACTGCGTGACTGCGTTTGTTTTCAAGCACGTCAGTGAGAGTGTTCACAACTCATACTTCTAGTGGCTGGTCTGATGAGCCATCTTTGCCTGTATAAACTTAAAAAGACGACGGGTATCCTTGAGAATACACTAAAAACAAACTTTCATTTCAAATTTTATGCGTTTGTTTTGCATAAACATTTTTGTGGAAAAATGTCCATAGGTGCGGCACCATTTGTTCATCAATTGACAACTTTTGAGAAAGCAATCCAAACAGTGTAAAGTTTCTGTTCAGCAAATTCAAATACCTTCTGATTTTTGGTAAGTCATCGTCTTCAACCAAATTGTTGTTATCAGCAAGATGGGAATATTTTTTTATTTCTTGGAACCTTTTGCGGGACGTTTTTTGTGTCCTTAGCCATTGCTTTTTGTGTTTGTTTTGTTCAGTCCTCGGGAGAATTTTTTTTTGTGTCCTGTCCTCAAGAAGTCGGTCAATTTCCTAGGCGTCGAATGTTTTTGTGAGTCCTTGGCATCGAAGGTTGTGTCCTCGACTCCATCTCTGCCTAATATTATAAAACTTATTTTGATGGTGTTTGAAAATAAAGTTTATCTGGTTTACACAGAAGATATTTTACTAATTTTACATTGCGCAATGTTTTATTATGAAATTTATTATGAAAAAGGATTATGAACCCAGTGGGCACAAAATTAGTCAAATAGACGTTTAAGCGTGGTCTAGATTAATGCAGCAGACGTAATTTAGATGATTTAATTTTTGTCTAAATGTTATCTATTTTGCAAAAATGCATGTAGTTGAAAAGACGTAGAAAATACGTTAAGTCATAGACCTTGACACGTTGATAATTTTGCGTATTTTTGACGTCCTTGTGAAGACGTCTATTCAACTTTGCACGTTATGTAAAATAGACAACATTTAGACCAATTTTTGTTTTAGACGTCTTTTAGTCGTTTAGTGGCAACTGGGAAAATAACTCACTAAACTGTACAGCTGAGACTTCATAATATAGCTAGTATATACTGCGGCATGTTCTTACTGCGACAGCATGAACTTTTAGTCAAATAAATAGATCAGGCGAAATGAAAATCATTTTACTGTTTGCGAAGAATTTCACACCTTTCAACATTTATAGTTTGTAAAGCTTTTAAAATTTGAAATTTTACAAAAATGATTACAAACTGTCATTTAAGCTGTTTCAGATGATTGCGAACACAAACAATTTATCTTTATTAATTATACGTTATGGAACCGATTATACTTTACCGCAAACAAAACAAAACATTTTCATTAAAGAAATGCCCTCGTAGCTTACTCACGTGTACCCAGTGTTCCCATACGGGAACATCATAGAAAAAACAAATACATCTCCCCCTTAAAATTTTTAATGAAAGTGAAACTACAGGTCCAGCAACACAAAAGTGTAAGCTTTGAAACTAAATCTAATGTACGTTTTCAATACATTTCGTTTTTTAGAAATAAGGCAAAACGGAATTCACCCCAAAAAATTCATATTTTTGCCAAATTTGAGCATTGTTACAGGTTCCTATGAACAATTCGGAAAATTTTGAAAATGTTAAAGTTACAGTTTCGACTGTACTTTTTTGCCACATATCACAAAACATTAAAAAATAATAATTTTTGACATGGAATGTCTTCATCAAAATATTGTTACCAAGCGGGATCATTGAGAATTAATGGGTTAAATCCCAATACTCTTGAATTTGATCATTTTCACAAAAGTTTTAAAATTACAACCAATCATTAATGATCTGATTTTACTTTGAAGAGAGCAGTTTCTTAGTGAAAATAATGCTGCTTTAGTTTCATAAAGAAATACTTTAATTAATAAATTTAATATGCTTCGGTTGCAGCAGCAAAGATTTATCTGACTTTTAAGGTTCGTTTACACTGGACGCGAAGCAACGCGAAGCGAAGGTTGGCGATCTTCGCCAACCTTTGCGAGTGGTCGATGACGTCACTCGCGAAGGTTGCCAACCTTCGCAAGTGGTTGCTAATCTTCGCGACTGGTCGCTTCATAGGCTAATTTGAATAACTTACTTTAAAAATGTATTCAATCAGCAGAAAGCGTTGAGTACTTTATTATTGAAGCGCTATTATAGTAATCACAGGTTCTGTTTCGTCATAGCGCAATCGAATTAAAACGAAGATTGAGTTTGTATTATATGTTATCACGCAATGACCCTAAAGAAGAGTCTAGACTTATATCCTAGGTAACAAAACAATCTAGAGAAAAAAGTTTGTAAAGTATAAGGGAAAAACAAAGTACAATAGATCGAATTCGGAAGTGAAAAGACTACTCATTTTTTCTAAAACGTAGTAGTACTTAGCCTATTTAGTATTTACTAGCTATCAATGCTTTGTTTAGATCCTTCCACTGAAAACTTGCCATAATCTGTTTTGACGATGACATTTCTGGGTTTTAATGCAGAAACGCAAAAAGCTGGAAACAGATGTCAAAAGTTCTCTTTAGGTGTTTACTCAGTTAACAAATCCTTAAACGCTTTCATAATCCATGTCTCATAATGGTTGTGGTAGATCTGCGGGTATCTTGTAGAGTGTAGACCAATAGGCTAGTCTACAGGTACATTTAAAGCGTAAATTATCTTGACTATGTTGTTTTTTAGATGTTATTTTTCTTTTTCAGACAAGCATGTTATGATACCTGTAGTAAGCTTAAACAGTTGTTTGTGTTTGCTATTTAGTGCTGTTTATGAAGACTCTCAATGTTAATGCTATGAGTGAATCTGAAAGCTCAATTTGTCATCAGTTATTGGATTTTTTGCTTATTGTGCAATGGATTGCTGTGTTGATTTGCTGGAGAAAGCAAAAAACACTGCAGTTTTTGCATGGTTTGACACTATCATCAAAGGACAAGAATTTAGCCCAGTAATACTAGCAGTTGCTTTGAGGAAAAGTCAGCCTCTAACACAATGTTTGATTTTTTATTCACTTGCGGAGCGTTTATCGATGCTTAATGCGAAGTTAAATGCTTTCGAAAGCATTTTGTTGGTTTGCATTTTTTTGCGGTACCAGTACGTTGCGACGGTCGCGTTTACCGCAAAGAGCTTCACTCCAAACCGCACAGTTTGTAAGATACAGACAAATTTATAGCTGCAAGGTCAAGCCCCCTCTTCTTAGCAAGTTTTTGGTTATGCCCCTGATAAAAAAAACATGTAGCTTTTTTTATGTGAAAATTGTCACTCAAGCATCCGCATAAAAGTGTTGTTAGTTCTCACATTTTCATGTAACTGACGCTTCCTTCCCCAGTCCAATTATTTTTTTAATGCTGTATCAAGTTTTTTGTTTAGAGGTGACTAATGAGAATGGAACAAAACTAATGGACTTGCTTGGCAGCTACTTCTCTACCAATTACAGTAACTTCAGCAAAAAACAAAACTCACTTTCTACTGGTTAGATATATATTCGCTTTCTAGTTCTATCTGATTACACTGACTGTAATTGTAATGATTGAACTTAAGACTTAAAATTGTTTACTTTGTCACTTTATTTACCATGTAAAACAGTTAAAATTTTAAGAGACAGTAAAAATGTTCTGAAATTCACAAACAACTAAATTCAGATATTACACAGAGACACAATAAATGAATATTTAGCACACTTGATACTTCTATTTTCATCACATACAACTGGAGTGAAAAATCACTACCAGACTACAACATTCATAATTATAAAACTTGGGAAAGTCCAAAACCATTGCTTTAAATTCAACTTGATCACTGTCACAAATCTTGAGAAACAAGAAGACTTTTAAGAGGACATTCTGGGGAAAAAATTCCATGTTTGTGGCAATTCAAAGAAGTGATTAGGCTACTAATTAGGCCAATCCAAAAGTTCATAGAATTTTCTGATTTTTTGTATCTATCTAGCTCTGGTATGTAGCTTGAAACCAATTCTAAATACAGTTTTATTCACCAAGTTGGCTTGGCCAAGTAAATAGCGAATAAACTTTTGCGAATTTTGCAGTGTTCAAGCAATTATTCAATT
Source organism: Trididemnum nubilum (assembly GCA_963965965.1). NCBI lineage: Eukaryota > Metazoa > Chordata > Ascidiacea > Aplousobranchia > Didemnidae > Trididemnum > Trididemnum nubilum. The sequence continues at coordinate 32,937,104 of OZ014477.1, read as the reverse complement.
GTGGTTAAAACAACAAGCTAGCAAACAATTGGGTAAAAACAGTATCAACACATTCAAAACTACCCTGTTAGTGGGTTATTTTACATTCTGAAAAAAAAAACAAAAACACCAAGTTAGTTTAAGACAAAAAAGCAAAAGCTGCTCAGCCAAAAGAACCACTGGACTGATACAACAGCTTCTGCTATGCTGCACGGAATAAAAAGTTTTGTTTTAAAAGCTAGATGCCGTGAGGCTAAGCCGACTGCGTTGGTGAATTCATTATAATGAAGCTCTGAGATCAAGCATAGCTATGAAAAATCGCTCTAGGATTTACATCCTTAGCCGTCTAGATCTAAATTACGGTAACTTGGCTAGCCTAGGACTATCTCGAATCTAACTTTGCCAACAGCCAACTCTTTGGACTGATAAATAGGCGCTAAACCATACAAATATACTATTTGCATTATTTTCTAGCAAACTACGATCGTAAAAATTCGATCAGTGATTTTGTAAGTCATCTTACTACAGCCTGCAAGCAAGCGATGTTGCACAACTGCTCGCGAAGGTTACGAGCGGTTGCAACCTTTCGCGAGCTGTCGATGACGTCAAATTTTGGTTGCTTAGTGTTGCTTCGTGTTGCTTCGCGTTGCTTCGCGTTGCTTCGCGTTGCTTCGCGTCCAGTCTTAACGCACCTTAAAACAAGTTTCTCTAAACATTTTCTTAATTTTTTTAGCTTTTCTAATTGGAACGAATTTGGAAAATCAAAATAGAAAAACTCGTAAAAAGCAATTTCAACCAAAATTTGCAAATTTATTTGGTATCAAATATCCAGATTTTTGCAACGCTTTCAATGCTGATTTAACATAAAAATTATTTTGTATCAAAAAAACGCAAAATAAGAAGCTGATTATAATCACCTTAGCTTAATACAGGAAGATGTTTTGCTAATGCTTTTGTAGCTGCATCTCTATCTTTTGCAACTACTAAGCTTATATATAAAATTGAAGCGGAAATACGTATGATCTGGCAAGGTAAACTACTTTACCAGCCCGGAGCTTACTACTTTTTATGCAAGATAAAAGACTTTAAGGTATTATTCAATAAATTTCTTGATTTTTACAAACGTTTTCCATTTGAGTTAGAATCACATTTCTTTTACCTCAGAACGTGTTTCTGCAACAGCAGAAATCAAGTTTGGTAATTGTTGCTGAACCCAAATCAACAGTGTTAAGTGAAAATTTTCAAGAATTTCGAATCAAAAATGGATTATTTAATAAGAACAAAATGCACTGAAAAATTAATGATAAGCTATGGTCATTATCCTAAGACTTAGAGGCACAATCAAATCTTTGATTAACAGCCTAAGATCTACTCTTTCGGAATCGACATTTGTCTTTTTTTCCTCGTCAGTACAGGTATAGGACTACAGGTATCAGAGTTGTAAGTCGAGCCGGGCTTTTCGGGTCGGGTTCGGGCCGGGTTTGGGCCTAAAGTTGACAAAAACTTGGGGCTTAATTCGGGGCTGAGATGTGCTTTTTCTATTAGGTGTAGAAAAATATAATCAAAGTACTAGTACACCGTTACTATTATTATGTATAGCAATTAATGAATAAATACCAGTTATGCTCATTTTGCATAAATCTTAACCACCCATCAATTTTAACCTTAGCTACATTTTATTGAATTCCAAGAGAATTCCATAGTTATTCATTTTGTTGTTAAAATCTCTGATATTTCCCCGTCTGAAAAAGCAAAAAGTATTTTCCCTGAGTGCTATGAACTAGGGTTTCCAATTTCCCGGATCTTTTGTGGTACCGGGAAAACGGGAAAAATTTAACTCAAAACCGGGATCACGGGAAATCCCGGGATCATTACGTATTATAATTTCGATATTTTTGTATGTTTTCAACTACTTCTGTAACTCTAAGTACAATCAGCAAAGCAAAAATGCAAGAAATCATTTATTTTTCGTGTAATAACTGCGAAGAAAAGTCAGGGCATTAAGGGATTTGTCACTCAGACAAGAACGCAGTTTAGTAACAAACAATCCTGCGGCAGAAAAAGCACGTTCTGCTTCAACCGAAGTCGGTGGAATGCTAAATAAAGCATTGAAAAGAAGCTCTAATTGAGTCGGCATTTTTCTGGTTCCTTCAAACAAATTCATTTCTTGCTTGATGACTTCTTGAAGTTGATATTCATCATCACTTTGTGTGTCCGACTGGTTGTCCGCAAAATCCATGGAATGCTCAATGTGTGCCTGTAGTCGTTCAAAGAGGCTAACTTGTCGGCTGTTCGCTGCCACTTCTTCGTTTGCATCTTGTTGAGTCTGTTGACTATCAGCTTTGTCATCAGTGGTGTTGTGTCGTCACAGTGCCCAATAATATGCTATTCACAAGTTTTGGGCAAAACCAACCTAACGCTTGCGAAGACCGAACAAAAATCTTTTGCAATTTGCTTTGTGTGACTGTACTAAAAATACCGGAAATTTTTGTCAAAAAACCCGGGAAACGGGAGGCTAAAAAATTCATTAAATCCCGGGAATTCCCGGAACCGGGATCCCATTTTCAAACCCTACTATGAACCCTGCTGTACTAGGCCTATAATACATGCATCATTCATACAAGAATGTTAGTTACCCTAGCTACCGATGGGATACTATTTCAAGCTGTTCAGTGCTGGACTACCGGAACGACTGGTGTCGAATAGGTTACCGACTATGAACTTAGAATTTCTCTTTCCAAAGCCACTACCAGTATCAGAGTATAGACTATAGCTTAAGCATATCTCTGGGTTGCTCTACCAGGACTAGCCCACAGAATCGGCTATCGAATAGGCCAAGTCTACAGCTTGGTTCACTATATGCTGGTAAGCCCAATAATACATCAGGCTTAAATTGTTAAGTAAATAAGCTATCATAATAGGCCCTAGTACCGATAGGCCTACCGTAAGTTTTTGGCTGACTGGCAATGGCAAGCTAGTAGGCCTAGAGTATTTTTGCTGCAAAAAACTTACAGTGCATCCATCATTTGTCTAAAACTGCATCTACGGTGCTTAGCTGCTTAGGTGTTAGGTCGGTATTTGCACGGCAGCATTGTAGCACGAGTTCCATTTTTAGATCCAGACCGTAGCTACGCCCTACCAGTAGCGTTATCGTGCTCCGACCTACTTGGGCATTATTTGAGACCAGTGTTGCCACTCAAGAATCAAGAAATTTGTAATTCCCAAGATTTGAAGTTTTTGCAAGATTCCAAGATTTTCCGAATCCCAAAATTTGAAGCAAATTTTTGGCTAATACGTGAACGTGATAGATTATGTGAAAATCTTCGGTATGGATTGAGGTAGCACACTTTTTCAAGCTGAAAGCAAACAAACTAACCAAAAAACAAAAAAAAAATAAACAAATGAAAAAAAACGACCAAAGAAACATGGAGCAAAAAAATTCTTTTTAAAACACTATGCGAGAGTATACCTGTAGTATGGCATAAACTGTGGTAGGCTTATTCTAGTGCAGTAGGCATAGTATAGCATATTAGGCGTAGTATGTCACAGTAGGCATAGTAGAACATAGTTCGGCATGGGTCATTCTATTATAATACAACCACACAGTGTAACCCACCCTCTCAGATTTTTTTCAATTTTAGATATGTTGTAGTGATGAATGAGAGATAAAGAATAACGTTGGTCCCATCAAAATCCATCGAGCGGTTTTCGAGATATCATCAGTGAACTTTTCGCCACTAATGGCGCTGTTTTTGCTCCCCGAAAACAAAAACGCCCATAAAATACTCATTTTTTGACATATTTGTAAAAGAAAACTATGTATTCTGACAGATTTGGGGGTGAGGATTTCAATTATTAAGTCAAATTTTCAAAAAAAGCATTAGAAACCAGTCAAAAATGGGCATACAAATTTCGGGGGTGATCAACTTTAACGCCCCATAACTAAAATCTGCAGAAACAAATTTTCTTCCAACCAATGCCAAAATGTTAAGAAAGACTTCCTACTTCATATGTGTTAGTATGCTAAATGTGTTTTTTTGCAAACTTTTGTAATTAACTCAGACTTTTCGCTCAAATTTTGCCTTTTGCTAAATGACAAAAATGTAGATTGCATTTATGTAGCACATGTGCTTATGATATCACAGCTAACATTTAGTTAAAAGTTGTTGTAAGTTTGATGAGAAACTCTACTACCATTTTTGCTATTAGTTTATCAGCACTGATAAGCACTTCAATGTCAAAAAATTCCACCTTAAAGAATCTTTTCAAAGACCTAAATATAACTAAGTACTGATATTATACATTGCAGTGCTTTGCTGCTGATAGTAGAGAAAAAATTATCCACATATCACTCAGTATAATGGGAAGTTTATGAATGGGATCAAAACTGCCAAAATTATGTTACTTGTGAATTATCAGCATAATGAAATGAAATGTTGCAATGGAATAGCGAACAATCATGATTGTTATGAATTAACGAAAAACACATTATACAATATCAAGAGCACACCACAATACAGTCATAAATGAATGAACTGCAAAGCACTTAATTGTGTAATAAGACAGAAGAACAATTTTTGTATGGACACTAATTAATAAACAACTGAGGCCCAAGCTCAATGAGTTTGACACAATTCTGCAAGCAATGCTTCAACAAACAGAAACGATATAGTCCACTGTATTCCAAGGCTATTCAATTTGTCAAAACAAAGACGATTCCTACTCACAAAAGCAGTGATGATGTTGATGTAGTCATGCTGTTGATGCTTAATTAAATTACGCTACATTACGTACCATGTTTGTTGCTTAGATTTTACCAAATCACTCCAATTTTTCTGATAAATACTGAACGCCGAACATATGCTCAATGATGACAACTGAACCAATTTGCAAACTGAAAATTTTGCTTGGCACCAGACATGAAAATGTTGTATTGCAGATTCTACTAAAGTCCCAAAAGTAAGCCAGTCAGCTAAAGCTGTATTTGCGATAAAAAGTCAAACTCTTCATCAGTAATTCGACAAACACGCCCAGTTCTGCTAATATTTCGAGTCGAAATTTTTGATAAAATGTCAACTTTTGGTACATGCAAAATGTCATCATGTTTTGGCCAGTAAAAAGTCTGTTGTGGCCCATTGGGGTGCATGAATTTAATCAGCAGCTCTTCCTCTTGTGTTACATCTTCCAAAATTATTCCAACCCACCACAAATTGTCGTATTTTGCAGCAACATAATCCCCAATGTTAAAGTTCAAAGGTGGTTGTTGTTGACTCTCAAAAAATTTGTAGCATCCTGCATAATGTTGATCTTCTGCTGTTATCTTAAATCTGATGCTACCAACCCTTTCTGGAGAAAAAATGTGATAACTTCTGGTCCCTGGAATAGTGTGACCTTGTGCATATCTTTCTTTTAAATCATTACGAACTCCAACAAGATTTTCCTTGGGTAAAAAATGGAAATTAATTGAGGGAATCGACAATGTGCAAAAACAATAAGCATCTTTTGCTGTTAGAATTTGGTTCTGATAGGGCTGAGCTAAGCTTCTATGGACAAGTTTTCGTTTTATTGCACCACCAATTCCATCACAAGCAGATTTGCCATGGCTAGTGGCGAAAAAATTCCAGTTTGCCGAAAGCCCAAAATCGGTTAAATGATATGTGAGATTAAGTAAATTTTTGAAATTCTTGTACTGTCCAGCACACCCATCAGAGAAGTACTCAACAGCCTGAATAAATGGATAATTTGTTTTTAAATAGCAAGCCAATTGTTTCTGCATAGCAAAAACGAAACTGGTATCATGATTAAGATCATCAGAAAAGAAAGCTAAACTCTGTTGAATGTAAGGTGACGATTGATCTGGACTTGGTAAATACAACACCAAAGGATGGATTGTGCATTGGGGTTTGTTGAAATGAAAACTTTGAATTTCATCTTGTACAGTCATAGTGTAATTTTCAGAAAAATCAGCCAGAACTACGCATACATTTTGCATTTGATTGAGGTCATTTTTGAGTTGTTTTAAATATCGTGCTTGGCATTTGCAAATGTAGGAATGAATTGTTAATTTATCAATCAGGTTCGTCAAAAATTCAAAAAAATCGTAAGCTTCCATTTCTATATGTTCAAGGTCACTTCTGTCAGTGGATCTCCACTGTTGAAAAATAATTTTATCGTCTGGTTCCAAATCTGTGAAAGAATTTTGTAGAAATTTTAAAAGAGCTTCTTTGCCAGGACAAGAATCACATCTGTGAATCATGCAGATACGGTTTTCTGTATTGCAGACTATCAATTTCATCAAGTTCTTGTATTCAAGATCAACAGCAAGAGCAGCTAAAATGGAATTTTGATGTTTTTGGCACACACACACATTGTGTGACCCTGATGAACCAATAAGTTTGCACCATTTTGGCCGAACTGAACAAAATTTTGCAAAAGATAATTTTGTAGCTGGATGATCGACTTTGAATGCTTCATATAATTCAGACAACGTTCCTAATAAGAGTCTTTTTTGCATGTGTTGCTTTTTACCCTCAATTCGTACACTGACATAATCCTTTCTACCCGGTAATTGCCTTGAATATTCATCATCAGTGAAAAAATTTGTGACCACTTGCAAATCTTCATCACTAATTCCTTGTCGCTTAGCTCGTTTCGGCATTGACAAAATGCCTTCTTCTTTTTTTAAACTGATTGCTTTTTTAACTGCATGCTTTGTTGCGTGAAAAAACGTAAAAGTTTTTTCAGTTGTCCAGGAATCTGGCTTTAAAGTCAATATTTGAATCTTTTCTTGATAAGAAGATGACTAAAATTTAGATTTAAGTTCGTTCATCAGAGTATCAAGATCGGAATAGTTACAGTTAGCAGAAGAAATTGTTGATTGGGAAATTACCTTGACTGGTGATACACTGATGCCAACTGAACTAAAAGAAGCTTGAAGATTTTGTGCAGCTTTTGACAATTTTTGTTTTGCCTGCTTTACTTTTTGTCGTTGTGGTTGAGAATGCAATTTAATGGGAGAAATATTTTGCTTATGAAGACTAGAATTAAGCATGTCAACTGCATTATCATTTTCTGTTGTTGCAAATTCTGATCCATCTGTTTCAGATGTTCCTGAAGACTGCTCAATTTGGGTCAAAAGAGTAGAATACTCCTTTTTTGCTTGTTTATAGCAAGTGATGCAGAGTTTGAAACCAGGTGTAATTTCTTTGTATTGATTTACCAAGGTTTTTGCCATTGCCAAAGTAATTAGATGACGTGCTTTGGGCATCTTCACGCCACTGTGACATTGAAAAATATTGCAGCATTTTGTCTGTCGCTTTTCGAAGCGCTCCATATAAACTTGGTAGTGATGAAGGCACAGTTTGGCACTGGAATCATAAATGCAGTCACTTACTTTGACACCTGATTGCCATTCCACAAGTTCTAATTCATTCTGTTTGAGTTTAGCTATGGGCAATAACTCTTTCCGTTTTACATACCAAATTTTATGACATTCGTCACTTTCTTTTGCCTTTCCAATAAAACAATTTTCTAAATCCATATTTATTTTAAATCTGATAACTAGCAGCTTTACATCAATAAACTCCTTATGTTCTAAAATACATGTTAGTATACCAATTTTAAATAACCTCAAGCATTATTTCACAAACCAAATGAAAATCTTAATTGCTGAGTTTTACTGTTAGATTTGCTACTGCTGTATTCATGATTTGCATCATTAATATACCTGTTTTTTGATGATGCCTAAACGCTTTCTTTGAATTTGTCCCATGAAATTCATCTTTTCTCCTGCGCCCATGCATCTTTATCGGTTTACTCAAGAGCACATTTTATTTTCCTACACCTAAAACTGATTATATGCTCACTAATTTGCTCACTGCTTTTGGCATGAATTATGTACTGGTAGCACGTTTTTGCAATGCAATCAAAATCCATTTTAATTCCAGAACATTAATTATTGGCTATGACATCATAAGCACATGTGCTACATAAGTGCAATCTACATTTTTGTCATTTAGCAAAAGGCAAAATTTGAGCGAAAAGTCTGAGTTAATTACAAAAGTTTGCAAAAAAACACATTTAGCATACTAACACATATGAAGTAGGAAGTCTTTCTTAACATTTTGGCATTGGTTGGAAGAAAATTTGTTTCTGCAGATTTTAGTTATGGGGCGTTAAAGTTGATCACCCCCGAAATTTGTATGCAAATTTTTGACTGGTTTCTAATGCTTTTTTTGAAAATTTGACTTAATAATTGAAATCCTCACCCCCAAATCTGTCAGAATACATAGTTTTCTTTTACAAATATGTCAAAAAATGAGTATTTTATGGGCGTTTTTGTTTTCGGGGAGCAAAAACAGCGCCATTAGTGGCGAAAAGTTCACTGATGATATCTCGAAAACCGCTCGATGGATTTTGATGGGACCAACGTTATTCTTTATCTCTCATTCATCACTACAACATATCTAAAATTGAAAAAAATCTGAGAGGATGGGTTACAAAATTTCAGAATTTTGGTTGTATTATAATAGAATGACCCGCATATTAGGCGTGCTATAGCACTTAGACATAGCTATGGGGGGGGAGGACAGGGGGCCCAGGCTTCCCCCAATTGCAAATGTCAGCAATGATGATGTTGTGAACTTAGTTGGTTATTATCAGTGGTGTAAAGTAACGAAATACTTTTACTTGAGTAGATTACTTGAGTAGTTTTTTTCGGTAACGAGTACTTTTTTGAGTAGTTTTTTTTAACTACTTTTACTTAAGTATTTTTAGTCTAAAGTAAGGCCTAACGCTACTTAAGTACTTTTTATTTGATAAAAGTACAAAGTAGTTTTAAGATTTGAGACGCGATGATGACTGCACTTTGACTGAGAGCATCTTCAGTCAATCATTCGTAAACGCGCAGTCAGGCTATTCTCTATTGGTTTTTTCTTTCTTTAAATTCCACACTTGACTGCGTTCATGTGCTTTTGGAAACGATTGCATTTTTTCTAATCAAGTATTGGTAAACATCGACTTCTTAATCAGGACTAGGAACCAAAGCTCTACCGAGTAGTTAGCCTGCAACATTATAGGTTAACCTTACCATTTTGACACCAATAAAATGCAAACGAATCGTCAGTTTTCCTGAAGTCATGAGTAGAGTTAGTAGGTTAGGGTGCATTTACAATCGGGCTGTTTGTAATTGGGGTGAAAGATCCATTCCCGTTTTGCTGTTTTGTAGGTCTGGAGGATTAGGCAATTGCAGAAATTTATTGATAAGTGGAGATATGAGATCCTGGCAGGCGCATAGTCAAAAATTTGCAATGGGGGAAGGCTAATTCAGAGGATGGAAACTACATCAAACGATCTTATCCCAAATTTTGATCGGTTTTCAGGCAGATTGAGTCGGTTTTACAGTCCAAATTTAGGCGATCTCCAAAAACAAAGGTCTTCAATTTTTTTTTCTGGCGAACTACAAATTTTTAGCTATTCAAAAAATATTGCTGTCCTCGAGCCGAGGACAGGCATTTTTCGAGGACTTGAGGCTTCGAGCCAAGGACTTCAAAATGTGTTTGAAACCAAGAACGTCCTCAAGGACTCCGTTTCTGCTGAGTAGCACTGTAGCAGTAAAACTTCATCATTGAGTAATAAACTGATGAAATGTTTAGTTTCTCTGTTCTTGAGAACAGTGTCTTGCAGTTTGAGAGCCTGGGGTTGAACTGATAAATATGCCGACAATATTGCATAACCTAGGGGTTAGAGCATCTGTATATCAGGCTGAAAATTTGGGTTCAAATCTGGTCCAATCAAGCCAAAGACTTAAAAATAGGAAGCCTATTGCAAACTGTATTTACATCTTCCTGCTTGACATTCTGCATTGAAGGTGATAATGTGCTGCTCAGTGCTTTACATCTTTGTGTGGTAGAGAGGTGGCAGCTTGCCTCAACGACCCTAATATCACTCTGCGGTTTCCTGGTCAAGGCAACACGGTGAATAAATCAGTAAAACTGAAAAAAAACATGGTGGAATTCAGGAATTGCGTGATAAATTTTGTCTAGGCAGGCAGCAGGTTTTCTAAAGTGCAGCAAGTAAATTGAATTGAAATTAAATTAAGCTGCAGTTTAACCTACTAATGCTGTAACAGAACACTGGTATCACTATCAATCAATGAATGACTGTGCTTCACTCACAGTTTCAGTTATGTTTCTACCGGTTTCTATCTGCCTTTACATGTCGTGAAATAAAATCAATTAAAAAAAATTCACGATAAGTTTTTCTTCTTTGATCCAACAAAAGTTTATCGCAGACTATTGAATTGCCTTTGGTGCGTGCCTTTTGGCGCACCCTGTGGATACAGTAGGCTTGATTGATTGATGCATCTTTATCCTCCTTTCACGAGAAAGCGACGGTGGCGCTATCCTTTTTTCGAATCCGCACCCGCTTAGGAGTTAACAATTTCCAAGTTTTCCGGTTGACCTTAGACTTCTTTCTACATAAATTTGCTGCTTGTTCAAAGCCACTAAGCAGAGATAATCATCGTAAAGTGCCTTATCCCAGGACGCAACAACAAGACCAGGATGCGGTTTGAACCCATGATCATGCGATCAGGGTCGTTGTAAAAACGACGTCTTTACCCAGTTGGCCACACTGCCGACACTCTAATAAGGCCTTCCGCGGTGTTTTTACTTTTTAGCATATAAATTTAACAATGGCAGTGAATGAGTATTTGAGCAAATATTTTATGAATTGATTCCTTGATTATGGTAACAAAAAACCTGCACAATTAATATTTCATGACTTCTTGAGATAGTGAGGGGTTAGAAAATCAAGCGCTAGTGGCAGTGATGTGAAGGTAGTCGACCAGTTGTCATTTACGTTGATTGAATAGTTTGCTTATTTTGCTTGAATACTTTTAGAAATACTTCTACTTGAATAGTTTTAAAATGACTACTTTTTTACTTTTACTCAAGTAGTTTTTTTGGTCAGTACTTTGTACTTTACTTCAAGTATTTTTTTTGTCAGTAACGAAACTTTTACTTGAGTACAATTTTCGAGTACTTTTTACACCACTGGTTATTATCTTCACTTCAGACCGAGAAAATCTGTATTCTTTTTGGTCTCCACCTTATTTTCAGGACAAATTCAGCCCGTGAAGACCTTTTTTACGCCGTTTTTTGATGTCGGACTCCACATTTCTAGTTGTGGTTTGGACCCCCAATCATAAATTGGTCTCCAATTAAATTTAAACCTAACCCAATCAAAAATCCTAAATCAGGTAGTGAAGACTTTTTTTTCTGGTTTTCACCTGTGTGATTTGTGGTTTGGGCCCCCCAATCAAAAATCCTGGCTACGCTTTTGCTATAACATAGCTTTTTCATGAACTATTTCTGTAAGGAGGAGGAAAACTCAATGTGCCTCAACGGTCCGCAGAGCTGTACTGGCTGGAGATTCTGTTCTCCTGATAGGGTTACCCATGCCAGATAGGTCTAATAGTAGAAACGAGACGAGGTATAGTTCAAATGAAACAAGTTGGAAAAATTTAAACCTGGGTCGGTTATGCCCGTCAGTTGTGGTAAAGATATAACCTAGAAAAAGAACAACTCTGATATACTGTAAAGCTTCTCCGCAGTCAGATTAAACTGCAAAACAAATGAAAATTGCGTGAACGATGTTGATGGATCCACCTTCACAATTGGAACCTCGTCCGGCAGGGAAACGCCTAGGTATTCTCAGGTTGTCATTCAGCGAAACCCCCATAGCGTTCGAGTCTTAGGCAGAGGGGCTTGTTCGAAAAATAAACGGCATTCTTTACCGACCAGCCCTACTGTAGTTGCAGCTTCACCAATGTGCCCCTAGACGTTTGGAGAGGCGAATGGAGGCAGCTCAGATTGTTTGTACTCGATATAATGTTGGGCAATTGGAATAACTGCTGTTGGGCAATTGGAATATCCTCACCCTCACAGAAAAAGAGCTAGAATTAAATGAGGAAGCAAAGCGGTTTCATCTTGATATTGTCTGAGTTTCTTCAACCAAACGACGTGGCTCTGGAACTGTGGTCAAGATGACAGATGGAAACTCTTCTATTCTGGTGCTGATCCTACGTCTGCTAAAACGGGTGTGGGGATTCCCACAAGCTTCCGGTTGTCAGACTGTGTGTCAGATTGGATTTCTTTGGGATCATGGATCTGCACGTTGAAGTTCGAGGTATTAGATCGGTCATTGTGCCTATTGCAGGTACGTGCCCTCAATGCTACGGGTGAATATCAGGCTTTTATGGATTAATTAAATGATGCTATTCTGCGAGTATCACCTATTGAATTTACAGTCCTAATGGGAGATTTTAACGCACATGTTGAAAGACACGTAGAAGGGTGTGATTGGAAAACATGGAGTCACTGGACTGAATGAGAACGGAAGGTATTTATTGCAGCTCTGTTGTAGCAACGGACTCATGAATACCTTTTTTCCAGCAGAGAGAGGTTCACAAGTATGCATGGTATAGACCTAGTATGGATCAAAAATCTTTGATAAATTTTTGCATAGATTCGTCAAATTTGTGTTCTGATGTTCGAGTGAAGCGAGGTGCTGAATTGTCAACTGATCACCATTTGGTCGTATGTTCCTTGCGACTTTCGAAACCTTGGTAAAACAAGGAAATCCAACAGGTCGTCTGTGGCTTACCGGATCTAATGGGAGGCTTTAGAATACAAAGAAGTAATGAAACAGTTTGCATCTAGTCAGTACTTAAACTGCAAAATTTTGCATGGGGACGCTTTTGAAGCCTTAGCCAAACGCATTCGAAATGCGAATGAACTTTTGTGGAAATTATGACTCAAGATGTACTTCTTTCCTCTAAATCAAAAAAGAAAAAAAAGGTCTTTACCGCAATTTGACACTATATTCGGCCGGAACAGGTGGGATTTATTCGTGCTAGCAGGCACTTTTTCGTCTGATCATCAAGCGCTAAAATCTCGATGGGGGGACGCTAAATCACGCTGACTCTCGATGGTGGAATGCGTCCCACATGTCCCCCTTACAATTTAAGTTCTGCATTTAGTATATTATATAAGTTCAGAAAACTTCTGATGCATCCTAGGACATCCAGAGGAATGGCTGCTCTTCAGATCAGCGATCATTTCATCAGCTGCTAAAACTTATGGGCGAAAACGGCTTATATATGGCGGGTGATAGTGAGAAAAGAACACTTTGGTGGAAATAAGAGGTTAAAGAAGCTATTCGAGCAAAGAAAGATGCATTCAAAGCCTTGCTACACGGCATATAATCATCTGATTTGCAATCTCAGTATACTGAGGCTCGAAAAGCGGCAACATTGGCAGTAAAGAAATGCAAGAAGTCATGGGAAGAGTTTGGTCGTCGGTTGGATTTCAACTATTTTTCGTCGAACAAAGCAGCTTGGCAGACCATCCGCCGTTTACGTGGCAAAAGATCGAGAGTCACGTACTCCATCAAGGATTCTGCAGGTACCAATCTAACGGGTAAGAATGAAATCCTGTCACGATAGAGAAAATACTTTGAAGATCTGTTGAATCCTGTAAAGGCATCAACTAGTAACACACGAGAAGTGACCCATTGAGAAGAAGTAGCCGTTTCCACTCCAGCAAAAGTGGCAACGGCAATTATAGGAATGAAATCTGGAAAAGCTGCTGGTGAAAATGAAATATAATTCGAAATGTTGAAAGCACTGACCTAAGAAAAAATTTTCTGGTTAACACAAGTGTGTCAAGTTGCGTGGAAGTTTAGCAAAACTCCCAAAGATTGGAAAACAGGAGTGATTATTCTGATATTCAAGGAGGGAGATCGCAAGCAATGTACGAACTACAGAGGAATATTACTTCTTAGTTTGCCAAGGAAAGAATATGCGAAATGCCTTGAAAGGAAATGCCGAGAAATAGTGAAACCAAAACTTGAGGATGGCCAATGCGGTTTTTGTCGGGGTCGCAGCATCACGGTCCAGATCTTCAATTTTCTACAAAGGTACTAATCTTACATTACATCTCTTAAAAGCACGGTAGGCTAGCTAACTCTCTACTCTCCTCATAGCTCGCCTTAAATGGCTGTGTCTCAAGTAGGCTGAATGGCTCAAAACTAGTGCCAAAATTCAAACTAGAACTAAAGTAGGCTAACAATCTTTAAAAATGAAACCCTATCAATACCCTTTGCTTTCCTCGTAGCTCGCAAATCTTTACCTAATTAAACTAAAGCTATTAATTAGATCTTTACCAAATAAAACTATTGTTATAAATCAAATCATTACCAAATAAAGTACAAATCTCACTTTACATCCCTCAGAAGAACGATAGACAAGCTAATACTTTTATTCGGTAAAGGTTTAATTAATAGGTTTAGTTTAATTGGGTAAAGATTTTTCGTTGAGATTTACATGCTTTGTTAGCTAGTATATTGTTCATCTGATAGATGTAAAGTGAGATTTGTACTTTATTTGGTAAAGATTTGATTTATTCGTATAGCAATAGTTTCATTCGGTAAATATTTAATCAACCCAATTGTGCAGAAGTTTGAAATACTTAAAATATTTTTATTAAAATTTGAAAATTGCTTAGTAAACATTTATAAAATTTTTTCCGATTGATTTTTAAAAAATTTATTTCATACTTTTTGAGATAAAAGCCGTCCTACATGTTGGACGCTAGGCAAATTTGTTAGCAAAGTTTAAAGATGTGTGAGCGTAATGCGTACGTGTTGTGTAATCAAGTTTTATTGTGTTTGCTTTATCTGTTTTGCTCGAAGCAATACTGTTACAACCATCAGCGTATTTTATTGAAGTCTGATTTCGATGAGGAACCAAATATGCATAACAAAGTTTTTACTAAACATGAAATTGATAAGAGCATTTTAGAGGTCTCAAAACAGTTCTCTATATACGAAAATCACAGAAAGACATTACAGACTATGATAATATTTGAAGCACATTACATGCGGGCCAAAATCGCATTTTTCACATCCTGTTGTAGTTTTCATGTGACAGAGGCGGCATTTCGTTTGTCCACTTTGTGGTATTACCCAATGCTTATATCTATCATACCGAATGTCCGTTAAAACATTTTGAGGTTTTCCTCGCATTCCTTTTTCAGGCGACTTGCCATATTGAGACAAATACGTTCTAACAATATATGGTCAAAATTAAAGCATATTTATTGGATTTTCATTATTGCAAATTTTCTGTAGTTGCCAGGCGTTGTTGATGGAAACATCGAGCATGTGTGAAATCAGACACCAGAACCATTTTTTCCCTCTCATAGCAATTCGATATTTTGAAACATTTTGATCCATTTCATCGAAAGGTTGGTCAATTTGCAACCGCTTCTTTTCAGAAGAGGAATATCAAGAGGCTTTAAATATGGGATGAACCCCAGCAGCATTTGAGCATAAATTTACCACTCTATTGTCATTCCATTTGAAGCATATTTTGGCAAAAGTTGATGAGTCGCATTTCGCTGTTTCGAGAAAATTGCGTTTAAAGTTTTAAACTTTCATTCAAGCTTGTTGTTAAACGCAACGAATCAAGCTGTTTATCACCAAAAAATGATTGAAAATTAAAATAATTTTTTCTCGGATAAACTAACTTTAGTGAATAACTTGAAAAATAGGAAAAACTCATTTTTTGAAAAATGTCACTTATCAACTTCTGCCAAAGCGTGCTTCATTTGCAAACAAAGACATCGTTTTTGGTGTCAGTTTTGAAATCGAACTTTCCACGTTCTCGCTTTTTCAAAGCATCGCTTGAGGTCAGAGGACATTTTTAGTCCTGTTTTCACAAATTGTATCAGTTGTTTTCACTAACTTTTCTTTTAGCATAGTAACGAGTTTCACACTATTGAAGAAGTTATCATAGCGTAGGTGGAAAAACTTTAAACCACATCCGGATAGAACATCTGCAAAATGGCTGGCAAGATTTTCTCCAAGCCCTAATCCGTTATCTTGCAATCGAGATGATGCTGAGTTTCCATAATGCTGATTTGTGGTAATCAAACCAAATCAGATATCCCAGCGGCGTAGTTCCACACCAAATTTTAAAACCTAAACGTATCGCTTTATCTCTCAAAAACTGCTTACATCCATGGCGCCCGTAATATTCACACATTGATTCGTCAAAACTGTAAAATTCTTTGTTTGGTGAGTGACGTTGGAACTTTTGATTCAAAAGTTTAATTAGAGGTCTGAGTTTTGCAAATTTTTCCTCTTCATATAAGCAGTTGTTATCAGCTAAATGACCGTTGATAAAAATTGCCTCAAATTTGTCTTTTTTGATAGCACTAGTAACAAGGTCGCGATGCGTGTCGCTAGCATTTTCCTAGTAAAGTCTTCGTCGTGCAGGAGCTAGGTAACCAGATAAAAATAATATGCCAATAAAACATTTTATTTCATGCTTATCAACAATCAAGTTTCGATTTTTTTGGGAAGCATACCAATTAATTTGATCTACAATTAAATTCAAAACTTCATCATCAAAAAATAGTACAAAATATTTTTTGGAGGTGAATTTTTAGTTTCGTAATTCTTCAATTTTGTCATTATCTGACGTCCACTTTGGCAACTCACTTTTCAGATCTGTTTTGACCCAGTCTCGTTTTGGCTTGTCAGTTTGCTTCTTTCGTTTGGTTGGTGGCCCTTCTGGCTCTTCAATATTTTCGATATTTTTTAACTGCTATCATCAATTAGAGCTGGGGCTGTAAGCATTCTTGCTGGTAAATTGTTAATCGTTCCTTCTCCATCCTCATCTCCTGAGTCTTCGCCTGTAATATAACCTGTGGCATTTGTTGGTGGAAGTACAGTTACCGAAAGTTGGTCATCTTCACTGCGTTAGGACAAAGCATTTTCCTCTGCTAAATCTAATATTCTACTCAATGATGTAGGGGTTTTATTTCTACAATTACCATAAAAGCGTGAAGAATTAATCTACTGTAGAAAAAAAATTTGTAGAGTATTACATTTTGGTTACCTGCATTCGGATACTAATATTGAAAACATTCGTACTAATATTGAAATATTGAAAACAATCACGCACCATAGTTTATTTTTTATGAACAAAATTCTGCTTTTGTCTACGGCTTTTCTGACTAAAATTTTTCTGATCAAACGTTTTTGTCTGAAATTTTCTAACACTCATTTCAAACATTCGTAAACTATAAATGAAAGCAAGAAAACGGATGTGATATAAAGAGATTTATATAATATACGAGAGCTGATTATACGAGTAGGCGTCATTGATCAAAGTTAAATTGATGGTTTTTATAGCCGGAAAATGAAAAGCGGTGCTATCTTTGGCAAGACTGATAAACTTGTTGATGCTCAGCGCAAGTGGGATTAAAAAAAAAAGCAGAATCAGATGAAAGAGTTTGATTGGAAGACTTGCAAGCACGTACTTGCAAGGCTTATTTATTTATCTATAAATTTAATTATCTTTTTGATTGTTTTAGTAAATACAATTAGCGTGGGATCGCTGCTGGAAATTATGGTTTATAGTGCGTGAGAATCGCGACTTGCAAACTACTTGAACATACGCTGTATCGCAGCGACGCACATTTTGCTATCACCTGTGCCTAGCGACCTATATGTGGGACGCCAATATTTCAAATAAAATTTCTCGAAAACTATAAGTTTAGAAAAATTTTAACATTTACCATAAAACAGGAAAATTACTAATAAATAAATACACTTGACAATTTTTTCAGTACTTCTGTGGAAATGCGTAGTTATTGACTCAACTCTATATGCTTTCTCAAGATTTTCAAAAAAGCGAAATCAGGCGAATTTCAAAATTGCGTCACGTCTCACCTGATAAAGCAATTTTTAAAAAAACTACTGTCATATGTGTCAAATTTACTCATAAACGAAGTCCGACTTCAGCTATATTCAAAAATATGATATACAAAGAACAATCTTAAATTAAGAAGGCGTCCTACATACAGTACATTGCACGCCAGGCACAAATGGATTAATAGCTTTAGTTTAATTTGGTAAAGATTTTTCAGTTTAGATTTACTTATTTTCGCTAAAATTGACTGAATGATTGGTAAAGATTTATGTGTTATAAACGTAATCGGTAAAGATGTATTCATTAATTGATAAATTGGTAAAGATGCGTGTTTTGAATAATGAATATGTTTTGTATATAATATTAGAATATTTTGAATTTTGAATACAAAAAAAAGATGCATATTTTGAATACTAGTGATATTTGTCCTTTTGGCCTTGCTAGTCTTACTGATGAGCCCTGAGATTGGGCGAAACATCTGTCTAAGGCATGCTATTGAAAATTATTTTGAATTGAACTATTATAATTATCTCTTGTAATATTGTGATTGCTTAATAGTTTTGGGAAAAAAATGTGTCATGATCTGGTTAATTTGCGATTCTTTGCCTTTCTACGCTCAACATCATACCTGTAGTTCTAGCTATACTGCCGAGGAATAAAAGACGAATGTCAATTCCGAAACAGTATGTCTTAGGCTGTTAATCAAAGGTTTGATTGTGCCTATAAGACTCTGGATACTGTCTATAGTTTATTGTTGAAAATGGATTAAAAATACCAAAAAGCATTATCAGATGCATAGGGATAGCCAAATTAAACAATCAAACTAACTGAAAGTATAAGTAATCGAAAGGAAAAAAAGAAATCAGAACCTATCGATACAATTACGAACAACTCCGATTTGCTATCTCTTACAACTAATATCATAAATTTAGAAACTGAATTTTACCCAGAACATCATTTTTTCAGAACTTTTATTTCAAGTTTTCCTAAACTCACTGATTTTGTCGAAAATGGTGATGAATTCTGTTCATTTGTTGCCTAGCACGTTTGGTGTATAGAGTTGTTTGTTTTGTTTTCCCGGTTTCAATTTGGCTTTGTAAAAACATGCAGTGGTTTTGATCTTGTTTTTTATTGTTCTAAACTTATTACTGCGAAGCAAGTTAAGTTTTGCATTAGTTGAGGTTAAAGAAGGAAAACGTTGAATGATTTTATTCTCTTGACTCACTATGTCAGGCGACTGAATTTTTTTATTGAAATCAGCCAGCAAAAAAAATGTGGTTTTATTGGTTGAATTAAGCGGGGTTTAACGTTCTTTGAACTTTTTCATTCAATCAATTTTTGCTTCTTCTCATGTTGCCATGTTAGCACTATTGCATCCTAGGTACTTGTCCAACAAATGTTACACGTGTGGGGCAAAAATTCCCCACCTATCTAACTCCTAAACTAAATAATCAGCCAAAAATATTTTAATTATTGCTGTTAAAAAAATTGATGCTCTTTTCAACGTATTTAACAATATCTGTGTCGGTGTCGCTTCTGAAAACAGAATGAGGCACCTTTGATATGGTCCTAAATAAAGATATTCAACTAAACTAAGTTCTGATCATTTTAAACCGTTTTACACATATGTTACTTTGTATAGCTTTTTTATCATGTTGAAGAAAAGTTGTATCAACTTTTTTTAACAGTGTTGTTTCTCACTATTTTACTTCACCGATCAGTGTGGTCGAGTGGATGGAGCGTTTACTATTGAAACAGTTGGCAGGTTGACTTGAAGACTAAAAGGTCTTTTTGCTGACTCCATCCAAGATTCTCAATGTAAACGATACATCTGGTTATAGAATTTATTCTAAGTCGTCCAACTGGTCTTTTGCACTTTGCTTTGGGAAGCAAAGATCGCTTGAAAAGCCTTTCTTGAGGCATTCAGCTTACATGACCAAACCATCTTAGCTGAAATTTTTGAATTCGGAGAAGTATAGCGGCTCAAAAAATGATGAATTTAATTTTCATTCTTGTTTATTAACAAAAAACATAAATTGGTCAAAAAATTTACAGTACGTTAACATTTAACACTATAACGAACTGAAAAAAAATCAGCAAACACATTAAAGTAATTTCCTTTTTGACGTAATCATGTCGCTATGTCGCATATACGTACAGTCGTACAGTAATTCAAAACAGTTTATTGCGAAATAAAATAAAAAGAAAAAGTCCAACCACCAGTTGAAAAAAATCAAGATAACAATACAAACAGGAACTAGCAGCTTCGCATGGTAAGATAACTTATTGAATCAAAATATATACTGCAAAGCAAAATTTTTTGAAACTTTTTTGTTATTTTTTAAAGAAATGCAATACATTGTTTTAATAGAGTATCTCAATAACACTTGAGATCGACAATGGTTAAAATAAATTAACCGAAACTTCCTTATCAAGGTGCTTTGCAGTATTTGGTTGTATTGTCTTTGACAAGAAAGGATTGTGTACAAAGAAAACTATAAATATGACATGATTCATAAGCTTTAGCATATTATGGGTCACATGCATCAACAGGGATTAAGTTTAGTCTGCGGATTACCAAAAATTTAAGGCAAAAGTTTGGTAAATGACAAGGCTAATTGCTTGTAATCATAAAGTAGTGTATTCCAAGGATTACCTTTTGAACATTTGAATTCACTTTATTTAGTTTTATCAAGCTCAACGCTGTAAAAGATAGAAAACTAATAATTCGAGGGTTAAAGTTAACGCACGTTGATGTATACAACTATGTTTTTACAATTTTACATTTGGCTAGGCCAACGAAGTTGTTTTCCTTTCAGTAACAGTTGTTGAGGATGTGAGAGGAGCAGTTGAAGTAAATATAGAGGGCAATTTTATGTCCCTGAGTCTTTGTGGAAGCCATATCTTTCTTATCCCTTCACGTCGCAAGCAGAACAAGTAGAAGATTACCACTCCCTATCCAAAAAAAAAAAGAAATAAAAAGCGTTTCAGAGATTAAGCCTATTGAATTTACGGTATGAGTAGATCATTTACAGCATAACAATCTAATTTGTAAACAAAACAGAAAAATGTTTCACTGAAACGTTTACAGCAAAAGTATTTTGTAAATAATGTAAGTAAGATTATTATAAAAATGCTTTGTTGTGAGTCAGTATTGGCAATAGTTTGCTTATGGAAAAGTACTGTAAGTCAAACCCTCTTCTTAAGTTGTAAATTACTTTGTGTAAATACATTTTTTTTCTTGTTTAAAATGCGCCTTCATAGAAGAAAAAAAGTATATATAAGCAATGCAAATCGTTCTGTGATAAACATTTATAATTTTTCGGGGCTAACTTTGAAAACTGCGGAAATCAATACAAATGCGGAAAAAGTTAGAGCGGAGATATTTGCTGTGCATGCTGTTAATTTATCTTCCGCCAAAAATAATAATTTTCGGAGCATTTTATTAGTTTTCACACATTGCATTAAATAACGACGCAGCGCCAAATCCGAAACTCCACTAGGATTTATAATATCGAGAATGCTGAATGTTTTTTTTTTCTCAGACCTGTATCTAACAAAGTATTGTAGCTGTTTGCAACCTAAAATTTCACAGTATATTTTGGTTATTTTATTATGAAATTAGTACCTTATGAAGCTATTGCTTACCTGAAAGGTATTCGTTATGGCAAAAAGCCATTGCATAACAGATTGGTATTGGATGTTGTCAGAAATCAACAACAGGTAGCCAAAAATCCACGAGAGACCCATCATTGTTATCATTGTGATTGCATTAACAATTCTATTTATCACAGGCGTTTCTTTAGCGGTTGATTTAACCTGCAAAAAGCAGTCTTCACATACACAGTATATCACTTATACCTCTGAATCAAAGCTTTTGGTTTTAGTTTTGTTTAGAGCAGCTTTCAGATGCCGGAGTAAAAATGCACTGAATGAAGTTTTCAAAAGAATGAACGGTATAGGGAGCTGGTAAATAGTTATAAACGTCGCAATGAAACCGTCCAAATTCAGCACTAATGGATTTAGTAGGTAGGTTACTTATTGAAAAGAGGTCAAATTGCGCTAGGCTCCTATGCTCGAGCTAATGAAGAACAGTAAAATATGATGTAAATCACTGATATATTTTTTTCAAACGACATTAGTTTTTGATAACGTCAAATGCAGCGCTCTGTTTATTTTTTTACTGCAGTAAAATAAAACTTTAATTCAAAATTTTTACAATTTGGTTGGGTGACTTTAAAACATTAAAAACCGAGGCATTTACTTTCATTCTATAATCTTCAACTTGAAACACGAGAAGTTTGACTAAAAAAATTATCATTTTATACCTCTAGAAAATTATAAATTAAAAATATTGATGAGGCCTTAAGCTACAAAGGGTAAAAAGACATATTATACTTTAGTTGCATTAGCAAAAAAAAGTTCTATTTAAGCTCTAGTAACCAGAAAAAGACAAGGTAAAGAAAATTAAAATTAGTATTTCTTTAAAACTTCGGTAAAAATGAAAAATATTGACATTTAAAAATAATGAAGTGACGTTATTCTTCACCCGTGTTCAAAGTATTCTGACGTCAACAGTTGGTACTGTACTTTTCTCAGATAATATCACGCGATGTTTGTTTTCTGCTGACAAGAAGGTAAATTTGCATTTTTTTTCTGACGAACTTGAGTAGATTCAATTTTTCAAGATTACTGGCCCGCAACTCCGTCAATTCGTAAAGGAAAATATTGAAAAGAAGTCAAAAAGTTAAATCGATCACCCCATGAGTTAAACCACATGTCTGTCATGATAGCCCTACTCACACAATACCGCCAGTATATGCGGTAGTACAGCTGCTGTTTTAAGGAATAACACGTCTTGTCAGTTAGGCTAGAGATTGTGATGCAGTATTTTCACTTTTTGTTATAAAAAGGTTCTTAATTCTGCAATCGCAGACCTATTTTGAGGTTTCAGCTCCTATCAGTGAAACTAGTCTTCAAGACACAGCGTTCAACGGCGGAGCCTTATTATGATGAAAATACCATTAAAAAAAGACAAACTTTGTTAATCTAGCTCTAAAAACATTAATTTATTGAATATTTTTGAAAATATAAAAATCTAACTTCGGTCAGGGTAGAAAAGCAGCAGGAATGGCAGCTTGCTACATTGCAAAAACGCTGGATTTGTTATATAGCACAGGCAGTAGATGGGAAATTTTTGTCTGTTTCAAGTTTCCTGACGTTAAATGTATTTTTAAAACTACTGTATAAAATCTACTCTATCAACTATATTCAAATTTGCAAAAAAAGCATGATAAGTTTGATTATTAGTTGGCTTACTTTTTGATATCTAAAAACGACTTTTTTTAGAAGAATACCAAAAATGGTAAAATTCACAAGTAACATCAGACCCACTGGAACCAAAAATCCTCCAATCAAAGATGGCGATTTCAGCCAACACACGTGCATAAACCGATATGATGATTCAAAGAAAATGTCTGAAAAGTAAGATTCAAGCATTATCTTTAGTCAGACTAAAAATTATTGTATTACATTTTCCGGGTCAGAATATTTCCACTATGGGACATGAAAGACATCAAGACAAAAATGTGGTCCATCGTGTGCTTTTCTGAGGCAAATTCTCAGGTTCATTTTAGTGTTCATCTTCTCTGTTTCAGAGTATACACGACCTGTAACGAACTCCAAAAAAAGATAAGCTCGCCTGGGGTTCTCACAGGACGAGTGCTGCCATGGTTCGAATTCTTCTTTATTTAGGAACAAATAATTTAACAAATAAATAACTATAACACGCTACAGCACGGTTTCAAAATAAACTTGAAACCGGCGAGCTAACGAAAGAAAAGCCCAGCTGGCTTAACCGAAAAAATACATGCAAACGAAATATCTAAACATAAGTAACGTCATTTTACGTCTGACCATCACGTCTTAAAAAGAAGAATGAATTGAAGAATGCTTGCCATCACAGTAAAAATTGCAAAGCTTGCCTTCTTCATGCTTCGCGCATAAAGAAAGAAACAAACTTACTTATATGCAAATTTAAACACGTACAAACTCCAGCGATTTGTAACAGGTTTCGAGCTAAATTACAACAGCTGCAAAAATGCCCTGCATACCGCGCTCTTTGCGTAAAGGCAAACAAATTAAGAATTCAAAAAATGCTATACAGCACATCAAGATGTAATGCTATGACGTAACACGACGTTCGCAAGAAAGTTTTGAGAGCTTCTGCTGAAGACTAAATATCCGAAGTAACGCTGTCCAGCTCTGCGAATTTTAAAGAATCCGGAAAAACAGTTTGGTTAATTCCATTTAACTTACCAACCAAGCAAACACAGTAATTATACCAAAAAAATGCAATTTAAATTTTGAAGTTAGCAGATATGCCTATCTTATCTTTCCTAATTGTAATCGTAATTACATCTTATTTACCACGCTTCTTTGGCCAAGGAAAGGGACATTTCGGTCTTCAAGTCAAGCTGCCATCTGCCCATCTGTCTACCACACATGGCTGAGGCTTCACATTGTCACTTTCAATCAGTGCCGTCACTACGGGGGAGAGTAGGAGGGCCGTGCCCCCCCCCCCCTAACAATTGCTTGTGCCCCCCATTTCGGTTTACTCAGAAAACTTTTTTGAAGCATCACGTAACGACTAGACAACAGATAATAATATAACAAAGAATAATAACGCTCAAAGTTAATTCTCGTTTGAAGTTTTTTCGATTCTTTGCAAAATTGCTGGCCACCAACTGCTGTACACAAATGTGACGCAATAATCGGTCTTATTAACGCGCCTTTACAAATGTGTCGCGGAATAGGGATGTAAGCCTACAGAATCGTTACCGGTTCTCAGGGCCGCCGATAGAGGGAGGCAGGGTGGACAATTACCCCGGGACCCATGGACTTCAGGGGGCTCATCAAATATTATCATAACATTGAAGCAGCGATCTAACTCAAACAGGGTTTTCTGCATACAGGCAGGTCTTCAGTTGAGGGGCGGAGAACTGTGCATATGAATATTTTTAAACTTAGTGGAACTAGACCAAAAACAGCAATCAGCAAGCCATTTTGCCTTGACAACTTTTTTTTTTTTTTGGAGAACACTTCAAAATCAGGGGAGAATAATGTCAGCACCATTATTTCAAAACATCAAAAACAAACCAATTCATAGAAATTTTTCATCCCTTGCTGTAAGAGACGCTACGTTGAATTAAATATAAAGGGGCCCAATATTTAAGCTGAACCAGGGTCCACGTTTGGATCCCCGCGTCCGTGCCGGTACTCCTTAGTAATTGTGACCTGAAACAATCCTTAGTAATTGTGACCTGAAACAATACAGTTTAATAGCTTTAGGTGCAACCAGCCACCGTGTGTTATACCAATATACATTTTTGTATACTAGCTGTTAGTTTAGCATGCTGGTACGTAGGCAGAAATCTACAATGGGGGTATTTTGGGTGACAACTCCCAGCCGCCAGAGGCCATGGGGGTTTGAGAGCGAAGCTTGCCGTAAGCATTAACCCAGCAAGAAGACAGTGGATCTGTGGCGGAGCCCCCAGTGCTCGAAAATTTATTTGTTATTTTTTTGGAAAAAAATTTGTAAAAATAATTAATTTTAGGCTTATTCTAGTAAAAATTAATGTTTTAAAAACGCGGCAGAAAAATTAACCGTGCAAAAACAGCATTAAATTGACTGCGTAAATGAGCTATGAGGGCGGTGCAGAGTTGTCAGTCGGGCCGGGCTTTTCGTGTCGGGTTCGGGCTTAACATTGGCAAAATGTCGGGCTTAATTCAGGCTTGATATATGTACTTGACTTGTCTTTTTGCCTTTTAGATGCTATAAAACATTGATTATTATGCTGTAACTTTGCCACTCTGAATGACGATTTCGTTTAAACATCAATGCGATTTCCGAAATTTAGAAATGTCTTATCAATGCGATGATTATTACATTATTATTAAAATTACGTCATAATTTGTCAGCAAAAAGTAGGTTTATTATGAGTAATAACCGAACGCATTTTTAGATTTTAAGCTACAGTGCTGTTCAAAATTCTGAGACCATTTAAAATTTTTCTATTTTTTGATTTTCGTAATGAATTGGTACGCCATTTGTAACCCCAACCCCTACATGTCATATATCACTGAATGCAAAATTTTAACAGGATCATGCAAATGTGATTTTTATACTTTTTGTTTATACTTTCAGTAATATCTGCATTGATAAAGAAGAACTTTCTGTTTATATTAAATATTGCCCAAATTGCTACAAGCAAAAATCTGCTAAAATATTAGGTAACAATGTGAATGACAAGCCAGTCAATTTAAATTGATTCTGGTTTATGATGTAATAACGGCACATGTTTCATGGCGGGAATTCTTGAGCTGACAGATACCAGCAGGAAGAAAAGTTTAGTTCCATTTTAGAATTCAAGATGCCTCAACATCTCAGTGATGAGCAGAGGCATTTGATTGTTTACCTGCATAAAAAAACAATATTACAACGAAAGATTGCATCAGAGGTGGGTTGCTCCAAAACTGGTGTTAATGTTACTATAAAGCGATGGAAGAAAACCGGAAAATTTGAAGAAAGACCTGGAAGAGGAAGAAAGATAAAATCAACCATTCGACAAGACAGAGGTCTGGTCAGACTCTCCCTATCTAATCAACGTCTAACCAGCTCTGATCTTTGCCAAGAATGGCGTCAAAGTACAGGTGTGGAAGTGTCAACATCAACAATTCGAAAAGGATTGCTATGAAGTGGTTTAAGGGGATGCAAAGCGAAAAAGAAACCAAAAGTATCGAAAACCAAAGAAAGGCCAGGATTGCTTGGGCGAAAGAGCATTTGAACTGGACAAGTGAGGATTGGGATAGGGTCATATTTAGTAATGAGAGCACCTTTACTATCCAAAATCATGCTGGAAACAACTTTGTTCGAAGAAGACCTCATGAAGCGCTTAGCCCTCAGTGCATTTCGCCTACTATCAAGCATCCAACTAGTATGATGATTTGGGGTTGTACGGCATCAAATGGCATTGGAAGATTGCACACCTGTGAGGGGATGATGAATGCCACCAAATATGCTGCTGTGTTGGAAACAAAATTGCTTGCCAGTGCCCGAAGTTTATTTCCGAATGAATAATGGATATTTCAAGATGACAATGCTCCCTGCCATCGAGCAAAGTTAGTGAAAAGGTGGATGCAATCTCATAGGGTGGCACAGATGAATTAGCCAGTCCAATCACCAGATCTCAACCCTATTAAAAATTTATGGCACAGAATTAACGTAATCATTGCCAAAAATAAGCCATCCAACAAGAGAGAGCTGATTGAGAACATTATTCAAGCCTGGCATCACATTGTTGCACCGGAAGAACTTTGCAACCTTGTGCAGAGCATGCCGAGACGGTGCAAAGCAGTGATTCAGAATAAAGGCTTTCCAACGAAGAACTAATAATGAAATGTCGCAAACACGGTCCTTTTCAGGGCCATTAAATTTTTAAAAGAGCCAAAAGAAGATTTTTGGTCGTTTTTAGTGGTTTAAAGTCTTCTCTCATGGCAAATACATAACAAAAATGTCCTAGCAAACTTAGTCAGGTATATAGGAGCATTTTCATCACCTGTTTAATTTCATCTCATTTTTTCAATAACCTATTGCACAAAAATAAAACTGTATCTACGAATTCCGCTTTAAATTCTGAGTTCATCGATATATAACATGAAGAGGTTGTGAGTAAAAATACACTTCCAAGACTTGGTGAAAATAAAATTGTCAAAAAAATTGTAAGTAGTCTCATAATTTCGAACAGCACTGTAATTTTTGCTTGTTATTTCTTGGCCTGGTTTTGACATCAAATCACATTTCGGGTTCGGATCGGGTTCGGGCTTATATTTTGGGGTTCGGGCTTGTACTTCTCGGCCCGTTTACAACTCTGGAACGGTGGTTAATGGTAAAATTTCAAGCTTTTTATTAGATGCCTGTAAATGATGAAACAAAAAACACCTTACAAGTTTTAATCGAATTCGTCTTAAGTAAAAAAAGGATAACTTTAGAGATGTTGATCTCACTACCTTCACCACCCAATCCCCACCGAGTATTTTACTGTCAAGTCTAGACAAGAACTGGATTTTGCTCCTGTGATTACAATGAATTTTATGCGTTACAAATTATTTTTATCTTTCTCCGGTTTGAGCAGGGTGAGCGTTCGGCCTCCTGCATCCGCAGTTGCGTTTCAACAGCTCTATCCACTCGACCTCTGATTGGTTTTGAAGCAATCTGTAAAGAAACCGGACCGAAAGCTTTAGCCATGCATTGTGTAGTTACAGGCATCTCATTCTCTGTTTTTAACATTGATACAATAGCTTCTGCAATAGCTTTGCAATAACAATAGCTTCTGCAATAGCAATAGCTTATGCAGAGTTGTGATGAACGTCAAATTGATATTTAAAAAAAACACTCACCATCTGGGTCACCAAATTTGTCCAGATGTCCAACAGTGACAGAAATGTTTATCAAAACGAGTAGAAACGGTAATACATATGCTATGGCGCAAAGCAAAGGCAAAGGGATGCTAAGTGCATATGAATACTAAAACAAAATAATTCAATTAATCGCTGTAGTTAAAAAGTGAAAGTGTTTTAACATTTAATTGGTGCTTACACCTTTCTTCACCATTGATGCATTTCAAAATCTTTTTTTCATTCCTACCTCTTTATCGTTGCTAGCAAATCAACAACAATATTCCAATTACACAATTAGCGAACAAGACGTGCTAGCAGAATGGTACAAAACTTCTGGCTGAATTGTCGTCAATAAGCAAAATCATGAATTAACATCATTAACTTTGAGAGAAACTGCAAAAAGGAGTGGCTGCCAACCCGATGAACGTAAGTTTCATTTAATTAACTCTCTCCATATTAACAAACGACATTACAATGCTTATTTTCAAGTTGATAGTTGAATTTTATGTTAGTCGAACAACGAACGTGAGTGGCGAAAAAAAGCCAAATTACAGAGCATACCCGCAAATTGCCATTAGACTTTCTTGGAGTGTTAAGTATCATTAATTCCGGATGCTCTTTGTTACAACGGCGGCAGCAGGCTTACTGTTGGCTGGTACAGCAACAGTTACTGCAACTACAGTAAAAAAATTCAAATTCTGTTTTTTGGCTACTGCAAAACGACGGTACTTAAATCTCAAACAAGCTCCTCATTACAAAGGCAGGGTAAAAGTTTTTACTTGGCTGTGATTTCAAACATATTTTTTTTGTACTGGTATTTTTAAAAATGAAATAAAAAACGAAATTTAAGTATTCAACTTGGTAAGTATAGTTCAACGAAAATTGTTTAGAGTTCATATACACAAATGCCTTGATTGCTTACCTGAGTAAAAGCTTTGTACATTTGTGCAGCATTGATAGTCATCCAAACAACACAAGTCAGTGTAAAATAATGAAGAAAAAAGGCCATTACGTCACAAGCTATTTTGCTCTCTGCCCTTCCGACTCCAACAATGTAGAAAAAGTAAACCGCAACCAAACAGATGCAAATATTAGCCAAGGTTATTGTAGTTGGCTTCTTTCGAATTTCACTGCAAAATTATGTAAAGTTGAATTTGTACTGTCACGCTTATGGACCGAATTAGCATTAAGCTTATTAGGCTACTATCTAACCTTTATTGTCTAGATTTCTACTCGCAAAATTGATATATTTGCGACAAGTACAGGCCTGAACCCGAAACAATAAGCCTGAACCCGGCCCGAACCCGAAAAGTGATTTGAAGCCAAAAGCAGGCATGACAATTGACTTAGATTAAAAATGAATACATATGATTATACTGTTCGAATGTTCGTATAAGGTTGCAATTAAACTGCTCATTGCTGATAAGTTGTGACATATTGATAAAATAATATTAATGTATATTAACAAAAACATGATGCTTAAACGCAACCGTCATTCAGTGCATCAAATTATTTAAATTAAGCTTTTACAACATGTAGAGGGCGAAAGTTAAAGCAAGTTAAATCCCGAAAAAAGTAAATTCAGCCCGAATTCGCCCTAAATTTTGTCAAGGAGCCAGAGTCTAGCGCAAACCCCAACTCGACCCGAAAAGCCCAGCCAAATTTATAACTTTGTATTTGCACTACACTCATTCGCAAACGAAAGGTTTTAAAAGAGCCAATCAAAATAAAAAAAACGTAAAGCGGTTAAGAATACGTATATACCTCCTTAATCAGGTATGCGATTTGGTCAAGTCTAGCACTCTTGCTTGGTTTGAAAGTTACCACAAATTAGTGATAATTTTCGTGCAGGCTTTAAGACTCTGTCTTTCAGCCAACCAGTATACTCTTTGTTCGCTGCTGATGAAGGAACAAACCCAGAAACGGCAGGCCGAACAGATTGGCTCTTTTAAAACCTTGTATTGATTGAGAAAAAATATAAATATATATTTTGATATAAATATACAAAAAATTTTATTCCCTTGCTAAACATACATATATTTATATATGTATGTGTATATTGCAAGGGAATAAAATTTTTTCATGTTTCTGTAATTTATACTAAGAACATTTCATTAGTTGTAATGTAAAAATTGCACTGATGTTTGTGTTCATTTATGCATATCAACGAAAAACTCTGCGTCTGTCTAACCATTCCAACACATAGCACCCTAGGGGTTCTGTTTGCAAGTCTCTTGCCAGGCTGAAAACGAGTAAACTTCTTAGCTCTAATAGAAGATACTTTGTTATAATCGCCTTTCCGAAAAGCAGTACAACGCATGGCTAGTTGTGGAATCGAATTCGAAGTCAGCAAATTTTTGATCACTAACCAATAAGCTATCCGGCCGGATATTCAATTTTAAGAATTTTTTTATTTTTACTTTATTGCAAAACAAGTAAAACTTAAAGTTCAAACTACTTTTTCGATCTTATTAAAATCTTTAAAGCGTTTTTGAAATACTTTTGGGCAACAACATGATAGATCACCGAAGTGCAGAGTAAAGTATCAATAATTTCAAACTAAAAACTGCATTTTTCATAATCTGCAATTTGGAAGTTAAAATAAAAACACTCCGAACCATCTGATTACCAAAATTTATAAATAGTCCCTTTTTTACATGAGGTTTTGCAATGGCGTGCATAAAAAAAATCATCACTATTTCGTCACAAAAGATGTAACGGTGGTTATAAAAACTTCTACACGGTCATACCATTCGCAATACATGGTTTTGTGATGGAATAGCTATTTCATCTCATCACGATAATATTGTTGAAAATTTTTATCAATACTGTAAAACCTTACTTAAAAAATAATATTTTCATACTTATTTACTTTGTTAAGTAGTACTTTCTATCGACGTACCTGTGCCTCAAATGAATGCAAAGAGTTGCCAAAAGAAATAATATTGAAAGGATGCTTCCAACATAGCTGACTACTGTTAAAGCTACTATAGACGGCACTTCTCTTGATGACTGCAAAAACAAAGATTGCATGCACAAAAAATTGCAAGCGAAAAAAAATAAATCGTAAAATGCAAAGCAGCCCTCCAAAGCACATCTTGCATCAGCAAAAAAACAAACAAAACAGCTAGATTAATCTTTATAACAACTTTGCATTTAAAATGCAAGAAAAGAAATTTTGGTATTAGAAAAACTGCATAAAACCTGTAAAAGTACAAAACCTGACTACAGTCTATACGATTTTCAAGATACCGGTAGCCAGCAAAGCGACCGACTTTACAAAAAAAAGGCCAATGAAATTGTAACAATCGAAAATCCATTCAGATAAATGGTACCAGTAATCACGTGTTGAAACAAAATTGAAAAGGAACACCATTTAAAAGGTACATTGCGAAAGCAATTGAACAAAGATCAAAATTTATAGAAAAAATTACTAACAGCAGAAAACAATTTCCAAGTTGCATGCCTAAGAGATCTGTTTTGCCAAATTTCAAGGCTAGTTAGTTAGGCTAAAGGGGCCGAAATGACAAATAGCACCATGATAAAACCTTCAAAAAAAACATCAACAACAAACAAAACAAAAGTCTTTACCATAGCAAACGATTAATTGGGACTTCGCGCGCGCGCGTAGTTTCTATATTTTTACTCGGCCATTTTGATAGATGAGCATTAAAATTTTTTTAATTTTATGATAAGTCAAAAACGGCAAAATGTGGAAAGCTGAAATTTGGACACAACATTGCAAGTTTACAAAGCATCATGCATGCCAATTTTGGGGGTCGAAGATCACGTGATGATTTGGGAACCCTAAAACCGAAAAAAACGGCTACTTTTGAGCCGAAATTTTTTTATTTCGCTTTTAACACAAAAACAGCTGAACGTGAAAAGTTGAAATTTGGACACAACATGGGTAGTGGTAAACAGTGTATGCATACTAAGTTTGAGGGATCCCAGTCACGTGACCGAAATTTTTGAGGCGGAAAACGGTCAAAAAGTGGTAAATTTTGAAGGGGTATATCTCGGTAAGCAGTAATATTCTTTGAAAAAAATTTGTGGTTTTTGAAAAAACTAATCAGTACCTTTGTAATGGTTATGTTCATTTATTCCGTATTTGATATAATTTTTCCTTATTTTTGTCTTTTTTCTTTTTTTTTTCTTTGTTTTTCTTCTATTACTATCTCCTTTTAAACCACAAAACGCAGATGGATGATATCGCGGAGTGGTGTAGAGTTCGAAACAAACTGGTGTGTGTCTGAAAATGGGGTTTTCACGTCCGGGGTTTCCCCCTAAAAAGGGAGCTGGAAAATTTTGAACTTTTGAATTGTTCAACGTAGATAGTACTGGTCAACAGCAAAATGTTAGGTTGCAGAAAAACAACTGTTTCCCAGTGTTTCACGTGTGCTGAGCCCAAATCTTCAGTCAGATTTTGTCTATCACGTAAAGTAATAGAGATATTTTTATTTTATTTCACTTACTTTCATTCCAATCTGGGGCTACTTTTAGATCTAGCGCAACAATCAGGTTTATTTCTGATGAACAAATGAAACTTATTACGTCACACCCTTCTCTTTCTGATGCAACAATTGATGTAAAGCTTCATAACAAGTTGCTTAAATAGTATAATTACAGTCAGTTTTCTTTTTACTTTTTAGCTTAAGATAATTTTAGCTGCCAGGTTTTTATTGAATTTGGAGGCAATTAGAAATTTTAGAAAAAGTGCTTCATTTTGGTTGTATTTTAACACCGTGTTTTCATATCCACTTTTAAGGCCAGGTTCGTAATTCCAGTACCGGCTTATTGCTAAATTATGTCAAAAAAAGTGCCAAATTTAGGAAACAACTGTACCAATTTTGGAACTGCTAGAAACGGTGATTCTTTTGCGGTTCCTGAGGTTCTGTTCTGTTCATGGTAGACTAAATAGGTCTGTTGTATTTAAAATGCATGTTTAATAGCAGACACAGGCTGGTTAATACATTGACCAAGTAACCTAGTTGGTTTGGTCATTAGTAAGTAGCCAGCAGTGTTGGAGTTACTGGATTAGCCTAATAGCCTAAGGTGTATGGTTAGATCTAGAGCAAAGAGTTGAGGTCTAGCTCAGGAATTCAATTCTTGATGAGAACAAAAGGATCTAACTAAGAATTGGGCCTGAAAAGTGCACACGTAAACCGGCTAAGACTGTTTAAATTTATATGCATTTCGTGCTTAGATTTGCTGTTTAACTTTTAAAATTGCTAATTTTGCAACATGCTACAATGATACGTTCAACCAACAAGCGTGGTTGTGTCAATCACCCAGACAACTTTTGTTATGTCTGCGGCGAGTATACTCCTCCTGCTCATCGTGTAAATCTAAACAGCAGAATAAGATATGCATACAAGCACTATTTTGCTTGTGCTTGTTTGCATATCTTATTCTGCTGTTTAGATTTAGCAGCAGACTCAATTTTTTCTGGCTACTCCAGTACTCCGCTTGATTAGTACCTCACTTTGTTTGTTGTGGTACTGGCAAGGTTTTACATGTGGTGTTCATGAAAAAAATTAACACTACCGGTATTTTGTCATGAAAGGATATTATGAAAAATTTTGTTATGAAGTTTATAAGGTAGTAATATTAATGAGAGAAGATTCAGTTATGCAAAAGTCAATACTTATGACGAAATAGTGTTAAATTTTTTCGTTAACACCATTGCAAACTTTGTCTATGAAAGTTGTTTTATAAGTTTATGTACGGTAGTTTGATGAAATTGTAAAAGTTTTTATGCAAGCTCTCAGTTAGAGAAATTAGGGCATTTCATTTAAGGCTGTTTAAGAAAACATTTCAAGTTTTTAGCACCTCAATGAACGTATTAATTAATGATTAGGCTAGCCTATTAGCATTTACCATGGAAGTGGCTATTCTGCCTCAAGAGGCACAATAGTGTTTTTCCTCTGTTTGGGTTAGGGTTAGGGTTATGGCTAGGGTTGAGATTAGGGTTAGGGCTATTTTGGCACTTGCGGCAAAATAGCTGTTAGGAGTAGGACTGTTAAAAACTAGCCGTTAAAAAAATAGCTATTAAAAAAAATAGCCGTTAGGACTAGTTATTTTGCCTCCAAATTGAAATTGTAATTACATTTTATTCACCAAGTTGCCTTGGCCAGGAGACAGCGAAGGGACCTTTTGGTCTTCGAGTCAAGCTGCCCACCTGTCTACCACACACGGCGGAGGCTTCACACTGTCTCTTTTAATGCTGAACGTCAAGCAGGAAAGCTGTGAGCCTGTGAATACCAATTTTTATAGTCTTTGGTTTGACCAGACCGGGAATCGAACCCGAGTCTACCGCTTCAGTAGCATACGCTCTATCCACTCGACCACTGATCGCTGTATCCACTCGACCACTAAAGTGTCCAAATGGTAATTGTAATTGTAATTACATTTTATTCACCAAGTTGCCTTGGCCAGGAGACAGCGAAAGGACCTTTCGGTCTTCTAGTCAAGCTGCCACCTGCCCACCTGTCTACCACACACGGCGGAGGCTTCATACTGTCCCTCTAATTGCCGAACGTCAAGCAGGAAAGCTGTAAATACCAAATTTTATAGTCTTTGGTATGACCCGACGGGGAATCGAACCCGAGTCTACCGCTTCAGTAGCAGACGCTCTATCCACTCGACCACTGATCGCTCTATCCACTCGACCATTTGCCTCTAGAGGCAAAATTGCCACTGCTTTTTTATATACTGCAATATTCGCAGTAAAGTTGGTTTTTAGGATCGGATAACCTACGGTATTTAA
Organism: Trididemnum nubilum; assembly: GCA_963965965.1. Classification (NCBI taxonomy): domain Eukaryota; kingdom Metazoa; phylum Chordata; class Ascidiacea; order Aplousobranchia; family Didemnidae; genus Trididemnum; species Trididemnum nubilum. The sequence continues at coordinate 32,902,116 of OZ014477.1, read as the reverse complement.
GTATTTCAGACTTAAAAAAGTTTGTGGCCTATTACAATGTCAATAAATGAATCTTTTTAGTTGGCTATCAGGTTTTAGGCTAAACATACTGGTGATATAGCCTACCGGTATGTATGTAGGTGTATTATCACATACGGTACCTACTAGGATAGCCTAGGAGTAATGTTAATGTTATCTGTTTTGATTGTAGAACCAAGAATATGATTGTAAGATGTTGACAAATATGCCTGGTGAAAATGCTGTTAGGTATGTGTTGGTTGTGTTTGTGCAATAACTTGAAATTTTGTTCAAAGTGTCCATTTTCCCACTAGTGCTAAAATATTACCGTTTTAAGTTGTATTTTGCAACCCCAGATCATGCGCGCAGGATCGTCATAAAAAAACATCGCTTTACTCTTTGGCCATGCTGCTGACTGGAAGTGGAATGATGGAGAAGGTAGCTGTTACGTCGTTTCAGTTTGCTTTTCTATACTTGGTTGGTTTCGAACTCAGGCTTAGCTGCATTTAAGTTTTAGCGTACACGTGGTGATAATTATTGCAAATCAAGAGATTTATCTCGCCTTTTTTAACTGCACGTAATTAGCTGTTACGCAATTTTCAAACTGTTTACACTCAATGTTCGTGCTTTTAACGCCTTTTTTGGGGTCAGTCGATACTGTTAGTTGTCGAGGAAGGACATAGGAATTTTACGTAGAGTCGTGAGAATTCTATCAGTTTACTGTATTCAGATCCACATCTTATTAGTTGATTATCTTGGCAGTCCTTCCTCGAGTGTCCTGGTGGCTCCCGTTTTGTTTTCCCTTGGGCTTTGTTTTAAGAGCTGTTGTTCGCCTTCCCTTTGACCTATTGTTTTACTGGGGTTTATATTTCTTAATTCGCGTTCCTACTTCCCGGGGTCCCTTGCAGTTGTAAAGTGAGTTTGAAGTTACAGCTCTATTTTGGAGATTTTGGATTTGTCTGCCTTAAGAAGAAACCATCGGTGAGTCGTATTATGTGATGCTGCACTGTCTCGTTTATTATTTACGCTTGGTTAATTGTTAGTAATTACTTTCTATTTACACTATGTAGCATGTGTTCTGTTAACTGTTACTTGAGGCGTGATCATTTGACGCAGTGATTTCTTACACCTTTAGTAATTTTTTAGTTGTTGCTAATTTACGTTCTGTTATTTTTACAGAAACCGTTGACAATAAAATCGAATAAAGATCAATCAGTTAATGCGTGTTGATCAAGGCAGACAGAAATAATTTTCGCGTCGTTCAAACAGTAGCATAATGCATAATATAATATAATGCTGTTGCATAATGTTGCATAATGCATAATATAATATAAAGCTAGCATAATGCTGTTGATAATAGCATAAGCTGTTCCTTACCTGCAATAAAATGACTCAAAAGCCTGGCAGTAATGCCTGATGCTGTTAGGTACTCGATACTGGCAACTGCTGTCTAATCAACAAACAAATCGAGAAAATAGTTGGAGGTTACCAACCAAGTGAGTATAATGGTACCGGTTATACAGTAAAATGTATATTGCCAAATTGCCCTAAACAGGTCTACAGTTGGCTAGTAGGCCACAAGTATGTAGTGGTACTGGTATGGCAATCCCAACCCTGCAATGCATGTTTAAAACACTCAGTCGAGTTGTTAGAACTGTTGCCGATGATCTTGTTTCATTAAATAACTTTTGCATTAAATACCGGTAAGGGTTTAGGCAAGACAGTTCAGAGTTGTGGTAATGACCTAGATAATGACTATTTCACTGCAAATTTTCAAGTTAAAGAGAACAACATGAGAATGAGAAATATTCATCCGTGCTTTTTTCGGTTGCTTTGTTAGCGGTTAACATTAGGGTTTTAAGTTAGAGTTGGGAATAGTTTAGAGTAAGCATTTGAATTTGGGTTAGATTTGATTCAGAATTAATAAAAAACTAGATGAAAATTTCCGGTAAAATAAAGCTTTCCTATTTCCTATAATTGGCCCTTTTCTGCTGATGCTTTTACTATTGCAGTAGTTGGTGGTATGTTGCCAGCTTCCAGATGTGTCATCTTTCTCTATGCCCCTGAGGAATGGCATTTCCAACAAAATCAATTTAGAGTGTGTGATGAGAATCAATTTTTTTTATGTAACTTTTCATTGTTTTGTTAGGCTTTTGTTTTGAGTTTTTTTTTATTATTTCTGGTCCAATATAATGTTAACCTGTTAACCCAAATTCATTTAGTCAAAAAGTGGACTAGTTCTCTGTTTTCTCAGTTTCCAAAGTGTTTGATGGACATTTGACAAGGAGCCAAAGGCTGTAGTAGTGTTTGGTTTTCAATTATTTTAAGTGAATTCAATTTACCACCAAAAGTTTTTGATTAAATTTTTGTTTTACGCCTCCTCAAAATGCATTTTCTTAGTAACACAACAGAAAATGAAAAAAAAAAATAGCCGTAACTTCGGAACCGCTCATGCTAGATGCAAAATTTTTTTCTAAAGATGCAGAATACCTAAGTTCCTATCTGCTCTCAAAACATTATATCAGTCTAACTGCTCAATTTTGCAAGTAAAATTAAGAAAGCAGTTTTTTTACTAATTTTAATGAATTTTCTATGATATATCTCATTGCATAGAGGAGTTGTGGAATTTTTCTGGTAATGTATAGTAACTTTTTATTGGCTATACTGTTATTAAAGTAATTATTGTATTAGAACAAATATTGATTGGTTCTTAAAGTGTTCTCTGATAAGATAGCTAGCACTGTAAGTGTGAAAAGCAGTAAAATCGTGACAGAAATCTATTGTTTAACTTATTATCAATCACTGCTGCATTCTGTTAGTTTCACATGTTATTTCTGTTGACTTAGAAAAATGTTGAAATGTCAATAAAAATTTGGTTGTTTGCTGCCCACAAAAGAAAATGATTTTGACAGAACTGCATTTCTCAGTACAAAATTGTTTACAGTTAAAGACTTGCTCATTTGCTCATGAATTATAAAAGTTAGCAAGCAAAACTTCAAAAAGAAAAGAAAACGCTAATCAAAAGCAACAGGTGCTGCTGAAAATACTGCGTTTAAAGTAAAGGGATGGTGCTTAAAGTATGATTTTGACTAATGCTCTATAAGGGTTTAATCAAAAAATTTTGGAATCACCTGGTGCTTATGATGCACTGGATTGTTTTTCAGAAACGCAAGTAAATCAGAACTCTAGATTACTGAAGACAAAGACAAACCCTAAGTCCTGCACCAAAGCATTTAAAGCAGTCCTGATAAGTTAATTGAACTGATAAAAGCAAACAACGTTTCATTACTCTATAAAAGAACATGTACTCGTATTCTATGCCCAAGAAAAAAAAAAGATATCTTACCTTGTTGATTTTGGAGTGTTTTACATCACTCGCCACGTATTTTTTGTGTACATTGCACAACTTTTAATCCATCCTATGCATTGGGATATATTTGAAAATCTTAATTAAGTTTGATTAACAGCTTGCAATTAATCCAAAATTATTAAGGGTTTTAGTATTGCTTTGTGATGAAAATGAGGTCAGCTTATCGTGTATGTGATTAAAGTTTTATTGGATTAAAGGGTAATTGACTCATGTTCAACACTCTTAATGATGTATTGCATATCTTGAAGCATTTTACAATTCCAATGCAGTAAAACAAAAAAGTCTCAATGCTCTGTCCAGAAGTAAGTTTAACAGCAATTGATTTCGGACTCTTTAATTGTTACACTTTTAGCAACCACTAATACTGCTGAAGCTCTTCGTTCTGCTCTTGGATGCTGGCGGACTTGAACATGTCAATTCAAAGTTTTTTTCATCGTTTTAAGTGCTGATAACAATATTAGTTTCATTTCTAATATTTATACTTTTGGCTTTAGATCTTTTTGCTTTTAAACATTAATTCCTTTTTTCTACTCTCTACTCGTGAACTAATTTCTTCAGAAATTTTTTTGGTTTTCACATCCTTTTTCATGATGATGTCTTTTTAGGCTTTTATTGTTGTAAGCATTAGAAGTCTTCTACTAATGTCAAGTTACTTGATACGCATTGCTTGTAGTTTAAACTATGCAGATGCAGCACAATATATTTGTGTACAGCTTTCAAGAAACACTTGTTTTGACTCTTGAGTTTGCCTGGTTTTCCAAAGATTTTAGTTAAGCATGGTTTGTATAATGTGATACTAAGCCAAAATCAATTTTAGTTCATGAATCTTGCACTTTGGAAGCAGACTTCTCGGCAGAACATGCTGCATTATTTTGTTTCTTTGTAGGAAGAAAGCAGCCAAATCTTACTAAAATTTTGAACATTTTTTCAGCAAAGAGAATTAGTTTGTTTTCCTAAATAGTAGCATGATGCCTACCAATAGCATGTTGGCTTTGGAGCATACTATACTATACCTATTTAGTAATTGCTAAATGTAGGCATAACAAGCATGTTATTGTCCAAAGCCAAAATACTCTGCATGTTTAGAACAATCGCAAAGAATTAAGATGTGAAAATAACAAGAATGCAGTCAGTGATTATAAATTAGTTGATACATTAAATTTTGTCGTAGTGATCTTGTGCTTTTCAACACTGACAGTTCTAGGTATCCTATCTGTGAACAGTGTGAAAATCAATTAACATGTTCTAATACTGCAATTACTCTACAATGACAGTATAGCTAATATAAAGTCACCATCTACACAAATTCCATAACGCTTCTATGCAATGAGATATAGGCTATCGTACAAAACTCAATAAAATTAGTAAAAAAACCTGTTTTCTTGATTTTACTTGAAAAATTGAGCACTTAGACTAATATAACGTATTGAGGAAAGATAAAAACTTGGGTATTCTGTATCTTCAGAAAAATAATTTTCCATTTAGCATGAGCAGTTGCAAAGTTATGGCCATTTTTATTTTTGTCCTGTTGCGATAGAAACGCATTTTGAGGAGGCGTAAAACAAAAGTTTAATCAAAAATTTTTGGTGGTAAATTGAATTGGTGGTTGAACCACAACTTTTGCGAGAGTTCCCAAGAAATTGAAGGAAGTCACCAACATTTGGTACTGCCTAATGCAGACCCACCAAAATGTACGAGAAAATACTGATATAGCTGCTGGGCAGGTGCTCCTAAAGCTTGTAATTTAGTTATTGCGTTACTTACTAACTTTTCTGGATCTTAAAGGTTTGGTTGATGGTAGTAAGCTATTGTTTGAATAAAATTTGGTTTTAGGGGTGAATCTGGAGAGCTGTTTGTTTGGGATGTTCGCTTTTGGTGTTAGGTAATTGACAATGTTTGTTTGGTTAAGGATTGTGCAAGCAGAATTCTTTGTTATGTTTGACATTGCTGCTAAGTTGCTCTCTCTGACTAATGTGGTGTTTTCAGGGTTTTTTGATGAGAAGATGTGGTCGTTTAAAACTTCAAAAAATAATTTTTTTGTAAGTCTTAGGTATCGGTTGAGAGTTGTTGAAGTTGAGCTAGAAAAGAATTGGATAAAGTGGGTTGTGGTTTTGCACAATTGGATGGAGGTTAAGTGTGGTCATTAAGCTGAATTTCATGAGTGGGCTGGCGTTTTTATTGGGCATGGACGATTTGCACATATTTAAAAAATGTATTGGCAGGCTATGCAACCAAATAAAGGGAGTTTTTTTGTTTTGTTTGAGTGTGATGAAATGAAGATGAGGAATGGTGGCATTTTTTGTTACGTTTTTTCAGGATCAGTGTTGAATCTGAATTTAGGATTTGCGTTTGATGGAAGGTTAGGTTTAGTCTTGATAGTTAATGCTAGAGGTAATAAAACTTTTAGACTTATGTATGTTTCCTGGTTGCCGAACTGCTAGATTGGCATTGGCCATACTTGTAGTGACATTATGAATTGCTTTTATTATCTTTAATTGTGCTATGAAGTTTCTGCATTGTTGAAAAAGTTTAAGCAAAATTTTGTGTGCAAGGTTGCTGGAATGCTGGGTGCAGTCCTTGTTAAAAATGAATTAATGTTTATTTCTAAGAACTCATTTCAAACTTTGATCATTAACAGTGTTGCCAACGGCTTGTTACTGCGGAGGAATTCCTGGAAAGAAAGTTTTTTCGTGTGTGAATGATGTGGAGATGAGACTTGACAACTTCTTAAATGCTTCGTCATCAAGCAGGTATTTAAAGAAAGTTTTGGTTTTGTAATATTCATAATGTTTATTTGTTTATACATGTTTCATCTAAGAATATAGCCCAATAAAACTGTTGCTTGCGTTGAATCTTTTCCTATCAAAATGTAGCATAGGCGTAGCCAAGATTTTTGATTGGGGGGGAGGGGGCAAACCACAAATCACATAGGTGAAGACCAAAAAAAGTCTCTACAGTCCGATTTAGAATTTTTGATTGTGGGGGACCGAAATTTAGTTGGAGACGAATTCAGGATTGGGGGTAGCCCAAGTTACAACCTTTAAGCAAAGACGAAAACAATAAAACAACAAAAAAAAGATCTTCACATACCAAAGGGCCGATTTTGTCCCGAAAATCAGGTGAAGACCAAAAAAAAGGTCTTCACGGACTGAAGTCAGGTTGGAATCAAAACAACTAACGCAAGTGAACGAAGATTAGTCTCTTTCGCCACAGATTTATCATGATTGGCATTGCAATTGGGAGGGTTCCGGGACCCCTGGGCCCTCCCCCCTGGCTACGCCTACGAAATGCAGTTTAGTTAACAGTAAGTGATGTTATCATAGATTTTGTTCATTTTTTTTTACACTGGTAAACTCTTAAATGCCTTTGTAAAATTAGTAACTGAAACAAATTAAACGTCTAAACATTAAAAGTCTGACCTGTAAATGTCAAAACATTGCAATTAAATTATTATTGGAAAATGATTTGGATAATTCAACGGACTGGGAAATCTTGTCAGTTTTGTTTTTTTTTGTCTGATATGGTTAAGTGGGTGCAGTGTTTTGCTTAGCCCACCGTGGCTTGGTTGGTTTGGGGGCTGCTCTGAGGCTTCATTGTTTGATTTTTTCAATGTTTTGAGTTGAAAAAAAAGCAATTTTCCAACACATTATTTGAACTTTCAGTCATGTCATGTTTTAAACGTAATTTTTGGTATCGTATGCTGAGCATTGTTTCTAGTGGTTCTTTGGATGGTAAAATGTATTTTGGTTGCATTGTAAAAAGTATTATTTACATTGCAGTGTCGTTAATGGAAAGTTCTGTGCGGTCGGAGTTCCTCGGTGCAGATTGCATGGTGACAGATTGCAAAAGGATTTATAAACAAAGATTACATTATTTTTCAGGGTTAAATTTGTTTTGGATTTTCTGTTTGTTATTTCTGTTTTTTTGTTGGGGGGGTTGCTGTTATTTGATTTCTTGTTGTAATGCATTTTTGTGTTGATGTAAACACTTATGTCGCTTAAGAGGGGATGTTTTAAGAGTTAAAATATAACTCACAGATTAGTACAAAGTTAAAAAAATTGCCAAAAGTAAGCAATAAAATTTGATCGCTTGTTGAAGCGTGCTAACAGGTTTCATAAAAGAATTATATACATATCAGGAAGTTTCAAAATTGTACCACTTTTGAATTTCATAGCTGCTCAGCAAATTTCTGGTGGAGTTTTTTCTGCTGATTACGAATTTGATATTATTTTTGATTATGACGTTATATTGAGGGTTCAGGACTCCATTTTTTACGTCATTTTTCGACTTCTGCGTTTTCTCGAAAACTATACATTGTGGAACCTTGATATTTACATCAAACGATGCAGAATACATGATTTGCTATCAGTGTTTAATAGATAAAAATGGTGTATCTTCAACAGAAAATAAGCTATTTACAGTAGAAAAAAGGGATTTCCACAAGTTGCTGGATATGATGTCACAAACATCAAAAAACACTGACGCAATGAAGTTTACTTGTTTTCAATCGCTATTTCGACTGAAAACCAGCATTTATGCGTTGTAGATGACTGGAACTGGGTTGGTGTTTTAATTTGGAGGAAATAGGTAAAGGCTGGGATAAATCGGGCCAAAATGATGGAGAAATCCCCAGAATTGACTCTATTAAAGCGTTTTCATGCAGATGGACCAGCAAAGTGATTATTTTATTATCATGATTTTTTTTTGCCATATCGTCAGTTGATATGTTAAGTCGAAGTCTGTCCTATGAGCTCTCCATGTGGTTATCACATAACTGCTTCTCAGCTATTCTCGAAGTATCGAGTCTTCTATTTATTTTTTGGTGTTTTATTTTATCGTTGCGGGAAAACTTAGGCATTTTTTAATTTATAATTCCTACACTTCTTTTAGCTCCAAGATATCTCAACTATTATTGCTCTTGTTTGGGGCAATGACTTAAACAAAAAACGAGTTGGTTTCCCTACATAGTTATTATATATACTCAGTACTTAAATTGTAAAATTTTGCATTGGGGGACGCTTTTTCAGCGTTGACTAAACGAACTTGACCCAAATTTTCATTGTTACTGACTTGGATTGATGCGATTTTTTAGTGAAAATTAGGTGATCTCCAAAACAAAAGGCTTTTTCCGGCCGAAATCAAAAATTAAAGCGTTTTCCGGCCAAAAACAGGTGATCTCCAAAAAAAAAAAAAAAAAAAAAAGGTCTTCACCGAAATCCGAAGGCTTTTTCTGGCCGAAATCGAAAATTCAAGCGGCTTTTCCGGCCAAAAACAGGTGATCTTCCCAAAAAAAACACTAATTTTTTCCTTTCACAAACCAGCGCTAAAATCTCGATGGGGGGACGCTCAATCTCGATGGGGGGACGCTCAATCTCGATGGGAAGACGCGTGCCCCCCGTTTCCCCTACAATTTAAGTAGTGTATATACTGAATATTCTTTCGGGCCTAATTGGTGTAAAAATTTCTTGAAAGCTCCCTCAGCAAGGCCTGTGGAGCCGTGGTGTAACAACGAAGCCATTGCATCTTTGAATTTGTGTGAAACTTCAATATCATAAAAAATAAGTTAAAGGATCTTATTAAGAGTTTAGGAGCTTCATCATTTATTGACTATTTTTTCCATTACTTTTTACCAAGATAAATCTGGTGCTGGTACGAAGTAGCTTTTTGAAAATTTCTCCTTCAGAGTTACAAGACTCCTTACTGGCCGTAGGCATATCATCCTACGGACATCTTGGAAGGGAAAGAATATACAGTGTTTATTGTTCTGTGAACTTTCTATCTTTTGCATTTTTACATGTTTAGCATTGAGCATTACACAATTTTTAGCTGCATTTTTTTTCGGAAATGATTTTAAAAAGCAGTTGCAATTGCATGTTGGACTAAGTTGTAGCCCTTTAAAATATGTTGAAAAAATGCTACGAGATTAGAACACAAAAATTCATGCCGCTGCATGAAAATCAGCCATGTAAATTTTGTCCGCATAAAATTGGGAAAACACTGCTATCTGCTAGTGCTAATGGTTGAAAATGTAACTATCTGTGGTACAACTTTTGGTACCGGTGTGTCACTTCAAAGAGGCAGCAAGGTCAACGTTATTGTCATTTATTGTAAACTTTGTAACCTACAGCATATTTTTTCTATGTGCATACTGTAAAAGAACAAGATTACAGCGCTGGTTCACCCATGGTACTGGTATAAATTTCGTTTGTAGCAGTGCAGTACTGTTAAAAAAATGAAACGTCAAATTGTACATATAAAAATCTGAAATTGCATGCATCTTTAGTTGAAAAGTACCAATGTTGTCACTATACCAACACCTGGACCCGAAAAATTATCCAGTATTTCTAACAGCTATGTTGCGAAACCAACTCATTTTTTTTTAAGTTATTGCCCCAAAGAATAGTAACAATAGTTGAGATATCTTGGCGTAAAAAGAAGGATAAGGGTGCGTTTAGACTGGACGCGAAGCAACGCGAAGCAACCAAAATTTGACGTCATCGACAGCTCGCGAAAGGTTGTGACCCGGTTTCAGCCTTTCGCGAGCTGTCGATGACGTCAAATTTTGGTTGCTTCGCGTTGCTTCGCATCCAGTCTAAACGCACCCTTAAGGAATTATAAATTTAAAAGTTATAAGTTTCCCCGCAAAGGTAAAATCGAACATCAAAATTACCATAAAAAAAAACATTGCCCATTTTATGTTTTTGCACTGCTGATTTCTATGCCGCATTTCAAAATTATTAATTTTTATCAAAATAGGCCTAAAATTAAGTTATTTGCAAAACCATGCAAAATTTTGGAGTGCTAGGAGCGGAGCTCTCAGGCCCCCGAACACAGCCTCCCAATTGCAGTGTCTGGTTACACGACTTATTGTAAACGAGTGCTACTACGTTTTCAAGTTTTATAACCTTCCAAAGAGAAGTTATTGAGCTGGGCAAATAATAACTGCTATCTACTATAATGAAGTACTGTAGTACCGTTATCTTTAAAATATAACGTTTTGCTGCTTCCTATACATTATAAAAGGCGACACCACGAAATTCCGCCCCGGGTGTCACCATCCTCAGCGACGCTACTGATTGTTAACAGGCGGTGTGAGGCGCTAAATAGTGGATGATATACACAGTTTTGATTACAACGGCTTCTGCATAGTTTGGGGTGTCTGGTTTGGGCTTGAGGTGGTGCAATATTTCTGTGTATTTGTTGGAATTGCACATTCAGTTTGCTGCCTGTTCGGAAGCACCAAGTACCCTAGAGACAGTATTTAAATTGTAGGGGGGGTGCTTTCCCCCATCGAGAGTTAGCGTCCCACCATCGAGGTTAGGCGTCCCCCCAACGAGATTTCAGCGCTGGTTGATTAGACAAAAAAGGGCCCTTCAGCACGAATAAATTCCAGAAACTCCGGCTGAATTTAGTCCCAAATCACGGTGATGACCTTTTTTTTTTTGTATTCACTCTATTTCGGATACGGAAAGACATAATTTCCACTACAGTACTTTCGCATTCCGGATGCGTTTGGTCAAGGCTGCAAAAGCGTCCCCCCAAGCAAAATTTTTTTGTTTAAGTACTGCCTAACGATAATTAATCATTATTTGGCGTATTATGCTAGGACGTAACAATGTAACCTTGGTGCGGTTGAAGTGAAATCATTCTGCTATGGTCGGCGTAATAACGACGCGTTTGTCCTCTTCGTCACGTTTAATAAAGAATTTTGTTTTATTTTTAATTGTAAGTGTTAAACTTGGGTTGTCCTGGTTTTGAATGTGTTTGTTGATACTTCACCATGTTATGATTTGTTCCTGTTATTGCTGCAATAGATTTATTTGCGCTTGGAGGTAGTGCGCAGGCAGGAATTTTTCGTGGTGGAGGTTGGTGGCAAAGTAGCATTGAGGTTGCGTTTAACGCGAGGAAAGTTAGGGTTCGGAGTCTATATTAGGGATTAGACAAAAACCTAGCAGTAACGTTTTCTCGAAGTGAAATAAGCAGAACTAATTTAATAGGTTAGCGATTATTGATCTGAGTAGAAACGACTACATTTTTTACGAATTTATTCAAAGCAACCAGATCACTACTACCGTAATAAAGTTCGATAATGCCGCGAAGTCCCCGGACATCGCTTGCGATGTCACGTTCTAGTTAATATTTGCTCATAAAATTCTGTCACAAATCAATCTTTACCCAATAAACTATGCTAAACCAATTAAATCCATCTAACTGAGATCCATATCGAATGAAACTATACGCTTGCAGGATACTAAACACAGTGAAATCTTTTCCAATTGATACCTAGTTCCAGGCTATAAATCTAACTTAATCTTTACCGAATCAAATTGGCCTCGGGACTTTAGAGCTCATATCTTTAGCGAAAAACTACCATTTACAAAATTGAGAAAATGGAGTTATTCTAAGGTTGTTTTTTTTTGTTTTATATACTTACAAAGAGCACAGCATAACTAGCAAACCCAGCACAATGATACTGCGGTCGATTCGGATTGTTTTGATTGCATTGATCTGCGGGATTCCATTCCAAGTCTTGAAAATTCCATGTCGATACTTTTGCTTTGTTTAGGCGACGCTGGAAAATAAGTTTCTAAGTAATTATTAATAAAACAAGAATAAGCCAAACCAAATATTGAATTTTTAAATAATGTAGCCGTACTTTTCCGGTGAGTGTAAAACTTAGTAGCGAATGTACATCAAAAATAAAGCAAAATTTTTGCGCAATTATTTCCTACAAGATTTAACACAAAAACGATAAAAATTTGGCTGTTTGATAATTCTCTGTTTTAACCAATAAGGTTGTCAAGAACCATTTGCCCTACAGTTTCTACAATCCTAACTTTAAAATAACCTACTCAAACAATTAAATTTACCTTGAAAGGATCTTCAGTCTCAGTAACATCATCAGGAAATTCTACATCTCCAAACACAACAGTAATCGGTATGTTGAAATTGTTGTTTTCTGTTGATGTTTGTCGTCGCCCTCTTTGTGGTCTTGAAGTTGATATAGAAACAACCTGTAGATAAACATACAAAACCACTGCAAAACAATGTAATTAAGAATAGTACTATTACGTTCGCCTGTATTAGCGTCAAAGACGCACTTTATCAATTTATAATGCAGCACTCTCATTTGAGACATGCACATCCGCAACCAAATTCGACAACATTGAACTTTTGTTTTTAGGCAAAAGCTTATCACCAAGATAAAGCTATAATACACGAATGATTTCTGTTACCACCTTAAACATTGTAACCTTGCTCCATGTACGAGATTTTGGTCATCCGTTTTGTAGGCAGAACTGTTGCAGGTGAAATTACACAATTAGATAAATTACAAAACATTAATTGCACAATATGATTAAACATTGTTTCAAAAAACTATCATGACGTTTTGCACTGCTACAGTGTAATTACAGTATGTTCAATGCACAATATCGCATTTAGGATAAAGAAAAGCAAAAGATAAATTAGGCAAAAATAGAGTAACACGGTAGTATCATTTCAGTTAACACCAGCCGTTCTACAGCACTGACAGTTTAAAGCATACTTGATCTACAAGGGTAAGATAGGCAAGTTATATAGGTGAAGAAATATATATTACTTGAAATTACGATAAAAAGATAACTAATATCTTTTGAAGTCAAGCTAAACTTCTACGAACTTATTCTTCAAGATAATGATACAATATTTCAAACTTTAATCGTATATTAGTAATGTACATCACATTTTAACAATGTTCAGTGAAAAGTAGATATTTTAAACAAAATGTTCGTTAATCAAATTGCAAATGCTGCATTTTGACAAAATGATTTTATATTGACTTAGTTATTGGTTGACAAGCTAGTTAGATAGAGCAATTACTGCAAAGCTCAGGAAAATACTGCACAGTGAGCTAATTTGCAATATAATGCTCCAGATCAATTTATACTTACCTGAGATGTATTTTGATCTCTATTTAGTTGCAAATCTCTGCCCAAGAGAGTGGCATATATTACAGGAGTTTCAGTTCCGCTATTTAGGGCTATTTTTGTCAATAATTCTTGCGGGATAGTGACTGATGTACTTGACTGATTCGCTCCAGTGTTCAAATCAAAAGTCTGGCTTTCATAAACGGTTTCATTGCTGTTGTTGCTGGATACTGGAGCAATACGCACCGCCTGCAGTTATTTAAATGCAGTTTATTATGCGGCTCCTAATTATACGATAAAACGATGAACAAGTTTAGCGCATATACGCCAAACAATATCAACAAATTAACAAACAATTACACTATTGTTGCAGCGAATATCTATCCTCCTGTTACCGGACAGCGTCAGACGCTAAATATTGAACGATCCGCGCACTTTTCATTGCCTTTACTATTTTGTGGTTAGAAGAATCCATGCCTATTCAGAACTTTCCAATGATCTAAAGTTCTCGCGGATTTCTGTGAATTCTTGTCCACTGAATTTGCTGCTTGCTCGAAATCACGAAGTAGCGATAATCATCGTAAAGTGTTTTATCCAAGGATGCAAGAACATGACCAGGTTTAGGCTGAACCCTGATTATTCAATCTGGGTCGTTGTCAAAACGCCTTCACCCTCGCGGCTACGCTGCCGACAATATATGTTGAAATGTTTTGTTTAAGGTAGTACAAAATATGGAGGCCCACAACTTTGCTATATCGCTCCAACTTTGCTGTATCTTCTTCCTATCCACTTTATTCTAGCACTCTGGAAATTTCGCACTAACAACCAAGCAAGAAGGTGTACTTTCTACGAGGCAGAGTCTGAAGCTATGCTCTACGTTTGTTTTCACAAAAGTGAGAATAAAATATAAATTGATAAAGTTTGCTGAAAATTGCTAATGCTGCACAATATCTATTGGTTTACGCAGCTTTTTTTCAATACAGCTTTATCATAAATCAAGTCAAATCTTTCATTATAAATCACTTGTTTCAATATGCCGAAAGGTGTTACAAGTTTGTTGGGATAATTTCCTCGCCCGTGCGCTTGCAGGCAACACATTTCCTTCTGAAGAAAAGTTGCAGTAGCGGCAAGCCGTTGGCAACACTTAGTTTGATTTGACCGGCCAAAGATTCGAACCTCAGTCGTACCGCTCCAAAGACGAACGTCAGCTCATCAGCTAGCGGGTATTATTGTATATGGAGTATGGTAAGCATAGTTGTTGGAATTATACCTGAATATTTATTTCAGCAGTTTTTACATTCACCATTCCAATCGTAGCATTTTCTGGAATGGACACGGAAGATGCGAAGTTGTTAAGAGTATTTAGAAGAGATGATTTTCTCTCGGTTGCTCTAAATAACATGAGGATACTGTTAGGTTATTTGAATAATTTTACCGAGGAAAGCAACGGAGCTTTTCCGCAAATTTGTAAAATGGGTAATTACTGTAGATTAACCAACAAAACCGTAAACAATAATTTGAATTTGTTTCTGCAAACTTTATTTCCAATATCTTTTGGGTGTTAAATTTGAATACCAGCCTTGATGGCTTTCGATAGAAATATCTATGGAACGATAGTTCAGCTACTACAGCATCAAGCTAGTGAACGAAAGATTGCGGACTGCTTGTTCAATTCCCAAATTGGAAATCTGTCGTTGCGTTGGTAGAAAGACACATAACGCTTATTTTCCGTTGAAGCCAAACAATTTACTTTCTGTGGTGGCTCAGACTTACGAATAACTTGCAAACAGAACTAAATGCTTTGCGATGGTGTGGTTTGTCAATGCAGTGTGCTTGATTCAAACGCGTAAATGAAGAAGAGAATCACCGCAGAAAAAAAGCGTATGATATTTCTTTAGATTAATCTGAAGTGCAAAATGAATGGTAATGATTATTTAAATATACCAATCATTGCTACGTCATACCAGTTCTGATGAGTTAAATGTCTTACTCTATTTCTTCAGTTTATCCATGCCCATTACATTTCACGTATTTTTATTTGATTTATACCTTTGTGCATCTGCGGTGCTGAAATCTACACCAATTACTAAATTCGATACGGTGTTTGTGACGCTAACCAGCAGCATTTTACTAACCTAAAAATATGAAAAATGTGATGAAGAAGCAAAAAAGAAAACACAACCAAAATTTGAAGTATCTGTCAAGGAGTAACACTTTTTTTTTTACTACTACGGTAAACGGAAATTTAAATTTTGTTTCTTTATCTGAAATTGATCTTCTACTAAAGTAATTGAGAGGAACTTCTAACACCAGTTGCAGTTTTCGATGTTACCAAAAAAATAATCTTGTTAGTTTTGATTTAAAGAAAGCTTTAGAACATTAATGTTGCAGCCGAAAACCAAATCCGTCAGCAATGTGTTGGCAACACACTCGCAGGCAAGTATCAGTTCCTTTTTCAAAGTTATAAAATTTTGTCACGCTTTCAACAGCAGTGGAACTTGGTTGAACAAACGTAATTAATTGAATTTTAAATGCTTTTTTTATCCCTCTAAACATCAAGTCCTAAATTTTGATACTTGAATACATCGGTTTTTGTGGTTACCCATGTACTTTAAGCATAAAAGTCTCGGAAAAATAACTTTCCAAACATGCTTCACTCAGAAGCGCAAAAGCGAAAGTTCCAATTCACATTCTAATTGATATCTACTTGTTAATAACTATCATTGAATTTTGTTCTATTTACAATTTAGGTTGGAACAAAAAAGAAACAAAAGTGATTGGAGCAAAATGAAGATATACATTGGTAGATTATGATGTAAAGCTTAATCTTGAATTGTTCCTCTAGAAACCATCACGAAATACCGGGTAACAAAAAAAGCATAATAAGTGTCAATCTACGACATTACTTCTTGATCTGGTTCTTTTTCAATTTGCGACAAAACCTCCGTTGCTGCATCAATATCTTCTCGAGTAAGCCTCTCTGGTTGCGACGTTAAAACTTCAAGCGTTGCTGGCAACTCTTCAGCTGGCACGTTAGCGATATTGGTCAACGTTATTCCGCATCGAATCACATGCAAACTGCTGTTGTCAAAAAATGCACCGACACTTCCGCCAAACAAACGCTCTGCATTTCCTTGTTCAATAGGCAGACATCTCACAGTCGCTCTTGGTGTTTCTGGAAAATATTTATTTATTCATACAAGTGAGGACAAAGACACTTCATCGTAGAAAATTGTTTGGGTGAGAGAGAATCAGGAAGTCTGACACAAGCACAGAGTTTTAAGTCAGCCCAGGCTTTCGGTTCGGGTTCGGGCCGGGTTCGGGCCTAACGTTGACAAAAATTTTGGGCTTAAGTCGGGCCTGAGACGTACTTTTTGTCTTACGTGCAGAAAAATATGATCAAAATAACTTGGCAACATTGCTAAAATTTTCAGACCTAAGGTAACTTTCGTTTTTTGGGGGGGCACGATTTGGGTGTTAAATTAGTTTTCGGGTTCTGGCTTATATTTTTTGGTTCGGCCCGGGTTCGGGGCTGAACTAATCGGCCCGTTTACAACTCTGCACTAGAAAGATGAGTATTCAGTAAAACATACACGCGCACACACACGCCCGCGCATTCGCAATTTTTTATAAAGTTACTAAAAATAACGAGCTTAATTTGTAACTGATTTGAAAACATCACTAAATACACCAAAGCAGTAGCGCAATGCACATTTATATCAAAAATGTTTCAACATAAAACAATGATCATTAAGTTAATTACCGCATAATGCTTGCTTTCCAACAATCAATTCTCATTTAGTATTTTCATTATTAAGTTTTCCTGCTCACAAACAAGTTAAAAAATATTCAAATCTTTAATTTTTTAGGTAGATTGTAGGAGCTTTAAGGTTTCTCGATTGCTGTCACCAAGAAAATGAATTAAATCAAGTTCAATAAATGAGTTATTACACTTGATTTTGCTTTCAAGTTGTTGTTATCAGCCACAAAACAGCTTAACTAAAAGAGAAGAAAGAACATAAACAATCAACATATTCAATAAATGCAAAAATAATTCTACGTAGCGCTCTATTAGGAACAGAGAAAAAACAACGTCTAGCGATTTTCAAATTATTGCTTTTGACCATTAGCTTTTTTGCAATGACAAACATGGTGAATACCACTCTGCATTGTTCTTTTAGATGTAGAATCTACAGTATGGAGAATTCCCACAATGCAGAAAATTGAATCTTTCAAATGTAGAAGATTGTCAACGCAAATCATAAAATCTTTCGTTACAAAGCAGCCGAGATTGGTGGAACGAAGGGAAGAAGCCGGTACACCTTAATTCAATCTTACCTGCCCAGTCACATACTTGATTAGAAGACGCTAATGCAAATACACTGGTGCGATTGAATGAATATATTTTGTTGTTTTGAGTAAAATTTTGTGCAGCGCAGAATGGAAAAACTGAAAAAAAATAGTAGTAATTATTTACACAAACTTTACATATTTGCTTTTCCAGCATATGCTTGATGTTTTTGTTTTTACGGAAAAGGACGAAAAAAAAAAAAAGCAACGAACAAAAGGACACGTAAAAACTCTCTTAATCCGTATCTTACCGCTATATGTTATGATTGTCAAATTGCAACAAAACTTCACGAAAATGCGTGAATTTAATAGGATAAGAGACCAAAAAAAAATTAAGCTAAAAATATTTATCGTTTACGAGATATGACAATATGTTCCCAAATGGGAACATTGGCGGTTTTCGGCACAAACTTTTGAAATCAATTTAAAGTACTGTTCATTTCGATACAAAACAATCAGAACGATCAACTTCATGGTACATTTCCCATCACATGGCAGTGTTTGATCTGTGCAAACACTAGCTGCATTTTTTAAAAATAAGGTTCAACTGAAATTATTTGGGGGGGGCAAAGTGAAATTATGGGCGGGAACTTGCCCCACCTGCTCCCCCCTGGCTACGCCCCCAATTTGGTGGGGTCCGTGGTGGGTAGTATTCAGTGCTCCTTCTAAGCTGTGGGCATGTGTGCGTGCACACAGCTTTCAGAGACAGTGCACACACATAAATTTACTGCGCACAAACATATTGTTGAACAGACACATTGTTGCACAAAAGTCTCGGCAGGAAATTTTTCAGGGGGGGGGGCAATAAGAACAAGTCCAGTATTAACTACTAAAAATGGAAGAATTTTTGAAATTCGGGAGGTTTAAGAGAAGTTTGTGAAAATTCAGGGGGGCTATGGCCCTACCCTGCCCCCCCACCCATGTTGTTGCACGTGGGTTGTTGCACAAGTATTACAAATATTAGTTATTTCAAGAAAAGTGCGCACACACACCAAAAACTTCTGCACTCACAGATCACAAAAAATTAGAGGGAACATTGGGGATACCCACGAACTAATACAAAATATTTGTCCGTTGAGTATCTGTGGATATAAAAAAAAAAGGCACCTTAGCTTAAGCCGTTCAAAAATTGATGTCTGGGCGGCCATGTGGGGAGTCTCTGGGAGGGTGGTAGCCCCAAACTATGTCAAAATATATGTCAAACATCTACTGATATAAAATAACTGGCGCCCAAGCTTGAGCCGTTCAAAAAATTGATTTTTTGGGTCCCCATTTTTGGGGGAGTTTCCGCTGGAGCGGCCCAAAAAAATTTTGCAAGACTAAATTGCGTTTGCAGCTCAACAATTTTACACTAAAGTTAGATTTCAATGTTTTGTGATTTAAGAGAAAAAGAGTGTACAAGATTTAGGAAGAAAAAAAAGAAAAAAAAAAGGAAAAAACGTCATCGCGGCCAAGTTGGTTGAGATAAAAGGGTATTTTGAAACCTATAACAATGTGAAATATTTTTTGCCGTACTTGAGCCGTTTTTGAATGAGATCACTTTTTACGCCAAACTTTTGGAGCGGTTTTTGGATCCTAAAGCCTAAGTCAGATAATTTATAGCCTCGATATTTGGTACAAACATACAACTTGTTAACTTCAAACTGCTGTCAAAATTTCATGCGGCTAGACCAAACTGTTCTTGAGTAATAAGCAAAAGTCTGAAACTTAGTACTCGTTACTTTGAAAATGCCGAGTAAAAACAAAAAAACACGCGACGCGAGTGTCGGTCGTTCCAATAATGGGCTTTCTAGTACAGCAAAATAAGTAATTCTTTTAGTTTACTCTTATCTAAACAATATGCACAGTAGCGTGACCAAACTACACAAAGTCATAATTCTGAAAATCTATAAAAAGCTGTCTATTCTGGATTGTTACTCTCTCTTCTCGTAAAACTATATACAGTATAACTTGCATGCTGTAAAACCGCCAATGTTCCCAAATGGGAACAAATAAGTTCAAAAGTAATTTTTTAGCTGTAACTTGAAAATAATTACAAAGAAAACGATTTTGTGAAGTCATGTCTTTATCAAATGTACAAAACATAGTCTTAGCATTTAAAACATTTCTCACCCTTAGTTCTATACCTCACCAAATCGTGCAACCTTAAATCTCCTGTTTTCACCACGTTTCAAGGTCCAATTTTTTTGTAAAATTTCAGTAGAATTGCCAAGCAAAACTGTAGAAATTAATTTCTTAAATTCAAAAAACTATCCCACTTAGTTTTAAACCCTTATATAACTTAGGAGTCACAGAAAATGAAATTTAAAACTATGTTCCCAAATGGGATCATTGGTAAGAAACGGCTTAAGCTTGTGGAGGCAATTGTTAAGTGAAGCTTATAAGACTAAATTCAACGGTCGAAAAATACTTTATTTTTTGGCATTGTTAAAAAATTATCAGCTAGTCGGAGTAGTTTTTTTTGCACATCACAGCATTAAAAAACAATGATAATATACGTGTAGTACTGTTTGTACTGCACTAGACGCTGACAGCAAATTTGGTTGCACAAAAATAGTGATTAGTTTCAGCAAGAAAGGTAGCATCAACAATAATTTGGTCAGAATCTAAAACTTTTCAAAGCAAGTTCTACAGTAATGATGTTATTCAAATTTCTACACTTGAAAAATATATTTTATAAATAAAACAGCAATAACATGACTTACAACAGAGACTAGTATAAAATTTGTAGGCAAAAATTAACAGCAGTGCTTAAATCGAATTTTATCGTTTTGAGCGTCTTGGAAAAATTGCCATCAGTCGTGTCAAAGACGTCTTGAAGAACTATATATATGTTACCTGGTTCAATGGTTGTTGTAGGTTGACTCGTTGTGGTATTATTTTCTGAAAGTAAAAATAAGAGTCGTTCCATGAAGCTTTATCAAGAATTTAATCAACCAGAGGTTTTATTTACAAACACAAAAGGTTAAGTTGACTTCAAGCCGTGGAAAAAAAATTTTTCGTTTAAATACATGTTCAATATTAAAAACTATAAAGCCCTATTTCACATTCTTATGAAGTATTTAAATTAAAAACGCTTCAAGTTGTTTATTACTTTGGTGTTCTTAAATACTGAAGTTTTCAATTGGCATTTTGCTTAACAAAAATATGTTTTCAATCCGCGTATGCACCACCTTTGCAAAAGGCCCCATAGCCTCTGTAATCAGTTTGACAAATGTAAAAAATACTTTCTATTGTGTTGTTGCAGTCTGCTTTGTCATGACAAAAAGCTTTGACGAGCAAGCTTTGTTGTGTGATGGGCACAAAATCTTTCAGAATTGAGGTTGGTCGTATATTAATAGGTAAAAAAACAAAACTTGGTCGTATACCTACTTGTGCCGCTGTATTGCTAGTACAGTAAGTAAAAACTCAAAAAATGTTTGATTAATACTCAACTCTGATTTTCTGATTACAAAACTTACATATACATTAAAAAATTACAACAGCATTACAAAATCTAAAATTTTTTGATTAATACAGCTCGATAACAATACTGTTAGTGAATAGTTTCTATAAAATGTGGAGTATGAATTTTGTTTTATGGTACTTGATATGTGATCATGTAGACGCTGTGATTTTTTACGCCTTTGGTAGTGTTCACTGATTTACTTATTTTTTTCACCAAATTCGTTGACAACATAATCGAATAAGAACAATTATTTAACGCGTTTAAAGACGTTAGATCAAGGCATACAGAAATAATTTCGCGTCGTTTACAGACAGTATGCGCATTCCGAGTTTTAAAAAAAAGACAATCAAAATAAAGATAGCAACGGTCTTAGACGTAATGTTTCGGAATTGAGTTTCTTTTTTACTGCAGCTATACTGACAAGGAATACAAGACGAAAGTTGATTACAAAACTCTTATGGCTTATGGAATAGGCTGATGATTAAATATTTGTGCATCTAAGCCTTTATAATGCTGTTTAACGATTAAAGACACTAAAGCTATTATTAACCCTAAAACCTATCATTCAATTGTGATTTCCTGTTGTTACAATTATCAAGACGACAAATTTCAAAGCTTTTAAGCTTTGTGCTAAAAATTAATTTACCTAAGTTACTTTTTCAGACCTGCCAAAATCCACAAGTCTACAAAAATAACACATTCACGCATTAATTGATTCTTTGCAAACCATTGCAAAATACACCATCTTCAAAAAATCCTTACAAACACAAGCAAGTGAAACCACCATCAGTGTTGCTACAATTTGAGTTAACAGCGAAGGAAAAATTTCCTCCGTGCATTCATCAATGTCTGAATGCTATATTTATGATTAATTGGCTTTTCTTCAAGCTTGGCCATTGACTTTATCGAAAATAAACTAAATTTTACTTGAACAGTTCATTGCAATGTTTGCCATTGAATATTTTTAGCTCAAGTTTTTTTTTTTCTCATACGTGCATTGTTTAGTTAGAACAAGAATATGTACGAAAATAACTTAGAGCTTCAAGCAAGCGGGATGTATGACAAGGTAAAAGATCGTGGTTTTTGGAGACTTTGTCTCAATCTGTTCCTCATTGAGAAACATTTTGTATTGCTACTAGGTGTCGATAAAATTATGGATCACTGACTGGAATCGCCAATGTTATGTATCAACAGCGCTGTATTTTGTCGTGATTTGTCGCAACGTTTTTAAAATATCAGCTAAAAATTACTATCACCGATACAAAAGCGCGCGAGGCTTGTGCTGATTTGATTTTTATCAAATTTTACCTTGGAGCTAGATACAGCAAAATACTCGATTATAATCAAACTGCACACGTGATTTCGTTTCAATATGATGAACGTTAATTTCTTTTTAATCTGATAAAAGAATAGTGCTTTTTATGTGTTTCAAAAACTCAACTCTGATTATATATTTTTTAAAGCCATGAAAGTCTTGAACTAAACAAGAATAGTAAAACCACAGAAAGACGTAGGTAATGCATGAAAGAATGTGAAGAAAAAATTTATTTGTCAATTTTTGCTTTGCCAAACCACAGCTTCTGGCTGATCAGGCTGAATGGCCACATAACTCATCAGGCTAGTGGCGGTTATTAGAGCTTTTTTGTTAAATCATCATAATTGACATTTGTGTCGTTACCTGTGCATTGTGTTCCATTGCCACTATATCCATCTACACAAGAACATGTAAAACTGCCAGGAATATTGATACAGTTAGCGTTATGGTGACAGGAGTCGGTATTGTTGCATTCATTAACATCTATAACAAAAAACGGCTTCAATATTGATTTGCTCGAAAATTTTTAACCAACAAATTTGACTGTTTTACTGCTAATTATTCTATTTAAAGTCTCGAGCCAATCAAATCGGACACATTGTTGCCAACGCCTCGCTACCTCTTCAACATTTCCTCGAAAAGAGTTGTGTTTCCCGAGCGCAATGACGCGTAAATGGGCCCTGCAAACTCGTTACAAGCTTCGGCGTAATGCAGCGAGTATAATCAAAAATTTGATTTGATTTTGATTTGACCATTCTATTAACCAAAAAACTAAAAAATATGAAATAAAACAAATGCAAAAATTAAGCATATTGAAAAATTTATTTAAAGCAATGCAGTATTCAACGTATGTACTGGGTTTTTCATTCGTAAGAACCTGGTGCTCTGCGCTTGTCTAACCATACCAACGCAGATCACTTTTGTTGAAACGATACAAATAACTTTTTGATGCAATTAAAAGGCCGATCTGCTTTGAACGTGTTGCTTAAAACAGCGTATATATTGACTCGACATGCAACTGCGACATCAGTGTCGCCAAAATCAAAATATTCGTTTGTTATAAATAAATTGTTGTTTTTTTTTGGCACGCGACAGCGACAAATTTTTTCTTTAATGTAAACTTCCGTTTGGTAACATTGTCGCGGACCTAAGTGCAATTTTTGAAAAATGAATCGATTCTCGTAAACAGAACCTGCTATTTTGGCAAAGGGCTCCAGTGAAAACATGCTTGATAAGCTTTTTTCATTACCTGTGCACGTTGTTCCGTTGCCCACAAAACCATTTTGACAAGTGCAATCGAAAGCTCCCATTGTGTTGGTGCAACTGGCAAATTCGTCGCAATTGTCCAATCCATCTCTACACTCGTCTATGTCTGAAACAGTGGGAAGAAAAATTAAATGATGCATTATTGAACACTATTAATTGTAATAACGTTTAGTTCACATATAAACGCTATCATGCAATTATATATCTGGCCGATGCTATTGAGAAGATTTTGAGTCACTTGAATTGAAACTCTTCTTTTTGTTTTTTCGAACACGGTTACTTTAATTTAGAAGCTAAGAGCAAAATCTAAATAAGCCAGTGATTTAAAATTTCCAACACGATTTAGTTTTGTGTCAGGCCAAAACTGTTATGTTATTCTTTTTCAAGATTTGACGTTGTTTATATGTTAAACATCAAATAAAATTGTATTCTAATTCTGCACTTTTCAACAGAGATGACAATTCATCCTTTACTTTCTCCGAATTACTACGCAAGAAAACTGCGACGCAAATCGGTACAATGGATGCAATTTTTTGAGATACTGTAATTTAAAATTATTTTCATGCGTAAAAGTTAAAGCTACTGTAGTTTGCGATTTTCATGCATATATTACCGATATTTTTGTCAATTTTGAAATTAAAATTTGGAACTCAAAATGATATTTTCTGAAGCTCAGCTGTTATAGCGCAAAACTATATTTTAATTTTTGCGTTACGATTATTATGCAACAAATGCCAAACCATTCTTAAACTTCCGTTCAAAATGTGACTTCTGACAAAACGAAAGAAACCAACTAACAAAATTTGGAATTAATGCGATGTTTTGTACTGGGATGATGAGCGTGAATTTTTTCCGTGTTTCGTCGCGATAATTTGATCGATATTTTTGGAAAAAAGTGTCAGATGCAATGTGATTGCATTCCTGATGGGCAGTTTGATCTGTTGCTTCAAGAAATAACAATTTAAATGCGATAAGCTTTGCTATTCAAATCAAATTTGTGTTATACCTGAACATATTCTCGTTTCAGTAAATCCATCTGCACAAGTGCAGATAAAAGCATCGTTTCCTTTCGTGCAAATTTGATTAGCCAAACATGTTAACCCGTTATTGCGGGTCACGGTGTCGAATCGACACAAGGAAATTTCAGAACAAAAATTTTTTGGGATACCTTTGTCCGAAAATCGTGAAATTTCTTGACTTTTCCTAAAATTTATTCAAATTTGTGATGGTGAAAAGTTTGTCATCAAAAAATTTATCGTTTTAATGCAATTAACGGTTTGTTGAACTAGACCCTCAGTTTTCAGGCAAATATGAGACATTAGAGCTGTCAAAATTAAATTTAAATGCCCTAGCACCGGCAAATTCTTTCACGCTGTCTGGTTTTCAAGAAATTCGTCATTACGTCGTTTTGCGGCGAAGGCGTTGCGCTTAGTCATGAACGAAATCGGCAGCGTAACTTATTTCGAAAACTATTCAAGCAAATAGAACTTTTTATGGAGGTAATCAATAAATGATGATTCATGAAAAGAGGTAACGCTTGTTTCACTTTACGGCTTTTTATGTTTTGACACACGGCCATTGCGTTTGTAATGAAGCCAGAAAGTTACAATATATGATCACTTTACAACTTTGGAAGTTTTTTTCGTTTTTTTCCAATTAATTTTTTTTTTTTCGTGGCAAAAATATACTTTTTATTTGTATCAGCATTACAACTTGGCGAGGATGCAAACTGTTTTACGAATGTTGCTATAGTTTTACGAGTGTTTCTAAACGCATTACCTCGTAAACTGTATTTATAGCGTAAACAAACGCGAAAATTCAAAGAAAGAACAACTACTAAATTGTAAACATTCAGTAGAAATCAGCGTGGTTCGCACTTTATTGTTGTGGGACTGGAAGGGCTTATTTTGAAATTCTCCTGCAATACTTGTATTTTCAGATTGCTTGAATTTAGGTTTTAAAAAGCTTTTTTCTTGTTGGTAAACTTTTTTACCTCCACTACCCAAAAAAGTTAATTGAAATTTTTGTTATTTTTTAGAAACAAAGGCGAAAAGTTTTTTTTTTTGTATTTTTGTAGTTGCAATGATAATAATTGCCAGAATCGACACTTTTATTATTTCCGAATTACAAAAGATTCCTAACTTGTACAATACGTGCATTAACGATTTCGAAAATCGACCAAATTTTGTCAAAATCTAACCTCCCCAGCAAGCGATTCAACAATCGCATTAATTGTCAGTGATTTTAACTTCTCGGTGAACATTAGTGAAGGGGGCTAAACTAAAGGCACTGGGCTGCTTTTGCTAGCTAGGAAAAAAGCATTTTGAATAGTTTTTGATGCAAGTTGGAACATTTTTACTCGTTTTTGAAACCAAATTAAATTGCAAAAGACTACATTAGGCCGCCTTGTACTTTCTCTTATTTAAGCAAATTTGTTGCGAAGGCTTCAGCCCTATAGCCACCTGGTTGCACCAGTGATTGCATAATTGTGGTAAAACATTTCATTTTCTAAATAAAAATATTAAATTTTTTAAATAAGCCATACATAACATTTTAATGCAGTTCAGCTTTGACTATTTCAAGTCTACTATCAATAGTCCAAAACGCCAAAAATTGCCACCTTCTCAACTCAAAACAATACTCTCCATGCCAATGTCAATATTTTATCATGCGAAAAAATACCAGAGAGTGGGAATAGGATAAAGATATAAGGAAGGTTATTCTCTTTCATCTGGCTTAGCTACTGCTGTATAATTATCATATCAATAATTACGTTGTGAAACTCAATGAAAATTAAGTTCATCGTTATTTTGTTGGATGATCCTAATCGATGGTGGTAATTTTCTAGCAAAATAAAATATTTTCCACCCCACATGATAGCGATAATGAAACAACTTAAGCGGCCACGCAACTGAGAATTCGTGAAGGGGGGCTTGCATTGAAACCTAAACTTTGTCCGCGTTTCACAAACGTAGGACTGGTTGAGTTCCCAGCCACCGGGAGCAATGAGAGTTGGAACCGAAGCCTTCATCCCGTGAGTGAGTTTGTGATTATTTAGAAAATGGCCATTTTAACTCCATCTGGTAAGGAAGAGTTTCAGCCCTAATTCAGCTGTTCTGGTTGGGCCTTTGAAATCAAGTTTAGACCTTAGTTGATGATTTAGGGCTGTTGCTGGTAGTCACTACAACAAGTCCACAAGTTTTGTGAAAAATAATGGCTATAGCAACAGAGCAACTTAATAACTTTAAATGTTATTTCTGTCATCACAATGACAGCCAGATGATTCGAGTTGAAGTAGACTGACAATGCCGAGATATCAAAAAATCGCCTCTATTGCACGAAGTTTGAAATTTTTTGAATAAAAGTATTTTCTCTACAGTCTAATTTACATTTATGTGTAGAAAATTTAATCAAGTACTGGCTGTACTGCATACCGGCGAGTTGCTTTAAATTGTGCCTATAATATAAAGCATATTGTTACATCTTGGGAATATTTTGAACGTACTAACAAGAAATAGCACCATATATAGGTGGGTAAGTAAATGCAAAACGTTAGCTTCGTTAACCACTAGTCCGTTAACAAACTTCATACCTCCGTTAACGTTAATTCGTTATTTTCAGCTTTAAGTAACGGAAGTTAATGAAGTGCGTTAATTCGTTAACATTTTGAGTGTAATTTAAATTTCTTTTTAGTCACACACTTTTAGAACACGTAATCACACTGTTGAGCTGATTGTAAAGAAAAATTTATTGCTGAGGTGGTCTTTTGTGTTTTGGAAAATACATTTTACAGTCTAATCTAATTTCAAGATAAAAATAAGTTTAAATGCACTAACGAAGCTGCAATCGGAAAATTTTTGCAAATTGTGAACAGCGATAATTAATAGACCTATTAGGCTGCAGCTTATTGTTTGCCACAAAAAAAGAGCTCCTTTTTTTGCTCTTTTCTATAAAACTCGTGCTAATACGCAACAAGTGCTACCAGTGCAAACTGGTTGTACCGGTAGGATGAATGAATGGTGCTAGAAATTAGCAATTAAAACCTTAACGTAAGTTAACGAAACTTATCGGAAGTTAATTTATTGGGTTAATATAAAAAAAATTAACGAATTACCGAGTTAATGGAAAAGTTAGCTTCGTGATTAACGGATTAACGAATTTGTGCCCACCTATGAATAGCACCATGTTGTCTTCAGCCTCTACTTTGGTGTTTTTGCCTCTAGTACGCACTTATTTACATTATGCAATAAATACCGCCAAATCTATTTAAAAAATATTGAATTTTTTAATTAAAAAATTAACTATCCTTTTAGTTACAGACCTGCTCTCTGCTTTTCAGATGAATTTAATCATAAAGATAATGCATAATTTTTGTTTTTTAAAAAATCTTTATGGCATAACGTACATTTTAGTGCAGCATTTTTAATAAACTAGGACTAAAGACAAAATCAATGGGGGTATCTAAAGCTAGGCCGATCGCATAAGACTAGGTTGGCGTTGACTTCATTCTTCTTGACCGAGCCGTTCCAAAGATATTTTACTTCAAACACGACGCTGGGGCCTCTAATGTTATAATTTTTATTGGCAACCCTAATGTTAATAGCCTTTGCGTCATTAGTGGTGCCATTCCAATTCTCACCTAAAGCAAAGCTACGGTTAGGCTACTGCATTGAGTTGTTTCGCTACGCACTAATTAGTTTGATCTAGTCCAGTGGTTCTCAACCGGAGGCCACGAGACATTAATTAAGGGGCCACGAAACATTGAACGAAAAAAAAAACTTGTTTGGACTTCCATGGAAATTTGGGATTTGGAGAAAAATCCCTTTGAAGTGTGATGAAGACTTTTTTTGGTCTTCAATCAAAATTTTGGGAAAAATCTCATCAAATTGTGTTGAGGACCTTTAGTTTTTGGTTTTCAGTCGGTTTGTCATTAGTACAGAAAACTTTATAGCCAACAAGGGGGCAACTGGTGTGGAGAGTCTCTAAAAGGGGCCACAAACTATCAAAGTTTGAGAACCATAGCTCTAGTCTAATCCGGTTTGCCAAACTTTAAATACCCTCATTGAATTTGCGTTTAGTCCTCGTTTAGATAATGGCGATAACATACGCAATAAATCGAAAAAAAAATTGAACGCGATATAAAATAATGTGCTCAGATATTATTGGAAACTAACAAGTATTGGCAGTTTAACTTTTTCTGTAGGCCATAATCTACAATATTGGTGTTATTTGTGGGTATATCTGTGATCTTTATCGAAAAAATATTTGAGACTTCGCGACACACGCAGTGGTAGCTAAGACCTTTGTTGTTATACTCGCGATTTGCATCAGAGGCTGCAATTATTTGAAGTTCATTACTTTGCTTATACAGTAACTCATAAAAGTTAAATGTAAAAAAATGAAATTTGAACGCGAAATGGGGATAGATAAAAGCGTCAAACAATAATTTTTTGTCGATCGATAACCTGACCGCAGTTTAGGGTCCGAAACCTCAAAAAAATTGCCAAATAAGCGGTAACAGGCCCAGTGCCACGGGGGGAGCATTCCGGGGCCGTGCCCCTCCAAATCCTTGCTTGTGCCCCACAAACGAGAATTGTGCCCCCCCAAACGAGAATTGTGCCCCCCAATCCAGGATTGTGACCCAAAGATAGTAACAGGCTCGGAGCCACTGGAGTACAGTTCGAGGCCTGAGACCCCCAAAATACTGACCATCAATCCAGAATCCGTGAGTAAGGAATGATTTTTTGCAGATTCTGTGGTGAAGACCTTTTTTTTGTCTTTACTCTAGAATTCGAGAAAACAAAGTTTTTGTGTCCTCCAAAAATTGTTTATGCCCCCCCCCCCCCCCCCCAGTCACGTCACTCTGGCGCCGGGCCTGAGCGGTAAAACTTCGTCAATTTGCTACAACTTGCAAGCGACAGAATGTGGTAACCTGAAATTCATACAGAACACGAAGATACTGCAGATAAAAGCTACGAGGAAACCAATTTTGGGATATGCGGTCAAGTTATCACAAATTCACACATCGAAAACTGAAAAAAAGTAATTAACATTAAAACGCTATATCTTGGAAATAAACCAACACAAATCGATAAAAAAAAGGTATCTAAACACGCAAACCAAATGGAACACATTGCTTTGTTAGTTTTTTTTACTTGATTCCTACTCTTAGACCGTTAAAATAGACACTGCAAAACTTTGATCTATCATGTAGATATCGTTAAATCGTAGTGCCAAGAGGAGAAATTCTTCTGCAACGGCCCCCTCAAAATTTGAAAGTTGTAAGTGCTTGAACAAAACTTGAACAATGCTTGAACAAATATAATTATCAGGGTAGGAAGATATAAAAAGAAAAAGTAACAACTTTGGAGTTGGGAATCCTTTCCAAATTGAATCCAGCGAGATTTAAGTTTTTGTAAACAAACTTGAAACCTAGTCTGTTTTGCTGATATTAAATACCAGTAGTCAAACCAAGTCGCAAAAAATTAGTTTTTGAAGACAGATTGTTATGTTGCTAATCGGAATTTTGTAGTTGCGGGGTCAGAAGAGAAAAATTATTGTATACACTAAACACAGAATAAGCAATAAACCAAGCATTTAGCCGTTTAACACTTACCAACATTTGTCGGTTAGTTGGCTACCAGAGTTTGGGTTTTTGTGTAAACAATGAAACTTAAATTTATTTCCGGCAAAATCAAAATGCATTGATAGTGCACTACGGTAATTGATGCAAAAAAAGCTTGCTTTCCAGCGGTCCCCAGATTTCGCTTTGCGGTGTTAGATTGTAATGCAGTATTTTTGAAAATTTATCACTTCTTCACGAACTATCCTATGCAGTAGCGAAGTAGGTCAATAATCAATTAATTAGTAAAGCGTGGAGTTGGTGATTAAAAGGATATGTATTACTCCTAGTTTGATTCTCAACTGGTGAATTATTTTTCGTTACTTATAACCTTGTTCTATTGACGTATTCTCTAACCACAAATTAGGGTCCCAACAAGCAGACAAATTTGCAAACAGAACCCTAAAAAAACTGCCCTGTAATGGTGTGGTCAGCTAGAACCAAAAGCATAGTGCGTAATTCGTAAACATGAATCAACATAAATTATTACCATATTTGAATTTTGAAACGAAAGAAGTTAAATACAATATTATTTAGATTAATAAAAATTTTGGTCTATACCGTAATCACATGAAATTAGCGTAAGCTAAGGTAAAAAAGTCTGCTACTATTTTCGATTAATTGAATTAATTTTTAACTGAGATGTAGTTAACTGATAAAATACAGTATTATGTTTAAGTAAGCTGAACAATTACAAAGATTAAATTTTTAGCTATGTTACACTATCTGTTGACACTTCGAATTCAGTGATTCGTAAAACTGTGATTAATTTGTTTGTGTTTAGCAAATATTTTTGCGTAGGGCTTTACGTAAAACACGTCATCAGCGATACAGAAACTGGGCGAGTCGTCGGTTTCTTGCTAAGTTTGTGATTGATGATAGCAAAAATTAGCGAAAAATAATGGATTTTGATCACTTTTATTTAAAATCAAATTGCAAATGTTTTGCAGTTTGTAGTAAGACGCAGTTTAGCTTTAAACATTCTTGAATAAATTTTTCACCAAATAGCGAAAAAACTATGCAACTAGCTCGTTTCTTTCAAAAGTTAAAAGCGTTTGAACTTGACTGTGTCGAAACGACTCAGTGTCTCGCTATTAGCATCGATTTTGAACACTTGCAAAATAGGGTTAAATTCGTCATGTTACACCCATCTATTTCTGAAACGAAAACAAAATGTTTTTATTCAGTGAAACAAATCGAAAAAATACCCCATTGAAACAGTAGAAAAAGAGTTTAAAACATTTTGTTTTAATCACAAATATCTACGTAACGTATTGGCAAAAAATCACATAAATAGTTTTTGATAATATGATATTTTGTTTCGCACTTAAAACCAGGGCGTTGAACCGTTCCAAATAAAGGTTTGGATTCAGGTTTAGCTCCTGCTCAAAATATTTTAGCGGTTCAGGTTTGGTTCGGGTTCACTTGAGCACCATTTTCGAGGTTCGGGTTTGGTTGTGGTTCACTCAAGTAAAATATTACTGGTTCCGTTCCAGTTTATTGACTTAAAATTTAACTGTCGTTTCTCGTTTCGTCCAGAAAAAAAAAAGGAGAAATTGCTGATCCTGTTGATGATCACCACCGCTCTTATTGTGCGAGTACCAGCGCCAGCGGCATCCGAAAATGGAAAAATATATTCTTACTTTTGTTAGGGGTTCAGGTTTGGTTTGGGTTCGCTTGAGCATAATTTTGAGGGTTTAGGTTTGGTTCGGGTTCACTAAAGTAAAATTTTGCTGGTTCAGGTTCGGTTCGGGTTCATTAAAATGAAACGGTTCATTCGGGTTTACGGTTCGTGTTCAGGTTCGGTTGGACACCCTGCTTAAAACAAGGTTATGTGATTTTATTATTAATTGATTGACCAAGAATTTTAAATATTTTTCGGTATTTTGAGAAAGAGTTTTCATTCACAATTTAGCATTAGAAAGATCATATGCCTCTAAAAGGATGATAAGATAAAAGCTGATGTTGTGAAGCACATAATCTAGTCAAAAAATGCGTTTACGGACCCCGGAATGGTAAAGTTTTTTACCTATATAGCGATGCTCAGTATAGTCTGAAGTTTTCAGCTAGGGTTGTCCCTACCCCATTTTTCTTGCTCATTTACGTCATAATGACGTCATTTCCGCAAAAGTTGGCTGAATTTTTTAGCTTTGTTAACTTTTACTTTATTCTTTCTCACGTCTCTTATGGTTGGACCTGAATTTTCAAACTTGGGTCACTCAACTAGTAAGACATGAGCAACTTTCAGATGCATTAATGACGCCATACATTTATGACGTCACAATGCAGAAACAAAAATGTTACCAAAATCATAAACTATTACCATTTTGAGTGGTTATCAACTCCTATAGCTTTTGATATATTTGACGTAGAGCCTTGATGTTGCTATTGAAGAAAGTACATGCATATTAAAAGATACTGTATAAACTTGGTTTACTTTAATTAACATTTTTTTACAATAAATTACTCTGAAAATATGACACCCATTTTGCAATGTTTATGGTATTTCAGCGTTTTGCATGTCATCCACGACTGAGTTAATTTCAAAAATAATACTT
The DNA here is from genome assembly GCA_963965965.1 of Trididemnum nubilum. NCBI lineage: Eukaryota > Metazoa > Chordata > Ascidiacea > Aplousobranchia > Didemnidae > Trididemnum > Trididemnum nubilum. The sequence continues at coordinate 32,869,282 of OZ014477.1, read as the reverse complement.
GCTTCCATAATTCATTTTTTTTCAAAATTAGAAAACTTTTGAAGTATTATCAAGGTAAAAAATCTATGACGTCATATTGATGACGTCATATGTTAGTTAATAATCACTGAAACGGCCCTAAGTTTGTGCCGGTATTATAGATAAGATGATACCAAGATTTTCACAAACCACACAAATGCGAGCAAAAAAGTGATGACGTCTTAATTTATAACGTCATAATTTGACAATATTTCTGTTTGCAATTATTGGTGAAATTGACGACAGAAAATATTTTATGCAAATTTAAACAATGTATTATACAGTTTATTTAATTTTATACAATTTTGATTTTGCAAGTAAAGTTGTTGCATCTTAATAAAACAGTTTATAAGTTTTGCGAGTCATAAATAGCCTAATCTCAGTGACTTAGTTTTTTACCACAAAGACAAGTAGCTTGACTTGACTATTAGTCCGTTGAGAAATCAGCAGTCTCCTTTTCCTCAATACAAACATCAAAATCATTTAATTCAATGAACACTTTTTGCTGAGATTCTTGGTCTACACTATGTACGAAGTCTACCAAATAGCTGGGAAGAATGGTCCCACTTGCCAAATCGGTTCCAAAAAGATGTTTGGGTTTTTGAGCAAACCTTGCTTGTCGTCATAAGGAGTTGGTGCTTCTACGAACGGTTTATCAGTTGGTTTATAAAAGGCAAGACGATGATTAGCTCTGTATGTGAGGAAGCAAATTACTACAGCACGGTGGAACAGAGGTGTAAGTTGTGCTAGGCTTTTCGGATCGAGTTTGGACCGGTTTGGGTCTAAAGTTGACAAAATTTGGGGATTAATTCGGGCATGGGACGTGCTTTTTGTCTCAAGTGCACAAAAATATAATCAAAATCACTTGGCAGTAACACTTACGTTTTTCAGACCTACATTAACTTTTGTTTTTTTCGGCCTGATTTGGGCTTCAGATAAGTGTTCGGGTTCGAATCGGTTTCGGGCTTGTATTTTTGGGTTCGGGTCGGGTTCGAGCCTGAACTAGTCGGCCCGTTTACAACTCTGCGGTGGAAGTCTGACCAAATTAATTTTAGAATTTGATGTAAAAGTTAGATCATCTCCAACCACTTTTTTATCAATCTGCTTTGCAAAAATTTAGTGATTGAGTTTTATTGTCTCCACGCATTAAGTAAATGATTCCGGGTCTATACATAATTGGTCCCAACTTCTATTCATCGCCAAGTTCTCTGCAAAACAGTATTTGTATTTTAAGGAATTTGTCAACTTATTTTAACCCTTATTCTACTAGTGTTTCCAAATCGCAATAGGGTTTAGAAAACTAAAAAAAAAAATAATTTTTTGACCATGTTTCTTAGATTTCAAAAACTTTAAGTACTCTACGTTTATTAAAGTCGATTAAAAGCCTATTTACTGCATAAAGTAATTGTTCCTATCATTTCAAGCTTAGTCTCCAACACGAACACAAATCTCAAGAAAATCTCAAAAAATGGCTTGATCATTCAAATTAATTTTGTATATCTAGTTCGTTTTCGAAAATCATTCTTTGTTGTTTGTTTTATTGTAAGAGCATGACGCGATATTATGACATGTGGCTCGAAATACAAGTCGTAGGATAAAATGGAATGGGGGCAATAAATTAGAGTGCGTCCATATGGCAACACTAGTGAGATATCGATACGTTCTTATTTTCGTTAGTTATAGATGGTTGTCATAGAATGTTATTTTTTACTATAGCAAATACGAGTATTAGGCAATCTAACTTGTGTTATGGCATGCTTGATGAAGAATCAGTGAGGTTCACATTATCCATGGATCACTACAAATTTCTTCTTTGAGATGGAGGTCTGAGGTTCGAATCTCGGGCCGGATAAATTTAACCTAAAGTTACATTCAGGCCAGCTTTCCTTCAAATTTGCAAAAGTAGCTGCTGGCTAGCTTTGTCGTATAGATCTCTTAAACTGGGTCTGCGGTTTGGTGTAATAAGTTGAGTACTAGTGGAAACAGCTAGGATACAAATGCAAAATTGTTCGATTTTTTTCTGAAATTTTTTGTGCATTTAACTTTTACCGCAGGTTATTTAAAATCATTATAGGTAATGCTTTGTATGTTTTCCCGTTTTCAATTTACTTTCACTAAGCAGTTTAAATGTATATAATTTGGAGTTCGAATCCTAATACGGTTGATTGGTACTCAACTAAGTATACCGAACTCAAATTTTACACATAACCGCCGACCCAGTTTAAGAGACCTACGGCGCCAAAGTAAGCCAGCAGCTACTTTTGCAAATTTGAAGGAAAGCTGGCTTGTATGTAACTATAGGTTAGATTTAGCCGGCCTGGGATTCGAACCTTAAACCGCCAGCTCAAAAAAAGTTTGTAGTGATCTCTGGATAATGTAAAACTTGCTGATTCTTGATCAAACATGCCATAACACAAGTTAGATTGCCTAATACTTGTATTTAGTAAAAAATAGCATTCTATGACAACAGTCTATAACTAACAAAAAGAACTAGTGTTGCCATATGGACGCACTCTAATTTATTGCCCTCCATTTCATTTTATCCTACGACTTGTATTTCGAGCCACATTTCATAATATCGCGTTATGCTCTTACAATAAAACAAACAACAAAGAATGATTTTCGAAAACGAACTAGATATACAAAATTAATTTGAATGATCAAGCCATTTTTTGAGATTTTCTTGAGATTTGTGTTCGTGTTGGAGACTAAGCTTGAAATGATAGGAACAATTACTTTATGCAGTAAATAGGCTTTTAATCGACTTTAATAAACGTAGAGTACTTAAAGTTTTTGAAATCTAAGAAACATGGTCAAAAAATTGTCTTTTTTTTAGTTTTCTAAACCCTATTGCGATATGAAAACACTAGTAGAATAAGGGTTAAAATGAGTCGAAAATTCCTTAAAATACAAATACTGTTTTGCAGAGAACTTGGCAATGAGTAGGAAGTTGGGACCAATTATGTACACACCCGGAATCATTTACTTAATACATGGAGAAAATAAAACTCAATCAATAAACTTTTTGCGAAGCAAATGATGAAAAAAGTAATTGGAAGCAATCTAACTTTTACATTAAACTCTAAAATTGATTTGGGTAGACTTCTACCGTGCTTTATTAATTTGCTCCCTCACATATAAAGAGTTAATCACCGCCTTGCCTTTTTAAAAACTAGCTGATGAACCGTTTATAGAAGCGCCAAATCTTTTTTACGACAAGCAAGGTTTGCTCAAGAACCAAAATAACTTTTTGGAATCGATGTGACAAGTAGGACCCATTCTTCCAAGCGCTTTGGCAGACGTGGTAGATAGCAGAGGTGAAGTTGAGGACCCAACGATCGGGGCCAAGACCAACAACTTAAAAAAAATCTGAGGCTAAGGACCGACTTTTTAAGGGCAGCCCCATTCAAGGCCAAGAGCAGGAATGGCCGTGGCCAAGGCTGAAGACCAAAGACACAATTTTTTTAAATCATGTTTGGCAAATTTTTTATATATTTTAAACGCAATAGTGTTTAAGATATTGCATTTCTTAAAAGTTTTTGATGATATTTCGAAAATAGTAAAAACAATAACAAATCCAAAAAAATAGGTCTTGAGAAACTGTTTCAGTAAGAATAAAGAGCCAAAGCTGTCGTAAACATTTTATTTTACAAAATATTTCTATTTCATAAAATATTATAAACATTTTATGTTGTAAAATGTTTATTTTGTAAAATATAATGTTTGGTTCTTTTATTTTCAGTGAAACAGTTTCAAAAAATATTATAAACATTTTGTTTTGAAACATAAAATGTTTACGGGTGGTTTTGGCTCTTTTATTCTGAGGGAAAATAATAAATGCCATGTTGAAGTTTACGCGATAGCAGCTGATGTTGATTATGTACCGCAGATTAAGTATCGTGGCAATGAAACAAGGCCATAACCCGCGAATAGATAATAGCTAATATAAATGTACGAATGGTCACATTAATACCTTAATTTCATCAGTTAGGGCAGTATTGTAGTCAGGGGGACGGAGGCGGCTCGACTGGGTGACACCATTTTGGGGTGACAACATATTATGATGAGAAACTATAACTCCACTGATTTGTGGTGAAAACCTAATGCGAAGACCTTGTTTTCTTTTTGGTCTTAACCTATTTCTGGACCAAAAAAGGGTGACACCACGAAATTCTGCCCCGGGTGCCACCATCCTTAGCAACGCCATTGAGTTAGGGCCTCAATGCAAACGTAAACTGATTATGTATCCCCACTTTTTTAGCAGTTTCCCAAGCGCATAATCATATTGTTTGGTTAAACGATTTCTTTTCACGGAATTTTTTAAACATTATTTTCTGAAAAGAACTATTGCAAATGCAGTAAATTTATGTGTTAACGTGAATTGAGGTACCGTACTTGGTATATTTGTAATCTCAAGATTTTGACATCAAACAAAACGAGCTCTTGGGAGAGGGAAAAGTTCCAGTACCCATGTTGAATAACATTAATGAGTTTTTAGAAAAAAAAATTATGACTTTAAAGAAGATTACACACTTGGTTTTTCTAAGAAATTTTGAAAAGAAAATACTATAGCTAGGCACTTCCACAAACCGGTCTGCAAGTCCGCAAATTCGCAAATTGTGGACTAAAGGTTTAGGTTTGCGGATTTGCGAACCAATTTTCTACCGCAAACATTTGCGGATTTGCGCTAAAAAATTGAAACCTACCGCAAATCAATAACATCACTGGGATCGTTTCCGTTATTTCCAAAAAAATACGTTTTTACAATTCAATGTATCGACAGATTTATGTGGATGTTTTTTTAATGTACAACACCCTCTCACCAAGTTCCTCTGCTGTGGAACGATTATTTCCAGCGGTGCTGCTATTCTTACAACAAACTGAGTTGGCTTAAGGTCAAGAAACTTCTAACGGCTTATTTTTGTGAAGGAAAACTAAGACTTTTTGAAGTGGTCAAGGGTTGCACAGGACGACTTTGATGATTTGCTCAGCACGTTTAGCAGATAAATAGGCTGCAGGCCTAGCAACATTTTCAATGTTAGTTTTATCTTTTTAGTTTTTTTGTTTCGTTGATCGTCTTTTTGGAAGGCATGCTTTAGACTATATGTGTTGCCGCTCAAAAAATTTCCAAAGATTTTTGGAAATTAATGTTACTGCCCGCTTTAGAATCTTGGAAAAAATTTCCGTATCCTGAATAATACTGTGATATTTGGTGATGTATACATAATACAACACTTTGCGTTTTTGATTTTCCAAAGTTTGTGTATTGTGCAAATGATGTGTCAAAATGCTTAGCGTATTTTTTATAAATGGCATAATTTTCTGAGCAGTTGGCGGCATTACTGCAAACCTTTCCAAGAATCACGAGCAAAGTTAATCATATTGACATACTTTTTGGCGCGTTAATTACTACGGCACATTGATCTTGTAGATTTTTAGCACCACCAACAAACTGGCCACTGTCGAAACAAATTTCTAATTTAACAGTGACAATTAATTGAACTTACGTTACATACCCTTATCCAAGACTTAAAACCCAATTTTTCTAGTTTTGCAATTACCTTAGGTGCTGAGTGCTGACTGCTCAGCACTAAAGAGAAAGATAAACTTTAAATGAAAGCGATTTTTCGAACAAAATTAATATCTGTACCCAGTGGCACACGCAAAAACTTTCCATAGGGGGCCAGAGTATAATGCTTTTTCTAGACTTAATAGAAGAAGGAAATCGTAAAAGGAAAATGCTTCAAAAGCATTGCGAAATTAAAAAGCTATTTCATTTGTGAAGGAAGAAAACAAAGCAAAATAAAGATCTATTTATTTTTGTATTTACGCAATAATAACGTAGAGTAGCGTACGCAGGATTTTCAAAAAAGGGGCCAGAAAATTTTTAAAGATAATGAAGACCAAAAAAAAATTTCTCCACTCAGAATCAGTCCGTTTTCCTGCCCAAAATTAGGTGAAAACCAAAAAAGTCTTCACTCAAAATTAGTCCGCTTTTTGGACCAAAATTACGTAAAGATCGGAAAAAAAAAGTCTTTACCCAGATTCTGTCCTTTTGTGTGCTCAAACTTTCTGCCCAAGTTACAAAGGGGGGGGGGCTATGCCGCAATTTTGCATACTATTCTATGCTAACTATACTACCCTGGCGACCCAAAGGGGGGCCATGGCACCATGCCCCCCCTAAATACGCCCCTGATAACGTACATCCTATTAGAACTGCTTGGTTTTGCTTTATCGTGTTTTATGTAAGGGTCTGAGGAGAAGGCCATGTCATAATGGTTTTCCTCCAAGGTACGCTAGTGTCTGCACCGTAAGTATATTGTATGCAATTTAAAAGCACCGGCCAGTTGGTCGAGCGGTAACGCGTTCGTCTCTGGAGCGTGAGATCTGAGGTTCAAATCTCGGGCCGGTCAAATCGGACACCAGTGTTGCCAACGGCTCGCCACCGCTGCGACATTTCTTCGAAAGGAGCTGTGTTGCCCGGGCGCAATGACGCGGAGTTGGGCCACGCAAACTCGTTACACGCTTCGGTATATTGCAGCGAGTATAATGAAAGATTTGATTTGATTTGCAATTTAAAAGCTTTTAAAAGACTGCTTTTACACAAAGTTCGACTAGAAGTTCAAGCGTTAGAATTTCATGCAACTACTAATTAGAACTGTATTGCAACTGAAATAAAATAAACAAAGAAACTAAACTTTTGTCATGTTCTTCTTACACCTAGCACATTTTCATCTTTGCAAAAGTTTGCCTTTATATGAATACCTTTCAAAACAATTTAAAAATTTTTTGCACCAGTAAAGACGCAAAAAAAAACGTTAACTGCATTATCACCTTTAAAACAAAGTTATTTTAATCGTGATCTGCAAATTGCCATGGCTGAGTAAAGGAGCAGGAAGTGACATCGACAACAACCCACCCTCCATTTCTTCACTCAAGCAGTAAATACTAGCAGAGCTGGGCAAGTCCGCAAGTTAGTCCGCAAGTCCGCAAATCCGCAATTGCCGAATAACGAAAAAAGTTGCGGACATGCGGACTTGCAGACTTTGGCAGTTTAAATTGCGGACTTGCGGTTGCGGACTATTTTTAATTTTAGTCCGCAATTCCGCAAGTTTTATACAAATATTGAAATTTCTTACTGTTTTCGTAAAATATTCATGCTGTTGATGTTACCCAGTCAAACATGAGAAATCAATTAAATTTTTTCGAGTTCAAGTTCGGCAAAAATATCAAATTTTTCGAGTTCAGGCTGACATAAATGCTAGGTCTGCTTTTCGACTTAATTGCTTTCTTCTTGTTGAGATGCTGTTTGGTAACGTGAGAAACGAATACATGCCGCGTTTTCATTTTTTATGTAAATAGTTGGTTGATTTTTTAGAACATTTTAGAACCCCTTTTTGTGCTTGTTTTAAGAATCTTCTAGAACTGTCATTGTGGTAATTTTAACTGTATTGTCTTTAGACCTTTAATCTCATAATCTTTAAGTTTGCAACTAGTGCTCAAATTAGATAGTCTTCGACAGTACAAGTGATGTGGTGTCTCAAATTTTCGTAGTTTAGTGTATCAAGTTAGATGTGTAGTAAGTTGGTTGCTGATGTTTCTATTTCTATAGTGAGACCTCGAAGCAGTTTTTTAATAGTATAGTCTAGTAAAGTCTAGCATAGTGTTAGTATAACCAATAGCGTAAATTTTGGTCAAGTAAATTTTAGTTAATTGATATTGATTTGGCTAGCTGATAATTGACTTAACTTATTTTGCCGTGCTCCTTTGGATGAATCAAATTTTTGGTGTTCTGTGAGGAATAACATTGTTATCCAAAGTGTGGTATGACTGCAGAAATATGAAGGATACGGCGCGCGGCGAGACAGGCTATTACAAGCAGATCTAACCTGATTCAAATTGTAGTCAACACAGTTTTCTGAAGTTCGGCAAAACAATCGACTTTTTTTGGGTTTAAGTTCGAATTTGCAGCCCTGGTTCAAAGTATGGCTTTGTTGTTTTTTACCGTGAGTTTACAAAATTTGCAACTGAGGTATCATTTTTTGTAGTGGTAGCCAGTGCTGTCGCTACGGTGGGACCAAGGGTGCCGTCCCCACCTAACGACTGCTTATGCCCCCCCGTTTTGGTTCATTCAGCATGCTTTTTTGGAGCAACGCGTAACGACAAGACAACATGCAATAAGGGAAAAAGGAATAATCATTTTCAAACATGATTCTCGTTTGAAGTTTTCTCGATTGTTTGCAAAATTGCTGGCCACCAACTGCTTTACATAAATATGACCCAATAATCCGTCTTATTAACACGCCTTTACGGATGTGTCGCGGAACAGGGGTGTATGCCTACAGAAGCGTTACCGGTATTTCGTTAGTGATTATGACCCTGAAACAATACGTGAAAACATTTTTTTAAAAGACCAGCTGTTTTTTTTAGAGCACACTCAAGATTTATTTTAGTTCGCAGTCAGTGGCGCAATTAGGGGGAAGAGGCTAAAGGGTCATCAATCTCCTTTAACCAAGTCATTTAGAAAATATAACCAAAAAAAGAATAAGCGTTTAAACGTGTTTTGGACTTGACCTAATGTATATGGGGGCTCAAGAGGCTAGACAATTTAAATCGTTCAATGACTTCTGAATTTTAGCAATTCACTGTAATAATTGGTATGGTTTTAAAACGAGCGAAATGTGATTCAAATGGCGTTAAAATTGCTATTTTTGCCGCAAAATTGCAAAAATCACCCAGCAGCTGAGCTCCCTCTGTAACACGCTGGTTTGTTGAGCAAGGAACCTAAATTAGACAATTTTTGAGCAAAAAACATTTACTTTTGGTTCAAGACTCCTCTCTCTTACTTAACAAAACCCTGGTTGCGCTTCTGGTCGCATTCACTCCTGTAGACATATTTTTCAAGCAATTATACCCGCCACATGCGAAATGAGCTAATAAACGCTGCCGGGCTTTTATGTATCTTTTTCCAAAGATGAATACAAAATTGTTGCTTTAAAATATCAGTTTTTATGCGCAAAAGTTCAGTCCATTTTCGGCTAGGGTCCTCTCACTTCGTTTGGTCTGGCGACGGCACTGCTGGTAGCGTGTGCTTATCTCATTCCCAGAGTATTTATTGAAACTAAGGACTAAAAATTTAGTAATACGATTAAGTTAGTGATATGAATGTTTTTTTACCTTCTACTGCCTTTGCCTTTCCTGCTTCGAAAAAAAAAAATGTTTTCTTAGAATATGTTGTTGCAAGCGGAAATGCGGATTGTGCTTTGCTATTTGATGGCTTCTCATTGTAATCCAATGGCTTTTAATCTCCGAATCCCTTGCTTTATTGTAGCATTTTTGAAGGTTCGCCGGAGGGTTGTGCATTATGCTTCCACGCAGTTTAGGCACCTACTGTATAAGCAGAAGCGCAACCACGAGGGCTGGGGACTAAAAAACCTTAGTCAAGTCACTTAAGAACTTTAACCAAAATTACAAGCGTTAAAATCTGTTTTGAGTTGGACCTGAAAGTAAGAGGGGCTGGGCTATTTAATTCTTAAGTTTGCCATCTGAAAAAGCAGCTCAATAACAAGTCATGCTGTGATACATTTACTACAATCAACGATTGTGAGTAATTTCTTTTATTGCGTGGAATGTATTCACCATAAGTTTGCTATACTTCCCACAAGTCACAACTTTTGACTTATTTTTGCCTATCAACTCTGAGCAGTTCACTTCCGGACGTGATTGATTGCAAAACTTTTTCACTCGGTTCATAAAAAGTTGCGAACTTGCGGTGCGGACTTCAAATATTACGAAGTTGCGGACTTGCGGTTGCGGACTTGAAGAATTGCAAAGTTGCGGACTTGCCGTTGCGGACTTCAAGAATTACGAAGTTGCGGACTTGCGCTTGCGGATTCAAGAATCTCGAAAAGTCGTTGCGGACTTGCGGTTGCGGACTAAGATTTTAAACGTCCAATTGCAGACTTACGGTTGCGGATTAAGAAAATTGAAATTCGGTTGCGGATTTGCGGACTGCGGACTTAAAAAAAAACTTGCGGTGCCCAGCACTGAATACTAGCCTGTATGCCTATAAAGTATCATTTTCAAAAACGCAAAAACGCAAGTTTGTGCGTCTCGAGTTTTTACTTTTCCACGACTCAATAAAGATTTGTGCATCTTTGTTTGTCCTAGATGACAAGTAAATGCACTGCACAAGTATGTAAATAAAATAAGGATTTTCACTCAACGAACGCACTGTGATTAGAAGTTAGAACAAGCTACGAAAGTAACTGGCAGGTGTAATTACTCTCTCCCAAGTGTCTACTCCAGCCACCAGAGTCGCAGCCGTAATCCAATTTCGGTCACAGTTTTGTTTGTACAAACCTGCGTACATTTCACTCGGCCCTGCTGCTGACATGTACATTATAACTTAGAAAAACAGAATATTAAACTTAAATCAAGAAAACTTACTGATGCTTGTTACAGTTCTGCAGCCGATAATATGGAAAATATCAAGCATTGTTATATTGGTATAGGTCTCCTGTATTTATCAAACCAGAAAAAAAACAGCAAAGTTTTCGGTTCAAGTTTTCGGAAGTAAAAAGTTATTTGCGATTGCGGAAGTGCAAAAACTTACCGCAAACGTACCGCAAACTTACGGATTGGCGTTGCGGACCACCCCTTACTATTTTGCGGAATTTGCGGTTGCGGAATAGAGTTTAGATTTGCGGTGCCCAGCACTGGAAAATACCGTATATGCTAAGTTAGAAAAACTTTAGTTTTTTCACAATTTCCCAACTCGAATTTTAAGCCAATATTTTCTTTACATTTTATTGTATGTGATGTCTTTCTCATATGTAATACTTATCAATAAATGATCGCGAACGTTTAGGCTGTCAAAAGAAACTTTGCTAAACTTAAAATAAGATATTTAATTTCAAAAAATAACCTGAAGATCTAAATAGGGTTGTATTTAGAAGGAAGGCATTGGAGACATTTGTTCCAGTCCTCCCTTCAAAGGGTCCACAATCGTCGAAACGGCAAAATAATAAACCATTGTTTTTTTATAAAAATGCCCAAATTTTTCGCAGGAGCTTCGGCTCTTTATCTTGCAATGACATGGTGCAAAAAGTTTATTACTGTAAGTGCAGTGCGCATCTCTCCAGGTGTTCAAACAATTATTATACTGTTGTTATATTTAACTTCGCACTTAATTTCTGAATAATTCTTCATGCAGCATTTTTTGTGATGGACTATTTTTTATTTGGGGATTTCTAGCGGCGATTTTCCACATAAAAATTGTTCAGTGGATGTGGTTTTGCCCAGACCGCTTGCCAGTGATTTGAGTTGTTTTTATCTCATAAGAAATTCTACTCGCTCAAACAAGTTATCGTTCTCAAGATTATACAAACATATTTACTGTAGTATAACATCATTGGTAGTACTGTATTACCGTACATTTCGTTATCACACACATACTTTTGTTTAAATTCGCACCCAAAATAAGCTCGGTCATGTTTTAGCGCTAGCACCTCAAAATTACCCCCAAGTTCTTGTTATTGCTACTGATGGCTATAGTGCGTTGCAGTTTATGCCGACTACACCGAAAATATTATTAGAAATAAGAACGACACCTTTCTACATGCTTTTTGCTTCCTAATTTCCGATTAGAGCTTTCATACAATGTCATTTAAAATACGCTTCAGTATGACGAGGCGTAGTTGGTTATCACATTGTATTATTTTTTAAATAAGAAAAGGAAACGAATTGACGGACCAGAAATTTATGTTGTCTTTTGTTTGGTTATTTTCCTTTTTAACCAATCAAATAACAACGCTATCCTCAAGCCGAGGAAAGAACATACTCGAGTACTTGTAGGCTTCGAGGCTAAAGCTAAGGAAAGATGTCTTTGAGGCCAAAGACTTCCTGGAAAACTCCATCTGGGACGTCCAAAATGCGAGATTATCATTTGCAAAATCAAAATTGTCTAAAATTAAATAAACTGTATAATACATTGTTTAAATTTGTATAAAATATTTTCTGTCATCAATTACACCAATAATTGCAAACAGAAATATTGTCAAATTATGACGTCATAAATTACGACGTCATCACTTTTTTGCTCGCATTTGTGCGGTTTGTGAAAATCTTGGTATCATCTTATCTATAATACCGGCACAAACTTAGGGCCGTTTCAGTGATTATTAACTAACATATGACGTCATCAATATGACGTCATAGATTTTTTACCTTGATAATACTTCAAAAGTTTTCTAATTTTGAAAAAAAATGAATTATGGAAGCAAGTATTATTTTTGAAATTAACTCAGTCGTGGATGACATGCAAAACGCTGAAATACCATAAACATTGCAAAATGGGTGTCATATTTTCAGAGTAATTTATTGTAAAAAAATGTTAATTAAAGTAAACCAAGTTTATACAGTATCTTTTAATATGCATGTACTTTCTTCAATAGCAACATCAAGGCTCTACGTCAAATATATCAAAAGTTATAGGAGTTGATAACCACTCAAAATGGTAATAGTTTATGATTTTGGTAACATTTTTGTTTCTGCATTGTGACGTCATAAATGTATGACGTCATTAATGCATCTGAAAGTTGCTCATGTCTTACTAGTTGAGTGACCCAAGTTTGAAAATTCAGGTCCAACCATAAGAGACGTGAGAAAGAATAAAGTAAAAGTTAACAAAGCTAAAAAATTCAGCCAACTTTTGCGGAAATGACGTCATTATGACGTAAATGAGCAAGAAAAATATGTAGGGACAACCCTAGCTGAAAACTTCAGACTATACTGAGCATCGCTATATAGGTAAAAAACTTTACCATTCCGGGGTCCGTAAACGCATTTTTTGACTAGATTAACATGATCCGATAATTATCTCACATTAGCAATGCAAAGCAGAGATGTGGAAGCGGAAGCTGGAAGCGGTGAAGCAGGAGCGGTGAAAGCAGAAGAAGTAGAAGTGAAAGTGGAAGCAGTGGAAGTCGAAACGGTGGAAGCAGAAGCAGTGGAAGCGAAAATGATGGAAGCAAATGCGGTGAAAACGGAAGCATTGAAAGCAGAAATGGTAGAAGTAGAAGCGGTGGAAGTGGAAGCAGGGGAAGTAAAAGCGGTGGAAGAAGCAGTGAAAGCAGAAGCGGTGGAAGTGGTGGAAGCAGGTGGTGGAAGTGGTGGAAGCAGAAGTGGTGGAAGCGGAAATGGTGGAACCAGAGGCGGTGGAAGCAGTGGAAGCGGAAGCGGTGGAAGCAGAAGCAGTGGAAGCGGAAGCAGTGAAAGTGGAAGTGGTGGAAGCAGAAGCGATGAAAGCAGAAGCGGTGAAAGCAGAAGCAGTGGAAGCGGTGGAAGCAAAAGCAATGAAAGTGGAAGTGGTGGAAGTGAAAGCGGTGGAAGTTAAAGCAGTTGAAGCGTAAGCGGTGGAAGTGATTAATTTTTTGTGGAAGCGGAAGCAGAAGCGCTTTGATGAAAGAGGTTGGAAGTGAACTCGGAAGTGAAAGTGTTGAAAAGAAGCTGGAAGTGGAAGCAACTTTTTCAAAACCAGGCGTTTTTGGATTTTCAAACTGGCAACCGTCACACGTTGGGGCAAAATGTAACAATTATAATAATAATATAGAATCGACAACTAGGGCATAATATGGAATGGAATAGAACGGAAATTTTGGTATGGAATATGGAAAATGCCAGAATGAATTGGAATGGAAGATTTCAAGAATGAAATGAAAAACAATAGACAATCTTTTTCATTTTACTCAATTAGGCTGTTTAAAATGAAGCACTGTTTTATTATTAAGCAATGATTTCTTGCCTTTTGAATACAGCATATCAGCAGAATCCTAATTTGTATAATTTTTTTTGGTCTGAAAATTTGTTTGTGTTTTCAAGAGGGTTGCAAAATTTAAAATATTCTTCAGTAAATTGAATTTCACCATTACAATGCTTTTTTTTAAACGTAAATTGCTGAATTGACAAATTTGCAATCCTTAAAAGAATTCGCTGATATTCAAGTTTTGAATTTTTCAGCGAAAGCATTGGATTGTTCCGTTTATTATCCAATTCGATCTTGTAGTTTTTAGAAAATGAATTGTGTAAATATAATACCAATATACATTGAGTGCTACCGATTATTTGATGTAAAAAGCATGTGATGGTTGACTTGATAACTTATCGGTATTGTCCTTCGTCATCATCTCATTAAGTACTGTATCATGCGTGCACGTTAATTTTAAAATTGCATAATTTGTTGTTTATACGATAATGTCATGGTTGTGCTTGATTAGAGTGAACTGATACTCTTTTATTTGAAAAGCGGTTGCGAACCGTTGGCATTACTGCATCCGATTTGACATTAAAAGATTTGAACCTCAGACTCTCGCTCCAGAGGCGAACGCAATTCCGTTTACCCAATGTCCGGTTAGTATAGTACTGTATGAAGCATCTGCAGTTACGTACCTTGAAAAGTTAATTGGAATCTATCATAATCCCCCAGTAAAGAACCCTTTGCAAAATGGGGTCCTGCTAGTCTAAGAAGCTCTTTGTAAAGAAACCATCCAAACAGGGCCCTCTGTAAAGGGGCCTTCTTCAAGAAGATGCCCTGCATTAAGCCTCTTCCATAGCCGGAAAGAGCCCATTGCAAAGAGACTATCCAAAAAGCTCTCTCATGATCTCCAATGAGTCTTCTTCATAGGGCTTCGGCAAAGGGGCCCTCTTCATACGGCCCCCACAAATGGGCCTTCTGTAAGCACTTCCCATAAAAGGCCCTCCTCAAAGGAGGCCCTTATTTGCAGAAGAATGTACAAGGGCCCTTCCAAAAATGTCCTTTCAATAAGGGCCCTCTGTAAAGACCCCCCTAAAAGAGCCTCCAATGGGGCCCTCCACAAAGGGCTTCTAATGCCTGAACCTTAATGGCCGGTACAAATAACGGTTCTAGAGTAGGCATAAATGCGCTACAAAAATTTGGGGAACATATGTTACAGAACTTTTTTTGGGGTGGCCCTTGTAGCATGCAAAATCAAGCGGGGGGCCTCGTGCAACCGCCCGGCTTGCCCATGCTAATGATCACCAATGATCTAGCGTGCAGTATACTCCCGTCATCCTGCAAAAGGGAACATTTTTAATTTTTAACTTTCCGAGATAATCCAGTTTTTACGCGGCTTTGTTGTTAAAGTATGACGTAATAAATAGCATGATGAAGTTTGCCCTAAAATTTTAGGTATAATTTTTCCTATTATGTCATTAGGTAACATCAGAATATTCCCTTTTGCTAAATTAAAAACTGTTTTTTTAAGCTGAATAAGATAAGTTCCCTTTTGCCAAATTAAAAAATAACGCCTTTCAGATTAAATGAAGCATGCGTAAGTTTATTTAAATTGCCAAATCTTCGACTAACCTAAAATTTAATGCACAGAGCTGGACAGCGCTGTTTCGAGCTCTTAGCTCTCATCGGCAGCTCTCAGCTTCTCTAACAAAGTTATTCCCCAGCGGTTGTGTTTTTTTTATTACAAAATTACGAGTAACAAACAGAATAGAACATGTCACAATTTTTTTTAGTGTTAATCAATTTTAATCTTTTTATTCTTTAATTGAAGGTATTCCCCAGCTGGACAAGACTCTTGGTCGAACTGGACAAGACTTTTGGCCTAACTGGACAAATCTTAAGGGCTTGCACAGTGGCAGAGGCTTTCTAGAGAATAAGCGATTTTTCACTTATGGTACTTTAAAAAAAAAATTTCCTAGAAAGCCTCTGCCACTGTGCAAGCCCTTAAGGTTTGTCCAGTTAGGCCAAGAGTCTTGTCCAGCTGGGGAATAACTTTGTTAGAGAAGCTAAGGGCTGCCGATGAGAGCTAAAAGCTCAAAACAGCGCTGTCCAGCTCTGTGCATCCTATGACTTGAACTGCTTTGCAGCTGCAGAATTGGTGGTTGATCTGGCCACCTAACTGCCAGTGGAAGTCATTATGATTTCCCAGGAGTCGACCACGGAAGACGTCAAACTTTTTGGCTAAAATTTAATGCTGTATAATCTTTTCGAATATAAAACCAGAAAATCAGGCCTAATTTAAATGATATTGCCTTGTCTAGAAGCTAGTTGATGTCTAATTAACTTTCCTGTTTAAGTTTAAAGAAAAGTTTTACAAAAAATACAGTTGATGATAAATTTCATTTCACATTTGCTTTGGTTTTTCATTGTACAGTATGTTAGGAGTTGGCAAATATGATGGTCGTCAACATGCACTGGTGTAGGTATAAAAAAAGGTGGGCATTTTGTATATTCTCAGTCGTATTCTAATTCTACCAAAGCGAACGCAGCAGAATGGAATTTATGCAAAGAAAAAACTGCAAAAAATTTTGGGAGCGCATTGTCTGAAACCAGAGATTGAATAAGATGAAAACGTTGCCCGCAGTTGTCTCAAAATGAGCATCTTCCCAGCTTCAAAATCCGTAAATTTTCTACCAGCTTCTTTCCAATGCATCCATAGAGTTAAGCAGTAAAAACAATAATGTTTTACTGCACAACACGGTCGACTTTTTTAGGTGGTATGATGTATATTTTGCGATCCCTATTTGACTGTTCTTATTGGGACTTCAAGCGCTCGAGCGTAAGATCTTTGTTTATATACGCGGCATCTGTCAGAAAACCCTTCTATAGTTTAGTGAACTATAGTTTAGTGAACTCGCATATACTGTATGGGATCTTAGTATGGGGTTCAACAAACCATTCAATATTGCAGCCATTGCAAGTCCTTCAAAATTAAAATTCAAGGCTTATTTGCAATGTCAGCAAAAATGAACAAGAAAAAAACAACACCTTGTATCATGAATTGAAACTATTAAAAGTCAAGGATATGTATCATTTAGAAATGGCAAAATTTATGAATCTCTTCCAACACAATAAACTTCCAAATTTGTACAATCAATATTTCACATCCACTAAAAGAGTACATTAGTATAACACAAGATGCACAACTAGTAGCTACAGCAACTTTTATTTACATGCCACAAACTCGAATGCTGCCAAAAAAGCATTGCAATTTAGTGGTGCCCAAGTTTGGAATAGTTTGCAACCGATTATTGGAATTTTTTTTTCCTAAATTCAAAGAAGCAGTTAAAGTCGATCTAATCTTAAAGTACAATGGACTTAGGCATGATCTTTTCTAATTTTTGATGTATTGCGATAACTAATCCCTTTGTTTGCAATTGCGTAAAAATCTAAATTTTACACGACAGCACATTGTAATACTGCTAGGTATTTGCATTTTGGGGGAAGGAAGTGGGTTAGCAAAATCGATGCTAGTTTCTTCTGCTTAATTTTATTCTTTAAAAAAAAAAAAGAAATACAGTCATAATTGCAAGGATCGTTGCGAAGTAGTGCATGGCGTGTAAAGTAAGTATTATACTTTAAATATTTGTTCGAAGCCCAAATCTATTCATATTGTGTTGGCTATAGCAATAGAATGAGATTGCCCTAGTGTTTGCTAAAAGAACTGTGAAGGAATAGGGCATCAATGCTATGTCTGTCATCTTCCTTCAGAATTTACAACGAAACGCTGTGCATTACTTTATAAAAGCAAAAATGTGTGAAATAGGGTGGCCATGACTCGGTGAGCGCTTTGCTCTATCGTGGTCTCTTTATGTACCGTACTTTATTTACATGCAACTTAACTGTATATTCCAAATGCGGATTTTTATTTGTTTGCGTGTGCTGGTACATGAATAAACTTACACTGACTGACAGACTGAGCATCGTAACTTAAAAACCGTTAAACCCAGAAAGCTAAATTTTGGACACAAGATGTTAATGAAAAAAAGCATCATGAGGGCCGATTCGGGAGATCATAGGTCACGTAATTGTGGTTTAAGAATTTAAAAATTGGGTAAAAACTGCCGGTTTTTTGTCGAAAATTTATTAATTTACTTTTACCTAGAAAACCGTTGAACGTGTTAAGCTGAAATTTGGACACACAGCATGGGGCAAATAGAGGCTTCATACTGTACGTACAATTTTAGAAGCAAAAAATTGCCAAAAACTGGTCAAATTTGAATCAGTATATCTCGGTAAGTACCTTGATGAAAAATGGTTTGTGGTTTTTTTAACACATTATCAACCACTTTTCTTATGGTTATGTTTATTTACCCCAATTAACTTGGATACTTTTTTTTGGGGGGGGTTTCTTCCCAACCTATTTACTTTTAAACCGCTAAACGCACATAATTCACACTTTGAGCCATTGTGTAAGAGATGTCAGGAAGGACAAGGTCCTGCCTGAAATTGGGGATGCCACAATGGAAAATTCCCTTCAAACGAGTTCTCCAAAATTTTGAATTTTTGAAGCATTGGAGTTGGATGGATTAAATTTTCAGAATGAGTTGGTATTAAAAATAAACTAACCCTAACAAAATTTTGGGTAACACAATTGGGTTTTCTCTCAAACGACCCTCCAAAATTCAAATTTTTAACCACTCAAGCTAGCACAGTCATGAAATTTTCAGGATAGGTATAAATATAAAGAAAAAAGTTATAACATAACAAAATTTTGGAGTACCAAATTGGAGGTCCCCTTCAAACGTCTCTTCCAAAAGTCAAAAATTTTAACCACTCAAGGTAGATACGAAATATTTTTAGAATAAAAAACAAATCAAAAAAGGTAAATTTTTGAGGTACCAAAGTAGAGGATTCTCCCCAAACAAGTACTCCAAACTCAAAACTTTTTATCCTCTCTGGATTGATGCACAAAATTTTATGATAGGCAAATACAAAGAGAGGTTTTGATAAGACAAAATTTAGGGGTATCAAAATGGGGGATTCTGCTCAAGCGGGTCTTTCGAAATTCAAAATTTTTTAACCGCTTGAACCAAAAAACTAAAACTTTCAGAATAAGTGATTATGAAAGATGGAGAATGGCAAAATTTTGGGGTACCACGTTCTGGTTTCCTCCCCAAATGGGCCTCTAAAAATTTGAAATTTTTTAGCTCCTAAGTTACCAAATTACATTTTAGGGATAAGTTTGATGTTAATCATGAGTTACTACTGAGTGTACTAGAATGGACGAAAGCCAACAAAATAATTGTTAACCCTAAATAATCTTCAGCGTTAATATGGTGCCCAAAACTACCAACCCTATCCAACGATCGAAATTCTTTTCAATAAAAATCCAGTTTCCGTCAAAAAATCAGTAAAATATTTGGGCATTACAATTGATGAAAAATTAAACTTCGCAGAACGTATTACCAAGTCAGCATGTAAAATATGTAGATCTGTGGGTATCTTGGCTAAATTGCAGAACATCTTACCTTTTACAGCTCATCGTAAAAGGTATTATAGTTCTGTTCACTCTCATATACTATGAAAAGGTGAAAAGATAAAAAAGGTAAAAAGACAAAATTGAGCGGTTAAAAAGTTTGAATTTTGGTGGCCTTATTTGAAGTGGACACCCTCATTTTGGTATCCCCAAATTTTGTCTAATCATATCTATTTTGAAAATTTCATCAGTTTAGCGTAAGTGATTAAAAGGTTTGAATTTTGGCGGCCCTGTTTAAGGGGGGCTCAATTTTGGAATCCCCGATTTTTGTTAGGTTTAGTCTATTTTGAATAAGTACCCATTCCGATAATTTGATCCATCTAGCTGCAACGGTTTAAAAATTTTAAACTTTGGTGGCCCCATTTGAGGGGACCCCCATTTTGATACCCCCAAATTTTGTCAAATTTTATCTTTTTTACTTATTTACCTACCCTGAAAATTTAATGTGTCTGCTGAGAGTAGTTAAAAAGTTTAAAATTTGGCGGCTACTTTTTGGAGATTTCATTTCTGGCCTGTTGGCACGCGACCGCGACAAATTTTTCTTTAATGTAAACTTCCGTTAGGTAACATTGTCGCGGATCTAAGTGCCATATTTCAAGAATAAAGCAATTCTCGTAAACAGAACCTGATTCTTTTGGCAAAGAGCTCCAGTGAAAACTTGCTTGATAAGTTTTCTTCAATACCTGTGCACGTTGTTCCGTTGCCCACAAAACCATTTTGACACGTGCAATCGAAAGCTCCCATTGTGTTGGTGCAATCGGCAAATTCATCACAATTGTCCAATCCATCTCTACATTCGTCTATGTCTGAAAAATAACTTCCGTTATTTGCTTAAATAGTGGGAAAAAATATTGAATGATGCATTTTTGAACACTATAATTGTAATAAAGTTTACTTTACATATAAACGCTATCATGCGATTATATATCTGGCCAACGCAATTGATAAGTTTTTGAGTCACTTAAATTGAAACTCTTCTTTTTGTATTTTTGAATACTGTTGCTTTGAACTAAAAGCTAGGAGTGAAATCCAAATAAGCCAGTGATTAAAAATTCTCAACAGGACTTGGTTTTGTGTCAGGCCAATACTGTTATGTCATTCACTGCAAAATATTTTGGGTGAAAGGTAAAAAAAAATTGGTAAAATATTGCGCGTACCCAATTTTGGGGGAAATTTGCTAAGTATAGATTCATTATACCCAAAAAAAATTTAAATAGAGCATTTAACCAATTTAAAACGTTGGGTAAAATTGCAATTAACCTACTAGGTTTATGATGCTGAAAAATGTTTTTTGGGTTAAGGAAATCACCCGATTCAACAGTGATTACCGCATTTGAATGCAAGAACGTACAGTAATCAAGCTGCATTCGAATGGGATAGCAGACGTCTGTTTGTCTGCTGGCATACAGTGATTTCGCATTGAATGCGTAATCATCGTCCTTCCAGCGAAGGAAGGCGAAGCAGTGTGGTTAGGTCAATGGAATACCAGTGATAGGCCTAGTGCGATGCAGCTATGTGACATTAGTTATGCTACTAGTTGTTTGAGGCCTGAATTCTGAATTAGGCTAGGAATGGCAACACATGTTGCCTAGTCTACACAATTAACCAGATGGTCTAGTCAATTAACAAGATAGGTTACTGTACTGTAAGAGGCGCATAGACAGAAATATGCAATGGGGGGCTGTTTCGGCCTGGGTTAAAAAAATTTTGTAATTTCTTGCCAATATAACGTAATTTTAGGCCTATTTGTTACAAGTTGATGCTTTTGGCATACTAAACTCAGGGTTGCCACATCCTGGAAAATCCTGGATTTTTTTTGCTGTTCTGGAAAGTCCTTGAATTTTGTTTGTAAGTCCTGGAAAGTCCTGGAAAATGTTTATAAAGTTTTTCCGTGATTTACCCGGACAGAATGTGAAGTTTTTTTGTTTTTTATAATAACTGGTATCTTGTAATTGTGCAAAGCTGTTGTTGAAATAATTTGCATTGTGAAGTTCGTTCAAAATGCTTTATTGTGTTGTGAAAAGACAGAGCTTATTTGTATGCTGGCACACAAACAAAAGAATTGCTATGCTAGCCCTAACGTGGGTTAGAACTAGGGTTGCAGTTTGGATTAACCCAAACTGCAACAGTAGCTCTAATCTAAATGTTAATATTAGCGCCCATTTTTCTGCTCTTTGCTCTCTTGTTCTTTTTAAGCAGTTCTTACTAGTACACTAGAGTGCAAATAAGCACTTCCTCGTTAAAATGCCTAAATTTGCACTTTGCATTACAGTATGTATAAATTATTGAATATCATTAGAAAGAGTGAATTCATGGACAGTAATTTATTGCAATGCGATACTCCAGTAGCAGTATTACTGCTAGTAGCAGTAGGATAGCGGGCTATAAGCTCTCCATTGGCCCGTAGACCAAAATGCACAATTAGAAAAATACTATGTTTACCGCAGTATACTTCTGAGGCAGTTTTTTGCAGTAATGTAGATAGCAAAGTAATTTAAAGCCACTTTTGAAACATGATTTTGGGGAAAGGCTAATATTGGTCAAAAATAAAACCAGTGACAACTTACTAACTAAAAATGGCTAAAAATAAACAATTCGATCTTTTGATGCCAAATGGTTAACGTAGGCTTTGAAAAAAATTGTAACTCGGTATTTAATTCTGTTAATTACCAATCAACTCTCTCAAATCTTGTTTCATTAGCCCCTACTCCCAAATTATATCTTTATCTAGCGTTACAAAATACAAAGGATTTGGATTATTACTTTGGAGTTTTTTCAAAGAAAGTGCCTATTTGCACTCTTGCGTGCAAATGAGCTCTGCGTATAGGAAAAAGTGTGTGCTCATTTGCTCAAATACTCTTTTATTTTCTAAATTATTATCGCTAGTGGTTTGTTAGAGTTTAAATTTTGAGTTGGGTTAATGTTAAGGTTAGGGTTAGAGCTAGGGTTACAGTTTGGGTTAAGTTTAAGGTTGGGGTTAGGGCTAGGATGGAATTTTTTGTTTGCACCTTGACGCGCAAATAAGCTCTGTTGTTTCAAATAATAGAATTTTATAGTTAACTGGCTGAAATAAAGCTTGGACTGAAGTTTTACCATTACCAATCACTAGAGCTCGACTGTTATATCTAGCGTCAGCTGATATAACTGTATTTTGGCATATATCAGGGCCAAGCCGGCATATCGTATTGGCTATCTACCGCCGATAAAATATCAGCTTAGAGCAATTACTTTAAACTGTTTATCTTTAAGACCAAGCACGAATATTCTTGCATTTAATTTGCTTAGTATGACTTGCGTTTGCAATAGTCTTTTGTTGGAGGAGAATTAGTCAAGCTTTTAGTGTCAAGTTAAGTGAAAAATGGAGACCAAATTTGGTAGTTTATGAGTTATATATCGGTATCGGCCTAAAAAAATCATATCGATTGAGCTCTATCTATCACCCACATACTGTAGCCCATTTATGCATTCAGTTTAAACAAGTTTT
This sequence comes from Trididemnum nubilum, assembly GCA_963965965.1. Lineage (NCBI taxonomy): Eukaryota > Metazoa > Chordata > Ascidiacea > Aplousobranchia > Didemnidae > Trididemnum > Trididemnum nubilum. The sequence goes on along the minus strand of OZ014477.1, from coordinate 32,846,488 downwards.
TTGCAGTGCTAATTTCTAAGCCACGTTTTAAAAGCAATAATCTTGACCAAACTAGGCCTAAAATTAAGTTACTATAGCAAAAAAATTTCAAAATCTTCAAACGCTGGGGGCTTTGCCCCCAGAACCCCAATAGCTTCTGGCGTCTGGGGGTTCCACCCCCATACCAAAACGCTTAACCCTGTCGTTGCAAAATTCTAGCTTTGCACCTAGTTAGTGGTCAGTACTAGGAATGCAAATGTGTTACATCAAAATTTTTCGTCAATCACAAGTTCAAAATAGTAGGTGCATGAAAGAGTAATAGTCAAAATCAAATTTTAAGTCCTTAAAAAAAAAAGAACTTTAACAGTCCTGGAAAATGACCTAAAAAAGTCCTGGAATTTGATTTTGCAGTTTCTGTGGCAACCCTGTAAACTGTAGAAAGGGGCCTGAATTAGGTTAGGAATAGGCTAGTGCATCAACATTCGACATAGTAGCAAACGTGTAGCCAGAAATTCGCAATGTGGGGCTGTTTTGGGGGCCGCCGGAGGCCAATAAGGGTATGGGGGCAAAGCCCTCAGCCGCGCGGGGCATGAGGGTCTGGGGGCAGAGCCCCCAGCGCTTGAAAATTTTGCATTTTTTTGCAAAAATATCTTAATTTTGGAGTTATTTTAGTAAAAATTGATGCTTTTAAACCTGGCATAGAAAATGGCAGTGCAACATGATGCAACTGGTTGCATCAATGGGCTAGTCTATAAGGGAAGTGGCTAATGATTAATTAGGCTACATTGCAGTTCTCTTGTTTACATGCTGGTACCAGTAAATCATAAAATCCTATTATTCAATAAAGGAAGTGGCTATTTTGCCTCTAAATGCAAAATAGTGTTTTTCCTCTGTTTAGGCTCGAGTTTGGGTTTGAGTTAAGGTTAGGGTTGGGATTAGGGTTAGGATTAGGGTTAGAGTTTGGTTCAGGGTTAGGGTTTGGGTGAGGATTTGGCTTGGGGCTATTTTGGCATTTGCGGCAAAATAGCTGCTAGGACTATTTTGCCTCCAAATGGCAAAATAACATGGGGCTATTTTGCTTCTAGAGGCAAAATAGCCACTGCTTTCAATAAAACTTACACGAAGTAATCTATCAAATCAAATCTTTCATTATACTCGCTGTAATACGCCGAAGCGTGTAACGAGTTGGCAGAACCCATCTCCGCATCATTGCGCCCAGGCAACACAGCTCCTTTCAAAGAAATGTTGCAGCGGTGGCGAGCCATTGGCAACACTGTGTCCGATTTGACCGGCCCGAGATTTGAATCTCAGACCTCCCGCTCCAGAGACGAACTCGTTACCGCTTGGCTAGTTCAGAGTCATCTATTTCCTATATATTTTATAAAGGAAAATAATTGGGGGGGACTAACGGAAAGATATTTGAGAGAAGTGATTGATAATTAACTAACACTGAATAGCACCCCTCCCCTTATTCCTGAGTTAATAATATACCGGTATTTATTGATAAAACCTATGTTTGGCGTTTTTACACTAGCTATCAAATTTGATTGTTTATTTTTGGGCATTTTTAAAAGTTTTTATTGATTTGTGACTTTAGTTTATGACCATTAGCTCCCCCTGCATATGTTTCAAAAGATGCTTTAAATCATTTTTTAGTCAATTCCAGCGCAACAAACAGTCTCAAAACCACTAATACGTGGTATTTTTCTTATTCTGCATTTTAGTTGACAGGCCAATGAGGGGGTTATAGCCCCTTCCCCTGGCTACGCTACTGCGTAGTATGTTGCCTAACCTACACATTTAGCAAGATGGCATAGACAATTAACAAGATGTCCTAGGCTGCGGTAACAGGCACATAGCCAGAAATTGTTTTTTTTTAATTTTTGGCCAAATTAAGCTAATTTTTGGCCTATTTTGTTAATAATTGATGCTTTTAAAACATGGCGTACAAATTAGGCAGTGGCTATTTAGGAAAAATAGTCCTAAATGCTATTTTGCTTCTGAAGGCAAAATAGAAATGGTTCTGAATGCTATTTTGCCTCTGGAGTAGTGGTTTTTTACCTTTATTGTGTTGTTACCTCTAAAATATTTTGGAGCAAATGAATTAAGCCTACCCTTTTTTAGAAATACAGCAGCTATAATCGCTTCCAATCCAAAACCAGATGAGAGTTTGCCAGCAAACCCAGTGAACGACCGATGCATAGCTAATGCTGTGACGCTCAAAAGTACTTTTTGTCTACCGTAAAATCAGCAATTATTCAAAAATATCTGATTATGGAACCTCCAGAAAAGTAGAGTCAAAATATTTGTCAGTTAAATATCTCCTGATATCGTAAAACACTGGCACCCTAGCTTGAGCCGTTCAAAAATTGATTTTTGGGGATCTATTTGGGGGGTCCCTGGGGGGGTGGCACCCCCAAACTATGTCAAAATATTTGTTTGTTAAATATCTGCTGATATCAAAACAGACTGGCACCCAAGTTGAACTATTCAAAAAATTGATTTATGGGGGTCCCCGGGGGGTGGCACCCCCAAGCTATGTCAAAATATTTGTCGGTTAAATATCTGCTGATATCAAAAAAAAGTAGAACTCTACCTTGAGCCGTTGAAAAAATTGATTTTGGGGGTCCATTTGGGGGGGTCCCCGGGGAGGTGGCACCTCCAAACTATGTCAAAATATTTGTCTGTTAAATATCTACTGATATCATAAAACACTGGCACTCTAGCTTAAGCCGTTCAAAAAATTGATTTTTGGGGGGTTCCCCGGGGGGATGGCACCCCCAAACTATGTCAAAATATTTGTCTGTTGAATATCTACTGATATCAAAAAGAACTAGCACCCTAGCTTGAGGCGTTCAAAAAATTGATTTATTGGGGCCCCATTTTGGGGGGGTTCCCGGTGCAGTTGCCCCAAAAAATTTCGGGAGAAAAAATTGCATTTGCAGCTCAACAACTTTACACAAAAATTAGATTTCCATGTGTTGTGGTTTAGAAGAAGAGCGTACAAAAATTAGGAAGAAAAAAAAGAGAAATAAACCTCATCGTGGCCAAAAGTGGGTTGGTTGGGATGAAAGGATATCTTGAGACATACAACCCTATGAAATGTTTTTTGCCGTACGTAAGCCGTTTTGGACTGAGACCGCTTTTTACACCAAACTTGTGGGGCGGTTTTCGGGTTCTAAAACCGAAGTCATGTGACCTATTGCCTCGAAATTTAGTACAAACATACAACTCATTAATCTCAAACTGCTGTACAAATTTCATGCTGCTAGACCCAACCGTTCTGGAGTTATAAGCAAAAGTCTGAAATTTCGCACTCGTTAGTTGGAAAATAGCCGAGTAAAAACAGAGGAACATGCGACGCGAGCGTCAGTCGTTCCAATAAACACACAAAAAATAAGGTCATTTTTTGTTACAAATTCATTTAGTGGGAAGGTTGATGCTGCGTTTTTGTTATTAAGCGTTCTAATCTAGGCTGAGCGCAGGAAAAAATCTCATATTATCAATCGCAAGCTAGTTTCGATATTTTGTCTTTATAGACACCATTGAAGAAAACCCACTTCACAGCAATAAGTTGAAGGAAAGTGAATGAAATGCAAAGCTTTTATTGAAAGGATGAGATATTCGTTTCAGATTTTAAATATCGGTTTCTGCCCAAAAACTTCCTGTATCCATTTTGATTAAATCAGTTTTAAGATGTGCATCGTCACGCAGTTGAAGAAATTCTATTTTTGCTGCCATATCATCATCATAAATATAGTTTTCTTCAACTGAAAATAGCTTGCTAATCCACAAAAAATTATGTCACTCAAAATGCCTAGAACATATTGCTTAATCGCAACATACCGATAACAGATGTTCCCCTCACTCCTATTATTACTAACTGGACTAGATTATCAATTGTTTATAAAACAAGAATTTAAAGAGACCCTATAATTCTGACTATTTAGTATTAAACTATGATATCGTAGAAAGCATGGTGATAGTGAAGCAAAATGAAATTTTTAGAGTTAGTAGCCCCACACAATAGCCATAGAAGAGATTTCTTTTTATTTTCAAAAAATTTACATTACCCCTTTTAGTATGCCAAATTACCCCTTTTGGGGGTAACTACGCACAGGTTAAGAACCACTGCTGTAGAGGCAAAATGACCCTAAATCCTATTTTGCCGTTCTAAACACTGTTCTGGTTGTTGACTTGGGCCTCCCTAACCCTAACTTTAACCAGGGCAAAGTAGTCCTAAGGTAAGGGCCAGGGAAACCTAAGTCAACGACCAGGACAGTGTTTAGAATAGGAAGTGACTGGTGTTGCATTACATAACGCCCACAAAGAGAATAACAGAGCAAAGAGTGAACGCCCATGTACTCTTTATTATTTTTAAAATTATCATTAGGGTTTAGGTAAGATTTTGAGTTTGGGTAAGGATTAATGTTAGGTTTAGAGCTTGGGTTAGAATTTGGGTTAGGTGTATGGTTGGGGTTAGGGCTAGAATAGCGATTTTCTCAGTTCTTACTCTTACATAACGTAACAGTAGCTTTTGTCTTTAGAATAACAAAATGGGATTTGGGGTCGTTTTGCCTCTACAGCAGTGGTTCTTAAGCTGTGAGTAATTACCCCCAAAAGGGTAATTTGGCATTCTAAAAGGGGCAATGTAAATTTTTTGAAATTAAAAAGAAATCTTCTACGGTATGGCTATTCTGTGGGGCTAGTAACTCTAAAAATTTCATTTTGTTTCACATTACCATGCTTTCTATGATGTCATAGTTTAATACTAAATAGTCAGAATTATAGGGTCTCTTTAAATTCTTATGTTTTAGAAACAATCAATAGTCTGGTCCAGTTAGTAGTAGGTGTAATATTAAATGCATTTGTAATAAAGAATGACCTTATTTTGTGTGTGTTCATTTTGGATTGGAAGCTACAGTATTATAGTTGATGTTTTTCTAAAAAACGATAGATCTAATTTATATACATCAAAATATTTTAGGGGTAACAACACAAGAAAGGTAAAAAAACCCTGCTCCAGAGGCAAAATAGTATTTAGAACCATTTTTATTTTGCCTTTTGAGAGCTTTGAAGCAATAGATGTAAGTATTTTTTGCAGAATTCTTTTAAAAGTGTTTTTAAGTCTTAGTCTACAATTTTAAATGTTTACACCCCTTAGTATATCTAAGCAATTTTTGAAACCTAACCAGACTGAATTTTGGAACATATAAGGTTAATTGAAGCTTACTTTTAGTTGAGTAATGATGTACATTACTTGGAGTTGTAAAGTAGTTTTGAAATGTATCAGGAAGTTTAGAGTTAATAAGTTTACGCAAATTTAAAGCAATTTCGATTTCACACAAACTATGAATTTTTTATACATCAAGTTGCCTAAAAGAAAGTGTAATATGTTCAAACCTGCTAATCCCAGTGAAAGCTCTTACAACATTATTTAGCAAAAGTTGCAAAGATTGCTGAGTAGCACATGGATCAATAGATCCCCATATTACGATAGCATATAGGAGATGTGCTTTATAAAAGCATTATATATATATCCAAATTTAGTAGGCCTATATAATGTTTTAGCTGGAAATTTTTTTTTTCATTTTCCAAGAATTCCGGTTGCTCTAGCAACTTTTTTTGCAATGCTTTCAATATGTGAGTTATAGTTGAGATGGCAAATGTTGGTCAAAATTCATGCCCAGATATTTTATATTAGTTCTAGATTTCACTCATCCTTAATCACCATTTAACTGAATGGTATAGAAGTTACATTTAACAATTAGTTGGCAGCATGGCTGAGTGAAGGCGTGATTTTTATAACAACCTTATTTTATAATCTGGGCTCAGCTCTCTTTCTGTTCACATTGCTGCATTGTTGGATAGGATGCTTTACAATGATTATCTCTGCATGGTGGCTTTGAACCAGGAATGTAGAAGTGTAAAAGGGTACTGCTTCCATTTCCACTTTGGTCTTTCTTATTAAATGTCAACAACTTGAATGTAGTGCAGTTTTTTGTAAAATATACAACAAAACTTTTAGTTGAAGAAACTAACATTTGCTATGAAACGTTTTGAAATGTTTGTGGTCCACTAAATCTGGGGCTAGCCCCACTCCTATCAATTCAAAAATAAACCTTGCAGCCTACCAACTTTTTTTCAAATCTATGAGTGTTTAACAATTCGATGTTTCAGTCCTATGATTTTAAAGATTTTCTCAAAAATTTGGAGAGGTTTGCCCTTTTTTTTAAAAAAAGTTAGCGACACACAGTATATTGATACAACATAGAACTAACTCATTAGCATAAATGAAGTTTCCAGTTCCAGCATTTAAATTTTCTCACTGTCACAATATAATATTCCTTACAAAGTAGACATGGGAAAATCTACGTCGTAAAAAATATTGTATTGTCTCTTAAACACAGAATAATATTGTAGAACTTTTAAACAGGATATGTTATATAATGCGAATGCATGTCTTTTTGCTGAGTACCGTTGTTATTTTTGAAAAGGAATATAATGTCTAATGATATGTATAACCATTGTCTAATGATATGTATAATGATATGTCTTATGATATATATAATCGAAGTTCGGTGTACATGCAGGCAAAAGCTGCCCGGATTTCTGGTGAATACTTGCTTTGTTGGTCTTCACCTAATTTCTGGTAAAAAGCTGGTCGGATTTTTGTTTTCACCCTATAAAGCTAGCTGGGTTTTCGATAAAGACCTTTTTTTGCTCTTCACCTAATTTCCGGCCCTGGCCTTGATAAACGACCTCGGTATCAGTCTTCGTAACTTCTGATAAGATTTATCTCTAAGGCTTGGGGGAGGGTGCTTGAACCCAAAGATAAAATTTGTGTCTCAACCCAGGTAGCGGTCTAGGTGTTTTCAAAATTTTTCGGTAAAAATTAGTCATTACAGGGCCAGTTGGGTGACATACTGCTTGTTTGTAGAGCCATTTGAAAGAACTAATTGCTAGATTACTTCAAATATGAAAAGTGCGTGGATCATCCTATAGTTAGCGTCTGACGCTGTCCAGTTAACGAAGGAAAAAGAGGCAAAAGATTTGAAAGCCTTTTTACAGAGTTAAATTACATATCCTCTTTAGCTTACCCTGCCCCCTTGCTTCCTGGTCAAGTATAAAACACGTTTAGAAGCATGCATATTTGGGCCGAATTTTCTAAGTGACTTGGTGAAAATGGGGGTACTTCGACCTCTCTAGCCCACCTGGTTATGCAACTGCATTCAATTGCCCATGGGACTAGGAAAATTTGCCCCCAAAGGCCAAAAGCAAATAAAGAAAATTTTCAATTTTTTGTAAGCACTGTCTTAAACTCGAGTTATGTTAATTTCCAAAAGGTAATTTCAAAACTTGTGGATTTTTTGCTTTATAGTTAGCAATGAATATGCCTGTCTGTCATCAGCAGGGCTGACATGAATCAAAATGCTGGTCAGTTATTATATTATCTACCATAAAGCGGTTTCGACAACTTCAGGAGCCTATAATATTGAAAACAATAACCTGAACAACTTGGCAAAAGGACCCACTGTAATAAATCAACCAAAAACAAAAATGAATAGAAGGAAGGGCCCAACCGAATAAGATTACAAAGCACATTGTCGGCACGTAACCACTAGGATAATGTCCATCAACACGTCATGGCCAATTGATTGAGGTGGGGAAGCTATTGGTTGTGTTGGATTGCATGTTATTGAGGAGCTAGATTTTAGCCACTCTTTTCATTTCAAATAATAATAATAATAGATATCCCAATTAGGACCCAATACACAGTAAAAACAGCCTCTGACCTCGTATTCGAAAAAACGTTGGTAAATTGGAGGAAATTTATTCCGTTAGTACCAGAGCATTGGTTTTACTTTTAACAAAGAATTATTCAAATTTTGATAAATTTTTGATAATCAGTTGTGCAAAACCATTTGGGTCAGAAAATGATAAATTTTCAAAACGTTGGTGTGAGCCAAACTAAGGACTGGTGAGAGTCGCATGCTGCTCTGAGAGCCGCAGTTGAGAATCACTGTTCTAAACTGTAAACAGGCTTGTTAGTAGGCAATGCCACTGCCATCCCTAACCCTAAACTACTATGGGTTTTTGGATATTAGTAGAGTAACCCAGCAGTTTGTTTTCAAATAGGCGAAGTACTAGGTGGCACCGTAGTGGTGTCACTATCATGCATGTATACACATATCTCTTTTTTTCACAAGTTATTTAAACTGTACCAAAGAAGGTAGTAATACAATATGACGTATCAAACTGATGTTGTTTTTTTTAGTAGCTATAATCAGACAGTAACTCCCATCGCTCTAATCCTTAAATTCATATCACAAAAAAAAAGCACTGACTATTGCGTTCAATTTTTCTGAAATTTATGAATTCAGCAGGACAGTTTTCTCTAAGACGCTAAATAAAACTGTTACTGATACCTTAATATAAATAACTGTAGCAATTTATTGTTCATTTTCTCCAATCAACATCTTAAGCCTAAATGTTTGCAGCACTGCAAGTGTATATCCTAAAATTCTGTGAGGTTACTGCCACTCAAGAGTAGCCTACTACTAGGGATGGGCATAGGGCAATGTAGAACATTGAATCCAGAATGATTCGAACCCAAAGGTCGTCGGTACTGAAAATGCAATTTAAACCAAGTATTTGGATTCAGTTTTATGTTGCAAAAGATTTCAATTTTGAGATCTCTTGAACATGTTTGTGCATTAAACTCTCTCTGCTCTTTGAGCAAAATGCGATATTTCTTTATTTCATCTCCCACTTAGATGTGTATAATTTTGTGCAACTTCTAAGCATCTCATGTACCAATTTACCAGCAATTTGACACCAACAAACTAAATGTGTTGCTGTATAATCTATTGTTTCTTTTTCCATTCAGTATAGTGCAATTACTGGCATATTATAAACGTTAAAAACTTGTTGATAGGCCATCTCCTGAAACAGTGCTCGACGATATACAGCAACAAAATAATCCTTAGGACGAAGCAGACTATTGTGCTTTTAACCTTTTTATTGCGATTTTTATAATTGTATGATAAACGTTGGATAACAAATATGCTTGAAATGTTGCTAAAAACTTGACAAAGCATGTCTTTGAATTCAGATGTACTGTTCTGGATTCGGTTTTGTTTCATGTTTTACATTGCCAATCCCTCTCTACCTACTACGCTATTTATCAGAACGTGGAAAGTGCATCAAATTGCCTATAAGCTGAAGATATAAAAAAGCTTTTACTTAACATTGGTTATTTTTGGTCATTGGTAACTCCTCAGTTTTTGATTTTTTGTGGTTTAATTTTAGTGCTTAGTGCTTGCATTAAGTAATTTGAACCTTGAAGTGCTAAACTGCTAAATGTTTTATGGTTTTCTTACAGATATAATTTTTTACGTTTATGTTTTCCAGATTTTTTGATAGAACAAAGCATTTTTGCTTTGCTAATGTACAGTTCATTAACTTTCTCATTATCATCCGTTTTTTGCTTGCAAGTTGCCTTGTAATGCTCAATACTATTCTTGAACTGTCATTCCTAATTCTGCTCGATTATGAAGCAGATTATAGCGACTTGAAGACGATTTTAACCTGTCTTCGAAATGAGCAATAGGAGAGATCAAGTAAACAACATCTGCTGCTAGAATACATATACTCCTGCCAAGACGAAACATGTTCCATTGTTCCTGGTGACGTTTTTTCCTATGTTTTTGTTACTGATGTTAAGAAATGATGAAGAGCAACGGAGTTTTTGTGAGTGGTCCATATGCTTCTATCAAATGACTTTGACTCTGGTTCAGAAGCAGTAAATTGTCAAACCTGTGAAGACCAGTTTTTTGAAGCATTCTATAGTAAGTAACTTGTAAAATCTAATCCTGACAGATAAACCGTACTGCTCGAAATTGGTTTTATTGAGGAAATGAGAACTACTTGAGGTAATGAAGAAGTGCCCCTAACCTTTCTCCACAATTCCTCTTAATCACGAAAATACGTTGTAATCCGTTTTACTCCGTACCATTGGCAACCCTGCTGCATTTTGCAATTTTGTGACATCACAAAAGGCGTATTGTCGATTAGTGCTGGTAGCCTAGGTCTTCAGATTCCAGTAGCAGTAGCCAAAGTTTCAGATTTGGTTGTAGGCTACTTACTGCTACCAGTTGGTAATCGCGTTTTTTAGTCTGCAAGAATTTTTGCAAAATTATGCCTTTTGTGATATCACAAATTTGCGAAATGCGGGGTTGCCAATGGTGCGGAGTCAAATGCATTTAACCGTTATTTCGCGAATATTACCTGTTAGGGGCACCTATTTGTTACCTCAAGTAGTTCGCATTTTTGTTTAATAAAACGGATTTCGAGCAGTATCTCTTAATAGCTAGAAATCATTGCGAATGGATGAACAATAATGCTAATTTTAAGCAAATATGTTTTGGTAGCCCATTTACGCTGGTATTTTTAAACAGCTACAGCTCGAAATCGATTTTATTGAAGAAATGAGAATTACAACTTGAGGTAATGAAGAGTTGTCCCAAACCTTTTTCCCCAATTCTTCTTATTTGCGAAAATACAAGTTAATCCGTTTGACTCCGTACCAATTCGTGATATCACAACAGCCATGAGTTTGCAAAAATTTCTTGCTGGTTAACAGGAGTGCAATGTTCGATGAGAAAGATAATAGGATTCTGCTTTAGACAGCGATTCTAATTCATACTACGTTCATCTGTGGCATTATACGAGTGATATAATCTGTTGCATCAAAGTTGGACCAGCTTTGGTGATGTTTTTAGCCTACGAATGATATAGAATTTAAAGCCAAAAACGATCGTACTGTAGATCAGTAGTGGTAGCGTAGGTCTGCAGGTACCAATATAGCAGGAGTAATTTTATTATCTCGAGTAGTTTCATTTCTTCAATAAAACCAATTTCGAGCAGTATCTTTTTAATCGCTAACTGTTACCATTTAGGTATTAATTGAGAGCTTAGAAAATGGTATTGATGACCTGAACACGCTAAAAGCATGAAAAGTAGCGAAGGAAAGTTTTGTGTGAAGAAATGATTTTTAAAGGGAATTACAGATACAAATTCTAGTTCAGAAAGTTGTTCCAGAAGTAGCTCAAATTTCTTTTGTATGGCTACATGGCTTGTTTTTTTAGTAGGGGAAGATGGGGTACAATGGGACGCGGGGCACAATAGGACACGCTAATTATAAAAAAAACTGCGCAACTCTGAAACTTTGTATTTGTAAGGTTGTTTCGTCTTACCAAACCCTTGCTTTTTCTAAAAAAAAATTGTTTAATAAAAGTTTTGGTACTGAGATATTACAGCTTGGTAAAGTTTGGTACTAAAAAGTTTTGTTTTTTGTTACCACAGGCAAGCGAAGTTTTGTGGGTAATAGTTGCAGGATTTTCTTGAAAATGCTGTTGGAATGACATCAATTAATTATCGTTTTGCTGGTATCTTTTTAGTTTTTATTAATGTTGGAGTAAACGGATAGGAGACAGTTTTAATAAGGTTGTGCTCTAGGGGCACAATGGGACAATGAAAAAGGGGCACAATGGGACAATCAAAATTTTAATGTTTTCTAATCTTAGTCGTAAACTTATGTCAAAAAGCATATGTAGTTTGAAGAAAAAGACAAGTAATTCATTTATTGTTTTATTTTTTGTCAGTAAGTGACTGTAACATGATAAAAACTCAAACTTAGCCTTGCAGAAAGAGATGCCTCACAAGTTCAGTTTGTGAATCAAAGCTGTTAAGATTGGACTTCAGTGATGAGGCAGATATGTGTACTGGAATCACCACATTCATGGACAATCTATAACGACAAAGCTTTAAGAGGTTACTATCTGCTATGAAATGTAGGCTAATAAGCCAATGTTTTGCATAACACCTGGCTCTAGATTTTAAACTGCAAATAATTACAGTTATATATAGAACTTGTGTAGGCTACTGAACGATGTATGGTGTGATGAGAAACTCTATGTATCATGTTAAATGCTGTTCTAACTTTTAAAATGTTTTAACTGTGTAATTTGTTGAGTGATTATTATTGATTCAACTTTAATCTTGAACATTATTAGGTGTAATACAAGTATTAGTACCAATATAACAATTCTGATGATGGCGATGATGAGTCAATTTTCAGTTCCACTGAAAATACAAACAAATGCTCTGAAGTCGACAGTTATGTGCTGGTAGAGTTTCCTTTTCAACCAGTTCAATATTATGTAAGACAAATCACTCAACCTGAAGATGAAGATAGAGACTTTGAAATTGTTTATTTGCACAAGAAGCGTCATGTCGCAGAGTTTTTCTTCCCTGAAATTCCAGATATTGCATCTGTTCATGAAGATGATATTAACCTATGTTACCTGCTCCAATTGAATGTGGCTCTGCTAGCAGACAGAGATCAAGTGTTTAATTCACTTGTAGTTTTGGTCTGTTGAACATACGCTAGATCAAACAACGACAAATATACCAGCTTCACTTTTTTTCACTCAATCTGATTCATCAATTCATACCATCACCATATTCATGAAATGTTTTATTCATGTTAAACTGTTTGATGCTGATCTTAACAACTGGGTAAAAGCTATGCTATGGAACTTTGTTGCAACAAAAATGTAATTTTGCTTTTGGTATTAAACTAAACTGTTTTTATTATTTTATGGCTACACTCAGTAGTAATAGCTTTGTCGTCCTACTTGTGTTATTGTGATGCATTTTAGCTGTGTAAAATGTGTTGTTTGAAATGTTGCTTGAGATATATTAGATACTTTTTGATCATAACTACACTGGTGTTGTGATTCAGCATAATGCAAACCTTTAATTGAGGAGGTTAAGCTAGCGAAGAATATTCTTTTTTTAACGAAAATTGTCGAAAACACAACATCAAAAAACTTTTTGCTCCATGTTGAAGATTTTATGTTCTGGTGAACCTATATTCAATAACATGTAACTTAAATCCTCCAGCATTACTTTATTTTCAACTTTAATTATCCAATTAGGCGCTCTAAGTTCTGTCCCATAGTGCCCCGTGGCTTGTCCCATTGTGCCCCATGCATGGGGCACAATGGGACAATTTTTTCAATTTTGTTTTTTGCAACAAAAGCTTAATTATTGAGTATAGTTTTGTAATTATGATTGATAATGTTAAGGTTGAAGGAGTAGTACCTACACACAAAATTTGAGCTTTCCACTAATTGTAGTTTTGAAATTATATTAAATTATGTAATTTTTGTCCCATTGTGCCCCATCCTTCCCTATTATGCTGAACTCTTCTACTATGGATGCTTAAGAGCTTAACTCATTGTTGTCAACAACCGTTTTTTGCAATTGCTGAAATTAAAATTTTGTGGTTTCATACATTATTTTTTAATGTTTTTCAGGATATGAAAATGCCTCTAGAGCAAAAGCAATCTTGATAGAGATTTTAATACCACGTTGGCCAAGGAAGCCATCAGAAAACAGTCTCAACTATAAACACTATTCACATAGAAACCACTATCTATTATTAACAACAGAAAACAAGTTTTTCTGCCTAAACACTTGCCCAACGTGCGCTGAACTTTTAACGATGCATGCGTTCGTGTCAACACTTGCACAAAAATTACAGTGTTCAAGATTATTTAATTTTGTTAAATGCACTGTGCTGTTTACGTATTCGTCGACAATTTTCCTTACATTACTTACTTAATCAGTTGAAATGTTTAGTATGGTATGGTGATATTTTTGTTTGGAAAAGGAAGTTTGACTGACAGAACTGCTTGTAAACGGATTATAGTGTCAAACTAAGATGCGTATATTAGAAACCTATAGTCGCTTAGTGTGTAAAAATTTGATAAAGAATTGTTTCAGATTTAAATTAGAGAAATTTCATCAACATTATTTTGCCCCAGGAGTGTGTTGTTTTAGTACATATTTATCCTACTGTCACTGGACAGCACTTTTCGATGCATTGACTACTTCGTGGTTGGGGGAATCCGCACTTGCTAAGGAGTTTCCTGCGATCCAATGTTCTTGTGGATTTCTTGGAATTCTTGACACTGAATTTGTTGCTTATTCGAAGCCACCAAGCAGAGATAATCATCGCAAAGCGTCTTATTCAAGGACGCAACAACGTGACCATGATGCGGGTTGAATTCTAATCATGCGATCAGGGTCGTCGTTAAAACGACGTCTTTACCCTCTGGGCCACGCTGTCGATAATTGCTAGTGTGTATCCCGCCGATAATTGCTAGTGCGTATCCTTCGATTCCTGGAGCCCAGTGATTTTTCCGGCACGCAGGGGTTAGCCAGTTTTTGTAGCCTAGTCACCATCTTTCGCAATGCTTTGCATTCAAGTTTTGCAAATCTCTAGCAATTAAGTTGCATTTCAGCACTTCTTTCCTTTTTTTTTTCGGCCTTTTTCTTGCCTACTAGTTTTAAATGTAATGCCTCTACCGGGCCTCTTTCCTCATCTATTCTCTCGACATGCCCCAGCCATCGCAAGCTTTGTTCTCGCAAAAACTTTTCCAATCTCTCCTCACCTGTCATCTTAGGAATATTCTCATTGTTTGTTTTATCCTTCAAAGCATTTGCATATGTTATTCGCAGCATTCTCATTTTTGTAGTTTTCAACTTCCTTTTATCTTTTGCTCTCAATCGGCAACATTCAGCTCTAAGTTATAAGTTAGAGCGCTTTTCACATAGCTTTTTGATAAAGAGCCTCTGACCTTTAATTAAAAAAATTTCATGAACAATCAATAATATTATTGCCTGTATTGATATTAAAAAAAACTACATTAACACTAGGTTAATGTAGAGTTGAATGTCGCATGATGTAATTTTAGTTTTTAAAAGTGTTTACAGTACATTATTTTTTAGTAGGTAATGTGGCCGAGAGGGTAAAAGCGTCGTTTATACGACGATCTTGATCGCATATCTGGTTTCAACTTCCATGATCGCATATCTGGTTTCAACTTCCATCCTGGTGGTCATGTTGTTGCGTCGTCGGATAAGACGCTTTACGACGATTATCTCTGCTTGGTGACTTCGAACAAGCAACAAATGCATTGGACAAGAATTCGAAAAAATCTACAGGAACAGCTGACTGGTGGAAACTCTTCAACCAATTCCGGTAGTTTACAATAGCTAAAATCGAATTATAAAGTTTTGTTCTCATTTTGGGGCTGCGGTTGCAAAGGTTTCAAACGAATACAAAGAGATACCCCCCTCTAAAAAGATTTTCAAATCCTGAGTTTCTTCTTCCAGCCTGAATTTCAAGAAAAAGGGGCCAGTTTACCAAATTTGAATCGGTCACGCAATGTTACTGGAAAGGTAAATGATTGTAATAATTAGTCAATAAGATGTTTTTTGACGTTTGCAGGCCAGAGATTTAATATTTTAATCGTTTTGCGTGCTTCTGGCCTAAAGGCTACCAGCTCGGAAGCCTAGGGAAGAGCCACCAGAACGGCGACTACTTAATCCTTATCAGTACTACTGAAAACACATACGTTGTCGCACTACTGTCCACATTTTGTGGACAACCTATATAAACCTGGTTCTAGGCGGATTCTCTTCAGATTTATGTTTGCAAGTAGTGTATTAGTATAAAGAACACAAAAAAGAACAAAAGTTACCTTTAAATGGCTAAGTAGGTCGACGAAAAAAATTTTTAAAATGGCAAAAAATTGTCATACAGATAGAATATATATATATTCAAGCACAAAAACCACATTTGCATGATTTAACAATTTTTCTATGTTGTGGGCACACTCCTTTCCCACAATTATCACAACGTGATCTCGTATGTTTCTTGCAAATTCTGCATCTTGTTTGACGGCTGGATGTGGGACCGGGGCGAAAGCTGGATTCAAAGGGTAAAGAAAAGCCCACCTGGGAAGCTGCATCTCTAACAGTGTGCTTTTGATTCGAAAGCCTCAGACGAGCCTCAACAGCAGGTTTTGCTAGTTGAAAATTTAAGTTTTTCAAAAATTCTTTTTTTGATTTTGAATATCTCCCAGATTTTTTCATCAAGATATACGAATTGTTAGCTGCAGCGTCAACCAGGTTGTAAAAGAATAACAGTGGCCATCTAACTGTTTTTCTGCGGCATGAAAACTCCTCTAAATTTTCATCAAACCTGTCAACTCCACTTTTCCTTTGGTTATAATCCAAAATCACAAGAGGGTTTTTAGATTCCTCAGCAGTCACCAAACTATCTGTATGTGTTGAGCTCAAAAGCATAACGGGCTTTTTGTTCTTTTTAGCTTGGTGTGCAACCAAGCACACACCATCGTCATGATTGTATAAAAACTTAGATGAGTATAACTCCATTCTGTTGTTCAAGATACTTGGAATTTCTCTGCGATGTGTTCTTATTGTTCCGAGTATAGTTAAACTCTTTTCAAGCAATAGTTGTGCAAGATTATAACTTGTAAAAAAGTTATCTGTGCAAACATCTCTTCCAGTTCCATAATAGGGTTCCAGCAATCTAAGCACAATATCTTGACCTAAATTTCTATGAACCTGATCTTCTTTTCCACCGTAAGCAATTGCGTTCAGAGCATATCCAGTGCTAGATTCACATGCCCAGAAAATTTTTAGTCCGTACTTTCTTGGTTTGGATGGCATGTACGTTCTACCTGGAATTCGGCCTCTGTACCCCACCAACTGTTCATCCACAGTTATGCATTCATCTGGAACATGTACGCGTCGAATATTTCCAAGAAATATTCCCCATATTTCTGAAATAGCAGTAAACTAGTAATTTACTTTTCTCTGCTCCCGTGTGTGCCAATTATCAAACCTTATACATCTAAGAAAACATTTAAAGCGGTTCAAGGACATGACAGCCCTGTAAAAAGGTTTGCTGTCTCCAACTTCCCATAAATTTTTCAACTCAGTGAAATTGTCCCTGTCACTGCCAGCCCGCAGGATTAATGCTAAGGCAGCTTTGAATTCCTCCATTGAAAAGTTGTGGTAATTTTGAGGTGTAGATAGAGTGCGTCGAAGCTCTCTAACTTTTCTATTAGTGTTCCTGAGAACAGTTCGCATTATTTCTTCTGTGAGCATATGCTCAAAACTTTCGATTTCAGTTTGAGGGGTAGCAATAGCTCTGGGTCGTTGTGTAAGGATATTTCGACGTCGTCTTCGATTAGGAATCTCTTGGGTTGTGTACGAAATGCCACTTTTACTCGGTATGCAGTCAAAAGCACGACCTTCTCCATCACTGTGATCCGAATTTGCAGCTTCGTCACTAGAGGCTTCATCATCATCTGTGTCATTATCATCTCTCTCTTCAAATGCTTCGATATCTCCTTCATCATCAACAGCAACCTCCCCGTCATCCTCAACAACCTCTTCGTCATCCTCACCGTCTTCTACCGGGATAAACTCTGCATCCTCACCATTATCATCATCATCGCTCAGGTCATCTATCAACCCAAGCTGGTTGCATGCTTCACGTAAAGTAAATCGCCTACACATGATTACATTTATTGTAGTCTACCCTTTGATATGTAAGCTGCTAAGAAGTAAATAAAATCAGATACACAAAAACTCATCCTAATAAATGCTTATAAAAGCCTCACAGTAAAATACAAAGTGCGCTTACTAAATTTGGTCCTGGCATCATATTTACAGCTTTTTCTAGTAAGAACTTCTAAAGTTATATTGTGTAAACGCCCCATTTCTATTTCAGAGTTTCAGGGTAACCAAACTTTACTTTTTCATGTTATAGCTAACTGAGAAACATCTAAAACAGCTATTACGGTATGATAGGCTTTATACTGCTTAGGCTAACACAAATGTCCTTGCACACATAACCATAAAAACGTAGTGTTTTCCTCTGCCACTTCAGTGATAAACTAGCCATAGTTCTATTCATTATTTCTGCCTAAAAAAACATTATTTAGGCTATATTGTTAGCTGATGTGGCAAGCAATAAATTGCAGTTGAAAATGACGCTAGATATGCTCAAAGCAGTTGTAGGCAAAACAATGAAAGAAATTATCACGTGACAGTAATCTATTGTCATTGCTTTTCACACGTATTGTATCGTCGTAATTTCCAGAGAAACGGTTACTAGCTGAATTTTAATTGTGGGATTAACCTAGTTTTGACATGAATGCATCCTAGAACAAAGCAAAAACACAACAAAATGAAATAGCCACAAACCAGTCCTCATTTCCATGTATTACATCAGCAAAACTCCTTTGTCCACATTTGTGGACAGTAGTGCGACAACGTATGTTTTTTCAATATAATATAAAATACAACCAATTATTTAATTTTCGTTTTCCTCCGTAAGGCAAGTTTACAAATCTTCATCATAGTCGAAAAACAGATCTATCGGATGATTTTTTCGAGAGCAGCAATACCTTTTGTGACCCGTGTCGACAAATTGTGGACAGTAGTGCCGATAAGGGTTAAAACAAGCAATGCGAAAAATTGTCTTCCCACAGGAATCGAACCTGCAGCCTTTGGATTACCGGTCCACTGCTCTACCACTTGAGCTAGAGAAGACGCCTCCTCGCATGCTTAATTTTGGCTATTTAAACCCAGCAACTTGCTTGTTGTATGATTGTAATAATCAGTCAATAAGATGTTTTTTGACGTTTGCAGGCCAGAGATTTAATATTTTAATCGTTTTGCGTGCTTCTGGCCTAAAGGCTACCAGCTCGGAAGCCTAAGGAAGAGCCACCAGAACGACGACTACTTAAAACAAGCAATGCGAAAAATTGTCTTCCCACAGGAATCGAACAAGCAAGTTGCTGGGTTTAAATAGCCAAAATTAAGCATGCGAGGAGGCGTCTTCTCTAGCTCAAGTGGTAGAGCAGTGGACCGGTAATCCAAAGGCTGCAGGTTTGATTCCTGTGGGAAGACAATTTTTCGCATTGCTTGTTTTAAGTAATCGCCGTTCTGGTGGCTCTTCCTTAGGCTTCCGAGCTGGTAGCCTTTAGGCCAGAAGCACGCAAAACGATTAAAATAGGGTAAATATTATTCAGTATCTCTTTTTCCCTGAAAGTTCAGGCTGAGAAAACAGATTCAAATTTTCAAAAAGCTTCTTACGGGGGATATCTTTGTATTTGTTGAATATCTTTAATTGTAACCTCAGCCCGCTTATGTGAACAAAAAATTTCAATACTTATATTTTGATTTTCGCCATTATAAACTACTGAAATAGTCTGGATGATTGACTCCGCTTTAAGCAGGTGGAGATTCCTCCACTCACGAAATAGTTACCGCAATAAAAAAGTGTGCGGATCAGCCAATAGTCAGCGTCTGACGCTGCCCGGTGATATGTGGATAAATATGCACTACTACACCAATCTTTGTAGCTGTTTCAAAATATAATTTATTTTTGATTTTTAATGCCAATGCGAACTAGCCCTGAAAAGGTCAAGTTGAAAGTGATTTTTTTCTTACTATTTTTTGTACTGCATAATGTTTATTTCAGTTTGTGAAATCGGCAATAAATTCTCAATATACTGATTTTGTAGTGTGTTTTTATACTAGTTAGTGCATTGAAATAGGAGAAATTTTGCGATTAAATTTATTCAGCTCTTGTATGTTTAACCAAGCTAACTAACTCTTTGGGATTCTGTTCGCTATGCTGAAACGTCACAACGGATGAATTGCTGCTAGGTCTAATTGGAAGTTGATGAGCGCAAATTCTTTTAAAGGTAATTAACATAACATCTAGCCAGAGCTTCGAACTCGAAAAAGCTTGATCTCTGCCGAACTTTAAAAAATTACATTCGAATCCGAGCTTTAAAGATTAAAAGAATTGTCGAAAAAAAATTTTTTGTTGATCAAGCGGTGAAATCGAGATTGCGCTTATTGGAACGATCAATGTTTGCGTCGCGTGTTCCGTTGTTTTTACTTGGTCATTTTCCAACTAACGAGTGCGAAATTTCAGACTTTTGCTCATAACTCGAGAACGGTTAAGTCTAACTACATAAAACTTTTGACAGCAGTTTGTGGTTAATGAGTTGTATGTTTGTACTAAATTTTGAGGCAATAGGTCACGTGGCTGGTTTTAGAACCCGAAAACCGCTCCGCAAGTTTGGCGTAAAAAGCGGTCTCAGTCCAAAACGGCTCAAGTACGGCAAAAAATACTTCACACGGTTATATGTCTGAAGATACCCTTTCATCCCAACCAACTCACTTTTGGCCGCGATGAGGTTTATTTCTTTTTTTTTACCTTTTTTCTTTTTTTTCTTCCAAAATCTTGTGCGCTCTTCTAAACCACAAAACACCGACGTCTAATTTTTGTGTAAAGTTTTTGAGCTGCAGGCGCAATAATGTCTCCCAAAAATTTTTGGGGCGAATCCCCCAAATGGGGCCTCAAAATATCAGTTTTTTTATTGGCTTAAGCTAGGGTGCTAGTTCTTTTTGAAATCAGGATGTATTTGAGAGACAAATATTTTCACGTGGTTTGGGGGTACCAACCCCCTCGGGGACCCTCAAATAGACCCCCAAAAATTAATCTTTTGAATGGCTTTAGCTATGGTTCCAGTTTTTTTGGGAGCAACAGATACTTAACAAACAAGTATTTTGACATAGCTTGGTGGTGCCACCTTACCGGGGACCCCCCCAAATGGACCCCCAAAAATCAATTATCGAATGGCTTAATTTAGAGTGCCAGTGTTGTTTGATATCATTAGATATTTTAGAGATAAGCATTTTGACATAGTTTGGGGGAGCCATACTCCTCTAAGACTCCCCCAAATGGACCCCCAAAATCAATTTTTTCAAGGACTTAAGCTAAAGTGCCAGTTTTTTTCTTTATATCAGTAGATATTTACGAGACAAATATTTGACATAGTTTGGGGGTGCCACCCCCCGTGGACCCCCAAAAAATAAATTTTGAAACGGTTTAACTTAGGTTGCCAGTTTGTTTTGATATCAGTAGATATTCAAGAGACTAATATTTTGACATCGTTTAGCGATGGCACTCCCAGGGAATCTCCCCAAAAATTATTTTTTGAACAGCATCAGCTAAGGTGCCAGTTTGTTTTGATGTCAGTAGATATTTACCACACAAACATTTGACATAGTTTTAGGGGTACCTTCGGGGACCCCAAAATGAACCCCCCAAAATTAAGTTTTTAAACAGCTCAACGTTATAAGTGCCAGTGTTTTTTATATCAGTGGATAATTAGAGACAATAGTTTGGGGGTGCCATCCCCGAGGATCCTCCCAAAATCAATTTTTTGAATGGCTTAAGCTAGGGCGCTAGTTTTTTTGAAATCTGTAGATATTTGCGTCGGTCGTTTAAAGGAGTTGCTACTCATCAAGCTCCCATCAAGTTATTTTTTGTGTCGTGGCAATCTGAAAAAACAGCATGTATACAAAAAAAAGCAATTGAGTTGCAAAGTCAACTTAAACTTTTTTGTCAGCCTACCTTGAACCCAAAAACTTGATATTTTTGCTGAACTTCAACAGGAAAAAATTAAATTCAGAGAACTCGAATTTTAATTTGGACTTACTAAAATAGGCTGAACTCGAATTAAAATCAATCGAGTTCGCAGCGCGGTTTTTAGCTTGGTTTGGCCAACCACTTAAAAATTGATATCGAAAACTTCTATTAATGACTTTCCGCAGTAAAGAGGCCCAATCCTACTCCTAAATTAAAAGTAATAGGTGCACCAAATTGATTGGTGTTCACCAAATTTTGTAACAAAAACTTACTTTAAGTTGATGACCTCATCTTCTAATAACGTCACAGACAGTTCAAATTTTGTACTTGTGTTTGCTTTTATACTGGATCTTAAAATGCATTAGCCAAAGTGATTGTGTAACAAAAACGTTTTACACGTCATTTAAGTTAAATAGGCTACTAGCTATTTTAGCCATTCGAGGAGGTTAGTAGGCTACATTCCAAAACAGTTGGTTTTATTAATTCTCGTCATATTCTTTGTTCAACTCAATGTGAGTTTTTTTCCAATCATTCTTCAATTCATACAATTCTATTACAGTACATATATGCTACTTACAATTAAATCGAGAACCAAATGTTTACTGGTCTGGTGTTGCTCGATCTCGCTTAAGCGTTTGATACAGTCGATTATAATATCCTACTCCAAAAATCGCATTACTATGATATTAGAGAAATGGTGAATAATTTTTTCCATCTTTTCTGAAAAACGGATCTCAAATAGTATCTACAATTACATAATGAAAACTTTACTCCCAAATCCAATGATATAGGAGTGCTTTATGGTTCCACTCTGGGGTCGTTTCTATTTCTGATTTACATTAACGATTTACCCAATTGTAGAAAAAACATTCCAAACTATTTGCCGATGACGCGTTCTTTATGATAAATGCTCTTTTTTTTATAAGATTAGGAAAAATTCTAGAATCTGAAATTAATAAAGTATGTGATTGGATGATTGCAAACAAATTGACTCCAAACCATTGTCTCCCCCACCCCTATTGGCAGCTTGTGCCTCCCCCATTTTGTTTTACTCAAAAATACTTTTTTTGGAATATCACGCAACGACAAGACAACAGACAACGATGGAGAAAGGAATATTAACGTTCAAACATGTTATTCTCGTTTGATGTTTTCTGGATTCTTTGCAAAATTGCTGGCAACCAACTGCTGTACATAAATGTGACGCAACAAACCGTCTTATTAATACGCTGTACGGATGTGTCGCGGAAGAGAGATGTAAGCCTAAACTTTTTTTGAAAAAAATTACTTTTGGTTCAAGTCCCCCTTACAGCAAAATCCTCTTTGCGCGTCTGGTCGCATTCACCGCTTCAAATAGATTTTTTAAGCGATTATGGGCCGCAGACAAAACGAGCTCAGAAAACCTGCCGTACTTATATGATTTTTTTTGACATGAATACAAAATTTTTTAAATTGCGCATAATTTCTAATCGTACAATATCAGTTTCTATGTGCAAAAGTTCAGTGTGTTTTAGTGCCGTCTCACTTTTAGCTAGTATCCCCCCACTTCGTTCGCTCCGGCGACGGTACCGTTCTATATCTACCTCTAAATCCAGTCTGTTAATTATAAACCAAAACGAAATGCTCATCAATATGAATTTAAGTATCAACAGCAAACCATGCATTGTTCGACCAGTTGACCAAGCTAAAATCGGGAAGTGATTTTGGACTGCAACCTGAGCTTTCGACAGCACTTGAAACGTTTGGAAACAAAATTGCTCGTGCAGTTGGCATATACAAACTAAAATATTTACCAGTAGCCTACTACCTGAAAATGCAATGCTGAACCTTTTTTATGCTTTATTACATTCTGTTTTTATTTATGGCATTCTTGTGTGGGGTAAAATTTTTTCTGTCTTAATTAACTAAATTTAGTAAATTGCAAAACAAAGCTATTAGAATTGTGACTGAGAAAAATTGTGACTGAGAAAAATTGGTGCGACAGCGCAAGTCCGCTCAATCAAAAACTGAATATGTTAGGATTGGTTTCGCTTTTAAATTAAGAAACAGCTAAATTTGTTTACCAACACGATAAGTCCAACATACCGCCACGTTTTTTAAATTACTTTTCAACAAAAAATATACATTTGATGAGGACATGAGCCTCTACCAGTAATCAATTGACAATTCATTTTGAAAACCCAGAAAATCCAAAGATCTATTAAATACATTGGTGCTAAAATTTGGAACTCAATTCCAATTTTGATCAAACAATAATCCTTTCAAAAATTTCAAAAAGATGTGAAAATTTTTAATAACTAGTTTAAGTTCATGAGCATCGCTTCTCTTTATTGCGTAATCATGCAAACTTAGCTCGTTGCTCATACAAGTTGATTATTATTGCTCTTTTTTTGTTGTTGTTTTAGTGCTTTGCTTACTTTTAGTCGTTTGTTTTTATTAGTGTTTTGCCCTACATTGCGCTATTTTATTTAGACTTTGAAGTGTTTGCTGACAAGTGGATGCTCGACCAGATGACTTCCCAGTCCTTTCGCATCCACTCTGTTGCTACCCTTAAATGCATTATTTATTTATTTTACGAGAATTAATTAGACTACCCAAAAATGAGTAGCGCAATATATTATGTTACGTAATGGCAAATGTTTCTTTGCTATCTCCTGGTCTACCTGCACCTTAAAAAGGTCTCTCGAAAGCACGTAAAACTGCAGAAAAAACCTTGGTTTACAAACTTCTGAAGTCTATCAACAAAATACCAACATTGTTCAAAGATTATTTATTTAGAAAACCGCGCGCGCAAAAAAAGAAATTATGAGAAATCTTCAAACACATCGAAAAAATTAAAACCCGCTCCAAAAAGGTTTATTACAAAAAAGAATGCAGAACCACAGCGGAAATCAAAAAAAAAACAACTTTGAAAACGCTTGCGAACACTGACAAGTCAAGAAAAAATGTTATACCAAAAAACTGCTACCCCATTAAATTACTCAAAAAGCGCGAAGATTTAGCAAAAGAAGTTTCTCCAATAATCCAATTAACTAATCGGCTGTTAAGACGCATTGTTCCAAATTCCATTTTTTCGAACCACCAACAGAAAAAAATCTGGTGCATTGGTTTTCTTAACGCTAACAAAGGGATAGTTTTGCTCAAGTTCGACTTCAGAAAAATTATTTTTTGAAGTTCAGCAAAGAGATGGAGCTTTTTTGAGTTCGAAGCTCTGGCTAGATGTCATGTTAACTACCTTAACATGACATCTAATGTAATCATGCATGCAGTGTTCTAGAATAAAAAGAATTTGCACTCATCAACTTCCAATTAGACCTAGCTGCAATTCATCCGTTGCGACGTTTCAGCATAGCGCAGGGGTCTCCAAACTACGGCCATCGAGGTCATTTTGTCCGGCCCGCCAGTAGACTTCCAGTAGCCAATGCCAATTTAATTTTGTTTTGAAATTTCTAAATGAGCTGTCTTCTTCAAACGCCACGCAGATGACATATGCCGCTATCAAAACACGTCATTTTACGCGGTTTGATTTTGTGCTCTCGTGCGCTCTTTTTTCTGTTTCTTCGTATTATGACGAATGTCAATCGTAATATAGCGCTAAATGCAACTTTTATCGATCTTTCTGGTTCTGCATGACGTGAAGCGACTGTGTACAGTCTGTTATGTTAAAGTTAAACTAGGCAGCTTCACGTGGTTTTTACAGGTAAAAAACACACCAGAGAACTTTTGTTGATTTAAATAACCCATAATTATGTCAGTTCAGGGAAAAAAGAGGAAAGTAGATTCAGAGTGTCGAATTTTTCATACTTCCTATTGCAGTAGGCCAAGTGACTACAACTAAATCACTTTAAACTCTACCAAGTGATTGATGTCATTTTGTGACGTTTATATGTAACAAGCAAAATAAATCATTGAAGTTTTATTTATTTGTTTGTTTTGAGTCAATTATAACGTCATATTTCAACTTTGTATAATCTGTCCGGCCCTCAAAGAGATTGCTTCATTATTATCTGGCCAACCTTCAAAAAAGTTTGGAGATCCTGGCATAGCAAACAGAATCCCAAAGAGTTAGTTAGCTTGGTTAAACATACAAGAGCTGAATAAATTTAATCGCAAAATTTCTCCTATTTCAATGCACTAACTAGTATAAAAACACACTACAAAATCAGTATATTGAGAATTTATTGCCGATTTCACAAACTGAAATAAACATTATGCAGTACAAAAAATAGTAAGAAAAAAATCACTTTCAACTTGACCTTTTCAGGGCTAGTTCGCATTGGCATTAAAAATCAAAAATAAATTATATTTTGAAACAGCTACAAAGATTGGTGTAGTAGTGCATATTTATCCACATATCACCGGGCAGCGTCAGACGCTGACTATTGGCTGATCCGCACACTTTTTTATTGCGGTAACTATTTCGTGAGTGGAGGAATCTCCACCTGCTTAAAGCGGAGTCAATCATCCAGACTATTTCAGTAGTTTATAATGGCGAAAATCAAAATACAAGTATTGAAATTTTTTGTTCACATAAGCGGGCTGAGGTTACAATTAAAGATATTCAACAAATACAAAGATATCCCCCGTAAGAAGCTTTTTGAAAATTTGAATCTGTTTTCTCAGCCTGAACTTTCAGGGAAAAAGAGATACTGAATAATATTTACCCTATTTTAATCGTTTTGCGTGCTTCTGGCCTAAAGGCTACCAGCTCGGAAGCCTAAGGAAGAGCCACCAGAACGGCGATTACTTAAAACAAGCAATGCGAAAAATTGTCTTCCCACAGGAATCAAACCTGCAGCCTTTGGATTACCGGTCCACTGCTCTACCACTTGAGCTAGAGAAGACGCCTCCTCGCATGCTTAATTTTGGCTATTTAAACCCAGCAACTTGCTTGTTCGATTCCTGTGGGAAGACAATTTTTCGCATTGCTTGTTTTAAGTAGTCGCCGTTCTGGTGGCTCTTCCTTAGGCTTCCGAGCTGGTAGCCTTTAGGCCAGAAGCACGCAAAACGATTAAAATATTAAATCTCTGGCCTGCAAACGTCAAAAAACATCTTATTGACTGATTATTACAATCATACAACAAGCAAGTTGCTGGGTTTAAATAGCCAAAATTAAGCATGCGAGGAGGCGTCTTCTCTAGCTCAAGTGGTAGAGCAGTGGACCGGTAATCCAAAGGCTGCAGGTTCGATTCCTGTGGGAAGACAATTTTTCGCATTGCTTGTTTTAACCCTTATCGGCACTACTGTCCACAATTTGTCGACACGGGTCACAAAAGGTATTGCTGCTCTCGAAAAAATCATCCGATAGATCTGTTTTTCGACTATGATGAAGATTTGTAAACTTGCCTTACGGAGGAAAACGAAAATTAAATAATTGGTTGTATTTTATATTATATTGAAAAAACATACGTTGTCGCACTACTGTCCACAAATGTGGACAAAGGAGTTTTGCTGATGTAATACATGGAAATGAGGACTGGTTTGTGGCTATTTCATTTTGTTGTGTTTTTGCTTTGTTCTAGGATGCATTCATGTCAAAACTAGGTTAATCCCACAATTAAAATTCAGCTAGTAACCGTTTCTCTGGAAATTACGACGATACAATACGTGTGAAAAGCAATGACAATAGATTACTGTCACGTGATAATTTCTTTCATTGTTTTGCCTACAACTGCTTTGAGCATATCTAGCGTCATTTTCAACTGCAATTTATTGCTTGCCACATCAGCTAACAATATAGCCTAAATAATGTTTTTTTAGGCAGAAATAATGAATAGAACTATGGCTAGTTTATCACTGAAGTGGCAGAGGAAAACACTACGTTTTTATGGTTATGTGTGCAAGGACATTTGTGTTAGCCTAAGCAGTATAAAGCCTATCATACCGTAATAGCTGTTTTAGATGTTTCTCAGTTAGCTATAACATGAAAAAGTAAAGTTTGGTTACCCTGAAACTCTGAAATAGAAATGGGGCGTTTACACAATATAACTTTAGAAGTTCTTACTAGAAAAAGCTGTAAATATGATGCCAGGACCAAATTTAGTAAGCGCACTTTGTATTTTACTGTGAGGCTTTTATAAGCATTTATTAGGATGAGTTTTTGTGTATCTGATTTTATTTACTTCTTAGCAGCTTACATATCAAAGGGTAGACTACAATAAATGTAATCATGTGTAGGCGATTTACTTTACGTGAAGCATGCAACCAGCTTGGGTTGATAGATGACCTGAGCGATGATGATGATAATGGTGAGGATGCAGAGTTTATCCCGGTAGAAGACGGTGAGGATGACGAAGAGGTTGTTGAGGATGACGGGGAGGTTGCTGTTGATGATGAAGGAGATATCGAAGCATTTGAAGAGAGAGATGATAATGACACAGATGATGATGAAGCCTCTAGTGACGAAGCTGCAAATTCGGATCACAGTGATGGAGAAGGTCGTGCTTTTGACTGCATACCGAGTAAAAGTGGCATTTCGTACACAACCCAAGAGATTCCTAATCGAAGACGACGTCGAAATATCCTTACACAACGACCCAGAGCTATTGCTACCCCTCAAACTGAAATCGAAAGTTTTGAGCATATGCTCACAGAAGAAATAATGCGAACTGTTCTCAGGAACACTAATAGAAAAGTTAGAGAGCTTCGACGCACTCTATCTACACCTCAAAATTACCACAACTTTTCAATGGAGGAATTCAAAGCTGCCTTAGCATTAATCCTGCGGGCTGGCAGTGACAGGGACAATTTCACTGAGTTGAAAAATTTATGGGAAGTTGGAGACAGCAAACCTTTTTACAGGGCTGTCATGTCCTTGAACCGCTTTAAATGTTTTCTTAGATGTATAAGGTTTGATAATTGGCACACACGGGAGCAGAGAAAAGTAAATTACTAGTTTACTGCTATTTCAGAAATATGGGGAATATTTCTTGGAAATATTCGACGCGTACATGTTCCAGATGAATGCATAACTGTGGATGAACAGTTGGTGGGGTACAGAGGCCGAATTCCAGGTAGAACGTACATGCCATCCAAACCAAGAAAGTACGGACTAAAAATTTTCTGGGCATGTGAATCTAGCACTGGATATGCTCTGAACGCAATTGCTTACGGTGGAAAAGAAGATCAGGTTCATAGAAATTTAGGTCAAGATATTGTGCTTAGATTGCTGGAACCCTATTATGGAACTGGAAGAGATGTTTGCACAGATAACTTTTTTACAAGTTATAATCTTGCACAACTATTGCTTGAAAAGAGTTTAACTATACTCGGAACAATAAGAACACATCGCAGAGAAATTCCAAGTATCTTGAACAACAGAATGGAGTTATACTCATCTAAGTTTTTATACAATCATGACGATGGTGTGTGCTTGGTTGCACACCAAGCTAAAAAGAACAAAAAGCCCGTTATGCTTTTGAGCTCAACACATACAGATAGTTTGGTGACTGCTGAGGAATCTAAAAACCCTCTTGTGATTTTGGATTATAACCAAAGGAAAAGTGGAGTTGACAGGTTTGATGAAAATTTAGAGGAGTTTTCATGCCGCAGAAAAACAGTTAGATGGCCACTGTTATTCTTTTACAACCTGGTTGACGCTGCAGCTAACAATTCGTATATCTTGATGAAAAAATCTGGGAGATATTCAAAATCAAAAAAAGAATTTTTGAAAAACTTAAATTTTCAACTAGCAAAACCTGCTGTTGAGGCTCGTCTGAGGCTTTCGAATCAAAAGCACACTGTTAGAGATGCAGCTTCCCAGGTGGGCTTTTCTTTACCCTTTGAATCCAGCTTTCGCCCCGGTCCCACATCCAGCCGTCAAACAAGATGCAGAATTTGCAAGAAACATACGAGATCACGTTGTGATAATTGTGGGAAAGGAGTGTGCCCACAACATAGAAAAATTGTTAAATCATGCAAATGTGGTTTTTGTGCTTGAATATATATATATTCTATCTGTATGACAATTTTTTGCCATTTTAAAAATTTTTTTCGTCGACCTACTTAGCCATTTAAAGGTAACTTTTGTTCTTTTTTGTGTTCTTTATACTAATACACTACTTGCAAACATAAATCTGAAGAGAATCCGCCTAGAACCAGGTTTATATAGGTTGTCCACAAAATGTGGACAGTAGTGCGACAACGTATGTGTTTTCAGTAGTACTGATAAGGATTAAGTAGTCGCCGTTCTGGTGGCTCTTCCCTAGGCTTCCGAGCTGGTAGCCTTTAGGCCAGAAGCACGCAAAACGATTAAAATATTAAATCTCTGGCCTGCAAACGTCAAAAAACATCTTATTGACTAATTATTACAATCATTTACCTTTCCAGTAACATTGCGTGACCGATTCAAATTTGGTAAACTGGCCCCTTTTTCTTGAAATTCAGGCTGGAAGAAGAAACTCAGGATTTGAAAATCTTTTTAGAGGGGGGTATCTCTTTGTATTCGTTTGAAACCTTTGCAACCGCAGCCCCAAAATGAGAACAAAACTTTATAATTCGATTTTAGCTATTGTAAACTACCGGAATTGGTTGAAGAGTTTCCACCAGTCAGCTGTTCCTGTAGATTTTTTCGAATTCTTGTCCAATGCATTTGTTGCTTGTTCGAAGTCACCAAGCAGAGATAATCGTCGTAAAGCGTCTTATCCGACGACGCAACAACATGACCACCAGGATGGAAGTTGAAACCAGATATGCGATCATGGAAGTTGAAACCAGATATGCGATCAAGATCGTCGTATAAACGACGCTTTTACCCTCTCGGCCACATTACCTACTAAAAAATAATGTACTGTAAACACTTTTAAAAACTAAAATTACATCATGCGACATTCAACTCTACATTAACCTAGTGTTAATGTAGTTTTTTTTAATATCAATACAGGCAATAATATTATTGATTGTTCATGAAATTTTTTTAATTAAAGGTCAGAGGCTCTTTATCAAAAAGCTATGTGAAAAGCGCTCTAACTTATAACTTAGAGCTGAATGTTGCCGATTGAGAGCAAAAGATAAAAGGAAGTTGAAAACTACAAAAATGAGAATGCTGCGAATAACATATGCAAATGCTTTGAAGGATAAAACAAACAATGAGAATATTCCTAAGATGACAGGTGAGGAGAGATTGGAAAAGTTTTTGCGAGAACAAAGCTTGCGATGGCTGGGGCATGTCGAGAGAATAGATGAGGAAAGAGGCCCGGTAGAGGCATTACATTTAAAACTAGTAGGCAAGAAAAAGGCCGAAAAAAAAAAGGAAAGAAGTGCTGAAATGCAACTTAATTGCTAGAGATTTGCAAAACTTGAATGCAAAGCATTGCGAAAGATGGTGACTAGGCTACAAAAACTGGCTAACCCCTGCGTGCCGGAAAAATCACTGGGCTCCAGGAATCGAAGGATACGCACTAGCAATTATCGGCGGGATACACACTAGCAATTATCGACAGCGTGGCCCAGAGGGTAAAGACGTCGTTTTAACGACGACCCTGATCGCATGATTAGAATTCAACCCGCATCATGGTCACGTTGTTGCGTCCTTGAATAAGACGCTTTGCGATGATTATCTCTGCTTGGTGGCTTCGAATAAGCAACAAATTCAGTGTCAAGAATTCCAAGAAATCCACAAGAACATTGGATCGCAGGAAACTCCTTAGCAAGTGCGGATTCCCCCAACCACGAAGTAGTCAATGCATCGAAAAGTGCTGTCCAGTGACAGTAGGATAAATATGTACTAAAACAACACACTCCTGGGGCAAAATAATGTTGATGAAATTTCTCTAATTTAAATCTGAAACAATTCTTTATCAAATTTTTACACACTAAGCGACTATAGGTTTCTAATATACGCATCTTAGTTTGACACTATAATCCGTTTACAAGCAGTTCTGTCAGTCAAACTTCCTTTTCCAAACAAAAATATCACCATACCATACTAAACATTTCAACTGATTAAGTAAGTAATGTAAGGAAAATTGTCGACGAATACGTAAACAGCACAGTGCATTTAACAAAATTAAATAATCTTGAACACTGTAATTTTTGTGCAAGTGTTGACACGAACGCATGCATCGTTAAAAGTTCAGCGCACGTTGGGCAAGTGTTTAGGCAGAAAAACTTGTTTTCTGTTGTTAATAATAGATAGTGGTTTCTATGTGAATAGTGTTTATAGTTGAGACTGTTTTCTGATGGCTTCCTTGGCCAACGTGGTATTAAAATCTCTATCAAGATTGCTTTTGCTCTAGAGGCATTTTCATATCCTGAAAAACATTAAAAAATAATGTATGAAACCACAAAATTTTAATTTCAGCAATTGCAAAAAACGGTTGTTGACAACAATGAGTTAAGCTCTTAAGCATCCATAGTAGAAGAGTTCAGCATAATAGGGAAGGATGGGGCACAATGGGACAAAAATTACATAATTTAATATAATTTCAAAACTACAATTAGTGGAAAGCTCAAATTTTGTGTGTAGGTACTACTCCTTCAACCTTAACATTATCAATCATAATTACAAAACTATACTCAATAATTAAGCTTTTGTTGCAAAAAACAAAATTGAAAAAATTGTCCCATTGTGCCCCATGCATGGGGCACAATGGGACAAGCCACGGGGCACTATGGGACAGAACTTAGAGCGCCTAATTGGATAATTAAAGTTGAAAATAAAGTAATGCTGGAGGATTTAAGTTACATGTTATTGAATATAGGTTCACCAGAACATAAAATCTTCAACATGGAGCAAAAAGTTTTTTGATGTTGTGTTTTCGACAATTTTCGTTAAAAAAAGAATATTCTTCGCTAGCTTAACCTCCTCAATTAAAGGTTTGCATTATGCTGAATCACAACACCAGTGTAGTTATGATCAAAAAGTATCTAATATATCTCAAGCAACATTTCAAACAACACATTTTACACAGCTAAAATGCATCACAATAACACAAGTAGGACGACAAAGCTATTACTACTGAGTGTAGCCATAAAATAATAAAAACAGTTTAGTTTAATACCAAAAGCAAAATTACATTTTTGTTGCAACAAAGTTCCATAGCATAGCTTTTACCCAGTTGTTAAGATCAGCATCAAACAGTTTAACATGAATAAAACATTTCATGAATATGGTGATGGTATGAATTGATGAATCAGATTGAGTGAAAAAAAGTGAAGCTGGTATATTTGTCGTTGTTTGATCTAGCGTATGTTCAACAGACCAAAACTACAAGTGAATTAAACACTTGATCTCTGTCTGCTAGCAGAGCCACATTCAATTGGAGCAGGTAACATAGGTTAATATCATCTTCATGAACAGATGCAATATCTGGAATTTCAGGGAAGAAAAACTCTGCGACATGACGCTTCTTGTGCAAATAAACAATTTCAAAGTCTCTATCTTCATCTTCAGGTTGAGTGATTTGTCTTACATAATATTGAACTGGTTGAAAAGGAAACTCTACCAGCACATAACTGTCGACTTCAGAGCATTTGTTTGTATTTTCAGTGGAACTGAAAATTGACTCATCATCGCCATCATCAGAATTGTTATATTGGTACTAATACTTGTATTACACCTAATAATGTTCAAGATTAAAGTTGAATCAATAATAATCACTCAACAAATTACACAGTTAAAACATTTTAAAAGTTAGAACAGCATTTAACATGATACATAGAGTTTCTCATCACACCATACATCGTTCAGTAGCCTACACAAGTTCTATATATAACTGTAATTATTTGCAGTTTAAAATCTAGAGCCAGGTGTTATGCAAAACATTGGCTTATTAGCCTACATTTCATAGCAGATAGTAACCTCTTAAAGCTTTGTCGTTATAGATTGTCCATGAATGTGGTGATTCCAGTACACATATCTGCCTCATCACTGAAGTCCAATCTTAACAGCTTTGATTCACAAACTGAACTTGTGAGGCATCTCTTTCTGCAAGGCTAAGTTTGAGTTTTTATCATGTTACAGTCACTTACTGACAAAAAATAAAACAATAAATGAATTACTTGTCTTTTTCTTCAAACTACATATGCTTTTTGACATAAGTTTACGACTAAGATTAGAAAACATTAAAATTTTGATTGTCCCATTGTGCCCCTTTTTCATTGTCCCATTGTGCCCCTAGAGCACAACCTTATTAAAACTGTCTCCTATCCGTTTACTCCAACATTAATAAAAACTAAAAAGATACCAGCAAAACGATAATTAATTGATGTCATTCCAACAGCATTTTCAAGAAAATCCTGCAACTATTACCCACAAAACTTCGCTTGCCTGTGGTAACAAAAAACAAAACTTTTTAGTTCCAAACTTTACCAAGCTGTAATATCTCAGTACCAAAACTTTTATTAAACAATTTTTTTTTAGAAAAAGCAAGGGTTTGGTAAGACGAAACAACCTTACAAATACAAAGTTTCAGAGTTGCGCAGTTTTTTTTATAATTAGCGTGTCCTATTGTGCCCCGCGTCCCATTGTACCCCATCTTCCCCTACTAAAAAAACAAGCCATGTAGCCATACAAAAGAAATTTGAGCTACTTCTGGAACAACTTTCTGAACTAGAATTTGTATCTGTAATTCCCTTTAAAAATCATTTCTTCACACAAAACTTTCCTTCGCTACTTTTCATGCTTTTAGCGTGTTCAGGTCATCAATACCATTTTCTAAGCTCTCAATTAATACCTAAATGGTAACAGTTAGCGATTAAAAAGATACTGCTCGAAATTGGTTTTATTGAAGAAATGAAACTACTCGAGATAATAAAATTACTCCTGCTATATTGGTACCTGCAGACCTACGCTACCACTACTGATCTACAGTACGATCGTTTTTGGCTTTAAATTCTATATCATTCGTAGGCTAAAAACATCACCAAAGCTGGTCCAACTTTGATGCAACAGATTATATCACTCGTATAATGCCACAGATGAACGTAGTATGAATTAGAATCGCTGTCTAAAGCAGAATCCTATTATCTTTCTCATCGAACATTGCACTCCTGTTAACCAGCAAGAAATTTTTGCAAACTCATGGCTGTTGTGATATCACGAATTGGTACGGAGTCAAACGGATTAACTTGTATTTTCGCAAATAAGAAGAATTGGGGAAAAAGGTTTGGGACAACTCTTCATTACCTCAAGTTGTAATTCTCATTTCTTCAATAAAATCGATTTCGAGCTGTAGCTGTTTAAAAATACCAGCGTAAATGGGCTACCAAAACATATTTGCTTAAAATTAGCATTATTGTTCATCCATTCGCAATGATTTCTAGCTATTAAGAGATACTGCTCGAAATCCGTTTTATTAAACAAAAATGCGAACTACTTGAGGTAACAAATAGGTGCCCCTAACAGGTAATATTCGCGAAATAACGGTTAAATGCATTTGACTCCGCACCATTGGCAACCCCGCATTTCGCAAATTTGTGATATCACAAAAGGCATAATTTTGCAAAAATTCTTGCAGACTAAAAAACGCGATTACCAACTGGTAGCAGTAAGTAGCCTACAACCAAATCTGAAACTTTGGCTACTGCTACTGGAATCTGAAGACCTAGGCTACCAGCACTAATCGACAATACGCCTTTTGTGATGTCACAAAATTGCAAAATGCAGCAGGGTTGCCAATGGTACGGAGTAAAACGGATTACAACGTATTTTCGTGATTAAGAGGAATTGTGGAGAAAGGTTAGGGGCACTTCTTCATTACCTCAAGTAGTTCTCATTTCCTCAATAAAACCAATTTCGAGCAGTACGGTTTATCTGTCAGGATTAGATTTTACAAGTTACTTACTATAGAATGCTTCAAAAAACTGGTCTTTACAGGTTTGACAATTTACTGCTTCTGAACCAGAGTCAAAGTCATTTGATAGAAGCATATGGACCACTCACAAAAACTCCGTTGCTCTTCATCATTTCTTAACATCAGTAACAAAAACATAGGAAAAAACGTCACCAGGAACAATGGAACATGTTTCGTCTTGGCAGGAGTATATGTATTCTAGCAGCAGATGTTGTTTACTTGATCTCTCCTATTGCTCATTTCGAAGACAGGTTAAAATCGTCTTCAAGTCGCTATAATCTGCTTCATAATCGAGCAGAATTAGGAATGACAGTTCAAGAATAGTATTGAGCATTACAAGGCAACTTGCAAGCAAAAAACGGATGATAATGAGAAAGTTAATGAACTGTACATTAGCAAAGCAAAAATGCTTTGTTCTATCAAAAAATCTGGAAAACATAAACGTAAAAAATTATATCTGTAAGAAAACCATAAAACATTTAGCAGTTTAGCACTTCAAGGTTCAAATTACTTAATGCAAGCACTAAGCACTAAAATTAAACCACAAAAAATCAAAAACTGAGGAGTTACCAATGACCAAAAATAACCAATGTTAAGTAAAAGCTTTTTTATATCTTCAGCTTATAGGCAATTTGATGCACTTTCCACGTTCTGATAAATAGCGTAGTAGGTAGAGAGGGATTGGCAATGTAAAACATGAAACAAAACCGAATCCAGAACAGTACATCTGAATTCAAAGACATGCTTTGTCAAGTTTTTAGCAACATTTCAAGCATATTTGTTATCCAACGTTTATCATACAATTATAAAAATCGCAATAAAAAGGTTAAAAGCACAATAGTCTGCTTCGTCCTAAGGATTATTTTGTTGCTGTATATCGTCGAGCACTGTTTCAGGAGATGGCCTATCAACAAGTTTTTAACGTTTATAATATGCCAGTAATTGCACTATACTGAATGGAAAAAGAAACAATAGATTATACAGCAACACATTTAGTTTGTTGGTGTCAAATTGCTGGTAAATTGGTACATGAGATGCTTAGAAGTTGCACAAAATTATACACATCTAAGTGGGAGATGAAATAAAGAAATATCGCATTTTGCTCAAAGAGCAGAGAGAGTTTAATGCACAAACATGTTCAAGAGATCTCAAAATTGAAATCTTTTGCAACATAAAACTGAATCCAAATACTTGGTTTAAATTGCATTTTCAGTACCGACGACCTTTGGGTTCGAATCATTCTGGATTCAATGTTCTACATTGCCCTATGCCCATCCCTAGTAGTAGGCTACTCTTGAGTGGCAGTAACCTCACAGAATTTTAGGATATACACTTGCAGTGCTGCAAACATTTAGGCTTAAGATGTTGATTGGAGAAAATGAACAATAAATTGCTACAGTTATTTATATTAAGGTATCAGTAACAGTTTTATTTAGCGTCTTAGAGAAAACTGTCCTGCTGAATTCATAAATTTCAGAAAAATTGAACGCAATAGTCAGTGCTTTTTTTTTGTGATATGAATTTAAGGATTAGAGCGATGGGAGTTACTGTCTGATTATAGCTACTAAAAAAAACAACATCAGTTTGATTCGTCATATTGTATTACTACCTTCTTTGGTACAGTTTAAATAACTTGTGAAAAAAAGAGATATGTGTATACATGCATGATAGTGACACCACTACGGTGCCACCTAGTACTTCGCCTATTTGAAAACAAACTGCTGGGTTACTCTACTAATATCCAAAAACCCATAGTAGTTTAGGGTTAGGGATGGCAGTGGCATTGCCTACTAACAAGCCTGTTTACAGTTTAGAACAGTGATTCTCAACTGCGGCTCTCAGAGCAGCATGCGACTCTCACCAGTCCTTAGTTTGGCTCACACCAACGTTTTGAAAATTTATCATTTTCTGACCCAAATGGTTTTGCACAACTGATTATCAAAAATTTATCAAAATTTGAATAATTCTTTGTTAAAAGTAAAACCAATGCTCTGGTACTAACGGAATAAATTTCCTCCAATTTACCAACGTTTTTTCGAATACGAGGTCAGAGGCTGTTTTTACTGTGTATTGGGTCCTAATTGGGATATCTATTATTATTATTATTTGAAATGAAAAGAGTGGCTAAAATCTAGCTCCTCAATAACATGCAATCCAACACAACCAATAGCTTCCCCACCTCAATCAATTGGCCATGACGTGTTGATGGACATTATCCTAGTGGTTACGTGCCGACAATGTGCTTTGTAATCTTATTCGGTTGGGCCCTTCCTTCTATTCATTTTTGTTTTTGGTTGATTTATTACAGTGGGTCCTTTTGCCAAGTTGTTCAGGTTATTGTTTTCAATATTATAGGCTCCTGAAGTTGTCGAAACCGCTTTATGGTAGATAATATAATAACTGACCAGCATTTTGATTCATGTCAGCCCTGCTGATGACAGACAGGCATATTCATTGCTAACTATAAAGCAAAAAATCCACAAGTTTTGAAATTACCTTTTGGAAATTAACATAACTCGAGTTTAAGACAGTGCTTACAAAAAATTGAAAATTTTCTTTATTTGCTTTTGGCCTTTGGGGGCAAATTTTCCAAAGCAGGACATCCTGACGCGACCGACCTGACGCGAGACAACTCACCCTGGTAATCCTGACGCTAGGGACATCCTGACGCTTGAGACATCCTGACGCCAAAAGCTCCAAACTTTCGCGCTCTGCTTTTTTTTTCCGTGCTACGCCATGACTTTGTTTTTTTTCTCAAAAGGATTCACGTTCGGTTATTGTGACGTTAAGTATAATATTTTCCGTTAATTGCAAACTTCATAGGAATCTCTGTTTTGCAGAAACAACTCAAACGCGAGTTGTATTTTTGCGAAAAAAAATCGTGATAAAATCAAAGCCAAGTAGGCGAATCTGTAAAAATGCTGGCGATAAGTTTCAAACGATGACCGAATGCCGTGATTGAAAGTAATATATTATGTTTTGCTATGATTAAACGACCACGTAGATATTTCATAAACAATGAGAAAAATGCTCTAATTGTATGTTGATAGAAAATATTAAAAATATAATTCAAAGTCAAGTACCGCAAATCGAAATAAATTAATGCAGCCATTAAAATTTATTATTCTTGCCTATTATTGTAGGATGACCACATTGCGATTTTACACGCATTTTCATAAAAAATTGTTAGTTTTTGGTTAGCAATGATTCGTCGATAGCATTTCGATTAGCAGCTTGTTGTCATTTTTGTGATCTTACTCTTTAATAAACTGAAAATTTTGGAGCTTATCCAAATTAGCAACTAATTATTGTTTAAATGCTTTGATTTTGCTAGCGGAGAAATTACGATAATTTGGCATGCTGATATGAAGCGTGTGACCATCTTGTTTTGTCCTTTCAAAGTCATTCAAAGTTAAAAACTGCGATTGCAAAAACTAACGGCTCCATTAATCGAGGTTAAAACTAAATAAACCATTCATTGGGAAATTAATTTGGATGATTACAAATTATTGCTCAGTATTTTTAATCGATTTTCATTCTTGGCCGTAATTTCAACTTGAATTTCAAATGTTGTCTATTGACAAATTATTGCTAACCAAAAACTAACAATTTTTTTATGAAAATGCGTGTAAAATTGCAATGTGGACAACTGGTCATTCAATAATAATAGGCAAAAAATAATAAATTTTAATCGCTGCATAAATTAATTTCGATTTGCGGTACTTGACTTTGAATTATATTTTTAATATTTTCTTTTAACATACAATTCCTTTTGGAGCGTTTTTCTCTGTAAATTAACCACACATATTATTGTTAATGAAATATCTACGTGGTCGTTTAATAATAGCAAAACATAATATGATACTTTCAATCGCGGCATTCGGTCATCGTTTGAAACTTGTCGCCAGCATTTTTACATATTCGCTAACTTGGCTTTGATTTTATCACGATTTTTTTTCGCAAAAATACAACTCGCGTTTGAGTTGTTTCAGCAAAACAAAGATTCCTATGAAGTTTGGAATTACCGGAAAATAACGTCACAATTATTGAACGTTAATCGTTAAACGCGTAGCGCGGAAAAGAGAAAAGAAAAAAGAAAAAAAAAAGCAGAGCGCGAAAGTTTGGAGCTTTTAGCGTCAGGATGTCCCTGGCGTCAGGATGTCCCTAGCGTCAGGATTTCCGGGGTGAGTTGTCTCGCGTCAGGTCAGTTGCGTCAAGATGTCGCGGACCGCAAATTTTCCTAGTCCCATGGGCAATTGAATGCAGTTGCATAACCAGGTGGGCTAGAGAGGTCGAAGTACCCCCATTTTCACCAAGTCACTTAGAAAATTCGGCCCAAATATGCATGCTTCTAAACGTGTTTTATACTTGACCAGGAAGCAAGGGGGCAGGGTAAGCTAAAGAGGATATGTAATTTAACTCTGTAAAAAGGCTTTCAAATCTTTTGCCTCTTTTTCCTTCGTTAACTGGACAGCGTCAGACGCTAACTATAGGATGATCCACGCACTTTTCATATTTGAAGTAATCTAGCAATTAGTTCTTTCAAATGGCTCTACAAACAAGCAGTATGTCACCCAACTGGCCCTGTAATGACTAATTTTTACCGAAAAATTTTGAAAACACCTAGACCGCTACCTGGGTTGAGACACAAATTTTATCTTTGGGTTCAAGCACCCTCCCCCAAGCCTTAGAGATAAATCTTATCAGAAGTTACGAAGACTGATACCGAGGTCGTTTATCAAGGCCAGGGCCGGAAATTAGGTGAAGAGCAAAAAAAGGTCTTTATCGAAAACCCAGCTAGCTTTATAGGGTGAAAACAAAAATCCGACCAGCTTTTTACCAGAAATTAGGTGAAGACCAACAAAGCAAGTATTCACCAGAAATCCGGGCAGCTTTTGCCTGCATGTACACCGAACTTCGATTATATATATCATAAGACATATCATTATACATATCATTAGACAATGGTTATACATATCATAAGACATTATATTCCTTTTCAAAAATAACAACGGTACTCAGCAAAAAGACATGCATTCGCATTATATAACATATCCTGTTTAAAAGTTCTACAATATTATACTGTGTTTAAGAGACAATACAATATTTTTTACGACGTAGATTTTCCCATGTCTACTTTGTAAGGAATATTATATTGTGACAGTGAGAAAATTTAAATGCTGGAACTGGAAACTTCATTTATGCTAATGAGTTAGTTCTATGTTGTATCAATATACTGTGTGTCGCTAACTTTTTTTAAAAAAAAGGGCAAACCTCTCCAAATTTTTGAGAAAATCTTTAAAATCATAGGACTGAAACATCGAATTGTTAAACACTCATAGATTTGAAAAAAAGTTGGTAGGCTGCAAGGTTCATTTTTGAATTGATAGGAGTGGGGCTAGCCCCAGATTTAGTGGACCACAAACATTTCAAAACGTTTCATAGCAAATGTTAGTTTCTTCAACTAAAAGTTTTGTTGTATATTTTACAAAAAACTGCACTACATTCAAGTTGTTGACATTTAATAAGAAAGACCAAAGTGGAAATGGAAGCAGTACCCTTTTACACTTCTACATTCCTGGTTCAAAGCCACCATGCAGAGATAATCATTGTAAAGCGTCCTATCCAACAATGCAGCAATGTGAACAGAAAGAGAGCTGAGCCCAGATTATAAAATAAGGTTGTTATAAAAATCACGCCTTCACTCAGCCATGCTGCCAACTAATTGTTAAATGTAACTTCTATACCATTCAGTTAAATGGTGATTAAGGATGAGTGAAATCTAGAACTAATATAAAATATCTGGGCATGAATTTTGACCAACATTTGCCATCTCAACTATAACTCACATATTGAAAGCATTGCAAAAAAAGTTGCTAGAGCAACCGGAATTCTTGGAAAATGAAAAAAAAAATTTCCAGCTAAAACATTATATAGGCCTACTAAATTTGGATATATATATAATGCTTTTATAAAGCACATCTCCTATATGCTATCGTAATATGGGGATCTATTGATCCATGTGCTACTCAGCAATCTTTGCAACTTTTGCTAAATAATGTTGTAAGAGCTTTCACTGGGATTAGCAGGTTTGAACATATTACACTTTCTTTTAGGCAACTTGATGTATAAAAAATTCATAGTTTGTGTGAAATCGAAATTGCTTTAAATTTGCATAAACTTATTAACTCTAAACTTCCTGATACATTTCAAAACTACTTTACAACTCCAAGTAATGTACATCATTACTCAACTAAAAGTAAGCTTCAATTAACCTTATATGTTCCAAAATTCAGTCTGGTTAGGTTTCAAAAATTGCTTAGATATACTAAGGGGTGTAAACATTTAAAATTGTAGACTAAGACTTAAAAACACTTTTAAAAGAATTCTGCAAAAAATACTTACATCTATTGCTTCAAAGCTCTCAAAAGGCAAAATAAAAATGGTTCTAAATACTATTTTGCCTCTGGAGCAGGGTTTTTTTACCTTTCTTGTGTTGTTACCCCTAAAATATTTTGATGTATATAAATTAGATCTATCGTTTTTTAGAAAAACATCAACTATAATACTGTAGCTTCCAATCCAAAATGAACACACACAAAATAAGGTCATTCTTTATTACAAATGCATTTAATATTACACCTACTACTAACTGGACCAGACTATTGATTGTTTCTAAAACATAAGAATTTAAAGAGACCCTATAATTCTGACTATTTAGTATTAAACTATGACATCATAGAAAGCATGGTAATGTGAAACAAAATGAAATTTTTAGAGTTACTAGCCCCACAGAATAGCCATACCGTAGAAGATTTCTTTTTAATTTCAAAAAATTTACATTGCCCCTTTTAGAATGCCAAATTACCCTTTTGGGGGTAATTACTCACAGCTTAAGAACCACTGCTGTAGAGGCAAAACGACCCCAAATCCCATTTTGTTATTCTAAAGACAAAAGCTACTGTTACGTTATGTAAGAGTAAGAACTGAGAAAATCGCTATTCTAGCCCTAACCCCAACCATACACCTAACCCAAATTCTAACCCAAGCTCTAAACCTAACATTAATCCTTACCCAAACTCAAAATCTTACCTAAACCCTAATGATAATTTTAAAAATAATAAAGAGTACATGGG
Source organism: Trididemnum nubilum (assembly GCA_963965965.1). Taxonomy (NCBI): domain Eukaryota; kingdom Metazoa; phylum Chordata; class Ascidiacea; order Aplousobranchia; family Didemnidae; genus Trididemnum; species Trididemnum nubilum. Next base: position 32,804,177 of record OZ014477.1, on the reverse strand, counting down.
CGTTCACTCTTTGCTCTGTTATTCTCTTTGTGGGCGTTATGTAATGCAACACCAGTCACTTCCTATTCTAAACACTGTCCTGGTCGTTGACTTAGGTTTCCCTGGCCCTTACCTTAGGACTACTTTGCCCCGGTTAAAGTTAGGGTTAGGGAGGCCCAAGTCAACAACCAGAACAGTGTTTAGAACGGCAAAATAGGATTTAGGGTCATTTTGCCTCTACAGCAGTGGTTCTTAACCTGTGCGTAGTTACCCCCAAAAGGGGTAATTTGGCATACTAAAAGGGGTAATGTAAATTTTTTGAAAATAAAAAGAAATCTCTTCTATGGCTATTGTGTGGGGCTACTAACTCTAAAAATTTCATTTTGCTTCACTATCACCATGCTTTCTACGATATCATAGTTTAATACTAAATAGTCAGAATTATAGGGTCTCTTTAAATTCTTATGTTTTATAAACAATTGATAATCTAGTCTAGTTAGTAATAATAGGAGTGAGGGGAACATCTGTTATCGGTATGTTGCGATTAAGCAATATGTTCTAGGCATTTTGAGTGACATAATTTTTTGTGGATTAGCAAGCTATTTTCAGTTGAAGAAAACTATATTTATGATGATGATATGGCAGCAAAAATAGAATTTCTTCAACTGCGTGACGATGCACATCTTAAAACTGATTTAATCAAAATGGATACAGGAAGTTTTTGGGCAGAAACCGATATTTAAAATCTGAAACGAATATCTCATCCTTTCAATAAAAGCTTTGCATTTCATTCACTTTCCTTCAACTTATTGCTGTGAAGTGGGTTTTCTTCAATGGTGTCTATAAAGACAAAATATCGAAACTAGCTTGCGATTGATAATATGAGATTTTTTCCTGCGCTCAGCCTAGATTAGAACGCTTAATAACAAAAACGCAGCATCAACCTTCCCACTAAATGAATTTGTAACAAAAAATGACCTTATTTTTTGTGTGTTTATTGGAACGACTGACGCTCGCGTCGCATGTTCCTCTGTTTTTACTCGGCTATTTTCCAACTAACGAGTGCGAAATTTCAGACTTTTGCTTATAACTCCAGAACGGTTGGGTCTAGCAGCATGAAATTTGTACAGCAGTTTGAGATTAATGAGTTGTATGTTTGTACTAAATTTCGAGGCAATAGGTCACATGACTTCGGTTTTAGAACCCGAAAACCGCCCCACAAGTTTGGCGTAAAAAGCGGTCTCAGTCCAAAACGGCTTACGTACGGCAAAAAACATTTCATAGGGTTGTATGTCTCAAGATATCCTTTCATCCCAACCAACCCACTTTTGGCCACGATGAGGTTTATTTCTCTTTTTTTTCTTCCTAATTTTTGTACGCTCTTCTTCTAAACCACAACACATGGAAATCTAATTTTTGTGTAAAGTTGTTGAGCTGCAAATGCAATTTTTTCTCCCGAAATTTTTTGGGGCAACTGCACCGGGAACCCCCCCAAAATGGGGCCCCAATAAATCAATTTTTTGAACGCCTCAAGCTAGGGTGCTAGTTCTTTTTGATATCAGTAGATATTCAACAGACAAATATTTTGACATAGTTTGGGGGTGCCATCCCCCCGGGGAACCCCCCAAAAATCAATTTTTTGAACGGCTTAAGCTAGAGTGCCAGTGTTTTATGATATCAGTAGATATTTAACAGACAAATATTTTGACATAGTTTGGAGGTGCCACCTCCCCGGGGACCCCCCCAAATGGACCCCAAAAATCAATTTTTTCAACGGCTCAAGGTAGAGTTCTACTTTTTTTTGATATCAGCAGATATTTAACCGACAAATATTTTGACATAGCTTGGGGGTGCCACCCCCCGGGGACCCCCATAAATCAATTTTTTGAATAGTTCAACTTGGGTGCCAGTCTGTTTTGATATCAGCAGATATTTAACAAACAAATATTTTGACATAGTTTGGGGGTGCCACCCCCCCAGGGACCCCCCAAATAGATCCCCAAAAATCAATTTTTGAACGGCTCAAGCTAGGGTGCCAGTGTTTTACGATATCAGGAGATATTTAACTGACAAATATTTTGACTCTACTTTTCTGGAGGTTCCATAATCAGATATTTTTGAATAATTGCTGATTTTACGGTAGACAAAAAGTACTTTTGAGCGTCACAGCATTAGCTATGCATCGGTCGTTCACTGGGTTTGCTGGCAAACTCTCATCTGGTTTTGGATTGGAAGCGATTATAGCTGCTGTATTTCTAAAAAAGGGTAGGCTTAATTCATTTGCTCCAAAATATTTTAGAGGTAACAACACAATAAAGGTAAAAAACCACTACTCCAGAGGCAAAATAGCATTCAGAACCATTTCTATTTTGCCTTCAGAAGCAAAATAGCATTTAGGACTATTTTTCCTAAATAGCCACTGCCTAATTTGTACGCCATGTTTTAAAAGCATCAATTATTAACAAAATAGGCCAAAAATTAGCTTAATTTGGCCAAAAATTAAAAAAAAACAATTTCTGGCTATGTGCCTGTTACCGCAGCCTAGGACATCTTGTTAATTGTCTATGCCATCTTGCTAAATGTGTAGGTTAGGCAACATACTACGCAGTAGCGTAGCCAGGGGAAGGGGCTATAACCCCCTCATTGGCCTGTCAACTAAAATGCAGAATAAGAAAAATACCACGTATTAGTGGTTTTGAGACTGTTTGTTGCGCTGGAATTGACTAAAAAATGATTTAAAGCATCTTTTGAAACATATGCAGGGGGAGCTAATGGTCATAAACTAAAGTCACAAATCAATAAAAACTTTTAAAAATGCCCAAAAATAAACAATCAAATTTGATAGCTAGTGTAAAAACGCCAAACATAGGTTTTATCAATAAATACCGGTATATTATTAACTCAGGAATAAGGGGAGGGGTGCTATTCAGTGTTAGTTAATTATCAATCACTTCTCTCAAATATCTTTCCGTTAGTCCCCCCCAATTATTTTCCTTTATAAAATATATAGGAAATAGATGACTCTGAACTAGCCAAGCGGTAACGAGTTCGTCTCTGGAGCGGGAGGTCTGAGATTCAAATCTCGGGCCGGTCAAATCGGACACAGTGTTGCCAATGGCTCGCCACCGCTGCAACATTTCTTTGAAAGGAGCTGTGTTGCCTGGGCGCAATGATGCGGAGATGGGTTCTGCCAACTCGTTACACGCTTCGGCGTATTACAGCGAGTATAATGAAAGATTTGATTTGATAGATTACTTCGTGTAAGTTTTATTGAAAGCAGTGGCTATTTTGCCTCTAGAAGCAAAATAGCCCCATGTTATTTTGCCATTTGGAGGCAAAATAGTCCTAGCAGCTATTTTGCCGCAAATGCCAAAATAGCCCCAAGCCAAATCCTCACCCAAACCCTAACCCTGAACCAAACTCTAACCCTAATCCTAACCCTAATCCCAACCCTAACCTTAACTCAAACCCAAACTCGAGCCTAAACAGAGGAAAAACACTATTTTGCATTTAGAGGCAAAATAGCCACTTCCTTTATTGAATAATAGGATTTTATGATTTACTGGTACCAGCATGTAAACAAGAGAACTGCAATGTAGCCTAATTAATCATTAGCCACTTCCCTTATAGGCTAGCCCATTGATGCAACCAGTTGCATCATGTTGCACTGCCATTTTCTATGCCAGGTTTAAAAGCATCAATTTTTACTAAAATAACTCCAAAATTAAGATATTTTTGCAAAAAAATGCAAAATTTTCAAGCGCTGGGGGCTCTGCCCCCAGACCCTCATGCCCCGCGCGGCTGAGGGCTTTGCCCCCATACCCTTATTGGCCTCCGGCAGCCCCCAAAACAGCCCCACATTGCGAATTTCTGGCTACACGTTTGCTACTATTTCAAATGTTGATGCACTAGCCTATTCCTAACCTAATTCAGGCCCCTTTCTACAGTTTAGTATGCCAAAAGCATCAACTCGTAACAAATAGGCCAAAAATTACGTTATTTTGGCAAGAAATTACAAAATTTTTTCAACCCAGGCCGAAACAGCCCTCCATTGCATATTTCTGTCTATGCGCGTCTTACAGTACAGTAACCTATCTTGTTAATTGACTAGACCATCTGGTTAATTGTGTAGACTAGAGATGGCGCGGATAACAAAAAATGCATCCGCATGCTGCGCTGCGTCCGCAAACTTTGTCCGCATGCTGCACCGCACCGCATTCAAACACAACTAAGTTCACGCTGCACCGCGCTGCACCGCAAGTTAAATATCCTTTGCATTTCCACTAACATCAGAAAAAAATTAGCTCTCTAGCTTATGACATATAAAAAAATTGATTTTTGGGGTATTATTTTGGAGAGTTTTCAAAAGAGTTGCTCTCTCAAATCATGTCAAAATATTTGGTTTTTAAACATCTGCCAGTATAAAAAAAAAGTAATGCCCTAGCTTGAGTCGTTCAAAAAACTAATTTCTGGGGAGTCCATTTGGGGGCCCCTAGGGGGGGATGGTACCTCCATACTATGTCAAACTATTTGTTGCTTAAATTTTTACCAATAAAAACAAAAAACTAACACCCTAGTTTGAGCAATTAATAAAATTAGTTTTTTAGGGCCCCATTTTGGGGGGGTTCTGGGGAGAAGCTTCAAAAAAATTCAGGAGACAAAATAGCATTTGCAGCCCAACAAATTTACACAAAAATTAGATATAGATGTTGTGTGGTTTAGGAGAAGAAGAGTGCACAAAATTTAGAAAGCAAAAAATGAAAAAAGAAAAAAGCTCAATGCGGCTAAAAGTGTAGGTAGAGATGACAAAGTATCTTACGACATATAACCATGTGAAATATTTTTTGCCGTACTTAAGCCGTTTTTGAATAAGACCGCTTTTTATACCAGACTTTTGAAGTAGTTTTCAGGTCCTAAGCCTGAAGTTACGGGACTCTATGCCTTGAAATTTGGCACACACAAATAACTTATCAATCTCAAACTGCTGTCAAAATTTCATGCAGCTAGACCAAACCATTCTCGAGTTATAAGTAAAAGTCTGACACTTAGCACTCGTTAACCCTATGTTCCTCAACCTTTTTCAGGGCATTGACTCCTCAACGGCAGGGCTTCTGAAGCCCACCATGGTTTTTTGATAATAACTTGAAAACTACCCAAGCTAGAAATTTTAAAATTTCACTGCGTGGTAGAGCATTTATTCATCTTTCAATACAGCAAAAACAACTTTGAAATTTATTCCCGAAAGTTAATGAAATATGCATTTTATTCAAGGTCGTCAAGTTTCTGATTATAAGCGCTTACTTAATAAGCGTTAAAAGGGATTATAATGGTTGTGCGCAATTATAGTTGAGCGTGAAATGAGATCATAATTGCTTCGCCGTGAGAAGCGGCAATGTTAGTAATTAAGATAATGACGTACACAATGCGCTTATTGCCGGTCGACAAAATTGTTTAAGCATCACAAAAATTTTGGACAATTTTAATTATTTGAACTGATCTAATGATGTGACATAGTTAGATGACATATGATAAGCTTTATTCATGCGTTGTATGAATTGATATGCATCGCAAAATTGCATTAATTTCTTCATGATTGAGGACGAAACTGTACCGTAAATTAAAACCCCACAGTGTAATAAATTATTTGAATTATTTTTTGGGTAAAATACTGCACATACAATGATAGCCCTGTAAACTTGAAGACAATGTACGTCAGAGTTGAAATCGGCCCGGGCTTTTTGCGTCGGGTTTGGGACATAAGGTTGACCAAAATTTCGGGCTTAAGTCCGGTCTAAGGCGTACTATTTTTTTTTCGGTGTACCAAAATATAATCAAAATAACCTGGCAACATTGCTAAATTTTTCAGACCAATTAAACTTTCGCGTTTTTTTGGGCATGATTTGGACTTCAAATTAGTTTTTGGGTTCGGGCTTATATTTTCGTATTCGGGCCGGGTTTGGGCCTGAATTAGTCGGCCCGTTAACAACTCTGACGTACCTACAAAAGAGTTGTTGCACAACCAAATGCACTACTTTTTTGATAAAATACAACGATAAGCTGCAAGCTGACCTCGTTTTTCTTCAATTTTGGCGTGTTGTCATATTGCATTTAATTCAAATCAAATCTCTCATCACACTGGCTGCATTACGCCGAAGCGTGTTACGAGTTGACGGGGCCCATTTTCGCGTCATTGCGCCGAGACAACACAGATTCATTCGAAGAAATGCCGCAACGGTGGTGAGCCGTTGGCAACATTGTGTCCAATTTGACAGGCCCAAGATTTAAACTTCAGTCCTACCGTTCCAGAAATGAACGTGATTTTTTAAGATTTGAAACTTTTGGAGTAAAATTTTTACTACAACAAACTAACATATTATTTGAATAATAACGGCTATTGTGGTTTAATTTACAATATTTTACTATGCTTTTACTCAGTAAAAAAAATTAATACAGTTAATGCGGTTAAAGTTTTTTTTTTTACTATAAGTTGGAAAAATCAATTCATACAAATAAAGGATTTATTCTATCATTCATTCCGATTAAATGCTGCAGAATTGCTCATATTGTATAAAAGAATGATTGTTTTGGATCCTAAAATCGTAAATTTACTGTGATCTCCGTTTTTGAAATCAACCACGAAATTACTCCCAAACGTAATCAAACAAATAAAATCAATTTCATACGAAACAAGTAGTAATCGTTGACAAAGTTCTCAGATAATGATTTTAACAATAGAGATAGTAATTAAAGTCAAATCACAAACAAGAACAATAATTAGAATAAGCGCTAAATAAACAATACGGAATAGCAATCAGGCGTTGGTTTTTACACTCAAGTGAGTATTTTCCAGTATTGCTTATCTATATGTACAAAGCGCATTACACTAATGAATAATATTGTCTTGTTAACGATTTCTAGTTTGTATTACAAAATTGCAATATAACAATGATTACATAATATACAGTATTTGCTATAGCTTGCAAAAAAAACTGGGTGTTTGTTCAATAAAAAGTAGAATGCGCTACAAAATTATCGGCATTCCTATTATTTTTTATGATTTTTTAATCATGAGAAACACTCTATGTACAATGTAAAAATACGCCAAAAACGTAAAAAACTTTTGATCGTTCTTGGAGCTTAGTTTACAAATATCCCAAGGTATGGGGGGGCACCCAGCAAGGTCTGAGAGAGGGGCTGGGGTACATTGTACCCAGGCCTGAGATTAGGAATCTGGGGAGGGTCTATAAGTTCACGCGCACTAAATTAGTAGCAGTTCGGTGAGCATGCATGTAAAAGCAGGCCGGATTTCCGGTAGAGATCTTTTTCTTGGTCTTCACGCAATTTTTAACAAAAGCTGGCCGAGTTTGCGATGAAGAGCTTTTTTTGTCTTTACCCAAATAAAAAGCTGTACTGTTGTTCTTACCCTTTAGTTCCCGCCGTGGTCTTAGCAAAAGAGCTCAATATCAGTTTTCGTACCCTGATAAAATTTTTCTCTGAGGATCTGGTCACCTGGCAAGGCCTAATAAAAGCAAGTTTCGAAGCAGTTTAGAAGCTTTATAGGTATTACTGCAATGCGAAATGCAAAAATTTAGAAACTGAAAACTTCTCTGATGATTATTCACGCTTGAGTAGCAATATTCTCTGATTATTATTATCATGGAGCAATAACGTTTTGGTCTCTAGAGAGGAAGGTCTGAGGTTCAAATCTCTGGTAGATCAAATTGGGCATAGTTTTGTGAACGGTTCGCCACCGTTGCGACATTTTTTTGGAAGAAACTGTGACGCCCCGGCGCAATGACGAGAAGATGGGCCCCACAAACTCGCTACACCCTTCGACGTAATACAGCAAGTTTAATGAAGATTTAACTGATTTAATTTGAACTATTTGTCACCTAAAACTAATTACAGAAACATTGTATTTGTAAAAATCAATAAATAATGAAAAAAAACATCAATTTAGGGGCGTGTGATTGAACTAGTTGACGGCTTTATGTGTAGGTAAAATTAAAAACAAAGCTTTTCATTTTCAATTTTGTAAATTGGATGTAGGGCATTAAAAATAAAGCTAAGCTATATTGAGCGTTGGTTCATATTTTGCATTGGCCAGTTGGTTGAACAGTTACGCAATTGCTAATGGAACGAAAAGTTAAAAGTCAATTCCCGAGCAGGTCAAATCCGACACAATTTGGTTACGGCTCGCAACCACTGCTACATTTATTCAAAAGAACTGTGATGTCCAGTGGCTATGACTCGGAGCTGGGCACCGCAAATCTTGTCACGCGTTTCGACATGATGTTGCTGGTATTGCCCAATGAGGAATTGATTTTGATTTTTTGCATTAACGTATAGCTAACACAATCTGTGCTGCATTGAACCATAATTCGTTTTCCGCTGTAATATATTGTTTTGTTCGATTGTAGTTTGCAAGGAGTCATGGCATTGCAAGCCAATTGTAACTCTATTCAATCGAAATTAGTGTAAAAACAAAAACAAAGGAACCTAATTTTTGTTTATTGCCTCGGGCGTAATAGCTTTTCGTTCGCAACGTAGTCACACTAATTATTGTAATCCATCTAATCTGGAACACCAATTTACTCTAATCCTCTTAATCTCTACCAGAAATATTATGCGTAAAATTAAAATTTTACACAGAAAGCTAGAAATTGGGAAAATTTTTAAAAGTTTGTCAAAAACCCTCATTTTACGCTTGAACCCCTTATGTTGTATAACAAAAAAAGTTTCATCGTAATTGGAAAAAACAAACAGGAAAAGTCAAGAAACTTCAAGCTTTTATAGTGAACCAAATTTAAGTAATTACTGTTTGTAACGAGTGTGGGCTTCACAAGCCCTACCGTTGAGTAATAAAGGGTTAACTTTGAAAATGGGCGAGTAAAAACTAAAAAACATGCGACGTGAGATCAGTCGTTTCAATTATAGGCTTTCAGGTTTAATCTGCCTAGTGTGTGCTTGCTCTCAGTTTTTCTGCACCATGTTTTGGCAATCAAAAACAATCTACCCAGTACCAGTCTACCTGATGATTTCATGCAACTACTATACTAATCCTGAACCAGTAGCTCAATCAATGAAATATAAGGTATCACGTGCTCTGCAAGCTGTCACAAGCTACTACACTTGTGTGAAACTATCCTACGTATTAATACCTTTGCCGTTTACATGTGTGTTGGTCTGTGGAAAAAATTTTGCTACAACGTGTATGAGATAGGCTCCAGACATAGAACCGAAAGCCTAATTCTTGATGCCATGACCTGTTGACAAATAGGCTGCACTGAACTAACTCTTTAACTCTTGAAATGCAAGCGCATGTGTAGTAGAAACTGTTGTCTAGCCTTGGGCTTGTACCAACACCATAAGCATAAGCCTACTGCGTAAAGGGAGGGTGTTTCGCTAGGCTTTGCTTTGTGCCTCTACTCTTGATGATTGTTTCCAACAAATCTGTTTCTTCTACTTTTGTCTGCCTTTGTTTCATCTTTTCATCGACAGGGGTGCCAAAACCGGGGGGGGGGGGGGGGGGGGAGATATATCTCCCCAATTTGTAATTGTAATTGTAATTGTAATTACACTTTATTCACCAAGTTGCCTTGGCCAGGAGACAGCAAAGGGACCTTTCGGTCTTCGAGTCAAGCTGCCACCTGCCCATCTGTTTACCACACACGATGGAAGCTTCACACTGTCCCTTTAATTGCTGAACGTCAAGCAGGGAAGCTGTGAATACCAATTTTTATTGTCTTTGGTTTGACCCAACCGGGAATCGAACCCGAGTCTACCGCATCAGTAGCAGACGCTCTATCCACTCGACCACCGATCGCTCTATCCACTCGACCACCAATTTGACTGTATCCCCCCAATAATTTGAGTATAGTCTGCACCTGCATCCCCCAATAATTTGACTTTGGTGTGCATTTGAGCGCAGGTCTCCACTGGAATTTGGGGAACTGGTCTTCACTTAATTTGCTCACCTGAGAGAAATCGTGGTCGAGGTTTATCCCCTCAAAGTTGAAAATAGGGCAAAATTGGGGTAAAATTGCAAGTTATCCCCCCGATGCTCAACGAAGATCGGCACCCCTGCTCACCCAACGTCCTAAACCTTTCCTAGTCTAGCCTACCAAAACCAAAATCTTTTTGTTGGTGTCAAAAAAAAAACACGTTCAGCAGATCAAAACTAAGTTTCTGGTAGCCAAAATAGCCGATTCTAGGATGCTCCGAATTCTGAAAAATAACCTTGAACTGAAGGCACCTTTTCCTGTTTTAGTAGCATGCATTGTCTTCAATTCATACCGTATAATAGATACCGTACATCCAGACTAACCATTATTGTTCATAAAGAGAAAATCATCAACAATAATTGTAAAAAAAATGTAAAAAAAATTTTTGTACGCGGCTCTGCGCTGATGCTGTGACGTAATGCAGATTTTAGTTGCCACGCTGCGCGGCGCGGTGCACCAACAACAGCGTGCGGCCGCGTACGCTGCGCTGTTGCCATCTCTAGTGTAGACTAGGCAACAAGTGTTGCCATTCCTAGCCTAAATCAGAATTCAGGCCTCAAACAACTAGTAGCATAACTACTGTCATATAGCTGCATCGCACTAAGCCTATCACTGGTATTCCATTGACCTAACCACACTGCTTCGCCTTCCTTCGCTGGAAGGACGATGATTACGCATTCAATGCGAAATCACTGTATGCCAGCAGACAAACAGACGTCTGCTATCCCATTCGAATGCGGCTTGATTACTGTCCGTTCTTGCATTCGAATGCGGTAATCACTGTTGAATCGGGTGGGGAAATATATACCCAACGTTGTATTTGGGTCTATTTTCATGTTTGCCCAATTTGCTTGGGTATAAATGCATATCAGATATCCCTGATGCATATAGGAGGGTTTCACTCACGTGATTTTATTGCATTCACGTGACTTTTCAGGTGAATTTTTCGCGCCAAATCTGAGTTAGCTGAATAAAATGCATTGGTTTAAATCGAGGAAAACCTCAAAAATCGGCTTTTCTCAGCCTTTAGGGCGTTTCACATGCTCGCTTGAAAATATGTTTTGAAGAAATAGCAGACAGGCTATATCCATAGGTGGGCACAATACTTTGCAAAAGTACCGCGGTACCGGTACTCGGTACTTTGCTAAAATTAGTACCGCGGTACCGGTACCGGTACTTTCAAATTAAAAGTACCGCGGTAGTACCGCGGTACTTTTGCGGTACTTTTTTAAAAATTAAAAGAAAAAAAATTGGACTGATTGACCTCGTTTACTGGATTGTAAATCATCACTTTTAGCAATTTGGTTCGTTTCCGCGACTAGTGCAAACTCCGTAGACCTACAGTTCGTTTTAGAGAAAGTTTGCCGTAGAATAGTAAGCAGTTGCAGTATTGGTATTACTACAATAGTGAGTACAGTACTAGCTAGTGATCAGTGGTGGTCATTGACTTGGGGGGGCCCCGGGCAAGGAGACAAAAAATGGGTCCCTCTTAAGCAACACTTAATGCTACTGAAATCGTGTAGGATCAGCGCTGCCGGGTTGGTACTTAGCACATGCCCGTTCCCCCCAAAAAGTTTTTACTAAACCGATGTAGGACTGTAGCCTACCATCAGTTTTAGTAAATCTGAGGGTGCGCACAACTAAAAACTCTCACAACTAGCAGATCAGGATCTGAAAAAGTGAAAGTGAATATTAGTCAACTGCTCGTACTCACTGAACCAAAGAACCATGGCAAATACCCAGAGGCGTCGCTAAAAATGGCGGCACCCGGGGCGGGATTTCATGGTGTCACCCTTTATCGGCCAAAATATAGCTAAAGACCAAAAAAAAGGTCTTCGCTGCAAAACGAGTTGGTTTTCGGTCCGAAAGTATGTGACAACCAAAAAAAAAAAAAGAAGGTCTTTGCCTACCAGTCAGTGGGTTTTTGGTCTCCAAAGAAAAAAAAAACCGAATGGTGTGACCCCAAAATGGTGACACCCGGGGCGGGCCGCCCCCCCCTAGCGACGCCACTGCAAATACCATATATATCTAGCAGTGTCATAACACTAATGAGTTCAACTTACGATGGACTTCCAATTTTTGAAATTTTAGATTTTTGTGTTTTCCATGTACTATCAAGCATAGATACACTAAATTGATTCATCACAAATCATAGAATTTTGCAAAAAGTTCTTATGTGTTATGCACATACAGTCTATTCTTTCTTATACTTAAATCTCAATAAAAAAAAAAATTGTTGTTAGCACAGCAGTTAGCACATTAAACTTAGCAGACCTATGATATGGTGGTAGCTTGTAAAACAAGACTTAGGCTATGCTACGCGAGATAGTGGCATACTGGCATTTAAGAGTGAAAAGCACTGTCATAACGCATTGCTTATTAGGCCTACCCATACATGCTCAATACCATAAAACTAGGCATTTTTAGTGGGAACTTTCAAGTGGTAAGCAGAAAGCACTTTATTTTTACTGTACAGAATGTAGGCTCAGACGTAATGTCATATCTCAACTTGACAACAGCCAATACTCAACAGACACTCAAACTGGGTGACATGCAAAAGTTAAATACAAATTTTGAACTTAAATAGTACCTTGTAGTAATAACACTTTGAAAACTCAGCACCTAACTGGCTGCCTTGCAACATAAAAAGCAGACAGGAAAGCACTTGAAGACTTAATATAAGAGCATTGAGAGGGAGGTGCATAATAAATACTAACTGATTCCTACTATACCGAATAAAAACTGAAACAGTGCAATGGGCAAAAATTAGAGAGAAGTCACTACTACACGATCTAGCTCATCATGAAAAAGAACTAACCACGAACTTACTTCACTGCACCCTCAATCCCATTTTGCATCTTGGCTAGCAATACCGGTACTAGCTTTTCTCAAAAAATAAACTAATATAATAATTAATACCCATAAAAAAACAGAGAGTACAGTAGACTGTAGCAGATTCTACACTAGATTATAGTAGTCTTAATGTGTGTGTTAACATTCTGAACATCTGAAATTTAAATGCTTTTGACATAGTACTTCTTATTGCGCTTCCCAAAAGTGAAAAAACAAAAAAACAGCTCTTGCAAGAAACTAAAAATAAGGTCAAAAAGGTACTAATAACTCAGACAGAACTAAAAAATAAAAAGTTAAAACGGACAGTGAGAAATACTAAAAAAAGTACAACTTTAGATACAACACTGAACATTGGAAAAATTGCTCAAGCTGAAGAGATTTAGTCCTACGTCACACGTTGTACAGCACAAACAAAAATTTCTAAAATTCGGTTATCTGCTAAGCTGATAGCATCAGTTGAGTTCTGTTAATATCAACATCCATTTCTAAACGCAGTCTTATATGCAGCAGCTACGTAAATATTCTTGTAGAGAGCAGCACCACAATAACGATAGGAAACTTTGCAGCTTTTATATGTTCTTCACGGCTGTAAATTGCAAGACTGTACTAACAGACTAAAGTTCTTGTACAAGCACAACTCTAAACATATAAACATACTGGTAGGCTCCCATCTCATTCAGCAGTAATGGTGTGAAAGGATTTCTAAACCATGTAGGTCGGTATATTGGTACTAAAATTAAGCAATAAGCCAATAATCGAATAAGCATACGAATCTTTTAAAGCAAAGGTTGTTTACTCACACTGCGGCAAATATAGTTTGTTATGCAAATTCGTACCGGTATTGGTTTGATAAGAATATAGCCTACCAGTTCTAAATAACTTTGTAGATGTTGCTTGCTTTCGTTGTTATATTAAATAGGCTATTACCATAGGTGGGCACAAGTCCGTTAATCGTTAATCCGTTAATAACAAAGCTAACTTTTTCTTGAACTCATTAATCCGTTAAAAAGTTTTTTCATGTTAACGGACTAAATTAACTTCCGTTAAGTGCTGTTAATGGACTAAAGTAACTTCCGTTAAGTTCTGTTAACTTCCGTTAAGGTTTTTATCGTTGATATCATGCAGCTTCGTTGTGCATTTGAACTTGTTTTTATCTTGAAATTAGATTAGACTGTAAAATGTAACTTTCAAAACACAAAAAGACCACCATAGCAACAAATATTTCCTTACAATCACCTTAACAGCGTCAATACGTGTTCTAGAAGCGAGTGAATAAAACGAAATGTAAGTTGCACGCAAAATGTTAACGGATTAACGGACTTTATTAACTTCCGTTAATTAAAACTGAAAATAACGGATTAAGGTTAATGGAGGTGTGAAGTTTGTTAACGGACTAGTGGTTAACGAAGCTAACGTTTTGCGTTAACTTGCCCACCTATGGCTATTACCAATGATGTGCGCGTCAACAAAATATATTGACGGCGTCAGCGCTAACTGTCAAAATATTTGCGCCGTTAACGTCAGCGCTAACGAAAAAAATATTACCGCCGTCAGCGTCAATTTTAGCGTCAATTGTCGATAAAGATTTTATTACCGGTACGAACATTTTCATAAAAATTATTATAACAAAGAAATTGGCTGCAATCGCATTATTTTAATGTAGGATTTAGGAACGAGTTCTCGTGCGTCGAGCTAAAACCAACCACATAGTGCTGTAGCCTATCAAATTTAATCAAGAGCAGCAAAACTCGTTAGCACTTTGTAACAAGCAAAATATAGCTACTCTGGTAATATCTAACAGTTTAACTTGTATTGGCGCGCAGAAACAGCAGCATTTCAAAATATTTGTCTGTCATTCGACAACGTTTCGGACGCAAAATATCCTTTCCCATGAAAAACAAACGTTCTACTGCAGCGCTGGATGTAATAGGGGCGTTATAGCAAATAAATGAATCTTCAGGAAAGCATTAGAAAAATCTTTCTTTTCCAAATTTTTGTGAGGTGGTTGCTCCAAAAACTCCTTAACATAATCTTCTTGAGCTTGCTTTTTGCTAAGCTTGTCGTATAAATTTTGGAATAGCTGGTCTTCGACGCTTTCCATACCACTTTCTTCGCTTTCTTCACTGCTACAGCACTCTTTATCTTGCGAAACAAGTTGCATACTTCTTTCGGCTTTGGTACGAATGTGAGAAGCGTCGATACCTGGCAACCAATCCAGCCATCTTCCTAGCTTATATCGCGGATTGGTAGCACTGGCAAGAACGTGTTCCGAGTTATCGAACAGATGACCAAATCTAAAAAAATTAATACTAATTAAGGTAGAAATTTAGCGTTTCGTTAGATTTTGTCTTATATTGTAAATTTTTTATTGGCGTATAGAGCTTGAATTTAATATCAGTGTAAGATAGAACACCCGGTATACGTTAAAAATTGGTATTTCTTTCTACCTTTCTACATTTTTACAGCCTTACAAAAACTAGCAAACATAATGAACCTGGCTTGAACACTATCAATCAAGGTTTCCAACAGTGGGTGGCAGTAATCCATACTCATCAAACGTTCGGTTTTCAGCGCGTTTAAAACACTGGCAATTGTTGGTAGCAATATCCCCATGTAAGCTTTTTCCTCGCCTTGCAAGACATCCAAACTTGCAGCAATCGGCGTCATGACTTTCTTGTAATCATTCAAGAATTTCAAATCTCCTGCATTCAACCGAAACTTCCTACACTCTTCGAGAAAAACACACAAAATAATTGTCATTTCTTTCAGCTATATAAAAACTACCAAGCAATTATTATGATGCCTTAAACATGCAAATTACCGTAAGCATCGTTATTTGCATTAGCTGTGTAATTTCAAGCGAAAATTTATCATAGATGTGCATTTTTAAAGTAGCCTATGTATAGATATCTCAACAAAATAAGAGGCCTTACGTGAAATAAAAAATCAAATATCCAGCTTTTGGCATGCACTTTGAAGACCGTCTTTATTGGCGGAACAGATAGAGAGTAAGTTTGTCACGGCATCGAACACAGAACTCCATCGAGTTGCGTTGGGGACGACCAAAAGTCGATTCAATTCAATACAGTCCTTTTTGGGAGTTAATATACACGCTTTTGCGTTTAAGGTAATATAAGTCCAACTGACAACCGAGACGTATAATACGGAGCGATAACATGCTGCGCTATGACGTCTAGCTGAACTTGGTACACAAAGAGCAACATGATATCGTTCGATAGCTTCTTGGAATTGATAAAATTCATCTCCCAATAAAAACATTCATGTTTAAACCATTATTTTACGACAGACACTATACGCTTGATTTGGTTTCCTATGCAAAAGTGATAACATTGAAAATAGACAACATCCTGGCTTCTATTTTTATTTCAATTGATCAAACAAGCGAGATCGCTCATTAGCAATAAAGCTGCTTGTCACAAGAACACAATCGGCCCAGCAAAATTTCAGCAATTAGCGCTTGACGCTCAAAATTAAGAAAAGTTGACGGCGCACCAGCCTTCCGTCAAACTTTGAAAAATTGACGGCGCTACGAGTAGCGTCAACAAAAAGTTTACGGCGCTAATTGACGGCGTCAAATTGACGGCGCTAACACACATCACTGGCTATTACTATTACAATGTGACATTGCCGGTTAGTCTTATCAGTAGATCTCTAAGAACCATAAAACAAAAAACGCAAAACTAGCAGCATAGCATTATTCTCACAGAACACATGCGACTAACATTACCAAGGCTGTTTATGTGCTACTGTACCTTACCTACACTTATATTCATTATGTGATGTTACCCACTATTTACAGTATGTTTTTGCTCAAAAGTACCGTGTCAAAAGGCTAGCATACTCCATGCTGACAAACCTTTAACTCTTGATCATTTGCTCGACTGACCTACGGCTTGTACCATGTCCGTGAACGGAAATCCAGTACCGGTAACCTGCAAATGCTTTGGGATAGGCATATTTGGACACTTGAAGAGCCTCCCTTTGCAAAGCGTCTCTTAACAAAGAGCTCTCTGCGAAAATCTCCCGGTAAAGAGCTCTTTGCAAAATGGGGTCCTGCTAGTCCAAGGAGCTCTTTGTAAAGAAACCATCCAAACCATCCAAACAGGGCCTTTGTTGCTCAAGAAGGCGCCCTGCATTGAGCCTCTTCCTTAGCCGAAAAGAGACTTTTGCAAAGAGACTATCCAAAAAGCCCTCTCATCATTTCAAATGTGTCTTCTTCATAAAGCTTCCGCAAAGGCGCCCTCTTCATATGGCCCCCGAAAATGAGCCCTCCTAATGTGCTTCTCATAAAAGGCCCTCTACAAAGGAGGCCCTTATTTGCAGAAGAATGTACAAAAAAGGGCCCTTCCAAAAATGTCGTTCCAATAAGGGCCCTCTGTAAAGGCTCCCCAAACGGAGCCTCCAATGGGGCCCTCTACAAAGGGCCCCTAATGCCTGAACCTTAATGTCAATACAAATAAAGGTTCTACAGTAAGCGTAAATGTACTACAAAAATTTGGGGAAGATATGTTACGTTAACTTTTTTGGGGGGGCCCCTGTAGCGCGCAAAATCAAGTGGGGGGGGGCCCCGGGCAACCGCCCGGCTTGCCCATGCTAATGACCACCACTGCTAGTGATGAAATTGACTCGATAAAGTATCTAACTTATACGAACTACGGTCACCGGGCTACTTATTGTTCTAGACTTAGAGTATCTTGTGCCCAATAATAACCAAACAGCAGTCATCTCTAAAGCATCACGTACGTAAGTTGACACTGAAGGATACTCTGACGATCATCAGCTCCCAATTATTGCACAAGTGACATTTACACAAAACTTGGAAATTGGGGGATAAATTGCACTTTTGGCAAAGTATACTGTTTTGATTTGTTTTTAGTCGATTCGTTGCTGCAGTTACTTTTTGCATTTCTTATTTAAAGCTAGATGGGAGCTTACCAGTAGCCAGCCTAAAACGAACGATGCATGTTAATGGTGACTTCTAAAATATTCTTTTGTTTCCCCGTAATGAGAACAATTTCAAAATTACAGCATTTTTTGTTGCTGTTGTAAAGCATATTTATTCTCTTGTCACAACACAGCGTTAGACGCTAATTATTGCACAATCCGCACACTTTTATTGTGATATTTACTTCGTGCCTGGAGGAATTTGCACCTGCTTAAAAGTTTCTAGTTTTCCAATGTCCCGTGAATTTTGATTTCTTACCACTGAATTTCTGGCCAGTTCGAAGCCACAAGCAGAGATAATCATCGTAAAGCGCTCAATCCAAGGACGCAACAACGTAACCAGTGTGTGGGTTGAACACAGATTATGCAATTAGAGTTGTGGCAAAAAACCTTTAGCGCTTTTGGCCATGTTTTTGGGGGACTCTCAAGAAGATTTTTTGTCTCTTCTGATTATAAAAAAAATTAGCTTTTTGGCTAAAGCCGTTAAAATACAGGGTGAGCCAAAAGTAGGTGGACAGTAAAAAAAAAATTAAGTGTAACATAGTAATAGAAAACAGGTAAAATTAAAACAAATTTTAGTACTAAAATTGTAATTATATACCACAAATAACATAGCTGTAACGAAGTTAAAATGAACAATTCAATTAAAGTAACTGAGGCATAAATCTATTCATATGCCGTCCACCTACTTTTGGCTCAACCTGTATTTATTTTTTGTTATGTTCAATTTCGAGTGTTCTAAAATAGGTGCAATCATAAAAATTGATTTCTTGGGGATTAATTTGTGCGGTTTCAGGGGAGGTGGCACCCAAAAATTTCCAGAGACAAAACCGTGTTTTTTACTCGACAATTTTGCACAAAAATTAGATTGCGTTGTTTTGCCCTGTAGAACTTATTAGAAGAGCGTACAATGTTTAGGAAGAAAAAAACCTCATCGCGGCCAAAGCCAAAGTGGGGTTGGTGCAGATGAAAGAATTTTTGATATAATTTTTCTGTATAAGTATTACCGGGTGAAATACTTTTAGCCGCATTATACACCGTTTGTGAATGAGAACATCTTCTTTGCCAAACGTTCCAGGCATATTTAAAGTCAAAAGCTAATATAAATGGATGCCGGCAGTAACGTGCAGTAAATTTTTCTTCAAGCATGCCCATAACCAAAAATTTGCAATGGGGGGGACGTTGTGGGGGTCTGGGGGCGGATCCCCCAACCACCGGAGGCAATTGGGGTTGGGGGCAAGGCCCCCAGCCACCGGAGGCATAGGGTGTAGGGGCGGATCCCCCAGCTCTCGAAAAATTTTTACTTTTTTGGCAAAAATAACTTAATTTTAGGCCTATTTTGATAAAAATCAATGCTATTAATACGTGGCATAAAATTAGCAGTGCAAAAAATCATGATACCGTACTAGTTGCATAAATGATTTATGTGGAAGGTAGCTATTGCTAGAATTTCAGTTCTCTTATTCACAAGTTGGTAAATCATAAAATTCTATTTCGGTAGTTTAGTAAACCTCGCAAGAAGTAATCTATTTTAGCTAAATTTTTAGTGGAAGATGTATGCATATATGGGGGCCAATCGAAGGAAGGTCGAGAAAAGTTGTTGAGCAGTTTTCAAAAAGAGATCAAATTTGATCACCAATTCTCGGCTATTCTTTATAGTCTTTTTTCTGATTTATAAGTTTTATTTTTGACAAATTAGCTCCCTCCCCCCTTCAATAAACATTTCAAAATATGCTTTTAATAATTTTTTGAATCTATTCTAGAGCAAAAGACAGTATCAGAAGTGCTAACAACGTAGTATTTTTCTTATTCTGCATTTTGGTCGGCAGGCCAAAGTCTTCACCCCGCGCCCCCTGGCTACGCTATTGTATTCACGCCTAATGTGATGAGTATTCATTGCGTAAGTCGTCTCTTACAATTTTTTCCTAGCGATTTTGCTTTTGTTTCGCCGGTGCATGAATACTGGTAATGCATTATTTTGCCATTGCAAGAAAACGTCAATTTTTCAAATCGGCCTGCAAACTGCAAACGCTAAGTCCCTGCGGTGGTAGTAGCGAGTAAGACCAACAGTTAAACACTAAATTAAGAAAAAAGATTGGTTGTTTATCCGATTTATTTGCAAGCATTTTTACAACGTTTCAAGTTTTTAATGGTACGTTCTTAAAATCCGTACTAAAAAAAAAAAAAAAAACTAAAGTACCGGTACGGTACCGCGGTACTTTGCTATTGTTTGGCGGTACCGGTACCGGTACCACAAAAGTACCGACGGTACCGGTACCAAAAAAGTACCGCGGTACTTTAGTACCGCGGTACTGCCCACCTATGGCTATATCTAACCAGAAATTCGAAGGAACACTGACTGTAAGAGGCATTTGAGGCAAAAGTTTAAAAGTAGGCCTATGGCCTATTTGCTATCACGTTGAAATATTTGATGTTGCTTTTCAAAGCGCATAGTTTACATCTGGCAAAAAGTTTGTTTGCAGGTATAAAGTAATTGTATCGCCGTTAATATTTTATTGCTTAGAGTTATCTAGCATGCTAGATTGTCAGTCAAATTCTCAAAAAAAAGATAGTGTATTCAACATTTAAAGTGAAATTTGGTCAAAGCAATCGAAATAGCCAGCCTAGCTACTCAAAAGTCAAAACAATGCAAGACTTTTTTCCATAAACAATAAATATTGTAGTTTATCTGTTCAGTGATATTGTTTAGTAATCGATAGTAGTCAAGCTAGCATGATATGATAGCCTATACCGTATCTTATGTTTTGAAGAAGAGATCTGAAAAACGAATGGAGATATGTTTCAAAATTTCCCACAATATTATGCAGGTTTGCACTAACTTATTTTTAAAGCAAACGGGCAAGCAAGGTAAGGTATCATGTAGCAGGCTTGGGGATGCTTCTGTTTACCGTATTTTTTCTCCCATAAAAACTCAAGGCTCATTTTTGCTCCAAATTTAAGAACAATTTAAAACATAGCCAGTGCGGACTTAAAAAGAAGTATGAAAACCGCCAGTTAAATGTGTGTTACTGTGTGGTACATAGAATAGCAAGTAATTTGCAGAGCATTCTTGGCGATTATTGAATTGCCATTTTCAGTTTATATA
This sequence comes from Trididemnum nubilum, assembly GCA_963965965.1. Lineage (NCBI taxonomy): Eukaryota > Metazoa > Chordata > Ascidiacea > Aplousobranchia > Didemnidae > Trididemnum > Trididemnum nubilum. Next base: position 32,783,270 of record OZ014477.1, on the reverse strand, counting down.
AAACTTTTGACAATTAGGTTATAATCCCCAAAAAAGACAACCTAATACTGGTAATACAATAAAAGCTGGTCTCAGAGAAAAACCCACTGGTTTTTATGGCTTAAAGAAGTGTGTAATTAATCAGCCTAATTGGTACGCACAAAGTCAATGTTTTCTTAATTTTTTCAAGTGAATAGTTTGTTGTAAAATAATTATTTTTATGAATGAGATGAGAAATAATTAATTTTCGGTACCGGTACATTTATGATTTTGGTTTGCTTTCTTAAGGTTAAGTTTGTGATTGGAGTAAGGGCTATTGCTGGGGTTAAAATTCTGTGAATAGGCCTATTTTAGCTAGAGAATTTTAGTGAATATGAATTAGCCTTAGGCCTATGTGAAGCCTGGTTATTGCAAAATGCCAGGACCGAAAACTGCCAGTACTGAAAATGCTGGTACCGACATTGGAATTTGCCGGTAGGCTACTGGAAAATGCTGGTACTGGAAATTGCCAGTCTTGAAAATGCTGGTACTAAAAATGCTGGTACTGAAAGTGGCGGTACTGAAAACTGAAACAATACTAAAAAATGCTGAGCAAACTAGTGCAATTGAAGGGAATCACAAGCAATGTTTAGAGTTGAGACGCAAAGTTTTCAGATGCTGGTCAATGTTAAAATTTTTTAGAACAAAATGGCTATTTTAATGCCACTAAAACTTTGCTAACTTTACAAATATACTGTTGGGAGGATTTACCTAAAGATGAGATGCATTAAAGTCGATTGGGTACTAGGGCAATGACTAAAATTTTTTTTTGCAGAATTTTGAATTGCCTGCTATGGCATGATATGAGTTTTTTATTATGTATGAAGAATTTCAAAACAATTTTTGAAAATTTTACAAAAAAGTTCCCCCACCAACCCAATTTTCTGACCCCACTTGCCCAAAATTTTGGGTTTTTTGGTTTGTGGTGCACAACAGCGACAATTTGCAAGCTTAAACACCCTTTAGGTGTTTGGGCCTTATAACTACACACAGTTTGAAAAAAATTTGAACGGAATTGAGCAATAGGTTCAAAAGCTATGAGCAATAAAGTGCTAAACTTGTGAAATGCTGCCTCTAGCGGCAGAAATGCAAAAAGTACTATAATTGGCTAATTATAGTGTGAAATTGATGTCAAATTTTATTTTAATGGTTAGGAAACAATTAAAGCAAGCATTTCAGCAAAACTTTTGTCATTTAAAAGCAATATTCATGATTTTTTGTGCTTAGGTTGACATACTTTTGACTTGTTAAAGCTTATAATGATAATAATAATAATTGTGATTTATATCCTCCTTGAGATACCACCAACAAGTGTCAATGCATCTGACTAAGAGGCCAAAGTAACATTCAAATAGCTTTACAGAAATAAAATTAATACTCAACAGAGGTACTAATTCTACAGCAATAAGCAGCAAAATACTGGCATCAAACAGTGGTAATATCCTCAAAGGCTAAATTAAAATAAAATGCTTTTAGACGTTTCTTAAAAAAGGACAAAGTGTCAATTTCACGCAGAGATAGTGGCAACGAATTCCATACATTAGGTGATGCACACGAAAACATAGATTGGGATCTAGCAAAGTTTAAGCTAGTTACCGTTGAAGCAGCCAATTATCATAATTAACACGCAAGCTATATCTTTCCGAAACAGAACGAGAGTTGATTAAATTTTTCAAATATGTAGGAGCATAACCATGCAGGCACTTGTGTGTGAGCAAACCAATTTTAAATTCAATACGAAATTTAACTGGTAAAAAATGAAGGCTTTTTAAATATGGTAGCATATGCTTACGCAAAGCATAACCACAAAGTCCAAAAATAAATCTCACTGCAGAATATAAAACTTTTGTCAACTTGTGCAATAAATATTCTGGTAAGTTATAAACAAGGCATTGTAATAATCAATATGAGACAATATCAAAGAATGAACTAGCTGAATTTTTAGAGGTTTAGTAAGCTTAGATGCAATTCTGTCTAAATTACGTAAATTGCCATAACAAGTACTAACTACTCTATTGATATGCTTCTCAAGGTTCAGTCTGTCATCAAATATTACACCAAGAATTTTGACAAAAGCATTAGGCATAGGCAAAGAACAGCTATCATCAATTTGTATGTTAGAAATTATTCTGGATTCAATATTACAGTTCGATAAAATTTCCATGACTTTGGTCTTACTTTCATTCAATTTTAGAAAATTACTAGTCATCCAATGCTTTAAATCTTGCGAAAACGCTCGAATTTTGTTTTTAATCATGTCTACAGAAAAGTCTTTATCAAAAGAAAAATAACACTGCATATCATCAGCATATGAATGCACAAAAAGACCATGTGAATTAGCAATTAATTTAGCACTTTTAAAATACAAGTTAAATAGCACTGGCCCTAAAATTGAACCCTGGGATACACCAGATTTAACATCAACTGTATGAGAAGTACAGCCAGCACCTTTAACAAAATAGCTCCTATTATTTAAATAGGTTGAAAACCATTCTAAAGCTGCATCATAAAAACCAAATTCAGTGGACAATTTATTAAGCAGGAGATCATGCTTAACCGTATCAAAAGCAGCTGACAAATCAAACAAAAGAACTACTGCGTTTGACTTGGCATCTAAAATTGACAAAATATCATTTTGTATTTTTACAAGGGCAGTCTCACAGCTATAGCAAGATCTGTAAGCTGATTGCGAATAGCCATACAATGAATTTTCACTCAGATATGTATTAATTTGGAGAAAAACACATTTTTCTATTAATTTGCCAAGAAAAGGCAAATTGCTTACAGGTCTAAAATTTTTAATATTATCATTATCCAAGTTCTCATGTTTAATCAAAGGAGTAACACATGCCTTTTTGAAAACATCTGGAAAATAACCCTGACTCAATGAAAGATTAACAATATGATGAGTTGCAGGGAGTAATAAATCAATGCACTTCTTGAGAATACTGGTTGGTAGTGGATCAAGATCACATGTTTTAGATGGCATAGACTCAATTACAGCTTTTAAACCAGCTAAAGATAGCGGTTCAAACTTTCTAAATTTGGAAGCACATGAAGATTTAACTACATTTATATCAACATCAAGTGTATTGCAATTATCACAAGACATGTCACTATAAATTTGCTCAATCTTAGCATTAAAATAGTCGGCAAATTGACATGCTTGTGCAGTGCTTGTGATAGGTGGATGATTTCCCAAAAATTTATCCAATAAATGATTCACAACATTACAGGTGGCTCTGGCATTACCTTTTACAATTATCTAGTTTTTCTTTGAAATATTTTTCTCTTTCAATGCAATAGATTTTATTAGCCTGTTTACATGCTGCATAAAATTTAGATTTATTTTCTAAAGATTTATTCTTCCTAAAAGCTCTTTCAAAAACTCTTCTGCGTCTTCTAGCATTTTGACATTCCGAATTCCACCATGGCGTTTTAGATGTTTTGATATATTTTTGAACAAGAGGAGCATGCTTTTCTAAGATTTTACTAAGTATATTATGATAGACAACAATAGAATCATTCAAGTTTTGACATTGCAATACCAACTGAACTATATCAGATTGTTCCAGATCATATCTTAGTAATTCAAAATTAATTTGCTTCAAATTTCTTACAATTTTTTTAACCAATGGAGCAGAGGTGGAATGTAATCCAGCAGTGTCTACAACAGCAGTAACCAAGCAGTGGTCGGAATTGGTTCCAGTGTCAACTACGACATCTAAATTTTTCATGAAGTTTTTATCCATTGCATTTTTTGAAATAAAAAATGCATCAAGAACCCTATTTTTGCAATGTGTGGGATTACTTTTAAAACTGTCCAATGGGGTAAAACCATAACAGTCAATCATGTTAAGAAATTTGACTGCATCTGCTGAATTAGTTTCAAAATGAAAGTTAAAGTCACCACACAAAATAATTTTATCTGACAGAGTAACTTTATTGCTTAAATAATCTTCAAATTCTGACCAAAATAGTGATGTAAAGCTAATATTTTCTTTCTTAGTTCTTTTAGGCTTGTTAATTCCAGGTCTGTACATTAAGCATATCTTAATCCTTTCTTGAGCTAATATTACTGCTTCAGTAACTTCAAATGACTTAAACTTTAAAGCTTTTTGATTCTTGATTGGAAATCCACTCTTGAAAATGAAACCAACCCCACCTCCTCTTCCAGCCCTTGGTGCACTGAAAATATCGAAACCCAATTCATGTAGTTCTCTTATCTTAGCTTTGTCTTTAACTTTTAGCCAAGTTTCAGTGACACATAATAAGGCAATGTTATTTTCATGGATGAGCTCTGTGACCAAAGCAATTTTATTGCATAAAGATCGAGCATAAAAAAGACCTATTTTAAGAGAATATTTTAATTTATTGGAATTATTGGTAGTAAGCACATTCATTGAAGAACCAATATTAGCATTGGATTTATCAAAGAACTTGCTCTTATAAGATTTAACATGTTTTCCAGACCTACAACCTCTTTTGGTTGGTTTAGATATTCCAATAGACTGCAAAAAACTCCATTTTGATTTGGGTAAAAATAAACCAGAATTATTCAAATTTAACAACTCAGAGGGAAAGTAAGAAATCATCTACAGTAGATAATCTTTATCTAATCATTAGAATCATAGTCTAGTCAGAGATTGAGACAGAATCTTTCAAGCCAACATTACCACTGCTGAATTCCAGAACTCAAGTTGAAGTTTCATGGAGTCTTAATGAGTAGGCTAGTACTTGTCAATTAATAATCTAACAACTAATATCTAAATTTCAGTTAGGCTTACAGCTGCAAAGCGCTACCCACAAAACAAGAAATCATTGTTCAAAGTAGATCCAAGGTAGCCATATGCTAGGCTACAGAAACAGCAGGTTGGCCTAACAGCAGGCCTCTGCTGCAAAAGCTAATGCAACCAATAACAGAGCAGCTACATTTTACAATTTAAGTTTAACTATACAGTAGTACAAATAGAACCTTATTCAAATAGAATTATGATAGTTTCAAATCAAATAGAATTATGATAGTTTCAAATTCCAATTTTGAGTAGTAAAACTCTAAACGTTGTCCTGATTTTGATTGTGTCATTGCAATCGTGTTCACAAAAGTTTACTGCAGAAAACTAAAACCATCAATCATTTTTCAAATTTGTGCACAAAGGTACTTCAAACACCTTCAAACTATCAAGGATATTAAGGCAGATGGTTGTGAACTACCGTACTACATTGTTTCTCTTCCTCACAAAAACACCATCATAAACTATACCCAAACTTCAATGCTAGTAGGTAATCTAATCAAAAGCATCAAGTTTCCTTTTTAGGAAAGTACAACAATTTTTAATATTTGAAGTACGCAGATTAGCAAGTAGATCCACATCTAAGCGAAGTTGAGCAACATCACACTAAATTTGTTCTCCCTCTTCTCTTGAAAATTCAGTCAAAATACGCTGCAGCACGCAATCAAAAGCAAAAAAAAGAAATTTAAACTTCGTCACTAGCAAGCCTTAAAAACACTTACTTTAGCCTAGCATTTAGTTAAATTTTAGCACAAAAAAAAGCATTAAAAAGTGACAATTTTTGCCGAGCGACTGATTTTTTACAAAAATATCGTTGCATATAGAACCACACTTACAACTCTTCAAGAAAACTGAATTGTACGATGAGCTTTCTTTTGAATGATGTTAACAATCAAGATAATTGTTTTAGCTTGGGATGACGAAGGGATTACTCTCAAGCTGCATTCACACGGGCGACTTTTAGCAAGGTGCCTAGCCAGGAATTTGCAATGGGAGGGGTGTTCAGAGGTGTAAAACCAAACCTAAACAGTTTATATTTGGAATTGGAACATTTTTTGCCCGAAATTAGCTGAAGAAAGCCTTCACTTGGATTTGGTCCAGTTTTTTGCCCAAAGTTAGGTGAAGACCATAAAAAAGGTCTTTGTCCACGTTGGGATCGAGTTTTACGACCGAATTCTCTTCAAGTCCAGAGTCAAAGTAGTCACATTCTCATTGCTAATGCCAATGGGGGGGATATTTTCGCTTTTAGTGCAAAAATTGGTCTCAAAAAGTAATAAAAACAAAGTATTTTGCATACTTTGCATTAGAGATGGTAGCCGCGCAGCGTACGCGGTAGACCAACCGCGTCGCGCCGGGCAGCGTGAAAAATTCCAGTAGTTTTGCAGTGCAGTGAAGCTGCAGTGTGGAGGATGAGACCACGTCACAGTATATTAACTATACAGTATGTTCACTCCATTGTCAAAAATGTCCAGCATTTTTTTGCCTGTGTTGCGTCATAAGGACTTTTTTGGGTGGGTCACGTCACCACATGGAAAAAAAATGTTTCCAATTTCTTTCGATTATTTTAATATTGTATATTTTTTAAAAAAACTTTGGGGTTTTTTATTTGAATTAATAGACTTTGTGCTTGAGGAAAGCGCAGTGGGCGAGCGAACTGTTACATTTGTGCTTTTTTAATTCTTAGAAATTGGCACGAAGCATGCTCGAAGATGTCGGGAGCCCACTATGACGTCATAATGCTTGTTAAAAATATACTAATTTCAAGTGTTTTAGTGCAATCGTTGATCTTAAATCAAAGCAAGGTCTTCTTGGCTGCTTAAGGTTTTCTATCGAAGTAGACGGTGGACGAGATGCATTTGTGACGTCATAATGCATATATATATTGTTTAATTTCGTATTCATGCTTGCTATTGGACAGCCTGATTTAGCCAAATGCCAATATTGAATAAATGAAATATAGCTAAAAGAAATAAATCGGATCGAGTGAAAGATGAAATCGGGATACCACTATGACATCACAAAGCTGTTACAAATTTGCCAATGTCAATTGATTTGACTGCAACATAATCCATCACACAGTGCAAGGATTTGGTTGCAGCTAAGTTTTATAGGAAGTAAAAAGGGTCGTGATCAACGCTTTCGTGTATGACGTCATAATCCATTTAAGTTTTGTTTCAATTTTCTGTTCAAGCTTGCTGTAGAACAGTCGCACTACAAGCTAATATAAGCATTGAATAAATTCAAGATAGTAATCGAAGTATGTAGTCGGGAGACCACTATGACGTCATAAAGCTGAAACAAATTTGCGAGTTTGGACTGATTTGAATGCAATTATTATCCATCGTAAATCATAACAAGGTTTTGCTTGCAGGTTGCAGCTGATTTTATATCGAGTAGAAAGAGTCTATCTAGATCAACGCGTTCGTGTGTGATGTCATAATGCATTTACGTTTGACCATAATAATTTGTTTACTGCTTAATCGTAATTCATAACTTATCATTATTTTAATTTGTATACAACTGTAATAACTACATAACCAGGGATGCCGATACCCTGGGGGATATATCCAGTAGCGTAGCCAAGGGGGCGGGGGGGCTCGAGCCCCCCCATTGGCTTGTGAAGTATGCAAAATCGCACGTTTTTGGTGCTTTTGAGGCCGATTTTTTGTGAAAAATTGAAAATAGCCCCCCCATAGGTAAACAGCCCCCCCTCAAACGTTTAAATCTCCGAATTTTATCGAAAAATCAGTCTCAATTCCGGTGAAGACCTTTCTTTTTTTTTTTGAGACCACCTGATTTTGGGCGGAAAAAACGTTTGAATTTCAGATTTCGGTCGAAAAATCAGTCTAACTTTTGGTAAAGACCTTTTTTTTTCTTTTTTTTTTTTTGGAGACCACCTGGTTGTGGGCGAAAAAAATTTTGAATTTCTGAGCTTTGCGACAAATTTCGTCTTAATTTTCGGACAAACTGTGTGAAACTGATTCAAGAACAATGAAAATTCGGGTCTAGGTCGTTTGCACTTTTCTCACTCTTTCAAAATAGCCCCCATTTTCCAAATCCTGGCTACGTGCCTGGATATTTTTCTCAATAATTTGACTGTATCCCCCCTAATAGTTTGAGTAGGGTCTACGTATGCATCCCTCTCAATAATTTGCCTCTGGTGTGCATCTGAGTGTGGGTGTCCACTTAAATTCGGGGAAAAAAAGTGTTCCATTTTTTGGAAAGACCTTTTTTCTGGTCTTCACTTAATTTGGTCGCCTGAACAAAATCGTGGTCAAGGTTCATCCCTTCCAACGTTGAAAATAGGGCAAAATTGGGATAAAATTGCAAATTATTCCCCCCAATGCTCAGCAAAGATCGGCACTCCTGTACATAATGTCATCTATTGGTAAGCAGAATCTATAAATAAAGCTATCTATCACTGATCAGAAGGCTATAAAGTATATATTGTATTAGTAGGCTATGCTAGTTTTATTCACAATCACTAAGCTAAGTATAACCGTATTTAGCTCTAAACTAGAAAGATTCGAAATCTTCCCGTAAGTTATCGTACTTATGCTGTATTTATTATATGCTTTTTCACACGAAAAAGCATGGCAAAGCTATTGAACTAAAATCATGGCAAAGCGGCATAGGCCTAGTTGTCTAATCATTGACTCTTTACCAGTGAACTGGAAATTAATGGTTTTGTATTTTTTCTTCTTGCTTAATTTGTTTTAAAATATGCCAATTCGTCCAATCAGCGTGACTGTTTTCTTCAGGGTTTATTTATTTTACAAATACGTCTAATCCAGCGGTTCTCAACCTGTGGGACGCTTACCACAAGTGGAACGCAAACGCTTTTTAGGTGGTACGCAAGTCACTTCCATTATTTTTATAAAAAAGCTTGGATGCACAACTTCGTAGTAGTTTATTTATCGGGTTTTGTATCTTAATAGAGTAAACCAATTTTCCAAAAGTTTGCGATTCTTATTGTTTCGTATGATTGCGATCTTCATGCACGTAAAGCAACGTAAATTACGCGTCTTATACAAAACTATGACTTTTGCAAGAAGCAAATTATTTAGAAAATGTAAGTAACTGTAGTTAGATTTTTTATCAACCCTGCATCATGCGCAAGCGAAAGCGTGATTGGCGAACGTAAACTATGGTTTTATCTCAGCTGATTGCTATGGCGAAGTTTTTCCACAATGTCCGGGTTGCATGAAAACACTCTTCAAAGCTACTATGAAGCCCAGGCGACGGCTCCAATTTCACGTAGAACAAACCAAGTTGATAAAGCGAACCAATAAGATTAGAGCTAATTCCAGCCACTGAGCGGGAACGTCAAGCAGCAAAGGATGGACAACTTGTTAAATCTAGGTAAAAATATGGCACAAAATTTGCAAAAAGTTAGTAAATAAAAAACTTGCTAACTCTTGACAAAAAATATGCAAACCCATACAATAACAAAGTTCAAGAGACTTTTTCCCCAATGTGAAGTTTATGTTTAACAAAACTGTGACGCACAGCATCGCGATAAGTGATTGTAAGCTAAAAGTTCAAAGTTTGGAATCGGAAAGTAACTTCCAATTTGTAGAATTTGATGTCACTGCTCACCAGCAATCACTAAGATATTCTACAAGAAGTGGTAAGCGTTGATGATTCGGGGTGTCCAAGTGGTACGAGGTCGTAAAAAGGTTGAAAACCACTGGTCTAATCAAATCAGCCGAATACGCGTGGCCTCAAAAAAACCTTACAACACAAGTATGCTTTTTTCTTTAATGCTCTTCTATGGGGTGCCATGTGTAAAATTATTTTTCAAAAAAGTCTACTGTTTTTTAGGCATATTTAAGACGAAGATTTTCTGATATAAGAAATTGGAATTCCTATTTATGAAATAAGAAAATTCCAATTCCAATACAATAAATAAGAACACTTTCTGATTTAACTTTCCGATTTAACTTTCCAATTTAACTTTCCGATTTAACTTTCCAATTTAACTTTCCGATTTAACTTTCCAATTTAACTTTCCGATTTAACTTTCCAATTTAACTTTCCGATTTAACTTTCCAATTTAACTTTCCGATTTAACTTTCCAATTTAACTTTCCGATATAACTTTTTGCTTGGCAACACTGAATGAAATTGGCGGAAACTTGTTTTGGAAGTTTTTCGCTAAACCAGTGGTCAAGGCTCCTGAGAGTTTTGTGATGTGATCATATGAGTGGTGACTTGTGTTAAAAAAGGCAAAGAGAAATTGAAGTAAGGGAAGCCATGAAAATTGAGCATAGCCAAGCAGTATGCGTCAAAATTCTCGAGAGCTAGCAGGACGGCTTGGCAATAGCATGAGTTATTCTGCCTACACATACTGACTAAAAGTTAAACTAGGCTAAATGTGTAAAAGAAAAATTATTATATGATTGACAAGTGCCAGACTAGGATAGCATATCAAGTACTACAGAGTGCTAGACAGTGTGAAATAGCCTCATTAAACTTTAGGCCTATGCATTGTTTATTTAAAAGTAGTCAATATTTTTATTGCTGAGAATTTTGTGACTTTGCAAGGTTAGAGATATTTTTCAAATATTCTAAAAAGGCATAGACAAAAGTAAGTGTTGAGCAATGGCAAACTAAATTTGCATCTGTTTTTATTTAAGACTTAAACTTATAAAGCCAAAACTTTATTAACTTCGCAGAAACCCAGTTATCCAGAAATCCTACTAGTGTATAAGTTGTTAAGTTGTTACCATGAAGCAACTTATTCAAGACATAACTACGTTATCAATGTGCAAAACTGCAAGATGAACCCAAATATGAGGTTGTGTGATCAGGGTTATTGCAAAAATAGTGATAACCACTTTTGGCCACAATGCTGACAAATCTACTGTATTATGAATACTGAATAGTCTACTGCAAAAACTCTTAAACCAGGACCAGAAGGCAAAATACTTGCAAATTACAATCTGACCATAATCATTAGCTATTCATTATTGAGCATGCCAAATGATTTACCTATCAAGCGTGTGATGTATCAGGCTGCATCAAAACCTACAGATAAAAGTGGTTCTAATGTTAATATTAGATTGCATCTTAATTGCAGAGGTATCGCACTTAAAACTGCACATACAAAAACTAGGCTACTTTACCGAATATGAGAGGTTAAATAAATGTCCCTCACCCAGCTGCTTTAACAAACTACTACGTTGTGAACTTGTGGTTACCACTTACTGGACTGTTGGAATAAGTTAGTTTAATCTTACTAAGTATCCGTGCTCCAATCTGTAATACTTGATATCCTATCCTAGTCTGGCACTTGTCAATCATATAATAATTTTTCTTTTACACATTTAGCCTAGTTTAACTTTTAGTCAGTATGTGTAGGCAGAATAACTCATGCTATTGCCAAGCCGTCCTGCTAGCTCTCGAGAATTTTGACGCATACTGCTTGGCTATGCTCAATTTTCATGGCTTCCCTTACTTCAATTTCTCTTTGCCTTTTTTAACACAAGTCACCACTCATATGATCACATCACAAAACTCTCAGGAGCCTTGACCACTGGTTTAGCGAAAAACTTCCAAAACAAGTTTCCGCCAATTTCATTCAGTGTTGCCAAGCAAAAAGTTATATCGGAAAGTTAAATTGGAAAGTTAAATCGGAAAGTTAAATTGGAAAGTTAAATCGGAAAGTTAAATTGGAAAGTTAAATCGGAAAGTTAAATTGGAAAGTTAAATCGGAAAGTTAAATTGGAAAGTTAAATCGGAAAGTTAAATTGGAAAGTTAAATCGGAAAGTTAAATCAGAAAGTGTTCTTATTTATTGTATTGGAATTGGAATTTTCTTATTTCATAAATAGGAATTCCAATTTCTTATATCAGAAAATCTTCGTCTTAAATATGCCTAAAAAACAGTAGACTTTTTTGAAAAATAATTTTACACATGGCACCCCATACTCTTCACTTTTTTTTTCCGTGCGTCTGTCCCTCTTCTACTAAATAAAGAGTCACTGGCAGTGGCGGATCTAGAAAATTTTGGTGGGGGGGGATTTTAAGCACAAAACCTCAAAAATTCGGATGTGTTCACCGAAATTAAGAGTGATTTTTCGGTCGACATCGGAAATTCAAACGTTTTTTTGCCCAAAATCAGGTGGTCTCCAAAAAAAAAAAGGTCTTCACCAAAATTGAGAGTGTTTTTTCAGCCGAAATCGGAAATTCAAACGTTTTTTTCGCCCAAAATCAGGTGGTCTCCAAATAAAAAAAAAAAGGTTTTCACCCGAATTGGGAGTGATTTTTCGGCCGAAATCGGAAATTCAAACGTTTTTTTCGCCCAAAATCAGGTGGTCTCCAAAAAAAAAAAAAAAGGTCTTCACCAAAATTGAGGGTAATTTTTTCGGCCGAAATTCTTAGGTTGAGGCTGGTGGGGGGGATGCATCCCGAAATGGAGCCGAATTGTTCGAAATAGAGGCTGATTTTTCGGCCAAAATTGTTACTTCTAGGCTGGTGGGGGGGGATGCATCCCCCCATCCCCCCCCTAAATCCGCCACTGGTCACTGGCCTGACAGTACACCTAGCAAAGTAACTTGTGTTGTTTTTACTTGTCTATTGTAGCAATTAAGAACTAAGATAGTACACAAAAAGCATTTATTTTTGAAGAATTTTTGGGCTAATAATGTCACTAGATAGCCTACTTCAAGTACTGTAGAAATCAATGGCATATCACTGAAAAGGACTCACCCTTAAAACTCTTTTTAATCAATTAAAAGCAAACTATAATGTACAAAAGAAAAGAAAACGTAAATGCATTATGACATCACACACGAACGCGTTGATCTAGATAGACTCTTTCTACTCGATATAAAATCAGCTGCAACCTTCAAGCAAAACCTTGTTATGATTTACGATGGATAATAATTGCATTCAAATCAGTCCAAACTCGCAAATTTGTTTCAGCTTTATGACGTCATAGTGGTCTCCCGACTACATACTTCGATTACTATCTTGAATTTATTCAATGCTTATATTAGCTTGTAGTGCGACTGTTCTACAGCAAGCTTGAACAGAAAATTGAAACAAAACTTAAATGGATTATGACGTCATACACGAAAGCGTTGATCACGACCCTTTTTACTTCCTATAAAACTTAGCTGCAACCAAATCCTTGCACTGTGTGATGGATTATGTTGCAGTCAAATCAATTGACATTGGCAAATTTGTAACAGCTTTGTGATGTCATAGTGGTATCCCGATTTCATCTTTCACTCGATCCGATTTATTTCTTTTAGCTATATTTCATTTATTCAATATTGGCATTTGGCTAAATCAGGCTGTCCAATAGCAAGCATGAATACGAAATTAAACAATATATATATGCATTATGACGTCACAAATGCATCTCGTCCACCGTCTACTTCGATAGAAAACCTTAAGCAGCCAAGAAGACCTTGCTTTGATTTAAGATCAACGATTGCACTAAAACACTTGAAATTAGTATATTTTTAACAAGCATTATGACGTCATAGTGGGCTCCCGACATCTTCGAGCATGCTTCGTGCCAATTTCTAAGAATTAAAAAAGCACAAATGTAACAGTTCGCTCGCCCACTGCGCTTTCCTCAAGCACAAAGTCTATTAATTCAAATAAAAAACCCCAAAGTTTTTTTAAAAAATATACAATATTAAAATAATCGAAAGAAATTGGAAACATTTTTTTTCCATGTGGTGACGTGACCCACCCAAAAAAGTCCTTATGACGCAACACAGGCAAAAAAATGCTGGACATTTTAACAATGCATTTTGCTTGAAGTGAACCTACTGTATATATTAGTATACTGTGACCACGTCTTAGGATTAGGTTAGGAATCAGCCACGCTATATCAGTTGTTAACTTCAGTCTCAATGTAGCCTGTTAGGTACCATGGTGTACCAGTAGCCTAGGTGTAACCTTCAAATCATAGACCTACCGAGCGTATCTAGTCTAACGCCCTACCGGTAATGGTATTGGTAGTAATGCAGCTTGTACCGGAAAGCTCTGAGTTGGGCTGGATAGGGTGGTGCACTAGTCATTAATTCTGTACCGCTACCTATGGTAATACCCTAGGCCATTGCACACCAGTATAGGCTATACTGTGTAACACCAGACAGTAACAGATAAGGTGATATTACTATTACAGTATTTGGCACAAGATCGGTACCTGCATAGAGTTTGACAATTAATGATAGTCAAACTGAAAGCAGGTACCGATAGGCCTACTTACCGGTACTACTTGTAAGTACCGGTACACAACTTGTACCAATACTGTAGCCTGATACTGGTATCATATGTGATACTGGTTGACCTAATGAAATACCAGTACAGAGTTGCTTACTGATGACTAGGCTACTGTGTACTAGTAGTCTGGTACGGTAAGTCTACTTTAGCTTTTTGACATGTAGCCTAGTAGAGTTGAGTGTGTTGCATAAATGCCAGTGTGTCACAGTTCCAAGGCTAGCAGGCTAGTGGCTATTTCCAAAAACTAAAGGTTCCATTACTTTGAAAATTAAAGTTTATCATTGAAGGATTAGTATTTAGTGATAGGCTACTGAGAGCATGACAAAATTTTATTCACTGCTTGAATCTACAGTACCAGAGTATTGAAGTGTGAGCAGTGAGTTAGGAATTTCAGATTGATAGTTTGAAATTTTATTGCGTGATTGTAGGTAGTATCGCTATCAGTCACACATCCCCACTCGCCAACCTATTCCTGTACTGTACAGCGTAAGGTAGCCTCAGATTTCACTGTTTCAAGAGGAGCCATATTCTGTATCGAGATGTCAGTGTATCTTTTTCTCTCCATTTGAAATCAACAATAGATATAGATATTATAGTTATTAATAATTGCTTGTATTGTGGTTCAAATTCAACATGTCGATGCTCGTTGACTGATTGTGCAGAAGCACAAAGTGCTTAACGTATAACCACCTTTTTCATAAATACAGATTAGTATTCCCAGAGCATATGTGATACCAGTTACAAAAAATAAGATGGAATGGTTAAAACTACTTTTGCATAACATTTCTTCACCTTAAGCTTAAGAAACTTTGAGCAGTACATTGTAACTTACCTTATCAAGCATGACCATGACTTACTCTGGCAAGCCTAGTAATACCGGTAATGTCAAATGTGGCTGTGCTTTCAGTGGTATTGTTTGCATTAATGCAGCCATCAAACTTTGGCAGTTTGGAACTTCTAAAGTGGAAGTGCTGATATATTCAGTATTCTAAACCTACCGGTAATGTCCATGGTTTGATTCATGAATGGGATATTTTTTTATTTGTTAAGATTGAACTGAGACCTATCATCAAGGGTTGGGTTAATTGGCTTGTTTAGTTAAGTAACAGTTTAGATCAAACCATTATCTGAATCTATTGTTTAACTAGCATCAGGTGGACCATGGGGTGCCTACCTGTATGGTTTGTAATTTTGCATGTAGTAAGATACAGTATTGGTGTTAGGCAATACTGTTAACCATTGGTGGGCACAAGTCCGTTAATCGTTAATCCGTTAATAACAAAGCTAACTTTTTCATTAACTCGTTAATCCGTTAAAAAGTTTTTTCATGTTGACGGACTAAATTAACTTCCGTTAAGTTCTGTTAATGGACTAAAGTAACTTCCGTTAAGTTCTGTTAACTTCCGTTAAGGTTTTTATCGTTAATTTCTTGCACCATTCATTCATCGCATCGATACACTAGTTTGCACTGGTAACACTTGTTGTGTATTAGCACAAGTTTTATAGAAGAAAGCAAAGAAAGGAGCTCCTTTTTGTGGCAAATAATAACCTGCAGCCTCATAGGTCTATTAATTATCGCTGTTCTGAATTTCCAAAAATTTTCCGATCACAGCTTCGTTAGTGCATTTGAACTTATTTTTATTTTAAAATTAGATTAGCCTGTAAAATGTAACTTTCAAAACACAAAAAGACCACCATAGCAATAAATATTTCCTTACAATCAGCTCAATAGCGTCAATACGTGTTCCAGAAGCGAGTGAATAAAAAGAAATGTAAATTACACGCAAAATGTTAACCGATTAGCGGACTTTATTAACTTCGTTAATTAAAGCTGAAAATAACAGATCAACGTTAACGGAGGTGTGAAGTTTGTTAACGACTAGTGGTTAATGAAGCTAACGTTTTGCATTAACTTGCCCACCTATGCTGTTAACCATCATATTTTGGCTTGCGGTAGGATTTGCGGTGCGGTGTATTAAGTTCACAAACTTTTTGCGGTGCAGTGCGGTATGCGGATAGAATTGAGCGGTGCGGTGCAGTTTGCGGACAAGAAATTTGTGCACCGCACCATCTCTACTTTGCATGCCGATGGGTCGGCCAAATCCCCCGCCCCATATGGCTACGATACTGCTTTCAGCTGTTAGAATCGACATTTTGCCTTTTAATTCTTCCTCAATTGCTCTTGTTTCTTTCTTTATCGATTGTCGAAGGCAAAAAAGGCAAAATGTCGATTCTCGCAGCTAAAAGTTGCCCGTGTGAATGCAGCTTCAGATATATTCTACTCAAGGCCGTAGCCAAAGGAGAGCCGGTTGGGCCAAGACCCTTCCTGGAAATGCTTTAGCCTCCTTGGCAATGGCGCAACTAGTGGTTTTAGTCAAAGGGAGCAAGCTTCACCATATATTTGCGGCATTTTTCTATTAAATTTGGTTGAGAAAACAAAACGTTTTTACTGTAAATTTTATGCTTTTTTTTCTGCCAGATAATGGTGAAAACCAAACCAAAGAACGTCTTCACCAAAAACTCAATGCTTTTATTTGTATCATTTTTGTTTTTAGGTAAAGACTTTTCCCATTTTTGTCGTTTGCTTTTTTGCAGAAATCTGTTGCACCTGGGGGCCCATGTCTATGGGAGCCTCCGTGGAGTAAGAAAAAAAATTTTTTTAAATAAAGTTATAACAAAAATTTGCAGAATTTTTATTCTTTGTCATAACTTCGCATGTAAAATAAAGCTACGAATACCAGTTATATGTTGCAACCCCCCTTTAATAATGAACCCTGAGGTTCGTCGTAGCCACGTGTCTGAACCCAAGCGGTCGTCTTTTTAAAGCAATCCGCCATCAACACCAATTGCTACTGTTCAGCATGTATGATTACGTTTAATTTAAATTTTAAAAATATTTCAAGTTTATTTTTCAACATCTCATTATTAGAACAGTGATGTTTTCGTCTATAGTCACAACAATTCATGAAATACTTGCTTTAAACAAATTATACCATGAAAAATCGAATTTGACATCAATTTCACACTATAATTAGCCAATTATAGTACTTTTTGCATTTCTGCCGCTAGAGGCAGCATTTCACAAGTTTAGCACTTTATTGCTCATAGCTTTTGAACCTATTGCTCAATTCCGTTCAAATTTTTTTCAAACTGTGTGTAGTTATAAGGCCCAAACACCTAAAGGGTGTTTAAGCTTGCAAATTGTCGCTGTTGTGCACCACAAACCAAAAAACCCAAAATTTTGGGCAAGTGGGGTCAGAAAATTGGGTTGGTAGGGGAACTTTTTGAAAATTTTCAAAAATTGTTTTGAAATTCTTCATACATAATAAAAAACTCATCTCATGCCATAGCAGGCTAATTTTTTTTTTCTGTAGTCATTACCCTATTGTGTACGTCGTAATTCTTTATTGCTGAAGCTTATGTGCGATATCAGTTGGTGGAGCTATTGATTGAGTCTTGCACAGTACTTGCTGAAGTTGACTTGTCTAATTGTTTACATCATGGTTGGAGATACGCATTGCCTTTCATTTGTTAACATATAATTATTTTTGTGTTATTGCTTACAGTTGTCCTTGTGATTCTTTTATGCTGAGAAATCACATATTGATTACCAGTAAATATTACCAAACTTTTTTTTGAATAATATTTCTATTGTTGCACATTATTTAAATTTAGCCTTTGAGGATGTTACCACTGTTTATGCCAGTATTTTGCAGGTTTATTACCATAGACTTAATACCTTTGTTGTTTACTGAGTTCATTTCTGTGAAGCTTTTTTTTTAATGTTACTATGGCCTCTTAGTCGAATGCAAACACAGTTGTTAATGTTATCTCTAGGGGGATATAATTTGCATATATTGTTATTATTACTGTTATTTAGAGCTAAGGGAACAGTTTACCAAAGGACCCAAGTATCCATAACACTTTTTGATCGTTTAATGGTTTGATTTTTTAGACACAGGTGTGCAAATACCGGTTTGTTTAAGAAAAAAATTCAAAACTCTTTATTATTGCTTATTAGTGATAACATTAACTTGACTTATTTTGAGATAGTAAAGTAGAGGACACAAAAGAATCTAGACATCGTTATGCCTGGCTTTATGCCGTTATTGTCTGCAATGCAGTCATGGGAAAATTAGGTCCCAGCAAAAATTCTTTTTTTTCGGTTTCCAACTACCCCAAAACGTTATCCCAGAAATAGCAGAAAATCTTTATTAACAACACAAAGGAGCAAGTGGCTAGCTAATATTTCTCGTGCTGATCTTACAATCGACAAATTAAAGTACACTAGAGTTTCTTTGCGTCATTTTGTTTCAGGTGAATCATTTTCAATATTCTACCTACGCTTTTTTTTGCTACATTGACAATGACATCTTTTGAAGATAACTGACAGTGAAGATACAACCAAAAGAGTATGATCCTGGTTACGGGTGAAACTGTCTATATGGTTTTTAATTTTAAATATACGTAGTTATAAGTGTTACCTATAGTTCACTGTTACGTCTTTTCTTTTTTTAATTTTGAAAATTTTCAACAATCATGATTTTGAGCATTTGACGAAAAGTTCGTATAAATTGTTTTTGCATACCATTGGATAGGTAAAGTATGCTATAGCCTTTTTCCAAGCGTGTTATTTTTAGTATGTTACTATACAATGCTTCTAAATTGCTTGAGGTTTTCCTAACTAAGCTAATGTTTGAGCCGTGTTTTTTTTTCGCTTAATTTTGGTATCCAGACTTGTTCAGTGCAAACTACTAATGCCAGCGTCTTTTTCTTACATTATTAAAACAATAAATCAAAAAAAAACCTCTCAGTTTACCAATATTTAAGAAATAATTTTAAAATTGAGGCCATCCATCACCTCTTGAAAATATTGGAGATCCCGACTAGGCTCCCTCTTAGGAATCGAGGCATATGAAGCTTGATCAGTCGGCAGTAGAAACAGGGATTTATTGTTTTGAGCAAAGAACAAAACGAAGTCAGAAAAGTAATGCATTCCCAAATGTGTTAACCTTTATTGACTGATTCTTATCAATCTACGAACTTGTTTATGGTAAGCTTTGAAAAGAATTCACACTATTGCATTCGTTCAATTGAAAAATGCGTAAAACATGGATTGATTTAAATGGAAAGTCAAATCGTAGTGTAGCAATCTTCGTTTGGTGGACAAACGAAATTGATGTATGTTTTTAGGTTCTGCATCTGAGCCAATACTTCCTCAGGCTTTCCATGCTTGCAAACAACAATAATTGCCTGGTGTAGCTTCAATACTTTCAGATGGTAATAATTTTATATATTAATTTTTGGAAGCACTAAAAAGTTCGTCATAGTTAATTTTTTTAGTTAATTTTTCTCACAATTTTTACACCGCTGCTTTGCCATTTTTTCTGTGCTTTTTTTGTGAAAAGTATGTTATTGGCATGATTGGCTTGATCAATGATCATTATCTAACTGCAAATGAAAAGACGAGTAATGACTTAAAACGTTCAGCAAAATATTTTTTGCTAAAGTTTTCGCTTGTTATATAAAATTGGAAATATTCAGACGTTCCTGTTATTATTAAGCTTTGAGCGTTGCACGCAAACTGAAAAAAGTAATGTGTTTTAAGATTCCGAATCTGAGGAAAGAATTTCTGTGTCTTCTTATACATCCTTTTCCATTTCAAATTCTTCCCAACTCCCATGCCTGTGAACAAGAATTATCTGCATGGTGTAGCTTCAGCGGTTTCAACTGGTAAGCATTTCAAGCATTTTCCTGCACGATTTGAGCAACCTGAAAGTCACTTCACTTTTCCAAGACGCCGAATAAATCCATTCCCAAGATTGTATTGCACAGCTCCTGATTTAACTAGAGATTGCATTGCTAGTTATTTCAGTTATTTTTGTGCCTTGTAGTTGTTACGGTGAACCGTTTCGCGATTCATTGCGGAATAGGCCACGTTAAGTCATGAAACATAATGCGTTCAGTGACTTAAAGAATGACTTTTGTTTTGTATTGTATTAACTTCTACGTTTGTGCACAGCTTTGCATAGCGGAAGAAGTTCCGGTATTGCCATTACGACGATATTCATTTCTGGATTTCTATTACCGCATGATTCTAGGGCCGCATGTTGTGCACCGTTGGGTTAACGGCTTGTCAGTTTTTTTAAAAAGTGTAATTACTACTATTGAGCCTAAGAAAAACGATTTAATGTATTAGAATTACTATCAGAGGTGGAGTCCTCAAGGACGTCCTTGGCCTCGAGGACACATTTTGAAGTCCTTGGCCTCGAAGCCTCAAGTCCTCGAAAATTGCTCTCTCCTCGGCTCGAGGAGAGCACTATTTTTTGAACCGTTGAAATTTTGTTGAAAAACGCCAGAAACTTCGCGGAAACTTTGCGAAGTCTTTTTTTGTTTTCCTCAAGTGGAGATCGCCTGCAAAAAATTTTTGAAGACCTTTTTCGCCTAAAAAAAATTTTTAAGACCATTTTTTTTTTGAGATCGTCTGAAAAAATTTAAAAGATTTTTTTTTTGGAGAACACTTGCGCCTGTGTCCTTGGTCCTTGGGCTTGGCCTCGAGAGGGTCTGTCCTTGGCCTCAAAATTTTTTTGTTTCCATGGCCTTGGCCTCGAGCCTTTTGTTCTCAACTTCACCTCTGATTACTATGCTGCGCCATAAGTAATATGTCACCAACTCACCATTTATATTTTATTTGCAGTTATTGGAAAGCTGAATTGGCTGCAAAAATGGTGAATCACTTCGTTTTGATGGAACATTTGCGCTACTTCTTTTTGCTCTCATAGGAAGAAAATGAACGTTTAGCCAATCGAGCTGCCTCCAATAGTCCAGTGCTGGCGTCATAATTTTGAGAATTCTTTGTACTGTAATGATGTAGCGACGGCGTTGCTGAAGATCTCGTATACGTGCATACATGTGTAATTTGTGCATTTGTCTCTCCTTATTTTCTGCCGGAAATTTCGTCTTGTTAGGGCTAACGAACTTTTTTGAGTTTCAAGGAAGTTTCCGCTGTTTGGTTCAGGCTTGATAATTTATTTCGTCGGCGTAGCTATTGCTTTTTTATTGTGGCCATGCCGCTAGTTTTGTTTTGGTACGCCTAATTTCGTTCAGCCAAGCGTTACTTTGACCTTTGAATCATTTAAGAGGTAGCATTAGATACGATTCCAGTTGGGAGGTAGCATTAAACACAATTCAGAGGGCCTCGCCGTTAAAATGCACTACAAGCTTGAATCATAGAAATCTTTAGAATTTTTATGGGGCCTTGGACCTGGCGTATTTACAAAATAATCGATTTTGCTGGTAGTAGATTAAAGTAGTACAGTAGATTTGCGATTGAAATTAGCGAGTTTTGAGAACCGATCTGTGAGCGAGCCCCGCTAGAGTCAGCACCCTACTGCCGTGTGGAGGCTTGGCTGTATTGAGCACTCGCTTGGGCGCCACCAACGAGGGTGACCCCTGCTTGCACGGCCACGGACGAGATACCAGCCTAAGAGTGACCCAATGTCTACCAGTGGCTTAAAGGGAGTCTATACAAAAGTTCGAGTATTTGTGCACTCGAAAAGCAATGCTCTCGTGGGCCCCGCTTGATGGCTTTGTTATTGCTTAGTCGATTTTTACCATCTATTACCTAAGGGTTTGATCTTTGCTACTGTATGATAAATACATTTTTGATTTAATTGTTTTTGTTTTGGTGTGATTTTAGTACGCGTATGCTATTGTATTTGGATAATTGATGGTTGACTTTCGGTCAAGTTCTGGTTAAAGTAACTTTAACTTTATTACAAATAAGAGGGTATGGCATCGGCGTTTTACTATCTTTTAAAATTTTAAAGATCGGAAAATTAGAAGGAGGATATATAGTACGATGAACATTCGCAAGAATAAAGCGTACCGGTACCCAAGTCTATAACTATTATATTGACAGCATTCAGGGCCGCATTTCGAAAGGAGTCCTTGATGTGAAAACAGCAAAAGAATTAATAAAAATCACTTTTTTTAATGTTTCGCGTGCACTTTGCCTCGCATTCAGGCCCAGCGCCACGGGGGTCATTCCGTGGCCGTGCCCCAAAATCATTGCTTGTGCCCCCCAAGCGAGAATTGTGCCCCCCAAGCGAGAATTGTGCCCCGAAGAAATTAACAGGCTCGGTGCTACTGGAGTGCAAATCGAGCCCTGAGACTCCCAAAATACTGCTTATTACCCTAAAATTCGTGAGCAAAGACTGTTTTTTCGTAGATTTTGCAATGAACACCGATTGTTTTTGTGGACTCACCCCAGAAATTATGAAACTTCGCGTAGATTTTGGGACAAAGACCTTTATTTTATTTTATTTTTTGCTTTTCACCTCAGAATTGGAGGAAATTTGCACGATTTTTGTGATGGAAGCCAGAATTTGTGAAAACGCGAGCACTTTTTCAGATGAAGACTTAGTTTTTTTGGTCTTCACCTCAGAATGCGCGGATATTCGCGTTGGACACTTTTTTCGTTTAGTCCACACTCTCGAATTCAAATAAATAAAGTTTTGGTGCCCCCCAGTCACGCTATCCTGGCTCCAGGCCAGCCCGCATTTTTAGTGAATTGGAAATACTTCTAATTAACTATTATGTGCACAGAGCTGGACAGCGCTGTTTCGAGCTTTTAGCTCTCATCGGCAGCCCTCAGCTTCTCTAATAAAGTTATTCCCTAGCTTTTTTTTTGTAGATTTTTATGGGTTTTTGGATATGTGTGAAGTTTGGAAGTTGTGGGAGTGTAATGGGAGTAGTATTGAGCGCTGCAGACACTTTTTCAAGCATCCACAGCGGCTCAGAGTGATGATTGTTTACCAGCTAACTCAAAACAAAGAACACGTTACCGCATCCTGAGTGCTCTGAGCGCCAGTGATTGTTAGGCTCTGCATACACCTACTAGGCATTTGCAATAGCACTAGTAAATATATCGTGGTTAGAGAAGCTCAAACTACTACAGGTAGTCAAACGAACTCTCGTACGAAGCTTTTCAGGAATTAATACAAGAGAACCGCGACGATAGCGGGTCCCAACTTTTAATCCTGAAAAGAATGATCACTTGATTTTAGCTCTTGAGAGCTACACTTGATCTTAGCTCTTGAGAGCCGAGAAGCGATCGAACAAGACTCTTGGCCGAACTGGACAAACCTTAAGGGCTTGCACAGCGGCAGAGGCTTTGTAGGGAATAAACGATTTTTCACTTGTGGTACTTAAAAAAAACAAGTGAAAATCGCTGAAACCTTGTAGTAAGGACAGCCATAGGCTATCCCTACTACAAGGGTTCCCCTTGTGTCACCACGGAAATCATAACCAACAAGTTTGACGTCCTTCGTGGTCGACTCCTGGGAAATCATAACGACTTCCATTGGCAGTTAGGAGGCCAGATCAACCACCAACCCTGCAGCCACAAAGCAACTCGAGTCATAAAATGCACAGAGCTGGACAGCGCTGTTTCGAGCTTTTAGATCTCATCGGCAGCCCTCAGCTTTTCTAACAAAGTTATTCCCCAGCTGGACAGTTTGTTAGAGAAGCTGAGGGCTGCCGATGAGCTAAAAGCTCGAAACAGCGCTGTCCAGCTCTGTGCATTTTATGACTCGAGCTGCTTTGTGGCTGCAGGGTTGGTGGTTGTTCTGGCCACCTAACTGCCAGTGGAAGTCGTTATGATTTCCCAGGAGTCGACCACGAAGGACGTCAAACTTGTCGGTTAACAATTATGTTTTAGAGCGTCAGAAAAGCTGTGATTAGTAGAGTGGTAGATTTTTTTCTCATTTTTTAATGCAGCGTCAGTTCAAATTAATATTGCAGTTTTTTTGGAATTTTTTTATTATTGGTTCAGCGATTTCCAAACAATTTCAGATAGCATTGTAACAAAAATAAACCAAAAAATATGCATCTAAATTAATCTGTGCAGACTAGTCGGAAGCAGCACAAAGAACAAAAATCTGAGACTTGGAGAAGAACGCTTTAGAGCGCCTGTGATGTGCAAGAAATTGTCGGTGGGCCAATAATCAAATGCATGATATTTGGCTGGATCCATTATAGGTTTACATTTGTCGTGCTATTACATTATCAACATTGTTTTGGGTGCCTCTCAAAACATTTGCATTCGGGATCCCCGATGCCTAAAAGCGGCCCTAATTGCATTAAATATCGTTTTTCGTCAGTCGCAGTGAGATCTGTGTAGAAGTCAACTAGCCGCTAGGAAGCCACTTATGATAATAAATGAGGTTCAAATTTTGGACCGGTCAAATCAGACACAGTGTTGCCCACGGCTCGCCACTGCTGCGACTTTTCTTCGAATGGAGCTGTGTTGCCTGCAGGTATGATGATGCAGAGATGGGCCCCACAAACTCGTAACACGCTTCGGCGTGGAGCAGCGAGCATAATAAAACATTTATTTGAAGCAGAAATTAAGTGAAACGCTAAAGATAACATATTACAATATTTTTAGCTTGCACTTACCAGGAGGTTACCTAACTTGAAAGTAGCACAATCAAAAGCGGCCTTAGCCACATTACACGTTTATTTAATTTGAAGGCGAGAGTTCTAATTTCTTCAAATTAGAGTCCGTTTTCAGGTTTAATTAAGTCATTTTGATCGATTCTGGCACAATGAGAAGTTTAACCAAAACTTGCTTCCAAAATGAAAACTTGTGTTTTGTCAATTTCCACTTTCTTCCATAATATTTCGTTTCACGAAATTATGTCTTTTATGTTTTACGGGGTAAAAACATTTTTGAATTTGTTTTTTCCTAGCTTTAACTGACGAATTACAAAAAATCAAGTTCAGCAAACAATTCCAGTTTTCCTCAAATTTTGCTATCTGATTTGTGATTTAACTCAGTGTATAGTACTAGGTACACTGTATAGAATGACCTCTTAAAAAGAAAGTACTGATTTAACTGAACGCAAGAGGGCGCTCGATCCATCTGATTATGCTATCATTGCAGTTCGTCAGCAGGAAGTGAATTACAGCAAACCAAAAAAGAAACACCAATTTTGTGCCAAGGTGTAGTGGTATGCAGAGCTCTTAAAGGGAAAAGAAGGGGTATTGAAAACCAAAGTTCTGCATTTTTAGAAAGGCTCAAGCTTATTTATGCGTTGAAGTTGGATCTTGACGCAAATACCGTTTAATGTTGCGGAACAGCGCTACCAGGCGTAACTCAACAACAATTAGGACCTTCAAATTCGGAAGAAAAACACGCTAAAACTAAAAAAGGGGCTGTTTTTGGTCTTTGCCTTTATTCCGAAGTTCGTTAATTATCTGTTCCGTAGAGAAGCAATTTTTTTCAGTAGTAGTAATAGTTGCGTTTATTTCAAAGTTAAAGCATTTTCAAGTCACAAATTAATGTACCAACGAAAAATAAAATAAAATTTCAAGTAAACAGGCATAGTACCGTATAAGCCAGGGTTCGGCAATTTTTTGAACTAGTGGGCCACATTCAGTCCTAACCAGTACTTAAATTGTAAAATTTTGCAAGGGGGGATGCCTTTGCAACCTTGACCAAACGCATTCGGAATGCGCATGAAATTTAATGGAAATTATGATTCAAGTTGTACTTCTTTCCCCTAAATCAAGTGAAAACCAAAAAAAAAGGTCTTCGCCAAAAATTGAAGTGTTTTTTCCTCGAAATCAGGTGAAGACCCAAAATCAGAAAGTCTTTACCGTAATTTGGTACTATTTTTGGCCAAAATTGGCAGGATTTATTCATGCTGGCTGGCTCTTTTTCGTCTGATCATCCAACGCTCAAATTTCGATGGGGAGATGCCTAAATCTCGATGGGGGGACGCTAACTCTCGATGGGGGACGCGTCCCCCTACAATTTAAGTACTTGTCCTAACAACGTTCCAGCGGACCAAAAGAGAAAGGTCTTCGCCAGATATTCAGGCCTTTTTTCGGCCGAATTGATGGCGAAGACCAAAAACAAAAAAGGTCTTCGCCAGAAATTCATGCCTTTTCACGGCCGAATTGATGGGAAGATCAAAAAAGAAAAAAAAAGGCGAATCGGTGGCGAAGACTACAATAAAAGGTTTTCGCCAGAAGATGAGAATAATTTCGGCAATTTATTGCTGCATATCTACCATTGAAAAAAGAAAAAAAAGGTCGCCGGCCAATTGACAATAAAAGGTCGCGAACCGGGTAGAATGCCTTGGCGGGTCGCATTCGGCCCGCAGGTCTTAGGTTACCGACCCCTGGCATAAGCAATGCTGTTGTCCCACACAAAAAGGTGATAGACTTTGGGTCAAATTTTCGCCAAATAATTGGTGAAAATCGTACAAAATAATCTTTTCCGAGGCGGAAATTTGAGCAGTGTTTCGTCACAAAATAAGTAAAGACCAAAAACAAAAAATGTCTTCATGAAATTTGAACTGGTTTTCGTCCTTCAACAGAGTAAAGTCGAAAAAACCAAAAAGATTTTTATCGAGAATTGATGCAAATTCGGCTAAATTTGGATCCTGACCATCACAAATCTATTGAATATGAAGAATCGCGTGGTTTTCAATGGATCCTACTCGAGCCTAACCACCCAAAATTTGCGCGTAGCCAGCAGGCCCGGCGCCAGGATAGCATGACTGGGGGGGGGGGTATAAATAAATTTTGGGGGGGCACGAGAAGTTTATTTTGTGTGAATTCGAGAGGGCACGGGGGCACGAGAAATTTATCCCAGTCTGGATCAAATAAACAAGGGGAGGAGCAAAAAGTCAAAGAAATTTTCCGCTCGAAATCGGAAATTCAGGCGTTTTTCAGGCCGAAAACAGGTGATCTTTAAAAAGAAAAAGGTCTTCACTGAAATTGCAAGGGATTTTCCGGCCGAAATCAGGTGATCTCAAAAGAATAGGTCTTCACTGAAATTGCAAAGAATTTTCCGGCCGAAATTAGGTGATCTCAAAAAAAAAGGTCTTCAATGAAATTGCAAGGGATTTTCCGGCCGAAGTCAGGCGATCTCAAAAAAAAGGTCTTCACTGAAATTGCAAGGGGGTTTCCGGCCGAAATCGGAAATTCACGCGGTTTTTCCGGCCAAAAACTCGTACTCTCCAAAAAAAAAAAGTCTTCATCCTAAAACGTCACAAAATCTGGTGTCAGTCCACAAACAACACTAATTTGGACCTCATTTGCGCTCCAGAAGCCCCGAGCCTGTTAATTTCTTCGGGGCACAGTTCTCGCTTTGGGGGGCACAAGCAGGCAGTTGGAAGGGGCACGGCCGCGGTATGCCTCCCTGTGGCGCCGGGTCTAGTAGCCAATATTTGCAATGAGGGGGACTGTTTGGAGGGTCTGAAGGTGAAGCCCCCAGCTGCGGAGGTTGGGGGTCTGGGAGCACATTTCGTTTTTCGGAAAAAGAACTTAATTTTAGGTAATTTTTTGGCAAAAATAACTTAACTTTAGGTCCATTTTGATAAAATTAATGCTATTAAAACGTGGCATAGAAATTATCAATGCAAAAACATGATTATACTAGTTGCATAAATGGGCTGTGTGGGAGGTTGCATTTGCTGGAGTTTCAGTTCACTTTGTTTTTGCAAGCTGATAAATCATAAAATCCTATACAGGTAGTTCAATAAAACTCTCAAGAAATATTCTATTTTGTCTATATTTTATAGAAAAAGATACAGGGTGTCCATAAAGTTCGTGTGCACTTTGTGTGCATTTTCATTTTAAAGTGCACACGGACTTTATGGACACCCTGTATAATTAGGGAGGCTAATGGAAGAAAATTTGAGAGAAGTGATTGGTATTAACTAATGCTGATTAGTCCCCCCCCCCCTTGTTCCTAAGTTTATATATCTTTTGATGTAACTTATGTTAAGCATGTATCAATAAGTGATCAAATTTGAATACCAATTCTTGGCCATTTTTCAAAGTTTTTTTTCTGGTTTAAGGGTTTTATTTTTGACAAATTAGCCCCTCCCCTTTTAATAAACGTTTTAAAATATGCTTAAAATCATTTTTTGAGTCTATGTTCTATTCCAGTGCAAAAAACAGTCGCAAAGAGCTACAAACGTAGTATTTTCCTTACTGTGCATTTTGGTCTGCAGGCCAATAGTCTGCAGGGCTATAGCCCCCTCCCCGCCACACTACCGGGCCGAGTCTACTCTCGACGGCAGCACTGCCATCTGCGCATAAAATAATTTCAATGAAAATTTACTGTCAATAAGGATTAAGTTAAATGAACATAATAACCTTTGAGTCTACTTCCACCGACGTAAGATTAAATTTAGGATATCTTGGCCGAAGTATATATAGGCCTAAGTAACGTCTTTCGCTAAACAAACGAAATGCAGCAAAAACAAACAAAAAAATCAAACGGTATTTACAACAGAAAGAGGTGCTATTGTATGGCACTACCATTGTATGGATCGGTATCTGCACAGATTGGGGCGATCCTCTAAATTTTAGTTTAGCGATACCGATACTCTCAATTTTGCCAAACTCAACACCGATACGCGATACTTTTAATATTTCCCAATTTCGATACGGCTATGGATACAGTATTGCTGATACGTTTTAACGATACTCTTTTCGATACATTTGAATAAGCGTACTGTCAAATCATTCAATATTTTTGTTTTGGCAAGGCACCTACAATTTTTCATGACTTGGCTAAATTTTAATTAAATGTATCACATGTTAGGTGAAAAATACTTTACAGAACTGTGTACACAAAACGATGTTCTTTACAGAACGGTATAGTGTTCACCAAAGTTTAGTGTTTTGGAAATCTTTTAAAACAGAGTTTTGTGTTCGCTATGGGTTTATGTAGATTTCTGCGGTTAAATCGTAGTTTCGCGAATAACGGAATTGTTGAAAAAGATTTGGGGCAGCTTTTATTACCTCTAGTTCTTATTTGTTCAATAAAACCGATTTCGAACAGTATCTCTTTAAGAACTTGATGTACTACTTCAGGATGTGATGGAGTGTGACACGTTAAAAGGCAGTGGTACATGCTATTCAACCTGTTTGCTCGAACCAGTTCTTAAATTTGAACTGGACACTTGGTTGCGAGATTGAAACAAGATTTGGCAATATAGCAACCATTCAACGTAATAACCGGTTCTTAACCTTAGACACTTGGTCGCGAGATTGAAACAAGATTTGGCAATATATAGCAACCATTCAGCATAATGATAAAAGAATTAAAGATATAGTAATGCATAAAAAAGCGCGATTTAGCATTGCTTGCCATTTCTCGGGAACACTAATGGTTTCAGTCAAGCTGTGCATATCAGCATCTAGATTGTGTACCAGGATGTTGATAACGATAGAAAAGTATTTTTCAGCACTCAATTGTTTGAAACGCGTTGGAACTGATGACTGTCAGAAAGCCACACACTACTAAATAGCAAAACAGCAAACAACTCAAAGTTCCAGCATTCTGCATAAACCACTAGGCTATGATGTGATCGGATAAACGACTGCAGTTCATTGTTTTCACTTCACAAGCATATTCACTTCATGGAGAGAAACAAGGGTGAGTTAACAGGCTCAGCAAAGACAGCAATTCACTACTTCAATTGAATCTTCAGTTCAGATACCTGCACATTACAAAAAGTCATAGCAAAAGATATACTTATATTGCACTGAAAATTTGCAAAATTGCCCTTGTAAAAACTGCTGCCAGTAGAACATAACATGTTGCTCTATTTTGAATCTGCACATTTGCAGTACACAATAGCAGACTAGTAAGTACCTAGTGCATCACTTTGTAATTTCTTAATTGATTTAGATTTATGAACTTACAGTTTTGAACATTTTTCCCTTTTCCGATAATAGGTTAACAAAATTATTTTTTGTTACATCCACACATCTTTACTGTTTAGCAGAGCCTGGCCTCGCAAATGCTGTTTTGGGTTATTCAGGAAAAGTGTGAGCTGGTTAGTAATTTTTGTAACTGCCGGCCAACCAAAATTGGCTGCATATCAAATCAATAAATAGCTGCTTAAATAAGGTAGATTAAACTTATTTATATGACCCATCACTGAAGTAATGCATAAATTATCAAAATACTTAATGCACCAATGCCATCCTCAATAAAATTCTTCCATTACTCAATCAAACTTTTGGCATTTTTCAACATTTAACTAGGCAAACAAACGACACGGTTCTTCACTTAGTAATTTCTACTAACGGAGCCACATCACTGAAATCAATTTTCAAAGATTCATAAACATGCTACTTTGCTTTAAATACAAATCATTGGAAACCTTCATAATATATTGTGACAAATTTTGAAACATATGCACATTTATTTTTCAGTTCCCTTCTTTAAAAGATAGGGCTAAGTAGCCTATGCACTATAGGATGGCTGCTGACTTGAAGACCTTAAGGTCCCCTCGCAGCCACCCTGTCACAGCAATTGCACACTGAATTTTCCCTCGATTTAATATTTTACGTTTATTATTATGATTGCGACAAATAAAATAACTTTAACTATGTATATTCTAAAAAAAGATATTTTTGAATCAATAAACAAAGTTTCATGCATAAAATTACAAATTTCACAAACACTGATTATCTCTAATATCAGATGATAGAATTTGCCATGTAGACTAAACAAAAAAGCAAACAAAACCCTTAAAAATTAAATGAAATTGCTTGGCAGTCAGGGATTTATGCCTAGCCTCCAGTTCAGGGTTTCATTAAGCCTTAGCCTCTAGCTCAGGCTTTATTGATCTTGATCACAATAAGTGATAAACTGATAGCACACCAGTAGCAATCTATCTCAATGCGTAGAGTACAAAACTAATTAAATTACAGTATACAATAAAGGACACTGGTACCTACAGCTATCTATATCACAATTACTACAAACGTAAAAATAAGGCCTAATTAATTGACCAATTTACCTAAAACTGAAAGAAATAACATTTCATCTTGATACAATTACTTGCTTTGCATTCAAAAGACGCTAAACTGCATGGTGTTAAGCTTCTTCAAAAATATCATGCACTCAAATTCAATCATATCAAGTATAAGTATACAGTACCGGTATCATTTATTGTACTACCGCTATAGGCTAGTTTGCACACAATTGATTGCTCTACAATATAATTAAACAGATAAAGTTTTTCATTCACTGCTTATAAAAATAATCTTGCCTTGTTGTGACTTTTGATAAGCTTAATGTTGGTGATTTTGGTTGCTTTGACCAAATTTCACTTCTGATTACCGGTAGGTCTATCTAATCTTGAGAATTTGACTGACAATCTAACAAGCAAGATAACTAAAAATAATAAAATATTAACGGCAATGCAATTATTTTTTTCTCACAAAATAACTTTTTGGCTAATCTAAATCATGCACTTTAAAAAACAGCCCTGGAAAGTTCAATTTGGTCCGAAGTAGGCCATAGGCCTACTTTTAAACTTTTGCCTCAAATGCCTCTTACAGTCATTGTTCCTTTGAATTTCTGGTTAGATATATCCTGTCTGCTATTTCTTCAAAACATATTTTCAAGCGAGCATGTGAAACGCCCTAAAGGCTGAGAAAAGCCGATTTTTGAGGTTTTCCTCGATTTAAGGCAATGCATTTTATTCAGCCAACTCAGATTTGGCTGAGTTTTCGCGCCAAAAATTTGCGTGTGACGTTACATGAAACCCTCCTATACCCAGACCGCTAACATTAGAGTATAAATCTAGTTTACCCAAATGGTTGGCTTTTTTGTGTTGAATTTTGGTGCAGTTACTGATTACCCAATATTCCTGGGTATAAGTTAAATATACCTATATACTAACAACAAATTTTGTCTAGGTAATACGTCATTTTGTTTCTCAAACCTCACAATATAGGACTGCGAGGCATTAAAAATCTTATCACAACTATGCCGCTGCGTTTGCAGCCCTGAGTAAAATTAGTGCATACATTATTCTGTACTGATACTGAAACTATATTCTGTATTGATTTAAAACGATGAAATTTAAATGATTTGCTGCCTTTCACAAGCAAAATTCCAACAATTATGAGACTTTAAAGTGTTGTTGTGCTCTGCGCACGTAACCAAAAACATTTTGGCTTATGTTCAAATGAAAGTGCTCACTTTTTCGCTATCGCAATTTTACGATGATGCAAAAACAGCAATAAAAGCGTTTACTCAAGCACACAAAGCATTAGGAATAAAACATCTTTACAAACATCACCGCCATAATTGAAATCAATGCTCTTAAAATTTCAGTACAAATGAGGCTAAAAATTAAGAACAGCCGGTCTCAACTCAAAAATTACTGGTTCTTGTGAAAAAAGTGTAATGTACGTACGCGATGGTGCAACTAATGCGAAGTGCTAGACTTCATGAATTTTTTGGTATGCCCGTACTTTTTCAAGCCCTTTTTTATTTATTTAGATTGCATTTTTTACGTTACTGAAAAAATTTCTCATCAATTTTGATTTTATTCAGTCGAAACTTATTTAGTTCCCAATCTCATGCAAGTCTTGAGGTACAGTACAAGAGCGATGACAAACAGATCAGCAAAGCGTGATGAATGGTTGTGATATGACGTTGTGTGAACTGTTAAAGGGACATTAAAGTCTAATTTTTGAATTTTAACAACAAATTTATAAAAAATAATTGATTAGCAACGTTTTTGTCCCGTTTTTTCATTGTTTGAGGTTAAATAGTTTTAAGGGATAAGATCTTGAAATAAGGAAAAAATTTTGCCGGGGCAACACTACATCAAATTTGCATAAGCGATTTCAAAACCAACTTTGCCAAATTATAGGTCTGAGAGTGACGATGTGCCTTTGGCAGGTTTTCTGCTATGGCTTCGGTACTTAGATGAGTTTTTAAAAGTGGAATTCCTCTTAGTACTTTAAATTTGCATTTTTTAGCGCAAGCATATTTGATTTAGTGCACTTAGAAGAAAAAATGAATTGTAAGCCTATTTTTGGCCTAGTAGTTCTTTGTTATTATTAGGGTAAACCAACCTGTATAAATTGCTGTAGGTTAGACTAGACTTTACTGTTTTTTTTATAATTTCTTAATAGGCTAGGCTTACATACTATTCTTTGTATGCGATATGAGTCAAGTTATCGCTTCGTTAGCGACTCGCGCTTTTCTAAACCGTTAGCACATGCTGAGTGAAATCCTTTAATCGAAGTTTTTCAAAACAAGCTATTTTAGCATAATTTGTACAAGGCTGAAATACTGAAGCAAAAATTGGCTGAAATGTTTTATAAGATTGCATCAAATGATTCTTAACGTATTGGCCTACCTATAGTGAATATTTTACCGACCATTTTTCGTTCCCTTTTTTAATAGTTTAAGAGTAACGATGAAAGCTTGAGTTAAGGTTTACAGTAAATTTTTAGAAATTTTTTAATTTTTAGTAAATTTTTAGAACACGGTTAAATTTTTATAGTTCACCAAATAAAGGCTAGATTTACTGTGTTTTAAAAGCTTGCCGACCGTGCTAATGTACAGCACAGACGTAAACTTTTTGAATATGCAAGCGCTGACATATATATACTAACAGTACTGCAGTGTACCAGTTTGCTAATTACAGTTTATGTGATTTCAATTTCAGAATATCACGTACAAGCTACAAATTCGAAACACTCGAACACTAGGAGTAAAGGTTTTTACAAGGCTTAGTCGATTAAGCACTACAGTGATTTAAATGCAAATCTTTTGTTTTTTTGCTGAGTAATAGTAGCATCGATGCTTTTTTTGCTACGTAAATAAACTCTCTTTTCCAAGCTTGTTCTGATGAATTTAAACGAGACGATTGGAGCGTGTTCAGCATGTGTTACGTTGAAAAAAGATAATTTTATTTTAAAACATTTACGAAGATAATGAAAAGGTACGTCAACTGGTCAGATCATTTTATCAAAATGCATCAAATGCACGAGGCTGCTTGTAAAAGCTGCCAGCAAAGACTGTGGGTTAAATACGTAATTCTATGTAGTTGATTTAATAGTTAAAATTCTAATAATTATAGCTGGACCCATCATCTTCTTAAAAATTAATTTGATCGTCTTCGCGAGATAGCGGAAATAATCTTGCAAAACGTTTTTTGATAATTTGTTTATGGGACATGGGAAAAGCTACAGAACTTTACAATTATTGTTGCTTCTCTGTATTTTAAGCTTCGCAAGCAGGAAACATTCTCCAACTAGTTTTTGTATTATAAATTAATTTTGAAAAAAGCTTTTCACTTCCAACCAATTTGACTTTAATTTAAATTTATCTCCACATAACCACTGAAACTAATTTTAAAGTTGGGTAAAAGGAAGTTTTTCATTTTATTCAATTGGCCAAAGTCACCTCACACGTAATTGAACAATTTTGACGCATGATATCAGTGGCGTACGCAGGATTTTTTAATGGGGGTAGGGGGGGTTCAAAAGTGACATCAAAAATTTGTTCGCGATCTATACTTTGGCGAATAAATAACTTAGCGTTATGTAACAAGATGGAGTCAAAGTCACACAGTGCGTAATGCAAATAAAATTTTTCAAACAAAAACCAATTAAGCATTAAGCATACATCAATATTTAACATGATAAGGTTTGCAACTGAACAATGAAGAAAAAATTGTTCAAAGCAAAAGCTACGAAAACCCATATGATTATCAACAGTGCAAAGCGTGGCAGGCACGCAGCCAGAAATTCGCATTTGAGGGGGGCTGTTTTGGTGGTCTAGGGGCTGAGCCCCCAGCGCTTGAAAATTTTGCATTTTTTTTAAATAACTTAATTTAAAATGTTTTGATAAAAAATAATGCTTTTAAAACGTGGCGTAGAAATTGGTAGTGCAAACCTGATTAAACTGTTTGCATAAATGGGCTATGTGGAAGGTGGCTAATGGTAAAATTTTAGCTCTCTTGTTTACGTGCTGGTAAATCATAAAATCCTATAGTTTAGGAAAACTAACACAGAGTAATCTATTTCGTCTACATTTTATAGAGAAAAATAAATGCAGGGGTGGGCTAACGGAAAAAATTTTGAGACAAGTGATTGGTAATTAACTAATACTAAGTAGCCTCCCCCCTATTCCTTAGTTTATAATATTTTCGCTGATGAAACCTATGTTTAACATTTTTGCACTAGCGATCAAATTTGATTGCTTGTTTTTGGCCATCTTTAAAAGTTTTCATTGATTGATGGGTTTTATTTTTGACAAATTAGCCCCCCTAAATTTATGTTTCAAAAGATTTTTAAATCACTTTTTAGTCCATTTCAGGGCAAAAAAACAGTTTCAGAAGTGCAAAAAAACGTTGTATTTTTCTTATTCTGCATTTTGGTTAACAGGCCAATGGGGGGTCTATAACCCCCCCGCCTACCCTTCTTAAAGTTACTCTAACTCGTAACACGACATTCCAGAGTTTCCGTAAAACCCTTAGCCGCTTACACTGTTGCATTAAATAACAAAAAATTATTTACTATAATTAAATATTTTGTATTAATATGAGAGTAAAGAACGAGCTTGTTTGTTTTGCGCAATAAGCTGATATTTTGAATGATATAAGTCAGATCATTAGGGAGGATGGTTTAAACCCCCACCCCCCTGTGTACGCCTTTGCGCAGTAGTGAGCTGTGTGAGCGGTGGCTAATGGTAACATTTCAGTCCCCTAATTTACAAGCCGGTAAATCATAAAGTCATAATTTGAAAAAACTCACAAGCATTTGTATTCTGTAGTTTATAGAGTGAGACAGTTAGAGAAAGGGGGGTAGAGGGGTCAAATGGAACGAGATTTGAGTGGATTAATAATTAACTAATACTGAAATCCCATCTCCATATTTTTGATGAAGCCAATGTTTAGCATTCTTAGCGGATAAATTTGCTAATTTTAGCAATTTTTTGAAGTTGTTATTGATTTATAAGCCATATCTTTGACAAATTAACCCCCTCTAAGAAATTCTAAATGCTTCAAAAGTTGCTTTAAATCATGCTGGAGTCCGTGTCATTGCAAAAAACAGGCTCAGAAGTGCTAAAAACGTGATATTTTCTTTACTGTGCATTTTGTTCGACAGACCAATGGGGGGGTTTGAACCCCCAAAACCCTTTTCTGCGTACGCCCTTTCATGATATTACCTACTGTATCTTTCCATCAAAATTTTCTCATTGTGCACATTTTCACTGCTGTTACAAAAGAAAATATAAAAATTACCTAATGAGTTAAAAATGAAAAACTTCTATTAAGACGTATTGCTTTAACAAAAACAACTGAAAAAAGAAAGAAGAAAAAATATTGCATTTTGTGCTACTTTCGGTACTGTTTAATGTTTACACCAGGGATGTCCAAAACAGTAGAAAAAAGAATTACAGCAATAAAGTCTTCATCTCATTTTGATGTTAGTGTTGTAGGAAATTAAATGAAGACCAAAAAAGCTCTTTGCAGTATTTTTCTGTGATTTTTGATGGAATTTTAGTCTGTCTAGGAGTAAATTGATTTGGTATTTTGCAAAGTTTTTCTGTTAGTTCATTTTGAAACAACTTGCGGGTCGCATGTGGCTGGTAAAACTGGGTTTGGGCAGCCCTGTGTTTACGCAGTAGCTAAGGCGCATAGCCAGAAAAGGCGGATGTAATGGGGGGCTGTTCCAGAGGCTTGGGGGTGGAACCTCCAGCTGCCGAAGTCCATTGGGGGTCAGGAAGCTAAGCCCCCAGCCACCGGAGGCTTGGGTTTGGAGGCAACGTCCCAACCACCGGATGCAAAGGGGTCCGGTGGCAGACACCCTGCGATCGAAAATGATACATTTTGCAAAACAACAATACTTACTTTTAGGCCTATTTTGACAAAATTTAAGTTTTTTAAAAGTGGCATAGAAATTAGCAGTTCAAAAGCATGATTAAACTGGTTGCATAATAGGCTATGTGAGAGGTGGCTCATGGTAAAATCTGCAGTTCAATAAAACTCACAAGTTGTAATCTATTTCGTGAATATATTGTATGGAAAAAGTTAATTTGCGGACTAATGGAATGAGGTTTGAGCAAAGCGATTGATAATTAACTAATAGTGAATAGCCCCACCCCTCTTATTAATGAGCTTAATGATGTTATTGAAACCTATGTTCAGCATTTTTCAACAAATAGTCAAATGTGATTGCTTATTTATGGCCATTTTCAAAAATTTTTACTGATTTATGAGTTTTAGTATTGACAAATTAGCCCTCTATTCTCTAAATATATGTTTTAAAAGACGCATTAGATCATTTTTGTGTCCATTCCAGTGCGCAAGACAGTCTCAGAAGTTCTAAAAAACGCAGTATTTTTCTTATTCCGCAT
The DNA here is from genome assembly GCA_963965965.1 of Trididemnum nubilum. Taxonomy (NCBI): domain Eukaryota; kingdom Metazoa; phylum Chordata; class Ascidiacea; order Aplousobranchia; family Didemnidae; genus Trididemnum; species Trididemnum nubilum. The sequence goes on along the minus strand of OZ014477.1, from coordinate 32,746,003 downwards.
TTTGGTCTACAGGCCATAAAAAAGGGGTATAGCCCCCTTTGGCTATGCTACTGCAGTAGCAGCGAACTTATTGCATCCATACAGTATTTCAATTACAGTACGTTAATAATATAATAATGTTTTTGTAACATTTGCCATGACTGCTATAATCATTTAGTTTTTTTAGAAATTTACGGATCACTAATCCTTCCCCTCAAAACTTGAAATTTTCTTTTGGAAAAACCAAGGAAGAACACGTGGTCGACGTTAAAAGGTTCTCAAAATTGGTGGAAGAAATTTAAATGAACTCAGCTGCTGTGCGGGCAAAGGCAATTGTAGATTCCAGGTTGGTAAGAACTGTCTTCAACAAGCTTATTTGCCAAGAAACATATTATAGTTTTTAGTCAATATGACCGAACAGACAAAAAATATGTCGGTCATAGCACAAAAAAATCGGTCAACGACCGACAAATGACCGAAAAAAAAAAATCTTACTAGGAAACAGAGTTTTGATTGTTTTTTGATTTGTTGATGCGATTTTTTGGGCAAAAAAAGGTGCGATGCAATTTTGATTACCATACTATATTGCCATCCCTGGTTTATGTTGCTTTACGATTATTTCCAAATTTGAAGATTCACTAATTATAACCTTAAACGTTTAGCCCAAAAAACGACAATAATTGCGCTAATCCGCAGCTGCACTATCATGTATGCTTGAATTTTATTTGCACAGCACTCTGTATGTGACAATAATTTGCATCATGTGGACTAGTTTGTCCAAGCATATCATTGGTCGACTGTTTTCATTTTGCTTTTTGCATTTCGTTTTGTTTTGCGGTAATGTTTATTTCGTTTTGTTAATTTCATACCATTTCGTTTGCGGTAATGTTTGAAAGTTTCAACTGTATGTGATATTTTCTACATTATCCGCAGTAAGCCTAACGTTATCAGCGACAACAATGAGACTAACGATGCCACAAGTTGAAAGTGGCTAAGCAAATTGACTTATATTATTATATATTATAGGCTGTTTCATTTTGACTTTTCAAAATCCCTACTGTGTAATAATTTTTTTTTTTCTGCTGATTTCAACGATGTAAATATTTGAAATTGGATCATGCTTTGAGTTTTAAGTGTTTTAAGTTTTAAGTTTGTTAACTGCCTTTTTTTTAATGATTCTTTGTATTTGAATAAGGTTGTTAGCCCCAAATTAGTTGTAAATCTTCTTCTTCTTCATCTTCTTAATTTAGGCCTACTTAAAACTTTCATTAAACTTGGCTGAACCATGCTTAATTTAAATTTTCTGGACTTTTGAATCTGTTTGCTAATTTTGTATGTCTGAACTTGTAAGCTGATGTTGGAATTGTATTTGACCTTTTGAACTGAAAATATTGAATCTTTGAGTTATTTTGAATAAATTTTGATAAGATATCTTCAACTATTTTTGCTGACAGCCTAATTTTAGGGTTTCTGTGCCCCTGTAAAGTCAGTAGGCTAACTATTTGAAAGCCTGCTGCACAGAAACATTCTTTACCCAAAATATTGACCGATTTTGGGTAATCTTTGCCCATTTTTTTTTACAGAGTTGTTTTCTTTTTCAAAAATAAATTGAATTTTGCTAGAACTGTTCATTGTTATATTTACCATTGAATATTTTCAGCTAAATTATTCTTTTCTCCTACTTGCATTTTTTAGTTTGAACAAAAATATGTATGAAAATAACTTGGGGCTTCAACCAAGCGGGATGTAAGATACGGTAAAAGATTGTGGTTTTTGGAGGCTTTCTCTCAATTTGTTTCTCATTTAGAAACACTTTGAATGTACATCTCTGTCTGTCTGTACAAGCTTGATGTCCTTCGTGGTCGACTCGTGGGAAATCAGAACAACTTCCACTGGCAGTTAGGTGGCTAGGTCAACCACCAACTCTGCAGCCGCAAGCAGCTCGAATCATTGACTCACAGAGCTGGACAGCGCAGTTTTAAGCTTTTAGCTCTCATCAGCAGACCTCAGCTTATCTAACCAAAAGTATTTTCCAGATGGACAAACCTTTTGATTTAAGTGGACAAATCTTTAGGGCTTGCACAGTGGCAGAGGCTTTTTATGGAATAAACAACTTTTTACTTGTGGTACTTTTCAAAACAAGTGAAAAATTGCTGGGCTCTTGTAGTAAGGACCGCCGTAGGCTATCCCTACTACAAGGGCTCCCCTTTGCGTTCCCAGGAGTTGACCACGAAGGACATCACGCTTGTACGATTTTGATTTCCGTGGTTATGCAGAGGGGAGCCCTTGTAGTAGGGATAGCTTATGGCGGTCCTTACTACAAGAGCCCAGCAATTTTTCACGTGTTTTGAAAAGTACCACAAGTAAAAAGTTGTTTATTCCATAAAAAGCCTCTGCCACTGTGCAAGCCCTAAAGATTTGTCCACTTAGGCCGAGAGGTTTGTCCATCTGGGGAATACTGTTGGTGAGATATGCTGAGGGCTGCTGATGAGAGCAAAAAGCTCGAAACAACGCTGTCCAGCTCTGTGCGTCAACATTTTGAATTGCTACCATGTGTCGAAAAAATTATTGTATCATTGGGAATCGCCAATGTTATGTATCAACAGCGCCATATTTTGTCGTGATTTGCTGATTTTTCGCAACGCTTTTAAAATATCAGCTAAAAATTACAGAAAAGCGCTAGGCTCGTACTCATTTGATTTTGGTTAAATTTTACCTTGGAGCTAGATGCAGCAAAATACTCGATTTTGAAATCATACTGCATGCTTAATTTTGCTTCAATGTGATGAACGTTAATTTCTTTTAATCTGATAAAAGAATAGTGATTTTTATGTGTTTCAAAAAACTCCACTCTGATTATTTGTTAAAGCTATGAGAGTCTTGAACTAAACAAAAATAGTAAAACCATTAAAAAAGACGTAGATAATGCATGAAAGAATGTGAAGAAAAAATTTATTTGTCAATTGTTGCATTGCCAAACCACAGCTTCTGGCTGATTAGGCTGGATGGCCACAAAACTCATCAGGCTAGTGGCGGTTACTAGAGTTTATTTTGTTAAACAAGCATAATTGATATTTGTGTTGTTACCTGTACATTGTGTTCCATCGCCACTATATCCATCCGCACAAGAACATGTAAAACTGCCAGCAGTATTGATACAGTTAGCGTTATGGTGACAGGAGTCGGTATTGTTGCATTCATTAACATCTATAACAAGAAACAGCTTCAATATTGATTTGCTCTAAAATTTTAAACCAACAAATTTCTGTTTTACTGCTAATCATTCTAATTAAAGTCTCGAGCCGGTCAAATCGGACACAATGTTGCCAACGCCTCGCTATCTCTTCAAAATTTCCTCAAAAAGAGTTGTGTTTTCCGGGCTCAATGACGTGAAGATGGATCCTGCCAACTTGCTATACGCTTTGGCGTAATGCAACAAATAGAATGAAAATTTTGATTTGACCATTCTATTTATTTGCTTAAATAGTGGGAAAAAATATTGAATGATGTAATTTTGAACACTATAATTGTAATACAGTTTACTTCACATATAAACGCTATCATGCGATTATATATCTGGCCAACGCAATTGATAAGTTTTTGAGTCACTTGAATTGAAACTCTTCTTTTTGTATTTTTGAATACTGTTGCTTTGAACTAAAAGCTAAAAGCAAAATCCAAATAAGCCAGTGATTAAAAATTCTCAACAGGACTTGGTTTTGTGTCAGGCCAATACTGTTATGTCATTGTTTTCTTTTTTGAAATAAACTGAATTTTACTTGAACAGTTCATTGCAATGTTTGCCATTGAATATTTTCTGCTAAAGTTTTTTTTCTCATACTTGCATTTTTTAGTTAGAACAAGAATATGTATGAAAATAACTTAGGGCTTCAAGCAAGCGGGATGTAGGTAAGGTAAAAGACCATGGTATTTGGAGGCTTTGTCTCAATCTGTTTCTCATTTACAAGCATTTTGAATTGCAACCATGTGTCGATAAATCTATGGATCACTGGAATCGTCAATGCTATGTATGTATCAACAGCGCCATATTTTGTCGTGATTTGTCGCAACGTTTTTGAAATATCAACTAAAAATTACTATCACCTATACAAAAGCGCGCGAGGCTCGTACTGATTTGGTTTTTGTTAAATTTTACTTTGGAGCTAGATACAGCAAAATACTCAATTTTGAAATCAAACTACATACTTTACTTTGCGTCAATGTGATGAACGTTAATTTCTTTTAATCTGATAAAAGAATAGTGATTTTTATGTGTTTCAAAAAACTCCACTCTGATTATTTGTTAAAGCTATGAGAGTCTTGAACTAAACAAAAATAGTAAAACCATTAAAAAAGACGTAGATAATGCATGAAAGAATGTGAAGAAAAAATTTATTTGTCAATTGTTGCATTGCCAAACCACAGCTTCTGGCTGATTAGGCTGAATGGCCACAAAACTCATCAGGCTAGTGGCGGTTACTAGAGTTTATTTTGTTAAACAAGCATAATTGATATTTGTGTTGTTACCTGTACATTGTGTTCCATCGCCACTATATCCATCCGCACAAGAACATGTAAAACTGCCAGCAGTATTGATACAGTTAGCGTTATGGTGACAGGAGTCGGTATTGTTGCATTCATTAACATCTATAACAAAAAACAGCTTCAATATTAACTAAAATTTAGCAGCAATTTAGAATCAATTTTTTTTTCTACTTAATGATTGTCAACCTAAAACTATAGGTTTTTGTGTTTCAACTAGTAACTTAGGCCATCTTTACGGCTAGCATTGAGAAGCATAAGTTATTCATCTATACAATTTATCATTGTAATATACAGTGCGAATGAGCTATCGCGACGCGTTTTGACCTTGCTTTGGGTCTCATCAGGCAAAAAGAATAACACATTTAAACATGCAATAAAATAAAACTGCAACTGAAAATTTGGAAGCAAACATTAGCAGCAATTTAGAATTCAAATGCATGCGCGACACATTTTTTAGAACTGTGTTTGTTCACTAAGCAATGTGTCGAGCATGCATTTGGCTCATGCTCTCCCTGTGATTTTTAGATGAACATGTCATAAGTTGTTTGACGTCATTATACAATTTGCGTAGACAAAGCAGATGTGTTTATCGATGGAATTTTTATTTCCAACTTTGGTAATTGCAATTTTGTATCATTGCATGCTTGAAAGCCTAATGATTCTAAATTGCTGCTAATGTTTGCTTGCAAATTTTTAGTTGCAGTTTTATATCATTGCATGTTTAAATGTGTTATTCGTTTTGCCTGATGAGGCCTTTAAGCAAGGTCAAAACGCGTCGCGATAGCTCATTCGCACTGTATATTACAATGATAAATTGTATAGATGAAAAACTTATGCTTCTCAATGCCAGCCGCAAAGATGGCCTAAGTTACTGATCGAAACTAAAACCTATAGTTTTAGGTTGACAATTATTGAATAGAAAAAATTTTAAAGCTTCAATATTGATTTGCTCTAAAATTTTAAACCAACAAATTTCTGTTTTACTGCTAATCATTCTAATTAAAGTCTCGAGCCGGTCAAATTGGACACATTGTTGCCAACGCCTCGCTATCTCTTCAAAATTTCCTCAAAAAGAGTTGTGTTTACCAGGCGCAATAACGCGTAGATGGGTCCTGCCAACTTGCTATACGCTTCGGCGTAATATAACAATTATAATGAAAATTTTGATTTGATTTTGGTTTGATCATTCTATTAACCAAAAAACTAAAAAATATAAAATAAAACAAATGCAAAAATTAAGCACATTAACCAAAAATTGTTTAAATTGTTGGACTTTAAGACTGCTTAATTTGCCAAAATTTACTTTTAACTGAGTAATATAGTATAAAACGTTACCAACTAGCTTGTTTGTTTGTAAGAACCAGGTAATCTGCGCTTGTTGAACCACACAAACGCAGATCACTTTTGTTGAAACGATACAAATAACTTTTTGATGCAATTAAAAGGCCGATCTGCTTTGGACGTGTTGCTTAAAACAGCGTATATATTGACTCGACATACAACTGCGGCATCGGTGTCGCCAAAATCAAAATATTCGTTTGGTTTAAATAAACTGTTTTGTTTTGACACGCGACAGCGACAAATTTTTCTTTAATGTAAACCTCCGTTTGGTAACAATATCGCAGACCTACGTGCCATATTTCAAGAATAAAGCGATTCTCGTAAACAGAACCTGCTATTTTGGCAAAGAGCTCCAGTGAAAACTTGCCTGATAAGTTTTCTTCATTAACTGTGCACGTTGTTCCGTTGCCCACAAAACCATTTTGACACGTGCAATCGAAAGCTCCCATTGTGTTGGTGCAATTGGCAAATTCGTCACAATTGTCGAATCCATATCTACACTCGTCTATGTCTGAAAAATAACTTCCGTTATTTGCTTAAATAGTGGGAAAAAATATTGAATGATGCATTTTTGAATACTATTGTAATAAAGTTTACTTCACATATAAACGCTATCATGCGATTATATATCTGGCCAACGCAATCGATAAGTTTTTGAGTCAGTTCAATTCAAGTTTTTTTTATGGCATTTTTTGAACACGCTTGCTTTAAACTAAAAGCTAAAAGCAAAATCTAAACAAGCCAGTGATTTAAAATTTCCAACACCATTTAGTTTTGTGTCAGGCCAATACTGTTATGTCATTGTTTTTTAAGTTTTGACGTTGTTTATATGTTAAACATCGAATATAATTGTATTCTAATTCCGCACATTTCATCAGAGATGAAAATTCATCGATGACTTTCGGCGATGTTTATTACACAAGAAAATTGGGGTGCAGATCGGTACAATGGATGCAATTTTTCGGGATAAATTAAAAATGTTTTGATGAGAAAAAGTCAAAGTTACTGTAGTTCGCGATTATTATGCAAGTATTATCAACATTTTTATCAATTTTGAAATTAAAATTTGGAACCCATTAATGATATGTACTGAAGCTCAGCTAGCGCAAGACTATATTTTAATTTTGTATTATGGGTGTAACGCAATAAATGCCAAACCATTTTCAAACTTTGGTTTAAAATGTGACTTCTGACAAAACAAAAGAAACCAACCAACAAAATTTTGAATAAACACAATGTTTTGTACTGCTATAGTGAGTGTGAATTTTTTCCATGTTTCGTCGTGATAATTTGATGCAAATTTTCGAAAAAAAAGCGTTTGATGCAATGTGGTTGCACTTCTGATTGGTAATTTGATTTGTTGCTTCAAGAAATAACATTTTAAGGGCAATAAACTTTGCTATTCAAATCAAATATGGTTTATACCTGAACATATTCTCGTTCCAGTAAATCCATCAGCACAAGTGCAGATAAAAGCATCATTTCCTTTCGTGCAGATTTGATTAGCCGAACATGTTAAATTCGTCATAGTACACCCATCTATTTCTGAATTGATAACAAAATGTTTTTAGTCAGTGAAACAAGTCTGGAAAAAATACCCCAGTGAAATACAGTGCTTGAAAAAGAGTTTAAAGTATTTGGTTTTAATCACATATATCTACATAACTTATTAGCACAAAATCACATCAATAATAGATCATAGAAAATGAACTGCTAATAGTTTTTATAATATAATTTTTTGTTTTGCACTTTAAACATGGTTATGTGATTTTATTATTAACTGATCGACCAAGAATTTTAGAAATTTTAGATATATATATTTGAGAAAGAGTTTTCACTTTCAATTTAGCATTGGTACGGTCCAGTAGCGTACGCAGAATTTTGAAAAGGGGGGGGCCAGAAACTTGAGAAAATTTGAGAGGAGCATAATTCAAAATTTGAAATTGTCACACTCAAATTTCGTCCCATTTTTTGCCCAAAATCAGTTGAAGAGCAAAAATAAAAAAGTCTTCACTCAAATTTCGTCCCAATTTTCGCCCAATATCAGGTGAAGAGCAAAAAAAAAGGGTCTTTACTCAAATTTCGTCCCATTTTTCGCCCAATATCCGGTGATTTCGAGCCAAAACCCTGATGCCCAACTTGCAAAGGAGGAGGCAATGCCTCAATTTTGCTCACTTTTCTATGCAATTTTGCAAACATGGCCCAATGCCCCCCCTAAATTCGCCCTTGATACGGTCATACTTCTCAAAAGACGAAAAGATAAAAGCTAATATTGTGAAGCCCTTAATTAGTCGAAAAACACGTTTACGGGACCCGCAAAGGTATTATTTTTTTACCTACATAGCGATGCTCAGTATAGCCTAAAGTTTCCGACTAGGGTTGTCCTCCCCCATTTTTTCTGCCCATTTACGTCATAATGACGTCATTTCCGCAAAAGTTGGCTAATTTTTTTAGCTTAGTTGACTTTTACTTTAATCATTCTCACTTCTCTTATGGTTAAACCTGAATTTTCAAACTTGGGTCACTCAACTAGTAAGACGTGAGCAACTTTCAGATGCATTTATGACGTCATAAAATTTGACGTCACAATTCAGGAACAAAACTGTTACCAAAATTATCAACTATTACCATTTTGAGTGGTTGTCAACTCCTATAACTTTTTTTATATTTCACGTAGAGCCTTCATATTGCTTTTGAAGAAAGTACATGCATATTAAAAGATACTGTATGAACTTGGTTTACTTTGATTAACATTTTTTTACAATAAATTACTCTGAAAATATGACACCCGTTTGCAATGTTTATGGTATTTCAGCGTTTTGCTTGTCGTCCACGACTGAGTTAATTTCAAAAATATTATTTGCTTCCACTTTTTTCAAATTAGAAAACTTTTGAAATATTATGAAAGTAAAATATCTATGACGTCATGTTGACGACGTCAAATGTTTAGTAAATAATCACTGAAACGGCCCTAAGTTTGTGCGGGTATTATAGACAAGATGATACCCAAGGTTTTCACAAACCGCACAAATGCGAGCAAAAAAGTGATGACGTTATCATTTATGACGTCATAATTTCGGCAATACCTCTGTTTGCAATTATTGGTGTAATTGATGACAGAAAATATTTTACACGATTTTAAACAATGTGCTATACAATTTATTTAATTTTAGACAATTTTGATTTTGCAAATGATGATGTCGCATTTAGGACTTCCCAGATGGAGTTCTCCAGAAAGTCCTCGGCCTCAAAGACGTCCCCCTTTAACCTTAGCCTCAAAGCCTACAAGTACTGGAATATGTTCTTTCTTCGGCTCGAGAACAGTAGTATTATTTGATTGGTTAAAAAGGAAAATAACCAAACAGAAGACAACATAAACTTTTGGTTTGACAATTCGTTTCCTTTTCTAATTTGAAAAATAATGCAATGTGATAGCCAACTATGCCAAGTCATACTGAACCGTATTTTAAATGGCATTGTATAAAAGCTCTAATTGCAAATCAGGAAGCAAAAAGCCTTGTAGAAAGTTGTCGCTCTTGTTTTTGCTAATACTTTCGGTGCAGTCAGTATAAACTGCAACGCACTATAGTCATCAGGAGCAAAATCAAGAATTCAGGGCTAAATTTGAGGTGCTAATGCTAAAACATGACCGAGCTTATTCTGCGAGCAAATTTAGAAGAAAGTATGTGTGTGATAATGAAATGCACGGTAATACAGTATTACCAGAAACGGCATATTGATGTTATACTACAATAAATATGTTAGTATAATCTTGAGAACGACAACTTGTTCTGAGCGCGCAGAATTTCTTTTGAGATAAAAACAACTCTAATCACTGGCAAACGGTCGGGGCAAAACCACGCCCACTGAACAATTTTTATGTTGGAAATCGCCGCTAAAAATCCCTAAATAAAAAATAACCCATCACAAAAAATGTTGCATGAAGAATTATTTAGAAATTAAGTGCGAAGTTAATAATTACAGTATAATAATTGTTTAAATGCTTGGAGAGATGCGCGCTGCAGTCAATAAATTTTTTGCACCATGTCATTGTAAGATGAAGAGGCGAAGCTCCTGCAAAACATTTGGGCATTTTTAGAAAAAATGGTGGTTTATTGTTTTTCCATTTCGACGATTGTTGACCCTTTGAAGGGAGGCCCGGGACAAATGTTTCCAATGCCTTCCTTTTTAATACAACCTTGCTGGGATCCTTAAGTTATTTTTTGAAATTGAATATTTTATTTTAAATTTAACAAAGTTTCTTTTGACGACCTAAACATTCGCGATCATTTATTAATAAATATTACATTTCGTCAGCCTAATAAAATAAATGTCTAAATCGATTTTTGGGCAAAATGAGTTATTCAAACCAAAATGATCAGCGAGGAAGGGCGCTCCGGATCTACATTGCGCGAGCCCTTGGCAATTTGGAGCTAGATTTTTACGACATCTTCCTGCCTAACATAGGTAAAGGCCAAAAAGAGGCTTACCGTCTGAGCACGGAGCCCTTTGCACTCTGCCTTATAGCAAATCCGGCCCTGGTTTTTGCATTACGTTCATAAAAAAGTTAGATAAGGGCCTGAGGCAGCAACTTTTGGGACAAAAATCCTTAACATCGCCAGGGTTGTACATTTAAATTGGTTGGTAAAAATTGAATTGAGAGAGCGCGGGCCCCCTGGTCGTCAACATTGTTGTTACTTACTATTGTACTCGAAAAATGCTAAAAGAAAGTTAAGAAACAATAGGATTTTTTGTCACGTTTTATCATTGGTGGCAGTTCATTTGGGGTGACCCGGGCCCCTTGGCCCCATTCTGACTACTTTTATGCTGTTGACTTTTAGTATATAAAGCACTGTAACTACGTTACTTTTACTTTCTAAAAGTAACTTAGTTACAGTTACTCGCGAAAAAGTGACTAAGTTTCCGTGCAGCTATAGTTTTGAAAAACTAACTAGTTACTGCTACAGTTGTGGTAACAGTTACTATGATGAACAAAATTTTGATTCTGATAAAGCTAGTTAGTGCTTGCTGCTCAGAACGGTCATTTTTTTATTTATCGCAATTTGCGCATTGCGGCTTATTGTTTTGCAACGCTTGATTAAGCAGTCATGGTGTAGTGGTAAGAGCGTCCTCCTTGCAGTGGGTAGACCGGGGTTCATTTCTTTGTCGAGACATATCAAAAGACTTTAAAAATTAGTATTCACAGCTTGCCTGCTTAACGTTCAGCATTAAAGGAACCGTGTGAAGATTTAGCATTGGTGTGGTTGACATAGGTGGCAGTGACTCGAATACCGTATGGTCATTTTGCTGTTTCCTGGCCAAGGCAACTTGGCGAATAAATTAGTGAAACTGAAGTAATCGCGTGATGATGACCAGGTGTGTGCATCTAACAATCGACTTGCACAACGCATGCTGTTAATATAATTGCCAAACGTAGTCTGGCTTGCCTGTGCTGACACTAAAAAAAGTAACTGTAACTCGTAACTTTTACAGGTCTAATTTTGTAACTAGGTACCAGGGATATCTAGAACAACGGGATTGCTAACTGCGTCACGTTTCGCATGAATGGTGACAACTGGAGGGTTACTCATTGAGCTCATAAGCACTAAGCAGTGTTGCGTTCGTGTCAGTAGTTGCTAGCCGGCAATGACACAAAAATACGCTTTGAAGCTTCTTGTAGTTAGTTATAGTTGAGGTCAAACGTTATTTATAAGTTACTTTTGAGCCTAGTGAAACATTGAAATAGGCTTAAGATTAATTAGGGTAGGCCTACTTCAGTGGACAGTTCCTCCAATTTGAATATGAGACCTTTATTTTTACTTCAAAAAAGAGCTATGCGAATCATCACTTATAGCAATAGAAGAACACGAACAACACGATTGTTCTCAAGGCTACGAATACTAAAGCTGCATGATATTTATAAACTTGAAATAGCTAAATTGATGAACAAAGTAGGCTACACAACAAAGCCTTAAACATCTGCAGTGCATCAACTAATAATTAGGCTGTACAGTGTTGGATTACATCCATTCACACAACACCAGAAAAAAAACAAAAAACACTTCATAACTAGAGTTTCATCAAAACAAGCCCAAAGTATTTGCAGTTAATGGGCCAAAAATTTGGAATGAAATACCATAACAGCTAAAAGAGATGAACTTCTGTAAATTCAAAAAAGAATTCAAAAGGAAATTAATTAGTTCCTATTATTATTTGTTATTTGGGGGGTGGGGAGAGGGGAAGTTTCTGCCAGGGACAAGGTTCTGAGTGTAAGAAGTTTGTATACTGCTGTAAATAGTCTGATTTCTGCTTTTAATTTCAATTGTTACCGATAATGATGTTTAACCGCTAATTTTGACAGTTGACTTTGATGACTCAGCAGTCTTTCGCTGTCTTGATAAATTGAATTGAACCCACCTGTCATACGTACCCATAAATAACCTACTTAGTACTGGTATGTGGCTAGAAACCTCTAGAGCATTTTAAAAAGTTAGTCTACCTAAGTAGTGGAGAGTGAGTCTGTTAGCAAATTACAACCTCCATTGCACTCCTAGGTAGACACATACCAGTAGCCAGTGGTCTACCAGTATTTCCTATTGGTTAGTCTGAAGTGGAGTGATGCTATAGCCTACACATTATTGTAAAATTTTAACTGATTATTTGCTGTAAATTTTTAGAATTTTATCTTTATTCTCTTATTGAATGATATACTGTAGGCTACCAATGCTAGGGTTAACTCTTGTTGTGTTTCTGAATGCAAATTTAGTTAGAAATCTAGCAAGAAATCAGAACCAGTTTCACTATTCAGATTTCCACAAAATGATTGAGGCAGAAATGGATTAAAGCAATTTCTCGCAAAAGCTGGACCCTTACACAAAACCATGAGTATGTGCTCATCATTTCACTGAAGATAATTTTAAAACTAGGTCAAGTGATCACAGAGAATCACATAAACAGGCTTGTTCAAGCGAAAGTCTGGAGCAAATTCGCTTGAAGCCAATTGCGGTCACTCATATTTTTCCTTTGTTGCCTCAATATTTGTCTTCAAATTCATTCGCACCCCAACCCACAACATCAAGCAATCCTCAGCTATACTGATGAATGAAAACAGTCAAATCAATAAACACGCGAGCTACTATTTGAAAAAGAAACTAAAAAATTTCTTGGAGTTAAAAGAAATGATAAAATCTGAATCTTTACCAAGTGGTTTTGTGTATGTGAAGTAGGTAGCAGCATTTTTTACCATTATATCAAAAGTTCTAACCAGCCATTGGATTCACTAAAAGTTCTTGGTACAATTATTATGACCAGCAAGCTTGAAGTGCAAATGTGTATTTCTTCTGCTCTACTCCCAAGATCTTTATACAATCCTTTATTGCATTCAGCCAGCACTATAAAGACCACTGCAGAGTTTTGAATTTGCTGTCCTTTTTGCAAATCTGCTTGTGATTGGTCATCTGATTTCACTGCAAGCACTTGCATTGCATTGGTGATATCGCTTCTGGTACATTATGTAACAGCATGCACACTTGATGGACAACCAGATGAGAATATGGAGTGATGGAAGGAATCGTAGATTGTTTTGATGTTCTTGCTGTGAAAACCGACAACCACGTATGCAACCTGTAAGATGTTTTCGTTGTTTGGTTTTTTCTGTACATACAATAAAAGTATGAAATAAAAATTGTCTGCAACTAAGTGTATTAGGCCCATATTACTTCGTTATGCCTTGACATAGCACAATGAAGGAAGTACTGCCCAGTGGCATCGCTAGGGGTGGATGGGGTGGTCCACGACTTTTTGGCGTGGCCCTTTTCGGCGCCAATATTCTGTGTTTTTTACTAACACTAACCCAAAGCCCTAACCCAAACCCTAAATAAGTAAACTGTCAAAGAGCACCGAATTGGTGCCGAAATGATCTGTGTAGAAAACCTATGGCAACGAATTAGATGGCGCTGAAATGGTCGCGTCAAAAAGACGTGATCCCATGGGGGGTGGCCCGCCCCGGGTGTCACGATTTTGGGGTGACACCTTTTTTTTTTTATTTGAGACCGAAAACCCACTGATTGGTAGGCGAAGATCTTTTTTTTTGTCATCACATACCATACTTTCGTACTGGAAACCAACTCGTTTAGCAGCGAAGATCTTTTTTTTTCGGTCTTCACCTATATTTTGGCCGATAAAGGTTGCCACCACAAAATCCCGCCCCGGGTACCACCATTCTTAGTGACGCCTCTGGTACTGCCAACATTAACATCGGATTTCAAGAATACTCCAGTAGTCTGAGTGGAGTTGTCAGTTTTCTGGATGGTGTATGTAAACTGTAGTGGATGTTGCTATTCAATTTCATGAAAGAAGGATGTCTTCCCTAGCAACTTAAGCAGTAAAACCCATTTGGGTGTTGTGAGTTTATATTTTCATGGGTAAGAGGTTTCGATGGCAAGTATATGGTAAGCTTTGCTAAATTTTGTCATCCAATCCTGTAAATGAGCTGAACAAACCGAGTGAATACAATGGATTTAGCTTGAAATGACATGACTGCAACCACGAACTTCAACACTAATACTGTACTAGAGAAGTAATGATAACCAGTTGTGTTAAGTAGCTGGTATGCAATTTGACCTTTTTTATATTTTAGAAAGCTTTTTGTGGATCTCTGCCATGATGAGCTATCCCCCAGTACAGAGCATCCATTTATCCCAGGAGAGCATCTTTTTTTCTCATTTGACTTCACGCACAACTTTAAGAATTTTTACAACAGTATATAAATAAGCAACTGATGCTCTCACCAACACTTTGTCATGAGTATATCCTTGGCAACAAATGCATTGCTCAGTTTGCCCATTTGAAGCAGCTTTATCGCTTAGAAGGAAAACCCCTAAAAGTTGCCTATGCATTGAAAAAAGTATCCCTCAACCCAAGTAGCATTGCCCAAACATCACCTCAACATGTCCTTGGTAAGTTGAAAGTTTTGCAATATATCTGGCTGTCAGGTTGCCAGTAGAGTAACGGCAAAACGGCTGCTATAGCACGATGACTATAGACTACGGTACAAGATTTTTCAGTTGATATATAATGGTTTATTTGATGAAAGGGAAGTGTCTGCTGATATACTCTTCTGTTCTTAATAATACAGCGACAACATCTATGCCCTTTTAACTAGAATTAAGACAAACAATACAAAATATATTGAAGTTTTAATTACAGCACAAGCATTGTTGTTGTTTCACAACTGGTTTTCCTAGATGAGGTAATGTGACCAAGACTAATGGTAGCCACGGTAATAGATTTGCTTTTCCGTTAATTAAAAGCGTTTGTCTACGTCAAATGTTTAATTTTATAGGAGTTTTTCATGAATCAAGTGTTCGTGCTTCGAGTTTTATTCGGAGGGTCATCCTGAGTTTTCTGAAACTGCTCGTTGCCTCAATTTTATCTCCACCATATGGAAAATTTTATCAGTCAAAGCACCTTACAAAGGTATGTCTAGCTCTCAGTTTGGTAAGGATAGTAACAGGGTAGAGATGCTTATGTACGTGAAGATTGGTATTGCCGAAGTGTGCAGTAAGTTCGATGGTGTCTACTATCTAATCATGAATGTGATTGCTGTATTTACGGAAAACATTCATGGTGGTGCAGTAACTAGCGCACAATTCCATGCTAGCATGTGGCAACGAATGATATAGTGTAAAATGTGTTGTAAACACCCTTACTGAGTAATTATATTTTGGCTTTAGATCAAAGATAGAAAGAGGAAATGTCCATGCCAATTCAACACATGCAGCATGACCACCCTGGTTTAAAATATTTAGAAGCCATCCTAATATTTCGCGAGTGAAAGCAATCCGGAAAGGCAGGGTTTACCGCAGAAACTTTTATGGCCTACACGTCTTGCAAGAAATTATTGATTTCAAGCAATACCTCTTCGGAAGTTACTAAAAATCTATTGGAAGAGCACCAAAAGCTATTCAACATGCCAAACCGTGGCGGACTTGTAAAGCCAAGTGCGTTTTGCTTTGCGACTACGGTATTTGCGATGCAATTTTTCAATGCTCTAGCATCGAATGCTAAAATTATGAAAAGGCTGTTGACATTGAACAATCCCCTTGCTGTATTTACAAACGCTTCTACTGCAGTTGCGAATGCAAGCTTATCCTGTGATCTTACCGATATCAAATGCAGCTCGGACCACACAAACTTTAAGTTTATTGTCCAGACGGTTTTCAACCAGTTGAAGAAACTCAACAGCCGTCCTACTGTAGAAGACCCCCAGGAAAAATCTTTAAGAGAAATCCAGAAATTGACTTTTAAAATGTCGAACTGATGCATATTCGAAAGCTTATTGACTGAACTAGAAGTAACAATGTGCATGCAGTAGCGACTACTTTTTAAGTCTGTTGTCAGCTATATGTTGGTAAAGCAATGTGTATTTATCTTATTGCTTGGTACACTTTGAAATCAGCTGTACTGTGTTTGTTTACTATTTTCGGTTCTGTTTGCAAATGTTCTGTCCAACAAGGCCACCTAGACGGGTAGACTGTACGGCTCTGACGGAAATTAGCGTAGAGTGTCTTTCCCAAGGTCAATACAGCAATATGCCCAGTGCAAGTACCGAACCAGTGAACAACATCTTGATGATCATATAGCGCACTACCAACTGGACAGTGGATGGCTAGTCACTAGCCTGGCTGCAATGCCTTAATTTTTTCTTGAAAGGTGGAGCCAGTTATTTGACTACCTCGGGAATCGAAATTGTACTCTGCATATTCCCTCACTAAGCCCAGTAGTTTTAGTAGGGATAACTATTAATGCCATATATGTTGTCAAGAACCCATATACAGCGTATGTAATGTGTAATAAACGACTATTTGAAAAAATTGATATAACACTCCAGTTGTCAGTAGCCAAATTGAGTTAGCAATCCCGATGTTCTAGATATCCCTGCTAGGTACCGATTTCGTTACAGTTTTAAAAAAGTAACTAAGTTAACGTTACATCTACTCAAAAAGTAACTAGTTGCAGCAACTAGTTACAAAAGTAAGTAGTTACTGCCCACCTCTGGTCGAGCAACAGTGCTATTTTAAAAAAATCTTTTCTGTTTTCAAAGAATTATTCTATTTTGTAACAGCTAGAGTAGTTTTTGGATGCCTAAGTCAGCATCGACTGACATAGGCTAATCATAAAATTACCTAAGTCAATCTCAAATGACATAGGCTAATCATAAAATTGCCCAAGTCCCTCTCTGGACTTAGACAATTTTGTTATAACAGCATAAATCGCCCTCTAATGGCGATTTTTGAAATCTGAAAAGTCTGCAAGAAGCGCCTTTCCTCGCTGATCATTTTGGTATGAATAACTCATTTTTCAAACTGGCAACAACCCTTGGGGTAAAACGTAATAATAATAATATAGAATCGACCACTAGGGCATAATATGGAATGGAATAGAACGGAAATTTTGGTATGGAATATGGAAAATGCCAGAATGGAATGGAATGGAAGATTTTAAGAATTGAATGGAAGACAATCTCTCATACTTCCATACCAATCCTATACTAGATGTTGTGCATTGTATTTGCAGAAAAATACATACCGATGTCGGGTGGTGATAAATAAAATTGCCACAGAAGTATTCAACTTTAATATCTACTTGAATTTTTTGTCGACGAATCGCAGTAATTTGGTTGTTTATATTGCGCAAACAGCGTACGTATTGCATCGTAGCAAACACATTGCAAGTTGCGGCATTGATGTTATAATTGACGACTTTGACAGGTTTGACTTGTTTATTTTGTTTTGTTTTTTTTGAGATTGACAATTTGCCAAGTCCTAAATTTTGTTTTCTTACTTTGTCACGAAAACTCGTATTTGCTGTTTCATTCCCGTTTCAGCTTAATTTTATTTATATTTTTAGTTTTTCAGCTTGCAATAATTCTTTTTGTTGTTAAAGATTGGTATTTCTATTACGGTGAAATCTTTTTTAGCAGTTTGGTTATGACAAATTTTATAGTTGATATGAGAGCGAACTTCTACGGTAATTATTAAATCATTGGCGCAACCAGGGAGGCCCAGGTCCTCTGCCTCTCCCCCATTTGAAATGCTACAAAGGGTAAAAGTGATGACACAAAGCTAATTGTTTATTCAGTTTTTTTTAGCATTTTTCGATTGCAACAATACATGCGTACAACAGCAATTAGAAATAATATTAGTATTGATAACTTCGGAGTCCGGGCCCTCTCAATTAAAATTTTTGCCAACCAATTTAAATTTACGAGCAGGGAGAAATTCAGTGTTTTTGTTCTAAAAGATGCAATCTCAGGCCCTCATCTAACTTTTTTATGCAATAATATGTTTGAGGCCCCCATCTAACTTCTATATTGCAATAACATAATTAGTAACCATTTATTGCATCTAATGTACCACCTAACAACTTTAAATAAAAATCCACCTCCATCTCGACAGTTTTCACGCAACAAATGCTTTTGAAAAAACTTAGCTTGGAGAAATGCTTATTAAACTAGTTAATGAATTTGAATCAAGGGTATTTGGGGTCCTGGTTTTACACATTCCAAAAACTGGTTATTTTCATGACAAAACAATAATCGTCAAAGGCAAATTCTTCGAGTGAATGATTTAACGCCAAAAATGTTGCAGAAAGCAATGTTCCTTGATTCCCCTGAACAGGCCAAGTCACAAAATTTGACCCCAAAATGCAAGATTTTAAACATGTTTTGGACTTCACCTGTAAGTAAAGGGAAGAATTTGTTCAATTCGCTTTCAAATCTCAAAAATTTTGTTCTTTCAAATGGCTCTGAAAACGTGTAAAATGCGATCCACATGGCATTAAAATAGCCATTTGTTTCCGAAAACTTACAAAAACTCGCTCAGCGGCTGGTTGTTTTGCCCCCAGACTCCCATAGCCTCCGGCGGCGTTTGCTCACCACGTCTCCCAACTTTGATATGTTAGTAAAGGTTTTTAACTTGCAGTTTTATGCTTTTTCCTTTACCAAATCCTGGTTACATGCTAAATCAGACCCAAGCTTTTGATTTTTCATTTTTTGTCCAATAAAACGTCTTTTTTTCAAAAATTTCTGATTACGTCATTGCATGTGATTTACGGCTTAGCCCTCCCCCAATCCAAAATCCTGGCTACGCCTATGCATTAAACCATGTGCAATATGCATACCAGATACCGGTTGTTGCATTGTAGTATTTTTGAAGTACCTTCACGAGCGGTTGCTTACAACATTGCAAAGATGCAAAGCAGCAAAATATATCTTGCTGTGCTTCCAGTCCACACTTTCTTTGGTATGGAAGTATGAAATGAGATATGGAAGAAAATTTCAGCATGGAATGGAAATGGAATGGAAGAAAATTGCTAGTAAAGAATATGGAAAAATTGTCTTTCATTCCATTTCATTCCATACCATGCCCTGTGGACAACACAAGTCAAAAAAAATAGCTTACGAAGTAACCTTGCCTGTTTTTTGTTTTACACTAAATACAATTAGTTGTTTCTTACTGAGCAGGTATATGGAAGCTGAAAGTGGAAGCGGTTAAATTTTTCTGGAAGAGGAAGCACTTTAATGAAAAAGAGTGGAAGTGGAGGCGAACTCAGAGAAGTGAATAATTCTATCCGGAGCTGGAAGCGGAAGCAAAAATTTCAAAGATGAGGAAGCGGAAGCGAACTCGGAAGCATAAAACTTAAAGGAAGAGCTGGAAGGGGAAGCATTAAAAATTTGACAGCTTCCACATCCTAGATACAAAGCTTTCTCGACATCATCAATAAGAGATGAAAGTTTTTGAGCACGAATGATTGTCTACAAGCATTGCCAACAATATTTAGTAGGTTTAAAACTCTGGTTTTGTCGAAAACTCATAGTTTGCGTTCAAGCGTGAAACGCAATTTTAGATTGTTTTCAACAACAAATTCAAGATTTTTTTCAACAATAAATGTTTCCGGCAAATTTAGTTGAGACGTTTTGTAAGTTTTGCTGTAAAAGGCTGAGTTTTGATAAAATGTGTGGTAAATATACAGTAGTGTATAAATCAAAATCAAATTTTTTATTATTCCCGTTGTATGCGCCGAGCGTGTAACGAGTTAGCGGTGCCATCTCCGCGTCATTGCAACCGTGGACAACACTTGTCACGCATTTTTTTATACAGGGTGGGCCATAAGTTTCAATACATAGGAGAAATTTGCAAGTTTAAGAAAACTGGAATGTAGCAGATCAACCACGAAGTGGTTTAAGACGTAGGGCCACCGATGAAGACAAATCAGCTTCGACACTTGCTGCAATTATACGGAGCCCAATTTGTGAAATATACAAATGTTTATTTCTCCTATGTATGGAAACTTTTGGGCCAACCTGTATATTCCATTTGGCAAACAATCTAATAACTTTTGAAGTAATTTGTCGTACAGTTTACAATCGAGCAGAGCCCAAGTAATTTTTCAGTTTATTTCTGGTTAATCTGGGATTTTGTACCAAAGCATTTATACCATTTTACGCGATTAGGCTGTGTAAAATGAAACACTGTTTTATTATCAAGCAATAATTTATTGCCTTTTGTATACAGCATACCTGCAGAATCCTAATTGGTATAATTTTTTTTGCTCTGAAAATTTGTTGTGTTTTTAAGAGGGCTGCAAAATTTAAAATATTCTTTTGTAAATTGCAGTTTAACATTACAATGCTTTTTTTTTTAATCGTTAATTGCTGAATTGACGAATTTTCAATTTTAATACGAATTCGCTGATTATAAAGTTTTGAATTTTTTAGTGGAAACATTTAATTGTTCCGTTTATTATCCAATCTGATCTTATAGTTTTTAGAAAATGAATTGTGTAAATATAATACTAGTATACATTAAGTGCTTCCGATTATTTGATGTAAAAAGCAGGTAATGGTTGCCTTGATAACTTATCGGTAATGTCGTTCGTCATCATCTCATTAAGTACAGAATCATGCGTGCGTGTTTATTTTAAAGTTGCATAATTTGTTGTTTATACGGTAATGTCATGGTTGTGCTTGATGAAAATAAACTGATACTTTTTTATTTGAAAGAAACTTTGCAGCGGTTGCGAGCCGTTGGCAGTACTGTATCCAATTTGACGTTTCAAGATTTGAACCTCAGACTCTCGCTCCAGAGGCGAACACAATTCCGTTTACCCAATGTCTGGTTAGTATAATCCTGTATAAATGCATCTGCAGTTACGTACCTTGAAAAGTTAATTGGAATTTATCATAATCTTCTGGAGCGCTTGATGACGTCAAAATCAACTGAACCATTGAAGAATTGCTTACGTATGGCGGGGGGCAAATAACCGCAGAATAAGTTTGCATTGCAGCACCTCTTTCCCGAATCTAACAAAATAAGAGTATAATATTTAGTAAAACTATTACTACTTCGGTACCGCAATTAAAATTCAAAACTAATTTATAAATAAACATTAAAGACAAATTAAAAAAAATTTTATGCTCCATAAGAAAAGTAAAACAATACAGTCGATAAGTTATTGGGTCAATCTTTGAACAGTTTTTAATCATTTTACGTAGCAATTAGTAAGCACTCAGCCAAAAATCCATGAAATTTATTAACGTTGATATAAAATAAGCTACCATACATTACTCCTAGTATAGCACATAAATCTGCTGGATTTTAACGCTTTTAAATTTTCGTACTGAAACTTTTTAGTACCATTAATACTGTAGATGGTTTGCGAAAGCTACAAATCAAAAACGTATTGCTAACTAAAATGGGTCAAGTGACCTATACCCGCTCACAAAATCAAGATTTTTGGTCGTTTTGCTACGTTTCTTGTTTTATTGATGCATAATTGCGTGCTTTGAAATAAACCACAAACGAAAAGGAAAAAAATTCAAACGTTTTCACGTTGCAATTTAAGGAATTATTAATACTAAAAAATATTGTTTGTCAATTTCTTTTGCTTCCTATATTGTTTCCTGCCATTGGGTTTAGTTTTCTTTGATTCAGATTGTATTTGATTTATAAATTACCGGAGAAAAAAAAGTGACGATAAAGACGTGGTTAAAGTAATTTTGCAGTTTCTAAAAAATATTATTGAAACTTAAAATTTTGAGATAATAAAAGCGGCATTAAACATACTGGCACCGATAACTAAAAGAAATTGCGAAAAAATTTTCTTTCCTTGTTTTTGATTAGAAACTGAGCACGAATAAAAAACCGAAAATGTTTAGCAAATTATTTTTACCTTTTTTGTTTATAAAAATTAATTTAACGCAAGAACCATGAGCAGTTTCTTTTTAAATTTGGATTTTTTTTTCTTTACTTTTGGTGTTTTTTTCAAAACAAAATTTTAAATCGTTTCAAAAATCAGTACAAAACTGAATACCTGCAAATTGTTGTTTCGCAATGAAAAATAAAGAAATCTCAGCTCGACAAAATTATTTTGATTTGATGCGGTGATATTCCAAGTACATTCTGCTTGAGGAAAAACATTGGGCCAATATGGTGAATTGAGATATTGTGGAACGCTGGTTGCGGTCAGAGAAGATTGGCACGGTACTGCACAAAACATAAATAATTTACCTCGGTAGTAAAATTTTGAAAAACAAAATCTTTTTTCAAAAGCCTGAGAGAGTATTAAGTTTCAAAAGTCGCTATCAAGGATAAATTTTTCCCAGGCACCGTTTCGGAATCAACAATCATCATATCCATCCTCTGGAAAGAACAGGCGAATAAATGAGGCTTGAAAAAAATGTGATGTAACCCAACTGAATTAATCAAGGAACTAGCAAATCTTTCATTCTGTAAAAGCAATATGAAATCAAAAATTACGCGTTTGTAGGCGCAAGACAATATTTCTCAAAGCACACCCAAAATATGAAAATAATATTGACAAAGCAAAATGCACTATTACATAGTGGCATGCCAATAAAAAAATAAAGTAGAAATAACGAAAATGATTGAGCAATTTTCTAGCTATTGGCTATGATCATTATCTAACTGGCTACAAAGTACTGCAAGTACAAAAGTATAATAATAATGCTCCTTCGAAAAAATAATTTTAACTTACCGTTTCCCGTTGTGTCGGGAAAATTCAAAGTTTCTGCAAGGAAACAAAATATATTTTTCAATTATTTTGGACAATTTACGGTACCGGTTCTTTTTGAAACTATATATTCTCTTCTATAAAAGAAAACACACATTTCGAAAATTCAAAACAAAAGCAGTCAACTCGCTAATTACTAATGACTAATTAGATGAATTGGGCGGCCAATGTCAGCAATATAAATGTGTGTAACAAGTTGTTGGTGACATTATAACTATTGAATTTTTAAAAATACAGTACTGGCAGATTGCCTCCCAATAATAACGCATGATAACTGTTTGACTGTAAGACCTAACGGTCCTTTTTTAAAAAAAAAGAAAGCGTGACATTTAAAGAAAATATGGCATGCAGCACCACAAATGGAGTCAAGGAAACAACCTTTGATACCAAGAACTCAAAAAGTATCCAAGGTCAAGGACCAACTCTTTATGGACAGCTTCTATCAAGGCCAAGGACGAGAATGGTCGAGGCCAAAGTCATGGGCAGAAAAGAACAGTAGTGGATCAAAGAAGCTTGCTAGATAAAGATAATTTCACCGTTTTTTGTAAATTGATTAAATATTTGTAAAAACAGTTTCTACTAAAAAAATCATGGTTTAAAGCAAATTAAAAGCAAGAATTTTGACATTTAATATGCATTCATTTCCAGTATTTATTTATTTATTTACTTTTTTTAATTCAAAAACTAACTTTTGTAGGTTCCGTTAAAACCCGAATTTCTTATGCTGTAATCCGAAGTAAAATTCAGACGGACTGTTGAACTGGTTGACACGAAACGAACTAAGCATTGTTGTCCACTATAAGCCAAGGAAAGATCTCCTGTTTCTATTCTCTGAAGTTTACAAAAGATAATATCCAAATTAGATTATGTGATGTATTATCGAAATTTTTATAAGAAATTGTTAATGAAAATAACGGACGCGTTGCGTTTATCGGGAGTTATTCATAACGACTTCGTACTACCGATGAGTTTATTTATTGATTTTGGCGTTTCGTTTCCCAAACCGAGAAGCTTCTTCAGAACAATTTTCGGCAGTGCTGCCTTTGCAGTTAAAAAAACATAAATGAAAAAAAAATAACAGCAGAAGATAGGTAACAGTAAAAACATACGAACATCACAATACTTGTACTATTATACCCAAAAACATTAAAGTGAAGGAATAATAGCATTATATAGTATGAAAAATTATGTCACTAACAGCGTAAAAAAGGAATATTGAAAAATTATGGCACTAACAATGTGAAAAAAAGGAATATTGAAAAATTATGTCACTAACAGCATGAAAAAATTAATAATATTTATAACAACTAGGCTACTTATTCACCAACAGTTTGAGAAAATATGAAAAAGATCTATTGCAAAGCATTATGTACTAGAAAAGGTTTTTAGCTCCACAGAGATTCATATACGGACGGAACAATTAACCCATCATTGTGATTTAAAACTTTCAATTCCAAAGATTTTTGGTTTATCACATAATCTTCCGCTATCCGACGCTTGTGCCAGTTTGGTTCCCTCCTTAATATTTCAGCATTATCCCGATCTATAAAATGATCATTTTCTGCGACTTGCTGACACAGAGCAGATTTTTTCAGGTCAAAATTCTTCATTGCATCAATATGCTCACGTTTTTTAGTTTCTAAGCTTCGGCTTGTTTCACCGATGTACACCGCATCGCAGTCACGACAAGATATTTGATAAACAAGGCCCGACTTTTCTTTGTCCAGAACTTTGTCTTTGGGCTTACAAAAAATATTAGACAAGACACATATAGGCTTCATAGCCACCCCTACACCAACTTGCTGCAAAACACGTTCAATAGGCTCGGTGAGATTCTGCACGTAGGGAACCACAGTCATGATTTTCGTTTGTTTGGATTCGCTTTCAGAGTGAGCAGGCCGTTGTTTGCGATGAAATCTTGGATATCCATTTACAATCTAGGTGTTGTTTATCGTACGATCGTACGATTTATCGTACGGTGTTGTTTATCGTACGATCGTACGATAAACAACACCTAGATTGTAAATGGATATCCAAGATTTCATCGCAAACAACGGCCTGCTCACTCTGAAAGCGAATCCAAACAAACGAAAATCATGACTGTGGTTCCCTACGTGCAGAATCTCACCGAGCCTATTGAACGTGTTTTGCAGCAAGTTGGTGTAGGGGTGGCTATGAAGCCTATATGTGTCTTGTCTAATATTTTTTGTAAGCCCAAAGACAAAGTTCTGGACAAAGAAAAGTCGGGCCTTGTTTATCAAATATCTTGTCGTGACTGCGATGCGGTGTACATCGGTGAAACAAGCCGAAGCTTAGAAACTAAAAAACGTGAGCATATTGATGCAATGAAGAATTTTGACCTGAAAAAATCTGCTCTGTGTCAGCAAGTCGCAGAAAATGATCATTTTATAGATCGGGATAATGCTGAAATATTAAGGAGGGAACCAAACTGGCACAAGCGTCGGATAGCGGAAGATTATGTGATAAACCAAAAATCTTTGGAATTGAAAGTTTTAAATCACAATGATGGGTTAATTGTTCCGTCCGTATATGAATCTCTGTGGAGCTAAAAACCTTTTCTAGTACATAATGCTTTGCAATAGATCTTTTTCATATTTTCTCAAACTGTTGGTGAATAAGTAGCCTAGTTGTTATAAATATTATTAATTTTTTCATGCTGTTAGTGACATAATTTTTCAATATTCCTTTTTTTCACATTGTTAGTGCCATAATTTTTCAATATTCCTTTTTTACGCTGTTAGTGACATAATTTTTCATACTATATAATGCTATTATTCCTTCACTTTAATGTTTTTGGGTATAATAGTACAAGTATTGTGATGTTCGTATGTTTTTACTGTTACCTATCTTCTGCTGTTATTTTTTTTTCATTTATGTTTTTTTAACTGCAAAGGCAGCACTGCCGAAAATTGTTCTGAAGAAGCTTCTCGGTTTGGGAAACGAAACGCCAAAATCAATAAATAAACTCATCGGTAGTACGAAGTGGCTATGAAGAAATTGTTAGTTGGCAATTGAAAGTTACAGCTTCTAATCTAAACAACGAACAATCATGGCGTTATCACGAGAATGTTTTTGAGGTTATTAAACTTGTTTTACATGAAGGAAAGGGAGGCAAAAATTCCCTCACTTCCTTTTCACTTGATTTTTTGTTTTTGGAAATATGGCTCAGAACGTCACAATGATTACGTCATCACCTCAAAACTAGCTTCTCTAAACAATAGTGGTAAACACCAACTCGCATGGCAAATTTGATGTTGCCATTACTTTTGGCTTAAGAGTTATATAGTTACAAAGAAATTTTTTTCTCCTCTTTCTTTCCCAATGTGAATAAGTTGGTCAAATAGCCTATGTAAAACAGAGTTGTAGTTGGAGATGAATTGATTTGCAGTTGATGTCAAAGTTTCAAAACATGTCCAACAAAGAAAAGTTAGATCAAAAATCAAAGCAAAATTCTGACAATATCACAGTACTAAAACACAATCCTATAAAACCCAATAATATTTTTTACCCATACATGGGATCATCCTATTTTATATTGCTTAGACATTACTTTGATGATCATGTTTAAACCGGCCAATTAGTTGAGCGTAAACGCGCTCATTTCTGGAGCGGGATGTCTGACGTTCAAACCTGAGGCCGGTCAAATCGGACACAGAGTTGCCAACCGCTCGCCACCGCTGCGACATTTTTCAAAAGAAGCTGTTTTGCCCGGACCCAATGGCGCAGAGATGGGCTTCGCAAACTCGTTACACGGTTCGGCGTAATACAGCAAATATACTGTAACAAAGACTATGAATTGATTAGATATGAATTGATTAGATTTTGCTAGCAAAGTTTTAGAGCCAACCACATGCATAAACAAACTAGCAAAAAAAAAACTAGCAAAAAAAAGTTTACAAGTGAAAAACTGTTGAGTTTAAAGGATTTTAACTTTTATTGTTTATTACTGAGGTAATTCGCTTAAGATTGAATTTAACGCTCAAATCAAATCAAAGTTAAAATTGATAGACCTGAACGTAGAGCTTGAAATTAATAGGTAGAATATAAACACACTATTCAGAGCTGAAAAACGATGCCCCGAGTCGTTAACTCTCACCAACAACTCTCAAAACTTTTAAATTTTTTGTGGCGTTCGTAAAAACAACATGGTTTTGTTGTTATATTCAGGGATGTGAAAGCGGCAATTTTTGAATCGCTTCCGCTTCCACCTTTAGCGCTTCGGCTTCCACTACTTGATGACGTAATTTTTGTTTGAAATTTTTTGGTAAAATTTTTTTCCTGCCAACTCAAAATGAAACAGTTCGTTTTCATCATCTTAAAAGCATCATATACTGTAGAAACAAATTATGTAATTGCATGCAGCAGTGGTTTGTCTCGCAACAGTTTGTTCATGGGCGTAGTCAGGAATTTGAATTTGGAGTGGTCCTGAAAAAAAAGTCCAATCAATCACATGGTCGTTTTGTTTCGTCTAATGCAAATTTCTCTTAACGTTCACCCAGAAGTTTAAAATAATGATCGATTATTTGGAGTCTGGGGACGGATTTTCAAGCGCTCGGGATAATAATTTATTTCAACTGCATCTGCGCTGTTAAGCACAAAACTTTACTTGGTTACAATTAGGTTGCCCCGAGGCGAAGCTTCCACATTTACAGAATTTTTTTTGCTAGTTTGTTTATGCATGTGGTTGGCTCTAAAACTTTGCCAGCAAAATGTGTTTTTAGTACAGCAAAACAAAAGAACGTTCCAAGAATTATGCGGTCATACACAGTACCATACTGCCGTAAATTTTTGAAAAGCAGTAACTGCAAAATCACGTTTTTGAGAAAAAACAAGTTTAAAAGTTTGAAGCTTTTCAGTTCTCACCAAGCTTGTCGTAGAGCGTTAAAACTTTTTCTGGTAAATGTTGGAGCTACTCTCACCATGCATGCTTTATTTTAGTTGTTTAGGGTAATAATAAATTGGTTAATTTTGGACTTTTTTCTTTGGAAACGCACTCTTTTGTGCATTTACTGCTTGTTGCTGTTTTCGTGACAAAAAGATATTGATAGAGTTCTCGAGACCGGTCTCGAGACTGTCTTGAGAAACATTTTTGAAAGTCTCGTCTCGGTCTCGCCTAGGACTTGAACTTCACGTCTCGATTTCGAGTCTTGGTCTCGAAAAGTCATGGCCTCGAAATATGAGAAGTCTCGAGACTCAAAATCTTGGTTAGGCGTAGGAGTAAAATTTTGAATTTAATTATTTAATGCAAGCAACGCAAACAAAGATTCAATTGACCTTCTAGGTCTTAACACCTTTTTAATTGCTTTCCAACGATCTTCTTTATTTATTCATTTCGGACAATTTTCATTTATTTCCGTCAATGTTTTTGAACTGAGATTGTGAGAAACAAAGTTTTGCAATAAAACCTCAATTTTTGATAATTGGCTACTCAGTGGGAGATACTTGAGGTTCGAAAAAACTCAGGAAGAGCCGTGGGAGAAAAATGCTCGACTTGCTTTTCATTATTATCTTTGTTAGTTACTTATGAAAGGTATGATGTAAAACAGTCTGGAGGGGAAGAAGTCGCTTAAGCGATATTATTTGATGTTGATCTTTGTTGAAGGTGCTAATTGCCGCTGTCTACATTTTTGCTTTCTAGTAGTAAATGCTCTAAACCTTTTTCTCGTTCAAGTTCCTTGCACATGGATCGAGTTTTGGGTGGTAGCATAGCAGTGCAATGAGGTTTGGTCAAGGAAGGTTAATCAGGACAGCTCAGACCTCAAAGTGATGGTTTTCAGTCTCATTCTGTTGAACAGATCTTTCGTAGTATGATACAGTTAAGATTGTAATATATAAAATCTAGGTTCATAGCGTTTTGAAGAAGTAAGGCCCCAGATTTGGTTTATACGAGTATGGCCCAAGTATCGCCTCAAATAATGGGCAAACCCCATTTAAAAGTATTTTTGAAAAAATTTTTAAATTTTAGGACAAACACAAAAAATTTTTGAACACTTACAATTTAAAAAATGATTTGATTAGCTTTATGTTTGAGTTGATTGGGGTGGGAGCTGGCCCAGATCTAAGTGAACCACAACCCTTAAAAAATATTTCTTTACAAATGAAGATCGATTAAGCATTCACTTTTTGTGCTTTTTTTAAATGCACCACATTTAAGTTTTGACGTTCGATATTTACTGTATTCTCAAAGTAAAAGCGAAAACGGTACCCTTTAACCGCTTCTAGCTTCTACTTCCATAAAAATTTTCCGCTTCCACCGCTTTCGGTTCCAGCTTTCACTTCCACATCCCTAGTTATAGTGCTAAAAAGCAGGAACGACATCTGCCACAAAGCTATAGTTGCTCAAATTACTGCAAAGTTTAATTTTATCAGTGCCAGTTCAAAAGCTCTGTAGACACGTTTCGACATTTTTACATACCCAGGAGAGTGAGAAGAAGATCTAATTGACTTAATGTGGTAAAAGCAAATCAAAAGATTTATAATTAGAGCAGCTCTTAGCACATCTAACCAAGAGCATCTCTCAGCCACTTCTTGGCAAAACTGGGAAAACCCTAATGTTTGGCACAGCGGTAGCGGCTTTGCAAGAAAAAAACGACTTTTACAAGAGACCACGATGATTTGGGTACCCCAAACATTAACCGAAAATGGATACTTTGTGAAAGCTCACCAGTTTCACAAACAATCTAATTTAACTGACAACCTCTTGGCCAAACTGAACAAATCCTAACAACTTGCACAGTAGCAGAAGGTATACACGTACTTACTGTATACTTAAACAGTTTTACTTGTGGTACTTTATAAGCATAAACACGTACTGTAAGTACCAGCACGTCTGTATGCATTTCTTGCTTGAAGCCAAAAATTTTTTGTGTGCTGCTGGTATGAATCTTTGGGTTAAATTTTACTCAATGTTACAATTTTTTTGTTAAGTTTGAGTTAGGATTAGAAAAATTCCAGGCAGTTACATTGCAGCTCGATTTTGCGTATAGGTCTTGAGATAGTATTTTTGTTACTCGCATAAAAGGAAAACGATGTTAGAACTTGAGACCGCTAATTCCTTCAGAACGGACTTTTAAACCAATATGACGCCCTGGATATAATTTGTTATGAGCAATTAAGTTAACAAAAAAAAACTACTGTGCTTTAACCTTCACCAAATTTTATGTCAAATGTTTTTTCTGCGGTTCTCACGCTGTCTAAATCAATGTCAAATAAACCCTCTGGAACTTTATGCACACTGCACAATCACCAACAGCTGCAGTCACTTATTCATGCGTGTAAATCAACCAATCTGGGTCTGTTTAATCACACCAACATAAAGCACCCTCTTTTACATTCTGCTTGCAAGTTTTTCGAACTGATAGGCCACCGTAGCGAGAGGGCTTCTAGGACCCAATGAGAAATACGTGTAAAAAATGTCTTTCTCAAAGCCACAACGACGCATTGCCAAATTCGGGAATCGAACTGGGAATCAGCAATCTTTCGATCACTAATCTGACGCTCAACCAATTGAGTTATCGCTATCGCAGTAACATGATTTTCTGGCAGCAGCGGCAGTATTATGTCTGGCTTAGTATTTGCTGTTTAAAGTAACTAGCAAATAAGCAAATGGCTAACCCAAAGAGCTTCTGTAAATTTATTTAAAAAATGTACGGGGTAAAAATAGTACGGGACTTCCGCGAATTATTTTACTGCATTCTCCGCTTCATACTTTCCAGGTTACCGATATTGTAAAACTCACTCGTATGCAATGCAAACAAACTAATTTTGTCTGATAAAAAAAATGTTGTCGTTAAATCATTTGGTTCTGGGTAAAACGGACATCCAACTACGTATTTGAACCCAGCTCTGTTCAATCACGACAATTTCAGACACTGGCGCTTTCAACCACTATGCCAGCACAGCACATGAACCCAGTTGACTATTGTTAAATTTAACTTCCAAAAAGTAATTTTTGGGGGTTTTGGGGGTTGGTTCCCCGCCCAGACTATGAAAAAAATTGTCTCTTAAATACTGATTGGGGAGAAGGTTGTAATACGGTACGGGTTGTAATACTGGACAGCTGAATATTATTTTGTTGATGCAATAAAAGAAACTATGACGCATTAAGTCTTAAGCTTATGCATCATTTTATCATCTCGTGTTGTTTTGAGAAAAACTTGCTGTTTTTTAATGAAGTGAGAAGAGGTTTCTTGTTTTGGGCTACTTTCAAGTGACGTGATTTATACGCAAATTGCCTCGCGCTGTTTTCGTCGCATGCATTCTTTTTCTCTCGAAGCAATCTTTTTCTACAGTCATTGCAAAGAGTTGCGTGGTTTTGGTTATCTGATACCAATGCAGCGTACTGCAACTATTGCATGTGATACTTTGATATAGCGGTACTCATAGGTGGGAAAGTTAATGCAAAACGTTAGCTTCGTTAACCACTAATCCGTTAACAAACTTCACATCTCCGTTAACGTCAATCCGTTATTTTCAGCTTTAATTAACGGAAGTTAACATAGTCCGTTAATTCGTTAACATTTTGCATGTAATTAACATTTTTTCTTATTCATTCGTTTCTAGAACATGTATTAACGCTGTTGAGCTAATTTTAAGAGAATATTTATTGCTGTGGTAGTCTTTTTGCTTGGTTTTGGTTATCTGATACCAATGCAGCGTACTGCAACTATTGCATGTGATACTTTAATATAGCGGTACTCATAGGTGGGAAAGTTAATGCAAAACGTTAGCTTCGTTAACCACTAATCCGTTAACAAACTTCACATCTCCGTTAACGTCAATCCGTTATTTTCAGCTTTAATTAACGGAAGTTAACATAGTCCGTTAATTCGTTAACATTTTGCATGTAATTAACATTTTTTCTTATTCATTCGTTTCTAGAACATGTATTAACGCTGTTGAGCTAATTTTAAGAGAATATTTATTGCTGTGGTAGTCTTTTTGTGTTTTGGAAAATACATTTTACAGTCTAATCTAATTTCAAGGTAAAAATAAGTTCAAAAAGACTAACGAAGCTGCGATCGGAAAATCTTTGGAAATTGTGATCAGCGATAATTGATAGACCTAAGAGGCTGCAGGTTATTATTTGCCACAAAAAAGAGCTCCTTTCTTCGCTCTCTTCTGTAAAACTCGTGCTAATACGCAACAAGTGTTACCAGAGCAAACTGGTTTGTACTAGTACAATAAATGAATGGTGCAAAATATTAACGATAAAAACCTTAACGGAATTTAACAGAACTTAAAGGAAGTTAATTTAGTCCGTGAACAGCACTTAACGGAAGTTAATTTAGTCCGTTAACATGAAAAAACTTTTTAACGGATTAACGAGTTAATGAAAAAGTTAGCTTCGGTATTAACGGATTAACGATTAACAGACTTGTGCCCACCTATGGCGGTACTTACAGTTTTCAGTTTTGAGTATAATGTTATTTATGTTTCAGATAATACTGTATGTTCAATTCAAGTTGGTTTAAGCTTAATATATTGCAAATGTAAAAGAAAACAAGTGTTATTGATAGCTCGATTAAACCAACTGAAATTTAATGTTGGCCGCAGCTTCGTTCAGTGAATGGATGAAACCGTCAAAGCTTGACGTTGACCCTAATTCAGCGAAGGCTACAAAACACTTCAAGCATTGGCTTAAGACGTTTACCAATTTTGTTACGAGGTGCTTGGCCGCTTTCCGGGCTGATAGCGTTCCTGAACCCAGCAAGCTCGAGATTCTGTGCGCTTATATTAGTGCAGACGTCTATGAGTTAATAGAGGGTTTGGACTCGTATGATGCAGCAATTACAAAACTTACAGCAAGCTTCATCAAAACTCCGAATGTTATTTTTTCTCGTCATCAACGCGCAACTAGAAAACAGAAAGCTGGAGAATCGTTAGAGGAGTCCTTACAAGCACTGCATGTTATGAGCAAGGATTGCCTCCGAAGGAACGTTTCAGCAGAAGAATACCGCTTGGATTTAGTTAGAGATGCTTTCATCAATGGTTTGGCATCTCATCACATACGCCAGAGACTACTCGAAACCAATGAATTAACCAATGATCAAGCTTTTAATAAAGCCAGATCACTTTTCCGAGCGCAAGAGTACTCCGCAACGTATACGTCGAGTATGTCGGAAACTAATTCTGTAGCGGCATCGGCTACGCTCATCGAAGAAAACCGTGAAAACGAGGCAGATATTATTTCGAGCGCAGTAACATCTGGCGAATTATTGGCAGTTGCAGCAATCTCGGGAAGAAGAAAATGTTACTATTGTGGCCGAAGATACCATCGTCGAGCAGACTGTCCGGCTAAAAAAGTGAGCTGCCACTCATATGGAAAAGCTGGACATTTTTCTCACGTTTGCAGGTCTAAGAGTACAAAACCAACCAAGAAATCTTCCGTAGGACAAACCAGTGCTCTTTCATCACACAATCTTAGCCCCCTGTTTACAACTTATGCGGCGGTGTGCCCTGGCAGTTTAATTAAAGCTTCGTTGGGTGTTTCCGTTAATGGAATAAAGTTAACTGCTTTTGGTTGACTCCGGCAGCTCTGAGAGTTACATTAACTCTGATACCAGTAAGAAATTGGATCTAAAACCAATCCCATCTAATCATAACATGCAAATGGCATCTGCTGCAATGAAAATGAGATCTTTTGGTTTTTGTGTTGTTGACGTGACGATCAATGGTAAGAAGTATGAAGCCACCAGACTGAATGTATTGGATAATTTATGTAGCTATGTAATTCTTGGTCTGGATTTTCACAGTCAACATCATAGACTTATCTTTGAGTTTAATGGGGATTCATCTAATTTAATTGTATCTAATGATTCCAAATGTGCATTGGCTGCTGCTGTTACAAAAGAAGCTACCTTGTTCTCTAATCTAATACCTGGAGTAAAGCCGATTGCAACAAAATCACGTCCCTTTAACGAGGCAGACCGAGTGTTCATTTAGAAAACTGTCGACGAATGGCTGAAAGAAAGAATAATTCAACCGAGTTCATCCCCATGGAGAGCCCAGGTAGTTGTTGTTAAAAATGAACTTAATTGTCAAAAAAAAAAAAAAAAAAGAAACGGTTGTGTGTAGACTACTCGCAAACCATTAACATTTACACCGAGTTAGATGCGTATCCACTTCCGCGGATTCATGACACGATCAATGAGCTTTCAAAGTACAAAGTGTTTTCGACGTTGGATTTACAAATTAAGCTAACATCCTCTGATTGCAAATATACCGCATTTGAAGCGAACGGCAAACTTTTTGACTTCACACGAATCCCGTTTGGTGTGAAAAATGGCGTTGCTGAATTCCAACGCAAAATGTGTGAATTTATTAAAAAAGAAAATCTCATGGGAGCATTTTCATACCTTGATAATATTACAGTTGCCGGTCACGATCAAGCCGAACATGACCGTAATGTGTCTTCCTTTCTAAAGGCTATTCTTCGCAGAGGTTTCACTTTAAACGACAATAAAACCATTAGTTCAGTGAAGCACATAAACATTTTAGGTTATGTTGTTGGTAATATGACAATTAAGCCAGATCCGGAACGATTGCGCCCCTTGCAAGATTTTCCTGTGCCTTGTAATAAGAATGCCTTGTGTCGTGTTTGAAGAATGTTTGCGTATTACGCTAGATGGATTGATAGTTTTGCCACAAAAGTGCGTCCCTTGGCGGAAGCCAAAACGTCTATAAGTGCATTAGCTATTTTTGTTTCGTTGAAGGCTGAACTGCGTAATAGTGCTTTGCAATCTATTGATGAATCGTTCCCTTTGTTGTCGAGTGCGTTGCCTCCGATGTGGCTATATCAACCACTCCGAATCAAGGCAGACGACCTGTCGCCTTTTTGTCTCGAACGTTGCAGGGTAGCGAAATTTACTATCCCGCTTATGAAAAGGAGGCAACTGCTGTTATTGAGGCAGTTAAGAAATGGTCGCACTTATTATCACGACACACGTTTACTCTAATAACTGATCAACGTTCTGTTGCCTTTATGTTGGATAGTAGACGACGGACAAAAATTAAAAATGACAAAGTTCAATTGTTGCGAATGGAGTTAGGCAAAGTTCAATAAAAAATTGTGGCGAAAGGTAAGTTTTTATGCAACGCAGCATACAAAATAGATAAGTAGAGACTGTAGATGCGTTTTAGACTAGTCCATAGCTTGCGCACACACAACTGGTGAAAATTAGACAATTGTTTGTAGATTTAAGGTCAAAATGTATTTTTTTACAAAATGGCTTTTAGATGGTATTATGGGACAGATTGTTCCATATTATAACCACTTGGGTTTAGCCTGTCCCATATTACCATCTTTCAATTTTATATGTAAATGAATAAAATGATGATGACAAATTCGGTTGGAGTTGAAGAACAGTGCGGATATTTTCAATTGTTGGTAGAGGAACCGTTTTTGAAGGCTATATATAATTCCTATAACAGCCTATTCAACCTAATTTTTCTTCCTTACTGAAGTAAGATTGTTGTGTTATAGCTGAGGTGCTCTGTTGGTACGCAAGCACTGCATCAGCTTAGTAATCTCAAATCATGTTTTAGAATATGCCTATGCCAGGAACAAAGCTTGGCCAGTGAGCAAAAATGTTAGACAACAATGGCTTCCAGAGCATATGGAAATTGCCATCAAAGCAGTTTGCAAAAAACAAAAAACTCTCCGCGAAGCAGCTCGGTGTTCTAACATCCTTAAGTCAACACAAGCGAGCAAGGTGAAGAAAAGTTTAAGTGGATCCGATCCACTAAATTTGGTAAATGAAGTATTAGGACGGAAACCGATTTTTCCAGCAGCATTAGAAAAGAAACTAGTTGAATACTTCACGATGATGGATACTCGTTATTACTTCTTACGAGAAAAGATGTTCATAAGATGGCTTTTGCCGTAGCTGAAAAAAAATGGCATTAAACATCTATTCAAACATGAGATTGCTGGAAGAGCTAGGTTTGATCATTTTATGAATAGGCACAGATCCAGTATTTTCATTAGAAAATCAGAAGCACATCTCGTGGTCGTGCCCTAGGCTTCAATAAAGAATCTGTGAAAAAAAATTTTGACCAATTAGACGCCAAATATGAAAAGCACCAATATCCTCCCAAAAGAATTTTCAATGTAGATGAAACCGGACTCAGCGTGGTGCAAAGCAAACACCTACATATTGTTGGAATGAAAGAAAAGAAGCAGATTGGAGCTTTTACTGCAGCTGAAAGAGGAAAGTTGGTTACTATTGTGATGTGCATCGGAGCAGGAGGAAATTACGTGCCACCCATGTTGATATTTCCTCGAAAAACTTGGTCTCCAAGATTTATGAAACGAGCGCCACCAGGATCATTGGGAAGATGCCATCCGTCAGGTTGGATTCAAAGTCACTTGTTTACCGAGTGGGTAGTTCACTTTATCCATCATACTAGGCCATCAGCTGAATCTCCCATCATGCTCATCCTGGATGGGCATTACTCTCACACACGTAATATGGAAGTCATCAAATAAGCAAAAGAAAATCATATCAGCCTTGTATGTTTACCTCCAAAGACAACCCATTGTCTCTAGCATCTGGATCTCACTTTTACGGAACCCTTGAAAATTTATTACAGTGAAGAAATATTCTACAATTATTGAAAACTGGTGCAGGAATCGACATAAACGACATTGCTGAGAGGCTTGGTAATGCTTACCTGAGGACCCAAACAAAAGCGATTGCAGTGAGTGGTTTTAAATGCTCCGGAATTCATTCTCCAAATCGAAACTTATTCACTGATGCAGATTTTGCCGAAGAAGAGTAACGCCATGTTCTGGTTTTAGACACAACTACCTACTTTGAACAAAGCCCGGATACAAACGAGACATCCAAATTACTTGAAACTGCATCTAACCCTGATGATTCTGCTGGAGTTCAAGCAGACCAACCTGAGCCTAATAAGACTCCAGCTGATTCTTCCATGCCAATTGACCAAGCCTCTTCACCGTTTTCAGTGCTTCTTCATCCTGAAGATATTTCTCCAATTCCTCAACCACTAAAAAAGGCAACGTCTCGAGCGCTACGGACCGTAGCCGCTAATAGGCCTGCTGTTGTTTTAACCGCATCTACATATCAAAAGGCCTTGAAGGATTCATTAGCAAAAAAAAAAACAAGCAAAATAAGCAAAAAACAAATAAATCTAAAGATGGCAAAACCCTCCTATCAGCTGATAATGCGCCTGGATTGATGAGCCTTAATGCTGAAGACGATTATCCTGGAACTAGCGGATTAATCAGTGATCCAGCTAGAAAAAGAAAAAAGAAACAAATGCAAAGAACTGCACTTTAGAAGAAGCGAGAATGTTGTTTTCTATGGAAAGCAATGACACCGACAATGAAGAAGATGTTAGCCTCTCTTCAGACAGAGCAGACGACCTACCACAAGATGAAATCGTAGGTGAATATTCTCCCAACGCTGCAGAAAATGTTGAATGTCTCTTTTGTGGGAAAAGATTTTCCAAATTTGATTAACAGGAATTGTGGATTCAAAGCATTACACTAAATGCAACGGATAGGCACATGTTTTATGCAGTGCTTGTGAAACAGACTCATTTACTTGCGACTTTTGCTTGCAAAGGCCTACTCTTGCAGTTATCTGATGTTAAAAATTGATGACTGGGGTCCATGAGAAACAAACTGATATGCTTTAACTTGCTTCAATTTGCTTCAAATTTGCTTCAACGTTTTAGACTCGATTGTATTCTGAACGTTGCAATCTAACTTTGTAAATGCTGTTCGTAATTTTTGTTAATGTTCCTGTTTGTGAATTCAATTCGATGGAAGACCCAGTTTGTTATAAGTCAAACTTCTTTGAGCCTACAATTGAAAGTTACTTTATCGGTGGTAAACTAACAGTGGGACAATTTCATAAAAAAAACAACTAATATTTACAACTCTTTACTTTGAACCTTTTAGTGACCAGACAGCATTTCCAAAATTAGGGCTAATTGTTACTTTTTGGTTTTCTGTGCTTTGTTACAACAAGCTTTACTTCAGAAAAACAAAAAAGATCAAGCGCATTAATTTTTTTTCTAAAAAATTATAAACTGTGCAATGTCCCATAGTACAACCCCATTTTTTTAAACCTCGATTTTGAAGTGCTTGGTAAAATGCGCAGAGATAAAAAATTGGAGGAGTTACTTTGGATAAAAAATTGGAGGAGTTACTTTGGACTTACAATTCGGGCTGTAACCTTATATCAATTTCTAGCATCTGGACGCTTTTAGATGGAATTATCTCGAAAAACAAAAAAATTACAAAGCTAAAACAAAACCCGTCCTATATTACCATCTTCTACTGTACTCTATCCAAAAAAAAGCTAGCTTCTGAGCTCAAGCCGTTCAAAATAATTGATTTTTGGGGGTCCATTTGGGAAGATTCCGGGTGGGTGGTACCAATAAACTATGTCAAAGTTATTATCTGTTAAACATCTCCTGATATAAAAAAAAAACAGGAGGCTTAGCTTAAGTCGTTTAAAAAACTGATTTTTGGAGGTTCATTTGTTAAAGTTTCCGGGGGGTGGTATCCCGAGCAACGTCAAAATATTTGACCGTTAAATATCTACTGATATCAAAAAATGTAGCATCGATAGCTTAAGACGTCAAAAAAATGATTTTTTTTGGACCATCTGAGACTTCGGTACCCATAAAAAGTAGCGCCTTACCTTTATTGCTCGAAAAGATGAATGTTTTGACTCCATTTGAGAAGTTTTCGGGGAAATGGTACCCTAAAATTATGTCCAAGTATTTGTCTCCAAATTATTTCCTGATATCAAAAAAGTAGCACTCTAGCATAAATTGTCAAAAAAATTGATTTTTTTGTGGTCCATTTGGAAGTTTTGGGGGGTTGGTACCCCCAAACTATGTCAAAATATTTGTCTTTAAAATTTCTAATGATAGCAAAAAAAACAACTAGCCTCTAGCTCAAGCAGAGGTGGAGTCTAAGACACAAGGCTCGAGGCCAAGGCCAAGGACACAAAAAATCCGAGGCCAAGGACAGGAATGCTCGAGGCCAAGGCCAAGGATCAAGGACACAAATGCAAGTGTTTTCCTAAGAAAAAAGGTCTTACATTTTTTTTCGGTCGATCTACAAAAAAAAAAAAACTGTCTAGAAAAACATTTTTCAGCCGATATACAAAATTTTAACCATTCAAAAAATAGTGCTGTCCTTGAGCCGAGGACAGGGCAATTTTCGAGGACTTGAGGTTTCGAGGCCAAGGCCAAGGACTTGAAAATGTGTCCTCGAGGACGTCCTCGAGGCCAAGGACGTCCTCGAGGACTCCACCGCTGAGCTCAAGGTGTTAAAAAATTTGACTTTTGGGGAGTCTTCACAGGGAATGAAACGTGAAACCGTCTGATCAAATTTAGTGTCAAAAAACATATATACCAAAAGTGATTTTGTCCTAATTGAAAAAAATTTGAATATGGTTAATTCGATGTAACCTTTGCTTGAAAAAAGCGGTGGCCTACTAGATAATTAAACCAAGGTTTAGTCTCTCTTCAGTTTCAAGCACTAACGTCTTTAACCATTAGGACACGGCAGCACGCGCGCGTATGTGACTAAAATCACTTTATAGACATCGCCATTGCAAGTTTTAAGTGCATCTCCCCCAAACTACGTGACATAGCACCTCCAAAAATGCAGATGAACAACTTCATATATAGGCTTATCATCTTTCCAAATTTCAAGTTTCAAGCTTTAGTAGTTTTGAAGATTTTGATGCCATACAAAAAACCTTAAAATAAATAAATAAATAAATTAGATGTTCATTTTCCCAGGGGAAAATAATACGGGATTTCTGCCACTTCCATTTTACCATCATTCTCCCCTTCATACTTTGAAGGTTACCGATATTTCTGTGAAACTCAATCGTATGCAATGCAAACAAAGTGATTTTGCCTCATATAAAAGTAAATGTGGATTTTAAATCGTTTGTGGTTAGGGTAAAACCGATGTCCGACTAAGTGTTTAAACCCAGCTCAGTTCATTCACAACAATTTCAAATCCTGGCGCATTTAATCATTACGCCAGCTCAGCATGTGAACCCAACTGACTAAAATCAATTATTAAATTTAGATTTCAAAAAGACATTTTAGGGAAGATTCACTTGGGGGTTGGTACCCTTAAACCATGTAAAACATTGTCCTTTAAATATCTACTGATATCCAAAAAAAACTAGCACCATAGCTCAGGCCGTTCAAAATAATTGATTTTGTGTGGTCCATTTGAGAAGATTATGGAGGGGAGTACTCAAAACTCTGTCAAACATTTTGTATCTTAAATATCTTTTGATGTAAAAAAATTGGGGCCCTGGCTTAAATTCAACAAATTGATTTTTGTGGATTCTACGTGGGGATTTCCGGGGGTCTGGTACTCCCATTTTATGTACAAGAATACAGGAGTTTTAGCTTAAGCCGTTCAGCGCAACGACGTTTGGGAGTTTTTTGGGGGTAGGGTACTCCCAAACCATGCAATTGTTTGTCGCTTAAATACCTACCAATATCAAAAAAAAAACAAAAGCAAAGCTTAAGATTAAATCGTCCAAAAATTGATTTTTGTGCGGTTTATTTGGGGATTTTCGGGAGGGGGGCATTTTCAAATTATATCCAAGTGTTTGTTTTTTAAGTATTTCATAATATCAAAGAAAAACTAGAACTCTAACAGAAGCCGTTGCAAAAGTTGATCTTTAGGGAGTCCTTTAGGATCTTTAGGGCATTGTAAGTTTGGTCGTTCAAAAATTTGATTTTTGGGGGTCCACTTTGGGGGGCTCCCCGGGGGTGGCACTCTCAAACTATGTCGAAATATTTGTCTGTTGTATCTGTTGATATTAAAAAATAAAACTGGCGCTCTACTTGACCCAATAAAAAAATTAATATTTGGAGGGTCAATTTCGGGGGGATTCCCGGGGAAGGGGGGTATTCCCAAATGTTGTCAAAACATTCGTCTCTTAGATATGTGCTGATATTAAAAAAAAACTAGTGCCCTAGCGACAATCAAAAAACTGATTTGCGGGGGTTTGTTTTGGGGGGTTCCCGGGGGTGTGGCACCCCCAAACTATGTCAAAATATTCATCTTCAAAATATCTACAGCTGATATCAAAAAACACTGGCACTGTAATTTAAGTCGTTCGAAAGATTGGTTTTGGGGGATCCCTGAAGGAGGCCATACCCCCAAACCACGTCAAAATATTTTTATCTTAAATATCGACTGACAGCAAAAAACACTGGCACCCTAGCTTGGGCCATTCAAAAAATTGTTTTTTGGGGGGTCCATTTGAAAGGGGGTCTCAGCGGGGTGGTACCCCCAAACTCTGTCAAAATATTTGCCTCTAATTATCTACTGATATAAAAATATACTGGCACCGTAAATTAGGCCGTTCAAGAAATTGGTTTTCGGGAAGTGTATTTGGGGGGGGTCCCCAAGGGGGAAGTTGGCACCCCTAAACTATGTCAAAATGTTTGTTTGTTAAGTATGTGTTAATATATAAAAAAAAAAAAACTGGCACCTTAGTTGGAGCCATTCAAAAAATTAATTTGTGTGGGATCCATTTTTGAAGGGGTCCTCGGGGGTAACACCCCCAAACGATGTCAAAATATTTGTCTCTTAGAAATGTGCTGATATCATAAAAACAACTAATGCCCTAGCCCGAGCCAATTAAAAATTGATTTCTGGGGGGTCCCCCCAGGGGGGTTGATACCCCCAAACCACGTCAAAGTATTTGTCTCTTAAATATCTACTGATATCAAAAAACACTGGGACCACAAATTAATTCATTCAAAAATATGATTTTTGGGAGTCCGTTTTGGTCCTCGATGGGGGTTGGTACCCCCAAACCACGTACCGCCAAACCACGTTAAAATATTCATCTCCTAAATATCTACTGATATCAAAAAACACTAGCACCTTAAATTAAGTCGTTAAAAAAATTGATTTCTGGGGAGTCCATTTTGTTTCCCAAGGGGAGGTACCCCCAAAACCTGTCAAAATTATTTCTCTTAAATATCGACTGATACTAAAAAACACTGGCACCCTATGTTAAACAGTTCAAAAAATTGATGTTTGAGGTGGCCACTTGGGGGGTCCCCGAGAGGGTGGTACTCCCAAACTATGTCGGGGTATTTGTCTCTTTATTGTTTCTTGATATCAAAGATGTAGCACCCTAGCTTAGGCCGTCAAAAAAACTGATACTTGT
The DNA here is from genome assembly GCA_963965965.1 of Trididemnum nubilum. NCBI lineage: Eukaryota > Metazoa > Chordata > Ascidiacea > Aplousobranchia > Didemnidae > Trididemnum > Trididemnum nubilum. The sequence goes on along the minus strand of OZ014477.1, from coordinate 32,703,815 downwards.
TTGGGTCCATTTGGGGGTTTTGGGGAGTTGGTTCCCCAAATTATGTCAAAATAGTTTTGTCCTAAAAATTTCTACGAACACCCAAACAAAGTAGCGCGCTTGCTTATGGTGTTAAGAAAGTGATTTTTAGGGCGTCTTCACAGAAAATGAAACCTGATACCCTCTGATCATTCCTAGTGTCAAACAAAAAATATGAAAAAGCGATTTTGTCGTAATCGAAAAAAATTAATATGCTAGATCCGATATAATCTTGGTTTGATAAAAGCGATGGCCAAGTAAATAATTGAACACAGGTCTTAGCTTTCAAGCAGTGGCGCCTTTAACTATTCGGCCATGGCAGCGTGCGCGCGTAGGTGACTACCTCCAAAGCACGTCAAAATATTCTTGTCTTAAAAATTTCTAGTGTAGCAAAAGAAACTAGCGCGCTAGCTTGAAATTTCAAAAACCTGATTTTTGGGACGTTTTTACAGAGAATGAAATCTGATACCCTCTGATGATATTTAGTGTCAAAAAAAAATATTATAAACTATTTTGTCGTAACCGAAAAAAATTTAATATACTAGCTTCAATATACAATAATGTTGGTTTGACGATTTTGTCGTAATCGAAAAAAAAATAGTATGTTAGATTCAATATAATCTTGATTTGATAAAAGCGATAGCCAACCAGAGTATTGAATCCAGGTCTTAAGATTTCAGCACTGACCCGTTAAACCACTCGTCCATGGCAGCATGCGCGAGTACATGAATGAAATCACTTAATAAAATTCGCTGTCACAAGTTTGGGGGGCATATGCCCCAAACCACGTGACGTAGCGCCTTCGAAATTGTAGGGACGCAAGTTCATGTATAGACTTATCATCTGTCCAAATTTCAAGTTTCCAGCTTTGGTGGTTTTGGAATATTTGTTACCGTAATGCGATTTGCTGAATAAATAAATAAATAAACCAGATGTTCATTTTCCGGGGGGAAAATAATACAGGATTTCTGCCACATCCATTTCTCCATCATTCTCTCCTTGAACAATTTAAAAACGACTTTGTCCTAATCAAAAATTGTGCTGGATTCAATATGATTGGGAAGGAAGGAAAAGGAGTCAAATATGTTTGGGAAGGTAAAAGGATTCAATGGTAAAAGGATTCAATATATTTGGGAAGGAAAAGGAGCAGTTAAAACTGATCGTAAAATGCTTGGAGAGACTAACCCTGTTGATTCTCTTCCTGGAACAATTCCTGGAGATTATTGTATTGACATTGGGAGAAACATATGTCATGGATCTAACTCTGTGGAAACAGCAAAGAAAGGAATAGCTTTATGGTTTAAAGAAGGTGAACTTAACAATTATTGCTGTGCTAACAATTCTTGGGTGTATGAATAAGAAGGATACTTCAACCTGACACTCAGCACTTTTTTGGTGTTTTGTGCTTACATAGCAGGATCTGACATTTGTAGTTTTTGTATTTTTGTGTACATAGTTTGGATCTGACTTTTTTTTTCTGTACCTTACTGTCTAAATTTATAATTACCAGTATATTGAAAGATACTTTTCACCTGTTTTCATTTTAAATTCAAAACAACTTTTTCTGCATATTTTGTGGCTGATTCTAAATTTGCTATTTTGTCTAACTAGTGTAGAATCTTTCATTGGTTTGACTGCTTGATAATGCCAGTTAAATGTCCATGTGAAATATGTTTAAGACCTTGTAAAAGGAACCAGTGTGCTATTCAGTGTGATATGTGTGATGGATGGATTCATCTCAAATGCACAGTCAATAGTCCCCTTAAATTTCACACTCTTTGTTCTTCTACTGAACCATACCTATGCCAAAATTGTTACAGTGAATTGTTTCCTTTTCAAACCCTAGATGATAAGCAATTCTTAAATGAAATGAGAAATGATGACAAACTAAACTTTGATTTTAATCACACAAATAATTCGTTTTTCCCAGCTAAATGCTTACAGGTAGACAACAAGATAAAAAGCTTACTAAATGATTTAAATTCTGGTTTTGTTGACTCAAAGTACTGCTCACAGGCCGAAGCCAATATTATTAACAAAAAGTGTAAATTTTCTTTGCTTTGCGTGAATATTAGAAACTTAAATGCAAATTTTGATAAATTGAATGAACTTTTAACAAATTATGATATCTTACCTGATATCATTGCTATAAGTGAAACCAAACTTAAATTGTTACAGGTATACAATGCAAAGTTAAGTGGGTACCATTTTTATCACAAAGGCACAACTACAAGATGGGGAGGAGTAGAATTTTTTATTAAGGAGTCTTTATCAATTTCAATTTGCAAGGAGTTTGATTTAAACATTCCTAACTGTGAAGATATGTGGATTCAACTAGATTTAGGGAATAACAAAAAATGTATAGTGGGAGTAATTTACAGACACCCTAAACAGAAATTATCAGAGTTTTGCAAGAGGTTTGAATCAACCATTGAAAAATTGAATAGTAAAAAATTGATGTATTATATCGGAGAAGACTTCAACGCAGATTTGTTGAAAAGTAACTCTGATATCAATATTAAAGATTTCATGAATTTAACTTATAGCTTAGGCTGCATTCCCTTAATTACACACCCGACAAGAATAATCACTACAAGCTCAACTTTTTTAGATCATGTTTATACAAACAATGTAGTGAGTGAACACAAAAGTTTTATTCTGGTGGAAGATGTAAGTGATCACCTGCCAGTAATGGTGTGTTCTAATTTAAGCCTGTCCAAGAGTGAAAAATCAACTGTCACCCTAATTCGTGATACAAAAAATTTTGAAGTAGAAAAATTTCTAGACAAATTAACTGAAGGAATGGAGCTATTAGGTGATATTAAAGAGGAATGCATTGACAACTACACTGAAAAGTTTATTGACATTTTTCATAAGACATTTAACATACATGCACCATTACGAAAACAAAGCAGAAAGGAAACAAAACTAAAAAACAAACCATGGCTATCCAAAGAAATCCTTATATCAATCCAGCAAAAAAATTTATTGTACAAAAGAGCCCTTAAATTAAATGACAGTAATACATGGGCACAATACAAAGTCTATAGAAATAAACTGACGCATATTAAGGAATATGCAAAACGACTTTACATTAAAAATTTAGTGAATGATAATAAGCATGACACCTCGTCACTTTGGAAAATTATAAACAAAATTATTCACTTGAAAAATGTGAAAAAGATAACATTCCTAATAAAATGTATGCTTCCAAAAGTGAAAGTGCACAAGGTCCACAGGCCATCAGTAACTTGTTCAATAAATATTTCATAGAGATAGGAGTTAACCTTGCATCTACAATCAAAACACCAGCTATAATTGATGGCAAATTTAATGCCACATCTTTGATTCAGAGTAGTTGCAATTCGTTTTTTCTAGAACCAATAGTTGAAGACGAAGTAGTAAATTACATCAGAGCTATGAATCCATCAAAAAGTACAGGAAGACATGGAATTCCTGCAAAGTATATAAAAATGTCAGGCTCTGTTATAGCTCCAGTACTAACTAACATTTTTAATGCATGCATATCAACAGGATATTTTCTAAAAGTGTTAAAAACCGCTGAAGTTGTTCCAATTTTCAAAAAAGGCGAAAGAGAGTTATGCAGTAATTATCGCCCTATTTCTATTTTAAATCCTTTTGCCAAACTATTTTAAAAGTGTCTGCTTGATCAATTAAACAATTATTTTGTGAGCAATAATTTGATTAGTCCAAACCAGTATGGTTTTAAGAAAAATTGCTCAACAAATGAAGCCGTTTTAGATATTTACAATAAGCTACTTGACAATATGGATAAAAAGCTCGTTACATGTTCTATTTTCTTAGATTTAAGAAAAGCATATGATACCATCAATCACACGATACTGATCAAGAAACTAGAGAAGTATGGAATTAGAGGATTACCATTACAGTTACTAGCAAGTTACCTGACTGACCGTCAACAGTATACAATTGTAAATCAATATAAATCCAAGTCAAGAGATGTTATTTGCGGTATTCCTCAGGGATCAACTCTAGGTCCGTTATTATTTAATATTTATATCAATGATCTACCACTTGCCTCAAATTCCACAATTCATCTTTTTGCAGATGATACAAACCTTACTCTCTCTCATTCTAATGTTTCAACACTGCAACAAAATATTAATGATGAATTAGTCAATGTAAGCAATTGGTTCAAGGTGAATAAATTATCAATTCACTTTAATAAAACTGAGTTTATGGTAGTGACAACACAACAAAATAAACCTGAACTCAAAGTATCAATAGATAATAATCCAATCAAGCAATCACATCACATAAAGTATCTAAGTGTTCTCATAGACGAGAATCTAAACTGGAAACAACAAATCAAGGAACAATGTTCAAAGGTAGCAAGGGGATCTTGGGCCCTTAATCAACTAAAACACTTTGTAGATGAGCAAACCTTAAGATCTGTTTACCACTGCCTCATATACTCTCATCTACAATACTGTATAAGTAGTTGGGGGACTGCTTCAAAATCAACATTAGCACCACTCTTTATTCTGCAAAAAAGAAGCATCAGATTGTTAACTGGAAGTGGATATCGTGAGCATACTAATCCTTTGTTCTATCGAGCTAAATGCTTGAAACTCAAGGATATTTACTCTCTTGAAACTGCAAAGCTAATGTACAAAATTCACAATAATGTATTATCTTTTGCAAATTCAGATAAGTTTAACCTAATAAAAAACTGCTATACACATAAGACAAGATTGAGCCACAAAAACAACTTTTTTCTTCCAAGAACTGGAACAAGATTAGGGCAAAAGTCTCTATCATTCGCAGGAATTAAAATTTGGAATGAAATTCCAAGCAGTATAAAAGAAGTTTCATTCTACAGATTTAAAAAAGCTGTTAAAGCTTATTTTTTATCAAACTATGAAACCGATAAAAGCTAGAATAACAGCTTTCTATCAGCAATGCAGTAGTAATTACAGGAATCATAGTTGCATATTTATGCTTGAGTTCAACAATAACCTATTCTATTGCTTGAATGGCATGAGTTTGGTGCATTCTTCTATCACACATTTATTACAATACGTCATCTCTCATATTGATGTGCCCTTGAATTATTAGTAATTTTGCAATAACTGACTGTATAGTTCATAATGCTTATTTATGTTTTACAAATTTAAAGTGGGCAATTGGAGTGAAAAAAAACCTCCTTGCTTTGTTTTGTATTGTTTGCCAATATGTCATTAGTACTGATACAATTTCCAATACCAGTATATATCAACCTATATTAATTTTATTTCTATCCAATCTGTAGTTACAGCATTTTTATTTTTTAGTATGCTTAGAGTTAGAACAATTCTAATGTTGTCTTGCATTTTCTTTACATGGTGACTGTGAGTTTTGTGTATACACTGTACAAAGTGTACTTATCTTTGTAACACTTTGTTTTAATTTTGCGTAAAACTTTTCATCATAAAAAGTAGCAGACTGAGAAAATCTAGAAGCTGTTTTTTTTTAACCTTAACTTGGCGAGGTGGCAGTAGACTTAGATGACCTTTCGGTCCTTCGCTGTCTCCTCACCAAGTGACCAAATATCGCTTTTACTCTGCAAGTTTGTGTGTTTGGTTTTAAAGGAATTGCATATTTCGATGCTTTGGTGATAGACGTTGAGGAAGTTGCAGTTTTTTCTTGTGATATGACGTCACTTGGTAAATAAATGAATATGATGATGATGATGATGATTTGGAATTAGAAAACCGATGGCTAACTAGATGATTGAACCAACGTCTATTCAATCACAATGGTTTCCTATTGGTCCCCCAAACTCTGTCAATTTTTTGTCGTTTAAATACGTACTATTATTAAGAAGACTGAAGCCTTAGATTAAGTCGTTTAGAAATCAATTTTTGTGGGGTTCATTTGGGGATTTCTGGGGGGTGGCACTTTCAAAGTATGTCCAAGTATTTGTCTCTTCACTGTTTTATAATTTCAAATAAAAACTAGAACTCTAGCTCAAGCCGTTGAAAAAATAGATGTTTAGGGGGTTCATCGGGGGTTGGTACCCCCAAACTCAGTCTAAATGTTTGTCTAAGAAATACGTAATGATATGAAAAACACAGACATCGTAAATTTCGTCGTCAAAAATTTGATTTTTGGGGGTCGACTTTGGGGGGGTTCCGAGGGGAAGTGGGCCACTCAAACTATGTTGAAATACTTGTCTGTTAAGTATCTGTTAATATCAAAACAAAACTGGCACCCTAGTTTGAGCTAAACAAAAAAATAATTTTTGATGGGTCCATTATGGAGGGATTCCCGGGGGAGGGGGGGTATTCCCAAATGTTGTCAAAACATTCGTCTCTTAGATATGTGCTGATATTAAAAAAAAACTAGTGCCCTAGTTTGAGCCAAACAAAAAATTGATTTTTGGGGGGTCTGTTTTGGGGTGGTCCTCGGGGGAGTGGCACCCCCAAACTATGTCAAAATATTCATCTTCAAAATATCTACAGCTGATATCAAAAAACACTGGCACAGTAAATTAAGCTGTTCGAAAGATTGGTTTTGGGGGATCCCAAAGGGGGGCCATACCCCCAAACCACGTCAAAATATTTTTATCTTAAATATCGACTGACAGCAAAAAACACTGGCACCCTAGCTTGGGCCATTCAAAAAATTGTTTTTTGGGGGGTCCATTTGAAAGGGGGCCTCAGCGAGGTGGTACCCCAAACTCTGCCAAAATATTTGCCTCTAAATATCTACCAATAAAAAAATACACTAGCACCGTAAATTATATCATTCAAAGAATTGGTTTTCGGGGAGTGTATTTGGAGGGGTCCGCAAGGGGGAGTTTAGCACCCCCAAATTATGTCAAAATGTTTGTCTGTTAGGTATGTCTTAATATCAAAAATGCTGGCACTTTAGTTGGAGCCATTCAAAAAATTAATTTGCGTGGGGTCCATTTTGAAGGGGTTCTCGGAGGGTAACACCCCCAAAGTATGTGAAAAGATTTCTATCTTAGATATGTGCTAATATCCATAAAAAAACTAATGCCCTAGCTTGAGCCAATTAAAAATTGATTTCTGGAAATCCCCAAGTGGAGGTGGTACCCCCAAACCACGTCAAAGTATTTGTCTCTTAAATATCTACTGATATCAAAAACAGTTACACCTTAAATTAAGTCGTTAAAAAAATTGATTTTTGGGGGTCCATTTTGGTCCACGAAGGGTGTGGTACCCCCAAACCACGTCAAAATATTTTCCTCCTAAATATCGACTGATATCAAGAAACACTGGCTTCTTAGTTTAAGTCGTTGAAAAAATAGAATTTTGGCTGGTCCATTTTGGTTTCCGAAGGGAGGCGGTACCCCCAAACTCCGCCAAAATATTTATCTCCTAAATATCTACTGATATCAAAAAACACTGGCACCCTATGTTAAGTTGTTAAATTTAGCATTTAAAAAGTGATTTTTTTGATAGTTGTTTGGTACCCCCAGACTGTGTAAAAAAATTTGGCTGTTAAATATCTACTGATATCCAAAAAATGTAGCATTCTAGTTCAAACTGATCAAAATAAATAAATTTTGGGGTCTATTTGGGAAGGTTCCGGAAAGATGGTACCGCCCAACCTATGTCAATTTTTTAGCGCTTAAATACCTGCTAATATCAAGAAGACTGAAGCCTTAGATTGAGTCGTTCAAAAATCGATTTTTGTGGGGTTTATTTGGGGATTTTCGGGGGGGTGGCACCCTCAAAGTATGCCCAAGTATTTGTCTCTTCAGTGTTTCATAATATCAAATAAAAACTAGAACTCTAGCTCAGGCTGTTGAAAAAATTGATGTTTAGGGGGTTCGTTTGGGAAGTCGTCTGGGGGTGGTATCCCCAAACTCAGTCAAAATTTGTGCTTCTTAAATATCTAATGATATGAAAAACACAGGTATCGTAAATTTGGTCGTGCAAAAATTTGATTTTTGCGGGTCAACGTTGGGGGGGGGGGTTTCGAGGGGAAGTGGCTCTCTCAAACTATGTTGAAAGATTTGTCTGTTAAGTATCTGTTGATATCAAAAATAAAACTGGCACCTTATTTTGAGCCAAATAAGAAATTATGTTTTGATGGGTCCATTTTGGGGGTCCCTGGGGGGGAAAATATTCCCAAATGATGTCAATTTGTCTCTTAGATATGTGCTTATATTAAAAAAAAACTAGTGACTTAGAGGTAATAAAAAATATATTTTCGGGGGGTCCGTTTTGGGGGTCCCCAAGGAGGGATGGCACCCTCATACTATTTCAAAACGTTTGTCCGTTAAGTATGTGTTGATATCAAAACAAAACTGGAACCTTAGTTTGAGCCAATCAAGAAAATTAATTTCGTGGGGGTCCATTTTGGGGATCCTCGGGGGTAACACTCCAAACGATGTCAAAATATTTGTCTCTTAGAAATGTGCTGATATCATAAAAACAACTAATGCCCTAGCTTGAGCCAATTAAAAATTGATTTCTGGGTGTCCCCAAGGGGGGTTGGTACCCCCAAACCACGTCAAAGTATTTGTCTCTTAAATATCTACTGATATCAAAAAACACTGGCACCTTAAATTAAGTCGTTAAAAAAATTGATTTTTAGGGTCCCATTTTGGTCCTCGAGGGGAGTGTGGTACCCCCAAACCACGTCAAAGTATTTTCCTCTTAAATATCTACTGATATCAAAAAAATTAATATGCTAGATTCGGTATAATGTTGGTTTAAAAAAAGCGATTGCCAAGTAGATAATTGAACCCAGGTCTCAGGTTTCAAGCACTGGCGCGTGTAACCATTCGGCCAAGGCAGCACACGCGCGTCGGTGACTACCTCCAAAGTACGTCAAAATACTCTTGTCTTTAAAATTTCTACTGGTAGCATAAAAAAACTAGCTCGATAACTTGAGGTCTTAAAAAGCTGATTCTTGGGACGTCGTCACAGAGAATGAAACCTGATATCCTCCGATCATATCTAGTGTCATACGAAAAATTTTATAATTGATATTATCGTTATCGAAAAAAAAAAATTTGCTAAATTTAATATAATCTTGGTTTGATAAAAAGCGATGGCCTACTAGTTGAACCAAGGTTTTAGGATATCAGCACTGGCGCCTTAAAGCATTCGGCCACAGCAGCATGCGCGCGTTCGTGACTAAAATCACTTAATAAGCTTTGCTGTCACAAGTTTGGGGTGCATCTGCCCCAAACCACGTGACTTAGCGCTTCCAAAATTGCAGTGACACAAGTTTATGTATAGACTTATCATCTGTCCAAATTTCAAGTTTCCAGCTTTGGTGGTTTTGGAGTTTTGGTTCCGATAATGTGATTTGCTTAAATAAATAAATAAACAGATAATCAAATAAATAAATAAATGAATAAATAAATAAATAAATAAATAAATAAATAAATAAATAAATAAATAAATAAATAAATAAATAAATAAATAAATAAATAAATAAATAAATGAATAAATAAATAGATAAATAAATAAATAAAAGTGTCGGAATCGTCATGGTTTGTTTGTGAGAGTTGAAAGGGCATGCCCAGACGCTTCTAAATTCGAAACTTTTTGTTCCCCTTGAGCGATTAGTTTTCGAGCTAGAGCTGTTTAAACCTAAAATTGGCACTTCAGTTTTTGGCTCAGAAACCCGTATCACGTGACCGATTGCCTCCAAAATTTGCACGAAGAAGGATTCATTAGTGCCCCATGTAAGTTCTAAAATTCAAGTTTCTACATTTTGCCGTTTCAAAGGTATAGCGTTTTCAAACTTTGTTTATGAATTCGTAAATTTTCACGGAAAAAACATACGGACTTCCGACGCAAAGTGTCGCGGAAGTCCCAACAATAAAAAAAGGGTCGGAATCGTCATGGTTTATTTTTCAGAGCTGAAAAGACATGCCCAGACGCTTTCAAATTCGAAACTTTTATTCCCCTATTGCCATTAGTTTTTGAGCTAGAGCTGTTTAAACCTATAATTGGCTTTTATTTTTTGGCTTGGAAACCCGTATCACATGACCGATTGCCCCCAAAATTTGCACAAGAATGATTCATTTTTTCCCCAGCTAAGATCTAAATTTCAAGTTTCTACATTCCGCCGTTTCAAAGTTACAGGGTTATTATTTTTGCTTACGAATTCGTAAAATTTGTCTGAAAAATCATACGGACTTCCGACGCAAAGCGTCGCGAAAGACCCAATAAATAAATGAATAAACAAATATATACATAAATAAAAGTGACGGAATCGTGTTAATTTAATTTTGGGAGCTGAAACTGCATGCACAGGAATTCTAAGTTCGAACCTTTTATTCTATACTCCAGCGATTAGTTTTCGAGCTAGAGCTGTTTAAACCTCCGATTGGTATTTTAGTTTTTGGCTCGGAAACCCGTATCACGTGATCGATTGACCCTAAAATTTGCACGAAGAATGATTTATTTACGACCTATGTAAGTTCAAAATTTCAAGTTTCTTCCTTTAACCGTTTCAAAGTCATAGCGTTTTCGACCTCTGGTTGCCGAATTTGTAATTTTGCCCGGAAAAAAATATAGAGACTTCTGACGCGAAGCGTCGCGGAACTCCCGATTAATAATAATCTGCAAACAGTAAAGAGAGTATTAAATTCATAAGCAATAAATACAATATGATTAACAGCCAAAATCAAATGATTATCTTTTAATAACTTTGTCTAGTATGCCTTACACTTTATTCGATATACTCTGTACATTTTTCCTGCGTGACGTTCAGCAATTAAAAGAATAGTGTGAAGTCTCTATCGTGTATGATAGACAGATAGGCAGGAGGCCACTTGACTCAAAGATTCAGTCACAAACTACTGATCAAGTTTTTGATAATAGTAATAATTGAAACTGATATACTGCTTATTTTTTTGTAGACTGCCATAAGTTACTGTAAATTTTGCTTTCAAACATTGCATCGAAATTTTTGAAAATATTTAACTTGTTTCACTGAATTTGAGAAATCCCCAAACGCCAGCAATACGTAACCTGATAAAAAACTTGATGTCTTTCTGATATATTAAAAACACAATTATACTACACTTCAACTGTTTTGTATTTTTGACATTCCGCCAAATTTCATGAAAAAAGTGGCATAAGAAGTATTAGTAACTGAACGGAGCAATTAATCATTAAGCATAATGAAACTTACCAAGAAATCGAAGTTTGCTTCAAGGTTAAAGTGGTCAAAAATAATTTCAATTCTGGAGTCATCATCAGTGGTTATTAGCCATGAACAATTATCAAAGTTATTGTGAGGTTGCGGCCAGTTTGGTGATGATATAATTTTTTCATTAGAAGTCGCAACGTCGTCGAACCCACACAAATCTAAATATTTTCTATTATTCGAACTTTTAACGATGAATTATTAGAGCTAGCTGCAGTTGTCAATTGACTTAAACTCAACCCGTACTTGATATTATTTTAGAATCAGAAGTTAATTTAAGAATTGAGCTAGAGTAAACTTTCGGTGAACTACAGTAGCTTTGTCTTTCGACTCGTTAGAAGATTAGTAACAAAATACCAACTTCCAGCAAATTATAGTAAATTTTGCAGCCAGCTGCCTAATTGATTTTAACATTAACTTCACTAACAGCCAGCATCATCATTAATTATAAAAACTGAAAAGTAATACACGGGCCTGTTGGTCAAACGGTAAAACGTTCGTCACTGGAACGGTAAGCGTGAGGTTCAAATTTCGGGCAGGTCAAATCGGATACCATATTGCTTACAGCGTGCCACCGCTGCAATGTTTTTTCGAAAGTAGTTGTGTTGCCTGCAGGCACAATGACGAGAATATGCGCCACACAAACTTGTTACACGCTTCGATGTAATACAGCGAGTATGAGCGAGTATAATAAAAGATTTTGATGTAATTAGAATGCAGTTCTCAGCTAAAAATTGCTGAAACAAATAAAAGTTACTGGTGCGTGTTTGAATAAACCAGAAAAAACGGCAAAAATAATTAACATGGTGGACGAAGAAACGTGCTTTGCATTTAGCCTAGCGCAGAATGGTTAAATGGTGCCTTATTTTATGCACATTGGCGCAATCATACTCATGCAGAGATGTTCCTCTCAAAGAGTGACAAATTAGATCGTATGCAATTTCTGTCGTTTTTCTGGTGTATATGTTTCAATGAACAAAACAATAAACAAAACAACCTGAAATTTGAAGTTACTGAGGTTAGAAGAATTCAGTATCCCAATTTTGAGATTTGCCGAAGCCACTTTCCTAAAATTTAAGAATTTTCACCCACACTTATATGGCATCACAAAACGTTTTAGTGACGAACCACTTTGACATTGGCATTTTAAGATTCAGATTAAAAACCAACTTAACAAAGGTATGAGAAAAATTTTCAAGCGTCTGTTACAAAATTGCGAAATGATACCATTTTTAAAAATTTTGTAATCGCTGTGACGCACTATATGAAGAACTGTATTTCCAAAACGCCTTATACTCACTTTTGATGTTTTTAAGAAAGCCGCAAAAATCGTTTTAAAGTTTTTTTTCTGCAAATATTTATTTAATTTCACTTTCTGGGGTTTGCAGACATGTACCTCTTGAAAACCGACAAGTTTTAAAAATAAACGATACTTAGTTTAAGTTTTATTTTGATTATTTAAATTAAAAAAAAACTGGATATAATGCACAAGTTATTCATCTATACAATTTATTATATATAATAATAATAAATTGTATAAATGAATAACTTATGCTTCTTAATGCTAGCCGTGAAGATGGCCTAAGTTACTGGTCAAAACACGAAAACCTATAGTTTTAGGTTGACAATCATTGATTTTGCGATAGATGTAATGCGTTTTGAAACTAAACTTCATAAAAATGCAGAAAATCTTGTTTCATTTAGAATTAATCTGAATTTAAACCAAATGGTTTGTTAAAACATTTGCTGTTGTGTTTATAAAATCTAATTGGTTGCTGCTTTTACCCAAAATTGTACAAAAATTGATTGGTGTCGTTACCGATGGTTGCTGTCGCCTCTGAGCTTAAGGCTGCGTAAAACCATTACATACGACAAAAGTAATCATAGAGTTTTGACAAACTATTTTGACAATAAGAGTTTATTTACTAATGTCCCCATTGCGGATGCTATTCAACTCTGTGCTAACGCCCTCTATAGTCCTCTACACTTCTATTCCTGCACCCTTTCCAAGGCATATTGTTGTTGAATTATGGAGATGGCTACTTTTTTGTCGAGTTTAGATTCGATGACATCGTGCATCACCAGATCGATGGAGTTGCCATGGGATCATTTCTTGGACCACCCCTTGCCAATATTTTTGTTGGCTACCATAACTCTAAACTTTTTCAAATTAATCTCCATCCAGAGATGTATTGCTGCTATTGGGATGACACTTTCATGGTATTTAGCAACGAGGATGAGCGCAATCTTTTCTGACATATCTGTCTCAACTCGCTTCACTTTTCTTTTCTCTTTACTTTTGAAAAATAATCTAACTTGGCTCTCCCTTTCCTGGACGTGTTGGTTAAAAAAAATCCCTTTCCAAGTTCATTACTTTCATCTACCGCAAGAAAACCCACATTCTCCGATCAATATCCAGTAGCTACCCCGAAGGGGGGAGGGGAATAATTAATATAGCCCCTCCCCCCCCTATTGACCTGTCAACCAAAATGCAGAATAAAAAAAGTACAATGTTTTTAGCTCTTGTGAAACTTTTTTTTACGCTGGAATGGACTGAAAAGTGATTTAAAGCATCTTTTGAAACATATATTCAGGGAGGGGGGGGGGCTGATTTGTAAAAAATAAAAGTCACAAATCAATAAAAATTTTAAAAAATGATCAAAACTAGGCAATCAGATTTGAATGCTAGTCTAAAAATGGCAAACATAGGTTTCATCAACAAATATATTATAAACTCTAAACACGGGAGGGGGGGCTATTCAGTATTAGTTAATTACCAATCACTTCTCATAAATATCTGTCCATCAGCCCCAGCCCCCCTTAAAAATTTTTTTTTATAACATATGACGAAATAGATTAATTCGTGTGAGTTTTATTGAATAATAGAATTTTCTGATTTACCACCAAGTAAACAAGAGAACTACAATAGTATCATTAGCCACCTCCACCAAAGCCCATTTACGCAATCAGTTTAATTATGTTTGCACTGCCAATTTCTATGCCACGTTTTAAAAACATTATTTTTTGATAAAATAGCCCTAAAATTAAGTTATTTTTGCAAAAAAAAGCAAAATTTTCCAGCGATGGGGGCTCCGCCCCCAAACTCCCGTGCCTCCGGCGGCTGGAAGCGTTGCCCCCAGACCCCCAGCCTCCGGCGGCTGGGGACTTCGCCTACAAACCCCTAAGGCTTCCGGCAGCTGGGAGCTACGCCCCCAGACCCCCAAAATAGTCCCCCCATTGCAATTTTCTGGCTATGCGTCTGTCAATACCTACGCTGGAATTCCTTAAGACCACAGAAACGCTAAACTAACTAAATTTTGACCTGAACTCACCGGGCTCTTGCCATTTGTTTTCCTGAAAAATAGCCATCGAATCTGGACAAAATCAAGTTCATTTTACCGAATAATGGATACCCGAAGCACGCTATCAAATTGTTTGTGGCTAAGAAGATGATTTTATTTTATGCTTTGCCTAAATTTAGACTGCAAAGATGCCCCGTCTATCTACGTCTTCCATGGCTCGGTTCTGTTACTACCCGGTTTGAAAAGCAAGTAAAATCTGCTGTCAAACAGTGCTTTTTCTGCTAGAGAACCACACGTTATTTACTCTAATAACGAGCTTCTCTTCGCTAGCAACAAAGATGCACCGCCTGCTTTAAAGAAAAGCTAAGTGATTTTTTCAGTTCTCATACCACTGTGACATTCGGTATGTAGGCTGTACCTTCCAGAGGCTGCACGACAGCATTAAACAACACGTCATTAAATCTATCCGCTCTTCCTCTTTTTTGAAGAAACGCTTACTTCCTGTAGTCGGTCCAAATCTTCCACCCAGTCTCTAGCTTCTGATTCAGCCGTTGAGCTTCATCTTTCACAAAATTCTGTCTGTGTTCTGCATTGTGATGGCAGTAGATCCTTTATTCCTGCCAATGGCAGCTCTCTTTTCCATCTATCTACTCTTGAAGCCACTTTTATCAAAACTTCTAACACCGCCCTCTGCCGTCAAAAAAAAATTCGTATACAGCTTAAAGATTGTACACTAATGACGCTTTCTCATTGATCCTTTTCCAACCAATCACGGCTCGGCTTTTTCCAAAAATAGCCGCTCATTTTTCTGCGCTCTCCATCCTGACGACTGTTCTTGACAAGTGTCAAACGAAAACCTTCGAAAATATGAACATTTTAATCAAGGCACTTTCCAAGTTCTGTACCACCAACCAACTCTTCAAATAGGTTTTTTTAGTACAAAAAAATATGATAAAATAAATTCGATAATTAGGACCGAAGTGACTGCACAGCAAAACAAAAAACGCAAACACGGTACAAAACAAAAGGGAGGAATAATAAAGAAAACAAAGTTTTTAAGATATTGACAAACTTTACAAATCCGTGTCTCGGTTAACCAGCACGAAAACGTCAATTTTTTAGCATTTATGCAGTAGGAAGTGCACTAATAGGTTTAAAAAAAATCGTTGCAGAAAGGCTAAACTACTTTTTTCACTTTTGAAAAGAATATTGAATCAAAATTAGTGCTTAATAATATAATACAAACATATCTGGAAAAATTATTTAACAAATTTAATAGTAAAAAAGTAAAGAACTAGTCTCGAATGAAAGTAGACACATTTCAGTAAAAGTTATACGTAGCGCTGCAATTGAGTAAAACCTGCTGATGTAAACAATCTGCTGTTTCACTGTTAAACACACTGAGTAATTCTGTAAAACTAGCGTAGTGCAATGAATGAAAATCTGCTGTCATCACGTGTCATTAGCAGTGGAACAGCAGATTGTTTACATCAGCAGGTTTTACTCAATTGCAGCGATACGTATCACTTTTACTGAAATGTGTCTACTTTCATTCGAGACTAGTTCTTTACTTTTTTACTGTTTTAGATTTTACTTTTTACTGATGATGGACATAGCTAAGTCCGAAACGTTTAAAAATTTTATTATTTTAAATTTAATAGATTATTTTAAAACTAATTTGCGCACAAACTTTGAGTTATTTTACCTGTGCATGTAAATGGGGTGTGAGTTGATGCGAAATCATCCAAACAAACACATGAATAACTTCCAAACGGTGTGTCAATGCATGTCGCATCATCGTGACAGGGTCCAACTCCGTTCAAACATTCATTAATATCTAAATCACATTACAGACTAATTTTATGAGAAAAGCAATTAATTTGTGATGATATGCAGTAAAATGTTTCAAAAAAAAAACAAAAAAGATCGTTTCGTTAGATACGCCACATTTTTGCTATGAAATCCTACCCACAAACAAGAATGCTATAGTAAAATAGCTATTATTTTTGTTGCTTTTACTGATTTTTCGTAATAGACAAAACGACAAGTCAAGGGGTGGTAACTATTTTTTCAACCTTTCTTCAAAAGTTAAATTCCTTCACTAAAGAGCAACAAATGGGTGCTAACAGCCTGTGTTGACAATCTTGGAAAAAGTGTTGGTGTTAAGCAGCAACTACGCAAAGATTTGAGAAAAAAGCTAAGAAACAAAATATGCAAATAACATTGCTGTGGTTGCAACGATTGAACTCTAAGCTGTCATGTTCGTGAAGAAATGGTTTACTCTGCTGTTTGACAGAGAATCATGTGCAGCCACTATAGACCGAATAAGTGGCTTGTCACAATGCCCATTGTCTGGTTCGTACTGCAGATCGTAGTAAAATCTGCCCATTTAAATCAATGGTAAAATTCTTACTTACTCGCACGTTCAAACAAACACTATAGGTTAGTGGGCGGCGTTTTTTGCTTGGTTTAGCTTTTATTTAAAGGGCCAAAGCTTCGTGGTTCCATTTCAGCTTATATCCGTGGTCAAAAGTTTTTATAAATGCGTATTAAACTCATTTTAAAAAGAGTACTTTTGCACCGTAAAATAGCGTTTTAACGCTTATTTGATGACATTTGATATTTCTGAGTTGAGTTGCGATTAGCATATAGGATAAAAGAGTAAAATGGTATAGTGTTTTGCACCAGGATGCGATCATCAAAGTGAAAACAGTAGTTGCAAATTCTACCGATTTCCTAAGAATAGCAATTTGGCTTCAAAATGGGAATCACGCTGCAGGTATAAGCTTGTTATATAATCAAAACTAATCACTATATGAAATCAAGTTTTTCGATAGAAGATTAGAAGATACGAACACAAAACAGCCAGGTTCTTCAATGGAGGAGGAGTCGGGCAAGTTGACCCTAACCCTGACGAAAAAGAAAACTGTTAAGTTTTCTAATTTTATTTCTTGGGCACATTTTTGCAGATTTTTTTAATAGTCTCAATTTCTGTCAAAAGCCCTGCACAAAGGACGTGGATGGAGCGCCAGGAGTCCAGGTCCAAAAATGGAGCACCTCGCTACCCTAGTAAGAGTGGTGGGCAAGTTACTTTGTAAAAGTAACTGAGTTACAGTTACTTGGCAAAAAAGTAACTAAGTTACAGTTATCATTTTGAAAAAGTAACTAGTTAGAGTTACAGTTACTTCTAATAAATTTAATTAGGACTTCGCGCACGCGCGTAGGATTTTCGTTTTCACTCGGTCATTTTGATAGATGATCAGCGAAATTTATTGATTTGCTTATAACTACAAAACTGTGCAACATAAAAAGTTTAATTTTAAATATAGAATAACAATAATTAAAAGCATCATGTATGCCAATTTTGAGGAACCTAGGTCACGTGATCGTGATGTAGGAACTCTAAATTTGAGAAACAACTGCCATTTTTGTCTCGAAAATTTATTAATTTGGTTATAGCTATAAATTTGCTGAACATGGAACGCTGAAATTTGAACACATCTGGTGTGCAGATAGAGACTCTATGCGCGACAAGTTTGGAGGCGCCCAGTCACGTGATCGTGATTTCAGAGGCCAAAAATCAGCAACAGTGGACAATTTTAAACTGGTATATCTCGATAACTATCAATAATAACAAAAAAATTACGAGTTTTGTAATTTTTGAACATGCTACTTACGACCTTTATTATGGTCAAATTCATTTACTTCGCCATGGATGAAATTTTTCTTTATTTTTATTTTTTTTTTCCTTTTTTTTCTTCTATCACTATCTCCTTTTAAACCACAAACCGCACATGGATTATACTATGAGCTATTATAGATAATCAAAAGTAGTGGTACCCGCCTAAAATTGGGGGTGCCACGATAGGAGGTCCCCCCAAACGGGCCCTCCAAAATTTAAACTTTTCTATCTTTAAAGCTAGACCAATGAAAATTTTAAGGTAGGTAAATATAAGAGAAATAAAAAGTTTGCCAAAATTTGGAGTTATCAGAATGAGGGTTACCATTCAAGCAAGACCGCCATGATTTAAATTTTTTAACCTTTTAAGCTAGACACATGAAATTTTCAGGGTAGGCAAATATAAAGAAAAGATAAAATTTGACAAAATTTGGGAAAAAGAATGAGGCGGTCCTCTTCAAACGGGGCCGCCAAAATTGAAAGCACTCAAATTAGACTGATAAAATTTTCAGATCAGGTAAATATATGTCAATGATATATCATATACCAAAATTTAAAGGTTCCATAATGGGGGGCTTTCCTCAAACGAGGACGCCAAAATTTAAAATTTTTGATTGCTTAAGCTAGACAAATGAAATTTTCAGGATAGACAAATGCGTAGAAAAGATAAAATTTGACAAAACTTTGGGGTACCACCTTGGAGAGGTTCTCCTCAAACAGCATTGCCAAAATTACTAGTTTTTTCCACTTTAGCTAGACGCATGTAATTTTCAGTATAGGTAAATATAGCAGAAAATAATAATATAACAAAATTTGAGGATAACAAAATGGAGGTCCCTCAAATAGGTCCTCAAAAATTTAAACTTTTCAACCATTCAAGCTAGGCTTAAGAAAAATTGAAAATAGAAAGGAAAGATAAAGTTATGCGTGTTTTCAATTGCCACAAATTGGGTAGTTCTCCTCAAATATGTCTTTCAAAATTTTTAAGCATTCAAGCTTAAAGAAAAATGAAATTTTCTACATCGGTAAAAAAATAAGATGAAAAATTTTGGGAATGCCATACTGTAGAGGTCCTCCAATTAGGTTGACACCTGCTCATATTAACTACAACAGCTAAACAAATTAAATCTATTGAATAGGTTAATATGAAAAATCCAAGATTAAAGGTAACAAAATTTGGTGGACCACATTGAAAAGATCATGCCAAATGGGCCCTGTCAGCTAATCGCTTTCAAACTTTTCAGTGTATAACTTATGTAAGCATTATGTTTTCGCAATTGTCATTCTTGTCTGATACTGTACTAAACCGATCGTTTTATGCTGGAAGCGTTTTCTCTATGCCATCATTTTGATGCCCTCATCTCTCAACACGATTGTAAACAGACAATAATTTGTAGCTTTTGTCTGAACAAAGACACATAACCAATCGAAGTTCGAGCAGAAAAGACGTGTTAGTTGATGGCAAGAACAGCTTGCTAGTGGTAGACAATATTTTTGTGTTAATTTTCTGGTATCCTATAGTTTTTAGTACTTTACTAATTAATCGTGTTTTTAAGTATAGAAAGTATTTAAGGGAATTTAACACAAAATTTATAAAGCCGTTAATCACAAACCTGATCAAGTTAATAGAACATTATGAAATTCAAAAGCAGAGTATTTCAGACCTGACTATCAACAACCATAAACACGCTTAACGCAGTTGTAAAGTTCTTTAGTTCAGTCAAGTTAGATACTTTCGCAAAGTCACAACCGAAGAAAATAAGCAAATTTGTTAATGTAAAACTGGTATTGCACAGCCTCAATTATCATAGGCATCGCAGTAGAAACAGAATCATTTAAAACAAAATTTAAACTTAACAGTTTTGACCGGAAAATTTTTGGAAGTGGCTAGCATTACGTTACGTAACACCCATATAGAGAATAAGAGAGCAAAGAGCGAGTGCTCATTTGTTCATTTACTTTTTTTGTTTTTTAAATTACTGTTAGGGTTTGTGTTAGATTTTAAGTTTGGGTTAGGATTAACATTAGGGTTAGACCTAGAGTAAGAGTTTGGTTTAGGTTTAGGGTTGGGATTACGGCTAGAATAGCAATTTTCTTATTTTTACGTAGCGTTACAGCAGCCTCTGCCAAAATTTTTATTAAAAAAAAGTAACGAGGTGATTAATTCAGCATTCGAACCCAGCTAGACACTCTACCCAGCACTTTAGTTTAGAATCTAGTAGCTTCGAAAATATTGTGAGAGAAAAAAAATAGCCTAAATTCCACTATGAAGTGCATTAAAACAGAAATACAATAAAATCTTTCTCAGAGACCGAAACCCTCTGATCATATGAAATGCCAAACTAAAAAAACAACTTCGTGATTTTGTCTATCGTAAAAAAATTATGTCGATTTTATAAAACAACTATTCTCCCACTTGGGAATTGAGCCTAGCACTTTCTACCGTCCAATGTTTGACACACTAGCGTTTTTAACTTCAAAATTTTCTTAGCACGCGCACAAGGTTGAACAAAAATCATCATTAAATTTTATGGGTAGTAGAAAGTCTTGCTGTAATATCTTGTTACATTAAAATGTTAAAACCATAAAATGAGGCAAACTATTTTTTCTTATTATACTCAATAAATTCGCAAAGTTTTAACTGACAAGTTCAAGTCTCTTAGAAGTAATAAGAGCCCAAAAATGGAACAATTTTTGGTTCCACACCACGTGACCTATCAGAATGACTTTTTTTGCCAATTCTACTCAACCCGCAACTTAAAAGTTGATTTTTGAAACCAAACAAGCCTGTAAATTTTGCGTAATCTAAATTTTACCAAATGAAATTTTGGGCTAGTATATGTATAATTGTTTTATAGTTTTCGTGCTATCAGGCTTAAATGCTACCATTGCGGAAGCGTAAAGAAGAGCCACCAGAACGGCGACTACTTGAAACAAGCTAGCAATGTAAAAAGTTGTCTTCCCAAAGAATTCGAAACTAAAGCCTTCTGATTACCGGTCCACTGCCCTACCGCTTGAGCTAGAGAAAACGTCTCCTCGCATGCTTAATTTTGGCTATTTGAAACCAGAACCTTGCTTGTTCTATGATGTTACAAATGATTTAATTACAATGTTTCTATGTTTGCGACATAAGCGTAGCCAAAGGAAAGGGGGGGAGGGATTCAAATGTCACCAATGATAAAAATCGAACAAAAAAAATACTGTTTCTTCAATTTCAGTTTCTGTTAGCGTCTTCACGCACAACAGTACACGCGTACAACAGTAATTACTAATAACATTGACGACCAGGACGCCCGTGCTCCCTCAATTCAATTTTTGCCAGCCAATTTAAATGTATAACCCGGGTGAGATTAAGGGGTTTTGTTCTAAAACTTGCCATCTTAGGCTCTTATCTAACCTTTTTACGAATGTATAATGCTATAACCAGGGCCAGATTTACCATATGTCACAGTGCAAGGAACCCCGCGCGTTCAAATGGTGACTTTTTTTGGTCTTCACCTATATTTGGTAGGAAAACGTTGCGAAAATTTCAAAGTGCCAGGGGCCCCGAGCAATAGCAGGATTAGTAGGCGTAACCATCTATTGTACTATTTTTCAAAAGGAACAATTTACCTCCACATCGCCAGTTTTTACGCGAAAAAATACTTTCGAAAAATACGTTTGAAAAATAAAATGCTTATTGAACAAATTATTGAATTTGAATTGAGGAGGCCTTGGTCCCCTGGTCGGATATGTACTCCTACAACTGTTTATTTTCAAAACAAAACAAAAATCTCTCAAAAAAATCTTCAAGTAGATCATTATTTAGTGCTAAAATATACCTCACTTCCCTATACGTGGGTCAAATCATTTCCAAAATTTAACCCAAAAATGCAAGATTTTAATGGTGTTTTGGACTTAAATTGTAAGTACAGGACGGATTAAACAATTCAATTCTTTTAATTTGCTTTGAAGTGTTTAAAATCTAACTCTTTCAAATGGCTCTGAGCACGTGCAAAATGGCATTAACCCTCTGTTTACCAAAAAAATTCCATGCTAATTGTACCATTGGGGTCCAATGGACCCCAGACCACAAAAAAGTGTCTGGCTATAAAGATCTCACACAAATCAAAAATTTAGACAAAAACCTGTAATAAACACAAAACCAACAACAAACGCAACAAAAAATGCAAAAATGCGGCAATTAGGCCTAATTGTTTACTGTATAATTAGTTAGATAGAAACTCCCAAAGATTAGATGGTGCACTGCAATTATATTTACATCGTTTCCTGGCGGTTATGGAATGATTTGCATGTTTATGAAGTTTTGTTACTGCTTATTTCCAATCATCATTTTCATAAAAAAACGCAACAACATAGGAGTTCAAATAGCTAATCTAAACATAAAAGCATAAAAATCAAAGTTGATGTAGTCAGCACAATGGTTGGTCGCACAACAAGAACCAAAGCGCACGGTGTTTCAATACTGTAAACCAATGCTTACACTTTTAAAACGCTTAAAAACTGCAAAATAATGCTTTCAGTTTATTAGTTACTGCAATGCATGCAAATAACTTGTGAATGTTTTTATCGCAGGCGCTTCATTTTTGATAGGTGGTTATTTTACAAAGATAGTATCCGATTTGCTTTGCCTTTGGTGCTTGGTATTCGGTTGTAGTAGTTCTTTTTCTCTTGTTTTGAGGCTGAATTGCATGCTTTCTTTGTTTTGACAGATCATTTGACATTCCAGCATGCTCTTTTCTAAGCAAATCAAAAACTTACTCCTTCTTTTCTTGCTTAAAATCCAGTTATTTTCACAATGCAATTGCTGTCATACTACGTGATATGCATTGACAGCACTGACATCAATCATGTTATAAAACAAGGCTACTGGCCATCTTCCAGTCATCCTCTATCAGTAATAGATTAGAATCATCCTATTCAAAATGTACAACTACTCAATCTGTTCACTACACTCCATCTTTCTTCATTTTCACTCACTTCCGGAAGCTATGGAATATCGTTATGTTCAAAGTAGCTCGCTATTCATTTTCAGTGGTATTTTTTCAATTTGATATCCATTTGGCATTATAAAATATTATTTTTCAAACCAATAATTTTGATATTTGTAATCTCAAACAAAAGATTTGTTGTTTTAAAACAAAATGACAGAAATTAAAAAAGAAATCAGCCAATCTAAATTGAAAAACGCAGATTAGTTATTGGTTTGGGGTCCATTGGACTCCATGGTATACCATGCTGCTTTTATTTTTTATGCCATATTGGTTTGCCGGAGATTTGTGATACTCTACCTCGTTGAAGATCAACCAAACTTAGGAAAATTCAGGAAACAATGAAGTCGTGTTTCTTAGTGATGAAAGATCAAATTTCATTTTGGGGTCCATTCGACCCCATGGTAGACAGGGGGTAAAACAGCTTATGTTTTCAAAAAATTACTAAAAATCGTGCTGTGGCTTGGGACTTTGCCCCCAGACCCCCGTTTGTGATCCGCTTGAGTAAAACCATTTCCACTCCATTCAACACGTCTTCCAATTTAGACGTTTTCGGTTTTTAACTTTTGATTTAAGCACTCTCCCTTCAGCAAAATCCTGGTTAAGTGCCAAACCAGGGTATAATTTTGATTTTCCGTTCTACAATATCTTTGTTCCTCAAAATTTGCTCTTTCAAAAATTTCTGATCATGTCATTGCATGTGACATATGGTTTGTGTCTAAATTGGGAGACGTGTTGAATGGAGTGGAAATGGTGCCAGAATTTTAACGTATAGTCGCTTACATGCTAGTAGCTGGCCTCAAGGCTACTAGTGCGAAAGCCTGGGGGAAGATTCAAATCAACCGGTAATCTGAAGAATGTAGATTCGAATCCTTTGGAAAGACAACTTTTTCGCATTGCTTGTTTTAGGTAGTCGCCGTTCTGATGGCTCTTTCCCAAGCTTTCACGCTAGTGGCTCTTGAGGTCAAACAGCACGTAAACACTTAAACATTAAAACTCTGGCCCTGCAAACGTTAAAACATCGCAATTAAATTATTATATGTATAATTTGTGGAAAATGAGTTTTCGGGAAAATGTAGTTTTGGCCAAATGTAAATTCTGGAAAGTGTAAACAATGAAAAATAAGTTTTTACAGAAATGTATTTCGACCGAATATATTTTCTGGCAAGTGAAAGTTTGAATTCTGTACGTTAAGCGGTTTAAAAGTAGATAGTCTTGGAAGAATAAAAAAAAAAAGAATGAGAATGAAAACAAGGAAAAAAAGTGTTCAAATTGGAGAATATTAACATATCTAGAAAAAAGGTGCTTGAAAGCGCGTTAAAAAAAACAAGCTTTATTCCATTAGTATCGGTAGTTATCCAAATATACCGGTTCAAATTTGCCTACTTTTTTAATTTTCAGCTTCTACGGGCGTCCAATCTCGATGAGCGTAAAGTGTCCATCTGCTGCACCAATGTTGTGTTTAATTTTCAACATTCTACTACGGCCACTTTTAAGTAATAGGCGAATTAATGAAATTTTCGACTCAAAAATTGTCGTGTTTCTTGGTTTTAGATTTTTAATAATCACAATCACGTGACATAGATCCCCATGATCGACATGTATAATGCTTCTATTATTTCATATTGTATTCAAAATTCAACTTTCTGGGTTTAACCGTTTTTTAGTTATAGGTTATGCAAAACAATGAATTTTGATGCTCATCTATCAAAATGATTGAGTAAAAACATAGGTTCTACGCACGTTTGAGGACCCAACCATTAAGGAACAGGCGTTGCGGGGGCTGAAGTCTCCGTTTTTAGCCAAGTATTTAAAAAGTTTTACTCAAATATGTTACCTTTTGGACGATCATGTTTTGGATTTGAACTATAAGTTAGGAGATGAATTGACTTTACCATTCGATTTTTTAAATTGGCTCTAAAAAGTAGTTTAAGAACTTCAAATAATGTTAAAATAGCCATTTTTTTCATGAAATCACAAAAGTCGCCCAACTGCTGCAAATGCCTTCCACAGTACAATACGTCAGACGCTGGATACTGTACAAAATTTGGGTTAGAAAAATGTTAGTTTTTGGCTTTAGCCCTTTTCTTAGCAAAATCGTGTGTATGATGGTGCTGTGTAATAAACAATTTATTTTTATTGTATAATGAAACATTTTTGCACGTAGGGCAATGATTGAACGGACTTTAATTTTTGGTGAACATAAAACGAAGTTTGACTTTATTGAAGATTAACTCCAATTTAGGAATTATTTAATTTGTAGGACAATAACAAACTTATACGAGCAGTATTCGGAATAAAATTATCCACTAAAATTCAGGACATAAATTTCAAATATTTTTAAGATTTGTTTTGCACGCAAAAGCTAAAAAAGTGCAACGCGGCTCCTTCAACAAACACCCAAATTAGATCGTAATAAGACAAAGGTGGGAAACATGTCAACAAATAATCATGCGGGCACGGCCTCGAAACGATTAACTAGCAATAGCATGATCCCAGCAAGAGCAGACAAAACACTTTCAGGAAGAAGAGGAGCAAACGATTATGCAAAACTACAACCATTCGTTTTTGACAGCACATTTGGAAGGGGCAGGGCAATCGCAGCTGCTGACAATATTTGAAGATTCTTTAATCAAAAATATGAAATTTTGGAGCACTTAAATTGACTCTTTCGCAGAGCTGAAAATTGGAGGAGTGGATCTGATAGATTGCTGAGATATTTAAATAAGTGTACTTTAAATACAATTTAAATCACGGCCACTTGGTTATGCTACTCAAAACTTAAAATGCACTTTTAGGCGTAGATCTCATAGAACCCCGTAGTTTTTTGCCGATAATATATAGTGGTGGCTTGAGTTTTCAATAGTTTTTCTGCTATGTTGCTGCGCCGAAAGCGTTTTTCTATTTTGAATATCAACCAAACCATCATCAAAGTTTGGCTATTTTTCTGCCATCTGTACCAGCAGTCTACTACATCAGGCCTTCAGACTCTTCTAGGTTATCACGTTTCGTAATTGCATTTCTAGCACAGCAGAGTGTCTTTGCTGGTTACAATATACCGTGGGAAAACTTGCATTGAGGGCTATCACAGGATGTGCAAATTGTGTGCTTTATTGCTTGATAGCTGATAATTATTTCCATTGTCAACTCGATTCAAAATCGCGAGTCAATTGTTTCCTTAGTAGCAGTTTTTATTATGTTTCTAAAGTCAAACGTCATTAAAATCACCTGTTTTTTCTGAGTTGTGCAGAGATTGTTTATAAGAAGGGAAATACTACTTGTTTAGCTAACAGCTTTTCTCTCCTTTTTTTCATGAAGTCATGCGCTTTTTCTTGTTGCACAACTAACTGGTAGATAAAGATGCGCTGAACCTACAATGCATTGCCACGCTCATGGGATGCTGGAGAGGATGTTCCAGAGGTTGACAGGGACTATTTAAGGACAGCGACAGCAGTGATGACTTGAACGGTTTTTAATTTTTCTTATGTGATTGTAATCAAGGAGTAATGTTTAAAAAAATTTGATTCCATTTTTTATACAAGAACAATTTTGCAAGAACGTAAGACTCATTTTTGCTCAAAATTTAATAACAAATTAGGTAGAACACCAGTCACAGCAACAAAAAATAATATTAAAAACAACCGAAAACAAATTAATTACAAATCAAAAAAGAAACTTAATTCTGTACAGACTCAAAACAATAAAGCTTGAGTGGTTTAATGGCATTTACAAGCAAAATTGCAACAATTTTAAGACTATAGAGTGTTAATACGCACTGCGCAGGTAACAAAGTAACTTTTGGGCTTTAGTTCAAAGGAAAGTTAATTCTCGCTTTTTTTGCTTTCAGCAGTTTTACGATGCTACAAAAAAAGGCGTTTACTCAAGCAATCAAAGCATAGGAATTAACAAACATGGTCGCAAATTTAAGAACCAACTAGAACGTGACATCGAAAGCGATATCTAGGGACTTTGCGGCATTATCCAACTTTACTAAGCTTTAAAATAGTGATATGATTGCTTTGAATGAATTTTCAAAAAAATACAGTCGTTTATAATCAGATCAATAATTTAAATGCGCTCCTTCCAAACTTTATTTCACTAGCTTAAATCGCTTTGTGATTATTCGAGTTCAAAACTTAGATCTCTCGAAGTTATCAAAAATAATCGACGAATGCTATTTAAGAACCTCGCATAACAATTTACATTACTACACCAAATCTCAGTACATTCTACGAGTTCTAAAACAGTTTTTCACTCCATTTGAAATAACATAAAGTGGTCTTTAAAACTCCAGCGACTCACAAGCAAATTTCGTTACTTCAACGAAACTTACATTCATGTATGATTCTGAAAACGCTCTTTCGCATTAAAATTTAACATATAGTATTGATACCAGTTGTTTCGAAACTAAATCTCCCTCCTCAACAGCATAATCTAAAATAAAAAAGGGCTAAAATTATGCAAATTTGAAACAACCGATTATTTAATTTTTCATTGAATCGTTTATGTTTTTGCAACATAGATTTCATTCTCGAATGATGTAGTTTGACAAATGGCAAAAAAAGGAAGAGAATCAAAATTCATTTTCCCTAGTTAGTGCTTCATTCACAAGTTGTAAAAAATCGATGAGAATAACGTGGCAAAATATCCCAGTTTTCTATACGCCCTTAAATTAACACGATCTTTCGGGCTAATTATTGTCCAACATGGCTTTACCAAGTTGGGCATGTTTCAACTTTTTTTAATAATAGCCTATCGGTACTCTTAAAATTTGGTATATCAAGCTGAAATACTTCGTATCTAAAATTTTAAGAATTTAAGGGGCCTATTTGGCATGGTCTCCTCAATGTAGCGCAACAAATTTTGTCATCTATTCTTGATTTATATTAACTTATCCAATAGATTTAATTTGTTTAGATTTTGTAGTTAATGGGGGAGGTGTCCACATAAGTGGAGGACTCCTAGAGTATGAGATCCTAAAGTTTTTTCATATTAAACTTTTATCTATCTTGAAAATTTTGTTTGTCTACTGGAGCTTGAATGGTAAAAATTTTGAAGTACCCGTTGAAAGAAGACTTTCAAATTGTGGCACCTAGTCATATTTTATTTACGTATTCTGATTTTATTTTTATTTTATATTTACCTATTCTGGAAGTTTTATGTGTCTAGCTTGAATGGTTGAAAAGTTTGAATTTTATTGGACCAAATTGAGAGACCCCCGATGTTGGTGCCTCAAATTTTGTAAATTTTATCTTTCCTTGATATTTTATGTTTCCTTGATATAATTTGATGTGTCTAGCTTAAACAATTAAAAAGTTTGAATTTGGCCTCCTCGTTTGAGGAGGACCCCCCATTGTGTTCCCACAAATTTTGTCAAATTTTATCTTTTCTTCGCACTTGCCCTGAAACTTTCATACGTCTAGTGTGAGTGGTTAATAAGTTTAAGTTTTGGTGGTCCTGTTCGACAGGGACGCCCTCATTGTGTTATTTCCAAATTTTGTGATATTTTATCTTTAAATTATATTTATCTATTCTAAAAATTTCATCTGTTTAGCATGAGTGGTTAAAAAGTTTGAGTTTTAGAAGCCCCGTTTTAGGGAGATCCCCTTATTTTGGTACCACTAAATTTTGTCAAAGATTATCTTATCTTCATAACTGTCAATCTTGAAAATTTCATTCGTTTATTGTGCATGGTTAAAAATTTTTTAATTTTGGTGCCCTCGCTTGGGGGATCTCCCATTTTGGTACCCCCGAATTTTGTCAAATTTATCTTTTTTTTGTGTTTACATACCTTAAAAGTTTAATGTGTAAGCTTAAAAGGTTAAAAAGTTTAAATTTTGGAGGGCCTCATTTCGGGGCAACCCCTATTTCGAAACCCCCAATTTTCATTAAGTTTAGTTTTATTTTGATATCGATATCTAATCCAAAATTTGATCCATCTAGCTCTAACGGTTTAAAAGTTTAAAAATTTGCTGGCCTCGTTTGAGGGTATCAACAAGTTTGGTACCTCAAATTTTATCAAATTTCACCTTTCCTGTTTGTTTAGTTTCCTCAAAAATTTCATGTGTCCGGCTTAAAAGGTTAAAAAGTTTGAATTTTGGAGTGCCTTGTTTGGGAAGAACCCCCATTTTGAAACCCCCAGTTTTTGTTCTGTTTAGTTTATTTTTAATATCTACTCATTCCACAAATTTGATCCATCTAGCTTCAACGGTTCAAAAGTTCAAAATTTTGGCGGCCATGACTCAACATGTTCCCCGACTTCGGCAACCCCAAGTTTTGTCTTTTTTTTCATATTTGCTTTGAAAATTTCATGTTTCTAACGTGAGTGGTCAAAAAGTTACAATTTTGGCGGCCCCGTTTTGAAGGTACCCCCATTTCGGTATTCCAAAATTTTGTTAAATTTTATTTTTCCTTTGTGTTTACTTACCTTAAAACTTTCGTGGGCCTAGCTTAAAACGTTAAAAAGTTTGAACCTTGGAGGGCGCGTTTGAGGGAAAACCCCCATCGTGGCACCCCTAATATTTGTTTGGTTTAGTTTATTTTTATTATCTACCTATTTCGAAGTTTTGATCTCACTAGCTTTAACGGGTTAAAAATTAAAAATTTTGGAGAACCCGATTTAGGGGATGCCCTCAACTTGGCATTCCCGATTTCAGCGCTCTTCACCAAATTTCTGCTCAAATTTGGGTACAGTCCAATGACATCTGCAGCAACGACAAAAATTGACCCAGTGTCTAACTGGTCGGGTTCTTGTGTCTTCCATTCTTCAAGTCTAAGCAGATAGTCTCTGCTATCCTTGCAATATTCATCAACGTCAGTATTGCAGTAGTTAATACTAATGGGAGAAAGAAGAGACTCAAGAAAATCCGTAATTCTAGAAGTGCAAATATATCCAGCCGATTGCAGTAAACGAACAGGAATGTCAAAAACAGAGCAAGTTTGCAGCTGGTCTTGTGAGTTTGTGAGTTTTGAACAACGGATACGCATATGCTGGTACATATTTACAGAAATATTTGGACGAACTACCTTGTACATGGCGATAAACTCCGTTTTGTAGTTTCACTCCAACAGTGCGATAAAGCATGTCATCATCAATGCAATTCAGCGAATGTAGTTGTTTCATTAACGATTTACAATTTCTGCTTATCTTTTTAAGATGTTGTTGGATTTGATGTTGCGGAATCGGAAGTTTAACAAATTTAGACAGTTCTCTTAGCATTATTATGTCGTAATCAACGTAATCCAGAACAACGATTTTACAGTCTTTGTCAGCTTTGCATACAGTAATACTGCGATCTTGAACTAGATTCTGAATACGTGCAAGACTTTTACGTAAATCTGGGCTTAAATTGTTCTTTTTTGCGTACAAAAGTTTTGCTATCTCTCTTAAGTTGCACATTTTAGCGCTAACACATTCAGAATATGCCACCGTCTTATCATCAAGCTGGGAACGATCAAATCGAGAATAGTTTGGAAGCTTTAGTTTATCTGGTACTTTACGTTTTATTTTGTCATCATTACCATCCAGTGGTGTAAAAAGTACTCAAAAATTGTACTCAAGTAAAAGTTTCGTTACTGACAAAAAAACTACTTGAAGTAAAGTACAAAGTACTGACCAAAAAAACTACTTGAGTAAAAGTAAAAAAGTAGTAATTTAAAAACTACTCAAGTAGAAGTGTTTCTAAAAGTATTCAAGCAAAATAAGCAAACTATTCAATCAACATATATGACAACTGGTCGACTACCTTCACATCACTGCCACTAGCGCTTGATTTTCCAACCCCTCACTATCTGACTATCTCAAGAAGTCATGAAATATTAATTGTGCAGGTTTTTTGTTACTATATTCAAGGAATCAATTCATAAAATATTTGCTCAAATACTCATTCACTGCCATTGTTAAATTTATATGCTAAAAAGTAAAAACCAGGGTGTCGAACCGAACCTGAACCCGAACCGTAAACCCGAATGAACCGTTTCATTTTGGTGAACCCGAACCGAACCTGAACCAGCAAAATTTTACTTCAGTGAACCTGAACCAAACCTGAACCCTCAAAATTGTGCTCAAGTGAACCCAAATCGAACCTGAACCCCTAACAAAAGTAAGAATATATTTTTCCATATCCGGATGCTGCTGACGCTGGTACACGCACAATAAGAGCAGTGGTGAACTTCAACAGGATCAACAATTTCTCCTTTTTTTTTTCTGGACGAAACGAGTAACGACAGTTAAATTTTAAGTCAATGAACCCGAACCGAACCTGAACCAGTAATATTTTACTTGAGTGAACCTGAACCAAACCTGAACCTCGAAAATGGTGCTCAAGTGAACCCGAACCAAACCTGAACCGCTAAAATATTTCGAGCCGGAACTAAACCTGAACCCGAACCGTTATTTGAAACGGTTCGACACCCTGGTAAAAACACCGCGGAAGTGCCTTATTAGAGTGTCGGCAGTGTGGCCAACAGGGTAAAGACGTCGTTTTTACGCCGACCCTGATCGCATGATCATGGATTCAACCCGCACCCTGGTCTTGTTGTTGCGTCCTTGGATTAGACGCTTTACGATGATTATCTCTGCTTAGTGGCTTTGAACAAGCAGCAAATTTATGTAGAAAGAAGTCTAAGGTCAACCGTAAACCTTGGAAATTGTTAACTCCTAAGCGGGCGCGGATTCGACCACAGGATAGCGCCACCGTCGCTTTCTCGTGAAAGGAGGATGAAGATGCATCAATCAATCAAGCCTACTGTATCCACAGGGTGCGCCAAAAGTCACGCACCAAAGGCAATTCAATAGTCTGCGATAAACTTTTTTTGGATTAAAGAAGAAAAACCTATCGTGAATTTTTTATAATTGATTTTATTTCACGACATGTAAAGGCAGATAGAAACCGGTAGAAACATAACTGAAACTGTGAGTGAAGCACAGTCATTCATTGATTGATAGTGATACCAGAGTTCTGTCACAGCATTAGTAGGTTAAACTGCAGCTTAATTTAATTCCGATTTAATTTACTTGCTGCACTTTAGAAAACCTGCTGTCTGCTTAGACAAAGTTTATCATGCAATTCCTGAATTCCACCATGTTTGTTTTCAGTTTTATGATTTATTCACCGCGTTGCCTTGACCAGGAAACCGCAGAGTGATATTAGGGTCGTTGAGGCAAGCTGCCACCTCTCTACCACACAAAGATGTAAGCACTGAGCAGCACATTATCACCTTCATTGCAGAATGTCAAGCAGGAAGATGTAAATACAGTTTGCAGTAGGCTTCCTATTTTTAAGTCCTAGGCTTGACTGGACCAGATTTGAACCCAAATTTTCAGCCTGATATACAGATGCTCTAACCCCTAGGTTATACAATCTTGTCGGCATATTTATCAGTTCAACCCCAGGCTCTCAAACTGCAAGACACTGTTCTCAAGAACAGAGAAACTAAACATTTCATCAGTTTATTACTCAATGATGAAGTTTTACTGCTATAGTGCTACTCAGCAGAAGCGGAGTCCTTGAGAACGTTCTTGGTCTCAAGGACACATTTTGAAGTCCTTGGCCTCGAAGCCTTAAGTCCTCGAAAAATGCCTGTCTTCGGCTCGAGGACAGCAGTATTTTTTGAATCGCTAAAAGTTTGTAGTTCGCCAGAAAAAAAAAATGAAGACCTTTGTTTTTGGAGATCGCCTAAATTTGGACTGTAAAACCGACTCAATCTGCCTGAAAACCGATCAAAATCTGGGACAAGATTGTTTGATGTAGTTTCCATCCTCTGAATTAGCCTTCCCCCATTGCAAATTTTTGACTATGCGCCTGCCAGGATCTCATATCTCCACTTATCAAAAAATTTCTGCAATTGCCTAATCCTCCAGTCCTACAAAACAGCAAAACGGGAATGGATCTTTCACCCTAATTACAAACAGCCCGATTGTAAATGCACCCTAACCTACTAACTCTACTTACAACTTTGCATTTTATTGGTGTCAAAATGGTAAGGTTAACCTATAATGTTGCAGGCTAACTACTCGGTTGAGCTTTGGTTCCTAGTCCTGATTAAGAAGTCGATGTTTACCAGTACTTGATTGGAAAAAATGCAATCGTTTTCAAAAGCACATGAACGCAGTCAAGTGTGGAATTTAAAGAAAGAAAGAACCAATAGAGAATAGCCTGACTACGCGTTTACGAATGATTGACTGAAGATGCCCTCAGTCAAAGTGCAGTCAACATCGCGTCTCAAATCTTAAAACTACTTAATACTTTTATCAAATAAAAAGTACTTAAGTAGCGTTACTTTAGACTAAAAGTACTTAAGTAAAAGTAAAAGTAGTTAAAAAAAAACTACTCAAAAAAGTACTCGTTACCGAAAAAAACTACTCAAGTAATCTACTCAAGTAAAAGTATTTCGTTACTTTACACCACTGTTACCATCGCATTATAAAGCATTATAATTTGTGTCACCCATTGATTTTGATTGAAAAACCTGAACTTTCTGAATGTTTTACAGTTACTTTCGTAGAACAACAGTCAGTATTCCATTTAGATCAATGCGAAGACAAATGGGCTGCATTACTTGGAGCTAGCATCAATGTTAAAAAAATGATTTCTACCGAGTTTAAATCAATTCTTTTTTCCTAGTTTAGGACTCTTCCTTTTTTTTTTGAGTATTGGTTTCAAATTTTCAATGTTTTCATTATTATTATTTTTTCTTTATTTGTTACTGCATTAAGTTTTGCTTGATTTTACTTTATTCTTTTTGCTTGTTTGATAGTCTTAAACTACGGATACTTGTGATATTTTTTTCCATTACGTATAGCTCTTTGTTTTGTAACTGTACAGCATTTTTATCTCATATTTATTCATTTTCAGTCATATTCGTATATTTCACAACTGTAAACAGTTCAAATTTTGGAATTGCCGGAGCAGGTTGTTTTTATCCTGCTCCAGGTTTAGTTGAATTTTCCGACAATTTTTATACAGCGTGAAAAGAATTTTACAGTATTAATGCAGTTTATTACAAGTTTATCTGCTTTTTAGACACTGAAGATGCCTATATAGGAGAAATATATATGTCAATTTATTCTCGCTGATTGCTGCGTGGTCTTTGGACTATCAGTTTAAATTAGCATGTAGAACAGCAATCCAAGAATTAGCTTAGATGTACAGTGAAAGGAGATCCTCGCAACAAAACAGTAAAATAGTGCACAAGTATTTTGTATTTTATAGTAGATCTGTGCTGTCATATTATACGAAATGCTAATTGTTAAATTTCATTTTTGTTGCTATAAGTTTACTTTTTGAGTTCTTCTGCAATGATACCAGGCGCCTTCCGTCGCTTCAGAAATACTGGCTCTTTTTTAATTGAACCAACATTCAAAAAATTCATATAGCATTTATACAAGGTAGTAACTATTTCACCGAAAATTTTCAAGTGAAAGAGAATAATACAAAAATAAGAAATATTTATCCGCGCTTTTTTATTTGCTTTTTTAGGGATTAAGATTAGAGTTTGAGTAAGAGTTTGGATTAGGTTTCGATTTGGGGATAGTTTTAGAGTAAGCATTTGGGTTTGGGTTAGATTTGAGTCAGAATTAATAAAAAAGTAGATAAAAAATTTTCGGTGAAATAAAGCCTGGCTTTATATATAATACGTGTTTCCATGTAAATTTGTTATGGAGCTACTAAACCACAGCTGTTACTAAGCACCAAGATCCACAATAACAAAATAAGCAGCGCATGCATTTGCTTAACGCTAGGCAATCACAGTAAGTATAGTGCGGAGGATGAATTATAATGAACAGTGCAAAATTACGTCAGTGACTTCAGGTCAAAACTCACTACTGGCGTTATTCAAATGAAAAAGCGCCATAAAACCATTCAAAATCGAGAACATGATTGCATTAGAAACAGCATTTTCATGAAATTAATGTTTAATTGCAACATGCTGTGCAGTAAAGTGACGTACGCAAACTGAGCAAACTAAAAACAAAAAGCGGCCGAATTCCGAAACTAGAGCGGGGCGAAACAAAAAAGGTCAATCAGTGCTATAACAGGGCTACCAGTGTAGGCTCACATCCTATGCTCACTGGTTGGGTCTAGCACCTTGTATACAAGTATCATCCACTGGTTTTTGTCGGCTAAAAACGTGTTAGCGTTTGCTTTCTTTTCTGACCCGAGATTGCCTGTAGCCTACCGGCATCTCTTTTGGTTAAAATAACCACAGCTAAGTGGAGAAACATAACACCTACTGCACAGCATTTTGTAATTAAACATTAATTTTATGAAAATGCTCTTACTAATGCAATCGTGTTCTCGATTTCGAAAGGTTTTATGGCGCTTTTTCATTTGAATTACGCCAGAAATGAGTTTTGACTGGAAGTCACTGACGTATTTTTGCATTGTTCGTAGTAATTCATCCTCCGCACTGTACTTACTGTAATTGCCTTGCGTTAAGCAGATGCATGCGCTGCTTAATTTATTATTATGGATCTTGGTGCTTAGTAACAGCTGTGGTTTAGTAGCTCCATAACAAATTTGCATGAAAACACATATTATACAAATGCTATATCGATTTTTTGAATGTTGGTTTAATTAAAAAAAAGCCAGTATTTCTGAAGCGACGGAAGGCGCCTGGTATCATTGCAGAAGAACTCAAAAAGTAAACTTATAGCAACAAAAATGAAATTTAACAATTAGCATTTCGTATAATATGACAGCATAGATCTGCTATAAAGTACAAAATCTTGTGCACTGTTAGGGAAATAAACGATATGAATTTGTCAGTCACATGTGCTTGGAGAAAAGGTGATTTCGAAAGTGTTTTTAGAATAAACTGCACAAAAGCGTTGATAAATTTTATTATTTTATCTCACCAAATATTATATATAACCAAACAGAAACCACAATCAGAGATGGATTGCAAGTTGCAGTGGAGAAAAACCAAGACCAAAAGGGTAAATGGCAGAACTTTATAATAAATTATGAGCAAATGCCTGCTTGACTTTACTCCATCCAACCCAACTCAGAATGATACAGAGTAAACAAAGCTTTTCGAGTAATTTCAAGCGTTTAGTGCTTCATCTTTCACCTAGCATTTTCATTGCAAGTTTTAACGACATTAGCTGCTCAACTGTATTCACTTTGTTTCGTTTTACGTTTGCGTTGGCTTCATACAATTTTCTTTTCAAAATTTTCAAGCGTGATTGTTTCAAATGCAAAAGCTGACAAACTACGCATTTGAAGTGCTTTTGCGGCAGTTGGCTTTTGCAAATTCAAAACTAGCAAGCCGCGCTTTGAAACTATCTCGCACCGCGTAATTGAGCCAGTGCGATAGCGACTTTTCCGCCGACTCGATTTTGCGAGAATCACTGGCACGCAGTCTCAACGTGTAAGTGACTTCTGCGAGTTGCAATCGTATACGAGCATCGCGTTAAAATCTCTCCCGCGTGAGTGATTGTTGGGATTTGATTTTTTGGGGGGCGTGTCTGGCGATATCGCGCAGACAAAATCTCACGTGAATCTTGCACCGTATAAGTGACCTAGGCGACTTGAGAAAGAAACAAGACAAAATGTCGATTCTCGCAGCTAAAAGTCGCCCGTGTAAAGGTGCGTTTAGACTGGACGCGAATCAACGCGAAGCGAAGGTTAGCGACATTCGCCAACCTTCGCGAGTGATCGCTTACGTCACTCGCGAAGGTTGCCAACCTTCGCAAGTGGTTGCTAATCTTCGCGAAAGGTTGCTTCATTGGCTAATTTGAATAACTTACTTCCAAAATGTATTCATGGAGCAGAAAGCGTTGTGTACTTTGTTTATTGAAGCGCTATTATAGAAATCACAGGTTTTGTTTCGTCATAGCGCGCTGAAATTAAAACGAAGATTGAGTTTGTATGATGTTACCACCCATTAACCGTAAAGAAGAGTCTAGACTAATAGCCATAGCCTAGGTAACAAAACAATGTTGAGAAAAAGTTTGTAAAGTATAAGGGAAAAACGAAGTCCAGTAGATCGAATTTGGAAATGAAAAGACTAGTCATTTCTTCAAAAACATAGTAGTACTTAGCCTATTTACTAGCTGTCAATGGTATGCTTAGATCCTTCCACTGAAAACTTGCCATAATCTGTTTTGACGATGATAGTTCTGGGTTTTAATGCCAAAACGCAAAAAGCTGGAAGCAGATGTCAAAAGCTCTCTTTAGATGTTTACTCAGTTAACAAATCCTTAAACGCTTCACCATCCATGTCTCATTATGGTAGTGTAGATCTGTCTTATAGAGTGCAGACTAATAGACTAGAGTACAGATATTTTTAAAGCGTAAACTATGTAGTTTTTTTGATGTGATTTTTCTTTTTCAGGCAAGCATGTTATGAAACCTGTGGTAAGCTTACAACAGTTGTTTGTATTTGCAATGTAGTGCGGTTTATGAAGACTACCAATGTTAAAGCTATGAGTGAATCTGAAAGCTGGATTTGTCATCAGTTATGTAGAGGATTTTTTGCTTATTGTGCAATGGATTGCTGTGTTAATTTGCTGGAGAAAGCAAAAAAAACATTGCAGTTTTTGCATGTTTTGACACTATTGTTTAGTGTGAAGTTAAATGCTTTTGAGAGCATTTTATTAGTTTGCCTTTTCTTGCGGTACTGGTACGTTGCGATGGTCGCGTTTACCTCAAACGGCTTTGCTCCAAATCACCGTTTATAAGATACAGACAAATTTATCTCTGTAATGTCAAGCTCCCTCTTCTTAGCAAATTTTTGGTTATGCCCCCGGTAAAAAAAATTTAGATTTTTTTATGTGAAACAGAGGTGGAGTCGAGGACACAAGGCTCGAGGCCAAGGCCAAGGACACAAGCACAAGTGCTCTCTGAAAAAAAAAAAGGTCTTCACAAAAAATTTTTAGGCGATCTCCAAAAAAAAAAAAAAAAGAAAAAGATCTTCACAAAAATTTTTCAAGCGATCTCCACAAAAAAACGTTTTCCAAAAAATTTTTCAAGCGCTCCACGAAATTTTAACAATTCAAGAAATAGTGCTGTCCTCGAGCCGAGGACAGGCCAATTTTCGAGGACTTGAGACCTCGAGACCAAGACCAAGGCCAAGGACTTAACCTTCGAGGTCAAGGCCAAGGACTTCAAAATGTGTCCTCGAGGACTCCACCTCTGATGTGAAAATTGTTACTCAAGCATCTAAATAAAAGTGTTGTTAGTTCTCACATTTTCAAGTAATCGACGCTTCCTTCCCCAGTCCAATTGTTATAAATGCTGTATCAAATTTTTGTTTAGTGGTGACTAATGAGAATGGAACAATATTAATGGACTTGCTTGGCAGCTACTTCTCTACCAATAACAGTAACCTCAGCAAAAAATAGAACTCTCTTTCTACTGGTTAGATATATATTCGCTTTCTAGTTCTATCTGATTACACTGACATTAATTGTAATGATTGAACTTTACACTTAAAATTGTTTACTTTGTCACTTTATTCACTATGTAAAGCAGTAAAAATTTTCAGAGACAGTAAAAATGTTTTGAAATTCACAAACAACTAATTTCAGATATTATGCAATGACACAGTAAATGAATATTTAACACACTTCTATTTTCATCACATAGGACTGGAGTGAAAAATCACTACCAGACTACAATATTCATAATTACAAAACTTGGAGTAGTCCAAAACCATTGCTTCCAGTTCAACTTGATCACTGTCACAAACCTTGAGAAACAAGAAGACTTTTAAGAGGACATTCAGAAGAAAAAATTCCATGTTTGCAGCTATTCAAAGAAGTGATTACTAATTAGGCCAATCCAAAAGTTTATAGTTATTTTTTGATTTTTTGTATCCATCTACCCTCTTGTATGTAGCTTAAAACCAATTCAAATACAGTTTTATTCACCAAGTTGGCTAGGCCAAGTAGACAGCGAAAAAGTTTGGCGAACTTTCCAGTATTCAAGCAATTGCTCAATTGTAGTTACTTTTAAAACAACAAGGTAACAAACAATGGGTAAAAATGCTACCAACAAATTCAAAACTAGCCTGTTGGTGGGTTATTTTACACTCTGAAAAAAAAAAACAAAAAAAAAAAATCCAAGTTACGGTAGTTTAAGACAAAATTGCAAAAGCTGCTCAGCCAAAAGAACCACTGGACTGATACAATAGCTTCTGCTATGCTGCACAGAAAAAAAGTTTTGTTTCAAAAACAAGATGTCGTGGGGCTAGGCTACTGCTTCGGTGAATTCATTGTAATGAAGCTTTGAGATCAAGCATAGCTATGAAAAATCACTCTAGGATTTACAGCCTTAGCATTCTAGATCCAAATTAACTTGGCTAGCTTAGGGCTATCCCGAATCTAGCTTTGCCAACAATCTACTCTTTGGACTGATAAATAGGCACTAAACCATACAAATATACTATTTACATTATTTTCTAGCAAACTACGATCGTAAAAATCCGATTGGTGATTTAATGGGTTATCTTAATACAGCTTGCAAGCAAGCGATCTTGCGCAACTGCTCGCGAAGGTTGCAACCTTTCGCGAGCTGTCGATGACGTCAAATTTTGGTTGCTTTGCGTCGCTTCGCGTCCAGTCTAAACGCACCTTAAATTTTTCTCGCAGATTGAAAGAAAATCTTTCTCCCAGAAAATGAAAATCTCTCTCGCAGAGAGAATTGCCACCGTGTAAGTAACACCTCCGATTTGCAATGCTGATTATATTTTGCGCGACTCGGTGCAAGAATCGTTCTCGCCCGTGATCACTTTTACACGAGGTCGATTTCAACGACTCGAGAGTCCCAGGGCAAGGTCGCACTCGTGCAAACAGCAAATTGTATGCAATTTACGAGTTGCCCAGGCATGGTGCAATGCACAAATGCTTTGCAAGTTGCTGGCTGCAATTATCCTAAATTTACTTGATAAAATATTGTGTTTATTGTACAACATAGTCTGTAGCACTTTTACTGTAATTAAATGTGGTTTCGATACTAAATGTACTTTATATTATTTTGAAACGTAAAAATAATAATTTTCTTGTTGATGCTGGTACTGGTCTTCTGCAGTGTGCAGATACGGCAGGCATGAGTGGATAACTGTGAAGCTAATCAAGCAGGACTTTAACCCTTCATAAAATTTATGACAAATTAACTACAGGTAACAGTACCTTAATTGCATTCTGTTATTACAATACCAAAAGTACACTTTTTTTTATAAGAAACAGCAAATTTTGAGTTGAGGCTGGCTGCTCTTAATAATGTTTTTGTCAATGTTGAGCATCAGTTGTTCTTAATTGGTTCTTAAATTTTAAAAGCATTGATGTCAATTATGGCAACCATGTTTGTTAATGATCTGTCTGCTAGTAAACGCTTTTTTAGCTTCTCTTGCAGCATCGTAAAACTGCGGAAAGCAAAAAAGCGAGCTCTAATTTTTGTTTGAACGAGAGCAAAAAGTTCTTTTGTTAACCTGCGCAGTGCGCGAAACAGCACTCGATAGTCTCAACATTGTTGCAATTTTGCTCGTAACCAGAAAATCACTTAAGTTTTATTGTTTTGAATCAGTACAGAATTTAGTTACTTTTTTGATTTGGAAGTTAGACTTTTTCGGTTGGTTTTAATATTATTTTTTGTTGCTGAAACTGGTGTTGTTTCTAATTGGTTATTTGAGCAAAAATAAGCCTCGCGTTCTTACAAACTTTTTCTTGTTATAAAAAAGTGTAATCAAATTTGTCATAGCTAATATTCTGACGTAGCAAAAACAATAGTTTAAAATCTGAAAACTCTAGAATAGCTAAAATAATGATATCACAATGATGGCATTTGGACAGTATATTTTGGAAACGGAGGTGCTTGTTACAGTAGCCCTCCATAACACTGTTGATTGTAGGTGCTCCAGCGAAACTGTGGAGCCTTAGTGTAGGCTCACATCCTATGCTCACTGGTTGGGTCTAGCACCTTGTATACAAGTATCATCCACTGGTTTTTGTCGGCTAAAAACGTGTTAGCGTTTGCTTTCTTTTCTGACCCGAGATTGCCTGTAGCCTACCGGCATCTCTTTTGGTTAAAATAACCACAGTTAAGTGGAGAAACATAACACCTACTGCACAACATTTTGTAATTAAACATTAATTTTATGAAAATGCTCTTACTAATGCAATCGTGTTCTCGATTTCGAATGGTTTTATGGCGCTTTTTCATTTGAATAACACCAGTAGTGAGTTTTGACTGGAAGTCACTGACGTATTTTTGCACTGTTCATTATAATTCATCCTCCGCACTGTACTTACTGTGATTGCCTAGTGTTTAGCAAATGCATGCGCTGCTTATTTTGTTATTGTGGATCTTGGTGCTTAGTAACAGCTGTGGTTTAGTAGCTCCATAACAAATTTACATGGAAACACGTATTATATATAAAGCCAGGCTTTATTTCACCGAAAATTTTTTATCTACTTTTTTATTAATTCTGACTCAAATCTAACCCAAACCCAAATGCTTACTCTAAAACTATCCCCAAATCGAAACCTAATCCAAACTCTTACTCAAACTCTAATCTTAATCCCTAAAAAAGCAAATAAAAAAGCGCGGATAAATATTTCTTATTTTTGTATTATTCTCTTTCACTTGAAAATTTTCGGTGAAATAGTTACTACCTTGTATAAATGCTATATGAATTTTTTGAATGTTGGTTCAATTAAAAAAGAGCCAGTATTTCTGAAGCGACGGAAGGCGCCTGGTATCATTGCAGAAGAACTCAAAAAGTAAACTTATAGCAACAAAAATGAAATTTAACAATTAGCATTTCGTATAATATGACAGCACAGATCTACTATAAAATACAAAATACTTGTGCACTATCAAGGAAATAAACAATATGAATTTGTCAGTCACATGTGCTTGGAGAAAAGGTGATTTCGAAAGTGTTTTTAGAATAAACTGCACAAAAGCGTTGATAAATTTTATTATTTTATCTCACCAAATATTATGTATAACAAACAAGAAACAATGTCAGAGATGTGTTGCGGCAGAGAAAAACCAAGACCAAAAGGGTAATGACAGAATTTTAAATTAATTTATGAGCAAATGCCCGCTTCGCTTTGCTCCATCCAACCCAACTCAGAATGTTACAGAGTAAACAAAGCTTTTCGAGTAATTTCAAGCGTTTACAAATCACACAGTCTGCACGAGCAGCACGCCGCCGTAGCTGCTTCATCTTTCACCTAGCATTTTCATTGCAAGTTTTAACGACATTAGCTGCTCAACTGTATTCACTCTGTTTCGTTTTACGTTTGCGTTGGCTTCATACAATTTTCTTTTCAAAATTTTCAAGCGTGATTGTTTCAAATGCAAAAGCTGACAAACTACGCATTTGAAGTGCTTTTGCGGCAGTTGGCTTTTGCAAATTCAAAACTAGCAAGCCGCGCTTTGAAACTATCTCGCACCGCGTAATTGAGCCAGTGCGATAGCGACTTTTCCGCCGACTCGATTTTGCGAGAATCACTGGCACGCAGTCTCAACGTGTAAGTGACTTCTGCGAGTTGCAATCGTATACGAGCATCGCGTTAAAATCTCTCCCGCGTGAGTGATTGTTGGGATTTGATTTTTTGGGGGGCGTATCTGGCGATATCGCGCAGACAAAATCTCACGTGAATCTTGCGCTGTATAAGTAACCTTGGCGATTTGAGAAAGAAACAAGACAAAATGTCGATTCTCGCAGCTAAATGTATTCCGTGTAAATGCTGCTTAATGTACAGTAGGCTATTAATTGCAATGCTATTGCTGTGCCATACAATCAAAGATTACTTTGCAAGTTTCTGCAGACAGGCAATTCAGGCCCAACCCACACTCCATGTTTGTAGCACAGCCATCCTGGATGATCAGGTGGAACCAATTCGTGTCCCATGATACAACCAAATTTGCAAATCGATCCCAATCTGGCTTCTCGAGTACAGGTATGATTTCCATTCGCTATGGAGGTAATCGTTGGACAAAACAATTCTAAAAAATCATTAACATCAGTGCTTAACGCTAGTATTTTAATTGAAGCTTTGGAGTAAATATAACCAGCTGCCACAAATCAGTGTTTTCGAATAACTTAAAAATCTGATAATGTACATAGGATCACCTACTGCATTGAGTTTTGTTAACATTGGCGATGATGTTATTAGGTAATTGAGTAATTAAAAAGGTAATTTGCCATTTTTTCTAATTTTTGTCGAAAGTAGTCTTGTATTTTTAATTTAATGAAATTCATTTCAAGTCATGCACATATTTTAAATTTTTATCAAAAAAAAATTACGAAATGCTTTTCTTCGAAATCATTACGTCAATAGCAAGCAGTGCAGAATTTATGTGGAGGAGTGCCTTAGAGCCCAAGTTTGGTGGGGGGTACATATTTGATGGTGAAAAATTAAATGAAGAAAGTGTTTGCAGGCACGCAACCAGGATTTTGCTAAGAAAAAATTGGGGGCTTTAAACCCACAGGCCAAACAGTATTGCTTGAAAATTTCTCAATTGGGCCGCGTTCTGAGAAAACTGGTGCAAATTGAGCGTAGTTCAAACGGGGTGTTGGGAGCGTTATATACAGTTTTGGTAATTTTTTTAGAAAAAAATTAGCTATTTTAAAGCTGTTTGATCAAATATTTTTTCTATTTAGGGTCCTTTGAAACAACTGAAGTGCAAAGACAAAAGTCTGTTAAAGATTTGAACTGTTCAATTTCTTCAAGCTTCTTACTCACAGGTCAAGTACAAAACATGTTAAACTCTTACAATTTTGGATAAAGTTTTCTAAAACAGTCTATACGCTTGAAGTAAACTAAATTGAAACTAAAACTGAAAAAAGTTAACTGTAACATAGATAGAATATTTATGTTTTAACACTTTACCGAACTACGCCATTAAGAAAACTGTTTGCAACTGCATTGAATAAACAAACAACTCAAACCAGGACTGAATGCATATCATTGGAGGTATTCAAAGTTAGGGCAATGGTATACAGTAAGATTAAATTTGCGTTGACTCGATTTT
The DNA here is from genome assembly GCA_963965965.1 of Trididemnum nubilum. Classification (NCBI taxonomy): domain Eukaryota; kingdom Metazoa; phylum Chordata; class Ascidiacea; order Aplousobranchia; family Didemnidae; genus Trididemnum; species Trididemnum nubilum. The sequence continues at coordinate 32,659,666 of OZ014477.1, read as the reverse complement.
TTTTGAAACAGCCGTTCCAAATATATTTTACTCCAAAAACGACGTAGAGGCCTATCTAATCGTAATTTTTATTGGCAACCCTTTCCTTGATAACATTGGTGACACCATCTTAATTCAATCATAAGGCAACGCCGCAATTAGGCTTAGCAACAGAGGCCTTTTATTCATAACCACTTCGTACTACCGATGAGTTTATTTATTGATTTTGACGTTTCGCTTCCCAAACCGGGAAGCTTCTTCAGAACAATTTTCGGCAGTGCTGCCTTTGCAGTTACAAAAAGATAAATGAGAAAAAAAAAAAACAGCAGAAGATAGGTAACAGTAAAAACATAAGTTGTATGGTTTACCTTGTATGCTATAAAAAAACATACAGTAAAAACATGCATAAACAGTAAAAACATACGTTGAACGTTGTATGTCATTTAAAAACAGTAAAAACATATGATGTTCGTATGTTTTTACTGTTACCTATCTTCTGCTGTTATTTTTTTCTCATTTATCTTTTTGTAACTGCAAAGGCAGCACTGCCGAATTGTTCTGAAGAAGCTTTCCGGTTTGGGAAGCAAAACGTCAGAATCAATAAATAAACTCATCAGTAGTACGAAGTGGTTATGAATAACTATCCCGATGAACGCAACGCGTCCTTTATTTTCAGAGGCCTTTTAATCTACATATAAGCTAGATAGGCCTCTGTGAGCTACGCTGCTGCATTAAAACATTGGGGTTGCCATTGCTAAAAAAAAATTAGAATTAGAGAGGCCTCTACTTGGTGTTTAAAGTACAATATTTCTGGAACGACTGGCCAGGAAGGATTTTGTCAACGCCAATCTAATCTAATGCGATAGCCCTAACTTTAGATAAACCCATTAATTTTGCCTTCAATCCTTGTTTATCGCTTATTTTACACGGGTATTTGACGAAAACTTTTTGCAATGGGAAACAAAAAATGCCATGAGAACGTCATGAAAACATCAAATTTGGCATGCAGGTTGGTGTTCACTAATTGTTTTATAAAAATTTGGCCGTATAAGTTGATGATGTCATCATAGTTACAAGACTGTTGTATTTCGGAAAAATAACTTTATTTTTAACGACATCATAGGCGGCTTAAATTTTGCTCAGTTTTTTTTTTTAACTAAATCATAAAACGTCTAAATCAAAGTGTTTAAATGATAAAAATATTTTATGACGTCATTTAAGTTATATTGGGCCACAAATGCTCAGATTTTGAAAAGTGATTTCGGAAAACTTAAAAATCTAACAGACTTAAAAATATAATAAAACACCCCTAATGATCCCAATTACGGATGAAATCAACTGTAAGGTTTTAATTTTTTTACGTGTGCTGTATTTAGCTACTTTTGAATTAATCATAATTCATTGATGTCGTAATGTTTTTGTAACGATAACTTTGATGTACTATTAGAACTTTATCTGCATTATTTCTTTTAGAAAACCGTCTGCGTCTTTGTTACAATACTTCGACACATTTCACCATCTTAGCTCAAGCGTCTTTGATTTTTGTAAATAGTTTAAACTGTTCGAAATTGTAGAAAGCATCCTGGGAGAAGCGTTTCATTTTAGCCGAGTTTCACCAAATTGCAGTACACTTAAGAAAAACGTAACAAACAAGCTTTGTTTGCCAAAGCGAATTGTAAAATATTAGTTGGACAACTTAGCAAACCTCTTTCCTGTATCCATGCGTGGTACTTTGAGATTTACTAGTTCGCTGGACACGCCGCTTGCTGCTGGATATATTTTTTGACACCCAAAAATTTTATTCTTTTGAAAAACTTGGCAAAGTTACAGAAAATCTTAGCAAAATTTTGGTTGCTTCCCAGGATTAGTGAGTAAGTGTTCACTGTTCAGCTGTTCACATTGGTAAAGCAATCAGCATTGATGCAATTCGGTACTTACGTTTGCAATAAATTGATGATGTGTTTCGAGTCGTATTCCATCGCGCATTCATTTGACAACTGATTTGGTCTGGTTGTTCCACATCAGCTACACAATTGAAAATCTTGTCTCCCACTAGTCCATATAATCGATGACAAGTGATTCTAAAAACGTTGCGGAATAATAAGCTCCATGAGCAATTAGTTATTGCAGCTTTTGCTGAAATACTGAATAGAATAATAAAGATGTTTGATCGTATTATTTAAATTCGAAAGATTAAAATTTGTCAACAAAAACACTGAATTGAATATTAATTGATTTTTAGTGAAGATATTGAAGAAAACTACTTAGGAGGAGTCAAGATTTAACAGTAGTAGTCACAACAGCCTCAGTTTTTGAAATGCTGTATAATTACACAATTACTGAAATACAGAGTGGGCCATAATAATGTACACAGCTACCGCTTAAAAGTTTTTCATGATTTTTTTATTGGTGGTCTATACTTCATTTCAAATCATAGTTCAGTTCCTGCAGTTCAAAGTTGTAAGTCGGGCCGGGATTTTTGGGCTTAAAGTTGACAAAAATTTTGGGCTTAATTCGGGCCTGAGACGTGCTTTTTGTCTTAGGTGGACAAAAATACAATCAAAATAACTTGGCAACTCTACTAAATTTTTCTGACCTAACTTAACTTTTTGTGTAAGATAGGTGGGTGCTTTCAGAAAGTGCTCGATGATGTCTCAGATCAATTAATAAAATAATAAAATACAGACCATAAAAAGTAAAAGTAATCTAAAACCCCCTACAGCCTGTTTCATCTTTCGACTCGTCAGGAGGGTATCTTATTCAAATAGAATTGATTTCAGGAGGGTATCTTATTCAAATAGAATTCTATTTGAATAAGATACCCTCCTGACAAGTCGAAAGACGAAACAGGTGTAGGGAGTTTTAGATTACTTTTACTTTTTATGGTCTGTATTTTATTATTTTAACATAACTTTTATGTTTTTTCGGGCATGATTTGGTTTCAGATTAGTTTTCGGGTTCAGGCCGGAACTAGTCTGCTCATTTACAACTCTGTAGTAGTTAGCATGTAATGTGAAGCGCTTTGGAATGTGCTGCTTTGAACTTAAAAAGAAGTTTAACGAGTTTAGATTGTGATTGCTGTAAACGTACTTTTGGACCACTCTGTATTCTTAATTATCACGAAATACCTAAGTTTGAGAATTAATGCGGGTTATAAGAATTAACACGACCCCTAAAAACTCTCCTGCTTTCGAACATAGAATCAATTAAGGCACCTTCAATATTGTCCAGACATCCAAGGTGACAAATACCATAATCACACCAAGGAAAGAAAAAGATAAAATTAGAATTAGATGCTGAATTTAGAAATAATGAAGTTTTGGCTGCTGGCGCGTAGCCAGGAATTTACAATGGGGAGGGGGCTGTTTCATAGGTGTAAAACCACACTTAAACGGTTTTTACTTGAAACAGGAACGGTTTCGTGGCCGAAATTAGGTGTAGTCCAAAAATAAGAAAAAAAGGTCTTCATTCACCCAGCCTGGGATCAAGTTTTGTGACCGAATTCTTTTCATGTCCAGGGTTGAAGTAGACACATTCTCATTGCCAATGGCAATGGGGGGAGGCTATTTTTACTTTCAAAGCAAAATTTGTTCTCAAAAGGGCTAAAAACGTGTAATTATGCATACTCTGCATACCTATAGGGAAGGCTGTAGCCCCCCGCCCTTCCTGTCTACGCTACTGTTCGGCAGTATTTTGAGATACAGTATAATCGAGAAATCAAAATTAAAAAATTATTGTCAAATCTGGGAACATAAAAGACAATTGCTTATCGGCCACTTTTATCGCTCAAATCTACTGCAATATTTTTATAAGACTTTAGTATCTTCTCGGCCGGATTAAACAAAAGACTAAAAAAAAACTGGTATTCATAGTTTTGCTATTTCACTTGCAGCGATAGAAAGGGATGGTGTCATTTCTCTATTGTGTGTGGTAAACAGGTGGACACTGGGCAATAAGAATTTGGAAGCTTCAGTTGAAGACCAAAAGATACTTCTACTGTCTCTTAACCAAAGCAGCAACTTAGTGTACTTACAGCTACGACTTTACCGTACCTGCTTTTCTTATTTTTAATTATACAGTTGTCTGAATATATGTTTTTTTGAGTTTGCTATTGCCGCTACTAATGCTATTAATTGTGACCTTTTGAGTTAAGAATATGAACAATGCCCGGACGGTTACCTGATTTGATCACCCTGTTTTTCTTATACAGTCACCCTGTTGTTGCAATCTGCAACCAAGTATAAAAATATATGAATTTAGTTGTACTGTTTTGTATAAAAGTATAAAACGTATAGTATCATTGCACTATTGTGAAAATCAATAAAAATAATCTGATCTGCTTTTCAACTAGAGACTGAGACCCAATTTTAAACCTTTGTGCATTTGTGTCTGAATAATTATTGGTTTTTGCAATCTTGTGAATTAAATCGTAAAGATTATTTGTCATAGCCTAATCGGTGTTTAAGTTAAATTATACTGCGTAGTTATTATATCCTTTGTTAAAAATAAGCTGTTAATTAGCACATCTACAAACGCTGTAGTTTAGAATCGTTGTGTTAGAAGGTTTCTTTTTGTGCATTACTTGTTTTTTGAGACGACTGTAGAGTGGCAGCTGCCAATCTTTGTTTGTTAATTTTTGGCCTTTGGATGCTAGACAAAAGCGATCTACCACGTGCTATTAATGCTTGGAACTATTTAAACGTGCATTGATCTTGGGAGCTCAGTAGTGACAAAAATGAGTCGAGTGAACAGTGTCAGTTTTTAGTAAAACGTGTTAAAAGCTGCTTAACTGGGTAAAGTGCGTTTAGCGATCCCTTGCTCCCCCTCCTTGCCTATGGATTTGACTATTGACTGTGAGGAAACAGTCTTGTAGATTGAAAGAAAGGCCCTGAATTGGTCTTTACATTATATTAGAAAATACTTTGTTTTTTCTGTACTTTTCTTTATTCAATAAAAAATAAATTTCATTAAAAATCAGTAAATCAAGTGCTCAGCTGTCAGAAGGAGAAAGGGATTGGGAAAAATTGGCAAAGCTATTCTACACCTTACACGTTATTGAATTTGGCTATAATACTCCGCATTGTCGACGTGCAGAAAACACAAAACGGTTCTGATTGGCAAGCCTTAGCAGATCTTCAAATTTAAAAATTAAGTTTTAACGAGAAACGGTTTGGCAAACTGAAACATATTGCAAGATCTGGTGATAAAAACTTTATCGTTTGTAACAACTATATTATCTTAATGACTTTTCACTCTCTCTCATTTGCCTGCAGTGTTGTGAAGTTTGAAAGGCAGCAGCTTGAGATTAAGCCACCATACTTAGCAGTCTTTTATCATCACTTTCATCATCTTGCTCGGATTAATCTCAATCAGCAATTTTCTTTAAGGTCATCAGTGCAATAGGCCCATATAGTTCGAAATTGTCCAACTTGCCTTTTCCATCTGCTTTTGCAAGTATAGCTACTAGTAAACGACTGCTTTTTACTTTGCAGTAACTCTAAGCAATTTGTGCTAAAAGTTTAAGCAAGTCACTACGTACAGTATAACTATAAAAATCGTAACTATTGGTCAAAAATGGTTTAGCAGCTATGTGATGGCTTTTTCTAATACAAAAAACTATTTTTAACATTGACAAATGATTTTTCTTCTTAAAATTTTTTATCCATTTTTTTGTTATTTTAATCTAAACAAATTTAAACAGAAGAAATCGTGCGGAGTCAAGAAAAAGAAGAGTCACACAATTTTAGACATTGACGCGGAAAAGAGTAAAAACAAACTTGTAAGTTAATCGCCTGTCTAAGTATTGCTGCTGCCACTACTACTGGGACTACATTCTCACCAAAACATCAAATTTTTATTTACATACGCTTACACACAAACATGTTTTTCCAAAAGAACAGAACAAAGTTTTGTTTCAAATTTTTAACAACGTATAAAGTGACGTACTTGCAGATACTTCCAATGTTGTTTTTTTGTGTACAATTTACACTTCCGTTTTCAAGGCTGATAGGAAGAGGGGGACATTTTGATACTTCGCATGTTTGGTCCGAATGTTTTGTAGTTTCAATCGCGCTTATTTGACCAACGTCATCTGAATTAAAGCAATATAGGTTTTGTTACCTCGCAGTTTAGAAATTTTGATATTTTATAGACTACGAAACTGAACTTCTCTTTAAGATTTGAACTTTAAGTCGAATTTAAATAGAAAATAACTTTTTGAAGTTTTAAGTTGCTGTGGTGAAGAGAAATGTCTCAACTTTGAGGATTCACGAAATAATGATATTTTTACCCAAATTTTATTTAAGTGACATTGTAAAATGTCTTAAACCACCGTCATTTTGGCATGGTATTTTATGATTTACCCTCAAAAGGTAAACTTCTGTGCCAACTTTGAGCCCCCATGGCGTTATATTGAAAGAAAAAAGGATGATGCGTCACTATAATGGCTGCATTCAAATTTTACAAACATTTAGTAAATGCCAATTAACCTACCTGCCCATTTTGGTGTTCTTATGACCTCAAGATTAGAATTACATTGAGAAAGCATTTACGCCGCTTAGCACGCATAAAATGCATTAATCAAATAGGCGGTAGAGAAGTGGAATTGATTTATCAAGCCTATTAGTACAACTAAAATTTCATGAAAAGTATATTGGTAAAAGACCTACGAATAATTTTTTTTTTCTCAAACATCTATTGCTCTCACCAGAAAATAAGTTTAAATCAATCACAAGAACTCAATTTCGTTGAATCCTTCTTCTTTTACCAGACACAATCTTTCACGAAAAAGTTGGCTGCGAGGTGTGATAGCTACTAGTTTGATTTACACCAAAAACTAAGAACAAGGAAAAATATCCAGCATCATCCTTGTTTAGCCTACCTTCAAATTTTGCATTTACAAGAAAACCAAAAAAGACAGTAGCCAATAAAAAGAGCATTTCCAAGGTTTTGAACAGGCTGTTTGAGACTCGTCTGAATGATTAAATCGTAAAATCACTTTTTAATCCAATACCGCTACAGCAAAATTTATGCCTACCTACTAACAAATTAACAAGTACAAAACTGTATGAAAATCATCATAACATATGTTCAAATAAAAACAAAATTGCTATCTGTAGTGTTGTTTATGATAATCATATTGTCTTTCAAACACTTTTTGTTTAATATTGTCTTTTAATTGCAGTCTTTTGCAACCATTATGACATCGAGTCTTCACTTTTCTGCTACTCTTTACTAAAGTTTTTGAATAACAGATAACAGAAGTTTATTTATCTATTTTTTGTCGCCACTCGCGTCAAAAAAACAAAAACATAAACAAAGTCAAGGATTTGACAAGCAAATTAGGTACCCAAATGGAAACTGGGAGGCTGCGAAGGGACCTTCTCGGTCTTCTAGTCGAGCAGCCACCCGGATTGCTTTTTAGCGGTTTAATATAGAACAGACGGATAGAAGGTCGTGACCAGGTTGAATGCTGACCAGTTTAATACAAATGTTCAAGATAAAATCAATTTACTTCTTTTAGATAAGCTTGCATTAAATGTGATTTTAATTTAATTTTAAAGCGTGACTTGGGTAGATTTTGAATTTCAACTGGAATTGAGTTCCAAACTTTTACACCTTGATATTTGATGCTTCGCTGAATCCTGTTAGTTTTATTGCAAGGTATATATAAATTGTTGGGGTTAGAAGAAGATCTTGTTGTACGAGTGTTGACTTGACCTACCTTTGTAAAAAAATTAGAGAAGGATTGTGGAAGGAAGAGTATTATGCATAAGTCTATGTACAAATTTAGCAATTTCAAGTTTATATAAGTCGGGGAGTTTTAAAATGTTTAGTTTTGAATGGTATGGGGTAGCCCTAACGAGGTAATTTCCTCCACCGATTAGTTTAATCGCTTTATTTTGTTATATGTTAAGTTTTTCTATGTAAGAAGGGAAAGTTGAACCCCAGGCAACTAGTCCGCAAGTCAAATAAGGATGAACCATAGCATAATATAATTTTAAAAGCACATATTGAGGTAATACTGGTTTTAGTTTAAACAATATAGCTAAGGACCTAGACAATTTATTGTCCATAACTTCAATGCGCTTGCGAAAGTTCAGGTTCAAGTCAAAATTGATTCCTGGATATTTAACACTATTTTCAGCACTAATAACGGTTCCATCAAGTTTAATAAAGAAGTCAGTTACATTTTTGTTCGATTTTAGAGAGATTGCAAAAATATGACATTTTTGTGGGTTGATGGTCAATTTGTTAGATTTAACCATTTATTTAAACAGGAGGCTTGAGAGTTTAAATCATTTTGTAGGGTCAAGAGATTTGAATTCCTCAACATAAGGCAGGTGTCGTCTGCAAAAAGTGTTATAGAACCCAGGACAGCATTAGGTAAGTCGTTTATAAATCAAGAAAAGTAAAGGACCAAGCTTTGAACCTTGAGGTACTCCAAAGCTATTATGTAGTAAATCTGAATTGACATCATTAATTAAAACAAATTGTTTTCTTTCCAGGAGCGATTTTATTTGTTGATGACTTGGACTACGGATACCATAACGCTGTAGTTTAGCAAGAAGAATTTGGTGACAGACTGTATCAAATGCTTTTGTTAAATCAAGAAACAATATTCCCGTGTAATTGTTGGCATTGATATTGTCATTATCGGCCGCTAAAAGTTCTAAGATTGCATAAATAGTAGAAATATTTTTTTGAAACCCATATTGTTGTGGGGCTAGAACATTATTTTTTGATAAGAAAAAACTCGTTTATATATCATTTTTTTAATTACTTTTGATATGCTAGTCAAAATTGAGATCGGCCTAAAGTTGCTTGGATTATCTTTTTTCCCTTTTTTATGAATGGGAATAACTTTAGCAATTTTGCAGTTATCAGGAAAAATTCCATTTAAAAAAGCATAATCAATCATAAAGCATAGGTAAGGAGCAATAATGGGTGCAGCCACTTTCAGAAAATAAGCAGGAATGCTGTCATAACCTACAGCTTTGTTCGTGTTGAGAGAACCAATACAGGCAATAATTTCATTAACTGTTGGAGGTTCAAAAAAATAGAATTTGGACACGATGTCTTAAATATAACGAGTAGTCTACTATTTCAAACAAAGAAACTTTTTTAGCTAAATCTTCCCCAACAGAGCAGAAAAAATTATCAAATTGATTCGCTTTTTGGAATAGTTTGGTTGGATCGCAGTTTTGTCCATTAAACATTTTTTTTGATCTGTCAGTATTGGGTAAGAGTGATTTTAAAGTTTCCCAGGTTTTTTTTTTGATATCCACTGTGGTTCAGCAGTTCCTTTTTGTAATAAAGATGTTACGAGCGGGTTTTCATTTTTGTCAATCTGTTCGAAAATTTCTTATAAAATATCTTTTGCACGGGATTTCCATTTAAAAAATGAGTTTTAAACAATTTGCGTTTCATATTAATAGAACTCAGAAGTCCTGTTTTCAACCAAGGTTGTCAACAATAAATTGGGGCTAACTTCGGCCGTAATTTCGGATCATCTTGATTTTGTAAACTAGTTTTCTCAAACCTCAATTTAATTCGCTTTCGATTGAAAGCGCGTATCTACCTTTTCTTATTAACACTTATGTAGTGCGGGGCAGAACTGAAGTACTGCACGGAGGTTGGCGGCTATCTGCGCGGCCGCGCAGCTTAGAAGGAACATAGGTCAACTATCAGCAACTGCTGTTGGACAATTGGAATATCCTCACCCTCACAGGAAAGGAGCTAAAATTGGTTGAGGAAGCAAAACGGTATCATTTTGCTATTGTCGGAGTTTTTTCAACCAAAAGACGTGGATCTGGAACTAAGGATCTAGATGGCTGATGGAAACTCTTTTGTTCTGGTGCTGATCCTAGTATAGCGGCGATTGTTAATTTGTTTATTTCAAGATTGGAACCAGGTTTCATTTATCCGCACATTTACATAAAGATCAAGACTTAATTTATTGAAATTTGAACAACATTTTAAGCGCACATTTTTTGATTTGATGCAGATTACACCCTTTTAAATCCGCTTCTTCGCCCAATAGTTGTTTAATTATTTCGTTGTGACGTGGAACTCATTTACATTTTAGATTTCCGTTTTTGCGTGAAAATGCTATGCGTTAAATTTATATGTAAATTTTTGTAATTGTTGCAAGCTCAAACTTGCAATGGCTAATCAATCTGGATTAGTTGCGACAGAGTGGAGAGGTCCATTTTGGAAGGAATGAGTCAACGAGCAAATTTTCTATAGTTGGAACCAAGTAAAAATGAGTCATTTATCAAAGTCATTGAGACTTCTCATTTAGGACTGAAAAATTGTCCATTTTGAGAACATTTGTGCTCAATTTAGCTTTTAGAGCTATTGTTTGTTGGGTGCATTGGCACATAATCCCTCGCTTAGCTGACTTCCCTTCCATCCCTCTCTTTCTTATTTGGATTAGTCACCAGCCCTCGACTGATTTATTATTTCAAGTTCGAGTTAGCATACAGTCAAATTGTGGAATTTATTGCGTCTACGTCCCAAATTCCATTGATAAATAAAATGTGTAATTTTTGCTTTATTTACTCCAATATAATCTAATTATTGTTTATCGTTTATAACACCGAGGATATTGTAAAGACTTTAAATACAGAAACGCTGAAATCTCACAGTGTGCATCCAATAGTTTTCAAAGTGTAACGTGCTTTCTTTCATTATTAATTTTCTGTGTTAACGTATTAATAAGAGTTTCTCGCACATGTTTTGCGTTTTCAGAAACCGGTTTTTGGTATATCATTTTCGGTCAACGTTTGTGGATTGTTGTTTATCAAATTGAAATTAAAATTAAGTTATACCAAACGTGTTATTGACTGAACAAGCAGACGTAATAATCAAAATCCAATCAGTAACACCTATCACAACAGCTCAAGCGGGTGTGGGTATTCTCACAAGCCCCCGGTTGTCAGACTTTGTGTCGGATTGGAATCCTTCGGGATCTCGGGTCTGCATGTTGAAGCTCAAGATTTTGGGTCGGTCATTGTGCTTATTGCATGTATATGTACCCAATTCTACTAGTAAATATTAGGCCTTTGTGGATGAAGTAAATGATGCTCTTCTACGAGTATCACCTACTGAATTTACAGTCCTTATGGGGGATTTTAACGCAGATGCTGGAATAGATCGACATTTACTTGGAAAGATGTGATTGGAAAACCATGGAGTCACTGGACTGAATAAGAACGGAAGGCATTTATAGCAGAACTGCATACTCCGCATCATGAATACCTTTTTCCAGCACACAGAGGTTCACAAGTATACATGGTATCAACCTAGTATGGATCAAAGATCTTTGATAGATTTTTGCATAGTTTCGTCAGATTAGTTTTCTGATGTGCTGGGCGTTCGAGTGAAGCGATGTGCTGAATTGCCAACTGATCAACATTTGGTAGTAGTTTTCTTGCGACTTTTGGAACCTTGGCCGTACAGGAAATCTAAAAGGTTGTTTGCGACTTGCCGGTTCAAATGGGAGGCTTTGGAAGACAAAGAAGTAAGGAAACAATTTGCATCCAGTATATTATCTGTTACAGCAACCTTCACGTTGCGTATTTTGGTTAACTTGTTTTTGTTAAGAAAATTTACCATGATATCAATTGTTTACTCCAAATTTGTAGTTATTGTTGGAAAATTCGGATACTCGCTGTTTATTACGTAGTGGTTCCTTTTTAGGATGAGTCATAGTTTTCAATAAGTTGGGATTTTCATTTTACGTGTTTTCGAGTGCACACGGATTTTGACGCCAAGTTACGTAGTTTTAGTCCTTTCCCCTTACTTTTCTACTAACTTGGAATTTTGCTAGGTGACTCTATCAAACTAAATTCTTCTACCAAACTAATAAACCGAAAATCATAAATTTTGCATGCGAGTTGGAGTTCAAGAAATTTCGTTAGAAAAACTAATTTTGAATTGATAAAATTACCTTCGTGATGTTTGGAGACATTCTAGAAAAATGACGTCATTTTACGGAAGGGATTTATCTTTTATCCAAAAAACGAGAATAGGCAATTTTGCCCGTTTCCTTCGTGTAAAATAGGTTCAAGTTTCATCAATTTGTCAAACGGTGGAGCAAGAACCATATATAAGATGTCATTTACTTAAAACACTCAATTTAGTGAAAAAATGACTTAGGCATGCAATTATCCTAGCAAACTAGGGTTATACTGTATCTGCACATGTAATTTAAAAGTGACCTTGACTAAGAGACAGCAAAAGATACTTAGTAACTGCTGTCTTGGAGGCAAACTTCCAATTTGAAAAAGCAGTTTGTCATGCCATTGCCGCTGATTCGGGATTTTTTATGAAGAATATTTCGACAAATCAAATTATAATATGAGTATAGGTTCAGCAGGTCGTTGACAACATTAATTCTTCTTTTTGTTTATTAACTGCAGCATCACTTTAAAATTTACATTCAACAAACAATAATAAAAATAAAACTTTTGCATGAGTAACAGTGTGCTAAAAAGTCTCTTGTTTGTAGATTGGCTTGAAAGTGAAGACCTGCAGACGGGGCGTTGAGAGAAGTTAGGGACCGGGGTATAGCAAAAAGAGGTGATTTCATAATCAAATGGACCTAATTTTTTTTCAAATTTAATTTTTTTGCCAAATCCATCCTAATTGATTTTGTGGTTTCACTCATCAAGATTAGTCTTATAAGTTCTTGCTTGACATCACCATCCATAAAAAATTTGAATGGTATTCAAATCCTTCATGCCCCCATAAACCTGGGCGAAACTCTTCAAAACCCCCAACCGGTCTGAGTATTTATACAGGTGTAGTTCAAATAGCTTATCGACAAAGATGCGCCGCTCAGCACAATAAACAAACAAATTTTCACTTTGATTGAGTGGATAAGCTCTTTTGAGATGGAATGATGCACTAAAGATTATTACACTTCACATATTTAGCGTTAGCTCAACAATCACAAGCATTTCTTCGACTACGGTCCTCAATTGCAGTGCAACGCTAAATAACAACAGCAAACCAACGTTACACAGCAGAAAAAAAAATTAGTAATATATTTGACCTCATATTCGTTGTCGAAACCAGGTATCTGAAATAAACGTACGAAGCTAATTTCCGATTTGTTGCGATCAGCGAAAAATTGATGACATTGGTAAGGAGAGCATATCGTACACAACACTGGTATTTCCCATTTCAGTCTTAGCCTGAAAGCACTGCTGAACAACATAAGATCAAAAATGTAGTCTTCCATTTTTTGGTTGTTTGATTCGGGAACTTCTAAGCTTAAAAAAGAATTAAAAAAACGGAGTTGCATTGATGCATCAATAGCGAACTCAATATTTACAGCAACATAACTATTGCCATTTTTGCAAATGAGATATTTACCTGTTTTTGTTTTTTTTTGAAGTTTCACAATCTGCTATTTTTTTTCATCCTAGCACTAAATATAAACGCAAAAAAACAAAGATGATACCGTATACTGATAGGCGTGGAACTAGAATTTTGCTAAGGGGGGCTTTGAACCAAAACAAAATTGTTTGAACAAAAACTGTCTAATCCAGGCGCTGTGATAAACACATTGCTGCAACTCAAGCGTATCCCAAACTCAAGCATATCCAGGACTCATGCTATTAATGACTTGTTCAAATTTGAAGTCGCCACATTTGTTCATGGCTCTATAAACAAAAAACTCCAAATTCATTTCGCGAATATAAAACTCAGTAAAACTAATGACCGTTCTAGTCGAGTTACGAGACACTCAGCTGATTGCAATACTTTACTCATTTCTTGTTACCATGCAAGTACATTACAAAAGTGCCTTAAGCATGTTTGTCCATGAGAATGGGATTCCCATGGGAATCCCATGGAAAATGTCCCATGGGATGGATTGGGACAACACGCATTGCATTTCCCATTGGACCTATGGGACAGAAATTGATGAGCAGGAAATTGAAAATTTGCTGAATAAGCATATTGACTCGAAATATGAGTGCCTGAGTGACAATGAATTGTGACCTCTTCTGAACTTTAAAGTTAGCAAAGTCAATAAATTTTGTCGTTTTGCATTTCTCTTTGTACGTATAGTCCTATTTAGTACACATTATACTAAAATTTTCATAAATTTATTAACTTTTATTGAATTATATTTTGATGGGAATCCCATGGGGTGGGATGGTACAGGCATGAACTGCTAAGAAATGGGATGGGGTGGGACAGAAAATTTGCCCCATGGACAAGTCTGGTATTACGTATCAAAGAGTTAGGATTTAGAATGGCGTTCCAGTAGATATTAGGGCATTTTCGCACAAAAAAGTAAAATCTTGCTGTTAAAATCATTAAAAATAATCTGCCCTGCTTTCAACTAATGACTGAAGACCCAATTTTAAATCTTTGTTTGTGCATTTGTGTCTGATTAATTATTGGATTTCGCAATCTTGTGACTTAAATCGAAAAGATTATTTGTCATTGTCTGATTGGTGTTTAAGTTAAATTAATGAGTAATTATTATCCTTTGTTAAAAAGCAAGCTGCTAATTAGCTCATCTTCAAAGGCGCATCTTCAAAAACCTTAAAAACGCTATTTAGACCGTATTTAAAATCGTTGTAAGAAAGTTCTTTTGAGCATTATTTGTGTAGGCAGCTGTAGATTAGCAGCTGACAGCCTTTGTTTATTAATTTCTGGCCTTTAATGCTAGACAATTGGCGATCCCACGTGTTTTTTACTACTTGGAACTATTTAAACCTGCTTCGAGCCTGAAAACTCAGGAGTAGTGACAAAAATGAGTGAAGTGAACAGTATCAGTTTTTGGTGATACGTGTTAAATGCTGCTTAACTTGGGTAAATTGCGTTTTGCGATCCCTTACCCTTACCTTTACCCTTCCTATTCGTTCTTGTTTATGGATTTGACTATTGACTGTGAGGGGACAGTCTTATAGATTGGAAGAAAGGCCCTGAATTGGCCAGTATTTTGAGAATTTTGAGACTACTTTGTTATTTTAATTTTTTCTGTATTTTTCTTCTTTCAATTAAATAATAAATTCCATTAAAAAAAACAAGGAAATCAAGTGCTCAGTTGTGAGAAGGAATAAGGGATTGGAAGAGTTTGGCATAGCTCTCCTACATGTTATTGAAGTTGGATATAATACTACGCATCGTTGCCCTGCAGAAAACACAATACGGTTCGGATTGGCAAGTCTTGGCAGATATTCAAATTTAAGAAATAAGCTTTAACGAGAAACGATTTGGCAAACTAACTCATATCACAAGACCGGGTTAGAAAGACTTTATCGTTTGTAACACTTGCTACAAAAACTTTGTATTATCTTCGTACAAATATCAGTATCAATGATTTTTTTACCCAATTTGCATTTTTCTTTTCACGACATTGGCTGATTTCTGCTTTGGTGACATGAAAAGGTTAATGCTGATAACGGGTTCAAGATTTTTTTGAAATCATCAAAATGTCGCAACGCACTAGAGGCAAAGTAGGCCTAATGCAAATCAACCATGATCTTGGCATAAATTTCCCCTCTGACTAGCGTGCACTGTGCAGTTGCTTGACTCGATGACCGTAAGGGCCTATGCAACTTCCCTGTCTCCTCCTTCAATGAATGCTAATTAATTTCTACTTACTGTGATGCTGCTACTGAAATAAAATAAAATAAATCTGTCTTGTTTTGTCCAGTCACTAGGCAATTTTTATGATGTTTTGCAAAAATAGTCCTTTTAACGCAGTTTGTACAACATTTAACACTTTTCTACAGTCATTTGAAAGAACTTAATTGCTAAAAAGTCTGGATGGCATTTGAAATATTTAAATTGCTCAGCCTCTTCAGCTTAACACTCCTTACTTAAAGGTTAAGACCGAAATACGTTTAGCGCTTGTATTTTTGGGTAAAATTTTCTAAGTGACTTGGCTAAAAGGGAGGCTGAAGACCCCTTAGCTTCCCCCCCCTCCGCTGTGCCATTGAATTCTTAAACTTATGTTGTAAGCTGAATTAGATTTTGCTGTCAAAATTAAGAAAATCTAACAGCTGAGTACTGCTGCAGCTCAATGCTGTTTTACGAGGGGGCAAGAGAAGACATGTTCTTTAACGGTTGCTTGTGCGCCTCTGTTTTGCACTGGTTTAAATTTAATGTAGCGCTCAATAACGAAAAAGCTTGACGTTAAATCAAAATCTCATCTAACTCAAAAGTCCCACAAACTTTTTAAAATTACCAGCTTCAGTATATAGGCGAAGCCAGAGTTTTTGATTGGGAGGGGGCTCAAACCACATGCAATGACGTCATCAGAAACTTCGAAAAATGAATTTTTGTGGTGGCAAAATATCGTTGAATGGAAGTTCAGAAGCCGTGGCCTGGTGTTGGCACGTAACAAGAAACTCGTTTAAGGAGAGGGCTTAAACCAATAGTTACAATGCAAAAACGACTTAATTGGGAGACGTGTTTGAGTAAAGAAGTGTACTGTAATTCAAACGTATTACAGACGAGGTCTGGAGCGGAGTTTCTGGCCGCCGGAGGCTATGGGGGTCTAAGGGCGAAGCCCTCATCCGCACGGCAATTTTTTATAACTTTTTGAAAAACAAAAGCGATTTTTACACCTTTGGATCACATATCGCACGTATTCAGAGCTATTTGAAGGTACTAGATGTTTAACATTTGAAAGTCAATTGAAAAAGTTAAGTTGTTCAGTCCTCCTTTTACTTGCAATTCAAGTCCAAAATACGTTTAAAATTTTACATTTTGGAGTTTGGAGTTAAGTTTTGTAAGTGGTTTCGCCCAGGTATGGGAAGTAAAGTACATTGCCTCTTGCAATATTTTAGCAGTAAATAACAATCCAGTAGATAATTTTCCTTAGATATTATTGTTTTTACTGTTTTGTTTCGAGGATCTCCTTTCACTGTATATCTAAGCTAATCTTGGATTGCTGTTCTACATGCTAATTTAAACTGATAGTCCAAAGACCACACCGCAATCTGGGAGAATAAATTGACATATAAATCTTTCGCCTATAAAGGCATCTTCAGTGCCTAAAAAGCAGATAAACTTTTTAAGTAATAAACTGCATTAATACTGTAAAATTCTTTTCACGCTGTATAAAATTTGTCAGATAATCAAAGTAAACCTGGAGCAGGATAAAAACAACCTGCTGCGGCAACTCCAAAATTTGAACTGTTTACAGTTGTGAAATATACGAATATGACTGAAAATGAATGAGTATGAGATAAAAATGGTGTACAGTTATAAAACAAAGAGCTATATGTAATGGAAAAAAATATCACAAGTATCCGTAGAGTAAGACTATCAAACAAGCAAAAAGAATAAAGTAAAATCAAGCAAGACTTAATACAGTAACAAATAAAAAAAATAAGGAAAACATTGAAAATTTCAAACCAATACTTCAAGAAAAAAAAAAACAAAAAACGAAGAGTTCTAAACTAGGGTAAAAAAATTGGTTTAAACTCTTGGAGAATTTAATTTTTTAACATTGATGCTAGCATCAAGTAATGCAGCCCATATGCCTTCGCATTGATCTAAATGTAATGCTGACGGTTGTTCTGCAAAAGGTAACTGTAAAACATTCAGAAAGTTCAGGTTTTTCAATCAAAATCAATGGGTGACACAAATTATAATGCTTCAGTAAAGCTGCTTTGTCTCTTTCGCCGAAATATCAAAAGTTTTCCATGAGTTTCTGTAAGCAGTCCAACGAACGGAAAACCGGTTTTTGGTTTGCCCAACGTATTGTTCATGACAGATACAACAGGTAGCAACATACACACCATAATATGTACCCGATAGACTTTGACGAAGACTGAAATTTCTTTGCTTACTCTGAATTTGCCTTGCAGTAGCAACCATAGACATTTTATGCCTACCATGTTTGCCACAAACGGAGCAGTGTCCACAAGGTTGAGAAATACCTTGTGTTTGGTTGTTCCTCTGATGAAAAGCTAGCTTTCTATAGTTGGTTAAAAACACACCAAGCGTGAGTGGCCTTTTTTAAGTGATGCTAACCGTTGGTTGTAATCATTTCTCTTTCCGTGAAAGTCGAAGTGATCGAGGGTAGAAAGTGGCCCATGTTAATTGCTCTGTATTGCTCTATGATTCTGGTCTTAAATTAATAGAACCAAAACGAGATGTCAAGGTTTTGGCCAAATCAATCATGTGTGTTGTCATTATTTTGTCAAACTCGGAAACCATGCATTTCTTTTGCAGTCGTTCAAGGCTTTCCAAGTAGTCTTGATTTCTCTCATTTCACTTTCGCATTCTTGTAGACTCTCCGTACACAAAAGAACGAAAAACATGAGGCGGATGGTGTGAAGCGCCATTGAAGGGGCCCGTGCCCTCTGGACCAATATTATTGTTAGGGGCCCATATAAATTGGGGGCTATGTAAATATTATTGTAGGAGACCCATTTAAATTGGTCGGCAAGCACTAAATTGAGGGGGCCCGGACCCACTGGATCAATATTATTGTTAGAAGCCCATTTAAATTGGGGGCCATTTAAATATTATTGTAGGGGAATTGTTGGGGGCCCATTTAAATTATGGGCTATTTACATACTATTGTATGGGGCCCATTTGAATTGGTTGCTAAAAATTAAATTGAGGGGGTCCGGGCCCCCTGGATTAATTATATCGGAAATTACTGCACTACGATTGTACTGTTGAACGCGAAGGTGCTAAGATTAATTGAAACTGGAGAAGCAATAGTCTTTTTTGTGACATTTTTATCATTGGTAGCATTTCAATTGGAGGGGAGCCTGGGCCCCTCTTCTGACTACGCCTATGCTTCAGTACCTGTGACTCATAAAGTAGCTTCTATTGTGACGTTGCGCACAATTTTTTTTTTTTAATTTTGGTACAAATAATTGTCTACATACAAAATTAGTTGGGAGATTTGGAACTAAAAAATAACCATAACTCTCGAGTCGGACATATAAATTTTTTTAGCCACTCCCTAATGTAAAATTATAATATAATTTGTGCTGTTTCCGTACCTTCAGATCCACAAATGACTTTTTTGAAATTATTAGACAAGACTTGAACTTTTATTTCTCTTTTTGACGACTAATGTTTACCATAAAAGAGAAAAATATTTTCTTCAGCCGCGGGGGCTTCACCCCCAAATCACAAAATTTCTCCAGCTATAACGTCTGAACTTACCAATCAAAAAGTACCATATTTAATTTCGTCTTTGCGTGCTGATAATCAATGGTTACATGAATGACGTCATGGTAAAATTGAACATATTTATATTTTGTAGCAACAGTACGACTTCAAATGAAGTTTCTGCACTATATTAGCAGCCATGAAACTTAGTTTTAATGAACAAAATTGGCTCCATTTTAGCGCCACCTCATTTTTTCATTTTGTAGTCTGAGTTGAACCTTTTCATTCTGTATGGACTACGTAGAAATCCCACTATTGTACATTAAATTAAAATATCTATAGGCTGCTTTAGAGAATCTCCTGCTTGAGTAGTCGTTTCTCAACCTATTGACCACTGCTTGACTGTGCTGCTGACAGGCGAACACAAACCACATCAACTCGAATGATAAAGATTTTTGTGTGGAAGATATCAAGTCATATAGTAACTCAATAAAATTTTATCTAAAATCGTTGATTATAGGCAATTAAGAAGGATCATTGAATGAAAAATTGTTAACTATGCTCAAAACTGTGTGATCTTCACGCCTACTCAGGCTCGGTGCCCAGGAAAGCTTTCGAGACCATGCCCACCCAAATCACTGCTTGTGCCCCCCCAAACGAAAAATGTGCCATACCAAGCGAGGATTGTGCACCAAAGAAAGCAACAATCTTAGTTCCACTGAAGTGCAGTATATTGGTCATCAACCCAGTATTTGTGGGCAAGAACCGTTTTTTCGTAGATTTGGCAATGAAGACCTTTTTTTTTCTATTTTGGTCTTCATTTCGGAATTCGTGAAATTTCGCTTATTTTCCGCAATGAAGACCTTTTTTTATGGTCTTTACTGTCGAATTTGAGGGAAAAAAGTTTTGGTGCCCCTCTAAAAGTTGTTTATGCCCCCCTCCCCAGTCATGCTACTCTGGCGCCGAGCCTTCGCCTACTGCTATGCTTTTTGTATCTACTTTTCACAAAAAAAAACTTACAGTCGCAAAACATTGTCAAAATATTTTTCTCTTTCTTGCAAACCAAGTTTTAATATTTTTTTGTATGCGTAACGGCACGTATTAATGTCAAGTTTATTTTTGCATTGTTCGTGTATCCGGTTTTCAAGCAGCGAAAATATATTTTCATGAAAAACCTTGAATTAAAGGGCAAGTGCACGTTGCACACAAAATTCTTTAAGTCAAATACGGTAAAACTTTCTTTCGCATGTAACTGTAGTTACATTTTGTTCAGCAAGTTATCTTGGCCAGGAGACAGCGAAGAGACTAACTCAGTCTTCGAATTAAGCTGTCACCTGTCTGACTGTCAACCACACACGGTAGAGGCTTCACACTATCCCTTTTAATGGTGAACGTCATGCAGTCAAAGCTTTGAATACCAATTTTTACAGTCTTTGGTTTGACCCGACTAAAAACCGCGTTTGAGTCTACCGTATTAGCAGCAGACGCTCCATGGTTTGAGATTGGCTTCACAACTTTTTTGTTTTGCTTTTATTGTTGGTTTTTCTTAATTTTTTTTGTATGTGAAAAGCGTATTATTTTGAACTGGAAATAGGCCTACAGGATTTAAATCTAGCCTATATATGGGGATAGAACTGTGCGTACTTTACCAACAAAGCATTAGCACTAAATTTGAATTAGCATTAGCATCAAAGGCAAAAAAGCAAAGTTATTTTCAAATACGCTTGGCTGGACAACTTTTGTGCTGGAAGATTTTTGTTATTTTTTTTTGAAAAATTCCGTTTCGGTTCAAAAATAAATTTTTTTTGCTTTCAAATGACAGTCTTTTTTCAAATAAAAACTTTTTTGAAAAAAAAAGCTTTTTCCAACAAATAAGTTTTACTTTGATTAAAATGTTAATATTTTCGAAGCTTTTCATCTGATGCTTGTCAAAAACAATCGTCAGAATAGAGAGCGCAGGAAAAGGAGTGGCTATAGGAAAAAGCCGAGCAGTGATTGGTTGGAAAAGGATTGCTGAGAGAGCGTCATTTGTGTACGACCTTTAAGCAGTATAAGAATTCTTTTTGTCAAAGAAATATATTCCAGTGTGGATCAAATGAAAAAGGTGAAGGCCAAAAAAAATGGTCATCTGTTCAAAAATTTCCACAAATAAAAAAAGATCTTCAGCTCGAAAATTTCCATAAACTCTGGTTGTCGTCTCAAAGTTCTTGCAATTTTTCACGAATTCTTAAGTGAAGACCCTGACAAAAGAAAAAGTCTTTGTGCCAAAAGTTGTGTAAAATCCGGTGTGGGTCCCCAAAAATTACGAAAATACGGGCGGAAAACACCAATTTTGGAGTCTTAGGCCTCGATTTGCACTTCAATAGCCCTAAGCCTTTTAATTTCTTCGGGGCACAATCCTCGCTTGGGGGGCAAAATTTTTGTTTGGGGGGCACAAGCAGTCATTTGGGGGGCAGGCCCCAAAATGCCCCCGTGGCGCCGGGCCTGCCGATCTCAACAAAAAATCTCCCAATATTACAATTTAGCTCAAGTATTTTTGAATTTAAGAGTTGATCAGTTTTATAAAAAATCAACCAATTTTATTTCCGAATCTTTTTTTTTCTGAAAGAGAAAGAATACACTTCGACCCTAGCTTGTTTTGACTGATTTTACATTTTTCAAGAGTTTTGATTTAAAAATTAATGCGTGATCTTGCTTTTACAAAACGGGTAACATCAATTCGAATTGTTAAGAATTGACAACGTAACAAATAACAATGGCATGCAAAAATTTCTGTCTCTGGACCGATCATTGCTGGTCCTTGCGACTGTGAAGAGCTAAGCTCTTTCAATTGCGTCTGTCGAAGAAAGTATTAGTGCTAATAAGCGCAAGGGAGATGGTTAGCGAAAGTTGCAAGAAGAGGCGCGTAAAACTAAAAAAAGAAGTATAGCTGCAAGTACAAGCAAAGTTGGGAGAAAGGTTATATCCTTTCATACCGTACGTAGAAGTCATGAAGGAGATGAATACGCTACATGTAAATCTTGCAGAATAGACATTAGCGTAGCTCGAGGAGGAAATAATGACGTAAACGTAACTCGTCACCTCCAAAAATCGTAAAAAGAGCGATGCAGCCGAAAAAAGAAATCACAGGATAACCAGCTTTATGGTAAAGGACCAGAAGAGAGAGCGATAAACGTATTTATGCGAAAACGAAATTTGCAATGTTTGTGGTGAAGAACAAGTTGCCGTTTAGCAATTTATGATGAATTCTCGAAAATCCTCAGCGACATGTTTCCAGACAGCGCGCCGACAAAAAGTATAGAGCTGGAAAGACAAAAATTTCACAAATCATAAAAGGTAAGAGCAGAGGCTATTAAAAAAATTCAAATTGTAAGCCTACCAGCATTGCTTGGTTCTTATTAGACTCGATCCAAATTGTTAGATTCGATTATGTCGCACTGTACCAGTTTTAGTACTGTAAATCGAAGTAGTCCACCCAAAACTTTACATGAATAGTAAAATTATGTCTTCAGTTTATTTTTTACTTATGACATAAATTCTGCACATGACAGTTGTGAGGTTGTCCTAATCATTTCCTCAACTTGGCTTGGACGAAGATACCCTTCGTAATGAGGTTTTAGAGTACCTAATTGCAGGATGACGCTGAAATGCCCGAGCATCTGCAAGTGGCAAAGTTTTGGGGTTTATTTCGCGGAAGAAAATAGCCGATGAACGAATTTTTAGCAATCTTGCTGCATAAATGAAATTGTCCCTGTACATACCTCACTCAAACGCATATAGCGAAAGAACCTTTTCCTAGGTGCGGAAGGTGGTAACAGAAAACAAAACCAGTTTGCACAATGCGACAAGCAAGAGACGTTGCTGAAAATGGTGACACCCGGGGAGAGATTTCGTGATGTCACCCTTTATGATGTGAACCCTTAATAAAAATTATGTCTAAGAGCAGGTGAAGACCAAAAAAAAGGTCTCGCCGAAAATTGAATGGGTTTTTGGTCCAAAAGTGAAGACCAAAACAAAAACCTCTTCGCCGAAAGTTGAGTGCGTTTTCGGACGAAATAAATTATGGGAACCAAATTAAGTAACCAAATGATGTCATTCCAAAATGGTGACACCCGGGCGGGCCGCTCCCCAAGCGACGCTACTGGCGCCAAGTAGTTGGTAATAATCGCTATTAAAGCAGCAAAGTCAATTTACGAATAAGTCAATTCGACATTACTTCCACAATTGCTCCTCTATAGGACTCAGGGTTGATAAAAATGAACTCAGGGTTGATGAAAATGAACTCAGGGTTGATGAAAATCAGGGCCGCTGCTAAACGCGTTGTTCAGACAGCGATCAGCCCTGCCAGCACCCTTTTAGCTACAGCCCCATTTGTAGTTAATTGCAACCATTTTATGATTTGCTAGTTCACATGCACTGTCATCAAAACTTCAACTATTTTGTTTCGTGTGAACAGGATCGTACCAACAATCATGCTGAAACGGCGCACCGCTGCCTGCAAGAGGAGTTGGGAATGGACCATCCGAATCTCTGGAAGCTGATTGATGGCTTGAGAAAGGTCCAGAAGTCAAGAGACTTGGACCACCAAAGAATGATTAGTGGTCATCCCCCCCCGTCAAAGAAAAAATATAGAGAGATGCGGATGACCGCATTGTAAAATTGATCAGTAGGTTTATTGGGGTTGATGGCAGCAATCAGCCCCAATCAATGCTTGAATTTTTGAAAGGAGTCGCACATAATTTTCAAATGGATCCATGGATAGATTGCTGCCCAGTCTATCTATGGATTTGTTTGTAAACAATATCCACTTCCTTTTTTCGACATTGCCCTTTTTCAGTATAGTTTTGTAAGCAGCTTTTTTGTAATTTTTATTTGCAAGTATTTTTTGGTGCTTTTTTATGTTTCAGGAAAATTATTTTTCCGTTAATCTTCATGTTTTATTCAACCTGTGTGTTGATATTTTTGGTTTTGCTATGCGTTTCGCTTGTTGTTGAGTTTGATTTTATCAATTAATGTCGCTTTTTATTCATCTTTCGTCACAAGGTACATCGAAAACAATCAAACATCTGTTTACTGGCGCATTACGCCAAAGCAAGCGAGCAGTGCTTACACTGCATGCTTATGAATGAAAGCACAAAAAACTCAGTTTGTACTTAAAAGAGTCGAAATAATACGCAACTTGAGCAAGTTAAATTATTCCTGAAGTGAAATAGGCAGACTAAAATTGAAAAAATGGTCTGCGATTTCAGTAGCTGAAGTTACGAAATGAAGACGATATAGCCTATACCGCCAGCTTGGTTTTTCAAATTTACCTGTTGAGTTAGCCTAATTCAGGGATCAAAAATTTCTTGCATTGTGTCAACTCTTCTTCACACTGATGAAGTCAGTTGAATTCGAAACAATGGAATGCTCCCGCGATGGAGGCTCCGCCTCACCTGCGTCACTAGGGGGTTGAAATGAATACCGATTTAGACGGAGACAGCATTAAGGTGTTTTCAAATAAAGTAGAATTGTAAGACGTGATGTGTCTGTGAACTATTAAATTAGTTCTGTATTTTGATCTTGGAAAATAATTAATGTTGTTAATTACGCAATTTGGTTTTCTTCAGCGCACACCATCATACTGTCTTATTATGGTTGTTTTGGATGAATATGAAAGCAGAAAGAAATAGAAAAACTTTAAAAATGTTATTTTAATAAGTAATCTCACCAGTACCTGTTTGATCCTCTACAGACAATTGCTTTATGATGAGTGGAGTTTCAATTCAACGACTCAAAATGTTCGACGGTATAGGCCAGAGCGAATATTGTAACATAGCTCAGTCAACGGTAAAAATTTTTAACCCTACAGTCTGTTTCACCATTATCGGGATCATCATGTTAAACAAGCTTTTATCTTAGTTCCGGTGGCGGTTTTGAGTTTCGCTCCCTGGTAGTTTAGACTGTTGGAGAAGGAAGGAAAAATCACTTTTAATTATCCAGGAAGGGCTAATTTGCAAACAGCTCTTTATCTACCGCCTAGCCCATTTCCCTTCTCAAAGGTTGACTTCTGGGTTATGGCTCAGACCTTGGGTGTGGTTCAAATTTTGAGTCTCCCCAGAGCTCATCCGTGACCTTAACTATCTTAATAATGAGGTAAAGTGACAAGTCAGAGGGCTACCCTCGACGACAGCACTATGTGCAGTATTGAGAGAGCTTTTCTTAAAACGTCTTTCGTCTATCTTTTTTTTTTTATTGAAGCCAATGCAGTGAGCGTGAAAAATTTAAACTACGTAGTTTTTGTACGAAAAATTTTACATGAAAAATTGTCGAAAATGGTTGTCGAATAAACCAACAAGTTGAAGCAACAGCAATCCTGTTCAACTTCAGAAGCCCTTGACGCAATTCTGAAGAAGTTGACTTCAAGAATTTAACATTGTTTTTACTATAAGTGTATTTACAACAAGGTGTAAAGAATAAGCTTAAAAATATCGATTTAAACATTGCTTTTACTATATTTACAACAAGAAGTAAAGACCATAAATAGGAATCTGCCAAGAGATGAATCCTTAGCTTCTGAAAATGTTTGTACTGTATTGTTTGGTTGAGGTAGACTCAAAATAACCATGAATCGTCACATGGCTTGCTGCGTGTGCCAATATTGCACAAGCAAATCGTGTCCGTGAGCCGCAAAATTTGAGACCGCTGGCTGGAGATCGCATGCTTCTGGATTAGGTAAAAAAAACTTTCAAGTAAGTAGTGGAAAACATTTTTTGTTATTGAAAAAAATGCAATAAGAAATCAATTTTTTGTAAAACTTTTCCCTCTCTGCTTCCATCTATCTGCTTTTGAAGTCACTTCTATCAAAACTTTTAACCTTGCCCTCTGCTGACAAAAAGAATTCTTATACTGCTTAAAGGTCGTACACAAATGACGCTCTCTCAGCAATCCTTTTCCTACCAATCACTGCTCGGCTTTTTCCTATAGCCACTCCTTTTCCTGCGCTCTCTATTCTGACGATTGTTTTTGACAAGCATCAGATGAAAAGCTTCGAAAATATTAACATTTTAATCAAAGTAAAACTTATTTGTTGGAAAAAGCTTTTTTTTTCAAAAAAGTTTTTATTTGAAAAAAGACTGTCATTTGAAAGTAAAAAAAATTTTTTGCGAAGAAAAACGTTTTTTTGTAGAAAAAAACGTTTTTTAGAAAAAAAACTTTTTTTGGAAAAACTTTTTTTTACTTCTGGTGCCTAAAAGTCTCGGTGCGTAAAAGTCCAGGCGCATAAAAGTCCCTGCGACTAATCGGCGGCGCCTAAACGTCCGCGCATCAAGTCGTAGACCGCTTTCTAAAGCCATTTAAAAAAACAAAATTGCAATGATTTAAAAGCTAGTTGAAGAATTAACTTGCCTAGCCTCTTCACGCCCCCTCCCCTGCTCAGCCAGGGGTCAATTAGTCCAAAACATGTTTAAATGTTTGCAGTGCAGGATAAAATTTCTAAGTGATTTCGCTAAGGGGAGGGCTGAAGACCTCTCCATGGATGGGCCACTGGTTGATATTAAATGTCAGTTTTTGCACCCCAACAATACGTAGAGGAAATCGTTTCAACCAAAAATTGCGGTCCTTCTAAAAGTTTATTTTTGTGGATTACCAGGCAGTCACCAAAATATAGCTATTAAAATGGCCGACTAGCCAGATATTGCCGAAGAGCCAAATAATTTTTGGTCTATATACAGCGAATATTTTTTTTAATACGTTACACCTATGACATTTGGTCACATATACTCGCTGTATTACGCCAAAGCGTATGCGATTCGGCGGGGCCGATCTCAGTGTCATTGTGCCCGGGCAACTTAGTTTTTTTGGAAAAAAAAGACCTTCTTTTGCAGTGGCGCAACCCGTTGGCAACACTGTAAGCTAAATTTAACCAGACCTAGATTTAAAACTCAAACCTCCTCTTCAGAGACAAACCCGTTCCCGCTTGGGTCATCCAACTGCAGGTTTTTCAAATTTGAGCGTGTTCTTAATATCGTTGCTGAAATGGTTCTTAATTTGCTCTTAAATTTTATCGCAAAATGAGCCTTGTGTTCCTATAAAAAAATTTGTGAATCACGCCATTCGAATTTAAAATGAAATTTGACAAAGGTACTCCATCCCAAAGTGGTGCATCACGTGGAGACTTCGGTTTTCATGTGGGCGGCAGATTACAACGAAAAAGTAATAAAGGAAACAATCAAACTGCAAGGAAATTCCGAGCTTGACTGTTTGCTGAAAGATGCAAAAGTCAATTGATGCTGTTGATGGTGATGCGACAATAAAGCCGATTTATGTAAATTGAACCAGCAAATAGAAACTTTCTAGCGCAGCGAGAGCTAACAAAAGTTTCATCAAACTAGTTCGAATATTTTTTGTTATGACGCAGGTAGAAAAACTTTGTAGTTTAAAGCATCTAATATATTAACAATGAAAAGAATAAATTAGTCGTGGGAATACTTCATTACAATACACAATGAATTTATTTTGCAAAAAATTAAGTTCAGATGCAAATAAACAAATTAAAACAATGCCAATCTTAGCATAAAGTGTTTAGTTAGGCAAACCGAAATCTGAAGTTAAAAAGAAATAAACGTAAAATCGCTAGACGTTTTGCGCATATCTGATCCCACCTTCAGTACGTTAAAATCATATTCAAGTAGAACACATTTTTACTACTTTAATAAAATAAATAAATAAAATTTTCTATTATAAGCATGAGCAAGTGTATTATATTGAGATGATAAAAGGATGATGAATAAAAAAAAATTTTTTTTCTTAATTTTCGTGCACAATAGTAGCCTGAAGTAACTGTAATTTTTGTATGAATAATTTTTTATGCATAGTCGTTAAAATGCATGGAAAAATTTCTACGTTTTAACAACACAAGTTTTGCAGTAAATTAGTATATTATATAGAACAGTTTTTGAGTAGTTACATAAGAGTTAAATTGCTCTCAAAGTTAATTCAAAGTCATGAAACTGTATATAGCAGTTGTTGTTGCAACTTTTTTTACTGTGTCAGTTGCCAGCAGCGGAAGATTGTTGAAGAATGAAGAACGAATTAGCTACTCTGTGTGCAAAAGACATGCACTATTGCAACTAAAAAGAACTCTTAAATGTATTTCCAAGGATTGTAGATCATTAGGTTTATTTGAGCAAACATCAAAGTGGTTGTAATTGTGGTGTGGAAAAATTTTGCTTGTACTACGCGCTTGGAATTCGGATTTTCTGTATGAGTGACACTCGCATGTTATCATTGCTTTTGCGCAGCCTAACCTAAATCAATCAACGCAGAATATCAAACAATGGTTTATAACTCCAAAACGATTGGGCAGAGAAACTTGAAAATCACGGTTTCATTCTTTCGAAGCACACTTTTTTTTACATATCTTAGGCTACATATCTTATTTTCTGACTAATTTAACCACAAAAATTTTTGAATAATAAATAAAAATTCCTTTGTAATAATAAACATTTAAATACCGATATTTGTTTTAATGAATAAAAATATTTCTAGTCTATTTCATCAGAAAAACTTTTACATATTACATATGAATTCTTGTTTAATAAATAAGACCACTTCTAATTAAAAAAATTTATTTTCAGTATATAACAATTCTTGTTCAATAAATAAGTTTATTTTGCACATTAGCAATTTCTACTTATTATATCGCCGGCCAGTTGATTGAGCGTTAACACGTTTATCTCTGGAACGGGAGGTTTGTGGTTTAAATCTCGGACCGGTTAAATCGAACACAAACTTGCCAACAGCACACCACCGCTAGAACATTTCTTTGAAAGGAGCTGTGTTGTCGACGCGCAATGACGCGGAGATACACTGTTAAAATTTTTGGATCTAGCTGACCAAAAAATACTGGTCAGAGAGGCCTTTGACCCAAAATTTTTGGGTCGTGGTAAAATTTTGTCGCCAGTAATTTTGGGTCAAAGAAACATTTTGGATCAAAATTTTTGGGTCATTGCAAAAATTTGGGACAGCAAAAAATTCAGGGTCAAAAAATTTGGGTCGAAGAAAAATTTTGGGTCAACGCTTTTGGGTCATTGCAAAAATTTGGGTCAGCGAAAATTTCAGGGTCAAAAAATTTGGGTTAAAGAAACATTTTGGGTCAACGCTTTTGGGTCATCGCAAAAATTTAGATCAGCAGAAAATTACGGCCAAAGTGATATTTTCTGTCAAAGCTTTTGAACCAATACAAAAATTTGGTTCAACAAAAAATTAAGGATCAAAAATTTTATTCAAAACAAAAATATACGGGTTATAGAAACATTTTGGGTCAACGCAAAAACTTAGATCATCAAAAAATTAAGGGTCAAAAAATTAAAACACACTGTGGAATGAAAAGTGTTTCTAGTACAAATATGGTGAACGTCTAACTGCTCATGATTTCAAACATGACTGAGTTTATTTTTACAATCATTTCAAAAAACTTCAGGTTATTTTTGCAAATGCAATTTTTAATCTACAGTAGTATGCAAAATTTTTTCTATTTTTTTAGGTCAGAAACCGAAATGGCTATATTGTTTTTAGTCACTCACTAAAAATTTAAGTCCATATGACATATACTGCTAAAATTTTTGGTTCAAGCAGCCAAAAAAATACTGGTAACAGGCCCTTGACCCAAAACTTTTGGGTCGAATTTTTTTAATCATAGTAAAATTTTGGATTGCAAGTAATTTAGGGTCAAAAAATTTGGGTCAAAGAAATTTTTTGGGTCAAAATTTTTGGGTGAATACAAAAACTTGGTTAAGAAAAAAATTAACAGTCAAAAAATTTGGGTCAAAAAAAAACTTTGATTGAAGGTTTTACGGTCGAAACAAAAATTTGGGTCAGCAAAAAATTGAGAGTCAAAAAATTTGGGTCCAAAAATGTTTTGCGTTAATGCAAAAATTTGGATTAGCAAAAAATTAACACTGCAACATCTTGACGTCCTTCGTGGTCGACTCCTGGGAAGCCATGTCAACTTCCACTTCCACTGGCAGTTAGGTGGCCAGAACAACCACCAACGCTGCAGCTCCAATGATATTTCACATTGTAGCTCAAGTCAATTAAGCACAAAGCTGGACAGCGCTGTTTCGAGCTTTTAGCTCTCATCGGTAGCCCTCAGCTATCTTTTCAAAGGTATTCCCAGCTGAACAAACATCTTGGCCTAACTGGCAAACCTTAATGGCTTGCAGAAAGGCAGATGGTTAGTAGGGAATAAACGATTTTTCACTTGTTTCTAAAGACCACAAGTGAAAAATCGTTTATTCCCTACTAAGCATTAAAAAATTAACAGTCAAAAATTCTACGTATTTGAAATTGAGCTGCATCATCAATGACGAAGCTAAATAAAGTGATAAACTGCTAAATAAAGTGAGTAAGTGATTAATTCCCCTACAATAATATTCCCTTGCAAGAAATCTACTAAAATTCAAAAATCCACTAAGATTCAAAATTTTGCTCCAGTGAATTTCCTCAAAACCAATATCAGCAAATTTTTTATGTTTTGTGCTGTTTTAAAATTGCTTTTGAGGCTATAATATTGTATTCAATCGTTTAAAGTTGTTGAATAAGTCTATTAGGGTCAAAGAAAACTCAATATTAGAAATATTTGGAGTCAATTGTATTTGTAAACTAAAGTTTATTGACAAGGTTTATGAAAAATACAAATGAAAAATTTAGATTCGGTTACATTTATTAAACTGATTTATTTACAGTATTGAGGTGTGCTGTCCATCTGGCTGAGTTAAATGCTTGGAATATAAAGCAATCTGCAAAGATACTGCTTTATGTGCTATTTACCATCATTTATTGTTTTCAATTCTTGTTTATTTTAAAGTTTCAAAAGTTTTTATGGTTTAATTTTAATTATTGGACTCAATCGATAATCTCGCCCGAGCAGACAGTTTGCTTTTTACCACGGGTAGACTAAAACTGCCCTGGTTGACTTCCTGAGTAAACAGATTTTAACAGCGACAGGGGAGAAAAAGTGCTGAGCAGTTATTTTGATCAAGTTAGGAAAAATTTCGGTTATTTGATCGTTTTGCATGCTTCTGGCCTAAAAGCTATACCAGCACGAAAGCCTAAGAAAGAGCCACCAGAACAACGACTACTTAAAACAAGCAATGCGAAAAAAATTGTCTTCGTACAGGAATCGAACTGGCAGCCTTTGAATTACCGGTCCACTGCTCTACCACTTGAGCTAAAGAAGATGTTTCCTTGCATGTTTATTTTTGGCTATTTAAACCAAGCAACTTGCTTGCAGTATGATTTCAATAATAAGTCAATTAAACAAGTTGTTACAAACGATGAAGTCTTTCTAACCCGGTCTTGTGATATGAGTTAGTTTGCCAAACCGTTTGTCTTTTAAGCTTAATTCTTAAATTTTGAATATCTGCTAAGACTTGCCAATCCGAACCGTATTGTGTTTTCTGCAGGGCAACGATGCGTAGTATTATATCCAACTTCAATAACATGTAGGAGAGCTATGCCAAACTCTTCCAATCCCTTATTCCTTCTCACAACTGAGCACTTGATTTCCTTGTTTTTTTTAATGGAATTTATTATTTAATTGAAAGAAGAAAAATACAGAAAAAATTAAAATAACAAAGTAGTCTCAAAATTCTCAAAATACTGGCCAATTCAGGGCCTTTCTTCCAATCTATAAGACTGTCCCCTCACAGTCAATAGTCAAATCCATAAACAAGAACGAATAGGAAGGGTAAAGGTAAGGGTAAGGGATCGCAAAACGCAATTTACCCAAGTTAAGCAGCATTTAACACGTATCACCAAAAACTGATACTGTTCACTTCACTCATTTTTGTCACTACTCCTGAGTTTTCAGGCTCGAAGCAGGTTTAAATAGTTCCAAGTAGTAAAAAACACGTGGGATCGCCAATTGTCTAGCATTAAAGGCCAGAAATTAATAAACAAAGGCTGTCAGCTGCTAATCTACAGCTGCCTACACAAATAATGCTCAAAAGAACTTTCTTACAACGATTTTAAATACGGTCTAAATAGCGTTTTTAAGGTTTTTGAAGATGCGCCTTTGAAGATGAGCTAATTAGCAGCTTGCTTTTTAACAAAGGATAATAATTACTCATTAATTTAACTTAAACACCAATCAGACAATGACAAATAATCTTTTCGATTTAAGTCACAAGATTGCGAAAATCGAATAATTAATCAGACGCAAATGCACAAACAAAGATTTAAAATTGGGTCTTCAGTCATTAATAGAAAGTGTGGCAGATTATTTTAAATGATTTTAACACAAGTCAATAATAAGTCAAGTTACTGGGTTTAAATTGCCAAAATTTTTGCAATAAACGGTTACTAATCATGTTATAGCATTATTCCTAAAAGGTTGCATGGAGGCCTATGGTTACAACTTTTAGGATAAACACTCTAAATTCTCCCGGGTTGTGC
The DNA here is from genome assembly GCA_963965965.1 of Trididemnum nubilum. Taxonomy (NCBI): domain Eukaryota; kingdom Metazoa; phylum Chordata; class Ascidiacea; order Aplousobranchia; family Didemnidae; genus Trididemnum; species Trididemnum nubilum. The sequence continues at coordinate 32,627,140 of OZ014477.1, read as the reverse complement.
ATTTAATTTGGTTGGAAAAATTTGAATGAAGGAGTCCGGGCCCCCTAGTCATCAATATTAATAGGCTTATTATTGTTAATTATCTGTTGTACGGATGTACTGTTGTACTTAAAAATCCAGCAAAAAACTGAAGCCGAAGAAACAATAGTCTTTGTTGTCATCAATTTTATTATTGGTGGTAAAAAACCGCCCGGCAACTGGTGGCTTTGCCCCCTCACCTCTGTCTGTAACACGTTTGAGTTACACTGGCATGCTTATCACCTCTCTTGATTTTGCAAATATTTTGAAAACATTTTAAATTTTGGTTCCAGCCCTCCCCTCATAGCAAAATCCTGATAACAAAGTCACCAGCTTTTGATTTTCCATTCTAAGGTATCTTTCTCCCACAAAAAGTCCCTCTTTTTTTGAAAGATTTTGATGGCGTCAATATTGCATGTGATTTGGACCGTCAATTAAAAATTCTGGCTATGCCTATGACAACAGTACTAAAGCATTAAAAACTATAACGTATAAAATCCAACAGCCTTTTTTCTCCCGTCAATGGGATCAACGGGGATCACTTTTATTCAAATAGAATTAAAACACGGGTTATCTCAGAAGTTTGAAAGATTTTGTTTTTTCGGGGGGGATACACTTCGTGGATTAGATCCGTTATGCAGAAAGCTTAAAGCGTATGTAGTAGAGCGGTTTTTTGAAAGTGAAGCAAAATAATTAAGAAAAGTTCTTTTTTATTTTTCTAATCATTCTATTCAAAAACGTGAAGAAACAGCAGAGGATTTTGTTACAGTAGCTCGAATGCTACGCATTTCATTGCACATTAAGCACAGATCCTTCCAGCAAAGATGTCAAAAGTTGGAAGTAGTGCCGAAAGAAACTTCGCGAAGATGCCCTCGGTCTAACATCTCTTGATAAGTTGATGGCACTACTTTGTGTGCTAGAATATTCCAAGACCACTGGCCAAAAAATGATCAAACAGGCCAGAAATTTGCTGAAGATTGAATAAAACTTAGAGGCTTTGAACTTTTTCCAATTGATTTTGGGTCAATTCGAACATAACTGCCGCGTAAATTCCGACAAAAAAAAAATTACGGCCTGATGCGAGCCAGAAAAAATTTCATCGCGGGTAGGACACTGGTCACTCTGTCTTACAGTAAGGGTAACAATTCCACCCATTGTCAGGATCATCAGAGGTGTCTTATTTTCAAACAAACCTTTAAAAATATTAAACACGTAATTGCGAGCAAACAGATTGGCTCAGTTTAGAGCACTTACTTTAAAAAATAAAATCAATAAGAATGAGCTCATATCAGTCAGTTAACCGAAAGGTAGCGCGTTCGTCTTTGGAGCGGGAGGTCTGAGGTTCAAATTTCGGGCCGGTCAAATGGGACACATTGCTGCCAACGGCTGCTGCGACATTTCTATGATACGAGCAGCTGTGTTGACAGGGCGCAATTTCGTGGTGAAAGGCCCCGTAAACTTGTTACACGTTTCTGCGTATTACAGCAACTATAATGAAAGAGTTGATTTCATTAGGATAAGCTTATTTCAAGCTCCCTTGCAGATGGTGAAAAAGATTTAATGCTTTTTAGCAAAATTATTTTGGAAACATGCTGTATTTATAATTATGCTTCAACAAGTATACATTTAATTAGCCACATTTTGAAACAATGAAAAAAAATTTGCGTCAATGCAAAATCATTTTTTGCCTAAAATAGCAATATAAATAAAAATTACTCAAGATTTTGCTGCGTTAAGCATGAAATTGTTCTTAGTTTGTTCTTAAATTTAACACAAACTTTCTTCTCGTAAATTCAAGTTGTGAAACGATTCTAATACAAACGTCATTTTGTGCCCTTTTGATTTTTTTGATGTTTTGTTACAAAAACCGCAGCGCCGCAACCCAAATATTCGCTTTTACGTGCTGAATGTTTGAAAAGCGAGTCTAGACAATTTCACGTCTTACAGCGTAGTTTTGCTTTATTGCGTCATAGATATATGAATTTGGTTTCATTGTGTCGAGACGAAACTGTTCTATCAATGTATCAACTTTCATCAACATATTCCGTCAACTTTGGCTGTAATAACTAACGGTATGCACCATAAAGCCGCTTTTACCGAAAGTCCGTATTTACGCATATGCGTATAAAAAACGCATATCCGTAAATACGGATATGCGTATTTACGCAGGGTGATTTATTGATATGCGGAAATACGCGTATGCGTATTTCAGCGAGCGTATCTCAAAAGCATTAAATAAATGGCTTGTGGGTTTCGTATTACCTTTTATTTGATTGTTAAAATGTCGCTAATAACATCTCAATCGGAAACTGCTGACGACGCAATTATTGCTTTGGGAGCCTTTATCGTCGCAAGGAGATTACGCGGCCGTAGGAGATGGGCTGTTCAACCTTTAAACCAAAGGAGAAGCAGTATGGGTGCTTATTACACGTTGGTGCAAGAGTTGGGTATTGATGATAAAATGTTTCAAAAGTATTTTCGATGTAATCGTGAACAATTTTCTACATTGCTGGATGAAATTCGAGACGAAATTACAGTTTTTCATCGATCTAGTGAATTGCTGTGCCCGAGACAACATCTAGCCATTTGTTTACTATTAAACCGATCAGTGGTCGAGTGGATAGAGCGTCTGCTACTGAAACGGTAGACTTGGGTTCGATTTTCAGCCGGGTCAAACCAAAGACTATAAAAATTCACAGCTTTTTTGCTTGACGTTCAGCAATTAAAGGGACAGTGTGAAGCCTCCACCGTGTGTGGTAGACAGGTGGGCAGGTGGCAGCTTGACTCGAAGACCGAAAGGTCACTTCGCTGTCTTCTGGCCAAGGCAACTTGGTAAATAAAATGTAATTACAATAGCCATTTGTTTAAGGTAACTAAACTTGATTAGAAGACTTAATAATATTTACAAATATTTGTATTTATTTATTAATAAATAATAACTGTGCATAAATAAGAAACAGTGAATAAAAATTCAGAACTAAAGTAAAACAAAATAATACTAAACAGTAAAAACTTGTAACTAAAACAGTGAATGAAGGAAAAACGATTACCTAAATAGCGAATGAAAAGTGCATGTTTCTACGAAGAAATATCTTCCAAATCACAGAGTTTACTTAGAATATCTTCAGGAGCAGTGGTCGAGTAATGGGGCTGAAGCGGTTGATAAAAAGACGTTTGCGAGGGGGGAAATTGAAGTTGAGAAGGAGGAGGGAAAAATTTTTGTCTTGGAAGAGGAGCGATAATTACTCTTTTTCAGCTGCATAAGGCTCTAAGAAACGATAGTATTTCAAAATATTTCCACTTTGATATATACGTCGCTGCCTCTCCGCTCCTTTTATCTCTCGACTGCTTTCTATGTCTCATGTAATTGTCCCTCAAACACCTCCATTTCGATTTCCATGATTTTGCTGTAAGTAAACCAAATAGATGAAGCACACCAAAAACGTTTACGGTGCTGTTGTTGCTTTTTGAATTTGTGTTATGTAGAATTGTATACGTTGTACAGACATTGCAGCTGGTATATATATCATTAAGGAAAAAATAAATAAAAAACTTTTCAATCTTTTGGTCGACGATCTCACGAGGGCGTGTAAAATAATGGCATTCTGTAGCTATTACAATTTATCAAACAAAAAACTTGCGGCAGACGAATTTGTAGTATTAAGAATATATTATTAATTCCGAAATTTTCTGTGATAAATTTTATTTTGTTGTCATCGTAAGATCGAGAAATAAAATGGCAGTTGGAAAGAATTATACTTCTTTTCTGGATCTATCCCCAGGTCCACAATGAATCTTTTTCAACGGCTCTGGTTAGACTTGAGCTCCTTTAGTCTCACTCTTGCGTGGTCACAGCGGCACTTACCATCCATGCCATCAACTCCCATTTCCATGCTGATCCTTTCCCAAACGTTCTGTAGCCGTTGTGCGTCCCTGTGTTTGTCGCGTTTGCTATTATAAATGAAAGCATGTGGCCGGACCAATTCCACCAACTTCTCTGTTGTTTGCTCGCTCGAGAGCTGTATCTCGCTGGGGTGTTCTATTATTTACTGTGGATATTACAGTAGCAAAAAAAATATTAGCTTAGACAATATTTTATTTTTCATTAAAAAAAATAGCGTACTTGGTGACTTCAGAAAAAATGTAGGGCAGTTAATTAATAAAGCTGTCGGCCTACTTGAAAACTAACCATATCCAGTAGCGTAGCCAGGGGGGGCGGGGGGGGGCTCGAGCCCCCCATTGGCTTGTGAAATATGCTAAATCGTACCATTTTGGTGGTTTTGAGGCCGATTACTTGTGAAAAATTGAAAATAGCCCCCCCCATTGGAAAACAGCCCCCCTCAAACGTTTGGATTTCCGATTTGATCGAAAAAAAACAGCCTCAATTTCGGCGAAGACCTTTTATATTTTTTTTGGAGACCACCTGATATTGGGCGGAAAAAACCTTTGAATTTCGGATTTCGGCCAAAAAAACAGCTTCAATTTCGGCGAAGACCTTTTTTTTTTTTTTTGGAGACCACCTGATTTTGGGTGGAAAAACCTTTGAATTTTCAAGCTTTCTAAGAAGTTTCGTCTCAATTTTTAGACAAACCGTGTGAAACTGATTCAAGAGCAATGAAAATTCGGGTCAAGGTCGTTTGCACACTTCTCACTCTTTCAAAATAGCCCCCCCTTTTCCAAATCCTGGCTACGCGCCTAATCATATCAGCACATTTTCAAAACAGCAAGGTTTGTTACAGTTGTACACATAGCATACCGGAGCAACTGTAATCAAGGCCTACGTGCAACTGCAATAATCAAGGCCTACGAAAGGGGGGTTCAGGAAGCGCATCGACCCGGGTCAAGGGGTTGGCGAAAAATCTTACCGGTTTAAGTCGACGCACTCAATTAGTGGTAGTGATACTCACAGCATGATCATTCATCATAGCACTCATTTCCGGCGAAACATAATCGTAATTTTCAGTCTCCGTATAGGTACTGTAATCCTTGGCAAAATTTCGCTATGAGGCCTTGGCTGTAAGTAATGGCACAAGCCATGGTCTCCAACGGCTTGGTGCTCCGCCTTCAAGCCTCCGTAAGTAAAAACTTTAGTTGCGTTACTTTGCTCAACAGCCTTCTTAATTGGGACCCTTTGAATGCAAACCTCCTTTCCCTTAGCAACCTCGTTGCGCGCCTGAGCACTAGCCTATCGGTAGCTTCAACTCTGTAGCCTAACGTTACATGTTATAAAAGCCTAGCATAAATCTTTAATCGAATTCGCAGCCTGAAGCACTTTGCAATAATTTCAAGGTATATTATTACTTTGGTTTTAAGCTTCTGATTTTTAAGGGTTATGCTAGGCCCAAAGTTGGCCCATGGGCCAAACTTTTTTTGGCCTTGGAATACCGGTATGACAAAACCTGAAACGAGCAGCAGAACATCAGGAACTTTTCTTGAATAATTTCTCCTCAAACTTGTTTCATCCTAATTTCATACATCGTTTTAAAAAACAACCTTTTATTTTTTAAAATTCTGTAACTAATTGTAAAAAAGTTGCTGCCCTTGGTGGTGTTGGAACCTGAAAGTCCAAACCAGAACAATAGCAATATGCTGCCTTGGGACGTATATATTTGTCCACTCGAACTTCATACAAGACGCGCACAATTGTGTGATTTAAATGTTTGCAACAGCAAAGGATATTTACAAACGCAATGATAGCATCTTGTTATAAAATTGTGGTTGATTTGTTTGTGGTTCGTTGACCAACTAAAACTTGGAAATGCCTAGTTAGTGATTTGCCGTGAGAACAAATACTTTATCTCAAACATCAAAACATTAACTGAGTTGCTTCCGTAGAATTCAGTTTGATCTGCAAGCAAAAATACTGTAGTAGTAGGCTACAAGTAACCTTTCACTGCCAAACAGATAGGCCCGCCAACTTGTTTCACGCTTCGGTATATTGCAGCGAGAACGAAAGATTATGATTTGATGAGGTACTAAGCAATTAAAGAAAAACGTCGACTAGTCAAGTAGTTTAGGCCTAGTTGTAGAAACTTTGTAAAAATTTCCAAATAAAAGATCAAAAATAAATGATTGAAAAAAAATCTCTTACGTTTGTGCAAAAATAAAAGTTTTGATTTTGGTGAGAATCGAACTCAGGTTAAAAGTTTCAAAGACAAGTATCATAACCACTACACCAAGCAACCTTGTGACGTCACACCGCAAAAAAATTCTTTATAAAAGCCTGAAAAATACGCATACCGTGTCCGTATTTTATTCTTTGCCAAGCGTAAAAAAACGCATGCAGATATACGCATATTCGGTAAAAGACAGTATAAAATAGACCAACGAGAGTAAAAATTTTATGCGCATATGCGTATTTTTATACGCATATCCGTATTTTTTTACGCATATGCGTAAATACGGACTTTCGGTAAAAGCGGCTTAAGTCAAAATTTTTTGCAAAAATTTGCAATCAATCAATCAATCATATCGTGACGTCATAATGAAACAAACCAAAAGTTAATTCGTGAAAAGTTTGATAAAATCTTCGTCTTTCATTTGAACCTAAAATTGATTGTCTACTAACTAACATCTAGAAACACGTTTCTTTAAGTCAAAATTAAGCGTACCTTAGCGAAAAAAATCAACGTCATTTTCCCGGAAAATTTCCAATATTATCCAAAATCACCAAAAATTGGATAGAAACATTGGCAATTCAGAAAGTTCATTTATTCAGGATTTTTAAAGTACAAGTAAAAAAAACGCGTCTTTCACTTGTTCTTGAACGCTCGTGGCTAGTAGACTACTATGGTTGATTATTGACACAATTGCTATAAATATTCTTAGTGTTACGGAAATCGGGTTTTATTTTACGTCTGCTAGATATGAATTTTGTAATACCCGACTTGGTTCGGAGTAATCTTTATTAGTCAGCGGTCAGCGGTTTCTAGAAAAAACAAACCTTTGGTAACACAAAAAACACAAGAAATAATTTACAAAAAAGTTGTGCCTAAACTTGTATGGTGTAACCAAGCACAAAAAAAAAGAACTTTAACGCTGTAACGAAAACAAAATAAAACCTTCGCGCATAACTTGTCATCTTATCGACATAGTTTTTTGGAGCAGGAATTTAACAAATTTTACATGTCACTTACTGATGAAATTTGCCTCGCAGATGTAATACGGAGATAATTGATTAATTATTTGGAAGAAGAATCCAAAGATTGATTTTCAAGCTGAGACTTTGCATAAATCGAAAATCCACTTTAGCACTAACGATGGGTTATAAAAAATATTGGAGAGAAGTAGCCGCTTAGACACTATCCAAAAAGTGTCATCAGCTGGCATTTGGGCACGGCTCAATGCTAACAATTACGATCTTCTGAAACGTGCAGCAAAGGCAGAGATAAGTTGATATCCATAATCTAAAGTTTCTTTATATCAACTCCCCTCTTGTAACAGAAAAACAAAAAGAGCATCTGCTTTCCGCAGACACTCAACTGAAAATAATAAGGCTCTACACCGCTAAGTCTCAGCATGCTAACTCTAAAAATTTGCATACAACTTCATCAAATAAAGAGATTTAAAATGATTAATCAAGAACTTCTTGCGTCATTAAATGACAAGCAAACAGGTACTTACAAAACAACCGGATTAGCGTTACTTGTTACAGCGTTACTTGAATTTTTTGTAATAACCCTTATCAAAAAGTTTGTTACTTAAAATCTTCAGTACCAGTCTAGGTACATTGAGGCTGCTGTTGACTGATTAGGAAATTGTATATACTATGGTTGCTGTGTTTGTTAATTTGCCACATCCGTGTGAATTACCGTCACTTTGTATAGGGTATTTGTTTCGTATTTTTTACTAGTTGTATTCTCAAAATTTAACACTGTCAGTTAGTTGAGCGATAATGACTTGGGTTTAATGATCGGTGATCGAGTGGATAGAGCGTCTGCTACTGAAACGGTAGATTTGAATTCGACTCCCCATTGGTTTAAACTAAAGACCATAAATATTGATATTCATATCTATGTACTTGATGTTCAACAATTAAAAGGGACATTGTAATGACTGAGCGGAACTGAGCGCTGATAATTACGTGAGCAATACTGCAAACCGAGTTCGATTACTTCAGGCCGCCTGCTTCGACACATACGCAGGTAGCTGGAGACTAGAAGAGCGCGAGCTCACTTCCCAGTCACCCTCATCTCTCCGTTTTTATTAAGTTTGTCGAGTTGTAAATCCTCGGTTAAGTTTTGTTGAGTTGTAATCCTCGGTAATGCCCCCAGCGCCTATGGTAGACATGTGGGCATGTAACTGTTAACTTCACTTGTTGACCAAAATTCCCTTTTACTGACAAAGCAACGTGGTGAACAAAGATGTACAGTGGAACCTCAGCTGCTTCAAACAACCGAGACTGCAGTCAAGCGGTAAGGTTATTGTGATGGTCTCGTTATCGAGGGAGAAGTGAATTGACAGACCTGATCAAGACCTCACTGATAATGAGATGTTGGTGGCTGTTACAGGAAAACTGGGCAAACAGTCTTAAAATGGACACAAAACCGACCGGATAGAGATGACTCGTCATGCACACTCAAGTTCACAATTTGAACAGTTCATTATTGACTGAGGTCCACAAATCACAATCACTAGAATCTACGTCTTTCGAATGACAGATGATGCTCGACTCTTTAATGTTTGATGCTTTGACGTGAAACTTCGACGGTTTTCTAAAATAAACAGAACGTAATGCAATAGAAAGCAGGCACAGATCGGTTTTAACAGCGCAAAATAATTAACATTCCTTGTGAGTGAATTAACAGTATTTCAGCTTCAGGCTTTTACGTATAGCATCATAAGAAAATAGAAATAATTATCAAAGCAAAATAACATCCAAATTTGCAATACAACTTTCTCAAATTAATCAAGTATCGAAAAGAAAACGCACAAAACTCACCAACTATTTGAGACGGTAATGCACAGAACTTGCATCAAGAAATTGACAATCGAACAGTTGATTTATCTCAAATCTACCTCAACATTTGAGTCAATCAAAATAATTTGGCATTTTTGCAAAAGCATTTATAGAGAAAAACCATGAAGAATAAATTAAAAACCACAAGGAAATTTAAGGGGAAAAAAGCTATTTTTTGTAATTTGTCTAAAACAAGTTTTGTTTTGCAAAAGTGGGTGAATTATTCATTGCTTCCGGCTGGACCAATTATATTGGAAAATACTAAGATGGACGCAAAAACAGTAATCAACTTATCACTACATTTCCGTTAATACTAGTAAAATCAAGATACGCAAACAGAGACAGTGACTTGTTTTTTATCACAATCACTACGCACCATTTGGGGTCAAAAAAGAAAAAAAACTAAACATGACCAAGCAAAACAATTCGCCTACTACGAACCGCTAAAGTAAATATGAGATCTTATCAATAATTGATATTGGCAAGCCTTTTCTCGTGTTACAAAAGGCTTTCTGTTCGAATACGTAGTGGTTGGAATCTCGCTTGGCGAAAGGTTTTTGTTTGAATCCAAAGCAAGCTAACTTGCTGTGACAGTCACAACCAGGGTTTCACTGAAATGTAATTTCTTGTGGTTCAAATCTCCAGCAGATCCAATTGATCGCAGTGTTGTCATGAACAGCTCGCCACTGCAGCAATGTTCTTTGAAAGGTGTTGTGTTGTCTGAAAATATAAAGACACGTAGATGGTCCAAAAACTGGTTACACCCTTCGGCATAGCAGTGCGAGTATAATGAAGAAATTGCTTTGACTTCTTAATACGGTATGTTTCCGATGCTGTAATGAAATAGGTTACAGCATAATGCAATACACGCTGATTATCTTAAGATTTTTGCTTACGTAGAAACACAAAACACTTATGATTATTTTCAGCGTCAATTCAACCAAGCACGATTTGTTTGATGGAATTACAATGCAATCAAATGGGATCCGTCTCTTTGCAAAGGACTCTAACGAACTTGAAAATGGTTTGTTATTGATATTATGTATCTGAAAATGCGTAAAGCGAAATGTTGGAGTGAGAATGATAGCATTGGTGAATAGGCTAACCTATCATCTTACCATAGCCTATAGTATGCGTTATGAGTGGGGGCAGCTGAGAATGTTAAAATACTGTCAAAAAAGGCAAGGGTCATAATATTCTAACCCTTCCTACCCCGCTCGCTTGCAAAATCGCAAAGAAAATAAAGTGGATGCCTAGTTCAGTGCCATTCCAGCCTAAAAACGGGCTAATGCGATAGAAGAATGAAAGAGTATAATCGAGGCATTTAGTGAGAAGTTATTGCTGTATCTTGGTACTTGGAACCTTAACCCTAAAGAGCCTAGGGGGGGGGAGGGGCCAAACGTGCCCGCGACCTCTACAGTTGCGTGCAACTTTTAAACAACTAGTCCTATTGACTTCATATTCCATGACTTTTTCCGAAATTTATTTTTCTAACTACCAATATAATTTTCAAACTGTTTGAAGGTAAAAAACTGCACTTATTTAATAATATTCTGAAAGTTATCAGAAGATTTTTGATACTTGGACACATTTTGTTTGCATAGTGTGTTTGCAAACTTCTTAATACTAGACATATTTAGACTGAGCAGTCGGGGCAAGCGTTTTGACAACAAACAAAATTCTACCAGTAACAGCACCTTTGAAAAGTAAATAAAACCTCCTAACAAAGTTTGAATCTTTTTTCACAAAGCCATATATAACAAAAGTATAAACAAAAACTGCAAGAAAATTTAAATCTTTTTTGCGTACTTACGCATAAAACCGTATTTTTCAAGCAGATTTTGGTAAAACCTGGTTCGGATTTTTTAAAATTGCAGTTGAAAAGAAGCTAGAGTTTTAGCAATAACTAATCTTTTAGCAAAAACTTATCACAAATTAGAAGCTAGAGTTTTAGAAAAAAATATATTTTTATAGTTGTATTAGCATGATCTCCCAATATTTATATGCTTATAAAAAACATGTATTTTATTTTATGCAATTACATACAGTGCTGTGCTTTTGTATAAGATGCTTTTTGCACTGCGGTGATGAGATCGACTCCACTAATTTGTGTATAAAGAGTTTTGTGTCTTTTTTGCAGTATCCAGGAAAATAAAATTCTGAAACTGCGTAAGTTCATATTATTGTCGGTCTGCTGTCTACCACCCAAACCCAGATTACTGCGACACAGTAGCTTACGTTCTTCGTGTTTTAGTTTTGTTTACGTTGCGACACCACAATAAAACAGCAGGAAATCACGAGAAATGCAGAATGCTAGCCATTTAATATTTTACAAACAAAAAAAGCTACAATAAGTAAAATGTCTTTTTCATATAGATTTTGCACAATGAAAACCTTTACTTTATAATAAACCCAAACCAATTAGCCGCTGATTTACATGCTCACTTTTGAAATGCTATGATGATAGAGCTTGGCTTTATATTGTTATACAGCTTGCATAGTACCAGTATGAACTTTGCTTGACGCTTTGAATGCAGTTTTTTGTGTTCTGTGTGTTGGATGTTTTCGCAAATTTACCACCACTCATTTTTTTGTTATTGTACAATGTGCATACATCGCATTTACCTGTCTAAAAAACGGTGTGTAAATTTTATTAATAATCTTCTGAATGCAAAAATCTTGATAATCTACGAACTATGAAACTACTTTGTTCATATTTATTTGCCAATTTGCTTTAGCCATGCAGGAGACACCAAAATGATCATTTAATCTTCGAGTCACTGCCATTTGTCTATATTACATCTAGGAGAAATCCCCTTTTTGTTCAAATGCTGAGTGCCCAACAAGGCAGCGCTGTGAATACTATTTTCTAAAATTTTTGGTAAAACTCCGCAAGGGAATAAATCCGTGTTTACAGACTGCGAGAAAAACGCTCCAACCACTACACGCCCATCACTCCGTTCGGTAAACACGCTTTCAACCACCATGCTAAGCTAGTAAAATTATGCAATTTTTTTTAGATAATCAAGTAAGCAAACTTGGATTGATTGTACAGTAAAGGAGTATTCAGAGCTACACTGATCAAGGCGCTGCAGCAGATGTCAGTTTGCCACTATTTTTCGAAGTCAATGAATTCATCACTGTTTCTTGACCACAGAAATAAACAATAACAATGCCAAACCACTTAGAGTTTTTTTGCATAATTTACAGTTTTATGTACTTCTAGTAACGATAGAAGTTTTCTACAGGATTTCCATTCAACTAAAAAGTAATGCAAATAGTGCCAAACTTATAGCGACATGATTATTACAAAACAATATCATTATTATAAAGAAAATCAGAACAGGAAAATTCATTTGCTAATTGGAAAAGGCATTTTAATTTGAAGTAGCGTTTTGTCAGCTTGGGATTGGCAGATTGAATTCCTTTGAGCTATCAAATTTTGCCATAGACCTGTTAATGCATTACCAGGAGTAATTCATTTTAATACGAGTGTATCAACTACCACACACAACACTCACTAAAATGTTTTGTTTTGTCTATATTTCTCAATGGGGAAAAAGTACAATACCACAAAAAACACAACATCTCATCTAAGCAATATTTAAACTCAGGACAAAAACTTCGCATCAAAATAAACAAATTTAAAAAGTGCTGCCTTCAGCCCGTTGTTTACACAACGCAAGTTGACGAAGTTGGTATACACAAGAGATTGAATTGAGTCGCCAAAATACAGCAAGAAGTTAATCGGATTAGTTGGCTTTCAGCGCGCATCAAAGAGCAATAAGGCAGTAAAAGAATATTTTGAAAAGTTTTGTTTAAAGGCAAAAACTGAGAAATTAAAACCAAAATTTGATAACAAAAGTAACAAAATAACAGGTGGTGAAATTTTGCTCTAGCAACAATTTTAAACACAATTCTAGCTTCAACAGAAGCTAAGCAATAAGTGTTCAAAAATGGCTGGCAGTTTCGACCCCCCCAAGCCTACAACAACTGTTTGAACCCAGGCATTATAAGGTTAAAGTTGGCTGTACATTTAATTGCAGAGAACGCTTCTGTTTGAAGGCGAAGCTTGCTTTAATGTTGTGTTTACAGCTACTTTGAAATATCATCAACCTGGTATCAGATATAACAAAATCAAGAAAAAAAAGTTCAGAACAAGCTAGTTTCAGTCATGCGCGTACGGTTAGCGTTCGATAGATTACTTCTCTTGACTGTGAGCTGATTTAATAAAATCACGTTTGCATGCAAGTTGCTAACAATGCACTCGATTGCAGTGTTCTCTAGATTGCTCCTATAGCAAGGCCGTACCCAGAGGAGAGGGCCGAGCAGGAAAACTTGAGCCCTGCCTGAGAAAGTTTCACGTGACAGTGGTGATGTCTATTGACACGTCATATTAGCTTTAAATAACGACTCCGACAATTTTAAAACCAAAGTGTATCCTACTTTGGCCTAGGACTAGATTTTTTTATCTCTATTTCATGTTTAAAAATTGGCCCCAAATTTTTGCCAAACACGGTTTTTTGTCTCCTTAAATATGTACGAAATATGTTGAGCCCTGTTTGAATTTTTCTGAGCCCCGTTTGAACAATTAACGCATCTTACTACGAACCTACGGTCCAATATGGTCCTATCCTATGGCCAGTCCAATCCATGACCAAAACTGCAATCAATTTGTAAGTTTGATTTTAGTGGATTAAAAAATAAATGAAATGGCTTGTTAAATTCAGTAGGTGTTGTCAAGCCTTTGTTAGTGTTGAACTAGGTTGAACTGCAAATCTATTACATTTAATCCTGCTGTGCTAAGAAGACATTTTATCTGAGACCGATTTCGCTGCATTATCCGTGGGCCTACAGTAACATACTAACGATAACAAAATGCAGTAATTGCATTTAGAAATGGACATATGTCTCCATTTAAGAATTTCAAATACACTCTGTGGCTGGGTTGCAGTAATTAGCAAAATTAAGCTTCTAGTTAAACAATTACAGTATAGGTGCTTATAAGTATATGAAACCGATAGATTCGCTTCTTGAATGCTTTCTTTCCATAAACTTAGCCTGTCAGCTGTCATGATCAAAGTCAAACGAAAAGTTAGGAGTACCAAAAAGTATTTAGAAATCAGAAGATACTTTTATTAAATGATATAAAGCATTATTTTGTGTTCGTCTTGAAATAAAGGAAATGAAAAGCAACAAATCAAAATAGCCGCAATTTTTAAAAATTAAAAAATATTACGAAGTAGGTTGTTCATATGAAAAAAAAAACCGCTTGGTTTAAGGCATTAGATGAATGCTTTGATAGCATGTCGGCTGATCACCATTTTTGCTACATATTTTCCTGATATTGGCATTATGCTGTGCCCTTTGCAAAAGTTCGGAGCTGATCTTTATCTTTAGACATATCACTCTTAAATTTTCCAGCTTGTAAGTTATGTGTAATTGGCAGCTCCGTTGCGTTCTACAGTCAAGCTAATCAATTACTAAACGACTTACAATAATTCTGAAAAAAAAATCGGCTATTGATTGAAGATGATTTTCCTACAAGTTACAGTATCAGGACCTATCTGGCCTAGCGAACATTGCAATCGAGTGCATTGTTAGCAACTTGCATGCAAACGTGATTTTATTAAATCAGCTCACAGTCAAGAGAAGTAATCTATAGAACGCTAACCGTACGCGCATGACTGAAACTAGCTTGTTCTGAACTTTTTTTTCTTGATTCTGTTGTATCTGATACCAGGTTGATGATATTTCAAAGTAGCTGTAAACACCACATTGAAGCAAGCTTCGCCTTCAAACAGAAGCGTTCTCTGCAATTAAGTGTACAGCCAACTTTAAGGTTCCAAGTACCAAGATACAGCAATAACTTCTCACTAAATGCCTCGATTATACTCTTTCATTCTTCTATCGCATTAGCCCGTTTTTAGGCTGGAATGGCACTGAACTAGGCATCCACTTTATTTTCTTTGCGATTTTGTAAGCGAGCGGAGTAGGAAGGGTTAGAATATTATGACCCTTGCCTTTTTTGACAGTATTTTAACATTCTCAGCTGCCCCCACTCATAACGCATACTATAGGCTATGGTAAGATGATAGGTTAGCCTATTCACCAATGCTATCATTCTCACTCCAACATTTCGCTTTACGCATTTTCAGATACATAATATCAATAACAAACCATTTTCAAGTTCGTTAGAATCCTAGGCTATCCACCAGCAAAAATACAACAAAAATAATTCAACCTACCCCACCTCGCGCCATAAGAAACAATGCGTTTTGAACAGAAATTTGACCAAAAATTTGAACATTAGTCATGCATGACGAGAACAATTAACAATGCTATTCGGCCATCCCTTTTAAGAATATCCCTGCGCATACTGTTGTTTAACTAACAAATCAAATCTTTCATTACACTTGCTGCATTACGCCGAAGTGGGTAACGACTGACGGGGCCCATTTCCGCGTCATTGCGCCCGGGCGACACAGCTTTATTTGAAAAAATGTAGCAATGGTGGCAAGCCGTTGGCAACACCGTGTCTGATTTGACCGGCCTGAAACTTGAACCTCCGACCTCTCGTCCCAAAGACAAACGCGTTACCGCTCGACCAACTGGGCGGTTAGTTTTATAAACTAAGTTTTTGCAAATTTGATGCATAATTGCTAGGATTGACTTCAAACAATGTTAAAAAAACTTGAAATGTTTGTTATCCAAAAACAACTCATCGTAAAAACATTCCTTGAGGTTAATTAGGCCGTTCAAAAAATCAAAAAGTTTTGGGGGATCTTAATGTGGTGGAAAAAATGCTAAGCGGCATAGCTACACAATGCATACAACTGTTTGGTTTCGCACAAAAATCAGGCTTCGGTTTTTAGCCATAACAGAGCTCTAAATTTTGAAAGAAATAAAGAAACAACGTCATTGCAGCCAAATTGGTGAAAAAGCGACTGATATGTAAATCAAAGATACGTAAAACCGTGTGATTCATTTTTGCTGAATTAAAGCCATTGTTAAGTGAAAGTCAAGAGATGTATTTAGTGATGGGTAATATAGAATACCGAATCTTTGAGATTCGAATCCTAAATGGTTAAAAAGATTCGGTTTCAATTTTGTGGTATCAACTTACTAGATCAAGATTTGTTTTGCGACTTAAAGCGGTTGCTTAACACTTTTATTTGAACTGTTTGCGCTTTTGGAATAATGATCGTTTGCGTAAACAGAGTTGAAATGCCTGCGGGTCTATCGCGATTTAATTCGTTTGCGTAACGAAGTTTTCTTATTGCAACAATACTATTAAGGTAACGGGGAGTTGTTTTGAACGAACTAATCACGTGTTATTGCGCAGTTGCGCAAGCTCATTCACTATCACATGCACGGGTAATACTCTTGGTCTATTTGTGCGCGAGTAAGTGGAAATGGCGCTAGCGGGGCCTCCGAGGGGAGGAAGAGGGGGATAATGACCCCGGGGCCCATTAGAGGGTCCATGACCTCTTAGAGTCCATCGAAATGACACTGACAAATCAGTTTGTGGAAGATCGAAGACTTTTTGGGGGAAGGAGATCACATGAGAATCCGGAGAAAATTGGGCCATTTTGCCTTGAAGACCTTTTTTTTGAGATCACATGAAAATTCGGAGAATATTGGGCCATTTTCCTATTCTGTTTTGGACCACACGAAACCAAAATTGCAAATTATTTGAGTTGACCCCGGGCCCACGTTTGGCTCTTGGCGCCCCTGGGCGCGAGAGCAGAGCAAACGAAGTTTGCTTGGAAATCATTGTCAATCCGATACCATAGCATGGCACTTGCCAATGTTAGCGCTAAGCAGTGACGATGATTGACCAGTCCAAGAACTGCGTAATAAGAATAGCCTATACCGGTATTTTTTTATTTCCAAGCGAATTTATACTTCTTCGTGTGCTGGCCCTACTAGGTAAATCTGAAATGGTAAAATAAAACAAACAGCAAAAGCTGGCGAAATTCCTAATTAGCTATCCAAAGTTTTCATCTGCATAAACGCTTATCTAGAATGAGACTTTGGTCAGATATCGTTTTTTTGTAGTTCTTGAATCTAAGCTTTTTTGTTGCTCAGCATCTAGACTTTGTCTGATGTTGGGAGAAGTTCAGTATAAGCCCCTAGCCTAGGTTATACATATATACCGATTATACATAATCAATAAGATGTTGAGACCTCTACACCTAGATGCAGAGAAAGCAGTTAGGTTTAGAGGTAACTGCTTTCTCTGCATTTAGATGTAAAGGTTCTCGGCGAACACTTGGAGGCATTAAATGTGTTGCATTGCAATCATGAATAGTTGAATAGTTAATGGAATTACCAGTTAACTTGTGATTTTTAAACTAAATGGCCTATGAGTATGCCTCATAATGTAAAGCCTTTTTGTTCAATCACACCAGCATATTTGAAACCAGAATAGGATTCGATATTCTGGATTCGGTTTCAACTATTCGGAATAATTCTTGAGTAGTCAGCTATTCTGAAGTGCCCGTCACTAAATGTATTGCTTCCAAATTTGGCAAAAGAAACTCCCAATCGCTATCTAGTTTTTGATTAGTGATATAGATATGAACCAACATAGACATGATATCGATATAGATATGAAATAGATAAAGTTGAAACGACCGACGCTCGCGTCGCGTATTTCTTTGTTTTTACTCGCTCGTTTTCAAACTAACGAATGTGAGATTTCAAACTTTTGCTTATATCTCGAGAAATGTTTGGTCTAGGTGCATAAAATTTTGACTGTAGTTTGAGATTAATGAGTTGCATGCTTTTATACCAAATTTTGAGGCAATTAGTTAAGTGAATTTGATTTTGAGACCCGAAAATCGCCTAGAAAATTTGGCATAAAAAGTCGTCGCAGTCAAAAACGGCTTAAGTGGTACGGCAAAAATATTTCACATGGTTACATATCTTAAAATACCCTTTCATCCCTACCAACCCACTTTTGGCTGCAATGAGTTTTTTTCTATATATTTTTCTTTTTTTTCCTTTTTTTTCTCGTTTTTCTTCCTAAATTTTGTACGCTCTTCTCCTAGACCACAAAACATCGAAATCATATTTTTGCGTAAAGTTGTTGAGCTGCAAACGCAATTTTGTCTCCCGAAAGTTTTTGGGGCGGCTTCTCGGGAACCCCCAAACGGGGGCCCCAAAAACTTTGCTTTTTGAACAGCTCCAGATAGGGTGCCAGTTTTTATGATAGCAGTAGATATTTAACAGACAAATATTTTGACATAGTTTGAGGGAAACACGTCCCCCACGGACTCCCAAAAGGAGTTCCCAAAAATCAATTTTTTAAAAAGCTAAAGCTATGGTGCCGGTTTTTTTGATATTACTGGATATCTAAAAGACAAATATTTTGACATAGTTTGGCGGTACCACCCGTTCAAGGATCCCCCCAAATGGACCCCCAAAATCAATTTTTAGAACGGCTTAACTTTGAGTGCAAGTTTTGTTTGATTTTAGCAGATATTTAACAGACAAATATTTTAACATAGTTTTGGGGTACCACATTCTTCAAAGACCCCCCAAATACCCCCAAAATTAATTTTTTGAAGGGCTCAAGCTAAAATGTTAGTTTTTTTGATATCAGCAGTTGTTAAGAGAGAAATATTTTGGCATAGTTCCAACAGCTTAAGCTTGGATAGAATGCTTTTTTTATATAATCAGTCATTATGTTGTCAACTAAATATGTATATTGACAATGTTTAAAATTTCAAACCCTTTTTTCCCAGAAAATATTTTTAATTAATTTCTTAACCGGAAAACGAAAGTTTTTGTTGAGAATCACATAGTTGAACATGCGTCGGTCGTTCACTGAGATTGCTTCTTAGCAAGCTCCCATTTAGTTATTAATAGTGATGGCTATAGTTTAAAATTTACCATTAGTAAGTTGTAGAAGGCTGTAAAAAAACAACAACAAACAAAAACACGTAAAGCAAGCCTTGGTCCTTTCAATGACAAAAAATAAGTAAATAAACGAATGAAAGGTCTCATGTTATTGTTTTAGCACTACATCATTACTTAGTTACACTTATGTGTATAAAATATTTTGTTTTAAATGACAAACGAGTAGGTGTTGACTCGGCGGCCTCTTGGTCTCGGACCGGACCAATAGTCTTTCGCGCCTACTCAAGTAATTTATGGCCTAAGCATTATTTGTTTTGGTGTTTGAATTGTGAGTGCTGTGCACCGTATAATATAGTCACAGCAAAAAAATTTCTTTCTCTCTCTCTCATCGTATTTATAAATAATTTTATCGTATTTAGAAAACACCTTCGCTGCAGTTCTACCCAGCAAATCCAAGATCACATTCACAAGAATATGAGTTAACATCAACCATGCATGAGCCGTTAGTGCAAGGTCCGTCCTGACATTCGTTAATATCTGTAACATATTAAACGTGAAACAGGAAAAGTGTTGGTCCAAATGATTGATCATCATGTATGGTAACATGATTTTTTCAAATCAAATTAACATCAAATCTTTCATTATACTTACTCTATTACGCCCAAGCATGTAGCGAGGGTAACGACGTGGCGGGCCCATTTCCGCGTCATTGCACCCGCGGGCAACTTAGCTCCATTTGAAATGTCGCAGCGGTGGCGAGCCATTGGTAACACTGAGATCAATTTGACCGGTCCGAGATTGAACCTCAGACTTTTCACTCCATAGACGAACGCGTTACCGCCAGTGTCTTTTTTCAAATTATTTTGTGAATTAAAAGATTTGTATTTGGCTAGCAAAAAATTTTTTTCCGCGCACGACTATTTTTCTTGGTGGTTGTCTGGTCAAGAAATTGACTAAGCTCTTATGTAGCTTAACAAAATAATCATGCATTGGACTTTGCTGGCACCACTTCAATCAATTTTTCTTGCCTAATGCAAATCTTGTAATTATGATGGCTTAATAGTGATTCTTGGTTTGCAGTGAATTTTGGTAAAATTTTTGGCCTGTCATTTGATTGTTTTTCCCATTAACACTTGCAATTAAGTAAATCATACTGCCTCACAGGTCTTTTTGAAGGAATTTATGTTTGTGATCTCTAATTTTGTAACTGATGCTATGTATTCTTGATAAATTTTTGACTTATTCACGTACTTATGTTGTGAATTATTTCTTCGTTAACTTAACTCAATACAGTATTGCAATAAACCAAGGCGCACTTGTCTCTTTTATTCCTCCAGACACTGGTATGCTATGAAGAATTTACTTTGCATAGCAGCCTAGACTTACAAACTTAGCAAGCAAGTTTTTGCAAAACTTATGCAGCTATTAGTCACTTGACTTTATATGCAAGCTCAGAAGCAAGCAAAATTAGCAAGCACAACTTAGCAAGCAATGTTCACACCCTAAAAATATTGAAACGATAAGAAAGGCTATTTATTTCATTGGAAATTTGTATTTAGTAATTTAGCTATTCCAGCAGAGGTGGAGTCGAGGACACAAGGCTCGAGGCCAAGGACACAAAAAAATCCGAGGCCAAGGCCAAGGACAGCCTTTCCGAGGACAGACACTCTCGAGGCCAAAGACAGGAATGTTCGCGGCCAAGGCCAAGAACCAAGGACAAGAGCGCAAATGTTCTCAAAAAAAAAAAATTTTTTATCAGGCTACCTCAAAAAAAAAGAACGTCAAAAAAAATTTTGCTAGTGGTACGTTTTGGACCAAAAGTATGGCCCAGAAAACAATAAATATTGCTGCAAACTGGGCTTCGGAACAAGAGCTACAGTTTAGCAGCAAGAAAACCGAAATTGTACTGTTCACTCACAAACATAACATAACATAAGTTTATTTGCCTGAAAGTTGAAAAGCTTAAGCAAGACACACAAATGGGCACAGATTCAAAAACACAATCAGGCCAGGAAGCACCGATGAACCCAGAGGTTTTCTAGTCTAGATGCTCCTGACAAGGCTGCTCTGCGCAAAAAAAGCTTCAAAGCTGCAGTACAGTATCGAAGGCCATTGGCTCCATTCGCGCCATCGACAGCGTTGCGTTGCTTTGTCCTCAGATAAGACACTTTTGACAACTATCTCTGCTTGTTAGGTCCTAACTAAGCAGCAATAGAATTTAAATCAACTGAGACTCGGAGAAATTGCTACTTTTAGTTAGGTGACGTTTGCCCGTCCACTAGCAAGGAAATATATGCTCAGTATGAAAAAACAATAATGATAAACAAAGCAGAAGAGCAGCAAATTTCAAAGCACAGTTCTTGTCAAATTATTTCAATTTATAGTTGGGGATAGTGTTGGTGGGATTAAACAATTACAGGTTCACAAGTAATTGACCAATGAGCAACCAAAATATTATTCTGATGTCAGCAATATAGTCACAGTTGGAAGAACACAATATATCATAGCACAAGTAAATTTTAGAAGCACAAGAGTTAAATTGTAAAGAGTAGTTATCAAGGCAAATGCATTAGTTCAATTTCAATCAACCGATTTTGTTAGAACATTTTATTGCAATGGCACTGTCAACATTTAATCAATCATGCAGAGGCACCATCTCTATCTCTGCCACATGAATGATAATTCCTCTGCATGGATTAATCAAATTCTGCATGGATTAATTAAATCCACATGACTGGTGAAATTGGCCAGTTGTTCTCAGTTCTTTCCTTAGTCATTAGACTAATAAGTGCCAACTAAAAATTTTTTGTACCGTTTTTTAAAGGCATACCAACTTAAGTTTTTGTCAATGCCGTTAATTTCTTCCCACAATTTTGATCCTTTATAAATTAGCAAGTTTTTGGCTATTGATTTTTTGACTTGCGGCTTGAAGTACACAAACGGAATCCAGATTAGGGTTCCTTGTCAATAAATAGTTCAAACCTTGAACTTTCCAAGGAAGCAAGGCTATTACGTGTTACTCTCGACAGCAAGCTAACTTGGAAACCACATATTAACCGAATTACCCGCAAAGCAACTACAGCGTTAATGCAATGTGGACAAATTGTGACTAAAACGTGGGGAACAAAAACCATCTATGTTGAAATGGATATACACAGCTATGATACGTCCAATCATGTTGTATGCATTTCTGTCCTGGGCGGGCGATCTCAGCAAAAAGTATCCTGGTGAGGAAACTCACAAAAGCGCCGAGATTTGCTTGCCTGGTGATTTTATCAGATTTTCCTGGCACCCCTACTGGTGCTCTGAAAATATTGCTCAACATAACTCCCATTGAGAAATTCTTATGGGCTGAGGCAGTGCGAGGGTTATACAGATTCACTGTTAGTGGGCTTTGGCATGTCAACCGAGTTGGTTTCTTTGGGAAAACGAAAAGCCATGTTGGTGCTTGCAATGAGGAAAAAAGATTTTTACCTCTGCTGCAAATGCCAGCTGACCGAATAAAGAAACGGAAGGTATTTGAGAGAAATTTCGAATGTCAAATTATGGATTAAAAAACTGAAAGTATTCTAAATCAGAACACTGTCAAGATTTACATTGATGGCTCGAAACTAGATGGAAGAGTAGGTGCGGGTTTTTATGCAGAATACCCAAACAACTCCCCAAAACAAGCACTGTTCCACCTTGGAATTTTCAGCACTGTGTTCCAGGCAGAAGTCTTAGCTATTTCAGAAACGGCAAAAAACCTGCTTTTGGAAAAAATGCGCAATCAAAGTATTGTTGTGCTGGTTGGTAGTCAAGCAGCTATCAAAGCACTCAAAAAGTGCACTGTAGCATCAACTGCAGTGTTCAACTGCATTAGAATCATAAATCACTTAGGTAAACAAAATCACTTCAGTACTGCTTGGATTCCTTGACATGCAGGGGTACATGGTAACGAAGTGGCAGACTATGCAGCCAAATCAAGATCTAGATCAAAAATACATGATCTTGAACCGTTTATTACAGTCCCGTATGCCAGTTGTGTTAGCACTATTAAAGACTGGTCCACAGATAGATGAAAATCTATGTGAAATGAACGGAAAGACTGCTTGAGGATGAAGGAGTCTGTGGGTTAGACGTCTTCTCGACTAACAATACGTCTCCTTAACCTTAAGAGGCCTCAATTAAATAGAGCAGATATAATTTAGGCAAAGAGGTTGATTTGCAGAACCATATCAAAGCAATAAGCAGCAACTTTGTTGGATTTAACATTTTTATTTAAAGCAAAACATATCGAACGTTTTCGGCTTAAAACAATTAAGCCCTCCTCAGGATATTATAAACAATAATACATAAACATCTGTAAAGGAAATAGAAGCATTACGGCAACATAAATTACGTACACCTGACTAATAACATACATTATATGAGGAAATACTTAAAATTATTATCTAACAAAGTAAAAATGCCTTTCCGGTTTTGGAGCAAAGCAATCAGATTAAAATTACAGTCAAACATGCAACAGCATAAAGTTTTTAGCGTGAAATAAACCAATTCAGTTAGAATAACTATTATTGTGATAGTAAAGGTGAATTGAATTAAAGAGAAAATCAAGTCAAATCAAGGTAAGAACTAACTTATGAGATTATGACGTAACAGAAAATTTGGGAAATAAGAAAATGCTTAGCAAGAAAGAGACACCTTTAGCATAAAATTGCCTATTTAATTTAGGATTTAGTTTTTTAATCAAAAGAGCTTCTTGGATTTTATTTTCATACTCAGTATGGCAATTTTTTAAAATCTGGAAAGAGTTTACGGTGTACTTTTCTTCACGGCAAATGGCACATGCGCGTATGTGTTCTTTTATAGCGCTCTTTTGCGATCCAGCTAAAACCAAATGTTCGCAAGCTCTTGCAGCCAAATGTCGGGTAGTCATGCCTACGTAGGCATGACTCAGGGATTTCTAGAGTATCGGCATGTGAAGGCGCTTTAAATGCGAGACAAGTGAAGGGCTATTGTTGATTTTCACTGTTTGCACAACGGCGGTCTAGTTTTAATCATGCAAAGCAGACCTTACCGGATACTAGCAGAACAACAACAAATAAATTGACAATTAAGTTAAAATCATGTTCTTTATTACAAAGCTACAAAAAAAAAGCAGCTAACTGCAAAAAGCTGCTTTTGTATGTTCAATAAATGGTTTTGGGTACATGTCAGCTGTTCTGCATATATGTTCTGCAAGCAATTGTTTCCAACAAATGGCCATATACATCAAAACAACGAAAAAATACAAAACAAGATGTAGAACACTACCAAGAAAAACTAATACATTCTAAGCACAACTTTTACGCTCTATGATACATCTAATACCTGCTCGACAGTAACAGATTTTACAACAATTAAAATGTCACTTTCCATCACAGTGTTGACACTACAAGATGTTTACGGAAAAAGCTAACTACTAACTCGGAAAAAGCACCATGCCTACACTGTGCCTGCTGTTCTATACTAGCATTTTTTGTATGCCATACATTTTGTAAATTTTAACAATATTGAAGGCTCTTTGATCTACTGCACAACACAATAATTGCTAGGTTTCAACATCTGGCTCTATACTTGCAAAACCGATTAATTTGCACTATACAAATGCATTGTCAACACAGTTACCATCTGTTTATGTTGTCCTAGAATAAACACTAACAGCCAACTTGCAGTAGATTTTGAACAATTGACAAGTAACTTATTAGTACATTGTGCAATCCAGCAAAGCAGCAATAATATCGGTACTAAAACTACTGATTCAAAATTTACAGAATAATGGTAAATTTTAGGTGCTTGACCATAATTATTTCGATTATAGCAAGAGATAAGACCTATGCCAATAATTTCGCTTTCTTCAACTTAAGAGCAGCTAATTCTTCATCGCCCTGGCGTTTTCTATCTAAATCGATGCTAATTTTTGCTGAAAATTTAAAAACAAAATAAGAACAATGCCAGCCTCAGTATGAAAAAAATAATTAAGAGCCCACAAAAAAGAATATATTTTAAATAAAAAAACAAGAGCAAAAGTCTGTGTTGAATAGAAACGATAAAATTTTAGAGATGATCCACAACTATTGCAAGAATGCTGCAGCACGCTGCACAGGAACTAAGCAATTTTTGGCAGGCCCGTTACTTAGTACGGTGAAGCACGAGAAATAAGTTTACTAATATTTAATTAAAAAAGAGCCGGTCAAAATTAAAGATCACTAACTACGATATCATGAGAACAATCAACAAGTTGAGCTGAACAGCACTTTTATAGCACAAAAAATTAGTTGCTTGGTTGACAACTCAGTTAAAATGATCACTGTACAAAAAAGTGACTACATACCGCACCTAACGAGAAAAATAGGCATACTAGAACAATTTCTCACATATAAAGCCTGAGCGATGCTGCCTCTACCACTTTCATCACATTTCTTTTTGACAACACTGCTTAAATTATTAAATGTACTCCTTAACGTCCCTTTCTTTCCTGGACAGGAGGGAGTAGACACGACAGTCAAGGTTGCCACAGAAACTGCAAAACTAAGTTCCAGGACTTTTTAGGTCATTTTCCAGGACCGTTTATTGGTTTAAGACTATTTTTCAAGACTTAAAATTTAATTTTTCCTATTACTCTTTCATTTCTTTTTTAGTACATATTATTTAAGAACAATTTTAATGCAAAGAAAAGTCCCTCTTGTTGCCTTTTATCACTCACTGGGTAAGTGGCTTTACAATTATGCCCCGGAAAACCTTCTAGCTATTTTCCAGGACTTTTAAACAAAATTCAAGGACTTTCCAAGACAGCAAAAAAAATCCAGGACTTTTCAGTCAGTCAGTCAGTAGTTTATTTTTTCAGCATGCACAAAAAGAGGCACACAATGACATCTGTAAAAGCTGAACAATGCGAAACCACAGTCTATGCATACTGTGGATGAAGCGAAGGAGCTGTGCTCATCAAGTCAGCTTCACCCACACTCCCACTTCAGACTTCAATTCTTAAGCAAATGGCGATTAGAAAAGCGCAAGCAAAAACAAGCCAAAAAAAAAAAAACAACAACAAGGCACCGTGTAATAAACATAGTAGTCAACTGCTGCAAAAAAAAGCACCATATACAAGTTCAAAAAAGACAATGAATACATTGTTATATGCAGTAAATCATAACCATGTAATAGTCAGCCTACTGATAATTCAACAGTAATCATACTCTCTTTTTATGGCAATAAACTTGAAATATAAATTCAAGTCGTACAGAGTATTAAATTTAATTCAGGGAGCACACCCTTAAACTTTAAAAGGAACAGACTTAATTTACTGATAACCTTCCATCCCAAATTTCTCACTAACAAAAAAAATAGTTAAACAAAAAATAAAAATAAAAAAATAAAAAAAATAAAAAAATAAAAATAAAAATCTCCTCATGCGCTACCAGAGCATTCGACCCACTACGTAATACCTTATACAGTCCCCGACATTCGACCACTCAATCTCAACAATGCATTAAAGGTCAAGAAGTCAAAACCGAGAACAACATCCCACCAAAAATTTAAAATCCCTTAACAAGACTCTTTAAAAGCAAACACAAGAAATATCTTTCACCAAATTATAGTTGAAAATTTACGTTTCATATTATGATTGCACTATCCTGTTTTTGATTTAACGAATAAGAGGTAACCTTAATAAATTAAGTTTTTCTCTGGATGAACATGAGGGCTGCAGAATCAGATACCTAAAGATCAATTCATTGCCTCCCTCTTGTCAAGAATTATTGTAGTAAATGTCTCAATAGGATTGTCATCTTGTTGTTATTGACAGTGTAAATAAATTAATGATTGCATAAATTTTTTAAAAAGAAAAAAAGTAATTAAGATAGCACACCCACACAAATCCTTTTTTGAACCTAAAGTAAATGGCAATAAGAAATGCAAGCAAGAATTACAAGGCACCATGTAATAAAATAAAAGTAGCAGCCAATTGTTGCAAAAAAGTAGTTCTATAAACAAGTTTGCTGAGCAATATATACAAGTTCAGGATGTGGAAACGCTGGAACGTGCTGTTTTAAGTGAATCACTCACCCATTTCAACCTCAGGCTTGCTTGGAGCAGTTGAGCACATTATATTCCGAAGCCCTTTCTGACGAATACCAACATTTCTACCAGAGGTGGAGTCCTCGAGGACACATTTTGAAGTCCTTGGCCTCGAAGGTCAAGTCCTTGGCCTTGGCCTCGAGGCTTTAAGTCCTCGAAAATTGGCCTGTCCTCGGCTTGAGGACAGCACTATTTTTTGAATAGTTAAAATTTTGTGAAGCGCTTGAAAAATTTCTTGGAAAACGTTTTTTTGTGGAGATCGGTTGAAAAATTTTTGTGAAGACCTTTTTTTTTTGGAGATCGCCTGAAAAATTTTTGTGAAGACTTTTTTTTTTTTTTTGGAGAGCACTTGCGCTTGTGTCCTTGGTTCGTGTCCTTGGTTCTTGGCCTTGGCCTCGAGCATTCCTGTCCTTGGCCTCGAGAGTGTCTGTCCTCGGAAAGGCTGTCCTTGGCCTTGGCCTCGGATTTTTTTTGTGTCCTTGGCCTCGAGCCTTGTGTCCTCGGCTCCACCTTTGATTTCTACTGCATGATTTTTTACAATATTTTCAACTACACCCTACAACATGGCCAGCTATAAAAGAACAAGAAACTCGTCAAGGTACCCAGCTTTCCCCAAAGCCAAGGGCACAACAACAAAAAGGCTGAGTAATTATGAAATTGGTCACTACTAGCATGATGTATTCCCATGCAACGACGTGCAGGTACAGATAATATAGCTTTTGATTGGAAACACGTCACTATTCTCCACCACAAAAATAGCGGCAAACCAACAAAATCAAATTAATATAGCCTGATGGTGTGTGCTTTCAAGTATACATCAACAACAAGAAAAAAGCACCAAAAGGCAAACAGCATTGCTATTTTGACCAATGCTACAAATAAAATCAAAAAATTACTCACCTGAAACGAGGTCATTTGGTTTTTTAAAAAAAATTTATGACAGCAGTCAAATTTTATGAAAACTTTATGATTTTTTATGAAAGGGTGAAATTTTATGCTTTTTTATGATTTCATAATAATAATAATGCAGGTTTATCAACTTTAACTAGACCTGGTGAAAGCAGGTCTTTCGCTCTGAAGTCGTCTCATAAGTTATATACACGACAACACATAAGCCATGCAGCATAGAAACAAGCAAGAGAAGTAAATGCGTACAGTTATTACAGAAAACGAAAATAACAAAACCCGAATTTAAAAAAATAGCAAATTCGAGTGTGTTGCAAGATTGCTATAGATTAAGGAGAGAATCAGTACAAACTTATACCTATAGATTAAATGCTTCACGAAATAAGTAAGTTTTAAGTCACCTTTGAATCTTGAAATATTCAACTCATTTTTCAAAGCAGTTGGTAATTGATTCCAAAGTTCAGGAGCATAAATTGAAAATGCACGATCACTTATTCTAAAGTTGTTGCGTTGCACTTTAAGACGAATAAAACGAGTGGACTTGGAATCAACTGAAAGTAAAGATTTTAATTCTTTAGGTTGTGCAAATGAAGTGGGGTAAATGCATTTATACGTCAGCAAATATATTTTATACAAAATTCTATACTTTATCGGAAGCCAGTGCAGTTCAATCAGTAACTCAGTGACATGGTCATATTTACTCTTGTTGTAAATCAGTCTTGCTGCGCAATTTTGTGCATATTGCAATCTTGTTTTGTAAGAGAGCAACTAATATCATAATACAAAGAATTACAATAGTCAAGCTTTGAAAGAATAAGTGAGGATACTAAGATGGTTACCTCATTTCTTGTAAGAAGATGTTTTATACGTGCAATACTTTTGATAGATGCGAATACAGAAGAAACATATTCTTTAACTTGTTGATCTAATGTTAAATGAGAATCAAGCGTAAAACCTAAATTTCTCACAGTATCACAAAAACGTATACAGGAATTTCCTAAAAAAAGCCATTGATATTTAGCTGTCGTTTAAGAGCATCATTACAAAATACAATAATTTGGCTTTTTAGTGGATTCAACTTGAGAAAAAATTTAGACATCCATAAATCAACACTTGCAAAAATACAGCTAAGTTTGGTTACCAAAAACTGATATTGGTAAATAGGTGCAAATGATGCATATATTTGGTGGTCATCTGCAAGCCTTTAATCTCAAAACCTTCGCGTTCAATAAATTTGTAAAACGAGCGAATATAAACATTAAATAACACCGGCCCAAGAACTGAGCTTTGAGCCACCACCGATTTAAGCACATGCACTTCGGAATATGAATCATTAACCTTTACTGACATTGTCCGTTCACATAAAAATGATGAAAACCAATCATAAGCAATTCCTCTAATACCTATTTGCGATTGCAAGATGTTTAACAGTATACTAATTTTGACAGTGTCAAAAGCATAGGCGTAGCCAGGATTTTTGATTGGGGGGGCCCAAACCACAAATCACACGCAATGACGTCATCAGAAATTTTCGAAAAAGTAATTTTTTGTGGGGCAAAGATATCGTAGAATAGAAGATATGAAGCCGTAGCCTGATGGCACTTTGCCAGGATTTTGGTAAAGAGAGAGGGCGAAAACTAATTGTTGAAAAGTGTAAAAGTCTAACTTGGAAGACGTGTTGAGTAAGCTAGTGTACTCAAACGTATCAGAGACGGGGGTGTGGGGGCAGAGCCCCCAGCCGCCGATGGCTATGGGGGTCTGGGGGCAAAGCCCCCAGCCGCTGGGCGATTTTTGTAAGTTTTTGGAAAAAAAAGCTATTTAAATCCCATTGGATCACATTTCGCACGAGTTCAGAGCCATTTCAAAGAACTAGATTTTAAACATTTCAAAGCCAATCAAAAAAATTTGGTTATTCAATCCTCCTTTTGCAATTAAATCCCAAAACACGCTTAGAATCTTGCATTATGGTGTAAAATCTTAATTGTAAGTAATTTGGTCTATAGGGGGAAGTAACGAACATTGCCTCCTGCAATACTTTAACAGTAAATAATTAAGTTTATAATGACGTTAAACGAGGGCCTGGGGTGGCAACTTTTAGGTCAAAACTTTTAGATTTCTCACAGGTTTTGCATATAAATTGTTAAAAATTTGCATTAAGGGGCCCCTGGCCCGGGAACCTTGGTCGTCAGTCAGGGGCCCTTGGGCTCCCTGGTTGCCAGTTAGAGGCCCCGTAGCCCCTTGCTTGTCGGTTAGGAGCCCAGGCCCCCTAGTTGTTAATTAGGGGCCCTGGGGCTCCCTGGTCGTGAGTTAGGGGCCCCGGGGTCCCTTGGTCGTTAGTTAGGGACTCCAGGACCCCTTGGTTGTTGGTCAGGGGCCCTGGGGCCCCTTGGTCGTCAATTAGGAGGGCCCCGGGGCCCCTCGTTGTTGGTTAGGGGGCTCCTGGCCCCCTGGTTGTTGGTTAGGGGCCCCCTGGTTGTTAGTTAGGGCCCTGGGGCTCCCTGGTTGTGAGTTACGGGCCTCGGGGCCCCCTGGTCGTCAGTTAGGCACTCCGGGGCCCCGTGGTTGTTGGTTAGGAGCCCTGGGGCCCCCTGGTTGTCGTTTAGGGGCCCCCAGGTTGTCGATTAGGAACCTGGGCCCCCCTGGTTGTCAGTTAAAGGGCCCCCTGGTTGTTGGTTAGGGTCCCTTGGTTGTTAATTAGGGGCCCTGGGGCTCCTGGTTGTCAGTAATGGGCTCCCTGGTTTTCAGTTAGGGGTCCCGGACCCCCTGGTTGTCGGTTAAAGATTCCATGGCCCCCTAGTTGTTAGTAAGGGCCCCCTGGTTGTTAGTTGGGGGCCTCGGGACTCACTTGTTGTCATTAATATTATTGTTAATTACTGTTATGTGCGTAATTACCGAAAAAAAACTGCAACTAAACATCGCCAGGCTATGTTGTCATAAGTTTTTGTCGTTAGTGGTATTTTCATTGGGGGGGGGCCCGGGCCCCCTGGGCCCCCCCCCTGGCTACACCTATGGTCAAAAGCAGCGCTTAAATCTAACAGTAAAAGAACAGAAGCAAATTTGTTATCAAATCCCAGCAATATATCATTGATTAGTTTTACAAGCAAAGTTTCACAGCTGTGACCTTTTTTATATCCGTATTGTTGTGAAACATTTAAATCATTGTTGTCGAAGTGAGTATTGAGTCTTTTCAAAACAACACCTTCAATTTTTCTCTTAAAAACTGTAGATTTGAAACTGGACGAAAGTTCTTGAATTGATTAGTGTCAAAATTGATATTTTTCAATAAAGGTGATACAAAGGCATGTTTTAAGCCAGCCATACTACCAGTTTTCAAGCGAAGGTTGACCAGTTTTGACCATAAAGGAATAAAGATAGTTAAATGATTTTTCAAAATAAAATCTGGGCAGGGATCAGGGAAACTACATTTGACACCATTTTCACAAACAATTGCCTTGATTTCTTCTGGCGTTGTGGGCTCAAACTCGTACATATAAACTAAATTATCACATGCAGAACCGGCAGAGGAGTCAAGTACAGCACAGGAATGCATAGGAGTTAAAGTTGGTGTGTTATGAGTGTCATTTACGAACGATTTGTGGATTTTTTCAATTTTAGTGATGAAAAACTCCGCAACTTTGTTGGCAAGTTCATTGTCATTTGCAAAGCCATCAGGATATTTCTTGATTGGTTCAACGCCCGACAATAATTTTACTGTACTGAATAAAGTCTTTTGGTGTCTGGACGAGTTTTCAATTTTACCTCGGATGTAGTTTAACTTCTTTTGTTTAGCTAGATCAATACATTGTTTGCGTAGATCGTAATACGTAAGCTTGTGAGTAAAAAGTTTTGATTTTTTGAACATTCTTTCGGCTTTTCTTCTCTTTCTGCGTAGTAGCAGATAATCTTGGTCAAACCAAGAGCAAGATGGAATATTTTTGATTCTATTAAGCTTTGCAGGTGCGTGTTTGTCAATTACAGATCGGATAAAATTGTTGTACTGGTCAATCGCTATTTCTATTGTTGTTGAAAAATCACTCAAGCAAAACTGTTCATACAAATCGTGTAAAAGATCATCTTGATTAATGCTTCTGTAGTCGCGCACATGAACAAGCTTGTATGGTTGTATAATTTCAGTAAACACTTTAACATCAAAACGGATAAGGCTATGATCACCAATATCGAGATTCAACACTGTTGTATTTGACACTGATTTTATGCTGCGTAAGACCCATGTATATGATATAAACAAAAATTTTGAAAATTTCAGTAATATGTTACATTTGCCTTTAATAACTCGAAAAAGTCAAAACTGCTTTGCTTGAAAACCGTTCAATTGAGTTTTACCTTGAGGCCTAATCTCTAAACTTAGCAAGTTGATATCGGATACGAATTATTAGTCAGTTAATGGTATCCTAGCATTAGCAGCAGTAACAAGCTGCTCTCAAAACGCTAGATGACTTCACATTTCTTCAGCCAGTCTGCGGTTTTTATGTTTTAAATCTGAAGAATAGTTGCCTATCATTATCACTGTATACACTAGTGTTCAGCAGCTGACTACTGCATTACAAGGCCCAGATATATATACTTGACTTTAATTTATTCATTCTGACCTGTATTGCTGAATAATGGACCATAGCTGTATCACAGCAAAAACTCAACTATTAAAGTCTTTACAGCGGCAAATACGAAAAGGACAACGCAGTGCTATCTACCATACTCTTACTACTATAACTTAACCAACTAACTAACAGTTAATGCGACTGCAGCAAATCACTATAATACATTATCTACTATAATACCTTGTCTACACAAGCCGTACTTTGCACTGCTGTAGAGCAACACGTGCGCTATTAAATTAATCACGCGCGCTGGCGCAATGCGATAGCCCTTCACTAGTCTTGAGAAAAAAGCAAATCATTGCGTGTTTCGCATCCCGTATGTCTAGATATCCCTGGCATGACTACCCGACATTTGGCTGCAAGAGCTTGCGAACATTTGGTTTTAGCTGGACCGCAAAAGAGCGCTATAAAAGAACACATACGCGCATGTGCCATTTGCCGTGAAGAAAAGTACACCGTAAACTCTTTCCAGATTTTAAAAAATTGCCATACTGAGTATGAAAATAAAATCCAAGAAGCTCTTTTGATTAAAAAACTAAATCCTAAATTAAATAGGCAATTTTATGCTAAAGGTGTCTCTTTCTTGCTAAGCATTTTCTTATTTCCCAAATTTTCTGTTACGTCATAATCTCATAAGTTAGTTCTTACCTTGATTTGACTTGATTTTCTCTTTAATTCAATTCACCTTTACTATCACAATAATAGTTATTCTAACTGAATTGGTTTATTTCACGCTAAAAACTTTATGCTGTTGCATGTTTGACTGTAATTTTAATCTGATTGCTTTGCTCCAAAACCGGAAAGGCATTTTTACTTTGTTAGATAATAATTTTAAGTATTTCCTCATATAATGTATGTTATTAGTCAGGTATACGTAATTTATGCTGCCGTAATGCTTCTATTTCCTTTACAGATGTTTATGTATTATTGTTTATAATATCCTGAGGAGGGCTTAATTGTTTTAAGCCGAAAACGTTCGATATGTTTTGCTTTAAATAAAAATGTTAAATCCAACAAAGTTGCTGCTTATTGCTTTGAAATAGAGCAGAGCAAGTTTTAACTGGGCACTGCAATGTACAGCGGCACAAGAAAACTACAGATCGTGCTGAGTCTTCTTTGTGTCCAAAATGTAGCCTAAAGGATAAAACACCAAATCATCATATAGGCAATCGCAAGCTTTACCAAGATACTCGTGTTAAATATTTTGGAATCACCAAAATTACTGTTACCAATGTGGTAATGAAATGTAACATTAATGAACTGTTTTCCGATGTATTTTTATTTAAGTTGACGTTTCGCTTCCCATTCCGGGGAGCATCTTTAGAACAGTAACGCATTTCTTGCTTGCAAAAATACAAATGAAACTAGCAAGAAAAAAGGCAGGTGACCAGGAATACACTTTAGGAATACAGTCGTAACAACCAAAAAAT
Organism: Trididemnum nubilum; assembly: GCA_963965965.1. Taxonomy (NCBI): domain Eukaryota; kingdom Metazoa; phylum Chordata; class Ascidiacea; order Aplousobranchia; family Didemnidae; genus Trididemnum; species Trididemnum nubilum. Next base: position 32,593,244 of record OZ014477.1, on the reverse strand, counting down.
ATACAACATTCGTTATTACAACATGCAATATCACAGAAAACTTATTACATCTTATTCAAATAGAAGCTATTTCTATTTGAGTAAAATATTGCATGTTGTAATAATTGGTATTGCATGCTGTAATAACGAATGTTGTATATTTTTGTTTGTTCCATCATAAGAGTGTATTCCTGGTCACCTGCATTTTTTCTTACTAGTTCCATTTGTATTTTTGCAAACAAGAAATGCGTTACTATTCTGAGGATGCTCCCCGAACTGGGGAGCAAAACGTCAACCTAAATAAAAATACACTGGAGAACGCTGCTTTGAATAAAATGTTTCATCCCGATGAACGAGCTCCTAGCTTCGTTTTCAAATTAATAAACTGGCCACGTACGTAAAGGAAGCTTGAAGGCTTTTTGAGTTCGACTAGTAACCAAACAAAACAACAATAACACTGCAGCTACAGTTGCAATGGATCCAATGAGGCCTACGCAGTGTCGCCGCTACGGGGGGAGAGAGGGGGGCGTGCCCCATCTAACAGCTGCTTGTGCTCCCCATTTGGGTTTACACTAAATGGTGTTATTGGAACATCACTCAATGACAAGACAACACACAATGATGGAAACATGAATCATTACGTTCAAACATAATTCTTCTTTGGCATTTTTCTCCATTATTTGCCAAATTGCTGGCAACCAACTGCTGTATCACATAAGTCTGGCGTAATATTCCGTCTTATTAACACGCCTTTACGGATGTGTCGCGAAAGAGAGAAGCAAGCCTGCAGAATCGTTACTGGTACTTCGTTAGTAATTTTGACATGAAATAATACGTGATAATTTGTTTTCAAAGACCAGCTGTTTTGGTTTTAAAGTACACTCAAGATTTTGAGGTCGCAGTCAGTGGCGCAACCAAGGTGAATTGGCTTAAGCCCCCTTGGCAAAGTCATTTAAAAATTTTAACCTTAAAATACGAGCGTTTAAACGATTTTAGACTTGACCTGAAGTTAAGGGGGGTGAACGTGCTAAGCAATTTAATTGTTTGAAATTACTTCTAAAGTTTAGCAATTTAGTTATTCATATGGCTTCAAAAAGTGCGAAATGTGATTGAAATGGCAATAAAATTGCTATTTTTTAGCTGCAAAGTTACAAAAATTGCCCAGCGGCTAGAGGCTCCGCCCACAGGCCCCTAATCACAGTCATGAAATATTTAATGACTATGTCTCGTCTGTGACACATTTGAGTTGCATTAGTTTGTTCAGCACGACGGCTAAATCAGGCAGGTTTTGTGCTAAAAAAAAGCTTTGGCGTACCCTTCTTAGCAAAATTTTGGATGCGCGTCTGGAAACATTTACTGCTGTAGATGGATTTTTCAAGCAACTACTGGCCGCAGACAAAACGAGATACGAAACGCTGCCGGCTTTATTTTAAAAGTGCGCATAATTGTTAGTAGCCATACGAAATCCAAAGATTAGTTTTTACACGCAAATTTTAGTGCCCCCACTTTTGGCTAATCCCTCACTTCATTTGCTCTGGCGACGGCACTGGGCCTACGCAATGTGTAGGTGGACTTTACCTAATAACGGTAGCAGATTCGCTTGCACTGCAGCTGCCCATCAATAATAATAATAATAAAAATTTTTAGGCGATCTCCAATATTATTGCAGAAAACAAAAAAGGTCTTAGCAAATTTTCCGCGCGGTTTCTGGTACTTTTCAATAAGATTTCAACCGTACAAAAATAGTGCTTGCCTCGAGCTGAGGACAGGACAATTTTTGACGACTCGAGGCTTCGAGGCCAAGGACTTCAAAATGTGTCCTTGAGGACTCCACCTCTGTATCATAACTCAAATCTACTGTCGCATAAACTCAAATAAATACTTTCTCTAAAACTGATTCAAAATTTAACCGTATCCCAAAACCCTAATTTTGACCCTCAAAAAAAAGGAAATAAAAAATAAAGTTTTGACCCATAAAAATGATTTTCATTCTCGTTTCACTCTTTTTGCTTGAAATTTTTGGGTGAAATAGTCACTTTTAAACGATAAATTTGTTTTCTTCTCTTGTAACAATAAATGTTAGCAATTAAACTTGCAATGGATGGTTTAGAAGAGTACCTGAACTGCTCGAAATTACGCGTTATTTTGCACCCAGTCAAAAAACACTCTTTAAGGCAATATGCAGTATGCTTAGTGGCGGATCCAGAAAATTTTTGTGGGGGTTTGATAAAAATTTTAAGCACAAAACCTCAAAAATTCGGGTGTGTTGTAACCAGGCACGTAGTCAGAAATTTGCAATGGAGCGGCTGTTTTAAGGGTCTGGGGATGGAACCCCCAGCGCTCAAAAATTTTGCATTTTTTTGCAAAAATAATTTAATGTTAGAGCTAGTTTGATAAAATAATGCTTTTAAAATGCGGCATAGAAGTTGGCAGTGCAAACATGATTCAACTGGATGCATAAATGACCTATGTGAGAGGTGGTTTATGGTAAAATTTTAGTTCTCTTATTTGGATGCTTGTAAATCATAAGCATAAAATCTTATAGTTCAATAAAACTCACACGGAGCAGTGCCGTCGCCAGAGCAAACGTAGTGAGGGGGCACTAGATGAAAGTGGGGGGAAGTCTTAAAATAAACTGAACCTTTGCATATAAAAACTGATCTTCAAATCTCGTACGGCTACCAATATGCACAATTTTAACAATTCTGTATTCATGTCTAAAAAAAGAGAAATCTATAAGGCCTACAGCGTTTCTTAGCTTGTTTCGTCTGCGCCCCACAACCGCCTAAAAAATCAATCTACAGCAGTGAATGCTACCTGACACGCAACCACGATTTTGCTAAGAGAGGTGAACAAAAAGTAAATTTTTTGCACAAAAATTGTCTGATTTAGGCTTCGTGCTAAACAAACTGATGCAACTCAAACCTGTCACAAATGGGGACATAGCCATTAAATATAAAGTAACTATGGACGGGAGCCTGGGGGCGCAGTCCCCAGCGATGGGCGATTTTTGTGATTTTGCCGCAAAAAAGAAGCAATTTTTACGTCATTTTAATCGCACTTCGCACGTTTTAAAAGCAATACGAATCACTACATTGCTAAAATTCAAAAGTTATTTCAAAGAAGAATTAAATTTCTCTGCCCCTTTACCTTCCCTTACTTCAGATCAAGTCTAAAATACGTTTAAACGCTCATATTTTGAGGTTAAATTTCTACGTGACTTGGCTTAGGGAGCTTAAGCCCCTTCATCCTGGTTGCGCCACAGACCGCGGCCTCCAAATCTTGATTGTACTTTAAAAATCAAAACAGCTGGTCTTTGAAAAAAATGTTTTCACGTAGGCTATTGTTTTATGTCATGATCACTAACGAAGTACCGGTAACGATTCTGCAGGCTTACTTTTCTCTTCCGCAACACATCCGTGAAGCTATGTTAATAAGATGAATTATTACGTCAGATTTATGTACAGCAGTTGGTTGCCAGCAATTTTGTAACGAATCAAGAAAACTTCAAAGGAGAATCATGTTTGAACGTAATTACTCATTTTACCATCATTGTTTTTGTCTTGCAGTTACGTGGTGTTCCAAAAACAGTAATTTAAGTACACCAAAATGGAGGGGCACAAGCAGTCATTCCGGGGGGGGGGGGGCACGGCCCCCTTGATCCCCCCGTAGCGACGAACACGGAGTAATTTGTTTCATCTGTATATTTATAGAGAAAAATAATTAGAGAGGGGCTAATGGAAAGAGAATTGAGACAAGTAATTGGTAATTAACCAATACTGAATAGCCTCTCCACCCCATTTCTGAGTTTAGGCCAAAAATATATTTGTTAATGAAACCCGTGTTTAAGTGTTTTACACTAGAGATCAAATTTTATTGCTTATTTTTGGTCATTTTTTAAAGTTTTTTTTTTTTATTTGTGTGTTTTATTTTTGACAAATTAGTTCCTTAAAAACATGTTTCAAAAAATGCTTTAAATCACTTTTTGGTCTATTTCAGTGCGAAAAACAGTCTCAAAAGAGCTAAAAACGTAATATTTTTTATTTTGCGTTTTGGTTGACAGGCCAATGGAAGAACTATAGCCCCCCACCCGCCCCCTGGCTACACCAATGCTTAGGATTAATGCTCTTATGTTCTTGACCTCGCTTAATGCTCACTTTTTATTAACCTAATATGTCACTTAAGAAATGATTTGCATTGTGTAGGCTTTATCGCTGAAAAGTGCAAGTTGTAAATTTTGTTAATTCGGCGCTTTCAAATCAATCGGACCCGTAAAAGACTAATTTCTGTTTTGTAAAAACTTTGCTGTAAAAATTACATTTTTCGGTCCTTCCCCTCACAGGGCTTTCGAAATTATATCACAGTCACACGGCCTATCGAAAATTCACTGATTGCTTTTTTTCAAATAAGTTAAATATTCATATGCTCGTTATGTTTACGCTGGTGGGAGACGTATCCCCCATCCGCCCCCATAACTACGCCACTGGTAGTGCTCCTATGCCTTTATCGCTGAAAAGTGCACGTTGCGAGTTTTGCTGATTTGGCACCTTCAAATCAATCGGACCTGTAAAAGGCTAATTTTTGTTTGGTAAAAACTTCGCTGCACAAATACAATTTCCTTGCACCTTCCCTCCCCTTGGCTTTTGAAATTATATCACAGTCACACGGGCTAGCGACTATTCACTATTTGTTTTTTTGAATAATTTAAGAGTTATTCATATGCACGTTATGTTTAGACTGGTGGGGGGATGCATCCCCCCCCTAAATCAGCCACTGAGTATGCTTACAATAGAAATAAAGCACTTTTGCAAAATCGTTACTTGATGAAAATTTGTGAGGCATAAAATTTAATGAACATTATACTCCAATTCAGTTTTTAAAAGTAAAATTTGATGAAAGCGAGATTACTTATACATCCAAAAATGTGAATTCACTTTTTGATTTTTCAAAGTTAAATCATATTCGAATTAGAGTAAAGTTTTAAAATTGCCCATAAAATTCGTAGCTATAGTTGTACGAAGTAAATGTGAATTGCTTTTTTGGTTTCAGAAGGACAAATGCATCTAACAAAAGAGACCAGAACATTGAAACATAAAGTGCAACACTTCGTTTACGATATATATTATTCCGCTTTTAAGTAATTGACTTTATTTTGGGCTTGCTTATCACTCCCATTATGACGTCTACTCATCTGATTGTTTTATGCTTCTAGGAGCTCGCGAGCTGGAGCATTCAAGAAAGAAGCGATTTGCAGCTACAAAGTTTTGGAACGTGCAACGATTCCCCAATTAGCAGCATTGGGCAGCAACAAATATGCTTAATATTGAGCAAAAACTTGAAATGTTTGTAAACGTGAAAAAGTAAAGAAAGAAAAATTCATCACAAACGAGATTCTTAACTGTGACCTCAATGTTGAATTATTACAAAGCGATTAGGCGGTCTCAAGTAGGGTTGGATTGAATTTGAATTTTGAATTTTGAATTTGAATCCACCCACGAGTTGTTGATGAATTTGAATTTAAATTTGAATTCGGCTTTCGCAAAGTCAATGAATTTGAATTTGACTTTTGGTTTTTTAAAGTCAATGAATTTGAATTTAGTTTTTTCAAAATCAATGAATTTGAGTTTGAATTTAAAAATTAAAAACAAAACAAATAGTTCCAACCCTGGGCTGGTAATAATAACTAGCATAACGTAAATGAGCTGCGACTTTTAGATGTCGTTAGGTATAAGATGTTCGCTTTGTTTTGGAACCTCTACGACCTGTGTATGAGCGTGCACGCACTCTCGCTCCTCTCTTGCGTGCGCTTGAGTAGGTTTCCGGACAAATTCATCCCAGACAAATGATTCCCAGGACAAATGGGTCCCGGGCAAATGGATCCTGGTCAATTTTTTCACAAGACGCAGACTGTTACAGTACCGGTGTGAGTACCACAAAAATGTATGGTGGAAGTCTTATTACTAAAAAGTATGTGGAAAAATCTGACCACATTTTTACAAAACTGAGCAATTAAATTTTAAAGCCCATTTTGTACTGAAATACAGCGTTATCAGTATGACGTTTTATTTTGAAAACTGAATCAACGCAAAGTTAACAAAACAATTTTTTTCAACATTTACATCTCCTCGCGCTATGGGTGCTTTGAGCGGTCAAATTGTTTGGCGGTTTTGTGTTAACTCTTCAAAAGAATTTTCGGAAACTCGTAAAAGACACGACAAATAATTTTATTGCCAGCACGAACTTGTAAATTTGTGCTGAATCATACACCTAGGAATAAAAAACCGCACAGCTCGTCACAAGCTCACATTAAGCCAAAATAAAGACATAATGTTTATTATGTCGCTAGGCACGAGCAATGCGTGGCCGCAGGTTGATGTTTTAAACATTTTTACTACGCTAAAGAAATTATCAATTAAGTATTGGATGAAGTTTAGTTTTTTTCAAACGATTTCGTTTACACACACAGCAAATTTTAGTTTTCTAAAATCAATTTTTTGTTATACATTACTTCCTGTATTACGCCATAGCACAGCTCCTTTCGAAGAAATGTTGTGGCATTGGCGAGCCGTTGGCAACGCTGTGTCCGATTTGACCGGACCTAGATTTCAACCTTAGACCTACCGCTCCAGAGACGAAGATGTTACCGATCGACCAACTGGCCGGTATATAGTTTTCATCAGGTGCCGGTTCGTAATTTACCAGCGTGGAAACTTAGTAATTGAAACATATTAGAATAAGTTTTATTTATGCAGCAGCGGTAGTCGGCATTAAGACATACACTATTTATAGCACCATATTTAAAAGTTCTATAATATTATGATTACTTTGCTTGAGTGAAGTAAGGATATTCTCCGCTATTTACTTTTTCAAGAATACATTGTTACAGTGGGAAAAATTAAATGCTGCAATCGGAAACTTTAATTGTTTACGTTAGTGAATGCAGCGTTATATCAATGTATGTCCCTAGATTACAAAAATGGGCAAAGCCCCAAATTTTTGAAGATATTTCCTAAATCTTTTGGAAGTAAGACAGCGAGTTTTTGAAAGCGTTTACATTTTAAAATAAATTAGCATGTTATACTTAGTTCATTGTTGAATTGATAGCGGTTGAGACGGTTTCGTGAACCATAAACCGTGATAAAGGTTTCTTTCCAAAGCTGGTTTGTCAAACAAGAACTTATCGTCATATATTAGCCAAAAAATTGCACTTTACATTTGAGCTTTAAACGTTCGATTTGAATGACGTGGAAGCAAAATTGGCACTTATTTACTGCTTCTAATTTCCGCCAGGCTACCATTAAAATTTGCCGCTTCCACCACTTCTTTATGCTTGTTTAAAGGTACGACGAAAATAGTCACTACATTAAAACTTTTTTGAAGTTTTTTTTCAAAGTACTTTCTTAAATATATAAAGTTTGAAAGAATAATTACTTAGAATAATCAGTCGATAGGATTTCTGGCTGATGGAATCGAATATTGCCAAATCCAAGCAACAGCATGACCAAAACTATTTCATGGTAAACAACTACTTCGAAAAAACTTATGAGACTGTATAGTCTAGCCGTAATTAATGTGGAGATAATCACCCGATTAGTTTTGGATCACGGCTTCTTAATGCAAGAAAGTACGTAAATCCTTCGGCTTTCAAATGCAGAAAACGTGTACACTTTCGTACCTTAAGGTACACTGGATTAGCATTAAATGCAGAGAAAGTACAAATCACGAAAAAAAAAAAAAGAAAAAGCTCGTTTCTGATTGGCCGGTGTGATTGCTCAAGCGTGTCAGTTGTTTCCAACTTTTGTAGACCGTTCATATCAATTCAGTTGACCGCGGACGACAAGTCAGAAAGAAGTGAGGTCGGAGGTTCGATTCCTCGGTAGTGACGCATCGTCGCTTGCATAATTCAGTCGTAGTCAATAATCTATATTGCTAGTAGGTTAAGGCAAGATACTTTCTCGGAAATTTAGTTCCGTTTTAAAACACTTGATTATTAATATGGTAGGCCTACTGTATTTGTTACCAGTAACCCCTTAAGGAGATGCTGAAAGCCACCAGCACTGAGCATTATTTACCAAAGGGGCACGGTAAGAAAGGAAAAACCTGTACAAGAAATGAATAGCAAAAAAATAAGCCTAGGCTACCCCAATATGTGAATACCCTTACCTGCTTACCAGCTTACTTGAGGTACCACCGCGCCACAGTTACTTTTAGATTCGTAGGATCAGAGGTTACTCAGTCCTACTGATGGCTGCGGGGTAGCTTGACTCTGAGTTTATTGTATGTAGGCTAGGGGTACTAGAGGGGGCTCAGGGGTTACCGGTACATCGCATGGTGGTAAGCTTAATACTAGTAGCACTAGAGCAGTAGAGGGACCCAGGTGGTGGTTGCATCAGGCATTGCACCCGGGCCCAAGCCTAAGGGGACAGGCTCAAGGGAAACTACAGAAATAGTATGTAATCTGTGATAGCCATATCCAACAGCCTAGTCTACTGGTAAGCTAAAATATTCAAGTGGAGCTAAGTATAAACCGTCTGCTTTTTTTGGAAGCTCTGAATCTCGTGTATGACTGTGCATGCGCTCTCTCCTTCTCACTGATCTAAGCTATTCGCCAAAGCAGTTCTAACCAGTGTTCCCTCTGACTTAGTAGCTAATCGGCGAGTGCCCAAATTTTCTTGAAACTAGTGTGCCCAAAGCTCTAGAAAGACGATTAAGTGCCCTAAATTTTGTACCAATCCAGTATTAAAGTACACAAAACATCATATTTCCACAAATTCGTTGGATTTTCTAAAGCAAAGTTTACTATATTGCCAAATAGTATTTGCCCTTGCTCCAACAAGTCGCTGATTTGTTGAAAAAAATCGGCTTAATGGGAACACTGGTCCTAACCGTAATGAGTGCATTCATGAGGGAATGAGAGCACGTGCACGCTCGTACACGAGTCGCAGAGTTTCCGAAAAAAAGCGGACAGCTTATACTTGATGATACCCGATTATTCAGCCAAGACCCAACAGACCTGCTGGACCTTTAGGGTGGCAATAGTCAGATGCTTCAGGTTTCGGTGATGTGATGGTAGAGATTTTCTGGCATTTCTGTTTATTCCTCACTGACAGTGCAACAGTTGTGGATTTCATTTAGAATTTGGCTCAAAGCGATTGCTCCTGTTGTAGTATTGAGGATGTCCATGCCATAGAGTAAGGCACTCGAGCACATCTGATATCTTTGCGTTGAATCTCTCCAAAGATGTATTTGGGGTAGAATAGGCTAATTCAATGCGCCCTTCCTACTTCGAAAGATAGATTTAAAGAGCTACCAGTGATCTATCACGAAATGATTTCATCACAGTGATTTCACCACAAAGTGAGGGTTAGAGCAAGATAGCTCTGGGGATAGTAGATTTGTTTAATGACTGCTGTTCTCAGTCAATGCTTCAATTTTAATTACGCAATAGTACAATGAGGTTGGCAGAACAGGCCCAGGGCCTGTTCTGCCTTTAGAATTCCGTCTGTCGCGTAAACACTTCGTGACAAAACCACCGCGACAAATTCACTGGCAACCGATTTAACGTAACCGAACTGAACTCAACTCATCCCCTAAAAAGTTATTTGCATCGAGAATTGAACCCCATACCAGACCCATTTTTATGCCTTTCCATTTTGCTGCTAATCCTTTGATGTTAATTGACTGATCAAATGCTGTCTGGCTGTATTTTTACTCTTGACAACCATTGAAAGGGCTAAAGCTTCCAGGGCTCTGCCCCAAACTCTGCGGGGTAAGCTTGTAGCACTTCTCAAACATCTAGATGATGCAAATGCACATTTCCTTGCTTTTAAACGGAGATGTACTTCCGTAATATTGATATGAATAGTAATTGATCTGGACAACAACAAAGGAGCAGGTAATATATGGGGGCTTCATATTTACTGGCCCAGCCCGAAATTAAAAATGGGGGTGAATTTCGTGGTCATTTTGATTCATTCTAGGATAAAGATGCTGTATGATGACTAATATCTCAGCTTGGTGGTTCCAAACAACAGCAAATTTAGTAGACAAGTATTGGTAGAAATCCGACAAGAGCAGTGAAACATTGGAACACTGGAAACTCTTCTTTGCTTTAAGGTGCAAATTCCTCCAAACACCACGTAGTTATGGCAATGAAAACTGTGTGGATTGTGTAATAGTCTGCATTTGATACAGTCTGGTAGCGGGAGATTAAATATGCACTTACAACAACAACACTCATAGATCAGAGTCTAGTGGCAAATTAATGGGGGTCTGAGCGAAGTTCTCTGCTGCTAGGTAATCTTTGCATTTTTTTAGCAAAATAATGGCCGTTGTCCATTGATCAAAATATAAAAATAAAAGTAAAATAGTGATGATCGTTGATAGTAATGACATAGGGTATATACTAGGGTAGGATTACTTTAGCTGTTTAGGCTTGTGCTTTCAATATTTATAAACGTCAAAATGTACGTCAATTGCCAATAAATGAATAAATACTTGCCTAATAATATCATATGATTAATGAAAGTTATCATAGTATTCAACTTTTGACCCAATCAGTCAGTTAGTAAAATTTTTTCTTGGTATATTAATAAACCATTGTAGTTAAGTTGTTTAGATAAAAATGAGTTGATAGACTGAAAGACAATCTGCTGCTGAAACAGTAGACCCTGGTTTGATTCTTGGTTAGGTATAGTTAAAAGAATGACTACAGTTAGAAATTGATACCATAGCTTCCCTGCTTGCTGTTCTCTGGTTTAGCATTAAATTGAAAGGAGGTGAAATTTGCATTGGCATCATGTGTCGTAGAAGGTGGGCAAGTGGCAGATTGAAGCTTTTGCAGTGCTGCCAAGAAGGTGAGGGCATCATTTTACAATGACCCTGATCCCATAATCTAGGTCTAGCTCACACCCAGGTCATGTTGTTGCATTCTTAGATAAGGTGCAGTTTGATGGTTATCTCTGCTTGGTGGCTTTAAATAAGCAGCAAATTCAGAGAACAAGAATTCGAAATATCCACAGAAACATTAGATCACTGTCAATTGTCGTAACTTTTTAAGCGAATGCGGATTCTTCCAAACATGAAGTACTTATTCCACTGCAATGAAAAATAAACAGCCAATGTAGTCTCTATCCCCCACTGATGGTAGTGGTTTTGAGTTGATTGCAGTTCAAAAGTACTTTGAATTTTTTAAAATCCTGAAACACCGTGCAAAGTTAAGTGTGTCTGCTTATTATTTACCTTGAGTGTACATCTGATGCAAACATTCAGTTTTTAAAAAAAATATCATCAAGTAATACTTAAGGTATTCATACATTCTCAGTGTTGCACAAAATTGGGAATGACCACTTTGGTAATATTTGGCATAAACATTTTTGGTAAGCAAATGCATTGATATAGAACAGCTTTTGAAACCCTAAAGCAACACTTGCATAGAACAAATTCTCACTAGCAGTGGTGTAAAAAGTACTCGAAATTTGTCTTCTTCTTCTTTCTTCATTGCCCGCTTTTCCGTGAGGGTTGCGGGGGCAGTAGCTCAAGATTGAGCCGCCACACCTCACGGTCTTGCATCACCTCCATCATTTCGCTTGGGCGAAGTCCCAAGCGACTCCATCCAAGATCCTCAATGTAATCGGTCCATCTAGTTCTAGGTCGTCCAACTGGTCTTCTCCCATTTGCTTTGGCAAGTAAAGCTTGTTTGGGGAGTCTTTCCTGAGGCATTCTGCTTACATGGCCAAACCATCTAAGCTGAGATCTTTCAATTCGGAGAAGTAACGGCTCGATGTTAAGAGATTCTCGAATCTCAGAGCTACGCACCTTGTTAAACAGTGTAACTCCTTCGATTCTTCGTAAAAACCTCATTTCGGACGCTTGCACTTGTGATCGCATTCTTTCGGTCGTTACCCAAGATTCATGACCATAAGTAAGAATGGGGACAAAAACTGCTTTGAAGATTGAGAGCTTTGCCTTTTTCGACAATTCTCGTTTCATGACAACCGAGTAGTGCAAAGCTCGCATTACTGCACTAGCCTTGCCTATTCGGATATCGAGTTCTTCGTCTTGCCTTCCGTCACTCGTAAATGCAACCCCAAGATACTTGAACTTCTCTACCTGCTTCAGTGTCGCTCCATTCACTTGTAATACGCACTGATCAGGGTTTCTTGAAAGATGAAGTACCTAAGTTTTGGCTGTGCTTATTTTCATTCCGGGGGTGTTACATGCATCTGCAAAGCTATTTAATGCACGCTGGAGGCCAGATTCTGTGGAAGAAAGCAGAACCAAATCATCAGCGAATAGCAGACGACTGATTTTGCAATTTCCAATTGTGGCACACTCATCAGCTTGGCTGCATTTGTCGATCCAATTCATGTAAACAATGAAAAGGAGAGGTGACAAAACGCACCCTTGCCGGAGTCCAACGCCCACATGGAACGGCTTTGATTGCTTGCCATTTACCCGAACACAAACCTCCGGTCTGCAGTAGAATGACTTAATAGCGCGTAACAATTGACCATTAACGCCATACTCCTGCAAAACCTTCCAAAGTTTATCCCGAGGAACTCGGTCATATGCTTTTTCAAGATCGACAAAGCATGCAAAGAGATCTTTGCCATACACCCAAGATTTGTAGAAGATTTGCTTCAGAGTGAAGATTTGGTCCGTGGTGCTGCGACCCGGACGAAAACCTCACTGACCATCTTTCAGTTTTGATTCCACTATTTTGATTCCACTATTCCACTATTACACTGAATAGAAGAGTTTCCATCCGCCATCCAAATCCACAGTTCCAGAGCCACGTCGTTTGGTTGAAGAAACTCCGATAAAATCGAGATGATACTGCTTTGCTTCCTCAACCAATTCTAGCTCTTTTCCTGTGAGGGTGAGGATATTCCAATTGCCCAACAGCAGTTGGTGATGGTTGACCGGTGAGTGTGCGACATTATCTCGAGTACGAATACTCTGCGCTGCCTCCATTCGCCTCTCCAAACGTGTAGCGGGCACATTGGTGGAGCTGCCACTAGGGCTGGCTGGTGGAGATTGTCGCTTATTTTTCGAACGAGCCCCTCTGCCTAAGACTCGAACGCCATAGGGGTTTCGCTGAATGACGACCTGGGAGTCCCTAGGCGCTCCCCTGCCGGACGAGGTTCCACTTGTGAAGGTGGCCCCATTAACGTCGTTCACGTAATTTTCATTATTTGTGCTCATCATGATTTGTTTGCAGTTTAATCTAACTGCGGAGAGGTTTTATATCAGAGTTGTCCTTCTCCTAGGTTATATGCTTACCACAGCTGATGGGCGTAACCAACCCAAGTTTTAAGTTTTCCAACTATTTTGGTTTGAACTATACTTTGTCTCGCTTCTACCATCAGACCTATCTGGCATGGGTAACCCTATCAGGAGAATCGAATCTCCAGCCAGTACAGCTCTGTAGGTCATTGAGGCACATGGACTTTTCCACCTCTTAACGGTGATAGTTCATGGAAAAGCTATGCCTTGTAGGTCTAATATGCCGAGCTATGTTATACTATGCCTACTGTGCCATAATAAGCCAACTATATGTCATACTATGCCTACTAAGCTACGGTGCCCACTTGGGCCTACTATGCCTGTTGATCCATAATAAGCCTACTGTATGCCATACTATGCCTACTAGAGTGCCATGTTATGCCTACAATGTCATACTAAAGCTGCAGCACCTACTGTGGCACACTATGCTTACTAATGCTATGCCTATTTTCCATAAAAAGCCTCCTGTATGTCATAATCTGCCTACTAAGGTGTAATGCTATCTCTACTATAATATACTAAGCTGCGGCGACTACTGTGGGATACCCTGCAATAATAAGCCAACTATGCCTACTGTGTCATAGTAAGCTACAGTGCCTACCGTGACATGGTATGCTTACTAGGGTGCCATAAAAATATTCTACTTCAAGTTACACTATGCTTATAATGCCATACTAAGCCTACTATGATATAGTACTCCTGCTAACCTATGTGCCTTAAGCCCAATACAGTATATTGTTGTTGTAGCGGATATTGATCCTCCAGTCACCAGACAGCATAAGATGCTAACTTGTTGGACGATCCGCTCACTTTTTATCACAGTGACTAGTTTGTTATTGGACAAATCCGTACCTGCTTAGGAGTTTCCGATGATCCAATCTGTGGATTTCTTCAAATTCTTGCCTACCGAATTTGCTGCTTGTTCAAAGCCACCAAGCAGAGATAATTACCAAAAAACGTCTAATCCAAGGACGCAAGAGCGGGACCAGGGTGCGGGTTGAACCCAGATCATTCAATCAGGGTCGTCGTAAATAATATGCCTTTACCCATTTGGCGAAGCTGCTAACCTCCAGTGCCTACTGTGCCATATAAAGCCAACTATGCCACAGTGCCTTCTGTGACATACTATGCGTACTAGGGTGCCATATTAAGCCTACTTCATGTTATATTATGCCTAAACTGCCATACTAAGCCTCCTATGACATACTACGCCTAAGGTGGTATACTATACCTAATGTGCTATAAGGCTACTACTGTATATGCCATACTATACTCGCATGCTATACTATGTCTACAATGCCATACTACGTCTACTATGACATACTAAGCTGTAGTGCCTACTGTGGGATACTATGCCTACTGTGCCATAATAAGCCAACTATATGTCATTTTCTGATGTTTTACAATGCCTATTAAGCTACAGTGCCCACTGTGGCATAATTAGCATACTATGTCTATTGTGCCATAATAAGTCTACGATACCTACAATGTCATACTAGCCTGTAGCGCCAACTATGGCTTTAATACTATGCGTACTGTTCCACAACAAGCCCCCTATATGCCATACTCTGCCTAGGAAGGTGTCCTGCTATCCCAATTATGATATACTAACCTCCAGTGCCTACTGTGCCATATAAAGCCAACTATGCCACAGTGTCTACTGTGACATACTATGCCTACTAGGGTGCCATAATAAGCCTACTTCATGTTATAGTATGCCTAAACTGCCATACTAAGCCTCTTATGACATATCACGCCTACTGTGCTATACTACACTTAATGTACCATAAGGCTACTACTGTATACGCCATACTATACTCGCATGCTATACTATGTCTACAATGCCATACTACGTCTACTATGACATACTAAGCTGTAGTGCCTACTGTGGGATACTATGCCTACTGTGCCATGATAAGCCAACTATATGTCATGTTCTGATGTTTTACAATGCCTACTAAGCTACAGTGCCCACTGTGGCATACTATGCCTACTGTGCGATAATCACTATACTATGCTGTTGTGCCATAATAAGCCTACAATATGGCATACTATACCTATTGTACCATAATAAGCCTACGATATCTACAATGTCATACTAGCCTATAGGGCCTACTATGGTTTTTAATACTATGCGTAGTTTGCGTACTGTTCCATAACAAGCCCCCTATATGCCATACTCTGCGTAGGAAGGTGTTCTACTATCCCAATTATGATATACTAACCTCCAGCGCCTACTGTGCCATATAAAGCCAACTAGAGTGCCATAATAAGCCTACTTCATGTTATAGTATGCCTAAAATGCCATACTAAGCCTCCTAGGACAGTGGTATACTATACCTAATGTACCATAAGGCTACTACTGTATATTAGGGCAATGACTAAAATTTTTTTTTGCAGAATTTTGAATTGCCTGCTATAGCATGAGATGAGTTTTTTATTATGTATGAAGAATTTCAAAACAATTTTTGAAAATTTTACAAAAAGTTCCCCCACCAACCCAATTTTCTGACCCCACTTGCCCAAAATTTTGTTTTTTTTGGTTTGTGGTGCACAACAGCGACAATTTGCAAGCTTAAACACCCTTTAGGTGTTTGGACCTTATAACTACTCACAGTTTGAAAAAAATTTGAACGGAATTGAGCAATAGGGTCAAAAGTTATGAGCAATAAAGTGCTAAACTTGTGAAATGCTGCCTCTAGCGGCAGAAATGCAAAAAGTACTATAATTGGCTTATTATAGTGTGAAATTGA
The DNA here is from genome assembly GCA_963965965.1 of Trididemnum nubilum. Taxonomy (NCBI): domain Eukaryota; kingdom Metazoa; phylum Chordata; class Ascidiacea; order Aplousobranchia; family Didemnidae; genus Trididemnum; species Trididemnum nubilum. Next base: position 32,577,225 of record OZ014477.1, on the reverse strand, counting down.
TGTCAAATTTTATTTTAATGGTTAGGAAACAATTAAAGCAAGCATTTCAGTAAAATTTTTGTCATTTAACAGCAATATACATGATTTTTTGTGCTTAGGTTGACATATTTTTAACTTGTTAAAGCTTATGATAGTTTCAAATTCCACTTTTGAGAAGTAAAACTTTTGACGTTGTCCTATTTTTGATTATGTCATAGCAATCGTGTTCACAAAAGTTTACTGCAGAAAACTAAAACCATCGATCATTTTTCAAATTTGTGCACAAAGGTACTTCAAACACCTTCAAACTATCAAGGATATTAACGCAGATTGTTGTAAACTACCGTACTACATTGTTTTTCTTGCTCACAAAAACACCATCATAAACTATACCCAAACTTCAGTGCTAGTAGGTAATCTAATCAAAAGCATCAAGTTTCCTTTTTAGGAAAGTACAACGATTTTTAATATTTGAAGTACGCAGATTAGCAAGTAGATTCACATCTAAGCGAAGTTGAGCAACATCACACTAAATTTGTTCTCCCTCTTCTCTTGAAAATTCAGTCAAAATACGCTGCCGCACGCAATCAAAAGCAAAAAAAAGAAATTTAAACTTCGTCACCAGCAGACCTTAAAAACACTTACTTTAGCCTAGCGTTTAGTTAAATTTTAGCACAAAAAAAGCATCAAAAAGTGACAATTTTTGCCGAGCGACTGATTTTTTACAAAAATATCGTTGCTTATAGAACCACACTTACAACTCTTCAAGAAAACTGAATTGTACGATGAGCTTTCTTTTGAATGATGTTAACAATCATGATAATTCTTTTAGCTTGGGATGACGAAGGGATTACTCTCAAGCTGCATTCACACGGGCGACTTTAAGCCAGGTGCCTATCCAGGAATTTGCAATGGGAGGGGTGTTCAGAGGTGTGAAACCAAACTTAAACAGTTTATATTTGGAATTGGAACATTTTTTGCCCGAAATTAGGTGAAGAAAGCCTTCACTTGGATTTGGTCCAGTTTTTTGCCCAAAGTTAGGTGAAAACCAAAAAAAGGTCTTCGTCCAGGTTGGGATCGAGTTTTGCGACCGAATTCTCTTTAAGTCCAGAGTCAAAGTAGTCACATTCTCATTGCTAATGCCAATGAGGGGAATATTTTCGCTTTTAGTGCAAAAATTGGTATCAAAAAGTAATAAAAACAGGGTATTTTGCATACTTTGCATGCCAATGGGTAGGCCAATTCCCCCGCCCCACATGGCTACGCCACTGTTTTCAGCTGTTAGAATTGGCATTTTGCCTTTTGATTCTTCCTCAATTGCTCTTGTTTCTTTCTTTATCGATTTGAGAAAGAAAAAAGGCAAAATGCCGATTCTCGCAGCTAAAAGTCGCCCATGTGAATGCAGCTTCAGATATATTCTACTCAAGGCCGTAGCCAAAGGGGAGCCGGCTGGGCCAAGACCCTTCCTGGAAATGCTTTAGCCTCCTTGGCAATGGCGCAACTAGTGGTTTTAGTCAAAGGGAGCAAGCTTCACCAAATATTTGCGGCATTTTTCTATTAAGTTTGGTTGAGAAAACAAAAGTTTTTACCGTAAATTTTATGCTTTTTTTTTCTGCCAGATAATGGTGAAAACCAAACCAAAGAACGTCTTCACCAAAAACTCAATGCTTTTATTCGTATCATTTTTATTTTTAGGTGAAGACTTTTCCCATTTTTGTCGTTTGTTTTTTTTGCAGAAATTTGTTGCACCTGGGGGCCCATGTCTACGGGAGCCTCTGTTGAGTAAAAAAAAATTTTTTTAAATAAAGTTTTAACAAAAAGTTGCAGAATTTTTATTCTTTTTCATATCTCCGCATGTAAAATAAAGCTACGAATACCAGTTGTATGTTGCAACCCCCCTTTAATGATGAAGCCTGAGGTTTGTCGCTAACCACGTGTCTGAACCTAAGCGGTCGTCTTTTTAAAGCAATCCGCCATCAACACCAATTGCTACTGTTTAGCATGCATGATTACGTTTAATTTAAATTTTAAAGATATTTCGAGTTTATTTGTCAACATCTCATTATTAGAACAGTGATGTTTTCCTCTATAGTCACAACAATTCATAAAATACTTGCTTTGAACAAATTATACCTTGAAAAATCGAATTTGACATCAATTTCACACTATAATAAGCCAATTATAGTACTTTTTGCATTTCTGCCGCTAGAGGCAGCATTTCACAAGTTTAGCACTTTATTGCTCATAGCTTTTGAACCTATTGCTCAATTCCGTTCAAATTTTTTTCAAACTGTGTGTAGTTATAAGGCCCAAACACCTAAAGGGTGTTTAAGCTTGCAAATTGTCGCTGTTGTGCACCACAAACCAAAAAAACCAAAATTTTGGGCAAGTTGGGTCAGAAAATTGGGTTGATGGGGAAACTTTTTGTAAAATTTTCAAAAATTGTTTTGAAATTCTTTATACATAGTAAAAACCTCATCCAATCCTATAGCAGGCTAATTTTTTTTTCTGTAGTCATTACCCTACTGTATATGCCAAATTATACTCGCATGCTATACTATGTCTACATGCCATCCTATGTCTACTATGCCATTCTAAGCTGCAGTGCCTGCTGTGCCGTAATAAGCCAAGCATATGCCATACTATGCCTTCAAAGCTAGTGTCCCCTGTGGCATACTGTGCCATAATCAGCATACTATGTCTATTGTGCCATAATGAGCTTACAATATAGCATAACTATACCTGACATACTAAGCAGCAGTGCCTACTGTGCCATAATAAGCCAACCATATGCCATACTACGCCTACATAGCTACAGTGCCCAATTTGTAATAAAGTAAAAGTAAAATTTGTAATAAAGTAAAAGTTTTGTAACTGACAAAAAACTGTTCAAGTAAAGTGCAAAGTATTGACCAATAAAAGCACTTGAGTAAAAGTAAAAAAAAAATAGTAAATTTAGATGTGCTCAACTGCAAGTATTTCTAAAAGTATTCAAGCAAAATAAACAAGCTTTTCAATCAAGATTATGGCAACTGGTGAATTACCTTCACATCACTGCCACATAATGCTTGGTCCTCTAATTCCTCTCTATCTCAAGAAGTCATGAAGTTACAATTGTCGCAAGTTTTTTTGTTATTGCATTCAAGACAATTAATTAAAAAGAACAACAACATTAGCTAAACTTCAAGATTTGAAAATTATGCCACGCAGAATTTATACCAATTGGAATCCTTTCATAAAATCATTGCTCAAAACTCATTCAATGTCTTTGTTTAATTAATATGCTAAAAAGTACTAATCTTATGTATTTACAAGATAGCCATACCAAGGTGGGCCAAAAGTCACAAACCATAACCATTTTAGTATATTTTGTGATAAACTTTTTCTGTTTAATTTATCAAAATTATTGTGAATTAATAAATATTGTGTAATATGTATAGCTTTGCATGCTAGCTATTAGCACATAGTATGCAAATCTTTCTGAAAATTAAGAAATATATCTTTTCTGATAGCAAATCTTTCTTAAAATTAAAAAATTTATCTTATCTGATCTACTATTATTTCATGTTGCCTTTACTGATGGTATATTTTGATTGCCAAATGTTCTCCCAGTATCTTCAAATGGTTTTATTTTTGAATCCAATTAGTGATAAAATTATAAACAGATTCATCCTCATTGTGGTTAATGGTGACTATGTGTTAGATGGCTGTTAGTTAAGAGTTAGTATGCTTTTTATCAAAACTTGGAAAGAGCATAGATTGGCTTTAAGCTGAAGTTATAAAAAAAGAGCTTTCACTAAACATTGGCTGTTTGCAGTCATTGGTAATTACTCAGTTTTTGATTTCTCTCAGGCTTACCTGTTGATTTTAGTTCTTGTTGTTTGCATTAAGCGGCTTGAACTATGAAGTGCTAAATATTTTGTGTTTTCCAGATTGTTTGCTCAAACAAGCAATAATTTAGCTTTGTATGCTATGTCAGCTGTACTGTAATATCAACCAGTATTATACAATTTTGCTTGAAAGTATAGCTTGCTTTCCAGAGCACAGTATTATTCTTAACGTGATTCCAAGAAAATTTTAACTGATTTAAGAAATGATGAAGAGCAACCAAGTTTTTGAGAGTGGCCCAAATGCTTCTTCTAAATGATGCTGACTAGGATTCGTAAACAGCAAATTATCAATCCTTTGAAGACCAGTTTTTGGAAAGTTTTATTGTAAGTAATTTTAAAAAGTTAATCTCTAAATTAAGCAGGGTGAAGCATCCAGCAATTGTGGTAACTTACAATTATTCAGCTAAAATCAAAATATAATTTTTGAAATTTTTTCTCATTTTGGGGCTGCGATTGCAAAGATATTCAACATATACAAAGAGTTTTAGAAAACCCTGAGTTTGTTTTTTTAACCTGAATTTCAGGGAAAAAGAGAGATTAAATAATAATTTTTAGAATTTACGCTTTGATAGCATCCCAGTTCGGCCAACCTTTTTCTGGAAACTCAGGCTGAGAGAACAAACTCATGGTTTCCAAAAACTTTTGTTTGTATTTTTTGAAGATCTTTGCTTGCACAGCTCCCAAATGAGAACAAAAAATTTTAAAACGTGTGTTTTGAGTTTAGCTATTGTAAACTACTGGAATTGGCTGGCTGCTTCCCCCCTTCAATAGCTAGAAATTATTTTAAATGCATAAACTATGCTGCAACGTTTGTCTTGTGACAAATATGCTTTTGTTGCTTTTTGCTCTTAATGCTGATTTGTAAAAATTTTGTGTGAAGAAAACGGTTTGTGAAAAAAAGTTACAGACTAAAATGCTAGTTCAGAAAGTTGCATCAGAAGTCGATTACCCTTCATGGCTGTAATTTCGTTTTGTAGTATTATGCTGAACTCTTGCATTATGGATCCATTATCAAGTTCAAAAGCCTAAATCATTGTTGTGAACAAGGATATCTTGTAAAATGCAGAAATTATAACTCTAGTGGTTTCATGAAGTGTTTTTAATGTTTTTCAGGATATGAAAAAGCATTTAGAGCAATCTTTCGATGACGGATGATGACAAACTTTGAATAATATGCTGTGCTATTCTACTGAAAAGATTTGTCAACTGGAAAAAGATGCCATCTTTTGAATAAAAATGGAGGTTTTACTAGGACGCTGACCAAGCAGAAGACTTCAATATCAGAAAACAGTCTCAACTATTGTTCTTCCAATCAATTTACCAACGTGTGCTAAACATTTAACGATGCATGTGTTCATGTCAAAACTTGCACAAAAATCACAGTTTTGGAAGTGGTTTAGATTACGTATCAAATCTGTGATGATAGTTTTCAAATATTGTTGATTATTTAGTGGTGTCCTTTTTTTCAAGCCCGTAGCCAGCGGACGTATTATACACAGTGTAGGCGTTTATTTTGATGTGAAACTTTCAAAACCTTTGTCGCTCTGTCTCGGCAGGTGTTATTGTTTGTTTTGTATAAAAAAACATCAAAAAATTTGTCCGGATGTTAAAACAAGCGAACCGTTACGAAATATTTTGCAGTTAAAAATATATTAGCTCCACTCCAAAAAAAGAGGGTTTAGTTTTCAATTGGTATCGATAGTTCAGTACCAATTTTGAAAACGTACCAATAATTTTGTAGTCGGTACTGCCCACCGATGAAATGGATGTTTTTAAACCATTTTCTTTAATGAAACTCGCAAGATCGCTGCCTCTGGCTTTTTTATTATGGATAAAGGTCGAGTGAATTTTTCTGCAGTTTTGTCAGCCGTTTCCTAAGTACTAGGTGTTTCGAATCAGGGCCATCCATCTCCATCCACAGCTTACCTGTATATTTCAAGCGTAGATTTTTCTTTGTTCGCGTGTACTGCTACTGAATAAACTGACACTGACTGACTGAAAATTTATGAAGATATTTTCTGTATTATGTGAAAAAGTTTATTATTACCGTAAGTTTCTACTGAGCTATTTTTCATTTTAAATTTCTTGTCTTTTCGATTTTTTTTTTTTTAGATTTCCTCTTCAAATAACTGAATTGTACTAGTCCCCATAGTTGAAAAATCAAAAAATGAGTAAAGTGATTCTTCAACTTTTTCGCAATTTGCTAATATTATTCCCCTCAAAAATGAACGATATGGGCAGGCAGGTGGAGGCTTTACAGAATATGAATAGATTGATAAAAAAAAACTTAAGTATTATGCCCGTTCTATCTATTTTGATTACATTGGTATTCTAGTTTACGATGTATTGGCGGAAAGCTCGAATATCGAAACACCCTGTAATGATTGTTAAGAATGTTTACACTTTACAGTGTCTTTGTAGATGTTCCATAGTAATTTATTCTTTGACGTGTAATAAGAAGCTTAAACGGAAAGTGCACTTTATTTTTACCTGACAACTTTTTGCACTGCGTAATGTGCATTTGTCAGTTTGTAAATTCGGCAATAAATTTTTGATACAACGATTTTGTAAACTGCTAGTTTCAGAGTTCGTGCATTCAAATTGGAGTAATTTTGCAGTTAGATGTATTTAGCTCTCATATTTGTTTAATCACACGAATTTTGGTTTTCTGTTTGATATGTGCAGCATCAAGGCGGATGGACTGTTGGGTCCTAATAAGAAATTAGCGTTAATTATTTTGATCAAAGAACACTGCACGCATGGTTATTGATGTTAAATTAATGCGCACTCGGGTTCGAATCCAGCTTGATCTAATCAAACATCCAAAGTTGATATTTTAAACTTCCTGCTTTGGAGTCGAAATGGGCAGGTGCACCACGAATAGCAACTTAAGTCAAAAATTGTACATTTTTTCATTTTTGCTTCGCTTCCACGGTAATTTGCCAAATTAGATACCGGTACAAGCAGCTTCACTAAAAGTACCACAGGGGTCATTTTGACCCGTAGCGCCAAGTTCTTAGTGTACTGCTGCAAGGGTGATTGCAATAGAGACGTGAAACTTCTTGACTTTTCCTAAAATTAGTAGTCGAACATGCTAGTGGTAGTTTCATAAAAAAATATGTTTTGATTTAGCTTGTATGTGGTGATATACCTAGAAGTACCAGCCGGGGTCATTTTGACCCATATGGTTTTCTATCGTTTCAGTGAAGATAAACATCTTGCAAAACCCGAGTCAACATTTTTGTCTGGACAGAACAATTGCAATATGCGGAAGTATCTGCAGGAGACTATCGTTTTCTTTTGATGGCTGTAATTCCGTCTTTGATGTTTGTCACAAGACAAAGAATGTTCACAAAAACAATAGAGTTGAAATACCGGTGTGATTTATTTGTAGAGGTTTTTGATGTACACAACAGAGCTATTCAATTTTCTCACGAAAAAGTTGCTCGTTTTTGTGATCAGCAAAATCGTAAGTTGTTCTAGCTAGACAAAAGATAGAAATTGCATCCAGCTGGCAGTTTATTTTTTAGCAATGTATAGCAGCAGGGAATGTATGCAATGCAAACTCACTTTCTGATGTAAGCCTACTGTAGAAGTTTTTATAGAGCAAAAGAAAGTACGAAACATATCTGAACTAGTAGCACAAACAAGTAATTTTTCAGCAACAATAACCTAATTTATTATATAATACAACTATATATTCATATTGACAGAAGATATAGTGCATGCATACAATCTACACTATGGATACTTTTTAGCTATTGGATATTTTAGGACATACAGCTAAGCCAATCTACAAACTTTGCCTGAGTTTATGTAAAATCGATGGATGATCGACAAAGACTTACTGCTCTAAAAGCTTTGAATTTGCAACAAAACATCCAGGAAGATGATTCTGATGTAGAAACTGATATTCAATCATGTTAAGATGTTTATGATTCACGTGAAGACAATTTTGATGAATTAGAAAGCGAATTTTCATCTAATAATGAATCACTAGTTTCAGAATCATCAAACTCAGATATTTCAGATTTTGCTGATATCGATACGAATTCAGAAACGGATGAAGATCAGGATCTTCAGACTAACACAACAAGCCTTGCGGCTTCTAATGGGACTATGTGAGATCTTTTGGATCCTGTTCAAAATAATTCCGAATGGCAATCTTACCATAATATTTGCAGAGAAGCACCTGGGCCATCTACTCAAGCAAAGCGTAGTATTTCCAAAGAATCGGTTCGCAGTGCATGGGATCTATTCATTGATGAAAGTGTGTTGCGTCATATTCAAAGATGTACAGAAGAAGAAGCCCGAAGAGTTTTACAAACAGTCGATTGACGCGTGTCTTTACATGAACTGGATGCATTTTTAGCGATTGCTTACGCATGTGGAGCTCACAAGGCAGCTAAGATCAAGGTACATGAATTATGGAGTAAGTTATGGGGAATTCCAATTATTTCTGAAACTATGGCTCGTAACAGATTTGTTGAAATAATGAAATTTCTGCGATTTGACTATAAGCAAACACGATCTCATAGACTAGCTACTGACAAACTGGCTCTGATATCAACAGTTTGGCACACGTTTGTCAGGAATTGTCTTCGGCATTATCAACCGGGCACCAACATCACAGTGGATGAGCAACTTTTTCCAACTAAAGCTCGATGTAGATTCACACAATATGTGCCAAGTAAGCCTGACAAATTTGGCATCAAATTTTGGATGGCCGCTGATGTGGACACAAAGTATATGCTACATAGCATTCCTCATCTAGGGAAAGATGATTCTTGGCCAGCAGGAGTAAAATTAGGTGAACATGTTGTTTTGCAACTAATTGAACCCTACAGAAAGACAGGTCGAAATGTGACAACAGACAATTTTTTTACTTCGGTAAATCTTGCTAAAACTTTGAGACAACACGGAATCAGCATTGTCGGAACTGTAAATCGCTTTCGAAAAGAGATTCCACTGGAAATCAAAAAAATGACAGAGGATCTTTACACAACAAAAATTTTCAAACATGATTGTTGCACCTTGACTGTTTATCAAGCCAAAACAGCTAAAAATGTTTTGCTGCTTAGCACAATGCACTCAACTGTTAATATCGGTGACGATAGAAAGTCAAAGCCTGAAACTGTAACATTTTATAACTCCACCAAATTTGGAGTTGATGTGGTTGAGCAGATGGCTAGAAAGTACACTGTAAATGCAGCTTCTCGCAGGTAGCCTGTGCAGTTTTTTCACATTTTAGATTTGGCTGCGATCCATGCTCACATTTTATATAAATTGGTAACTGGGTCAAAAATCTCACGGCGACGATATCTTTTGCAGTTATCTGAAGAGCTTCGTGCAAAGTTTGTTGAAGAGAGAAAAGCTAATAACTCACAAAAGTCCACTAAGTACAGTCACAGCAACAGCTGTATGCAGAAAACCAACAAAAGAAAGCACTGCCAAAGCAAAAACTGCACCAACAAAACCCGTGAAACATGTTGCATTTGCAATAAGTTTGTTTGTGGTAAATGCATTGAAAAACAGGAAAAACTCAATTATTGCAAGATTTGTTGCCAATAAATAAGCTTATTGCTTATGATAGTCATGTGTTTTTATTGCGTTGATTTTTATAGCAAGGCATACAAAACAACTACCCAAGATCTAAAAGTAGGTTTTACATTTAGATAAATACATTTGACGGATTTATGTGAGATTTTTTGAAGAATTGCAAAAATTTTCGAAATTTTACTCACTCAGGAATCGAACCTAAGTTTAATTTATTCATGAAATGGATGGATTATGTCTATTGAGTCTGCGGTTGGGTTATTGGGAATTCCAAGATTGCTAGAAACATCAATAATATTCGGGGTCAATTTGACCCCATTCGGTACTTCTAGGTAGTGTAAAATCTCTGGTACTTCTAGTGTTAACGGCTTGATTTTTATAGTGCTGCAGTTTTTTTCGTTCATTGATTTCAATTATCTTTGAAAACACAAAAATCAAGTAGCCCTTCTGGTAACTTTTGAGACGTTTCGTTAGGTGTATGCATTGATCAATCTCTCTTCTGTTACTTTTTTGTAAGATAATTCGGTTTACACATAGACAATCGTAGCAAGAATAGTATGATGTAGCTTTTGAATACTTTTTAAATGTTGAATTTGTAAGTCATTATAAAATGTTAACCAGAAAAAAAAATTAAAAAAAAAAGAAACGAAATTTCAATAAAACAGAAGACTAGAAGGAAGAGGAACACTTTTTTTAATTTGAAAATTTTATTGTCATGACATCCCTTTTTGTAATAGTTATATTTCGAGTAATCGCTAATCAGCTTTTTTTAGCAAAAATCAAAGCATGAAATTCAATAGCAGAAAAATGGAACGAGAAACGCTTGAAATAAACAAAGCCAATATATAATGAAACATTGTATTTAATACGAGACGTTTCAAAACATGAACTAACGCAATAGGTTTTTAATCTCATTCAAAAAGCATAAACTTTATGATTAGTTGTTTTTCATGCTCATCTTGACGACATTATATCTGCCTTATTATATTCTTACCCAGCCAATAAATTATCGTAGGCTATAAACAAAATTAATGCTATAGTAAAGATTTGCATCGTAGTCTCAGTTCTTCATTACTAATGTATCAAACTTTTATTATTTTCGCTGTATTATGCCGAAACGTGTAACGAGTTTGCGGGGCCCATCTCCACGTCAATGCGTCTTTGGGCAACACAGCTTCTTTCGCCGAAATGTCGCAGCAGTGGCAAGCCGCTGGTTACACTGCGTCCGATTTGTCCGACCCGAGATTTGAACCTCAGTCTTCAGACAAACGTATTACCGCTCGACCAACTGGGGGATAGTTATTGATATCTAATATTGCAAAACAAAACAGGCAGCAGCAATGGGTTTACTTGGAATAAATTTTGTATTAATGGAATAAGTAATTTACTCTTTGTTTCGATTCAAACTTAACGTCTTACAGTATTTTAAAGATTAAAGTAATTTAATTATTTCAAGAAATTAATAAACAACGGACAAATAAAATCATTAGGCTAAAAAAATCAACAAACAGCGAACTTAGAAGGAAGAAAACATTCAGGCATTCAAAAGAAACAGAAATAATATTACTTCGACACATAACTCAATGCGTATGCATAGTAATTGCATGATATAAGTCGACCCCTGAAATGTTTTTGCCTCCCTTTAGGATTTTTTAAATTAAATAAATTATTATAAAGCAGTGTAAGTTAAACAGTTTCAAATTTTTTCCAAAATCTGTTGATGAACTAGCTACAAGTCCCAGTAACCTACAGTATTTTGAAAGTTTCTCAAAACGATGGGTCGTGAATTGTGAGGTTTTGCATGTACATTCTACAATTTATAGTTAATAATTAATATACGCTTGTTTGGACACAACGATCACCAGTAGCGTATTTATGCCATGACTGCCATGGCCCAATGGCTTAATGATCATTGTGCCATGCCCCCCCCCTTTGGGGTGCCAGTAATTCATAAATATTTAAGAATAGTGCGCAAAATTGAGTCATGCTCCCCCACCTTTGGAATTTGGGCAGAAAAACGGGCTGAATGTGGGTGAAGACGTCCTTTTTTTAGTCTTCACCTAAATTTGGGCAGAAAAACGGGCTAATTCTGAGTGAAGATTTTTTTGGGGGGGGTCTTTGCCTACATTTGGGCAGAAAAACGGGCTAATTCTGAGTGGAGACCTTTCACTTTTGGTCTTCATTATTCTCAAATTTCCTCTACCCCCCTTTCGAAAATCCTGCGTACGCTAGTGACGATCGCATCCCCATAGCAGCAAGAACATTAAAGGCGTAGCCTACTGCTAGAAATAGTTTTTGTTGAAGAAATGAGAACTATTTGGGGTAAAGAAGGGCTTCTACTATTCCGCTTAACTGGATAAATACGATTTTAATGATAAGTCAATTAAGATGTTTTTTGATGTTTGCCGGCCAGAGTTGTAATATTTAATCGTTTTGCGTGCTTCTGGCCTATAGGCTACCAGCAATTACAATGTAATTACAATTACAATTACAATAGGCCAGAAGCACGCAAAACGATTAAATGGATAAATACGGTTGATTTTGTCCATTTGACTCCGTAGGCTACCATTGGCAACCCTGCGTTTCAAACTTTCGTGATACCAGAAAAGGATGACTTTGCAAAACTTCTTGCAGAATATTAAACATTGCGTTGCTTATTTAGCAAGAAATTTTGAAAAGTCATAAAATTATCCTTTTCTTTGAAGCACGAAAATTGGTCTTGAGAAAAAGTTTCACTAAAAAGAGCCAAAGCTGTCACAAACATTCTATTACTAAGTCATTTTTTCGTTTCGACTGATCACTTAAGTCATTGGCAATCTTATCAAATAGAAAAATTCGATTCAATATTTTTTTTTGAAAAAATTGACAGCAACTTTAGTAATTAGTCAAAACGTCTGATTGGGTACGACAGCTTTGGATCTCTTATTGCTTGTGAAACTCATCCTTTTCTGATGTCACGAAAGTTCGAAACGCAGAGTTTCTAAACGTATAGAGTCAAACAGATTAAATTTGTTTTCGTGCATAAGAGGAATAGTGGAACAAGGTTTGCGGCGCTTCTTTATTACCCCGAGCAGTTCTCATTTTTTCAATAGCCTGAAACGGATTTTAAGCAATATCTTGCATGAGCAGCACGGTATTTTCGTTTCTGCTTTACTCATTCGGTACCATGTTAGACCTATCGTGCTCGTGTTTATTCAATTTATTTCACAACAGTCCTCCCCTAAAAACAAATTACAATTTTTTCTAAAAAAAACAGTAAATTTTAGGTTGAGCTTGCTGGCTTTACTTATAAATTTTCAGACTTAATTTTTGCTCTTGATTTGTTCTTAAATTTTATTGGGGAACAGAGTAACACAAATTCATTTTTGATGGATGCAAGAATCCTACTCAAGTGTGAAGTACTCTAAGTTGCTCCCGCGATTGTTAGTGTCTATTTCAGGTTTAACCCTGCAGTGGTACCATGGGGTCAATATGACCCCAACCTCTTTTGCTGTGTTACCATGTCGTCAATATTGCCCCAACCCAATTTTTATTATTTTGTATTTTTTTTATAGCTTATTAATCAACATTCCCACTGCTGCAAACTTATTTCCACTTTTGTTTTTTAGTAAAAATTTTGCATTGTACCGGTTGGGGTCATATTGACCCCATGGTACTATCTGAGAAACGAAATTATGTTCGTGTTTTGCAGATTATTTTTTAATTAGTTTAGCAAAAACTTGTTAAAAAAGTAATCAATGGCCAGACGGCAAAAGATGCCGGTTTGTGTTTTCTTTGTCCAAGATCCAACAACAAAAAGTGCAGGTTTACCTGCTATAGATGTAACTAGAGCATCTGCGAAGAACACAGCAAAATGGTATGAAGTCTGTGTGAAGAATGAACTAATTTATCAATAAGCTTTGTTTGATGAAGAATTAAATATCTTTATTTGTCAAAATTTAATTACTTCAGTCAATTTTTTTGTTGCTGAAAAATTTTTGGTTCTTTTTGCCATACTTTGTTTTCAAGAGCACATTGGAGTGCATAATTGTCTACTGCATAAGTAAACAGTGTGTTTAGTTACTTTTCAATTGTAAGTAAATTTTCAGTGCTTTTTAGATTTTTTCGTGAACTATCATTTACTCTTTGGAATTATTTCAACATTAAACACTAACAGATCTGTAACTGACTTATTTTTTGGACTTGTAGTGCATTTTTAAGAATGGGGTCATATTGACCCCATGGTACTGCTTAAGTAATTTTTTTCATGGTACTGCTGCAGGGTTAAAAAAATATTGTACGTTAATGGACGTCCAATCAGTTCAAAATATTGTAAAGTGATAGGAGATCGATTTCAGCTCCAAAATGGGACATCATCAGTCTAAATGTAAAAAAAAGCCATCATCTTTAATTATTATTATTTTTTTGACCGATGATAGTCCTTTTTGGAGCCGAAATCGACTTTTTACAATCGTTCTTTGCATTAACGGTCCGTTTTTTGCATTATAACGGATATTGGTTTACAGGTTTGTGATTTAAGGAACTCGTACATTAACGAACACTCTGGCTTAGCTTTATTTTTTCGTATTTCATTTTGAATCTCGAATATTAGCGAGTAATAATGTTTCCGACAACACTTTTCTGGAGAAGGGAAAGACATGTAAGTGATTATAGCACGTTCAAAGTTTTTGACCCCTCCACCACTTCTAATAAATCTTCAATTTTACTGCCGTATAATACACCCAAATTTTTTTAAATTAGTCTACCAAAGAAGAGGATTACTAATGGACCTCATAGACTTGGTATCAAGGTTTTAGCATGTTTTGCGAAATGGAGCAAAACAAAGCTTATTATATGTCACAAGATTATTAATTTTCTAGTCGTACTACTGGTTAATCAGCTTTCATCATCTTGATCGGTGAGTGACGCATACCACATGGTCTTTTGCAGCTCCTTCATGAACTAAACGCAATAAAAACCAAGGCAATTTAGTGAATTTGTAATTACTGTACAAAACAAAACAAAAAATGCAAGAGTAGTATAAGATGCGCCAAATGCTGTACGTTTGCGGCGTGCGGCTATGCGGCGTCCTCCCATGTGCGGCATCCTCCAACTGCGGCCTCCCCCCAAGCACGGTATTATCTAAACGCAGCTTTGTCTAAATGTGGCGTGGTAGTAGTCTTAGCTCTAACCCTAATCTTAACTCCAAGTTTAGTGTAAGAATGGAAACGTAGTCTTGACCTGAGTACCGAACCACCGCAGGTGGTTTGCCTGGCTTCAAATTTAAAGACCCTTAGTTTCTTGCCTGAGAATCAAACCACCGCAGGTGGTTTGCCTGGCTTCAAGTCCAAAGTAGTAGCCGGTTAAACGCGAATAATTATCCTGAGAATCGAAACTTAGTGTTGACCTGAAGAGTGTCTTGACTGAGTATCAAACCACTGCAGGTGGTTTGCCAGGGAATTGGTTCAAGTCTGAAGACTCTTAGTGTCTTGACTGAGTACCGAACCACCGCAGGTGGTTTGCCTGGCTTAAAGTCCAAAGTAGTAACTGGTTAAAAGTGAACAACCTGAGAACCGTTAGTTTCTGAATCTAAAAAGATTTTCTAGTTAATACTATGAAGTTTATTTAGTACGTTTGAGAATAAGCTTCGTGTAACTTGAAACGTTTCCTGTCGCTGAATTTTTGACTCCGTGTCGAAATCGTAAAAAACAGCTGTTGACCTATCCAAGGTTTAGCTGTGAATCACTTCCTTTTGTTACTTTTTTAAACTCTTTGAATATGGAACGAGCATGGCGCAACAGAACTTGTGTTTTAAATTCGAACCCAAATAGTAATTACCAACGCAGTAGTAGGACTCGTCTGAAAGTCGAACCAATGCAAATAGTCTTCAAAGCTACTTGTATTTTAACGTTTTTTCTAAGTTCGAATCCAAATATCCTTAACATTTAGTTTTGCCTAAGATTCAAACTCAGTGTTAAATCTCTTTTGCTTAAAACCCAAGTGTCTTTTTTTGCCTTTTCCAAGATTCAAAATTCTCAAAGAGTTCTACCTCACACTTTTCCGCTTTAACTCGGTTGGTATTTTAAGTTATCTGATGGTATGCAATCTACGAAAACTGTCTTTTGTTAATTTCCCAAAGAGGAAACCCAAACCTAGGCGCTAATTTTTCACAAAGTTGTTTGAAAAGAGCTTAGTGATTTTTGGCTAGTTTCAAATTATGTTACAAACATAGGTTATTCTTGAAAATCTCACCAAACCTCACAAGCATTTTCATCTTTGACTTACCTGAGATTTGAACCACTGCAAGGTGTTTTTTCAAAGGAAAATCTAAAGTTCAATAATTCAATGAATATCTTGTGCAAGAGTCGAACCCAGATATCAAATTATCAACGAGATTAGAGCGTGGATCACCTGAAAATTAGTTTTCAGAAAAAAAATTTATAGATTACTCAAATTTCAATTTAGGGTTTGACCTGAGTACCAACGAAGTCGCTATATTTTGGAAATTTTAAAGTTTTATAAGCTGCATAGCTTTTATTATATTTGGGACTTCTTTTCAGCAAAAAGTTTATATTGCGTCTGTCTGGAAGGTATGGCTTGCAAGCGAAATATAAAACACAAGGGACGTTACGTGTTTCCTTGACGCTTGTATAACGTAAAATTAAATCTACTCGACCAAGATTAAAAACTTAAATCGCTGCAGAATAACTTGAATTTTACCGGTGTTATTGTACCTTGACGTGTTGGATTTCATCTCGAAGAAGTAAAGTTGTATTCGACCAAAGTCACCTCATTACATGCGTCCAGCATTTCACCCCAAAATCTATCAAGAATAAAAACTTCCATAACCGCGGACGTGTTCAGTTTTACAGGGCTTAATGCATTGCAGATACCTTCAATTTTCACCCCAAACCGTAAATCTTTTTTACCCAAGATTTAAAGCCTGCATCACACTAAGCGTTTTTGTATTCGCACTCTTAACTAGCATGTAAATTCACCTGTAGTCACACATTTTTCATATTCTATCATCATGGGTGATTGCTGTGACTCTGTTGCACTACCCGTTAGCTCTACTTTCTCAAACAAAAATCCGAAGTTTCAATGTCTATTCCTCAGAAACGGGCATCTGAAAAAGTACGTTGACCGATTGGAAACTTTTACTAAATCAATCAACTGGCCAAGTGCACGAATTAAAGCAACCTGTCGTGAATTTGCTGATGCTGGTTTTTACTACCTCGGTGATCGAGATAGAGTCAAGTGTTTTTACTGCAACGGTGGTTTAAAAAATTGGGAACCAACTGATGACCCTTTTCAGAAACATGCGAAATGGTATCCGTTGTGTGAATACATTTAAAAAAAGAGAGGGGTTGAATTTGTCAAAAACTTAGTTAAAAAACACCTAGATTTAAACGTTCGAGTATTACAAATCCCGCTTCAGTTCAACTCGTTGGCGATTTGATGAAATATCTGAAACCTCAACCAGAACTTCAGACTTCTCCGGCTTTTACTAATTCCAGAAAATTGAAAATGTGGCAATCAATAAACAATGAAATGGATCATGGAGAAAATGTGAGAATTCTGAAAACGCTAGGATTTGGGGAGGCGAAAATCAGACGCCTTTTAACTCAAAGATATGAAGAACACGACAATAATTTTTATAACTTTGAAGATTTTCTTCAAGCGTTGTTGGATGCCCCTGAAGATCGGCAAACGACTTTGGCAGAAGCAAGAAAAATTGTGGAAGAAGAAGGAAAATGTAAAAGATGCAAGAAAGAAAAAAGGGATGTGGTCTTTAAACCGTGTAAACATTTGGGTGTTTGTTTTTGATGTAGCGAATTTCTCACTCGATGTAACATCTGTAACGTAAAAATCGATAAAAAAGTGAAAGTCTATTGATCTTAAATTACGCCATCAATACTCAAACACGTTAACTGTCATGACCTATTCATTCTAAGTTTACTATGATGTTTTAATTGTGAAATTCAGAAAAAAAAGCAGAAATTCAACAGGAGGTGGCAGTAGACAGCTATCAGCTATGCTTCAAAATGGAAAACCTGACCTCGACGTTGTTTTTTGTATCTTCTCAACAACTACAATTCGCTGGTTATTAAAATGTTGAAACTTGACATCTAACTCCCCAAGGTCACAAGCGACTTTTGTGACTGTTTATCCGCTGTGCGAAACCGACGAACAAGGACTGGCGTGGCAAAGCGAATGAAACGCTGAAAAAAACGCTACCGAAAATCTAAGCGTTCTTTATTCAAAGTTGTGTTTTGTTTGAGGTGTTTTTATTGTAATAAATCAACATTGGTGTATTTTTTGTGTTGAACAAGACGAAAAGACAAGATTTTTATTATTTCTATTCACTCAACGAATCCCAAATTTGCAACAAAAGTATATTTTCAAGCGTTGCATAATTATAGGTAACTTGCTTCTCACACGTCTAAATTTCTTTATCTCTTCCACAATCCTTGTACAAAAAAAAAAAAAAATTTGAAACCTTAAACTTTTGAGGTTAGAAGCCTGAAGTACCTCAGACATCTCTGATTTCATCTCGAAGGAGTAAAGCTACAGTATATTTGACCAGGGTAAAAAACTTTTACAGATATCTATTCAATTTCATCCGAAAAAATAAATCTATCAAGATTAAAAATTTCCATTGCTGCAGAAGTTTTACAGGACTCGATGCATTGCAGACACCTTCAATTTTTACTTGAGAGTGAAAGCTGAAATTGCAGTAAGTCTCTCATTTGTTTCCGAAGAAAAAAATCTAGAGTTGTTTTTAAACAAATTGATCGATATGCTTTTATACCACTCCAAAACGAAGTCCCTACATTTTAATTGATACAATAGTTTTACAAAATTTTTAAGTTGAAGTTGGAAGGTTTTAAATGTCTCTGATTGAATGATTTCTACAAAGACCAGCAAATTTCTCAAAAAAATTTTAAGATAAAAGCAGTATTCAGAATGAACAGACGATTTTCAATATTTTGATCAAATCACCCTGACATCAAGACAAAGTTTATAAAAAGTTAAAGTACCAAAGGAGTTTTTTGGATTAGTTTTTGTTGTACATTATAAAAAAAATAAGAATTTTTAGTTAAAAGTTATCAAATTTTTGATTTGTTTGTATGAACCAGGCACTGCATTTGTCTAACCACACCAACGCAGAGCACCGCTTCTTGAGTTCTTATCGCAAGATCAGGCTGGGCCACCGCAACGGGTAGACTGCCTGGTCGCAATGAGAAATTAGCGTAAAGTGTCTTTCCCAAGGACACAACAGCGCATTATCAGTTCGAGCCAGGTGTCAGCAACCTTTCGATCACTAGCCCGACGCTCTACCACTGAGCTATTGCCGTTGCCTTATCGCAAATAATACGGCAAAAATCATTGTTAAAAAATTGTAGTACTTCAATTATTTACACAAAACTGTAAGAATATTTCAAACTTGTAAGATTTTAAGTGAGTTTTCGGTTTTTTTAGATAAAATTTTTATTCAAGTCAAAGAAATTGAACTTTGAATGTTTTTTTTTGATCAAACTATTCTTATGTAAACAAGAAACTTATAAAATTTAAGATTTTAGACCAACACTTTTCATTGTTACGTTACAGTTTTTGCTCACGACAGAGAAATTACAAAGACTGAAGAGAATTTATTGAATTTGTTCCCATAAAAAAACAATATTAATCGATAAAAAACAAAATTTTAGAGAATTATTAATTAATTGAATCATATTCATTTTTAGAATTACTTTTTTCACAAATTTACCTCTATGTAAACACGATTACTCAAAAAGCTCGCAAAATGTTGTTTAATACAAACAAATTGTATAACGTTCAAATATCTTTTAAACAAATTACCACAAACAAGAAAATCGTTACAATATTTAAGAATTTAGATAATATTTGATTCAAAGTACATCTTTCAGGTAAATTTATAACCGAGATTATGAAAAAAGGTTTAATTTTGAACGATTCTCCGGAATAACTACAAAAAGTAATAGTTTCAAATAAAACTTCAAGGTTAATTTTTGAAATGTTTTATAAAATTATCACCATGATAAATATTCCAATAAAATATTATGATGAGTGGAGTTTGAATTCAACCGATTCCAAAAAAAAAAAAGTCTTTGACAGCGTAGCTCAGAGTGAATATCATAATACAGTACTTGTCAAAAATTAAAGATTCAAGACCCTACAGTCTGTTCCAACCGTAAACGTGACCATCAAGATGTCTTAATTTTAGGCGAACTTTTGTTTTTTTTAACTAAAACTCTCATTCAAATCAAATAAAATGCAAGTATTTGAATGTCTTTGATCAAACATTTCTCATAAAAACATGAAAACAGTTAAAAATTTTACTATATTCGGTAAAAAGTAATAACCATCATGAAGAAACCCAAAATTTCGATCAAATTATCGGCACACATTGAAAAAAATTGATGAAAAGTTTAGGTTTTAGGCAAGCTTTTCAATTATGCCTGAAGAGTTGGTTGGTGGTACAGAACTTGAGAATTGCCTTGATTAAAATGTTCATATCTTCGAAGCTTTTCGTCTGACACTTGTCAAAAAGAATCGTCAGAATGGAGAGCGCAGAAAAATGAGCGGCTATTTATAGGAAAAAGCCGAGCCGTGATTGGCTGGAAAAGGACCAATGAGAAAGCGTCATTAGTGTACAATCTTTAAGCTGTATACGAATATTTTTTTGTCGGCAGAGGGCGGGATTAGAAGTTTTGATGAAAGTGGCTTCCAGAGCAGATAGATGAAAAGGTGAGCGGCCTTGGGCAAGAATAGAAAATCTGCTGTCATTATAATCTGCTGTCAAGTCATCATAATTCTGTCATGTCATCAAATCCGCTGTCATGTCATCATAATCCTTTTTCCCCCTTTTTTGACCTACTGCGTTTCTATCGCTACGTTGCCAAGATCGACAACGTGAAAGAAAAAGAAAATCTGTCGAAAAACGAACGCAACCTTTGTTTACTTCGACTGCAACGATTTGGCAACACAGCTAATCCGGACCACAAAAACATCACTAACCTTTCGGATTACAAACTTTCATCAACAGAAGAATTTGTGCTTTTGCACGGACTCAACTTCTGCCTTCCATCTACTAACTCGAAGAGAGAAGGAATTTTTGCAGAGTCCGAAGTACTCATTGCTCAACTTCAGCACCATCGACCTCAATCACTCGAAAAGCTCTCGGTTTTGAAAGCCAAACTGAGCGATTTGGCGCACGCTTACTGTGGCACGCCTGTTGATGCTGGCGATTTTCTCATGCACAAGGAATGTCTCAGTGCTATCAAATTCCTGCGATCAAACAGCAACATTGTGATCACCAAACCAGACAAAGGATCCGGCGTGGTCATTTTGAACAAAACCGACTACGTCAAAAAGATGAACTCCATTCTTGAAGACGAAACGAAATTTCTGACTCTCGGCCCATCAAGTAAAATGGACAACACTTCAAAGATCGAATCTCGGATACAACGCCGCCTGCTGCAGTTGCACAAAGACGATTTGCTCCCTGCAAATTTATATGACCTTATTCCACCGACTGGCTCTCAAAGGCCGCGCATGTACAGCCTTCCCAAAACACACAAAAAAGATGTGCCACTCCGACCCATTTTGTCTATGACCGGTTCAGCGCAACACCAGCAAGCCAAATATCTCTCTTCTCTTCTCGAACCTGTTCTCACTCTTTATTCAAGTAACTGCATACGGGACTCTTTCAGCTTTGCTGACATCATTAAAACTTCAAATTTGGACCCTTTTTCCGTCTTTCTCTGCTCTTTCGACATTTCGAGTTTATTTACTAATGTACCTCTAGCGGAGACTATTCAAATCTGTGCTGACGCTCTCTATAGTTCGGAACACCCTTCTGCACCTTTTCCACGGCAAGTCTTCGTCGAACTTATGGAGATGGCTACTTCTTCTGTTGAGTTTAGCTTTAATGACATCATGCATCGCCAAATCGACGGAGTCGCCATGGGATCACCTCTTGGACCAGACCTTGCTAATATTTTTGTTGGCTACTACGAATCTAAACTTTTTCAGACTACTTCAAAACCGTAGATGTATTACCGCTATATGGATGACACCTTCGTAGTATTCAGCAACGAAGATGAATGCGATCTTTTCTTAGACAGCCTCAACTCGCTTCACATTCTCTCCGCTTTACTTTCGAAAAAGAATCCAACCTGGCTCTTCCATTTATGGATGTTCTTGTTGAAAAATCCCCTTTCAAGTTCATTACTTCCATCTATCGGAAACCCACATTCACCGGTCTATATCTACGCTGGAATTCCTTCAGTCCTCCAAAACGCAAAACCAACCTAATCCTGACATTAACTCACCGGGCTCTTGCCATCTGTTCTCCTGAAAGATTGCCATCGGAACTAGACAAAATCAAGTCCATTCTACTGACTAATGGATTCCCGGAGCACGTGATCAAGTTGTTTTATGGCTATGAAGATGAAGCAATTTTACGCTCTGCCCAAATTTGGACCCGAAAAATACCCTGTTTATTTACGTCTCCCATGGCTCGGTTCTGCTTCTACCCGGTTCGAAAAGCAAGTTAAATCTGCTGTCAAACAGTGCTTTTCCGCTGTGGAACCACGTGTTGTTTACTCTACCAAGGAGCTTCTCCCCGCTACCAACAAGGATGTACTGCTGCTTTACAAAAAAGCAACGTGATTTATCAATTTTCATGCCACTGTGACAGTCGTATGTAGGCAGTACTTCCCAAAGGCTGCAGGACAGAATCAAACAACATGTCCCCAAATCTATCCGTTCTTGCTCTTCTTCCCAAAAACGCTTTCTTCCTGCTCGTCGGTGCAAATCTTCCACCCAGACTAATACCCAGTCTTTTGCTTCTGATTCATCCATTGGACTTCATCTTTTACAAAATCCTACCTGCGCTCAACATTATGATGACAGCAGATTTTCTATTCTTGCCCAAGGCTGCTCACCTTTTCATTTAACTGTTCTTAAAGCCACTTTCATCAAAACTTCTAATCCCGCCCTCTGCCGACAAAAAAAAATTCGTATACAGCTTAAAGATTGTACACTAATGACGCTTTCTCATTGGTCCTTTTCCAGCCAATCACGGCTCGGCTTTTTCCTATAAATAGCCGCTCATTTTTCTGCGCTCTCCATTCTGACGATTCTTTTTGACAAGTGTCAGACGAAAAGCTTCGAAGATATGAACATTTTAATCAAGGCAATTCTCAATTTTGTGTATTAAAATTTAAACTTAGGACAAATAAAGCGTTAAGTTTTAAAATATTTTGATGAATTTATTCCAGTAAAACAAGATCAACTAATAAAAAACACAACTTTGTGTAGACATTTAGATTAAAAATTCGTCAAACAGTATTTGTTTTAAGATTGAATTGTCGCTTGAATAAAAAAATTGTAAGATTTTGAGATATTTCCGCAAAAAACATTTTGACGCAAACAAGAAAATTGCAAAAACTGACGTTAATTTGAGACTTTAAAACAAGGTTCGATATCGAATGACACCAAAAAAATAGCAAAAGATCCTGTTTTAACTCAAGATAGAGTGTGGTTGAATGAAATTTTACGGTATTTTAGTAAAAAATCAGTGTAAAAGTAAAAAATGGTTAAAAAAGTTTAAAATGTTACGTAAACGTTTTAGTTTCAAAGTACAAAAAAGATTCTTTTTACTAAAACTTTCGATTTGAAATGACAAAACGTAATATTTTTTGCAAAATTATTGCTACCTCAACAAAAAAAGTTAAAATTTATTGACTAAAATTAATAAACATTATCTATTTTGGTTAAATTTTACTGCATTTTAGTCAAAAGATCAGTGTAAAACTAAAAAATTGTTAAAAAAGTTAAGATGTTAGGTAAACGTTTTAGTTTCAAGTACAAAAAAACTCATTTTTACTTAAACTTTCAATTCAAAATAAAGAAATGCAAGATTTTTTACAAAACTATTGCTACGAAAACAAAAAAAAGTTGTGGTTTATAGACTAAAATTAATAAACATTTTCTATTTTGATTAAATTTTATGGCATTTTAGTAAAAAATCAGTGTAAAACTAAAAAATTATTATAAAATTTGAAATGTTAGGTAAACGTTTTTTGTTTCAAGGTAGAAAAAAATATTATTTTTAATTAAAGTTTCAATTTAAAATAAAGAAATGCAAGATTTTGAGTGTTTTTTGCAAAATTATGGCTACGAAAACAAAAAAGTTTAGACTTTTTGATTAAAAATAATAAACATTATCTTTTTTGAGTAAGTGATTTACTAGACATTTTATTACTTCGGAACATTTTCTATCAAATTTAAGGTCTGAGAAAATTACATGACTAAAAAATTGTTAAAAATTATCGTTTTTTAAGGAAAACATGCAATTCAAAACAAATAAACCGAAAGAATTTAAGTTATTTTTACAAAAAGACTTACTTTAAAACGTGGAAATCAATAAGAAATTACTTTGTGAAACAGATTTAATGCGATTTATGCTAAAAACTTCATTTAAGACAAAGGAATCATACAATTTTAAGATAGCTTTGACAAAATTATTCTTCACAAATGCAAAAAAATTAATCAAAGTTTACGATTTATTAGAATGTTTTTGTTTAAAGTATAAAACATAGCTGGTTTTTACGTTAAAACAATTAATCAAGTCATAGAAACTTGAACTGAAACAATTACAACAATAATTAACTCTTCAGATTTTGCATATTTGTGTGTCTAACGTCTAAAATACCGATACTTTGAAACTTATCGAAGGATCTACATGTTGCTTTTTAATATCTTTGAACTTCGACTTTGTTTAACACGTTATCAAGTAAAAAATCAAATTTGAGCGACACATTCTTGCGGTCAAAACACATGATTTGCTCTAATATGTCCGTATTTTCCAAACTATAGACGCTTGTTACTTGAAATTTCGTGTGGTAAAATTTGCAAGAAAAACCCATTCTCGCATTTTTTTGCATTTGAGTAATATTAAACGTGACTACTGTTAGAAGTTTGAGTTTCTGTGTCGCAATCACATAGTGGCGTAATTTTTTCCTTAGTCGAAGCTACGCCACTGTACAATTTGAGGTTTTATAAAATCTTTCACCGCTTTGATTTGAAAATGTTTAATTGGAAGCACTAATTTTAAGAATAAGCTTGGGTGTTTACCTTGTAGATAGCAGAATCTAAAGTCAAAAACACGCTGATTATAGGATTACAAAAAAAATTTGAAACAATTATATTGAGTCACGATCAAATACGCCCGGGACAAGGCCGGAAGTCGTTATAAAATTATTAAATTTAAATTGTTTAAATTCAAATTATTGAAATTAAGTTTTTTGAATTGAAAATTGTTAAAATTAATAAATTATTTAAATTAAAAATATTGAAATTAAATTTTTTTTGAATTGAAAATTGTTAAATTAATAATTTACTGTATTTAAAATAAAATTATTGAAATTAAATTTGCATTGTTTGAACTTACTTACAGTGTTTACGCACCATATGTTGATTAAGAAATTAAAATTTGAAGTATAGCAAAAATGATATTATTCTTGAACGCAGAATAAACAATGAAGGTGTAGCGTTGCAATTGGAAAAGACGCAAATTTGTTTTTTTATATTTAACACCACAAATTTTACCATTCTCACCTGTTTCACAATGGTCTGCAGTAAATCCTAAATCGCAAAAACACACTGATTGAGCCGGTACAAATTTTCCACTGAAACAGGGCACGGGACAACTTCGGTAAAACCCAGATTCCTTTGTAAAAATACATTAGGGCTGCAAATTGTTAATGCACCTGTCTAGGGTGGACTAAACTAAAGGCCAAAATACACTAAAAGCAAAAATTAGTTCGTGGTTAAAAACTCATCCTCTGTCTGCAAAGTAAAAAAGTATGGAAGACAAAAACAATGCAGTTTATAAAACATTGCTAATTTTATAGTAATTCTTATTATTTTATAACAATACACAGTGCTGTATTTAGTCTTTCATAACCTTTTATTTTGCAGGCTTATTGCAAAATGTTTTTGCTAAACCGAAACTAATTTTTGCGCTTATAATGAATTTTAGCCGATTATTTAGCCCGCCTTATCATGTGTTTTAATGTAACTTATATAATGCCTGTTTAAATGTAAGTTCTTTAAGGTTGAGGTTGATTTTTGACAGAGTCTCCTTAATTAGTTGATTTCCCCTTTAAATCATATTGCTGGATGATGATTTTAATGTATTGTCTTCACAATGATCCAAAACTTGAAAAAGTTTTTGAATTAAATCGCGGATAAAGAGAAAAAATTATCGTGACGATAATACGAAATTAAAAGAAATATTTTGTCAAGCTTAAAAGCTCAGCTGGTGGGTCAGAAAGCTTTTTGCCAACGTTTCGGCATGCTATGCATGGGACATGCTCTACATTAAAAACAAGCGTACTATAAAAGTTCACGTGAAACAAAAAAGTTACAGACCGGCGAAGCGCCACAATTTTTGCCTTAACGTATGATTCATTTTATCACGTGATCTTTTCATTTGTCGTACGCTAGTTTTTAACTTCGCATTTTAGCCCTGACGAAGATGCACGTAGTATGTCCCCAGCATGGCGTAATCGTAACATTAACAAAAAGTTTTCTGTCCCGCCAGGTGAGCTAAACCAGACATAATTCTTTTAATTTTGTATTACCGTCACTATAATACTTTCTTTTCATCTGAGATTTAATTTGTGAACTTATTCAAGTTCTGGATCGTTGTGAAGACATTACGTTAAAATCATTATCCAACAATACGCTCAAAAAGGGAAATCAACTACTCGTAATCAAAGGAATGTGACGTGGTCAATTATTGACATAAATTTTCGTCGAAATGATTATTTGTTGTTCTATTACTAAGCTGGGTAT
Source organism: Trididemnum nubilum (assembly GCA_963965965.1). Classification (NCBI taxonomy): domain Eukaryota; kingdom Metazoa; phylum Chordata; class Ascidiacea; order Aplousobranchia; family Didemnidae; genus Trididemnum; species Trididemnum nubilum. The sequence continues at coordinate 32,550,931 of OZ014477.1, read as the reverse complement.
TGTGATGTCAATGAGAATTATTCATTGTGTTGAATTTCGCTTTTTTTGCATGTCTTTTCGCACCAGCCAAGATTTAATGAATTCTACGTTCTACGATTTGACACAAAACGCTCCGTTTTTTACAAGAACCAGTACATTTTGACTTGAGGCTGGCTGTTCTTAATTTTTTGCCAATTTTCAGTTTCATTTTTTCTAAAATTTGAGAGCATTGTTGTCAATTTTATTAACTGTATTTCTAACACTGTTTAATGCAAATGCTCTGTCAGCTATAGCTGAGTAAACGTTTTTAGCTGTTTTTGCAGCAACATAAAGTATTAATGAAAAAACAATTTTTTTCAATTTGGAAGGCAGTTAAAATTTTTCTCAGTTGCTTGCGCAATGCCCAACTACAATCTGTAATGTCGGAATTGGTGCGATTTGCTTGCAACAACTGGAAAATCACTAACATTTTACTGTTTTGAATCAGAACACAAGCTAGTTCGTTTTTTGATTTGAAGAGTATTTTTGTTTATTCTAAACTTTTTCGCTGCAAAGCCTGAAATTGTTCTTAATTTGTTCTAAAATGTTGAGCAAAAATGGGACTTGTGTTTTTGTAAAATTGTTCCAAAAAAAAGAGTGCTAGAGAAACAGCAATATCACATTTAAAGTAACTCGATGGCATTTTAGCTTAACTGCAGTAGACTCAAAGAAGTTTCGGAAACAAAGACGTCTCTACAAAAAAAGCAGTGATATACCCTTTTGAAATTTTTGGCAAATGTATGAAATTACAATAAGCTGAATTGTAACTTATTTGAAACATCACTAATCAAGTAGATATCGATTAGTTCTACAGTTGAAATAAAAAAAAAAAAGAAACCACCCAATAAATAACCTGCTGCTGGGTTTCAAATCTGCCCAAATTGTCACATCGGGTTATTGCAGTTTTCCGTAAATTTGACGATTAATTTGGCTACTCCAAGCTTCTGACCACAAAAATTTCGGCAACTGTTACTGTTACGTAGCCTTTGCTACCAATATATCTGACCAGATTTATGAAAGCTTTACCACTTATTGTTTGAAGTCACATTGCTCAAACTCGCTTCGTCGCTTGTCATTATTACCGTCTATTGTAGAGTATTTTTGTTGCTCCATAATTATTGGATTTTACACAAAAAAAAGAAAAAAAAGAAACTGTCTATGAAATATGATAAACTGTATTAAAGTGTTTGAGGAAAGAGCGAAAAAATTCCTCTGCAACAAAAACGCATAGTTTGGCAGCTAAAACGTCAAAAAAAGCGCTTATGGTTTTCGCAATTGCTATTGCGTAATTTACCGATATTCAGCATGGCTTTTTCTTTTATTTTTTAACTCGCTCGCAGACAAGCGCTCCAGGAGCAACCAAAGAATACCCGTACTTTTAGTCGTCACAATGGGAGTAAGATTTCGGCTCAAAATACCATGAATAACTCTGAATCAGACTAAAATTACGATTAAGGTACTGAATAGTTTAATTATTATGTCAATGTGCAAACATGATTTTTTTTATGCCTACATTCTATTAATCCAGAAAGCGCATGTCACAATCCCTTTAGGGAGACTCAGCCAAAGATCAACCTCAAATCGACGTACGTTGGCAAAAAGTTTTCTGCCCCACCAGTTGAGCTATTAAACTTGATTCAATTTATACTCTTGGTGACAGCTAGCGAGATGTAAAAGAATTATAGTCAAGCGCGTTATAGCCATTTTTGTAGGTAGAAACATCTTTGCCAACTTTAAATCTATACTTCACAAAGGCAATATATTATACTGTAATGCACTAAATAAAAAAGATCTTTTAATATCGACGCTGCTCTAATGAACTTTATGTTGCAGCTATCGGCAAATTTTTGAGGTTAATGAAGCAAAATTGTTGTCAAGAAAATGTTTTTTTTAAACAGCAGAAAAGGGCAGCTTTACTGGTATTATTAAAGTGAGCACAATAAGGAAGTTTAAAGTTTGCAAACTCCTTCTCGGTTTCGTTATTTTTCCGCTGAAAAGAAAAAAATCGAGTTTTGGATTTTATGAGTTCCATGCACAACGGCTCAAGACTGATGTTTCACAAATTTTACCACTTCCTATATCAAATGAGTCCAAAGTGTACGCAATTATGCTGTTCTCAACAAACAGTTATTTATTCCGATCGGTTTGGTATTACTCTTTAAAGTATCACAAATTCTTACTTGCTAAAACACTGATTACGGAGTTACTCCTTTTTTGAATTGAGTGTTTAAACTGGGCATTTGCATTGTCCGTTAAAACTTGCGAGTCCTTAAAATACAAAAAAATGTCACAAATTAAAATTGTTTTGTTGAAAACACTTTAGCTCGTTTCTAAAACTTAGAAATTGGTAAAATTCACTAGTATTTCACTTATTTTTTTTTGCTACAGGCCGGCATAAGTAAAGAGAAAAAGTAAAAAAGTTTATTGTGCTAATTCTTAATTCTTAAATTGCTTTCTCTTTTCAAGGTCCAACTTACTTACATGCAATTTTTGTGCATAGATCATATATTCGTAACTGTATGATTGTTGCATGTAATTCAAATTTATGACACGAGGCTTTTTGTCAGACTTGGTGGTGCAGGCACAAAGTGCTTAGTATCTTTGCCTTCGCCGGTTGGAAAAGATTTACTCTCGGGATCAGGATTTTTTCTGCGCTTTTGTTCGTTTATTTTTTTACATTTAAAGTATGGGTTTTTCCTATGAACTTTATAAATTCACATCTAAACTATCTATGTACATTTTTGCAGCCAGGGAAGAAAAAAATATTTCGAAAAATTTTATATGAATGTTCGTTTAATCTGTTTTCGCAAAAACTTTTGTCTGATTGTGATAATGAGAGCAATAGAAAGATTGACCATATTTTTCTTATGATTCGCTGAGTTCTTTTTTGAATTCACTACAGCAAAAAAAAAAAGAATCGGCATTACAATGTTCTCACCAGAATTATATGTTGGGAGGGGCTTTTGGGTTGGGTTCAAGGCTGACAAAAATTTGAGCTTTATTTGGGTTTGATACGTGATAAAAGCGTATAATTAGAATAACTTTGTAACGTTGAATGAAGACTCTATTAAAGCATAAATTGTTATGACTACAGCATCACAAGTTGTCAATAATCATCAATTATCAATTATAGTTAACTTTATTTACTCACAACAGACCAAAGTTATTCATAGAAAAGGAGCATTTGATCGTATACTCTTTTTGACCTACCATAGCCTTCGCATTTTTTCGGCCTGGTTTGGCTTCAAATCATTTTTCGGGTTCGGGTTTATATTTTGGGGTTTGGGTTTGTACTAGTCAGCCCGTTTACAACTGGTTCCTTCTTCAATTGCAACAAATTAACAAACAAACAAACACTAATTTTGAAAAACGATATTACAATATTGACCGTTCCCAAGGATTTACAAAATTTAATCATACAGGCAATAATAGCCAAGAGTATTTTTTGGACCTATCTTGGTGTAGAGACGTTTTGGTTACAAATAATATTGATCACCATTATCAATCTTATTCAAAAAAAAATTATTCTTATCTTATTTTAATAACATTGATACTTTTGTTTTAGTAACATTGATAAAGGATAAATAGATTAATCAAAATGTTATCTATACAAAAAACATAGTTAAAATAGCTCTGGCCATTATTGCCTCAATAGAATAGTATAATAAAATAACATACTGCACCTGATTAAAATCAATCGCAATTATTCCAATCACCCCCAAAAGAACTATGAACAGTAATGCCCAAATAGTTATAAACACTTCCACGTGGTTCTTCACAAATTTGCCACCTGTTTATAAACGTGTTTATTTTTATGCAATCATGAACATCATCAGCTTAGAATCATAGGCGTAGCCAGGAGGGGGCCAGAGCCCCCCACCAATTAAAATACCATCAACGATAAAAAATTTATGACAACATAGCCTAGCGATGTTTAGTTGCAGTTACGGACGACAAGGGAGCACCGAGGCCTGTAACTAAAAATCAGGGGGCCCCAGGGCCCCTAACCAACAACCAGGAGGCCCCGGGGAGTCTAAGTAACGACCAGGGGCTCTAGGCCCTTTAACTAGCAACCAGGGGCCCCAGTAACCCTAACTGACAAATGGGGGTTCCGGGACCTCTAACTGACAAATAGTGAACCCTGGTGCCCCAAATTGCAATCAAGGGCCCCAGGGCCCCTAACTAACAACCAGGTGGCAACAGGGCTTCTAACTAACAACCAGGGGCCCTGGGGCTCCTAACTGACAACCAGAGGCCCCAGGGGCCCCGAACTAACAACCAGGGGGCTCCAGGCCATCTAACTAACAACCAAGGGGCCCCGAGGCCCCTAACCAACGAACAGGGTGCCCTGGAGCCCCTGACCGTCAACCAGCCCCTAACTAACAACCAGGAGGCTCCGAAGCCCCTAACTGACAAATGTGGGGTCTCGGGGCCCCTTACTGACAATCAGGGGGCCCTGGGACCCCTAATTGACACCCAAGGACCCCCAGGGCACCGAACTAACGACCAGGGTGCCTCAGGGCCCCTAACTGATAACCAGGGGGGCCCCAGGGCCCCTAATTAACAACCAGGGTGCCATGGGGGCCCCTAACCGACAACTAGGAGCCCTCGGGGCCCCTAACTGACAACCAGGGGGGCACCAGATCTCCGAACTGATAACCAAGGTGCTCTGGGACCCTTAACTGATGAACAAGGGTCCCGGGCCAGGGCCCCCATAATTCAAACTTTTAACAATTTATATGCAAATCCTGTGAAAAGTCTAAGAGTTTTGTGCTAAAAGTTGCAACCCCTGGCCCTCGTTTAACGTAATTATGAAGTTAATGCTGTAACGCAGGCGGTAATACAAACCCCAGTTGAACAACTACCAATAATAAATATAAGAGCATAGCCAGTATGCTGTCCTTATCCGGAATTGCAGTTTCTTCAATTTAAAATTTACGCGTACAAAAGTAAGCAATAATAATGACGAACACCTGTCCACGTTATAATAATGTCATGCAAATTCTGGAGATTTCAAAAAATTGTTAAGTGACTTGACTCGAGTCCTCCAAGTTTTGGAAAAAAAATATTTTAATTGTGCTATAAAGGTTGTTTTTTTATGAAAGAGCTTAAAGGCGCAATCTTATCTCAAAATCATCGGCGTAGCCATGATGGTGGCACAGGGGGCCCGGGCTCTCTCAATTGAAATGCCACCAATGACAAAAATTTAACAAAAAAACTTGATTCTTGATTTTCAGTTTCTTTTAGCATCTTTGCGCACAACAGTACACGTGTACAACAGTAATAACAATAAATAATATTAACGACCAGGAAACCCTGCGCACCCCCTTAATTTAATTTTTCTAACCAATTTAAACTTACTGTATAACCAGGGTGAAATCAAGGATTTTTGTCCAAAAAGTTGCTACCTCAGACCCTCATCTAAACTTTTTATGAACGTAATGCAAAAACCAGCGCCGTATTTGTAGCGCCGTTTTGTTTTCTTTTTTCTTTGTGAAGTTTCGAACCCTTGTTTTTTGATTTGTTGTTTTACATTCAACGCCGTGACTCATTGTCTACTTTATCTCTTGATTCAAAAGGGCCAAAAGCAAATTATGTAAAATTCGCAGACGTTGAAACTTGGCAAATCCGGTTGTGTTGTAAGTACTTTTTTTGTTTGTTCTTTAATGACGTAAGAAATTTTTGATCAATCAATTTTAAATCTCTGCGTTGTATGCAAATTTTGGAGTTTGCAAGCTGAGACTTTGCGGTGTCGACACACATTTTAGTTTAGTGTCTGCGGTGAGCAGAGGCTTTTTTTGCTTTCTTATTACAAGAGGGAGTAGTCGGTAGAAGGGGAAATCTTGAATTGAAGTTAAGTTATCGCTACCTTTGTAGCATGTTTAAAGGACATTCTAAATTGTTAGTATTGAGTAGTCGCCCAAGGGCCGGTTGTTAAATCCTGGATATTATATAACCGACTTGCTCCACCCCAAATATTTTCTTTTACGCCCCCCCGGTAGAGCTAGTGTCAAAGTTTTGCAAGGTCTCAGCTTTCAAATCTACGTTGGATTACAAGCAAATTATCAGTTACAATTTACGTGCTACGTCTGCGTTGAAAATTCATCGGTAAGTGAAATGTACGATATTTGTGTAAATTCTGGTTATTAATTATGTTGATGAGATAATGAGTTATGTGCAAGGTTATTATCTTGTATTTGTTACAGCGTTATTGTTTTTTCTTGTTTTGCTATACTATACAACTTTTCCACTTTAATTTTTTCGTAAATTATTTCTTGTGTTTTTTAAGTTACTTAACGCTTGTTTTTCTAGAAACCGCTGACCACTGGCAATAAAGGACTATACTTTGAATCAAGTTGCGCGTTACGAATTTAATAAAAGCAGACGTAGAATAAGAACGAATCCGTAACAGTATTTGCCATATGGTACAGTGCCCGGGCCCAGCGTTTAAATAGTAGGACTTTTTTTGGTCATCATTTATATTTGGCAGGAAGATGTTGCAAAAATCCCCCAAGTGCCAAGAACCCAGTGCAATGTAAATCCGGACCGGGAATAACATGTTTAGTAAGCGTAGCCATCTATTGTACCATTTTTCAATAACGATTCACCTCCACCTCTCCAGTTTTTAAGCACAAAATACTTTAAAAACAAGCTAGGAAAACGCTCAATTAAAATTAGTGAATTTCAATTGGGGGCCTGAGCCCTCTGGCCATACATGTACTCCCAAGGAAAATCTTCGGGCGGATTACTACTTACCGCTAAAATATTACAGAAGACAATATGCCTTACTTACCCCCTACATGGACCAAATCACTTACAATTAAAATTTTACCCCATAATGCAAGATTTTAAACGTGTTTTGGACTTTAATTGCAAGTAAAAGGAGGATTGAACAGTTAAATTTTTTTGATTGGCTTTTAAATGGTAAAAATCTAGTTCTTTTAAATGGTTGTGAACACGTGCAAAATGTGATCCAATGAGATTAAAATAGCTTTTTTTTTCTAAAAACGTACAAAAATCGCCGAGCGGTTGTGATACGTTTGAGTAAACTTGCTTACTCAACAGGTCTCCTAAAGTTAGACATTTGCTCTTTCTAACTATTAGTTTTTGCTCTTTCTCTCTACCAAAATCCTGGGTAAATGCCAACAGGCTACAGCTTCAGATCTTCCATTGTACGATATCTTTGCCCCACAAAAAGTTCCTTTTTAAAAAAATTCTGATGACGTCATTGCATGTGATTTGTAGTTTGGGCCCCCACCCAATCAAAAATCCTGGTAACGCCTATGCTTAGAATTACGTTGTTAGATTTTGATTTGAAATTGTAGTTGTTGTTATAGTTATCTATTTGTACTTCTTTCACTCGACATCGTCAGACGTTAACTTTTGGACGATCCACACACTTTTTTATTGCGATAGCTACTTCATGTTTGAAGGAAATCGCACTTGCTTCGGACTTTTCGGGGATCCAATGTTCTTGGATTTTTTCGAATTCTGATACTAAGTTGGCTGCTTGTTCGAAGCCGCCAATTAGAGATAATCATAGTAAAGCATCTTATCTAAGAACGCCGGAGCGTGCCCATGGTGCAAATTAAACCCAGAATTTGGAATCAGGGTCTTGTAAAAACGACTCTTTTGACCTTTTGGCCACACGGTTGACAGAATTAAACATTAAACTTGGTTATTGCATTAGTTTCCTTACCAGTAATCAATATATGCATAAGATACAAGTATACACGATACCTCTGATGAGCAAAATTCATCGTTTTCAGATACTTTGTGGATAGAATTACACCCTGATATTACCAGTTTACATTATATGTAAAGCAAACTACCACCAGTATATAAGGGCTTATTCTTTGAAGTGTAACTTATTATGCAATCTACGAGGAGCTGTTTGAAGTTGCAGTTTTAGATGAATTCTTATATTTGCTATTCTTTAGAATAGTTACTCAAGTTAATGTTTTTCTAGACTTAAACAAGACTTTTCTCTCTATTTTATGTTGAGACTAATATCGATATATTTACATAAAATCCAGCAATTTGAATAAATAACAAAATCAGTCAATATGACAACTCTGCTCGGATATAAGGATTTTTGAAAAAATATAATAATAATGATATTCTGAGCCAAAACACCTTGTTCTTACTGTGCATTGAAAAAGAGTGCGTTGAAGAGATTTTAGTAGAATATGTTGCAAGGTTATGATTTTCGGTGCCAGTTAAAGAGTCAGCAAAGTGGGTGATTAAGTTTTTAGTTGATTTTATTCTTCGTAATGATCAAGAAATTGCTAAATTTGCATTAGCCTACTCTTCAAAAAAAATATCAAAAAAAATTATTATATTGAAAAAAAGGTTAAAATTATTGTAATCAAATTTATTTATTCGTATCGATATTTTGCTTAACAGATATTAGCTACAGTTTTAGTTTAAATAAAGCTTGTTAAGAGCTATGAAGTTTATAGAATTCATAACATTACAGTCGTGGTAGCTGGCAGCTTAACTCGAAGACCGAAAGGTCCCTTTGCTATCTTTTGACCAAGGCAACTTGGTAAATAAAATGTAACTACAATTACAATAACATGAAATTAAAATCTGGAACAAATAGAAAAGTATAACCTTTTATTGCGCGAGCAAAAATAGCCAATTTTATAACACATTTAAAGACCCATTGTTGCTCCTGTGGGGTTATACAGCGGTTTGGATGGCGTTGTAAGTCGAGTTGCGTTTTAGTTCACGCTTAACTTGATGATATAATTCAGTGTAAATCCTTGGTAAACCGACAAACCCTCGTACTATTTTGCTAGGATTTATCGAACCCTATTTTTTTCAGTCAAATATATAAAAACCAACTACATTTATAAAACATTTTTTATTAATGTGCTTTTGTTGTATTGAGTCTTTTTTGTCTGATCGAGCAAAAATCTAATTTTCACCTGAAAGCAGGCGCTCAAGCATAGGATTCTTCTTGCACAAAATAAAAGTTAAGAAGTTTTTATCCGAAAAATCTCTTTATCAAGTGGCATACTGAGCAAACTGGTGCACCTAAACGAATCACAATCGGGGATCTACTTGGTGCAAATTCCCTAGCTGCTGCAGCAGCTGGGACATTTTTATGATTTTGCTGAAAAACTAGCAATAACGCCATTTGGATCCCCTTTCGCTAGTTTTAGAGCCTCTTGAAAAAACTAAATTGGCAAAATTGGAAAGAATTTGTAAGAATTAAAATGCTCAGCTACTTTTACCCCTCCTTTGCTTACAGGTGAAGTCAAAAAGACGGATCAGCGCTGTCTTGTATGTTGGGTTAAATATTCTAGATGACTTCGCAAAGAGGGTCTAAATTGTGTCTCAAGCCCCTTTGGTTGCACCACTGCCTGCAAGCCACTTTCGTTTCTTTGTTTGAATCATTACAAGACTAGAAAATTCCGAAGAATCTATGTCTGCGCAGCCTGTGTCAAAATTTCGGAAGACTTTTGCCGAAACCCTTAACCATGGTGTCGAAGCTCAAGGGTTCGAATCCTGGTTAAGAACTACTGGTATAGTTGCATGTGTCTTTACCATCTTATAATGAGCGAACATTTGCGTGTTATCGTTGCTTTCTCGTACATGATCGATTAATTCAAATCCATTAATCTATCAACGAAAGGAAAAAATAAAAAGTTTTATATTCAAGATTCTGATATCAAGTTTTGTGGTTTTTATTTCAGATAAAACTGAGACAATTTTAAAAAATAAACGTTTGTTGCTAGTTTTTTCAATTTAAACTGCAGTAAATACAATAAAATTATCTGTCTTTTTCGTCTTACCGTTTTAGCGAAGAGTCAACGATTTGTGTATATCAATATTGCACTTTTGGACGTTATTTTGGTCAAGCTTTTTCTCTAGAATTCTTACCACAAGCAATAGCAAGCTCTACTTCGTCTCTTTTTGTTTAACAACAAACTGTAAGCTGCAAATTTAGTTAGTTTTGGTCCAGCAACAGAAAAAGCCAAATCGACGGATTGAGCAACTGAAGCTCCGTTCACTAAGCCACTAATCAATCTAATTTATTGAAAAGATGAAAATGAATTTACTTGCTTAATTTTGTGTTTTATTGTACAACGTGTAGATTCACAACAGTTTTATCAGAACGTTACTTTGCAACTTGACTTCAATTTCCTATTTTATTGCAGTAAGTCTTTCATTTAAAAACTTAAGCTTACGGTCTAACTTAAATTGCATAACAAAAAAATATTCCTCGGATTTTCCGCTAACTTTACTTTAAATAGACTGTGGTTAAGTTGTACGTACTATAGCTTCCTATATTTAATTTTGTACAAACCATAAAGTAAATCGATCACTATTCTTTTAAAGAATAGTGCCTCTGTGCGTTCAAATTTTATTGCAGTAAATGAAGTTTCCTAAGCAATTTATAAAGTTTTTGCACATTTAAAGTATTCACCATCTTAATTTTTAACTAATAGTATGTTTTTACTGTAAAATTAAATGAAGCAACCAAAAAAAGGCTATTTTTTATCAATTTAAGCCAATATTACAATTTGGTATGCTAAAAGCAGTTATACAAAACAAAAAATAAAACAAAAAAATTTGCTTAGACTAAGACTATGGAAAAGGTTTAACAACTCAGCCAACTTTAGCGCGCCACTGCAAACAGTGCTGGATGCTGAAATTTTGTTATGAATGATCATAAGAATTACGACAACGACCTAACGACAAAACTTTTCATGTGACCATTTTAAATCAGTGTTCGGCCAACACCAAGCCGCGGCACGATGCAGGTCCCTTATGAGCTTAATACCGAACTTTTAGTTTAATATCTTGAGTTGTTTTGTATCTATGTATCACTGCATCTCCGATTTTGACATATACTTGCTGTGCTTAAAATACATTTCAGTGCTGACGCTATAACATTAAAAATTGTTCGCTCGTTTATGACCTACGCACGTTTCGTCTGTCTGCCAACATCCACGCAAAGCACTTTTTTGGGTTCTGTTTGCAAGTCTTTTGTTAGGCTGGGCTATCGCAACGGGTGTAGACTGCTTGGTGATAACGATAGACTTTCAGAATGATGGACAATCAATGACGTAGCCAGGGGAGCAAGCTAAGAAGGAACAAACCCCCAGCAAAGCCATTAAAAACTAACCTCAAAATGCGTTGCTTTGCATCATGTTTTGAACTTGATGAGGACCTTAGGAAAGCTGAAGTGCCTAAGTACCGCAATTCTGTCAAAAAAGGCTTCAAATATTGGAAATATACTGTAACAAATTTGTGTTGCTGGCATAACCAGAAGAGTGCTCTGTGTTCCTAAAAGGTCCAGAGCTGCTCAATTAACACGCTTACGGCTGAAAGTTATTTCATTTATTTCCTACAGGTCTGTTTCACGCGTTACCGCGATCATCAGGGAGTAGATCTAAACAAAATAATAACAAATGGTTAGAAAAGATAAAATGGTACTCACCAGCGACGAAACAATCCATTATTTAAGCGAATAATCAAAGTTTATCTTTTCTAGGTCCATGTTTGCCATTTGATATTTTTTTAAATGCCGCTACATATGTGCGAAACATCATCCAAATAGCGACAAAATGGTTATTTTTTTCCGAAAAGTCACAAAAATCTCCTAAATCTTTGTTTTTGAAAGGCAGGCTAGTTTTAACTTTTCGGCAAAAGTTTACCCTCCTATTTAGCAAAATTCTAGTTATGCGCATGTGGACGATTTGCACATGAAAATATGATGGATGAGCTTTTGTGCGAAATTGCACTATGCCGAAATAATTGGTTTAGCATTAAAAAATGTTTAATCCGCTGTTCATAAGTTAACAGTCAGTTTGCTTAAATGAAGTTCGTAAAAAATGAACATAAAATATGTCCAGTTGGTACAATAAGCCTCGGCCTAAACTGGTCGGTACTGCAAAGAAGTTTGCAGACCAGTGACGTAGATGATTATACTTCCGCAGTAACGCAGTAACAAACCTAAACCTATACGTCATTTAATTTCATTAGAAAAAAAGTTACATAAAAGCTCACTAAAGTGTTTCCGGAAGATTACATACAACTGTAGTTATAATTTGTTGAACTGGTAGTAAATCTTCAAGGATATGCTAGCAAAACTATTAGAAAAAAAATTAGTTGTCATTTCTGTCGCAACGAGTCATTCTCGATTTTGTCGCAAATTGCCCCAGCAGGCAACCTATATGCTAATTGAATAGTAGGCTACTTTTCAACGGTTGTCTTAAATTATTCGATACTTTGAAATAACGATATCACTAACCTTATTCCAGAACTTTACACAAAACTATGTATCTCATTATGCTTGCGTGGTGGCTTAGAGTCGTAAGCAACCCTTCACTCCTTTGGAGGTCCACCAAGGATAGGCTACATCAAATAACATTCGAGCTACTGGGCCATGACTGGTGCACGTAAAGCATTTTATACCAACAGGTAATAGATATTTTGACGTTATACGTAAGATGCATTTACAATTTTTTTGGTTTAGCTCTATTTTACGCGGAGTGTTTGACTAAATCATTTTACTCCAGGAGGCAAAAACATCCCCTGTCTAACTTTTAAACCAAATATCATGGGAACGCCAAATTTAGCACGCGGATTGGTATTCACCAAATATTTTTAGAAAAATTAGTTTTGAGTTAATGACGGCATCACTGTGACGTCATGATCATATTGAAAAAATACAGTCGTTTTTTCGATGACGTACTAGACGGTTCAAATTTTTGACATAGGTTTGTTTTTTAATACTGAATCATAAAATAACTAAACCTGGATCACACAATCACGTTTTTTGCATCAATCGTGTGAGAGGTCGCGCAAAGCTATGACTCACTGCTGCGAGCAACTGCCTCTTTAATAGAATTGATTCTACTCAATCTCGCAAAAGAATCTTTATCTTAACTATGTGTAACAGCTATAGAGTGAACTATTCCACAAAATTAACACAAACAATTGGCGATAAGAAATAATCATTGAAAACAAATTATTGCTAAGTACTTTGAAAGCTTTGGCTTAGTCGCTCGTACTATGAAGTGCAGACGTATCCTCGAAGCTATTGAAGAAGCCTCAGAGTAAAATTATAAATAAACCTCAAAACTAAACTACAGTAACAAATAATAAAATTGTTGAGTTTCTGTTAACAAGAAGTCTGAGCAAAGAAATCAACGAGTGCGAAGTTCTTTATGCATCAATAATATTTGCGCAGTTCTCATTAAGTATTACTCGTGCTAGTGCGGCGTTGAATTTGCTCGATACCGTACTATACTGCAATATAGGTGAGATTGTTGTTTTTCTATATCAACCAAAATTTTCTAAATCATTCAACATAAAGCCAGAATTATTTACTGCATCAATAGCAGTGCAATTTACGGCAGAATACGATTGATTTACATCGATCTTTTGCGTGGTAAACGATTGACCGCCACTCCGTTCTGCGCATTAACTTGCATTGGAAATCCAGCACATTGAAGTAAAAGCACATGCAAGCGATCTAACGTTGATAGCGTTTAATGAGTAGTAATATTGCTCTTGTCTCTTTTAGGATAAAATGCATTGGACAAAAGGGGCTGAAACTTTTTTAACTTGAAAGGGTGAAAAACGCTTCCTACATTACTTTTGATAGGTAGGAAGTACTTTTTCACCTTTCAGAGTAAAATGCATTGGACAAACAGCTTGTGTAAAATAAAAAAATAGTATCGAATTAATCATGGTAAAAAAATGAATACAGTAATTAATGTTTATTGCATTTATTCAGCCAATTAGTCACAAGCAACAAAATAATTTTGAGTCAATCTGCTATTTCAAATTCTGCGAATACATATACAAGTGTGTTTAAAAAAAAAAATTATTTGATTTTGTTTTTAAAACTGCTGCAAGAGACTTGAACACTGTTCGCCAAATTTTGCTGCAATTGCCATTGAACAACAACCAAGCCTCTTAAAAACAAACTTTTTGTCAAGTTCTGTAGCAAAAAAAATGTTGCGATAAAAAATAGTATCTGCAGATCAAATGATTGCGAGGATGGCCCGTGTGTGCAATGTGCATGGTTTGTGTATTAATGGTATCAACACATTTTGGTGAGAATATAACTGGGAATACACTAAAAATAACTCCAGCGAGGGTAAGATATATTTTATTTTTGTAAGGGTAAGATAGCGTTTAAATTACATGTTTATCCTGTTTGAGACCGTCGCTATTTTTGAGCTACTATATTTCGCTTATTTTCTTTGCTCATTAATTTGCACCTCAGTTTATAATTAAGGCATCATGATTGATGTCAATATCAAAAATTTTACTTCATTTCAGAAACAAACGAATGCAACAAAAATCCGTGTGTTAATGATTCGTGTACAGTTCTTATTGGTGCGTATATATGTATGTGTGTTTCTCGATTTACTGGATAAAGCTGCAGCGTTGGTGAGATTCCTGAACCAATTTCTTTTTGCTAATTGTTTGCACTAATTTTGTAGATTAAATAACTTTATAGCTGTTGCACATAGTTAAGTAAGATTAACGAACTTCTGTGAGGTTTAGCAAAATTAATTCTAATAAAAAGTCAGTACAGAGTTTTTTAGATAAGCACCATTTATTTGTTTTTATTGAATGTAAGATACCTAACAATACTTTCCCTATTTTACTCGGGCTATGTGACCATGCATTTTATACGTGGGGGGAATGTCCCTCCTATCAAACATTTAAGCAAAAAATTCATTTTACCAAAATGATATATAAAAATGGGTATTAAGTTGATGACGCCATCATAGTGACATTACGGCCACATTTTTGAAAAATGTTGTCATCTCAATGACGCCAAGGCCGTTCATATTTGGTACATATTTTTGAACAATTTTGAGGTGGTGCAGAATTTGAAAATGACTTTCAATAAAGTCGATTTCATTTTGTTTTCGCAATAAGCTTTTCGGACAGAACTCTTCAGTTGCGATCTCTGTCTGGTTTGGTATATGGTGAGCAGTATCTTTTAAAGACCAAATGCAGTAAGAAGAAATGCACTCTGTAGTAAGGAGAAATGCATTCTGCAGTAAGGAAAATCCATTTCTGCTTACTGCAGAGTGTATTTCTCCTTACTGATTTTGGTCTTTGAAAGATCCTGCTCACCACATACCAAACCAGACAGAGATCGCAACTGAAGAGTTCTGCCCGAAAAGCTTATTGCAAAAGCAAAATGAAATCGACTTTATTGAAAGTCATTTTCAAGTACATATTTTTGTTTTTTAATACTAAATCATAAAATGGCTTGTCGAAGGAGTTAAGAAACAAAAACGTCTTTTGACGTAATTTTGATTAAATTTTAACCAAAAATGCTCAGATTTTGAATAGTAACTTTGGGAAACCTCAAAATTGGGAAACGTCCCGTTACCTCAACAACTTCAAATTTTCAGGATTTGATTTAACTCAAAGTCAAGTTAATTTGAGGTAAAAATATTTTTGCGAAAGGAATTTTTCACCAAAAAAAAAAAAAACGAGAGAGGGGCAAATTGCCCCCCATGTGGAAATGGGATTAATTTTAAGACGCCATTCATAGCCTTAATTATATGAAATCTTTCTTCAAGAACAAGCTAGTCGTAGAATAATACTTCTGTAGAAATTTGTTTGGCTAAGGAAAATTAAGATTAATGAAAATGAATTTAGTTCATATATTCAAATTTAACTAAATTTTAATTTTTCTTATAACAAGACTAATGTTTATGCTATTACGTAATCGCTTTTTTGTTTTAGACGTCTACTTTTTGTAGATATCAACGATTGCCAGAACATATCTTGCACTAGCAGAACATGCATAGATGGCGTCAACTCATATTCCTGTGACTGCGATGTTGGATTTTCGGGATCTTGCAGCAAAGGTAAATTTCCTTTAAAATTTTTAGCAGCTAAATTGCGTATAGTGTAATATGACATGCTAGTTTTCGGAAACTTATGTTGTTGTAAAAAAGCATGACGAGTTTGCTTTTTGTTTTGTAATTGAGTTAAAAGGCAGAGCTTTTATTTAGTTTGTTTTCTTTGCTGTTAACTTAAACTTGCTCAATCCCAAACTGTTCGGAAATTTGTTGACGGCAATAAAAGAAACCCTAGAACTTAATTTGAACTCTTTTTCAGAGACCATACCCGTGTGTTAACGGCACGTGTGCGAATCTCATTGGAGCTTATTTATGTTCTATTTAGGTTTCACTTGACAAAACTGTAGTCAACGTTTGCTAATTTTTGATTTTAAATTTGAAGAACAATCTTTTTAGTTTGTAGCAATGATGCTCACAATTCTTTTGCATTTCATATTTATATTGTAAGGAGAAGAGGGCTAATTCAAAAAATTATAAACTTGCATCGCAAGAATTGTTTTGGATAAAACTGACGTTAACCACCATGTGTTTGATATTGGCCAAAATCATCTGAAAGTAACATAGTATCATTTGAAGGTAACGTAGAACATACCTTTAATTAAACCTTGTTTTACACGGGGTGGGGGTGGGGTAAGGGAGGCATTTTTCTGTTTCTTTTTCTGAGTTTTTGTTCCTATTTTTTTTTGTCTGTTTCTCGTCTTTTCGTGACAAATTTTCAACAAAAAGATTTTTATTTCAAATTAACTTGACTTTGAGTCAAGTTTCATCACATATGATCTTTGAAATATCGAAGTTCCTAAGGTTATGGAAGTTTCCCAATTTTGAGGTTTTTCTGCATCACTTTCCGAAATCTCAGCATCTTTGGCCAAGCGTTTAACTAAAATGACATCATAAGACGTTTTTGTAACGTAACTGCTTTGACTTGAGCATTTTATGATTCAGTATTAAAACAAAAACTTATTTAAAAGTTTGAACTGCCTATGTGACGTCATCACAAAAGTTAAATCATTTTTCAAAAATATGACTCTAAAGTCACCACAATGGCACCATCAACTCACTCAAAACCAATTTGTCTAAAACAACTTGGTGAGCCCCTAGTTGCATGCAATACTTGGTGTTCTCATGTTTTTTTGTTCACGAGTTAGATAGGAGGGAAGAGGCATTTTTATACCCCCCTTTCCGGGTAAAAAGCGTCGGTCAAATATCCTATTTAAATTAAGGTTAACCCTATTTGGACCAGGAGGGATCAATTAGCTCCCCTCCTTCATTTATTTTGAAATTTTGTTACGATGCAGTCAAGCCAAAATAATGAAATTTCTTGACTTTTCATAAAATTTACTGCTTCAACTTTCTTTTAGAAAACCATTGTAGTATGACATCCAGATTCGGAGTTATTTAACGTTTCTCAAAGTCGACCCTGCGCTTCTGGCAAAACTTTTGAAAAATTAATTTAATCCTTTTAGTCCCAATTGTTTTGTCGTAATCAATATTTTCACGCTTTTTCGTAAACACTTGTAATGTAAACAAAAACGTAAATCCAGTGTCCATTTGAACGAGCTTTGTTGCAATCGATGTTCAAAAAGAGTTGTGACAATAAATTTTCATTTACTATTTTGCTTGAGGAATTATGATTTTCATTATGATTTCAAACCTAACAGCTGAATTTATCAGACAATTTCACACAATTTTACCAAATTACAAACTAAGCTTCATTTTTAGCATTTCGTCAATAAATAAAAATTGCAATTTAGTATCAAAAACGAATTTAGTGATAAACAAATTAGCGGCCTACATAAGCGCAAATGCTTTTGCTTTTTGTCAATATTTATTTCGCGTTGCTGATATACATCAAAAATGTCCATAAGTTAATTAGTGTGTGGCATGTAGCTTGAATTTCGATAGTCTTTATGTTCGAAATTTGTTTTTGGTGACTAAAAAAAAGAAACAAACAAACGCGAACTATGAATAAATCTTTAGTTTCTGCTGAAGTTGCAGTATCAATAGAAAGATGTTCATTTCATTTTTCAAAAAAGCATATGCATAATTTTGACTGCATACGTTTTTCTTTCATGAAGTTCAAGTGATAACATCCAGCGCAGAAATTTGCCCGAGTGTCTTTGCGCGTAACGTAGCATCACATTGATAACTTCATTGTGCGCATCCACGTTGCTTTCACTAAACTGCATCATTTCATATGCCTCTGCAATATTCCATAACCTAGCAAAAAGTGTTGAGTTTTTGATAATACTTGTTTCGGAAACATTATTTTCAATTTTTACCTTTTTTGTGATTCAAGGTTATTATTGCTAAAAGTTTCCCGTAAGAAATGCTTGTCAAAGCAATAACCAATAGCTAGTGTAAAATATTATTAATTTTTTATAAAATTCACATTAAACTAAACAATTATTGGGTATGTACATTGTAAAATGTGCTATGAGGTATTATTATACTTTTTGACGCATTGACTAATTTCTCAATACATGCTACTACACGCCTACAGCATGGCGTACTATTGCACATATTACTAAGTGTCACTTTGATCTTTCATTTGTGGTCTACAATGATAGGTGGCAACCATGGCATGCTAAATTTTAAAAATTTGTGTTGTTTCATTACTTTTCAAATTTCGCGTTTAGGTGTGTACATTCACAACCAACAAAAATTATGTTAGTAGGTACAAAATATAAAAGCGGAATGAAGATTTTTAACTAACAGACTTTCAAAGTAACAATTTGATTAGCTAACCATTTAGCAAATGAACTTACCCTGTATTTTCTATAGTCATAAATAACTAAGATATCTTAAGGCACTGATGTCGTTAGCAAATTTTGTTGTTTCTACTTTACTGCTACTATCTAAAGGCTTTATCGCATACAAACAATATTGCTGGTTCTGGATGTGAGGGCAATAGGAGTAGAATAGCTTTGATGATTTTGATCAGAGATGAGAACAGGCAAATAATTTTCTACTCTTGGGATTACATAATGTTTTTTACTGTTTTTCTGAACTTATTCAGCACTAATCCCAGTAATAACCAAAGTTTGCAACAATTCGTTATAAAGTCATCTCTGAAATAACACTTCAAGCATTATCACGATAAAATCGTTACGTTTAAGAATTCGACAGTCTTTGTCGAATGATAAGAATAGTGATAAAAAGAATGATATTTGGATCAGTATAACCATTAATTGCAATTACAATGTTGGAAACAATTGTAATTTTTGCCTTTTACTTCTGAAATCATTTGTGATAAAACTCTAGTAGGTAAGCCCTTTGGGTACTATATAAGATTTTGGAAAATTTAATGACAAACAATGACCAAATTTTCGGGACTGATTGAACGGCAGTTTTACTTAATTTGATTAAAAACAGTAAAGCCTTATTTAAAATAATAAAATTTTTAAACGTTTCGGACTTAGCTATGTCCATCATCAGTAAAAAGTAAAATCTTATTCAAATAGACTATTTGAATAAGATTTTACTTTTTACTGATGATGGACACAGCTAAGTCCGAAACGTTTAAAAATTTTATTATTTTAAATAAGGCTTTACTGTTTTTAATCAAATGACCAAATTAATTTA
Source organism: Trididemnum nubilum (assembly GCA_963965965.1). Taxonomy (NCBI): domain Eukaryota; kingdom Metazoa; phylum Chordata; class Ascidiacea; order Aplousobranchia; family Didemnidae; genus Trididemnum; species Trididemnum nubilum. The sequence continues at coordinate 32,531,471 of OZ014477.1, read as the reverse complement.
GGGTTTTTTATATAAACTTCATAAAAACCGCAGAATTTTTGAATTTTTGAGAAAAAAATACTTTCCAATATTAGACAACTTAATCTTTTGCAAAGTAAACAAAAAAAAAAAACTAATCCGACGCCAAAATCTATCACAGTACTCCAAATTGTCCAAACTGTTATTCTAAAAAACGAACCAAGAATCCGAGAATCAAGTTAGACCAATTTTTTTTTCTTATACTTCAAAAGTCCTTGAAAAATTGTACAAACAATAGTTAAAAATAAAAGAACTTCACTACACTCCGTCGGACACATTCTGAAAGCTTTTTTGAATCAAAGCTTTTTGTATATTCGAAGTAATTGCATTTTTATTTACCAAGTTGTCTACAGACAGCGAAAATTTTGTTCATTTTTCGAGAAAAGGCTGTCGTTTGCTAAGCTGTCTACCACACACCACGAAAGCTTTACACTGCCCATTTTATTGCTAATATCTAGCCGGGGACCTGAATGTAAATACAAACTTTTGCTAAGTTTTAATTTGATCAGGTGGGTAATCAAACCCAAATCTACTGCATCAGCAGCAGACGCTTTATCCACTCGACTATGGATAAAAAATGATAAGATGGGTAAGATAAACAGTGTTGTTATATATAGAATGCTATGCTGCACTTTTGATTACGTTCAGCAAGAGCAGCAACAAATGTAATTTTTGCATTGCAGATCTACCAGACTGAGAATGAAACCCATAGTACAAGTTTTACGAGTAAAAACGCTTATTATGTTATATTAGACTAAAAATCTTCAGCATACTAAAAATTACGTCAAATTTCAACTAATTTTATTGACATTTGTTAGAGCTATGTCATAAACATTTACACACAAAATGTGAATGAGAAAAAATTGATGCTTGTTCTTCTATAAATTTTTTACAAAAAATACCGTTTTTTGTGGAGCTCAGCAAAAGGAACTAGAAGAGTAACAAATATTCCGTTTGTAACACATATTCACGCGACAAACTAATAATGTAGATATTTTAGCACCATAGAAATAATCTTTTAATTTTATCCGTAATTATCTCTGAGTTACTAACCAAACTCCAGCTGCGATGCCGGGTCTTATTAAAATTATGCAGATAAAAAGTAAGCCAATCGCTTCTGATAGTCCTCAACTTGTGTTAAAATTACTTAAATATCAAAGTTGCAAACATAATAACAAATAGTTTAGACTTTTTGTCAGAAAATTGAGCTTTTCGCGCAGCAAAAACGGAGTTTTTATGTTTTGTAATTTGGGAGTTATTGACGTTTGAATGTGCTGTGTCGAATCGATCCCCTCCTGGGCCATCAATCAAAAATCTTTGCCTGGTCCAAATAGGGTTAAACTTATACCATTACAGCAAACCCTAACCAAAGTTTCCTAAACCTATAAATTTATTTTTTCATTTTTTATTAAAAATGCAAAAGGAAGGCTCTAAAAATGCAAAAAGTCTTTTATATAACAATAGAGAAAAGCTAGATGTGAAGCCGATCGATTAATATGTGACCTTATATTTTATTTAGTTTTGACCTTCCTAATCGAGTGCGAGGTCTTCAATTTGGCTTTTCCCTGTTCGACATTTTGCTAAAAAGGTTTGTTAATAAAAATGTTGTTATAATTAGCATATTTAAAGTAGACTACTTTTAGTAATAAATGGTATAGGAGTAACCTGTACTAAGAAGTTTATATTTTTCAAATTTGAGTTCGAGTTAAAAAAAAACTTTCGAGTTTTAGTTTGAGTCGGAAATGCTCCAGTTCAAGCTGAGCAAGTTTGTATCTCTACAGAAAAAACAAATCGCAAACTTAACAAATAACCAAAATTGAAGACTTCAACGATTTTCGAAGTAGGCTCTAACATGTTAGTGCAGAAATAAACGACTAAACGAGTGTGATGTTTTAAACCCACGAGCCCACAGTACGTGTGTAGACCTTTTTGGAGTGCAATAGTAATAACAACTGGCATATCAATAAACAAAACTTTTTATTATGATATGCGATCTAAACTATCTTAGCCATTATTATTAATGCTTAGAATAACGTCATGTTTGTTCAATTTTTTTAAGAATCTGACCCGGAACAGCGAAGTTAACGGCAATTTCAAGCACTATCTCGGAATAAAATAGCAGAAAATTTATTAAAATCTGGCCGTTCTATTAAATTTACAAGATCGATTTCGTTCACACAAGGTGAACATCATCAGTTGTCACTCAAAACCAAAAACAAACTACATCACTAACTCTGCAAATAAAGAAAACGACAAAATGAAAACTGCGTATAAAAAGTCTAAGTCTGACATTAAGTTAAAGAAGAATCTGAAATACACTGAAAGCTGAAACTAAGGAACAAAAGAACAGGGGATTAAAGTCTACCTGCTGAAGAACGCTGACTGGAAAGAAACTGACAGAGGAAAGATAGAAGTGTAAAGTAGAAACATGACGTAATGACGTAAGACGTAAGGTGCAAAGCAAACCTGACATGAATGGTCGCAAACGGTAAAAACAGTAAAAACAATTATTTAAAGCGAGGCAAAAGTAATTTGTTTATATTGATGTCAGCTTCAAGCTTATTATACCACTTGTCTTCGCACCAATCTAAATGACTAAGCTTGGGTTCTTCTACAAAAATAACTGAAAAGCAATCACTAATAGTGGGTTTGGTGTTGAAATTTTGTGTGTGGCAATTGGCGTAATGCCGGAATAGTGCTGATTTGTCGTTATTATCGCTTAAATCGAATTTTTTCCATACAGCGCGGTGCGTGTTCCATCTGGTCGAAAAGGCGTTTTTAGTTTGTCCGACATACTGTTTTTGGCAAATTTCACATTGAGCCACATAAATGCCATAGTTTTTGCAATTTAAGTTTTGCCACAGTGTGATTTGTTTTCCTTTGGTCGTTGTGATTATATTACAACTTTTCACCACATTATTATGCTTGCCAAAATTACCGCAAAGAGCACAATTTCCGCACGGTGTGGATCCAGGTTTAAGCTTTTCTAAATTGTTTTTGCCAAACGAAATTTGTTCATAGTTGGTAAGTTTCGATCCCAAAGTTTGAGGGTTTTTGTAAACTACGGAAGCTTGTGGCTTGAGATTTTTTTCTTTCGTACTGAGTTTCAAAATTTGAATAAATTGCATAGCCCATATGATTCGGGTTTTGTTTTTAGTCTTGTTAGTTTTGGGGCCAAAACGGTCTGTCCAGTTCGAAGCCAAGTCAATGATTTTAGTGGTAACTTTTGGGTTAAAGTTAGAGTTGAGGCATTTGGTCTTCAGATCTCCTAAGCTCGAGCGAAAATCACCGTCCAGTTCATTTAATCTGCGTAACCTCACTGCTTCGCCGAAAACTATGCCTATGTAAATTGACAAAGGATGGTGAGATGCTCCATTTAAAAAGCATCTATCTTTAGCCGTGGTTTTTGTGAAGTTTTTTGTGACAAATTTCAGTTGTTTATTTTCAGGGGTGATTTCGTGTAGCACATCCAAAAATTCAAGGGTCTGGCCAGGTGAAGCAGTAGTTATAGTCCGAAAAGTTAAGGATAGTCCATGTTTGTCAAACTGGGCTTTCAGTTCGTTTTGGATTCGTGAAGTCTTGTTTTGTCCAATGGATAGCCAAATTATATCGTCAATAAAGCGTTTGAATACGACCGCTTCGTTCAGTGTATCGCTAATTGGCAGTATGACGTAATGCATTGCTATGTTTGCAATTGAGACCGAGTGGTTGTCTCCGGTAACAATGCCGCTTGATTGTTAATAGAACTTTTCCTCGTATTGGATTATAGTGTTATTGAGGCGAAACATAACCAATTTGACAATAATTGTCTTGGCTTGATCGTTGAATTTGGCTTCTAAATTTAAAGCATCCGTAAGGGAGTCTTCAATCAAGCTACGGTTAACACTGGGATAGAGTGCTTTGACGTCAGCGGCATTTATAAATAGAGATTGATTGTTTGGATCAAAAATGGGCAATTGCGTAGTTTTCCATCTGGTTAATTCTAGTAAGTAGTGTTTACTGTCGCGGCAAAATTCGTTAATTTGTCGGTTGCAGTACGCTACGCTGATAGGTTGTAAAATTAACTCTAAAAAAGCGGTGATTCTTGATGTAGTAATTGATCCAGCTGACTGTAAAAGGCGAGTGGGAATTTCAGTAATGGACGCATTTTTGAGGGCTTCTTCAGTTAATTTGTGCGTTTTAAACAGCGGATACGCATAAGCAGGAGAGTTGCCGGAAAAGTGTTTAGCCAATGTACCTGTAATTTTGTTGTACTTTTGGTTGCGATCATCATACTTCAAACCCGTTGCGTGAAACAAGATTTCGTCTGTTATAGCATTGATTTTATGTAATTGCATTAATTGTTCGTTGCAAACAACTCTAATTTTATCAAATTTAGATTCTACGTTTTGCAAGTTTAAATCATTCAAAATGTCAAACTGCTCTAGTTCTCGGCGCAGAATTAGTTTGTAATCTTCGTAGTCAATAATCAAAATCTTACCATCTTTATCAGCTTTGCAAATAACAATTTTCTTCGCATTGACCAATTCTGTTAACTCTTGCAAGCTGTTTTTCATCAACAGATTCAGATTATTCTTTTTCCAGTAATTGGCTCTGGCATGGGTTTCTAGTCCACGTAATTTGGAAAAAAATTACGTTTTGTTTCTAGTCTTGTTTCTACTTTACACTTCTATCTTTCCTCTGTCAGTTTCTTTCCAGTCAGCGTTCTTCAGCAGGTAGACTTTAATCCCCTGTTCTTTTGTTCTTTAGTTTCAGCTTTCAGTGTATTTCAGATTCTTCTTTAACTTAATGTCAGACTTAGACTTTTTATACGCAGTTTTCATTTTGTCGTTTTCTTTATTTGCAGAGTTAGTGATGTAGTTTGTTTTTGGTTTTGAGTGACAACTGATGATGTTCACCTTGTGTGAACGAAATCGATCTTGTAAATTTAATAGAACGGCCAGATTTTAATAAATTTTCTGCTACTTTATAGAATAACGTCATTCAGTATTATCAATAATAATGACATCATTTTTTTATCCAAAGCTACAGTATTTACTAAAATTAATTGGTTTGAAGTATAACCCAACGTGAACAACAAAGTCCGGGTATTTCAAACAATGCAACACGACATTTTTATCTTCATCAGTCAACAGATTGAGGTTTATTTGTTATTTATTTAACAAGAAAGACGTATTCACGACAGCTTGCTTTTGGTCAGACATAGTGCAAAAAAGGTATCCCAAAGATTTTCGTTTTTGAAGGTCGTTTTTAAAATTATGTCAACATTCTTGGCATTGAAATCTTATCCCAATATTTTTTATTCAACATCAAACTTTTCATTGTTCTTTTTAGAACCTGATTGGTACACTCCTGGAAAATGCTACCAGTATCAGAAAAGCAGCACAACACAAACTTGGCAAGAAAGCAGCAAACTGAGTCAAGCCGTTGGGGTAGGTTTGGGTTATGCTGGAGTCCGAGATTTAAATATCAGAAGGCAAATTCAATTTCTGAATTTATAACTTGCTAGTTAAACGGCTTAAGAAAATCATGTTTAAAAATAATGTGACCTGATAATTTTGTCTAGAAGGAATCTTTTTTACTTTCGCTGTTTAAGTTAGATAAAAAAATGCTTCTCTAAAATTGATCTCTATACCATAAATAGCAATTGCATAGCCAGTTATTTACAATAATTGGTAATACGTTGCTGGTATTTTTTTAAAGATGTCAGGAAGCGTGTTGAAGGCGTTTTAAACAATAATTATACTTCATGATCCAGATAGACACAGCAAGTCTTTGCACTACAGTACAAGTGCACGGCTTCACACAACTTCAAATCAAATATTGTATTGTACTAAGGGCCTCAAAAAGAAGTTTATTCAGAGGGTACAAAGATTGAAAAATATCAAAAATTACACAAAGACCAGAACAAAAAGTAAAGTTTTCACCATGAATCCGACTAATATTCAACTTAAAATTAGGTGAAGCCAAAATAAAGGCATCACCAATATTTACGAATTTGACTTAAACACCAATATAGGACGGTGTATTGCTGCTAATTGCGTTCGTTTACTACTGCTTGTGTGAACTTAGATTCTCCCGGACCTCCGTTGACCCGGGCCCGGGTTCAATTTACCCCCTGAACGCTCTTTCGTATGCCCTGATTATACTCACTCTATAGCAAAAACGGTAACGAGTTTGGAAGGCCCATCTCTGCATCATTGCGCCTGCAATAAACACAGCTCCTTTCGGAAAAACGTCGCTGCTGTGGCAAGCGGTTGGCTACTCTGTGTCCGATTTGACCGACACGAGATTTGAACCTCAGGCTTCTTGCTGTAGAAACAAATGCGTCACCGCTAGATCAAATGGCCAATCACACAATTTTAAATTCAGTTTTGTTTGTTGTAATCTTGTACGATTTTATGTTCAGCAGTATTATTAATGCGAAATTGGAATCTGATCATGCGTGGATTGGGCTCACTTATCTTCAAAATAAAGGAATGTTTATTTAGACGAATGGAGTTCTTTCCACCTCACAAAATACAAATTGCGGAGGCGGTCAGCCAGACAACTATTTTGAAGAAGATTGTGCAGAAATGAATCCAGTCCAGACTGCTCACAATACATGGAATGATGCCCCTTGTGGTGCATCTCCAAGCTCATTGTGCCAAAAAAAAGGAGTTGCTGTCTAAAGCATATAGTTCAAGTTTTAGCAATGACTGTCTTGACAGTCTACTTGAGGTCCTTATGGCTTTGTTCTTTTGACAAGGAACACTCGCTTGGCGTGATGCATATGCACATTGTCGATTTGCAAGTTCTGTTCTTCGTTGCTGCATTGCTTAATTTGGTTTTCTCGTTGTTCTTCCGCCTGATGAGTCCCTTGAGCAAGAACGAAACCGATCTCGAATGCTCACCAGTGCAATTCCTGTGATGTTGTGATCATCGGCATGCTTGCTGGTCGACATTGTTTTCTTCGTTTCGACAAATTTTCTGTATGTTTTTTTAATCCTAGGGCATCGTGTACAGCCTAAAGCTGCATCCAAGAAGTTATCTTAGGGCAACATTTTTTTTGATTTGTATGTCAAGAGTTGAGGCCGGAGGATAAATAGCAGTATTGCAAAATCTTGTTCGAACTTGTATTTTAAAAAGCTGCTACATTTATGGCACTGCAAAATTTTACATTGTTTATGCCTAAACAAAATAAGCAGCTGCTTTTTAGAGTCGTGCATTCTGACGATTTGTCCAATAATTTTAGCAGTTTTTATGTAGCAGTTTAGCTGCAAGCTATGTACAGTATTGTATTTTGAAAGTTTTATTGCTTAATTATTTTTGTGGATGTGCAGTTTAATCTTTTTTATTTTTGCTGTAGGTTTTTTGATTTTATAATGTTTTATAACTCACATAATGAAAACGCATGTTCTTGACTTTTTTCAATTATTCATTTTCAAAAACATGCCATGTAGTTTATTAGTTTCTTGATTTTGCCTAGATCAAAACTAAATGTTTTTAATATTCTGACAGCTATATAATTACAGCAATGCATGTCTACAACAAATTTGTAACGCAAAAATCATAGCTTAAATTTAAATTAAAGCAATAATGGTTAGCGATCCATTACGCCCAAGAAAACTTCATTTGCATTAGTGTTCATTAAAAAGCCTAATTTATACTATGCCTATATTTAAACTTTTCTCTCCAGCCATTTTCTCTTACTTTGATAAACAAATCAATAAAATTTTGATACCGCGAAAAAATGATTATTTTTCCAGTTTTCGTGTTTTTGAATCACTATAACTTGATTTAGCATCCCCAAAACTGGCATACTTGATGCTTTCATTTATCTCCAGCATGTTACTTCCGAATTTCAGCTTTATAGAATACGTTTGAGCCGTTATTCAGGTAGTAGCAAATGCAATAAAATTTTAATACTCTTTGCTCTTCTACCGATAATGGCAGAGTAACAACAAAAAATCTTTGTATTTTGATTTTGTTCTGACACTGTGAGCAATCAATTAATATGGTAATAGTTTTAACCGTTGTTTCAAAGCTTTGTTTGGTATGATTTATTTTACAAATTACATTACAAATATTAGTAAAATCGAAATTAAATCAGGGCCCACATGACAGAAATTTCCTCGTTTGCTTTAATTAACGAGTTTTTTTTAAGAGGCGCTACCGAACGAAACACTCGCTAAACGTAAGAGGTCATTTTTGTACGTGCATGTAAAGCCTTGCGAAATCCGTTACGTCATTCTTTCTCGCTAACTTGCTTTGAGCGATTGCGGAAAGCAGTTCGAGTAAAAAAACTTCACATTTTCCTCGCCAACTTAAAGAGGATCTTGAAGCACTCTTTAAGCGTGCGAGAAATCTTTTTGGTTCAGAAATTTAACGGCGAAATGTTGAAAACTTCTTACCGAAGCGAATTTTTGCTGAAATTAATTAAAATCGTCGCCATGTTTGCTATCAAGACTGCTAAAAAAAGCGAATTGCATTGAGAACCACTTGCTGTTTCGACTGATAAAGAAATGTTGTAGTACCAGTTGACAAAAATTGCAATACACTCCTTTTATAAGAATGATTTTCTAAAACACGAGGCTCATTTTTGCTCAAAATTTAAGAAAAAATTAAAAACAATGCCAGCCTCGGCAGCAAAATAAACCAAAAACAAACAAAAAAAAAATCAAACTAATCAAGGAGACTAAAATTTGTGCTGATTTAAAGCGATTAAATTTCAGTAATTTTCTTGTACTTGCAAGCAAACTTGCAACTAACTATTCAAAATTATAAAGCTACGTTGCTCTGCGCAAGCAATAGAAAAAAATTTTGGCAGTTGTTCAACTTGAAAAAAGCTTGCTTTTTCGCTTTTGCAATTTTAAGATGCTGCAAAAGCAAGAAAAAAGCCTTCACTTAAGCAGACAGAGCAATAAGAATCAAAAAATGTTTCAAACATGCCCGCTAAAGTTGACATCAATGCTCTCAAAAGTTTTACAAAATCAAGAACAAATGAGACTGAATACCGGCAAAAAATTAAAAACAGCCAGTCTCAACTCAAGATTTACCGGTTCTAAAAAGGAAGAGTGTATTTCGACTTGCTCACTTTTGAAAAAATTTGAAACCTAGAGACCTAGAGTTACTGTTAACATATGAGTTTACCCACCAACAACCTCAAGGGCGCTTTACGTCGTTTAAAATAATTGTAGTATGGAAAAAGTTGTTCTTATTTCACATTGATCCAAAAGTATAATTAAATTCTGTCGCTCATTTACTAATTATTATCAGTTAAGGAATTTGCTTGCATAGAATAATAACGCATAGGTTATGGTATCTTTTTCCATAACAGTGTAGTACATACAGTACGCTTGGACGCATTAATTGAAGTAGAAATGCATCTGACGTCACAATGAGAGTATTTATTACATACTAACACAAGTAACGAACATCTCGCAAAGAAATTCGAGCGAACTGTTTTAACGTGAGTTGGGCGAGACGGCTCAGAAATGGCAGTTTGTCTACGAAGATTTTTTGTTCGTTAGCGCTTTTTAGCGAGCGAGAATGGCCTTTACGAGCTCGCTAACACGTTCTGTCATGTCCCCCCAGATGGTCGAGCGGTAACGCGTTCGTCTCTGGAGCGGGAGGTCTGAGGTTCAAAACTCGGGCCGGTCAAATCGGATACAGTGTTGCCAACGGCTCGCTACCACTGCGACATTTCTTCGAAAGGAGCTGTGTTGCCGGGGCGCTATGACGCGGAGATGGGCCCTACCAACTCGTTACACGCTTCGGCGTATTACAGGGAGTATAATGAAAAATTTGATTTGAATAAAATCGACTTCAATCATTATAAAAATGTTTGAACTTGATCAATTTGTTATCAGAAATTAGCTCTAAACACTTTGGATTTAGTACCATACAGGAATTGATATTAATAAAAACAATCCCATCTATGTGTTTTTGTGCACATCGCTCTAAAGGTCAGATTATGTTTCTATGGAAGATCTAATTAAGTACCCTAATAGCAGTTAAGTAGAATAAAATTTGTTTACAATGGTTTTGTTAAATGATACATAATGCAATTTTCACAATTTTTGAAAAAGCATTTTTTTGTATGTGAATATTATTGTTTGATAGATTGTGATAAAAACGAACGCAATTTTTCTTGAAAATTTGGCTTCATTTATGCAATCTAATTACTCAATCATAATTAATGAATCTATACATTAGACTGAAGGTTTTTTCAGTGAAAACAATTGACAGATGAATAACTTGAAAAATATTCCGTATTATTCAAAGATTTTCAAACTTCAATAAAACAAATTTAACAAAGTACAGACTGTATGGTTCAAAACATCTTTTGAGAGCTTTTCATCAACATACCTCAAAAGGTTTAGAATTATAACGTACACTGTGCAAAATTTTCAGTGAAACTTTTTATAAATAGTCCAACCTACATTTATTTTTATTGCGCTGGAGGCTTTAATGCAAGCTTTAATGCATGCAAGCTAAAATGGTTACGGTTCGTAGGCATTTAATTATTCAAACTGTCATAACGAAGCGGTCGTTAATTAAAACATCTTGCTACTGTGCAACAATGTAAAAAATTTATAATTTGTTTGTAACTAAAGGGGAGTACCGTCAATTAATTAACCCTATTTTACGCAGGGTATTTGACCGACATATTTTACACCGAGGGGGGTGCAAAAATGTCCCCTATCTAACTCCAAAACTCATGAAACCACCAAGATAGTTATGCTGGTTGGTGTTCACTAAAAGTGTTTACAAAACTCGTTTTGAGCTGATGTCGCCATCATAGTGACGTCACAGTCATATTTTGAAAAGCGGCATCTTTTTGCGATGACGTTGCATGCGGTTCAAATTGTATTCATAGGTTTTATTTTCAATACTGAATCATAAAATGCTTAAGTCAAATAGTTTACGTCACAAAAACGTTTTATGTTTTTACTGAAGTTAATATTGGCAAAAAAATGCTCAGATTTGGAACGTGACTTTGGAAACTTTAGAATTGGAAAACTTCCGGTTAACTCAGCAATTCAAACTTTTCAATAGTTATATTTGTGAATAAATTTGACTCAAAGTCAAGTTAATTTAAAGTAAAAATCATTTTTTCTGAAGGGGTTGAATATGAAAAAACCGTGAAGAAAAGCGAAAAAGCCCCCACAGAGTAAAATAAGGACATTAAGCTGCTCGGAAAATGCGGGTTAGGTGTTGTAAGATTATCTTCGGTCATCCAATCAGAAATTTTGATTATATTTTTATTGATTTCAAGCTTAAGCTCTCGCAAAGATCTGGCCTTCATTGAAGTTACATTGTCAACTGCAAAGAACCTAAGTTCAAAATTCGCTCAACATACAATTCATTAATGTACCATAGCAGCTAAGTACGTACGGTAGAACAGAACCCTAAGGGACACCCACTTTAACACTCTTGAGGTCAAAGCGAAAACAGTTTAATGCAAGCTGCCTGCGCGCTATTAATCACATTTGTATTTACGAAGTTGATTTGGCCAAGAGACAGCAAAAAGACACTTTAGGAGGCCTGTAACATTATTACGTCAAATAAATGTGAAAAAATAAAATTACAGCAGCGGCATGAAGTAGTAAAGTGGCCATTATTACTGAGGTCCGACGTATTGATTGGTTGTGAAACCGGGGGGGGGGGCGTCATTTTCAGTGCTGGGCACCGCAAGTTTGTTTTTAAGTCTGCAGTCCGCAAATCCGCTACGGAATTTCAATTTTCTTAATCCGCAACCGCAAGTCCGCAATTGCACGTTTAAAAGCTTAGTTCGCAACCGCAAGTCCGCAACGACGTTTCAGGATTCTTGAATCCGCAACCGCAAGTCCGCAACTTCGTAATTCTTGAAGTCCACAACCGCAAGTCCGCAACTTCGTAATTATGGAAGTTCGCCACCGCAAGTCCGCAACTTCGTAATATTTCAAGTCCACAACTTTTTATTAACCGAGTAGAAGAGTTTTGCAATCAACCATGTCCCGGAGTGATCTGTTCAGAGTTGATTAGCAAAAATATATCAAAAGCTGTGGCTTGTGCCCACGCAATAAAAGGAATTACTCACAATCGTTGATTGTAGTAAATGTACCACAGCATGACTTATCATTGAGCTGCTTTTTCGGATGGTAAACTTAAGAATTGCCCAGCCCCTCTTACTTTTAGGTCCAGCTCAAAACAGATTCGAACGCTTGTATTTTGGGTTACAGTTTTTAAATGACTTGACTAAGGGGGGTTGTAGCCCCCAGCCCTCCTGATTGCACAACTGCCCACACAGTAGGTGCTTAAACTGCATGAAAGCTTATTGCACCACCCACCGACAAACCCTTAAAAATGCTACCATGAAGCTAGAGATTCGAAGATCAAAAGCCATTGGCTTACAGTGAGAAGCCATCAAATAGCAAAGCACAATTTGTATTTCCGCTTACAACGAGATATTCTAAAACAACAACTTTTTTTTCAAGGCAGGAAAAAGCAAAGGCAGTAGAAGGAAAAAAAACATTCATATCCCTAATTGCATTACTAAAGGTTTAGTCCCTAGTTTCTATAAATACTGTAGGAACGAGATAACCACGCGCTACCAGCAGTGCCGTCGTCAGGGCAAACAAAGTGAGGGGGCCTTAGCCGAAAATAGGGGACACTACAAAATAGACCGAACTTTTGCACATAAAAACTGATAATTTAAAGCTACCATTTTGTATTCATCTTTGAAAAAAGAGACCTATAAGCTCTGCAGCATTTATTTGCTCATTTCGTATGCGGCCCGTACAATCGCTCGAAAAATCTGCCTGCAAGATTGAATGCGATCAGAAGCGCAACCAGGGTTTTACTAAAAGAGAAGGGGCTTGAACCAAAAGTAAATGGTTTTCGCACAAAAATTGTCTAATTTAGGTCCCGTGCTGAACAAACCGTTGCAACTCAAGCGTGTCACAAAGGGGGCAGAACCCTCAGCTGCTGGGAGAGTTTTGCAATTTTGCGGCAAAAATTGTGATTTTAACGCCATTTAAATCATATTTCGCACGTTATAAAACCATATCAATTATTACAGTAAATTGCTAAAATTCAAAAGTCATTGAAAGATTTAAATTGTCTAGCCTCTTGAGCCCCCATATAGTTTTGGTCAAGTCCAAAACGCGTTTAAACGCTTATTATTTTTTTGGTTATATTTTCTAAATGGCTGATGCCCCCTTAGCCCCTTACCCTGGTTGCGCCACTGACTGCGAACTAAAATAAATCTTGGGTGTGCTGTAAAAAAAAAAAACAGCTGGTCTTTTAAAAAAATGTTTTCACGTATTGTTTCACGTCATTATCACTAACAAATACCGGCAACACTTCTGTAGGCATACATTCCTATTCCGCGACACATCCGTAAAGGTGTGTTAATAAGACGGATTATTGGGTCACATTTATGTAAAGCAGTTGGTGGCAAGCAATTTTGCAAACAATCGAAAAAATTTCAAACGAGAATTATGTTTGAAAATTATTATTCCTTTTTTTATTATTGTCTGTTGTCTTGTCGTTACGTGATGCTCCAAAAAAGCATTCTGAGAAAACTGAAATGGTGGGGCACAAGCAGTCGTTAGGGGGGTAAGGCGCTCCTGGCCCCACCGTAGGGACTGCACTGGCTACTACTACAAAAAGTGATAGACCAGTGGCAAATTTTGTGAACTCACAGCAAAAAACAACAAATCCATACTTTGAACCAGGGCTTCAAATTCGATCTTAAACTCAAAAAAAGTCGGTTGTTTTGCAGAACTCGAAACAACAGCATGTCAACAAAAAGAACGCGATTAAGTCGAAAAGCAGACTTAGTATTTTTAACAGCCTAAAATCAAAACACTTGATATTTTTGCCGAACTTGAAATCAAAAAAATTAAATTGGTTTCTCATGTTCGACTGGCTAAAAACATAAAATTTTAAAAAAATAGAAAGGAATTTCAATATTTGTATAAAACTTGCGGAATTGCGGACTAAAATTAAAAATAGTCCGCAACCGCAAGTCCGCAATTCAAACTGCCAAAGTCCGCAAGTCCGCAACTTTTTTCGTTAGTCCGCAATTGCGGATTTGCGGACTTGCAGACTAACTTGCGGACTTGCCCAGTTCTGGTCATTTTACCAAAATTAAAGAATTTAGAATACAATTTACGCAAGTTTTAACCCTTTGATGCTCGGACCCAGAAGCGGTTTAAAAAAATTTTTTTAAGCATTTCCTGATTGATAGGGATCGTTTCAACACATTTTCACCAAATTTATGTTTATGTCGTGTTTGTATCGTGAAATAATTGTTGTTGCCATTTGGCAACATTGGGCAGATAAGGTAATTTTTTGTTCATTTTTTAAATTTTCGTTCTCTTTTTTTTCGGTTTTTGCATGACTTTTTGCGCATTTTGCAAACCAATATTATAAATACAATCAATAATTCACATTTTTATAAAAAGAAAAAAAAAATAACGCAGTCTTTTTAATTTCAGAAGAATTATGTAAAAACTTCAAAATGAACATTTTTTAGAAATTTTTAGCTCACATAAATACGCCTAACTCTACAGAGCATTGTAGGAGAAAAAAAGGCGTTGCTTATTTCTTCTCTTTACACAATGTGCTTAATAACGTTAGTTACCACTACAAGAGTGCAAAATGTTATTTCTTTGGGGGGAGGGCGCAAGGAGAGCTGAAAAACAGGTGTACCAATTGGCTACATTGGGCATTAAAGGGGTGAATAGGGTACAAAACTTTACATCAAAAAGCCCAAAAGTTTAATGCTTAGCAGAGGTGGAGTCCTCGAGGACGTCCTTGGCCTCGAGGACGTCCTCGAGGACAGATTTTGAAGTCCTTGGCCTTGGCCTCGAAGGTCAAGTCCTTGGCCTTGGCCTCGAGGCCTCAAGTCCTCGAAAATTGGCCTGTCCTCGGCTCGAGGACAGCACTGTTTTTTGGAAAGTTAAAATTTTGTGGAGCGGTTGAAAAATTTTTTGGAAAGCGTTTTTTCGTGGAGATCGCTTGAAAAATTTTTGTGAAGACCTTTTTTTTTTTTGGAGATCGCCTGAAAAATTTTTGTGAAGACCTTTTTTTTTTTTTTTTTTTTTTTTGGAGAGCACTTGCGCTTTGTGTCCTTGGTCCTTGGCCTTGGCCTCGAGCATTCCTGTCCTTGGCCTCGAGAGTGTCTGTCCTCGGAAAGGCTGTCCTTGGCCTTGGCCTCGGATTTTTTTTGTGTCCTTGACCTTGGCCTTGGCCTCGAGCCTTGCGTCCTCGACTCCACCTCTGATGCTTAGTCAAGAGAATGCTGAGGCAACGTTATATTTAAGCACAAAAACAAGCTTTGCTTCAAAAATGATAGTTCTGAAAGAAGCAGGTGCTGGTTGGGTCGGGGTTGTAACCTTACCTTCAATGTTTATGGCCGACAGCAAGTAATTTGACCTTGATCTTTATGTACCATTTTTGACAATCAAATGCTATAGATGGTGCAACTCGGCGGTTCGCACTTACGAATATGTTTTTTGTACAAGTCATTAAGATATCTAAGTCACTAAGGCAAAGGCAATATTATTTGATCTTCTGAGATAACGAGGGGCCGAAAACAAATTTGGATTGTAGCTTTGATAAACCTTAATTTTGGGACTCTTTTGTCTATCCGATTCGTTTTTCAATTTTCAAAGTTATTAACATAAATTAATTTACTCAAATTAAGTTTGTTCAAAATAAAACACTTTTTTGCATAAAAGTAATCACGAGGAAACCAAACCGAGACATTTTGTTATACAGTTTGCTCAACTTTTTGTGTAAGTTTTTTTTTGTGCTGATGAAACAATAGCCTAATGGTAAGGCAGATATGCGAGGAAAGTGTCACCTCACAGTTATGAAAACAAATTTTCTGTTGAAAATCATCTTTGTAACTTATGAATTTTTGTGCAATTGTAAAATAAAACTAAATTTTAGCTTCTGCCTTTACATTTCTCAATTTTTCCAATTTAATTTTCATTGCTGTTTATTAACAATAAAAAGTAAATGGCTCAAAAAAATTGCAGTATGTTATAATCACTATAAAGAACTGAAATACACCAGAAAACGCATCGATATTAAATTCACTTTACTTGATATAAGCATGATGTAGCCATACAAAACAAAATAATTATACTTTACAAAATTATTTTTGAATAATTATTATCCAAACATTAATGTTTTTTGTGAAATTTAATGAAATAGCAATTTAACAGTAACAATGGTTTGAGAAATGTTTTATGCTTTGGGCTTGCTTGTGCCTCTAAAACTTTGGATATTGTCCATACTTTGTCTTTGATAACAATAGTTTCAAATAACTAATTTAAGTGGAAAATTCATCCTCAGATTTACGGTATGTTTTAATGTTTGCGGATCATAGTTTTTATGTTTTAATATTTTGCATGCTTTAATTCCCTTTGCTTACGCGCTGGTAGCCTTTAGGCCAGAAAGCACACACACAATTAGCAAGTTGACTATACCTTAAATCACTTTCAAAACATGGCAAAAAAAATGCAATCAATGCCTTGGAAAAAAATGAAAGAATAGTTCAAGCATAGAACATTTCCAATCAAAATGTGATGCTACAGGATAAAATTGTTACTCAAAAAAGTTTATTCGCAAACAAATTACGAAGCAAAAGTCCAACCACCAACTGAAGAAAATTATAGCCACAGCATAAAAAGAAATTAGTAGCTGCGCATAGTAAATGAACTTCTTGAATATTTTAATCAAAATATGTACTGCAGAGCATTATTTTATTAAAGCGTTTCGGTTATTTTTTTAAAGAAATGCAATGCAGTGTATGTCAACGACGCCTAAGATTGACAATGGTTGAAAGAAATTAACAGAAACTTTTCAATGAATGTGCTTTGCAGTATTTTGTTTGTATTGTCTTTGACACAAAAAATTTGTTTACAAAAAATCCATTATAAAACATAATATGATTCAAAAACTTTATCACATTATGGGTCATATGCATCAACGAGGATGAAGTTTAACCTGTGGATGAACAAAAAAATTAGGCCAAAACCTTAAAACATGATAGGGTTAATTGCTTATCATAGTAATTTTAAAGTACTCAAAGAATTAATTCTCTGAACTTGCGAATTTAGTTTATTTTGTTGTATTAAGCTCAGCCATGCAGAAGATAGAAAACTAATAATTCGCGAAATAAAGTTAATCCATGGTGATGCATACTACCCAGTATTTACAACTTTACATTTGGCTAGGCCAACGAGGTTGTTTTCCTTTCAGTGACAGCCGCTGACAATGTGACAGGAGCAGTTGAAATAAATACAGAGGGCAGTTTGATGTCATTGAGTCTTTGTGGAAGCCACAGCTTTCTTATCCCTTCACGTCGAAAGCAGAACAAGTAGAAAATTATCACTCCCTAATTGAAAGAGTATTTCAGAAATTAAACGTATTTGAATTGCTGAATGAAGTTTAGTCACTACGTAGCACTGTAATTTAGACGTAAAACAGAAAATTGTTCTATTGAAACTTTTACAGTGAAAAATACATCGTAAACAATGGCAATAAAGTTATTTTGAAAATGCTCTATTGGTTTCGGTATAGGCAATAATTTGCTTGAGCATAGTCAGTCAAATTTTTCCCACGTCGTCAAGTTTTTTATGCCAATACTGTAATCGTTGGGCGGATTTCTTTCTCGTTAGTATTGCTTATGATCGACGAAAAAAATATTATATATACTGCCAGTATTGCAATTTGTACTGCGATGAAAATTTACAATTTTTATGTGCCTAACTTCGAAAGCGCAAAAAACAAAGCAACATACAAATAGAAAAAAAGTTAGAGACTATATGCTTACTGCGAATGTAATTAATTCAACTTTCGCCAAAAATACCAATTTTCCGATCATTTGAAGAATTTTTGATCAACGCATTTAATAACAACTCTGCGCCAAATCCAAAACTCCATTCTTATCACTTAGGATTTACAACATTGAGAATGATAAAAGTTTTAACTAAAAATCTTTGTCGTTTTTTTCTTTTTCTACTCAGACCCGTATCTAAACTATATATATGCTGCAGCTACATGCAATCTAGAATTTTACAGTGTATTTGCATTTTTTAATTATGAATTAGATACCTTATAAAGCTATTGCTTAGTGCTTACCTGAAAGGTATTCGTTATGGCGAAAAGCCATTGCATAGCAGATTGGTATTGAATGTTGTCAGAAATCAACAATAAGTAGCCGAAAATCCATGAAAGACCCATCATTGTTATCATAGTGATTGCATTAACGATTCGATCTATAACAGGCGTTTCTTTGGCTGTTGATTTAACCTGCAAAAAACAGTCTTCAGTTATAAAGTTTACCGGTACTTTTCACACATATCACTGAATCAAAGCTTTTAGTTTTAGGCTGTGATTAGTTCAGCTGTCAAATGCAGGAGTAAAATTGCACAAAAGGCAGTGTTCAAAAAAATTAAAGGGGAATGATTAACATTTAAACATACATATTGCAATGGAAAATTCTAAAGATGGCAATTATTTAGAAAATGGGTTAATTATTGAAAAGGGGTCAAGTTGCACTAAGCTTGTTTGCTCCGGTATATGGAATAAAGTAAACGTATTAACTGATATTTTTGAAATAAAATCAGTTTGCGATGCCATTAAATGCAGCACTGAACCAATTTTTTTATTGCATTGACATAAAATTCAAGTTTTTTGATAAGATTGAAATGGTGACTTCGATAAAATTGAAAATCGATGCATTTACTTCAATTCCATGAAATTCAAGCTGAAACATGTGCAAGTTTGACAACAAAAATGATTATTTTATACTTCTCAGTATTTGTAAAACCAAGAGTTATATTAACTACCCTAACCAAGAGAAACATGTTTATGCTACATTAACCACAAAAAAGTATACAGGATTTAACTTGAAGTCACCAAAAAAAGTTATTTTTTACTAAAAAAAAAGCATAAAACAAAAAATTGGTCAATTAGTGTTTCTTCAAAACCTCAATAAATATCAAAAACATTGGCATTTGAATGTAACAAAGTGACATTATTCTTCTTTTCTTAAAAAATGCTTTAACGTCAACGTTACTATAATTTTTTCGGATAATATTATGCGGTTTTTGTTTTCTTCTGACAAGGAGTTGAATTTTCAAGTTTTTTTTTAGGTTGATTGGTGGTACAGAACTTGAGAAATACTTTGATTAAAATGTTCATGGCTTCAAAGCTTTCTCTGATGAGCTGGGGTAGAATTAGTTTGTGATGCAGAATTTTACACTTTTTGTACAAAAATGTTTATAATTATTTCTATGCACGTCGGGTATTTTGAGGATTCTGCTTTCACCAGCGAAATTCGATTTTTGGGCGTAGCGTTAAATGGCGAAGCCTTTTTGCAATCAAAATGCCATTAAAAAAACAAAATTTTGTTAATTTAGCACTAAAATCATTGAACAATTGAACCTTTTCGGCAGTATTAAAACCTGGCTTTGTTCATATTTTAAAACCAAAACTGGCAGCTCACATTGCAAAAAACGCTAGAATACGTTTTAGCAAGTTTTATGCTAATTTCAATTTTTCTAACTGCTGGTTGCATATTTCTTGAAATTATAAAACCTTATCTATCAACGTTTTTCAAAATTGCAAAACAAGCAATATACCTTTTATTATTAAGTTGGTTTATAAATCAAAATTTTTTTTATTATTAGTTGGCTCACTTTTTGATGTCTAAAAACGACCTTTTTCAAAAGAATCCAAAAAATGGTAAAATTCACAATCAACATCAGTCCCATTGGAAGTAAAAATCCTCCAATCAAAGATGGCGATTTCAGCCAACACACGTGCATGAACCGATATGATGATTCAAAGAAAATGTCTGAAAAGCAAAATTCAAGTTAAAATCATAAAACATCTTCTACCAGGTCAATTTTTTTTTGCATTCTTCTTGTTAGAATACTTTGCAATGTGGACATTAAAGGTAGTACTCACCAACGTAGATTAACTTTGATCCACGTATTACTAATTTTTTATCTTTTGAACCGTTTGATTTGTTAAAATAAAATAAACTGAATTTGCAAACAAAGAGAACCCATTATTGATTTACGTAATAATTATTGCAATTTACCCGGCCAATTAGTCCAAACCCTTTTCATAAAGTTTTATTAATCCGCGGATGAAAGTTAATTCAAGCTGGCGCATACGACGTTAAGACAGAGTCTGGTATATTGCCCGCTTTTCTTTGGTGCATTTGCAAGTGAATTTATAGTGATTTTTTACTTTTTAAAATGAGTTGTGTGAAGTCAATACGACATCTACCAGATAGTTTTGAGAGTTGCTGATAAAAACTAACAATCCGAAGTAACTCTTTAGAGCTTTGAGTACTTTACAGAAACCAGCTTTGTTTCGGGTAAGTCTAGCCAACCACATATAGTAATAGCACTATATTTTTTTTATTCTTTTGTGTAAGCAAGTATGTTTGCTCTATAATTGCAATTGTAATTTTTGCAATTGTAATTGTAATTGAAATTGTAATTACATTTTATTCACCAAGTTGCCTTGGCCAGGAGACAGCGAAAGGATCTTTCGATCTTCGAGTCAAGCTGCCACCTGCCCTCCTGTCTACCACACACGGCGGAGGCTTCATACTGTCCCTTTAATTGCTGAACGTCAAGCAGGGAAGTTGTGAATACCAGTTTTTATAGTCTTTGGTATGACCCGACCGGGAATCGAACCCGAGTCCACCGTTTCAGTAGCAGACGCTCTATCCACTCGACCACTGATCGGTTAAATTGCGTTTGCTACTGTGGTATGCGTTTGCTACTGTGTTTGCTATATTGCGTTTGCTACTGTGGTATGCAACGAAATCCGACCAAAAGCTTACAGCTATGTACAGGTATTTTGTAAACACTGGGATTGCAGTCCCTTTTGATAATTTTGAATCAATTTTTTCAGCAAATTTATAAAAAACTGCAAATTTATACTTAAAAATAAAAACACTCACCATACGGATTGTTGGATTTGTCAAGATGGCCAACAGTGACAGCTATGTTTATCAAAACGAGCAGAAAAGTTATACCATATGCTATGGCGTAAAGCAAAGGCAAAGGGATGCTAAGTGCATATGAATACTGAAAAAGAAATAGTTCTATTGAAAAAAGAAAAGAATACAAAAAAAAAAACATTCTAGTAACAAAGTCAAAAATACTTTAACAGATATCTTATCTAATCTAATTTGCGACAAAGATTTTTCTTCAGCAAAGATGTACCGGTACTTCAAAATCTTTTAAATCTTTTTTTATGCCTTTTTCTTTCTTTGATGCACGACAACCAATCACAATATTCTAAAATATAGTTATAAACAAAACGTTTATATTTCGCTGCTGCTTGATGCAAAAAAACCACTGTTGAATTATTAGTATCATTATATTAGAAGCATGATTCAAAAAATTTTGCTGAATTTTTGCCCATAGCAAAAATCATAACGTTGGAAAAGTATGGCTGCCAACGCAATGACCAAAAAGTTTATTTAAGTTTCTCCATATCACCATCGCAATGTTTATTTTCAAATGTTTAGACAGTCAGTGAACATGACTAAAAAAAAAGAACAAAAGCAAAGTAAAAAACCCACCCGCACAACAAGAAACTAAATTTTCTTGGACTGTTAAGTACCATAATTTCGTATACCATCAGTTACAATTACGGCATTACTGCCGCCTGGAATCAAGACTATTCTTGCAAACTAGAATATGACGTCGCAAGCGACATCTGGGGACTTTGCGAAATTATCTAACCTTATTGAACTAAAGAACTTCACAATTGCATTAAGCGTGTTTACTATTTAATGGTAGTTAATAGTCAGATCTGAATACATGGCTTTCGAATTGCATTGTGTTCCATCAACTTGATCAGGTTTGTGGTCAGCGGCTTTCAACATTTAACTGTCTAGAAAGGTACTTGTGCAATGACAATCAAAATTTCACAACTCTGCTTGGTTCTCGGTTTTAAGGAGTATGTTGAATTTTCACTTAACAGCGCAATTATTAAAATTGCGCGTACAAACAAAACCCTTGTTAAAACAAGTATTTCTACAGTAACTTTTTTCCGATTTGACTTTTAGATTTGTTACTTACATCATCTTGTCAAGAAATTTGACACACTATCTTGAATATCAAATATACACCCTCAACTAGCCAACTGCAATATTTTTTGAAGAAGAACTTTATATAAGCACATGTAAACATTTCTATTGGTTTTTACTCAAAATTGTTGAACTAAATCAAAGCAATGCCTGCCTTAGCAATTAGCGTGGAAAAAGAAACGTGCACAAACAAAATTTAAAAACAAAAAATTAATATCTTATCAATTAATAAATAAAATTGCAGAGTTTAACTTAAAGATGACTTCACATTGAAAACTTATAATAATTTACTCAACTCTAGGCTTATCAGAACCCTAGGAGTAATGCTCAAGTCAAACAACTATTTACCAAAAATTATCAATTTCTTTTGCACATTACGCTCTTTTTAGTTTATTTTAGCAGCTTTGAGGTTATTCGTTATCGAAGTTTAAAAGTTTCAAAAAGTTATCAAAATAATCAAGTAACGTCAATCTAAAAGCTATTAGGAGTTCCTAACATTTTTTCTCTTTAGTATGAAATAACATAAAGCGATCTTTATAATTCCAGTCGACTTTATTACATCAACCAAACCTAACATAACGCTAACCACAGCCAGAAATATGCACGTATTTTACAGCTATTTCTATTCTGAGAACGCTGTCTAGCAATGCGACCCAACGGTCAGCATATTGGATATTGTATCGTGCACTATTGTATCATATCCATTATTCAGCACAAAGGCTCTCTAAATAAAATCTATTAAAAACTTTCAAGAGACAAGTAGAAGATTTTTTCAACGTCACAAATGACAGTTTAGTAAAAAACTCGGCCATCCAGCTTAAATTTAACCAAGCCATTTAGCTCAAGTACTTTAACGTGTGAAATGTTGGAGTAATCCATAAGTTTGACTCTTCTACTTTTCTGCAATAATAATATTCATTGTGAAAAATCATCGTATAATTTGAAGGCCCATTTAAGGCTTATAGTCCAACATGGCATGGCCAAGTTTGGCATGTTTTATCTTTTTCTTTGTTAGTCTACCGCCACCAGTACTCATGTCTAGATGAAGTACTTCGTAATAAATTTTTTTTTGATTTTAACGGGCCCATTTGGCATGGTCTTCTCAATGGGGCCAACCAAATTGTGTTATCTTTAATCTTTGATTCATGTTAATCTTTCAAATAGATTTAATTTGTTTAGCTCTTGCAGTTGATGGGGGGAGGTGTCAACATAGTTCGAGGACCCCTATAGTATGAGATCCTCAAATTTTTTCATATCATATCTTTTACTAGATTGGAAGTTTTATTTGTCAAGCTTGAGTGATCAAAAAATGTGAAGGACTCTTTTGAGGAGGACTACCCAGTGTGGCACCTGAAATTAGTCATATTTTAATTTTATTTACCTATTCTGATTTTATCTTTCTGTAATATTTACCTATTCTGAAAGTTTCATGCGTCTAGCTTGAATGGTTAAAAAGTTTCTATTTTGAAGGACCCCATTTCTGTGGCCGAACTGTTGTCAAATTTAATCTTTCCTTCTTATTTGCTGGCGTATCCTGAAATTGTGATATGTCTAGCTTATACAATTAAAAAGTTTGAATTTTGGCGTCCTCGTTTGAGGGGTCACTCCATTTTGATATCCCAAATGTTTCCAAATTATATATTTCTTTTATATTTACCTATTCTGAAAATTTCATCAGTACACCTAAAGTAGTTAAAGTTTAAATTTTGGTATCCTTGATAAAGAAAGATCTCTTCGTTTTGGCACCCCCAAACTTTGTCAAATTTTATTTTTTGTCATATTTTTCTATCCTGAAAATTTCATGCGTCAGGCGTGAGTGGTTAAAAAGTTTGGAGTTTGGTGGTCTCGTTTGAGGGTGACCTCCCTATTTTGGTACCACCAAAATTTGTCATATTTTATCTTTTCTTCATATTTGCCAATTAAGCCCAATAATTTCATGAGTCTAGCAATGTGGTTTAAAAGGTTGAATTTAGGCGGCACAGTCTAAGGGGGACCCTTCATTTTGGTACCCCTTAAATTGTTTTAAATTTTATCTTTCTTTTATATTCACTTACCTCAAAAATTTTATGTGTCCAGCTTAAAAAACTAATAAGTTTGAATTTTGGGGGCCCTGTTTGTGGGAACCCCCATTTTAGAACCAAAATTTGTTTTAGATTTACTTTATTTTTAATATCTGCTCATTCCGAAAATTTGATTCATTTAGTTCTAACGGGTTAAAAGTTAAAAAATTTCCGGCCCTGTTTGAGGGAGACCCCTATTTTGATGCCCTGAAATTTTGCCAAAGTTTATCTTTTCTTTACATTTGCCTACTCTGAAAATTTTATGTGTATAGCGTGAGTGGTTAAAAAGTTTGAATTTAGTCGGCCCCGTTTAAGGGGAACCCTCATTTTGGTACTTCTGAATTTTGTCAAATTTTATCTTTCCTAACACTTACTTATCTTAAAAGTTTCATTTATTTAGCTTAAAGTGTTAAAAAGTTTGAATTTTATAGGATCTGTTTGGGTTGGAAAATCCTCATAATGGCACCTCCAATTTTTGTGTGGTTTAGTTCATTTTTAATATCTACTTATTCCGAAAATTTTATCCATCTAGTTCTAACGGCTTAAAAGTTCAAAATTTTGGAGGAATCGATTAAGGGGGGTCTCCCCAGCCTGGCAACCCCAACTGCAGTCGCACACTAGTCTTCCCTGACATCTTCAATTGCTTAAACGTTGAATACAATGCGTTTAGCGGTTTAAAAGTAGATATCGACTGAAGAAAAAGAAAGAAAAAAAAAAGTAAGAAAAAGATGCAAAACAAGAAAAATGGTTTTCAAGTTTGGGTAAACAAACATAACCAAAAGAAAGGTGGGATAAATTGCTCAAAAACCACAAACCATTTTCATCAGTACCGGCAATTACTGAGATATATACAGATAGGTTCAAACTCTTAAATTTTTTAACATTTTCGTCTTGTAAAATTTTGGTAACGTGGCCGGCGCTCCCAAACTCGGTTTGGATAGCGTATTCACAAGCACTCACATTGTGTCCAAATTTCAGCTTTGAATGACGAGTGGTTTTAGAATTATAAGCAAATTAATCGATTTTCAAGCCAAACATTGCCATGTTTTATGTTCTTTTTTTGAGCCTCAACTCGCAATAATCTGACCTAGGATTCCCAAAATTGGCGCACATGACGCTTTTAATGATTCTTACGTTGAGTTCATCTTTCAACGTTTTAGGTTTTACCGTATGCTAATTATAAGCAAAATCATTCCTAATCTGCGAAAATTTGCAAACAAAAACAAAGATACTACGCACTAGTAGTACATGATGCGCAATTTCTCCGCATTCTTAGGGAAGCACTTTAGGGAGGTAGGCAGGCACTTACCCCCGAAACCCTCCTATCCCGTCTGTACCCCTAAACCTCCTCTACCCCCCAAAGCTGTAAAAAAACCTAACCTCTTAACAAAAGATTGCACCGTTATCGCAAAACGATTTGGTGAATCATAAGTCCCAGGAAATATCCTGAGTGGGTTATTACTAATTTTCTCTCTGTTCATACAGAAATTGCAACATAGCAAGATAGACAAGTCCAGACATGCCAATAATTGCACAAAAACTATACATCTAAATTGTGGGATTTCGAGAATCATAACTTGTAGAGAATTTCCCAGCACAAACTTTAGACGATTTCCCAATGAAAAATAGCTGCAATCCATTTTTCTAAGCATAATGTCATACATGAAAAATACAGATAAATAATTATGCTTGCATTGGGGTCGGCAGATAAATATAATAGGTCGGCAGATAGATATACTGCATTGGGGTCGGCAGATAAATAATTAAATGTAGATTGTATGCAGAGTTTTATAGGCACAATCAAACCTTTGATTAACAGCCAAAGACATACTGTTTTGGAATTGACAATTTTGATAACGTAACCGGCGCGGTTAATCAAAGGTTTGATTGTGTTTATAAGACTCTGTATACTGTCTATGGCTTATTATTAAATTGCTTAGTACATTATTCTTATAGATAAATTCATCCGTTCTAAAACGCAGCAAACTAATATAATCTTTAAAAAAATACTTCTTTGAAAAATATGAAAACTTGAGTTCGAATCTTAAGTCGCTTAATTTTAAACTCAAGATACTTGGTTCGACTCTTAAAGATGCTAAGGGGTTTAAGGGTTAGGGGTTTGAATCTCAAGACATTTGACTTCGAATCTTAACTCAAGATCTCCCATTCTTCTTTGAAAAAAAAACCTGAGTTCGAATCTTAAGTCACTTGGTTTTAAATCTTAAGGTATATGGGTTCGAATGTTAAAGATGCTAGGGAATTAGAAGTTTGAATTTCAAAATACTTGGTTCAAATCTTAATTCAGGATTTGTCATTCTTATTTCAAAACAAAAACCTGAGCTCAACTCACAAACAAGCTAAGGGGTATGGGGGTTGAATCTTAAAATACAGCGAATATGGGGTTTAGAGTAAAGGGAAGTTTAAGAGTTTGGGGTTTAGGGGTATGGGGTTTAGGGATATGGGGTTTAGGGGAATGGGGTTTAGGGGTATGGTGTTTAGGGGTAATAGTTTTTAGGGGATTTAGGGGTAAAGGGTTTAGGGGGGTTTGGGGATTATGAGGTTTTATTGGGGAATTAGGGGGTTTTAGGGGTTTGGGGTATTGGGGGTTTGGGAGATAGGGGGTTTTGGTGGTTTAGGAGTTCGGGAGTTTAGGGGTTGGGCGGTTTTTGGGAGTAGGTGCATCCCTGCCTTCCTAAAATGCTTCCCTAAGGTTGTCCACAAACTCTTTACCCTACGATACTACTTGCGCTCGCTTGAAGTCTCAACTAGCAAACCACAAAATTTATTAAATTGCAAAAACAAAGCGGCATTTGTCAATAATGTCTATATAGTGTCTTCATCACAAGGAAAATGAAAATGACAAGGAAGACTTTGGTTCACTTTGAGTAAAGACATTTACTCTGCTGTGATTCTCAGCAAGATACTTTACAATATACTTCTGGAGTCTTTATAAAAATTAAGCGAAAAATTGAATTTAGCAATTTAACCTCGTATATTTCAATGAAACCTTTTCAGACTTTATATGAACATATATCTTTGATTGCTCACCTGAGTAAAAGCTTTGTACATTTGTATAGCATTGATAGTCATCCAAACAACACAAGTAAGTGTAAAATAATGAAGAAAAAAGGCCATTACGTCACAAACTACTTTGTTCTCTGCCCTTCCGACTCCAACAATGTAGAAAAAGTAAACCGCAACCAGACAGATGCAAATATTAGCCAAAATCATTGTATATGGCTTCTTTCGAATCTCACTGCAAAATTACGTAACGTTTATTCGTACTGTCACGCTTGTGACCGAATTCTTTGGTCGAGATTTGTACTCGCAAAATTAATGTATTTCCACTATATTACACTACGCGAATATTGAACGTGCCAATCCAAAAAAAGCAAAAAAAAAACAAAAACGAAAAAGCTTCTTTGGAATTTATACTGAGAAAAAGTTTTTAGTTGTGTTGTGAAATTCTCATTCAAACGTTTCAACTAAGCACTCTAAAGTCTGCACCTTGTCTAAACAGAAAAAAGCACCTTTTTTGGTTCGGTTTGCTAGTCTTTTGTCAGTCTCGGACGTCGATACTTAGAGATAGTAGACCCAATCGATAATATAATGCAACATAAGCAGCCGTTATAAACGTGTACATTTAACAACCCCAGTAGCGATATTGTGTGTTATAACCGAAAGCACTACGACGCATTGTCAGTTCGGAAATGAAAGTAGAAGCCATCAGCCTTATGATCACTAACCAACTAAACCATGTCGGAGGGTATTTAAATTTTTGGTTAGTTTTATTTTTTCATTAAATAAATAAAACTTGAAGTGTTAACCATTTTTCGATTTCATAAAAATAAATCTTTCCAACGCCATTATGCGCAATTTGGAAGTAAAAATAAACAACAACTCCGTACTAATCTGATCACCAAAAGGTAATAAAAGCTGGTTTGATACTTCACTATTTAAACTAGATGCACTGCTTTTTCGACGTACCTGTGTCTCAAATGAATATAAAGAGTTGCCAAAAGAAAGAATATTGAAAGGATGCTTCCAAGATTGCTGACTACTGTTAAAGCCACTATAGATGGTACTTCTATGGATGTCTGCAAAAATAACAATCGTAGAAAAAAAATGCTATCAAAACTAAATGAAGCATAAAATGCCAAGTAACAACTCTATGCATATCTTACATTAACGAAGCACATCTTGCATAACCACGCCACTTTAAAAGTAAAAAACATGATTAGAATAATAATCTAAATAGCAGCCGGTAAAGTGACTAGATTATAAACAAAAACTAACTTTCACAAATTTGAGAAAAAGGAATTTTTTCGGTAGATTTTTTTTTATGTACTTACAAAGATCACAGCGTAGCTAGCAAACCCAGCCACCTGATATTCAGGTCGATTTGAATATATGTTTTTATCACATTGATATACGGGATTCCATTTCAAGTCTTCGAAACTCCAAGTGGATATTTTTGCTTGGTTTAAGCGACGCTGAAAAAACAATACTTTCTTAGGGAATTAATGAAACAATTATCAAACCAAACCAAAGTAAACTTTCAATAATACGGTTGTCGTACTTTTCCGGTTCGTGTAAAATCTTTGGACGGAACGTGAAAATCTTGTATCTCCAAAACAATGCAAAATTCTTGCGCAATGATTATTTCCTTCAAGGTTGTGCACAAAGTGACAACTAAAATAATGCCAGCGGTGCAATTATTTTCATTTCTGGAATTGAATCTAACCACTGTCGCAGCCAGCGAAAACTTTCCCACGAAAAATTCATAAATTTATGTAATTCGCTAAACTTTCTCACACTGTTTGACATAGTTTCGGCTTCAGTGATGGAAACTATAAACAGTTGTGAATAAAATTCTGTTTTCGCTTTATTTCTGCTGTACAGTTTAACTGTTCTTTCAGCAAATTCGTATATTCATATTTGATGTTGTTTGGTCGTGAAGAACACGCATAACTCAGAATAAAAATTAATCGAGAAATATTAGCTTGTAACAACGACTAAGCGACAATTGGTGACCTCCGACGATTTACGAATTGATGATCACGATTAGAAACAATGAAAAATGAAGAAAGCCAAGGAAATTCACAGCCGAGTAAACGTAAGTTTCGCTAATTATTTCCGTGCTTCACCGGATAAGAATAGTGACGCCGTTACCCTGCGTGTCGTAAAAGGCGACTAAATGGAACCACTGCAGCATTAGGGTATTTTTAATAATATTTTTTTGTAATAAAACAAACCTTACAGTTTTTCTCGGTTATTTGTTATAAAACTTTCACTTTTCATTTAATTTAAATTGTTAGGCGTAATCTTTTCCATAAACATAACTTTACTTTTGTCTCATAGCCGTTAGCTATTTTACATTTTTGATTTTTTTACAGTGACATAACCATTAAAATCGTCCCTCTACACTATCGATACCCTAATGTAGCTATTGACATGTAGCTAAAGAATATGTAAACCTTGTCCTGTTTGTAACGTACTCGTAACTTATTTAACCATATGATTTGTCTTAACTTATGTTTAGTAACGCAAACGCTTGCTTCCTTCAATAAATA
Organism: Trididemnum nubilum; assembly: GCA_963965965.1. NCBI lineage: Eukaryota > Metazoa > Chordata > Ascidiacea > Aplousobranchia > Didemnidae > Trididemnum > Trididemnum nubilum. The sequence continues at coordinate 32,501,712 of OZ014477.1, read as the reverse complement.
ATAGTATGCGTTACTATGTCAAATACAATGGGTAAAGAATAGTAAAGTGCTAAACTTTGTTTTTAAGCTCAATTACAGATCAATAAAATTTTTTTCCTCGAATGATGCCGAGAGCAATAAACCGCTAAGACGAACGAAACTAAAATCTCTACAAACGAAAATCAACGGGCGAATTGCGATTTCGAGCGCAATCTACGAATTTCATTCCACAACAGCAGACCAACAGACATCGACCAACAGACCAACAGACATAGACATCGACATACACCAGGTGAAACAATTCTGATATTTTTTTTATATAAAAAAATTAGTGTAAACGCATCAATCACTAGAATCATTTTTTTCCAATTATTATAACTCTTTCTTAATTTAATAAAAAACAATATTTCTAACAAACAAATAAGTCAATCGATATATTTTGCTGTACTTATAATTTTCCCTCAATTCCGTTGGAATTGACCTTTTTATGAGTTGATTTGAATTTTAGTACACGGCATATATCATGCCCAGAACAGTACTTGATTCACTTGCAGGGACCCTTTTCGTTTTTCGTCAGAAAAGCACTTCAATGAACTGCCAGCTGCAACTCCTGCCAACAAGGCACACTTATCATTTCATAAGTAAAGCAGATTTATCTAAAACTTATTTCAAAGTTATTGCGATCACTTATTTCAACATTTCTGATGCTAAGATAAATAATTTATTTAGCATATAACATATGTTACATTTTGTTATCCTGCAACTGCTTGTTATATTTACAAAAACTTAAATTGCCGATTTTTTACGATAGAACTTGATTCTATTTAACCTTTACGTGGAACAACCACTATTAAATAAATGAAATAACGACTATTTTCTAAACAAGAAATTCCTTAATATTATAATTACTTCTCCAAGCACTACGCAATCAAACGATTTTGTGCTTACATGGTGCACATTTTTTCCCTTGCATTTTTACCTAACTAAGGTTATCAATCAATTAATCAATCAATCACTAGTGAGCAACTGCTAAGAAAATCCTGATTAATTGTTTCGATACTTATCGACAGTTTAATCAAACTTATCCTCATTCTACAATGTCATTTTGTTCATACAGTATTTTAAAGATTGCTGTATAACACGTGACAGCAATTTTGTCAAAAAAATTTTACTGATATGTTTGCTTTTTTATTGTCTGTTCAGTTATGTTTGCAACTTCGACTTATCATACACTAAAACGTTGAATTTCGATGTGTTTTCATTTGAATGATTCTAATTATTATGTATTCATCTTGTCATTGACTTTTATCATATTTAAAATTTAAAATTTTTTTAAAAATAATTATGAAACGATTCTTACTTAATTAACGCATTTAGGAATATTTCTCTTTATTACTATTAATTTTGTATACCGTACTTTCAAAAATTATTTTCAGATTTCCTGCAGTAGCAGCGGCAGCATCAACAACATCAACGCCTAACCTTTTTTATCTCTGGCTGGACAAGTGGCGTTACCTCCAACCGGTTGTTTCTCTATCCTTACACCAAGCAAAACAATTTTTATCCACCAAACCACTACATTTTCGCGTATATTACCTTTCTACTAATCAACCATGTGCACAATAAACGAATCAATTTCCAATTTCTATTCACACCGCTTAACCAATCTTTACAATGTGACAATTCAACCAAAGCTATTTTTGCTATACTATTGCGACATTTCTACCCTGCAGCAGCAGCGTACAGTTTTGAAAATATTTTCAGTTTACGTCAATATTTGTTATCATTATTACACTTGCATTGCCATTACAATTTCTGCAATTTCTTACAAAGTTCAATGTGCGTATTTTCACTTTCTTGAATCGAATAATTTTCAACTCCTACACTTAAACCTTCGAAATCGTGCTTTCGCAATTTTTGTTTTAGCCATTATCAAACATAACCAACCAAATCGTAGTTTAAAATTGCAAATTTTTATCAATATCTATCGATATATTGCTTTTCGTCTATTTTGTGCCCGTACCCATTGTATTTGAATGAGTTTTCTGAAAGAACCAAACAAACAATTTCTCGTATATTAAGAAATTGGGTTTCACCTTCTGGCGGGGGGTATTTGTCGCAGCCAGCGAAAACTTTCCCACGAAAAATTCATAAATTTATGTAATTCGCTAAACTTTCTCACACTGTTTGACACAGTTTCGGCTTCAGTGATGGAAACTATAAACAGTTGTGAATAAAATTCTGTTTTCGCTTTATTTCTACTGTACAGTTTAACTGTTCTTTCAGCAAATTCGTATATTCATATTTGATGTTGTTTGGTCGTGAAGAACACGCATAACTCAGAATAAAAATTAATCGAGAAATATTAGCTTGTAACAACGACTAAGCGACACCACTACTGTTTCAAAAGCGCTTCTACACAGCAACCATTTAAGCAATTACAGTATCGGGATTTGCACCTTTATTAAGTTCAAAAACAATAGTAGCCTATTAAATAGCTTCCCCTTAAAAAGAACAAAAAATATTCATACTGTTGGTTCTGTAATTATTTTTGTTAATTGAGGCATGCAAAGAAAGATTCAAAGTTAGATTGAAGAAGTGTCAGCTGACGACGTTATAGAAATGGCGGTTCATTTATGCATACACAATTTTGCGTTTTTCTAAACCTAAGAACGTTTTTTGAGTTCTGTAAGTAAGTCTTTTGCCAGTCTGGGTCACCACAACGGGTTGAACTGCTACGAACCCCAATGCTCTATAACTTAGTGTTTTCCCAAAGGAATGACAATGCAGAGACAGTTCGGTATTTAAATCGGGATTCAACAGCCTTTGGATCACTTGACAAATTCTCTCCCAGTTGAACTATTGCTACCACTCTAAGAAGGTAAAAACGCTGAAAGTTTTGTTTTTCCAAAAGTTGTTTGTTTTTACCGAGATTGTCTATAACCTGCAGCAGAGTTGTAAGCGGGCCGACTAGTTCATGCCCGAACCCGGCCCCAACCCGAAAACTAATTTAAAACCCAAATCATGCCCGAAAAAAATCGAAAGTTAAGTTAGGTCTGAAAAATTTAGCAACGTAGCTAAGTTATTTTGGTTATATTTTTGTGTACATAAGACAAAAAGTACGTCTTAGGCTCGAATTAAGCCCGAAATTTTTGTCAACTTTAAGCCCAAACCCGGCCCGAACCCAAACCCGACCCGAAAAGCCCGGCCCGACTTACAACTCTGACTTGCAGCCCTAGAGTTTCTACAATTTTAAGCTAAAATTGGCATAATTCAATGCTAAAATATACCTTGAAAGGATCGTCAGTCTTTGTAACATCATCAGGAAATTCCACATCTCCAAACACAACAGTAATCGGTATGTTGCAGTTGCTGTTTTCAGTTGCTGTTTGTCGTCGCCGTCTTTGTGGTACCGAAGTTGATATGGAAACAACCTGCAAGAAACACACAAAACTATTGCAAAACAATGTAATTAAGAATGGTACTATTACGATCGCCTTTATTAGCGTCAAAAACGCACTTTTTAAAACTTATAATGCAGATGTTACATTTGCGGCATGCTTGTCTTCAACAACCAAACACGGAAAAAAACTTTGATTATCGGCAACAAATTATCACCAAGATAAAACTATAAATACAAAAATGATTTCTGTTAGCACTTCAAATATTGTAATAGTGCTCGATTAGTGAGTTTTTGTTCAACTTTATCGGAGGCAGAAATGTTGCCAGTGAAATTACACACTTATATAACCTCTAAAACATTAAATATAGCGCACTGTTATTAAAAAATGTTAAAAACTATCATGAAGTTTTACGCTATCACAGAGTTATTATGCTCAATGCAAAATATCGCATTAAAGATAAAGAAAAGCAAACGATAAATCAGCCAAATATAGAGTAATATGGTAGCAACATTTCAATTAACACCTACCATTTTACAGCACTGACAGTTTAAAGCATGCTTGATCTACGTGAGATAAGATACTGTAAGTACTGTCGTACAGAGTAAATGTTTACAAGCTTCAGTCATAATAATGATGTAGCCTACATCACATTTTGACAATAAAAAGTTAATAGAACATAAGTTTGTACTATACGTCCACTAATTAAATTGCAAATGCTGCATTTAGACCAGCAGCTCTCAATTTTTCATCTTTAAGTTTGCACCCCTTGCACAATTTTTATAGTAAAGTGAATACATAAAAAATTTAATAAATAAAAGTAAACAAAACGTATATAGAAATTTAAGGATTTAGAAACCAAATTCGACAAAGTCTAAATCAAAAAGTTCTTCTCCGCAATTCGGAAGGAGAATAGTCCCGAATTCGATTCAAGTTCAAAGAAAAAAGAAGGTCTTCACCTTACTATTAATTAGTTTTTATGACGTAGGAAATAATGTATCTTCTATTAAATCACAGTCAACCGCGCATAAAGCATGGATGAAGCGAATACATCTAGATTAACAACAACTGCATTAATGTCCAATGTAGCATAAGTTAAACTACAGCTAGGTAAGAAATTTCGAACCGCAAAAAGTACCTACTCGCACCCCCAAAAGCCCCTTCTCATACACCGATTGAGAACCGCTGATTTAGACAAAATGATTTTATGTTGATGTAGGCGTAGCTAATGTTTCGCTAGCTTGTTAGATGGAACAGTTCCTGCAAATCTAGAGAAAATACTTTATGCTAATTTGCATTGTTATGCACCAGAGCAATTTATACTTACCTGAGATGTATTTTGATTTCTATTTAGTTGCAAATCTTTACCCAGAACAGTGGCATATATCACAGGAGTTTCAGTTCCGCTATTTTGGGCGACTTCTGCCAGTAATTCCGACGGGATAGTAACTGATGCACTTGATTGATCTGCTCCAGTGTTTAAGTCAAAAGTCTGGCTTTTATAAACGGTTTCATTGCTGGTGTTGCTGGATACTGGAGCAATACGCACCGCCTGCAGTCATTAAAATGCAGTTTTGTCATGCGGCTCCTAATTATATGAAATAAAGCCTTATAAGTTTGGACCGAGTACGCCAAATACAATGTACAAATTGACGACAAATATGTATGAAAATATGTTGGTTGGTGGTACAAAACATAAATATAATTTCTCAAATCAAACTGGTTTATATAATATTTTTAAAGGATGAGCAATGATCGCTTTTGGACATTAACACTAACGGGGGATTATGGCTGCAGCTATTAACGAAAATGATAATAACAAATAGACAATGATAATAAACATTAATAAACCTTATGGCTGCAGCCATTAACGACATTGATAATAAACATAAACATAAACAATAATAATAAAGATAATAAACATTGAAATCTCATTTTTGTTTTTTAGCAAATGATCTCGCTCATCAATTGGAAAGTTTTATAAGATTACCAAAAAAACATGAGTTGGCCAGTTGGGCTCTATATTTTGCACAACCTTCAAGGAAACTTTCAAAAACACCAGATATGCTTTGTCAACTAAAAAATTACCGGCATACTGTACAACGTTTTCTTGTCTACTTTATTGTAGCACTCTGGGAATTTCACAGAAACAATCAAGCACGCACGCGTACTTTCTAAGAGGCAGAGGCTGAAGCTGCTTAACGTTCATATTCCCAAAAATGAGAATAAACAATAAATAGAAAAAAAATGCTGAATATTGCGAAGCTGCATAATATCTTTTGGTTTACGTTGTTTGTTTTTTTTTCAACACAGTACTAAAATAAATCAAATCAAATATTTCATTATAACAAGGACTTGTAATATGCCGAACCATACTAGTTTGTGGAATCATCTCCGCGCCATCAGCTTACTTGGATGCATTTGTCTATCCGATTCATATAAACAATGAAAAGGAGAGGTGACAAAACGCATCCTTGCCGGAGTCCAACGCCCACATGGAACGGCTTTGATTGCTTTCCATTTACCCAAAAGCAAACCTCCGGTCTGCAGTGGAATGATTTAATAGCGCGTAACAATTGACCATTAACGCCATACTCTGGCAAAACCTTCCAAAGTTTATCACGAAGAACTCAGTCATATGCTTTTTCAAGATCGACTAAGCATACAAAGAGAACTTTGCCATACTCCCAAGATTTCTCGAAGATTTGCTTCAGAGTGAAGATCTGGTTTGTGGTGATGTGACCGAGACGAAAACCACACTGGCTTTCATCCAGTTTTGGTTTCACTATTTCTCGGCATTTTCTTTTAAGGCATTTGGCTTATACTCTTCCTAAAAAACTAAGGAGTGATATTCCTCTGTAGTTTGTACATTGCTTGCAATCTCCTTTCTCGAATATCGGAAAAATCACACCAGTTTGCCAATCTCTGGGAGTTTTGCCAAACTTCCACGCAGCTTGACACGCTCGCGTTAACCAGAGAATTTCTTCTCCAGTCAGCGCTCTTAACATCTCGGGTCTGATTTCATCTTCACCAGTAGGTTTTCCAATATTAATCCTTTAATTGCCGTTGCCACTTCTGCTGCAGTGACAACTTTTTCTTCTCGTAATTGAATCACTTCCATTGTGTCACGAGCAGAGGTGGTCAGTAACGAAGTAGTTCTACTTAAGTAGACTACTTAAGTAGTATTTTCGGTAACGAGCGACTTACTTAAGTATTTTTCATTTCTGATACTTCTACTTTTACTTCAAGTAAAATCCTCTCGAAGTAACGCTACTTGAGTAGTAATGACTTTTATGTAAAGTAGAAGTAAACACCTAGCCATTATTCCACCTCACAACGTAACGTATACAATAACGAAGTAAACATTATTCCACCTCACAACGTGCACAATAAGTACGTATCGAGTTTGTTTTACTGTACAGTATTACGAAACTTATTGAATAGTTACGCCGATTCATTTACAGATCATCTAGGGTAGTGTGTTTTTGCGTTGCATCAAATACCAGGTGTTGACTCAGTCTCACTAAAAAAAAAAACATACCGAACCCTGATTAGCATGGTACAGTAGACAAACTAGACATGCGCATTACTCCTGGTTCATACGAAAAAGATTAGCGGTTAACGGCGTTGCGTTTGCTGCGGCCCGTCTGGGGTTCAATTCCCTAGCCGGTTAACGAACAGTGTTGCTAACGACTCGCCATCGCCGCGACATTTCTTCTCAAGCTGTGTTGTCCAGGCGCGGAGATGAGCCCAGAGTCCCTACTAAATCGTATTCGTAACACGCTTCAGTTTAATTTCAAGAGAATAATAAAACTTTGATTTTGTGATATGCTACCGTAAGTATGGCTTTGCTTGAACACTGATCGTAAGCGTCACAACAGCAAACCTTCGAAGAATAAACAAACATGTGAAATTCGAAATTACTTTGTACTTTCATTACTTAAGTAGAATTAATTTTGACTACTTTCCTACTTTTACTTAAGTGAAAATGCTTCGCCATACTTCTACTTTTACTTGAAAGGCATTTTCGAGTAAGTAACAATACTTCTACTTAAGTAGATTTTTCGACTACTTTGTCCACCTCTGGTCACGAGTACAATGCCTTTACAGGATTTAAAAGATCTTGAAAGTATTCTCTCCATCGTGATAGAATTTCATTCATTCATTCTTTTTGTTATTCTTGACCACCACAACAATAGCAAATGCATGGTAACACAATAATAACACGTAGAATCAGGAAAAGGAAGTAGCGACACAACGTCAGACGTTAACACATGCAGAGGATACTGAAGATAAAAAAGCGATTTTTATTTGCATGGTTGCTACACCTGTCACACTAGCTTAAAGTACATTGTAGTCAATCACACTCATCAACATACACGCAGGCACACAAGATGGAAGTAAAAATAACGGCTGGGGTAGTTGTTCGAATGATTGATAAAGAGAAAAGAGAGGGACAGTGACCAATGCAAGGCCAGGCACGGTTACGTAGATGGTCAATGGGTGGCGCAACCTGCCCAAAACTATGTTTAGCTCAACGAAGCAAGGTGAGGAAAAAAAACACCCTGAAAATGAAACCTCACCGGGTCCGGAAACCCTTTCAAGTAGCAGCTGGTCATAGCATCAAGACAGTAACAATTTTGCAACCGATACATATGTATCAAAATAATTATACACAACATATAGTCATATGAGTCACACCATTCACATTGCGTCTAAATAAATAGCTGGTACAAAGTACCACAACTAAATAAAAAGATGGTACAAAGCCTTCATTATTATCCGTTAGAATGTTATCTGCAGAATTCTTAATAGCGTACGTGACACTCGATCTTTTGCCACGTAAACGGCGAATGATCTTCCAAAATACTTTTGTTTTGCCAAAACATAGTTGGAATCCAACCGACCACCAAATTTTTCCTATGACTTCTTGCATTTCTTTACTGCCGAGGTTGCAGATTTTGCGTCTCAGTGCATCCGAATTGCAAATAGATGACAATCTGTCCTATAGCAAGGCTTTGAATGCATCTTTCTTTAATCGAATAGCTTCTTTAACCTTTTTGTTCCACCAAGGTGTTCTTTTCTCACTATAGCCCCCCACTTTAAGCTGTTTTTGCTCAAACTTTTCAGCAGCTGATGAAATAATCGCTGATCTGAACAGCATTCATTCCTTCAAGATGTCCTCAGATGCATAACGAAATTGCCTGAACTTAGATGATATACTGGATGCAAACTGCTTCCTTACTCCTTTGTCCTCCAAAGCCTTCCGACTAGTGTTGTGAAAAAACGGTTGTTTTTTGAAGGGCGTTTTTTTACCTTGTTTTTTTGTTGTTTTTTTTGTTTTTTTTATATGTAATTGTAGTTTTTAGATGATTGAGAATACTTAAATAGTTTTTCAAGATTTGGTTAGGTACTTTGCTTCTTTTGAGCTACATAGACCTAACAATTGCTTGCTGAGAGAATAAAATGCGGAAGCTTAGGTAGTTAAGGTGGAATGGCTACTCTGCTACTTTCTTCCTCACTGACTGGTTTATTTCACAACAATTTGCAGTGGCGTCGCTAAGGATAGTGACACTTGGGATGGAATTTTGTGGTGTCACCCTTTATAATGTACAGCAAGCTGCAAAAGTTGTTATTTTAAAGATGACGGTACTATTTCATTTCCGTAGATAGCGGTTGTTATCTGGCTAGCTCAATAAATTCTCAGTGTAAGATTCGATAACTTAGGAGTAGGAGCAGCACCGCGGCAGCACACGTTTATATGCAGGCGTGTAACTAAAAATCTGCAATGGGGGAGAGACTGTTTTGGGGGTCTGTAAGCTCCGCCGGAGGCCATTGGTGGTCTCAGCGTAGAGCTCTGAGCACTCGAAAAAAAATTTTTTTTTTGCAAAAATAACTTGATTTTAAGCTTATTTTGATAAAATGCTTTTAAAACGTGGCATCTGGGAGAATTCTGGTGGCATAAAAATGAGCAAAAACATGGTTAGACTCTTAACCAAAAATCTGCGATGGGGCTGTTCTGAGGGTATGGGGGCGGAGCCCAGCGCTCAAAAATTTTGCATTTTTTTGCAAAAATAACTTAATTTTAGGCCAATTTTGATAAAAATTCATGCTTTTGAAATGTGGCAAAGAAATTAGCGGTGAAAAACATCATTAAACTGGTTGCATACATGGGCAGTGGCTATATGGAAAGTGACTTAACGTAAAAACCAATGTTTAATTTGTTCTGTGGGCATATTTAAAGCATTTGATTTTAAAGTTTAAACTTTTGTAGGTAGCCGGCTTTAGTTGAAATTTACCAAGAGCAATTTAGGCAGCTTATATAACTTATCCGATCCAGAAAGTTATGCCTTTTGTGAAATCTCTTCGTCCATTGTGCCTGCTATTGTCTACTTTGCCCGGTTTTTGGCTTTGGTTCACACCGTAAATTTGGCCATATCCTAAAATACATAAAATTTTACGCAACAGCAATACCATGCGATAGATTACCGTTTAAATCAAGGACTAATTACGAATAATTGTTAACACCACTAGTTAAAGTCGAAATAGATGCAAATTAAGGCTCGAAAAACATTACACTGAGGGCAGTTAAATCATTAGTTTAAACTTAAATGACATACCTACGAAATATAACTCAATGAAAACAACAGTTTATGCGTTTTGACTTATAAGCAACCGTAGCGCTAGCCGTTAATAACAACACTAAATCCAAAAAATCAACATAGATCCTGCAAAATAGACTTATAAAATTACCAAAGTTTAAAGAAGTGCTAATTTTGTCACAAATGAAGGAGATACAACTGTTCTATTTCAGCGCCGTCAATAACAACCTCGAATTTGATCATGATTTGATAACCGAAGATAAATACCACCATCTTAATTACGTAATTATCGTGGTTACTAAACAGCAAGCCGAATTTACATCACTGAAAAAAGCAAACAAAAACCGAATTCTGACTAATTAAATTCTTTTTCAGTTTTTGCAAGCTTTTATCTGCTATTCAATTTTGATGTTACAAAGAGTCAATTGCTTTAAAGCCTGAAAATACGCCCTATATCTTAACTATCACTGTTTTTGCATGCATTTACATATGGCCGATGCGCAATGTTGACGTCCAGCGGTTTGACTAGCAGCGTGATGACGTCACGTGCAATCCATCAATAAGGAAATATTAGTTTTGATGTCTTTTTTTCAAGCTTTTAACCTGTTAAAGATTTTCACGGCTTTCAGGACCGGCTCACTAAAGGGTGTTACAAAACAACAATGTGATATTATTTAAAAATAACCATTAAAAACAAAAAAACAATGTTTTTTTTGAAACCAAAAAAAAAAAACAAGCAAAAAAAACCGTTTTTTTTTTTAAAAACAAGCTTCGTTTTTTTTATTTACATCACTACTTCCAACAGACTAGACTGCTAGTTGGATTTCCTGTTTGGCCAAGGTTTTGAAGGTCGTAAAGAACATACTACCAGATGATGATCAGTTGATAATTTCAGCTTCCCGCTTCACTCTAAAGTCCAGTAGTCAGAAAACATATTTGACAAAACTATGAAAAAATCTATCAAAGATTTTTAATCCATACTAGGTCGATACCAAGTATCCTTGTGCACCTCTCTGTGCTGGAAAAAGGTCTTCGTGATGCGGAGTCCGTGGCTAGAATAGAGCTGCAATAAATGCCTTTCGTTCTCATTTAATCCAGGGACTCTAAGTTTTCCGATCACACCATTCCACGTATCTGTGTCTGTTCCAACTTGTGCGTTAAAATCCCTGTAGATTCAGTAGATTATAGTCGTAGAAGAGCATTTTGTAATCCATCCACAAAAGCGTAATGTTCACACCTAGCATTTTGGAGCATATACCAGCAATAAGCACAATTACCGATCCAATACCTTGAGCTTCAAGATGCAGACCGGTGATCCCAAACGAATCCAATCTGGCACACAGTCTGACGAGACAAGAGCTTCCATCTGCCATCGAGATCCTCAGAGCCACGTCTTTTGGTGGAAGAAACTCCGACAATATCGTTATTGATACCGCTTTTTTTTCCCTTAGTAATTCTAACTCTTTTCCTGTGAGGGTGAGGCTATTCCAACTGACCAACAGCAGTTGGTGATGGTTGAGCTGTGGGTGTGCATATTATCTCGAGTACGAATGCTCTGCGATGCCTCCCTTAGCCTCTCCAAACGTGTAGCAGGCACTTGGTAGAACTGCCACTAGGGCTGGCTGGTAGAGTTTGTCGCTTATTTTTCGAACAATCCCCTCTGCCTTAGACTTGAACGTTTGAAAGTTTGAAAGTGATTCTATTTGAGTAAGATCTAAAAGTGATTCTATTTGAATTTTGAAAGTGATTCTATTCCAAAGTGATTCTATTTGAAAGTGAAAGTGAGTCTATTCGATTTGAAAGTGAATTTTAATTGTGATTCTGACTTAAATTAAATTGTGATTATAAAATTAAATTGTGATTATGAATTTAAAATCTATTTGAAAGTGATTCTATTCGAAGGTTTGAAAGTGATTCTATTTGAATAAGATCTAACTGATGATGCCCCGCTGGGGTGAAATCGATTTTAATAAATAAAATAGTAGTATATAATTTAAGACTGATTTCGTATATGCCCGATAAGCTTGTGGCTATATTATTTTACTGATCCCTAAATGCGAAGTCGTCGGAATTTCTCCTTTCTTCACCTGTGTGTGATTTTCAACCAAAACATGGCCTCAAACAATTAAACTCGAACGCCATAGGGGTTCGACGATTGGGAAAATTAATCGTCTACGATTGTGCCACGATTGGAATTGCAAAATCAGTCGTCTGCTGTTCGCTAATGATTTGATTTTGTTGTTGTTTTCTACAGAATCTGTTCTCCAGCGCGCATTAAATAGCTTTGCAAATACATGTGACACCGCCTGAATGAAAATAAGCACGGCAAGAACTGAGGTACTTCATCTTTCGACAAACTCTGATCAGTGCGTTTTGCAAGTGAATGGAGCGACCTTGAAGCACGTAGAAAAGTTCAAGTATTTTGTGGTTGCATTCACGAGTGACGGAAGGCAAAACAAAGAACTGGATACCCGACTTGGCAAGGCTAGTACAGTAATGCGAGCTTTGCACTATTCGGTTGCCATTAAACGAAAATTGTCAAAAAAGGTAAAGCTCTCATTTTTCAAAATAGTTTTTGTCCCCTATCTCACTTATGGTGATGAATCTTGGGCAATGACCGAAAGAGAGTGGACTGAAGTGCAAGCGTCCAAAATGAGGTTTTCACAAAGAATAGAAGGAGTTACACTATTTAACAAGGTACGTAACTTTGAGATTCCAAAATGTCTAAACATCGAGCCGTTACGTCTCCGAATTGAAAGATTTCAGCTCAGATGGTTTGGCCATGTAAGCAGAATGCCTCAGGCAAGACTGTCCAAACAAGCTTTATTTTCTAAAGCAAAAGAGAGAAACCAGTTGGATGATCTAGAACAGGGGCGTCCAACACGAAACCCGCGGGCCACTTGTGGCCCGCAGAAGGTTTGAAAGTGGCCCTCTAAAGGCTTCAACATTGGTTGGTTAATTGATCCTTACCCGCTGATTTAAGTTACTGAAGTTATGCGCTGATTTAAGTTACGATATTGTGAGTTACAGAAGCGAGTCCTTAAACTTCTTTTTTATTTGCACTTTGGAGAACACCACAAAATCCATCGAAATTGGAGGACTGAAGACCCTTTTTTTTTATGGTCTTCTCCTAGTTTTTGGCAAAAGAAACCGATCCAATCTGAATAGAAACCTTTGTCTTTTTTTTTTGTTTTTTTTTGGAGAACACCACAAAATCCATCAGAAGACCTTAGTTTTGGAAGAAGAAGATTATCTAAGACTAAATTTTGGCCCGCGGAAATTTTAAAACAACAAATTTGGCCCGTGACTGAAAAAAGTTGGACACCCCTGATCTAGAATTAGATGGACGAACTACATTGAAGATCTTGGGTGGAATCGCTTGGGACTTCAAACAAGCAAAATAATGGATGTGAAAGAAGACAGTGAAGTGTGGCGGCTTAATCTCGAGCTGCTGCCCCGGAATTCTCACGAAAAAGCAAGCAATAAAGAAAAAAGAAGATCATGGCGCCATTGCGTTAGCGGGCCACACAATTCCTTTTAAAGAAACGTCGCGGTGGTGGCAAGTCGTTGGCAACACTAAGTTCAATTTGACCGGCCCGAGATTTGAACCTTGGAATTGCTGCTCCAGAAAACAACGTGAATTTCCGTTCACCAACCGGCCGGTATTATTATGTGGCATATAGTAAGTATACTTGTTCTAATTATACCTTAATGTTAATTTTAGCAGTTTTTACATTCACAATTCCATTCGTAGCATTTTCTGGAATGGACACGGAAGATGCGAAGTTGTTAAGAGTATTAAGAAGAGATGATTTTCTCTCGGTTGCTCTAAATAACATAGAAAAATAAAGCTAGATAACTTTACTAATTTTGGGGGACACAATTTTACCGAGGAAAAAAAACTACGGAGCTTTTCCGCAAGTTTGTACAGTGAGTAAATTACTCTAGGTTAACCAACAAAACTGAAAATAATAATTGAGCTTGGTTTTTGAGCACTTTATTTCCAAAACCTTTTGGGTGTTAAATTTGAATACCGATCTAGATGGTTTTTAACAGAAATTTTATGAAATAATATATCAGCTGCTAGAGCATCGAGCAAGTGATCGCAAGGTTGCTAACTACTTGTTTGATTCCCAAATTAAAAATACGTCGTTAGAAAAGGCTCTTTGCGCTTATTTCCTGTGAGGCCAAGCAATCTACATAATGTGGTGGCACAGGCTTAGAAAGAAGTTGCAAACAGAACTCAATGCTTTGCGGTGTTCAGGTTTAGCAGATGCAGAGTGCCTGGTTCATATGCATAAATTTATAAATGAAGAAGAGAAATGCCAAAGAAAAAAACCGTGTGATGTTTCATAAGATTAATGCGAGGTACAAAATGAATACTAATGACAATTTGAATATACCAATCATTGCTACGTCTCACCGATTCTAATAGGTTAAGTGTCTTGCTCTATTTTTTCAGTTCATCTATGTCCAGTACAGTGTATATCACGCATATTTATATGATTTCATACCTTTGTGTATCTGCGGTGCTGGAATCTACACCGATTACTAAATTTGATACGGTATTAGCAACACTAACCATCAGCATTTCAGTAACCTAAAAAATATTAATAATGCGATGAAGAAGCAAAAAAAAACATAACCAAAATTCAAATTGACTATCAAGCAGTAAAATGATTTTTTTTTTTACTATTACGTTAAACGGAAATTTAAGTTTTACTGCTTTATCTGATATTGATCTTCCATTCAAATAATTGGAAGGAACTACAAACAGAAGCTGTAATTTTAGATTGCACCAAAAAAAATAATGCTCTTAGTTTTAGTTTAAAAATAGCTTCAAAACATTTGCAATCCAAAACCAAATCCGGGAGCAATGTGTTTGCAAAGCACTCGCAAACAAGTTGTATCAGTTCCTTTTTTAAAAGTCAGAAAATATCATCACGCTTCCAGCAGCAGTGGAACTTTGTTAAACAAAAGTGATTAATATTGTTTTAAAATTGCGTTTTTTTGTTTCTAAACATTGAGTCCAAAATTTGCAAACTGAAGACGTCAGTTTTTATGGGTGTCTATGTGCTGTAAGCAGCTGAATGTTTCGGAAAAATAACTTCCCAAACATTCTTCGCTCACAAGCGTACAGCAGAAGAAAAAACATTTTAAAGGTTTCAACTCACATTCTTATTGATATCAACTTGTAAATAACTGCCATTGCAATTTGTTCTATTTACGGTATTGGTTGGAACAGTATAGAAGAAAGATAATAATTGGAAAAAAATGAATATAAAATGGTTGACTCTGGTGTAAGGCGTAATCTTAAATTGCTGCTCATGAAATAAGGGGTAACAAAAATAAACAATGGCACTACCTCTTGTTCTGGTTCTTCTTCAATTCGCAACAAAACCTCCGTTGCCGCATCAATATCTTCTCCAGTAAGCCTATCTGGTTGCGAAGTTAAAACTTCAAGCGTTGCTGGCAACTTCTCAGTTGGCACGTTAGCGATATTAGTTAACGTTATACCGCATTGAATTATATGCAAACTGCCCATGTCAAAAAATGCATCAACACTTCCGCCAAACAAACGCTTTTCATTTCCGTGTTCAATAGGCAGACATCTCACAGTCGCTCTAGGTGTTTCTGGAAAATATTTATTTGTTCATACAACCTAGGACAAACTCACTTCCTCGTAAAAAATAACTTCAAAATACAGTATCATGCAGCCTTGTGCGGGCGAGAGAGAATCAGGCAGTGGCAGATTGCGCATTCATGTCAAAAATAATAAAACATAAAGCAAAGAGCATTAGGCCAACCGTATAGTGTTTGTTCCACAAGAGTCATTAAGTATTCTAAATATTAAATTTCTCCATCCACAAACTAGTTAAACAATATCTTAATCTTTAATTTTCTTACATAGATTTTAAGAGTTTTTAGATTTCTCGATTACTGTCACCAGGAATATTAAACCTGATTTAGCTTTAAAGTTGTTTTTATCAGACACAAAACCGTTTAACTAAAAAAACAGAAAGAAAGTCACCAATCGACATTTCGAAAAATACAAAATAAATTTACGTAGCGCTCCATTAGGAATTGAGAAATGAAAAATTCAAAAGATTGTTAAATTTTTATTCTTGATCATTGGCTTTTTTGCAATGACCAATCTGGTGAATTACTTCTCTGTATTGTTCGTCCAGATCTAGAATCTACAAAATATAGAATCCTCACAATACAGAAATTTGAGTTCTTCAAATGTAGAACATTGTCTTAGCAGATCATAAAATCTTTCGTTATAAAGCTGCCAAGATTGGTGGAATGAAGGGAAAAAGCCGGCATATCTTAATTCAATCTTACTTGCTTCGTCGCATACTTCATTGGAAGACGCTAATGCAAATACATTGGTGCGATTGAATGAATATGTTATGCTGTTTTGAGTAAGATTTTGTGCAACGCAGAATGGAAAGACTGAAAAAGAAAATAACAGTAACTAATTCCACAAACTTTGCGTATTTGCTTTTTCAGCACATTTCTGATTATTTTTTAAGAACAAAAATTTCGAAAAGAGGACACGTAAAAACTCTTAAGCTCGTAGCACGTGTTATCAGGAGGCCATAAGGCCAAACGCAGAAATCGAATAATACTTTTTGCTTTAGCTGTTTTAAAACAATTATCAACTAGTCGCAGTAGTTATTATGCACATCGCACAACATTAATCAGTAATGATACCCCACGTGTAGTACCGGTACGTAATGCAATAGGCGCTAACAGCAGATGTCATTGCAGAAAAATAGTGATTGGTTCCAGCAAGAAAAGTAGCATCATATAATAATTTGGTCAAAATCTAAAACTTTTGAACGCAAGTTCGACTGTAATGATGTAATTCAAATTTTACACTTGAAAAATAAATTTGAAAAAAAAATTGGAATAACATGATTTACGACAAAGACTACTATAAAACTTGTTGGAAAAAATTAACAGCGATGCTTGAATTGAATTTTATTGTTTTGCGTGTCTTGGAAAAATTGTCAGTTGTGTCAAAATCCTCTTAAAAACAAATATATTACCTGGTTCAATGGTTGTTGCACGTTGACTTGTTGTCGTAAGTCTCTCTGCAAGTAAAAAAAAGAGTCGTGCAATGAAACTTTAGCAAGCATTTAACCAACCAAATGGTTGCATTTTCAAATGTGTGACTAAGGATGGCAGTACAGTACGGTACGTGGGATCGGCACGCCTCAATTTTTGCTAAGAAGTACAATACGCTGGTACGGTGCGCCTTTTTTGTAATGGTTCGGGTATGGTACGTTGGTACGGTACGCCTTTTTTGTAAAGATACGAGTACGGTACGTTGGTAAGCTTTTTGAATTAAAAATCCCAGACTTTTTGCACATTGCGCCGGCTTTTTGTATGCAGTGACAAAAAAACAGCTGAAACCCACGCTAAATGTGTGAATTGAGATCTCTGATTCATAGGTTAGTGATTTCAAAGTCAGTTGAAGGTGTGAGTAGTTTAAAGCAAGATGGCAGTATGGCAGGGTACATAAATGCGGTAGGTACGCGACAATTTTTGCTAAAATGTACGGTACGCCATGTTGGAATGGTACGGGTATGCTACGTTGGTGCAGTACGCTTCAGAATTTGAACTGAAGTACGGTACGCTGGTACGGTACGGTTCAAGGTGCGAGATACGTAGTAGGCAAATTCGGAACATACCGTACAGTACTGCCATCCCTGTGAGTGACTGCAAACCTAGAAACTCAGACAATAAAAGCTAAGTTGACTTCAAGACGTAGATAAAAAATAATTCCATTTTTCATTTAAAAATGCATTTAACCCGATTTTTGAAACACGGAGGAAAAATGTTAACAAAATAAGTTAGCCAACATGACCGCATTGCAATTCTTGCAACTAACAGGTTAAAAAAGTCTTAGGAAAAAAATTTTCTTGTTTTCCCTTTAGAATCCATATTTCGGCCATCTTCTTTCAAGTAGATTGCGGTATAAATCAGTTTTGAAAATTTTTCTTTTTTGGAGTTTAGTTAAGTTCCAGCCTTTTTGGAGTTAGGTGAGTACTGAAGAATGAAGGCATAGGTAAATGAATTAGTGGAACAACTGCTGTTTAAATTTAAAGAGATTAGATGTTTTCCTGGAGCGTTTTGGCCGCCAAGAGCTAGCAAAGTATTGGGAATCAAGATAAAATATCAGTGCTTTAGGCGAAGTAGTTTGTAGCCTATTGTGGATATTGCTTATTATAGACAGTCTATCCGGAAAAATGATAGCATGTTGAAGGCTAAAGCATCGTAGCTGACTAGATATTAAACTAAGTTTAAGTTTTTAGTAAGCCACTAAGTTTTGTGCAATTATTGCACAATTAGTTTAGGCCTAAAGGTCAGAAGGCTAGTTAGTTTTTCTCATAATTAGGCGATGGCAAACTTCAATACAAAGCATTTAAGGTAATGTATTTCGTATAGGTTTGCTACGGTTATGAGCAGGTTCCTACAAAGCCACTGCATCGACAGCTACAGCTGTAGTCAGTCATTTGGAACGATTTTGACGCACTGCTGTTCGGTTCAGTTATGTTCGAAAACCATTTCTCCCTCGTCTAAGAGGAAAACAAATTGCGATTATCTTATGATTTCTTGGCCGAAAAGAATCAAAATTGGTGCAAAAAAATTTCAAAAATTGTCAAAGTTGTTTCACCATGGTTTCGCAGTAAATTTTTTTATTAATAACCTCCTGAATGCACTTTTAAATACATGCTGAAAATCAAAAAATAAAGCCATACTTCCCTTTCTTATGAAGAATGTAAATCAGCAACGTGTCACGTTATTTATGTAATATCTTGTGTTTTGAAATCTGCAGCTATAGTACTGTAAATTTGTGATTGTATTTTCTAGCTGGAATCAGTTCTTACAAAAATATCACTCACTAAGAATACCAAACAGCTATGATCGACTGCTGTGCAACTTATTTTACTGTAGCCAGTTAGGCCTAGATCTTATTTAGCAGAGGTGGAGTCCTCGAGGACGTCCTTGGCCTCGAGGACGTCTTTGAGGACACATTTTGAAGTCCTTGGCCTTGGCCTCGAAGCCTCAAGTCCTCGAAAATTGCCCTGTCCTCGGCTCGAGAACAGCACTATTTTTTGAACAGTTGAAATTTCGTTGGAAAACGCCAGAAACTTCGCGGAAAATTTGCGAATACCTTTTTTGTTTTCCTCGCTTGGAGCATAAGCGTAGGCAAGGGGAGCGGGGGCAGGGGCCCCTCCCAATTGAAATTTCAACAATGACAAAAATGTGTCAAAAAAGCCGATTGTTTCTTCAGTTTCAGTTTCTTTTTAGCATTTTTCGCTGACAACATTATAACTAATTAACAATATTGGAGATCAAGGGCGCCGGGTCCCTCTCAATTCAATTTTTGCCAGCCAATTAAAACGTATAACCCGGAGAAAATGGAAAGTTTTTGTCCTAAAAGTTGCTATCTCAGGCCCAAATCTAGCCTTTTTGTGAGCGTAATGCCATAATCATGGCCGGATTTACCATAATATGACGCAGTACCAGCTAGGGGCCCCGAGCTGAAATCGTAAGATTTTTTTTGGTCTTCACCTATATTTGGCAGAAAGATGTTGCGAAAATCTCCAAAGTGCGAGGGGCCCAGCGCGATGTAAATCCGGCCTGGCAATAACATGGTTAGTAGACGTAACCATCTATTGTACCATTTTTCAAAAACAATTCAGTATTTCAACTCCAACCTCGCCGGTTTTTACGCACAAAATATCTTTAAAAAAAAATTAGCCGTGAAAAATGCTGATTGAACGAATCATTGAGCTTCAATTGAGGGGGCATGGGCCCCCAGGCGAACGTGTACTCCTATAACTGGTTATTTTCATGACAAAACAAAAATCTCTAAGGAAAGTCTTCGAGTGGATTAATACTTACTGCTAAAATGAAGCCAGATACAATGCACCTCACTTCCCCTACCTGGACCAAATCACTTACAATTAAAATTTAACCCCAAAATGCAAGATGTTAAACGTGTTTTGGACTTAAATTGCAAGTAAAAAAAGGATAAACAAATTCATTTTTTCAATTGGCTTTCAAATGTTAAAAATCTAGTGCTTTCAAATGGCTCTGAACACTTGCGAAATGTGATCTAATGGCATTAAAATAGTTTTTTTTTCCAAAAAATTATAAAAAATCGCCCAACGGCTGGGGGCTTTGCCCCCAGACCCCCAAAGCCTCCGGCGGCTGAGGGCCTCGCCCCCAAACCCCCGTTTGTGATACATTTGAGTTACACAAGCTTTCTCAACACGTTTCCAAAGTTGGATATTTGCATTTTTCAACTATTAGTTTAAGCTCTCTTTCTCTGCAAAATCCTGGTTACATGCAAACAGGCAACAACGATTTCAGATCTTCCATCCTACGATATCTTTGTCCCACAAAAACTTCTTCTTTGGAAAAATTTTGATGACGCCATTTCATGTGATTTGTGGTTTAGGCCTCCCCAACCAAAAATTCTGGGTACGCCAATAAATTCTTGGCCTTGGCCTCGAGCATTGCTGTCCTTGGCCTCGAGAGGTTCTGTCCTCGAAAAGGCTGTCCTTGGCCTTGGCCTCGGATTTTTTTGGTGTCCTTGGCCTTGCCTCGAGCTTTGTGTCCTCAACTCCACCTCTGTTATTTAGTAAGTTGTGGATGCGTAATATAATTATTTCATGTTAACCATAACTTGATTGTGATTTGTGTTCACAGTAATATTCTTCATTTATCAACTAAATTGGAATCCTGGATTCAAGATTAATTGCAAATCAAGCTGTTAAAATTCTACCACAAATATAATCCTAAAACAAATGATTTTGAGCCCTCAGAACTGCAGCCTAATACCAGTTACTACCTGATAATATTTTTGTGCTGTTGCCAGATAACTCCTCAATACGAGTTATCGTTAATACTCATCAAAACTGAATAAACATATAGTGGTATTTTTTTCCAAAACTACACCGCAAGAATTATTGCAGGTTGAATATAACAAGATTAGTCGACAAATTTGGAAGAACGCGCAGAAAAAAATCGTACTGTTAAACGTGGACTAAAGGCAAAATCAATGGGGGTATCTAAGGTTAGGCGAATCGCATAAGACTAGATTAGCGTTGACTCCATTCTTTTTGACCCATCTGTTGCAGAGATATTCCACGTCAAACACGACGTCGGTGACTCTACTGCAAAGTTTCAAATTTTAATGATTTTTATTGGCAACCCTGTCGTTGATAAGCATTAGCGTCTTAGCTACGCTTTCCCAGTCCTAACCTGAAGCAACGATTAGGCTACTGCATTGACTCGTTTCGCTGCGCACTAATCACTTTGATCTTACAGCACAACAGATCCGAGCTGGAAAAAGAGCAGACTGTTCGGTAGCCTAGCGATTTCAGTAAAAATCAAGCTGGCAGATACATTTCAGTATAAATCCTACCCTAGTCTAGTAATAAGGTTTTTATTACTAGGCTACACAGTGCAAGCTCTTACCTGATGATAAGACTATCAATACTTGAGTAGGCCTATTGTATTTGCTGACGGTATTTTGTGACCGCAGAATGAACTTTTCGATCTAAGCTGAAAACATTGGCCTACTAGCCTACTCTAATAACTCTACTAGCCTTACTTTCGTTTGTTCTTAGACGTTTGTTACCTTGGCTATCGTACAGTCTACTCTGCTGACAAGATCAAAGTGATTAGTGCGCAGCCAAACGACTCAATGCAGTAGCCTAGTCGTTGCTTTAGAACAGAACATGGAAGGCGTTGCTAAGACGCTAATTATTATCAACGACAGGGTTGCCACTTGCCAGTAAA
This sequence comes from Trididemnum nubilum, assembly GCA_963965965.1. Classification (NCBI taxonomy): domain Eukaryota; kingdom Metazoa; phylum Chordata; class Ascidiacea; order Aplousobranchia; family Didemnidae; genus Trididemnum; species Trididemnum nubilum. Next base: position 32,479,904 of record OZ014477.1, on the reverse strand, counting down.
AATTATTGAAATTTGAAACATTACAGTAGAGTCACCGACGTCGTGTTTGAAGTAGAATAACTCTGCAACGGATGGGTCAGAAAGGATGGAGTTAACGCAAACTAGTCTTATGCGATTCGCCTAACTTTAGATACCCCCATTGATTTTGCCTTTAGTCCGCCTTTAAGTTACTAAATTTGGCACTTCCTGACAAATCGTAGCAATGTATGCATGAAAAAATACAAGCCTAGTTTTAAAACAATAGAATGAAAAAAGCTCGCAACTGTAAACCACAAAGAAAAAGATTCTGAAAGAATAGTGATAGTGAATAGTCATAACCCATTGTCTTTCATGGACGACGGACGTGTTTGTCAGGCTCTGTAAAGAGTGGTTAAGTGTGGCGTCTAGTGGTTAATTTTAAGTCATTGGTAAACCTTTTAAAGATACTTAGTCAGCAAACATTTCATAAATATGAAGGAAGACAGAGTGGAAGCCAAGTTAGACCAAATTTTGGAGTTTCTTAATGACCTAAAGATGAGAGTTGGCAATTTGGAAAAAGCGTTAACTAGCACCCAAGCACAGGTTGAAGAAATAGATGGTAAGCTGTCTGAAAGATGCGAAGTAACAGAGCAAAACCTCATGAACAAAACTGAAAATGCTGAATTTATTGATTTAAAACATCAATTTGAAATTTTACAACAAGAGAAAGCTGCTGATCGTAAGTTGATCAATAGTCAACAATCTGAAATCACTAGGCTAACAGGGCAAGTAGAAGGCTATCTTCAACTTGTTAAACGTGAATAGCTAAGCAGAGAAGCGTGCAGTAAGCGTTTTAATTTGCTTGTTCATGGTATTGATGAAGAAGAAAACAACGCTTGGGAAACTAGATCTACCACTGAAACTAAACTAAAGAAATTTTTAATCGAAGGCCTAATTATTGAAAATGTAGATGATTTATAACTTGACCTGCACAGGCTCCCTCAACACCCATTATACAGCAACAATACTAAAGTGAATAGACCTATTATTTTCAAACTTGCAAGCAACTATGACAAACAATTGGTGATGAACAGTCTGAAACATCTTAAGGTTTACAATGAAGCCAGATTAAACGATAATCCTGATGCAACTAAAATCTATGTTAGCGAACATCTTCCCAAACCCCTTTATCTACAGAAAAAAAAAATGCTACCGTTTTACAAGAAGGCAAGATTTGAAAACAAAAGAGCCAGTTGGTGTATCCAAAATGGCGAATTCTCTCTGTACGTAGATGGCAAGAGAGTCATGAACTAATAACTGAACATTACTAACACTCGATCTAGCCGCTTACTAGGCCTAAGAATCTGTGACTTGGCCAAGAGCTGATTAAAAGTAACTGTTTTGATTTAACTAACTGGTACTGTTTTTTTAATTAACTGTTACTGTTCTATTTATTTACTGAAAGGAGCAACTTGGAAATAAACCGCTAGTGTTTTATGCTGAAATCTCTAATTTATTTATCAAATCAAGCAGGAGTGTAACCAGAAATCTGCAATGGGGGAACTGCTGTGGGGGTCTGGGGGCGAACCCCCAGCGCTTGAAACTTTTGTATTGGCAATAACAACTCATATTTGGGCCTATTTTGATAAAAATTGGTGCTATTAAAACGTGGCATGAAGCTTGGCTTTGCAAAAATATGATTATGCTAGTTGCATAAATCATGGGCTACATGGGAGGTAGTTGTTGCTAAAACTTCAGTTCTCTTTATTTACAATTCGGTAAATCATAAAATCCTATACCGGTAGCATAAATTTTATAGAGAAAGGTATAATTAAAGGGGTTGGTGGGAGGAGGTTGGAGAAAGATGATTGGTAATTGGCTACTGACTAGCCCCCTTCCCATTCTTGAGCTAAAACATTTTTTGATGGGACCTGTGTTAGGCATGTTTCAATGAGCGATCAATTTTATTGCAAGTTTTTAGCCATTTTTGGGGGTTTTCTCGGATTTTTGAGTTTTGCTTTGCCAAATTGGCCCCCCTTTCCTCAAATAAACGTTTTGAAATATACTTTAAATAAATTATTTTTTTTTTTAGTCTATTCCGGTGCAGAAGAAAGTCTCAAAAGTGCTAAAAACGTGTATTCTCTTTATTCTCCATTTTGGTCGGAAAGCCAATGGGCAAGCAATATCCCCCACTCCTCTTTCTACGGTACTGAAATCAAATTAGCTAGGAAAAGAGTATAATTGCGAAACTAGTGAGTTGCTCTAAGTTGTAACATCTTAAACCACTCAAATCAATTTTATTATTATTATACTCATAACATTTTTTCTCTTTAGAAAAGTATTTTTGAAGTTCGGCTTCACTATTAAATAGCTCCATATTTTGTTTACGTTTATTATTTGTGTTAAATTTTTAGTTTCGGTTTTTTGTTGATGGTTAATCCGCGACATTGTTTTACATGATATGATCTACTTAAATAGCTTCCCTTTTCAGAAATTTTACAAACTGATCCACAATCAATTTTGGTTACCTCTGATTTGCATTACTTGTACAGTATTTTATTTTTTTACCACTAACGCCACCGCCGTCATGGTGCTGTTTGACCACTTCGTTCATTGCTGTTGTGTAATGGCGCTTTTGACTTTTGATGAAGTTGACTTAATCGATTTCATTACTCCAAGTCTAGCAGCCACACCACCTTGTGTCCAAGAAAGTAATAATGATTCATGTGACGAGATTCTCCAAATTTTAACCTCAAAAATAAATTCTAGTATATATTTTGATGTTGTTACGCCTAAAACCAATTTTAATTTTTCTAATTCTCGTAATCTAGTACATTTAAACATTCGCTCTCTTTACAAACAGTTTGATTCCTTGTGCTTATTTCTTCAGTCTCTACCTGTTAAACCTGTTGTGATATGCTTAACTGAAACACGAGTTAAAGATCAACCTCTGGCCTACATAAATCTCCCCAATTACAGCTTTGTTCATACTCCGTCTCAAAGTAATGCTGGTGGTGTTGCAGTTTATGTATCGCTAAATCTAAAATTTTCCTTAGACGATAATCAACATCAGTTACATAATTCTGAATCTGTTTGGTTAAATTTGCACCATCATGAAAATAAGTCACCAATAAGACTTGCAGTTATATATCGTCATCTCTCCACAACTAATATCGAGAAATTCTTAGGTGACTTTTCTTCTTGCTTGAATGAAGCCACTTCTGGTGACAAAACGTTGTATTTGGCAGGTGATATAAACATCAACATTGACAGATCAAGCACAACAAAAACAGCAAATGATTATATTAACGAGATGCTCAGTTGTAATGTAATACCAATAATTACATTACCAACAAGAGTAACTTCCAGATCTTCGAGTATTATTGACCATATCATAACTAATGACGTCAACCACAATATAATACCTTTTGTAATACCTGTACGAGATGATTTATCAGATCATTATGTTGTAGGCTGTTGCATAAATGACTTCTCGAAACCTCCGTTGAAAAAGAAACAAGAATTATATGTTAGAGATAAATCAGCCTTAAATTCTGAACTATTCTGTGAAGATTTAGCAACTAATTTATCTATTTATTTTGAAAAGCTACCAGCTTTGAATACTAGTAATTATAATAGAATTTTTGACGGATTTTCACAGACAATCCTTTCAACTATTGATATTCATGCCCCAAAGAAGAAATTATCTCGCAGACAACAAAGACTACAAAATAAACCTTGGTTGACCAAAGGCATTTTGATGTCAATTCGTAAACGACGTTTTATGTTCAAATCCCATTTTCTACTAGGTAATGACGGCCAAAAATCTTTTCGAAAATATTCAAACAAACTTACTAAGATAATAGCTCTTGCCAAAAAATTGTATTATTCCTCAGTGTTAAACCAAAACAAAAATAACCAGAAAAAGATTTGGGAAATAATACGATCAGTACTTCCCTCGAAATCGAAAAGCACTTCATCATTTTTTGATTGTTTTGATACAGAAAAAATTGTAAACACACCCACTGATCCTAAGTCAATTCTAAACTCCTTTAATAAATTCTTTTGCACTACAGGCAAAAATCTTGCTAATGATATCCCTCAATCTGATACCATTCAACACTTCTCAAATTATTTACCCAATCGTGTTTCTGATTCAATTTTTTTGAAATCACCCAGCACTACAGAAATATCAAATGTTCTTCTTTCACTTAACACGAACAAAGCTGTTGGTCATGATGACATTTCTGCTTATTTTCTCAAAGTTGCCTCAACTATCATCGCACCATACTTGCAATGCTTTTTTGAATTTTCCTTTATTAATGGCATATTTCCTGAAAACTATTCACTTGCTAAAATCATACCTCTTCACAAAAAAAGAAATAAAACAAACCCAAGCAATTATCGACCCATTTCAATACTAACTTGTTTCTCTAAAATTCTTGAACGTCTTACGTGTAATAGATTTCTGGAATTTTTCAAAAAACCTAACGTTATTAATAAATCACAATACGTATTTCAGAAACACATAGCTCCTAGCCATGCCTGCCTTGACATTGTAACAACTACTCTTGATAATATCAATCAAAGAAAATATACAGGACTTATCATTTTAGATCTTCAAAATGCTTTCGATACAGTCTCACATAATATTTTGCTTAAAAAAGTTGATCATTATGGCATTCGAGGACCCGCTCATAAACTTATTTGTTCTTTCTTACATCGAAAACAATACGTTTCAATTGACGGTATACAATCTGAAATTGAATCTATAACTTATGGTGTAGCTCAAGGGTCAATACTTGGTCCACTTCTTTTTCTACTGTACATCAATGATCTAAACAATTCCGTCAATTGTCTTCCACGGTTGTTTGCTGACGATACTTGCCTCATAATAGATAGCCCAAATCTAGCATTATTAGAAACTGAAATGAATGAGGATTTAGCAAACGTTTACAATTGGTCCATTGCTAACAAATTAAGTCTAAACCCATCAAAATCAAACCATCTTATTATTTCCCCCAAACAAAATATACTAAGTCCCCATACCACCTTAATTGTTATATAACTTACCAATATTATCGTGCGATAAAGCAAAATATTTGGGTGTTTTTATTGATTCACGGTTAAACTTCCATTCCCTCATTAAAAGTCTCGAAAATAAGGTTGCTAGGTCGATGGGCATTCTTTCAAAATTGAAACATTTTCTTCCTTCTAATTCACTTCTCAAACTATACTATGCTTTCATTCATCCTCATTTGTTGTATGGTTTATCCATTTGGGGTTGTACCCACAAATCTTACCTATCAAAATTACAGACACTTCAAAACAAAGCTGTAAAAATTATCGGCGGCGGCAAATACATAGACCATGCTACACCATTTTACTCTAAACTAAAAATCCTAAAAATTCCTGAATTATATAAGCATGAAGTTGCAAAACTGGTATTTCACCATTATCATCAACGTCTCCCACCTTTACTGTCAAAGCTTTACATTAAAACTAACCAAGTTTCTCAAAAGTGTACACGTTCATCAAGCACTGCCAACAATCCTACCTTATACAATCCTCTTTACAAAACAACTAGACTTCAAAAAAGCATCAGGTACCAAGGTGTTAAAATATGGAACAAAATTCCGACAAGCATTAAAACCAAACAATCATTTTAAAGCTTTAAAGTATCATACAAAAATTATCTATTGAATATGTACTAGTATGTATTACAGAAACTTTCATATACATTTTAAAATATTGGTATTGCAATTTAGGTGATATTCGTCACTTGCTTCATGACAACGATATGTTTTTGATTTAGTAATATCATTTCAACTGGTAATCGGGGTGGCTGCAGACTTTGAAGACCGATAGGTCAACTCGCAGTCTCCCTTGTCAAATTAATTCTTTAACTTTAATCGTTTGTTAACTTTATGTGAATTTTGTGGCAAAAATAAATAAACTTGAACTTGAACTTGATTAGTTTTACCATCGATTTTACACTCTTTTGGCAAAACAATAATAAATGAATAAACAAAAAGCTACTAAATGCAAAAACAATAATTTACTAATTGTAAATTAGCAGCAAGATTTGGTTAAGACTGGATTGCTAAATGAAAAGACATTGCCGATACTTTTTGGCAGCATTTTGAAATAAAAACGTGCAGCATAAAAAGTTCGAATTAAAATTCACCCGCTAGACAACATTTTACCAAGTAAAATCAATTGTGAATTTAAGGCACGTCTTCAATGCCTGTTTTTGGCACTAAATCATCATCTACTAATTATAATCTTAGTTATCAAAATTTATTTAAACAAAGTTAAACTTATTGAAATGCTTTTATTTGAATAAGTTTCATTTAAGCTTAGAAACAAGTTTAGAATAAGAATGCATGATATTCAAATAAAACGTGCGTCAAAAACGAAAGTATAAAAAGGTCCCAATAAAATGGACCCAAAACATTTTTATTGGACCCCTAAAAACATTTTTGGGGAAGCACACTCTTGAAAACCACTGAATTTACCTATTGATTGACATAAATCTGCAACATCAACATCTGATTTTTCCCAAGCGTATAATCCTCTTGAAAATCGGCAGATATTTGAAGTGCTTCTATTATCATGTGTATAGCCATCATCACACTGGTAAGAAACTTCAACAGTTCCTTTATCATTTGATGCATTAGAAAGAATGTTGACTATTCCATTTTTAATTGGTGGTAGGGTTTCGATGCAAACTATAATGCATAAAAAACTTGTTATAGAATTTTTTTTAGTGCATAGCATACATTTTAATGTTATACGCCTCAAAGAGTACGGCTCGAAATTGGTTTTATTGAAGAACTTAGAGCTACTGTACTTGAATTAAAAAAAACTTTTTTCACAATTCCTCTTATTCACAAAAATAAAATTTTTTCGTTTTACTCCGTATCATTGACCACTTTAAGTTTTGCGATTTTGTGACTTTTGATTTTGCAAAATTTCTTGTAAACTAAGAAACGCGATGTTCGATGAGCAAGATAATGGGATTCTGCTTTAGCCAGCGATTCCAATTTAAACTAATTACAGTATATCAGTGACATTATACGAATGATATAATCTACTGTATCAAATTAGACCAATGTTGGTGATGTATTTAGCCTATGAATTACAAAATTTGGAACCAAACATAATCAAACTGTACAGTAGATCAATTACTACTGGTAGATTAGGTCTGGCGTAGAAAAAGCGTAGGCCTAATCTATAAGTCTTAACTTACCGACTGGTAACAGCAAGTAACTTAACCAAATCTGAAAATTCAACTACTGGTACTGGTACCTGTAGACCTAGGTTACCAGCACTGATCAGGGGCGAATCCAAACATTTTTGCTCACGATGCTACTCTAATATTTTTGAAAACGTTTTTGTACAATGTTTTCCTTTCAATTCAATAGCAATAGGTGCAACCAGCTACCACGTGTTAATCCAAAATAAATTTTTGTATGCTGGCTGTTAGTTTAGCGTGGCGCGTAGCCAGATTTCTGCAACGGAAAGGGGCTATTTCGAAGGTCTGGGGGCGGAGCTCACAGCCGCCGTTGGCCATTGGGGATCCGGAGGCAAACGCCCCATTCACTCAACCTCTGAGGAAAGGAGTTTGGGGGCGGAATGTGGCCAACCGCTTTGCTCTGTGTCATTTTGTTTACAAATCTTATGCTGAGTCTTGAACTCGTGGTCTCCGCGAGCGCTCTCGTTTGATAGGGTGTGATGAGCGTGGCATGTCTTGCATGCCACAGAATTTGAGGTGATTGCGAGCTCGATCTCCGTTTGCTTTGCTTTTGAACGAATATTGCAAAGTTTAACTTACAGTTTGACTTACAGCTTAAAACCTGGTTTCTTAGTTAACAGAACTTAGTTGGCTTTTTCTTGGTTTGTGTTCATGATTTATTGATAAGAAGCACAATTTTTAGTTGAAGCTTTTAGTTCTGAGAATATCTTAGTTAATTAGCGACAGGAGCCGCCAGCGCTCGGAGATTTTGCAATTTTTTTTGTTGCAAAATTAACTTATTTTTAGGCGTATTTTAGTAAAATTTTATGACATTTAAACGTGGCATAAAAATTATCTATAAAAAAGATTAAATTGGCGGCGTTAATGAGCTATAAGTGAGTGGTTAATGATAAACTTTCAGCCTTTTTATTACAAGCAGGTAAATTATAAAATAAAAACAAATCACTAGTTTTAACTTAATCCGTCTGTAGTAAAAGAGATAATTTTAGAGATTTTACCTCCCATCCCTTCTTTTCCCCACCCCCACCGAGTATTTTTTTGTTAATTCTCGATAAGATGTGGATTTGGCTTCTATTATTGCAATGAATTTAATGTGGTACAATTTTTTTATATTTCCATGGTTGAGCAGGGGGGGTGTGGACTTTTTGAATCCCCCTCTCTGTACCCGCCACTGCTGATCTACTCAGTATGATCAATTTGTCTTCAAACTACATATACTGTAATTCACAGGATAAAAACATCACCAAAAGTGACGTAATTTTGATACAGTAGATTATAATCCCTGCATACTATCACTGATAAATCTAATTTGAATTATACTGGCCATCTAAGGCAAAGTTCCATTGCCTTCCTTTTCGAACATCGCGTTTTCTAGTTTGTGAGAAATTTTGCAAATTCAAGCTTATATGTAACATCACAAAAATGCAGAATTGCCAATGGTACGAGGCCAAACAGATTAAATTGCAATTTCCTGAATGAAGGGAATTGTGGGAAAAGGTTTGGAGCTCCCCTTCAATAGCTCAAATGGTTCTCATTTTTTCAATAAAACAGATTTCCAGCAGTATCTCTTTAATTGTAAAGTTTTGTAAACTACTTAAAAATAAAAGACCTAACTTAAGAAGTAATAAAATGATTCGAAAGAACTTAACTACAAAACGAGAGGCCTGGACCGACTCGATGGACCAATTCAAAGTGGCTGCTCGGAATTTGTTTGTGAATAATATTATGAACGACGATAAATCGCAGAAACGGTAACCTTTTTCTTTTTGCGGAAAACGACTCGCCGTAAATTAATCACTCTGAAACAGGCCTCTAAAAACTACAATTAGATATGAATTTCATTTCATTCTATCAGTTGCAAGAATAAATATAATTACCGTGCAACTTTATTGCGACTAACACATTATACTCTAACATTCAGAAATCAGTTACAGCAGTAAATCCTTGTAAGCAATGCATTGCATCATTATGTTTTTGCTTAGTGTTCTCACCTCTATTAATGCAGTAGTCCGCATAATCACTGCAGCAATCCTGGATGCTAATACAATATTGGTCACAATAACAAATATAACCAGTCATCAATCGTTGATAACAGGTAACGTTAGATGGTGGACAACATGTCGCTATGCTTGCGCACCCAGCATTTCCACATTGGGGATTCAAAAAAAACAACAAAACATGAAGTAAATTCAAGACTAATCTAACGTGGCACATTCTTTTTGTATTAGAACATTTTAAATTAATTCTTTTTTAATACTGTAATGCACTTCTGTAAACAAAATTGAACTGAAGGTATAGCTTAACATTTACTGTAGACCTATAATTTTCTAATAAACGTTTTAAACGGAAGGAAAAGCAACAAAGCATATTTTGCCACCAGCTCAAAGAAGATAAAATAATACCTGAGCATCAAAACCGATTTGGAACAAATTTCTTTCTATATATTCCTCACAATTTAAACTTGATGAAATACAGCTTTAAATTTATCTTTAAAGCAAAAAAAATTGGATGTTTTGTCTGAGCTCAGAATTTTTCCAAAGATAGTCAGATATGTAACTTTTTTTATTAAAATTTATGCCATTTTTTATTAATAGTGATACCATTTTTTTAATAAAAGCTATGCCATTTTATTAAAAGATTTTTTTGTTAAAAGATTTTTCTGTATACAGTAGTAGATGGTGGAACAAGCTGCTTTGTGTAAGACTGCTTTCACAATTATTGAGTTTATACTTTAAACTATTACTTTGAATATTGGAATCACTTTATGAAGCAATGTTTCTCCAAACCCAAAAACTCTTGACTTTGACCTTTTTGACAAAAGTTTTGAAATTACAACCCAATAATATTAATGATCTGGTTTTACTGCGAATAGAGCAGATTTTAAGTGAAACTAATGCTGCTTTAGTTTAACAAATAAATAATTAATGAATTTAGTAAGCTTTGGTTGTAGCAACAAAGAAGTAAAAAACTCTAAAACAAGTTTCTCTGCATATTCGCTTAATTTTTTCTGGTTTTTCTAACTGGGGCAAATTGTAAAAATTAAAATGGAAATACCCGTAAAAAGCAACTGAAATGAGCAAATTTACAAATAAGACATCCATGTTTTTGCGACGCTTACAATGCTGATTCAAAATGAAAATGATTTTATATTCAAATAAAGCAAAATGAGGTGAAATCTGCTAAAATTGGTTATTAACTCCTTAGCTTAATTCATGAAGGTGTTCTGCTAAAGCTATTGTAGCTACATCTGTATTCGAAGCAATTACTAAACGTATATATAATATCAAAGCGGAAATACGTATCATTGAGCAAGGTAAACTGCTTTACCAGCCTGGAGCTCATTACTTTTTGCGCGCGATAAAGGTTTTAAGATATTATTCAATAAATTTCTGAAATTTAATAAACGTATTCCACTTGAATAATTCATATTACTTGTTTTACCACAGTACGTGTTTCTGCAACAACAGGAAACAAGTTTGGTGATTGCTGTTGAATCGAAATCAGTTGTGTTAAGTAAAAAATTGATTATTTAATAAGAGCAATGTACAGAGAAATGAATAACAAGCTATGGACATAATCCAAAGATTTAGAGGCACGCTCAAACCTTTGATTAACAGCCTAAGACATACTCTTTTGGAATCGACTTTCGTCTTTTATTCCTCGTCATTACAGCTATAGAATTACAAGTATGAACTTTAGCGTAGAAAGGCAAAGAATGCAAATTAACCAGTTCAAGAATGAAAATAAACTTTTTTTTATGTTATTACATTATTACAAGAAATATATTAGTTGAATATGTTGTTTCTTGCAATATTTTGATTACTCAAGAAAAATATATTCTGTTGTGATTTGGTTAATTAGCTAATTTTTGCCTTTCTACGCTAATTTCATACGTGTAGTCCTAAACAAGAAACATGCTTACAAGACGATAGTCGATTCCGAAAGAGTATGTCTTTGGCTCTTAATCAAGGGTTTGATTGTGCCTTGAAGACTCTGGTTGCTGTATTTAGCTTCTCAAAAATGGATTAAAGATACAAAAATACATTATCAGATGCTTAGAGATATAACATAGCCAAATTAAACAAGCAAACTAACTGAAAGTCCAAAAAAATTAAAGGAAAAAAAAGAAATCAGAAGCTATTGAAACTGTTTAGAGCAATTCCAATTTGTTAACTTTTACAATTAATATCATAAATTTAGAAACTAAAATTCGCCTAAAGCATCACTTTTTCAGAATTTTTATTTCAAGTTTTAATGAACCCACTAATTTAGTCGAAAATGGTGATGAATTCTATTTATTTATTTATTGTCTAGGGTAGAGTGGGGTAAATAGCTTACCTTAAGGAAAATGTGCTGTAATTGACAGCACTATTGCAGGAAAAAAATTTTTTTCGCTGTATGTGTGCACAGACTGAAGCTCTACCAACACACACATTTAAGATTCTGAAAAGTTTGTACTTAAGCTAAAAATCGATTTTTAATTAACAAAAAGTTGAGCGTTTTACCCCATATTTGGGGCAAAACGCCTACAGGGAGGCGTTTTACCCCATCCTTTAAAGTGGAGAGATGTTTGCATGTTGACTTTTGAAATGAACCCAGTAACAGTTTTAAACATGTCATACACCATTTTTTGGGAGTTGGTAAGATAAATCAAGGCAAACATGCGAGAAAATAGACCAACAATTACATGACCAGCAACGGTGTAGTTAGACAAAAAGGAGAGACAATCTCCCGAAAAGAACTTTTATTTTTAATCTAAATTGAAAAATGCACATCTTTTAAACGTTGCTGATGCCGTAACGTTCATGTATTTTACACCAATACCTAACTTACAATGTGTTTGTGCTACCTCACACTTTCCTAGGGATGAGTCGCAAAAAACTCTGTGGAAACCCATTTGTCGGGCCCCCAACCATAAAAAGGGAAAAGTCCAAAAATAGCTTACCGTAGAAGTTAAAAAGCAGGACACTTTAGAAAGAGATAAGAACCTGTAAAGGGAGGGGTGTCCACATGCGCTGCTAGAAGAGTTTTTCTTATGAGTGGTAAAAGTAGCAAGATCAAATGAGGCTCTGACCATAGCAGCAAAGGTGGGAAAATTTACAGCTTGTATAGGGAAAAACAGAAGTGATTGCCCCGAAGGAACTGGAGAAACTTAGACGACTCAGATGAGAGTGTAAAATATTGCATCTCCAAGTGTGCTACATTGAGTCTGGTTGTGGCTACGGTTGGGAAGAATGAGTAAAGGACCGCAACAGAAGGCACATTGAAGGGAAGCTCACGCTTTGCCTCGGAAATTAGCAATCTTATTTTGGCTAGAGACCACCAAAAACTGACAGAAGCATAGTCGGAGAGGAGAGGCAGTGGTCCAAAGTAGCATTCCAGACAAGCTTTGTCAGGAAGTATTAAGGTCAAAGAAAAGCAAAAAACAAATTGGAAGTTCTTGAGAAAGAGGACTGGCTGAAAGCGGCAGGTCTTTGTGTGCTGGCAGTTACATTACTAGTTACGTTCATATTTCACAGCAAGAAAACATTTTCTCCTCGAGACACAACTTTTCCTCTGAAAGTATACTACTACTAGAACACCAAGCTTTATCCTGGTATAATAGCGCTTTGCTCTCTCCTTAAAATCATCCACTCCCAGAACTCTTTCCTCAAAGTCCGCCGATCGAACGCGAAACTTTCGATCATGTTAATTTTCTCTTCAAGAATGTTAATATTGCATATCAGAAAATAATATCATATTTTTTATTGAGCTTCGAAATTTGTGTCCCCCCAAACTCTACTCTGATCGTAACAATTTAACTTCAGAGTTCCCCTTGGCCTCCTCTCTGCCTAGTAATATTGCTTCCAGATTTTTAAATCTTTGGATCTTCTTGGGATCGGTTGCTCTCCCTTTCCACTCAGTCGCCCAGGTATGAATCGACGGATCAGCTTCTTTTCCTTTTGGACGTAGTGGTGCTGGTGTGTATTCTTCTTGCCTCATAAGAAGCATTACTGATTTCCTTTTTTTTCTGCATGGCCCCATTGATGTGCAGTGTGGGTCGGGAAAAAACTTTTCGAAGGACATTATCACTCAAAAATAAAAAAAAATCTTTTTTATTTTAAGCTCAAAAAGAAACTTTGCTGATGCTTTATCAGTATAAAATAGTGTATACTTTTACGTAATCTACATTGCTGGTAGTGGAGAGCTTCACTTTATTAATTTCCTCTGTTTTGGCCTCAGTTGGCATTATAACCTTTGCCTATTTATAGTAATACCAGGGGCATTACCAGCGCCAGTGCTGAGAAAACTAATGTTTTTGCGTTAGAACTTTAGGATCTTGGCTCCCACTAAAAGCGCTCCCCGGTAATGCTGCCTCCTATTTAATATAAAATGCGCTTTGGCGTCGAATTTCAAGTTTCTCACTACTATTGCAATAAATTTTAATGCACTTAGAATTGATTTTTTTAAAGTAAGGGCAATCTATATTAATGAGGTAAAACGCCTACTGGAGGTGTTTTACCCCACTCATTTGGAGGCGCTTTACCCCACCAAGAGCCATTTTTGATTATGCTGAATTTATTTTAAGGGTTGAGGCAATTAATCAAAAATAATAACCGAATCTTATATCAGTCATGGTTTTCCCTCTCACTGAAAAGAAGTGACAAATTAATTGCGAGCCTCAAAGACAATCAAATAGCTCATCGATTGACCCGTTATGCTTACATAAAAAGAGTAAAAAAGTTCTTTTTGATCGTAAAATTAACCAGCTCTTTTTCCTTCACTCCAAATATGGCCTAAAACATCGTTAGATAGACATAATAATAGCGTGGTAATATGACGCCGTTACGCTCAGTATGTGAGCTAATAATATCCAAAAGCTTTTTACCCTACTGGGCTTTTTACCCCACCCTACTACAGCTCTTTTGATGTATAAAGATGTTTGTTTTGTTCGCCGGGTTTTATTTTGGCTATGTAAAAACATGCAGTGGTTTTAATCTTGTTTAGTTTGTTTTAAACTTATTACTGCGAAGCAAGTTGCGTTCTGCATAGGTTGAGGCTGAAGAAGGAAAACCTTGCATGATTTTATTCTTCATGACTCACTTTGTTGGGTCACTAAATTTTTTATTGAAATCAGCTAGCAAAAAAATGTTGCTTAATTGATTGAATTAAGCGGGGTTTAATATACTTTAAAAAGATTTCTCAAATGAAAAATCCAGAGCAAAGCTAAATTGCAGTAAACAAAAAATACAAAACACCTGCAACCTGTTTCACCCTCACGGGGTTTTCAACGGCTAATCTTATTGAAATGGAATTTAATTCAAATATTTCTATTCATACAGTACTATTACATATGAATAAAATTAACTCAGATCTTGTAAGGATGAATAAAGCTAAAGTGGTTTTGTATCTTTAGTTTACTGCAGTTTTATAAAAAACCCGTTAGAAAAAAACAAAACAAATACGTTTAAAGAGAACTCTGTCATTTAATCAATATTATCACATTCTTCTTATGCTGTCATGTTAACCCTCGTTAACACCGTTTACACGGGGTATTTGACCAACACATCTTATAAGTGTGGGGGCAAAAATTCACACCTATCTAACTCCTAAACTAAGTAATCAGCCAAAAATAATTTAATTAATGCAACTAAAAAAAATTGATGCTCTTTTCAACGTATTTACCGATATCTGCGCCGGTGACGCTTCTGAAGACAGAATGTGGCACTTTGAATATTACGGTATCTTGAATTAAAAAAACATTCAACTAAACGCACGTCTGATCATTTTATACCGTTTTCCACGAATATGGATTTGTAAAACTTTTTGATCCTATTAAAGGAAATTCAGATGAACTTTTTTAACAATGTTGTTTCCTACTATTTTATTTTATTAAACCGGTCAGTGGTCGAGTGAATAGAGAGTCTAATATTGAAACAAGTGGCAGCTTGACTTGAAGACCGAAAGATCTATTCGCTGTCTACTGGCCAAGGTAACTAGGTGAATAAAATGTAATTACAATTGTAATAATAATAATAACAGAAATTTGTATAATTGTAGGCTCAGATTCTTTTCCCGACGGGGTCAAACGAAAGATTATAAAAATTGATATTCAGAACTTTCCGGCTTGATGCTCAACAATTATTGGAAAAAAGCGAAGTTTCCGCCATGTGTGGTAGAGAGGTGAACAGGTTGCAGCTTCACTCGAAGATCAAAAGTTCCCTTCGCTTTCTCCTGGCTGAGGCAACTTTGTGAATAAAATGCTATTATAATCACTTTTTGAATTTGTTAAAGTCTTACGCAATATGTAACTATATTACCTTTTAAATTTTTTTGCGCACCGTAAATGTTTTTTCTACGATTTTCTCTGATATACTAGTTAAACTAGTTCTCGAGATAGTGTTTTTTTGTTTGTTGGGTATTTTTTTGGCATAATCTGGATGAGGCGATAACCTGACATTGATGACTTTTTTTGTCAAAATTTTTGATAACTTCTTTCTACGTGGCAGTAAAGCAATTGCTTGCTCTCTTCATTGCCTGCTTTTCAGTGATGGTTTTGGGGGCACCAGCTTGAGATTAACCCGCCACACATCACGGTCTTCCACCACCTCAATTATTTTACCAGGGTGAAGTTCCAAGAGATTCCATTCAAGATATTCAGTCTAAACAATCCATCTAGCTATAGAATCTATTGTATTGTCCAACTAGTCTTTTGCCGTTTGCTTTAGGAAGTTAAGCTTGTTTGAGAAGTCTTTCTTGAGGCATTCTGCTGACATGGCTGAACCATCTAAGCTGGCGTCTTTCAATTCGAAGAAGTATAGTGGCTCGATAAATGATAAATTTAATCTTCATAGTTGTTTATTAACAATAAAGCGTTAATTGCTCAAAAACTTTACAGGGTGTTAACATTATAAAGAACTGAAACAAATCAGCAAACACATCGATATCAAATTTCTTCTTCACGTAACCATGTCGCTATGTCGTATAAATGTAACTCAAAACAATTTATTGGCAAAGAAATCACAAAGCGAAAGTTCAACCTCCAACTGAAGAAAATCAAGGCCATAGCGTACAATAAAAAATTAGTTGCTGCGCATGATACTGTAAATAAACTTCTTGAACAATTTAATTAAAGTATTTACTAAATAGCATAAGTTTTTGAAACATTTTGGAGATTTTTTTAAAGAAATGTAATGCATCATTTTAATGTCTCAATAACACTTAAGATCGACAATGGTTAAAACAATTTAAACGAAACTTTCCAATGAATGTACTCTACAATATTTTAGTAGTATTGTCTTCAACACAAAAGATTGTGTACCAAAAATCCATTATAGAGCATAAAATGATTCAAAAATTTGAGCACATTATGGATCACATGCATTAACAAGGATTAAGTTTAACCCGCTGATTAACAAAAAAATTTAAGGCAAAAGTTTGGAAAATAGCTGGGTGAATTGCTATAATAATCATAAAGCACTCAAAAAATTAATTCTCTGAACTTGAGAATTCAGTTTATTGTGTTGCATTAAGCTCAACGGTGTAGAAGATAGAAAACTGTTCCATCGCATATTAAAGTTAACCCACGTTGACGCATACGACCCTGTATTTACAATTTTACATTTGGCTAGGCCAACGAGGTTGTTTTCCTTTCAGTAACAGCCGTTGAGGATGTGACTGGAGCAGTTGAAGTAAATATAGAGGAAAATTTGATGTCACTGATTCTTTGTGGAAGCCATAGCTTTCTTATCCCTTCATGTCGAAAGCAGAACATATAGAAGATAATCACTCCCTAATTGAAAAGAGTGTTTCAGAAATTAAACGTATTTGAGTTTACTCAATGTAGATCAGTCACTACGTACTGTAGCGCTATAATTTCGACGTAAAACAGAAAGTTATTTTTCTGAAACTATTGTTGTAAAGGTACATCGTAAACAATAGAAACAAAGTTATTTCAAAAATGTCTATTTGCGTGTCAATATAGGCAATAATTTGCTAAAGCATAGTACGTCAAATTCTTTTCCCACGTTGTAAAGTTTTTTGCCCAAATACTTAAATTGTTGTGCTGATTTTTGTTCTCATTAGCAATGCTTATGCATCGCAAAAAAACATACATAGCTCCTTGATCAGATCTGCAATTAGTTCAGGTCGAGCATTCTCGCTGGGCTAGAAAGTTACCCTAAGTGATCATTTTTGTGCAGGCTTTAAGACTCTGCCTTTCAGCCAAATTTTGTAGTCTGAGCTTGCTGTTGATATTGGAATAAACACAGATACTGCAGGCCGTACAGCGATTAAGAACAAACTTCCATTTTAATAATTGTACTATGATGAAATGTTGTAATTTTTGTGTCCTTAAATTCGAAAAGTGCGGAAATCAACGCAACATACAAATGCAAAAAAAATTAGAGACTCTATGCTTGGTGCGCATGCAATTAATTTATCTTCCGCTAAAAATAACAATTTTTTAAGCATTTGCAGAGTTTTCGCTCAACGCTTTTAATAACAACGCAGAACCAAATCCGAAACTCCCCTTCTATAACTCAGGGTTTACAACATTGAGAATGACAAAAGTTTTATCTAAAAATCTTCGTTTTTTCTACTCAGAATTGTACTTGAACTATATCTACTGTAACTATATGAACTCTAAAATTATACATTTTTTTGCATTATTTAACTAGGAATTCAGTACCTTGTAAAGCTATTGCTTACCTGAAAGGTATTCGTTATGGCAAAAAACCATTGCATAGCAGATTGGTATTGAATGTTGTCAGAAATCAACAACAAGTAGCCGAAAATCCATGAAAGACCCATCATTGTTATCATAATGATTGCATTAACAATTCTATCTGTCACAGGCGTTTCTTTGGCGGTTGATTTAACCTGAAAAAACAGTTTTCACTAACACAGTATACCGGTACTTTTTACTCATTTCCATGGCCTCAGAGAGAAAATTTTCCAGGGGTTACGAAGGTGGATACCGGGCCCCCAAATCTTATTGGGCCCCCTAAACCTTATCGGGGCCCATGCGTTAAATCATTTTTTGTCCGATGGGTGTCGATCTTCATTTAACAGTGAGGAGATAACGATATTCGCGTACAGTTAGGACCTATGAAAACACAACTAGACTTAAAATTGATTTAAATCCAGCTAGGGGTCCGGGGGAGCACCGTGAGCTCCCCCAGCGGGGTCCGGGGCAGAGCCCCGGAAGCTTTAACACTTTTTATGTTTCTCGAGGGTAAAATACAGCATTTGATCAACATCTCAGCACCAAACTTGCTTAAATTGACAAGCAGAAAACATGATATACATGAAAGTATGTGAAGTGGGGGATGATGACATTGACACAATATTATACAATATAATTACTTTAATACTGCAAATCCAATTATTTTACTGATAAAAGTTTTAAGAAGTCATCTACAATCATAGACTTTACAAACCCAAATACCTATTAAACTCATGCAGATAGAGTGAGTTACTTAATGATAGTAGTATAGTATGTCAACTTTGACTCGGCTCTCTGAGGTTGAAATGCTTTTGGATCTCTGGAAATGTGGGCCCTCGTACATTGTTATACCGTAGAATTAGGGTTCTTAAGTCAGAGAAATGTAACAAAACGTTAATTTCGGTGCAAGTGTATGGCTTTGGAAGTGGCTATTTTGCCTTCAGAGGCAAAATAGTGATTTTCCTCTGTTTGGGTTAAGGTTAAAGTTAGGGTTGGGATTAGGGTTAGGGTTAGAGTTTGGGTTAGGGTTAAAGTTTGGGTTAGGGTTAAAGTTTGGGTTAAGGCTATTTTGGCACTTGCGACAAAATAGCCGTTAAGACTATTTTGACTCCAAACGGCGAAATAACATGGGGCTATTTTGCCTCAAGAGGCAAAATAGCCACTGGCTACAGCTTTTGATACATTTTCCTCTTTTTTTTTAATCAAATCGGACACTATTGGATGCCCTAAACGCTGTGTAGCAAAAATAGCGACCAATTACTAGTACTGAATAAGCTGACTGATTTTTTTGCTGTAGGCAAGTTTGATTACGGTGTTATGGTGCAATACCAAAACTTAATGCAGAAACCTGAACTCTTCCGGGCCCCTTGAGCTCGGGCCCGGGTAAGATGTACCCCCTGAACCCCCCTCTCACAGACCCTGCTCATATCAGTGAATAAATGCTTTTAGTTTTTGGCTTTGCTTACTGTAGTTCAGCTGTCAAATGCAGGAGTAAAATTGCATAAATTCAGTGATTAAAGAATAAAGGTTTTAGGGGACTGATAAACATACAAACATAAATGTTGCAACAGAACCTTCAAAATTAAAAAAGAAAAAGGATTTAGTAAGGGAGTTAATTGTTGAAAAAGAAACAGGTTGCGCTAAACTTGTATGCTCCAGTTAATGGAATAAAATATGATGTATTTACTGATCTATTTTTTGAAATGAAATCAGTTTTCGATGACGTCAAATGCAGCACTGAACCAATTTTGTTTTTGCACTAACATAAAGTTCAAGTTCTTTGATAAAATTGAAATGTTGACTTTGATAAAATTGAAAACCGATGCATTTACTTCTATTCCATAACCTTCGAGTTGAAACACGAGCACGTTTGACAGGAAAAATGATTATTTTATATTTTTCAGCATTTTTAGAACCAAAAATTATATCACCTACCGTAACCAAAAGAAACATATTTAAGCTAAATTAACCAAGAAAAGGTATACAGGATTTAACTTGAAGTAACCAAAAAAAGTTAAATTTAGCTGAAAAAAAAAACAACAGAAAAACAAAATACGTACATGAGAAAATGTTTAATCAGGGCTTCTTCAAGATTTTGACAAAAATCGAAAACATTGGCATTTGAATGTAACAAAGAGATATTATTTTTCTCCCTTGAAAAAAATGTTCTTAGGTCATCTTTTTTTTATTTTTCTATACTTTTCTGAAATAATATTACGCGATTTTTGTTTTTTTCTGACAAGTAGTTGTAGATTTACTAGTTTTTTTGTTTTTTTTTGACGACTTGGATTAGATTTAGTGTGTGATGTAGAATTTTTACTTTTCTGTTTTCAAAACTGTTTATAATTATTCAAATACACATTGGTATTTTGAGGTTTCAGCTCACATTAGTGAAACTAGCTTTTTTAAGGCAGTGTTAAATGGCGGAGCCTTTTCGCAATGACATTGCCATTAAAAAACATTAATTTTGTTAATTTAGCACTGAAAACATTGAACTGTAGAATCTTTTCGGCAATATGAAAATCTAGCTTTGTGTATGGTATAAAAGCAAAACTGGCAGCTTAGATTGCAAAAACGCTAGGATATGTTTATCCTTTCAGAGTAGCAAGTTTTATGCTAATTTCAAATTTTTTAATTGGTGCCATTTTTTTTGAAATTACGCAACCAAGTCTGTCAACTTTTTTCAAAATTACAAAAAAAGTTTTGATTATCAGTTTGCTCACTTTTTGATGTCTAAAAACGACCTTTTTTAGAAGAATACAAAAAATTGTACAATTCACAAGCAACATTATTCCCATTGGAATCAAAAATCCTCCAATCAAAGATGGCGATTTCAGCCAACACACGTGCATGAACCGATACGATGATTCAAAGAAAATGTCTGAAAAGCAAAATTTGAGTTAAAATTATAAGCTATCTTTTGTTAGGTCAAGTTGTTGTTTTTTTGTATCCTTCATGTTTGAATATTTTGCAATATGGGACATTCAGGGTAGTTTGCACCAACCTAGATTAACTTCGATCCTCAGATTACTAATTTCATATATTTTAAACCGTTGGATTTATTAGCATAAAATAAAGTGAATTCGCAAGCTAAGCGAATTTATTCTTAATTTACAATAAAAAATTATTGCAATTTGCTCAGGCCATTGGTCCAAACTCTTTTCATAAAATTTGATTAATTCGCGTATCAAAGTTAATTCAACCTGTTGCATACAGCACTAAGACAGAGTGAGGTCCGTAGTCTGCTTTTCTTTGCTGCATTTGCAAGTGCATTTTAGGGCGGTTTTCTACTTTTTAGATTGAATTGTGTGAAACCAACACGACATCTACAATAAAGTTTTGAGAGTTGCTGATGAAGACTAACAATCCGAAGTAACGCTGTGCAGCTCTGACTTCTCTATGGAATCCAATTTTGTTCCGGGTAAATTTAACCAAACCCGTATCATAATAGCATTTTTCAAAAATTTTTTGGCAAGCAGATATGTTTAAATTGCCTTTGCTAATGTGGTCTGCAAAGAAATCCGACTAAAAGCTTACAGCCTTGTAATTTGTAAACACTGGCATTGCAGTTCCCATTCGTAACTTTGAATCAATCGTTTCTGCTAATGTATAAAGAACTACAAATTTATACGTACAAATAAAAACACTCACCATTTGGATCGTTAAATTTGTCAAGATGGCCAACAGTGACAGAAATGTTTATCAAAACGAGCAAAAAAGTTATACCATATGCTACGGCGTAGAGCAAAGGCAAAGGGATGCTAAATGCGTATGAATACTGAAAAAAGAAATAATTGTATTAATCGGGTAGTTACAATGTCAAAAGCACTTAAACAGATATCCAATTTGCGCTAAGATCTTTCATCAGCAAATATGTACTTTAAAATCTTTTTAACCGTTATTTTAATGCTTTTTCTTTCTTTGTTGCACGAAAACCAACCGCAATGTTTTAATAATAGAGTTACAAACAAAAAGTTTACATTCCGTTGCTGCTTGATACAAAAGCATCATTGTTGAATTATCATTATCATTCCATTAGCAGCATGATCCAAAAAATCTTGCTGAGTTCTTGTCTGTAGCAGAAATCATGACATTGCTAACTTGAAAAGAAACTGTAAAAAGTATGGCTGCCAACGCGATGACCGAAAGATTCATTTATGTTTCTCCATATCAACATTGCAATGCATGTTTTCAAATGTTTAATCAGTCAGTAAACATGAGTGAAAAAAAAAAGAAAGACAGCATATTGCAGAACCCACCTGCACAACGTAACTAAATTTTCTTGGACTGTTAAGTACCATAATTTCGTATGCGATTTGCTACAATTACGGCATTATTGTTGGCTGGGATCGAGACTATTCTTGCAAATTAGCAAATATTAAAATCAATTATATAGCAAAAACAAAGCGGCAGTTGTCAATACTGCACTATCTTGATGTCCTTCATGGTCGACTCCTGGGAAGCCTTGTCAACTTCCACTGGCAGTTAGGTGGCTATAACAACCACCAACCCTGCAGCTCCAATGATATTTCACATTGTAGCTCAAGTCAAATAAGCACAGAGCTGGACAGCGCTGTTTCGAGCTTTTAGCTCTCATCGGCAGCCCTCAGCTATCTTTTCAAAGGTATTCCCAGCTGAACAAACATCTTGAAGGACATCAAGATATCAAGATAGTGCAGTCGACCATGAAGGACATCAAGATGTGCAGTTTTGATTTCCGTGGTCACGCAGAGGGAAATCCTTGTAGTAGGGATAGTCTATGGCTGTCCTTACTTCAAGGATCCAGCGGCTTTTTCACTTGTTCTAAAGTACCACAAGTGAAAAAATCGTTTATTCCCTACTAAACCATCTGCCTCTGTGCAAGCCAATAAGGTTTGCCAGTTAGGCCAAAATGTTTGTTCAGCTGGGAATACCTTTGAAAAGATAGCTGAGGGCTGCCGATGAGAGCTAAAAGCTCGAAACAGCGCTGTCCAGCTCTGTGCTTAGTTGTCAATACTGACCATAGTGTCCTCATCACAAGGAAAAGGAAAATCACAAGAAAGACTTTGATTCAGTTTGAATAAAGACATTTAGTCTGCTTTACAAAAATTGAGTGAAAAATTCAATTCAATGGTTCAGCCTTGTATATTTTAACGAAAACTTTTCAGACTTTATATGCACAAATGTCTTCGGCTGCTTACCTGAGTAAAAGCTTTGTACATTTGTACAGAGTTGATAGTCATCCAAACAACACAAGTCAGTGTAAAATAATGAAGAAAAAAGGCCATTACATCACAAGCTACTTTGTTCTCTGCCCTTCCGACTCCAACAATGTAGAAAAAGTAAACTGCAACCAGACAGATGCAAATGTTTGCCAAGGTTATTGTAGTTGGCTTCTTTCGAATCTCACTGTAAAATTATGCATTGTTACGCTCATGGACCAAAATAGCATTAACCTTGCTAGGCTACCTACCTAACATTTTTTCGGTGAAGATTTCTACTAGCACAATTAAAATAATTGCATTATATTGTACAACGCAAATACAGAACGTGCCCATTTAAAAAAAAATCAGAAACTTAAAAATAGTTTTTGGAATTTATAGTGAGAAAAACTGTTTAACTGTGTTGTGAATATTGCATTAACATCTGCACTCAATCGTACATTTCAACTAAGTATTCTGCAGTCTACACCTTGTCAAACCAAGCCAGCACAAAGCCCTATTTTTAGTTATGTTTGCTAGTCTATTGTCAGTCTGAGACGCCAATACTTAGACTTCGCAGACCCAATCAAAAATATTTATATACCAGTGTTTCTCACCTGGTATACCGTATACCCAAGTGCATATCAAATCAAAATCCAGGTATAGAACTGAGAAAAGGTATATGATACCACTTCGATTTGGATTCTTTCTTTAATTCAATTAAATATGATTGCAAAAAATTGATTCTGCATAGTTTTTATATTTTCCATGGTAAATGAAATCATTGAGAATGTTGAGCAGTGCAAAACCAACATGCAAACTTCGAAATTGTATGTTTTTTGCCAAAGTTAACTACGTATACAAATGCATTAGTTGCGTAAATGCTCATCACAAAAAGCGATTTTTTGTCATAAGTTTATGACGTATTGGTATTAGGTGAAAAACGTTGGTTTAAAACTCTTTAAAAGCAGAACTGCTTAGTGATGCTAGCGCATTGCGGTTGAACTAAATGCAGTGCCAGTGTGATATTAATCAAGAATCCTCTTTCTGGTGACCTTGTTGTTAGACTTTGATCAGAGTAATCTGAGAAGAGGGTACAATTGCAAATGCAGAAATTGCCCTCGCGTGTGGTTTGAAACTTCGCGTGTGCTGCCAGGATAAGCTATGTAAAGCGCGTTTTGGCAAAAGTTGATAAGTTGCATTTCGCCATTTCGAGAAAATCTCGTTTAAAGTTTTAAACTTTCATTTGACTCTGTTGTAAAGTGCAACATAAAAAGCCATTTATTACAGAAAAATAATTGAAAATAAACATAAATTTTTTCTCAGGTAAAACATTTTTATCAAGCAACTTGAAAAATACCAAAAACTCATTTTTTGAAAAATGCTGCTTATCAACTTTTGCCAAAACGTGCTTCATATATGAATTCAGATGCTGATGAAACACTAGTCTAATGGGAAAGCAGATAAAGTGCGTGAAGTGCGACCTCACAGTTGTAGAAGTGTTTATGTTGATTGCCTGCTATGTAACTTCTTTAGAAGTAATATGCAAGCTCACATCTACAGACTACATATTTACACACAGCTTAAACACATTGCTATTGGACAGGTATACAAATTCTTCCAAAATTAAAAAAGGTATACCACGTAACAAAAGGTTGAAGAGCAGTGATATATAGTGTGACATAGGCGTTATCAGCGAGTACATTTCGCTGCCCCTGTTGCGATTCTGTGTGTTATAACGAAAAGCACAACGACGCATTATCAGTTTGGGAATTAAAGCAGAAGCCATTAACCTTATGATCATTAACCAACTAAGTCATGCCGCAAGATATTTAAACTTTTTGAAACTTAAAGTGTAAACTACGTTTTCGGTTTCATAAAAAATCTTTCTAGCTGTTTTGAAATATTTTTTGTGCAACAATGCAATACATTAAACATGGTGATAGGAAAAATAATTTCAAATAAAAAATATCGTCATAACGTGCAATTTGGAAGTAAAAATAAACAGCCACTCCGAACTAATCTAGTTACCAAAATGTAATAAAAAGTGGTTTGATACTTTACTATTTAAAGAAGATTCACTCTTTTCTCAACGTACCTGTGTCTCAAATGAATGTAAAGAGTAGCTAAAAGAAATAATATTGAAAGGATGCTTCCAAGATAGCTGACTACTGTTAAAGCCACTATAGATGGTACTTCTATAGATGTCTGCCAAAATAACAATCATAAGAAAAAAAATGCTATCGAAACTAAATGAATTGTAAGTTGCAAAAGAACAACTCTGAGCACATTGTGCGTTAGCGAAAAAACAAAACAGATAATTCTTTAAATCAAAATTGTGCTTTAAAATAAAAAAAGAATTAAGATAATAATCTAAAACATTTTCAAGATAACAGCAACCAGTAATGTGACTTGACTATTAGCAAGAACCACCTTTTACAAAACTGAGAAAATGAAATTATTTCAATAAATTTTCTTTTATGTACTTACAAAGATCACCGCATAGCTAGCAAACCCAGCACACTGATATTCAGGTCGATTTGGATTGTTTTGATTACATTGATCTGCGGCATTCCATTTCAAATCTTCGAAATTCCAGGTCGATACTTCTGCTTGGTTCAGGCGACGCTTTAAAAACATTGCTTTCTCAGGTAATTGATAAAAAAAAATCAAACCAAGTTAAACTTTCAAAAAAACGGCATTGTAGTTTTCCTGTTCGTGTAAAATCTTTGGCAGAACGTATCTCAAAAACCAGGCAAAATTCTTGCGCAACGATTATTTCCTACAAGGTTTTGCACGAAGTGGCAGTTACAATGATAACAGAGGTGCATTTATTTTCATTCCTGGAATTGATTCCAACCGCTATTGTTTGAAAAGCGTGTCTGTACTGCAAGGCAACCGTTTGAATAAGCACAGCATCAGGATTAAAACTTTATTAATTTCAAAAATAATAAGAGCCTATAGTTTGCTCTAAAAAAAAAGCAAAACAAAACAATAATGTTGCTGTTAATTGAGGCATGCAAAGATTCAAAGTTAGGATGAAGTTGTACCATGACCAAAGAACGGTTCATCCATGCATGCACAACTTTGCAGCTTTCTAACTCAAAGAATGTTTTTTGAGTCCTGTTTGCAAGTCTTTGCCAGGCTGGGTAACTGCAAGGTGTTGAACTGCTATTAGCCTTATTGCTCAACAACGTAAAATGTTTCTCCAAAGAAATGGCAATGCAATAACAGTTCGGTATTCAAATCGGGATTCAGCAGTCTTTGGATTGATTGCCAAACGCTCTACCAATTGAACTACTGCAACCACTCTAAGAAGGTAAAAACGCTGAAAGTTTTGTCTGTTTGTTAGTTCTTTGTTTCAACCAAATTTAACAAAAACATTCAGCTCTCTACAGTTTCTACAATTTTAAATTTAAATCCACGTAATTTAATGTTAAAATTTACCTTAAAAGGATCGTCGGTCTCAGTAACATCATCAGGAAATTCTACATCTCCAAACACAACAGTAATCGGAATGTTAAAGTTGCTGTTTTCTGTTGATATTTGTCGTCGCCGTCTTTGTGGTCCTGAGGTTGATATTGAAACAACCTGCAAGATACATACAAAACCCTTACAAAACAACTTAGTTAAGAATTGTGCTATTACGTTCGTCTCTATTAGCGTCAAAGACTCACTTTTTATACTTATGGTGCAGCTCTCCCATTTGCGACATGCTTGTTAACAACCAAATTCGAAAAAAATAAGCTTTTGTTTTTAGTCAAAAAATTATCACCAACATAAAGCTTTAATAGTAACAATGATTTCTGTTTCCACTTCAAATATTGCATTAATGCTCGATTAGTAAGTTTTTGTTAAACCTTATAGTAGGCAGAAATGTTGCAAGTGAATTTACACTATGAGATAAAATGTAAAAAATTTTATTATGACGCTCTATGATAAAATATTATTTAAAACTATCATGACGTGTTACACTGATACTTGGTTATTATATTTAATGCATTTCGTATTTTTTGGGGTATAAGTCGAACTTTTGACCCCTAAAATTTTTGTTTAAATATCAGGGTCGACTTATATGCCGAGTAGACTTTCAGGGTGCATTAAATAATTATTTTTTTGAGAAATATTTATACATATACACTACATATTTACACTACAATTAAAATCTATTGAATTCCTTTTCCTCATCGTCCGATTTAAACAGTTCTAACATTTCCGCATGCGTAAGTTCCGTCAGCACATCATCGTATGGCAAATACAGCAAATACTGTTAGTCTAGAAGAAATCTAACAGCAAATACCGGTACGGTTAGTCTAGAAGAAAGAGGGTCGACTTATACGGCGAGTATAGCTTGACTGTACCAGCGTCCTGCCACCTCATCATGGTGGTGCAGTCCCCTCCCCAACGGGGATGGGTGGAAATGGCAGGACAATCTCCTGAGGGGCTCGACTGAAAGGTCGCCCCCATTGTCTCGGACTGTTTTTTCGCTGGGCCACGCGTTGACTGGTCACAACTGGGCAGCTCTTCTTCTTCTTATTGACCGGACCCCCTTCGGTTTCTCCTTATCCTGGCATTGCTCCTTATTAGTGGCAATGTCCATCCTAACCCGGGCCCCATCAGCAACCATCCTCACCCCAGCTACCCCTGTTCCATCTGCCACCTTGATGTGGTCAGAGACCCTCTTCAGTGCTCTGCTTGCTTCAAGTGGGTGCACTTCCCTTGCTCCTCCCTTACCCGTGCTGACTTTCGCACAATCTGTGCAACTGGCATTGCAGTGGGTTGGCGTTGCCCAGCGTGCCACCCTTAAAGTAAAACCGGCTCCCCCACTTAGACCAGTCCCCTCGCTACGACACCTGCGTCCCCTCCACCCCCTCCCCCAGGGTTCTCCCGACTACCGCCTGGATTTTATCAATCACGTCCACCTCGGGGCCCTCCACGTTACCCCTGCTCCATGTGCTCTCTTGAGGTAGGTAAGGACTCTCTAAAGTGCTCCGCCTGCTCCAAGTGGGTGCAATTCTCCTGCTTCTCTCTGACCTGGGCTGACTTTTGCGAAATCTGCGCAGCTGGCTCCCCCATGGGTTGGAATTGCCCTGCTTGTATCAACGGGGACCTTGCCTCTCCCACCCACCAGCAAGCGTCTCCCTGCCCCATCTCTCCAGCTCCGCCCCCACCCACACCCCCCCACTAACATGCTCAGATCTCATGGATTCATCTCTATCTCTCCTCTCACACCCTCCCCTCCTTAACACCTACCCTACTTCCGCCTTTACTCTACCTCTTTCACCACCACCACCCACAAGCTCACAACCAATCCACAACTCGCCGCCCCACCCTCAAAGAAATCCACCCCTCTCTCACAATCTCAGAATTAGGCAATGGAATGCCAGCGGTCTTTCCTCCTCCCGTCGTGCTGAACTAATCGCCTTTCTTTCTGGCTCCAGTATGACCTCATTTTCCTCCAAGAAACCCATCTTTCGTCAACCAAAAAGTTTCAAATCCCTGGTTATTATACCCTTCGCACGGATCGGACATTCGGCAGACAAGGCTCTGTTTCCTCCGGAACTCATAACACCGGTGGTGGAGTCCTCACTCTCATCCACTCTGACTTAGCCTTCTCTCCTGTTTCTGTCTCCTCTCTTTCTTCCCAGGACCCCTACTCAGACTACACCTGTGTTAAAGTTCTTCTTTCCGATCACTCTCCTGTACAATTCCTTAACCTCTACTCCCCTCTCATCAGAAGCACTCCTTCCGACTCTCGCACCAAGACCTTCTATCCTGACATCCTTCCAAACTCCCCTGACACTTTTTTCCTTGGAGACTTCAATGCTCACTACCCAACCTGGGACAGACTCATTCCCCCTAACCCGCTCGTAAATGACCTGTCTCGCTGGATCACTTCCTCCGGTCTGGAAATTCTGAGTGACCCTGTTTCTCCCACGCTCCTTCATCGTTCCACTGGGATCCGTTCATCCCCTGATATTTTGTTAGCTCCTGCGTCTCTTGCTCCCCACTGTGAGTGGCGAACTCTCCCTGGTCTTGGCTCTGACCATCTCTCCATTGAGATTGTCCTGCCCCTTTCTCCAGTTCGTCACCTCAACACTCGTCCCCCCAAATTCAACTACAAAAAGGCTAGTTGGGATGTTTACCAATCATATATTGCTGAGCACCTTCCCTCTCTTGATGTTGGTGCACTCAACATCCACCAGCCTGCCCGCTACTTTTCCCTCTTCTTAGTCGAAGCTGCCAAGGCCTCCCCTTTGGCCGCCTTGGTCGTTCCCCCAAAGTCTGGTGGTCCCAGGAAGCAAAATCTGCAGTGCGGGAATGACGGAGGGCCCACTCCGAGGCACACCGATCTGAGGCGCACCGCCTCAGATACATAGATGCTTCTCGTAGGGCGTCCTCAGTCATTTCTAGAGCCAAATCTGCAACCTGGCAAGCCACCTGTTCTAATCTGTCTCCCGTTCTGATCCTTGCGCTGTCTTCAGGCTTCTCAATGCCATCTCGGGCAAAAAGAACACTTCCCAAGATCCTTCTTTTCCCGGTTGCACTTCCCCTCTTGACACTGCTAACCACTATGCCTCTTTTCTTCGCTCACACCTCTCTCAAGCAACACCCCGTACCTCGCGCAGTGCCGAACGACAGTTCATGAATGAACTCCGGAAAGCTAGTTGTGAGGATGCTTCTTCCCTCCACAATTCTTTCTGCTCCCCCTTCTCCTTGACTGAACTCTCCACTGCCATCTGCAATCTCTCCTCTTCCACTGCGTCTGGCCCTGACCAGATTGCCTATCCTTTACTAAAGCATTTGCCTGAGCCAGCACAACTCCTCCTTCTTTCTCTTTTCAACAGGTCCTGGTACTCTCACACCTTCTCCTCTTGTTGGAAACCTACCACTATCATCCCCATTCATAAACCTGGAAAACCCACTTCCTCTCCGTCATCTTTCCCCCCATTTCCCTCACCTCTTGCATCTCCAAGCTTTTTGAGCGCTTGATTCTTTCTCGCCTAACTTTTCACCTCGAATCGAATCATCTCCTCTCCACTTGCCAGGCCGGCTTTTGTCCTGCTAGGTCGTCCCTTGACCAAATTCTTACTCTGTCTCAATCAATCTGGGACGGCTTCCAAAAGAAAAAGCCTCCAGACCGAACCAGTTTGGCATCTGTTGACTTCTCCAAGGCTTTCGACTCGGTCTGGCACTCTGCTCTGTTTCATAAACACCTCTCGCTCAAACTCCCCCCTTGCTTTGTTCTTTGGGGACGCTCTTTCCTTTCTGATCGTAGAGCTAAAGTCCAGGTTGGTGATTCCCACAGCCGTTCATTCCGCATCAGACGAGGGGTCCCCCAGGGTTCGGTACTTGGTCCAGACCTCTTCATCCTGTTTGTTGATGACATCAGCAAGGATTTACCTCGGGGTGCCCATGCCTCCCTGTATGCTGACGATCTGGCCATCTGGTCCTCCTCCCCAGACCAGCTCAAAGCCTCTTCTGTTTTCCTATCCTCCCTCACTGTCCTAGAAACATGGTCCAACTTATGGAGACTTCCACTCAATCCAAAGAAGTGTGAGTCCTCCTTTTTCTCTACAGATCCCTATCAAACCACTTTCCAGCTCCGGCTGAACCTCTTGGGCTTCCCTCTTTTGTTCAATCCCACCCCTAAATTCCTTGGTGTAACCTTTGATCGGACTCTATCCTTTGGGGCCCATGTCCAATCCCTTTGTTCCAAATTCTATCCAAGCCACAAAGCCCTTCGCTCAATAGCCACTGCCTCCTGGGGTGCCACAAAAGAATCTCTCTCCCTACTCTACAAAGCCTTTGTGCGTCCGGTGCTCACATATGCCACTCCTGGATGGTTCCCATTCCTTTGCAACACCGCAACCAATCACTTGGAAGTTATACGCAGAGCTGCATGCAGGGTCATTACTGGGTGCCTCTCTTCCACCCCCTCCTCACTACTTCTTCTTGAGGCCCAACTCCCCCCTCTAAAACTAACTCTACAACATCAGACCCTCTACTCCTTCGAACGTGCTCTGCGCCTCCCCCCAGACTTCTCCAGCCTTTATGCCTTGGCAATACGAAACGTTCCCTGTTGACTAAAGAAGAAACCCTCCTGAAGATCATTCTGTTCTTCGGCCACACAACCACTCCCATCCTCACGTGATATTTTGATCATGTGTCCCCCTTTCCCCCCATGGACCACAACCCACTTCACTGTCTCCCCCTTCATTCCCGACTGCACAGGCAACAGTACAGCCCGACTCCAGTCTGCTTCAAGCAGACTATCCTCCCTCCCCCCGTCTGATATCCAAGAGTATGGACTGACGGATCTGTCCCCTCCCTTTTTGGTCTCGGTGGTGCTGGTGTATATGTTACATGCTCCAAACGCAACACATCCAATTCCCTGTTCTTTTCCTCTGGTCCAATCGCCTCCAGCTTCACAGCTGAAACCTTTGCCCTCAAGCAAGTTCTCGTTTGGTGTACAAGCCATTTAATGATCTGCAAATTCCAGTCAGTCCTTTTCCTAACCGACTCCCAATCAGCCCTCTCGATCCTTTCTTCAGCCCCCTCTTATCTCCTGCCTGAGTCCCTCTGGAATGTTTGGTCCCTCTCCTCCTCCCTCTCAAAAAACACCACGTTGAGCTTCCAATGGGTCCCGGTCACGCAGGTCTACCCGGTAATGAAAAAGCGGATTTACTTGCCAAAACTGGTGCCTCTCTGCCCACTGATGCGATCCCATGGCCTCTCCCCCCAGTCATCGCCAAAGTCCGTTATTCCCAATACCGCAATTGGAGACGTCACATCTCCCACTCCCATCTGAACTTCCAAGTCCCCGAAGTCTCTTCGGAGGAACTTCTTCTTTCTCGCTCCATTCGCTGTGCACTTTCCTGTCTTCTCTGCCATGGCCGCAGTCTTCTTTTATCCTCATATCTTCACAGGATCAATCGGAAGGAGAACTCTGCTTGTAGTGCCTGTGGACACCCTCTACAGGACCTCAATCATCTCCTCCTCGACTGTCCTGCCTCTGAACCCCTTCGTAAATCTATCTTTGGCTCCTCTCTCTCTATTCTCGATCTATGGTCCAGACCTTGGGGTGTGGCCCGACTGTTGGGTCTCCACGGAGTTCCTCCGCACCCCCATCCCTCGGAAGGGGTCGGGTAGTACCACCAGGATAGCTTGAAATTCTAGTTTTTAGGCCCAGAAATTTAGGTCGACTTATCTTCCGAATAGACTTATACCCCGGAAAATACGGTAATATCGCTTTCAAGATAAAGAAAAGTGAAAGATAAATTAGGCAAACATAGAGAAATACGGTAGCATCATTTCCATTAACACCTACCATTTTAAAGCACTGAGAGTTTAAAGCATACTCGATCTAAATGTAGAATAAGATATGTAGTACAGTGCAAATGTTTAACAAATATACATTAATAACTTGAATTTTCGGTGAAAAGATTATAAATATCTTTTGAAACCTAGCTTTAGTTCTACGAACTTATTCTTTAAGATAATGACAGAACGTTTTTAAACTTCATTCGTACTGATAGTGCATACATCAAATTTTGACAATATACAATGAAAAGGATTATATTTCTCAAAAATGTTAGATAGTTTATCCCATACAACAAAAAGTACATATTTTTTACAAAATGTTTACTAATCAAATTGCAAATGTTTTCATTTAGACAAAATGATTTTATATTGATTTAGTTAATGGTTAGCGCTGGTTCGATAGAGCAGTTACTGCAAACCTAGAGAAAATTCTGCATGCTAATTTGCAGTATTATGCTCCAGAGCAATTTATACACACCTGAGATGTATTTTGATCTCTATTTAGTTGCAAATCTCTACCCAGGACAGTGACATATATCATAGGAGTTTCAGTTCCGCTATTTCGGGCAATTTCTGCCAGCAATTCCGACGGGATAGTGATTGATGTGCTTGATTGATTCGCTCCAGTGTTCAAGTCAAAAGTCTGGCTTTTATAAACGGTTTCATTGCTGGTGTTGCTGGATACTGGAGCAATACGCACCGCCTGCAGTCATTTAAATGCAGTTTATTATGCGGCTACTAATTATACGAAATAATACCTTATAGTTTAGTGCGGGTACGCCAAATAATATCAACATAATGATGACGAATATATGAAAATGTTGGTTGGTGGTACGGAACATGAGTATAATCGCTCAAATCAAAATATGCAGTGTGTTTGGAGCAATACATCTAAGTTGTTCAGAACTTGATGCAATTATACATCCAAATGATATGGGCAATAATGATGGAAATTTGGTTGGTGGTACAAAAGATGCTGGTTGTCACTTTATTTTAAATATTTCGTCTGGAAGAATCGTCAAAATTAAAAGCGCAGAAAATCGTTTTTTTCTGCCATCTTCATTCTGAAAATTTTTTTGACAAGTGTAAGACAAAACGCTTCGAAGACAAGCAATTGTTTTGATTAAAATGTTCACATGCTCGAAAAGCTTATTTGAAGACATAAACATTTTAATTAAAGCAATTCTTAAGTTCTATACCATCAATCAACAATACAAGGAATTTTTTGAAAATGCTACATTTTTTTTATGAAAGTTTATCTTTTTTCAATTTGTTTGGTCGTGATAATGGTTTGCATAATGTTTTGAAATGGATAAGCAATGATCGCTTTTGGATTTTAATACTAACAGGGCTTTATGGCTATAACAACTAACAACAATGGTAATATAAATTTGTTTTAAAATCTAATTTTTGTTTTTAAACACATAACCTCGCTCATCAATTTGAAAGTTCTTAAAGATTACCAAAAAAAAATGAGTTGGCCAGTTGGGCTTCATAATTTGTGCAAAGTGAAGGAAACTTTCAAAACCGCCAGATATGTTTTGACAGCTAAAAAACTATCGGCATACTGTATAACTTCACTTTGTCCATTTAATTGTTGCACTCTGGGAATTTTACATCAACAACCAAGAACTTACGTTAACTTTCTACAAAGCAGAGTCTGAAGCTGCTCTACGTTTATGTTCACAAAAGTAAGAATAAAATATAAATTGATAAAATTGGCTGAACTTTGTTAAACTTGCATAATATCTTTTTGTTTAGGTTGCTTTTTTTCAACACAGTATTAAAATAACTCAAATCAAATCTTTCACTTAAAAGGATTTGTAAAATACTGAAGCACGTAACAAGTTTGCTGAAATCATTTCCACGCCATTGCGCTAGCGAGCAACACGGTTCTTTTTGAAGAAACGTCGCAGCGGTGGCAAGCCGTCGGCAACGCTGAGTTCGACTTGACCGGCGCGAGTTTTGCACCTCTGGTCCGCTGCTCCAAAAACAACCGCGAATTACCGCTCAGCAACTGGCCGATACTATTATATGGAGTAATAGTAAGTTTAGTTGTTGCAATTATACCTGAATGTTAATTTCAGCAGCTATTACATTCACCATTCCATTCGTAGCATTTTCTGGAATGGACACGGAAGATGCGAAGTTGTTAAGAGTATTTAGAAGAGAAGATTTTCTCTCGGTTGCTCTAAATAACATAAAAAGATAAAGCTGGGTGCTCTAAATAACATAAAAAGGTACTGCTAGCTTACTTGACAAATTTCACCGAAAAAACTACGAAGCTTTTCCGAAAATTTGTAAAATGAGTACCGGTAATTAATCTAGGTTAATCAACAAAACTGTAGATATTGAACTTGCTTTTTGCGAACTCTATTTCCATTCCTTCTTGGGTATTGAATTTTAATACCAGCCTTGATGGCTATCAATAAAACTATCTGCAGGGTGATAGCTCAGCTGCTAGAGCATCGAGCTAGTGATCGAAAGGTTGCTGACTGCTTGTTCGATTCCCAAATTGGAAATGTGTCGTTGTTGGAAAAGACACTTAACGCTTGTATCTCGTAGGGACCAAACAATCTGCTTTCTGTGGTAGCTCAGCCTTACGAAGAACTTGCTAACAGAACTCAAAGCTTTGCGGTGGTGTAGTTTGGCAGATGCAGAGTGCCCGGTTCATATGCATAAACGAAAAAGAAAAACATGCAGAAAAAAAGCGCTGGATACTTTTTTTGATTAATCTGTGGTGCAAAATGACTATTAGAATATACCACTCATCACTACGTCATACCGGTTCTAATAAGTTAATTGTCTTACTTTATTTCTTTAGTTTATCCATGCCCATTACAGCATAATATCACGTATATGTATTTGATTTTATACCTTTGTGCATCTGCGGTGGTAGAATCTACACCAATTACTAAATTGGATACGGTGTTTGTGACGCTAACCAGCAGCGTTTCAGTAATCTAAAAAATATGAAAAATGCGATGAAGAAGCAAAAAAACAAAACCAAAATTCAAAAAAGCTATCAAGCAGTAAAATATATTTTTTTAATCAAAAAGTTAAATTTTGTTGCTTTATATAACTATAATTTTAATAAAATAATTGGGAGGAATTATAT
The DNA here is from genome assembly GCA_963965965.1 of Trididemnum nubilum. Lineage (NCBI taxonomy): Eukaryota > Metazoa > Chordata > Ascidiacea > Aplousobranchia > Didemnidae > Trididemnum > Trididemnum nubilum. The sequence continues at coordinate 32,444,361 of OZ014477.1, read as the reverse complement.
AGAGCAGATGTAATTTTCGATAGCAGCAAAAAATTAATGCTGTTAGTTTTAACCTAATAATAGGTTTAAAACATTTGCTGTCCACAAAAAAACTGTGAGCAATGTGTTCGCAAAACAGTCGCAGGCAAATATCAGTTCCTGTAACAAAAATATTATCTCGCTTCCAGATATTGTCACGCTTATTATGACGCTTAGAATTTTATCACGATTTCGATGTAGAAAATAATATCACGCTTCCAGCATCAGTGGAACTATCTTGAACAAAAGTATTTAAAAACTGCGTTTTCTACGTCTCTAAACATCGAATTCTAAATTTTGCAAATTAAAAGATATCAGCTTTTATGTTTGTCCATGTAAGTAGCTGAATGTCTCGGAAAAATCACTTCCCAAACATGCTTCACTCACAAGCTTAAAAGAGAAAGATCTTAAAGGTTCCAACTCACATTCTTATTGATATCAACATGTTAATAAATATGATTAAAAGTTCTATTGATGGTGTAGGGTGGAGCAGTAAAAAATAAAGATAGTAGTAGAAGCGAAATGGTAGACTATGATGTAAGGCTTAATCTAAAGTTGCTGCTCTAGAAACCCTTGAGAAATAATGGGAAAAAAGAAAAAAAAAGTGCCAATCTATCGCATTACCTCTTGTTCTGGTTCTACTTCAATTTGTAACAAAACCTCTGTTGCTGCATCAATATCTTCTCTGGTGAGCCTATCTGGTTGCGATGTTAAAACTTCAAGCGTTGTTGGCAACTCCTCACTTGACACGTTAGCGATATTGGTCAACGTTATTCCGCATCGAATTACATGCAAACTGCTTGTGTCAAAAAATGCATCAGCACTTCCGCCAAACAAAAGCTCTTCATTTCCTTGTTCAATAGGCAGACACCTCACAGTCGCTCTTGGTGTTTCTGGAAAATGTCGAGCCTATTTATTCACACAAGCTAGGACAAAGACACTTCCTCGTAGAAAATAACTTTAAATATACAGTATCGTGCAGCATTTCTGGGTAAGTGAGAATCAGGGTGTCTGACACTAACAAGCTGCACATAATGTAAAACACACCCGCACACATACACGCACGCATTTGCAATTTTTTATCAAGTTACTTAAAAAAAGCAAGTTTAATTTGTAAATGATTTGAGGACACCACCAAACACACCAAAGCAACGCCACAATGCAAATTGATTTCGAAAATAATACAAAACAAAGCAATGAGCAACCGTATAATGCTTGCTCCGCAATAACCATACGGCATCTTAACTTTTAAGTTTTTCTGCTCACAAACTAGTCAAAAAATATTTAAACCTTTAATTTTTTTAGATAAATTTTAAGAGGTTTTTGGTTTCTCGATTGCTGTCCCCAGAAAAATAAATGGAATCAAGTCTAATAATTGATTTATTAAACATGATTTAGCTCTCAAGTTGTTTTTATCAGCCACAACACAATAACACGCAATCAACATTTTCGATAAATCCAAAATAATACTTCGTAGCGCTCTATTAGAAATGGAGAAAGTCAGCCTCAGGAGATTTTCAAAGTATTAGTCATGTTCATTGGCTTTTTTGCACTGACCAATCTGGTGAATACTGCTTTGTATCGTTCTTTAAGATTAAGAATCTACAAAATATAGAGTCTCTACAATACAGAAATTTGAATATTTCAAAAGTAGAAGATTGTCTAAGCACGTAATAAAACCTTTCGGTATAAAGCTGCCGAGATTGGTGGAGCGAAGGAAAGAAGACTGTACATCTTAATTCAATCTTACCTACTCCATCGCATACTTGATTGGAAGATGCTAATGCAAATACATTGGTGCGATTGAATGAATATGTTTTGTTGTTTTGAGTAAGATTTTGTGCAGCACAGAATGGAATAACTGAAAAAGAAAATAAAAGTAACTAATTATACAAACTATGCATATTTGCTTTTCCAGCACATTTTGATGTTTTTTTTTTACAAAAAAAGAATAAAAAATCTGAAAAAGAGGACTTGTAAAGCTTGTAGCACGTGTTACGTAAGGCACGTGTTACGTAAGGTTAAATGGAGAATCTAACTATACTTTCTGTTTAGGCATTGTTAAAACAATTATTAGCTAATTGCAGTAGCTTTTATGCACATCGTACAGCATTGAACAGCAATGATATCTTACGTGTAGTATCGGTAGGTACCGCACTAGACGCTGACAGCAAATACGACTGCACGAAAATAGCGATTAGTTTCAGCAATAAAAGTAGCATCGATAATAATTTGGTCAGAATCTAAAACTTTTCGACGCAAATTTTACAGCAATGATGCTATTTAAATTTCTACACTTGAAAAATAAATTTAAAAAAAACAAAAAAACAGCAATAACATGACTTAAAACAAAGACTAGCATAAAAAAACTTAATGGCAAAATCAATAACGGTGCTTGAATTGAATTTTATCGTCTTGGTATCTTGGAAAAATTGTCAGTTGTGTCAAAATCTACTTTAAAAAGATACATATATATTACCTGGTTCAATGGTTGTTGTAGGTTGACTTGTTGTTGTAATTATCTCTGCAAGTAAAAAAAGATTCGTGCCATAAAGTTTAGCGAGAGTTTGTTCAACCAGAGTGTTTCATTTTCAAATCCGTGACTACACTTTTGGATATACAAACAAAGAAAGCTAAATTGGCTTCAATCCATGGACAAAATTAGCTTTATTTTTTCATTTAAATGTGTGCTGAAAATTACAAAATAAAGCTATATTTCACATTCTTATATGAAGTACGTATTTGTATAAGCAAAGTGTCATGTTGTTTAATACTGTGGTTTTCTTAAAGACTGGAGATTGCAATTGGCATTTTATTTAATAAAAATATACAGTATATTCGTGTTTAACCCATGTTTTCCTCACCTTTGCAAATGGTCCCATTGCCTCTGTAACCATTTTGACAATTGCATTGAAAACTCCCCATTGTGTTGGTGCAGTCTGCTTTGTCATGACAAAAAGTGTCGTCCAGACATTCATTTATATCTCAAATAAATCAGCAAAAATTGTTATTTCTTTCATAACTGTCTTAGCAATTGTTCTACTATTGAACTTCTGTTGAAGCTACAAAATAGCTTTTTTTGTTTAAGACTTCACACCATTTTGGTGCGAGCTCTTATAATTGATTGGAATAAGACTAGAATCAAGGTTGCTGATTTTCGCGTTTAACACGTATTTTAAAATTTTTTTGTCTTTACGAAATCCTTAATTTTTGGATGATTAGGTTTATTGTAGTTTGAGATTTGCTGCAGTAATTGTTTAGATCCATCAACGTTAAAAGTGTGTAAATAATATAAGTTTTCTGCTTTGTTCTATACTTTTCTTACCATTGCAAACGCCACCATCGCCACCATGTCTAGAAAATCCTTCCATACACGGGCATGTAAAACTGCCTTCAGTATTATTACAATTTGAGTTGAGAGGGCAAGAAGAAGTTTCCACTGTGCATTCATCGATGTCTACAAATGTTAGTGATGCAGTATTATTTGCTGTAAATTTTCTGTTGTTTTTTTTTGTTTCACATGTAATTGAATTTTTTTAAAAGTAGCTCGATCAATCCAATCACTTGTAAACAAATATTAAAAAAAAAGAGTTAGAGACGGACTTTTGGCTGCCCTGTTCCCATTTTACAAGGGATATTTCACCAATGCTGTTTAAAAGGGAGAGAAGACAAAAATGCCCTCCATTATAACTCTGATTGGATGACTTGGAAGCACGAAATTTAACATGCGGGTTAGTGTTTGCCAATATTTTTATGAAAAACTGGTTTTGATTTCAATACGTCAATGTAGTGAAGTCACGGCAATAGTTTGCAAAAATACGCTATTTTTCAATAACATCAGAATCTGTTCGAATTTTGTGCATACGATAGTTAGTTTATTTTGCAACTGAATCATAAACTGCTTAAATCAGAATGGTTAGTTTTCGAAAGCGTTTTGTGACATCATAATTTAATAATAGCCAAAAAATACTCAGATTTCCAAGATTGACTTCAGCAAACTTCAAACCTTGACAACTTTTTTTTATATTAACAACTCAAAAATTTCAAAGGTTTCTGGTGAATACATTTGATTGAAAGTACAATTGGTTTATAGTAAAAGCAAAAGCACTTTAATCAGCAGCTTTCATGTTTGATGTTTTTGCATGCTTCTGGACTAAAGGTTAGCGGCGCGGAAGCCTATGGAAGAGCCTCTAGAACGGCGACTATTTAAAAACAAATGCAAGTTCGAATCCTGCAGGAGATAGTTTTTTCGCATTGCTTGTTTTTAAGTAGTCGCCGTTCTGGTAGCTCCTTTCTAGGCTTCCGCGCTGGTAGCCTTTAAGCAAGAAGCACGCAAAACGATTAAACATTGAAACTCTGGCCTGCAAAACGTCAAAACCACAAAATTTAGTTATTACCAATTTTCGCATGATTGTACAGTGCATACTTCTAGTTTTAGTGTTCTTGAAAATTAGAGTTTTTAATTGACTATTGTGTAATGAAAATATGTACTCAACCAGTAAGTCTAGACTCACCTTTGCAGATATCCCCAGTGAATGTATAACCAATTTGGCAAATGCATTCAAAGCTCCCAACTGTGTTGGTGCAGTCAGCGTTTTCATGACAAGGAGATGCGTCAAAGCATTCATTTTTATCTGAAAAGCAATCACTAACCAATCATTTTTTATTGCATGATACAGTACTTGCTACAAATCAGCTTTACTGCTTAAACCTATTCGTAGCTCTATAACTACCGTAAGTTATTGAAATTAAAGAAAGTCAGGCTGATATGCTTTTTAGATTTAGATTTTAATTTTAATATTTTAAAAACTACCGATAATTGAAGGGCTTGGTGCATAACTATGTTAACTCAATTTTTTACGATTTTGAGCTTAATGCACATAAACAGGTTTTTACTTAAGATCTTCTTTTGCACATGCTTTTATTTTGCTAGCACGCACACTGAGATAGGCACAGTTTTTATCATGTCAGCTCACGTAAAAATTCATTTTTTGCATGCAAGACAATCCTAACTCAATGATTTAACACAGTTTTGCAAGAAAAGTTGGAGTTAAAACAGTTCTGCACAAAACTATTCACACGAAAAATAGATGCCAGTTAATATTTTAATTTACCGGTACAGTAGCAGTTCAGTCTTGTTTTGAATAGAATATGAAAATCAGAGTGGGCATTGCACAACTTCAAACAAAAAGCAAGAAGTGAAATTGGGCGTATTTCCTCGTTGCCGGCGGAATCGTCCTATTATTCCAGACATGAAAACCCTAATCGAAAGTACTGTCTTAAATGCAAGATTGTCGATTTCAAAAATGTATTCTTTTAATGTAGAAGAATGTGAGCAAAAACAAATGCCTGTACAATTCTAATTGCTTTATCCGACTACATTTTGTGAAAACTTTAATCTGGATTTTGAAATTCCACAAAATTACACATAAGCAATTGTAATAATGGCAATTCTACCGATGAGCATAGGCGAAATTACAGATTTCGATTTGATAAAATGAGCAAAGGCCAAGAAAGTACAAGATAATAAAAAAGAAATTGAATTTTTTTCTCGACCTTATCGCTATTTTTATGAAACTTTATTGAAAAAAATTGGTACAGATTCCGAGCCGGAAGATTATTAATTCAAACTGTTGTGTTTTGGCAGTATTTATTATCATAAATTAAAAGAAAATAACAAGTTTATGATACTTAGCATGTTAATGCAAAGAATGTATTACTTTATTTAAAAAATTTGGAGCATAAGTATGTTAACAACTGGTTCCACCTGTTTGACGAGCCAGAACAATGTGTTCTGATTAGATAATTATGCTGGTTGTTAGCTAAAAAGAATTCTGTGATCACATGTTTGATCATTTTACTATCAAAATTAAAGAAAAATTATTATTTAATATCGGATATAAATCAAAAACTTTAAAACCCAATATGTCAAAACTTCAAAAAATGAGTTAACATAGTAATACACTGTGTCCTTCAATTATAGTATATATTGTGGTAGTCAAAACTGGGCGGGTGGTAGCTTGACAGGAAAATCGCAAGGTTGCTTCGCTGTCTCCTGGCTAATGCAACTTGGCGAATCAAATATAATTACATGTTAACAATTGGTTTTATCGAAGGTTTTTGAGATGATACGTTATTACTCTTAGAATACTTAACTAAAAATTTCATATACTATAACTACCTGTGCATTCAACACCATCTCCACTATATCCTTCCATGCATGAACATTTAAAACTCCCAGCAGTATTATTGCAGTTAGCGTGGTTGTGACAGGAGCTGGGGTTGCTGCATTCATCAATATCTTTGAAAATAAACTCAAGGTTATTGTTCTAAATAATATTCTTTGTTTGGTTATTCTGAACTGTACTAAAATATTGTGCATGTCAGGTTCCTATTATGAGATTGGTATGTTTTTCTTCGAATATTCATGCTATTTATTTTTTGAAAGGATTGTTTTATCTATAGAAAAGAATTTGAGACCTCACGGAACGGTTCCGCGTTGCGTCGACAAAAATTCAATATTTAAATATGTTTTGATATTGAAAACAAGAGACAACGAATTGATAAGCAAAAAATAGTATGAAAAATATTAGTGGGTCTAATATCATGCTGTGTCGAAATCGACTCTTGATTTACAGTATGTCCCGTGTTAGTATACTTTTTCTTAAAGGCTGTTAATCATAATTTAAATGAACTCCATGACCTTGAATACATTTTATAGCCGTAGTTTTTAACCTTTTATGGCATTATAATTTTATAGGAGAAATTTTGGCCGCTAGTCAAATCTAAGCCCAGTGATCCATTATGTCCTTCTAAACCTGGTTTCATTTTCACCTGCCAGTTGGTCTACAGGCAACGCCTTCGTCTTTGGATCTAGAGGCCCAAGGTTTAAACCTTGGGCGGTAGCATCGGACATAGTCGTGCTCACCACTGCTGCACTACATTTGTTTAAAAGGTGCTATGTTGGCTGCAGACGCAATGATGAGGAAATGAGCCCCGCCATGCTTGGGCGTAATATACAGTAGAGTGCGAGTTTGTGAAAGATTTGATTAGTTTGATCAAGTTATATTTTTCACACAAACAACACGTTGTGCCTTACTTATGCCAATGCTAAGTCCAGTGGCACAACCAGAAAATTGGAAAAGACATTAGTCAAATATGTGTCACACGCTAGGGTTAAAAACCCCAATTACCAGAGGCAAGGGCTACCAAACAAAGAAACGACAGTACTTAAAGCATTTTCGATTTTTTTTTAACAAAAATAACTCAATGTTAAGATTATTTGGTTCAAATTTCCGTTTAGGCATGACTTTTAGCAGCGCAAAACGTGCAAAAACATGCAGAAAATATACAAGTAAATATGATTCAATTTCTATGCCGCTGAGCGCCAATTAGCTCAAAATATTAATAACTCTTAATTCAACAAATTCTTGGCAATCAGTTCAAATAGCTAAGCGACCATACTTTTAGTCAATATCATTCCAGAATTTCACTGTTGCCAAAAAACAACTAATTTTGGTCCTTGTTTTAGTTGACATTTTCAGGAGAATATCTTCATAATTATCGGTGTGTGTAAAATACTTTTTTCAGGGTTTTTCTTACCATTGCAAGCAACACCATCTCTTAAAAATCCTTCTAAACACGAGCAAGTAAAACTACCATCAGTATTGTTGCAATTTGAGTTGACAGGGCAAGAAGTTTCTTCCTTGCATTCATTAATATCTACAGAATCATTTTTTGATCAAATCGATTATTTTACTTTTTCTTATTTGTTACACAAAAAGTAATTAAACTTTGCTTAAGCTTTGCGTTATCGACACAACTTTTTGATTGTCGATTTTTTGCACAACAAGTATCTATTGGAGAGAGGTTTTTGCAACCCTGTCCGTTTTAAATATGCTCTATTTTACTCGGGTTATTTGACCAATACTTTTCACACGGTAAGCAAAAATAAAATGCCCTTCTGTCTAACTCTTTAATCAAAGGACATGAGAGCACCAAATTTGGCATGCACGATTTTATTCATCAATATTTAAAAAGTGTTTTTGGTTGATGAAGTAGTTGCAATGACGTCACGCTGATATTTTGGTAAAATGACACCATTTTTTTATAACGTCTTAGACGAATGTTTTTTAAGCGGTTGTAATTTATGTACACTTTTGTTTTTTTGAAAATGAATCATAAAATGCATAGGTCAAAGTGGTTACGTCATAAATACGTTTTATGATGTCATTTAAACGAAATTTGTGCCAAAAAAAATTAGATCTAAATTTGAACGTTTAAATTGTTATCGCTTGATTTTATTGTAGTTTTTAGAGATGATGTTTGTTCACTCTGTGAATACACAACCAGAAAGTAACATAACTACCTGTGCATTCCATACCATCTCCACTATATCCTTTCATGCAAGAACATGTGAAACTCCCTGGTGTATTGTTGCAATTAGCATCATAGTGACATGAATCCGGAATGCTGCATTCATCAATATCTGTGGAAATAAAAATAATATTACACGAGAAAGAATACTCTTAGTTTGATTTTTAGTGATTTCGTACGCGATGAGTCTCGACACGTAGTTCTTTGATATTAACAAGTAGTATTTAATACTAATAGTAATAACAATAATGATAATATTAATAATGACATAAAGCTAAGCAGAGATATATATACAGCGAATGAGTAAAGAAAAGCGAGAACAAAAACAACATTAATTAAATTCCTTTTGTCTCGCAATATCCGTTCATTATGCAATACCACCCATAACAATGATCGATATGTGCCAATAACCGGATACCGCAGACAAAATTGCACAAGGGCAAAATATATTAATTCACTCGGTCACCACAGACCTTCCCCTAAGAAAGATGGGTATGATGGACGACAAAGCCCACAAAGGCTGTCCAGCATGCACATCAGTCGACAAAAAGAAATGTGGATTCGCGTAAAAACAATGCAAAAAACACGTAACTCTTCAAAAACTGCAACATAGAAACCGATAAGGGTTAAAAAAGGAGGAAGCAGAAACACCAAAACTGGGGATAAAATGTTTAACGCGTTAAAATCTGAAATTTGACAGTAGAAATGCTATTTTCTACGTCCATGCGACCAGAAATAAGTGACTTGGTCATTCCTCTCAGGATGACATAGCGCATTTTAGCGCGGAAAATATAAACATCACAATATAGAGGGCTTTTCTCTTGCCCTTTAGCATAATATATAATCATCGAGTCTTTGCTCGAAATCAAATAGTATCAAAAATGCAAAAGCAACAATATAAAATAAACATTCAGCAACTCTGCTGGTCGCACGAGATATATTTTGTTGAGTCATGGCTTTTGTTTTTCATCCTTCAAATTTCTTTGGCACCAACAGAATTAGAGTAGCTGTAACATTGATAATAACGCGAAAAATTTCAGCAAAAAAAAGGTAAGAGGAAAATGCGCAAATGCAATTCATACGTTGGAAACGTCAATTATCGGACACCCATTATCAGTACAACTACGTTTACATTTTTTGCACAGGTTAATTGCGGCAGATAAGGAGTCAGAATTGATAACGACAAAATTGACTTGCTACATATTCAGAAATTCGCATTATACAGAGAAATGCTTCAGCCTTAACACAAATATAGTCTTAATATAACAGCCTTAATACATTATACTGAGAAATACTTCAACGCTTTAATCAATTGCGTTTTCTTTAATTGTAAGATTATGAAACAAAATTTATACGTAAATAGGCAAAAAAATTACTGGTAAATATGCAAATTATATTTTACACGTAAATATGCAGCAAAATGATATGCAAAGAAAATTAAAAGCCTGTACCGTTTTTCCGTATTTTTTTCTGCAGGTTTTGGGACGCTTTCAAACAACACTTCCGGGCACTTTTGAACAACACTTCCGGGCACTTTTGAACAACACTTTCGGGCACTTTCGAACTACACTCAAACAGTTTTGAACAAAAAAACGCTTTTCGTCCTGTTTCGGAAAGTTCTCTGGACTCATCTAGAACTCTTTTCTGACTCAAGCAATTAGGCAATTCTTCAGCTTAATTTCTTCACATAGAATGAGGGGAAGGTTCTTAGCTTCACAAAGAGCGCCCCTTCGGGCGCTCCTCACACGGGGCACCAATTTAGTGAGTTCGTACGCGATGAGTCTCGACACGTAGTTCTTTGATATTAACAAGTTGTATTTAATATACTAATAGTAATAACAATAATGATAATATTAATAAAGACATGAAGCTAAGCAGAGATATATATGCAGCGAGTGAACAAAGAAAAGCGAGAACAAAAACAACATTAACTAAATTCCTTTTGTCTCGCAATATCCGTTCATTATGCAATACCACCCATAACAATGATCGATATGTGCCAATAACCGGATACCGCAGACAAAATTACCCAAGGACAAAATATATTAATTCACTTGGTCATCGCAGATTATTCTAAACCGTTCTAAAAGAATTATGCATGATAGGTTTCTGTCAATAATAGGGCATAAATTTTTCTTTGATTATTCATGCAATTTATTTTTAGAAAAAAAGTGTCACTTAGAAAACGCAGTGAGCTTAACCAAACGGTTCCGTTTCGCACCAGCCAGTTGGTCTAGCGGTAACGCACCTGAACCTGGATTGGGAGGTCTGAGTTTTAAATCTCAGACAGGTCAAATTGAACATAGTGTTGCCAACGGCTCGCCACCGTTGCAACATTTTTTCGAATGGAGCTTTGTTGCCAGGGCGCAATGACGCGGAGAAAGGCCCCGCAAAACCGATCAGTGGTCAAGTGGATAGAGCGTCTGCAACTGAAGCGGTAGACACGGGTTCGATTCCCGGTCGAGTCAAACCAAAGACTATAAAAATTGGTATTCACAGCTTTCCTGCTTGACGTTCAGCAATTAAAGGGACAGTGTGAAGCCTCCATCGTGTGTGGTAGACAGATGGGCAGGTGGCAGCTTGACTCGAAGACCGAAAGATCCCTTCGCTCTCTCCTGGCCAAGGCAACTTGGTGAATAAGTGTAATTACAATTACAATTACATTACACCTTGTGGCATAATACAGCGAAAATAATAAAAGATTTGGTTTGATTTGATTTTGGTGCCTTCTTGCGTAGACTAAAACTGCAAGATACAGTATAAAGTATTGTTTGGTATCAAAAACAATTAATATACGGTAAAATAATTGTTAACCGAAAGGCAGTATACATAGCATAGTAGGTCTAATAATCTACTGCTTCGAAATCGACAATCGTATTTTGCCACTTTGTATACTTTGTCTAAAGTTGTAAATCATAGTTTTGATTGCGACTCTAACTCTGCAGACTGTCTGTTGTTCTTGAACTTAATATATAGTTATAGTCTCAAAATTATCAACTTGAGGGAAATTATAGATAACTTGCTTAGACTTTGAAATAAGCTTTAGACATAAGTGGGCACAAGTCCGCTAATCGTTAATCCGTTAATAACGAAGCTAACTTTTTCATTAACTCGTTAATCCGTTAAAAAATTTTTTCATGTTAACGGACTAAATTAACTTCCCTTAAGTTCTGTTAACTTCCGTTAAGGTTTTTATCGTTAATATCTTGCACCATTCATTCATTGGATCGGTGCAAACCAGTTTGCACTGGTAACGCTTGCTGCGTATTAGCACAAGTTTTATAGAAAAAAGCGAAGAAAGGAGTTCTTTTTTTTGAGGCAAATAATAACCTGCAGCCTCATAGGTCTATTAACTATCACTGATCACAATTCCCAAAGATTTTCCGATTGCAGCTTCGTTGTGCATTTGAACTTATTTTTATCTTGAAATTAGATTAGACTGTAAAATATAACTTCCAAAACACAAAAGGACCACCTTAGCGATAAATATTACTTTACAATCAGCTCAACAGCGTCAATACGTGTTTTAGAAGCGAGTGAATAAAACGAAATGTAAATTACACGCAAAATGTTAACGGATTAACGGACTTTATTAACTTCCGTTAATTGAAGCTGAAAATAACGGATTAACGTTAACAGAGGTGTGAAGTTTGTTAACGGACTAGCGGTTAACGAAGCTAACGTTTTGCATTAACTTGCACACCTGTGGCTTTAGATGATTAATTTCAGCATTTAATTCTATTTAGAAAGGGGAGAGCTTTTTGTGATAAATTTTATAGTTTCTAGTAATACATGCCTGCACAAAGAATCTTTCCGCTTATAGTTAACTACATTTTGGTTCAAATTTATTCCCAGATAATTTACGAAAGTTTGTAGCTTGAGGAAGAGCAAGTTTCTAATATTGAGTTTTGCCGAAGCAACTTTACCAAAACATTTTTCCATAATTATACTGTTGTTACCGTTTTTCCATAATTTTGCTATTGCTTATAAGTGGCTGATTTGTTCTTTGTTCTAGGTGACATTAAAACAGCATTTTTTCAACAATACCAAAGTTAAAAGGCGTGCGTAAAAAGACAAATTTACATTTTGTTCAATACTTTTCTTACCATTGCAAGCGACACCAACTCTAAAAAATCCTCCCATACACGTGCAAGTAAAACTACCATCGCTATTGTTGCAATTTGAGTTTACAGGACAAGAAATATCTTCCAAACATTCATTAATATCTGCAATAATATTTTGTGATTAAATAAATTTGCCGAATTTTTTTTTCGTTTTTGTTGTACATTTAATTGAACTTAATTTAATCACGTCATCAGCTCAACTATGCATTAAATATATGAATTTTTCAGCAAAAGATATTATACAGTATGAAGGTATAAACTCTAAAACGGCAGGTCGTACAGCGATTGGGTAATACATAACTCCTTGATCAGATCTGCGATTTGGTCAGGTCAAGCATTCTCGCTTGGTACGAAAGTTACCACTAGCGGTAATGTTCGTGCAGGCTTTAAGACTCTGTCTTTCAGCTAACCAATGCACTCTCTGTTCGCTGCTGGTAAAAGGAAAAAACTCTAAAACAACAGGCCATACATCGATTGTGAAGTTTTTATATATACTGAACTGTATGTTTTTACAATACGCTTATTTCAACTCCGCCGATATGAAGTACATTTTGCCTAATCTCTTTACAGTATTTATGGCTTCCTAATAAAAATGTCTTCGAGCCTACCTGAGCACTCTTTTCCATTTCCATTATATCCCTCCATGCAAGAACAGGTAAAACTTCCAACAGTATTGCTACAGTTAGCATTGCTATGGCAGATATTGGCATTGCTGCATTCATTGATATCTAAAGAAAGCAAGCGTTTTTGTACTAACCACTAATGCTCGAAGTTTGACCTTACTGCGCTATACCAATACGTAGAGTGCCCAGGGCTTGATTTAAATTGCGCGAAGCCCTTGCTACTTTTGAATCTTTGGAGAGATGAAACCTTCGAAAAATTAAAACTCTTAAACTTTCATAGCAACTCGCAAAGCAAAAATTTTAAAAGAAAAAAATCGTTTATGCCCAAAAGCACAAACCAGATAATGCTGAGTTTTGTGTTTTTTTTTTAAACTAAAGCTAAAACTTGTCTGCGCAAGCTGCTAGGCGATTTTTTTTTTTCGAAAAAATAGCCATTATAACGAAAATTAAATGACGTTTCTCACATTTGCAAAGCCCGTTTCAAAAAATTGCCAAAATTTGGAAGACTTTAGATAGAATTTAATCACAAAGATATTAACAAAACGCAAAATACAAAAAACGCATCAGACAAAGCCACTAGCTCATATTTTTACAGAGGTAATCCTCATTATATCATCAGGAGCTGGGCTAGTCATAATACCAAAGAAAAAATAAAAAATAAAAACTTTTCTGAAAAAAATTCGTTTTTTGTTTTTGTAAACCAATTAACAATTTCAGACCGTGCCAATTCATCAATATCTGCAACACGAAAATTCTCAGAATAACAATTACTCGAAATCACACAGCAACAACACATAGAGAGTCGCGTTCGCATTTTGAAAAAAAATCGAATCAATAATTGCTATTACTGTGTATGCACTTTTGTGTGGTCAAATTTGCAGCTACAACACTGTAGATTTGTGATTGTATTTTTCAGTCATTACGCAGAATACTATTTTTAGTCATTACGTATCAATCACTACAGAAATAGTAATTATAGCTAAGGATACCAATCGGTTGCGGTCGAGTGCTTAGCAAGTTTTAGATCAAATAATTTAAACGAAAAAAGAAACAATACCAGAAACGCAAAAAGAAAAGAAAAAAAAAATACCGAATAACTTTTTAACTTTACGCGTGATTTATATTAAAAAAAATGAAATAGTTGCTTAAAATTTCAGCTTTCTAAATAATTATACAAACAAACAATGTAAGTTACAAATCTAGAAAACAAAAAATAAACTTGCAGCACATTTTTTCAATTAAGTGATTGACTATTGCGTTTTTCGTGATCTTAGCAAACTGCTTGCAAATATATGTTTTACTACGAAATCACCTTACAAACTTACAGACTTCATCTAAATGTAAATTATTCTCGTTTCTTTCTGATTTTGATCCCTGTTTTTCTTTTATTTTTTTCTTAAAAGCATTAGTCTTTGCTTTAAAACTTTTTGTATTAAAAAATGTAGAAAATTGAAGTTTTAAACACAAGTTAGTTTAATAATACACAGCCATAGAAAATAGTATTTACTTTTTAATTCAAATTTAGAATAGCCTACAGCTAAAACCGGCTCGCTGATCTTCTTTCATTCGTCATTTTGCTTAATTGTTTAGCAAGCACGATTATGTTTTGCTACAGTATTTTGCATTCTTTAAATTTAAAAAAAAAATTTGTAGAAAGCGATATACATTTTTGATGAACATTAAACTATTTTGTTCTCACCAATTTATAAACTATTACTAAAGGTTATTTGATCAGCCGTTTTTCACTTAGCGGATTGAACGTTTTCGATACTGCGTCAAATTTTTTAATCGAAATTCACAATAGTTGAGAATTATAGCTTTTATTTTCATTTTAAAAAATAATCTAAATATCACCTTTACTTAACTCTACCCGGATTTGCTTGCACAATAAAACATTTTGTATCATATTAACTACAAATTAATGCTGGCAAAAAGAAAGTAACCAGCGTAGAATGTTATTAAACGAGAAGACGAGAAGTCGAAAATTTCTCATTGGAGAACTTCTTAAAGTAGCAATTTTTCTTCTAAATAAATATTCTATTACCAAAATATTTAAAGAAAGGCCTACGCCTGTAATAATTTATTGTTAGGGCGATTTATTGTCAATACGTCAATTTTTCTGTTTAAGGTCAATTTTTGCTTTCTTCCTTATTTAGCGCGATTCTACGTAAGTAATCAAAAAGAAATGACTCCAGTGATTTAGAAACGGAGTTTAATATCTTGTAATAGAACCAGGATAAGTGTATGTTGTTGCCAGACTGTTACTACAGTTTCATTCATGCTTAATTTTATCAACGTTTAATAATATGATTTGATTGATTTCGGTTGCAGAGGCCCGTGCAAACAGAATTGCAATCTTCGAGAAATTGGATTATGATCAAATGTACTTTTCGTCATTATTAATCTTAACGTATTTTTGTCGAAAAGTATTTAAGCAAAACTCACAACTTAATGAAAAATTAATGCAGATTTTGAAATTTTGGCTGCCGTAGAATTTGAAATGAAAGACAGTAAATGCACAATTCAAACAAACTAATACAACAATTAGAATGAATTTAAATTTGGCAAAGAGAGATGTGCCATCGCAGCATAAAGCCAAAAGAGATTGAAGAAGAATGATTTGCCGGATATACAGGCCATTAAAATGGCCATTAATCCCTAAAAAATTTCTTCAAGTTATTGTTTACGGTCTACTGCAACACAGCTAACCCGCAATTGTTTCAGGAAAATTCAGCTTTTTGATGCCGAATATAAGATGCCTGCTAAGAATCGAAACTCTGTGCGAGAAACATACAGCATTACGGTATATATGTGCATTATAATCAAAGTAAGAAGTCACTAATTGACATGACTTGAAGGACGTTTTTGTCGTGGACTGGTTCTTTCATTTTGATTTATTAGGTCAATATAATTAATTTTTTGATAAAATTACGGTCAGCTGTTTGAGATTTTTGGTCAATGAAAATTGTGGTATTGATTATAATTTTTTTTTAAATTTTAACAAGTAACTGTAAGAGTGATTTAAAAGAAAGAGAAAAAAGAACAATAATAAACCGCAATATACTATAATTCACCTTCACACTTGAAACCATCTCCACTGAAACCTTTTGTACACGCACATGTGTAATTTCCTTCAGTGTTACTGCAGTTTGCGTTGATATCACATAAATTTGATTTTCGATCCATGCATTCATCAATGTCTGAATTTTAAAAGTCTGTTGTTATGTACTCCATTATTTTATGGAATGCGGCATTATTTATCAGTTGATTTCTTCGTTGCATGTTAAAAGTTAAAATTTTGTGGCTTAAGCCAATTATACATAGAAGAAATCTTTATCGTTGAAAATTTACCGTAAATATACAATTACTCCAACAATTTATTTTCAAAAATTTACCTCTGCAAAAATTTCCATTTCCGTAATATCCATATAAACAGGCACAAGTAAAACTGCCAATAGTGTTCGTGCAAATTGCATTGTCATGACATGAATGCAATTCTTCCAAACACTCATCAACATCTGCAACAAAAATGTCTCAGAATAATAATTACACAACTTCACACAACAAAATAGACATGGAAAATCATGTTCGCATTTTGTAACAAAAAAAAAAGTGTAAATGTTATTTCTTGATGCTTAGTTTTAGCAAAAATGTTTCAAAGTTGCTTATTTATTTATTTATTATGAAAATAGTTACCAATTTTAGTAACATTGATGCTTGGTTGTAGCAAAATGTTTTATAAAAGCTTAAATTTTATTTCAAAAATGTTAAACCTTATTGCACTGTAATTCATCTTTACACGTAGAACCATCTCCAATAAAGCCTTCTGTGCACGCACAGGTGTAATTTTCATGAATATTACTGCAGCTTGCCATGATATCACAATAATTTAATTTTCGATCCACGCATTTATCAATGTCAAAGTTTAAATTTTTGAATTTATATTGTATTGTTTTATTACATCGTCGCTCCTGTGCTATAGTCGCTTATCCGCATTTTCACTGTTTTGAGATAATATGGAGGTTTTTATGTTTTGGCGATTTTTTAAAATTTATCCAAAAAAATTTTGGAGCATGTTACGCTTATTTTTAAAACTCTAATAAAGTTGTTTGGCAATGTGTTTGTCGCATTTTAAAAGAAGTGTGTTTCAATTGACAATTAGGGGATTTTCCGGGGAGATACGTGACTATAGCAGATGAAAAATTTCAAAGAAATGAATAAATATTCTCTAAGATGGAGATACGCGAAAATAGCACAGATAAATTTTAATGCATTTTCTGTCATATTACCATAGATTGATGGTAATTAAGTGATTTTTCGAGTCGACAACTCAATATAAATAGTCAGTGAGGTATATTTTTACGAGTCAAGCTGTTTTCATCATCATCATCATCATATTTATTTATTTACCAAGTGACATCATGACACAAGAAAAAACTGCAACTTCCTCTAGGTCTATCACCAAAGCATCGAAATATGCAATTCCTTGAAAACCAACCACACAAACTTGCAGAGTCAAAGCGATATTTAGTCACTTGGTGAGGAGACAGCGAAGGACTAAAAGGTCATCTAAGTCTACTGCCACCTCACCAAGTTAAGGTTAAAAAAGCAGCTTCTAGATTTTCTCAGTCTGCTACTTTCTATGATAAAAAATTTTACGCAAAATTAAAACAAAATGTTGCAAAGATATGTACACTTCGTACAGTGTATACACAAAACTCACAGTCACCATGTAAAGAAAATGCAAGGCAACATTAGAATTGCTCTAACTCTAAGCATACTAAAAAATAAAAAAATAAAAATACTGTTACTACAGATTGGAATGAAAATAAAATTAATAAACTTCATAATGCTTATTTATGTTTTATAGAATTTAAAGTGGGTTATTGGAGTGAAAAAAACCTCCTTGCTTTGTTTTGTATTGTTTGCCAATATGTCATTAGTAGGTACTGGTACAATTTCCAATACCAGTATATATCAACTTCAGTCAGTTACTGCAAAATCACTAATAATTCAAGGGCACATCAAAATGAGAGATGACGTATTGTATAAATGTGTGATAGATGAATGCACCAATCTCATACCATTCAAGCAAAAGAATAGGTTATTGTTGAACTCAAGCATAAATATGCAACTATGATTCCTGTACTTACTACTGCATTGCTGATAGAAAGCTGTTATTCTAGCTTTTATCGGTTTCATAGTCTGATAAAAAATGAGCTTTAACAGCTTTTTTAAATCTGTAGAATGAAACTTCTTTTATACTGCTTGGAATTTCATTCCAAATTTTAATTCCTGCGAATGATAGAGACTTTTGCCCTAATCTTGTTCTAGTTCTTGGAAGAAAGAAGTTGTTTTTGTGGCTCAATCTTGTCTTATGTGCATAGCAGTTTTTTGTTAGGTTAAACTTATCTGAATTTGCAAAAGATAATACATTATTGTGAATTTTGTACATTAGCTTTGCAGTTTCCAGAGAGTAAATATTCTTGAGTTTTAAGCATTTAGCTCGATAGAACAAAGGATTAGTATGCTCACGATATCCACTTCCAGTTAACAATCTGATGCTTCTTTTTTGCAGAATAAAGAGAGTTTTAATATTCCTAATGCGTAAATTAAATATTTTTACAAAAATTCCCGTGAAAAGGTTTTAACTTTGAACCCAGGAAGTAGAAAGAGGCAAAGGCCAGCTACCCCTCGGTGCTTTTTCATACCTCATTTGCTTTTGATACCTTCACGAACCTCCCAGGCCGTTAGACTTTTAAATTCAATGTAAGACGTATTTATGTCAAAAATAGTGGTGAAAATATTTATTTTTTAAGGTAATTAATGAAGATTGTAAATACAATATATTCGTATTTTTCGACTTTACACAACCTAACGATCATCTTGTGGTTCTAACGACTATCTTGTAGTTCGTGAGGGTACACTACAAGATGGTATAGCTAGGTTGTTTTAACTCGAATAAAATACCTGTGCTGTTGTTAAACTCTTTATTAATTATCTTAAAAAGCAAATATTTTCACCAATATTTTTGACTTAAATATGTCTTAAAAAAACCGGTCAGTTGGTCGAACGGTAACACGTTCGTCTCTGGAGCGGGAGGTCTGGGGTTCAAATCTCGGGCCGGTTAAATCGGACACAGTGTTGCCAACGGCTCGCCACCGCTGCGACATTTCTTCGAAAGGAGCTGTGTTGCCCGAGCGCAATGACGCGAAGATGGGTCCTGCCAATTCATTACACGCTTCGGCGTATTACAGCGAGTATAATGAAAGATTTGCATTGATTTTGATTTGATTTGATGTCTTTTATTGAAATTCAAAGTCTAACGGTCTGGGGGTTCGCGAGGGCATCAAAAGCCATTAATCAATTCCAGAACTTGGATTTTACACTAACAACACTTAAATCAGCACCAGTGACTTCAGTGAAGAGCTTCATAAAATTACAAGAACAATAAAAGCAAAAAACGAAAAACACGCTGCAAAACAATACAAAATTTATGCAAAACGGCAGAAGGAAGCTAACAAAAATAACAAGTTATTGCTACCAGGAATAGCAATAACATTGCTGCCACTCTGAAAATTAGAAATATTCTAGAATTACAAAAAAATCTCTAAATTATCATTATTGCAAAAAAATAGCAATTTGCCAAATATCTCACCAATGAAAAACTAAATGATTTTTGAGAATTGAGCAAAGGTTTTTTGTTTCTGGCAACATTGTCGCTGATGGCGTACCGGTAGTGATAGGGTACTGGTACCGCTTCGCGATGAGCATAATTCATGGTTTTATGCAAGCAAACTTCTCAGTCTCATCAACTACAACATATAAGAAACCAGGCCTGCTAATACCGTACTACACTGCAGCATTACCGAACGAGTTCCAACTTAGCAATTAATTTGATTCGACAATACTGTATACAAAAAATAAAAAAATAAAAAAGAAATAAAAGAAGAATAAAAGTTAGTCTGATGGTATTTTCTTTCAGCACTTAAAAGTCGCTTTCCCGCGTTATCGAAACTCGCTTCTAAGCCAGGGTTATTGCTATTTTCTTGCAGCACTTGAAATTCGCTTCCCCGCGCTAAGGTTTATTGTAAACATAACAAAAAAAGCGTTTTCGATATTTTGCTTGTTTTAAGAAAGGTCAAGGGGTCAGTATGTGCGTTTCGAGCAGTTGCCAGTTGGCCAGCAATAAATATGACTGATGCACAAATCACCCAAAATGAAATCGCATTGTTTGAGTTTTATTAAAAAACGTTAACAAAAGTTAAACCTGTTTCGAAACAATACTGCACCGAAAGCCGACGCGTAATGTTGGGGGATGCATCCTCCTTAGATCGGTACCACTGATGGACGTTAATTTTATCAGTTAATGATGTTAATTTTATTTTGCGGAAACGATCAATGATGTTTCAAGTGATGTCACTCAGTAACGACGTACAGAAAGAATGCTTAGAAAATTTCATAATTTTAAAATGTTTACTTTTTAACCAAATTCAGACATTTTTCTGCCCTTGTTTAACGAATGTTTCAGCACAATCAAGAATCTTGAAGCTTCTATTGACTAGTTGATCAAATGCAAAAAAAGTTAAAAAACCAGCAGCCTCAGTAATATTGAAAGCCTAATTTAATTTAATCCAGTTATCTATTAATTTTTCGCAAGCTCATAAACAAATGTAGTTAACGTAGTTTAAAAAAAATTTCCAACCAAGTCTGTAAAAGAGCCGTCAAGGAATTGTTGAGTCAAGCAGCCACCGACTAGAGATTAAATCTAATAATGAGCAAAAGAGTAATTTAATAAGTTACCCGGCTCATTTTAACCCAAAAGCGATTATTTAAAAACACAAGAAACGTTAAATTTGGACTGATCAGATCAACGTGACAGAATCGAATCTTTTTTCGAGCCGAATTTGATTTAAACTGATTTTTTTGGACATCCCTTGACAAAAGGACTGATATTTGCTTAAATATCCAGTGTTTAGGTTGCATCTAAAATTTTACCTCATCTTTTTGATTAAAAATGTGCGACCTAATAAATAAATGAAAACAAACGTTAGTGATGTTGATAAATGAAAATGAGTTGTTTTTTTTCTATGTTACTCTATTTCGGTGAGAACTCAAAGTCGAAACTAATCCAATTTTTGATTTAAATCAAGAATTATCTAGCAATCCGTTTAAGTTTAGAACACTGATTTTAAATATAGGCCTACAGCAAACGCATTACACAAATGTAATTACAATTACACAAAAGATTGCCCATAATTCAACAGCGCTAATCATCATCGTATCTCCATGGGCTGAGCCAATAAAAACATCAAAAAAGAAAAAACGAAAAGCTGTTAAAAAGTTGTCTTTTTTCTTGGAAACAAATTAACTACTACAGACTGTGCATGATGGCCATGCATCAATAATGGCTGGTAAATATAAGTAAAAGCAACCATGTTTGTTTAAGTAAAAGCAACCAAGTTTGTAAAAAGTTAAAACCTTATTTGGAATTATGCCAATGGACGAAATGCTTGTTGTTAAAAACTTCAGTTTGAAAACTTATGTTTAAACTGGAAAAATGCGCTCTACCATTTTAGTTACAAGCTTATCAAAACATCGCAAATTCATTCTCGTTCCCTTTGATCACCTCAAAATAGTTTGCTCTATCTACCCCGTTACGGAACTAATAACAGATTACAAAGGCCAATTAGATATAAAGGTGTAAAAATCTGAAACGAAAATTTGAAGAAACTAAAAACGAATTGTTTTTCAAATTCAAAATTAACATAAACAGGTAAAACAGCTAATCCTGGAATCATATCAATAAAAATTAATCACAATCCTCTAAAAATAAAAATATCTTAGTTACATTGTGGTGAATGATTTGGTTTGATGTACGGGTACATCTCTTTTATTCCCAAAAATCCTTGCTGCAATTGCAACTGCTTTGCTTTTTTTCCCATGATAGCTGTTCTAATTGAAGAAAAAATAATTTGGTCACTTCCAAGTTTTCTGCATTTATGATCTATCTTTATTATCGCACCTTTATTTGTGTTTGTTTAGAAAAAATAAACTTTATCTTAATTATAAGTTAATTCGACAATAATTTTCAAGCCAATACCTGCGCAGAAATTTCCGCTTCCATTATATCCATTTAAACACGCACACGTAAAACTGCCATTAGTGTTGGTGCAAGTTGCATTTGCATGACATGAATGTAGCTCTTCCAAACACTCATCAACATCTGCAGCAATTGAAGTCTCAGAGTAACAATTACACGATTTCATACAGCAACAACACGTAAAAAGTCTCGTTTGCATTTTGCAAAACAAAAAACAATTCAGTAAATTTTATTAACGTGTATGATTTCTTCTGGTTTCAAATCTGCAGCTACAGTACCGGTACTGCAAATATGCAATTATAGTTTATAGCTCGAATAAATTAGTCATTACAACGATAATATCAATTACAAAGAATACCAAACGGCTGTGATCGGATGCTGTACAACTTACGTTACGATAGCTATAAAGACCTAGATCCTACTTAGTAAGTTAAAGTGTATACTAGACAATTATTTTATGTTAACCGCAACTTGATTTTGATTTGTGTTCACAGTAAAATTCTTCATTTATCAACTAAATTGGAATCCTGGATTCAAGACTAATTCCACGTCAAGCTATTAAAATACTATTTTGAATAAAATTCTAACCCAAGATATTTTGTGCACTCGGATCTGCAGCTTAATAGCAGTTAAGCATTCATAACACTTTTGTTTTGTGCTGTTGTCCAATAGCTCTTCAATACGAGCTATCTTTGATGCTTATCAAAACCGAACAGGTATACAGTAGCTTTTTTCAAAACTACACTGCAAGAATTATTACAAGCTGAGTGAAACAAAATATCGGTATTAGCTGGCAAATTTGGAAAAAAGCACAAAACAATAGTTTTGTTAATTATTGAAGTCAGGCGCTTCCTGACAAATCGTAGAAGCTTATGCATGAAAAAATGCGAGCCTATAGTTTAAAAAAAAACTAATGAAAAAACTCACAAAAGTAAAAACGAATGATTCTAAAAAGTACTAATTACTTTGAGCATTGATTTTACGCTCTTTTGGCAAAAAAATAACAGATAAATAAATAAGAAACTTTTAAATGCAAAAACACTAATTTACCGATCATGAACTATCAGCAAAATTTGTGACGACTGGATTCCTAAATAATAAGGCAATGCCAATACTGTTATGCAGCATTTTGAAATAAAAACGCTCAGCATAGAAGGTTCAATTAAAATTCACCGGGTCGATAACATTTTACAAAGTAAAATCATTTTTGTCTTTAAGGCGACTTCTTCAATTATTGTGTTTTTGGCAATAAATTATCCACTATTTACAGCAATACAATATTCATCATTAAAAGTTGTTCAGACTGAGTTAAACTTTGTGAAATAGCTTTTATTCGAATAAGTTTGATTTAAGCTTAGATATAAGCTTAGATTAACAAATAAAGGATATCTAAGAAAAACGTGGGTCAAAAAAGAAAGTATGAAAAGGTCCCATTAAAATAGACCAAAAACTTTTTATTGAACCTCTGAAAATATGTTTGGAAACACCCTTTTGGAAAACAAATGAATTTACCTATTGATTGACACAAATATGTAACATTAACATCGGATTTTTCCCAAGCATAAAATCCTTCTAAATCTCGACAGATATTTGAAGTGCTTCTATTATCATGTGTATAACCACTATCACATTGGTAAGAAACTTCAACAGTTCCATTATCATTAGTTGCATTGGAAAGAATCTGGACAATTCCATTTTCAATTGTTGGTAGAGTTTCGATGCAAACTACAGTACATATCAAACTTATCTTAATATTTGTTTTTAGCTCATACCATACGTTATAATGTTACACGCCTTAAAGAGATACTGTTCGAAATCGGTTTTTCTGAAGAACTTGGAACTACTAGTACTAGAGTTAATAAAGTCCTTTTTTCACAACTCCTCTTATTCATGAAAACAATATTTAATCCCTTCGACTCCGTATTATTGGCTACTCTACTTTTTGCAATTTTGTGACTTCTGATTTTGCAAAATTTCTCAAAAATTAAGAAACGCGATGTTTGATGAGAATGATAATGGAATTCTGCTTAAGCCAGCGATTCCAATTCAAAGTAAATACATTATATCAGTCACACTATACCAATGATATAATCTACTGTATCGAAGTTAAACCACTTTTGGTGATGTGTGTAGCCTATGAACTATATCAAATTTGAAACCAAAAACGATCAAACTGTAGAGTACATTATTTACTACTGGTATAGTTACGTCTAGCGCAGTAATACAGTCGGCCTAATTCATTACTCTTTACTTACCAACTGGTAACAATGAGTAGCCTAACCAAATCCGAAAACTTAGCTACTGCTACTGGTACCTGTAGATCTAGACTACCAGCACTGATCAGGGCGGATCCAAAAACTTTTGCAGGGAAATCAGCTCACGATGATACTGTTATACTTTTGATAACGTTTTTAGAGGATTTTCCCTTTCAGTTTAATAGCATTAGAAGCAACCAGCCGCCATGTGTTCACGCAAAATAAACTTTTGTACACTGAGAGTCAGTTTATTGTGGCGCAAAGCCAGAATCTACAATGAAAGGGGACTATTTGGAAGGTCTCGGGGAAAAGCCCCAGCCGCCAAAGGACATTGGAGATCTGGAAGCAAACTTGCCATCCGCCCTATCGCCGGAAGCAAAGAGGTCTGTGGGCGGAGTGTGGCTATCCTCCGTGCTGTATTTCATTTTGTTTACAATTCTTATCTTGAGTTTTGAACTCGTGGTCTCTGCAAGCGTTCTGGTTTGGTAGGATATGATGAGCGCAGCACGTCTTGCATACGACGGGATTTGAGGTGATTGTAAGCTCGATCTCCGTTTGATTTGTTTTTG
Source organism: Trididemnum nubilum (assembly GCA_963965965.1). Lineage (NCBI taxonomy): Eukaryota > Metazoa > Chordata > Ascidiacea > Aplousobranchia > Didemnidae > Trididemnum > Trididemnum nubilum. Next base: position 32,419,293 of record OZ014477.1, on the reverse strand, counting down.
AACGGATATTGCAAAGTTTAATTACAGTTTGATTTGCAGCTTGAAACCTGGTTTCTTAGTTAATAGAATTCAGCTGACTTTTGCTTAGTTTGCGGTCATGATTTATTGTTAAGAAGCACAGTTTTTAATTTAAGCTTTTAGCTCAGAAACTGAGAATATCATAGACTAAAAACATCACCCAAAGATGCCAACTTTGATACAGTAGATTATAACTTTTGCGTAATATCACTGATAAATCTAGTTTGAATTGTAATGGCCCACTGAAGCAAAATTCGATTACCTTCCTTTTCGAGCATCGCGTTTTTTAGTTTGCTATGCATTTGGCAAAATCAGTCTTATGTAAAATCACAAAAATGCAAAATGCAGGATTTCGAGGGGTATGGAGCCAAACAGATTAAATTGTATCTTCCCGAATGAAGAGATTTGTGGGAAAAAGGTTGGAGCACCTCTTTATTAGCTCAAATGGTTCTTATTTTATCAATAAAACCGATTTCGAGCAGTATCTCTTTCATCATAAATTCTTGAAAACTACTCAAAAATAAATGAACTAACTAACTTACAGAAATAATTAAATGATTCCAAATTAGTAAACTACAAATGAGAGATCTGGCCCGGCTCGAATGACCATTTCAAAGTGGTTGTTTGACTTTGTGAATAATTTTATGAACGACGATGAATCGCAGTAGCGGTAACCTTTTTCTTTTTTCGGAAAAAAATACTTACCGTAAATTAATCACTCTCTAAAAATTAGAATTAGATATGCAATTCATATATTAGTCGATCAATTGCAAGAATGAATATAATTACCGTGCACCTTTATTGCAACTAACACATTATATTGCTGCATTACAAAGTCAGTTACAGCAGTAAATCCTGGAAAGTAGCGCATTCCATCATTATGATTTAGCTTAGTGTTCTCACCTCTATTTATGCAGTAGTCCGCATAATCACTGCAGCAATCATTGTTGCTAAGACAGTGTTGGTCACAATAACAATTGTTATCAGTACCATTCGATAGTTGAGAACAGGTGTTGTTAGTGCCTGGACAACATGTTGCTATGCTTGCGCACCCAGCATTTCCACGTTGGGGATTACAAAACAACAACAAAATATGAAATAAATTTGAGGTTAATATAACTCGGCTCATTGTTTTTATAGTAGAACAAATTAGATTAATTTTTTAGAAATAATCTTCTTCTGCAAATGAAATTGAACTGAAAGTACAGCTTTACTTTTTTTCTGTAGGGTCGTGGTTTTTTTATAAAGGGTTTAAACAGAAGGAAAGAAGAAAAACATATTTGCCGATTAGCTCAAACAAGGTAAAATAAAATATGAGCAAAAAAAAAACGTTTTGAAACAAATTTGTTAATGAATATTGTAAATCTCTCAAAACATAAACTTGATCAAAAAGCTTTAAATTAATTTGAAGAAATAAGAAAAAAAAATGGGAAATTGGGTCTGAGCTTAGAATTTTTGCAACTTCATGCAAAACAAATGCCAAAAAAACGGTCCATATTCAAGCAAACTGCTAAACTTCTCATTAAATTTCTTGTGTATAACTGGGTAAATATTCCTAGTCGCAAAATAACTCTCCCTGTTGTGTTCAAAATCTAAACCGAATTAAAATATTATTACTGCAGATAAGCCGGTATAAAATGACATATTATTATGCGCCAGGCAATGGTGAGATAACAAACGATAAAGAAAAAAGAAAATCATCAAAGGCGAAATGAGATTGTGAAGTTTTTCTACTAGTAGTTGGAAATTTCTGGCTAAATGAATTATTACGCATACAATGTAATGAAATAAAACAAAATAAAAATAGATAAAAAGTACCACTAACCAGTACAAATTCTAGCGAACACAAATTACTACCGACAGGAAAGCCTTATCGACTTATCGACAGTAATAATAGTTTAATTCATTTGTGGTTTCGAATACAACTGGGAGATTCATTTTGCAACATAGAGTATTTACCCAGTTAGAGACCAGAAATTAAATGAGAAGTTTAGCTGGTTTGCCTGAATTTAGACCCGTACAATTGTCCTTTAAGTACTTAAGTAAATATTTTTTAAGATTTTTTCTATTTCTCTCACTTTTTTGATGTTTTTTGGGGTTGCTAATAATGACTTGACCTTAATACTGGTAGTTTCCACAAGTTTTTTCAATGTTTTTAATTGGGGGCTGTTCGCCGATTACTAAAATGGAGTATATAATGTATGATAGGGACCTGCAAGAGTTGTTACGTTCAAGATAAGATCGTATTTCTGGGGTACGCTACTAAATTGCACTTCATGAGGGATAACGAGTTTTTTATTCATATTTTGTGAGTTCTGCTACTATTTATTTATACAGTACAACGATTGTGCGGATCTAATTGTCAGGCCACATTCCAGTTTGTAACGGATTTTATGCCTCTTTTTTGTTTATATTGGCAGTAGTTAATGTCTCTGTCGCCCAACTGCATTTTTGTCTTGTTCGAGCCATTCGCTTTATTATTAACGGTTAACAAATCTAGATCAACTTGATGTTTAACAGTTGGCATCTCTTTCTAGTTTTTTATATTTACTTGGTCATTTTATTTTGTTTAATTTGTTTTGCTTAAACTATATTCAATTTTAGCCCCTTGAAGAGCCCACAAGGGCTAAACAGACTGTTGGAGCGTGATAACTTGTGGTGGTCTATAACTAGTTAATACATCTTTACCAATATATTTATTAATTAATCAATAAATCTTTACCGATCATGTTTATATTACACAAATCTTTACCCTTTAATTTTTACCAAAATTAAGTAAATCTTAATTGAAAAATCTTTATTCAATGAAACTACAGGCTATTAATTAAACCTTTGCTAAATAAAACTGTAATTATGCTATAAATCAATTTTTTACCGGCTAATCTACAATCTTACCTTACATCTCTCATAAGAACGAAAGGTTAGCTAACCCTTTACTTTCCTTATAGTTCTCCTAATTTTGGCCTTCATGTTTTTACAGAAGATCTCTGAAATCGGGCAAAACAGTTGTCTAATAGAATGGAGCGAAAAAAAATTTTGTTTATAATTTTTCAGCAATAGAGTGAAAAACTTTGCGTTTAGGCGTAAATAGTATCTAAGCAAAGTTTGATGAAGATTCAAAAAGAATTTTCTGGTGCTTCCGCTGGGTTGAAAAGTTACTGTGTTTCATAATACAAGTAATCCCTTATCACAATGTTTCATACGTTTGTAGTTAACAAAATTGCTAGAAAAAACTATAAACAATTCGTTTCGCTTTAGATCTGCTTTAATTGGCATCTCAATGTTTTTTGGATAGCATTTAGCTATCTTGGATTTGTTGGAATATTGAAGATTGATTGTCTAAAGTTGCTTGAAAAATGCTGTATACTTATGCGCAGTACCTAAACTGTAAAATTTGGAAGGGGGGACGCTTTTGCAGCCTTGACCAAACGCAGTCGGAATGCGAATAAAATTAAGTGGAAATTATGATTCAAGTTGTCCTTCTTTCCTCTAGATCGAGTGAAGACCAAAAAAAGACAAAAAAGGACTTCACCGTAAATTGAAAAATTGAAGGATATTTTCCCCTAAATTGGATGAAGACCAAAAAAAGGTCTTTACCGCAATTCGGCACTATATTCGGCAGTGACTGGTGGAGTTTATTTGTGCTATCAGGCACTTTTTTGTCTAATCATCCAGCGCTGATATCTCGATGGAGGGACGCTAAATCTATAGGGTACGCTCGACGGGGTACGCTGACTCTTGATTGGGAGACGCGTCCCCCCTTGTCCACCCTACAATTTAAGTACTGCTATTACGCTCACAAACAAGCAGCATCGAATAGCAATCAGCAGTAACTTTATGTAATTTGGAAGTACTTTTTGTAAAGTAATCGAAAACACTTTGTTAAAGAGTAGTACCCCGGTCGGTGACCACCTTGATATCACGACCACCTCTTTATCGGGACCACTTCAGTGCAGTCCCAAATAATTTACTATGGTAGTTGGTAATACATTGCATTCTGTTTCAATAACGCGACTATCCCGGTTTCCAGACCAGGACCGCCATATTTTGATCCAAAACTACAAATTTAACTCCACTTCAACGATCACACGTGCTCAATAATTTGCTTTGGTGATCAAAACAATAAGATTAGATGAGCGCGTGCACACACAAAAAGAAAATGCAATTGCGTAATGAATGACCAGTGTGGCAAACAGAACTTTTCTATTGAAAAGAAACGCAGCCCACTTTCTTACACCTCTGCATGAAATTAAAAAAGAACTGTGTGAAATGTCAACGAGTTGATTACAACCATAATCCATTCGCAGCTTTTTTAATAGTAGTGATTAAATGCATGCTTATTCATGTTTTATCTTCTTAAAATAAAATCTAATTTTGCTTTCAAATTGTGCATACTTACACGATACGAGGTAGCGTCTAAAAATGCAACACCAATTGCAACAAACTGGATACTCCTAAGCAAAAGTCGCTAACATGACCACCCCGCTAACGCGACCGCTTGATGACGGTCTAATAGATTGTCAGGTAAGCGGGGTTCCACTGTACTCAGGTTTTGAGTCCGCATAGTTAATACTGACTAGCTTTATTTAAAAAAAAAAATGCTTAAATTAAGAGTGTGGCTTGTACAGCTGAAGCAAGAAGTAAAATACAATTTTTAGCGTTATTTTCGTGTCTCCGTCGGAACTACCTGCAAACATGCCTACGACTTTAAAAGATAGCATCAAGTGAAATAATTTGGTGAAGACCAATTGAAAGAAGAATTGAACGAAAGATCCTTCTCGTTTCGATATATTGTTTCAAGTTTCTGCAGAAATTGAATCATTATGGGTAAAAGCATCTCTGCCAACGGTGTCCCATGATCGAGTTTGAGTAATGTTGAAAAATTTCCATCAAAAACACAAAAACCTTCTGAAGCCATATCAAACTTGTTAGATCAACGAGACAGCAATGAAGCCAAATTATTGCTTTTTAAGCAAGAGGCCAGAAATTTATTTGGTATATGCTAGTGCAAGGGAATGTTTGATTCTGCACTAAAACAAGAAAAGTTCTACTATAAGAAGCAAAATTTTTAAAAAATCAAAGAAAGTGCACCGGTAATCGAAAAATGATCAAGAAAAGCGTTGATGCAACCGAAACAGCGGTTCTGCAAAAACGATTCAAAGAAAACAATGTTTGAAATGCAAGCTTACTTCGTGCTTCGCCGTCAAGTTTAGCTAATCTCTCGAAACTGATAGTAAGACTTATAGTTATAGCAGTTTGACGGAATCAGAAATGGATACTAATAGTGAAGCAGATTGGCAAAAAGGGACCACAACTCCAAAAACAAAAAAAGCAAAATGTCAATGCCATTGCCAACATTAGCCGCAACATGTGACAGGCATGGCGTTTTCGGCCAAGTTGCTGCTTCCATTGCAACTTCTATGCTGCAAGATATGCAAATGATGAGTTAAGATAACAAGAGCAACGTTATTGACCGAAGAAAATCACAAAAAATGTAAAGAATTTTTCCGTTTTTTTGTGACGTTTTCTTCAAAATTTTGAAAAACTACGAAGTTACAGTGACGGAATCCCAATGTTTTCTGCTGGAACAATATTTTTTTGATGGCAGTAAATATCTCACCATAGTGCAAAACAAGATCAATCCAAAGGCAAACTACATCACCAATAATGGCAAAAAAACACATTTCATTTGATTATTTTGCTTGCATTTGCCTGGCTCTAATAATTTTGCTTACATTGCTCTCAAAAATTGTTCTAGTAAAAGAACAGGAAAAGAATTACTCAAAAAAACTGAAATCAAAATCGATAGAACTGCATCATATTCAAATGATAGGATGCGATGGAATAGCAGTGAATACTAAAGTAAACAAAAAAACAAAAATCCGAATATTAAATACTAATCTGCAGCGGCCTTTGAAGTAGCTGGTGTGTCAAATGCTCACAAATTATCTGCGCTACTTTTGCGCCATCTTTTTCGTCACGTTGACGAAACTACAGAAAGGCCTCACCATTTTTTTTAATTATCGTAGAGGATCTTTTGTTTATTTTTATCAATTGGCAGCTAGCAAGATGGGAAGGCATGTGCCTGGCTTACCGACATATTGTTTAGAGCAAACTAAAAATACCCTTTCAAACTCACAGTTTTACGTCCAGGGTAGTAGACCGGGTCTCAGTGTTTAATTAGATTAAACATAAAGTTTTTTTTAAAACACCATTTTAAAGCTTAGTTTGTTAACACTTTTATAGCAAAAAGTAACTTATTGTATTGTTAAATTTTAAGTAAAATTAATGCAAAATGTAGGAAAAAATGAACAATTTTGATGTTTTTTTGGCACCTGAAGGTTTCTTATTTTACATATGAAAATTTTATTATAGCAAATATATAAAAATTGCTAAAAAAAACTTTTTAAGATGACTGCTTGCAATAACTGCGCGAGACAGCTCCGTTTATTACGATTTTTCTTTATGCAAAAATTAAAACAAAAAAATCAGCGAAAAATCAATTTTTGCAGCTCTGGGGGCATCTAAAGACTTGAAATGTTTGATTAATTTTTGTACCATTTTAAAAGCATTGCTGCATAATAATTTTTATTACTATTGTGTTCCAAAAAACGAACAAAAATTTTTTTTGTATTTTTTACTTCACTCTATTCTCTAAGGCATGCTATTGGAAATTGTTTCGAAATAAACTAACTTATTTCTTATCGTCTTTTTAATGCTTGAAATACTTAGGCCGGTTTAATTTTTCATCTAAGTCATTACTAAAATGTAGTTCGCGTAGTTTTAACTGTTTGTTGAAAACAACAACAAAAGAGAGCTCAAACGCACGAAATAAATTTATAACAATTCCACTGGCTGTAATTTTTATGAATGAACTTATATATTTCCTGTAATATTGTGATTACTTAAAAAAAATTGATATTTTTTATGGTCAGGTTAATTTGATTTCTTTACTTTTCTGCGCTAATGTTCATATCTGTAGTTCTAGTTATACTGATGAGAAATAAAACACGAAAGTCGATTCCGAAAGAGTATGTATTCGGCTGTTAATCAAAGGTTTGGCTCGGCCTCGAAGACTCTGGATACTGTCGATAGCTTTTTGAAAATGCAATAAAATACAAAATGGCATCATCAAATGCTTAGACATATATATATAATCAAACTAAACAAGCAAGCTAACTGAAAGTCCAAGTAATCTAAAGTTTAAAAAAAATTAGAAGCTACTGATAATACTGTTAAGAACGATTCCAATTTGTTTTCTTTCGCAATTAATATCAAAATTTTAGAAACTAAAATTCGCCTAAAACATCATCTTTCTAGAATTGTTTGTTTCAAGTTTTGATGAACTCACTGACTTTGTCGAATATGGTAATGAATTCCATTTACTTATTGTCGAGCTCGATTGGAGTAGAGATACATGCTTTGTTTGCCGGGTTTCAATTTAGCTTTGTAAAAACATGCAGTGGTTTTGATCTTGTTTATTTTGTTTCAAACTTATTAGGGCAAAGCAAGTTACGTTTCGCATTGTTTGTAGTTAAAGAACGAAAATCTTGTATGATTTTTTTCCTTTTGACTCACTTTGTCGGGCAAGTGAAATTTTTTATTGAAATCAGCCAGCGAAAAAGTACAACTTAAATGGTTGAATTATGCGGGGTTTAGCATTACCATAAAAAGAGTGGCCAAATGGAAAATTCAGACTAAAATAACACTAAATTGCAGTAAGCAAGAGGTAAAAGACACCTGCAACCTATTTTACCCTCACGGGATTCTCAGCGGCTAATCTTATTCAAATAGAATCTAATTTAATTATTATTCAAGTATTCTAGCTGAATAGGATTGCACCTGAAAATCTTGTGAGGGTGAAAAAGGCTGAAGTGGTTTTGTATCTTTAGTTTACTGCAGTTTTTTACATTCCTCATTACGAAAAAAAAATCATTCAAAAAGAACTCTGTCATTCAATCATTATTATATTATTCTTCTCTTGTTGCCTTGTTAGCACTATTTTACACATTGTATTTAACCAACCGCATTTTACACGTTTGGGGCAAAAATGCTCCGCCATCATTGTGACGTCATCAAATCAAAACTGATTGTTTTAAAAAGTCATTTTTCGAAAATATTGATTGAAGAAAGCAAGTCAAGTCAACTGACCGCTAACCAACGGTTTCGTCACAAAGATTTCGTCTCAGTGATTTCGTCCCAGAGTGAGGGTTTGGGCAAAATGGCTTTGAGGATAGTAAAATGTTTTTAAGATTGCACTTTTCATCCAATCGGCGTCATTGGTTCGCGGTCAGTTTCTTCGCGGTCAGTTTGTCGCGGTCAGTTGTCGTGGACTCTAAGACAGTGACTTCGGAAAACCTCAAAATATTGGGAAGCTTTCCGTTACCTGAGCAATTTCAAAATTTCAGAAATTATATGTGATGAAATTTGACTCAAAGACAAGTTTATAGGGTATAAAAAGCTTTTTGTTGAAGAAACTTATCACGAAAAAACGAACAGATGGAAAATTGCCTCTCCAACGCCGTGTAAAATAGAATTAAGGACAATGACGTTCATTGTTAAGGGTGTACGTTAATTCCTTTTTAATTCTGTCGATCTGATAATTCCATTATTTTTAGCACTTTCTACAAACTTTGAATCAAAATTCTGTATCTCCTAAAGCAAAATATTTTGTTCTTGACTTTATCTTTATCTGTATTTTAGCTTATGCTTGGTGCAGTCTTTTAAACAGGCTGAATATTTTAAATAAACGTGTTTTTTAGTAATTTTTTCAATACCTCAAAATATTTAAAAAAATATTAACAGAGCAAGGAAACAATGAAAGCTTTGACAAACAGCAGCTTTGACAATGGGCCCACACCCATTGCCTCCTAAATTCAAGGAAATTGCAATTTCCTGGTTTTATTTTACTTATTAGAGTACCACATTGACCTTTGATCCATAATCGTCTTAAGTTTAATGTCGTTGATTAAGGACAGTCTTGCTATAAAGTTTACAAAGTCGTCAAAAATGATAATAATAATAATAATAAAAATAATATTAATGTATTAATGTGCAGGAATAATAATAATCAGTGGGGGCTCGCCCATAGGAGCTGCAGCACCCCCAAAAAAATCGAAACTTGGTCTGGCTCCTAATTAGACATTTTTTGTTTTTCTTTTCATTTTATTTTCAATGAAATGCTTGAAACTCAATTTATGTTTGAAAAAATATATAAAAAATAATTGGCAACATCGCTTTGGTTCTGTGCACCTCCAAAATTTTTTCTCGCTTAAATGTTTTTATTATGACGTAAAATGTTGCAGATAGTTCTGAATAGAGCAGTTTGGCTGGTGGGTTGAGCTGCAAATTTTGCAGCTCAAGGCAAAGAAGTGAGATAATTCCTTTGGTATTTTTGTTCTCGTTAGGCTTCAAAAACTTTGATAAGCAGTGCTTCTTCAAGTGATTATGCGATTAAGTTAAAGGTGCTTTGAAAATAGCTGCAGTTTGTTAATTAGGCCTATTTTAGGCTGTTAGAATAAGAGTTTCAAAAACAAGTAAGTCTCTTAACTTTAAACAGCTACCTAAGTCAAGAACTGAAGAATGTTTATGCACAGATTTCAGGTTCCCGATATAGGCTGCAGTAGTTGTAGCTTATATATTTTTATATTTTTACACAATTTTATATTTTTAAGACAATTTGTCAGTAACTCAGCATCAGCAATTTTTTACACTGTTCAAGTGATACAAAAAAACAATTTTCTTTTTATTTAGAAGTAGGCTAACTTGAATTGTTAAAAAACTATTAGATATCTGATGTTGGTCTATAGAGCTGATTTGAAACAGGCCAGGGTTTGATGGTCTAATCGCTTGATGGTTTAATCTGTCAAACGCTTGGTTAGCTCTGTTTGATGTAAGCTTACCTGTACAAGTTAGGGTTAAAATTTTGGAAGTGGCTATTTTGCCTCAAGTGTTTTTCCTCTGCTTGGGTTGGGGTTGGGATTAGGGTTTGGGTTAGGGCTAGGGCTATTTTGGCACTTGCGGCAAAATAGCCGTTAGGATTATTTTGCCTCCAAGTGGCAAAATTACATGGGGCTATTTTGCCTCTAGAGGCAAAATAGCCACTGCCTAAAAGTTTAGTTTTGGAAATACCGGTAACCTACTAACCCTCTCTCCTGCTCAAATGCTTCTTCAAATAGTGGCCCACTGAGTAAGTCTGCAGTTAGGCCCAGCCTATGAACATCAAACTGAATATCGTACCAGTTTGACGGTTATATACAGTTAGGTTAGAAATAGCCTAATTCTAGTAAAAGCTTTTGTCCAGTACGATTTGACTTTTAGCATACCCTACCAAAAATAAAGAATAAAAAGTTTTTATGGTGATTTGCTCTTTGTTCAATCTAATATCAAAGTGCTTTAAGTTTAACTTAAATTCACGACCAATGATTCAATGATTATCGCAAAAAGCTGCAGTTATCAAAATTTTGAAGCTGCAAAACATCCTGTACCAGTATGCTTTGAAAACTAAATATGATCGAAGTAATTGCCATGACATTGTCAGGTAATCTGTTTTACCTATTTGGTCATTGTGCATGAACACAAATGGCGAATTTGCTGTTGATGGTTGTTGTACAATGTGAGTAACAGCCAGTGATTCCTACCTTTTTAATCTTATGGAAAAAATAGTTTCAACTAAAAGACTTTGTTATCAATTTTGTGCCAGTGCCATTATACAGTACTAACTTGTAGAAGTATTGATCTTCACTGTTCACATACTGGTATGTACTTGAGTTAATAGAGTTGCTCCTTTTGTTTTGCAAGTATTATTTGATTTTTAATTTTACTTAAATAGGGCATTAACTCAAAAGTAACCAATTATTTATGTTGTGAAGTTGTAAGGTAGCTTCAAAACAATGACATTTAGTGAAATTTTCCTCAATAAAGTGAATGCAGTTTTATGATTTATTAAGAACAATGTGCTGAAAAAATGAATAATAAGCTATAGACAGTATTCAGACTCCAAAGTCTTATAGGTACAATCAAACCTTTGATTAACAGCCTTAGACATACTGTTTCAGAATCGACATTCGTATTTTATTCGTCGTCAATATATCTAGGACTGCTGGTATGAACAATTGAACATGAGTGTAAAATTTTCCTTTTCTATGCTCATATTCATACCTGTAGTCCTAGCTATACTGACGAGGAATAAAAGATGAATGTCGATTCCAAAACAGTATGTCGGAGGCTATTAATCAAAGGTTTGATTGTGTATACCTATACGACTCTGGAGTCTGGATACTGTCAATAGCTTATCACCAGTTTTATACTGTTGTGTGTATAGCAAATTATACATTGTGCTGGAAAATTTGGTTTGCTTTTCTTTAAAGTATGTATATGGTAGTGACTGTTTCACCGAAAATTTTCAAGTTAAAGAGAATAAAACGAAAATGAGAAATATTCATCCGCGCTTTTTTCATTTGCTTTTCTAGGGGTCAAGATTAGAGTTTAAGTTAGGGTTCAAGTTGGGGATAGTTTTAGAGTAAGCATTTGAGTTTCAGTTAGATTTGAGTCAAAATTAATAAAAAGGTAGATAAAAATTTCTGGTGAAATTAAGCCTTCCAAAGTATATTAATATTCTTTGAGTAATACACAAGCATGGTGCTAAAATATTAAACCGTAGTATAAGTAACAACATAAAAGCTACTCTTACTCGAGTTTGCATATTATATGTAAATGATACAAGATGTTTCTGTTTTTACATGCTTTTCGTTTATTCAGAATTTCAGAGATAAGTTGTATGTATTCTGTAATTGTGAGTCAATTCACTATGTGTAAATAATGTAAGCATGCTTGAATCTAAAGAAACTTTATTTTCCAACCCTTTGGTAACAATGTTGAACTATGGAAAGTCTTGAAGATACTAGGTGACCCCAGTCATCGATGTTGATGTACACAAAAGCAGATACAAAACTGTATGTGATGATGATTACTACTGATCTTAACCAAAGATTTTGCAAATGAAAAAGCTTTTATTGAAAATCTTGAATGTACAATAGAAGAATCAAAAGTGAATCTTTGAAGATCAATACGTAACGAAAGATTTTATTCTAAAAGAAGATGCTGTTACAATTGTTACATGTTGTGTTTCAATATGTTGGTAACAAATTGTGGATAGACTTTTCACTAATTTTGAACTGTGTGTAACCTAAGATGGTCAACCTGATTTTACTTTGTGCATGATGCTTTCAAGAATGATTCAAATCTTTAGAATAGAATGAATACCATAAGTTCTTGTGCCATTTAAAAAATGACGATTTATCCTGTCTATTTCTCTTGTGATTTAACTTTCTTGATTTGTAGAGTGGCTAATATCATGGCATGCATTGGGGTGCTTTCTCCTACACACTTCTTGTTTTGAAATAAATCCTTTGATGACTTAAAATTGTAGTAATTTCACTGCACAATTTTGTCTCAGACTCATAACATAAACAATATGGCAGTGGTTCTTCTTCACAGCTCGTACCACTAGAGACATAATAATTCTGTTTCCAAACAATACATACGTTTCAGGTGGTATGAGCTTTGAATAACTAAACTGTATTGAATAAGAACCATTGACATCATGTTTATGTTATTATCTTTGAAAACCAGCTCATATTTTTCCAGACAATGTAGCAACTGATTTCGTGCTTTTCTACTCTGGAAATCAAGCTATTTCTTTTTAATACAATTGTGCGTCAGTTACACATACTGTAACTTCAAAACTAATTTGCCATTACTGTAATTCCATTAACATTATACCCGTGCTGCAAGGAAGCCTTAAGCACGTTCATTTTGTAACCAATATTGGGTAGCGTTGTATTTACTTGTATTTCTGGTCTTGTGTTGATGGCATTCTTTGTTTATAGCATTATCCTACTTGAATGAGCATGATTCGTCTCCGTGAAGCCTACAGCAGTGCGAATTGCATAATGTAGCGTAGATTTAACACGTGAAGTGTTACATATTGTTCAATGTTACGTACTGCAGTGTTGATATTGCATTGTCTGTAAGCCTACTACACGCGAATCATTGTATGATTTCTTTTTACTGTTCTTAATTTGATACTATAATTTTGTACTGCTATTTTTTATTGAAGTTGCATCATTACTAATGCTATACTTTTGTTAACAGATTTTTGCCACTTTCATTTTGCCGCACGGGTTTGTGATTATGCCTTGATATTGATACTGTTATCTGAAAAAAGTAGCGTTCATCTCTTCAAGTTTCTATGAAAACTAGCAATCTATTGCAATTATTAATTTTACTTTTTTGAATTAAAGTAGCACAGTACTTCACTTAATAAAAGATTAAGTGATCAATGTAATGGTTTTTAGCGGTTTTTAGTTTGTCCATGCTTCGGACTCCATTGGTCAGTCAGAGTAAATATTGTGCTATTTTATGAGTTTCAGGAATGAAAATCTTGCTAATTTTTGTGTGTCGCTTTGACTAAATTAACAACTTTTAAGCCCGGTCTATCCACTGGACGTAAAATCGAGAGCGTATCCTTAGTGTATTTTAACTAACTGGCAGCTTGTACCCTGGTGAAGGCAGTTCAACGGGCGTATCCTAATTTCTTCTAAAATAATCAAAATACGCTCGTATACTCGCGATATTACGCACAGTGTAGGCCGGGCGTAAGTAATAGAGCTTAGTTTCCAGCCTATAGATAAATTAAAATTGTAGTGTGAAGTTGTAAGAGTCACAGTGTTGGTGTAGCTTTCGTGAGGGGGGTCTGGGGGGCGAAGCCCCCCAGACGTTAGTATGGCAATACATTTGCAGAACCACCAAACATTTTTGTCACGAGCCGCCACTGATAATAATAATAACAAAAGTAGCACAATCGTCCTACAGTAAAACAAAAATACTATCGTCCATCTTACCAAATGTATAATACCATCATACCAAATGCATTTCATCAACAATGTGACTCAAATCAGTTCAGTATGGAGGAGACAAAAGTTTCATTCAAGAACATCCAATATAAGTTGATCAAGAACAAATATCCAGAGTGATAATTAAATTATCCAACACCGAGCAGCATCAAAGTTAGTTAATTTTATACAAAGTAATTTTAAGCCAAAAAAAGTACCATATTTATAAAAAAGAAGAAAATACATTGAGTTAGACTAAAAGCAGTAAAATATACAGCCAGGCTAACTGTGAGAACAAATATTAAACCTTAGATGTTGTTCTAAATTAATTCAAAACATACATTGATTGTTAAAAGATAATTAACTGTTTGAGAGAATCAGCTCACACTTTGTATTGACAATTGGCACATAATTTTGTTTAGTACAACCATACAACTTTAAATAAATCAGCAAAGTTTGCACAAATTTGAAAAGCATATTACAATAAGGATTAAAATGAAACAAAATAAATGAATGAACTAATTTAACTCATTAAACAGCAAATGTAATTTTTATCTCTGTAAAACAAGTAGGTATAGAATAAATGTCCTTTTTGTTACCAGAAAGAATAACAAAGAAATATTGTATAATCTATAAAAATATATATATACCTTTAGTAAAACGAATCATTTACCACTGTAGAAAATAAAGTGTTTTTGTGAACAGTTTAAAGAGCAACCACAGCAATTATATACTAGAAAAATAAAAATATCTAATGAAATGCATAAATGTTATGTGACTATTATGAATCATTTTTACTTCTTCAAAACAGTTTAATGCAACAAAAACAAAAACAAAAAAATAATGAATTAAGCAGTAGCAAAAAGAAGTTAATATAACTATTATTCAATAACTGAGTGAAACGTTATGAATAAATAAATTAGAGCTTACAAGCAGGCCTATCAGAAAAAAACATATTTTGACATCAATATTATGTAAAACTAAGACGGGGTAACTAGAACCATTGAAAATACAGCTGTAGCATGACTGCTGCTATAATTACCAACCCAAAAATGTAAGCATTATAATTAATACTATCTGTACCAATGAAATGTTCATGTAAATCAAGAGAGCAATTAAAATTAAAAATATGACAGATCTTTACAACATAAAAACTTTGAGACTCTTAATTTACTTACATGAATTTGTTTACTCACTGGTAAATAAATCACTTCAGATGTAGACAAAACAATTCGCAACAACGCAATCTTACGACTAAGCTAAAAAACACCCAAAAAACCTAAAGTTATCCAGTCAAGGTGCTTTCTGATAACGCCGAGTAATTAAAAAAAAAATAAGAGCAAGTTTTGAAACAAAAAAACAAAAAAAAAACGGAAAATAATCAAAAAAGGAGAGAAAAGAAATTAACAAAAAGAAAAATAATAACACTAGCAAATAAAAAATAAATAAAAATAATTATAAAAAATAATAATAATCATAAAAAATAATATTAAGGTACAAGATGTTTCAGTACATAAGAAGTATACCAGGAAAAAATGGAGAACAAAAAAATAATAATAATAATGTTCAGAAATCGAAAATAATCAAGTGTTTGACAATAAAGGTATGTGAGATTTTAATTTAATTTTACCATAAAACAGTTCAAGTTCAGTCAGTGTTTTCAATACTGTGTTTATACAGACATATGTGAAAAACATGCTGTCAATAATCTAAATCAAACGTTTTATTACAGTTTGAAAGGAAAATGCAGTAAATCATTGGTTTTGTAATATTAGTTGATTGTGAAGCGTGTTCACTATTAAATTTGTTTCACAGACATTGTGCTGGTTTGTGCTCACAATTCACAATTTGTAGATACTGGTCCAATCTTTAATAGCCGATTAGACGTATATGCAAAAGAAACTAGGCAGTACAAGCAGCAGAAACAACACTTAATAGCATAAAACTAATCAATAAATAACAGCATTAGCTGATTCAATGAAATTAATATTTGAGATGTTCCGCACAATTAATTCCCGCGGCACAAAGTTAGTCAAATAGACGTTTAAACATGGTCTAGATTTATGCAGAAGACGTAATTTAGATGGTTTAATTTTGTCTAAATATAGTCTATTTTGCAGAAATGCGTCTAGTTGAAAAGAAGTCTTTACAAAGAAGTCGAATATACGTAACTCATAGACCTTGTCAAGTTGTTTAATTTTGCGTGTATTCGACGTCTTTGTAAAGACGTCTATTCAACTTTATGCATTTTGCAAAATAGACAACATTTAGACCAATTTTCGTTTTAAACGTCTTATAGACGTTTTGTGCCCATTTATACTTAGATGATACAAAGGTAATGTCAAACTGATTGATTTCACATGAAGGTGTAGTTTTGTAGTGAAGGTTTTTAAAGGGCTTTTGAACAAATTCCAACTGAGTTGTCGATTTCTTCTCATAGATTGGACTCTCTATGAGAGAGAAGCTCTTTACCTATTGCTTTTTAATACGAAGTTTAAAATATATTAAGATTTTTTTTTGTCTGTGAATATCGCTTAATTGTATGATGCGGTTAAAAAAGACTTGGGAAACTGTTTTGCGATCAACTTCAAATATACATAAATTTGGCTAATCCAAGTTTGTAGATGTTATTTAATTTCAATAAATTCAGAGTTTTGTAGAAAGGTGTCATGGGACAAATTTTTCTGCTGAAGTTTATGATGCAAATGATGTTATTTAAGCGAACTGATAACTATTTGAGATTTACTTTGGCGGCATTTCCCCAAATTGGAATGCCGTATTGTACTCTAAAGTATAAAAAACAGTGTTAGAGCATACGCATTGTATCCAGTGAAAGTAAGGTTTTAATTCTGTTGAATACCCCAGTGTATCTTGCAAGCTGAAAGGATAGATGATGAATGTGAGCAGACCATTTTAGGTTCTCATCAATACATATGCCAAGATATTTGACTGCGTGTTGTCTGTACAAGATAAACGAGGTTAAGGATGAGATCAGATTCGCAGAATTTTCTGGAGTTTTTGTCAGTTAACATATAACAGCTTTTTGAGGAATTTAACGATACTTTGTTTTGTTTTAGCCAAGTGTCAATGTGCAAAAGCTCATTGCTGACTTTGCTTTTCAATTTTGCGAAACTGTTTTCAGCCATTGTTAAATATAAATCATAGGCAAACAGCATAGTTTGAAATTGGCTTGGTTGGGGGAGATCATTCACGTACATTAGAAAAAGCAAGGGCCCTAATGATGAACCTTGTGGATCTCCATGTGTAGCATTTGCAAGCTGAAATTTGTAATTATAAAGTTTGCATACTGCATTATGTTTGACAAATAGCTTCTTATCCATTGCTGTGCTATCCCCGGAATTCCAAAGTAATGATGCATGTTATTCAATAAGATGGTATGGTCCATTATATCAAACGCCTAGGTAAAGTCTAAAAAAATGCAGTATTAGTAAAGAGTGTTATCTACATTTTAATTAGTTTATTATAGATGTTACATAATGGGTGAACAGCTGACGAATTTTGTCTGAATCCAAAATGGTGCTTTGATAGAAGATCACGTTTTTCCAAATAAGTATATAAGCGAGCATACATCAATTTTTCTAGTATTTTACTGAAGTGCGAAAGAAGTGAGATAGGTCGATAATTTGTACTTTGATTACGGCCATTTTTTAAAATATAGGCACAATTTCTGCTATTTTTAGAGCATCTGAAAACTTTTTTTGTTCGAAGCATAGGTCGCATATTATGAAGAAACGATTATATTGCTTATTTTAGAAATTTAGTATTTATATGATGTTCTCGAATCGATTTTTTTTATTTTACATTGTTGATGATAGAGATAATTTCAGAAGGTGTTGCAGGTGCGAAGACAAAAAAATTTTTAGGACTCGTTGGGCTAGGCAGTGTTGAAGGTCTAGGATTTAGAGTGGCTCAATATTATCGGCCAGATTTTTCCTGACGTTGACAAAAAAGTATTTATTTCTTCGGAGATAACTTAGGGATCACGACTATCACCAATTTCGGAGTATAGCTCTTTTTGGATTGTTTTTTTTTTAGCTTTGAAGTTTTCAATTTCATTTATAATTTTCCATAAATCGGATGAGTTATTATTGTTTTCTGCAACCGCTTCTTTATAGTGGTTTGTTTCGGCTGCTTTGATTGTTCTATTGAGAGTATTGCAAAAGTTTTCGTAATTTTTTAGCATAATCTCCAGAGGTGGAGTCCTCAAGGACTTCCTTGGCCTCGAGGACACATTTTGAAGTCCTTGGCCTTGGCCTTGAACCTTCAAGTCCTTGGCCTTGGCCTCGAAGCCCTAGGTCCTTGAAAATTGCCCTGTCCTTGGTGCGAGGACAGCATTACTTTTTGAACCGTTGAAATTTTTTTGGAAAACGACAAAAACCTCGCAGTAAATTTGCAAATACCTTTTTTGTTTTCCGCAATTGGAGCATAGGCTTAGCCAAAAGAGCCTCTTCCCCCCTATTGAAATTTCACCAATGACAAAAATGTGACAAAAAAGCCTATTGTTTCTTCAGCTTCAGTTTCTTTTCAGCGTTTTTCGCTTACACCTGCAGCGAAAAACAATATTGAAGACCAGGGGACCCGGGACCCCTTAAAATCAATTTTTTCCAGCCAATTTAAACGTAAACCTGGAAGAAATGGATAGTTTTCGTCCTAAAAGTTGCTATCTCAGGATCACATCTAGCCTTTTTATGAACGTAATGCATTAACCAAGGCCGGATTTACCACAATGTGGCGCAGTACCAGCTAAGGGCCCTGTGCTCAAATCTTAAGACTTTTTAAGGTCTTCATCTCTTTTTGGCAGAAAGATGTTGCTAAAATCTCCAAAGTGCCAGGGGCCCAGCGCGATGTAAATCCGGCCGGCAATAACATGGTTGGTAAGTGTAACCATCTATTGCATTATTTTTCAATAACAATTTGTTAATTTACCTCCACCTCGCCAGTTTTTACACACAAAATACTTTAAAAAAAAAATTAGCCATGGAAAATGCTGATTGAACAAATCCTTGAACTTCAATTGAGAGGGCCTGGACTCCCCTAGCCTAACATGCAGTTCTACAACTGGTTATTTTCAGGAGAAAACAAAGATCTCTAAGGAAAATCTTCGAGTGGGTTTTCATTTACTGATAAAATGTTGCACGAAACAATGCACCTTATTTCCCCCTACCCGGACCAAATCAGGTACAATTAAACTTTAGCACCAAAATGCAAGATGTTAAACGTGTTTTGGACTTAAATTTCAATTAGAAGGAGAATTAAACAATTTAAATTTGTTAATTGTCTTTTAAATATCAAAAATCTAGTCCTTTCAAATAGCTCTAAACATGTGCGAAATGTGATAATGGCAATAAAATAGCATTTTTTTTCCAAAAAATTACAAAAAATCGCCCAACAGCTGGGGGCTGTGCCCCAAGACCCCCGTCTGTGATATGTATAAGTTACACCGGCTTTCTCAAAACGTCTCCAAAGTTACGTATTTGCACTTTTCGACTATATTAGTTTAAGCCCTTTCCCTTTTCGAAATCCTGGTTGAGTGCCAACAGGCAAATTTTTGATGACGTAATTGCATGTGATTTGCGGTTTAGGCCTCCTCAATCAAAATTTCTGGCTACGCCTATAAATTGAAGATTGCCTGAAAAACTTTTTGAAGACCCTTTTTTTTTTTTTTTTTTTTGGAGAACACTTGCGGCTGTGTCCTTGGTCCTTGGCCTTGGCCTCGAGCATTCCTGTTCTTGGCCTAGAGAGGGTCTGTCCTCGGAAAGGCTGTCCTTGGCCTTGGATTTTTTTGTGTCCTTGGCCTCGAGCCTTGTGTCCACGACTCCACCTCTAATAATCTCATTGCAATTTTTGCGCAGTTTATTGAAAAAAATATTTTTGTGTTGTACTGATTTTAAAAAGCACCCTGTTTAGCCATGGCTTTGTGTGAAAACGTTTTTCCTTGCTCGAGGTTTTTCTTAGGAGAGCAAGTTTAACAACTACCTTGCTGAAGATACAGAACTAAAATGACTAAGTCACATTTTATCAAATTTAAGTTTACACCGGCAATGCAGTTTGCTTTGAATTCTTTACAATCTGAGCTATTTATTTTTCGGCTAAGAACTGCCTAAGTCTAGTTACCATAGATTGCATTTTCTCTCAGAGAGTCATTTTTCTTCCTAGAATTACTCAAGTCCAATTCTTTTGGAGAAAAAATGACTACGTTCAAACCAGCCAATCAAAATTGCCCAATCGTATGACTCAGCAGCAGTTTGTGCTTAGTCATCAAGAAATAAAATGCAAGTTAGGAAGATGAGATTGTTGCACAAATGCGCAAATGGGCTGCTACGATTTCTATTTATGGGAGCAAACTGTAGTTGAGTAGTTAGTTAAATTTTATTACAAACATGCGGTAGTGTCTAACTGACCATTTTTTCTAATTATAGTAGGGATATATAGGCCTAAAGCCTACGGTACGGTTGGTGACAAACGGTGCACTGTTTAGGCCTAAGTTTTCCAGGTTTCATATTCTTAGTCAAATAAGCAATTGCGGCAGCATAGGTAATAGTTAATCTTTTTAAGTATCAATACCATCCCATTTTTTTTTAAATGCAGAATTTCTAGTATAGGGTTGGATAAAACTTCCATATTTTAAAATCTTACTAAACGCTATGCTAATGCTATTTCAGCTATCCACAAACTTAAAGCTAAAAAAGACTTTATTAAGGGATTGAATTGCCATTTGGTTTACAAAAAGAAACTAAAAAAAAATAGATGATGGCTTGTTGAGGAGCGACGCAAATATCTACTGATATCAAAAAGCAAGCGCCCTAGCTTAAGCCGTTCAAAAAGTTGACTTTTGGGGGTCCACTTGGGAGGTTTCTGGCGAGATGTTACCCCCAAACTATGTCAAAAGATTTGTTTTTTAAAAATCTACTCATATCAAAAATAATAACACTAGCACCCTAGCTTAAACCGTCCAAAAATTGACTTTTGGGGATCCATTTAAAGAAGGGTTTCTTGGGGGGTAACCAAATGTTATGTCAAGATATTTGTCTCTTAAATGTTATCAGATATTTGAAAAACAAGCGCTATAAGTTAAGTCGTTCAAAAAAATGATTTTTTTGGGTTTATTTTAGGAGTCCCCGGGTGTGATACCCCCCAAACTATGTCAAAATATTTGTCTCTCAAATATCTACTTATAACAAAAAACTGGCACTCTACTGTAGATTGAGCTCTTCAAAAAATTGATTTTGGGGGCCTCCATTTGGGGTGGGTTCCTGGAGGGGGTTGTACCTCCAAACTATGTCAAAATATTTGTCTGTTAAAGATCTACCAATATAAAAAGAAACTGGCACCTTAAGTTAAGCCGTTCAAAAAGTTGATTTTTGGGCGGTCTCCGGGGGGTGGTACCCCAAACTATGTCAAAATAATTATTTGTTAAATAGCTACTGAGTACTGAATATCAAAAAAAAAAAAAAAAAACTGGCTCCTTAGCTCAAGCTGTTCAAAAAATTGATTTTTTAATGGTCGATTTGGAGGGATTTCTGGAGGGAGTACCTCCAAACTATGTCAAAATATTTGTCTGCTATTTATCTACTGGTATAAAAAACAACTGGCACCCTAGCTTGAGCCGTTCAAAAAATTGATTTCGAGGGGGTTTCCTGATGAGTGGCCCAAAAAAATTCCGGGAGACAAAATTGCATTTGCATCTCAACAACTTTACGCAAAAATTATATTTTGATGTTTTTTGGTTTAGGAGAAGAGCGTAAAAGATTTAGGAAGAAAAAAACGGAAAAAAAAAATAGAAAAATCCCTTCACGGCTAAACATGGTTGATAGGGATGAAAGGTTATGTAAAGACAAATCACCTTTAAAAATTTTTTTTGCCGTACTTTAGCCGTTTTTGAATGAGACCGCTTTTTACGTCAACCTTTCGTGGCGGTTTTCGGGTCCTAAAACCAAAGCCATGTGACTAATTGCCTCAAAATTTGTTACAAAGATACAACTTATCACTCTCGAACTGCTGTCTAAAGTTTATATAGCTTGACCAAACCGTTTTTAAGTTATAAGGAAAAGTCTGAAACTTCGTAATCGTTAGTTTCAAAATGGCCAAGTAAAAACTAAGAAACATACGACGCAAGCGTCGGTCGTTCCAACTGGTGATAAGTTTGTTCAACTCTCCTGGTAGGGCCAGATGAAAAGGGAACAAGGAGTTTCATGGCCCCCATAACTTCGGGGTCCCACAAAAAAGTAATCCCAAAATGCAAGGAATTCTTTACGTTGGTGGTTGGGGCCTTCAACAAAATCTGGGTCTCTGAGTATTCCACCCTCAAATCCGGCCCTGCACCCTTGTCCTGACTTTTTTCCAATCCTAGAAATGATGTTGGGAAGCATTTGAAGTAAAACCAATGGTTGTTTGAGAAATCTATGAAAAGTGCTTTATTACTTTTTACTTCAAGTACTTAATTTTATTGCTAAAATTGACCAAGTCCACAATTTGGGACAAAAACGACTAAGTCCAAAAGTTTATTTGTTTATTAAATTTTTTCATAAAAGTCGATCGAATAATTATTGTTGATAATATCTCTTCAGCAACCAATATCAATAATAAAAACCAATTAAAAGATAATAAATGTGATTTTGCAGTACTTAAATCTTCGATTAAAAACTTTAAATGCTTACAACTCAAAACTGTTATTTTGTGACTTAGTCATTTTTAGTTTTAAACCCTTCAATTGGTCGTTCAATGTAATGCTAAAGTAAGTTGGAACAATTCCTTGTTTATTTCGTATAAAAAAGTATTCGGATCAAATTTTCTCATGTCCCGAATCCTAAAAAGTTGCGATGATTTTGCTTTAGCTTTCTTTGCAGAAGTGGCAATAAATGGTCCATAATGATCACTTAAGTCAGAAATAATTACTCCCCTAACGTAGGATTCGTTATTGCAAAAACTATTAACGTATGTATGATGAAAGAGTGTTTTTGAATGATCAGTGATTCGAGTTCGCAAATCAATATTGAACATTTACAAGGCGAGTTAATCATACTTTTTACATGCGTTTTGACGTTACAGTGGTGTAGAATTGATTGACTTAGTAAGTATTTTGTAATGTATTTTTGGTCGCCTAAAAAATATCAACTTGATTTAATCGCAACTCAACCGATGACTATTTGAAGGCTTCATAACATTTAAAGGACATCATCGCTTGCCTTCGACAGTGCATAATACTGTTTATGATGTCATAATTCACAATGTTAAAAAAAGTGTAGAGATGATTGCTAAAAAGAGCAGAAACTAGATTTTAAATGATTTGAAGGTTATTTTCTCCTATGAACCCATAATGTTTAGTATGGCAAAAGAAATTAAGAACAAATCATGTTTTGTACGTGAGATGGAGAGCCAGAAAAGGGCGAAGAGCCACACCACAAGCTCCAGATTAAAAATTGTCATGAAATAAATGACTACCAAGTAAAAACTAAGTTTTTTTTCAGTTTTTTGGCTCTTTATTGTGACGATAAACAGCAGGTTTAGCTACAGTGTTAATAATTAGTTTGGCCTTCCTTGTTCTTAATAACTTGTCTAATTTTTTCAGGCATGAATATCACAAGTTTTTCCCTCGTGTTCTTGATTACTTGATCCCGATACCATACAGAAACTGTAGCTTCAATCAACTTGGTCATTGTAGTACTGTCTTGCTCTTTAACTCAGCTCTTCATAATGGCCCACAAATTTTCTATTGGTTAGAGGTCTTGGGAGTTACTAGGCCAATCTAAAACTGAAATGTTGTGGTCGGAAGGAAATTTCTTGATATTTTTAGAAGAATGGCATATTGCCAAATCTTGCTGAAAGATACCACTCTCATTAGAAAATGCCTTCTGCATATCTGGAATTACTCTTCGTTGGATTACTTCAATGTTCTAATCGCTTTTCGTCATTCCTTGAACAGAAAAAAGCAAACCAACTCTTTTGAAGCAAAAGCACCCAAAAAACTTTTTCTTTGCTGGCTGTTTTAATCCCTGGTTGATGTGGCATGGTTTTACATTCTCTCCCACACTCCGTCTCACGTACTGAACATGCTTTCCTCCAACTACAAGATGAGTTTCATCTGAGAAAAACGTTTTTTTCCTGTCATTCAGGGTCCAGCTTTGTGTTTGCTTTAGCCCAAGCAAGTCTCTTACTCTCCATTTTTTGTATTAAAAGTTGTTATATTTTTGACCTTCTGGCAATTCTTCCAGTTTCGACTAGACGGGTTTTTTGATGGAAGAGGTGCTCAGATGCACTCCATAGTCCACCATGTTTCTTTTTAAATCACGACTAGTTTTCGGGATCTGCAATGCTTAGCCGAAGAAGCATTTTATCATCTCTTGCCGAAGTTTTTGGACTTTCGGCCACATTTCCCTTTTCGTTTTAGAGAGGCTGACCCAGTTTTTTCAAAGTTGCGAATTATTCTGCTAATCGTTGACTGACTTGACCCAACCAGCACTGCAACTTCTCTCGACGATTTCTGGCAGTGGTTATGCAGTGCAAAAATGCTTGCACGCTTTTTAGGGGTTGTATCTGCCATTATTTAAAAACCCTCAGCTAGGTTAACCTTAACGAGTAAAAAGGTGCATTTTTGTAATTAGCTTTCAAATCAAAATAGCTAAATTATAACGTCATCAGAAGCACTATGCTCCGTGGAGTGCAAGTTATGACGTCACCTGTAGTGACGTAGCATTCAACTTGTCTTTGGTTGAGTAAAAAAATAGACAGAGTTGAGATTTAGCTTCTTGATTCAAAATATGTTGCAAAATACTTGCTGAGTCAGCTAATTTAAGGGCCATTGTATTATTTGTCTGCACTTTTAATAAATCAACATTGTAGTCACCAAGAGCATAAAAAGTGCGGTTATTTGAAATAAGATCATTAAATATATCAAGTAGTTTTTCAAAGAAGCGTTTGAAATTTTCAATTGTTCTGGTGGAATGTGTGTATACAGTTCCCACAACCACTGGACCGGAGGTAGTTTTAATTTCTATCCATAAGTCTTTCACATAATCTTAATCAATTTCAATATTTGTCAAAATTTTGTAATATATATTTTCTTTTATGAAAAAGCCTACATCCCCAAAGTTTTTCGAGCTATTGTTACGGATAAAAATATAGCCTTGCATGTCGATAGTGATTGTTAAATTATTTGGTTTAAGCTTTGTTTTAGATATTGCCAAAACATCAGGGAGTATATTCAGTTCTGAGAGAAAGGCTGACAGTTTGTCAACATTTTTTTTGTATGTTTCTGACGTTAAAATGCATTAAAAAAAGATCACACTTCTTTGCCATCTGGTATAAAGAATTTCTTTCAAAATAAGTGTTCTTATCAAAAAATTCAGAGGAGGACGAATTATCCACAAAGAAAGGAATATTTAAGTTAATTAGATCCTCTTTTGATGAGTAATTAGAATTTTCACGAGGCTGAAATAGTTTTGAGTAGCAAAGTAAACAATGAGCCTCTCTGTTTGGTTTGCAAAGTCAAATGACTGTCAGCCACACGTGTTACGCGTGAAGGTTACAGAACCACATGGTTTTGTGCAATCGATGAAAATGGCATTGGTAGCTATAATTTATCGAAAATAAGGACAGCCTTATTTATCATGATCACAAAGAGCATAATCAAAACATTACGATTCTGAGGTTGTATCACTATCACAGACATCATCGTCAACGTTAAACATCAGAAGATGGAAGTTCAGTAGCTTTAAGTCTACGTTAATGTTAAGTTTAAATATATCATCTGGTGATGTAACATACAGCCAGTTTCTAATACTTTCATCATTTTGACCCTGCTCCAGCTTGCCGCAATCAGGTGCCGTATTGATTCAAAACGACAAAAATGTTTTTTGTTGATTCAGAACGTTAAAATTTTAGTGATTTTCTGTTTGCAAGCAAAATTGCTACGATTCCAAGATTATAAAGCGCTGTTGCTCTGCTCAAGCAATTGAGAATTTTTTTTGGCAGTTGTTCAACTTGGAAAAAGCTTGCTTTTTCTTTTTTGCAATTTTACGATGCTGCAAAAGCAGGAAAAAGCCTTCACTCAAGCAGACAGAGTATTAGGAATCAACAGGCTTGTCCATGGGAATGGGAATCCCATGGGAAATGTCCCATGGGATGGGATGGGATGGGAAAGCACGAATTGCATTTTCCATGGGACCCATGGGACAGTAGCTAAGCATTTTCATTCAAAAATATTTTCCACAGATTGTCAGAAATTATCAACAAAGTCAATAAATTAGATCAATAAGTTAACAAAGTCAATAAATTTTGCCGTTTTGTATCTTTCTTTGTACATGTAGTCCTATCTAGTACACATTAGACTTAAATTTTCATAAATTTAATAACTTTTATTGAATTGTAATTTTGATAGGAATCCCATGAGATGGGATGGGATGGGACAGGCATGAATTGCTATGGGATGGGATGGGACGGGAAAAAATGTCCCATGGACAAGCCTGGGAATCAAACTGCGTCACAAACATGGCCGTAAAATTGACATCGATGCTTTCAAAATTTTTAAAAAGTCAAGAACTATGAGGCTGAAAATCGGGAAACAGTTAAAAACAACCAGGCTCCACTCAAGTTCTTCTGGTTCCAAAAAAAGTGTGCTTCTACTTGTTCACATTTGAAAAATTTTGAAGCCAAAAGTTGCTGTTAACATGTAAGCTTACTCGTTTACAATCTCAATGGCGCTTTAAGTCATTTAAAAATTATAGCATGGAAAAAGTTGTTCTTTTTTAACATCGATCAAAAATATAATTAAATTCTGTCGTTTATTGACTACTGTAATTATTGATACAATAGTTAGACTAGCCTACTTGCTGCTCTTCCGGTAAAAGGCACACGATTAGCAGAACGCTAATTTATTCACCTTGACGAGTCGCTCAGCTTCATACCTTATGTATAGGGTACTTCAGAACGTATCGGTCGTATTCTTAACCCTTTGTCTACCATGGGGTCCAATGGACCCCAAAATGAAATTTGATCTTGCATCACTAAGAGCAGATAACAAACACGACTTCCATGTTACCTGACTTTTTCTAAGTTTCGTTGATCTTCAACAAGGTTGAGTATCACAAATCTCAGATAAACCGATATGGCTTAAAAAATAAAAACAGCATTGTATACCATGGGGTCCAATGGACCCCAAGCCAAGAACTAACCTGCATTGTTTAGTTTAGGATGGTTGAATTTTTTTTAATACAGTCATTTTGTTCTGAAACAACTAATCTGTTTTTGGGATCTCAAGAATCAAAATCGTTAGTTTGAAAAATGCTATGTATAATACCAAAAGGAAGTCAAATTACGAAATATACCATTGAAAAGGAATTGCTATCTACTTGGAAAATAATGAGATTCTATATTTTCCTGAAGAGAAGAACATGAGGAAAGATGGAGTGTAGAAGAACAAATTGAGTAGTCAAATTATTTGGATAGGATGGTTCGAACCTACAACTGCAAATGAATGATTTGAAGATGGCCGATAGCCCTATTTTACGACATAATTGATGTTAGGGCTGTGAATGCATATACGTATAGCAGAAATTGCAGAGTAAAAGTTACCAAATTTTTAGCTAGAAAAGAAGGAGAAAGTTTTTGATTTGCGTAGAAAAAGAGCTTGCTGGAATATCAATTGCTCTGTCAATGCAAAAAATTATACAATTCAGCCACAAAGTAACAGAAAAAAGACTACTGCAACCGAAAACCAGCCATCAAGGCAAAAAAAAACAGACGCTATTTTTGAGAAAGAAGCAAGGATAGTAAATGCAGCGCCTGCAATAAGAACAATCGCAAGTTATTTGGATGGATTGCAATCATTAGTGGGCTGAAAGCATTTTTTGGCAGTTTTCTAAACACTTTGAAACTGTAAGCATTGACTTACAGTATTGAAAAACGGTACGTTTTAGCTTTTGTGTAACCAACCATTGCAGATTGAACTGAATAAATGGGCTTTGATTTCCATATTTTTATGTGTTGATATTATCTATTTTCAACTCCTAATATGTTATGTTTTTTATGACAATGATGGTGGGGAATAAGCAACAGCAAAACTTCCATTGATATGCAAATAATGGTGTAACCGTCAGGAAACGGTGTAAAGATAATAGCAGTCCTCCATCTAATCTTTGGACTCCCTGTCTAGCTGAATATACAGGATATAAGAAGATTTAATTAGCGCATTTTTGTATTTTTTTTTGCGTTTGTTACTTGTTTTTGTGTTTAATTGTTCATTTATAACAAATTTTAATGTTAATTTGTTGATTTGCGTGAGATTTTTATGGCCAAATCCTTTTTTGAAATCTGAGGTCCATTGGACCCCAATGGTACAATTTGCATGAAATTTTTTTGGTAGACAGAGGGTTAACGAAGCTGGGCCCACACGACAGAAATTTCCTCATTCGCTTTAATTAACGAGTTTTTTTAAAAGGTGCTACCGAACGAAATACCCGCTTAACGTAAGAGGTCATTTTTGCACGTGTATTTAAAGCCTTGCGAAATCC
The DNA here is from genome assembly GCA_963965965.1 of Trididemnum nubilum. NCBI lineage: Eukaryota > Metazoa > Chordata > Ascidiacea > Aplousobranchia > Didemnidae > Trididemnum > Trididemnum nubilum. The sequence goes on along the minus strand of OZ014477.1, from coordinate 32,390,852 downwards.
GTTACGTCATTCTTTCTCGCCGAGTTGTTTCGAGCGATTGCGAAAAGCAGTTCGAGTAAAAAAACGTCACATTTTCCTCGCCAACTTAAAAATGAAACACGATAAAGCAAAACCAAGCAATTCTAAAAGGATGTACGTTATTACTGCGTAAATGCAAAAATAAATCGATCGTTATCTTGGTTTGTTTTCTTCCTTTACAAATGACCTAGCTTTTAAATTCCGTAATGTTTTTGAAGCATTTTCATTTTGCGATTTCATTCTTTTAGTAAGTCTCGTAAAAGCATTATACTAAAACTTGCTTCCAGAATGCACGGAAATGCGTATTTTTAGTGCAATTTTGCAAATTTTTTCCGGAGCATGCCCCAGGACCTCCCCACAATGGTCTTGCCTTCGCCACTCTCCATAGTATTGATTTGTGGCGTCACAGTGCAACGAAACTTTAGCCCCTCATGGAAACTTTTTGCGTACGCCACTGGTTGCAGATAATAGCTTTGTTTGAAAACTCACTCTCATTTAAAATTTTGTTTTTCTCTTTAGTGCTGAGCAGTCAGCACTCAGCACCTAAAGCAATTGCAAAAATAGAGAATTTGGGTTTTAAGTCTTGGTTATCGGTATGTAACGTAGGTTCAATTATTAATGGTCACTGTTAAATTAGAAATTTGTTTCGACAATGGCCAGTTTGTTGGTGGTACCAAAAATCCACAAGATCAATGTGCCGTAGTAATTTAAACGCCAAAAAGTTTGTCAATATGGTTATCTTGCTCTTGAATTTTGAAAAATTTTGGAGTAACGCTGCCAACTGCTCAGAAATTTATGCCATTTCTTAAATAAAAAATAGGCTAAGTATTTTGACGCATCATTTGCACAATACAAAAACTTTGAAAAATCAAAAAGACAAAGTGCTGTATTATGTATACATCACCAAATATCACAAAATTAGTCAAATACAGAAATTTTTTCCGGCTTTCCAAAGCGGGCAGTAATATTAATTTTCAAAAATCTTTGAAAATTTTTTGAGCGGCAACGCATACACTCCTGTCATTTTGCAAAAAGGAACATATCAAAATGTTTCCTTTTGTGAAAACTGATATTTTTATTTTTAAACGGTGTTCCAGGTCTGGTAAAATGCTTATGTCTCTAACTCGTTTAGTTTGCGAGTTATCGATTATCTCGATAAATAATTTTGCAAAAGGGAACATCTTCATCTTAAGTATTATGTCACAACAGCTGTTTTTCACAATTGGAAACCTAAAAATTTTGTATGCAGCAGTCATTGTTGCAGACAATGCGATATTTAATGATTAATGCGTAGCTTGTAAAAGCACAGCAAAAAGGCAAACACTCTGAGATGCAATTTGTTGTTTTTCAAAATTTTAACTTGATTGACGACGCCAATCAACAGCGTTTTTAAATAGGAAGTGCTAATCAACAAAAAAATACATAATAATGCAGGTAAAACTCAAGACCCAGCTTTCAATGATGGAAACATTTTTGCACCAAAAAACGATTTGCTGTTATGGTATGATATTAGCAAAACATTCCAGAATTTTAATCTACAAAACGACTTAATTAAGTAAACCAATAAAGTGAGATTCTAGCTGCCTATTTTTACGGTGTTCGTTGTTATAATGGCCCGGTCAGTAATGATATCAATAAGTTTCTAAACTGATTTGATTTAATTTGGCTGATTGACCGGGTTATCAAAACCAACCGCTACTTTAATTACGAAGTATTTGTCGTTAATGGGCCAGAGTATATTTTTTCCCTTAGCGAAATCTTGGTTGCGCACTTGCTGGAGGCTGAACAAGCTACAAAGACTACCAAAGGCCATATAGCTGAGGTCTTTCAACGGTTGAAAATTGAAAGGGAAAAGCGAGCAACTGAGGTATGAGCAAAATCCCCCAGTCGCTAAATTTTAGCTGAAAGAACTAAAAACTCGCGCACTATCTTTTGCAAGAGTTTGAGCGTAAGTACTGCAATTAGTTTCTTGAATAAAATACAAATCATACAATATATCAAGAAGGCTATAATAAGTTTAAACAAGTATACTGTGTATGGAAAAAATGATGTTTTCAAGAATCGTTTTTTTTTATTTAGTTGATTAAAACACAACTTACTACGTGCATAAAGGAATGCAAATTCAACTGATTCAAAGAAGTGCTTTATAGCTGAGACTATAGCTTAATATCAAAAAAATGGAACACGTCAGGGCCGGATTTAGGGGACTAAGTTGCGCGGGCCCCGGGGTCCCCACCATTTACCATTAGTAGCCGGTACCCTAGCTCGGTGTTGCGCAAAAAATATTTGTCTTGACTTGCAAAACAAGTTTGGTCAACTTTTCTACTCTCTTTCGCAATAGTTTAATTCTGGCATTTTGATATCACTAGCGCATCTTTACTGAAATGGGCTGGCATGAAATAATTTCGTAATCTGCTTGACATAACAATCATGCTTTGTCGCTGTTTATGCTGACGAGTCAGTGATTCAACTAGCTGGGAGGGTGGCTAATGGGCTTAGTATCCCCTCCTCCTTAGCCAAGTCACTAAGAAAATTCAACTAAGCTAAAAACTGTAAGCTTAAACATGTTTTTAACTCGACTTTTGAGGGAGGTGGGAGCTTGAAGAGGCTGGGCAATTCATTTCTTTAACAGGATTTTAAATCTTAGCTATTTTTGTTTTTTCAGATAGTTCTAAAATGGTACGAAATTTGATCCGAAAGACGTTTAAAGCTCTCCTAAAGAATCTTCGAGTTGAATTTTAGGTGAGCTCACAAACAGTGCAGCAAAGACAAAACACAAAAGTAAAATTATATTTTCTGTTCAAACTTTTTGATTATTTGATTCTGTTCACAAAACGTTTAAGGTCAATATCTCATAATAAAAAGTCACACAATTTGGAACTTTTTATTTAGAAGTGCTTCTGTTGTTGTGCTATTTCGTCAAAAAGAAATGGAAGAAAAACGAGGCTTGCAGGTCATTTTTTGGCGTTTTGCAAAGTTGTGTAGCAGTAACGTAACCAGATGAAGGGACTAAAGGAGAGTGAAGCTCCTCGTAGCTAAATCACTTCGAAAATTTAACCCAAATAAGCATGCTTTTAAACGTACTATGAGCTTGACCGGAAAATGCAAGATATTGTTGGGCGTGTGTCGAGCGCGTGACTTATCAATACTCGCGTGAATCCATTTAGGAGCAACTCTTTGAGAAATGGCAGCCTTTAAAAAGGCTATTAAATATTGTAGAGATCTAAGCTTTTTACGAGTTTTGACCAACTTGTTCAAGATCTTGAGTTGTTGGTCACTGTACCGTTTTCGAAAATATTTGAAGAGTTGGTTGGTGGTACAGAACTTGAGAATTTCCTTGACAAAAAGGTTCATATTTTCGAAGCTTTTCGTCTGACACTTGTCAAGAAGAATCGTCAGAATGGAGAGCGTAGGAAAATGAGCGGCTACTTAAGCCGCTCATAGCTGCTCATTTTCCTACGCTCTCCATTTTGACGATTCTTCTTGATAAGTGTCAGACGAAAAGCTTCGAAGATATACACGTTTTAATCAAGGCAATTCACAAGTTCTGTACCACCAACCAACTCTTCAAATATTTGTTTTCTGAAAAACCTTAATAGCGTTTAACCTACAGTATACTCAATAACTTGAAACAAAATTGAACACAGGATAAAATAATATGCTTTGATACTGCTGCAAACTATCAAGTACTTGCAGTTTAACTTTTTATTTAGGCCATAATTTATAGTTACAGTAAGTTAAAATAAATCGAATCTTAAATTCCCTCTATTCTGTGTTGGTATCTTCTTGATGTTCTTTCTGCCTGAGAAAAATTTGGACTTCGAGATGCGTGCACGGTTCCGCATGACCTTGGTTTTCAATCGCCGATTCGCGACACATTATTAGTTGAAGTTTATGCGGTAACTCAAAAATGGTTAAATGTAAAATGAAGAAATTTTCCCACAATATAGAAATAGATGAAAGCATTATGAAATAATTTTTTTATGTCTAAGATTACATAAAATCAAAAATTTTTTTTTGGAAAAAAGCTGTTTATGGCCCTATGCTTCAGTAAATAAGGAAAGTTACCGGCCTTCCAGGAACTCGCTTCACGCTTCGGAAAATGATTCAACAAAAATAAAATTTAATTTTTGTTGTAACTAAGGTTCAATGGAGACTACGGAGCTGATGTGATTGAATTCCGACGCTTTTGGCTTAAGTGTTGATTTCTGTGCTGTTCTAAATACAGCAATAAAATAAAATCTTGAAAACAATAACTGATACGAAACTACCAAAGTTTATCACTTTGATACTATGAAACGACAAGAAAAAGATGAAAAGTTTCAATGGGTATTGTTTTCTGACTCGTTTTTATCAAAACTGATACCATTACTCATTTCACACAGCAAAGCAAAAAAACAAAAAAATCCTGGAGCAGCTGCAAAAAAGGCTTCATAACAGCAAAGCGCTTCATTTAAAAAGCTTTTTGTTGTTGATTAGCACGTTCCAAGTCGGTAATGCGAGCGGCTATAGGCGGGCTTCCGTTCCAAACTCCTAACTTGTAGTAGTTGAGGGTTTCATCACAGATCTACAGTATGTGGGAAGTCCATAAACTTGCATAAGCTTTACGTTTTCAAGTCACGTTAAAATTTTTTTTTTCAAAACGATGACACAATCGCTGGGCTTTTCCTAAGGCCAGACGCAGAATTTAAACTTTCAGTTAATAAAAACACAAATCCGGAAAAATAGTGCATTAAAACTTAGCTAAAAATTACAAAATTTTAAAGCTGCTGGAGGCTTGACCCCAAATCTCTGCATCCAAAACATAGCAATGAATACTTGATTTATTACAAATTTTGCTTCGCCTCCTCCCCACCCTTCTAAAATTTAAATGCCTCTTCATGATTTTGGCAATGGCTACGGACTTGCTGAGTGGGTGCAGATTGGTCCGAAAGAATTAGCGGCGCTGTCGCTTTCTTTTGACATAAACGAAAAGATCAAAACAATCAACATATCGGTACTGTAAAGGATGGGGTAAGCATATTAACAAACAAACTTTTGAGGCAACCCATGGAATAGAAATGAACTTATTATGTCAAACATTGCCAATTACTATCTGAGCAAGACAAACCTAGAACGAAAGATTTGAAAATGTCATTTGTAATGTCGTTAACATTGCAAGTAGCAGCAAAACTATTTGATCAACAAGCACCAAAACTACCAGTATTATTTTATAACTTAATTCGAATTTTGTAACTTAAATTCTTGACCAGAAATTTGACATGCGGTATTTTCCTAAAACTGAACCTACAATCGCAATTCACATTTAGCATGTTGCGGTAACATGCTAAAACGAAGCCTGGCTCAGTAATCATCATGGAAAAAGATAAGAACAGAGGCAAAATACTTTTTTTTATATTTTACATCTCTTTTATACTTACCTATTCCAAAAATTTTGTTTGTCTTGCTTGATGAACAAAAACGTTTTATTTTTAGTGGGAATCCTGTAACGTCGAACTCCTAAATTTTGCCATTCTTTATCTTTCATTAAAATTAAACTTATCCCTAAAATGTCATTTTTCTAACTTAAGTGCTAAAAAATTTTAAAGTTTTAGAGGCCCATTTGGTAGAGGACCCCATAACATGGTACCCAAATATTTTGCCATTGCCTATCTTTCATATTTACCTATAATAAAAATTTTAGCTTTTTGGTTCAAGCGGTTAAAAATTTTGAAGTGTGGAAAACCCGTTTGAGAAGAACCCCCCATTTTGATACCCCAAAATTTTGTCATATCCTAAACCTTTCTTTATGTTTGCCTATCCCGAAAATTTCATGTGTCAATCTAGAGTGGTAAAAAAGTTTTAAGTTTGGAGTATTGTTTAGGGAGGACCCTCCACATTGGTACCTTTAAATTTTGTCAAAATTTATCTTTGTTTGTTTGTACTTATCTTAAAAATATCACCTAACTACCTTTGGTGGTTAAAATGCTGACTTTTGGAGGACACGCTTGAGCGTACCCTCCCAGTTTGGAATCCCCAAATTTTGTTATGTTTTAACTTTTTTATATATTTATATCTATCCTGAAAATTTCATGACTGTGACTAGCTTGAGTGGTTAAAAATTTTACATTTTGGAGAGCACGTTTGAGAGAGAACCCATTTGTGTCAACAGTAGCGTAGCCAGGGGGGGGCTCGAGATTCCCCCATTGGCTTGTGAAGTATGCAAAATCGCATGTTTTTTGTGCTTTTGAGGCCGATTTTCTGTGAAAAATGGAAAACAGCCCCCCCTCAAACGTTTGAACTTGCGTAATTGGAAGAAAAATCTCCCCCAATTTTGGCGAAGACCTTTTTTTTTTTTTTTTTTTTGGAGATCACCTGATTTTGGGCGGAAAATACCTTTGAATTTCCGAGACATTTCGCCTCAAATTTTGGACAAACCGTCTGAAACTGATTCAAGGTCAACGAAAATTCGAGTCAAGGTCGTTTGCACACTTCTCACTGTTTCAAAATAGCCCCCCCCCCCCTTTTCCAAATCCTGGCTACGCGCCTGTGTGTCACCCCAATTTTTGCTAAGTTTAGTTTATTTTTAATATCTACCCATTCTGAAAATTTTATCCATTTAGTTTCAATGCTACAAAATCTCAAAATTTTTGAAGACCCGTTTTAGAGGGGAATCCCCCATTGCGGCATCCTCAATTTCAAGCGGGACTTTGTCTTTTCTGACACTTACAATGGCTCAAAGTTTGAATTTTGTGCGTTTAGCGGTTAAACCTCATATCGCAGCTGCTCAAAATTGATGCTAATACTGTAGCGAGCAGTGGTGGGCAAGTTACTCTGTAAAAGTAACTGAGCTACAGTTACATTGCAAAAAAAGTAACTAAGTTACAGTTACAGTTTTTTATCACGTACAGTTTTCTATCTATCAGTATTTCTATCACGTACAGTTTATCACGTACACCAAACAGTTTTCTATCACGTATCAAACAGTTTATCAAGCGCTCGCGTGCGCGTAGTACCTTTGTTTTTATACTCGGCCATTTTGATAAATGAGCAATGACTTATTTGATTTGCTTATAACTTAAAAACCGTTAAACCCAAGAAGCTAAATTTTGGACACAACCCGCATCGTAAAGAATAAAAGCCTCAAGTATACCAATTCGGGGATCATAAGTAACGTATTCGTGGTTTAAAAAATCAAAAATTGGGTAAAAACGGCCAGTTTATTGTCGAAAATTTAGTAATTCGCTTTTAACTCAAAAACGGCTAAGCGTGATAAGCTGAAATTTGGGCACAGTATGGGGCAAATAGTGGCGTCCTACTTAGGTAAAAGAAGGGCTTCATACTGTTCGTACAATTTTAGAGGACAAAAATTGTCAAAAAGTGGTCAAATTTAAACCAGCATATCTCGGTAAGTACCGATATTGATGAAGAACGGTTTGTGGTTTTTAAACACATTATCAACCACCTTTTTTTATGGTTATGTTCATTTACCCGATTGACATGAATACTATTTTTCTTTTTTTTCTGCTTTCTTCCCAACCTATCTACTTTCAACCCTTTTCTGCAGGTCAGTGTGTCGAATCGACACAGGAAATTTCAGAGCCAAAATTTTCTGGAACATCTTTGTCCAAAAATCGTAAAATTTCTTGACTTTTCCTAATTTATTCAAGTTTATGATGATGAAAAATTTGTGATCAAAATATTTATCGTTCTAATGCAATTAACGGTTTCTTGAACTCGATCCTGTGTTTTCAGGTAAATATCAGACATTCGAGCTGTCGAAATAAAATTTAAATGCCCCGGCACCGCCGATTCATTCAGACTGTCTGGTTTTCAAGAAACCGTCATCACGTCGCTTTGCGGCGAAGATGTCGCGCTTAGTCATGAACGAAATCGGCAGCCTAACTTGCTTCGAAAAGTATTCCAGCAAATAAAAATTTTGCAAGGAGGTAGCCTAACCAATTATAATGATTCATAAAAAGGGATAAAGCTTGTTTCACTTCACGGCTTTTTATGTTTTAGACACACTGCAATGGCGTTTGAAGTGAAGCCAAAACGCTACAATATAAAATCGCTTTGCAACTTTTAAAGTTTCTTGTCGTTGTATTCAATTAAATTTTTTGGGTCTTTTTTATGTTCTTGGCGAAAACCTGCTTTTTATTCGTACCAGAGTTACTTCGCAATGATGCAAACTTTGTTTTACAAAAGTTGCTAGTTTTTACAAGTGCTTCTAAAAGAAAACACTCATTAACTGTATGTACCCAACACAAATAAACGTGAAAAAGAGCAACTCAAGTCTAAACACCCAACAGAAAAGAAATCAGTATGGTTTGCACTTTACGTCTTTACTCTTCTAAGACTGGGAGGGCGATTATTTTTCAAATTCTACGGTAATAAATATTTTCAATTTCCTTGAATTTCGGTTTTAAAAAAGCTTTTTACTTTTCTTGTTACTTAACTTTTCTATCTAATTCTATCATTCAAAAAAAGTTAATTGAGAATTTTGTTATGTTTTAGGTAGTGACTGTTTGACCGAAAATTTTCAAGTTTAAGAAAATAAAACGAAAATGAGAAATTTTGTCCGCGCTTTGTTCATTTGCTTTTTAGGGATTAAGATTAGGGTTTGGGTTAAGGTTCAATTTGGGAATAGTTTAGAGTAAGCATTTGAGTTTGGGTTAGATTTGAGGTTAAATTAATAAAAACGTAGATAAAAATTTCTGGTGAAATAAATGCCTTCCTATTTTTGAAGGCGAAGGCGAGTCATTTTTAATTTTAAATACTGCCAATACTACCGTACAGTTTTTGTATCTTGGGAACAATTTAATGTACTAGCAAGTGATAGCACCATATTGTTTTCGGCTTTAATTTTGGTATTCTTGCTTTTAGTAGGTGCTTATTTACAGTATACGTTAAATACGCCCATGCTTTTGGCTAATTTTTTGGGGAAGACCGCTCCTTCACTTTATTGGTTTACTTAATTAAGTCGTTTTGTAGATTAAAATTCTGGAATGTTTTGCTAATATCATACCATAACAGCAAATCGTTTTTTGGTGCAAAAATGTTTCCATCATTGAAAGCTGGGTCTTGAGTTTTACCTGCATTATTATGTATTTTTTTGTTGATTAGCACTTCCTATTTAAAAACGCTGTTGATTGGCGTCGTCAATCAAGTTAAAATTTTGAAAAACAACAAATTGCATCTCAGAGTGTTTGCCTTTTTGCTGTGCTTTTACAAGCTACGCATTAATCATTAAATATCGCATTGTCTGCAACAATGACTGCTGCATACAAAATTTTTAGGTTTCCAATTGTGAAAAACAGCTGTTGTGACATAATACTTAAGATGAAGATGTTCCCTTTTGCAAAATTATTTATCGAGATAATCGATAACTCGCAAACTAAACGAGTTAGAGACATAAGCATTTTACCAGACCTGGAACACCGTTTAAAAATAAAAATATCAGTTTTCACAAAAGGAAACATTTTGATATGTTCCTTTTTGCAAAATGACAGGAGTGTATGCGTTGCCGCTCAAAAAATTTTCAAAGATTTTTGAAAATTAATATTACTGCCCGCTTTGGAAAGCCGGAAAAAATTTCTGTATTTGACTAATTTTGTGATATTTGGTGATGTATACATAATACAGCACTTTGTCTTTTTGATTTTTCAAAGTTTTTGTATTGTGCAAATGATGCGTCAAAATACTTAGCCTATTTTTTATTTAAGAAATGGCATAAATTTCTGAGCAGTTGGCAGCGTTACTCCAAAATTTTTCAAAATTCAAGAGCAAGATAACCATATTGACAAACTTTTTGGCGTTTAAATTACTACGGCACATTGATCTTGTGGATTTTTGGTACCACCAACAAACTGGCCATTGTCGAAACAAATTTCTAATTTAACAGTGACCATTAATAATTGAACCTACGTTACATACCGATAACCAAGACTTAAAACCCAAATTCTCTATTTTTGCAATTGCTTTAGGTGCTGAGTGCTGACTGCTCAGCACTAAAGAGAAAAACAAAATTTTAAATGAGAGTGAGTTTTCAAACAAAGCTATTATCTGCAACCAGTGGCGTACGCAAAAAGTTTCCATGAGGGGCTAAAGTTTCGTTGCACTGTGACGCCACAAATCAATACTATGGAGAGTGGCGAAGGCAAGACCATTGTGGGGAGGTCCTGGGGCATGCTCCGGAAAAAATTTGCAAAATTGCACTAAAAATACGCATTTCCGTGCATTCCGGAAGCAAGTTTTAGTATAATGCTTTTACGAGACTTACTAAAAGAATGAAATCGCAAAATGAAAATGCTTCAAAAACATTACGGAATTTAAAAGCTAGGTCATTTGTAAAGGAAGAAAACAAACCAAGATAACGATCGATTTATTTTTGCATTTACGCAGTAATAACGTACATCCTTTTAGAATTGCTTGGTTTTGCTTTATCGTGTTTCATTTTTAAGTTGGCGAGGAAAGGTCATGGCACAGTGTCCTTCCTCTTAGGTACGCTAGTGCCTGCACCGTCATTATATTGTATGCAATTTGAAAGCTTTTCAAAGACTGCTTTCATCCAAAGTTCGACCAAAAGTTTAAGCGTTAGAATTTCATGTAACCAATAGTCAGGACTGCATTGCAATTGAAATAAAATGAACAAAGTAACTGAACTTTTGGCTAGTTCTTTTTACACCTAGCACATTTTCATCTTCGCAAAAGTTTGCCTTTACATGAACACTTTTCAAAGCAGTTTAAAAAATTTTTGCACCAGTACAGGAGCAAAAACAAAAAAGACGCTAACTGCAATTATCACGTTTGAAACTAAGTTATGTCAATCGTGATCTGCAAATTGCCATGCATGATGAAGGGAGCAGGAAATGATATCGACAACAACCCCCCTCCATTTCGTCACTAAAGCAGTAAATAGTAGCCTACATGCCTGTAAAGTATCATTTTCAAGAACGCAAAAAACAAAGTTTCTGCGTCTCGAGGTTTTACTTTTCCGCAACTCAATAAAGATTTGTGCATCTCGGTTCGTCCCATATGACAAGTACATGTACTGAACAAGTATGTACTGTAAATCAAATAAGGATTTTCAACTCAACGAACATACTGTAGTTAGAAGGAGCGACGAAAGTGACTGGCATGTGTAATTACTCTCTCCCAAGTCTCTACTCGATCCTTCAGAGTCGCAGCCGTAATCCAACTTCGGTCGCAGTTTTGTTTAAACAAACCTGCGTATGTTTCCATTCGTCCTTGCTGCTGACATGTATATTATAACTTACAAAAACAGAATATTAAATAAATCGAACAAAACTTACCAATGTTTATTTCCGGTGTGCAGCCGATATGGAAAATATCAAGCATTGTTATATTGCTATAGATCTTCTCTATTTATCAAACCAGGAAAAAAAACAGCAAAGTTTGGGGTTCAAGTTTCCGAAAGTTAGGAAGTCATTTGCGGTTGCGGAAGTGCAAAAAATTACCGCAAACGTACTGCAAACTTGCGCATTTGCGGTTGGGGACAACCCATTGCTATTTTGCGGAATTCGCGGTTGCGGAATAGAGTTTAAATTTGCGGTGCCCAGCACTACTGAAAAGCCTTTCAACTGCAGCCCTCAAGGGCAAAGAAATATTGCACTGAACAAACAGTTTCTTTAGCGCTGCATTAGTAAAGAAATTATCATCTATCTTTTTCGCTTGTACTGCTGATAGAAACCCTTTTATCCGTTTTGCAGCAGCATCTTTTTTTGGTTCAGATTGGTTGAACAAACAATCAAAAAATTCGTGGTTATTAACGGACTCAACATTATTGTCGCTTTCACCGCTGAGCCTGTTAGCCCCGTTAGTGCACAATAGCACCTGTTAGCACGTCCCACAATAGCTCGTGTTAGGACGTTAGTGCACAATAAAAAATCCGTAATGCGTAGCGCCAACAGGGATTAGATCGAAGTGTTACATTTAACTAAAATCTAACGATCAAAAAGATATTTTTTAACAGGACCAAAACTAAAAGTAACTCTAACTAGTCACTTTTTAATGTCTCCAAATAGTAACTAGCTCCCATTTTCGGTACTTTTTTGAAAAAGTAATTAAGGTACAGTTACAGTTACTAAAAAAGTAACTAGTTCCTGTAACAGTACTAGTTACAGTAACTAGTTACTACAGTACTACAGTAACTAGTTACTGCCCACCTCTGAAAACAAGGTCGCTTTTCACAAAAAATCTGAAACATTCAAGGCTAATAGCACACCAAATCTCAGCAGATCACTTACTATTATTCACGCATCTTAGCAACAAGAAGATACAAAAAATTCTAACAACTGAATTACGCGGATCCGAAACATTTCTTGCTAGATATATGCTGTTACATTACTAAGCAACAGGCTCGTAAAGAAAAAAGCGAAAAAAAAAATGACGCAACATGCTTCGTTAGATATGTTTATAGCCAGATCTTACCATCGTTGCCAAAACGAAAAAAAAAAATGATGAAGAAAAGAAAGGTAAAAGTATGTGTTACCGTACCGCAAAAGTGGGAAGGAAAGTGTTAAAGTCAAGCATCCAGCCCAGTGACCAGTGAGATACTGAGTCTAAATCGTTCTGAAATAGAGTGCATGAAGACACATTAGCATTTGAGAATATCTTTTAACGCTTCATATCATTAGCATACTTTAAAACCAAAAATTTGCGAAACAAGAGTCAATGTCTTTGATGCACGCCAAAAATAAAAGTGGGCCTAGACAGCTATCTAGTATGACCCCTGCTCTATTCAGCAGGGCAACTTTGAACTCCATCAACACCAACTACCACTTTCCTTTTGGTCAGAAACTTTTTTACCCAGTTTAAAGTTTTGCCTTTGATTGCCAATGTCAGTAATTTCCTAATCAGTCTATCATGAGGTACTCAATTAAAAGCTTTGATAAAGCCCAAATCTATAACTTCAGCTACCAAGTAATTATCCAAAGCCGACGTTAAATCAACAGAAAAAATTAGGAAGTTGTTAAGAAGAAGAGAATCCAGGACTGAAGCCTAACTGTGATATAATGTAGCGTTCTGACCAAGTTTGGAAAATTGTAGGGTTAATTTTTATTGTTACTAATCATAAAGTACCTCAAGAACTTTAGTAATTCTATGAACTTCCAAATTCAGTTTATTTTGTCGTATTAAACTCAACGGTGTGGAAGGTAGAAAACTAATAATTTGCGGATTAAAGTTAATCCAAGTTGATGCATCCAACGCTGTATTTACAATTTTTCATTTGGCTAGGGCAATGAAATTGTTTTTTCTTTCGGTATAAATAGCTGTTGAAAATGTGTCAAGAGCCGGAGATGTAGAAGTAGAGAGCAATTTGATGTCACTGAGTCTTTATGGAAGCCATATTTTTCTTATCCCTTCCAATCATGTCGAAAGAAGAACAAGAAAAAGATAATCACTCCTTAATTGAAAAGAGCGTTTCAGAAATTAAACGTAATTGAATTTACTCAATGTAGTTCAGACCCTACGTAGCATTCCAATTTCGACGTAAAACAGAAAATTGTTCTACTGAAAGTTTTGTAGTGAAAAGTACTGTGCAAGTACACAGTAACAATGGAAATAAAGTTATTTTGAAAATGCTTATTTGCGTGTCAGTATTGGCGATATTTTGCTAAAGCATCGTAAATCAAAATCTTTTCCCTTGTTGTAAAGTTTTTTTGTGCAAATACTGTAAATTGTTTTGCTGATTTCTTTCTCGTTAGCAATGCTTATACATCGACGAAAAAAATATTATACTTCGTACATACTGTCAGTATTGTATATTGTACTGCGATGAAAAATTTACAATTTTTATGCGCCTAGCTTCTACGAGGGCGGAAATCGACCAATATAAAAATACAGAAAAGTTAGAGACTCTATGCTTGCTGCGCATGCAATTAATTCATCTTCCGCTAAAAATACCTATTTTCCGAGAATTTGAAGAGTTCCCAAACAATGCATTCAATAACGACGCAGCGCCAAATCCAAAACTTCACTTTAATCACTCAAGGTTTTTATTTTTTATAACATTGAAAATAAATGATAAAAGTTTTAACTAAAAAGTTTTGTCTTTGTCTTTTTTTCCTACTCAGACACGTAACTAAACTATACGTTAATAACCATCTAGTTGTGATGTTTTTGACGTTTGCGGGTCCAGAGCTTTTAATCTTGAATCGTTTGCGTACTATCTGGCCTAAAGCCTACCAGCGTGGAGGCCTAGGGAAGAGCCACCAAAAGGGCGATTAGCTACAAACAAGCAATGAGAAAAAGTTGTCTTCTCGTAGCAATCGAACCTGCAGCCTTTAGATTACAGGTCCATCGCTCTACCACTTGAGCTAAAGAAGACGTCTCCTCTCATGCTTAATTTTAGTTGTATAAATTTATTAATTTTGGCTATATAATTGGCTATATAATCCTCGCATGCTTAATTTTGGCTATATAATTATATTCGGCTATAATTGCCAAAATTAAGCATGCGAGGAAACGTTTTTTTCAGCTCAAGTGCTAGATCAGTAGACCGGTAATCCAAAGGCTGCAGGTTCCAATGCTGTAGAAAGATAACCTTTTCGCTTTGCTTGTTTTAAGTAGTCGCCGTTCTGGTTGCTCTTCCCTTGGCTTCCGCGTTGGAAACCTTTAGGCCAGATAGCACGCCAGCGATTAAATATAAACTATACGTACCAAAGCTATATACATCCTAGAATTTTACAGTATATTGAAAAGGGGTCAAGTTGCACTAAACTTGTATGCTCCAGTGTATAGAATAAAATATGATATAGTTCATTGATCTATTTTTTGAAATGGCATCAGTTTCTAATGACGTCAAATGGCCACACTGAATCGATTTTAGTATTGCACTAACATATAGTAAAATTCAAGCTCTTTTATAAAATTGAAAACCGATGCATTTGCTTCTATTCCATAATATTTGGCAGGAAACATGAGCAAGTTTGAAAGGAAAAATGATTATTTTATACTTCTCAGCATTTATAACCGCAAAAGATTAATTATTCACAAAAAATATATTCTTTAAGCTGCATTACCTTAAAAAAGGTATAGTGGATCTAACTTGATGTAACCAAAAGAAAAAGTCATGTTTAGCTACAAAAAAACGTACAAGAGAAAGTGGTTAATTAGTGAATCTTCAAAGCCTCAATACAAGTCAAAAACATACGTATTTGTATTTAACATAGTGACATTATTATTTTTCGGTCAAAAATTTTTTTTGACATCATCATTTCTACATTTTTCTCAGAAAATATTATGTGATGTTAGTTTTCGAATAAGTAGTTAAATTTGCAGATTTTTTTTGACAAACTGAGGTAGATTTAGTTTGTAATGCAAAAATTTTCCTTTTTTTTTTATGAAGGATTCATAATTATTCATATGCACACCGGTATTTGAGGTTTAAGCACACACCAGTGAAACTAAATTTTCGGTCGCAGCATTAAATAGCGCAGCTTATTCGCAATCAAAATGCCACTAAAAAAAAGTTTCGCTAGTTTAGCCCTAGAATCATTGAACAATAGAACTTTTTCGCAGTTTTTGGCAATTTGAAAACCTAGCTTTGTGCATAGTATCACAGCAAAACTAGCAGCTTACATTGCAAAACACTAGGATATGTTTTATATTATCAGATGAAGAAGATTTATGCTAATTTCAAGTTTTCGAATTGGTTGTTTATTTTTTGAAATTATACAATCTTCTCTGTCAACTATGTTTTCAAAACTGCAAAAGAAGTTTGATTATTAGTTTGCTCACATTTTGATATCTAAAGACAAATTCTATCAAAAGAATACCTAAAATTGTAAAATTTACAATCAACATCAGTTCCATTAGAACGAGAAATCCTCCAATCAAAAATGGCAATTTTAACCAACAAACGTGCATGAACCGATTAGATGATTCAAAGAAAATATCTGAAAAGCAAAATTAAAGTTGAAATCATAAAATGTCAATCTCTTGTCAGGTCAAGTTTTTTTATATCCTTCAGGTTAGAATATTTTGCAATTTCGGACATTACGGATAGTACATACCAACGTAAATTAACTTTCATCCACGGATTACTAATTTTATATATAACCATTTGATTTCTAAAAATAAAATAAACTGAATTCAGAAGCTCAAAGAATTTATTCTTACTTTAAATAATAATTTTAGCATTTTGCCCAACCTCTTTCCATAAATGTCTGTTAATCCAGGAATAAAAGTTAATTCAACCTGGTGCATACGTTGCTAAGAAAAAGGGTGGTCCATTGCCCGCTATTTTTTGTTGCATTTGCAAGTGAATTTTAGGGTGTTTTTTGTAATTTTTAGAGTGTGTTGTGTGAAACCAACACAACATCTACAAGATAGTCTTGAGAGTTGTTGATGTAGACTAACAATCCGAAGTAATGCTGTGTAGCTCTTAGTACTCTTTAGAATTTAGGTTTGTTTCTGGTAAGTTTAGCCAGCCTCATAAAATATGAGCTATGATTTTTTTAAATTCTTTAGTAAGCAGCTATGGTTAAATTGCGTTTGCTAATGTGGTCTGCTAAGAAATCCGACCAAAAGCTTGCTGCCATAACTTGTGTAAACACCGGCATTGCAGTTCCCTTTCGTAATTTTGGATCTATAGTTTCAGAAAATTTATGAAGATTTTTAAAACAGATGTCATTTTTTTACTAAACGCTAAACGTTTTCGACTATTCTTTTAGTCCTCTTCAGAGCAAAGTATTACATGTTAACAGTATAAAGGCAAACTAGCAAATGAGTAACTTTTAAAAAAAGCAATGAAGTTTACCTCAACGCAACAAGTGCGGTATTTTAAAATAACAATTGTACAAGTTATGCACTGCTATGGCAATAATATTACATTTACATTAAGCCAGAGTTGTAAACGGGCCGACTAGTTTAGGCCCGAACCCGGCCCGAACCCGAAAATATAAGCCCGAACCCGGCCTGAACCCGAAAGCTAATTTGAAGCCCAAATTATGCCCGAAAAAACCCGAAAGTTGAGTTAGGTCTGAAAAATTTAGCAATGTTGCCAAGTTAATTTGATTATATTTTTGTGCATCTAAGATATAGAATATGTGTCTTAGGCCGAAATTAAGCCCAAAATTTTTGTCAACGTTAGGCCCGAACCCGGTTCGAAACCGGCCCGAACCCGACCCGAAAAGCCCGGCCCGACTTACAACTCTGCATTGAACACCAACTGAAGAAAATTATTAGAAATTTAAAAAATACACACGCACAAAAACATAATATCACGTGCTACTCCAATAAAATTTAGTAAAAAAGATGAACCATTAGGGTAAATCTGTCTATTTGGTTGTGGATTGTGTTTTTTTTTTATGAATAAAGTTTCTTGTATTTTTGCAGCATATTTTGAATTACAAATGCGTAGAACTTTGAATTTTTTCAAATCTGTATTGTTTAGCTTGCAGTTTTGGCATATTTCAATCTAATCACGAAGTTCTGAATTTGTGGTTTTGTGGTGCGGATGTTCCTAATCCTAGTGCTAAGGTGTCGCGTAGTCATAGCAATGTATGAAATATTCGCATCACACGAACAAGAAAATTTGTACACGACATTATCCCAATTTGCATTAACAAGGCAAATTATCGCAATTTGTATTTTTTTCTCAGGTAAATTTAATGTCTTTGTGCTCTGAATTGAAATTATTCAAAAGCTGTGTACAAGCGCAATCACTATCAAAAACAGCATAAATATGATCTACTACTGTCTGTAACGTAAATACAAATTAGGTGAAAATTTATTCCTATTAGCAAATAATTTCTCCTTTAAACAACTTAGAAAAAAATTGCCAATGTAGGCCCAAGGCACAAACCCGTAGTCACACCATCTATCTGCTTGTATAGTTTGTTCCTGTACATGAATAATGGCAACTCATGGCAACTCAAGGCTTATTCATGTTCAAGGACAAACTATATTATCGATTCACAACACAAAGACATTAACTTTAATTTAGAAAAAATACAACATGCGATAGTTTGCCTTTCCTAGATGGACAGATCAAGCTGAGTGACACTGGCTATGACACTTGCGTTTGGCCAAAACCCACAAATGCTGGATTGCTGCGTATTTTTAATGCATTGAGTCGGAATGCTTAAAAATCTGGTTTGACTATGTGCTTGTTGCATCATGCTAAATTATAATGCTCGAGCACCGAATTGTATATGTAGGAATTAAAGCCTTTACTCCATATTTTTCGCAACAATGCATATCCTGATTGGTTTATAAATAATACCATGAAAAATTTTGAAAAACAACTAAACAACCCTCCTCATAAGAATGAACCCGACTTCTTTTTTTGCTTTTGGGATACCATTTTTTCGAAAAGCATCGATCATGAGTCTTTGTAAAAAGACTAACTGCTTTAGTTAAAATGAAAATTGATATTGAAATTAATGTTTATTACACATGTTTTAAAACTAAATCGTGTTTTCAACTTATTTGTTCTATTCCGTTTCCTTTGTTGTCTAATGTCGTGTACAAATTTTCTTGTTCACGTGATGTGAATATTTCATACATTGCTATGACTGCGCGACACCTTAGCACTAGGATTAGGAACATCCGCACCACAAAACCACAAATTCAGAACTTCGTGATTAGATTGAAATATGCCAAAACTGCAAGCTAAACAATACAGATTTGAAAAAATTCAAAGTTCTACGCATTTGTAATTCAAAATATGCTGCAAAAATACAAGAAACTTTATTCATAAAAAAAAACACAATCCACAACCAAATAGACAGATTTACCCTAATGGTTCATCTTTTTTACTAAATTTTATTAGATAAGCGGTTTTGAATTTTTTCTCATTTGCTAGTTTGTCTTTAAACTGCTAGCATTAAATATTTTCCTCGGAAAAGGACCAGAAAGATGACCGAAAATCTTTAGCCCTTTATAAAAAAATGATATCTGTTTTAAAATTTTGTCTGTAGCTCCAATATGCCTGATAAAATCAAGCTCTTTGAAGAAAATTTAATTTATGAAGAGCAACAAAATTAAACTAAAAATAAAAACACTCACCATTTGCATCGCTGAATTTGTCAGCAGTGACAGATATGTTCATCAAAACGAGCAAAAAAGTTATACCATATGCTATGGTGTAAAACAAAGGAAAACGAATGTTAAGTGCTCATGAATACTGAAAAAAGAAATAATTCTATTAAGCGCGAAGCAACTAAGTCAATTTTGACAGATTTTCTCGCAAGATCCACGTTACAGAAAAATACTTTCTGGATTGATTTTTTTGCATGAAAACTGCGTGTTCTTGTTGACAAAACAACATCAATATAAGTGTATGAATTTGCTTAAAGAACAGTTAAACGGCACATCGCAAACAAAGCGAAAACCGAACTTTATTAACAACTGTGTATATGCTTCCATCGTTGAAGCCGAAACTATGTCGAACAGTGTGAGAAAGTTTAGCAAATTACATAAATTTATGAATTTTTCGTGGGAACGTTCTCGCTGGCTACGACAAATAGCCCTCGCCAGAAGGAGAAACTCAGTT
Source organism: Trididemnum nubilum (assembly GCA_963965965.1). Classification (NCBI taxonomy): domain Eukaryota; kingdom Metazoa; phylum Chordata; class Ascidiacea; order Aplousobranchia; family Didemnidae; genus Trididemnum; species Trididemnum nubilum. The sequence continues at coordinate 32,371,330 of OZ014477.1, read as the reverse complement.
TCTTAATATATGAAAATTGTCCTTTTGATTCTTTCAGGAAACTCAGTCAAATACAGTGGGTACGGGCACAATAATGGGCGAAAACAATGCACAGCAACAAATATTGCCAAAATTTGCTGGGTCGAATCAATATTTCGTAGGCTATGTTTGGTAATGATTAAAACACAAAATTGCAGAATAACATTTTGAAAGCTTGTAGTAGGAGTTGAAAATTATTCGAATTCAATTCAAAAATGTGTGAACTTTGTAAGAAATCGCGAAATTTGTAATGGTAATTCAAGAGTAATAATGATGAACAATATTGACGTAAATTCAGCAACTTTCTTCGTGTTTTGTTCTGCTTCGGACGGGTGTAGTATACCTCACAGCAGGTAAACATTTTTTTTCCTAAATTACCCTAGGGAACCGTCTTGAAGATGCTAACATGTGTAAATACTTTTGTGTTTTGTAAACGTAAACTGCTCGACATTTTAATATTTTTTTTTTCAGAATCTCGTTACGATTGCTTCGTAGATCATAAACGACTTGTTTTTGTCTACAGTCTAGATGAATCTACCTTGTGCTATTTTGTTTTCATCATTTGCTTGCTTGTGGTCCCTTACTATTTCATTCTTAATGTATTTTATATCATAATTTATTTATTCATCATATTTTTGTAGTAACTCGCTCACTGGTCCTAACATATTTCTAATCATTTATTTTTTTTTAGTCGCAACACTCACGGACTGCTGCTGGTTGACAGGAGAGTGTGCCGAAAAGAACAACAAAGCAAGATCCAGCGAACGAACTTTCGTCCAATAAACGCAAAGTTATTGCTGCTGCATGCTACATCGAAGTTTAAACAAGAAATCTACCAAAGAAGAAATTATTTAAATCAAATCGTGAGTTTTCACTCTCAAGAGTACATCCTAGTGCATTCTGAGAGCACATGCTTGGTGCACAAGTTTACGTCATTGTTCATAAAATGCTACTGTTTTATTATGACTTGATCGTTACAATTGGTACGACCACAGTTCATACAACAACTCGTTAACTTGCGGGCTTAAGCATTTTATTCTACGCAAACCCCAATCAACTCGAATACACGCATGAAACAACCATACCGTTTTTAACACCGATTATATGCTTGTTCTTTATGGTAGCAGCAACATAAAATCGAACTTTCCCCCTCAAGATCACCGGTTGTGGAAAGGGTCACACTCTTCTGAACACTCCTAGGCAGTTCGTGTCAGGTTCAAGTTCTTTGTATGCATCATTTTGTGTGTTTTATCACCTCATCTCTCGTCTGGGGGCGGGCTAATGTGACGGCTGTCACCTCGCCTAGAATCGAAGCCTTGTTCTGTTCAACCGGCTTGTGATGCTAATCATGTGACTTCGCCTCGCTGTTGGTGTTTGCAAGAAGGTTGCTTAGAGCATGCGCTGATTGGTGGCGTGACATTTGCCTTTTTCTCACTGCCCGAACTCAGACGCAGAAAACTATTTTTGAGTTCTCTTTTGGTTTTGGAACAAACAACAACAACAAGCAACAACAGCGACTTATTTTTCATCAACGTCGACGTTTTCAGTTCAATTTCAAATCAAGTATTTTGTTGATCTTTATTTATAGTTAAATTGCTTACGTTTATTTCATTTCGGTTAGTTAGAGATTAGTGCAATAAAATATATATTTTTTTTATTTACGGTTAATTGTGGCGTGTGTTTTTCTATAATTTACGGAGTTAACTACATTATTTACAATTAGAACCATACGTCACACAGCAATCATTAAAGTATGAATAAACTGGCATTGTAGAAAGCAGGGTGTCGAACCGAACCTGAACCCGAACCGTAAACCCGAATAAACCGTTTCATTTTAGTGAACCCAAACCGAACCTGGGGGCACATGACAGAATTTCCTCGTTCGCTTTAATAAAGAGTTTTTTCAAGAGACGCTAACGAACGAAATACTCGCTAAACGTAAAAGGTCAATTTTGCACATGTATGTAAAGCCTTGCGAAATCCGTTACGTCATTCTTTCTTGCTAAATTTCTTCGAGCGATTGCGGAAAGCAGTTCGAGTAAAAAAACGTCACATTTTCCTCGCCAACTTAAAGAGGATCTTGAAGCACTCTTTAAGCGTGCGAGAAATCTTTTTGGTTAAGAAATTTAATGGCAAAATGTTGAAAACTTCTAACTTATGCGAATTTTTGCTGAAAATTAATTCTAATCGTCGCCATGTTTGCTATTAGACTGCTAAAAAAAACGACTTGCATTGAGAACCATTTGCTGTTTCGATTGATCAAAAAATGCTAAGTAGTGCAAGTTGACAAAAATAGTTACACACTCCTTTTATAAGAACGATTTTCTAAAACACGAGGCTCATTTTTGCTCAAAATTTAAGAACAAATTAAAAACACTGCCAACCTCGGCAGCAAAACAAACTAAAAACAAACAAAAAAAATCAAACTAATCAAAGAAACTAAAATTCGTGCTGATTCAAAACGACAAAATTTTAGTGATTTTCTTGTGTTGGCAAGCAAAATTGCAACTATTCAAGGTTATAAAGCTCTGTTGCTCTGCGCAAGCAATTGAGAAATTTTTTTCGGTAGTTGTTCAACTGGAAAAAAGCTTGCTTTTTTGCTTTTGCAATTTTACGATGCTGCAAAACCAAGAAAAAAGCCTTCACTTAAGCCTTAAGCAGACAGAGCTATAGGAATTAAACAGTGTTTCAAACATGCCCGCTGAAATTGACATTGATGCTCTCAAAATTTTTACAAAATCAAGAACAAATGAGACTGAATATTGGCAAAAAATTAAAAACAGCCCGTCCAAACTCAAGATTTACCGGTTCTAAAAAGGAAGTGTACTTCGACTTGCTTACTTTTGGAAAATATTAAAACCTTAAGACCTAAAGTATGAGTTTACACATGAGTTAACCCAACAATAACCTCAAGGGCGCTTTACTTCATTTAAAAAATTATAGTATGGAAAAAGTTGTTCTTATTTTACATTGATCCAAAAATATAATTAAATTCTGTCGTTCATTTACTAATTGTTATCAGCTAAAGAATTTGCTTGCGTAGAATAATCACGCATAGCTTTAAGTATCTTTTTCCATAACAATGTCGTACACACAATACGCTTGGACGCATTATTTTGAAGTAGAAATGAATCTGACGTCACAATGGTGTATTTATTACGTACTAACACAAGTTACAAACATTTCGCAAAGAAATTCGAGCGAGCCACTTTAACGCGTGTTGGGCGAGACGGCTCAGAAATGGCTGTTAGTCGAAGAAGATTTTTTGCTCGTTAGCGCTTTTTAGCAAGCGAGAAAGGCCTTTATGAGCACGTTAGCACGTTCTGTCATGTCGCCCCTGAACCAGCAAGATTTTACTTCAGTGAACCTGAACCACACCTGTACCCTTAAAATTGTGCTCAAGTGAATCCAAACCGAACCTGAACCCCTGACAAAAGTAAGAATATATTTTTCCATATTCGGATGCCGCTGGCGCTGGTACACGCACAATAATAGCAGTGGTGATCATCAACAAGATCAGCAATTTCTCCTTTTTTTTTCTGGACGAAACGAGTAACTTTAAGTCAATGATTAAAAAAAAATTAAGTCAATGAACCCAAACCGAACCTGAACCAGTAATATTTTACTTGAGTGAACCTGAACCTCGAAAATGTGCTCAAGTGAACCTGAACCAAACCTGAACCGCTAAAATATTTTGAGCAGGAGCTAAACCTGAACCCGAACCGTTATTTGAAACGGTTCGACACCCTGGTAGAAAGGGAATAATCTTGGTTGAACAGCCGAAAAGTATCGAAGCAGTAAATTAGCACTATTTTATTTGCTCTTTAGCTAGTGATTGGTTGATAACCTTAGTTGGGTAACGATACAAGGAAAAATGTGCACTTTGTAAGCACAAAATTGTTTTATTACATTGTGCTTGAAAAAATACCAATAAAGAATAGCTTTTTTTATAAAATAACATTATTTTAATGCTTTATTGGTGGTTTTTGCCACATAAAGGTTAAATAGATATTCAGAAAAAGGCAATTAAAGTCTCTGCAAATGTAACGAACAATTGTAGGGTAACTAAGCTTAAATCTAATATTTTTATGTGATAAACTTAATATGTTTATCTTAGTATAAGATAAATTTGAATTTGCAAGTTCTTGTTGTCAACTTTTAATCAACAGGAGCCACAAAATTAATTCAAGAAAAAATCACCCACAAACAAATTCCTAAAATTCAATCGAAACCCGAAGTCACAAATCACCCGCAATCTAAAACCCACACTAAGCTGGTTTGCCCGTAACCAGCAATGAACACAAAAATTTTGTAATAAGCTCTAGATAAATCTACTCCACTTTTGAAATAAGAAGTTTGTCTTGTCGGCAGTAGTTGCAGCTGGCAGTTCATTGAATACTCTTCTGATGAAAAGCGAAAACAATTCCAACAAGTAAATAACGTACGGCTCTGTGAACGGGGCGAATAGTTCAGGCCTGAACCCGGCCCTAGCCCAAAAATATAAGCCCAAAACTACCCGAACCCGAAAATTAATTTGAAGGTCAAATCATGTCCGAAAAAAAACCGAAGTTAAAGTTAGGTCTGAAAAATTTAGCAAAGTTGCCAAATCATTTTGATTATATTTTTGTGCACCTAAGACAAAAAGCATGTTTCAGGACCAAAATAAGCCCAAATTTTTTGTCAACTTTAGTCCCGAACCGGCCCGAACTCGAACCGAAAAGCCCAGCCCAAGTTACAACTCTTTCTGGGCATGATATCCCGCGTATTAAAATTCAAGTCAATTCATAAAAAAGTCAATTTCAAATGAATTGAGAAAAAATTATAAGAACAGCAAAAAGTATCAATTGGCTAATTTGTTTGTAAAAATTGTTTTCAATAATTAGGAATGTGTTATAATTGCAAAAAAATATAATGCCAGTGATTAACGCCTATATACTAATTTTTGGAAAAAAATATCAAAATTGTTTTACCTGGTGTAAATTGATCTCTGTTGCTATTGTTTTGCTGTTTAAGATGAAAATTGTGAATCGTTCTCAAAATCTACATGTGTCTGCCGATTTTCGTTCAAAGAATTTTCAGTTTCGTTCGAGTTCGAAGTTTGTTGCTCTCGGGATCATTCGAGGAAGAAAATTTTGATATGCAAATGAGCTTAGCCCCACCGGTCACCATATGGACAATTGCACATTTTTTTGGCGTTGTTTTTTTCATCCAGTTGAAATAGTACAGCATTTGAGTCATTAGTAGTACAATTGTACTGATAACACCATCACGTGACAGCAGTTATGGCTTCAAGCGCGCAGCGTTAATACAATAGTCCGCCGTCAAACACGATGGCTGCCAACATGCTTGCGGCTGGTGAAAGTAGGCAAAATAAGTTTGAAAATACGTCAAAACCAAATAAGTTAATAAACAATTAGGCTTGAATTTTGAATTAGTTATTCTTTGAAATTATGCAGGAAATGTTTTTGTTTCGATTTTCGGTATAAATTAGCCAACAGAATTTTTTTATCAAAATCATGTACAATTGTACGTTTCGTGTCTCAAAGTAGATTAAGCAGCAAAATCTAACCTAAGCAAGATAGATATATTTTTGACAAAATTAGTAAATAACTGCAATTTTTCAGCCACTTGCGCTCCAAATCATTACAGAAACATATCAAACAAGGATTTCAATTTATGTCTCGCTAATTCGATATTAAATTTGAATTTTATTGGAAATAATTTAGGTTTAAAAATAACCTAAGAAAAAAAACATAAAACAAACAGCAAATAAATAACAAATTTAATACATATTGAATAATTTAATTTTTATTCGACTCCACTATGCATAAAAAGAGAAAACCAAAACAAGTTTCTGTCAAAAAAAGGATCCAATCAAAGAACTTGATAGGTCAACCCCACCCTAAACGGCAGCAATGAATACATACAGAGTGTAAGTTTTGACCAGGTGAGTTACAAACTGTACAATTATACAACTAAGTGAGTCACAAGTCGTACATTTGTACACCCTCCTAATTTGCATATTTATAAAAGAAAATTATAAAGGAAATATTTTTTGAGTTTAGTGGCTTATAAGAACCTATAGGGCGAAAAACAAAATTTTTATATAAAGAACTACTATACCGTGTCCGAAGGGGTGAGAAACCAAGTTGAGCACTCTGGTATTCTTTATCCATTGTATTTGACATGATAACGCATACTATTATGTGATTAAAAAAGCGTTATCAACCAGTTTTGTGTGGCTGAAAGGTGTTATAAATAATTACCACAAACGGTAACAATATTAGTTTATTTATTTTTTTGCAAACAAAGGAAACAAACGTATGTGTTGCTAAACATATCAACTGTTTAAACAACTTATGATTACTCTCCAAACAAGGCACGGTACGTATATTCAGTGGCTAAGTGTTAATAGCCTACGTTAGGGTATCTAAAGTTTTGACTGACAAATTTTTAATAGCGATGTCACTGAACAAAATAATTACCATAAATATAAGATAGTTAAGCTTATGAAATAAAAACTAAATTATGTTCTATTTAGGATTAAATTTAACAACTTAAAGGAAAGTTACACTTCATAATACATAACCGAGAATAAACTGTAAGGGTTCGTTCTATTACAAAAAAAATTAATAATAAAAATATCCTAATGCTGCTGTGGTTCCCATTATGTCGCCTTTTACAACACGCACAGTAACGGCAACACGCGGTATTCTTATCTGGTGAAGCACGGAAATAATTAGCGAAACTTACGTTTAATTGGCTGTGAATTTCCTCGGTTTTCTTCAGTTTTCATTGCTTCGACTCGTGATTATCCCAATCGTAAATTTTTGTACGTCACCAATTGTAACTAGGTCGATGTTACAGACAAATCTTTTCTGGATTGATTTTTTTATTTGAAAACTGCATGTTCTTATAGACCAAACAACAAACAACATCAATATACTGTAAATGTGCGAATTTGCTGAAAGCACAGTAAACGGTACAGCGGAAATAAAGCGAAAACGGAAATTTATTCACGATTGTGTGTAGTTTCCATCGTTGAAGTCGAAACTATGTCAAACAGTGTGAGAAAGTTTCGCGAATGACAAAAATTTATGAATTTTTTGTAGGATCGTTATCGCTGGCTACAACAATTATCGAATTTGCTCTAAGATCTTTTTTCAGCAAAGATGTACTTCACAATTTTTTTGATGTCTTTTCCTTTCTTTGTTGCTTGCAAACCAACCGCAATATTCTACAGTAATAATAGAGTTATAAACAAAAGTTTGCAATCAGTTGTTGGCAGCTTGATACAAAAAAATCTTGCTGAATTGTTGTCTAGCAAAAAGCAAAAATCATGACATTGCTAACTTGAAGAGAAACACTGAAGAGTTAGGCTGTCAATGCGATGACCGAAAGGTTCATTTAAGTTTCTCCATATCAACATTGCAATGTTTATTTTCAAACGTTTAGTCAGTCACAGAACATGAGCGAAAAAAAAAACAAATTGCAGGCAGAACTCACCCGCACAAAGTAACTAAGTTTTTTCAGATTTTTAAGTGCCATAATTTCCCATGCCATCGGCATCACTGCATTACTGTCGGCATTACTGTCAGCTTGGAAACGATACTATTCTTGCAAACTTGCAAACATCAAAATCTATGATTTAGCAAAAATAAAGGGGCAGTTTTCAATGCTGACTATTGTGTCTTCATCACAAAGAAAGATAAATCGCAAGGAAGACTTTGATTCACTTTGACCAGAGACATTTACTCTGCTCAGAGTTGTGAACGAGCCGTATAGTTTAGGCCCGAGCCCGACCCGACAATGTAAGCTCGAACCCGAAGACTAGTTTGAAGCCTAAATCATACCGGCAAAAATCTTATATGAAGTCCTCATTCAGCAATGTTGCTAAGTTATTTTGGTTATATTTTTGTGTACCTAAAACAAAAAGCACGTTTCAGGTCCAAGTTAAGCCCACAATTTTTGTTAACTTTAGGCCTGAACCCGGTGCGAACCCGAACCCGGCACGAACCCAAACCCGAACCGACCCGAAAAGCCCGGCCCGACTTTCAACTGTGACTCTGCTGTGATTCCCAGCAAGGTACTTCATATTGCTGGAGACTTTAAAAAATTTAATGAAAAATTGAATTTAGCTATTCAACACCGTATATTTCAACGAAAACTTATCAGCATTTATATGCACAAATATTTGTGGTTGCTTACCTGAGTAAAAGTTTGTACATTTGTACAGCATTAATAGTCATCCAAACAACACAAGTCAGTGTAAAATAATGAAGAGAAAAGGCGATTACGTCACAAGCTACTTTGTTCTCTGCCCTTCCGACCCTAACAATGTGGAAAAAGTAAACTGCATCCAGACAGATACAAATACTAGCCAAGATTATTGTAGTTGGCATTTTTCAAACCTCAGTGTAAAATTATGTAAAGTTAAATTCGTACTGTCACGCGTATGGATCGAATCAGCATTAGGCTTATTAGGCTACATACCTTACATTTTGCGGTCAAGAATTCTACTAGTAAAATAACCATTTTTCACTATATTACTCAACGCAAATATTGACCGTGCCAATCCGATCCAAAAAAAATCAGAAACGGAAATAGATTTTTTCTGGAATTTATACTGAGTAAAATTTTTTAGTTGTTATATAAAATTGCTTTTATATCTGCGCTCATTGAAACATTTCAGCTAAGCATTCTATTGTCTGCACCCAGTTTAACCAAACTACCATAAAGCACCTTTTTTTGTTTTTCGATGCAAGTCTTTTGTCCGTCTGGACGTCAATACTTAGACTTTGTAGACTCAATAGAAAATACTGTGTGACAAAAGCGTTATAAGCGGGTACATTTCGCAGCACCAGAAGCGATATTGTTTGTTATAACCTAAAGCACAACGACACATTGTCAGTTTAGAAATCGAAGTAGAAACCATTAACTTTATGATCATAAACCAACTCAGCCATGCCGCAGAATAGTTAAACTTTTTGTATTTATTTTTTCATACAATAAATAAAACTTGAAGACATATAAAGCATTTGTTTGTTTTCATAAAAAATTCTTAGCTGCGTTTTTGAAATTTGTGCAACAATACAATGGATTAAACACGGTAATTGCAAAAATAAGTTCAAATAAAGAAATAATGTTCTTAATTTGCAATTTGTAAGTAAAAATAAACAATCGCAGCGAATCAGGGCCTCAGAGAGAAAATTTTCCAGGGGTTACGAAGGTCGATACCGGGCCCCCAATTTTTATTGCCCCCCCCCCCAAGCCTTATAGGGCCCATGCCGTTAAATCATTTTTTGTCCGATGGGTGTAGATCTTTATTTAAAAGCGAGGGGGATAACGATATTTGCATAGAGTTAGGACCTATGAAAAACGCAACTACTCATAAAATTGGTTTAAATTCAGCTAGGGGGTCAGGGGGAGCGCTGTGACCTACCCCAGCGGGGTCCAGGGCAGAGCCCCGGAAGCGTTAGCACTTTTTATGTTTCTCGAGGGTAAAATACAGCATTTGATCAACATCCCAGCACTAAGCTTGTTTAAATTGACAAGCAGAAAACGTGATCTACATGACAGAAAGTATGTGAAGTGGGTGATGATGACATTGACACAATATTGTACAGTTTAATGACTTTAAAGGCGGTGAATCATCCAGCCAATTCCGGTGGTTTACAATAGCTAAAATTGAACTATAATTTTTGATATTTTTTGTTTTGATTTTGGGGCTGCGTTTGCAAAGATATTCAACAAATACAAAAAGATGTCCCCCCGCAAAAAGTATTTGGAAACTCTGAGTTTTGATCTTCCCGCCAAAACTACAGGTCTCTAAACTATTAGGCCTACTGTAATCTTATTAAACTATTAGGCGTAACTGTCATTAAACTAATAGGCCTAATAGTTTAGAGATAGTCAGGCCTAATTAGGCCTAAACTATTTAGAAATAAACTATCTCTAAACTATTAGGCCTACCACAGTTCTCTAAACCATTAGGCCTACTGTGGTTTTGGCGGGAAGATCAAAACTCAGAGTTTCCAAATACTTTTTGCGGGGAGACATCTTTTTGTATTTGTTGAATATCTTTGCAATCGCAGTCCCAAAATTAAAACAAAAAATATCAAAAAATATAGTTCAATTTTAGCTACTGTAAACCACTGGAATTGGCTGGATGATTCACCGCCTTCAATACTGCAAAGCCTAATATTTTGCTGATAAAAGTTTTATCAATTTAGCTAGTCGGATAAAATATTCCCCACTCAAAATTTTGATTATCTTGGGAATAAGTTTATTTGTTAATAAACGGGGGAATATACCAATGCCTAGATTGAGCTAGAGGCTAGAGAGACGTAGAAGGCAAATAAGTAGGAGAGCAGATAGAGTGAGTTAGTTAACAATAGTAGTATAGTATGTCAACTTTGGCTCCGCTCTCTGAGGTTGAAATGCTTCTGGATCTCTGGAAATTTGGGCTCTCGTACATTGTTATGCCGTAAAATTAGGGTTTTTAAGTCGAAGAAATGTAACAAAACGTTGCCAAAATATAAATAAATGTAAATGAAAACATATAAATGAAAATATAATGAAATATAAATGAACACACAAACGAAAACAGTTGCCAAAAGAAATAATATTGGAAGGATGCTGCCAAGATAGCTGACTACTGTTAAAGCCACTATACATGGTACTTTTTTGGATGTCTGCAAAAATAACGACTGTATGAAAAAATAATCGTATTGAAAACAAATGAATTGTAAAATGCAAAGTAACAACTTTAATAAGCACTGGGTAAAGTCGGCAGCGTGGCCAATTGGGTAAAGGCATCGTTTTTACGACGACCCTGATCGAATGATCTGGGTTCAAACCGCACCGTGGTCACGTTGTTGCGTCCTTGGATAAGACACTTTACGATAATTATCTCTACTTGGTGGCTTCGAACAGCAGCAAATTCAGTGGACAAGAACTTGTAGAAATCCACAGGAACATTGGATCATCAGAAACTCTTAAGCAGGTGCGGATTCCTCCAATCACGAAGTAGTCGTTGTAATGAAAAGTGTGCGGATCGTCCAATAAGTAGAGTCTGACGCTGTGCGGTGACAGGAGGATAAATATGAGCAACAACAACAACAAAACAATCTTTCATTAGCGAGAAAGCCAAAACAGATGATTCTTTAAATCAAAATCGCACTTAAAAAAAAGGATAATAATCAGAGCTGTAGTGTCTCGAGACATGTCTCGGTCTCGAAACAGTCTCGAGACACTATTTTTCAAAGTCTCGGTCTACTCTCGGTCTCGAAGGTCTAAAGCCTCGGTCTCGATCTCAGCACTTTGAGGTCTCGGAAAATCGGCAAGTCTCGGCCATATTTCCGATCCGAGGGTAAAAACCCACAATAGTTTTAAGTTTGTAACTGAAAAAATCAAATCCCTTCCTGTTTAAACCAAGGGTTTTTAAAGTTATACCTTAATAGCCCATGGGGATTGAATATATCGAAAAAAGATGTTTATTACCGAGTTAATGTTTCGTAAAATCCTAAAAGAGGGTATTTTGATTCACAATAATATGGGCTAGAGGTAGAGAGCGTCTGAGATATAAAACATTTTGCTACCACTGGTTTAGACTAATGTTATTATCAATAAATTTCGTATTTTTTATTCTTATACTAGTGGTACAACTGCAAGTTTTCTGCATTTTGATTAGACTGCTGCTGCTTTTCTTGTACCGGTTTTACTCTTTGGCTTATTCTGTGTCCGAAAGAATACCGAAGTTATCTCCATGACTTTGTGAAAAAGGAATCAAGCAGCAAGATAAGCTGCGCCAAATGCATTCGTATTCTACACACGAAGTAACACGAAATATTTCGTATTCTAAACAAGAAGACCTCAAAAGCGATTTCACGTTTAAATGTGCTATAGTTGCTATCAAATTCCTTTTCATCACAAACAAATCAAATCGGAATTTTCAAATCAACAAACATAAACTGAACTTGGAGAAATGATAGAAAGTATGCTTTCGCTCTTCAAACAATTAAGCTTTTCGAAACAAAAATCACAATTCTCTGAAAGAACCATCAGGACAACCTTTGTGCGAAAAGACCAAAGTAATGGTACACCTATATAGTATCACACCTTGGGGCGATAAAGGCGTGGGTTATAACAATTAATGTGACAACATTTGTCTTTTAAATATTACAGCGGAACTGTTAGGACTGAAATATTATTTTAAGTTCTATATAAACATTCTTACTTCCATTTTGTAATTTTCACATTTAGTTAACTAAATTTTTTGATGATCATGATAGTATTAATCCTTAAAAACCATAAGCGACGCCAAAAAGCTTTTTAATTAAAAACAAACGTATATCTTTTAAGTAGTATAACTTTTTTAATTAGCTTGCTCCTAATATAATAGCGAAATTCTTAGAAATCTATATTGCAATGTATTGGGAAGTTCACCGAATGTCGAAAATTTAATGTCAAAAATATTTGCAAAATATTGCAAACGTTTGGTTTCAAAAGTCTCGTGTCTGGTCTCGGTCTCGGAACGTTCAAGTCTCGGTCTCGTCTCGGTCTCGCAACGTCAATGTCTCGTCTCGGCCTCGAAGATTTTGGCCGAGACTCCAGCTCCGATAATAATCTAAGTTATTTTCAAGATAACAGCATCCGGAAAAGTGATTAGACTATAAGCAAGAACTACCGTTTTCAGAATTAAGAAAACGAATTTATTTCAATAGATTTTCTTTCATGTACTTACAAAGAGCACAGCGTAGCTAGCAAACCCAGTGCATTGATATTCCGGTCGATTTGGATTGTTTTGATCACAGTTATCTGGGGAATTCCATTCCAGGTCTTCAAAATTTCATGTCGATACTTTTGCTTTGTTTAAGCGACGCTTTAAAAACATCACTTTCAGCGGCAGTTATTGAAGCAATAATCAAATCAAGTTAACATTTCAAAAAATGATTGGCGTATTTTTCCGTTTGTGCAAATCTTTGGCGAAACGTATCTCGAAAACAAGGCAAAATTTTTGCGCAAAGATTTCTTCCTTACAAGGTTTTGCAGAAAGTTGCAGTTTATGTATAATTACAGGGGTGCATTTATGTTTATCCTTGAAATTGAATCCAACCGCTATTGTTTCAAAAGAGCTTCTATACAGCAACTGTTCTAATAAATACAGTTTCATGATTTCATCTTTATTAATTTCAAAATGAAGAGTAACCTATAGTTTGCTATTAAAAAAAAAAAAAGACGATAATGTTGTAGGTTCGGTAATTACTGTCAATTGAAGCATGCAAAGATTCAAAGTTAAATTGAAAAACTACCAGCAGACGACGGTATGGAGATTGCAGTTCATTCACGCAAACACAATTTTGCGTCTGTCCAACCCTAAGAACCTCTTTTGAGTTCTGTTTTTAAGTCTTTTGCCAGTCTGGGTCACCACAACGGGTTGAACTACTATTAGCCCCAATGCCCAACAACATTATGTGTATTCACTTTGTGTTTTTTGCTTGAAACTTACCCACAGATAAGATTTCAAAGGGGCCGCTAATGTTAAAGCACGATTGTTTATTTTAGTTAGATTCGAACTTAGGTTTTATGTTTCCTGTCTTTCACACGTCCATTATCTGAATTTTCATATCCTTTTGTGTTGCGCGTTTATCATAAATCGCTCAATAGAAATTCTGCGAAGTTCCTTGGAAGACGCGTCGTTTTATCTTTGTTTAATCACCTTTTTCGTTGCTCGTTATATTCTAGCACCGGAGTTGAGATCATTTTTATTTTTGGAAAGTAGCGTCAAAAGGATTTTTATTTTTGCTGTTAAATTTAAATTTGCTGGTAAATTGCTGTTAAATCTTTTAGCTTGAAGTGTTTTCTGCCCAGCCGGGTAATTTTCAATAAATTTGTGCTGGACGGCTTATTATGGCAGGGTATCTCACAGTACGCACAGCAGCTTAGTATGTCTTAGTAGGCGTAGTATGGCATTGTTGACATTGTATAGCATCCGAAGATAGTGTTGTAAATAAAAAACAAGTCGTTTTTTTTAAAACGTGTTTTTTTTTTTGAAGCGAAAACAAACGTTGTTTTTTTGTTTTTATTGGCCAATTTAAGAGTTAAGTTAAATTTGAAGTTTACTTTCAAAGTGAAGATAAACAAACCTTAAATAAGATCATTAGATATTGAGAAAGAGATTCTGGGTGGCTACATGCCCATGTTTATGCCTATGTCTGGAAAGACATGTAAAACAAGTTTTACGATAGAAATTGAGACACCAGTAAATACTTTGGGTTTCAAATAAAGTTCTACTTTTTAAATTAAACCAAAATTTGTTTGGTCAATGATAAGCTTATAAACCCCACATTATTGCATGCCGAAACTGTTCTCAATTTTATGCAATAAAGGTATTTTTTACACCGGTATCCAACTTTCCATATCCATTTTGGTCATAAATCAAATTTTGGTTCACGTTACTTGTGGTAACTGAATAAATAAATATCAACATAAGTTTGCCAAAATAAATACAGAACCAAATGCACTCCTGCAGGCTGTTTAACCCTTGATAGGGGTCTTCAAAGGGAAAATCTTTATTAAAAAACAATTCCGATACCCTAAAAAACACTCTGTGGTCTGTACTCCGCTAGGTTCTGTATACAGTATGCAGCTCTGTGAAACCGTTATGCGCCGAAAACACACCGAGAAGTTTACCAATTTAAGTGCTTAATTACAAACATTTGAAATGTAAATTAAAAAATTTTAAGAAAAAATGTGAAAAGTGCAACAAGCGGCTGAAGATCCCTATCAAAGATGAAACAGACTGTAGGTAGGGATGCTTTTAATTCCGTATTTAGTTCAATAAACCTAGGTTAATACAAGCTTTAATTTTGTAATTGCATAATCGAGCACTCTATTAAACACGTCAAAATTTGTTTATATTAATAAATAAATTAAACCCAAAATATTACTCATAAAATCTTAATAGTTTTTTCAACGTTAATTGACTTTAATTTTTCAACGTTTATTATTGGCATTGCAACGTTATTTCACCATCTCAGCTGCTCTATGACTTATAACTTTTGTGCTTTATATTTGCGGTATAGGAGCCGTTAACACATCTCAGCGGGTAATCGCAACAACTGAGGTTGTGATAACTTAGTTGAAAGACAAGCTTATGATGTCAAAAGTTTATACAGTACATAAAACTTGTTTTGGAGATCGGAGGTCATTACTGAACAATGGTATAATTTTACCTTTCAGATGATCTGGTTGAAAGAGCGAACCTCATTAATAGTGGAATTAAAATAGATTTGCTAGGTTTATTTGAAGCCTTGCTTGGTTGACTTGTTTTTTTTTTTCTAGTGCTAGTGTGTACCAAATTAAGGGAAGTCTGATACTGTTATTGTAATAATAGCATAGGTGGGCAAGTTAATGCAAAACGTTAGCTTCTTTAACCACTAGTCCGTTAACAAACTTTACACCTCCGTTAACGTTAATCCGTTTCTTTTAGCTTTAATTAACGGAAGTTAATAAAGTCCGTTAATTCGTTAATACAGTGCGTTCAGAAAGTCACTGTGCACCTGCAATTTTAAAGCAATTTTAAAACAATTTTTTTAAAAATTTAAAACGCTCGGTTTCAAGGTCAAATTGTGTACGCTTGAAGTTTGCTCGCTCGAAAAGTGCATTTAAAAAACATCAAAGACGAAATACGAGAAACGAAAAACGCTGATTATCTAAAAATAAAGCAGACAATGAAAGGTGCACAGTGACTTTCTGAACGCACTGTATTTTGCGTGAAATTTACATTTCTTTTTATTCACTCGCTTTTAGAACACGTATTGACGCTGTTGAGCTGATTGTTAGAAAAAATTCATTGCTATGGTGATCTTTTTGTGTTTTGGAAGTTACGTTTTACAGTCCAATCTAAATTCAAGCTAAAAATAGTTTCAAATGCACTAACAAAGCTGCGATCGGAAATTTTTTTGAAATTGTGAACAGCAATAATTTATAGATCTATGAGGCTGCAGCTTATTGTTTGCCACAAAAAAGCGCTTCTTTCTTCGCTTTCTTTCATAAAACTCGTGCTAATACGAAACAAGTGTTACCGGTACAAACTGGTTTGTACCGGCACGGTGAATAAATAGTGCAAGATACTAACAATGAAAACTTTAACGGAAGTTAACAGAACTTAACGGAAGTTAATTTAGTCCGTTAACAGAACTTAACGGAAGTTAATTTAGTCCGTTAACATGAAAAACCTTTTTAACGGATTAAAGAGTTGATGAAAAAGTTAGCTTCGTTGTTAACAGATTAACGATTAACGGACTTGTGTACACCTATGAATAATAGGCTGCAAGGAATGCAATAAAAATGAAATTTAAAACTAAGCACTATTTTTACTTCGTGTAAAAACTAAACCACGACCACAACGTCCAAAACTGGGCAAATCCGCAATATACTGCAGACTCAAAAACCACTTAGCGGACTTAGGCTTTAACGAAATGCAGACTAGCGGAAAAAAATTTCAAAAAGGTTACGGACTTGCGGAAGCGGGTATCTGCAAGAATTTTGCAGCTGCGGACTTCCTTAATCTAGTAATTGCGAATTCAGACATCCAAAACGGTAATGCGAGCTCCATATGTGGAAAATGCAGTTATGAATTTGCGGCTGCGGACCAAACAATTTGAAATAACAAATTGTGCTGCCCAGCACTGGGCCACACACACTTATAAAAATTGAACAACAAGCAATGTTTATGGTTCGGTATCAAAAAGTTTGTTTCAAATGTGAAGATACTACCGGTTAGCTTGTGACACTTGCCCCCTTAAAATTTATTGCCCCCATAAAATTTTTGCTCTGATCATGCAAAACCTGGCCTAAACTGCTGATGTTGCGCCTTTTCAAATTAAGGATGTTGCATTTAGTATTAAATGTATTTCAGTTTAGAGCTTGTTAAATCATCAACCATTTAGCTTACTGCCAGGGGCGTATTTAGGGGGGAGCCATTTGGTCATGCCCCCCCCCCCCTTTGGTTCGCCAGGATTGCAAAATTGCATAGAAAAGTGAGCAAAATTGAGGCATGGCCCCCCTTTTGCAAGTTGGGCATCAGGCTTTGGACTCGAAATCACCTGATTTTGGGCGAAAAATAGGACGAAATTTGAGTGAAGAACTTTTTTTGTTTTTTGTTTGCTCTTCACCTGATTTTGGGCGAAAATTGGGACGAAATTTGAGTGAAGACCTTTTTTTTTTGCTCTTCACGTGGTTTTGGGCGAAAACTGGGACGAAATTTGAGTGTGACAATTTCAAATTCTGATCTATGTTCCTCTCAAATTTTCTGAAGTTTCTGGCCTCCCTCTTTTCAAAATCCTGCGTACGCTACAGCTTACTGCACAATTATTCAGATGTGCTTACCATCATCATCATATCATATCATCATATTTATTTATTTACCAAGTGACGTCATATCATAAGAAAAAACTGCAACTTCCTCTAGGTATATCACCAAAGCATCGAAATATGCAATTCCTTTAAAACCAAACACACAAACTTTCAGAGTCAAAGCGATATTTAGTCACTTGGTGAGGAGACAGCGAAGGACCGAAAGGTCATCTAAGTCTACTGTCACCTCACCAAGTTAAGGTTAAAAAAAAAACAGCTTCTACATTTTCTCAGTCTGCTACTTTCTATGATAAAAAATTTTACGCAAAATTAAAACAAAGTGTTGCAAGGATATGTGCACTTTGTACAGTGCATACACAAAACTCACAGTCACCATGTAAAGAAAATGCAAGACAACATTAGAATTGTTCTGACTCTAAGCATACTAAAAAATAAAAATGCTGTAACTACAGATTGGATAGAAAATAAAATTAATAAAGTTCATAATGCTTATTTATGTTTTATAGAATTTAAAGTGGGCAATTAGAGTGAAAAAAAAATCTCCTTGCTTTGTTTTGTATTGTTTGGAAATATGTCATTACTGGTACAATTTCCAATACCAGTATATATCAACCTCAGTCAGTTATTGCAAAATTACTAATAATTCATGGGGACATCAAAATGAGAGATGACGTATTGTAATAAATGTGTGATAGATGAATGCACCAAACTCATGCTATTTAAGCAATAGAATAGGTTATTGTTGAACTAAAGCATAAATATGCAACAATGTTTCCTGTAATTACTACTGCATTGATAATAGAAAGCTGTTATTCTAGCTTTTATCGGTTTCATAGTTTGATAAAAAATGAGCTTTAACAGCTTTTTTAAATCTGTAGAATGAAACTTCTTTTATACTGCTTGGAATTTCATTCCAAATTTTAATTCCTGCGAATGATAGAGACTTTTGCCCTAATCTTGTTCTAGTTCTTGGAAGAAAGAAGTTGTTTTTGTGGCTCAATCTTGTCTTATGTGTATAGCAGTTTTTCATTAGGTTAAACTCATCTGAATTTGCAAAAGATAATACATTATTGTGAATTTTGTACATTAGCTTTGCAGTTTCCAGAGAGTAAATATCCTTGAGTTTTAAGCATTTAGCTCGATAGAACAAAGGATTAGTATGCTCACGATATCCGCTTCCAGTTAACAATCTGATGCTTCTTTTTTACAGAATAAAGAGAGGTGCTAATGTTGATCTTGAAGCAGTCCCCCAACTACTTATGCAGTATTGTAGATGAGAGTATATGAGGCAGTGGTAAACAGATCTTAAGGTTTGCTCATCTACAAAGTGTTTTAATTGATTAAGGGCCCAAGATCCCCTTGCTACCTTTGAACATTGTTTCTTGATTTGTTGTTTCCAGTTTAGATTGTCGTCTATGAGAACACCTAAACACTTTATGTGATGTGATTGCTTGATTGGATTATTATCTATTGATACTTTGAGTTCAGGTTTATTTTGTTTTATTGTCACTACCATAAACTCAGTTTTATTAAAGTTAATTGATAATTTATTCACCTTGAACCAATTGCTTACATTGAGTAATTCATCATTAATATTTTGTTGCAGTGTTGAAACATTAGAATGGGAGAGAGTAAGGTTTGTATCATCAGCAAAAAGATGAATTGTGGACTTTGAGGCAAGTGGTAGATCATTGATGTAAATATTAAATAACAATGGACCTAGAGTCGATCCCTGAGGAATACCGCAAATAACATCTCTTGACTTGGATTTATATTGATTTACAATTGTATACTGTTGACGGTCAGTCAGGTAACTTGCTAGTAACTGTAATGGTAATCCTCTAATTCCATACTTTTCTAGTTTCTTGATCAGTATTGTGTGATTGATGGTATCATATGCTTTTCTTAAATCTAAGAAAATAGAACATGTAATGAGCTTTTTATCCATATTGTCAAGTAGCTTATTGTAAATATCTAAAACAGCTTCATTTGTTGAGCAATTTTTCTTAAAACCATACTGGTTTGGACTAATCAAATTTTTGCTCACAAAATAATTGTTTAGTTGATCAAGCAGACACTTTTCAAAAAGTTTGGCAAAAGGATTTAAAATAGAAATAGGGCGATAATTACTGCATAACTCTCTTTCGCCTTTTTTGAAAATTGGAACAACTTCAGCGGTTTTTAACACTTTTGGAAAATATCCTGTTGATATGCATGCATTAAAAATGTTAGTTAGAACTGGAGCTATAACAGAGCCTGACATTTTTATATACTTTGCAGGAATTCCTTGTCTTCCTGCACTTTTTGATGGATTCATAGCTCTGATGTAATTCACTACTTCTTCTTCAACTATTGGTTCTAGAAAAAACGAATTGCAACTACTCTGAATCAAAGATGTGGCATTAAATTTGCCATCAATTATAGCTGGTGTTTTGATTGTAGATGCAAGGTTAACTCTTATCTCTATAAAATATTTATTAAACAAGTTACTGATGGCCTGTGGACTTTGTGCACTTTCACTTTTGGAAGCATACATTTTATTAGGAATGTTATTTTTCTTCACATTTTTCAAGTGAATAATTTTATTTATAATTTTCCAAAGCGACGAGGTGTCATGCTTATTATCATTCACTAAATTTTTAATGTAAAGTCGTTTTGCATATTCCTTAATATGAGTCAGTATATTTCTATAGACTTTGTATTGTGCCCATGTATTACTGTCATTTAATTTAAGGGCTCTTTTGTACAATAAATTTTTTTGCTGGATTGATATAAGGATTCCTTTGGATAACCATGGTTTGTTTTTTAGTTTTGTTTCCTTTCTGCTTTGTTTTCGTAATGGTGCATGTATGTTTAAAGTCTTATGAAAAATGTCAATAAACTTCTCAGTGTAGTTGTCAATGCATTCCTCTTTGATATCACCTAATAGCTCCATTCCTTCAGTTAATTTGTCTAGAAATTTTTCTACTTCAAAATTTTTTGTATCTCGAATTAGGGTGACAGTTGATTTTTCACTCTTGGGCAGGCTTAAATTAGAACACACCATAACTGGCAGGTGATCACTTACATCTTCCACCAGAATAAAACTTTTGTGTTCACCCACTACATTGTTTGTATAAACATGATCTAAAAGAGTTGAGCTTGTAGTGGTTATTCTTGTCGAGTGTGTAATTAAGGGAATGCAGCCTAAGCTATATGTTAAATTCATGAAATCTTTAATATTGATATCAGAGTTACTTTTCAACAAATCTGCGTTGAAGTCTCCTCCGATATAATACATCAATTTTCTACTATTCAATTTTTCAATGGTTGATTCAAAACTCTTGCAAAACTCTGATAATTTCTGTTTAGGGTGTCTGTAAATTACCCCCACTATACATTTTTTGTTATTCCCTAAATCTAGTTGAATCCACATATCTTCACAGTTAGGAATGTTTAAATCAAACTCCTTGCAAATTGAAATTGATAAAGACTCCTTAATAAACAATCCTACTCCTCCCCATCTTGTAGTTGTGCCTTTGTTGTAAAAATGGTACCCACTTAACTTTGCATTGTATACCTGTAACAATTTAAGTTTGGTTTCACTTATAGCAATGATATCAGGTAAGATATCATAATTTGTTAAAAGTTCATTCAATTTATCAAAATTTGCATTTAAGCTTCTTATATTCACGCAAAGCAAAGAAAATTTACACTTTTTGTTAATAATATTGGCTTCGGCCTGTGAGCAGTATTTTGAGTCAACCAAACCAGAATTTAAATCATTTAGTAAGCTTTTTATCTTGTTGTCTACCTGTAAGCATTTAGCTGGGAAAAACGAATTATTTGTGTGATTAATATCAAAGTTTAGTTTGTCATCATTTCTCATTTCATTTAACAATTGCTTATCATCTAGGGTTTGAAAAGGAAACAATTCACTGTAACAATTTTGGCAGAAGTATGGTTCAGTAGAAGAACAAAGAGTGTGAAATTTAAGGGGACTAATGACTGTGCATTTGAGATGAATCCATCCACCACATATATCACACTGAATAGCACACTGGTTCCTTTTACAAGGTCTTAAACATATTTCACATGGACATTTAACTGGCATTATCAAGCAGTCAAACCAATGAAAGATTCTACACTAGTTAGACAAAATTGCAAATTTAGAATCAGCCACAAAATATGCAGAAAAAGTTGTTTTGAATTTACAATGAAAACAGGTGAAAAGTATCTTTCAATATACTGGTAATTATAAATTTAGACAAAAAGGTAGGCCTACAGAAAAAAAAAAAAAAAGTCAGATCCAACTATGTACACAAAAATACAAAAACTACTAATGTCAGATCCTGCTATGTAGTCACAAAACACCAAAAGAGTGCTGAGTGTCAGGTTGAAGTATCCTTCTTATTCATACACCCAAGAGTTGTTAGCACAGCAATAATTGTTAAGTTCACCTTCTTTAAACCATAAAGCTGTTTCTTTCTTTGCTGTTTCCACAGAGTCAGATCCATGACATATGTTTCTCCCAAAGTCAATACAATAATCTCCACGAATTGTTCCAGGAAGATAATCAACAGGGTTAGCCTCTCCAAGCATTTTACGATTAGTTTTAACTGCTCCTTTTCCTTCCCAAACCATTGCCACAACTGGCCCAGACAACATAAATTCAACAAGTTTTGGGAATAATGGTTTTGAACTGAGATCTGCAAAGTGCATTTCTAGCAAATCTTTACTGGCAGTCGTCATTTTCATGGCACAAAGCCTAAAATCTTTCTCCTCGAAACGGCAAATTATTTTGCCAACTAAACCCAGCTGAACACCATCTGGCTTCACTGCAATAAAATCTTCAAGAAAAAGTTGGATTTGACCAAAGAGTGGGAAGGCTTGAACCAAAAGTTAAAAGATTCCACCACCAACTATGAATAGGCCTACCACTAGGCCAACCGTTTAATCTATTTTTCCTGTCTTATTCTTACAGACAAATCAGTACATAATTATGCTCCGCTATACCGATTTTACTAAAAACAGCTCATCAAAAGATAGATAATTGCACCGAATAGCCTAATACTAACTGATCTATAATTCGCACCATCAAATTAATGACAATCCTAAAACTAAGCACCAACCCTAATTATTTTGCATCTCGAAACTGGAATCAACCGGCCAGTTGGTGGATCTGTAACGTGTTTGTCTCTGAAGCGGAAGATCTGAGGTTCAAATCTCGGTCTGGTCAAAGCGGACGCAGTGTTGCCAACGGCTCGCCACCGCTGCAACATTTCTTCGAAAGGAGCTGTATTGCCCGGGCGCAATGACGCGGAGATGGGCCTCACCAACTCATTACACGCTTTGGCGAATTACAGCCGTGCAGCTAGTACAATGAAAATTTTGATTTGATTTGAAAATGTAATCACAGTTTTGATTTTTAACATTCGGGCCACTTGAGATTGTTGTAGTTGCGTTGTTGCGCATATTTATCCTGCTGTCGCCGGACAGCGGCAGACACTAACTGTTGGACTATCCGCACACTTTTCATTGCGTTGACTACTTCGTGCTTGGACGAATCCGCACCTGCTTAGAACTTTCCAGTGATCCAAAGTTCCTGTGGATTTCTTGGAATTCTTGCCCACTGAATTTGCTGCTTGTTCGAAGTCACCAAGCAGAGGTACTCATCGAAAAGCGTCTTATCCAAGGGCGCAACAACATGATCAGGATGGGGGACGAACCCAGATCATGCAATCAGGGTTGTCGTAAAAACGACGCCTTTACCCAATTGGCCACGCTGCCAACTAAATTGACTTGTCACAATAAATTGGCTTTATTTTCACCAATGGTATCAGTTGAAAAGAAAGAAGAAATGAGAATGTCCATTCTCAACTATAGAGACACCACTATTACAATAAGAACAGGACTTAAATTTGGGGAATATGGCAAGCTTTGTCTTCCTTCATACCAGAAACCAAAGCTTTTCTTCTTAATTTAATTGGACCAGACTCATTTAGCAGAGGTGGAGTCGAGGACACAAGGCTCGAGGCCAACGCCAAGGCCAAGGACACAAAAAAAATCCGAGGCCAAGGCCAAGGACAGCCTTTCCGAGGACAGAACCTCTGGAGGCCAAGGACAGGAATGCTCGAGGCCAAGGCCAAGGACCAAGGACACAGCCGCAAGGGTTTTCCAAAAAAAAACATCTTCAAAAAAGTTTTTCAGGCAATCTCTAATTTATAGGCGTAGCCAGAATTTTTGATTGGGGAGGCTTAAACCACAAATCACATGCAATGACGTCATCAAAAATTTGCCTGTTGGCACTTAACCAGGATTTTGCAAAGGGAGGGGGCCTCAACTAATATAGTTGAAAAGTGCAAATAGGTAACTTTGGAGACGTTCTGAGAAAGCCAGTGTAACTCAAACGCATCACTGACGGGGGTCTGAGGGCGAAGCCTCCAACTGTTGGGCGGTTTTTTGTAATTTTTTGGAAAAAAAAAGCTATTTTAATGCCATTGAATCACACTTTGCACATGTTTAGAACTACTTGAAAGCACCAGATTTTTGACATTTGAAAGCCAATTAAAAAAATCAAATTGTTTAATCCTCCTTCTAGTTGCAATTTAAGTTTAAAACACGTTTAACATTTTGCATTTTGGTGATACAGTTTAATTGTACGTGATTTGGTCCAGGTAGGGGGAAGTAAGGTGCATTGACTCGTGCAACATTTTAGCAGTAGAGGAAAACCCACTCGAAGATTTTCCTTAGAGATTTTTGTTTTGTCATGAAAATAACCAGTTATAGAAGTGCACGTTAGGCTAGGGGGCCCAGGCTCCCTCCACTGAAGTTCAACGATTTGTTCAATCAGCATTTTCCATGGCTGATTTTTTTTTTAAGTGTTTTGTGCGTTAAAACTGGCGAGGTGGAGGTGAATTTATGAATTGTTATTGAAAAATAGTACAATAGATGGGTAGTTTCGCTTACTAACCATGGTCAGGCGCGTAGCCAAAAATTCGCAATGGCAGGGTTGTTTTGGGGGTCTGGGGGCAAAGCCCTCAGCCGCCGGAGGAACAGGGGTTTGGGGGCGGAGCCCCCAGCGCTCGCAAATTTTGCATTTTTTTGCAAATATAACTTAATTTTAGAGCTATTTTAATAAAAAATAATGCTTTTAAAACGTGGCATAGAAATTGCCAGCGCAACATGATTCAACTGGTTGCATTATCGGGCTATGTGGGAAGTGGCTAATGATAACATTGCAGTTCTCGTGTTTACATGCTGGTAAATCATAAAATCCTATTATTCAATAAAACTCACACAGAATAATCTATTTCGTCTGTATTTTATAAAGAAAAATAATCGGGGGGGGGGGGGGGGGGGGGGGCTAATGGAAAGACATTTGCGAGAAGTGATTGGTAATGAACTAACACTGAGTATCCCTCCTTTATTCCTGAGTTTATTGTATATTTGTTGATAAAACCTATCTTTGGCGTTTTTATTGCTTATTGTAATTGCTTATTTTTGGGCAATTTTAAAAGTTTTCATTGATTGGTGACTTTAATTTTTGACGAATTAGCCTGAATATATGTTTCAAAAAATGCTGTAAATTACTTTTTAGTCAATTCCAGCACAAAAGACAGTCTCAGAAGAGCTAAAAACGTGATGTTTTTCTTATTCTGCATTTTGGTTGACAGGCCAATGGGGGGGCTATAACCCCCTCGCCCCGGCTACGCTACTGGCCATGTTATTGCCGATCCAGATTTCCATCGCGCTGGGCCCCTGGCACTTTGGAGATTTTCGCAACATCTTTCTGCCAAATGTAGGTGAAACCATAAAAAGTCTTAAGATTTGAGCGCAGGGCCCTTAGCTGGTTCTGCGCCATATTGTGGTAAATTCGGCCTTGGTTAATGCATTACGTTCATAAAAAGGCTAGATGTGATCCTGATATAGCAACTTTTAGGACGAAAACTATCCATTTCTTCCAGGTTTACGTTTAAATTGGCTGGCAAAAATTGATTTGAGGGGGTCCCGGGTCCCCTGGTCTTCAACATATTTTTGTTCGCTACTGGTGTAAACGAAAAACGCTTAAAAGAAACTGAAACTGAAGAAACAATAGGCTTTTTGCCACACTTTTGTCATTGGTGAAATTTCAATTGGGGGGGGAGGCCAGCTTGGCTAAGCCTATGCTCCAATTGCGCAAAATTAAAAAGGTATTTACAAATTTTTCGCGAGGATTCTGGCGTTTTCCAACAAAATTTCAACGGTTTAAAAATAGTGCTGTGAAGTGACGGATCTAGAAAACTTTGGTGGGGGGGATGATAAAATTTATGAGCACAAATTGAGTATAATCTCAAAATTTTGGATGTTTATGATTAATGTTCATGACCTCGCGCAAACTTGGGGACATTTTTGATCCGTCCCATCCCAAAAACGTTACCAGTACATATAATATTTTTTTAAATTTAACCAATGACATAAAACCAGTTTCATGTCATTGATTTAACCAATTCAATTCAAATTAATAACATAAAACGCTCTACTCGTCTTTCCTGCTTCAAAAATCGTATTTATTAAACTTTTGCCAACATAATCGTCTGCATCTACACAGAACAGGCGCGTTGCCAGAAATTCGCAATGAGGGACTGCTTTGGGGGTCTGGGGCAGAGCCCCCAGCCGC
The DNA here is from genome assembly GCA_963965965.1 of Trididemnum nubilum. Taxonomy (NCBI): domain Eukaryota; kingdom Metazoa; phylum Chordata; class Ascidiacea; order Aplousobranchia; family Didemnidae; genus Trididemnum; species Trididemnum nubilum. The sequence continues at coordinate 32,345,292 of OZ014477.1, read as the reverse complement.
CGGAGGCAAGAGGGTCTGGGGGCGGAGCCCCCAGTGATCGAAAATTTTGCATCTTTTTGCAAAAATAACTAAATTTTAGGGCTATTTTGATGAAAAATAATGCTTTCAAAACGTGGCATAGCAATCGGCAGTGCATACATGATTAAACCAGTTGCATAAATGGGCTATGTGAGAAGTGGCTAGTGGTAAGATTTTCTCTTCTTTACATACTGGTAGATCATAAAATCTTATAGTTTAGTAAAACTCACAAGGAATAATCTACATTATTTCTACAATATTTTATAGAGAAAAAAATTGAAGGGGGGTTCATGGAAAAATATTTGAGAGAGGTGATTAGTAATTAACTAAATCTGAATAGATCCCCCCTGTTCGTGAGTTTATAATATTGTTGTTGATAAAAACTATGTTTAGCATTTTCAATGAGCTATTAAATTTGATTGCTTATTTTTAACCATTTTTTAAATTTTTTATTGATTTGTGAGTTTTATTTTCGACAAATTAGCCCCCTAAATATATGGTTCAAACGATACTTTAAATCACGTTTTAGTCCATTCCAGTCCAAAAACCAGTCTCAGACGTGCTAAAAACTTTCTCAGAAAGCTCAGAAGTTTTCATTCAGCATATCGTAACTAATAATGTTATAAAACTACATTCCAGAAGACATTTTACTTGATGTTTTATCAAATCGACACTTTTTTTTGTGCGAAACTGCACTACTGTATTGCGTGAGGTTTGAGCGAAAATGCGCCATAATTGAACTCCTGTTGTGTTATGCCTTTATCGTTGAAAAGTGCGAGTTGTGAATTTTGCTAGTTTGGTGCTTTCAAATCAATCGAACCGATAAAAAACTAATTTCTGCTTTGTAACAAGTTCGCTGTAAAAATTACTTTTTCCTCCCCCCGCCCTACCCCACCCCCAATGGCTTCAGAAATTATATCGCAGTCACCCGGTCTATCGAGTACTCACTGATTGCTTTTTTTCAAATGTTTAATATTATGCATATCCACGTTATGTTTAGGCTGGTGGGGGGATGCATCCCCCCCATCCCCCCCCCTAAATCCGCCACTGGTGCTGTCCTCGAGCCGAGGACAGGGCAATTTTTGAGGACCTAAGGCTTCGAGGCCAAGGCCAAGGACTTGAGGCTTCGAGGCCAAGGCCAAAGCCAAGGACTTCAAAATGTGTCCTCGAGGACGTCCTCGAGGCCAAGGACGTCCTCGAGGACTCCACCTCTGTCATTTAAGTTTCTTACCATGTGGTATGCCATAATTTTTTCTTCACATCCCAGCAGAAGAATGGATCAACAATGAAGATTTTCAAAACATGAAACTGATTGTAGACAATTTTCAAGTTTTTTTCATGACTGTGAGGTAGCACTTATCTTACGTATCTGCTTTCCCATTAGGCTAGCACTTCATCATCATCATCTGAATTCACACATAGCCTATTCTGGCAGCGCACTTAAACCTTTAAATCACACACGATGGCAATTTCTGCACTTGCCATTGTGCCCTCTTCTCAGATTACTCTGATCAATGTCTGACAACAAGGTCACCAGAAAGAGGATTCTTGATCAGTATCACACTGGCTCTTCACTTAACTCAGCCGCATTGCGCTACCATCACTAAGCATGGACACCATGTATGACTTAAAGTTGTTTTTCTAGGTTAGACCAACAAAATCAAAATGAAATTGGCAAGGTCATTTTGAAGAAATTTGCATATCAAGAAAGATACTGTGTATTTTTGTTTTTTTAACCACAATCTGGTGCTTTAGTCAACACAGAATATTGCATTATTTTAAAGGTGTTTGACCATAAAAGGCTTTCAAGGATTTTGGGTGAAATCTAAGATGACGTAAAACTAAAAAGTCAATTTTATATTTGAGTGCTATAAAATTTTTTGGTAACATCTAAAGAGGGTAGCTTAATTTACATAAGAAGTGTAGTCAAATATGTTCTGAAGTAATCTGACTTGTACCTAAGTCAAAACAAATTACTGCAAATTTAATGATGTCTGACCATAAGAGTCTTCCCAGGATTTTGATCTTTGGAAATAACTTTTTAAATAATAAACTTAAAGGTAATAAAATCTGTTATGATGTCGAAGAAAAAAGGTAAAGACATTTAAGTAATTAACCATAATATTTTTTGGTGACAGCGAATAAGGGTAGCCTAGCTAATTAAACTTACAGTAATAAGTGTAATCAAATAAGGTCTGGAGTTATGTGATCTTAGTTCAGGATTGATCTGATCAGTTGACAACCCCATAAACATGGGGTCGTGTAAAACACGTGTCAAAGTGGGAGAATTGTCAGGTAACTCGTGTCCGTGCTTCAAACACCAATTTTACACGTATTTTACACCAGTTGCATGTAAAGTTGTTCAATTGTTTTTTTAATGCATTTTTTGAACAATTTCGTTTTCCCATTTCTTTTTACTAAACTTTTAAGCGAAATTTCTGAAAAAAAAATTTTACTGTTAAATTCAAGTTACACGTGTATTTTACGTGTTTTTTACGTTTTAAATGACACCAGTCTCACAAACTTTTGTGGACAGAAAAACGTTGTTCTAACATTGAACTTATGCAATTTTACTCTTAGGTTGGCGCTTGGAATCTATAAAAAAATTTTTAAACACAAAAGCAATAAATGAAACTCTGGTTTTTCTCGTGTTTTTTACGTTTCAATTGACACCAGTTTCACAAACTTTTTTAGACAGAAAAACGGTGTTCCAACATTGAACTTATGCAATTTTACAGTTACGTTGGCGCTTGGAATCTATAAAAAAATTTTCGAACAAATAAGCAATAAATGAAACTCGGGTTTTTCTCGTGTTTTTTATGAGTACATTTGCACGGAAGTCGTCGCACAAACTGCATGCCTGTGTTTCAAACAACGTTTAAACCTCTCACACGTAATTCGTACCTGCCATATTCAAGATAGCTATTTTTTGTTGTATGGTATTTATTTGTGCCATTGATACACGTGTATTTTACGTGTTTTTTACGTTTCAATTGACACCAGTCTCACAAACTTTTTTGGACTCGAAAAAGTTTTTCTAACATCAAACTTGTGCAATTTTACAGTTAGGTTGGCTTTTTGGAATCCATGAAAAAAAATTTTTTTCAGACAAAATAGCAATAAATAAAATATTCTCGTGTTTTTTGTGTAAACATTGGCACGAAAACCGTCGCACAAACTGCGTGTCTGTGTTTTCAAACAACAATTACGATAATCGTATTAGGATTGACGTTGACCTCATTTTTTTGGACTCAGCCGTCCCATCCCCCGGTTTTTGACAATTTTATTGGCAACACTGAGGTTGATCAACGTTTTCGCCGCCATAATCGAGTAAAGTCTAGAGCACCAAAAGAAACGCAGTCAGAATCGACACGCTTGAGTGATTTTCCAATTTTAATTTTGTGTGTTTGTTCGAAAGTTTTTCGAAAACGTAACAAAGGCATTTTTTTAAACAATATGCAACAATGAACGAGTTTTGTGAATTTAAATCAAGCAATTATCAAGAAATCACTCAAGCATGTCGATTCTGACTGCGTTTATTTTGGAGTTCTAGACTCTTCATAATAATCGGGTAAAGTCTAGACACCGAATTTTCAAATTAAAACAGGACCAAAAAGATAAATACCGAGATTACAACATATCAACACGTGTTTTTCTGGTGTATTCTACGGGCAAATCTTGAAAGCATCGTGGCAAAATTAGTTTAAAATTGTATTATCTAATGATTCAACTCTTCGACGTGCTATACCGGTACTTGTTTACGTAACAATGGAGATTAGATAGCTGAATTAGTCTGTTACTGCGTGCAACGTGACAGCTGAATGTACTGCTTGCCACGTGTTAGAGCGAAATTTTGCTCAGTTTCAGTTTTAGAGACAGTTATATCTACAGAAGATAGAAAAAATGAGTAGGCCTACAGTAGTTGCAATTCTCGAAAAGATAGGTAAGTAGGCCTAATTATTATAGTTAAATTTATATTAAAAACGTAATTTTTAGTTTAGTCGTGTAGAATCAGGAATAGGCTAATCGTTGTAGATACTCAAGTAATGATTAAATAGCAAAAATTGGTTTAACGAAAGTAAATATCTGTTATGGTGATATTGCTTTGTTACCGCATTGGGGTGGTAACCACAGAAGTCGACCCAAAATCGGTATGGGTAGAGTTAGGAGTGAAATTTGTGGTGTATGTTCTAATAGCTGCAAGAACAATGATGAAGCAATTGAATGTGATCACTGTGTTCAGTGGTTCCATGCTGAATGTATCAAGATGCCAACTCAACAATACAAGGCACTCAGCTCCTGTCTGGACATGAATATTGTCGGTCTAATATGGCTGTGTAAGACATGCAATGAAGCTTCCAGTCCTGGTGCCAGCAAAAACCTATGCAGTGCTGTTAATACTTCTCAAAAAAATATACCGGTAGGCCTAGATGATGCTCAGCTCTGTCCTTCAGGATCATATTCTTCAAGTGCTGGTTGCCCTGGTAAAACAAGCTGCAATGAAGAAAGCAACCCAGATGAAGCAAGTAGCAATTATTCACAATCTCAATCTGAAAAAAGTAAAAAATTTTCAGCCCCGATTTGCTCTAAATACAGGCGTGGAAAATGTGAAAAAGGTGATGACTGTACTTTCAGTCATCCACCAAAATGCCTGAAATACTGTCGTTATGGTAGAGAGGGATGTGGAAATGGTTCTAGGAGCTGCAGTTTACTACACCCAGTTTTGTGTCGCAATTCTCTCAGATATAGGCAGTGCTTCAACCAGTGGCGGATCCAGAAAATTTTGGTGAAGGGGGATGATAAAAATTTTAAGCACAAAACCTCAAAAATTCGGATGTGTTGTAACCAGGCGCGTAGCCAGAAATTCGCAATGGAGCGGCTGTTTTAGGGGTCTGGGGGCGAAGCCCCCAGCGCTCAAAAACTTTGCATTTTTTTGTAAAAATAATTTAATTTTAGAGCTAGTTTGGTAAAATAATGGTTTTAAAATGCGGTACAGAAATTGGCAGCGCAAACATGATTCAAGAGGTTACATAAACGGCCTATGTGAGAGGTGGTTAATGGTAAAATTTTAGTTCTCTTGGATGCAGGTAAATCATAAGCATAAAATCATATAGTTCAATAAAACTTACACGGAGTAATTTGTTTCGAAAGAGAAATGAGACAAGTGATTGGTAATTAAACAATACTGAATTGCCTCTCCACCCCATTTCTGAGTTTAGGCCTATAATATATTTGTTGATGAAACCCGTGTTCAAGTTTTTCACACTGGCGATCAAATTTTATTGCTTATTTTTGGTAATTTCTTAAAGTTTTTTTTTTGATTCGTGAGTTTTATTTTTGACAAATTAGTTCCCCTTAAGCATATGTTTCAAAAAATGCTTCAAATCACTTTTTGGTCTATTTCAGTGCGAAAAACAGTTTCAGAAGTGCTAAAAACGTGATGTTTTTTATTTTGCATTTTGGTTGACAGGCCACAAAGGGGCTATAGCAGTGGTGCCGAAACAAGGGGGGGATGGGGGGAATATATCACCACCAATCATTTGACTGTATACCCCCCAACAATTTGAGTATGGTCTTCATCTGCATCCCCTCCAATAATTTGACTCTGGTGTGCATCTGAGCGCAGGTCAGTACTTAAAAAAAGTGTTCCATTTCTGGTGAAGACCTGTTTTTGTTTTTGATGTTCACTTGAACTCGGGAAAAAAAGTGTTCCATTTCTGATGAAGACCTTTTTTTTTTTGGTCTTCACCTGAATTCGGAGAAAAAAAGTGTTCCATTTCTGATGAAGTCATCACTTAATTTGCTCACCTGAAAAAAGTCTTGGTCGAGGTTCATCCCCCAATATTGAAAATAGGGCAAAATTGGGGTAAAATTGCAAATTATCACCCCAATGCTCAACAAAGATTTGCACCACTGGGCTATAGCCCCCCTGGCTACACTACTGCTTAGGGTTAATGTTCTTGACCTCGCTTAATGCTCACTGTTTATAAGCCTGATATGTCACTTAGGAAATGATTGGCATTGTGTAGGCTTTATCGCTGAAAAGTGCAAGTTTTAAATTTTGCTAAATCGGCGCTTTCGAATCAATCGGACCCATAAAAGACTAATTTCTGTTTTGTAAAAACTTCGCTGTAAAAATTAGATTTTTCTGTCCCTCCCCTCACAGGGCTTCAGAAATTATATCACAGTCACACGGCCTATCAAAAATTCACTGATTGCTTTTTTTCAAATAAGTTTAATATTCATATGCACGTTATGTTTATGCTGGTGGGGGATGTATTCCCCCATGCGCCCCCATAACTCCGCCACTGGTTGTGCTCCTATGTCTTTATCGCTGAAAAGTGCAAGTTGCGAGTTTTGCTGATTTGGTGCCTTCAAATCAATCAGACGTGTAAAAGACTAATTTCTGTTTTGTAAAAACTTCGCTGCGCAAATATTATTTTCTTTCACCCCCCTTCCCTTGGCTTTTGAAATTTTATCACAGTCACACAAGCTAACGACTATTCAAGTATTCACTGATTGCTTTTTTAAAATAAGTCAAATATTATTCATATACACGTTATGTTTAGGCTGGTGGGGGGGGGATGCATCCCCCCCATCCCCCCCCTAAATCCGCCACTGGCTTCAACCCATTATGCACCTTCACCCACCTGAAAGGAACAGCCAGAAATCCTAATAACAATTACAACCATCAACCACAGTACAATAGGCATAACAGGCCTACTGATTTTCAAGACAGAAATGGTCCACCTGTTTTCAGTACAGAAAACTCTGATGAAAGGGATTGGGATGGCAAGCAGTTTTCGCAGAATTACTCCAACCAGCAACAGATAAATTCAAGACAAGTGCCATTGGATCTGCCTTCAAACAACAATTTTTTGGAGATGAGGGAAATAATGCGACAACTGCAAAATCAAATAAACAATATTGTCGCCCATCTGCCAAATCTGTCGACAATTCTTCCCAATTTCATGCCAGTTCCACCACCAATGCATCAACCCCAAGGAGTACAAGCACATTAAGTAAAAGCTATCGGTATCGAAGTGGTAGTAATTTGCTATTAATAAATGCTCGAAGCATCTGTAACAAAATGGACTATTTACGGGTTTATGCCAACGAATGCAATCCTTTGTTTATCTGCGTCACAGAATCGTGGACACACTCTGGGATTCTGGATTCAGAATTGCAGCTGCAAGGCTACCATTGTTTCAGAAAGGACAGGCAAAAGAAAAAAGGAGGCGGTGTCCTACTATACACCGCTAATAAATTCAAGTCTAATTTGTTGGTTAATTTAACTTCAGATTACTATCGTGAATGTGTGTGGTGCAAAGTATGGATAAATGATCAAACATCTCTGCTAATTGGTGTAATTACATTTTATTCACCAAGTTGCCTTGGCCAGGAGACAGCGAAATGACCTTTCGGTCTTCGAGTCAAGCTACCACCTGCCCATCTGTCTACCACACACGATGGAGGCTTCACACTGTCCCTTTAATTGCTGAACGTCAAGCAGGGAAGCTGTGAATACCAATTTTTATAGTCTTTGGTTTGACTCGACCGGGAATCGAACCCGTGTCTTCCGCTTCAGTAGCAGACGCTCTATCCACTCGACCACTGATCGGTTAAGATGGTGTCATTTATCGTCCTCCCGATTCTAAGTCATTGGACGAAACGCTCATGCTAAAACTACTGCACAATGCTACTCAACATGAATCTACCTTTAAGCTTATTGTTGGCGACTTCAATATTATCCTGAAATTGATTGGGCAAATTTCAGATATAACTCTAGTTGTGACAATTTTATGAACACCATATTGGATTTGTGTTTAGTGCAGCATGTACTTGAACCCACTCGTGAGAACCATATACTTGATTTGATTTTCTCGCAATCTCCAGAAACTGTTGCGAATGTAAATCTTCTAGAACCACTAAAGACATCTGTTCACCAAATGGTATTGTGTGAACTTAATCTTGGCTTGACTCCATATAATACACACAATCTAAAGACAAGTTATACGGAATTTTCGTTATCTCAACTATAAAAAAGCTGATTGGTCTGCTTTCCTTTCTTTATTAGCACAGGTGGATTGGAATAACTTGTTTGTGACGGACTCTGTTGATGACTTGTGGCATGATTTTTTGAATATTTTAACCAATATTTGTAGACAAAGTGTTCCCAAAAAAATGCATCATCCTGACAAAAAAGGTCTCTGGGAAACTAAATATGTTCGTGATTTAAGAGCTAAACGTAATAAAGCAGAGAGAAATTATCTTGCAAGCAAATCTACCACAACTAAAAGAATTCGAAATCAAACATCCAAAGATATGAAAAAAGCTATTAAAAGTGCAGTCTTAGACTTTGAGACGTCCCTAGCAAACAACAGAGAAGTGAAGCCATTCTGGCATTATGTGAAGTCTAAGTACAAGACGAAAGCATCAATTGGGCCTTTGGTTAAAGATTGTAGTGGTTCATTAACAGAAGACGCTGAAGATTGTGCAAACACCCTAAGCAAATTCTACTCTACTGTTTTCACTCATGAAAATAAGGATGAAATTCCGTTTGCTGTTCCTGCAACCACTGATGAACTAGTGGACATTACATTCACTGATGAACTTGTGTTGAGAAATCTAGCTAAGATGAAAACATTTTCATCTCCTGGTCCTGATGGTTTACCTTTCTGTGTTTTAAAGGCTGGTTCTTCAGTGTTGGTTCCAGTGTTAAGCAAACTATTTCAATTTTGTTTTGACAAGGGGACAATTCCAACACAATGGAAACTGGCACATGTAGTGCCAATCTACAAGAAAGGAAATCGTAATGATGCAGCCAATTATCGACCAGTCAGCTTAACTTGCTGCAGCAGCAAATTGATGGAATCTTGTGTGAGAGAACTTGAGTGGGAATTTTGGTCAGAAAGAAGCTTGATTGCATCATCCCAGTTTGGTTCAGGCCAGCATCATCTTCTTCCCTGCAGCTGTTACAATTCCTTGATGATCTTACATTAGCGCTTGATAACTGCTTTGTGGTTGATGCTATATACCTAGATTTCTCTAAAGCCTTCAATAGCGTTCCACATGAAAGGCTTATTAGTAAACTTTATTCTTTGGGAATTAAAGGTAAAACTCTCAGGTGGATCTGGGCATTCCTAACAAACAGAAAAGAAGTGGTTGTGGTGGATGGAGCCTGCAGCAAGCCTGCTGATGTGGTTTCTGGTGTGCCTCAAGGTAGCTGCTTAGGGCCTATTTTATTTCTGGCTTACATTAATGACATTGATTCCTGTTTTTTAAATTCTTCTGTGCTAAAGTATGCAGACGATATTAAATGCTATAGAGCTTTTCCAAAAAATGATCGTAATTCTTATCTGCTGTTACAGAATGACTTGGACTCACTGTCCCAATGGTCCAATACCTGGCAATTACATTTCAACTTGACTAAATGCACTTCAATTCATTTTGGACATGGAAACAAACAACATCAATATTCAATATTAAATCAACAACTTTCTCTATCTGATGTCGAAAAGGATCTTGGTGTTTTAATCAGGTCTGATCTGAAATCATCTTCCCATGTATCAGCTATTGTACAAAAAGCCGAAAAATGCTTGGCAGTTCTGAAAAGGAACATTGTGAGCAGAAACAAGGAGGTTTACTTTAAGCTTTACAAGCAAATTGTCAGGCCACACTTAGAATATGGTGTGTGTTCATGGAATCCATATTTTCTTAGAGACATTGAACTTATTGAAAGGGTTCAACACTGAGCTACAAAATGTATTGAGGGGATGCAGTCTAGAAGTTATGCTGACCGCTTAAAATTGCTTGGGATCGAGTCCCTGCAAACTCGTCGTTGTTTTTTTGATCTAATTGAAGTGTACAAAATTTTGAATAACCTTACATCTCTCGGTCCAGATCAGCTTTTTACATATGACTTGTCACAGCGAACAAGAGGTCATAATTTCAAATTAAAAAAAGTTCATTGCAGGCTTGACTGCAGAAAGCATTTTTTTGCCAATCGAGTGATTGGTTTATGGAACAGCCTTCCTGATGAGATTGTTAATTCAACCAGCCTGTATTCATTTAAAAAAAGAGCAGCAAAGTATTTGCGTGAAAACAGTGTTTCATATTTTACAGTTTAGCATTTTGCTTTGTCTTTCAAAATGTTTGTCTTGGCAGCCTAATTGACTGTAACAATAGTGACTAGTTAGTTGACTTTCCATCTCACCTAAATCGAACGCAAAACATTATTGTTTTTTTTTTTTTTTTGTAATACTAAAAGCGTATGTTTTTATTCTTTTTTATTTTCCGATCTCATCTGGGCTAAATTTATGTGTAGGTAAAGTTATATAACATAATATTTGACATTCTAGACCTGTTTATTTTATTCCATATTGCACATTCCTTGTTTTTGCATCATTAGCATTACACCACATGTGGCAGTGGATGTGTATGTGCTGTAGTAGTGTGTAGCAGTGGAGGGTCAATAGGGATACCTTGCAGTGTTTTCTGAGTTTATGGGTGGTGGTATGCTTCACTGTAAGTGTTCATGCTTTTGATGTTAAAGCAGATATGATTTGTGATTAAGTGGCAACTGATTTTGTTTGTTTCTTTTTGGGCCAGCATTTTGTTTCAGTATATTGAATGGCCATATTTGACGAATAATAGCATTCGACCAGAATTGTAAAACTTTTGTGACCGTTTAGCTACATTACCTTTTCACTACTCTACTAACACCTCTTTGTTAAGCTGTGCCTTAAGTTTTTCTATTAGTGACATTTTTGTATTAATTTAATTGCATTGTTTAGTTGACTTGTACTCCCAGTGGAAGTAAAATTATAGTTTAGTGACTAAGGGTGTTAACTTAAAGTCCTGTGAGTTATATCAGTGTTGCTATATCAGTATATCTATTATTGCTAAATCAGTAAATCTAAAACTGCTAATTTGCTAAATCAGTATATGTAATATTGCCATATCCGTATATCTAGTATCGCTAAATTGCGCTGTCTAATATTACTACATCAGTGTATCTAATATTGCTGAATTTATGATGAACTGACTTTGATTAAGGATTTCAAAACTGTTTAGAATTTGTTCTGTAGACCTTTTATACAAGTGATTTTTTTTTTTCTTTTTCATTTGATAAAATATGAATTTTTATTTTGCTGAACCAATATTCATTAGAAAACTTTAACCCACTATGATACCGAGTTGTACTGGGTGATAGCTAGGTGCTATTTATTTAGCTAGGTGCTATTTTGTAGGTACTTTCTACTTGTAGGTATTTATTTAGCTAAGTACTTTTCATTTGGCTTGGTGCTATTTTGCCTTGTATACTTTATCTCTCAATATATCTAACTTTTTCTTTTTTTTTGCTTTTACATGTTACTGTAATCTGTGTTATTGTATTCTTATATTACCTATACTGGAAATTTTTTGTATCTGAATTTACCTACTGGTACTGTTTACAACAATGGATGATACTTGCAACGATTTTAAATTATGGTAATCTGATGGTTTTACTCTTTTTGTGGAAAACTTGTTTGCTCTGCCTGGCTGTTCCATCTTACACTTGACGACTGTGCCCTTCAGAGGTGGAGTCGAGGACACAAGGCTCGAGGCCAACGCCAAGGCCAAGGACACAAAAAAAATCCGAGGCCAAGGCCAAGGCCAAGGACAGCCTTTCCGAGGACAGACACTCTCGAGGCCAAGGACAAGAATGCTCGAGGCCAAGGCCAAGGACCAAGGACACAAAGCGCAAGTGCTCTCCAAAAAAAAAAAAAAAGGTCTTCACAAAAATTTTTCAGGCGATCTCCAAAAAAAAAAAAAAAAAAAAAAAAAAAAAGGTCTTCACAAAAATTTTTCAAGCGATCTCCACGAAAAAACACTTTCCAAAAAATTTTTCAACCGCTCCACAAAATTTTAACTTTCCAAAAAATAGTGCTGTCCTCGAGCCGAGGACAGGCCAATTTTCGAGGACTTGAGGCCTCGAGGCCAAGGCCAAGGCCAAGGACTTGACCTTCGAGGCCAAGGCCAAGGACTTCAAAATCTGTCCTCAAGGACGTCCTCGAGGCCAAGGACGTCCTCGAGGACTCCACCTCTGGTGCCCTTATGTCTTCAATTCATTTTACTAATCTGTTGGACATTTTGTGGTTTGTATGTGTTTCGCTGTGGTGCTTTTGCACTGGATCGGCTTCTAAATCATTATTATTAAAATACCGCCGTAGTGAGCTTATATCCGAAATTAAAGTTAGCGCCTTGCTCAAGGGGTTTAGTTAAGATTGGGGTTAGGTTTAGCATCGTTTAGGGTTAGGGCAATCATCCTAAGTTAGAGTTAGGATTAACGCTACCTTGGGGTTAGGGTTAGGTGGGTCGACTTGTTTGAGGGATGACTTCGATGGCATCCGTCGTATGGGATGGGGTTAATCAAACATGTCATGATATATGTCATAAAAGGATAGGCTATATGTTTAAAATTACGCGAAAACTTATAAGGTAATGGAGTACTTCTAAATGTATCATTATCAGTTATTGATGTAAAATATTTGAAACCATTTTTGGAATTATTGCTTATAGCAATAGAGTTCAATTTCCACTATCAGATATTTCCATAGGTGGGCACTAGTCCATTAATCGTTAATCTGTTAATAATGAAGCTAACTTTTTCTTTAGCCCAACTTGTTAATCCGTTAAAAAGTTTTTTCATGTTGACTTCCATTAAGGTTTTATTGTTAATATCTTGCATCATTCATTCATCGTACCGGTACAAGCCAGTTTGCACCGGTGACACTTGTTGCGTATTAGCACAAGTTTTATAGAAAAAGCTAAGAAGGGAGCTCTTTTTCATGGCAAATAATAAGCTGGAGCCTCGTAGGTCTATTAATTATGTCGCTGTTTGCAATTTCCAAAAATTTTTCCATTGCAGCTTCGTTAGTGCATTTCAGATTTGAACTTATTTTTATCTTGAAATTAGACAAGACTGTAAAATGTAATGTTCTAACTCCGAAAGACCACCATAGCAGTAAATATTTCTTTACAATCAGCTCAACAGCGTCAATGCGTATTCTAGAAGCGAGTGAATAAAAAGAAATGTAAATTACAGGCAAAATATTAACGAATTAACGGACTTTATTAACTTCTGTTAATTAAAGCTGAAAATAACGGATTAACGTTAATGGAGATGTGAAGTTTGTTAACGGACTAGTGGTTAACGAAGCTAACGTTTTGCATTAACTTGCCCACCTATGGATATTTCTAGATGCCTGTTGATGAAAGGTGTAGCATCAGTTACCGATGATTTTTTGGACTTCACTTAGGCTACTTATTTGATTGTTTTTTTGGTAGATTTGCAAAGAGGCAAATATTCTTAACTATTGTAGGTGACCATTTACATTCGAATAATTTGTTATCATTCGCAAAGGCTTACTTATAAGTTGCAAAATTTTTTCTAAAGTAAAAAAAATTCTTCGCATACTTAAATTTTTAGGAATATAGTTACTGGTTTTAGCGCCAAATCTAATTTTTTTTGAATGTGTAGCTTCTGTGTCAGGTTTTGTTTATTTGATGCGTTATGATGTGACTTGAACTTTCTTAATTTGACTTTATGCGTAAGAACATTGATAAACTGTACTTTGTACTGCTTGACAACATGTATATTGCTTTCCAATTTTCATTATTATGATTACAAACTAAAACTATATTGGTGTCGTTCACCTTCAGTACAAGAGCGTATAGCTTTAGGAAAAGAAATAATGACTTACAATCAAAAAATATTTCGAGTTTTCCCAAAAGACCAAAGATTGGGTCCACGACAACTGACCACAAACCAACTGACCGCGAACAAACTGACCGCAAACAAACTGACTGCGAAGAACATCGATTGGCGGAGAAGGGCGATCCTAAATATATTTTTACTATCCCCAGAGCCATCTTGCCCAAAGCCTCACTTTGTGACAAAATCACTACGACGAAATCAGTGACAAAATCATGTAACAAAATCATTGCTTCGCGGTCAGTTTGTTCGCAGCCAGTTTGTCGCGATCAGTTGACTTGGCTCGCAAAAATTGAGGCAAATTCTCAGTATCTTAAGCCATAGACTGAGGCTAAAAATCCAGCTATCCAAAAATGTATACTTTCTCCATAATTGATGGTAATGGAAAAAGTTTTTAAAAAATTACGCATTTTACTATGACGTTAAAAATCAAATGATGAAGTCAACATTGATATGATTCCTCTTGACTGCCCCCTTATCAAAATTATTGCATACGTCATTGTAGTTTATGTAAATTTAGTTGTATTTTGACTATTTGAATTTCTTAATTGGTTAAGCTAATATAGTGCCATCTGTGCCTGCTATAGACTCTAATAAGGTACCAACATACTTTTCAATAAACAAGCTAAGACATACAATTTTGAGATTTTTTTCATCTGTTATGTGTTCAGTAGGCAGAGTGAAAAAAATTTACATGAAAAATATTCAAAAAATCAAAATTTGGAATTTAATGGTTTATTAACGTGGGTGTTGCCAATAAAATTATCAAGAAACAGAGGATGTTAGGTCGTGTTTGAAGTAGAATATCTCTGAAATGGATGAGTCTAAAAAGATTGGGGTCAACACCAATCTAATCTAATGCGATTGTCCTAACTTTTGATATCTCCATTAATTTTGCCTGCAATCCTCTTTTAAACCTAGCTGTTCTGGAATTATTCTACATCAACGCAAGGTATGGGCCACCATGATTTTAACTTTTATTTGCAGCTTTGATGTTAATGACATTGGTGATGTCATCCCAGTTCTATCATAAAGCAACACTGCAGCTAGTCGTCCGGGTTGCCAATAAAAAATAAAATCAGAGAGGCCCTTACATCATGTTTAAAGAGAATATCTACGTAATAGCTGTGTTAAGTAGGATGGAGTTGATGCAAATCGAAGACGATTGCCATTGATTTGCTTCCAGTCCTCATGTAACTTGTAACTACAATTGTGCAAATAACTAAACTTTTTCCAGTGTTTAAACAACCGTATTTTTCAAAATGTTTTAGACATTTAGGGTGTGTGATTGACATTTCTTATTGCTGTACTTCAGTTTTGCAGGAGTTTTTGAAGTTGGAGTGTCTGTAATTTAGTAGCAATGAATGACGATACGCACGATGTTAGTAAATTAGGTTTTAAAAAAGTCTTTGTTGTGGAATCTTTTCCATGCCTAAATGAAGTGGAACTAGTCCCGAAAAATTGCTTATTTAAAGATAAGGACATTACAAAGTGCTACTGGCCTAATGTTGCTAGTCATTAAGCAAGAAAGATGTGCACTCGATATCATAAACCATCTTCACAGTGGAAAACACACACAGTTTAAGTGATATATGAAACAAGTAAGAGCAGTTTTACAATAATGGTATTTAATATGTTATGGATTATCTCAAGACAGAAAATGCATCGAGTATCATGTGCGATATTGTTTAAGACTTTAAGTGATTAAGACTTCAAGTGATTTTTACTGAATACATTTAGGGTTATTTTAGATTGAACTATCTAGTTAAGATTATGCGAGAAAGATAAGCTAAAGAAGCATCTAAAACATGTTGTTCCACGAATTCAGTTTTTTTACCTCTATCGTTTTTCAGAAAATGAATTTCAAAGTTCAAAACAAAATAGCATATTCTTTGCAATGTCGCTACTTGCAATTTACAGTCATGAACAAAAGTTTAAGACCACCTTCCAAAAATGCCGATTTTCAGTAATTGGCATGTTATTGCATCAGCCAAATTCCATTGTTGCGTCATACATTTTTTCTCTTCATTGTTTTGCATTTAGCGCCAATTTCTACTTCTGTTCACATTTCTTGGTTGATTTTTTTGCTATTAACCGATTTTTTGAGGTGCTTCAAATGGGTAAAAAAAAAGTCATTAAGCGAGGTTCAGAGGGCCCAGATAGTTGCCCTACATGAGCAAAACCTATCTGAACGGCTAATATCTGCTCAGATGGGTTGTAGTAAGACTGCAGTGCATCAAGCAATTGCTAAGTATCAAGAAGATGGCTCCTATACCGACAGGAAAAGGAGTGGAAGACCGCGAGTCAGCACTGCACGAAAAGACAATTTGATGAGGAGAATAGTTATGAGATCGCCCACGAGTTCAATGAAGAAAATCAAGGCTGAATTGTTGCGCAGGGATAGTATAGTCAATCACATGACCGTTTCCCGGCGTTTATCCAAAGAATTTAATTTAAAATCATACAAACCGGCAAAAAAACCAAGGCTTACTCCTGCTATGAAAGCTAAGCGTCTACAGTTTGCTAATAACCATCAACGTTGGACTGCCCAGGAATGGCAAAATGTGCTTTTTTCCGACGAATCGACCTTCCAACAGTTTGCGGTTCGAAAAAGTTACGTCCGTAGACCACCTGGAAAACGTTTTGATGACAGATATACCATATCATCAATGAAACATCCTCCAAGTCAAATGGTTTGGGGGGCTATGTGCAGAAATGGTGTCACTGCTCTCAGCTTTCTGCCTCCAGGAACCACTATGAATGGGCCAAAATACGTCCAAATGCTCTCAGAAAAGCTAAAACTTCACATGCAAGTTCACAATTATAAGATATTTATGCAGGATGGCGCCCCTTGCCACCGTTCCAAAGTTGCAAAGAACTTTTTGAATGACAACAATATTCAATTTCTCGATTGGCCAGGAAACAGCCCGGACCTTAATCCCATTGAGAATTTGTGGACCCTCATGAAAAATAAGGTATCAGAAAAGCAACCAACAAGTGGTGCAGAGTTGGTGAAAGTAATTAAGGAAGTCTGGGTAAAAGAAATTTCGAAGGAGTATTGCCAAAGTTTGATTGATAGTATGCCGAGGAGAATAGAAGCTGTGATAAAAAACAAAGGAGGACATAGTAAATATTGAGAATCCGAACATTTTTTATGTAAATATTTGTTTAGAATGTGTCATACTATGTCCCATGTGTTTATGATTGATTATGTACAAAATAAAACAATATCCTAAACGTAAATAAAATGCTATACTACCTTGTGCTTAAAAATTTGCAAAAATTTTAAGTGGTCTTAAACTTTTGTTCATGACTGTAGTTTTCCAAAATTATCTATACGGTAATGGTAAAGTAATAAATATTTTGCAAGCATATGGTTGCAAGGAATGCAAGCCTTTCGCAGTAGGTCAGCAGTGCAAAAGAAATGCTCACAAAAACTAGGCAAAACCTCAAATAGTGAAAAATTAGATTTTTGACTGGCGACTCTTTAAGCAAAATTTTTTTATTTTCCAAATAAAATAATATCTCTAAACTATAAGTTGTCGAAACCTGAAAACCAATAAGGTTATGTTTTAAAAGCTTTTTTAACTTTTGGATTTTGGTCTTATTTTTAGCTGTGTTCACCTCATTTAAATTTTTGGGACTTACTTTCTATTTCTTTCAATAAAGTTTTTTTGATGAGCAATTGATGTAAATTATGTTAAATGCGCTAACTTCCAGTAACATTTGTTGTTAACAGTGGCTAATAATTATTTTCCGTGTTTGTGCATGCCGAGCCAAGTTAACTGACTGCGACAAACTGACCGCAAAGTGACGATTTCGTTGCATTGGTTTCGTCACTGATTTTGTCGCAGTGATTTCGTCACAACGTAAGGGTTTAGGCAAGATGGCTCTGGGGATAGTAAAAATATATTTAGGATCGCCCTTTTCGGCCAATCGACGTTGTTCGCGGTCAGTTTACTCGCGGTCAGTTGTCTTCGAAGCAGGACATCCTGACGCGACCGACCTGACGCGAAACAACTCAACCCGAGAATCCTGACGCCAGGGATATCTTGACGCCAGGGACATCTTGACGCCAGGGACATCTTGACGCCAGGGACATCCTGACGCTTGGGACATCCTTACGCCAAAAGCTCGAAACTTTCGCGCTCCGCTTTTTTTCTTTCTTTTCTCCTTTCCGCGCTACGAATTTTTTCTCAAAACGATTAACGTTCGGTTATTGTAACGTAAGTATAATAAATTCCGTTAATTGCAAACTTTATAGGAATCTCTATTTGGCAGAAACAACTCAAAAGCGAGTTGTATTTTCGCTAAAATAACCATGATACAATCGAAAGTCAAGTTAGCGAATCTGAAAAAATGCTGGCAATTAGTTTCAAACGATAACCGAATGCTGCGATTGAAAATAATATCTATTATTAAACGACCACGTAGATAATTCATAATAATCTGTGTGGTTAATTTATAGAGAAAAATGCTCTAAAACAAATTGTATGTTAACGAAAATATTAAAAATATAGTTCGAAGTCAAGTACCGCAAATCGAAATCAATTAATGCAGCGATTAAAATTTGTTATTTTTGCCTATTATTATTGGATAACCACATTAACAAGCATTTTCATAAAAAAATTGTTAGTTTTATATTTGCAATAGTTTTCCTACTGACAACGTTCAAAATTAAGAGTTGAAATGACGGCTAAGAATGAAATAGATTAAAAATACAATAATTTGTAATCATCCAATTAATCAATATCCCTACGGGTGGTTTATTTAGTTTTAACCTCAATTAATGGGCTGCTAGTTTTTGCAATCGCATTTTTTACTTTGAATGACTTCAAAGGACGAAACAACACGTTCACACGCTTCGTATCAGCATACCAAATTGTCGTAATTTCTGCGCTCGCAAAATCGAAGAATTCGAACAATAACAAGTTGCTAATCGAAAAATTCGATCATTAACAAGGCGCTAATTTCGATTAGCTTAAATCTTTTCCGTTTATGAGTCATACTTTGCTGTTTTAATCAGAAACACAATATATTTGAGGCAATTTGAGAAACACAATATATCTGAAACTTGCTTAATACAAGGTAATTGCTATATAATAAAAAAAAGGTTAAACTTTAAATTCTAGCAAAACTTTAAACCACTTTAAATTGTAGCAAAACTGTAAAACGATTACACATAATTATGATTTTGTTTACCACAAAAAGTAAAGATGATGCCGCCTGTCAGCTTTTTTCTCAATAATTTGAGCATTTTTCTCTATAAATTAACCACACAGATTATTATGAATTATCTACGTGGTCGTTTAATAATAGATATTATTTTCAATCGCAGCATTCGGTTATCGTTTGAAACTTATCGGTAGCATTTTTACAGATTCGCTAACTTGGCTTTCGATTGTATCATGGTTATTTTAGCGAAAATACAACTCGCTTTTGAGTTGTTTCTGCCAAATAGAGATTCCTATAAAGTTTGCTATTAACGGAATTTATTATACTTACGTCACAATAACCGAACGTTAATCGTTTTGAGAAAAAATTCGTAGGCGGAAAAGAGAAAAGAAATAAAAAAAGCGGAGCGCGAAAGTTTCGAGCTTTTTGCGTCAGGATGTCTCGAGCTTCAGGATGTCCCTGGCGTCAAGATGTCCCTGGCGTCAGGATTCTGGGGGTGAGTTGTCTCGCGTCAGGATGTCGCGGACCGCAAAACATATATCTCTATTCATTGTACAATTGCTCTTTCTGGTAGCTTCATTTTAAAACTTTACTTATGTATTGTGTCAAATGATTTATCTTCTGTGTAGTCTTCCCTTGTTGCTTTTAACTAATTTTTTTTTCAAGGTGACTTGGCCAAGGGGATGACAAAATTACGTGAAGCTGAAGACAAAACGGATGTTAACACAACATGTGTTTCAGATGGCGATATGATAGTGAAAAGATTTGCATCAAAACGCCATAACAAGTATGTTGGCGAATTGCATGTGTTTAATTGTATTTTTATGCTCACAATAACGTTGCTTCGTACGTTTGAGCAAAAAGAACCTTTTTGTAAAATTGCCTTGTGTTTCCAAACTTGGTGCCATTTAATGATTGCTCTTGATAATTTAATGTCCATGTTGGTTTTCAACTGGACTGTTAACAGTTATAACGCGCCAGAAAACTACTGTACTTGATATTTTGGTCAAAATGAAAGCCTACTACCAATATTCCGGGCTACTTTTAAGGGTTTGTCGGCCTTAAGTTGGCTATCCTTAGTTTACAAAACTTTTTAAATAAGTTATTCCAAAACTGCTTTGTGGTCGCTCAAGAAACTCAATAATTGTTTTTAAAAAAATTAATTAGCTTGACGACTTAGAACATTAAGGAACTAGGCAATTCTGTTGAGATAAATGGCAATATTAAACTTGCACGCTAAAATTTCTGGAAGCATTTTGTATCCCACGTTGCGTTTTGGGAATGCATTACATATCAGTAATAACCACTTTTACCAATTTTCATATTGGTTGTGCTGCCAGGTTTTTACTGCATACACTATTTATGGCTGTTTCATTAGTAGAGGCAAAAAAAGTTTAGTATTGCAAACATATGCATTTTCATGACATGGTTGCTTTTAAGTGTGTTTTTTTTTTTGTGGTGCATCAAAAGCTCATATGCTTAATTTGCTGTTTCTTCAATTAAGCAAATGTTTTTCGTTGGAAGATTTAGCAATACATTTGTTCAAAAAGGGTTCAGTTAATTTTCAATTGTTGATTCAAATGAGAAGGCATCCTTTCATCCTTTCTTCTTTTTGTCAACGATGGTAAATTTGTCGAGATGATTAATTGTTCAAAAGCAGGTACAAACTGAAGTATTGACGACACTTCGAGATACTTCGATCTTTTGGTATGCCAAGAGAGAATTAGATAGCTCAAATACCATGCAGAAACTATTGAAAAAAAATTCGGTTTAGTGCGAAGTTAATAATTGCAATAACAACCAGCTATTGTTGCAGAAGAAAAATGGTAGCGGTAATGCGGTGTCATACAAAATTTTGAAAAGTCAACAATTTTTAAGAAGATTGAAAAAATTGCTATTCATAAAATGAGGAAACGTGCTATTGATTAAAATATGAAATTTATTTTACATCCATTTGCATACCTATGGCGTATCATGTGAATTGCTGTTTGTAGTAATTGGCTAAAAGTACGGTTGTTTTTGTTGCTAGAAAACCGAGAAGACTTGTGGAGTCTGATGAGGAGCAAGGTTCTTCTATTTCTAATTTGAAAGTTGACCTCCCAAGACTCACGCCACTTGGTACTCCAAAAGTACCTCAAATTCCTGTTATACTGGAAACTGTAAAAACTCTTGAGGTTGGAAATCACATTGCAGATAAATTTAATGGAGAAATCTCTTCAGTTGTAAGTCCCTTTGGGTTGTGCAAGGCTGTCTTGTTTTCGGAAATTCATTATTTTGATCGATAAGGCATGGATGGAGCTATCAGCCCTATCTTCAAGATGTTAAAAATGCTTACTATTTTATCATCAATAATGAGCAAACAGGTAGATTTTGCTCCTTTTCGTTGATATTTGTAGTTGCTGCATGTTTATTGTCCTGCACAATTCGCACATTGTTCGTTGCGATAAGCAGTAATTTAGGTGCTCGGAGAAGTCCGCACCTGCATAAGGGATTTTTGATGGTCCAATGCTCCTGTGGATTTCTTCGATATCTCGCCCACTAAATTTGCTGATTGTTCTAAACCAGAGATAATCATCGTAAAACGTCTCATCCAATGTGGCAACAACGTGACCTGGGTGGGGGTTTAAAAAAACCGGAGCCTTTCCACTCTTGGCCAAGCGGTCGACTTTTTGTATGGATCCGTTTGACTAAAATCAGCTTCTGATTGTTTCAGAAAATTTTCAAATTGATGAAGTACCTGCACTGGCGGAAGCTGAAGGAAAAAGCGAACGAAATTGCTTTAGTTCTTCTTCTAACCAAGATGATCATGATGAAAAACTGGTTTCCTTATGCAGGGAAGGTACGATACTGTTTTCTGTGGAATTTTGGATGTAGCCCTAACGATTAAGGCGCTTACTACTCAATAATATGGTACTGTTAAGCTTTGCGCGACTTCATGCTTGGCGAAGCTGCATACCGCTGCCATAATTTGTTTTTTTACTTTATTTTTTGTATAGTTTTTAATATGTTAATTTGCGATTTCCAAAATGATCAATTTTTTTATCGTTGTAATATTTTTGTGAGATCTAAAGTAAAATTATACGCGGAGAAAGACGATAATTTTGGGCTATTTAAACAAGGCATGTGGCTACGTGCAATGGCATATTGGAGTGATTAAGAGTAACATATGCAGTGTACTTTTAATTTAAGAATTTTTCAAAAAGAACCAGAAATAATGCAAAAAAAACAACAACATACGTGAATTAATTTTTTTCAATTGAGCATAAAATACTTGCTAGAAATAACTTACGTACTGCGAATATTGAGCAAGTCAAATTCTGCTCATTATGTTTTTCAAGTACCAGACTTATACAAAACTGTGATGTACGGTTATCCTCATGCAAATTTGTTGAGTTTTGGTACCCTTATTGCAAATTTAGTCTACCATGTTAGCGGAGGTAAAAACTAAACAAGGACTTGTGCAAAGTATTAAGTTACTAAAATAGTAAAATTTGAACCATAATTTCGGTAGACGTAAATCTAAACACTTAAAATGTTAGAAAAAAGTTTGGAGTTTTACAAAACCTTATTATTTTGCAATATTTTAGCTCGTCGAACTCGAATTACTCAGATAGAATTGAAACAAGAAATTAATTCCGTTCATCAAAAATTGGATGCTATTTTGTCCGAGATTGGGCAATGTCCCGCAGTTGCAATTGCATGCGTTCTGGTAATTGGATGTCCGGAAGAATTTTCGCTTCCGGTGGGCGAAATGAGGGTCTTTGAAAAGTTGGAATCCACGCAGCTAGAATGTGTTGAGTCTCAAAAAAAGCTGGTAAGATATATTTTGTTCTTGCAATCTTGTATAAAAATAACAAAAATGTGACTTTTTTGCCGTTTTTTAGCCTTGTCTACACTGTGCTTCAATTTTTAGTTCGCGCAGGCTCACTTTTTAGTTGTATTATGTTATTTGAAGTTGCACTACGTTCGACCAGGCGCGGTCGCTTGAGCGAGACTACGTTTAAAAATTTTTTCGCTCGGCAGCGATTAGCTGCACTTTGGCTTGGCGTTGAATTTATACGAAAAAATGCCGAATATGGGCGTGTGGTTGGCGAAAATGTGGTTCAGTCTTGACACTTTGATTTGATTAGCTCTCGTTCGTAAGCACGTAAAACGCACAAAAACCTCGGGCATAGTGTAGATGGGGCTTTATAAGAAGTGCCAGTCGACTTCGACATTGAGCTATAAAAGAATTGCTTGAAATGCTACGGATTCTCGCTAGTTTGGTAGTATAAGCCTGTGATTCTGTGCATGCCGGTTAATTTTTGTTGCATTCGAGCGTCAACTATCAGTAAGAATAAATAAGTGGACCGTTTTTTATTTAGGTAACATATTTACAACGCTACTGCTCCAAGGATACTAAAAAGAGCATCCCCGAAAGGCTTTCATGCATATTCACGGATGTCTTAATGGAAAAATTTAACTGGTTGGGCCCGCGTGGCTCAAAGCATGGTCTGAAGAGCAGCAACATTGTAGAAATTTTAAATGGTAAGTTGTTATAGTTGTTTGGGTTTCTTAAAAGGTTAACTCTTTATATTGTTCCTGGTGTAAACTTATCCGTGTTGAAATAAATAACCATTTTATGCCGCACTATAATCACTTGGCCCGTAGACCATATAAAGTCAGTTTCCGGCTTCATATTTTAAGAGTATAATTTGCTTTAGCATAAGCAGGATTAGGAATTGGACGGTTTTTGTAGAATATTATAAATTTTTCCATTACTCAATTGGGAAATGAAATGGAATTCTTTGCCTAGTTTTAAAGTCAGAAGTCGAAATTCGAGCCATAAGTTGTAAAAAGGAGGATAGCAGGCAAAATCAATCGGGTTTCTAAAATAAGTGTAATATATAGATAGTCTTTACTTGCGTTAACTCCAGTCGTTTTAACAATCTGTTTGAGAGATGTCTAATTTCCCTTAAAGCCGAGATCCGGTCTAGCTAAATCTTATATCAAGAAATAGCTTATTAACTTTTAAAAGAAACCCGTTAATTGTCTGCTCTATGGCGTACCTGAGGAATTTTTAAATAATTTTTACATTGGTTGATTTTTAATGAAGTGGATATTTCAAGTCCTGCGGAGAGCAATAATTACACCGTTTCAGGTTGTTTGTTGTGTTGTATTACCACAGTGTGTTTTCGCTGGTTTATTCCCTTGTGAAAAAAAAACTCTTCAGTAGTTTTGCTGCGTCATAACATGGCGTAACTTCTCCACCAATCAGCTTTCACTTTCACGGCCTGCATGTTTTTCGAAAGCTTCCACAGTTTTTTTTTAAATATGTTTGTACAGTTAGTTCATGGAGGAGTATGCACTGAGAATTTAATGATAAGCTATAGCCAGTATCCATGAGTCTAAGGGCACAATCAAAACTATGGTAAACAGCCTAAGACATACGACCCAGAATGTCATCGCCTTGTTAATCATGTCGGTGGATTTTTTACTGGTATTTATCACAGTATATACTTTAAAACAAAATGTGTGCGAAGTAAAGATGGTTAAATATCGCTGCCTTTCGCCGATTTTGATAATTTGTGAGAGTGTGATAAAACAAGCGGGACCGTGAGAATGAAACCTGATTGCTTGAGAGCTTGTTATGATGCAACGGAGGTAAAAATTAGCTGTACAGTTTAACAATACAAAATGTTTGGAGTGAAACTGAACCTACTTTATGGTTAATAAATACTGTTGCATTACTAATATTTTGCTGCAAAATTTGTTTTTGAGTCTCTGTGCGGAAAGAATGAGTAAGCGTAATGTAAAAGTGCTATTAGCTTCCAATACCTACTATTGCTGCTGCTTGCAGTAGGCAACATAAATGCAGCCAGTTTGTTTGTTATTGGGTCCTCGACAACTGACCGCAAACAAACTGACCGCGAGCAACGCCGATTGGCGGAGAAGGGCGATCCTAAATATATTTTTACTATCCCCAGAGCCATCTTGCCCAAACCCTCACGTTGTGACGAAATCACTGCGACGAAATGAGTGACCAAATCACTGTAACGAAACCACTGGTTCGCGGTCAGTTGACTTGGCTCATTTGTTATTAGCCTTTGTCATTTTTGTATTATTACGCAGCTATCGCTAGTTATAATTTCATGGTTCCTAAACATTGAAGTTTATCAGATAATTTATCCTTTAATAGCTTACTGGTGCTAACTGATGAAATAACTTTTAGCGGGAAATTAAACTTTTCCCTAAGCTCACTTTTTTACGTTTAGAACTTCAAAATATGTTTGCAAATATTAGCAATACACGAAACAACAAACAAAAGAAATTTCTCTCCGCAGCGATTTAAAATATCCACTCCATTGACAACCAGCTAATGTAAAATCATGTGAACATTTCACGGAGTATGTCAGCATAAAGCAGACAATTTTTGCGTTTTTTCTGAAGAAATAAAATAGCAAGCTCGTTTTTTGTCTGTGCTCAGAGCATTGTTTTGACATAACGTTTGGCTAAACCGTAGCTCAGATTTAATGTACATTGTCGATTCAAGTTTGCAACGCTGACGTTAATGGTCGTTTGTGGAAATCCCAATGATTTTATCTGCTTTCTCTAAAAACAACGAATTTTTTCGGAATAGTCGGAAGTCAGAGTCTACTAATTCTTGCCAATTTCGATTAATATATTTCTAATTTTGCTACCTGTTTTCATATATTTTATTTTGCTTTGCAGCTGCTGTACGTACAGCGGATTCGAAAGTTACAAATTTTCTTGTCAAAAAAGTGATACAAGAATATGTAAAATCTGCAACCAAGAGACTGCAAAGGCCTAGGCCACCTGTTATATGAAGTAGTGTTTTTTATGTTTTTTATTTGGGTTTGTAAATAAATGTTTGATTAACTCAGCTGTTGAGCATATTGTATATGAATTTATATTATCCAGTGGAATACTTTGAAGTGTTTATACTTAGTGATAGCAAGCTGGAAACACAAAATTACTGATCGCTTTAGAAGGCGCCAGTAAGTTTTAACAAAACACGCTGAATTAGTAGCTTTTTGTGACAAAAATTTATAGTAGCTTTACGAACAGTTTATCGTGCAACATTCTGGTCAAGACTTGTGTTTCGCGTATCTATCAGAAGTTCTAAAGGATCTTATAAAGAACCGACGATAAATTCGTATCGAAATCACGTAAAAACTGTTAGTCAAACACGTGTCGAAATCGCGTAAAAACTCGAGTCGAACACGAGTCAAGAATTGATAATAAACACGTGTCCAATTCACGTATTTTTACGTGTTAAAAACACGTAGTCAACACGTGTTAGGGTTACGTAGCAAACACGTACCAAAACACGTGTAAAACACGGGTAACGTTGGTGCAAAACGTCGTGAAAAACCCGTGTTTTGTACACGGGTTTTACACGTATTACTGGGGTTGGTGAACACGTTTTACTCGTTTATTACACATGGCAATGTTTAAAACACGTGTCCAATTCACGTATTTTTTACGTGTTTGAAACTCGTAGTTAACACGTGTTAGGGTTACGTAGCAAACACGTACCAAAACACGTGTAAAACACGGGTAACGTTGGTGCAAAACGTCGTGAAAAACCCGTGTTATGTACACCGGTTTTACTCGTCTAACTGGGGTTGGTGAACACGTGTTTAACTCGTTTATTACACATGGCAATGTTTATGGGGAAGTGATGCTTACATTGACAAGTAATAAAATACAGAATAGATAGGCCTATTAAAAAAATTATTAAATACTATTGGCTGTTATTTTTGTAAAGGAAATGCTATGGCTAGCCTGTTTAGCAAAACTAGGCATTATTACATAAGTAGGCTACTTTGGCCAGCTAATGAGTGCGACAACTCATTGAAGTAGCGTGAAATATATTTTCATGCCAGTACCACTAGTAGAAGTAAGCTCATTGTTTCCAAATAATTAATCACTGATACGTAGTTAGCAATAATTCAAAAATTATAGTAATTGAAGGTCAAAGACAGTGGCATCACTTGTGATTTGAGCTAAAAACAGAGGAAGGACAAGCTTCACTTGAAATACAAAAGCTTGTTGATGCTTTCCGCAAAATTGGCTTCTGTGAAATATTCATTGCAGTTTTCAGTTGGTGTGGTATGCACTTGGGGGCCTCTGACAATAGCAGAGCGACATTTGAGATGCCAGAAGGGCATAGTTTTCCAATCAGTTACATTAGCAGTGGTTGATGGTTAAAGATCTCTGTTTTGATTATACTGGTAGGCCTAGGGTAATTTCAATTCGCACAAGCAAAGGCTGTGATTAAACTGCTTTTTGAATTGGCTTTCAACAAACACCTACAGGTAATAGTTCTAAAATAGTCTTGTTCTAGTCTAAAAAAGTTCAAATAAATATAGTTTACATTTTCAAAATTCAGAAGTTGGATAGCTTTAAAAAATTTCAACCAATTACCGGTAGGGTACCGGTATGTCATAATTTATAGTGTATCGGTGCCTCAAGATATTACTACACAATATTGCATAAACCTAATGCGCTTCATAACGCACACCTGGCAAAATTTATAGAAAATTTGTGACACAAGCTTAACATTCGATCAAAATTCGCTCCTTGTTAACTTTATTTTTATACCCCAAGTGCTTCATCTAGGTTAGTTTGCAGTTTTGAAAGTCAATCCGAAAACAAAATCAGCATGAGCAAATTGTGGCGGTTCAAAAGGAGCGCCCTCCGATTGCAGTTACCCGGCTCGGTTGTACAACTTATTCATTGTAATGATCTCTTGAGTCAAGAAGTTATCGGTTCCAATTATCTTTCATTTGTGGTTATTTTGCTGCTAGCTTCCACAACGCCACTGGCTGAAGCAGGAACTGCGACAAAATGTTGATTTCTTATTAGCTAATAATCTCCTGAGGCTTTTTGATTTATTTTAATCAAATTCAGTTAGATTGATAGCCTGTAACCTGGAGTTAGTCGGTAAGGATTTTGGATAGCCTGTAACCTGGAGTTAATCGGTAAGGATTTTGGTTAGATTATAGGCCGTAACGTAGTTTCTTTTGGTAAAGATTTCAGTGAGTTTAGCATCTTGAGACCTACAGTTTTGTTCGTAACGATCTCAGTTAGAAAGTTTTAATTAATTTAGCGTAATTTGTTGGGTAAAGATTGGTATGGACAGATTTTTATCTGCAAATATTTCATCATTTTCTAATTTTTAAGTTTTATCACTATAATAATAATTGTCATTTTGGCCTTGCTAACCCTAACTGATGAGCCTTAAAATTAGGCGAAACAGCTGTCTTAGGCATGCAACTGGTTTATTTTTGTTTTGCTTTCAGCATTGGCTTCTGTGAATTTTGATGTTTGTTCGATTGATTTCGTAATGCTCCTGTTAAATGGTGTTCCCTTTTCAATTTTTGTTTCAAATTACGTTTTAAGAAACATAGTCATTTAAATTCACATTTGTTTTTCATCGCTAACGCCAGGTTTAGCTTAAATACTTAGCAGCAATGTACTAGCCAGTGGTGTAAAAAGTACTCGAAAATTGTACTCAAGTAAAAGTTTCGTTACTGACAAAAAAAACTACTTAAAGTAAAGTACAAAGTACTGATCAAAAAAAGTACTTGAGTAAAAGCAAAAAAGTATTCATTTTAAAACTACTCAAGTAGAAGTATTTCTGAAAGTATTCACACAAAATAAACAAACTATTTAATTGACATATAACAACTGGTCGACTACCTTCACATCAGTGCCACAAGCGCTAGGTTTTCTAACCCCTCACTATCTTAAGAAGTCATGGAATATTAATTGCTGCAGGTTTTTTGTTCCTATATTCACGGAATCAATCCATAATTTGCTCAAATACTAATTCACTGCCATTGTTGAATTTATATGCTAAAAAGTAAAAACCCTGTGGAAGAGCCTTATCAGAGAACAGCCTACTGTTTCTACAGGGTGCACCAAAAGTCACGCACCAAAGCCAATTCGGTAGTCTGAGATAAACTTTTTTTGGATTAATGAAGAAAAAATTATTGTGAATTTTAATTACTTGAATTTATTTTACATGTGAAGGCAGATAGAAACCGGTAGAAACATAACTGAACTGTAAGTGAAGCACAGTCACTCATTGATTGTCCTGTCACAGCATTAGTAGGTTAGATTGCAACTTAATTTAATTCCAATTCAATTTACTTGCTGCACTTTAGAAAACCTGTATGGACAAAGTTTATCATGCAATTCCTGAATTTCACCATGTTTGTTTTTCACCGTCGAGTCCTCGAGGACACATTTTGAAGTCCTTGGCCTTGGCCTCGAGGCCTCAAGTCCTCGAAAATTGCCCTGTCCTCGGCTGAAAGACAGCAATATTTTTTGAATTGTTAAAAATTTGTAGATCGCCAGAAAAATGTTTTTAAAGACCTTTTTTTTGGAGATTGCCTAAATTTGGACTGTAAAACCGACTCAATCTGTTTGAAAACCGATCAAAATCTGGGGTAAGATTGTTTGATGTTGTTTCCAGCCTCAGAATCAGTCCTTCACCACTGCAAATTACTGGCTACGCGCCTGCCAGGATCTCATATCTCCACTTATCCATAAATTTCTGCAATTACCTAAATCCTCTAGTCCTACAGAACAGCAAAGCGCAAATGGACCTTCCACCCTAATTACGAACAGCTCGATTGTAAATGCACCCTAACCTACTAACTCTACTCATGACTTCAGGAAAACTGACGATTCGTTTGCATTTTATTGGAGTTAAAATGGTTAGGTTAACCTGTGGTGTTGTAGACTAACTATCAGGCGCGTAGCCTGAAATTGGCAATGGGGGGCTATTTTGGGGGTCTAGGGGCAAAGCCTCTAGCCGCCGGAGGCACGGGGGTCTGTGAGCGGAGCCCCCAGAGATAGAAAATTTTGCATTTTTCTGCAAAAATAAGTTAATTTTAGAGCTATTTTAATGAAAAATAATGCTATTAAAACGTGGCATAGAAATTGGCAGCACAACATGATTCAACTGGTTGTAATAATGGGCTCTGTGGGAGGTGGCTAATGATAACATTGAAGTTCTTTTGTTTACATGCTGATAAATCATAAAATCTTATTATTCAATAAAACTCACATGGAGTAATCCATTTCGTCTATATTTTACAAAGAAAAATAATTGGGGGGGGGGGGCTAATGGAAAGATATTTGAGAGAAGTGATTGGTAATTTACTAACACTGAATAGCCCCCTCTCCTAATTATTTCTGAGTTTATCATATATTAGTCGATAAAGCCTACGTTTGACGTTTTTGCACTAGCGATAAAATTTGATTGTTTATTTTTGACGTTTTTCAAAGTTTTCATTGATTTGTGACTTTAATTTTTGACAAATTAGCCCCCCCCTAAACATATCTTTCAAAAGATGCTTTAAATCACTTTTTAGTCCATTCCAGCGCAAAAAAAACAGTCTGAGAAGAACTAAAAACATGTTATTTTCTTTATTCTGCATTTTGGTTGACAGGCCAATGGGGGGGTACAGCCCCCCCCCCCCCCCCCCCCCTTGCTACGCTACTGCTAACTATTCGGTAGAGCTTTGGTTCCTAGTCCTGATTAAGAAGTCGATGTAAGCAAACACAAATCTTATCCTACTATTTTATTGCTTGATGTGTCATGTCCAACAGCTTACCTGATTAGAAAAAATATAATCGTTTTCAAAAGTACATGAGCGCAGTCAAGCGTGGAATTTAAAGAAAGAAAGGAGCAGGGAGAATAGACTAACTGCGAGTTTGCGAATGATTGACAGCAGATGCCTACAGTCAAAGTGCAGTCAACACTGCGACTCAAATTTTGAAACTACTTTATACTTTCATCATATAATAAGTACTTAAGTAGCGTCACTTCAGACTAAAAGTACTTAAGTAAAAGTAAAAGTAGTTAAAAAAAACTACTTAAAAAAGTACTCATTACCGAAAAAAACTACTCAAGTAATCTACTCAAGTAAAAGTGTTTCGTTACTTTACACCACTGATACTAGCCTACCGATACTCAGAAGCAAGCAATGAAAAATTAAACTTTCCCGCTAACAGTCGCTAGAGCGCGAGCAGTGACACAACCTCAAAAGCTAAAACGCGTTGACTTTCCAGACTATATATATAATGACTATGATGTGAACGTGATAAATTATGTGAAAATCTTCGGTATGGATTGATTTAGCACACTTTTTCAAGCCGAAAGCAAACAAATTACCGAAAAAAAAAATGACCAAAAAAACATGAAGCAAAAAAACTTTTTAAACAACACTATACGAGAGTATACCTGTAGTATGGCATAGACCAGTGGTTCTTAACCGGGGTGCCGCGGCACCCTAGGGTGCCATTTGCGATTCGCTGGGGTGCCACGAGCTATTGCACTTTGTTTATTTGTCGAGGAAAAGGTTGAATGCGGTGATGTTATGTTAAGTTTAAAGTATAAACTAAGTTCATGCTTAGGTGAAAATTTGAGATGGCTTTGAATAATTGCTTTATTGACGATGACGCCATACCAACTTTTCAGTTCAGTCAGTTACGGTACTATTCAAAATCATATTGTTCTTTTCAAATTTTGAACAACAACGAAGTCTCATTATGACGTTTCATACTATCTCATTCTTACTTCTGCTTGTATCGTGTACAGATGGAGCTACATTTATGATTGGGTCAAGCAAAGGATTTGTGTCACTTGTAAAAAAAGTTAATAGTGAAATCATATCAACCCACTATTTAATCGCTTTGCGTGCTTCTGGCCTAAAGGCTACCAGCGCGGAAGCCCAGGAAAGAGCCACCAGAACGGCGACTACTTAAAAACAAGCAATGCGAAAAAGTTGTCCCCACAGGATTCGAACCTGCAGCAACGAACATTTCTATAGGATTCGAACCCATTGTTTTTTCATCGTGAAGTGCTTATTGGAAAAACATTGAAATCGGACTTAACACAAGTGTTGAAAGAAGTAATAGAAATGGTAAACTACATCAAAGCTAGACCACTTAAACAGGGGCGTATTTAGAGGGGGGCATTGGGCCATGGCCCCCCCTTTGGGTCGCCAGGATAGTATAATTAGCACAGATTAGTATGCAAAATTTCGGAATGCCCCCCCCCCTTTGTAAGTTGGGCAGAAGCTTTGAGCACACAAATGGCAGGCGAACACCTTTGTTTTTGGCCAGCTCCCAAAAAATTTTTTTTTGGTCTTCACCTAATTTTGGGCGAAAAATCGGACTAAATTTGAGTGATCTTTTTTTTTTGGTCTTCACCTAATTTTGGGCGAAAAATTGGACTAAATTGAGGAGAAACAATGTTCATTCCTACCTTTGCTCTTCTCAAATTTTCTGACGTTCCTGGTCCCCCCTTTTCAAAATCTTGCGTACGCTACTGCACTTAAATCACGATTATTTACAAAGCTCTGCAAAGAAATGAAAGCAAACTATGAAAATCTTCTGTTACACACCGAGGCAAGATGGCTTTCACGTGGAAAAGTATTGTCACGAGTATATGAGCTAAAAGAGGAAATGTTAGCTTTTTCTAGTCTTGAAAGACAAGGAGAATTTTGTTATTTGCTTTGCGATGATAGCTGGAAGTCCAAATTAGCATATTTGGTGGACATCTTTGACCACTTAAATATGATAAATTCCAATATGCAAGGCAAAAATGAAAATCTCTTATCTTCAGCAGACAGAATGAGAGCTCTACAAGAAAAATTGAAAGTGTGGTCATTACGAATACAGAAAGGAAACTCTGACATGTTTTTTCGTTTTTCGAAAACGAATAACTAAGAAATGGTTTCATCGATTGTTAAACATCTCAAGTCTTTGCTAGACAAAATTAAGAAATATTTTCCAATAGTGTCCACTGAAAACTAGAAATGGGTAAAAAATCTAATTTTACCTCTGGATACCCATTGTATTTTGAATCTGAAATAAGAAGAACTTATTGGCATACGTAACGACGGTAACATTAAGCTGTTGCACAGGGAGATACCTCTGGATGAATTTTGGATTAAAATTCAAAATGAATCCCTTAACATTGGAAAAAAAGGCATTGGTCATTTTACTTCAATTTTCCTCAACGTACCTATGCGAAACCGCATTTTCCGTTTTTGACAAACCTAAAAACAAAAAAAAGAAAAGGGCTACTTGATGTGGAGGAAGAAATGCGAGAGGCATTATCGAATGTGCGCCCCAACATTAAAAGAATTTGCGCTAAAAATCAAGCAGAAATTTCGCACTGATTTTTAAAATAAATTAAATCATTTTTATGGGATTTTTAGCGTTTCGTTTAGCTGTTATTAATCAAAACTGTTTCATTATAGTGTTTTGATGCAAACTTTACTCTTAAAATTGATTTCATTAGAATCGGAAGCTCTTAGGTTCACCGGGTGCCGTTAAACTTTTTTGGTGGTTACAGGGTGCCAATAGCCAAAAAAGGTTGAGAACCACTGGCATAGACCATAGTTGTTATATCTATAGTCTGGAAAGTCAATGCGTTTAGCGTGCGAGGTTGTGTCACTGCTCGCACTCTAGCGACTGTTAGCGGGAAAGTTTAACTTTTCATTGGTTGCTGCTGAGTATCGGTAGGCTAGTATATTGTTGCTAAGTATTTAAGCTAATCCTGGCGTTAGCGATGAAAAACAAATGTGAATTTAATTGATTATGTTTATTAAAACGTAATTAGATTAAAATAAAACAAATCAAAGCCTCAGGAGATTATTAGGTAATAAGAAATCAGCATTAGCCTATGCTGATTTTGTTTTCGGATTGACTTTCACACTGCAAACTAACCTAGCTAAAGCACTTGGGGTATAAAAATAAAGTTAATAAAGTAGCGAATTTCGGTAGAATATTAAACTTGTGTCATAAATTTTCTCTAAATTTTGCCAGGTGTGCGTTATGAAGCGCATTAGGCTTAGAAAATATTGTGTAGTAATAACTTGTGGTACCGAAACACTTTAAATTATGACATACCGGTAGCCTACTGATAACTGATTGAAATTTTTTAAAGCTATCCAACTTCTGAATTTTGAAAATGTAAACTATATTTATTTGAATTTTTTTTGGCTAGGCCAAGACCATTTTAGAACCATTATCTGTAGGTGTTTGTTGAAAGCCAATTCAAACAGCAGTTTATTAAAAGCCTTTGCTTGTGCAAATTGAAATAATCCTGGGCCTACCAGTATGATCAAAACAGAGATCTTTAACCATCAACCACTGCTAATGTAACTGGTGTAGGAACTATGCCCTTCTGGCATCTCAAATGTTGCTCCGCTACAATCAGAGGCCTCCAAGTGCATGCTGCATCGACTGAAAAATTTACGCAATGCATAGGCTATTTGGCAATTTTGCGGAAAGCATTAACAAGCTTCTGTATTTCAAGTGAAGCTTGTCCTTCCTCTGTGTTTAGCTCAAACCACCAGTGATGCCACTGTCTTTGACCTTCAATTACTATAATTTTTGAATTATTGCTAACTACATATCAGTGATTATTTGGAAATAAATACAATGGCTTGCTTCTGTTAGTGAAAGCCTACAGGCATAAAAGTATATTTCAAGTTAGCCTACTTCAATGAGTTGTCACATTCAGCAAGGGGGTGTAATAATGCCTAGTTTTGCTAAATTAATAGCCCTAACATTTCCTTTAAAAAAATAATAGCCAAGGCTGTTTTAACAAATTTCTAATATCTATTCTGTATTTTATTACTTGCCAGTATAAGCATCACTTAGTGTCAACTGATCAGATTGATCTTGAATTAGGGTCACATCAATCCAGAATATATTTGATTACACTTGCTACTGCAGATTAATTACTGGTAGCTAGGCTACCCTTATTAGCTTGTTACCAAAAAAAAGTATTATGCTTTATCAATCTAATCTGTTTGCCTTTTTCTTTCTACATCATTATTGGTACAGATTTCAATTGCCTAAAGTCTCTTGCTTAAAAAGTTGCTTCTAAAGACCAAAACCCTGGGAAGCCTCTAATGGTCAGACATCATTAAATTTTGCAGTATTTTGTTTTGACTTTGGTGCAAGTCAGATAAATTCAGAACATACAGTATTTGATTTCACTTGTTAGGTTAATTAAGCTACCCTTATCTGCTGTTACCAAAAGATTTTATAGCACTCAAGCATAAAATTGACTTTTTATTTTTGCATTATTGCAGAATTGATTTATCTCGTCTCATATTTAATAAGTTGCTTGTAAAGACCAAAATGCTGAAACGCCTCTTATGATCGGACACTTTTAAAATACTGCAATATTTTGTGTTGACTCAAGTACGAGATTTTGGTTGAAAAATAAGAAATACACAGCTAGTATCTTTCTCGATATGCAAATTTCTTCCAAATGACCTTGCCAATTTCATCTTGATCGTGGTGGTCAAACCTAGAAAAACAACTCTATGTTAAAATTCTAATAAATATTTGTTTTTCAGAAATATTAATCTGTTTTTCCCAATTTAATAGTAGCATAAAATATTACAGGTGAAACTTTATTTTGTGTTAGTGGAAAGACATCAAACATGTTGGATAATGGTATAGCAAGAAAAAACAGTTTAGGCTATGTAAATACAGAAAGTGAGAATTAGTTGCAGCAGTAATTACCATACAAAGCTGCTCTACAAGTCAGTACGTGAGAAGTTGTGGGATTTCCAACTCTCAATATCTGATGTGTATAGAACTGCTTTCGACTTTCATCGATGTAAGAGTCATCAGTCAGGATAAAAAACGCTTGTTCATTAGATGCTCGCTTTCGAAATCAACATCACATTTGATGTTTTCTCTCGTAAGTCGACATCGCATTACCAAAACAGTGTTTGCCAACAGAAATTGAAGCACGTTTTGGCAAAAGTGGATAAGTCACATTTTGCTGTTTTGAGAAAATCGCACTTAAAGTTTGAAACTCTCATTCTACCTTGTTGTTAAGCGCAACACATTCAGCTCTGTATTATCAAAAATGATTGAAAATTAAAATGATTTTTTTCTCAGATAAATTAATTTTAGTAAATAATTCAAAAAATAGGAAAAACTCTTTCTTTGAAACATGTCACTCATCAACTTCTGCCAAAACGTACTTCAATTGATATTGCTTAATCGTAACCAACTTTATTATCGGAAATTAATATCGCATGATCCTTAATCGCAACTGCTATCAAAAACCAATGCCCACAATCTAGAGGCAAAGTTTTATGCGCTCTATCAGAGAAATTGTTGTTGTTGTTGTTGTTGTTGTGGCGCATATTTATCCTCCTGTCACCGGACAGCGTCAGACGCTAACTTGTTGGACGATCCGCACACTTTTCATTACCAGGACTACTTCGTGATTGGAGGAATCTGCACCTGCTTAGGAGTTTCCGATGATCCAATGTTCCTGTGGATTTCTTCGAATCCTTGTCCACTAAATTTGCTGCTTGTTCGAAGCCACCAAGCAGAGATAATCATCGTAAAGGGTCTTATCCAAGGACGCAACAGCGTGACTAGGGTGCAGGTTGAACCCAGATCATTCGATCAGGGTCGTCGTAAAAACGACGCCTTTACCTATTCGGCCACGCTGCCGAATGATGAAAATCAAACTTACAATTTTATCCCCTTGTTACAATATTCCACCACTATCTTTCGCTTCCCGCTGTTGTCTTGCTTAAATTATTGCAATACAGGCCACCAGACATGAGATGGGCTACTATTGTTGTAGTCATACAAATAACTGTTGTTAAAGCCCAAAGTAAGCTACAGCAATGTTTTGCATGCTACCAACTTGCCCATTACTTGTCGCACTCTACTAATTGCACTTGAACTGTACTAAAATGGTTTTTGTACGTAGGCTTGTATTGCTTTTTAATTCTTCTTGATTGCAAGTTGAGTTTTCAAAGTAGCTGCGAATCCAAATTACACTGAGCTCAGTAGAAATGAAACTCAAATGCAATTCAAACTCACAGCAACTTAGCACATTTCTTACTGGAAAATGTACTATACACCGTCCGCAGTATTGAGTACCGAAAGCGTCGAAATAAATCTAGTCACTTACTTACCGTTTACTGAGTTGTGACTGACTGTTCACTCATAAATTGTCTTTTGCTGAATAGCTTCTCGATTTACGATTATTCATTTTTTTATCAAATTAAAGTTAACAATTTATTTAATTATCAACATTTCAAGTACAAACTGTGCAGCAGCAACTGCAATACATTACAACTGGCAGGTTTTGCACTTAGGCTTCTGAAACAAATCAAACAACATAAAAATTCCTAAGCTACCATTTTGCATTAGGCCAATACAATTAGTAATGCTTCATACAAATAATGTATTTACGGCATAGGCTATCTAAAGAATGAATTTTTAAATGAAATTGCTTTATAGCCAAGGGAAGTTGTCTAGGCTATTATAAACAGGATAGACACTGAACTCTCAAGGGAAATAAGCTTTTCATTTCTAACTGGCCTATGGTATACTTAAAACGTTTTATCATGATAATTCTAGTTGTGGCCTAATAGCAGAAAGTTTTGGTCATCTTTGCATTTGATTTTCACCAATCAATAAACTTGTTCCCAGTCTAGAACTGTACTGGAAATCTCTTACAACAGCTCAAAACGCTTAATTCTGACCTTCTTAGAGGTACATAAGATTGCCAGTTGTCACAACTTTAAATGACCTAAAATTACCCATAGACATCGGAAGTTTCTGAGACCATTATGCATAGGTGGGCAGTACCGCGGTACTAAAGTACCGCGGTACCGGTACCGCGGTACTTTTTTGGTACCGGTAACGGTACCGTCGGTACTTTTGTGGTACCGGTACCGGTACCGCCAAAAAATAGCAAAGTACCGCGGTACCATACCGGTACTTCAGTTTTTTTTATTTTTTAGTACGGATTTTAAGAACGTACCATTAAAAACTTGAAACGTTGTAAAAATGCGTGCAAATAAATTGGATAAACAACCAATCTTTTTCCTTAATTTAGTGTTTAACTGTTGGTCTAATTCGCTACTACCACCGCAAGACTTAGCGTTTGCAGTTTGCTGGCCGATTTGAAAAATTGACATTTTCTTGCAATGGCAAAATAATGCATTACCAGTATTCATGCACCGGCGAAACAAAAGCAAAATCGCTAAGAAAAAATTGTAAGAGACGACTTATGCAATGAATACTCATCACATCAGGCGTGAATACAATAGCGTAGCCAGGGGGCGCGGCCCGCGCGGATCTAGAAAATTTTGGTGGGGGGGATTTTAAGCACAAAACCTCAAAAATTCGGATGTCTTCACCGAAATTGAGAGTGATTTTTCGGCCGAAATCGGAAATTCAAGCGTTTTTTTCGCCCAAAATCAGGTGGTCTCCGAAAAAAAAAGGTCTTTACCAAAATTGAGAGTGATTTTTCAGCCGGAATCAGAAGTTCAAACGTTTTTTTCGCCCAAAATCAGGTGGTCCCAAAAAAAAAAATAGAGGCTGATTTTTCGGCCAAAAAAAAAAAAAAAATAGAGCTCGAAATAGAGGCTGATTTTTCGGCCAAAATCGTTACTTTTAGGCTGGTGGGGGGGATGCATCCCCCCATCCACCCCCCCTAAATCCGCCACTGGGCGCGGGGTGAATACATTGGCCTGCCGACCAAAATGCAGAATAACAAAAATACTACGTTGTTAGCACTTCTGATACTGTCTTTTGCTCTAGAATAGATTCAAAAAATTATTTAAAGCATATTTTGAAATGTTTATTGAAGGAGGGAGGGAGCTAATTTGTCAAAAATAAAACTTATAAATCAGAAAAAAGACTATAAAGAATAGCCGAAAATTGGTAATCAAATTTGATCGCTTTTTGAAAAATGCTCAACAACTTTTCTCGACCTTCATTCGATTGGCCCCCATATATGCATACATCTTTCACTATAAAATTTAGCTGAAATAGATTACTTCTTCCGAGGTTTACTAAACTACCGAAATAAGATTTTATGATTTACCAACTTGCAAATAAGAGAACTGAAATTCTAGCAATAGCTACCTTCCACATAAACCATTTATTCAACTAATACGGTATAATGATTTTTTGCACTGCTAATTTTATACCACGTATTAATAGCATTGATTTTTATCAAAATAGGCCTAAAATTAAGTTATTTTTGCCAAAAAACTAAAAATTTTTCGAGAGCTGGGGGATCCGCCCCTACACCCTATGCCTCCGGTGGCTGGGAGCCTTGCCCCCGACCCCAATTGCCTTCGGTGGTTGGGGGATCCGCCCCCAGACCCCCGCAACGTCCCACCCATTGCAAATTTTTGGTTACGGGCATGCTTGAAGAAAAATTTACTGCACGTTAGTGCCGGCATCCATTTATATTAGCTTTTGACTTTAAATATGCCTGGAACGTTTGGCGAAGAAGATGTTCTCATTCACAAACGGTGTATAATACGGCCAAAAGTATTTCACCCGGTAATACTTATACAGAAAAATTATCTCAAAAATCCTTTCATCTGCACCAACCCCACTTTGGCCGCGATGAGGTTTTTTTCTTCCTAAACATTGTACGCTCTTTTAATAAGTTCTACCGGGCAAAACAACGCAATCTAATTTTTGTGCAAAATTGCGAAGTAAAAAACACGGTTTTGTCTCTGGAAATTTTTGGGTGCCACCTCCCCTGAAACCGCACAAATTAATCCCCAAGAAATCAATTTGTATAATTGGACCTCTTTTAGAACACCCGAAATTGAACATAACAAAAAATAAATACAGGGTAAGCCAAAAGTAGGTGGACGGCATATGGAATAGATTTATGCCTTAGTTACTTTAATTGAATTGTTCATTTTAACTTTGTTACAACTATGTTATTTGTTGTATATAATTACAATTTTAGTACTAAAGTTTGTTTTAATTTTACCTGTTTTCTATTACTATGTTACACTTAATTTTTTTTTACTGTCCACCTACTTTTGGCTCACCCTGTATTTTAACGACTTTAGCCAAAAAGCTAATTTTTTGTATAATCAGAAGAGACGAAGAATCTACTTGAGAGTCCCCCTAAAGCATGGCCAAAAGTGCTAAAGCTTTTTTGCGACAACTCTAATTACATAATCTGTGTTCAACCCACACACTGGTTACGTTGTTGCGTTCTTGGATTGAGCGCTTTACGATGATTATCTCTGCTTGTGGCTTCGAACTAGCCAGAAATTCAGTGGCAAGAAATCGAAATTCACGGGACATTGGAAAACTAGGAACTCTTAAGCAGGTGCAAATTCCTCCATGCACGAAGTAAATATCACAATGAAAGTGTGCAGATTGTGCAATAATTAGCGTCTAACGCTGTGTTGTGACAAGAGAATAAATATGCTATACAACAGCAACAAAAAATGCTGTAATTTTGAAATTGTTCTCATTACGGGGAAACAAAAGAATTTTTTAGAAGTCACCATTAACATGCGTCGTTCGTTTTAGGCTGGCAACTGGTAAGCTCCCATCTAGCTTTAAATAAGAAATGCAAAAAGTAACTGCAGCAACGAATCGACTAAAAACAAATCAAAACAGTACACTTTGCCAAAAGTGCAATTTATCCCCCAATTTCTAAGTTTTGTGTAAGTGTCACTTGTGCAATAATTGGGAGCTGATGATCATCAGAGTATCCTTCAGAGTCAACTTACGACGTGATGCTTTAGAGATGACTGCTATTTGGTTATTATTGGGCACAAGATACTCTAAGTCTAGAACAATAAGTAGCCCGGCGACTGTAGTTCGTATAAGTTAGATATTTTATCGAGTCAATTTCATCACTAGCTAGTACTGTACTCACTATTGTAGTAGAACTAATACTGCAACTGCTTACTATTCTTCGGCAAACTTTCTCTAAAACGAACTGTAGGTCTACGGAGTTCGCACTAGTCGCGGAAACGAACCAAATTGCTAAAAGTGATGATTTACAATCCAGTAAACGAGGTTAATCAGTCCAATTTTTTTTCTTTTAATTTTTTAAAAAAGTACCGCAAAAGTACCGCGGTACTTTTAATTTGAAAGTACCGGTACCGGTACCGCGGTACTAATTTTAGCAAAGTACCGAGTACCGGTACCGCGGTACTTTTGCAAAGTACCGTACCCACCTATGCCATTATGAAGCTAAGCACATGAATAATTAAACCAGTAAATCGGAGTTTGTACCGGCCTATTTTGCAACCAGGCTTTGACAAACTTGATGAAAAACTACCCTGCTTCAGATGAAAACGTACAGTTTCACAACAACATTTTTTACATTATAAAACTCATACAGCTTAGTCAACTTACTAAACCAATAATTTAAAACACTTTTGGCTCAAAAAGTTTCTTCTTAGTCGGTCTTGTGGTATTTTACGAACAACTACTGTGGTGGGTATCTGCCAACTTCATTTTGCAATTCCCAAATTAAACTTTTCCCACTAACCGGCGCTCATGAGCACACAATGACACAAAGTTTTTCACACGCCTTTCAGACTATATATATATAATGACTATGTCATAGACTGTAGTAGGCTTATTATAGTACAGTAAGCATAATATAGCATATTAGGTGTCGTATGTCACAGTAGGCATAGTAGAACATAGTCCGGTATATTAGGCGTGCTATAGCACATTAGCATAGCTAGGATGGGGGAGGCAGGGGGCTCGGGATTCCCCCCAGTCGTAAATATCAGCATTGATGATGTTAGGAACTTGGTTGGTAATTAT
Organism: Trididemnum nubilum; assembly: GCA_963965965.1. Lineage (NCBI taxonomy): Eukaryota > Metazoa > Chordata > Ascidiacea > Aplousobranchia > Didemnidae > Trididemnum > Trididemnum nubilum. The sequence goes on along the minus strand of OZ014477.1, from coordinate 32,303,699 downwards.
CTGCATTTCAGACGGTGAAGAGCTTTTTTCTTTTTTTGGTCTTAAAGGAGGCCTTCATTTGAAATAGGCTATTATTTAAATAATCCGGAATATTTTTCTGAACACGTTATCGAAAGTTCCGTCCAGAAATTCCTCACCGTTCTTGAGATATCCTCTAAAATCCGCTAATACTCCGCTAATCCGTGACGTCACTTGCCCGAGTTTGGCTGAGTTTGTATGGGCTGTGTAAGGTATAGAGTAGGTAGGCAACAGTTTTGAATAAAATAGGTTATAATTCACTTAATTTAGACAAGGATAAACATTAAAAAAAGGTTTTGTGATGCAACTGTTTTGTGAGCCAAGAACAGATTAGGTGTACTATAGTGCATAGTTGTGGTACCGGTAGACTACTGTAACCTGGTACCGGTAACTGTGTAATCAGTTGACAGGTTGATGGCAGTGCAAGTGTCTTGCAGTCTAGTTTATAGTTACTAGTGAAATCAGAAAGGGTTTATAAAGGCAGAAGGCTGTCCGTTACCAAGTACATCTAGGCTATAACTGCTGATTGGTAGCCCTGTGTGGCCAACCGGTACTGTATGGTACCGATAGCACTAACAGTCGAATCAATATGGGGTACCGGTGTAGGTTTATACCAGTACTTGAACTCTGAACTAGTGTTTAGGTATAACAACAAAAATAAACCGTTCTGTTCTGTATGTTAAGCCCTAGAAACTAAAAAAGCTAAGAGGTTGACAACTGGCATCTTATACCGGTAGCCTGTTACTTTCTGGTACGGTTGTGGTAGCCTACAGATACTGGTAATTTGCAGCAACAAAAATAGTTGTGGTAGGTTACTGGTAGTTACTACTGTAGCATACCAGTACCACACAACTGTACAGTCTGACAGTACCGTACCGGTACAGACTAGACTGCTAGATTTGCCAGTTTGCATCCTTGTAGCAGTGTGCATTTGTTCCGAACTCAGCATGGCGCAGTGGTTACCAGTATGCACCTGCTTTTGTGCTATCTGGCTAGTGGTTGAGGATTTTTTCTTACCGGTAAGTAGGCTATAATTTTCAATTTTGGGCTAAAGGTGGTGATGACCGGTACAGAATTTCAAAACGCATAGCATCCAAAGTAATCCATGCGTTTTGCAATCCTGTACCAGTATAGCTGTTTACTGGTTTAGCATTCCAATGATTACCCAATGCTTGTTTTGCTGTGGTGCACATCCCTGTAAATATAAGATTTAATTTAGGGTCCTCCTCCCCAAAAAACAGCTTCTACACAGACTAGAGACCAAAAGGGTCTGGGTGGTAGTTCCCCTGCAGCAACTCAAACAATTGACAGACGGGTTTTTTGACTTCATGTTCTGTAGCCATTGTTTCAATATCAGTGGTCTCGTAAGTGGAAGGGAATGAAAATGCAAATCTTTGTTAGTTTTAGTGTCAGGTTCTTTATTACGACACCCATAAGCGATGCAATATTTTACCATTATTGGAATACGGTCAGCGGTAGCGCAGTAATTTAGGCTGGATGATGGAGGTTCAGAATGCAATTTCAAAGTCAGAGGAATAATCTAACACTACTGAGTCTACTGGTAGCCTACGGCATAACCTGAATGACTAGAATTTGAAAATTGAGAGAGATTCTGAAGCCGTTGCAAGATTTTCTGGTATGCAACAGTGCAATGTGAATATTCAGTCATTTTCCAGTTTTTCCTACCCTCCAACTGTACAACATGAACAATTTTGTTGTATGTGAGGAAATAGCATTGCTAGGTGCAGAATTATGCTAGGACTATTATTATGGGGTTACAAATTGCTTATTATATTTCATCACATCTATCTGTCAAAATCCTATTATTGGAAAAATTCTGAATTACGAGTAATGTACCGGCACAGCCAGTGAGTGTGGGCGTGGCTCAGTGTCTTCCATACAACCCCAAAATACTACAAACTGAAAACATAAAATATGAACCGCTAACTATTAATCCATGAAAGTACGGTACGATGCATTAGACTGCTGGTAGGCTACCGGTATAGGCCAAGACAGTTAGGCTACATTGGGGCGAAGTTTACTATAAGTCGTCCAGTTGAAAATGGCAACACTGCTACTGTTCGGTTACTTCGAGCTGTTCAGCGTTGCTTCGGGACGGATTAGGTTTGGATAAAAGATGAGCAGATCAGGTTGCCATTTTTAACCGCATGGCTTATAGTAAACTTTACCTGTTTACCCAGTACATTGTACAACGCATTTATACTTGCAGTGTAGGCTAGCTTACCTTATGAACTCTCTTAGTCTTCACCTGTTCAACTATTAACTAAGTAATAATAGAATACCTGTAACCTGGTAACTATTACGCTCTGCACTGTTAGGCAACATAATAACACTAAGAAATGAAATCACTAGCCTATAGACTGTTAGTGTTACCGTACAGTACACATTCAACAATGTACTCTGTAGGCTACTTTTGTTTGTTTTCTTCTATCTTTATCCTCCTGTTTTTTTTGTTTTTTTTGTAGGCTACCAGTAACCTAGCAGTGTAAGCTAGTCTACCATACTGGTACCTTATGAACTATCTCACGCTTGTTCACTGGGAGCCAGTACTGGTACTATAAATTATGATAGGCCTACAGCTGTAGCTGTTTGCTTTACTATTCTAACCTACACTGCCATCCTGCATCAGTGATTGCAGTAGCCTACCACTACCACAACCAGACAACTACCCTGTAGCGCATACACATAGCTGCATAGGCCTATTCTGTTCTTAGCCAACACTTACTGCACTACTGTACCTAGATAGCTCACAAAACAGTTGCATCACAAAACCTTTTTTTAATGTTTATCCTTGTCTAAATTAAGTGAATTATACCCTATTTTATTCAAAACTGTTGCCTACCTACTCTATACCTTACACAGCCCATACAAACTCAGCCAAACTCGGGCAAGTGACGTCACGGATTAGCTGAGTATTAGCGGATTTTAGAGGATATCTCAAGAACGGTGAGGAATTTCTGGACGGAACTTTCGATAACGTGTTCAGAAAAATATTCCGGATTATTTAAATAATAGCCTATTTCAAATGAAGGCCTCCTTTAGTTTTCAGGACAAATTCAGCCCGTGAAGACTTTTTCTTCGCCGTTTTTTGATGTCGGACTCCACATTTCTAGTTGTGGTTTGGGCCCCCCAATCATAAATTGGTCTCCAATTAAATTTACAGCTCCCCCAATCAAAAATCCTAAATCGGATGGTGAAGAGTTTTTTTTTGCTGGTCTTCACCTGTGTGATTTGTGGTTGCGGCTCTCCAATCAAAAATCCTGGCTACGCTCTTGCAATAGCTTAGCTTTTTCATAAAGTATCTCTGTAACAAGGAGGAAAACTTAATGTGCCTCAATGGCCTGCAGAGCTTCACTGGCTGGAGATTCTATTCTCCTGAAAAGGTTATCCATGCCAGATAGGTCTAATAGTAGAAGCAAGACGAAGTATAGTTCAAATAAAACAAGTTAGAAAAATTTAAACCTGGGTTGGTTATGCCCATCAGTTGTGGGAAGGATATAACCTAGAAAAAGAAAAACTCTGATATCAAACCTCTCCACCGTCAGATTAAACTGCAAAACAAATCATGATGAGAACAAATAATGAAAATTACGTAAACGACATTGATGAGTTCACCTTCACAAGTGGAACCTCCTAGGACAGGGAAGCGCCTAGGTACTCCCAGGTCGTCAATCAGCAAAATTCCCATAGCGTTTGAGTCTTAGACAGAGGGACTTGTTCGAAAAATAAGCGGCAATCTCCACCGACTAGCCCTAGTTGCAGCTCCACCAATGTGCTCACTAGACGTTTAGATAGGCGAATGGAGGCAGTGCAGATTATTATTCGTACTCGATATAATGTCGTACACTCTCAACCAAGGCCAACTGCTGTTGGGCAATTGGAATAGCCTCACTCTCACAAAAAAAGAGCTAGAATTAATTGAGGAAGCAAAGACGGTAGAAACAATCTGAACTAACACAAAATCAGTCAATTCATTAAAATCAATATCTTAAAAACTAAAATGCTAAAATCGATTTCGGTCGCAAAGGACCATCATCATTATCTGAAAAAAGCAAAAATTTAGAAATACAAAGATCGGGCAGAAAGACTTCAACAGCTAAAGCAAAAACTGTGATGCAGAAAAAAGACGTCATTGCGCAGAAAAGGCAAGTATAAACAAACGCGCATACAATGCATCAGAAAAGAGCAGTATAGTAAAAAGTCTTTTCTGATGCACGGTACTGCGCGTTTGCTAAACTTGCCTTTTCTGTGCAATGACGTCTTTTTTATGCACCACAGTTTTTGCAGTAGCTGTTGAAGTCTTTCCGCCCGGTCTATGTATTTCTAAATTTTTGCTTTTTTCAGATACTGATGATGGTCCTTTGAGACCGAAAACGATTTTAGCATTTATTTTTTAATATATTGATTTAAAATGAATTGACTGATTTTGTATTAGTTCAAATTGTTTCTACCGTTTATGAAATTTATCCACAAAATCGTCATCTGGTACTTTTTTGGTCTGGGTTTGATTCTCAGTGTCCTCTCATCGATAATTATGTTGAGGAAGCAAAGCGGTTTCATTTCGATTTTGTCGGAGTTTCTTCAACCAAAAGACGTGACTCTGGAACTATGTGGTCTGGATGACGGATGAAAACTCTTCTATTCTGATGTTCATCCTATGTCTGCTCAAACGGGTGTGGGGATTCTCATAAGCTCCTCGTTGTCAGACTGTGTGTCAGATTGGATTTCTTTGTAATTGTAATTGTAATTACATTTTATTCTCCAAGTTGCTATGGCCAGGAGACAGCGACGAGACCTTTTGGTCTTTGAGTCAAGCTGCCACCTGTCCATTTGTCTACCACACACAATGGAAGCTTCACACTGCTCCTTTAATTGCTGAACGTCAAGCAGGAAAGCTGTGAATACCAATATTTTTAGTCTTTGGTTTGACCCGACCAGGAATCGAACCCGAGTCTACCGCTTCAGTAGCAGACGTTTTATCTACTCGACCACTGATCGGTTTTCTTTGGAATCACGGGTCTGCATGTTGAAGTTCGAGGTATTGGATCGGTCATTGTGTCTATTGCAGATATATGCCCTCAATGCTACGAGTGAATATCAGGCTTTTGCGGATGAAGTAAATGATGCTATTCTACGAGTATCCATCTGTTGAATCTACAGTCCTTATAGGGTATTTTAACGCACATGTTGGAACAGACACAGACACGTGTAAGAGTGTGATTGCAAAACACAACGTCACTGGACTGAATGAGATCGAAAGGTATTTATTGTAACCCTGTTGTAGCAACGGATTCATGAATACCTTTTTCCAGCTCGGAGAGGTTCACAAGTATGCATGGTATCAACCTAGTATAGATTAAAAATCTTTGATAAATTTTTGCATAGATTCGTTGGATTTGTTTTCTGATGTGTTGGACGTTGGAGTGAAGCGAGGTGCTGAATTTTCGACTGATCACCATATGGTCGTATGTTCCTAGCGACTTTTGAAACCTTGGTTAAACAAGGAAATCCAACAGGTCGTCTGTGGCTTACCAGATCAAATGGAAGGCTTTGGAATACAAAGAAGTAACGAACCAATTTGCATCTAGTTAATATTTAAACTGCAAAATTTTACATGGGGGACGCTTTTGAAGCCTTAACCAAATGCATTCGAAATGCAAATGAGCTTTTGTGGAAATTATGACTCAAGTTGTACTTTTTTCCTTTAAATCAGGTGAAGACCAAAAAAGCAAAAAAAAAGTCTTTACCGCGATTTGACACTACATTCGGCCGGAACAGGGGGCATTTATTCATGCTAACTGGCACTTTTTCGTCTAATCATCCAGCGCTGAAATCTCCATGGGGGGACGCTAAATCACGCTGACTTTCGATGGGGGAATGTGCCCCTCCATGTCACCCCTACAATTTAAGTTCTGCGTTTAGTATATTATCTAAGTTCAGAAAACTTCCTGATGTAACCTAGGACATCCAGAGGAATGGCTGCTCTTCAGATCAGCGATCATTTCATCAGCTGTCAAAAGTTGTGGGCGAAAACGGCTTAGAGTGGCTGGCGATAGTGAGAAAGAACACCCTGGTGGAACCAAGAGGTAAAAGAAGCTATTCGAGCAAAGTAAAATGCATTCAAAGCCTTGCTATAGGGAAGATCGTCATCTGATTTGCAATCTCAGTATACTGAGTCACGAAAAGCAGCAATATTGGCAGTAAAGAAATGCAAGAAGTCGTGGGAAGTGTTTGGTCATCGGGAGCTTTCCAACTATTTTTCGTCGAACAAAGCAGTTTGGCAGACCATGCGCCGTTTACGTGGCAAAAGATTGAGTGTCACGTACTCCATCTAGGAATCTACAGGTACCAATCTAACGGGTAAGAATGAAATCATGTCACGATGGAGAGAATACTTTTAAGATCTGTTGAATTCTGTAAAGGCATCATCTAGAAACACATAAAAAGTGACCCATTCAGGGGAAGAGGAAGTTTTCACTGCAGCAGAAGTGGCAACCGCAATTAAAGGGATAAAATCTGGAAAAACTGCTGGTGAAAAAGAAATGTAACTTGAGATGTTGAAAGCGCTAACTGGAGAAGGAATTCTCTGGTTTATGCAAGTGTGTCAAGTTGCATGGAAGTTTAGCGAAACCCCCGGAAATTGGAAAACAGGAGTGATTATCTGATATTCAAGAAACGAAATTGCAAGCAATGTAGGAACTACAGATGGATATTACTCCTTAGTTTGCCAGGGAAAGAATATGCGAAATTCCTTGAAACGAAATGCCGAGAAATAGTGAAACCAAAACTTGAGGATGGCCAGGGCGGTTTTCGTCCGGGTCGCAGCATCGCGGACCAGATCTTCAATTTTCGAAAAAGGTACAAATCTTACATTGCATCTCTCAAAAGAACGATAAGCTAGCTAACTCTCTATACTCTCTTCATAGCTCGCCTTAAATTGCTACGCCTTCAGTAGGCTGAGTGGCTCAAAACTAGTGCCAAAATTCAGACTAGAACTAAACTAGACTAACAATCTTTCGAAATGAAACGCTATCAATACCCTTTGCTCTCCTCGTAGTTCGCAAATTTTTGCCTAATTAAAAGAAAGCTATTAATTAAATCTTTACCAAATGAAACTATTGCTATGCATCAAATCTTTATCAACTAGAGTACAAATCTTTACCTTACATCTCGCAGAAGAACGATAGACTAGATAATAATATTTTTCGGTAAAGGTTTAATTAATAGCTTTAATTTAATTGGGTGAAGAATTTTTCGTTAAGATTTGCTTGCTTTGTTAGCTAGTCTATTGTTCTTCTGAGAGATGTAAAGTAAGATTTGTACTTTGCTTGGTAAAGATTTGATTTATAGCAATAGTTTCAATTGGTAAAGATTTCATTAACCCATTCGTGCTGAAGGTTGAGATACCTAAATTATTTTTATAAAAATTGAAGATTGCGTAGTAAACATCTTTAAAATTTTTTCCCATTAATTTTTTTTTTGATTTATTGCGTACTTTTTGAGATAAAAGCCATCCTACGTGTAGGACGCTAAGCAAATCCGTCAGCAAAGTTTGAAGATGCGTGAAGGTAATGCGTACGTGTTGTCTAATCAGGTTTTATTGTTTGCTTGGTCTGTTTCGCTCGAAGCAATAATGTTACTACTATCAGGGTATTTTATTGAAGCCTGATTTTGATAAGAAACCAAATAAGCACAACAAAGTTTTAGCTAAACTTGAAATTGATAAGAGCGTTTTAGAGTTCTCAAAAAGTTCTCTTTGTACGAAAATCATAGAAAAGACATAACAGACTATGATAATCTTTGAAGCATTTTACATGCAGGCCAGCATCGCATTTTCACATCTTGTTGTAGTTTTCATGTGACAGAGGCAGCATTTCGTTTGTCGACTTTGCGGTATTACCCATTGCTTATATCCACCATACCGAATATTCGTTAAAACATTTTGAGGTTTTCCCAGCATTCGTTTTTCAGGCGGCTTGCCATATTGAGACAACTACCTTCTAACAATGTATTGTCAAAATTGAAGCATATCCATTGGATTTTCATTATTGCAAATTTTTTATAGTTGCCAGGCGTTGTTGATGGAAACATCGAGCATGTATGAAATCAGACACCAGTACATTTTTTCCCTCTCATAGCAATTCGATATTTTGCTACATTTTGATCCATTCTATTGACACTTCCATTATGTTTATTGTAGAGTTTGATCAAAAAAGGTTGGTCAATTTGCACTCGCTTCTTTTTAAAAGAATATCAAGAGGCTTTAAATATGAGACGGACCCCAGCAGCATTTGAGCATAAATTTACCTCACTATTGTCATTCCATTTGCAAACGAGGACGACGCATTTGGTGTTAGTTTTGAAATCAAACTTTCCACGTTCTTGCTTTTTCAAAGCATCGTTTGAGGTTGGTGGACAGTTTTCAGTCCTGTTTTTACGAATTGTACCAGTTGCTTTCATTAACTTGTCTTTTAGCGTAGTAACGAGTTTCACACAATTGAAGAAGTTTTCACAGCATAGTTGGAAAAACTTTCTACCACATCCGGATAGAATATCTGCAATTGCTGACAAGATTTCCCCCAAGTCCTAATCCGTTATATTGCAATCGAGATGATGCTGATTTTCCTTAATATGAAACAAACCAAATCAATTATCCCAGCGGCATAGTTCAACACCAAATTTTAAAACCAAAATGTATTGGTTTACCTCTCAAAAACTGCTTACATCCATGGCGACGTTAATATTCACACATTGATTCATCCAAACTGCAAAATTCTTCGTTTGGTGAGTGACGTTGGAACTTTTGACTTAAAAATTTTTTTAGAGGTCTGAGTTTAGCAAACTGATCCTCTTCATATAAGCAGTTTTTATCAGCTAAATGAAAGTTGGTAAAAATTGCCTCAAATTTGTCTCTTCTCATAGCATTAGTAACAAGGTCGTAATGCGTGCCGCTGGCATTTTCCCAGTAAAGCCTTCGTGTTGCTGGAGCAAGTTACCCAGATAAAAATAATATGCCAATAAAACATTTTATTTCATGCATTATCAACAGTCAAGTTTCAATTTTTCTGGGAAGCATACCGATTAGTTTCATCTATAATTAAATTCAAAAGGTCATCATCAAAAAATGATTCGAAATATCCTTTGGGGGTCAAGTTTTTGTTTCGTAATTCTTCAATTTTGTCATCATCTGACGTTCTCTCCAGCAACTCACTTTTCAGATCTGTTTTGACCTAGTCTCGTTTTGGCTTGTCATTTTGCTTCTTTTGTTTGTTTGGTGCCCCTCTGGTTCTTCAATATTTTTGACATTTTCTAAGTGCTATCATCAATTAGAGCTTGGGCTAAAAGCATGCTCTCTGAAAATTGTTAATCGTTCCTGCTCCATCCTCATCGTCTGAGTCTTCGTCTGTAATATAACCTGTGGGATTTGTTAGTGGAAGTACAGTTACCAAAAATTGTTCATCTTCACTGCGGTAGGGAAAAGCGTTTTCTTCTGCTAAATCTAATATTCTACTCAATGATGTAGGGGTTTTATTTCTACAATTACCATAAAAACGTGAAGATATTATCTAGAAAAAACAGTATGTACAGTATTACATTTTGTTCACCTACAGTACATTCGTACTCGAAATATTGCAAACAACCACACACCATAACTTATTTTTTATAAATAAAATTCTGTCGTTGTCTATGGCTTTTCTGACTAAAATTTTTCTGATCAAACGTTTTTGTCTCAAATTTTGCAACACTCATTGCGAAAAATCGTAAACTATAAATGAAAGCAAGAAAACCGGATAGAATATAAAGAGATTTACATTATACAGGAGAGCTGATTAGACCAGCAGGCGTTGTTACGAACAACAAAGTTTGTATAATCAGGTTTGCGATATGTATCAGTTTGCCAAACCGTTTCTCTTTAAAGCTTAATTCTTAAATTTGAAGATCTGCAAAGACTTGCCAATCAAAACTGTTTTATGCTTTCTGCAGGGCAACGATGCAAAGTATTATTGCCAACTTCAATAACGTGTAGAAGAGCTATGCCAAACTCTTCCAATCCCTTTCTCCTTGTGACAGCAGAACACTTGATTCACTGATCTTTAATGTAGTTTATTATTATGTTGAATAAAGAAAAATAATACAGAAAAAGCAAAGCAGTCTCAAATACAAAGCAAAGACCAATTCAGGGCCTTTCTTCCAATCTGCAAGACTGTTTTTTCACAGTCAATAGTCAAATCCATAAAAACGAATGGAGAGGAAGGGAAAGAATTGCAAAATACAATTTACCCAAGTTAAGCAGCTTTTGACACGTTTCACCAAAAACTGACACTGTTAGTAGTATTATATGCTCCAAATGGTGTCAATTGAGATTGCAAAATTGAGGTTGCTGAGGTTGCAAAATTGGGTCGCCGATTTGAGGTTGCTGAGGTTGCTGGGGTTGCCAGTTTAAGGTTGCCGGTTTGAGGTTGTGGATTTTTGCATGATCGTAAGTTCTAACCGTATGTCTCTAACTCTAAAAATCGAACTACGTAGAGTCTAACCCTAGGTCTGTAACTCTAAGAATTGAACTAGATAGAACCTAACACTAGGTCTGTAACCCCAAGAATCGAACTAGGTAGAGTCTAACCCTAGGTCTCTAACTCTAAGAATCAAACTAGGTAGAGTCTAACCCTAGGTCTGTAACTCTAAGATTCGAACTAGGTAGAGTCTAATTCTAGGTCTTTAACACTAAGAATCGAACTTGGAACTCGGTCAGGAGTGGAAGAGTTTTTTACCTAAGGATCGAACCAACAAGAGCTAACCAATGCTTTTGTTTAAAATTCGTAAGATTTCTTAAAGTTGTAAGACGTACCTGGGAACCGAACCATGTTCCTGAATGTTAAGACTTTAATACATTCAACTAAGGTAAATCAAAGACCAAGAATTTTTTTTTGTTTATGTGTAATGTCTCTTGAGCGAATTAAAATTGGAAGATGTATTTTAGAATTTATACGCAAGTGGCAGTGATTCACCAGGGAAAGTCCCTACGAGAGCGCATTCTTTTAAGAATGTTCAACGAGATCGAATTATTTTCTTGTTACGGGCATACAGCGTAATATTACGACAATGATGTCATAAATGTGAGCATGATAATAATAGCAATGACATAATCGCAATGTGATATATTAGAACTGTTCCATGGAGACAGTGGCGCAACGGTATGTTATTATTATATTTTGATTGTGCAACCTTGACACGTCTGACCCTGTCTAAAACTTGTTGGTGCGAGGTTCATAAAAAGATTAACCATGTAATTATCGATGGTGCAACCACATCAACACTAACCTGTGGCGCGGGTTCATCGTCTATAAAAAAAAGGGACCAGGGAGTTACGTTTTCATTCTACCAGAACAAAAGAAACATGGCGGACGCTTGTGACTCGGCTGCAGTTCCTGGCGGTGATGTAGCGCCACCAACTCCTCCCCTGTTCCAATGCAATCAACCCACACATGCGTAGAATTGTCGATCGTCATCAGTCGTTTACCGAGTATTGGCCCAGCCACAGAATTGAAGCAGGATACAGCATTACTAGCGGACGCTGGGTTTTACTATCTTGGCGAAGGTGATAAGGTGAAATGTTGGTACTGCAAAGTGGTTTAAAGAACTGGGATCGTTTTGATGACCCGTGGATAGAACATGCGAAATGGTTCCCTCTCTGCGAATATTTGCTCAAGTATATAGGCGTGGACTTTGTCAAAGACATCGTGAAAGGATTTACGGGTTTGAAACGCCCAGCTGTACCCAACCCACTGCCAGAAAACAAACTTCAAGGTCTGCAAAAACTATTTAAAAACAAAACACCTACAAAACAGCAACCACCGTTCCCGCCCTTAATCTATCCTAGAGGAGGTGATGATGTGAAAGAAAAGTCGACAGAGAAATGTTGTTGGGGAGAAACGTAGAAATGGCAAAACTTTTAGGATTTCAAGATCAAAAATCAATCAGAGTTCTAACGAAAAGGTTTACTAAACATGGCGAAAACTTTAACACCTTCTATGATTTTATGCTGAAACTGATGGAGGAGCCTGATGTTATTTTTAAAGCAAAACTGACTATGAAACGAGCAAAAGAAATATTGGATGAGGTGAAGTGTATGAAATGTAAGAAGGAGGAAAGATGTGTGGTATACCTCCCATGCGCCCCCATCACCGAATGTTTTTGCTGTTTTAGGAAATCGCAGCTGTGTACGATATGTGGCGAATTAGTCAAAGAAAAAATTTGCTCGAATCGAGTATAACTCTGAACGATTGCAACATAAACCTAAAATCAACTCACCCTCTAATCACACCCGACTATGGCGCAATGGCACCAAGAACAGCAGTGGATTTTTTTCCATGCAGTGGCGCAATCGCTTTTTTCTCTTTGTTACGTATAAAAAAGGCAGCGAGTAAAAGATTTGAAATCATGCAGTCTTTCACCAACAAAGCAGATGAACTGTAACTGGCGGTAGAAAACGTGAAACTCCCAGACTATATCCCACTATTTACAAGCTGCTACAAAACTTTATACCAGCAGGAAGAATTAATCGAACGCGCCAGAGCAATGGAAGGTTTAGCGAGACAAATCAGACAGCAGTTTCAAGCTATCGCAGACTCTGGATATCTGGTCCCTACCTCAACTCTGCTGAGAAAGGCTGTGATCTCGGTCAAAAAAGGGAAGTTTATGTTCTCCACAGAACAACTTTTGCGCGTAGTGCAAATAGTTATGGAAAACAAACCCTACTTGTTATTCTGATCAAAAAGCGATACAAAGGACTACGTTATTCTCGTTTTCTGGGCAACAAACTACGACAACACTTGTTGTAATCTTCAGGAAAATGCAGAAGTGAATAAAAAAAAAGTCCTCGCTGACGGGTTTCAACTAGGATTTAAAGTGGAAAACATCCCATTGCCAAGACGTTTCATTTTTTACGTGCTGAACAACTACCTCACCTTAGCAGTTCAAAACGACGACGATTGTCAGCTTCCACCAGTGGACCATAAACAGCTGGAGTCTTTTCTGACTCTTTTGGAGGAGTACAACATCACTACACCGAAGAAGCAAAAATTGATCGAAACTGAACCTTCTACAAACACTGAACTTACACAAACAGCAGCTCAAAATTTGGAGGACTATATGTAATGAAACGTGTACGTTTTTCTGACTTTGTGACTGTTTCACGTACTGTCTGAATCTGCTGCCTGTTGCGAAGCTCGACGGAGTGATTGGATCCCAGCAAACATTGACACGTGAATCCACGTGGTTTTCTGGTGGAAAAGTCGTGAAACTTGTGTTTCGTTCTTAAACACAAGTTTTCCACAAGTCTAACACGAGTTTTGAATAAAGAATTTTTATGCAACACGAACAATAAAATTTTAATTTGCACATGATAACATTATGCTATATTAAAAAAAAGTCACTAATTTAGCTTGTTGTGGCATACTGGTGGAAAACTCGTGAAACTCGTTCTTGTTTTTATGCCACAAGTTTTGAACGTGTTCTCGAAAAAATTTTTTCCAATAGCTGATACTTATTTTGTACTTATTAGTCGTTTGTTAGTCACCACATGATGTACTTTCAAAGAAAAAACTGATTATTGAGATGTGTCGTGGTAAACTGGTTGATAACTCGTGAAACTTGTTTCTCGTGTTTTGTCACGAGTTTTTCATGAGTTTTTCACGTGTTCTTTAAAATTGTTTCACAGAGGTTTTTATGACACTTTTTGTACCTGTATATTGGTTTGCTAGCAATCGCATTGTATCGACTATTAAAAGCCAGAGCATTGCTGGTGAAAAAATTTATATGGAACTTTATGATTAAGTCCAAGAATCATTATTTTTTTACCTGTCTTACAAACCATGCAATTAATGCAGAAAAATAAATGTGCTAACTATGAAATTGAAATTTATGTAGTAAATAATACGTTTTATCAGCTTTTAAAACAGTTGTAGTTAGTAGATTGAAATTTTTCTACAATTTTTGCCTAAACATTTTGAAGAATATAATAACATCTATTTTAAGAATGTATGATTTTTTTTATGGAATATCCATATAGCAAAAATATTTATACATTGTAACAATAAAATTTTTAAAATTAACCTTAAACTTATTTCTGAATTAAACCAATACAATTAGTTGTTTTTGCAAGGTTAAAAATTAGTACAGGCCTTTTTGTAATGATTTCCCTTTTAATTTTTAAAAAATTATTATCTCCACTAGGTCAAGTAATATTTACTATATTTTTGCTTGGATTGGAAGCAAACAAAAAAGGAAATTGGATGTACCGGTAGGGTATCTTGTTGTTGCCTTTGATACTGTTGCAGATTTACTGGTATGATTGTCTTTAGTCTGTTAAAATAGGCAGGTATAGTCGCGGAAAGTGCAACATTCGAAGCGTTTATTTAGATGAAGTTTGGCAGTAGAAGTGTTAATAACCAACTGGGCTGCTCATACCTATTCTATACTGGTACCAGTAAATAATACCGGTAGCCCATAGATGTAATTAACTTAATTTGGCTTCTTGTAATTGTGAATACTGGTCTTCCGGTAGACTAACAGCTGTTATGTTTAAAGATTGGTAGCAAATGGTACCAGTAAGGCTTAGCCTATTTAGGTACGGTAGCCTAGTTCGTCAGGCAGTCATGGGTAGCAGTAGGCCTACCTTACCTACGGTACCGGTACTGTTTTGGTACTGCGCTGGAATGGTGGCTTAGTAGTTAGCGAGTTCGTGTTGCTGATCTTGGTTCGAATACGTTGTTAAATCATACTAAAAGATTTAAAAAATGGTATTCACAGCTTCCATTGCAGGCGCTCAACCAAGAAAATAATGGTAGCCTACCGGTATTTAGGGGGAAAATACCAGAAGCCCAGAGCTTATTGGTACCAGTTTGAAAAAATTGATATCAGTCTGTCTCTGTTAGGTCTAGAAACATGCGTTGTAAAAGGTAGGCTACTTGCATGATAATAACATTGATGTCTCAGGTGGAATAGTCAAGCATTGCTGGGAAGTGTAGGGTGAGATCAGGTAATTCCAGACAAAAATCTGCTATTTTTGTTCTGTCTGCTTTTTTTGTCAATCAACTTTAAATCTATTGCTTTCATTTGTGCATTTCAATAATGAACTATGGTAGTTTCACACTGGTTCAAAAAAAATATTTTAGAAATGGATGAAAAAATTGGTCTAAACACTGGTTCGAAAAAAATAGTATAAAGTATAAAGGCAAAAGTGCAAATTTGATACTCTTCGACAGCATATTTATAAATCTTATAAACTGGAATAATATGTTAAGAAGCATAATTAAGTAGGCCTACTTTTTTGAAAATTTTAATGCACTCTGCAGGCCATTTGCACCAGCCTAGAGCCAATTTAGTCATTGCGCCATGTCGTTTAAAATGGATAAATTAAAGCCATGTTGATCAAAATTTCCCTGTTAACACCTTCATTGTGGATAAACTTCAAATAAAGTTCTTTATTTCGCAAAATGTGCTCGAATTAGCAGCTGTTTTCAGTTAACAACCATTCCGAAATTATTGTAGAGTCGGGGATTCGGTTTATTTTACGCCACACCAACGCCAGATTTATGAATTTATCTTTGATTTTCTGCCACAAATTGCGGAATTATTGAATGCAGCTTGTCACTTTTTAATGCATAGGCCTTTTTGTAAGTACAGCAACTTAGGCTTTTTTATTTTTCACCTCCAAGCTCTCTTCTAAATCGTTTTTTTCTTTTACAATTATTTCGACTCGCAAACTCCTACTCCTAAGGATTTTTCTAAGTTAGATTTGGATGCGGAGTAGGAATGGATTTCACTTATTGCGGAAAAATTGGAGTTATGAATGAATAAACCTACCAGGATTCTGGTTTGGTTGGAAAACAGGGTGTGAGAGCATATTTGGGTACTTTATAGGACAAATTAATTCATAACCTAATCTGCAAATGAAAGCAGAGAGCAACTACGCAGAATAGTTTTATTGCGCATAAAATGAGCTGGCAATTATTTAATTACCGAAATGAATATCTACATCGATATAGGTAATACAAACACGCACTAATTGCAATTTTACTTTCATGTCCAGAATTGCCCATGGCTGTCCGGAATTACCCGATCTTACCCTACCTTAATTGCCTGGCAGTACAAATCATTCTGTACAAAAAGATTGCAGTAGGCCTAGTATAAAATGGGGTATGGTAATTTTCTGTTTTGGATGTGGGGTAATTTCAGACATATGGTTAAACCTGAAACAGCCTAACTGCCTGCTTATGATGATGCAAAACCTAGTAGTCAGCAAGTCACTAGAACTGAGAAAACAGTGGTAACCACCTGATTTTTAGTTTTTAATTTGTTTCTCAACTTTGTACTGGCTTTTTTCCTCTGGTTTCGTAGTTTGTCTATCAGTGTTCCCTGTAAGCGCAAAAAAGTGCAATAAGTGTGACATTGTTTTCGGCATTTTCGCACCAAATTTTTGATAAGTCAGGCGTTTTTTCTCGTGCCAAAAATCAGCATTTTTATTTTATGCCAAAAACTGTAGACACAGCTGTAGTTCACAACTTGACGCTCTTATTTACTGGACGAAGCCCGTAGATCACTAGAATACTTGCAGATCTCTGAGACTGATAACCTTTTTTTTTATCTGGAGAATAACATAAAAAGGGAGAATAAGATGCCTCCGCCAGCGCAAAGCTTTTTTTGGAGGGGAGAGTGGGAGAAGCCAAAATTCGAACAGAAAATTGTTGCCACATATCGAGAATGCCTCAAAAGCTGCGGCATTTTCACATTGAGTTCTAAACGTTCCCACTATTTCTGGCATTTACGCAGGAGATAAAAAGTTAAAGGGAACACTGCTGTCTATCACCAGTAAAGCTAAAAGGTTAAGTAGTCGAATTATTGGCTAATAAGGCCAAAGTGTAAAATTGGGAGTTCAAACCAATTAAAGAGGAAATTTGAGTTAGAAATGGACATTTCCATTTGGCAGTGGCTATTTTGCCTCTAGAGGCAAAATAGCCCCATGTTATTTTGCCATTTGAAGGCAAAATAGTCCTAATGGCTGTTTGGCCGCAAGTGCCATACTAGCCCTAATCCTAACCCTAACTCTAACCCTAACCCTAATCCTAGGGATGTTCATTCTAGTATTTCGATTCTGATTCCCAAATGATCCGAAATCTTTTTTTGATACTACTGAATCGAAATACTCGCGCAAAGTTTTTAGGCAGCACTGCTTTGTACGGAAAATATACACGCATCACGAGCATTGTTACGTAACAGCGTCATTTAATTGCCTCGCATGATGATTAGAGAGATGGTTGGTACAGACGGCGCCGCTTTCACGCACACTCGCATGCTCGGCCATGTGTATTGTCGCAAATGCAGTAGCACACGTGTTTGCAAATGCGCTAAAAAAAAAAGCCACCCGCTCGCCTCACTGCTTTTTCGCAAGTCCCATGTGCAAATAAACAATAACGTCACAATTACTTTTGTGATTGCAGAGATGTGGTTACTTTTTAGCAGTTTGCCGGGCGCCGATCATGTAAATGTCAGATATTGAATTACCAAAAGTCTTTCTGCGGAGATCGTTACCATAACTTTACTGTTATTAAATCTTCAGTTACAAAAGGACAGGTATAACATAATACTAGTCATAACAAAAGTTTTTACAGATAGAGAATTAAGACTTCAATTTAAATTTACATGCGATTGCGATAGTCTGGGTAATTATGAAGTGTTCAGCGGCAGGAAGAAAAAGAACATCTGATGTATGGGACCATTTTGAACTTCCCGTCTTGGACAAAGACGGAAATAAACGTGTTCGTTGCACGCACTGCAGAGAGTTCGTTGCACGCACATGATTTCTTTGTCTTTTAAGTGTTTGTTTACTTTTCTACGAGCTTTTGATTTTGATAAAATTTTTCGTTACCAGCACCAACATCTTGTCATATGTAAATAGTGAATCGAAATTAGGAATCGAAATACTGGAATCGAAACATTTCATTCGGAATCGATTCGAAATTAGCAAAGAATCGGTAATGAACATCCCTACCTAATCCCAACCCTAGCCCAAACCTTAACCCAAATGGAGGAAAAACACTATTTTGCCTCTAGAGGCAAAATAGCCACTTCCTTTCCATTTCTATTAGGAAGCAAGTACGCCTTTTCGGAGAGAAGATGCACTGGCAGTTAGAATTGAACAAATTTGAGTCTAACTCAGAAGGTCCTGTTAGATTATTTATCATATATCCAAAATTACCCAAAGCCTGGGATAATGCCAGACAATGAAATGGATAGAATAAAGGCAGCGTCTATTGTGCCCACTATGGTTTTCTTAGTTTAGACCAGGTGAAGTCGATATGGTGTACTGGCATATATTGTGTACAGTTATAGGTTTCCTATTACCTTAGCTCACCTTGCTCTGTCTTGTTATGGGCAAATTAATGTCAAACTAATGCCTTGACTGAAGACAACCATGAATCTTCAATCTCAATCAAAAAAAAATCTATGCTTAGAATTAAACCCACCATCTCATGCTTATGAGACAGCAGCATCACCACTATACCACAAAGCCTCAATCATAACAGAAACCATTCAAAACCACCATTAATACCAAACCAGCATCAATAAGCTGTTCCAGTTTTTAGTGACTTTCTTCAATTTCTTAGGAACTCTCCCAAAAGTTGTGGTTCAACTACCAATTCAATTTACCATCAAAATTATTTGATTAAAGTTTTATGCTCCTCAAAATGCCTTTCCATGGCATCATTACAAAAATTTAAAAAATGGCCCAATCTCTGCAATCGCTCATGCTAGATGCAAAAACTTTTTGTCTAAAAATGCAGAATATCCAAGTTCCTATGTGCTCTCAATACGGTACATTATTTCAGTCTAACTGCTCAATTTTTCAAATAAAATCAAGAAATCATCTTTTTCACTGTTTTTGTTGAATTTTTTTATGACATTTCTCATTGTGTAGAATATGGAATTTGTGTAGTAATATATGCTAACTTTCGATTAGCTATACTGTCATTATAAAGTGATTGTTGTATTAGAACATGTTAATTGCTTCTTACAGTCTTCAATGATGAGATAGCTAGTACTATATTATATATGTTGAAAAGCGTAAAATCATTATGACAGAATTTAATCTATCAACATAATTATAATCACTAATACATATTAGATGTACTATGCATGTTAGATGCAATGAGATATATTAGAAACATTATTTTACTACTCTGTAAAAGAACATGTAATAAGATACATGTTTTTTTGTAGAGTAATGAAATATTGTTTGGATTTATCAGTTCAATTAACTTATCAGGATTGCTTTAAATGCTTTGGTGAAGGACTTAGGGCCCACCCTATATTTGTCTACAGTAATCTTGAGTTCCGATTTAGTTGTGTTTCTGAAGAACAATTCAGTGCATGGTATGCACCAGGTAAAGCCAATTTTTTTTATTACACCCTGATATAGTTTAAGCCAAAATCATAGTTTGAACACCAATCCTTCGCTTTATAAGCTGTCTTTTCAGCGCACCTCTTGCTTTTCAAGTTTTTATTTCTTAAATTCAAGTTTAGCATGTTAACTATTAAAATTCATGAACACTTCCTTAACTGCCAAGGAATTTGTACTGAGAAATGCAGTTCTATCAGAGTCATTTTCTTTTGTGGGCAGAGAGCAGCCAATTTTTATTGACATTTCAACATTTTTCAAAGCCTACGGAAATAAGATGTGAAAATAACAGAATACAGCATTGATTAGAAATATGTTCAACATTACATTTCTGTGATGATTTTAGTGCTTTTCAAGACTTACAGTACTAGCTATCCTATCAGTGAACACTTTTAAGAAGCAATTAACATTTGTTCTAATACAATGATTGCTTTAATGACAGTATGGCCAATAGAAAGTTACTATGCATTACTAGAAAAATTTCATAAAATCTCCATGTTTGTTTTTTATTATGTTCATTGTTTAATATTTGCTAAAACATGATATTTTTATTTGAAAAATCTCCAAATTTACAAATGTAATTGGCATCAAAAGTATTTATTAAAATATTAACCTTTACTTGGGTGGCAGCTGACACTGATGACCGTATGGTCTTTTCGTTGTCTCCCTTTTTTTTGTATTTATCTGTGAAGTGCTTAAATTTAGTATAAATACCGTCAACCAATCAACCAGCAATGAGATATATCATAAAAATTTCAATAAAAACAGTGAAAAAATATGTTTTCTTGATTTTACTTGAAAAATTGAGCAGCTAGGCATATAAAATATATTGAGAGCATATAAGAAATTGGGTATTCTGCATGATTTAAAAAAAATTGCATCTAGCTTGAGCAGTTTCTGAGTTAGAGCCATTTTTTTGATTTTTGTCACGTTGCCACAGAAACACGTTTTGAGGAGGCGTAAAATGTGTTGAGGTGGTAAATTGAATTGGTAGTTGAACCACAACGTTTGTGAGAGTTCCTAAGAAATTAAAGAAAGTCATCAAAACTTGGTACGGCCTAAGCATCATGCTTTGTCACACATGAGTAACGCAAAGATCGTCTTTTCAGCATAGCAGCATCCAATTCTACTATGCCATAAATTATGGCTCAGTAGACACTGCCTAAAATAAAACTGTGCTTAAATCCTCATGCTAATTTCTAGAATTTGTGCATTTGGCATCTGATACGCTCAAGTCCATTTTTATAAAGCATCAGTTAAGAAGAAGTGATCGCCAACTAGGTGACAGAAATAAGTTAATATATGGAAAACTGTTCGAAATTACCTCATTCAACTCTATAAGGTATCTGAGAAGAAAACAGGTATACTATAGTGAAAGCATTTTTTACTGGTATGATCACTGGTTAGGGTGCATCAAACCCCCCTGACCACAAAACTTTGTCGTGGCTATATGGCAAAAATGTTTCTTTTCCTTCAAAAACACATTGTGCAAAATACTAAAAAAATTAAATAAATTCTACTGGGGCCACATCAGTGATGAAAGTTTGGCCAAATTGCACAAAGCAATGATGCAAACGGTACCGGTAGTTTTTGCCGCTTTTAGGCTATTTAGCACAATTTTAACCTGATTTTTTTCCAAAACCATTGCCAATGCAATAATCACAATGAGTGTTGTGATCAATCACCTCTGCCTGGTGCTGATATAGTAGCACACAGTCAGCATTGTTGCTTAAGAAGCGTAGCATTAGCTATCCGTAATTAGCCAATGTAGTAGATCTATTACTGCTGAGAGCGAACGCAGAGAAGGCAGGAGTTGCTTTTATTTGCTGTAGTTTGTTTGGTTGTTATACTGGCACAATTGAAAGAGCTGAAGAGGGATTTAAGAGTACATTGGCAATCATTAGTCAGCAATCTGCCTTTTCCAACAGATGCTGGATCTTTACTAACTGCTAATTACCAGTACATGTTGCATCAAGTCAAAAATAAAAGCCTAGTCAAGAGTTGCAAATTTAAGACTTACCGTGTTAGTGAATTATCACAGCTGCTAAAGTAGCAATAAGTTGCAGAGCATTCTTTTGTTTCCATCGATAGCAGCAAACAAAATGGCAAAGGCAACCAAAAAGTCAAGAATTACTCGTGAAGCAGCAGCTATATTTGGCCTTGGTGGCAGCAGAACAAAAGAAGATGTAGAAATTACAGGCAGTTGGTTACCAACTAACTAGCAGATCATAAGATGCTATATGTTTCACAGACAAGACGGAACTTTCTACAGAACAAAAAGAGACTATGTCAGAATTGTTCTAGAAAAAGTCATTCCATTTTATCTCAAAGGAAACATTTCCGGTATCAACAAAAAGAGGTTGTAAGAAAATCATTGAAATTTGAGAAGAATGCCAAACTTGGAGAAATATCAGTTGTTACAGACGCCCTCTGTAACTGCACGTTGTAATTCCTATGTTGCTCCATTCGATTTGAAACTGGAGCCTTCACCGTCCATGCTGTTCCAAATCGTTGGAGTAACATAGGAATTGCATACCACAGTAAACCACTACAGTATTAAGACATTAAAAATTAAAAACCTATAACCCAACAGTATGTATCACCCATAAATGGGATCATCAGGGGTACAGCTTAGTCAAATAGAGATGAAGCTTTACCCCTGATGATGCCATTTATGGGTGAAACAGACTGTTGGGTTATAGGTTTTTAATTTTTAATGTCTTAATATTGTAGTGGTTTACTGTGATATTAGCTCTAACACTCCGTTATCGAGCACTTTCGAAACCCTGATATCAACCACTGACTAGGAATTGCATATAATAGTTACCGAGGGCGTCTGTAACAACTGATATTTCTCCAAGTTTGGCATTCTTCTCAAATTTCAATGATTTTCTTACAACCTCTTTTTGTTGATACCGGAAATGTTTCCTTTGAGATAAAATGGAATGACTTTTTCTAGAACAATTCTGACATAGTCCCTTTTTGTTCTGTAGGAAGTTCCTTCTTGTCTGTGAAACATATAACGTCCTATGACCTGCTTGTTAGTTGGTAACCAACTGCCTGTAATTTCTGCATCTTCTTTTGTTCTGCTGCCACCAAGGCCAAATATAGCTGCTGCTTCACGAGTAATTCTTGACTTTTTGGTTGCCTTTGCCATTTTGTTTGCTGCTATCGATGCACATTCAATACAGTTGAGTATGTTGTACTGTATAAGCTTTAGAAGAGTACAAGTAATGATCTCATTCGATTACTGGAAGCCTATATGAAAGTAAGTGTGTATATGAAATCTGGAAACAAAAGAATGCTCTGCAACTTATTGCTACTTTAGCAGCTGTGATAATTCACTAACACGGTAAGTCTTTAATTTGCAACTCTTGACTAGGCTTTTATTTTTGACTTGATGCAACATATACTGGTAATTAGCAGTTAGTAAAGATCCAGCATCTATTGGAAAAGGCAGATTGCTGACTAATGATTGCCAATGTACTCTTAAATCCCTCTTCAGCTCTTTCAATTGTGCCAGTATAACAACCAAACAAACTACAGCAAATAAAAGCAACTCCTGCCTTCTCTGCGTTCGCTCTCAGCAGTAATAGATCTACTACATTGGCTAATTACGGATAGCTAATGCTACGCTTCTTAAGCAACAATGCTGACTGTGTGCTACTATATCAGCACCAGGCAGAGGTGATTGATCACAACACTCATTGTGATTGTTGCATTGGCAATGGTTTTGGAAAAAAATCAGGTTAAAATTGTGCTAAATAGCCTAAAAGCGGCAAAAACTACTGGTACCGTTTGCATCATTGCTTTGTGCAATTTGGCCAAACTTTCATCACTGATGTGGCCCCAGTAGAATTTATTTAATTTTTTTAGTATTTTGCACAATGTGTTTTTGAAGGAAAAGAAACATTTTTGCCATATAGCCACGACAAAGTTTTGTGGTCGGGGGGGTTTGATGCACCGTATTGCTGGTATAATTATTTTTTGCTAGGATATTATTTTGAATCTTGCAGACTCGTATATCATAGGCCTACAATATTTTTTTTTGCAAAATTTTGCGACATGGATGATGCACCGCAAAGTAGTTGCTCAAGTAAAGAAAAGAAATGGAGAAGGAAACTTTTGTAGACACTCATTTTGCCTATATTTGCAGTAGAAATGATATCACAGTACCGGTATTGTTATCATGTGAACCAGATGCCACTTTGCCATTAGGAAGTGGTGGTAGTGTTTATGCTTGTTGTGTTACTGTACAAGCTACAGCAAATTCCAGTACGGATGGATTTGACATGCTTTCTTGCAGTCCTGAAGATGCTTCTGAATTGTTTCAGTTGGAAAAATCATACGATTCATGTTCAAAATCTATTGAAAGTGAAGACGCTGAATCACGTTGCGACTTCTACAGCACCTACTGCGACTTTGACTATCAAAATGTTTTCAATTCTAGCAGTGATAAGAAAGAACCTCAGAACTTGCATAGTCGTTTATCAAAGTGGACACTGGACAGTCACCTCTTATGTTACAAATTCGCCTTTATGAAAATTACTTAAAGTGTTGCGTATTGAACACCCAGACCTTCCTAAAGATCCTCAAAGTATTCGTGATATCCACAAAAATGTAGAATTAACTTCAGTTGCTGGTGGGCAATCATTTATATCAGTCAAGCATCATCATAAAAGTCGTTTTTGGTAAGTACTTGCATTCATTGTTTTTTGTTAGAACGTACAAGTCAGTGATGGTAGTAGGTGACTCCGGTGGTTCAAAGATTTGGCAATTAATGGAGACATGCAAAAGAGTCATTTCATTATAATTATGAAAACTAAAAAAATATAATTGTGTAAACTGAAAAAATATGACCATTGAAGAATTTGTTTGAATTTGCAGCGTTTGTTGATGATGTTATAGCAATAAAAAGCAATAAACAGCAAGACAACTATCAGTTTCTTTAGGCTGATAAACACTTTCGTGGCTACTACACTCACAGCCTTCCAATAAAATTTCTCCAATGCAGCAAGCCATATGTTTGAGAACTTTCTAAATTAGCATTCCAAAGTATTGAAAATCGAAATAAATGATAACTTGCATTCAAACCAACTAACAAATTTTGATGTTTATTTTCCTCATGTGTTTTAAAGAATGGAGGGAACAGAATGTTGGAGTTTCGCTGAAACTGCATATTTTACAAAAATATCTGGTTGTTGTACACAGACTAGTTGGCTTTCCTGGACATTTTAATGAGCTGATATCATGTTTATGTAATAGGAGGTTAAGTTTATAAGTAGACTTATTTGTAGCATTTTTGGACATAGTACAAAACTTTTACAATGAAAACCCAAACTGGAAATAAACTGAGCTTTTTCTTACAGTCTTGCTAAAAATAATATCAGTCTTAGCATTCTCTATATACCTTACTGAATAAACTCAAGCTTGACTAGCATAGCACCACTGTTAATAGATGCAAAACTAACAATTTGATTTGGAACATGCTGTTAATTTTTCTCGACAAGGTCTTTCAAAAATTTAAAAATAGTTTATCTGTAATATTTAGGTAACCTAACCTTTTTGTAGATTCAACTATGTTGCACTTCAATATCCACTATATGTATTTTTTTGTGTAGCAAGTTCTTAGTCAACAATGTAATTCCAGTTAAAAAAAAATTGGCGATATGTTTCGGAGTTATAGTGCATTAATTGCGAAATACATGTTTTTTGCATTATCTTATTATTTTAACCTGAAAAGCAAATGAAACACAAATGTTATGAATAAAGCAAACTTCACTGATTCTAAAAAACTTAAGATTCAGACTTCTATGTTAAGAAGTAAAAAAGTTATTAAGAAAAATGTAAAAAAATTTACGTCATCATATGGTCAAAATGTTCCAAATTTCAATTACGCGTAACTCAACCATATGTAAATTAAAGTTTGTTTTTTTTTTGTTATGTTATGGACACAAATCTTCAACTTCAGAGAATTTGAGCAAAATCTGAGGTTATGATTTTCACCTTTTTTTTAGTTCACATATTTATAATAAAATGGCTCAAAAAATGGTATTCCCTACTTTGGCATGG
Organism: Trididemnum nubilum; assembly: GCA_963965965.1. Lineage (NCBI taxonomy): Eukaryota > Metazoa > Chordata > Ascidiacea > Aplousobranchia > Didemnidae > Trididemnum > Trididemnum nubilum. The sequence continues at coordinate 32,278,132 of OZ014477.1, read as the reverse complement.
TCAACATACCGGTATGCAAAAAAGTCTAGTTTAAACGAAGAAACCGATGGGTTAAAACGCAATACTTTGGTTAAATTTGTCGAAGAGTGCCGGTACGGTAGTTGTTTGGTTTGCATAATGGTACTATAAACGCTATGTTGGGTGTAAAAAGTTATGCTTACGGTGCCTACCTGCCATATTTGTAGTATATTCCCTGTGGTACAATATTGTTGTGATAAGCTTATCACAGTTACACGAAGACGAAGCCTCCGCCGTTGAAAAATTTTGCTTAATTTTAAGATAAAATAACATTTTAAAGCAAATTAGCGTGTTTTTATGCATAATGTTGCTCTATGAAACTTATCATTCGTTGTCCAAAATAAATCACGTTATGAGGCAAATGTGAGAGAAATATTATTTGAAAAAGTAGGAATTATGTCATAGGTTTGTCGATTTCAGAAGGTCTTTCTTCCCAAAAAATGCTATGCTGTATGACCAGGCAGGGCCTGAGATAGAAACTTTTGCAGGGGGTATGAAGATCGATGCCGGGCCCCCAAAATTTAGTGAAATTAAATCAAGAACGGTCCTCACTCAAATTTGGTCGTGTTGGTCCAAAACTTGACGGCCCCCAAGACCCCGGCCCGGGTACGATGTACCCCCTGAACCCCCCTCTCGCAGGCCCTGTGACCAGGTGGGGAGAGGGCATGACGCAGCACTTTGTCCCCCAATATACGCTATAGTGATTAGTGAAGTCAACTTGGCAAATAAGAAACTAAAAATTTAACGAACAATTTTCAGGTGGAGTGCGGAAGAATCGCAAGCATGCAACTCGGCTTGAAGCCAAGAAAAAGGAGGATTTTCAAGATGGTGCTATTGCTAGCAATTGGAGTTAGTTTATTCTTGTGCAGTGCTGTCACCGCTAGTAGTTTTTCACTAGATCCAATGTAGTTTGGTCTGCTCTAGTGAATTCTTTCTGCAGTACAAACTAGTGACTTTTTGCAGTCTAAATTCTTCCTAAAATAATTAGTTGTCTTGTTTTTTATCTTGAAAATGTTTTCTAAAAAAAAAACTACCCGAAGTAATCCTTGAAGTCATAAAAAAACTGTTCCTGAAGTAGAGTCGATGTTAGAAAAAATATTTTAGTTGCAATGGTGAGGAGTGAAGGGTTCGGAACTCCTTCACTCCTAACACTTTTTTGCTGTTTGATGCTGGCAGTATTCTGGTGCTTGCCAGATTTTTGTGGTGTGAAGAGGCGTAAATTGTTCTTAGGCGAACCGAAGTTTTAAATCTGGTAATATTTTTCCGATCGGGTAATGAACTCTTGTAATTTTCTATTCAAATTTGAAAACTAGCTTGTGGTGCATTGTTTTTGTGATTGCAGTTTGTTTTTGTTCTATTGGCTGCTTATTTTTGTGGCTTTTTCACAATAAATAAAAAAAGATATTTCCACCATTTGAAAAATAGTTTGCCACAAAATCCTTGAATTAGCAGTAGTAGAGGCATCTCAACAGCCAACACGTGAGCTTATGCACTTGCTAATAATCGAACTCGTGGAGGGTACGTGGTAAACCCGTGAAATCACGTGGTCGTAACTTGACTCGTTGGTCATACATGGTAAACCCGTAAAATCATGTGCTCGTGACTAAACTCGTTGATCATACGTGGTAAACCCATGAAATCACGTGGTCGTAGCTTAACTCGTTGATCACACGTGGTAAACCCGTGAAGTCACGTGCTCGTAACTTAACTCGTTGATCATACGTGGTAAACTCGTGAAATCACGTGTTCATTGTCGGCAAATGATCAGTGCTATTACCGGTAGCTATTTCGAAGCCAGCAGTTGACGAAGAGCATGTACCATTGCAGCAAACTGGTGGATAACACATGGTATACCACAAGTTAAACATGTGATTCGTTCACGTGAATAACACGTGGGACCTATGTGCAAGATCACAAGAATATCACGTGTTTATACCATGTGTTTAACACGAGTAACTCGTGAAAATTTCACGGGATTTCCACGTGAAATTCACATGTTATTGCTTGTGGGGATGCTTGTTGCCCAAAACCGCCAACGTTTTTGCCAACGAATCGCTTTATGTGCTAAATTGATTGAGTACTGTATTGATCCTGTACATAGAATAAAAATCAAGCGTTTGTTCTCTTTGTGAATGTATTGTAATAAAACATAAGCGAAAAAATTGTTTAACGTGTGCTTAATTTAATTAAGCAAGAAAGTGTGGCACAAGCAAAAATGTATTCACATCTGTGAGAGAGTACGAATAGACAAGTCAACTTTACGATCGTTTTCAGTCAGGTTAGATGAGAAACGAAAAACAATGTAACGCATACTGTAACTGCGAAAACAATATGAAATAAAATGCACACAATAGTGACCACACGGGGTAGAAAACATACTTTGCACTGTTTTATCATTGTAGATCCACGTTTTGGAATTACGTTCCATGAAAGTTGTAAAAATGTTCACATTAGGTGGTAGACCGTAACTATCGAAATACTCCCCCTTCCCATGTTTATCAAAATAAACAGGAATCCGTTGCTCCCATGGTTTAGAGCTAGGGTGTGAGTTAATAACGTAAGCAGAGGGGTAATCAACGCATTGCAGCTGATTCTTGGCACAAACTTTTTTGAAAATAGTTTTAATAAACGAATCTTTATTCAATAAACGTTGAATTTGAACCGTGTTCATGCTGTGTAATCAAAATCCATATGGCAATCTTTGTCGATCTGCAAAAGATTATTATGCTCAGCCAGTACAATAGCGGTCAACGTGCGAGGTGTTGCATCGGCGAAATGAACCTCCAATCTAATATACCACTCTTTATTAACTCGAAATTCGGATCGCTCGAATTTAACTGAGGAGTTAAATCAAAAGCAAACAGCGTGTAACCACCACCGAAATCAGACCTAGACAAAGCAAGACCTGTGTCGGCGAAATATTGGGAGATCTGCAAAAACAAACTCAAATAGCTGTGAATAAATTTGTTGTGCTCAAAATCTGGTTGGAGGGGTGACAAAGGGATCTGGGTTCCATCGCAATAAATACATACAAAATTAATATCATAGTTCATGAAATTAAAAGGCGATTTTGTAACATTTCCATTGTACACATCGTTCTCAACAAATCCGACCATGAGACGGTTGGGTAGCTGTCCAAAAAAACAAACTTTCTTTTGAAAAAGAGCAATTTCCTTGTGGGATAGTAAACGTTTTTACTTCTACGTGCCTTAGAGGGCATTTCGCGGTACCGTGTTGTAGAGCTTTAGCGTGTGCTAATTGAATTGATGGATTCGGTTTCACTTTTCGACAGAATAAACAGACCTCCTTCAACGAGACTTTGTTTTCGGCTTGGTTGGCGTTTCCATGCAAACAAAAGCTATCCTTCGATCTTATCAACCTGTATTTAATTTCTATTCCGTTGAGGAGGTATCTAGACTGGAAACTCATGTCTAGATGTAAACGACCCAACATATCAATCTCATGACTTTGCGCGGCAAAAGTTTTCCTTGTAGTATAACCGGCGTTATTTGCGCCACGTGTGTTGGAAACGCCAGCAGTGTTTTGATACCATAAAACAGACGAGAGTTGAGAATCTTTCGCGTCTTTCCCAAAAGAAAGTAGCGTCTCTAAATAAGAGCAATATGGGTAATTGTTTCCTGACTGAGTCACCAATGTATCGTTCAAATACAAATCACACTGAGACCACAATGTGTGCAAAAAATTATACTCTGGAGCAATTTCGGAATTTTCCTCAAACACAGTACCGTTCGCTTGTGTCACTGATGCTCTAACGTACAGAAAAGTGTTGGCTAGATCGATGTAGTGCAAACTCTCAGCAGCAATACAAAACTACACTGGACCCTGTGAAGTTAACACAGACAAGGGTCTATACTCCGTAAAAAATCCACTCTCCAAACTACTTTGAGTTGGGGGTACTGAAAATAGATCCAATTAACTGAAAACTGACTCGGAAGAATTGGCATGTATCAAGGACGACATCCTAACTAAATATGTCGCTGGAACGTTTGCGTCGCTTCTTTTGAACACGTGATGTAGGTTTACGTTTATGCTTCGCAGCCTGTCATAAAAGTGTCCACCCAGCAGACTGAGCGCGATCGACAGCAGCTTGTTTCGCATCTTTTCCTGCTAGAACGTCCGAGGCGAAACCAAGACCACCCTTCAACGCTTGCTTCGCGATCACTTTCACCCCTAACTTGATCAATGGCATAATCAACTTTGCTATACTTCCAAAAATACTTCCTAAACCGTACCCCCTTTGAAATGGTGCCCCGCTGAAATACGCACTACCGTTTCCGACTTGCGTCAAGTAGTAGCGTTCGTATGCCTTGGAATCGCAACAGTATGTCGCCTGCATATTGTTTTGCGTGAATGAGCACAACGACGATACGGTATTGAATTTAAAGTGGTAGTTTCGCTCTTCTCAAATGTAGAGTCACGATCTTTACCTTTTTCAAACCGAATAGGATCACCTTGATCGTCGCGTAAAGAAATGTAGATATTGGAAAAATGTTTTCTCACAACAGGTTTGTAATGCAGTTTATCAAATCTACTGCAGACCAGATCTTCAGGTCCACCTTGGACAGCAACGACATCTAGAAGAGGTGTAAGTGTGTCACCAACGATTTGCGATTGAATTACGTCAAGGTAAACGAATATAGCGTTGATGTTGTTTAAATTTACAACTCTTGAAGCTACATGCAACCCCGGTCGTCTATAACCATCGTGTCGAAGCCTAACATGCGTGCAAATGGGATAGATAATCCAACTCTCATATTTTTGAGCTGAGGTTTTTGAATTTCCTACGATACTACTTGAGAATGAGGATTGAAGCGTAAATGCGTCTTCAATCGCGAGAGTGTCGTCAACCCTGATGTAGGATCCCTCATTTTCTCGTCTGCTGCAGCTTGGAAAGCTGTTTCCATCTCACGATTTAGCTGATCGATTACATCGCGAGGATTTTGGTAGTATCCTAGTGGTAAGAACGCTCTTATATCCACGTTACCCTGCCTGCATTGCACTCAATGCTCCAAAGATTGTGATATTGTGTAGCAAGATCTCGGGTACTGTATCTCAGCTAAAGTGCATTCCCAAAAACCTTCCAGACTCACAGACTTCGGTAAGTGTACTTTAAAGTCTGAAGTTTTATTCTCAGGGAAAACAGACATCGAGACGTTGCTAGGAAGAATTAGAAACATGTTTTTTTGTCAATATGGGGGCTGGTAAAAGATAACCCACACTGCTTGATAGTAGGCTCACCCAGAGCTCCTTATTTTCCACACCTTGTGTCAAGTTATATAGACTAAAAGCGATCACTATGTAGACAGCAGCAATCCGGTAAACAAACAGAGCTAAATTGTTTACAGCTGACGACAGATTAGGCATAACGCACAGGATCTCGCTCACGTATCCAGCAATTAAACGAGTCTGGGTATCCCAACCATTTCACGAAAAACTCTTGACGTTTATTACGTTTTCGTTTTTTATGAATGGACTCAACTTTGAAAATGTTATCACTTTTAACCACTTTCTGAAGTTTGGGTTCGTAAAAACTTCCCCTTCACATCCTCACCTCTCAAATCTCTGATTTTATAGTAGGGTGGATCACCGGTAAACGCCTCAACAATCTCAAACTCCTCCTGAGTCCAACCTTGATTATGAGCTTTGGTAAATTGCCCACGAATCACAGACAACCTTACTCTTGTCCCAACACTGAATTTAGGATTTTTAGGCTGCTGATCACCATATAACGTGAGCCATATCGACTCTTGATTAGAAAGGCTGACCTCTGCTGGCGAGCATTGAATTGATTGGTGGAAGGAATGATTGTAGGCGTGCACTCATTTTTGAATTACGTCGATGTATTTCAGCTTACTAGAATAAGTAAAATACCTGAAAAGTTTTTCTTTGATAGTACGAATAAAACGTTCTGCTATACTAGCTTTAATTTCACGGTTGTAGGTGCGAAAATAATGAATATTGTGATCTTTGATCCAGCTTTGAAACGCTTTATTTGTAAACACTGTACCTAAATCAGTTTGCAAGGAAGAAAAATAACCACTCCGTTTCAATATTTTAGAAAACGCTGTTATCACACTCTGAGAAGTTTTATTTTTCATACATTCCACATAAACGTATTTTGAAAAAACGTCAATCACGACTAGAATAAATTTAAAACCGCCGTTGTATTTCTGCAAATAACTAAAATCAATCAAGTCTGCTTGAAATTGTTGTTTCAGACCAGCTACAACAACTTTTCTTCTTGGAAAGCGCCTTCGAATCGGTTTGTGAAGCGTATAAGTGTCTTGAGTTGAAAGCCACTTTTTAATCTTAGGATTCGGCGCGGTTCTCTGAAACGCTGTTGCACCAGAAAACGCCCCGTTTTTTTTTTTTTTTTCATTGTAATAACTCAAAAACTTGACCATGGAAGCGTTTTGTCAAATGTCGACCAACCTGGTATGGTAGGTTCTTTTTTGATTACAGCCGAAAGTAACAACTCTGTGATATTGCTTGAAGGAATCGCTCCACCGTCAAGAATTAAATTTCCAGCGTCGTTTCAGGTAATATTTTTCTGATTTTCAATTCCACTCAATATCTGTTTTACCTTTTTGTTCTTGGACTTTTTGAAATGTTTTAAAATCTCTTTTTTTGGTAATTTCTCCTTTTTCTGCACACATCTAGCGCGCCACTTTTTTTCATATACGCAGGATTTTCGCAAGACATCGTTATATAGCAATATTTTTTCATGAGGTGGTTTTTGAGACTTCAAAACATCTTGCATCTGTCGATCGAAGTCTGATAATATTCGATCTTACACAGCTTGTGGTGTAACGTCGACAGTCTTTTTTTCAAACTGTTTCGATTTCCACTACGCGACGTCGTAAAATCGTAATTTCTCATGCGCCAGTCGCTGGGAATTTAAAATCGTTTGCATTTCTTGGTCGAGGTTGTTTAAAATAGGTATCTCCATTCGCCCAGCACTCTCCTTCAACTTTTCATAAACTTGTGGTTCCAACGCCACTAATTTCCTCATTTCGCCAGTCCAAATAAACTACCCAATAGTGGGATCGCTGCACCAAGCAACGCAGACAAAAAAACGCCGCTTTGAATAATCTTTCTCTTCTTTTTTAGAGGTGGCTTGCGATTGATTATTCTACGTAATGAAGACTTGTGTTTAGCGAGTTGGTTTTTATGCTGTCGTGAAATCGGCGCAATTCCTTTCAGGATGTTGAAAGAGATATCGCAAAGGCAACGGATTAGATCATCTTTGGGCACCATACAAAAGCTTGATAGTGGAAGCGTTTCTTTTCAATCGATCCATCGGCAGGAAACTACTAATAGATGTAGTTCACTTCGTTTGGGAATACGTTTGTTCTTATTCGCTGAGAGTCTTCATTGTCTGGTCTGAAGTCTAGCATCAAATAGCCTCTTGGCGTGGCGACAGCGTTTTTATAAGCGTCATACACTGCCTTATTTTTATGCAGAAAAGCTAGCCTTAGAAAGTGCTGGATTTGGGTCGCATCCCGACAATTTTTAAATAAAACCACAAAATGTGAATTCAACGATATTTTGCAGAAGTTTTTATTAAAAAGACTCTGCGCTGTGAATATTACTGAAAAATTGAAATGGTGAGCGTACACAGTAAAGATTTTTGTAATCAAATCTTGGGGATAACGCATCAAATCATCAAGAACTAGTAAACATCGATCTGCAAGTTTCAATATTTCGAGAGTCGGGATTCCTTGAATAAATTCAATATCTTTCAAGTAGTCGTCGAATTTTTTTGATATGTGTCATAAAAATATAAAATTCTTTTGATTTTTTCTGTAAATATCTCATTACGATTTTTAATAAAGCGAAACACCCAGTGCGTTTTTCCACAGCAACTTGGTCCACAAACAAGAAATGAGGCAGGGGAAGTCAATTTCAACGCCATAGTACCTTTTTTTACAACTGAAGAAATCATCCTTTGCATCTACTTAAAAAGATAGATTTGCGGCGTTTAAAGTAGTGATTTCTGGCACGGTGCTTCAATTTACCAACAGCACAGCGCTCTTCACTTTTAGAAAGCTGCAACTGTTTCCAAAGCGTGGCACGACTTGTTAAAGATGGCGGTTTGCAAAACCAACAGCGAACACAACTAAAACTTTACTAAAGCGAGATTTAGATTGGAAGAATAGTTTATGAAGTCTACTTCCTCAAACTACAATGATAGTTAGCAAAGGGTTCAGCAAAGTGTTTAAAACAAGTTTACAAAATTTATTTTGCAACTACAATAACGGTAACAGAATAGTAAAAAGTTTGAAGTGAGTCTACGAAATTGCTTTTGCGACTAGAGTAGTGGTTACAGAACGTCAGAGGTTAAAACATGTATCCAAAAAATTTTGTAACTAAGATACCAGTTTGTGTAGATTAGTGAATATTTGAAACATGTAGCAGAGTTTTTTTCTGTAACTGAAATAATTGTTAACATAGAATAGAAAAGAGTTTTAAATAAATATATCAAAATCACGTTTTTGCGGTTAATGCGAGATATCGGATTACCTACTATTCAAGAGAAGATCTGAAACATCTTTACTGGATGGATTAGTATGAGCTACAACGTTGGAGTTTAAGTTACTGAAGTGAGAATCGATTTCATTGGGAAGGTAAGTGAATATTCTCGTTTGAAGTTTTTGCTGTGTTAAAACTGCTGATGTTTTTTTTTTTCTTTGACTAGTGCAAAAGGCCACGTAACTACCCAGCAAACATTGCATTGTCGGGCCGATGTTGGCTAGATGCAGTTGCCAACATTTGTTAACCTCGGCCCAATGTTGGGGTGATGCGGTTAAGTCCAGCGTTCAGCCAACATTGGCATTCTGCAGCGGGTCGACATCGGAACCAGCCTCGGGCCAACAATGGTGGAATAATGTTTCCAAGGTCGGCCCGGAGTTGGAAAACTGCAGCTAACCAACATCGGAACTGCAGCTAGCCAACATCGGACTGTTAACTGCAGCGAACAACATCGGATCCTGCATCGCGCCAACAATGACGAAATAATGTTGCCTACATTGGAAAAGTCGTCAAACTGCAGCTAGCTTACATTGGAACCTGCGTCGCGCCAACCGTGGCGGAATAATGTTCCAACAATGGCCAAAGTCGCGAAACTGCAGCTATCCAACATCGGAAGCTGCATGGCCCTATATGTTGTGGAACTGCATCCCACTAGCTGGTAATGCCTGCAAGAATCCAGTATTGGCACGTATTGTTACAAAGGCATTGGTGCGATTGTCTAACTTCATCCATCTTGCGTCATTCATGATACCAATAGGTATAAATAAAGTTTTATTGCAAGGCAAAAAAACTGAAGATGGTAAATAACGCAACAAAAAGCAAGACGTAAAATTTCGCAAACTAAAAATAAAAAACACAGCTTCCTTTGGAAATGTTGGTCGTGACTGCCGTTCAAGATTCAGACCGTGGGTTTGTTGAAGTTAGGACAGATTAGGAAGTTATAGAAACTGCAACAATAAAAAATAATTCAGTTAAATTGAATAGCATAACTTACGTAACTGTGAATAAATGTTCTCTAGTCTTTCTATAATGAGCATGTAATTCATGAAAATGGTGTATACAAACAGCCTTTGGAAAAACTGGTGAAACGCCTCTCCAAGAGTGTTTTTGGTTTCTGACATCCCGCGCGAAAAATTTAACTTTTTATGCATTTAACAGTTCACTTACAAGCTTGTAGTTAACGCCATATTGAGTAAAACGACAAAGCGTAAGTGAATTTGAATAAGAGCAATGAGACTATATAACAGGGGTAGGCAACCTTTTCGTCCCATGGGCCACATCCAGACCCAGCAAGGTTTCAGCGGACCAAAACAAAAGTCTTTGCCTGAACATTAAGCATTTTACAGCCGATTTAATGGCGATGACCAAAGAAAGAAAAAGGTCTTCGACTGAAAATTAGGCATTTTGCACCCGATTCAATGGCAGTGACCAAAGAAAACAGCACTTCGGCGGGGTTGTAGATGAATTTCAATCACAAGAAAAAGATCGCGGGCCGGATGAAATTGCTTGGTGGACCGGATCTAGCTCGCGGGTCGTAGGTTGCCAACCCTTGCTTTATAAGACAACATGAAGCGTTACTCAACCGGTGTTCGATTCCCACCCTGGCAATGCGTCGTTGTGTCCTTGGGAAAGACACTTCACAGTGGCCCAGTCTGACAAAAGACTAGAAAAAAGAAACCCAAAAAAAAGCTCTGCATTAGTTCAGTTATGGTTAGACAGACGCAGAGTATCTGGTTAATATGAAGGAACTAAACCGATAAGATAGCAATGAGCAAGAAAAATAACTTTGCGCATAAGTTTTCTGTTTTTGACGTCCGGAAGTCGCTAGTGTTTGCCTTTTAATAAACCTATGCAGACTCCACTTAATCAAAGCTTGATATCTTGGATCAATGCTTACAACTATGGACTAATTTCCAGCGAAATTAAGATTGGGCAACACAGTAACTACATTGTGCAGACACTGGTTATTGAGAAAAGATGAAACTCCCGTAGACTGAGCAGAGGGTTTATTCTATCAGGTCACGATCGCTGATTACTGAATTCTTTGCCCTGACAGGTCGTCTTTGTAATGAAGTCGAACCTAAATATAATCAAATTCACACTAGGTTCAAAAATGTAACTAACTAGTTCAAAAAGCTTCGTTTAAGAATTTCTTAACTGATTCCACTAAAAGGTATTGTCTAAAGAGCGTAAATTTTAAACAAGCTTTAGTCCCGGTCTACACTGTCTGTAATTTCAGGAGTGTATGAGCTTTTTGTTACTTTATTTTAACCAACTGGCACGTTGAACGTTGGTAAGATGATACGACGGACGCAAAGATTTCTGTTTAAAATAAACAATACGCTTGTATGCTCACAATTTTACACAGTGTAGTCCGCGCTTAAGGCATCTACTTCCGCTTTTTATACACAGAATAAATCACATTGATGAAAAAATTACCAATTCGGAGCACAATTACACTGAAGCTGTGTTTATCACAGAAAACTGACTTAAAACTACCTTTTGGCTTTGGAAATCGACAGCATAAACGGAGATAGTTGCAGGCATAGCTTTTGACATAGGATTTAATTTTCAAGAATTTGGAAAATAGTTATTTTAGACTTATTATGAAATGTGGCAGTGGATAGTCCTAGGTCTAAAAATTGCTTGAATTAATAAGTGAACCCAAATTGATTTAAAGCTTGAAAAAGACTATGGTTCTTCCAAAACCTGTTTTGTCAAATTGTTTGTAACTGTGCCCATAACCAACATGCAATACAAATTAACTTAGCCTTAATTAGTTTAAGTCGAATTAAATGGAGAACAATAAGACTAACTGAAATAAATTTTTAAAATTAGTGTTATTTCATTTAGTTGTGACACCATCTTTTTTGTCCCAGTCTGTTCCAGAAATAGTGTACTTCAAGAACCAATAAAAATTTAGGATCTACAAAAACTTAAGCACTATTACAGGCAGCATTTGTCGTAGTAAATAACAAAGCTACTAAACACTAGTTTTTATTGTTTACCAAGTTCTAACTTTTTCGGTCTGAATTGTAATAGAAGCCGAAATGCAGAGATAAAGTAATTGACGTCAGCTGTGTAGTAGCTGAATTATTTCAGAAATTTTTTTTTAAGTTTTGAACTTTGAAAATATCTGAGAAAGATAGGATAAATTATCTGAGAAAGAAAAGATAAACTATCGGCTGCGTGGCCGAATGGGTAAAGGCGTCGTTTTTACGACGACTCTGATCGCAGGATCATGAGTTCAACCTGCACCCAGGTCACATTGTTGCGTCCTTATATAAGACGCTTTACGATAATTATCTCTGCTTGGTGGCTTCGAACAAGCAGCAAATTTACGTGGGAAAAAGTCAAAATGTCAACAGGAAAGCTTGGAAAATGGTCAACTCCTAAGCGGGTGCGGATTCGTCCAAAATATAGCACACCGTCGCTTTCTCGTGATAGGAGGATAAAGATGCACCAATCAATCAATCAATCAAGTTAACCCTAATAGAATTTTAAACTAACGATGCCAAGATACTTCGTTTGCTTATTACTTTTATTGAGTTTGCGAAGCCATCCGTTTCATATCTGCACGATGCTTACGACCACCATGGTGGTCCTTCCAGTTTCTTTAGCCAATTTGCAAAGTGCTGTGTTTGTAATTTTTTCTCACTCATCTGAAATAAAAGTTACCTGGTAATTTTTTATCATTTGGGTAAAAAGAATTATAGTGTATGACTTTTGTAAAATTAATCAAAATAAGGTACAAAAAAAAAATCCCCAGCTGCCAGGGCAAAAGTTGATTGATTACTGTTTTACATCTACCACATAACCGCAGTTTCTCCCAACTTGGGGCATCCAAGTCAAGTTTTTCATTGTTGACCAAAATTTTGGGAAAAGCCTAAAATATACATTCTTAGCAAAATTGAACTTTTAACATCTTGCCATTTTCAACATATTGCAGTTTAAAGTCAACAGTTTTCTTCTTTTTTTAGTGCTGCCGTTTTGCCATTATTGTGGCAGAAGATTAACTTTTGAAAAGTTGGCCTACATTTATTTGAAAAATTTCTAAAGGGAAAAAGCCTTTTCAGTGAAAATCTAAATTATCATAACTTGGAATCGGAAGGTAGTAGTAATTTAAATTTGGTGAAGTTGGTTTTCAGATCTGTTCAAGTTTTTTGAGAGAAAACCAAGCAATTTTTTTTCAATCCAAATGACCTTTAACTGCATATCAGTTTGATTTCTTAGCATATGGCCAGCTTTTCCTGCTGATTTTTACTTTAACGATACGCAAGAAAAACAATGACAAAAGTATAAAGCACAATTTTCTGAGTCAGTTCAAAGGCCAGATGCATATTTGTATAATTTGATCACCTGATTTCTGATGTCGGTTTGCCACAAATAAAAAAGTACCCTATTGTTGATACTCTTAAAATCGGTCAATGAATTTTAGGTGCAGGTTGTTTAGACGCAGGACGATTACGCGCTGGGACTATTAGGTTTCAGGACTTTAAATCTTAGTTAAAAACATCAGAAAAAATGTTTTAAATTATACTTTGAATTCGAAAAAATGTTTTTGGTCTTGCACGTAAAATTTCTGGGGCCTAAAAGTCCTGGCGACGCATAATCGTCACGATCCGAAATATAATATGCTTTTTCTAAGATCTTTCCATAGCCATGCATTTCAACTTGTTAGCTGCTACAGTTTTACTTTTAATCAAATGATTACATGTGTTTTAAATTAAACAATTAATTGATCAGATTTAAATAAAAAATTCATCAAAAATAAACACGTTCAATAAACAATTCAAAAAGTTACCGCATGTTCCTGATTCTCAATAAATGTTTTGTGCCATAGTTGAAAAATGAGCTGCTTTTCAATAACTGTAAGCCAGTTTTTCAAAAGTTAATTTTCACTCACAATACTGACAAAATGGCAACACTGAACTAAGGGGAAAATTGCTAATTTTGAACTGCAATATTTTGAAAACGAGAAGGCATAATAGGAAGTTCAAATTTGGTGAGAATGCATGAGAGGCTTATCCTAGCATTTTGGCCCAAAGTGATTCCCTTTTTAAGTTGTAGAGGAGGTTTTGCGCTGTGCCAAAGATATTTTTGCATTGTCTGTGCTAAAGTGGTGAAAAATTTTAATTTTGTGCGCTAGACTTCTCTTGCGCAACCCACATGGCATATGGCAAGCACAGTAAATGTATTTAACAGCAATAACATAGAAAAAAACTACAGCCAGGTAGCCACTTTGCAGTTTGCAGACATGCATTTTATTCTTTTGAAAACAAAAATCTAACCTTTACACAAAGCCAAATTATTTTTGTTTATAAATCGCCACTTTTTACGATGATTAGCTGCCTTTAACCATATCGATTTTTCATCAAAAGATTCTGGAAGATCTTTTCTTTCTTGCAAAGGACTATTTTTTAAGCTTATATATACACTATACAGGTAAAGTCACTTCTTGAAAATAAAGTGCATTCAGATTTGGTTTCATAAGTCTTTTCCACAGCGCTATACTGACAGAACATCGTGTCACCATTGATTGCATTACTTTTTTATTAGCTTGTTGTAAAAAAGATGGTACAGTTGGGGAGCCACTTTGCAAACATGCCAAAAATTAGTCATTTTACGACAGGTTGGAAAGTTTAACTACAATGCGCAAATTTTCGCGCCATCCTTAAATCCATATAATTTTTGCACTGTGCCAATTTAGACAAATACAATTTGCCAGAATAATTTCTGCATTCTCTTTGCTCTGCGACTTGACGCAGAGAAGGCCTTGCCAACTAGTTACATGCTTTAGCGTAACACACTGAGTACAATGAAAGATTTAATTTTTATTTGTTTAAGCATCTGTCATAAAACCCTTTATTGGTAAAGTTTTAAAACTTTGATTTTCGGTTGATGTTTTGGACTAGACTGAGATCCAGTACAGATGGCATAGAGTCCCAGTTCACAAAACAGTGCCAGGTCATTAGGCCTAATTTTTTAAAACACTTTTTCCTGAACCACAGTTTTTGCAAAAAATGCTTTACTTTGGTACACACTAGATTTTCTGCTTTAAAGGTCTATTGCAGGCCACTGGTATGAAGATAAAGTTACTAATAATTAACTTTGGTACTTACAGAAGTGTTTCCAAAAAAAGAAAAAAAATTGATAAATAGTAACTGGCAAAATACATTCAAAGCATAGAGGCCAGCTATAGTAATTCATTTCTATGCCGTCACTACATATTGTTGGATCAAGGTGGCTGTGAACTACACACAAAAACACTGCAGCAAACTCTTAAGATTGCACAGTTTAATAGTGGACACAGTTTTTAAGAAATAAAAAAACTAGGTACTGGAAACAAAAAACAATGGCAATTTATGATTATTTCACAGGCTTTAAAGCTTTAAGGCGACTTTCACAGAACAGTAAAAATTTCTAATCATTCATTTGGTGAGGAAAACGTTAGTTGTGCTTATAAAAAAAGCGATACAGTTATTATAATTATTTAGCAATAAAAATGCGTTTTGGCAAATACTTGCAAAATAGCTGCATTAAGCGTACTTTCAGAATAGGCAACAAAATTTTGAGAAGCCATAAGAAACACAATCTCCAACTAACTACTGGTTTCATAGCTAAAATGCTTACTATATAGAAGCTAAATAATTTCCCTAACATCTCTGAAAGGTGACTTTATGAGTACCAAAAGTTTTTCTTTTAGATGAACACTTGACCCCTCAATAAAAAATTTACCCAACTTTGCCCCGAAAAAATGTTTTTCAATTTTATTCAGATTACAACTTAGTTGATACACATACATATTGTTTACAAGTTATTTTGGCACTTTTATTGCAGCTCATTTTTGGAACACTGAGACTTAGCAGGCAACTTTCTAAAATGTGTCTTTTTAACCCCTATAAAAATTGTTTATTTACCTACGATATATAAAGAAATGCCCAAGTCCCTTGAGTACATGAAGAATATTGTACATACCTACCATCTAATATGCAACTTTAGCCAACATATAACAGTGATCAAAATACTTTTCTGATCTTGTATCGACGTTACCCCCATACCAAAGATATAGGACTTTACGGTACACCTATGGATGTAGAAAACTGGTAACTTTTGTTTATATAATAAATTAATTGTGGTGTTTTGACGTTTGTAATTTTTGATTGATACATTCAAATCTAATATTGTTGGCAGAGGCTTTTAGTGTTATGCAACGCAAAATACTGAGTAAGAAAATTGCTATTCTAGCCTTAATCCCAACCCTAACGTTAATCTTAACCTACACTCAAAATCTAACCCAAATCCTCCATAACTTTAAATAAGGATGAATGAGCGCTCACTCTGTGCTCTTTCATTCTCTTTATGAGACTTACATAACAACTATAACATAACACTAACCACTTCCAATACTGCTCAATGACAATACTAGGCTAATGCTATGACGTAACAACAGGACTGTGGGTTAAACCTTTTTGGGATAAAAAAATTTTGTGAAAAAATTACAGTCTTTATGTTTTAAAAAGTCATACCAGTGGGCTAACCGAAAAAGCACATTATCTTCCATTATACTCCAAACAAATAATATTCATATTTGTAGATGAACTATCTTATCTTAATTTTTTTTCTTTTGTGGATTAAGACTACATTAGCTCTAAGTATTTCATTTTCAGAATGTCTGCTAGGTACCCGACTGAACAGCGTCTGAAAGAACTTTTCAATTATTGACAATTTGTACTCATAGTTCAAAAAACTCAGCCTGCAATTGGTTAAGCTGATCAGTGATGAACCAGTGAGCTTAATCAAGCTTAAGGCAATTTCAACTGAATTAAACTTGAATTACGTATTATACTCCAAATCCCAAATCTTTGCTGTATGTAACTACTGTAAAATTTTATTCTTCACATTAACTCAAATTTAGTGTCTTTGAAATTATTTGGAAACCAGAATATTATTAAAGCCCATGCGAAGCATTTGTTGTTTTTTTTTTTAAAGAAAAACAAAGATTTTTGAGGATAATTTGACTTCAGAGCAGATGCAGACCTTTTTTATTTTATTCATCATTTTATTTTTAAAACTTTTAGGGATAGAGTTTTTCTGCATTCGATTATTGCGAGTTTTTGCAAAAAAAAAACTTTTGTAAAGTTTTAAGGGATTCTAGCTTAGGGATTTTTATCTAGTTGATCTGGAAACAATAAAGTAACTGTAATTACATTTTTAGTTAACAAGTTGCTTTAGCTAAGAGACAGCAAAGGAACATTTTGGTCTTCGAGTCAAGCTGCCACTCGCCCATCTGTCTACACACAATACAGGCTTCACGCTGATCTTTTTTTAACAGAACTTCAAACAAAAACGCTGTAAATACTGAATTTTTATAGCCTTTGTTTTGTTCTGACCAAGAATTAAACCCAAGTCTACAGTTTCAGTAGCAAATGCTTTATCCACTCGACTAATGATCAGTGCAGTAGTTGTAAACTGCAATATGTTTGTTAAGATAATTTTGAATGTCTATACAATTGTTATCTTGGGATTGTCTATAAACATAGTGTATACAATTGTCCATACAAAACATTGTCTATACAAACATAAAAATCATTTCTAATTGTTATCTTGGGATTCTGACTATAAATTTAGCGTGTCGTATGAAATGCATGCATCTGATATTTCAAAATCCAAACCACTCAATTTTTTACTTTAAGTTTGCAAAAAAATGCGATACCTATAACTGGGTTGCAGGAATTGAAAAGTTGTCCAAAATCATTTTGTATAGTACATTATTGAAGAAAGAACGGTTTTCAACAAAAACACATGGTTTAAGCTATACACTTTTTGTTTTTTATAAAAACCAGTAAATTAAACAAACTTTAATAATGATTACCGTTTACAAATCAAAAATGGCAATACCAAAAAGACCCAGCAAACTCTGCTGATTAAGTCCAAACGCGTTGTACTAGCTCGTGTTATTAACATTATTTTTTTTATGCTGAAGCTGGCATTATTCTCAAATTATTCTTAAACCTAAAGCCAGTGTTCCCACTAAGCCGATTTTTGTCAGCGAATTAGCGATTTGTAAGAGTATAGGCTAATAATTTTTGGCCATATGATGAACATAGCTTTAGAAAATTAAATAAACTTGTGGAAATATGACATTTAGTATGCATTAATACTGGATTGGTAACAAACTTTAGGGCACATAAACGTCATTTTACAGCTTTGGGCACAATTGTTTCAAGATAATTTGGGCACTTGCTGATTGGTCAAAAAGTTAGAGGGAACACTGCCTAAAACACAAATATAAATTTCCTGTTCCTTCGCAATTCTTTTTGCAAAAAAGCATTTTACTGTGTGTTAGTGACATGCCAAGTGTTTAACCCTTTGTTGAAAAATTAAACAATGTTCTTACTTTTTTTCTTAACTTTAACAGCTAGGGAAATTTTTGACTTATTCAATTGAGCTCATACTTTGTGCAAACTGTTTTGAGATAAATGGTGGCTTTTTGTTACCTTTACATTGATGGAAGTGGCTAGTGTTAAGTAACGTAGTGCCCATGAAGAGAATACGTGAGCAAAAAGTGAGCGCTCACTTACTTTTTTTGTTTTTTAAATTATCGACATGATTTGGGTTAGATTTTGAGTTTAGATTAAGACCAATGTTTGGGTTAGAGTTTGAGTTAGGTTTAGAGCTAGAATAGCAATTTTCTTATTCCTATTTCTTTTCTTACATAACGTAACAGCAGCCTCTACCTATATTTACTAACTGGAAGACCGCAAGGTTACTTCACAGTCTCGTGGCCAATAGTAACTTGGCAAATAAACCTGTATTATAATTACAATATTACTAAAGCAAAAAAAATTACCATTTGCGATCCGGCTTAGACTGCAAAATCAATGCGATTCTTTTCGTAGAATGATGAGTTTTCAAATATTATGTGCGATGATTTCCAAAATTGAAGTTTGAACGCGTAATAAGCAAAGCTACTGGTAATTATTTCCAGAAAATTACCAACTACAGATCATTTCTGAGAAAAATCTATTTATTTACTGTAGGAAGGTCCCTTCTTAATTTTGACTGGTTTTTTGAAGTTCAATGAAATAAGAATATTAACATAACTTGAAAAACTTTTCATTTAATTGTTCAAAAAAAAAATACTAAAAATTCAAAAAATATTTTAGTAGTACACTGTAGAACTGTATGATGCTGCATATACAAATACAGTACGTTAACAAAATCAAAATAAGCAGCCTTTTTTTTATCAAGGATACTATTCTGCAGGTCTAGTTATGTAACGTAAGCCTACTCTGAGTTGTTCCTTTATGTCTTTAGACCTAATCTTTTTGCCAATATTGCATGATGATTGAAATTCAGTCATGCCTAAACAATTTGCACAAATCCAGTTCTTTTGTTTTTGTTTGCAACAGAAGTTTTTGTTCTTTTAAGGTACCAGTACGCTAAGCAATAATTTTCTTTGACTTGGCCACCTATCATGATACCAAATCATACATTCATGGCAAAAGACTATGATTAACATTGGCGTTATTTTGACATTTGGAGACAAAATAGTCCTTAACACTATTTTGCCTCCAGCTCCTAAATAGCCCAGTAGCCCTAACCCTGAACTGCAACCCTAACCTCACTGCCTCAGACCTTAACCTAGCCCTAACGCTAACCCCAACTCCTAATCCTTACCAAAAGAAAGGAAAATACTATCGGTATTTTGCCTCTTGAGACAAAATAGCTACCGCCACTGAAATTTGATATAAGTACAAGTTACCGTACAAGTTTAAATTTTTTCTATGGTAGTGACTGCTGCACTGGTCCAGTTCTCGATACAAAAACGCTGCTGCACCAGCAGCCAGTTATATTGCTTTTTTCTCATCAATTCAAGTTAAATACAGCACTTTAACGCATCAACTCTGAACTGCGTACTGGTAGCCGCGGTGGTGTAGTGGTAAGGCACTCGCTGGCTAAACTCAACGTTCGAGTTCCATTTGTGCTGAACGCGCTAGGCTCGTCTCGCGATTGAGCACAATCATGCTGTGTTATTTTTATTTCTTTTTCTTCAGAACGTTGCATTAGACTTGGAGTTACCGGTAGGGTTTGGGCAGCAATGCCAGCTTGAGAGATAGTAACTTGAAGTGCAAAAACAAACGATTGGTGCAGCAGCAATTTCATGTTGAAAACTGGATCGGTGCTCTAGACACAGCCTTTTTCTACTGGTGCGTGACATATGTCGGCCTATTTCACAAAAAAGTTGCATAAACTTCTGGGGCACAATTTACCCCAAGACAGGTCTGGAAAAAGGTTCTACCTAGTTTAAATATGCCTAATGAAACAGTGAAATAGGGCTAATTATCGAAACAAAAATCAACAATTAAATAGGTAGGCTAATATAAAAACATACCGTAACCTGGTACCAGTAATAACAGCAATTTTACTTTGTTTCATGTCCGAAATTACCCTTATCAGCTTATCGGCTGAAGTTAGGGTTTGGGATCGATTTGGGGATAGTTTTAGATTAAGCATTAGTGTTTGGGTTAGATTTGAGTCAGAAATAATAAAAAAGTAGGCTAGATAAAAATTATGAAGAAATAAAACCTTCCAAATATTAGTACCGGTAATAAATAGCGGATAGCCTACTGTAACTTAGTCCAGTAGTCTAGAAGCCATTTTTACAAGACAATGCTAAATCACTGAATCATGGCATGGTAAAACTAACCCCAGCACTGCAACACAAACTGTTAGAACCATTACCTCCAATCCTAGACTTAAACTATCGGTAACTCTTAACAATTGCTTAAACCTGTAAATTTTTGCCTAAAACTAGACTTACCATAATTTCTTGGGCATAATCCGGGACAAACTCAAAACTATGAATGAAATAAGTGGACAAAAGGCCGAAGGCCTGAGGTTGGCAAATTTTTATTCCATATTAATATTTATAAGATTTAATATTGCATAATCAGTGGTGGGCAGTAACTAGTTACAATTGTAACTAGTTACTGTAACTAGTTACTTTTTTAGTAACTGTAACTGTAACTTCGTTACTTTTTTTCAGATGTAACGATATTTGTAACTAGTTACTAGTTTAGAACCCTAAAAAAAGTTACAGTTACAGTTACTTTTTGTACTACATTTTTTGAAGCAAATTACAGATTTTTTATGAATTCCATTCAAAATAATTGTATTACACTGGCAACACAGGACGCACAGTCGCATGTCTGATCAACCATAACCTTTCATCCATATTTTCTTCACTGTGTTCACTGGACTATACATGTGGTTGCTGGTTAAAGTGAAGCCAGTGGTAGTTTTCCACCTTCGCTTTCTGGTGATTGAAACCGTTTGGGGATTCAGTGCTGAATAGGCCTACTGCACAGCTGTACGTGTACTAGCAATCATTGTTAGTTTGCAATTTCAGTGAAATGCATTTCTAATCAGTGCAACCTTGTTCAAGAGGCTGGAGCAAGAAGAATCGGAGGGGTTAGGGATTATCTCATCTGTTATGGTAAAATTGTGTTTGGGGTTCTGGATCAAGTTTCTGGGTCAACTTTAAGATTAACGTTTAAGTTTCCAGGTTTCGTATTTGGAGTTTGCAGTTAAAGTTCGGTTTTGGTTTTATGGATTGTGGATTACAGTTTTGCAGTTTAAAATAAAAGGTTGGGATTTTGGGTAAGAGTTTAGATTTGAGTTTTAGGAAGGGTGTCAAGCAACCTTCCAGTTGTTCTGTATTGATTTGCACCGTCCTCTTGCCTCCACTTAAACTGGTATGTTCTGGTATCGATAACACGTTTTCAAACCAGCTTTCAGGCTTTAGAGTTAGAGTTTAAGAGTTTGATATCAGATTAAATAATCCCCATAAGTTACCCAACTGTTGTATACTGGAAGCACATTGATTACCGGTATCGTATGAGATACTTTTTGTGTTCAGGAGTCTATGTTACCTAGCTGCCTCGTACCAGTACTGATACGATGCTACATTACAGTGCCGCCTGACACCCTTCCTAAAACTCAAAGACTAAACTCTAACCCAAAATCCCAACCTTTTATTTTAAACTGCAAAACAGTAACCCACAATCCATAAATCCAAGTGCCTACAGGCCTGTTTTTAGTTCAAATTTTTAATAACTAAAAGTAACTGTAACTTGTAACTGTAACTGTAACTAGTTACTTTTTCAAATTTGTAACTGTAACTGTAACTGGGTTACTTTTTTTGCCAAGTAACTGTAACTTGTTACTAGTTACTTTTAGAAAGTAACTTGCCCACCACTGTGCATAATAAAGAATTCTACTTAGATTGAATAAAAAATTTTATTAGTTTATTTAAAGGAAAATACATGTTAATTTAAGCAACACTAAGTCACAAGTCGGACATATATAAAAAAAATAGAAAGAACAAACACTGAGAACAAAGAAATAAAACTAACTCACAAATCAAACATTTATACAGGGATACATTCAGAAACTATTGGCTTTTGGGTTTGAACTTTCGTATTTTTCACTTGAATGAACTTTCTTCAGAAACTGTTTATCATTTCATCAATTCAATTCATTCAATTTATTCATTCAATTCAATTTCAATTCATATCAATTCATCGTTTCTTCCATGCACTTTTTTTAAGAACGGATAATCTGCTTGCAACTCACTGTTGAATGTGCATTTTCGCTTAACACCTTTAGACAAAGTGACAACTGAAAAGGGTTAAATTTTAAAAATAGGCCTATTGTGGAAATTTTGTAACAGGTGATGATGACCTTCAATAAAACAATAGTGTAAGAACATTTCTAGTTCGCAGAAGATTAAGAAAAGGAGATTTAAATTTTGTAGGTTCCCTGATTTTGATTTAAAAGGTATCCTGATCCCAAACGGCTTTGGCTCAATTATAATACGTTTGAAAACACTTTTGGTTGGAGCAGCTTGATACAACTCTGCTACAGTTAAAACATGGATATTTCGCTTCTAATAACACTGGTTTACAAAAAAAATCATGTTGAAAGTTGTCTGTAATTTTTTAACTGAATTAGGGGTATTTTACACCACTAAATCCAAAAATAACACTCATTTTTTTCCATCAGGTCAGGTTTTTTTTCTGAATTGTTTTTTATAAATCGTATTTTTTGATTATTGATCATATTATTGTAGCCTTCTATCTACAAATGAACTTTGAGGATATTCGTAGTAGATTTATGTAAAACATTTCTCATGTAGTATGTATCTGATAGGATGTATTTATCAAATCTTTAAAAAATGGAATGAAGAACATACATTAAAAAAGCAAGAACATGTAAGTTATATCATTGTTGAACAAATTTCAAGGAATAAATTTTCGTTTTTTTCGATATTCTTGAGTGCTCAGCCGAGGGAATATCTCTCTTCAGAGTCCAACAATAATCAGCCATCATGGCTGCATCCCAACGTCCTTGGTACCTGGTTTCCATTTCTTTTATATCCTGATGAAACCTCTCCCCCTGCTCGTCACTCATAGCGCCAAGGTTTTCGGGAAATCAATCAATATGTGAGAATAGATTGTGCATTTTTATGCTCATGTTGCATCCAAGGTTTTTGAAAACATAAATCATGTTATTGATAAGTTTTTCATAATTACTGGTTTTGATGTTACCAGTGGTGGGCAAGTTACTTTCTAAAAGTAACTAGTTACAAGTTACAGTTACTTGGCAAAAAAAGTAACTAAGTTACACTTACAGTTACAAATTTGAAAAAAGTAACTAGTTACAGTTACAGTTACAAGTTACAGTTACTTTAGTGATTAAAAATTTAGACTAAAAACAGGCCTGACGGCTTTAACTTAAACTTTAACCAGCAACCACATGTATAGTCAGTGGTGGGCAAGTTACTTTCTAAAAGTAACTAGTTACAAGTTACAGTTACTTGGCAAAAAAAAGTAACTAAGTTACAGTTACAGTTACAAATTTGAAAAAGTAACTAGTTACAGTTACAGTTACAAGTTACAGTTACTTTAATGATTAAAAATTTGGACTAAAAACAGGCCTGATGGCTTTAACTTCAACTTTAACCAGCAACCACATGTATAGTCCAGTGAACACAGTGAAGAAAATATGGATAAAAGGTTATGGTTGATCAGACATGCAACTGTGCGTCCTGTGTTGGCTTTGTAATACAATTATTTTAAATGGAATTCATAAAAAATCTGTAATTTGGTTCAAAGCATGTTGTACAAAAAGTAACTGTAACTGTAACTTTTTTTAGGGCTCTAAACTGGTAACTAGTTACAAATATCGTTACATCTGAAAAAAAGTAACGAAGTTACAGTTACAGTTACTAAAAAAGTAACTAGTTACAGTAACTAGTTACAATTGTAACTAGTTACTGCCCACCACTGGATGTTACCCAAAAAATTCTTCACAACCAGAACAAAGGCTTTCCATGCTTCCGATTCCAATTCCGTCATTGACTTCTCAAACTCAAGATCTCTCATGAGCTGACGAACTTGAGGGCCATCGAAGATGCCACCTTTCAATTTCTCAATGGATAATCCTGGAAAAACATGGCACAAGTTAGAGAAGCAGCAACTATTCTTGTCCAGGGCTTTGGTGAACTGTTTAATCATGCCAAACTTGATGTACAGCGATGGAAAGAGTATTTTGTTTCTATCCACCAAAGGATTGTTGATGATGTTATAGGATCTACTCGGCACAATTTCATCTCGTGCTGGCCAGTCCTTCTTGGAATAGTGCTGATATCTGTCCCTACTATCCCACACGCACAAAAAGCAAGGGTACTCGGTAAATCCAGACCGTTGTCCAATAAAAAATTCACCATTTTAAGGTCAACACATATATCCCATTCGTGCTGACTTAATAGATTTTCTCCAGCACAAACTTCTCCTTCAGTGAAGTCGAGTGAGCAAGAAGTATCGAAGCAAACTGATTGCCATTATGAAGCAGAACACATTTAAATGATCTCTTGCAGCTGTCGATAAATAGTCTCCAATCTCTGGGTTCATAATGTGGCACTTCAAGCTTTTCCAGATGATAAACTATATTTGTTCAGTAAACCAAATCTTTTTCTTTAAAGAAAAAATAAAGGAACTCTTGATGCCTGTTGCGATAAAACGTGATGCGTGTGCCATTAGACAAAAGTTTTTTTTCCTTTAATCTGGATGGCAAGAGCTCAGATGAAGAGTTTGACAAATTAAGATCACGAACAAGATCATTAAGCTCATTTTGGGAAAAAGGATGTGGACGATCATCGCTAAATTCCGTTTCTTCATCCTCTTCGCTCTTTTGAGCTGGAGTAGGACGGTTATCACTATCATCAGAAAGCATTACATAGACGGGTACTGGGCATTCATCAGAGTGAGCTACAGGTCGACGTGCTGATTCAAGATCAGGATACTTGCGAACTTTACAGTTCTTTCTGTTAATCCCAGTCACATCAATAGCGCAAAAATAGCAGTCCGAGACATGGTTTTTGGGCTCTCTCCATACCATGGGTATTCCAAATTTTAGGCTAGTCTTCTCACCTTTACTCCACTGACGCAGACATTCAGTGCATGACTTGCACACCATGTGAGGAGCACAAGCTTTGTCTAGGTCACCAAGTTTCATTCCAAAACAGGCATGGAAAGTTTGCTTTATGAAAGTTGTAACTCTATTCCTATAAGGAAGAAGTGTGTATTTATCGCAGATAGAGCAGAATATGTCAGGCCTATTTCGACAAGATCTCCTACTTGACATCCTTCTTTGAAGGAGATTTTAATCACTTATAACCTTCTTTCAAGGAAAAATGCAGTAATGCAACCAAATTAAAACGTGTGAAATCTTCAGAATCTAAAATAGATTGAAAAACCAAAGATATTTTTATTTTTAGATTCAGTACATTAAAATCATTCTAAATCGATTAAAAAATGCTAAACAATAAACTGCGGGTCAATCAGTCCTGTTTTATACACGTAAAGAATTCCTAACATTAACAGAATAAATCTTACTTTGACACAGAAATTAACAAAAACTAGCTACAATTGGTAGGCCTACTTACTACTCAATGTTCACTTCTTTTCACTTCTTACCAAGTACATATCTTCTTGTACTGCAAATTTGAGTTTTACCTTAAGGTTAGTGATGTCATAATCATTAAAGATACATCACAATTGGAGTATACAATTGTAATTACAACGCAACAATGTATATGAAACACTTCCAATTTTAAAAGAAAAAAAGTATAAAATAGCAAATATCTCAAAAACTTGACCTGATGAGAAAAAATTAGTATGATTTTCGGAATCAGCACCTCCAAATTAGTCTAAATCAGCTAAGAAACCTTGGACCAAAAAAAATGTGTTGGCCAGTGTAATTGCTACTTTACAGCAACTGCTAAACTCTCTCTAAATTACTACCTGCTGAGAACTAGTTATTTGCAGTATAGGTTAATCAAAGTAGCCTTACTAAACCACGTTAGTTAGCGCTTATATGTGAAAAGAATCTATTCACCGTACTGTTAGCCTACTACATTACTCTACAGAATCTCAAGTTCTAGATTGCTTTCAGCATAATAACAAAACCAAATGACAGCTTTTACACCTTCTACAACTCCAAGCATACGGTACCTAAAATGGCTTCTAATGCAGCAATTGCTGTAGTTTCATTGAAGTCAATAGAATAATGACGCAATAAACGTCACTCATTATTCCCTAACTAAAGGATTTCTCAAGCTATGTGCGGTATTTTACTCAACCTAATAAGCTAAAAAAATTAAGATATTAAAATAAGCCTCGAGTTAAAGCAAAGTTATGCCTTTTGGGACGGAATTATTTCGTAATTTTGCATCAGGTTGGAGTTAATTTTGAAAATTTCACTGAAGTAAAATTCCGGGACATTTTGCTAACCGGGACGGGACACCGGGACAGACGTTTAAACCGGGACTGTCCCGGCCAAACCGGGACGTATGGTAGGTCTACCTAAAACTATCCACACAAGCATTAATGCTAGGCTACTGTAATTACTTGAAAAACTAGATTTTGTGATGCTGTTCCGCTTCAGTAATTTTGTTTTTTCGTTTTTGAAATCCGTGAAGGTTTTTAGCTCAACCATCTTTTGTTTTACAAAGAAATTAGACTAAAATATATAAAA
This sequence comes from Trididemnum nubilum, assembly GCA_963965965.1. Taxonomy (NCBI): domain Eukaryota; kingdom Metazoa; phylum Chordata; class Ascidiacea; order Aplousobranchia; family Didemnidae; genus Trididemnum; species Trididemnum nubilum. The sequence continues at coordinate 32,251,456 of OZ014477.1, read as the reverse complement.
ATTACTGATTGGTGTTGCAGATTACCTTGCAAAAAAGTAAGACATAAGTTTTAAGTAAGGTTTGGCCTCACCATAACAAAGTTTTTTCAAGTGCTTGCTCCTGAAAAATCACAAAAATAAACATGGATTTTCGACATAAAAACGTCTAGGCCTTGTTTATAATTCAGCTAATTCTGATCCCTGTTTAGCGCTTTTGGAATGAACAACCTAAATTAATTGCAAAAAATTGTCGGTAGTTAAAAGAAAAATTTTATCCACCAATGTTGGCTGGGGGTTGGCATCCAACGTTGGCCCTGTATTGGTTGAAATGCATAATGCCAATGTTGGAAACCGTTGTTGAGCCAATATTCTACCAACGTTGGCTGAATCGTAATACAAAAAAAACGTATTTTTGGAAAATTGGAAAGCTATAAGTAAAAGAAAATGGCCCAGAATCATTACACAATCGTGAAAAAATTCGAGGAAACTTACTACTACAATAATTACGGCTTTTGCAAAGATGTTGGCAAAACATTGGCAAAGCGTTGGAAAATTTTCCGACATTTTTCCAACCCTGCCAACTGATGGCCAACATTGGCCCGATCTTGTATGATTGCTGGGTACTCGCTTGATCGGTTACACGCTGTGGTAATAAGACAATTTCGATCTCGTGATTACTCACCTGACTACATTCATATACCTGGTGACGTCGTACATGTATCGACCTCGCTAGAAAAGTTGGTTTAGAGCTTATGGTTATAGCTCGATTCCGCTTTGATTAATCTTCTTTCATTTAATGCTCGTAAACACAACAATTGTATTTATTCAAAAAAAGAACTAAACAACACGCGAACTGAGAAAATTAAAATCGCGCTCATGTCATTCAAATTCATAAAAAAAGATTGCTGGTTCCCGACAAATGGGGCAAGCACGGACTCCATTAACGCGCAAAGTTTGCACACATTCCGCACATGCTGACAAATGACAACAAAAGAGAGCTATGAACATTGCCTCTGCAATAAGACAAATTACGCATGGATGGCGGAGTCTTCCCTGCGGAGTTTGATGTTCTTGTTGAGGTGGATCTTTGTGGGTGATTGCGTAAAACGGAGATAACAATAAATTTGCGATTGTAGAATCCAAAACAATCATTCTTTTATATAATATGAGCAATCCTACAGGAATTAATCGCAATGAATAATAGAATAAATCTTCTATTCGTGTAAATTGTTTTAGCAAATTTTAAAAAAATAAGTAAAAAACATGATTGATCCAACTTATAGCAAAAAAAACAACAAACTTTTACCGCATCAACCATATTAATTTTTTTACTTAGTAAAAGCACAGTAAAATGCTGTAGATGAAACCGCAATAGCCGTTATCAGCCAAATAATATGTTAGTTTGTTGTTGCAAACATTTTCCTTCAAAAGTTTCAAATCTTAATAAAATCGCGTTCATTCCTTGAAAGAAAGGTCTGAAGTTTGAATCTTGGACCGGTCAAATTGAACACAGTGTTGCCAACGGCTCTCCACCGTCGCGGCATTTCTTAGAATGAAGCTGTGTTGTTTGGGAGCAATGATGCGAAGATGGGCCCCGTCAACTCGTAACACGCTTCGGCGTAATGCAGCGTATATAATAAGAGATTTGATTTGAATTAAATGCACTATGACAACACGCCACAATTGAAGTAAATGAGGTCGCAGCTTTATCGCTGTATTTTTATAGCCAACGAAATTACGCGTTTATGAAAAGTGGTGTATTTGGTTTTGCGACAACTTTTTTGTACGTTGCTCAGACTTGTAAACGAGCCAACTAATTCAGGCCCGCACCCAAAAAACATAACCCCAACCTAAAAACTAATTTAAGGTCCATATCATGATCAAAAATCCGAAAGTTAAGTTAGGTCTGAAAACTTTAGCAATGTTGCCAGCATAGGCGTAGCCAGGATTTTTGATTGGAGGGGGGCCCAAACCACAAATCACATGCAATAAAGTCGTCAGAAACTTCGAAAGAGAAATTTTTTGTGGGGGCAAAGGTATCGTAGAGTGGAAGATCAGAAGCCGTGGCCTGGTGTTGGCACGTAACTAGAAACTCGTTTAGGGAGAGGGCTTAAACCAATAGCTAAAATGCGAAAATGTCTGAATTGAGAAACGTGTTCGAGTAAAGAAGTGTACTGTAATTCAAATGTATCACAGACTGGGTCTAGGGGCGAAGCCCCCAGCCGCTAGGCGATTTTTTGTAAGTTTTTGGAAAAAAAGCTATTTTAGTACCATTGGATCACATTTCACCATAGGTGGGCAAGTTAACGCAAAACCTTAGCTTCGTTAACCACTAGTCCGTCAACAAACTTCACACTTCCGTTAACGTTAATCCATTATTTTTAGCTTTAATTAACGGAAGTTAATAAAGTCCGTTAATTCGTTAACATTTTGCGTGTAATTTACATTTCTTTTTGTTCACTCGCTTCTAGAACACATATTGACGCAGTTGAGCTGATTGTAAGGAAATATCTATTGCTATGGTGGTCTTTTTTGTGTTTTAGAAATTACATTTTACCGTCTAATCTAATTTCAAGACAAAAATAAGTTCGAATGCACTAACGAAGCTGCGATTGAAAAATCTTTGAAAATTGTAAACAGCGATAATTTATAGATCTATGAGGCTGCAGCTTATTATTTGCCACAAAAAAGAACTACTTTCTTTGCTTTCTACTATAAAACTAGTGCTAATACGCAACAAGTGTTACCAGTGCAAACTGGTTTGTACCGGTACGATGAATAAATGGTGCAAGAAATTAACGATGAAAACCTTAACGGAAGTTAACAGAACTTAACGGAAGTTACTTTAGTCTGTAAACATGAAAAATCTTTTTAACGGATTAACGAATTAATGAAAAAGTTAGCTTCGTTATTAACGGATTAACGATTAACGGACTTGTGCCCACCTATGCATTTCACACGTATTCAGAGCCGTTTGAAAGTACTAGATTTTTAACATTTGAAAGCCAATTGAAAAAATTAAGTTGTTCAATACTCCTTTTACTTGCAATTTAAGTCCAAAACACATTTAAAAACTTGCATTTTGTGGTTAAATTTTGTGAGTGATTTGGCCAAGGTAGGGGGAAGTAAAATACATTGCCTCCTGCAGTATTTTAGCAATAAATAACAATTCTGTCAAATATTTTCTTTAAAGATTATTGTTTTGTCATGAAAACAACCAATTATAGGAGTACATATACGACCAGGGGGCCCAAACCCTCTCAATTCAAAAATTTGTTCAATGCGCATTCCCCTTACTGTAGCTAATTTTTTTCAAAAGTATTTTTTGCATAAAAACTGGCGAGGTGGAGGTGAATTGTAATTGAAAAATGTACGATAGATAGTTTCGTCTACAAACCATGTTATTGCTCGGACCGGATTTACATTGCGTTGGGCCCCTGGCACTTTGAGATTTTTGCAAAATTTTCCTGCGAAAAACAGGTGAAGGCCAAAAAAATTTATATCTGAGCGCCGTGCCCCTGGCACTGTGCCATACGTTAAATCCGTCCCTGGTTATTGCCTTACGCTCATAAAAAGGTTAGATGAGGATCTCAGTTAGCAACTTTTAGGATACAAGCCCTTAATTTCACTCGGGTTATACGTTTAAATTAGTTGGCAAAAATTAAATTAAAAAGGCCCAGGCCTCGTGGATCAATATTACTGTGGGGGGCTCTTTTGAAATATTATTGTAGGGGTCCCCATTTAAATTGGTTGGCAAAAATTAAATTGAGGGAGCCCGGGCCCCCTGGGTCAACATTATTGTTGGGGGCCCGTATTAAATTGGTTTGCAAAAATTATATTGAGGGGCCCCGGCCCCCTGGATCAATATTATTGCTAGTTACTGCTGTACGCGTGCACCGATGTAAGCGAAGATGTAAAATTAAGTGAAACTGAAAAAATTACGCAATTTTTGTGACATTTTTATCGTTTGCTGCAATTCAATTGCATGTCAATTGGGGCAATTCAATTGGGCCCTGCCCCCCCCTCCCCCCGGCTACGCCTATGGTTGCCAGGTGATTTTGATTATATTTTTAAACAACAACAAAAAACAGTACGCTTTAGGCCGGAATTTAGATCGAAATTTTTGTCAACCTCAGGTCCAAACCCAACTCGAAAAGCCCGGCCCAATTTATAGCTCTGACGTTCGTTGTCTTCAAGTTTACGGGGCTATCATTGTATAGGCAGTATTTTACCTGAAAAAAAAAATTCAATTAATTTATTATAGTGTGAGGCATTAATTTACGGTACAGTTTTGTCCACAATCAGGAAGAATTAAATACAATTTTGCAATGTATATCAATTCATATAACGCATAAATAAAGCTTATCATATATCATCTAACTATGTCACATCATTACATCAGTTCAAATACTTAAAATTGTCCGAAATTTTTGTGATGCTTAAATAATTTCGTCGACCTGCAATAAGCGTATTGTGCATACGTCATTGTCTTAATTATCATTGTTGCCGCTTCTCACGGCAAGGCACTTATAATTTTATTTCACGCTCAGCTATAATTGCGTACAACCATTATAATCCCTATTAACGCTTATTAAGTAAGCGCTTAAGATCAGAAATTTGACGACCTTAAATAAAATGCATATTTCATTAACTTTCGGTAATAAATTCCAAAGTTGTTTTTGCTATATTGAAAGATGAATAAATGTTCTGCCATGCAGTGAAATTTTGAAATCTCTAACTTGGGTAGTTCTCAAGTTATTATCGAAAAACCAATGGTGGGCTTCAGAAGCCCTGCCGTTGAGGAGTTAATGCCATGAAAAAGGTTGAGTAACACACGATTAATAATTTTGGGAAAAAAATTGTGTCATGATCTGGTTAATTTGCGATTCCTTGCCTTTCTACGCTTGTTGTCATATCTGTTGTCCTAGCTATATACTAGCGAGGATTGAAAGACAAATGTCGATTCCGAAACAATATGTCTTAGGCTGTTAATCAAAGATTCTGGATACTGTTTATTGCTTATTATTAAAAATGGATTAAAATACCAAAAAGCATTATCAGATGCGTAGAGATAGCCAAATTAAACAAGCAAACTAACTGAAAGTATAAGTAATCTAAAGGAAAAAGAGAAATCATGCAGAACCTATTGATACAATTAAGAACGACTCCGATTTGCCATCTCTTACAATTAATATCATAAATTTAGAAACTGAAATTTACCCAAAACATCATTTTTTTCAGAATTTTTATTTCAAGTTTTCCTAAACTCACTGATTTTGTTGAAAATGGTGATCAATTCCATTTATTTGTTGTCTAGCACGTTTGCTGTAGAGAGTTGTTTGTTTTGTTTTCCCGGTTTCAATTTGGCTTTGTAAAAACATGCAGTGGTTTGGTTTTTATTTTTGTTCTAAATTTATTACTGCGAAGCAAGTTACGTTTTGCATTAGTTGAGGCTAAAGAAGGAAAACCATGATAATTTTATTCCTCTTGACTCACTATGTCAGACGACTGAATTTTTTTTGAAAACAGCCAGCAAAAGAATGTGGTTTTATTAGTTGAATTTAGCGGGGTTTAACATTTTCTGAACTTTTTCATTCAATCAATATTATTTCTTCTCATGTTGCCATGTTAGCACTATTTACACCCTAGGTACTTGTCCAACAAATTTTACACGTGAGGAGGCAAAAATTCCCCACCTATCTAACTCCTAAACTGAACAATCAGCCAAAAATAATTTAATTGATGCTATTAAAAAAAATGATGCTTTTTTCAACGTATTTACCGATATCTGTGTCGGTGTCGCTTCTGAAAACAGAATGAGGCATCTTCGATATAGTCCTAAATAAAAATATTCATCTAAACTCATGTCTGATCATGCTATACCGTTTTGCACAATAATTGGTTTGTATAACTTTTTAATCATGTTAAAGAAAATTTGTATGGACTTTTTTAACTGTGTTGTTTCTCAATATTTTATTCAACCGATCAGTGGTCGAGTGAATGGAGCGTTTACTATTGAAACAGGTGGCAGGTGACTTGAAGTAACTTGGTAAATAAAACATAATTATAATTACTGTAGACTCGGATTCTTTTCCCGACAGGTTCAAACCAAATATTATAAAAATTAGTATTCAGGGCTTTCCGGTGTGGTAAAAATTGGCAGGTTGGAGCTTGACTCAAAGATTGATAGGTCTCTTTGCTTTCTCCTAGCCAGGGTAACTTGGTAAATAAAACGCAATTACAATTACCTTTTGAATTTGTTAAAGTCTTAACGATCTTTGCAGTCCACTTTGCAATGTGTACCTATATTATTTTTTAATTTTTTTGCGCACCTTAAATGTTTTTCCATTGCAATGATTTTCTGTAATATACTGTTCGAGATATTATTTTTTTGTTTGTTGGGGTAGTTTTTTGGCATAATCTGGGTGGGGTAATAACCTAACATTGACGACTTTTGTCAAATTTCTGATGACTTTTTGCTACATGGCAGTAATGATATTGCTTGCTTTCCTTATTGTCCGCTTTTCAGTGATAGTTGCGGGGGCACCAGCTCGAGATTAACCTGGCACACTTTACGGTCTTCCATCGCCTCCATCATTTCACTTAGATAAAGTCCTAAACGATTCCATCCAAGATTTTCTATGTAAACGATCCATTTGGTTATGGAATTTATTCTAAGCCGTTCAACTGGTCTTTTGAACTTTGCTTTGGGAAGTCAAGATTGCATGAAAAGCCTTTCTTGAGGCATTCAGCTTACATAACCAAACAACCTTAGCTGAAATCTTTCGATTCGGAGAAGTATAGAGGCTCGATAAATAATGAATTAGTTCTCATTGTTGTTTATTAACAAAAAACGTAAAATGCTCAAAAAATTTACAGTATGTTAACAATAAACAATATAAAGAACTGAAAAAAATCAGCAAACACATTAAAGTACCGTATTTACTCGTTTTACCGCCCGATCTTGATTAAGGGCCCGTTTGAATAGCCGCCCGTGTGAGCAGAACAAAAAAATAAATAAGGGCCCGTGCTTTAATACCCGCCCGGTGCAAAAGCTGATTTTTCAGTGGTAGAGAACAATAGAAAATAAGAAGCTGCTAAGAAACGCTTGTGTCACAACGCTGTTGAATTTCAAGCGCTAGTAGACAACAGTCACGCCTTAGACGTCCAATTGCATAACAAATAGCATTGATTACGTAACAGGTAGTATTGATTACGGCTCCCACTTGTCTACTGCTTATTCATTCAGAAATTGAACCCTATGTGATGATTAAATCATATGGAGAAAGATTAAATGTCGTGAAATATTTGTCTTCAACGATAATTTTTGTGGTAATTTTACTTTGAAAATAACAAGCGCCCGTGCTTAAATAAACGCCCGTTTGAATAGGGGCCCGGCAGTGAGTAAGGTTGAAAAAAATAAGGGCCCGGGCTACAAAACGAGTAAATACGGTAATTTCCGTCTTGACGTAACCATGTCGCTATGTCGCATATAATTATGTAATTCAAAGTAGTTTATTGGCAAACAAATTAAAAAGAAAAAATCCAACCAGCAGCAGAAGAAAATCAAGATAACAATACAAAAAGAAACTAGGAGCTGCGCAGGGTAAAAGAACGTATTGAATGATTAAATCAAAATATATACTAAAAAGCAGAATTTTTTTAAACGTTTTTGTTTATTTTGTGAAAGAAATGCAATGCATTGTTTTACTAGAGTATCTCAATAACACTTTAGATCGACAATGGTTGAACTAAACTAACCGAAACTTTTCTATCAATGTACATACTATGCAGTATTTTGTTGCATTGCCTTTGACAAGAAAGGATTGTTTACAAAAAGAATTATACATATAACATGGTTCATAAACTATAGCATATTATGGGTCACATGCATCAACAAGAATTAAGTTTAACCTGAGGATTACCGAAAATTTAAGGCAAACGTTTGGTAAATGGCAAGGCTAATTGCTTGTAATCATAAAGTACTGTATTCTAAGGATTACCTTCTGAACTTTCGAATTTAGTTTATTTTGTTTTTATCAAGCTCAACGCTGTAAAAGATAGAAAACTAATAATTCGAGGGTTAAAGTTAACTAACGTTGATGCATACAACTCTGTTTTTACAATTTTACATTTGGCTAGGCTAACGAGGTTGTTTTCCTTTCAGTAACAGCTGTTGAGGATGTGACAGTAGCAGTTGAAGTAAATATAGAGGGCAGTTTAATGTCCCTGAGTCTTTGTGGAAGCCATATCTTTCTTATCCCTTCACGTCGCAAACAGAACAAGTAGAAGATTATCACTCCCTAGCCAAAAAAAAAGACAAAAAACGTTTCAGAGATAAAGTCTATTGAATTTACGGTATTTGTAGATCAGTTACAGTGTAACTATTTAATTTGTACACAAAACAGAGAATTGTTTCACTAAAACCTTTACATCAAAAGTATTTTGTAAATAATGTAAGTAAAGTTATTATAAAAATGTTTTGTTGTGAGTCAGTATTGGCAGCAATTTGCTTATGGAAAAGTACTGTAAGTCAAACCCTCTCCTTAAGTTGTGAATTACTTTGTGCAAATACTGCAAATACATTTTTTTTGTTTAAAATGCTTTTGCATCGAAGACAAAAATATACATAAGCAATGCAAATTGTTCTGTGATAAACATTTATAATTTTTCACGGCTAACTTCAAAAACTGCGGAAATCAATACAAACGCTGAAAAAGTTAGAGCGTAGATATTTGCTGAGCATGCTGTTACGTCATCTTCCGCCAAAAATACTAATTTTCGGAGCATTTTATTAGTTTTCGCGCACGGCATTAAATAACGACGCAGCGCCAAATCCGAAACTCCACTAAGATTTATAATATCGAGAATGATAAATGTTTTTTTTTTCTCAGATCTGTATCTAACCAAGTACTGTAGCTGTATGCAACCTAGAATTTTACAGTATATTTGGTTATTTTATTATGAAATCAGTACCTTATGAAGCTATTGCTTACTTGAAAGGTATTCGTTATGGCAAAAAGCCATTGCATAGCAGATTGGTATTGGATGTTGTCAGAAATCAACAACAGGTAGCCAAAAATCCACGAGAGACCCATCATTGTTATCATAGTGATTGCATTAACAATTCTATCTATCACAGGCGTTTCTTTAGCGGTTGATCTAACCTGCAAAACGCAGTCTTTACATACACAGTATTCACTTATATCACTGAATCAAAGCTTTTGGTTTTAGGCTTTATTTAGATCAGCTTTCAAATGCAGGAGTAAAAATGCACTAAATAAGGTTTTCAAAACAATGAACGTTATAGGGAGCTGGTAAATATATGTAAAAGTTGCAATGAAACCGTCCAAATTCAGCACTAATGGATTTGGTAGGTGGGTTAATTATTGGAAACAGGTCAGATTGCACTAAGCTTCCATGCAGGAGCTAATGAAGAACAATAAATTATGATGTAATTCACTTGATATATATTTTTTTTGAAACGACATCAGTTTTTGATGACGTCAAATGCAGCACACTGTTTATTTTTTTATTTCAGTAAAATAAAACTTTAATTCAAAATTTTTGCAATTTGCTTGAGTGACTTAAATAACATTGAAAACCGAAGCATTAACTTTTATTTACTAATCTTCAACTTAAAACACGAGAAGTTTGAGAAGAAAAATTATCATATTATACCTCTAAAGAATTATAAACTACATTCGTGGCCAAAAGTGTAAGACCACCTTCAAAATTTTTGATTTTTTAACACATCGCTTTTCTAGTTGGTGGAAAGTGAAAATAAACGATACAACAAGTACATGTTGCAAACAACAAACATTTTTTAAAGAAATATAGCACATGTTAACGTCAAACTTATGAAGAAATTCAATATTTTGGTGAACCACCCTTGGCTTTGATCACAGCTTCTAAACGTTTATGCATGCTTTTTTCCACAAGGCTTCGGCAGTACTCAGTCGTCATTACTTGCACCCAAACTTTTTTTATGGCTTGTTCTAACGTTTTTGCATTAGTTGGTTGACTTTCGGAAACTTTTTTCTTCAAAACTGTCCATAAATTTTCTACTGGGTTCAAATCCGGACTGTTACCATGCCATTAAAGGATTTAAATTTTCTTTCACTTTAAAAACTGAGTGACAATTTTGGCTCGATGACGTAGTGCACCGTCTTGCACAAAAACTGTACAATTATGAACGGTCATGTGTAGTTCCAACTTGTTTTTCAATAAATCAGTGTATTGTTGAGCATTCATGGTCGTTCCAACAGGCAAAAAAAGAATCCAGCTGTCCCATTGACTGACATACCCCCCCAAATCATGACACTTGGGGGGTGCTTCGTGGTTTGTATCGTGTATTTTTCATGGAATTGCTTTCCGATGGGTCTACAGACGTAACGCTTCCGGGTAGTAAACTGCTGCACTGTTGATTCGTCCAAAAATAATACTTTGCTCCACTCCTGCTTTGTCCATGTTGCATGCTTCTTGGCAAAAACCAAGCGCTTGTTCTTCATAGCCTGCGTTAGGCGAGGTTTACGTGCAGGCTTATGAGCTTTTAAGCCGAAATCATCCACCAAACGCCGGTTGACAGTCCTCCGACTAATTTCTGTACTTTTTGCTCGCAGTGCAGATCAAATTTTGTCAGCAGAACTCATTGGAGACCGAACTGCTATTCTACGAATGACGTGGTCGTCCCTTGGGGTGGTTTTTCGTGGTCTACCAGATTTTTTGCCAGTGGAATAGGAGCCTGTGTTTTGAAATTTTGCAACTGCATTGTAAACAGCAGACTTGCTACACTTCATTTTTTCACTTATTAATCGTTCCGAGTACCCCTCCTTATGCAGAGCCTCGATTTGAGCCTGTTGAACTTCTGAAAGTGGCACATTTTTGCCCATTTTTAAAATTGTTTTATCCTAAAAAATTCAATAATAAGACTACGAATTTTACAACAATAAACTCTGAGACAAAAAAAATCATTAGTAAAAGTATTATTTTACCTTTCCTGGCCAACAAAAGCGATTACAACGAATTGGCAAGTGATTATGCCACCCTGATGCAGCTCGTCAGATAAAAATTACAAAAAATCACTATCTTACTTAGTGCATGGTCTTACAGTTTTGGCCACAACTGTAAAAAATTTAAATGTATCTTAAGCTACAAAGTGTAATAAAAAAAATATTACACTTCAGTTGCATTAACGACGAAAGTTCTATTTAAGCTCTACTAACCAAAAAAAGACAAGGTAAAAAAAATCATATTAGTATTTCCTAAAAGCTTTGGTAAATATAAAAAATACTGGCAACTGGAAATAATGAAGTGGCGTTATTCTTCACCCGTGCTCAAAGGGTTCTGACGTCAACAGTTAGTATTGTACTTTTCTCAAGTAATATCATGCGATATTTGTTTTCTGCTAACAAGCAGTTAAATTTGCATTTTTTTTTCTGATGAACTTGAGTAGATTTAATTTTTCAAGATTACTGGCCCTCAAATCCGTCAATTCGTTGAGGAAAGTTATTGAAAAGAAGTCAAAAAGATAAATCAATCACACCATGAGTTACACCACATGTCTGTCATGATAGTTTACTCACACAATACAGCAGTATATACGGTAACACAGCTGCTGCTTTCAGGAATATCATCTCTCGTCAGTTAGGCTAGAGTTTGTGATGCATTATTTTAAATTTTTGTTTTAAAAAGGTTCATAATTCTGCAATCGCAGACCTCTTTTGAGGTTTCAGCTCCCATCAGTGAAGCTAGACACAGCGTCCAACGGCGGAGCCTTGTTGTGATGAAAATACGATAATAAAAATACAAACTTTGTTAATCTAACACTAACAACATTAATTTATTGAACATTTTTGGAAATATGACAACTTAACTTCGGTCAGGGTAGAAAAGCAGCAGGAATGGCAGCTTGCTCCATTGCAAAAACGCTGGATTTGTTATATAGCACAGGAGCACAGGTAGTAGATAAAAAATTTTTGTTTATTTCAAGTGTCCTGACGTTAAATGTATGTTTTGAAACTACTGTAATGAATCTACTCTGTCAACTATTTTCAAAATTGCAAAAAAATCATTATAAGTTTGATAATTAGTTGGCTTACTTTTTGATGTCTAAAAACGACTTTTCTTAGAAGAATACCAAAAATGGTAAAATTCACAAGTAACATCAGACCCATTGGAACCAAAAATCCTCCAATCAAAGATGGCGATTTCAGCCAACACACGTGCATGAACCGATATGATGATTCAAAGAAAATGTCTGAAAAGCAAGATTCAAGCATTATCTTCAGTCAGATCAGAAATTTTTGTATTACATTTCCCAGGTCAGAATATTTGCAATGTGGGACATAAAAGACATCAAGACAAAAATGTGGTCCATTGTGTGCTTTTCTTTGGTGCATTCTCAGGTTCATTTTGGTGTTCTTTTCCATTGTTTTAGAGTGTACACGACGCTCACGAGAAAGTTTTGAGAGCTACTGTTTAAGACTAACTATCCGAAGTAACTCTATCCAGCTCTGCAAATTTTATAGAATCCGGATAAACAGTTTGGTTAATTCTATCAAACTCACCAACCAAGCAAACACAGTAACTATACCAAAAAAAAAAAAAAAATGCTATTTAAAGTTTTAAGTTAGCAGGTATGCTTATGTTGTCTTTCCTAATTGCAATCGTAATCACATTTTATTTACCACGTTTCTTTGGCCAAGGGAAGGGACATTTCGGTCTTCAAGTCAAGCTGCCACCTACCCACCTGTCTACCACACACGGCTGAGGCTTCACGCTGTCACATTCATTGCTAAACTTCAAGCAGGCAATCGTCGAATGACAAGTTTATAGTCTTTTGGTTCGACCCGACCGGGATTTAAACCAGGCCTACCGTTGCAGGAACGGTTCCAAAATTTTTTACGGGTTTACATTTAAAATTTAATAGCTGCCACATTCAATGCTAAACTTCAAGCAGGCAATCGTCGAATGACAAGTTTATAGTCTTTGGTTCGACCCGACCGGGATTTAAACCAGGCCTACCGTTGCAGGAACGGTTCCAAAAATTTTTACGGGTTTACATTTAAAATTTAATATTTTACAAATGTTTTTGTACAACTTTCCCTTTCAGTTTAATAGCTTTAGGTGCAGCCAGCCACCGTGTGTTATACCAAAATAAATTTTTGTATACTAGCTGTTAGTTCAGCACGGTGCGTTGAGTGAAATCTACAATGAGGGTATTTCGAATAACAGCTCTCAGCCGCTCGAGGCCATTGGGGTTTGAGGGCAAAGCCCGCCGTAAGCATTAACCAAGCAAGAAGAAAGTGGATCTGTGGCGGAGCCCCCAGTGCTCCAAAATTTATTTATTTTTTTTATTTTAGGCTTATTCTAGTAAAAATTAATGCTTTGAAAAGGCGGCGTAAAAATTAACAGTGCAAAAATATAATCAAATTGGCTGCGTAAAGGAGCTATGAGGGCGGTGCAGAGTTGTAAGTCGGGCCGGGCTTTTCGTTTCGGGTTCGGGCTTAACATTGGCAAAATGTCGGGCTTAATTCGGGCTTGATATACGTAATTGACTTGTCTTTTCGCTTTTTAGATGCTGTAAAGTATTAATTATTATGCTGCAACTTTGCCACTCTGAATGTCAATTTCGTTTAAACATCAATGCGGTTTCCGAACTTTAGAAATGTCTCATCAATGCGATAATTATTACATCGTTATTATAACTACGTCATAATTTGTCAGCAAAAAGTAGTTCATTATGAGTAATAACCGTAAGCAGTTTTAGATTCTAACCTAATTTTTGCTTGTTATTTTTTGGCCTGGTTTTGACATCAAATCACATTTCGGGTTCGGATTGGGTTCGGGCATATATTAAAGGGTTCGGGCTAGTACTTTTCGACCCGTTTACAACTCTGGAACGGTGGTTAATGGTAAAATTTTAAACTTTTTATTAGAAGCCTGTAAATGATGAAACAAAAAACACTGAACAAGTTTTAATCGATTTCGTCTGCAGTAACATAAAGATAATTTTGGAGATGTTCATCTCACTACCTTCACAACTCAATCCCCACCGAGTATTTTACTGTCAAGTTTAGACAAGAAATGGATTTTGCTCCTGTTATTACAATGAATCTTATGGGTTAAAAGATCTTTTTATCTTTCTACGGTTTGAGCAGGGTGAGCGTCCGGACCCTCTGCACCCGCAATAATGCGTTTCAATAGCGCTCTCCACTCGACCACTGATCAGTTTTGATGCAATCTGCAAAGAAACCCGACCGAAAGCTTCCGCCATGCATTGTGTAGTTACAGGCATCTCATTCTCTTTTTGAAACATAGATACAATAGCTTCTGCGGAGTCGTGATGAACGTCAAATTGATGTTTAAAACACTCACCATCCGGGTCATCAAATTTGTCCAGATGTCCAACAGTAACAGAAATGTTTATCAAAACGAGTAGAAAAGGTAATCCATATGCTATAGCGTAAAGCAAAGGTAAAGGGATGCTAAGTGCATATGAATACTAAAAAAAAAAGATTCAATTAATGGCTGTAGTTAAAAAGTGAAAGTGTTTTAATATCTAATTGGCGCTAAGACCTTTTTTCACCATTGATGCATTTCAAAATATTTTTTTTATTCCTGCTTCTTTTTTGTTGCTCGCAAGTTACCGACAGTATTCCAATAACAGAGTTAACGAACAAGACGTGCTAGCAAAATGCTACAAAACCTGTAGCTGAATTGTCGTCAATAAGCAAGATTATGAATTAACATCATTAACTTCGAGAGAAACTGCAAAAAGGGAGTGGCTGCCAACTTGATAAACGTAAGTTTCATTCACTTAAATCTCTCCATATTAATAGATGACATTACAATGTTTATTTTCAAGTTGATTGTGAATTTTATTTAAGTCGAATAACCAACGTGAGTGGCAAAAAAATGCCAAATTACAGAGCATACCCGCACATGGCCACTAGACTTTTTTGGAGTGTTAAGTATCATTAAATCCGGATGCTCTTTGCTATAACTGCGGCAGAAGACCTACTGTGGGCTGGAACAGCAACAGTTACAACAACACTACTGCAGAAAAAATCAAATTCTATTTTTTGGCCACTGCAAAACGACAGTTGTTAAATCTCAAAGAAGTTCTCATTACAAAGGCAGGATAAAAGTTTTTACTTGGCTGTGATTCCAAACATATATTTTTTTTGGAATAGTCTTTTTAAAAATTGTGTGAAAAACCAAATTTAGGTATTCAACTTGGTAAGTATAGTTCAACAAAAATGTGTAGATTTCATGTACACAAATGCCGTAATTGCTTACCTGAGTAAAAGCTTTGTACATTTGTACAGCATTGATAGTCATCCAAACAACACAAGTCAGTGTAAAATAATGAAGAAAAAAGGCCATTACGTCACAAGCTACTTTGTTCTCTGCCCTTCCGACTCCAACAATGTAGAAAAAGTAAACCGCAACCAGACAAATGCAAATATTAGCCAAGGTTATTGTAGTTGGCTTCTTTCGAATTTCACTGCAAAATTGTGCAAAGTTGAATTATATTGTTACGCTCATGGACCGAATTAGCACTAAGCTTGTTAGGAAACTATCTAACATTTTTGTCTAGATTTCTACTTGCAAAATTAAGATATTTGCACAGAGTTGAAAACTGGCCGACAAGCACAGGCCTGAACCCGAAACAATAAGCATGAACCCGGTTCGAACCCGAAACGTGATTTGAAGCCAAAAGCAGGCATGACAATTGACTTAGATCTAAAAATGAGTATACATTTGATTATACTGTTCGAATGCTCGTATAAGGTTACAATTAAACTGCTCATTGCTGATAAATTGTGACATAATAATAATAATAATTGTATAATAACAAAAACATGATGCTTAAACATAACCGTCATTCCGTGCATCAAACTATTTTAAATACGCTTTTACAAAACTAAAGGGAGAAAAGTAAAAGCAAGTACGTAAATCCAGCCCGATTTGGCCCGAAATTTTGTCAATGAGCCCGAGCCCAGCGCAAACCCGAAAGCGATTCGAAAAACCAGGCCAAATTTAAAACTTTGTATTTGCACTACACTCAAGGGCAAACGAAAGGTTTTAAATGAGCCCATAAAAAAAATAGCCGTCCAGCGATTAAGAATACATAACTCCTTGATCAGATATGCGATTTGGTCAGGTCGAGCACTCTCGCTTGGTTCGAAAGTTACCACAAATTAGTGATAATTTTCGTGCAGGCTTTAAGACTCTGTCTTTCAGCCAACCAGTATACTCTCTGTTCGCTGCTGATGAAGGGAAAAACCATAGCTTTGAATAAAACCGGATTCATCTTTTATTGATTGGGTAGCCTTGAAAAAGGCTGTTTTAAGGTTTAAACGCTTTCGTCTAGCTCTCTTCAGAAACCATCGCTAGAAAAAGATAGAATGAAAATAAAACAATGCGGATTCATTTATAAAGGCAGAGAAAATCGCTGATTGGTTGAATAATCATCGCTGATTGGTTGATTTGTGTCGTTTCGTTTGCGTACAGAAGTGGCGCTGTTGCGAAGAAAACAAACTTTCATCAAGATAGATGCTGATTGGATCAAATCGTTGCGTTTCGTTTGCGTAAGAAAAATAGATGACTTTGTGATGAATCTAAAATAAAACCTAAAACAGAATTTGGTAAATTGTTAAGTTTCGTTTGCGTTCGAATTATCAGTGAATTAATTGAAGGGAATAAACAAATTCCTTTTGCCTGCACAATTCTGGTTTTAGAATCCGAATGAGTGTTGCTTCCAGTGTAGATAGGTGAAATTGCGTTCTTGCTTTAGCCAGAATAGAAAACTGGTTAGTGTTGAAGTTGTTGGCACAGGTTTTGTTTTGCAGAAGATGTTGTCCAATGGCCGAATCACAGTTAATTTCTGTTGAAGTCTTTTTGCAATTTCGTTGTGGTTGGAATTTCTGTTGTTGGTGTCCGGTTCTAATACTTTTGGGGATATGCTGATTGATTCTATCCTGCAGTCTTTGGGTTGTACGGCCCACGTACCGACAATCACAGTGGCACACGTATTGATACACGATCATACTTTGTTGTGTGGTGGGCAGGACATCCTTATGGACAGCAGGAAGAATCTTCTTAGTAGAAAAAATGACGCGTGGATCTACTGCTCCATAACATTGACCTATTTTATTTTATCTATTTTATTTTATCATAACATTGACCTATTTTATTTGCTCCATAACATTGACCTATTTATATTTATCTTCGACCTATTTTATTTTATCCATGACTAACTCTGCTCAACACGAACTGGCTAAATTTCTTGCTGCATTACTCCAACCGGTTCTTAACTTTTATTCCAATTACTGTATTTTAGATTCTTTTACTTTTGCTGAAGAAATTCAAAAACTTCCCATTTCAACTGAAAATTCTTATTTATGTTCTTTTGACATTTCAAGTCTCTTCGCTAATGTTCCTTTGACCGAAACTATTCAAATTTGTGCCAATAAATTATATGAAAATGAACAAAATTCTCCCCCCTTTTCTAAAGACATTTTTATTGAATTAATGAACATGGCTACCAGCTCAGTGGAATTTAGCTTCAATAACATCATGTACAAACAGATAGATGGAATTTCTATGGGAAGCCCTCTGGGACCTGCACTTGCCAATATCTTTGTTGGATTTTATGAACAACAACTCTTCCAAACCACAAACAAGCCTACGGTTTATTACCGATATGTCGATGATACTTTTGCCATTTTCAAATTGGAATCAGACTGCGATAAATTTCTCTCCAGTTTAAACTCTTTACATCCAGCATTACACTTCACTTTTGAAAAAGAAGCGAATCAATCTTTGCCATTTCTAGACGTTTTTATTGAAAAGAGTGGTAACAATTTTTTAACTTCTATTTACAGGAAACCAACTTTCACCGGACAATATTTACGCTGGGATTCTTTTGGACCGACGAAACGGAAAACTAATTTAATTGGCACCCTCGTACATCGAGCTATAAAAATCTGTTCTAAATCAAAACTTCAACAAGAGCTTGATCAAATTCGTACCATTCTGCTCAATAATGGTTATCCTGAATACATAATCAACACCAGCATTTCAAAGAAAATCTCTAAATTTAATTCAGCTAAGAAAGAAGGACCTCAAAAATGCCCCGTCTACCTTCGGCTCCCATGGATTGGCAAAGTGTCTCAAAAATTTGAAAAGCTTTCCAAATCAGCAGTTAATCAATGTTATGGAGCAGTAGATCCACGCGTCATTTTTTCTACTAAGAAGATTCTTCCTGCTGTCCATAAGGATGTCCTGCCCACCACACAACAAAGTATGATCGTGTATCAATACGTGTGCCACTGTGATTGTCGGTACGTGGGCCGTACAACCCAAAGACTGCAGGATAGAATCAATCAGCATATCCCCAAAAGTATTAGAACCGGACACCAACAACAGAAATTCCAACCACAACGAAATTGCAAAAAGACTTCAACAGAAATTAACTGTGATTCGGCCATTGGACAACATCTTCTGCAAAACAAAACCTGTGCCAACAACTTCAACACTAACCAGTTTTCTATTCTGGCTAAAGCAAGAACGCAATTTCACCTATCTACACTGGAAGCAACACTCATTCGGATTCTAAAACCAGAATTGTGCAGGCAAAAGGAATTTGTTTATTCCCTTCAATTAATTCACTGATAATTCGAACGCAAACGAAACTTAACAATTTACCAAATTCTGTTTTAGGTTTTATTTTAGATTCATCACAAAGTCATCTATTTTTCTTACGCAAACGAAACGCAACGATTTGATCCAATCAGCATCTATCTTGATGAAAGTTTGTTTTCTTCGCAACAGCGCCACTTCTGTACGCAAACGAAACGACACAAATCAACCAATCAGCGATGATTATTCAACCAATCAGCGATTTTCTCTGCCTTTATAAATGAATCCGCATTGTTTTATTTTGATGGTTTCTGAAGAGAGCTAGACGAAAGCGTTTAAACCTTAAAACAGCCTTTTTCAAGGCTACCCAATCAATAAAAGATGAATCCGGTTTTATTCAAAGCTATGGTTAAATTCTGTACCACCAATCAATTATGAAGGGAAAAACCCCGACACGGCAGGCCGAACAGATTGACTCATTTAAAACCTTGTATTAATTGCGAATATGTGTATAATATGCATATTCAGTAAGGAAATAAAACTTTTTCATGTTTCTGCAATTTATACTAAGAGCATTTCATTAGTTGTAATGTGAAAATTGCACTGATGTTTGTGCTCATTCATGCATGTCGACCAAAAACTCTGCATCTGTCTAAACCATTCCAACACAGCACCTGTGGGGTTCTGTTAGCAAGTCTTTTGCCAGGCTGGGTTAAATAATGAGTAAACTTCTTAGCACCAATAGAAGATATACTGTGTTATAATCGCCTTTCCGAAAAGCAGTTACAACGCTTGGCTAATTCTGGAATTGAACTCGAAGTCAGTAAACTTTCGATCACAAACCAATAATCTATCCGGCTGGATATTCAATTCTATTTATCTTTTTACTTTAACATTATTGCAAAACAAGAAAAAATTTAAAGTTTAAACTACTTTTTCGATTTTAAGGTGAATTTACACAGTATCCGTTTTTCGTACGTTTTCGTCCGTTTTTTTACGTTTTTGCTTCTCTTTGACAAAGTATGCGCTTTTTCATCCGCATTTTTATGTGTCCATATCCGCACTAACCAGACAGTCACATACTGGATAAAAGTTTTCTGAAAAAATTTTTTTGTGAAGGAGTACAGCTCTATTTCGAAATATCGCTCTTATCGTTCATACACAAATTTTTTGAACAAAATTTTTATCTATATATAACAGTCTACTTAGTGCCTATATGGGCTTACAAAAATGCGGATGAAAAAGCGCATACTTTTTTAAGGAGAAGCAAAAACGTAAAAAAACGGACGAAAACGTACGAAAAACGGATACTGTGTAAATTCACCTTTATAAGAAATCTTTGAAGCGTTTTTGAAATACTTTTGGGCAAAAATACGATAGATTACCGGAATGCAGAATAAAGTAACAATAATTTCAAAATAAAAACTGTGTTTTTCATAATCTGCAATTCGAAAGTTAAAAAAAAATCTCCGAACCATCTCATCACCAAAATTTATAAATAGTTGTTTTTTTACATGAAGCATAAAAAAATCATCACTATTTCGTCATAAAAGATATAACGGTGGTTATTAAAACTTCTATCCGGCCATTCCCTTCGTGATACATGGTTTTGTGATGCAATAGCCATTATATCTCATGACGATAATATTGTTGAAAATTTTCATCAATACTGCAAACCCTTACGTAAAAAAGAACAATAATTTCATATTTATTTACTTTCTAAACTAATACTTTCTTATCGACGTACCTGTGCCTCAAATGAATGTAAAGAGTTGCAGAAAGAAATAATATTGAAAGGATGCTTCCAACATAGCTGAATGCTGTTAAAGCTACTATAGACGGCACTTCTCTTGATGACTGCAAAAACAAATATTGTATGCACAAAAAATTGCAAATAAGGAAAAATAAATCTTAAAATGCAAAAGCAACTTCCCAAAGCACATCTTGCTTCAGCAAAAAACAAAGCAGCTAAATAAATGTTTATAACAAATATGCACTTTAAAAGCAAAAAAAGAAGTTTTGGTATTAGAAAACTACAGTACATAAAACCTGTTAAAGTACAAAAAAATGTCTATAATCTATATATTATTTTCAAGATTACGGTAACCAGCAAAGCGACTGACTTTACAAAAAAAAGGGGCCACGAAATTGTAACATTAAAAATCCATTCAGATGAATGGGACCAGTAATCACGTAATGAAACAAAATTGAAAAGGAACACCATTCAAAAAGGTAGATTACGAAAGCAACCAAACACACATCAAAATTTACAGAAAGAATTACTAAAAGCAGAAAACGATTTCAAAGTCGAATGCCTAAGTGGTCTGTTTTTCCAAATTTCAAAGCTAGTCAGTTAGGCTAAAGGAGCCGAAATGACAATTATCACTCTGATAAAACCTTCGAAAAAAAATCAACAACACACAAAACAAAAGTCTTTACCGCCATAGCAAAAGATTAAAATTAATATTTGCTAATACAATTCCGTCACAAATCAATCTTTACCCAATAAACTATGCTAAACCAATTAAATCAATCTAACTGAGATCCATATCGAATGAAACTATACGGTTCAGGATACTACATACACTGAAATCTTTTCCAATATTGAAACTTAGTTCCAGGCTATAAATCTAACGTAATCTTTACCAAATCAAATTGGCCTGCGGACTTCAGAGCTCATATCTTTAGCAAAAAACTATCATTTACAAAATTGAGCAAATGGAGTTATTCTTAAGATTCTTATTATATTTTATGTACTTACAAAGAGCACAGCATAACTAGCAAACCCAGCACAATGATATTCAGGTCGATTTGGATTGTTTTGATTGCATTGATCTGCGGGATTCCATTTCAAGTTTTGAAAATTCCATGTTGAGACTTCTGCTTTGTTTAGGCGACGCTGGAAAATATTTTTTTTAAGTACCGGTAACTGTTAGCAAAACAAGCTTAAACTAAACCAAATATTGAATTTTCAAATAATGTTGCCGTACTTTTCCGGTGCGTGTAAAACTTAATGGCGAATGTACCTCCAAGATAAAGCAAAATTTTTGCGCAATTACTTCTTGCAACGTTTTGCACAAAACAATAAAAATTTGACTGTTTGATAATTTTCTGTTTTAACCAATAAGGTTGTCAACAACCATTTGCCCTACAGTTTCTACAATTCTAACTTTAAAATAACCTATTCAAACAATTAAATTTACTTTGAAAGGATCTTCAGTATCAGTAACATCATTAGGAAATTCCACATCTCCAAACACAACAGTAATCGGTATGTTGAAATTGCTGTTTTCTGTTGATGTTTGTCGTCGCCTTCTTTTTGGTCCTGAAGTTGATATAGAAACAACCTGTAGATAAACATACAAAACCATTGCAAAGCAATGTAAGTAAAAATAGTTTTGTCAAGTTCGATTCGGATAGCGTCAAAGACGCACTTTATAAACTTATAGTGCAACACTCTCATTTGAGACGTACATATCCGCAACCAAATTTGACAAAATTGAACTTTTGTTTTTAGGCAAAAGCTCGTCACCAAGGTAGAGCTATAGTACAAGAATGATTTCTGTTACCACTTCATAAATTGTAACAGTGCTCCATTAACAAGTTTTTGGTAAGCCTTCTTGTAGGCAGAAATGTTGCAAGTGAAATTACACAATTAGATAAATTACAATACATTAATTGCACACCATGATTAAACATTATTTCAAAACACTATTATGACATTTTGCACTAACACAGGGTAATTATGTTTAATGCATAATATCGCATTTAAGATAAAAAAAAGTAAAAGATAAATTAGGCAAAAATAGAGTAACACGGTAGTATCATTTCAGTTAACACCTGTCATTCTGCAGCACTGACAGTTTAAAGCATACTTGATCTACAAGGGTAAGATAGGTAAGTTATTTAGGTAAAGAAATACATATCACTTGAAATTCCGGTAAAAAGATAACTAATATCTTTTGAAGTCAAGCTAAACTTCTACGAATTTAGTCTTCAAGAAAATGATACACTATTTTCAAACTTTATTGATGTATTACTAATGTAAATCACATTTTGACAATGTACTGTGAAAAGTACATATTTTAAACAAAATGTTCGCTAATCAAATTGCAAATGCTGCATTTAGACAAAATTATTTTATGTTGACTTAGTTATTGGTTAGCTAGCTAGTTAAATAGAGCAGTTTCTGCAAAACTCAGGAAAATACTGTGCAGTGTGCTAATTTGCAATATCATGCTCCAGAGCAACTTATACTTACCTGAGATGTATTTTGATCTCTATTTAGTTGTAAATCTCTGCCCAAGAGAGTGGCATATATCACAGGAGTTTCAATTCCGCTATTTTGGGCGATTTTTGTCAATAATTCTTGCGGGATAGTGATTGATGTACTTGACTGATTCGCTCCGGTGTTCAAATCAAAAGTCTGGCTTTCATAGACTGCTTCATTGCTGGTGTTGCTGGAAACTGGAGCAATACGCACCGCCTGCAGTCATTTAAATGCAGTTTATTATGCGGCTCCTAATTATACGATAAAACGCTGTACAAGTTTGGTGCGAGTACGCCAAATAATATCAACAATTTGACAACAAATATTACTATTGCTGTAGCGCATATTTATCCTCCTGTCACCGGACAGCGTCAGACGCTAAATATTGGACGATTCGCGCTTTTTTCATTGCATTTACTACTTCGTGGTTGGAGGAATCTGCACCTGCTTAGAACTTTCCAATGATCCAATGTTCTTTTGGATTTCTTTGAATTCTTGTTCACTGAATTTGCTGCTTGCTCAAAGTCATCTAGTAGAGATAATTATCGTAAAGCGTCTTACCCAAGGATGCAATAACGTGACCGGGTTTCGGGTTGAACCCTGATCATTCAATCTGGGTCGTCGAAAAACGACGTCTTCACCCTCGCGGTTACGCTGCCGAAATATATGTTAAACAGTTGGTTAGTGGTATGGAACATGATTGTAATCACTCAAATCAAGATATGCAGTGCCTTGGATGCATTATTGCAAAGTTGTTGACCTCCATATTTTGTACAACCTTAAGCGAAGCTTTCAAAACCACCAGATATGCTACTGCAACTAAACAACTACCAGTATACGTACACCTTCTTCCTGTCCACGTTATTCTAGCACTCTGGAACTTTTGCACTAACAACAAAGCAAGTAGGTGTACTTTCTAAGAAGCAGAGTCTCCAGCTATTTTCTACTTTTATTTTCACAAAAGTGAGAATAAATTATAAATTGATAAAGTTAGCTGAAAATTACTATCGCTGCATAATATCCATTGGTTTACGAAGCTTTTTTTCAATACAGTTTTAACATAAATCAAATTAATCAAATCTGTCATTATAAGTCACTTGTTTCAATATGCCGAAACGTGTAACAAGTTTGTTGGGATAATTTCCGCGCCATTGCGCTTGCGGGCAACACAGTTTCTTTTGAAGAACGTTACAGTAGTGGCAAGCCGTTGTCAATACTCAGTTCGATTTGACCGGCTGAAGTTTTGAACCTCAGACCTGCCGCTCCAGAGACGAACGTGAATTACCGCTCACCAGCTGGCGGGTATTATTGTGTGGAGTATGGTAAGCATAGTTGTTGCAATCATACCTGAATGTTAATTTCAGCAGTTTTTACATTCACCATTCCATTCGTAGCATTTTCTGGAATGGACACGGAAGATGCGAAGTTGTTGAGAGTATTTAGAAGAGATGATTTTCTCGCAGTTGCTCTAAATAACATAAAAAAATACTATTAGGTTATTTAATTAATTTTACCAAGGAAAACTACGGAGCTTTTCTGCAAATTTGTAACATGAGTAATTATTGTAGGTTAACCAACAAAACTGTAAGCAATAATTTAAACTTGCCTTTTGCGAACTTTATTTCCAATATATTTTGTGTTTTAAATTTAAATACAAGCCTTGATGGCTTTCAATAAAAAATATTTATGGGGCAATAGCTCAGCTACTTCAGCATCGTGCTAGTAATCGAAAGGTTGCTGACTACTTATTCAATTCCCAAATTGGAAATGTGTCTTTGCGTTGTTAAAAAGACACTTAACGCTTATTTCCCGTTGAGGCCAAGCAATGCACTTTCTGTGGTGGCTCAGACTTACGAATAACTTGCAAGCAGAACTTAATGCTTTGCGGTGGTTTGGTTTGGCAGATGCAGTGTGCCTGGTTCAAATACATAAATGAAGAAGTGAAATACCGCCGAAAAAAAGCTTATGATATTTCTTTAGATTAATCTGAGGTGCAAAATGAATGGTAACGATTATTCAAAAACACCAATCATTGGTACGTCATACCGGTTCTAATAAGTTAAATATCTTGCTCTATTTCTTAACTTTATCCATGCCCATTACATATCACGTATTTTTATTTGATTTATACCTTTGTGTATCTGCGGTGCTGGAATCTATACCAATTACTAAATTCGATACGGTGTTTGTGACGCTAACCAACAGCATTTCACTAACCTAAAAAATATGAAAAATGCGATGAAGAAGCAAAAAAAACAACAAAGTTTGAAATAGCTGTAAAGAAGTAACACTATTTTTTTTGCTATTACGGTAAACGGAAATTTAATTTTTGTTTCTTTATCTGAAATTGATTTCCTACTAAAATATTTGAGAGGAACTACTAACACCAGCTGCAGTTTTCGTTGTCACCAAAAAAATAATCTCGTTAGTTTTGATTTAAAAATAGCTTTATAACATTAATTTTGCAGTCGAAAACCAAATCCGTCAGCAATGTATTGGCAACACACTCGCAGACAAGTATTAGTTTCTCTTTCAAAGTTAGAAAATATTGTCACGCTTTCAGCAGCAGTGGAACTTTGTTGAACAAACGTAATTAATATTGTATTTTAAAAATGCTTTTTTTATCCCTCTACACATCGAGTTCTAAATTTTGATACTTGAAGACATCAGTTTTTGTGGTTGCCCATGTATTTTAAGCAGTTAAAAGTCTAGGAAGAATAACTTTCCAAACATGCTTCACTCACAAACGCAAAAGAGAAAGTTTCAACTCACATTCTTATTGACATCTACTTGTTAATAACTATATCATTGAAATTTGTTCTTTTTACGATATAGGTTGGAACAATAAAGAAGAAACAAAAATGATTGGAGCAAAATGAAGATATACAATGGTAGACCATGATGTAAAGCTTAATCTTAAATAGTTGCTCCGGAAACCATCACAAAATACCGGGTAACAAAAAAGCAAAATAAGTGTCAATCTATCACATTACCTCTTGTTCTGGTTCTTCTTCAATTTGCAACAAAATCTCCGTTGCTGCATCAATATCTTCTCCAGTAAGCCTATCTGGTTGCGATGTTAAAACTTCAAGCGTTGCTGGCAACTCCTCACTTGACACGTTAGCGATATTCGTCAGCGTTATTCCGCATCGAATTACATGCAAACTGCTGTTGTCAAAAAATGCACCAACACTTCCGCCAAACAAACGCTCTGCATTTCCTTGTTCGATAGGCAGACATCTCACAGTCGCTCTCGGCGTTTCTGGAAAATATTTATTTATTCATACAAGCTAGGACAAAGACACTTCTTCGTAGAAAATTGTTTGGGTGAAAGAGAATCAAGGAGTCTGACACAAGCACAGAGTTGTAAGTTGGACCGGGCTTTCGGTTCGGGTTCGGGCCTAAAGTTGACAAAAATTTTGGGCTTAATTCAGGCCTGAGAAGTAATTTTTGTCTTAGTTGCAGAAAAATATAATCAAAATATCTTAGCAACATTGCTAAAATTTTAAGACCTAACGTAACTTTTGTTTTTTTTTGGGCATGATTTAGACTTTAAATCAGTTTTTGGATTCGGCCGGATTCGGGCTTAATATTTCGAGTTCAAGCCGGGTTCGGGCCTGAACTAGTTGGCTCGTTTACAACGCTGCACTAGCAAGCTGAGTATTCTGTAAAACACACACACGCACTCATACGCGCGCGCATTCGCAATTTTTTATGAAGTTATTAAAAAAAACGAGCTTAATTTCTAATTGATTTGAAAACATCAGCAAACACACCAAAGCAGCAGCACAATGCACATTCATATCAAAAATATTACAACGTAAAACAATGAGCATTAAGCTAACCGAACAATGCTTGCTCTCCAACAATCATTTCTCATTTAGTATTTTCACTATTAAGTTTTTTCTGCTCACAAACAAGTCAAAAAATATTCAAATCTTTAATTTTTTAGGTTGGTTGTAGAAGCTTTTGGTTTCTCGATTGCTGTCACCAGAAAAACGAATTAAATCAAGTTTAAGAGATGAAAATGACTTTCAATAAAGTCGATTTCATTTTGCTTTCGCAATCAGCTTTTCGGACAGAACTGTTCAGTTGCGATCTCTGTCTGGTTTGGTATGTGGTGAGCAGGATCTTTTAAAGACCAAATGCAGTAAGGAGAAATGCACTCTGCAGTAAGAAGAAATGCACTCTGCAGTAAGGAGAAATGCACTCTGCAGTGAGGAGAAATGGATTTTAAGGAGATTTCACAATAGTTTTAAGGAGATTGCACAATAGTTTTAAGGAGATTGCACAATAGCCTATAGGCTTAGCTTCTCAGCAATTAGAACATCAAGTTAAAAGTGTTGTACAAAATTGCTACGGAGCAATGTCACCACGCTTGATTTTTTCAAGCCAATGCAGGCTACCTGCTGCCAAAAAAGATGTGCTACCTGCCAATCAAAGAAGTATGGTTATTTATGAATACGTGTGCCACTGTGATAGTCGGTACGTAGGTCGCACTACTCAAAAGCTTCAGGAACGCATCAAGCAACATGTTCCAAAAGCAATAAGATAAAAAAACACTCTTACTCAGGAACTGGGAACCCACCGATCTCAACCAACCAGAACCCAGCCAAATAGAAAATGCAAAGCAAAAAGTAAGGCTCAATTCGAACCAGAAAGCGATTCAGCCATTGGTCAACATTAGCTGGAATCCAATTAGCGCGCACGCAACTATTCTGATTCACAGTTTAAAATCCTATCCACAGCTCGCTCTCAGTTTCACTTGAGCCTGTTGGAAGCGGTTTATATTTCACGAAAAAAAAACAGATTTGTGCAGGCAAAAGCAGTTCGTATCAGAGATGGAACCGGTCAGGATTTTCTCGACCCGACCCTACCGTTAAATTTCAAAATCATTGCCGGTTGACCGGCCGGTCGACCGGTTTCTGACCGGCCCGGTTGACCGGTTTTTCCTCAGAAAATTTTTATTCACTGTTCAATGTATCTAACAAAAAATTTTCAAAGGGGGGGCATGGGTGAGGTATTAAAGTTTGTGACTTTGCACGGGGATCTCAGAAAAAAAGGCAAAAGAATGTTGGCGTTTTTGGCAAAAATGACTTAATTTTAAGACCTTTTTTGGTTTAGTTTTGGTTTGAAAGAACCGTTTTGAGCAGTGCCAAACGTGAACAAAATAAGCAGAAAAACCGCTGGAGGGTACAAGCTAAATAATTAGAGGTTCTTTCTAAGGATAATATGCGAAAGGCCAAAAAAAGAAGTTGAAATTTTCTAGGTATTCGTGACAGATTATTTGCAATTTGCCGACCAGCAAACACCAAACTGTTATGACATTGACTGGAAAATATTTGAAATATAATGTGCCCCAGCAGCTTGTAGAAATGCTGCTACTTCAGAACAAGCCACGGCTAGTTTGATATAAAAAAATAAGAACTACGTTTTTCTTGCCAAGGCATGGTATGAAATGGAAGACGATTTTTCCATATTCCATACCGGCAATTTTCTTCCGTTCCATACTCCATTCCATACTAAAATTTTTTTCCATGTTCCATTCCATACTTCCATACCAAGGTGACTTTAAATCGGAAGCAACGCGTAGTTTGTACTACGTTTTTGCTACGTAAAGCGTATCTTTGCAAGTTGATGCTCGCGAAGGTAAGAGGTATGGTACGATGCATCTCATCCCATATTTGAAGGATTATCGCAATGAGCTACCATAAAAAATTACCCAGCATAAAAACATCAACCACGCAGTCAACAGGCAATAGGTTGACCAATATGCACTGGGTTTAATAATTATAAGTTTGTAACCTCACCAACTAGAAAATTTGGCATAGTCAAACTGCCACAATCATTTTACAAAGACACCGAAAAAAACTTTAAACGCAAAAAAAAAACAATAAAGAATTAAGTTCAATCGAGGATAGAAAAGCAAAACAAATCTTAGTTACTAAGGGAGAAAATTCTTTTTCACTTTGCAAATTCAGTGCCGTCGCTATCGGGGGCCAGAAGGGCCTTGCCCCCCATTTTGGTTTACTAAAAATACTTTTTTTGGAGCATTACGTTACAAGAAAATCGGTAATGATGCAAAAAGAGTAGCATTTTATCTTACCTACTTAACTGAAGTAACCTACATCAGCAGTATATTAAAGTTTTTAAATACCGAAAGTTTAGTGGTTCAAGTTTCAAACACCAGATTTAACATCCCAAGTTTACACCTCTGAACCTGAAAGGTCATCAAGGAATTAGACTAGTCATATCAATTTCATAGCTATGAACGTTTGCATCGTATTCGATTCAAAGTATTCTAAGCCCAAAGCCATTGCTTCTCAAACAATGGTCGGGATGCACAACAGACTGCAAAGCGTTTACGGATATATTGTAGAGACGCAACTATGAGGGCAAAGGGGGCTTTATCTCACCCCTCCCCCCTTTTCAGCCAAGTCACTAAAAAATTTTAACCCTAAAATGCAAGCATTTAAACGTGTTTTTGATTTAATCTGTAATTAATGCAAGGACTGAATAGGCAGTGGAATTTAATTTTTCCACTGGCTTTCAAGTCTCAGCAATTTAATTCTTTCAAATAGTTTTAAAAACGTGCAAAATGTGATCCAAATGGCGTTGAAATAGTTATTTTTCTGGAAAAATCAAAAAATCGCCCAGCGACAGGGGCATCGCCCCCAGACCCCGTCTATATGAGATAATTTTGTAGCACCGCTTTGCTCAGCTCACCACCAAATCGAGGCATTTTTCAAACAAAAAAGTTTTAACTTTTAAGCCTTCTCCTTTAGCAAAATCTTGGTTACACGTCTGTTTATGGGTGTGTCGGAGAGTAGAAGTGCAGACCAGCAAAAAAGTTTATTTCGTTTTTTGAAAAACCAACTATTTTGTATTTTTTTAAGCACACTCATAGTTGTTTAGGTTGTAGTCACTGCTGCAGATAGACTTTACGCGTGATTATCGGCAGAAACGAACAGGGCTAAGAAACACCCCCGGACTTATCCATGTCTCTTTTTACAACATGATTGCACAATCTGGAAATTGAGCATAATTTGCAGCCGTACAAGATCATTTTTAATATGCAAAAGTTCTGTCTATTTTAGTGCACCTTAACTTCGTTTGCTCTGGCGACGTCACTCAGCAAATTGTTATTCTCAAAATAAAAGTTAAGCCAGTCAGCATCAATGCAGCTGCAAATTCCAATAAACATTTATTCTATGATATTATGATGCAATGCCTATAGTCCTTACACTGTTTGCGCAATATTCAAATGTTCATGACCGAATTACCGAACTAATTTGTCGACAGATGATTAGCTGCGAAACGCTTCTACATAGTTTTAGTTATCACCATCTGCATTTGTTTTTCTCTATATGGCATGAGCGAAATCTAGTACGGAATTGATATGAAAATATGGAAGATTGTCTTCCATTCCATTCCTGAAAGTTTCGATTCCATTGTGGCATCTTCCATATTCCATACCGAAATTTCCATTCCATTTTATTCCATTTCGATTTTATTCCATACCATGCCCTGCTTTTTGCCCAATGTAGAGTGTGGTAAATTTAAGTTGAAAAAGGCTTTTCAAAACGGCAAGATTTTAGCATGCACTAAAAAATCTAAAATCTCCGCCACTTCTACTCTTAAGCTGATTAAAATGATGCTAAAATGCCAGGTAGCGCAAGCCTCTTCCACATGCATGCTTTATTAGAATCTGATTAAGCAATTTTAACGTATATTTTGCACTTTTTTGCTTTGCGCCGAGGCCCAAGGGGGGGCTTGGCGCAATACTCCGACCCTAAATACACCCCTGGATGTGCATGTCTTAATGGTCACAGCATATTAGTTACAGCTTAAAACCATTCAACAAGTGTTTTCAAAAGGTGAGTTTTGCTAATACTGTTTTTTTGTAAAAAGTTTTATTTATGATAACATATATATATATATTTCGGTTGGTATTTCGATGTCTTTTAGTGGCAAGAAAGAAGAATTTGACCGGTATTTCAACCGGCTTGACCGCCGGTCGAAGAATCTCGACCCGACCGGCCGGTCGACCCGACCGGTTTCCATCTCTGTTTCGTATTCACTCTACAACTGTTTCGGTAAGATCAAAGCCAGCTGTCATTGGATAGATTGCATTTCTCCTTACTATTGTGCAATCTCTTTAAAATCTATTTCTCCTCACTACAGAGTGCATATCTCCTTACTGCATTTGGCCTTTAAAAGATCCTGCTCACCACATACCAAACCAGACAGAGATCGCAACTGAACAGTTCTGACCGAAAAGCTGATTGCGAAAGCAAAATGAAATCGACTTTATTGAAAGTCATTTTCAAATTCTGCACCACCTCAAAATTGTTCATTTAATAGATGAGCTATTAAACTCTAGAAGCAGAGAAAAAGCAACTTCTAGCAATTTTCAAATTATTGCTTTTGACCATTAGCTTTTGTGCAATGACAAATATGGTGAACACTGCTCTGCATTGTTCTTTTAGATGCAGAATCTACAATATGGAAAATTCCCACAATACAGAAAATTGAATCTTTCAAATGTTGAAGATTGTCACAGAAAATCATAAAATCTTTCTTTACAAAGCAGCCGAGATTGGTGGAACGAAGGGAAGAAGCTGGCACACCTTAATTCAATCTTACCTGCTCCGTCGCATACTTGATTAGAAGACGCTAATGCAAATACATTGGTGCGATCGAATGAATATGTTTTGTTGTTTTGAGTAAGGTTTTGTGGAGCGCAGAATGGAATAACTGACAACGAAAATAGTGGTAATTATTTACACAAACTTTACATATTTGTTTTCCAGCATATACTTGATGTTTTTAGTTTTTACAAAGAACGACAAAAAAAAAACAAAAACAAAACAAAGAAAAAAAAACGGAAAAACTCTCTTAAGCTTGTGGTGGCAATTGTTAAGTGAAGCTCATAAGACTACAAATGCAACGGTCGAAAAATACTTTTTCTTTTGGCATTGTTAAAACAATTATTAACTTTCTGCACAACATTAAAAAGCAATGATGTTATACGTGTGGTACTGCTACGTACTGCACTAAACGCTGACAGCAAATTTAATTGCACGAAAATAGTGATTAGTTTCAGCAAGAAAAGTAGTATCAACAATAATCTGATCAAAATCTAAAACTTTTCAAAGCAAGTTCTACAGTAATGATGTGATTCAAATTTCTACTCTTGAAAAATATATAAATAAAACAGCAATTACATGACGTACAACAAAGACTAGAATAAAACTTGTAGGCAAAAATTAACAGCGGTGCTTAAATCGAAGCTTAACATATTGCGCGTCTTGAAAAATTGCCAGTCGTGTCAAAAACCTGTTAAAGATTTATATATATTACCTGGCTCAATGGTTGTTGTAGGTTGACTTGTTGTGGTAATAATTTCTGTAAGTACAAAGAAGAGTCGTTCCATGAAGCTCTATCAAGAATTTAATCAACCAGAAGGTTTATTTACAGACACAAAAGGCTAAGTTGACTTCAAGCCGTGGAAAAAATTTTTTTTCATTTAAATACATGTTCAATATCAAAAACTATAAAGTCATATTTTACATTCTTATGAAATATTTAAATTAAAAACGCTTCACGTTGTTTAATACTTTGGTGATCTCAAATACTGAAGTTTTCAATTGGCATTTTGCTTAACAAAAATATGTTTTCAACCCACGTATGTATCACCTTCGCAAATGGCCACTTTGCCTCTGTAACCATTTTGACAAATGCATTGAAAACTCCCTATTGCGTTGGTGCCGTCTGCTTTGTCATGACAAAAAGATTTGACAACCAAGCTTTGTTGTGTGATGGGCACAACATCTTTGAGAATTGAGGTTGTTCGTATATTTATATGTCAAAAAAGAAAACTTGGTTGTAGACCAATACCTGTACCGTTGTGATTGCTAGTGAGTAAAAAATCTAAAAATTTTTGATTAATACTGAATAATAAACTTTTGATTAACACTCAACTCTGATTTCCCGATTACAAAACTTACAAAAGCATTGCAAAATTACAAAAAAGTTACAAATCTAAAATCTTTTGATTAATACAGCTCGATTACAATACTGTTAGTGATTATTTTCTATAAAATATGCAGTATGTAATCTGTTTAATGGTACTTGATAATTATGTGATCATATTGCAGCTGTGATTTTTTAAACCTTTGATAGTGTTCACTGATTTACTTATTTTTTCACTGAAACCGTTGACAATATAATGGGATAAAGACAATCATTTAACGCATGTGAAGACGTTCGATCAATGTATACAGAAATAATTTTGCTTTGTTTACGAACAGTATACACACTCCGAGTCTTAAAAAATAAACAATCAAAAATATGATAGTACCAGTATAAGACGTAATGTTTTGCAATTGACTTTTTTTTTACTGCAGCCATACTGAGGAGAAATACAAGTCGAAAGTTGATTACAAAATTCTTTATGGATTAGGCTGATAATCAAATCTTTGTGCATCTAAGCCTTTATAATGCTGTTTAAAAACTTTAAACATTTGACCTATTATTAACCATAAAACATCATTTAATTGTATTTTTCCGTTGCTACAATTATCAAAACGACTATATTCAAAGCTTTTGAACTTTGTGCTAAATATAACTTTAACGAAGTTACTTTTTCAGACCAACCAAAATCCACGAGCCTGCGAAAATAACGCATTACCACATTAAATTATTCTTTTCTTACGATTGCAAAAAGCACCATCCTCAAAAAATCCTTCCAAACACAAGCAAATGAAACCACCATCAGTGTTGCTGCAATTTGCGTTAGCAGGGCAAAAAGATGTTTCCTCTGTGCATTCATCAATATCTGAATAATATCTTTAAAAGTTATTGGCTTTTCTTCGAGTTTGGGCATTCACTTTATCGAAAATAAACTGAATTTTACTTGAACAGTTTATTGTAATATTTGCCACTGAATATTTTCAGCTCAATTATTCTTTTCTCGTACTTGCTTTCTTTAGTTAGAACAAGAATACGTATGAAAATAACTTCGGGCTTCAACCAAGCGAGATACAAGATAAGGTAAAAGACCGTGGTTTTTGGATGCTTTGTCTCGATCTGCTACTACGTGTCTAAGCAAATTACAGATCACTGGAGTCGCCAATGTTATGTATGAACAGCGCTATATTTTGCCGTGATTTGTTGCAACGCTTTTAAAATATCAGCTAAAAATCACTATCACCTATAGAAAAGCGCGCGAGGCTCATGCTGGTTTGATTTCTGTTGAATTTTACTTTGGAGCTAGATACAGCAAAATACTCGATTTCGAAATCAAACTGCGTGCTTTGTTTCGTTTCAATGTGATGAACGTTAATGTCTTTTAAATCTGATAAAAGAATAGTGATTTTTATGTGTTTAAAAAAACTCCACACTGATTATTTACTAAAGCTATAAGAGTCCTGAACTAAACAAGCATGGTAAAACCAAAGAAATACGTAGATAATGCATGAAAGAATGTGAAGAAAAAATTTATTTGTCAATTTTTGCTTTGCCAAACCACGGCTTCTGGCTGATCAGGCTGAATGGCCTGATAACTTATCAGGCTAGTGGCGGTTACTAGAGCTTGCTTGTTAAATAATCATAATTGATATTTGTCTCGTTACCTGTACATTGTGTTCCATCGCCACTATATCCATCCACACAAGAACATGTAAAACTGCCAGGAATATTGGTACAGTTAGCGTTATGGTGACAGGAGCCGGTATTGTTGCATTCATTAACATCTACAACAAAAAACAGTATTAATATTAATAATAAGCTATAGACAGTATACAGAGTCTTATAGGCTCAATCAAACCTTTGATTAACAGCCTAAGACATACTGTTTCGAATTCAACATTCGTCTTTTATTCCTCCTCAGTATAGCTAGGACTACAGGTATGAACATGAGCGTAGAAAGGAAAACAATCGCAAATTAACCAGATCATGACACAATTTTTTTCCGCCAAAACATAAAGTAATCACTATATTACAATAGAAAAATGTAATAGTTTAATGCAAATCAATTTCCAATAGCATGCCTTAGACAGCTGTTTCGCCGAATTTCAGGGCTAATCAGTAAGGCCAGCAAGACCAAACAGACAAATATCACCAATGATAAAAATCTTCAAAACAAGCATCTTTACCAAATTATTAATAATTGAATAAATCTTTACCGATTACGTTTATAATACATAAATCTTAACCCATCAAGTATTAATATTGATTTGCTCTCAACTTTTAAACCAACAAATTTCTGTTTTACTGATAATCATTCTATTTAAAATCTCGAGCCCTTCAAATCGGACATTGTTGCCAACGCCTCGCGACCTCTTCAACATTTCCTCAAAAGAAGTCGTGTTTCCCGCGCGCAATGACGCGGAGATGGGCCCCGCCAACTTGCTTTACATCTTCGGTGTAGTACAACGAGTCTAATGAAAAATTTGATTTGATTTTGATTAGATCATTCTATTAACCAAAAAACTAAAAATATGAAATAAAACAAATGCAAAAATTAAGCATGATAAACAAATTTTCTTTAAATTGTTTGACTTTAAATTTGCTTGATTTGCCTCAGGTTACTTGTAATTAAGTAATTCAGTATTCCACGTTATCGACTAGCTTTTTAGTTCGTAAGAACCTGGTGCTCTGCGCTTGTCTAGCCATACCAACGAAAATCACTTTTGTTGAAAAGATACAAATAACTTTTCTGATGCAATTAAAAGGCCAATCTGCTATTGACGTGTTGCTTGAAGCAGCGTATACATTCACTCGACATACGACTGCGACATTTGTGTCGCCAAAATCAAACTATTTGTTCGTTTTAAATAAACTGTTTTTTTGGCACGCGACCGCGACAAATTTTTCTTTAATGTAAACTTTCGTTTGGTAACATTGTCGCGGACGTAATTGCCATTTTTGAAAAATAAAGCAATTCTCGTAAACAGAACCTGCTGTTTTGGCAAAGGGCTCCAGTGAAAACTTGCTCGAAAAGCTTTCTTCATTACCTGTGCACGTTGTTCCGTTGCCCACAAAACCATTTTGACAAGTGCAGTCGAAAGCTCCCATTGTGTTGGTGCAGTTGGCAAATTCGTCACAATTGTCCAATCGATCTCT
Source organism: Trididemnum nubilum (assembly GCA_963965965.1). NCBI lineage: Eukaryota > Metazoa > Chordata > Ascidiacea > Aplousobranchia > Didemnidae > Trididemnum > Trididemnum nubilum. Next base: position 32,215,428 of record OZ014477.1, on the reverse strand, counting down.
ACATTCGTCTATGTCTGAAAAATAACTTCCGTTATTTGCTTAAATAGTGGGGAAAAAACTTGAATGATGCATTTTTTGAACACTATTGTAATAAAGTTTACTTCACATATAAACGCTATCATGCGATTATATATTTGGCCAACGCTATTGAGAAGATTTTGAGTGACTTGAATTGAAACTGTTTCTTTTGTATTTTTGAACATGGTTGCTTTGAAATAAAAGCTAAGAGCAAAATCTAACAAGCCAGTGATTAAAAGTTCTCAACAGGACTTAGTTTTGTGTCAGGCCAATACAGTTATGTCATTGTTTTCTTTTTCGAAAAAAAAACTGAATTTCACTTGAACAGTTTATTGTAATATTTGCCACTGAATATTTTCAGCTCAATTATTCTTTTCTCGTACTTGCTTTCTTTAGTTAGAACAAGAATACGTATGAAAATAACTTCGGGCTTCAACCAAGCGAGATACAAGATAAGGTAAAAGACCGTGGTTTTTGGATGCTTTGTCTCGATCTGCTACTACGTGTCTAAGCAAATTACAGATCACTGGAGTCGCCAATGTTATGTATGAACAGCGCTATATTTTGCCGTGATTTGTTGCAACGCTTTTAAAATATCAGCTAAAAATCACTATCACCTATAGAAAAGCGCGCGAGGCTCATGCTGGTTTGATTTCTGTTGAATTTTACTTTGGAGCTAGATACAGCAAAATACTCGATTTCGAAATCAAACTGCATGCTTTGTTTCGTTTCAATGTGATGAACGTTAATTTCTTTTAAATCTGACAAAAGAATAGTGATTTTTATGTGTTTAAAAAAACTCCACACTGATTATTTGCTAAAGCTATGAGAGTCCTGAACTAAACAAGAATGGTAAAACCAAAGAAATACGTAGATAATGCATGAAAGAATGTGAAGAAAAAATTTATTTGTCAATTTTTGCTTTGCCAAACCACGGCTTCTGGCTGATCAGGCTGAATGGCCTGATAACTCATCAGGCTAGTGGCGGTTACTAGAGCTTGCTTGTTAAATAATCATAATTGATATTTGTCTCGTTACCTGTACATTGTGTTCCATCGCCACTATATCCATCCACACAAGAACATGTAAAACTGCCAGGAATATTGGTACAGTTAGCGTTATGGTGACAGGAGCCGGTATTGTTGCATTCATTAACATCTACAACAAAAAACAGTATTAATATTAATAATAAGCTATAGACAGTATACAGAGTCTTATAGGCTCAATCAAACCTTTGATTAACAGCCTAAGACATACTGTTTCGAATTCAACATTCGTCTTTTATTCCTCCTCAGTATAGCTAGGACTACAAATATGAACATGAGCGTAGAAAGGAAAACAATCGCAAATTAACCAGATCATGACACAATTTTTTTCCCCCAAAACATAAAGTAATCACTATATTACAATAGAAAAATGTAATAGTTTAATGCAAATCAATTTCCAATAGCATGCCTTAGACAGCTGTTTCGCCGAATTTCAGGGCTAATCAGTAAGGCCAGCAAGACCAAACAGACAAATATCACCAATGATAAAAATCTTCAAAACAAGCATCTTTACCAAATTATTAATCAACGAATAAATCTTTACCGATTACGTTTATAATACATAAATCTTTACTCATCAAGTATTAATATTGATTTGCTCTAGACTTTTAAACCAACAAATTTCTGTTTTACTGATAACACTGTACAACACAAAAAAAATTTCAAGAACAATTTCATGCGTTTTAGGGTGACTTGGGGTCGCTGAACACGAATCTGAAGTTAGTTTTTTTGTATCAGGTTTGAAACTTCTGAAAAATTATTTTTTTTGTTATTGCGATAGTATTCCATTTGGTGTAAATTGTGGCTTATCCTGTAAATGCAAGTTAGAATTGCATCATTTCGAAAGTTAAAACGAGCACTACAGTAGAATTGCACTACTAATTGTCGCTAAATAGTTGTCTATTTATCTCATAAAATTTGCAACTCTTTTCATTTAACTTTAGATCGACATTGAATTGTGACTCTAGTCTAATGCAATGTTTTGCTTTTTTATAGAATTGTTTAGTTTTAGATTTCAAAACACTGTAGAAATTTATATCTTTTGATAGTTGATCATGACTTCCTTTAGACGAAAGTGCAAAAATGACCATGACTTATTTTGTTATATCTGTGGAGAGATTACAGCAAGCAAATATAGACGAAAAATAACTGATCGGATCAAGAAGCTATACCTAGCATACTTTGGATGTGCAGTAGGGGATCAGGACAAAAATTGAGCTCCACATGTTTGCTGTCTGGACTGTTCAAACAGGCTCAATAAGTGGTTTGCAGGTGGAAAGCCCACATTGTCTTTTGCTGTTCCAATGGTGTGGCGAGAACAAAAAGATCATGTAACGAATTGCTATTTTTGCCTCACGGACACTCAAGGATTTCGCCACAAAACCAGAAAGAAGATACTATACCCAAGTTTGCCATCTGCAATTCGCCCAGTAGCACATTCTGATCAGTTACCTGTGCCTAAACCACCGGTCACGCTTTCCGAAACTTCTGCAGAATCTTCACAAAGTTCTTGCAATAGCGAATTTGAAGACGAACCCAACGCTAACTGTCCACACCTGATAACCCAGCAGGAGTTAAATGACCTTGTCCGAGACTTAAATCTTCCAAAAAGCAAGAGTGAGCTACTTGGGTCTCGGTTGCAACAGTGGAACCTCTTAGCTCCTGGAACAAAAGTGACAGTGTATCGTCGACGATCGGAACTTTTCTCCAATTTATTTTCAGAAGATGGAGAGCTTTTTTACTGCAATGATATTTTCGAGTTGATACATACATTAGTTGGAAAATATGACCCTAATGACTGGAGACTCTTAATTGACTCTTCCAAGAAAAGCATCAAAGCTGTACTATTGCATATTGGAAATATCCTGCCATCTGTCCCTATTGCTTACTCAAAAACGATGAAAGAAACATTTCACAACCTCCAATTTATGTTGGAAAAAATCCGTTACTCTGAACACAATTGGCTTATATGCGCAGACTTGAAAGTTATAGCAATCCTTACAGGACTTCAGTTGGGTTACACCAAATATTGCTGCTTTTTATGCTTGTGGGACTCTAGAGCAAGAAGTGAACATTATGTCAGAAAGCAGTGGCCTCCCAGATTGGTATCTCACCCAGGTCAGCACAACATTGCCAATATATCCCTGGTTCCACAAGAAAAAATTATACTTCCACCTCTTCACATTAAACTAGGATTGTTTAAACAGCTTGTAAAAGCATTTAACAAAGAATCACCAGTGTTTCAATTCTTGCAAAAAGTTTTTCCAAATCTGTCTGAAGCAAAAATCAAGGAGGGCATATTTGTTGGACCGCAAATACGAAAACTCATTTTGAACAAAGAATTTGATAAGATATTACATGGAAATGAGTTGGATGCCTGGGTTAGCTTCAAAAAAGTTTGCACAGACTTTTTGGGTTGTCATCATTCCGAAAACTTTAGAGACGTTATTGATGAAATGCTAAACACTTACAAAACTCTTGGATGCAAGATGTCCCTCAAGGTTCATTTTTTGGATTCCCACTTGGATTTTTTTCACGAAAACATGAGTGATGTTTCTGATGAACATGGAGAACGCTTTCACCAGGACATATCTGTTATCGAAAACCGGTATAAAGGAAAATGGTCTGTAAGCATGCTTGCAGACTACTGTTGGTCGATACCACGGGATGATTCGGAAACTCAGCACAAACGGCGTAAACGATATTAGATGAAAAAACTTGTACTGAGTGTTGATTTAATCATGTACTGAATACGATTGTTTGGTTTGCACCTTTTCAAAAAAGCTAGACTGCCATGAATAGTTTCAATGCATGAGCTCTCCACTGAAAAATAAGCATAGAAGGATGTATTTGATAGCAACACACTCAATGAGGGTATGAAAGCAGCAAAATTTTTAAAGTTTAGGCCAGATTCCAATTAAGTGATTTGAGGCACATCTTCTGTGTGCTTTTTACTTCATGATTCCTATAAAAATGGTTGTGCAACCTTATCAATAACTGTTAAATTGGCTGCACTGCACAGTTGTAAACGAAGTTAACTTGTAGAGCTTTATCAGAGAAAAACTACAGCACCATCTTTGTCAACATATTGGTTATGTTGGAAAATTATACTGATATATTACTAAAAACGCGAAAAAATTAAATTGCATTTTTTTCAAAACGCTGACCTGATCGGTAAAAACAGAGTTCATATTTGGAATCAGCATCCCTAAATTTACAAAGGGCACCTATTCTTGTTCTTGAATTTTTTTATGACTCGAAATTTGTTGGACAGTGTAATCATTCTATTTAAAATCTCGAGCCCGTCAAATCGGACATTGTTGCCAACGCCTCGCGACCTCTTCAACATTTCCTCAAAAGAAGTCGTGTTTCCCGCGCGCAATGACGCGGAGAAGGGCCCCGCCAACTTGCTTTACATCTTCGGTGTAGTACAACGAGTCTAATGAAAAATTTGATTTGATTTTGATTAGATCATTCTATTAACCAAAAAACTAAAAATATGAAATAAAACAAATGCAAAAATTAAGCATGATAAACAAATTTTCTTTAAATTGTTTGACTTTAAATTTGCTTGATTTGCCTCAGGTTACTTGTAATTAAGTAATTCAGTATTCCACGTTATCGACTAGCTTTTTAGTTCGTAAGAACCTGGTGCTCTGCGCTTGTCTAGCCATACCAACGAAAATCACTTTTGTTGAAAAGATACAAATAACTTTTCTGATGCAATTAAAAGGCCAATCTGCTATTGACGTGTTGCTTGAAGCAGCGTATACATTCACTCGACATACGACTGCGACATTTGTGTCGCCAAAATCAAACTATTTGTTCGTTTTAAATAAACTGTTTTTTTGGCACGCGACCGCGACAAATTTTTCTTTAATGTAAACTTTCGTTTGGTAACATTGTCGCGGACGTAATTGCCATTTTTGAAAAATAAAGCAATTCTCGTAAACAGAACCTGCTGTTTTGGCAAAGGGCTCCAGTGAAAACTTGCTCGAAAAGCTTTCTTCATTACCTGTGCACGTTGTTCCGTTGCCCACAAAACCATTTTGACAAGTGCAGTCGAAAGCTCCCATTGTGTTGGTGCAGTTGGCAAATTCGTCACAATTGTCCAATCGATCTCTACATTCGTCTATGTCTGAAAAATAACTTCCGTTATTTGCTTAAATAGTGGGGAAAAAACTTGAATGATGCATTTTTTGAACACTATTGTAATAAAGTTTACTTCACATATAAACGCTATCATGCGATTATATATTTGGCCAACGCTATTGAGAAGATTTTGAGTGACTTGAATTGAAACTGTTTCTTTTGTATTTTTGAACATGGTTGCTTTGAAATAAAAGCTAAGAGCAAAATCTAACAAGCCAGTGATTAAAAGTTCTCAACAGGACTTAGTTTTGTGTCAGGCCAATACAGTTATGTCATTGTTTTCTTTTTCGAAAAAAAAACTGAATTTCACTTGAACAGTTTATTGTAATATTTGCCACTGAATATTTTCAGCTCAATTATTCTTTTCTCGTACTTGCTTTCTTTAGTTAGAACAAGAATACGTATGAAAATAACTTCGGGCTTCAACCAAGCGAGATACAAGATAAGGTAAAAGACCGTGGTTTTTGGATGCTTTGTCTCGATCTGCTACTACGTGTCTAAGCAAATTACAGATCACTGGAGTCGCCAATGTTATGTATGAACAGCGCTATATTTTGCCGTGATTTGTTGCAACGCTTTTAAAATATCAGCTAAAAATCACTATCACCTATAGAAAAGCGCGCGAGGCTCATGCTGGTTTGATTTCTGTTGAATTTTACTTTGGAGCTAGATACAGCAAAATACTCGATTTCGAAATCAAACTGCATGCTTTGTTTCGTTTCAATGTGATGAACGTTAATTTCTTTTAAATCTGACAAAAGAATAGTGATTTTTATGTGTTTAAAAAAACTCCACTCTGATTATTTACTAAAGCTATAAGAGTCCTGAACTAAACAAGCATGGTAAAACCAAAGAAATACGTAGATATTGCATGAAAGAATGTGAAGAAAAAATTTATTTGTCAATTTTTGCTTTGCCAAACCACGGCTTCTGGCTGATCAGGCTGAATGGCCTGATAACTCATCAGGCTAGTGGCGGTTACTAGAGCTTGCTTGTTAAATAATCATAATTGATATTTGTCTCGTTACCTGTACATTGTGTTCCATCGCCACTATATCCATCCACACAAGAACATGTAAAACTGCCAGGAATATTGGTACAGTTAGCGTTATGGTGACAGGAGTCGGTATTGTTGCATTCATTAACATCTATAACAAAAAACAGTATTAATATTGATTTGCTCTCAACTTTTAAACCAACAAATTTCTGTTTTACTGATAATCATTCTATTTAAAATCTCGAGCCCGTCAAATCGGACACATTGTTGTCAACGCCTCGCGACCTCTTCAACATTTTCTCAAAAAGAGTTGTGTTTCCCGCGCGCAATGACGCGGAGATGGGCCCCGCTAACTTGCTTTACATCTTCGGAGTAATACAACGAGTCTAATGAAAATTTTGATTTGATTTTGATTAGATCATTCTATTAACCAAAAAACTAAAAATATGAAATAAAACAAATGCAAAAATTGAACATATTAAACAAAATATTTAAAGTAATGCAGTAATCAACATATCTACTGTCTTGTTCATTCGTAAGAACCTGGTGCTCTGCGCTTGTCTAACCATACCAACGAAAATCACTTTTGTTGAAAAGATACAAATAACTTTTCTGATGCAATTAAAAGGCCAATCTGCTATTGACGTGTTGCTTGAAGCAGCGTATACATTCACTCGACGTACGACTGCGACATTTGTGTCGCCAAAATCAAACTATTTGTTCGTTTTAAATAAACTGTTTTTTTGGCACGCGACCGCGACAAATTTTTCTTTAATGTAAACTTTCGTTTGGTAACATTGTCGCGGACGTAATTGCCATTTTTGAAAAATAAAGCAATTCTCGTAAACAGAACCTGCTGTTTTGGCAAAGGGCTCCAGTGAAAACTTGCTCGAAAAGCTTTCTTCATTACCTGTGCACGTTGTTCCGTTGCCCACAAAACCATTTTGACAAGTGCAGTCGAAAGCTCCCATTGTGTTGGTGCAATTGGCAAATTCGTCACAATTGTCCAATCGATCTCTACATTCGTCTATGTCTGAAAAATAACTTCCGTTATTTGCTTAAATAGTGGGGAAAAAACTTGAATGATGCATTTTTTGAACACTATTGTAATAAAGTTTACTTCACATATAAACGCTATCATGCGACTATACATCTGGCCAACGCAGGTGATAAGTTTTTGAGTCATTTGAATTCAAATTCCATTTTTCGCATTTTTTGAACACATTTGAAGTTAAGCGCAAAATCTAAATAAGCCAGTGATTAAAAATTTCTAGCACCATTTAGTTTTGTGTCAGGCCAATACTGCTTTGTCATTTATTTTTAAGTTTAGGCGTTGTTTATATGTCAAACATTGAATATAATTGTATTCTACTTTTGCAATTTTTGTCATAGATGACAATTCATCGATGACTTTCTCCGATGTTCACTCCGCAAGAAAACTGGTTTAAACTGCGATGCAGATCGGTACAATGAATACAATTTTTCGTGATAATCTAAAATTATTTTGGTGCGAAAAAGTTAAAGCTACTGTAGTTTGCGATTATTATGGAAATGTTATCGGTAATTTTATCAATTTTTAGTTTAAAATTTGAAACTCAATATGATATTTATTGAAGCTCAGCTATAGTGCAAGACTATATTTTAATTTTGTATTGTGATTTTGACGCAACAAATGCCAAACCGTCTCAAACTTCCTTCAAAATGTGACTTCTGACAAACTAAAAGAAACCAACTAACAAAAACTGGAATAAATACAATGTTTTGCTCTGCGATAATGAGTGTAAATTTTTCCCGTGCTTCTTCGTGATAATTTGATGCGATATTTATGGAAAAAAAGCGTCGGATGCAATGTGATTGCATTTCTGATGGGCAGCTTGATCTTTTGCTTCAAGAAATAATATTTTAAGAGCGAAAAACTTTGCTATTCAAATGAAATTTGTTTTATACCTGAACATATTCTCGTTCCAGTAAATCCATCAGCACAAGTGCAGATAAAAGCATCGTTTTCTTTCGTGCAGATTTGATTAGCCAAACATGTTAAATTCGTGATATTACACCCATCTATTTCTGAAATGAAAACAAAATGTTTTTATTCAGTGAAACAAATCTGGAAAAAATACCCCATTGAAATAGTTGAAAAAGAGTTTAAAGCATTTTTTTAATCACAAATATCTACATATAATTACCAAAAAATTACATCAATAATAGATCATAGAAAATAAACCATAAATAGTTTTTGATAATATGACTTTTTGTTTCGCACTTTAAACATGGTTATGTGATTTTATTATTAACTGATTGACCAAAAATTTTAAATATTTATCGGTATCTTGAGAAAGAGTTTTCATTCACAATTTAGCATCAGAAAGATCATGCCTCTAAAAGGATGAAAAGATAAAAGCTTATATTGTGAAGTACATACTCTAGTCAAAAAACGCATTTACAGGCAACGAAAAGGTATATTTTTTTTACTTATATAGCGATGCTAACTTGAGCCTGAAGTTTCCGACTAGGGTTTTCCCCACCCCATTTTTCTTGCGCATATACGTCATAATGACGTCATATCCACAAAAGTTGTCTAAATTTTTTAGCTGTGTTGAGTTTTACTTTATTCATTCTCACGTTCTTATGGTTGGACCTATTTTTCAAACTTGGATCACTCAACTAGTAGGATGTGAGCAACCTTCAGATGTATTTATGACGTCATATAATTTTGACGTCACAATGCAGAAACAAAAATGTTACCAAAATCATAAACTATTACCATTTTAAGTGGTTGTCAACTCCTATAACTTTTGTTATATTTGACGTAGAGCCTTGATGTTGCTATTGAAGAAAGTACATGCATATTAGAAGATACTGTATGAACTTGGTTTACTTCATTTAATATTTTCTTACGATAAATTACTATGAAAATATGACACCCATTTTGCAATATTTATCGTATTTCATAGTTTTGCATGTCATCAACGACTGAGTTGATTTCAAAATGAATATTTGCTTCCACCATTCACTTTTTTTTCAAAATTAGAAAACTTTTGAAGTATTATCAAGATAAAAAATCTATGACGTCATACTGATGACGTCATATGTCAGTAAATAGTCACTGAAACGGCTCTAAGTTTGTGCCGGCATTATAGATAAGATGATACCAAGGTTTTCACAAACCGCACAAATGCTAGCAAAAAAGTGATGACGTCTTCGTTTATGACGTCATAATTTCGACAATATTTCTGTATGCGATTATTGGTGTAATTGAAGACAGAAAATATTTTACGCAAATTTAAACAATGTACTATACAGTTTATTTAATTTTATACAATTTTGATTTTGCAAGTGATGATGTCGCATGTAAATAAAACATTTTATAAGCCTTGTGAGTCATAAATAGCCTAATCTCAGTCACTTAGTTTTTTACCACAAAGACAAGTAGCTTGACGATTAGTCACTTAGTTTTTTACCACAAAGACAATTAGCTTGACGATTTGACGATTAGAAATCAGCATCCTCTTTTTCCTCAATACAAACATCAAAATCACCTAATTCAATGAACACTTTTTGCTCAGATTCTTGTTCTACGCTATGTACGAAGTCTACCAAATAGCTTGGAAGAATGGGTCCTACTTGCCTAATCGGTTCCAAAAAGTTATTTGGGTTTTTGAGCAAACCTTGCTTGTCGTCATAAAGAGTTGGTACTTCTACGAACAGTTTATCAGCTAGTTTATAAAAGGCAAGACGATGATTAGCTCTGCATGTGAAGAAGCAAATTACTTCAGCACTGTGGAACAGAGATGTAACTTGGGCTGGGCTTTTCGGGTCGAGTTCGAACCAGTTTGGGTCTAAAATTGACAAATTTCGGAATTAATTCAGGCATGAGACTTGCTTTTTGTCTCTGTTGCACAAAAATATAATCAAAATCACTTCGCAGTAACACTTATGTTTTTCAGACCTAATTTAACTTTTGTTTTTTTTTTCGGCATGATTTGAGCTTCAGATAAGTGTTCGTGTTTGGGCCGGTTTCGGGTTTATATTTTTGGGTTCGGGCCGGGTTCGAGCCTGAACTAGTCGGCCAGTTTACAACTCTGCGGTGGAAGTCCAGCCAAATCAATTTTAGAATTTAATGTAAGAATTCGATCGTTTCCAATCATGTTTTTATCAATCTGCTTTGCAAAAATTTAGTTATTGAGTTTTATTGTCGCCATGCATTAAGTAAATGATTCCGGTTTATACATAATTGATCCCAAACTTCCTACTCATTGCCAAGTTCTCTGCAAAACAATATTTGTATGTTAAGGAATTTCCGACTCATTTTAATCCTTATTCTACTAGTATTGCCATATCGCAATAGGGTTTAGAAAACTAGAAAAATAAGTTTTTGATCATGTTTCTTGGATTTCAAAAACTTTAAGTAATATACGTTTATTAAAGACGATTAAAAGTCTATTTACAGCATAAAATAATTGTTCCTATCATTTCAAGTTTTGTCTCCAACACAAAAACAAATTTAAAGAAAATCTCAAAAAATGGCTTGGTCGTTCAAATTAATTTTTGTCTATCTAGTTCTTTTTCGAAAATCATTCTTTGTTGTTTGTTTTATTGTAACAGCATAATGCCATATTATGACATGTGGCTCGAAATACAAGTAATAGGATAAAATGGAATGGGGGGAGGGCAATAAATTAGAGCGTGTTCATATGGCAACACTAGTGAGATATCGATACTTTCTTATTTTCGTTAGTTATTTATTGTTGTCATAGAACGTTATTTTTTACTATAGTAAATACGAGTATTAGGCTATCTAATTTGTGTTATGGCATGTTTGATAAAGAATCAGCGAGGTTTACATTATCCAGGGATCACTACAAATTTCTTCTTTAAGATGGAGGTCTGAGGTTCAAATCTCGGGCTGGATCAATTAAACCTGTAGTTACATACAAGCCAGCTTTCCTTCAAATTTGCAAAAGTAGCTGCTGGTTTACTTTGGCGCAGTATGTCTCTTAAACTGGATCTGCGGTTCTGTGTAATAATTTGAGTTCGGTATATTTAGTTGACTACCAATCAACCGTATAAGGATTCGAACCCCAAATTATATACATTAAAATTGCTTAGTGAAAGTAAATTGAAAGCGGGAAAACATACAAAGCATTACCTATAATAATTTTAAATAACCTGCGGTAAAAGTTAAAAGCACAAAAAAATTTCAGAAAAAAATCAAACAATTTTGCATTTGTATCCTAGCTGTTTCCACTAGTGCTCAACTTATTACACCGAACCTCAGACCCAGTATAAGAGATCTATTGGACAAAGCAAACCAGCTGCTACTTTTGAAAATTTGAAGGAAAGCTGGCTGGAATGTAACTTTAGGTTAGATTTAGCCGGCCTGGGATTGGAACATCAGACCTCCAGCTCAAAAAAAAGTTTGCAGTGATCTTTGGATAATATAAACCTCGCTGATTCTTTATCAAACATTCCATAACACAAGTTAAATAACTCAATACTTGTATTTAGTAAAAAATAGCATTGTATGACAGCAGTCTATAACTAGCAAAAAGAACTAGTGTTGCCAATTGGACACGCTCTAATTTTTTGCCCTCCCCCCATTCCATTTTATCCTATGACTTGTGTTTCGAGCTACATGTCATAATATGGCATTATGCTGTTACAATAAAACAAACAACAAAGAATAATTTTCGAAAAAGAACTAGATAGACAAAAATTAATTTGAATGATCAAGCCATTTTTTGAGATTTTCTTTAAATTTGTTTTTGTATTGGAGACAAAACTTGAAATGATAGGAACAATTATTTTATGCTGTAAATAGACTTTTAATCGTCTTTAATAAACGTATATTACTTAAAGTTTTTGAAATCCAAGAAACATGGTCAAAAACTTATTTTTCTAGTTTTCTAAACCCTATTGCGATATGGCAATACTAGTAGAATAAGGATTAAAATGAGTCGAAAATTTCTAAACATACAAATATTGTTTTGCAGAGAACTTGGCAATGAGTAGGAAGTTTGGGACCAATTATGTATAAACCGGAATCATTTACTTAATGCATGGCGACAATAAAACTCAATAACTAAATTTTTGCAAAGCAGATTGATAAAAACATGATTGAAAACGATCGAATTCTTACATTAAATTCTAAAATTGATTTGACTAGACTTCTACCGTGCTTTCGTAAGTTGCTCCCTCACATGTACAGAGTTAATCTACGCCTTGCCTTTTTTAGAACGAGCTGATGAAACGCTCATAGAAGCGCCAAATCCTTATTACGACAAGCAAAGTATGCTCAAAAACCAAACTAACTTTTTGGAACCGATGTGGCAAGTAGGGTCCATTTTTCGAAGCGCTATGGTAGACATGGTAGATAGCAGAGGTAAAGTTGAGGACCAAACGTTTGAGGCCAAGACCAACGACTTAAAAAAAATCTGAGGCCTAGGACGACTTTTTAAGGACAGACCCTCTCAAGGCCAAGGGCAGGAATGGTCGAGGCCAAGGCTAAGGACCAAAGACACACTTTTTTTTAAGTATGGTTGGCTAATTTCTTATATATTTTAAACGCAAGAGTTTTTAAGATATTGCATTTCATAAAGTTTTTGATGATAACTTGAAAATAGGAAAAATAATAACGAATCCATATAAATTGGTCTTGAGAAACTGTTTCACTAAGAATAAAGACCCATAGCTGCCGTAAACATTTTATTTTATAAAATATTTCTATTTTATAAAATATTACTGTATAAACATGTTATTTTGTAAAATAAACAATAACTTGACTGATTTGTATAATAACTATAACTCCACTTAAAATATTGAAACTATAACTCCACTGATTTGTGGTGAAGACCTACTGCGAAGACCTTGTTTTCTTTTTGGTCTTGAACCTATTTCTGGACCGAAAAAGGGTGAAACCACAAAATCCTGCCCCTGGTGCCACCATCCTTAGCAACGCCATTGAGTTAGGGCCTCAGTGCAAACGTCCACTGATTATGGATCCCCACTCCTATAGCAGTTTCCCAAACGCAAAATCATATTGTTTGGTTAAACGATTTCTTTTCATGGAATTTTTTAAACATTATTATCTGAAAAGAACTATTGCAAATGCAGTAAATTTATATGTTAACATGAATTGAAGTACCGCACTTGGTATATTTGTAATCTCAAGGTTTTGACATTAAACAAAACGAGGTGTTGAGAGAGGGAAAAGTCCCAGAGCCCATGTTGAATAACATTAATGATTTTTTTAGAAGATACATTATGGCTTAAAAGAAAATTACACACTTGAATTTTCAAAGCATTTTTGAAAAGAAAATACCGTATATGGTAAGTTAGAAAAACTTTAGCTTTTTCACAATTTTTCAACTCTAATTTTTAGCCAATCTTTTCTTTACATTTCATTGTATATGATGTCTTTTTCATATGTAATACTTTTCAATCAATGAAGCAAACGTTTAGGCTGTCAAAACCAAAACTTAAAATAAGATATTTAATTTCAAAAATGAAACTGAGGATCCCAATAGGGTTGTATTAAGAAGGAAGGCATTGGAGACATTTGCCACAGTCTTCCCTTCAAAGGGTCTACAATTGTCGAAACGGCAAAATAATAAACCATTAATTTTTTCTAAAAATGCCCAAATTTTTTGAAGGAGCTTCGCCTCTTTATCTTACAATGACATGGTGCCAAAAGTTTATTAAGTGCAGCGCGCATCTCTTCAGGTGATCGAACAATTATTATACTGTTGTTATATTTAACTTCACAATTAATTTCTGAATAATTTTTCATGCAACATTTTTTGTGATGGACTATTTTTTATTTGGGGATTTCTAGCGGCGATTTTCAACATAAAAATTGTTTAGTGGAGGTGGTTTTGCTCCAAGCGCTTGTTAGTGATTAGAGTCGTTTTTATCTCAAAAGAAATTCTACGCGCTCAGAACAAGTTGTCGTTCTCAAGATTATACAAACATATTTACTGTAGTATAACATTAATATGCCGTCGCTGGTAATACTGCATTACCGTACATTTCGTTATCACACATATTTTCTTCTAAATTCGAACCCAGAATAGGCTCGGTCACGTTTTAGCGCTAGCACCTCAACATTACCCCCAAGTTCTTGTTATTGCTCCTGATGGCTATAGTGCGTTGCAGTTTATACCGACTGCACCGAAAGTATTAGCAGAAATAAGAACGACAACTTTCTACGAGGCTTTTTGCTTCCTAAATTCCGATTAGATCTTTCATACAATGCCATTTAAAATAAGGTTGAGTATGACTTGGCATAGTTGGCTATCACATTGTATCGTTTTTCAAATAAGAAAAGGAAACAAATTGACAGACCAGAAGTTTATGTTGTCTTTTGTTTGGTTATTTTTTTTTTTAACCAATCAAACAATAATGCTATCCTCAAGCCTAGGAAACAACATATTCGAGTAGTTGTAGGCTTCGAAGCTAAAGCTAGGGAAAGACGTCTTTGAGCCCTAAGACTTCCTGGAGGACTCCATCTGGGATGTACTAATTATGACATCATCACTTGCAAAATCAAAATTGTATAAAATTAAATAAACTGTATAGTACATTGTTTAAATTTGCGTAAAATATTTTCTGTCTTCAATTACACCAATAATCGCATACAGAAATATTGTCGAAATTATGACGTCATAAACGAAGACGTCATCACTTTTTTGCTAGCATTTGTGCGGTTTGTGAAAACCTTGGTATCATCTTATCTATAATGCCGGCACAAACTTAGAGCCGTTTCAGTGACTATTTACTGACATATGACGTCATCAGTATGACGTCATAGATTTTTTATCTTGATAATACTTCAAAAGTTTTCTAATTTTGAAAAAAAAGTGAATGGTGGAAGCAAATATTCATTTTGAAATCAACTCAGTCGTTGATGACATGCAAAACTATGAAATACGATAAATATTGCAAAATGGGTGTCATATTTTCATAGTAATTTATCGTAAGAAAATATTAAATGAAGTAAACCAAGTTCATACAGTATCTTCTAATATGCATGTACTTTCTTCAATAGCAACATCAAGGCTCTACGTCAAATATAACAAAAGTTATAGGAGTAGACAACCACTTAAAATGGTAATAGTTTATGATTTTGGTAACATGTCATAATTCAATGACGTCATAAATGCATCTGAAGGTTGCTCATATCCTACTAGTTGAGTGACCCAAGTTTGAAAATTCAGGTCCAACCATAAGAGACGTGAGAATGAATAAAGTAAAACTCAACACAGCTAAAAAATTTAGACAACTTTTGCGGATATGACGTCATTATGACGTAAATGGACAAGAAAAGTGGGATGGGGAAAACCCTAGCCGGAAACTTCAGGCTAAACTGAGCATCGCTATATTGCTATATAGGTAAAAAACTTTACCATTCTGGGGTCCGTAAACGCGTTTTTTGACTAGATTAAAGTGGTCGGATAATTATCTCACATCATCAATACAAAGCAGTGAAAGCGGAAGGGGTGGAAGTAAAAGTGGTGGAAGCAAAAACGATGGAAACGGAAGCGATGGAAGCGGTGGAAATGAAAGCAGTGGGAGCAGAAGCGGTGGAAGCGAATGCAATGGAAGCGGAAGCGGTGGAAGTGAAAACAATGGAAGCGCAAGTGGTGGAAGCGAAAGCAGTGGAAGTTGAAGCAGTGGAAGCGGAAGCGGTGGAAGCGATTAATTTTTTGTGGAAGCGGAAGCAAAAGCACTTTGATGAGAGAGGTTGGAAGTGAACTCGGATGTGAAAGTGTTGAAAAGAAGCTGAAAGCGGAATCAATTTTTTCAAAATCAGGCGTTTTTTGATTTTCAAACTGGCAACACCAGTTGGGGTAAAATGTAACAATAATAATAGTAATATACAATCGACAACTAGGGCATAATATGGAATGAAATAGAACGGAAATTTTGGTATATGGAATATGGAAAATGCCAGAATGAATTTAGTACTTTGGTTATGACAAATTTTATAGTTGATATGTAAGAGCAAACTTGTACGGCAATCATTAAACCATACGTGCAACTAAGGGGGCCCTGCCCTCTACCTCTTCCCCAAGTGAAATGCTACAAATGGTAAAAACGATGGCACAAAGGTTATTGTTTATTTAGTTTCTTTTAGGATTTTTTGAGTGCAACAATACATGTGTTGAACAGCAATTAGAAATAATATTAATATCGATAACGAGGGAGTCCGGGCTCTCTCAACTTAAATTTTTGCCAACCAATTCAAAGCGACAAGCAGGGAGAAATTCAGTGTTTTTGTTCTAAATGTCGCAATCTCAGGCCTTCATCTAACTTTTTTATGCAATAATATGTTTTAGGCCCCCCGCTAACTTCTATACTGCAATAACATGATTAGTAACCATTTATTGCATCTAATGTACAAGTTGAAATAACTTTAAAAATCCACCTCTACCACCATACCAACTTTAAATAACAATCCACCTCCATCTCGTCAATTTTCACGCAAAAAACGGTTTTGAAAAAAACTTAGCTATAGGAAATGCTTGTTAAACAAATTATTGAAGTTGAATCGAGGATACCTGGGCTCCTAGTCGCACTCATTCCTAAAACTGGTTATTTTCATGACAAAACAAAAATCTTCAAAGGTAAATCTTCGAGTGAATAATTTAATGCAAAAAATGTTGCAGAAAGCAATTTAACTTGATTCCCAGACCAGGCCAAGTCACAAAATTTAACCCCAAAATGCAAAATTTTAAACGTGTTTTGGTTTTGACCTGCAAGTAAAAGGAGGGATTGGTTCAATTGGCTTTCAAATCGCAAAAATTTTGTTCTTTCAAATGGCTCTAAAAACGTGCGAAATGTGATCCAAATGGCATTAAAAGAGCCATTTTTTTCCGAAAACTTACAAAAAAATCGCCCATCGGCTGGGTGCTTTGCCCCCAGATTCCCATAGCCTCCGGCGGCTGGTGGCTCTTCCCCTAGGCCCCCTCTGTGACACGTGTGAGTTGCACTAATTTGCTCATCATGTCTCCCAACTTTGATATGTTAGTAAAACTTTTTAACTTGCGGTTTTATTTTTTTCCCTTTAGCAAATCCTGGTTACGTGCTAAATCAGACCCCCAGCTTTTGATCTTTGATTCTTTGTCCCATAAAAAGTCTCTCTTTTCGAAAGTTTCTGATTACGTCATTGCATGTGATTTACGGTTTTGCCCCCCCCCCCAATCCAAAATATCCAAAATCCTGGCTACGCCTATGCATTAAACATGTTCAATATGCATACCAGATATCGGTTGCTGCATCTTAGTATTGTTGACGCACTTTCACGAGCGGTTGCTTACAACATTGCAAAGACTCAAAGCAGCAAAATATACGTTGCATTGCTTGCAGTCTAAAATTTCTTTGGTTTGGAAGTATGGAATGGGATATGGAAGAAAGTTTCAGCATGGAATAGAATATGGAATGGAAATGGAATGGAAGAAAACTGCCTGTATAGAATATGGAAAAAGTGTCTTCCGTTCCATTTTATTCCATACCATGCCCTGTTGACAACACAAGTCAAATAAAATAGCTTAAGAAGTAAACTTGCTTGTTTTTTTTTTGTTTTTTTAAGCTAAATACAATTAGCTGGTTCATACTGAGCAAAGATGTGGAAGCGGAAGCTGAAAGTAGAAGCGGTGGAATCGGTTAAATTTTTTTGGAAGAGGAAGTACTTTAATGAAAGAGAATGGCAGCGGAAGCGAATTCGCAACCGACTAATTCTATCCGGAGCTGGAAGCAGAAGCAAAAAATTTCAAAGTTGAGGAAGCGTCTCGGAAGCATAAAACTTCAAAAGGAGCTGGAAGCGGAAGCATTAAAAATTTGACTGCTTCCACATCCCTGATACAAAACTTTCTCGACATCATCAACAAGAAATGAAAGTTTTTGTCCACGAATGAATGTTAGCAAGCATTGCCAACAATATTTAGTAAATTTAAAACTCTGGCTTATGTCAAAAACTCATTGTTTGCGTTTAAGCATGAAACGTTTTTTTAGATTGTTTTCAACAAGATATTCAAGATTTTTTTCCACAAGAAATGTTTCCGGCAAATTTAGTTGAGACGTTTTGTAAGTTTCGCTGTAGAAGGCTGATTTTTGATAAAATGTGTGATAAATATAGTTTAAAAATCGAAATCAAATCTTTTATTATATTTGTTGTATACGCCGAACGTGTAATGAGTTGGCGGTGCCATCTCAGCGTCATTGCCCCTGTGGACAGCACTTGTCACACATTTTTTTACACAAGGTGGGCCATAAGTTTCAATACATAGGAGAAATTTGCAAGTTTAAAAAAACTGAAAAGGTTGCAGATCAACCACAAAGTGGTTCAAGAAGTAGGGCATCGTTAAAGACACATCAGCTACGACACTTGCTGAAATTACACGGAGTCCAATTTGTCAAATATACGAATGTTTATTTCCCCTATGATTGAAACTTATGGCCCAACATGTATATTCTATTTTGCAAACAATTTAATAACTTTTGAAGTAATCTGTCGTACAGTTTACAATCGAGCAGAGCCCAAATAATTTTTCAGTTTATTTCTGGTTAATCTGTGATTTTGTACGAGAGCATCTATACCATTTTACTCAATTAGGCTGTTTAAAATGTAGCACTGTTTTATTATTCAATGATTTATTGCCTTTCGCACACAGCATATCAGCAGAATCCTAATTTGCATAATTTTTTTTGCTCTGAAAATTTGTTTGTGTTTTTAAGAGGGTTGCAAAATTTAGAATATTCTGCAATAAATTGCATTTCAACATTACAATGCTTTTTTTAAATCGTAAATTGCTGAATTGACAAATTTGCAGTCCTTATAAGAATTCGCTGATATTAAAGCTTTGAATTTTTCAGCGGAAGCATTGGCTTGTTCCGTTTATTATCCAATTCGATCTTATAAGTTTTAGAAAATAAATTGTGTAAATTTAATACCAGTATACATTAAGTGCTACCGATTATTTGATGTAAAAAGAAGGTAATGGTTGACTTGATAACTTATCGGTATTGTTCTTTGTCATCATCTCATTAAGTACTGTATCAAGCGTGCGCGTTTATTTTAAAATTGCATAATTCGTTGTTTATACGGTAATGTCATGGTTGTGCTTGATGGAAGTGAACTGATACTCTTTTATTTGAAAGAAAATTTGCAGCGGTTGCGAGCCGTTGGCAGT
This sequence comes from Trididemnum nubilum, assembly GCA_963965965.1. Classification (NCBI taxonomy): domain Eukaryota; kingdom Metazoa; phylum Chordata; class Ascidiacea; order Aplousobranchia; family Didemnidae; genus Trididemnum; species Trididemnum nubilum. The sequence goes on along the minus strand of OZ014477.1, from coordinate 32,196,025 downwards.
GGTATCCGATTTGACGTTCCAAGATTTGAACCTCAGACTCTCGCTCCAGAGGCGAACTCAATTCCGTTTACCCAATGTCCGGTTAGTATAGTACTGTATAAATGCATGTGCAGTTACGTACCTTGAAAAGTTAATTGGAATTTATCATAATCTTCTGGTGCGCTTGATGACGTCAAAATTAACTGAACCATTGAAGAATTGCTTACGTATGGCGGGGGGCAAATGCCCGCAGAATAAGTTTGCATTGCAACACCTCTTTCCCGAATCTAACAAAATACGAGTATAAAATTTAACCATCTGTCTACCGAAAAAATCCCATGCAAATTGTACCATTGGGGTCCAGTGGACCCCAGATTTCAAAAAAGTATTTGCCCATAAAGATCTCACACAAACCAACAAACTAACATTAAAAACTGTAATAGATGAACAATTAAACTCAAAAAAAGTAACAAAAGCAAAAAATAATACAAAAATACTCTAATTAGGCCTTATTTTATACTGTATATTTAGGTAGACAGGGAGTCCAAAGATAAGTTGGTGAATTGCAATTACCTTTACACCGTTTCCTGACGGTTATGACAATATTTGCATGTTTATGAAGTTTTGTTATTGTTTATTCGCTATCATCATTGTCATAAAAAACGCAACATCTTAGGAGTTCAAATAGATAATAACAACACATACAAGTATGGAAATCAAAGCCCATTTATTCGGTACAATCTGCAATGGTTGGTTACACAAAAGCCCAAACGACGGTTTTTCAATACTGTAAATCAATGCTTACAGTTTCAAAGCGTTTAGAAAACTGCTAAATAATTCTTTCGGCCCATTAGTATTTGCAATCCACGTAAAATAACTTTCGCATGTTTTTATTGCAGGCGCTGCAGTTTTGATCTTTGCTTCCTTCATAGAGATAGCGTCTGCTTTTTTTTGCGTTGGTGCCTGGTTTTCGAATGCAGTAGTTCTTTTTCTGTTGTTTTGAAGCTGCATCGCACAATTTTTTTGCATTGACGGAGAACTTGATAGTTCTACGAGCTCTCCTAAGCAAATCAAAAACTTTCTCCTTTTCTAGCAAAAAATCCGGTTACTATCACTAAGCAATTGTTGCTATACGTATACGCATTCACAGCGCTGACACCAATCATGTTGTAAAATAGGGCTACCGGCAATCTTTTAATCAGCCTCTTGCAGTTGTAAGGTCGAACCATCCTATCCAAAAAGTCTGACTACTCAATTTGTTCTTCACACTCCATCTTTCCTCAATTTCACTCTAACCGGAAACTTCAGAATTTCGTCATCTTCCAAGTAGCAAGCAATTCTTTTTAAAGGTATATTTTGTTAGTTGACTTCCATTTGATATTATAAATAATATTTTTCAAACCAATGATGTTGAACTTCGTGGTCTCAAAAACAGATTAGTTGTTTCAAAGCAAAATGACTGTATTAAAAAGAAACTCAGCCAGTCTAAACTAACCAATGCAGGTTAGCTATTGGGTTGGGGTCCATTGGACCCCATGGTATACAATGCTGTTTTTATTTTTTACGCCATATTGGTTTATCTGAGATTTGTGATACTCTACCACGTTGAAGATCAACTAAGCGTAGAAAAAGTCAAGTAACATGGAAATCGTATTTGCTATCAGTTCTTAGTAATGGAAGATCAAATTTCATTTTGGGATCCATTGGACCCCATGGTAGACAGAGGGTTAATAAAACTATTACTACTTCCGTACCGCATGTCGATTTCCCCGAAGACTTGTAAATATTGTTTGCCTTTGGTTAGTTTGTCTGCTGCTGTTTGTCTGAATGAATGTTCTTTGTTGTTGTGTTTGTGACGTCATAATGCCTGTCGCTTGGTATGCCTGATGCTTGGCATGCTTGTACCAATTCGTTGTGCACGTGAGAGCGTTTCTGGGCTAGGCTAGCTAGTCAGGTTAGGCGAAACGGGTATTAGGGGTTAGGTTAGCGTACGTGATGGCAGGCATAGTTAGGCCTTTTGTGCATATCGCAAGCTTGTACTTATTATTATACTGTGCTGCAGAATCTACGCTTAGAAGGCCTATATTTGTTAGGCAGGCCAGCGCTGGGCTGGTTACGATTAGTTTTTGAGCTCAAGTGGCGAGCTATTTGTTTAATTGAAGATTCCCGGTTTGGCAAGGATTTTTTCGGTAAGTTTTGACTGCTATGTTTGTATGTATGTTATCGTAGTAAAGTAGCCCTGGCTGATGGATTGCAGACCGATTATTTCAAAGTATTGTCGTAGGCTAATGGCGTCTATCTAGTTGTGTGTGCTGTTAACTGAATTATTTGTCAAGTTTTGTTTTGCGTGTTTAATTGTGTTTTTGCTTGTGCAGAAACCGCCACCATCGAAAGGCGCGTATTTCAAAATTTTCCTCATTAAAATCAATTCCTATTAAAACGAGTGTGGACCGCGACGTTGCCAAACCCGCGCGAGCTCAGTTTCAACACCGCAATTAAGATCCAAAACTAATTTATATATAAACATTAAAGACAAATTAAAAAAAAATTATGCGCCATAAGAAAAGTAAAACAATACAGTCAATAAGTTATTGGGCGAATCTTTAAACAGTTTTTATCATTTTACTTAGCGATTAGGAAGCACTCAGCCAAAATGCATGAAATTCATTAACGTTGATATAAAATATGCTTCATACATTTTTCATAGCGTAGCACATGCAATCTGTTGGACTCTAATGCTTCTAAATTTTTCGACTGAAAAATTTTAGTACCATTAGCTACATGGTTTGCAGAAGTTACAAATTAAAAAAAGTATTGCAAAGTGAAATGGGTCAAGTGGCCACTACCCGCTGACGAAATCAAGATTTTTGGTCGTTTTCCCTACGTTTCTTGTTTTATTGATACATAGGTACGTACTTTAAAATAAACCACAAATGAAAAGGAAAAAAATTCAAACGTTTCCAGCTTGCAATTTAAGGAATTATTAATACTAAAAAAATATTGTTTGTCAATTTCTTCCGCTTCCTATATTGTTTCATGCCATTGGGTTTAGTTTTCTTTGATTCAGATTGTATTTGATTTATAAAAAAAAAGTGACGGCAAAGACGTCTTTAAAGTAATTTTGCAGTTTTTAAAAAATATTATTGAAACTTAAAATTTTAAGATAATGAAAGCGGCATTATACATAGTGGTACCGATAACTAAAAAAAAATGCGAAAAAGTTTTCTTTCCTTGTTTCTGAATAGAAACTAAACACGAATAAAAAAAACAAAAATGTTTCAACAATTTATTCTTACCTTTTTTGTCTAAAATCAGTTTAACACAAAACCATGAGCAGTTTCTTTTTAAATTTGGATTATTATTTTTTTCTTTACTTTTGGTGTTTGTTTTTTCAAACAAAATATTTTTTAAATCGTATCAAAAATCAGTACAAAAGTAAATACCTGCAAATTGTTGTTTCGCAATGAAAAATAAAGAAATCTCAGCGCTACAAAATTATTTTGATTTGATGCGGTGATATTCCAAGTACATTCTGCTTGAGGAAAAACATTGGGCCAATTTGGTGAATTGAGATATTGTGGGACGCTGGTTGCGGTCAGAGAAGATTGGCACGGTACTACGCAAAACATAAATAATTTACCTCATTGATAAAATTTTGAAAAAAAAAATTTTTTTTTTCAGGTACCGTTTCGGAATCAACTATCATCATATCCATCCTCTGGAAAGAACAGGCGCGTTAATGAGAGTTGAAAAAATGTGATGCAGCCCAGCTGAATTAACCAAGGAACTAGCAAATCCTTCATTTTGTAAAAGCAATATGAAATAGAAAATTACTCGTTTATAGGTGCAAGACAATATTTTTCAAAGCACACCCAAAAGATAAAGATACTATAGACAAAAGCAAACTGTACTATTACATAGTGGCATGCCAATAAAAAAATAAAATAAAAATAACGAAAATGATTGAGCAATTTTCCAACTATTGTCTATGATCATTATCTAACTGGCTGCAAAGAACTGCAAGTACAAAAATGTAATAATAATGCTGCTTAGAAAAAATAAATTTAACTTACCGTTTCCCGTTGTGTCGGGAAAATTGGAAGTTTCTGCAAGGAAACAAAATATATTTTTCAATTATTTTGGACAATTTACGATACAGGGCCTTTTTGAAACTATATTTTCTTCGATAAAAGAAAACACACATTTCGAATATTCAAAACAAAGGCAGGCAACTCGCTAATTAGTAATGACTAATCAGATGAATTGGGCAGCAAATGTCAGCAATATCAATGTGTGTAACAAGTTGCTGGTGACATTATAACTATTGGATTTTTAAAAATACAGTACTGGCAGATTGCCTACCAATAATAAATTGGGTAGCTGTTTGACTGTAAGACCTAACAGTCCCTTTTGAAAAAATGAAAACATGACAATTCAAGAAAATATTGCATGCAGCGCCACTAGAGGAGTCAAGGACACAACCTTCGATACAAAGGAATCAAAAAGTATCCAAGGTCAAGGATCAACTTTTTGAGGACAGCTTCTATAAAGGCCAAGGACAGGAATGGTCGAGGCCAAAGTCATGGACACAGAAGACCGGCAGTGGATCAAAGAAGCTTGCTAAGTAAAGATAATTTCACAATTTTTTGTAAATTGGTTAAATATTCGTAAAAACAATCTCTACAAAAAAATCATAGTTTAAAGCAAATTAAAAGCAAGAATTTTGACATTTATTTTGCATTGAATCGCAGTATTTATTTATTTACTTTTTTCAATTCAAAAACTAACTTTTGTAAGTTCCGTTAAAACCCGAATTTCTTATGCTGTAATCCGAAGTAAAATTCAGGCGAACTGTTGAAGTGGTCGACACGAAACGAATTAAGCATTGTTGTCCATTGTAAGCATAAGAAAGATCTCCTGTTTCTATTCTCTGAAGTTTACAAAAGATAATACCCAAATTAGATTATGTGATGTATTATCGTAATTTTTGCAAGAAATTGTTAGTTGGAAATTGAAACTTAGAGCTTCTAATCTAAACCACGAACAATCATGGCGTAATCACTTGAAAGTTTTTGAGGTTGTGAAACTTGTTTTACATGAAGGAAAGGGAGGCAACAATTCCCTCACTTCATTTTTACTTAATTTTTTGTTTTTGAGAATACGGCTCAAAAATTCAGAATGTCACAATGATAACGTCATCACCTCAAAACTAGCTTTTCTAAACAATATTGGTAAACACCAACTCGCATGGCAAATTTGATATTGCCATTACTTTTGGTTTAAGAGTTAGATAGAGGGAAATTTTTTCCTCCTCTTTCTTTCCCTGTGTAAATACGTTGGTCAAATAGCCTGTGTAAAACAGAGTTGTAATTGGAGATGAATTGATTTGCACTTGACGTCAAAGTTTCAAAACATATCCAATAAAGAAAAGTTAAATCCAAAATTACTGCGAAATTCTGACAATATCACAGTCCTAAACTAAAACACAATCCTATAAAACCCAATAGTTTCTTTCATCCATACATGAGATTATCCTATTTTATATTGTTTAGATATTACTTTGATGATCTTGTTTAAACCGGCCAGTTAGTTGAGTGTAAACGCGCTCGTTTCTGGAGCGGGAGGTTTGAGGTTCAAACCTTTGGCCAGTCAAATTAGACACAGTATTGCAAACGCTCGCCACCGCTGCGACATTTTTCAAAAGGAGCTGTTTTGCTTAGACCCAATGACGCAGAGATGGGCTTCGCAAACTCGTTAACGCTTCGGCGTAATACAGCAAATGTACTGTAATAAACGCAATAAATTGATTAGATACCTTGTTTACAGGTGAAAAACTGTTGAGGTTAAAGGATTGTAACTTTTATTGTTTTAGAGCTGAGGTAATCTGCTTCAAATTGAATTGGATTTAATGCTCAAATCAAAGTTAAGGTTGATAGACCCAAACGTAGAGCTTGGAATTGTTAGGTAGAATATAAACACACCATTCAGAGCTGTAAAACGATGCACCAAGTCGTTAACTCTCACCAACAACTCTCAAAACATTTAAATTTTTTGTGGTGTTAGTAAAAACAACATGGTTTTGTTGTTATATTCAGGGATGTGGAAGCGACAAATTTTGAATCGCTTCCGCTTCCACTTTTAGCGCTTCGGCTTCCACTAGTGATGTAAATAAAAAAAACGAAGCTTGTATTTAAAAAAAAAAAACGTAATTTTTTTTTTGGTTCCAAAAAAACATTGCTTTTTTTTTTTGTTTTTAGTTGTTATTTTTAAATAATATCACATTGTTGTTTTGTAACACCCTTTAGCGAGCCGATCCTGAAAACCGTGAAAATCTTTAACAGGTTAAAAACTTGAAAAAACACATCAAAACTAATATTTCCTTATTGATGGATTGCACGAAACGTCATCACGCTACTAGTCAAACCGCTGGACGTCAAAATTGCGCATCGGCTTAATGTAAATGCATGCAAAAACAGTAATAGTTAAGATATAGGGCGTATTTTCAGGCTTTAAATCAGTTGACTCTTTGTAACATCAAACTTGAATAGCAGATAAAAGCTTTCAAAAACTGAAATAGAATTTAATTAGTCAGAATTCGGTTTTTGTTTGCTTTCTTCAGTGATGTAAATTCGGCTTGCTGTCTAGTAACCACGAGAATTATGTAATTAAGATGGTGGTATTTATCTTCGGTTATCAAATCATGATCAAATTCGACGTTATTATTGACGGCGCTGAAATAGAACAGTTGTATCTCCTTCATTTGTGACAAAATCAGCACTTCTTTTAACTTTTGTAATTTTGTAAGCCTATTTTGCAGTATCTATGTTGATTTTTTGGATTTAGTGTTGTTATTAACGGCTAGCGCTACGGTTGCTTATAAGTCAGAACGCATAAACTGTTGTTTTCATTGAGTTATATTTCGTAGGCATAGGAGTAGCTAGGGGGGGGGGGCAGGGGGCCCAGGCTCCCCCAATTGAAATACCACCAATGATATAAAATTATGATAACATAGCCTAGCGATGTTTACTTGCAGTTACTGACAACGAGAGAGCCTAGGGGCCCCTGAATAACATCCAGGGGGCCTCTAAGTAATAACCAGGGGGCCTTAGGGGCCTCAGGGCCCCCAACTAACAGCCTGGGGGCCCCAGGGCTCCTAAATGAGGACCAGGGTCCTCTAACCAACAACTAATGGGCGCCAGGGCCCCTAACTAACGACCAGCGGGCCCAGGGCCCATAACAAACAACCAGGGGACCCCGGGGCACCTAACTAACGACCAGGGGGCCCAGGGTCTATAACTAACAACCAGATGAACCTAGGGCCCTTAACCGACAACCAGGGGGCCCCTAACTGACAAACAAATGCCCTGGGGCTTCTAACTGACAAACAGGAGGCCCTGGGGCCCCTAATTGACAACCAGAGACCCCCGGAGCCCCCAACTAACATCCAGGGAGGCCCAAGGCCCCTAACTGATGACCAGAGGGCCCTGGGGCCCCTAATTGATGACCAAAGGTCTCGGGCCAGGGGCCCCACAATTTAAATTTTTAACAATACATACACAAAACCTGTGAAAAATCGAAAAGTTTTGTGCTAAAAGTTGCAACCCCAAGCCATCGTTTAACGTTATTATGAATTTAACGCTATGACACAGGCGCTAAGGCAAATCCCCAACTGAAATACTACCAATGATACATATAATGAAGCATAGCCAGTATGTTGTCCTTGTCCGAAATTGCAATTTCTTTAATTTAGGTTATACGCGTGCAAAAGCAAGTAACAATAATGACGACCACCTGTGTCCACATCATAATAATGTCATGCAATTCCTGGAGGTTTCAAAAAACTGTCAAGTGACTTAACTCGAGTCCTCCACGTTTCGGAAAAAACGTTATTTGAATTTTAGTTTAAATGTTCTTTTTTTATAAAAGAACTTAAGGGCGCGATCTTATCTCAAAATCATAAACGTAGCCAGAGGAGTGGCCTAGAGGGTTGGCCCAGTGGGGCCTGGGACCCCTCAAATGAAATGCCACCAATGACACAAATTTGACAAAAAAACCTTGTTTCTTCATTTTTTGTTTCTTTTAGCATCTTTGCGTACAACAGTACATGCGTACAACAGTAATTAACGATAAATAATACTGACGACCAGGGGGCCCGGCATACCTCCTTATTTCAATTTTTTACTACCAATTTAAACGTATAACCATGGTGAAATCTAGGATTTTTGTCCGAAAGTTGCTATCTCAGGCCATCATCTTAACTTTTTATGAACGTAATGCAATAACCAGCGCCTTATTTGCCATATGGCTAAGTGCCAGGGCCCGGCCTTCAGATGGTAAGACTGTTTTTGGTCTTCACTAGTATTTGCCAGGAAGATGTTGCAAAAATTCCCTAAGTGCAAAAGGCCCCGCGCAATGTAAATCCAGCCCGGGAATAACATGTTTAGTAAGCGTAACTATCTATTTTACCAACGATCCATCTCGCCAGTTTTTACGAAGAAAATACTTTTAAAAAAATAGCTAGGGAAAATGCTGATTGAACAAATTATTGAAATTGAATTTAAGGAATCCTGGGCCCCCTGGCCGTACATGTATTCCTGTAACTGGTTAACTTTATGACAAAACAAAAATCTCTCAGGAAAATCTTCGAGTGGATTATTATTTATTGCTAAGATATTGCAGGAGGCAATGTTGCCTTATTTGCCCCTACATGGACCAAATCACCCACAACTAAAGTTTTACATAGTAATGCATGATTTTAAACGTGTTTTGGAATTTAATTGCAAGTAAAAGGAGGATTGAACAATTAAAATTTTTTGGTTGGCTTTCTAATATTAAAAATCTAGTTCTTTGAAATTGCTGTGAACACGTGCGAAATGTGATCCAATGGGATTAAAATAGCTTTTTTTCCCAAAAACTTACAAAAATCGCCTAGCGGCTGGGGGCTTTGCCCCCAGCCCCCGTCTGTGGTACGTTTGAGTACACTAGCACACCCAACATGTCTTCTAAGTTAGGCATTTGCATTTTCTAACGATTAGTTTTCGCCCTCTCCCTTTATCAAAATCCTGGTTAAGTGCCTACAGACTACAGCTTCAGATCTTCCATTCTATGATATCTTTGTTCCACAAAAACTTTCTTTTTTGAAAGCTTCTGATGACGTCATTGCATGTGATTTGTGGTTTGGCCCCCCCCCCCCCCAATCAAAGATCCTGGCTACGCCTATGTTCGTAGGTATGTCATTCAAGTTTAAACTAATGATTTAACTGCCCTCAGTGTAATGTTTTTCGAGCCTTAATTTGCATCTATTTCGACTTTAACTAGTGGTGTTAACAATTATTCGTAATTACTAATTAGTGCTTGATTTAAACGGTAATCTATCGCATGGTATTGCTGTGGCGTAAAATTTTATGTATTTTAGGATATGGTCAAATTTACGGTGTGAACCAAAGCCAAAAACCGGGCAAAGTAGACAATAGCAGGTACAATGGACGAAGAGATTTCACAAAAGGAATAACTTTCTAGATCGGTTAAGTTATATAAGCTGCTTAAATTGCTCCTGGTAAATTTCAACTAAAGCCGGCTACCTACAAAAGTTTAAACTTTAAAATCAAATGCTTTAAATATGCCCACTGAACAAATTAAACATTGGTTTTTACCTTTAGTCACTTTCCATATAGCCACTGCCCATGTATGCAACCAGTTTAATGATGTTTTTCACCGCTAATTTCTTTGCCGCATTTCAAAAGCATCAATTTTTATCAAAATAGGCCTAAAATTAAGTTATTTTTGCAAAAAAATGCAAAATTTTTGAGCCCTGGGCTCCGCCCCCATACTCCCAGAACAGCCCCATTGCAGATTCTGGTTCAGAGTCTAACCATGTTTTTGCTCATTTCTATGCCACCAGAATTCTCCCTGATGCCACGTTTTAAAAGGATTTTATCAAAATAGGCCTAAAATTAAGTAATTTTTGCGAAAAAAAATTTAAATTTTTCGAGTGCTCAAGGCTCTACGCCCAGACTACCAATGGCCTCCGGCGGAGCTTACAGACCACCAAAACAGCCTCTCCGCCATTGCAGATTTCTAGTTACATGCCTGAATATAAACGTGTGCTGCTCATACTCCCTAAGTCATCCAATCTTACAATGAAAATTTATTTAGCTAGCCAAAGAACAACCGCTATCTATGGAAATGAAGTAGTACCGTTATCTTTAAAACAACACTTTTTGCAGCTTGCTATACATTATAAAAGGTGACACCACAAAATTCCATCCCGAGTGTCACTATCCTTAACGACGCCTCTGCAAATTGTAGTGAAATAAACCAGTCAGTGAGTTAACTACCGAAACTTCCGCATTTTATTCTCTCAGCAAGCAATTGTTAGGTATATGTAGCTCAAAACAAGCACAGTACCTAATCAAATCTTGAAAAACCATTTAAGTATTCTCAATCATCTAAAAACTACAATTACATATAAAAAACAAAAAAAAAACAAAAAAAAAACGACAAAAAAAACAAAAAAAACAAGGTAAAAAAACGCCCTTCAAAAAAACCGTTTTTTTACAACATTAGCTTCCACTAGCTTGATGACAAAATTTTTGCTTGAAATTTTTTGGTAAAATTTTTTCCAGCTAATTCAAAATAAAACAGTTTGTTTTCATCATCTTAAAACATTATACGCTGTAGAAACAATGTATGTAATTGCATTCAGCAGTGATTTGACTCGCAACGATTTGTGCGTGGGCGTAGTCAGGAATTCGGATTTGGAGCGGTCCTGAAGAAAAAGTCCAATTAATCACATGGTCGTTATATTTCGGCTAATGCGACTTTCTCTTAACGTTCACCGAGAAGTTTAAAATAATTATCGATTATTTGGAGTCTGGGGACGGATTTTCAAGCGCTCGGGATAGTAATTTATTTCAACTGCATCTGTGCTGTTTAGCGCAAAACTTTTTTTGGTTATAATTAGGTTGCCCAGAGGCGAAGCTTGCACATTCGCAGAATTTCTTTGCTAGTTTGTTTGTGCATGTGGTTGGCTTTAAAACTTTGCTAGCAACATGTGTTTTTAGGACAGCAAAGCAAAAGAACGTTCCAAGAATTATGCGGTCATACACAGTACCATACTGCCGTAAATTTTTGAAAAGCAGTAACTGCAAAATCACGTTTTTTGAGAAAAACGAGTTTAAAAGTTTGAGGCTTTCTAATTCTCACCAAGCTTGTTGTAGAGCGTTAAAATTTTTTCTGGTAAATGCTAGAGCTACTCTCACCATGCATGCTTTATTTCAGTTTTTTAGGGTAATATTAAATTGGTTAATTTTGGATTTTTTTCTAAAAAAACTTACTTTTTTGTGTAATTACTGCTTGTTACTGTTTTTCTGACAAAAAAAAATTTAGAACAAAATTTTCGAAATGTAGTAACTGCAGTTGACTGATACTGCAGATTTAGCGTTTTACGAGTAATTAATGCAACTTAAATTTTAGTAAAGCATTAAGTGTTCGAAACTATCCGACTACGTTGATTTCTGATCTAGCTTTCTTTAAATCAAGCAATTTAATTACAGAAATGGCAAAGAAAGTGAAAAAAATTTAAAATACGGTGTTTTACTTTTTTAAGTATTTGACTCAACTAAATTTTGCATTTTGGATAAACACATTAGTGATAATACCCGGTTAATTAATTTTTTGTTAAAAGTTTTTCGGTAGCAGCGAAAAAATTGTGCACAACAATTTTAATCTTAGTAAGTCTTTCGGGCTCGTTTTTTGTCACCATAATTAGTAATCTGGGCCTACTGCAATTTTCAAATAGAACATTATCAATATTTTGCGTACCTCTTACTGGAATTTTTTTTGATTTTGGGCCCATTCAAAGCTCGAATTGGTATTGGTTGTACTTCGAGTCAGAAGTAGGTGGTGCTACTTTTGGAGACAAATATACCGAGTAGTAGTAACCAGTAGCGTATGGGCGAAAAGGGGGCTATCGCCCTCTACTGGAATGCTGATCAAAACGCAGAGTAAGGAAAATACCAAACCTTTAGCTTTTCTTAGACAGTGCTTTGAATTGGAATGGATTTAACGATGATTTAAGGTCTCTAATATTTAAGAGAGGTGGGAAAGTTGCCAAAACTCATTAATCTGTCAAAATTTTTAAAAATGGCCAAAAAGTTGATCGCTTGTGGAAAAATTCTGAATATAGGTTTCATTAAAAAAAATAATCTCAGAAAAAGAGGGCAGCTATTCAAAATTAGCTAAATACCCGTCAGTTCTCTCAAATTTCGTTCCATTAGCCCCTCCCCCAATTATTTTTATAAAATATAGACAAAGTAGATTACTCCTTGTGAGTTTTTTTTTTTTTGAACTATGCGATTATATGATTTACTATATCCTGTACGTGAGACGACTGAAATTTTACCATTACCATCTCCAATATAGCCCATTTATGCTGCAACTTTAATCATGCTTTTACGCGGCTAATTTCTCTTGTTCGTTTCAAATGAATAAATTTTTATTAAGATAGACCCCTAAGTTATTTTAATTTGGAAAAAAAACAAAATTTTTGAGTGCTTTCTCTGCAAATTTCTCGCTCAACGCAGATAACGTTGCTACTTTTGAATGGCTTGAAAAAATAAAGCAGCCTTCTACTGGTACTGTTTTGAAATATTGAGTGCTTTATCTAAATTTCGCTCCTTGACATGGTTAGACCACTAGTGTCTGATTAAGTAATTATATTACTGTAAACAGAAACAAAGGTAGATCCAATGTTTTAATAGGGGAAAGATATTTTGAAATCTATCTGCCGCCTCACCTTCAAGCCAAATATAAAAAATCATGAGTACTATATGTATTTTCAAAAGTGAATGGTTAGAGAAGCATTTTTTTACATACGATAAGCGAGCAAAAAGCAGTAAACCAGGGACGTAGCCAGAGGAAAGAAGGGGGAGCAACTGCTCCTCAAAATTTTACTTTGCCCCCCCCCACCAATAATCTCAGTTAAACGTCAGTTTTAACAAAATTTTTTGCATTTTGTGCCTAAATGTGTTACTTTTCCCCGAAAAAATATTTTTTCCCCAAATGATTTGGAAGAAAATGTGGTAAGTCAGACAATTGCGAGTTGAAGCATTATTTCACTTCTCTAAAACAACTCTACAGCTTGTGAAGACCTTGTTTTTTTCGGTCTTCAGCTAAATTTTGGGAAAAAAGCAGCTCTTTAGAATATGAAGATCTTTTTTCTTTTTCCTTTTTTTTGGTCTTGACCAAAATTTTGTTGCAAAAACAACTTTCATTTTTGCTTTTCGATATCACTTGGGAAGCCATTGTCCCCTGAAAATTTTTGGTTGCCCACCACACCAAAGTTTTCGTTCTGGCTACGTGCCTGCAGTAAACTTGACCATTATATTGTTTTGTCAGCATTAAATTACAATAATTAGAATATGCATTTACTGCCTTTGAATTTTTTTTTTTGTCTGCGAATGAAACATAATCGAAAGTTTGAAAGCAGTAAGTAGCTGTACTGCTTTCAAAATAGTTTTTGCTAAAAATAATGAAAGCAAATAAATCAAGAATAGCTGAAACGGCAGTTACTGTGTTTCAAACTAAGAACTTTGAATTAAACGCGCTCAAAACGCATTTTTGAAACACAGTAACGACCATTACTGCAATTCAAACTGAAACAGCGGCAGTTTAGAGAGAAATGACTTCATTTAAAGCAAATCCGTGAATAAACATTTTTGCAACGCTTGGATGCGACAGACGGATGCAGAAAGTGAAACAAGCCCAAGTTATAAAAAAGAACTGAAAATCGAAAATTTGAAGTTAATGCTTTTCAAAAATTTACGGCAGCATATTAGAATAATTATAACTATTGTCGCAAACGTTACTTAGCAATAATTAAGACAAGCATTATAACTTCTTGTTTAAAAGTCATAAAATAGTAAACTTTGAGAGACGCTATGATGTCTTTATAAGACCCTCTTTTTGATTTTCAAGAATACATCATGATTTTCAAAAAGAAATCAAAATGCTAGAACTAGAAATTTTGTTTACAGATTGGTGAGTTGCATATAATTCTAATATATAATATCTAGGTCCACAGTGCTTTTTAAGAAGTATGGCCCCAGATTTGGTTTATACGAGTATGGCCCAAGTATCGCCTCAAAAAATGCGCAAATCCCATTTAAAAGTATTTTTGAGAAAATCTTTAAATTTTAGGACTGAAACAAAAAATTTTTGAACACTTACAATTTTAAAAATGAGTGGATTAGCTTTATGTTTGAGTTGATTGGGGTGAGGACTTCCCCAGATCTAGGTGAACCACAAGCCTTAAAAAATATTTCTTTACAAATGATGATCGATTAAGCATTCACGTTTCGTGTTTTTTTTAATGCACCACAGTTAAGTTTTGACGTTCGATATGTACTGTATAACCAAAGTGAAAGCGAAAACGGTACCCTTTAACCGCTTCTAGCTTCTGCTTCCATAAAAATTTTCCTCTTCCAACGCTTCCGGTTTCAGCTTTCACTTCCACATCCCTAGTTATAGTGCTAAAAAGCAGGAACGACATCTGCTAGAAACCTATAGCTGCTCAAATTACTGCAAAGTTTAATTTTATCAATGCCAGTTTAAAAGCTCTGTAGGCACGTTTCGACATTTATACATACCCTGGGGAGGGAGGAGAAGATCTAATCGACTTATTGTGGTAAAAGCAAATCAAAAGATTTATGATTAAAACAGCCCTTAGCACATCTAACTAAGAGTATCCCCCAACCACTTCTTGGCAAAACTGGGAAAACCCTAATGTCTGGCACAGCGGTAGAGGCTTTGCAAGAAATAAACAATTTTTACAAGAGACCACGATGATCTATCTGGGTACCCCAAACATTAAACAAAAATGGATACTCTGTGAAAGCACACCAGTTTCGCAAACAATGTAATGTAACTAGCAACCTCTTGTCAAACTGAACAAATCCTAGCTACTTGCACAGGAGCAGAAGGTTTACACGTACTTATATTTAAACAGTTTTACTTGTGGTACTTTATAAGCATAAACACGTACTAAAAGTACCGGCACGTCAGTATGCATTTCTTTCTTGAAGCCAAAAAGTTTTTGTGTGCAGTTAGTACGAATCCTTGGGTTCAATTTTACTTAACGTTACAATTTTTTTGTTAAGTATGAGTTAGGATTAGAATAATTCCAAGCAGTTGCATTGCAGCTCAATTTTGCGTACAGGTCTGTAGATTGTATTTTTGTTACCCGCATAAAATGAAAACGACATTTGAGTTTGAGATCGCTAAATCCCTTCGGACGGGCTTTTAAACCAACATGATGCCCTAGATCTAATTTGGTATGAGCAATTAAGTTAACAAAAAAAAATTCACTCTGCTTTAACCTTTACTAAATTTCATGTCAAATGTTTTTTTTGCGGTTCTCATGCTGTCTGCATCAATGTCGATTCCGCCCTTGAACTTTATACACACTGCACAATCACCAGCAGCTGCAGTCACTTATTCATGCGTGCGAATCAACCAGTCTGGGTCTGTTTAATCACACCAACGTAAAGCACCCTTTTTTGGATTCTGTTTGCAGGTTTTTTGAACAGATGGGCCACCGCAGCGGTAAGCTTCTAGGCCCCAATGAGAAATACGTTTAAAAAATGTCTTTCTCAAAGCCACAACGACGCATTGCCAAATTCGGGAATCGAATCGGGAATCAGCAATCTTTCGATCACTAATCTGATGTTAATCCAACTGAGTTATCGCCATCGCAGTAACATGATTTTCTGGCAGCAGCAGTCTTATGTCTGGCTTAGTATTTACTGTTTAAAGTAATGGGCAAATAAGCAATTGGCTAACACAAAGAGCTTTTGTAAATTTATTTAAAAAATGTACTGGGTAAAAATAGTACGGGACTTTCGCCAATTCTTTTCACCAGCATTCTGCGCTTCATACTTTCCAGGTTACCGACATTGTAAAACTCACTCGTATGCAATGCAAACAAACTAATTTTGTCTGATAAAAAAAAAAGTTGTTGTTAAATCATTTGGTTTTGGGTAAAACGGATGTCCAACTACGTATTTGAACCCAGCTCTGTTCAATCACAACAATTTCAGACACTGGCATCTTCAACCATTATGCCAGCACAGCACATAAACCCAGTTGACTATAAGCAATCGTTAAATTTAACTTTCACAAAGTAATTTTTGGGGGTTTTGGAGGGTTGGTACCCCCCCCCAGACTATGTAAAAAAAATGTCTCTTAAATACTGATATTCAAAAATAAACTAGCTCCTTAGCTCAAGCCGTTTAAAATAATTGATTCATGGGGGTCCATTTGGGAAGATTCCGGGTGGGCAGTCCCCCCAAACTGTGTCAAAGTTTTTTGCCTCTTAAACATTTCCTGATATCAATAAAAACTGGAGCCTTAACTTAAGTTGTTTAAAAAACTGATTTTTGGAGGTTCATTTGGGAGGGTTTCTGGGTGGTGGTACCCCAAACAATGTCAAAATATTTGCCCGTTAAATATCTACTGATATCAAAAAGTGCAGCATCATAGCTTAAGACGTCAAAAAAATGATTTTTTTTGCCCATTTGGGGACTTTGGTACCTGTAAAAACTAGCGCCTTACCTTAACCGCTCAAAAAAATGAATGTTTTGACTCCGTTTGGGAGGTTTTTAAGGAAATGGTACCCTGACATTATGTCCAAGTATTTGACTCCAGTTTATCTCCTGATATCAAAAAGTAGCACTCCAGCTTAAACCGTCAAAAAAATTGATATTTTTGGGGTCTATTTGGAGATTTCGGGGAGTTGGTACCCTCAAACTAAGTCAAAATATTTGTCTTTAAAATTTCTACTAATAGCAAAAAACACAAACAAAAACTAGCCTCTAGATCAAGGTGTTAAAAAGTTTGACTCTTGGGTAGTCTTCACAAAGAATGAAACGTGAAACTCTCTGAACATATCTAGGGTCAAAAAAAAGTTATATACTAAAAGCGATTTTGTCCTAATTGAAAAAAATTTAAATATGCTAAATTCGATGTAACTATTGTTTGAAAAAAGCGGTGGCCTACTAGATATTTGAACCCAGGTCTAGTCACTCACGTAAGTTTCAAGCACTAATGCCTTTAACCATTACGACACGGCAGCACGCGCGCCTATGTGACTAAAATCACTTAATACTGTAGACATCGCTTTAGCAAGTTTTAGGTGCATCTGCCCCAAACCACGTGACGTAGCGCCTCGAAAATTGCAGGTGAACAACTTTATATATACACTTAACATCTGTCCAAATTTCAAGTTTCAAGCTATGGTGGTTTTGTTGCCATACAAAATTGCTTAAATAAATAAATAAAAGTGTTGGAATCGTGATAATTTAATTTTGGGAGCTGAAACTGCATGCCCAGGCAATTCTAAGTTTGAAACTTTTATGCCATACTTCTGCGATTAGTTTTCGAGCTTTTGAGCTTTTTAAACCTCCGATTGGTGTTTCAGTTTTTGGCTCGGAAACCCGTATTACGTGATTGATTGACCCCAAAATTTGCCCTAAGAATGATTCATTTGTGTCCCATCTAAATTCTAAATTTCAAGTTTCCGTCTTTAACCGCTTCAAAGTCATAACGTTTTGACCTCTGGTTGGCGAATTCGTAATTTTTCCCGGAAAAAAACATAGGAACTTCTGACGCAAAGCGTCGCGGAAGTCCCAATTAATAATTAGCTCTAAACAGTAAAGAGATCATTGAAGTCATAAGCAAAAACTACAGTATGATTAACAGCCAAAGACAAATGATTATACCTCTAAAACTTTGTATAGTATGCTTTACATATTATTTTACATACTCTATATATTTTTCCTGCGTAACGTTTAGCAATTAAAGGAACAGTGTGAAGTCTTTATCGTGTATGGTAGACAGGTTGGCAGGTGGCCGCTTGACTCAAAGATTCAATTACAAACTACTGATCAAATTTCTGATAATAATAATAATAATTGATACTGATATACTGCCTATTTTTCAGTAGACTGTCATAAATTACTGTAAATTTTGCTTTGAAACATTGTTTCGAAATTTTGAAAAATAATCAACTTGCTTCTTGAAGTTGAGAAATCGCCCAAACGCCAGCAATAACTTGATAAAAAACATGATGTTTCTCTGATATAATAAAAACAAAATTATACTACATTTCAACTGTTTTGTATTTTTGACATTCCGCCAAACTTTATGAAAAAAGTGGCATAGAAAGTACCAGTAACTGAATGGAGTGATCAATCATTAAACATAATAAAACTTACCAAGAAATCAAAGTTTGCTTCAAGGTCGAAATGGTCAAAAATAATTTCAATTCTAGAGTCATCATCAGTGGTTATTAGCCATGAACAATTATCAAAGTTATTGTGAGATTGCGGCCAGTTTGGTGATGATATAATTTTTTCTTCAAAAGTCGCAATGACGTCGAACCCACACATATCTAAATATTTTCTATTATTCAAACTTTTAATGATGAATTATTAGAGCTAGCTGCAGTTGTCAATTGACTTAAACTCAACCTGTACTTGATATTATTTTAAAAGTAGAAGTTAATTTAAGAATGAGCTAGAGTAAATTTTGTCAGCAGCATGGCCGAGCGGAACTGAGCGCTGATTATTGTGTAAGCAATACTGTGACCCGAGTTCGATTACGGCTGCAGGCCGCCTGGTTCGACACATACGCGGGTGGCAGGAGACTCGAAGAGCGCGAGCTCACTTCCTAGTCACCCTCATTTCTTCGTTCTTATTCAGTTTGTTGAGTTGTAAATCCTCAGTTGATTTATTTATTTATTTATTAAACTTTCGATCAACTAGCTTTGTCTTTCGACTCGTTAGGAGGTTAGTAATAAAATATCAACTTTCAGAAAATTATGATAAATTTAGCAGCCAGCGGGTTTTGGATGCAATAAGCTGCATAACTGATTTTAACATTAATTTCACTAACAGCTAGCATCATCATTAATCATAAAAACTGGAAAGCAATTCACGGGCCTTTTGGTCGAACAGTAATACGTTCATCACTGGAACGGGAAACTTAAGGTTCAAATTTTGGGCAGGTCAAATCGAATACAATATTGCTTACGGCGGGCTACCGCTGAAACGTCTCTTCGAAAGAAGTTATGTTGCCTGCAGGCACAATGACGAAGATATGCGCCACACAAACTCGTTACACGCTTCGATGTAATACAGCGAGTCTAATGAAATATTTTGATTTAATTAGAATGCAGTTCTAAGCTAAACATTGCTAAAACAAACAAAAAGTTACTGATGCATGTTTGAATAAGCCAGAAAAAGGCAATAAAAATTAATATGGTGGACGAAGAAACGTGCATTGCATTTAGCCTGGCGCAGAATGGTTGAATGGTGCCTTATTTTATGCACATTGGCGTAATCATACTCTTACATGCAGAAATGTCCCTCTCAAAAAATGATAAATTTTATCGTAAGCAATTTAATCTGTCGTTTTTCTGGTGTATATGAACAAAAAACAATAAACAAAACAAGCTAAAATTTGAAGTTGCTGAGGTAAGAAGAATTCAGTTTCCCACTTTTGAGATTTGCCGGAGCCACCTCTTAAAATTTGAGCATTTCACCCATACTTATATGGCATCACAAAACGATTAAGTGACGAACCACTTTCACATAGGGATTTTATGATTCAGATTAAAAACCAACTAAACAAACGTATGAGAAAAATTTTAAGTGCCTACTACAAAATTGCGAAATGATACCATTTTTAAAAATTTTGTAATCGCTATGACACACTGAATAAAGAACTTATTTCCAAAACGCCTTACGAGTATATTCGCTTTTGATGGTTTTGAGAAAACCGCAAAAATCGTATTAAAGTTTTTTTCTGCAAATATTTTGTTAATTTCACTTTCTAGGAATTGCAGATATGTGCAGTACCTTTTTAAAATCGACAAGTTTTAAAAATAAACGAATTTTAGTTTAGGTTTTATTTTGGTATATTTAAATTAAAAAATTGGATATAATGCGTTTTGAAACTAAACATAAAAATGTAGAAAATGTTGTTACATCTAAAATTAATTTGAATTTAAACCAAATGGTTTGTTGAAACATTTGCTGTAGTGTTTATAAACCGTAATTGGTTGCTGTTTTTACCCAAAATTGTACAAAAAATGCTTTGGTGACGTTACAGATGGTTGCTGTCGTCTCTAAGCTTAACGTTGCGTAAAACCATAACATACGACGAAAGTAATCATAAAGTTTTGACAAACTATTTTGACATTAAGAGTTTATTTACTGATGTACCCATCGTTGATGCTATTCAACCCTGTGCTGACGCCCTCTACAGTACTTTATACTTCTACTCCTGTACCTTTTCCAAGGCATATCTTTGTTGAACATATGGAGATGGTTACTTTCTTGTCGAGTTTAGCTTCGATGACATCGTGCATCACCAGATCGACGGAGTTGCCATGGGATCATTTCTTGGACCAGGCCTTGCCAATACTTTTGTTGGCTACCATGACTTTAAACTTTTTCAGATCACTTTCCAGCCAAAGATGTAATGCTGCTATAGGATGACACTTTCATGGTATTTAGCAACGAATATGAGCGCGATCTTTTCTGACATATCTGTCTCAACTCGCTTCACTATTCTCTTCTCTTTACTTGTAAAAAAGAATCTAACTTGGCTCTCCCTTTCCTGAACGTGTTGGTCAAAGAATCCCTATCCAACTTCATTTCTTTTATCCACCGCAAGAAAACTCACATTCACCGGTCAATATCTGCGCTGGAATTCCTTCAGTCCACATAAACGATAAACTAACTAAATCTTGACCTAAACTCACCGGGCTCTTGCCATTTGTTCACTTGAAAAATAGCCATCAAATTTGGACAAAATCAATTCATTTTACAGACTAATGGATACCCTAAGCACGTAATCAAGTTGTCTGTAGCTAAAAAAATGAAGCTATTTCACGCCCTGCCTAAATTCGGACCGGAAAGATGCCGCGTCTATTTATGTCTCCCATGGCTCGGTTCTGTTACTACCCGGTTCGAAAAGCAAGTAAGATCTGTAGTGAAACAGTGCTTTTTCCGCTGTTAATCTGTTGTAAAACCGCTGTTAAGCTTTTTCCATTGTTTACTTCACCAACGAGCTTCTCTACGCTAGCAACAGAGATGCACTGCCTGCTTTACAGAAAAGAAAAATGATTTGTCAATTCTCATACCCCTGAGGCAGTGGGTATGTAGGCCGTACTTCTTAGTGGCTGCAGGACAGAATTAAACAACACGTTCCCAAATCTATCAGCTCTTGCTCTTTTTTTCTAGAAACGTTTACTTTCTGTAGTTGGTGCAAATCTTCCAACTAGTCTAATACCCAGTCTCTTGCTTCTGATTTAGCCGTTGAGCTTCATCTTTTACAAAATTCAGTCTGTGCTCAATACTGTCATGGCAGTAGATTCTTTTTCTTGCCCAAGGCAGCTCTCCTTCTTTTAACTTCTAACACTGCCCTCAGCCGGCAAAAAAATTTGTGTTCAACTTAAAGATTGTACACTAATGACGCTCTACCCTTTGGTCTTTTTCTAGCCAATCACGGCTCAGCTTTCCTATAAATAGCTTCCGCTCTTTTCTTGCGCTTTCCAAAACAAGTGTCCGACAAAAAGCTTCGAAGACATGAATATTTTAATCATAGTATTTTATCGTAAAAAAATCAAATTATTAACGGTCAAAAAACTTGTCACTTGCTTTAACTGAAATAAATCGTTTTTGCATGGTTGACCATGCATAATCAATAAATGCTACACTTGGAGAAGTAGCTAACTCTCGTGTGAACTACAAACGTTTATGGTTCTTTATTACAGCTTATGTACAACTCGATAAGCAAAAGCAAAGAAAAAACTTATTGGACAAAATGAGTATTAAAACTGAACTGGCAGTAAATACAAGGCATTTTGAAAATAAACACAATATTCAGGAACCCATTTAACAAGGATAGAAAGCCATTTGGAACTAAATTGTTACATCGAAACATGCGCATTGTCAATCTCTACATTTTTCAATAGAAATGTTCCTTTTGAAGATATGCTCTTTAAGGCGTTTTGGAAATAAATTCTTCATATGATGGCTATTTCAGCTCAAACCTTTTTTGATAAAGATATTGGCGAACACCAACCCTCATGACAAATTTAGCACTCCCATCGCTTCTGGTTTAAGAGTTACCACACGAAGGAGCCACATTTTTCCTCCCCAACTTGTAAAATGCATTGGTTGAATAGCTTGTGTAAATTTGGTTTAAAGTAACAAAAAATATGACAAAATAAAATTGATAACCAGGACCGAAGTGATTGCTCGGCAAAACAAAAAACGCAAACACGGTACAAAACAAAAGGGAGGAATAATAAAGAAACAAAGCGTTTAAAATATTGACAAACTTTACAAATCTGTGTCTCGTTTAACTAGCAGAAAAAAGTCAATTTTTTAGCATCTCATGCAGTAGGAAATACACCTGTAGCTTAAAACAAAATCGTTTAGCAAAAAGGCTACCTACTTTTATCTCTTTTGTGTAGCATATTTAAATCAAAATTAGTGCTTAATGATATAATGCAAACATATCCGGAAAAAATATTAAGCAAATTTAATAGATTTTTTGAAACTAATTTGCACACAAATTTTGAGTTGTTTTACCTGTGCATGTAAATGGGGTGTGACTAGATCCAAAATCAACCAAACAAACACATGAATAACTTCCAGGTGGTGTGTCAATGCATGTCGCATCATTGTGGCAGGGTCCACTCCCGTTCGAACATTCCTCAATATCTAAATCACATTACAGAATAATTTAATAAGAACAGCAATTAATTAGTGATGATATCGTGTAAAATGTCTCAAAAGAAAAATAATTATATCGTCTCGCTAGATAGGCCACATTTTTGTTATGAAATCCTACCCATTAAAAAGAATGCTATAGTAAAATAGCTATTAATTTTGTTGCTTTTACTTAATTATTCGTCAAAGACAAAATGGCAAGTCAAGGAGTGGTAGCTATTTTTTCAACCTTTCTTCAAAAGTTAAATTCCTTCAATAAAGAGCAAGAAATGGGTGCTAACAATTTGTGCTGACAATCTTAAAAAAAGAGTTGGTGTTCTGCAGTAACTGTGCGAAGATTTGAGAAAAAACCTAAGAAATAAAATAAGCAAATAACATTGTAGTGGTTGCAACGATTGAACTGGAAGCTGTCATGCTTCGTGAAGAGATGGTTTGCTTTGCTGTTTGACAGAGAATCATGTGCAGCCAATATACTATAACACTCTTTAGCTGCAATGCTTGCTATGCATACGACAAGCATGTGATCTGGTTGGTATAAATTATGATCAATTAACACTTCACAATTATTTAGGGAATTTTTCGTCTTTATTGCTACAATTTGCTATACAAAATTGAACAGCTTTTACCAATTTTTTGATATTGGCAGATTTTTTAACCCTACCCTTTGGTAAAAAATTAATTTTTTAAAGAGAAGTGAAAAAGCAAATAAACCATTTCAGTAGTTACACCACAATCGTCTAAAGTTTACGAAGCTTATCAGAGTGTGTTGAACTGTTAGTCTTCATTGCAAATCTCAGAACTCTTAGCAGTGATACAGTAATTTAATTCACACCAGGGATAAAAACAACTTATAACCAAGTATTCCAATTACTTGGGCTTTGTAGACCAGCGCAAATTATATCAGAAGGTTGGCCTTCCAACTGAACCAAGAAAGTTAATTCTGACTTCCCAACAAGCCAGTCGATAACGATGAGCACTATTCAAGCACAGTTACAATACACATCTGTCATGATTGTCCACCCAAAAAAATAGCACTCTAATGCAGCTGCTGTTTCAAGAAAACTTGGTACAGTTGTCTATAATTCGTTGGGTTCGTTAATTATACCTATATTAACCCTAAAATGCCTTCTGTGCTACATAAGCAGCTTGCAAAAATGATTGAAGCCTTGGCAAACAGAATTAAAACCAAAAACAAACGGTATTGTGAGTGCAGGCTGTGGTAACAGAAACATAGCGTAATTCATACGATGGTTTATTTTATTGTTGTTTTAGCTTTTGTGAAGTCAAAGAAAAGGAATAACAAAGTTGTAGCATAAGGAAATCCATCCAATCTGAGTGGGTGCCGTAATCAATCATGCATTAACATAAAATTGAAAAGGAACGCTATCTAAAAGGTACATTGCGAAGGCAATCAAACAAACATCAAAATTTACAGAAAATATTACTCAAGGCAGACAAAAAAAAAAAATCCGATTGTATGCCTTAGACAGATGTTTCGCGTAATATGCCAAGGCTCGTCAGTTAGGCTAATGGGACCGAAATGACAAATGTCATCGTGACAAAACCTCTAAGGGAATAACTACATTTTTAAAGATAAAATGCTATCACAAGACAATCTTTACCCATCAAATTATTATTTTATGTGGTTTGATGGGTAAAGATTGATTTGTGACAGAATTTTATCTGCAAATTTTTATTCTTTTGGTAAAGTTTTTTTTTGAGGTCTTATCTCGGTGATGTTTGTCATTTTGGTCCCCCAGCCTTTCTGACCAGCCTTAGCATCAGGTGAAACATCTGTCGTAGGCATGCAACCGGAATTTTCTTTTGTCTGATTTGAGTAATGTTTTTCCGTGAATTTGGATGTTTGCTCGATTGCTTTTGTAACGCACGTTTTAAATAGTGTTCCGAATCAATTATGTTTTATTTAGCCAAAGTCACCGACACCAAAGAATATATCGTAAATTATGATTTTGCAAAAAAACAAAAAGATCTTACGACATTAAACTACCATTTAATTTTACTTGAAAGTTTTTATCCTTTTCTTACTTGTTTTGTAAATCTTTATTGCATAGTTTTACCTATGTAAGCAAGCTTGATTGTCGAAATAAATGCAAGATTAAAAATTAGTCAAACTATTGTTTTTACCTAACCATCATATATGACCAGAGCTGGACGTTTAAAAAATACATCGTAAAGCGCAAGCGCAAATTCCGCAACCAAGATTTTTTTACCTTGAAGCACAAGCGCGATTTCCGCAACCAATATCTTAAAAACTTAAAGCGCAATAGTAAATTCTGTAACCAAAATTTTAAACGCTTTAAAGTGCAAACACAAATTCCGCAATCAAAAATTGAAAATAGTACAGCGCAACTACAAATTGATTGTTTGATGAGGGCAAACAAATTTTGCTGTTTAAAAAAGTTTTGAGTACAAAGTTTTGCATAATCGAAGTTGAAAAAGCGCGCTTCAGACGATGGTGTTAAGTACAAAAACATGAAAGTACAAACGTGGTACCATCTTCAGCTGAGCTGCGCTGGAATAAACCAACTGCAATGCGTTTAGCTTTCATAACTAAAGACACATATCTATGAGCGAAAAAAGAATTATTATTATTGTTAAAAAAAGCAATTACACACTAAAAAAAAAAATAAAAATAAACAACAATAAAAATAAATAAACCTCAAAGGAAAAAAAAGCACCACTCACTCATATTCAGAAATAATGCGTTATTCGTGGAGAATTACTTTTTTAAACACTTTTATTGTCACGCAGCAAACAACTTTTTCAAAATTTTCTTTCGTCATAGACGATCGCTTCGATTGCAAAATATCAGAACCAACAGAAAGTAATCTCTCGACTGCGGCCGAGCTAAGAATAGCGGTGTTGAATATTCTGAATTTTTGCAAGCACGCATCTCTCTTGTAGGCAGGAAAGCAATCTTTGGTGATTTTGTCGTTTGCTATTCCGACTCATTCATTTAATCTTTTTCCTAATGTAGCGGCCAAGTTTTCGGCTACTAATTTCAGTACAAAAAAACAAAAGGTATTTCGTACTTATTAAGTAAGGTAGCTTAAACTAAATACAGGGTTTGATATTAACACCTGCCCGTGTTACAAACGATAAAGTCTTTCTAACCCGGTCTTGTGATATGTGTCAGTTTGCCAAATCGTTTCTCGTTAAAGCTTATTTCTTAAATTTGAATATCTGCCAATACTTGCCAATCCGAGCCGTATTGTGTTTTCTGCAGGGCAACGATGTGTAGTACTATAGCCAACTTCAATAACGTGTAGGAGAGCTATGCCAAACTCTCCCAATCCCTTATTCCTTCTCACAACTGAGCACTTGATTCCCTTAGTTTTTTAATGGACTTTATTGACCAATTGAATGAAGAAAAAATAAAATAACGAAGTAGTCTCAAAATTTTCAAATTACGGGCCAATTCAGGGCTTTTCTTCCAATCTATAAGACTGTCCCCTCACAGTCAATAGTCAAATCCATAAACAAGAACGAATAGGAAGGGTAAGGGATCGCAAAACGCAATTTACCCAACTTAAGCAGCATTTAACACGTATCACCAAAAACTGATACTGTTCACTTCACTCATTTTTGTCACTACTGCGTTTTCAGGCTCGAAGCAGGTTTAAATAGTTTCAAGTAGTAGAAAACACGTGGGATTGCCTATTGTCTAGCATCAAAGGCCAGAAATTAACAAACAAACGTTGTCAGCTGCTACTTCTACAGTCGTCTCAAAACAAATAATGCACAAAAGAACATTCTTACAACGATTCTAAATACGGTCTAATTAGCGTTTTTAAGGTTTTTGAAGATGCGCCTTTGAAGATAAACTAATTAGCAGCGTGTTTTTTAACAAAGGACAATAATTACTCTTTAATTTAACTTAAACACCGATTAGACAATGACAAATAATCTTTTCGATTTAAGTCACAAGATTGCAAAATCCAATAATTAATCAGACACAAATGCACAAACAAAGATTTAAAATTGGGTTGTCAAAGTCATTAGTTGAAAGCGGGGCAGATTATTTTTAATGATTTTAACAGCCCGCTTGTCCGATGCAAGCTGAAATAGCCTCGGGCAAGTTAGTTTTCGGCTTAACTTGCTCGACGGGCAAGTTAACAAAATATAGCGTACAACTTCAAACAAGATTATTTAAAGAAGCAATTTAGGCCCGGTTTCGTTGCAATAAAGTAAAATAAGTTCGTAGAGAAAGTTGTTCTTTGCTTTATTTTAGTAAGCACTTTGTAACTATCACAATTAATGCATAGTGGAGTTGTACGCACATTACTAACAGCAATACGAAGATTTTTCGATTCTTAGACGCATTTAACAACTGTTTGGCACAAAATGGTACTTTTGTTTTTAGAAAAGTTTTCCGACGCTTACCTCGTTAACAGCTGTTTCAGATGCACAAGTATTACTCTGCGCTGCATGAAGATAACGCCAAGAATTTTGCAATTTTTTTGTTATGATTATTTTGAAGATTTTTTATTGGCTTCAATTACTTTTGCAAAAAAATTCGGCTTTTTAGCTGATGTGCTTCCAAAATATTCCCTAATAAAAATACGTTTGGAACAAACCACAACGGTAAATAATAATTATAATTGCTAAATATTAAGTGAAATATTTACAATCAAAAAATCAATTTTTGCTTATGCATGATTGGAAAAAGTTACTTATTGCATCGCAATATCTTAACAATCGCACACAAAAACTTGATTCTCGAAACTTTGCGTATTTTGCAAATTCAGTACTTTTTTCTAAGTTGACCTCAAAACTTAGAGTACATCGTTTTTCGGGCATGTTGAAATTTTCTCGGGCAAGTAGACATTTAATAAAACTTGCCCGACGGGAAAAAGGGTCAAAAAAGTTAATTTCGATCCCTGAAATAATATTAATACATTACTTTTTGTCTTTCACCAGTATACAGCACATAGTTTATCTAAAGCAAAAGTAGTACCACTAAGAAATGGCTTTTCAGAATAGTAGGTTATTTCAATAGCTAAAACGAATTATTACGAAAAGCTAAAACTGAATCCAAAATACCGAATCCTATTCTGGCTTAAATTATCTTATTTGCGGAAAAAGTGAACTACTAGTCAATCACCACCGATATTCAGAAAAAATTTATTTAACGATTTGTTTAATTAAATAAGCAGCGCTTTATTGCAGTGTATGACATTGAGTGCTTCTAAATGTTCACCACTTATAGTTTCATTCTTAATTCACTCACAGTCAAGCCTGTACTGGAGAAGCACTTTTCGGAAGAAGCTGATGGTGCAGGAATGCAAAGGTTGCTTCAAACAGAAAAGTTGAAATTTTGTGCACCACCATTTCATGTATTGATTTTGAAATGTTAAAAAGTTTAAATTTTGTAGAGCCCCGTTTGGGGAAACTATTTTTCTTATTTGTCCACTCTGAAAATTTCATGTGTCTAGCGTGAGTGGTTAAAAACTTTGAGTTTATGCGGCCCCGTTGGGAGGGACCCCTACTTTGGCACTCCCAAATTTTGTCAACATTTATCTTTTTTTATATTTACTTACCTTAGAAATTTCATGTGTCTAGCATAAAAGGTTAAAAAGTTTGAATTTTGGAGGGCCCGTTTGAGGAAAATCGCATTATAGCACTCCCAATTTTTGTTACGTTTAGTTTATTTTTGATATCTACCCATTCTAAAATTTTGATCCGTCCAACTCTAACGGTTTAAAACTCCAAATGGTTAGAGGACCCGATTGAGGGGAATCTCCCAACCTGGCACCTTTGATTCCTGTCACACACTAGGCCTTCTTGATATTTTCAATCACTCAAACTTTGAATACAGCGCGTTTAGCGGTTTAAAAGTAGATAACGCAGAAGAAAACAAAACAAGAAAAAAAATCTTTCGATCAGCAATCAGCATGCATTCAACTATCACGTGATCATGCTTTACATCTGTAAAATCAGTTTTCATTTATTTTTTGAGAGGTACATGCAGATCAACATTTAAAGATTATTTTGTAATTTTGCATTTTGGGAAAAAATTTGCAATTAAAGTGCAACAAATATTAGATTTATGGATTCCCAAACACAAATTGTGCAACAAGAGCTGAAAAAAACGGTCTACGACTTTTAGGCGCGGACGTTTATGCGCGGGACGTTTATTCGCCGCCGATTATGCGCCAGGAATTTTAGGTGCCTGGACCTTTAAGCAGCGAGATTTTTAGGCGCCAGAGGTAAAAAATTTTTTTCTCAAAAAATTTTTTTTTCCAAAATAAAAAATTTTTTTCCAAAAAACATTTTTTTCTACACAAAACGCTTTTCATCTCAAAAAGATTTTTTTCTTTTAAATGACAGTCTTTTTTTCAAATAAAAGCTTTTTGGAAAAAAAACCTTTTTCTAACAAAAAAGTTTTACTTTGATTAAAACGATAATATTTTCGAAGCTTTTCATCTGATGTTTGTTAAAAAGAATCGTCAGAATAGAGAGCGCAGGAAAAGGAGTGGCTATAGGAAAATGCCGAGCAGTGATTGGCTGGAAAAGGATTGCTGAGAGAGCGTCATTTGTGTGCAACCTTTAAGCTGTACAAGAATTCTTTTTGTCAGCATATGGCAGGGTTAAAGGTTTTGATAAAAGTGACTTCAAAAGCAGATAGATGGAAACAAAGCGGAAAAAGTTTTACAAAAAATTGATTTTTAATTGCTTTTTTTTAAAAAACAAAGAAAATTTTCCACTACTTACTTGCAACGCTTTTTTCACCTAATCCAGACGCATGCGATCTCCAGCCAGCGGTTTCAAATTTTGCGCCGTACGGACACGATTTGCTTGTGCAATATTGGCAAACGCAGCAAGCCTTGTGACGTTTCATGGTTATTTGGAGTCTACCTTTACCAAACAAGCTGTTATTTTGAGTCCTCTCAAAAAATTTCTTGCATTGTTTCGACTTTTCTTCACACTGATGAGGACAGTTGACTTCGAAACAATGGAATGCTCCCGCAATGGAGGCTCCGCCACACCTACATCACTAGGAGGTTGAAATGAATACCGATTTAGACGGAGGCAGCATTAAGGTGTTGCCAAATGAAGTAGGATTGTAAGACGTGATGTGCCTGTGAACTATTAAATTAATTTTGTATTTTTCACTTGGAAAATAGTTAATGTTGTTAAATACGCAACTTGTTTTTCCTTAGCGCACACCATCATACTGTTTCATTATGGTTGTTTACTTGTTTCGAATAAATATAAAAGCAGAAATAAACAGAAAAACTTTAATAATGGTATTATAATAAGTAACCCCACCTGTACCTGTTTGATCCTCTACAGACAATGCTTTATGATGCATGGAGTTTCAATTCAACGAATGAAAATGTTCGGCGGTGTAGGCCAGCGCAAATATCGTAACATAGCACAGTCAACGTTGAAAAATTTTAACCCTACAGTCTGTTTCACCGTTATCGGGATCATCATGTAAAACAAACTTTTATCTCAGTTCCGGTTGCGGTTTTGAATTTGGCTCCCTGGTGGTTTAGACTGTTACAGAAGAAGGGAAAAAACACCTTTATTTATCCAGGAAGGGCTAATTTGCAAACAACAGCTTTTTATCTACCGCCTAGCCCATTTCCCTTCTCTATGGTTGACTTCCGGGTTATGGCTCATACCTTGAGTGTGGTTCAATTCTTGAGTCTCCCCTGAGCTCCTCTGTGACCTTAACCATCTTAATAATGAGGTAAAGTGACAGGTCGGAGGGCTACCCACGACAACAGCACTGTGTGCAGTATTGAGAAAGCTCTTCTTAAAACGTCTTTTGGCTATTTTTTATTTTTATTGAAGCGAATGCAGTGAGCGTGAAAAACTTAAATTACGTAGCACTTGTATGAAAAACTTTACATCAAAAATTGTCGGAAATGGTTGTCGAGTAAAACAACAAGTTGAAGCAGCAGCAATCCTGTTTAACTTCAAAAGTTCTTGACGCAATTCTAAAGAAGTTGACTTCAAAAATTTAACGTTGTTTTTACTATAAGTGTATTTACAACAAGGTACAAAGATTAAGTTAAAAAATATCAATTTAAATATTGCTTTTACTATATTTACAACAAGATGTAACAACCATAAATAAGAATCTGCCGAGAGAAGAATGCTTAGCTCCAGAAAAGGTTGGAATGTATTGTTTGGTAAAGGTAGACTCCAAATAACCATGAAACGTCACAAGGCTTGCTGCGTTTGCCAATATTGCACAAGCAAATCGTGTCCGTGCGCCACAAAATTTGAAACCGCTGGCTGGAGATCGCATGTGTCTGGATTAGGTGAAAAAAGCGTTGCAAGTAAGTAGTGGAAAATTTTCTTTGTTTTTTAAAAAAAAGCAATTAAAAATCAATTTTTTGTAAAACTTTTTCCGCTTTGTTTCCATCTATCTGCTTTTGAAGTCACTTTTATCAAAACCTTTAACCCTGCCATATGCTGACAAAAAGAATTCTTGTACAGCTTAAAGGTTGCACACAAATGACGCTCTCTCAGCAATCCTTTTCCAGCCAATCACTGCTCGGCATTTTCCTATAGCCACTCCTTTTCCTGCGCTCTCTATTCTGACGATTCTTTTTAACAAACATCAGATGAAAAGCTTCGAAAATATTATCGTTTTAATCAAAGTAAAACTTTTTTGTTGGAAAAAGGTTTTTTTTCCAAAAAGCTTTTATTTGAAAAAAGACTGTCATTTGAAAGAAAAAAATCTTTTTGAGAAGAAAAACGTTTTTTACCTCTGGCGCCTAAAAGTCTCGGTGCATAAAATTCTTAAAAGTCCTTTCGCATAAAAAGTCCAGGTGCATAAAATTCCCTGCACTTACAGTAAAAGTCCCATCGCATAAAAGTCCTGGTGCCTAATCAGCAGCGGATAAACGTCCCGTGACTAACCGTCCTGCACATAAACGTTCGCGCCTAAAAGTCACGGTCTGAAAAAAAGGCATATAGCGCAACGCTAATTGCATATTTGAGAAATTTGCACAATTTGCGAAACTTGCGAAATTTGCAAACTATTTTGCGAAACGCCCACCTGTGCATATGATGCCATTTCCTTCAAAACCATTCAAGCAATTGCATGTAACGCTTCCGTTTGTGCTTGTACAGATTGCATTTTCACTGCATACCGAGTTGCTTATACACATGTCAACATCTGGAAAAAAAACTGAAAAACAATGCTTTAGGCCCGGTATATTACACTTGGTGTAAAATCGTGAGCGTGTTATTTGTATATTTCGGTGCCCCCAGAGTACTGCCTTACCAGCGTACAAGCTGCCAGTTGCTTAAAATACAGTAAAAATAAGTTATATGCTCGTACGTTTACAATTTTACTCCCAGTTGTAGATCGACCCTTATCAGTGCTCAAACAAGACTTGTGATTAATTGCTATTCTAGAGTAGCACCGACACTACAGTATATGGTATCATTTCTATAGATTATTTTGGATCTAGTGTGCAGCATGTCATCACTTTTGCAGTAAGTCATCACTTTTGCAGCTTATTTCGCACAAAAAATTGCAAAGGAAAAACTATAAAAATCTATTGCAAACTTTGAGCTCGTTGAAATTCTTGTCGTATCATAACTCAAGCTTCCTACTTGCTAATTCATCGTGGTATTCTAAAAATAGCTGCTCTGCAGTATTCAACTTGCTTCGTTCCGCATTATTTTAAACGATATAAATTGCAATTAAGCAAGCAGCATGAACGTAACAGTGCTTTTCATTTCTTTATGAACTTTTTTGTATCAAGAGCGGCAATGACGAATATTGATATTAGTTAAAGTGGACAACTAGACATGATGTTTTTAGAAGCCATTTTATTGTTTATAGCAGAACCTTAAGTCTAATTCTAAATATTTAATGATGATTCATTGATTTTAAAATCGTTATCATTGACTATAGTTGAAACATTTCTTACAGAAAAAGTTGATAAACAGAGTCAGTTTTTGCAGGTTTTACAAAGTTTTGCAAATAAAAATACCAATAGAATTTCCTATTAAAAGTCATTTTTACTTTTTATGGTTGTAAAATCACAGATTTTCTGTTTTCAACGGCAATTTCAAATTTCTAAAAAAGCAATACTACACTGACGTTGGTGCATCATCTAAAAAAAGCAAAAAATTTTTCATTGATTATAAATTTTATTTTGTTTGAAAAAGAAGCCAGAAAAAATTATTTTTTTAGTGTTTTTGATACCTGAAGAGTCAATGCAGAAGTCCAAATAATCGCTGCAGCAATTTTGATCTACCATGCACTGGTTATCGCAATAACACCGACCGTTTTCATCATCAGTTTGGCACATTTCAC
Source organism: Trididemnum nubilum (assembly GCA_963965965.1). Classification (NCBI taxonomy): domain Eukaryota; kingdom Metazoa; phylum Chordata; class Ascidiacea; order Aplousobranchia; family Didemnidae; genus Trididemnum; species Trididemnum nubilum. Next base: position 32,162,932 of record OZ014477.1, on the reverse strand, counting down.
TTCTTTCATTGCAGCATAAGTCTGCTTCTTGGCATCCCGCTTCGACAAAATACCCACCAAAAGTTGCTATTATAAAGAAAGCAACAAAAACTTGATAGTGCAAATTCATTATCACTTAAGCAATATTTTTGCAGGCGTGCACTATTTGATCTAAGTAAAAGTAACGAATACAATTAATAAGTAATTGCTAAACTTTGTTGCCTCTTAATCAAATCTTTTAATATATTCACTGCATTACGCCGAAGCGCGTAACAAGTTTGCGGTGCCCATCTTCTCGTCAATGCGCCTGCGCAACACAGCTCCTTTCGAAGTAATGTCGGAGCGGTGGCTAGCTGTTGAAAACAATGTGTTCGATTTGACCGGCTTGAGATTTGAGTCTCAGACCTCCCGCTCTGCAGGCGAACGCGTTTCCGCTCGACCAACTGGTCTCTCACTTACGTAATTTATTTGTATGGTAAAATTTTACACCTAGATCATCAATTGCTACTATTAAATACAGCAAAGAAAAGATAGGTGTCCGCTTATTGCATGCGTATATATTTAAGTACAGTTTTGAACCAAACTTTAAACTAAAATCTGATGGCTTTAGAGTGTAGATTATTTTTGGTGGTGCAATGTTATTTAGATTTTTTCATAATTCAAATGTATTTCCTTATTTATATTTTTTTTCTTTTTAACACAAAAAATAATTAGAGGAAACCTTCCACTTAGACTTTTATGAAAAATTTACCCCCCTTACTGCTAACAACTGCATCTTCCCACCGTTAGCATCATCGTACACTATGCTCATTGGTTAATATTACTCATTTTGGAAAAAATAGGTCTACACGCTTTCCCAAACCCAAGTTATCAGTGCTGTTTTAAGTTATAAAAAGGAAAAACATAAACCTTTTCTGAAGTATTTTATTCGTTCTATGGCCTACTGAAAAGCATCTCACGTGAAAAAACGAAGTATTATCAACAAAACTGCTGAACATCGAAATCTTGCCATAATAGTAAAACCGTGTTTTGGGCATGTACTATTTTTTTTTTTTTTGGAGAGGGAAAATTTTATCGTGTTTGCAAGTACGTAAAAAAGAAAAAAAGACATATTTTGCAAGCTTAACGTTATTTCCTGCTATTTTGCCTGCAAAAGCTTCGATCATATAACAATTTTTTCTTGTTTGTCTAAATGTTTACATGCTTATAACATACTTGCTGTACAAAGTATATGGTATCACTGCAGTAGTTTAAAGCAATACTGAAATCAAAGCTCGGAAAGTGGACTAATATTGTAAATTTGTATAAATTAGAATCAAAATGCAGTTACAAAATTTTCAAAAATGAGTATTGTAACGGCTAATACTTGCCATATCTGTTCGTAAGAGTAACAATCGAAAATGAAACCAAGAGTTATTCAAAACTAGAAGTTAAATCAAGTTTCTGTATGGAAACATAGTTATTCTACAATATTTTCGGCTACATTAATTGCTCTGGTGTGCATTGCATGAAACAGCCACGAAAACTAAGTTGACCTCCTATATTGTTTGAGCAATGTTTTTTTAAGAAATAGAAAGTCCTAAATCTTTTACAAAATTTTAAAAATGTGTATCTCAACAGTAATCATAAGTTAATGGGTAAGTTTTTAAATGGCAAATTTCGTGTCTCTTTTACTTCAAAGATTTGTAGAGCTTAAATTACTGCATGCAATTGTTTTCTATTCTCTTGGTTTGTTAAGATACAAAGAGTTTTGAGCAACCATATTCTTTACTTTACAGTATTGTAGATTTAGAAGTAGAAATTCGCCTTCTTCGATAATGTAAATCACCTACAGGACATACTTAACTGCTTCTTTCTATAAGAAATCTCAGTTTACATTTGATGCTAACGATAGACAAAAACGATTTTGATGAACGATTTTGATGACCACTAGAAACTTACAATAGTGTCTACTCTTCTATGTATAATGCATATAACACTTCGCAACTTGGTATTCTGCCAATATTCCTACACTTCCTTGTGGCGGCAATTTTTGCTTACAATGTTTCTAATTCCGTCATATAAGGCAAATTAGTAAATAGCCAAAGTAAAAAGCAGCAAACATCCGATACACTTAAAGGTAACTTGAGTTTGGTTTTAAATATCAACTAATTTGCAACAACTCCCGCGTATTTGGCATGCATGCACTATTGCGCATTTAAATTTTGTTGAGGATCTTTGTTGAATACTTTATAAAGACAAGACAATATAAATTTATTTCATCGCTCAGTAATAGCATGAAAAAGAAAATACAGTATAATCAGCATTGTTTCAAAAGGCGACAGGGAAGTTGCGAAAGACCTTGCGATCATCGAGTCGAGCAACCATTCTTTTGTCAAAGAGACAATTTGTGCCAGTATCATGTACGGTTTTCATTACTTTGCCTAAGTGTGTAGCAGGATTTTGACGATTTCATAAAAAAATGTATATATTTATGCAAAAAATGACGACCCGTCATCAGCATGAACTTTTTATGCGACCAAAGCAGAAATTTGCTTAATTATACCATGAAGGAATATACAAATTGCGTAAACAGTATTAATTTGAACTTTTGTGCGAAAATGCCCTAATATTTGTGAGAATGCAATTCCAAATCCTAACTCCTTGATATTTAATACGCCTCTGTAATTTATTACTACGGTAACGAGGCATTTTTAAATAGTTACAATCCCTCGACGCCTCGTAGTTCAACTTAAGCGGCCATTAGTTTTGCAGAAATATTTGTGAAATGAATTTGGAGTTTTGTTGTGTAAGGAACCATAAACAAATTTGGCGACTTGAAATTTGAACAAGTCATCAATTTGCAGTATTTTCAATTGGGAGTAATATGGGTTTACTGAATCTCGAAAATGAGCTCCAGCAATGGTTCTTATCACTCGATTTTGCAAGGATTTTAATTTCTGTAAATAAGTAGGATACGTGGCTCCCCATATAATTATTCCATACAATAGTAACGGATGTACTAATGCATAGTAGAGTTGTAACATAACAGTTTGAGGAAGATCTAAAAATTCATCAAGAAAAGATGGGATCAGCCACAAAATAGGGGATCACAAACATCAATTCCGTCAAAAAGACCTGGGTGGCAGTAATCTGCTCAGTCGCATTACTGCTAACCGAGGATCACTATTAAGCCATCATAATTACAAGATTCGCATAGGCTAGGAAAAACTTTTGGTGGATAATCGGTACCGGCAAAGTCCAAAGCATAACAATTTTGTTAAGTCATAGAGCTCAGTCAATTTCTTGACCGAACTACCACCAAGCAAAACAGTCGTGCGAAAAAAAAAAAATCTTCTCTGTAGCAAAATGAAATTTGAGAGTAAAATAACCCTCCATGCAATGCTCAGGATAGCGCTATTTCGGTCAATACCAAACCTCGTCAGCTGAGCTGGCATGAATCGAAATTTTACTCTCAAATTTCATTTTGCTACAGAGAAGATTTTTTTTTTTTCGCACGACTGTTTTGCTTGGTGGTAGTTCGGTCAAGAAATTGACTGAGCTCTATGACTTAACAAAATTGTTATGCTTTGGACTTTGCCGGTACCGATTATCCACCAAAAGTTTTTCCTAGCCTATGCGAATCTTGTAGTTTGAGGAAGAGTTTGCATAATTTTATGCTGTATTCCCACTGAGCGCGCCACTTTAATCTCCAATAGATACTGCTGCAGAGTTCAGCCGAGAGTAAATGAAGCATGTTTTTGCAAAAGTTGATAAGCAGCATTTTTCAAAAAATGAGTTTTTGGTATTTTTTAACTTGTTTGATAAAAATGTTTTACCTGAAAAGAAAATTATGTTTATTTTCAAGTATTTTTCGGCAATAAATGGTTTATTATGTTGCACTTGACAACAGAGCCAAATGAAAGTTTGAAACTTTAAACGTGATTTTCTCGGAACGGCAAAATGCGACTAATCAAATTTTGCCAAAACGTGCTTCAAATGGATTCTAAGAATGAACTAAATTATTAGCGTTGAAATCATAGAAATTTTTTTGTGTGTTTGTGTTTTTTCTGTAGCCTAGTCTAACGAAATAAAATGTGCTCAGGTCAAAATGAACCCCGTTTTTAGTACCTGTTGTTTAGTCGAAATAATAAAAATATCCGATCACTAATCCATGATTTTACCTTTATCTACCAATAATTTCGTCTAAATCTTGCAGATTCTATTAGACAGTGGTTTACTAGGCGGTGAATTTAATGCTTTTTTGCGAGTACGTTTTTTAACAATCTTGTTAACGCATTGAAAAATGATTTTAACAACCAATAATGAAAAACCTCTGTCTGCCAACATCTGAAATATACCACAAAGTTTAAAGAGTTGTGGTTACTTGATTTCAGAAACTTAAAAAAATCTTGTTAAAAAAAAATTTTTGGCAGAAAAGTAACAGGACGTTAGAAATTTAGGGTTAAAGGATTACACTTTACCTTTCAAAACAAATTAAAGGTATTTTTTCTGCGCAAAACACTGTGTTTGATTGACGATTGAACATTATTGCTGTATATTGATTTAAACGAAATTTTTCGGATAAGAGAAAAAAACAATATCTTAAATTTCTTTACATTCACTTTTTATTTTAGGAGCAGTTTAAATTTCAAATTATTATTTTAGAAATGATTTTTCTTTTACTTTTTTATTAACATCATAGTACTCAGTCGCGTAGCCAGGATTTCGCAAATGGGGGGGGGGGCTTTTTTTGAAGTTTGATTCAACCGTAAACGAACTTGACCCAAATTTTAATTTGTTTTCAATTGGATTGAGGCAAATTCAGAGCGTTTTTTTGACCAAAATCAAGTGATCTCCAAAAAAAAGTCTTCATCGAAATTCAGATCGTTTTCCTGTCCAAAATCAGGTGATCTCCCCAAAAAAAAAATGTCTCACCGAAATTCAGAACGTTTTTTTGTCAACTGACACCCACTTCTACAACTCATCTCACGATCTTTGGGGGGGTCTATTTTCGTTTGGGGGAGGCTATTTCCCGTTTTGGGCAAAAATCAACCGCAAAACTGCAAAAACGTGCTATTTTGCATACTTTTCAGGCCAATGGGGGGCTATAGCACCATTTGCCCCCCCTAGCTACGCTACTGATATACTAGGTTTAAATAGCCAAAATTTAGCCGGCAAAGAGATATCCTCTCTAGCTCAAGTGGTAGAGCAGTGAACCGGTACTCCAAAAGCTGTAGGTTTGGACCCTGTGCTGGGAGAATAACTGCTTTGGATTGCTTGTTTTTCAGTAGTCGCCGTTCTGGTGGCTCTTCTCTAGGTTTCTGCACTGGTAGTCTTTTGTTCAGGAGCACGCAACATGATTAAATAATTCTTCTACTGCATCTTTTCAAGTTTTTTTAACCAGTATTTTTATGTTTTGATTTGAAAATGCCTGCACTTTTGCTCACGACTTTCTTGCTTTTCTACTTTCATGCACACTGCATATTGCCTACCAGCAAACCTTTGCCAGCTAAATAAACATGCATCATAACGTGCACTACCTTATTAGCGTAGTTAGCAAGTTTGTAATTATCTTGAAATAATTTTCAGTATCATGTACTGTGTATTATGTGCAAGTTATTTTTCGAGTTCGAGGCATTATCACAAATTTGACTTCGTCTTCGATTTGCATTATTGTGCTGCAGTATGTCACGTATTCGTTTAAAACGTTCCAAAAGTTTACATGGTTTCAAAAGATTTATGTCAGCTTTTTCGATTAAATTTTTGCCTCGAACTTATAAAAAATGTAGTCTATATATGATTAAGTGAATCCAAATTTATAGATTACGAAATACTTTATTTCTTGATACAGGTTAACAAATAATTGGAAAGTGTGTCGTCCTTGTATTGCTTGTTGGCATTATTGGATTTGATGCTTTGGATGTGCATTTAACGACGAAATAAGCCTAGGCTGTAAATGCTTCAAAATTGTTTGCCTTTATTCAAATATTCAAAGGGGTAGAGATTAAATACCGTTCTAGTTCCTTTCTCCCCGTACTTCATACATTGATGCATCAGTAAAAAATCTATGATGATCGTTTTACATAATACTATTTCTATTTTGTGTGTTGTAAATAAACGCTGTTCTGCTCTTGTTCTTTAAAAACTTAGTTTTTGCCAAATAACATATGTTTAAAGCCTGTTATACTAAAAAATTCAATTTTTTAGCTGTTTTGGTGTAGAACAAGGACTTAAACTGAATTAATGAATAAGCGCGTCATGAGCATAACATAAAATTGCTTGTATACTGGATTTGGCCAAAGATCGATAACAGTTTACGATGCAAAACCAGCATTTTTTAAAAAATTTGCCCCTTTTATTGCGGTAAATCAAAGATAAGATGCTGCTACAGACTTCCTCATCTATAGTATGGAATATTCAGAAAGTAACCAAATATTCAAAGGGATTATTTGAAATCCAACAAAATAAATCATATTAATCTGCTGTAACTAAATTTTTATGTTCTTTCTCAGGAAATAACGATCTTGTCGGTGCGCAACCGATCAGCCCAAAATAGAAAACGCTTCTACATTATTTACGTTGAATTAAATGGATAAAAAAATACCTGCAGCTTACAACTGATACAACATTTTCAGCACATAAATTTTTGACTTAAAGGCAAAAGTGTTATTTTCCAATAGTTGGCCATAAAATAATTTTGTCAAATAATGTAATACGTTACCTTCTAACACATAATTTAGTTTCGACAATCGTGACCTTGTTATAATTTCAAGATATTGATTATATGTCAACATGTCATTGTTAGGCTACATACGTTTTGTATCATTTTTAACATTATACAGTGCTGTTCGAAATTATGAAACCACTTGCGATTTTTTTGACAATTTTATTTTCACCAAGTCTTGAAAGTGTATTTTTACTCACAACCCCTACATGTTATATATTGATGAACTCAGAATTTAAAGCGGAATTCGTAGATACAGTTTTATTTTCGTGCAATAGATTATTGAAAAAATGAGATGAAATTAAACAGGTGATGAAAATGTTCCTACATACTGACTAAGTTTGCTGGGACATTTTTATTATGTATTTGCCATGAGAGAAGACTTTAAACCACTAAAAACGACAAACAATCTTCTCTTGGCTCTTTTTAACATTTGATGGCCCTGAAAAGGACCGTTTTTGCGACATTTCATTATTAGTACTTCGTTGGAAAGCCTTTATTCTGAATCTCTGCTTTGCACCGCCTCGGCATGCTCTGCACAAGGTTGCGAAGTTCTTCCGGTGTAACAATGTGATGCCAGGCTTGAATAATATTCTCAATCAGCTCTATCTTGTTGGATGACTTATTTTTGGCAATGATTACGTTAATTCTGTGCCATAAATTTTGAATTGGGTTGAGATCTGGTGATTGGGCTGGCCAATTCTTCTGGGCCACCCTATGAAATTGCATCCACCTTTTCACTAACTTTGCTCGATGGCAGGGAGCATTGCCATCTTGAAATATCCAGCATTCATCCGGAAATAAACTTCGGGCACTGGCAAGCAATTTTGTTTCCAACACAGCAGTATATTTGGTGGTATTCATCATCCCCTCACAGATGTGCAATCTTCCAATGCCCTTTGATGCCATACAACCCCAAATCATCACACTAGTTGGATGCTTGATAGTAGGCAAAATGCACTGAGGGCTAAACGCTTCATGAGGTCTTCTTCGAACAATGTTGTTTCCAACATGATTTTGGATAGTAAAGGTGCTCTCATCACTAAATATGACCTTATCCCAATTCTCACTAGTCAAGTTCAAATGCTCTTTCGCCCAAGCAATCCTGGCCTTTCTTTGCTTTTCCGATACTTTTGGTTTCTTTTTCGCTTTGCATCCCCTTAAACCACTTCGTAGCAGTCTTTTTCGAATTGTTGATGTTGACACTTCCACACCTGTACTTTGACGCCATTCTTGGCAAAGATCAGAGCTGGTTAGACGTCGATTTGATAGGGAGATTCTGACCAGAGCCCTGTCTTGTCGAATGTTTGATTTCATCTTTCTTCCCCTTCCAGGTCTTTCTTCAAATTTTCCAGTTTCCTTCCATCGCTTTATAGTAACATTAACACCAGTTTTGGAGCAACCCACCTCTGATGCAATCTTTTGTTCTGATATTGCTTTTTTATGCAGGTAAACAATCAAATGCTTCTGCCCATCACTAAGATGTTGAGGCATCTTGACTTCTAAAATGGAACTAAACTTTTCTTCCTGCTGTTATCTGTCACCTCAAGAATTTCCGCCATGAAACATGTGCCGTTATTACATCATAAACCAAAATCAATTTAAATGGACTGGCTTTGTCATTCACATTGTTACCTAACATTTTTAGCAGATTTTTGCTTGTAGCAATTTTGGCAATATTAATATAAACAAAAAGTTCTTCTTTATCATTGCAGATATTACTGAAAGTATAAATAAAAAGTATAAAAATCACATTTGCATGAACCTGTTAAAATTCTGCATTCAATGATATATGGCATGTAGGGGTTGTGGTTACAAATGGAATACCAATTCATCACGAAAATCAAAAAATAGTCAAAATTTTAAGTGGTCTCATAATTTTCAAACAGCACTGTAGTTTTTACTGAACATGATTAAATAAATTTAAAAAATACTGCAGGTTCATTATTATTTTTGCATTTTTTTGTTTTAAACTTGGCTTGCAAATACGTTAATGGCTGCAATCCTATAGATGTAAGAAGATAATCCCATGCGTTCCACTGTATAAGGAAATAGTCAAAAGTTTTATAAACAAGTTGAATCTTCAAATACTAAATAATCGATTGATACCGGCATTAAGACAAGAATTCTAGATAGTTAAACCACAGTTAGCAAAAAGTAACCAATATTTCAAGCCAATTAAGTCTTCGATTGATACGGTGATAGTTTACGCTGAGCAAAGATGAAACGTGAAAGCGCAAAACCAACATCTTTTGTTAACGATATGCAAAGCGGATGCAAAAAAAAATAACGTCGCCGCTAAATGAAAACTTTGAATTTACTGGTTTAAAAGAGCTAACGTTGTTTGTGTAAACAGGTTTTTTATTGTTTTATTATTATTATTATTATATTCAAATTATGGTATTTTTTTATTTCTATTATTACAGTCAAATTATTATAATATTATATCCTTCATTTTGAGAACTGGTAGCCTATTTTATGGCTTTAGTTTTGATTCAACAGCACTAATTCATAAAATATTTGATAAGGTAAGGCGTTTTTAAAATTTGGTTATTTATTATTGGTAGCCTTAGTTTATGTTTAGTTCTGCTAGTTTTGGTTTAGTAAAAATAATAGTAAATGGTAACTCGTAGCCTAGATTCAGTTGGTCAACTTTACAGTTTATGTAGTTAGAAGTCTTTAGCTTACGTGTATTCGATAGAGAATTCAGCTAGATTTGTAGTCTACAGCTTAGCTTTATTCGGTAAAGATTTCAGTTAAAGTAATAGCCTGTAATATTTTCTTTGAATCGGTAAAGATTTTAGTTTGTTTAGCATCCTGAGACCAAGAGTTTCATTCAGCAAGGATCTCAGTTAAAAAGAATTAATTAATTTAGCACAATTTGTTGGGTAAAGATTGCTATGGAACAAAATTTTATCTGCAAATATTCAATCATTTTCTTGGTGAATTTTTATTCAATCATATTCAATCATTTCAATCATGTTCAATCATTCTGCAAATATTTAATCATTTTCTTGGTGAAGTTTTTTTTTAACATCTATTATTATTGTTTTTAGAATACGAACAAGAAAGCTTCTTAATTATTTTTCGTTTCAATTTGTCTCTTTTTAACTTTGCAATAAATCTCTATATCAAAATTCTTATCAATATTGCACAAATAAAACTTTCTCCTATCTACATTGATCAATATTTTGGATTAGTTTGCTTGAATTCTTAATGATTTACTGTTGTTTTTTCAATTTGCAAACTTCGCTGTATTATCACTAATAACGGTCATTGAACATCTAAAGAAAACTTGCAAACAGCACACTAATACTTTTTTTAGCATTAAGATGTACTTTTTTCCTTTTTTCTTTTTTTCACAGCGTTGTTTTTGTCTTTCTTAATAGTTGTTCAAATAAATGACTTTAAAATAGTGTTGTATCGTTATTCTTAATACGAACAATGATATTTAATGTAGTGCGAATAATTTATAACTGGAAGTGGAAAACAAAGATGACGTATGTTAATAATCACGATTATCAATATCCGCAAAAAATGTACTCAATGCCAGGAAGGAAATTAAATGTTTCTTTTCATTATGTAAACTGCATGTCAATCGAAACTTTCACCTAAAAAGCAATTTTCGATTAGGCGTTTTTTCCTAAAAAAGAGCTAAACAAAGAAAACAAAAAGTATTCGGATTTCCCCTCTTACATAAAACTACTTTTGCTTACTGCTATGGCATTTTATTGCATGATTTTAGCAAGGTTTAGACGAAGGACTTGTTATACCGCGAAACGATATAAAATCTGGGAAAATCTTTCAGGTCATATGATATTAATAGACTCGAGTCGTTTTTGTTTATAAGACCCAGTATATTTTCAAGGATTTTAAATTAGACTTGCTTTTACTTTTCAATTACACTTGCTTTTGCTTTAAATGGCAGGCTACCGCAATGAATTACATACAGAATAAATGTTTAAAATTACCAAAAATTAGTAGGAACAATGAAATCGATACTAATATGTGCATTTAGACCGGGTGCAAACTAAAACAGTGCACACAATGGCTTAACTAAAAATGACGTCATCGATAACTTGCGTAATGCTCAAATTAAAAAATCTGCTTATATTTGTAACGTGTAAAGTAGAGTACAATAAACATACTAAAAAAGTGTAAAAAGGAATAGATTGGAAAAACTCTAAACTTGTTGCAAATCGGCCACAAAAAGCAAAGCTACTGCTGCAAAATTGACGATCGTTCGCTTGAGTAATTTTGCGGGCGACACTTCGTTGCATCTCCGATACTCAGTTATCATAAACGTTTCCAGCTCATTTCGTGCGAACAATGATTAGATCGTGCATACTGCAGCTAAAAGAAAGCTAAAAATATTCTTTACTCATTCTTTTTTTTCCTTCTGAAATCTTCTGCTCTTACTGTATATACTACCAGCATTTCATTTTCTTTTGGTTCAAGTGACCTTGCTGTATGATGTCTTCACCATATAACAGTTTTGAAGATCTTGCAGCATGTTACAGCTAAACATCTATAGTATATTTTTTAATATCAAAACTGTGAAAATTGATGCTTTCATAAAGTACTCGATGACCATTTGGAGATAATAACTGGTTAGCCACAGACCATTAAACAAAAAAACAAACAAAAACTTAAAGAAGTAAATAGTACTTTACAATCTGTTTCGTCTAGGCAGAAGGGTGCTCCAGTCAAACGAAGCAAAACAGGCTGAAAGGGAATTTTGGATTGTTTATTTTGTCTAATGCAATGGTTTGTGCTGTGCAGCATATAACTTATTGTATATAATTAAAATTTTGATTTTAAGTTTATCTTGCTCTGACCGAACGTCATCGAGTTATTTGTCATTGTTTGCTGCAAATCACTTATTGTCACCTATATATGCAGTTAGTTTGCTTAATTGCCCAATCATGAAAAGCAAAATCTTTTGAATGCTTTTATTGCTGCAACATTACTCGGAAATAATGTATTCATAAAAAAGGAACACGTCGAACTGACGTTTGAAAAAGGACGAACAAATTACTGTATACCTTTAAGTTATTAGAATTAATTAAATGACGTAACACAATCTAAGTATTACTTGACAAAGCGAGCTTCTAACCTCAACAAATTTTGGCTTAGACATTATAGACTACTTAAACAGGACGGTAAAATCAGACAAGAATAATTTAACTGTTAAAACTAAAAAAACTTAATGCTCCTTTCAACGTATTTGCCAGTATTTATTTTTGCCTGTGTCATAACTATAAAAATCACAGTGAAAGGTTAAAAGCACAACAATCTGCTTTGTCCTGAGTACTCATCAGGTGCTAATGTTATCTTATTCAAATCGATTCTCTGATTTTTAGGTCTGATTTTAAATTGTATAAAATCGGCACTGTTTCAAAAGGTTAACTATTAACAATTATCTACGCCTGTGTTACTTCTGAAGACAGAATATGGCATCTTGGATAATACTTTTTTTAGTTACAACCACTACTTTTAATACGTTTGATGACTGTTTGACTCTTCTAACAGCTGAATTTAAGATTGCACCATCTCATTAAAATTTAAAAGCAATCTGGCCCAGTCAAAATTACAATTTACTGCATAACAGCAAGTATCTATTGTGCTTGATCTCGGATAGTAAATACAAACAATTGACGGATATTGTACCATGCTATTGGTTTAAACAAGCAGACTTACTCAACCTTGAATTAAAAAATTCAACTAAACTCAGATCTTATCAGGTTATACGGTTTTACACGAATATGGATTTGTATAATTTTTGATCATGCTAAAGAAAATTCAGATTGACTTTTTTTTAACCTTGTTGTTTTTCACTATTTTATTCAACTGATCAGTGGTCGATTTGGGTAAAGTGTCTACTATTGAAACAGTAGACTCAGATTCGCGGTAGACAGGTGGGCGCTGGGGAGGTGGCAGCTTGACTCGAAGACCGAAAAATCCCTTTGCTGTCTCCTGGCCAAGGCAACTTGGTGACTAATATGAAATGCAGTACACTTACTTTCTGATTTTGCTGAAAAACTACAACTTCTTAACAACCTTTACATGTTCAATGTGCAACTACTATATTATCTTAAAATTTTTTTGCGCACCTTAAATATTTTCTCATAGCATTTTTACTTTGCTGGGGTATTTTACTTTGGCTAAGCTGAGTGGGGTGATAAACATAAATTATTGAATTTTGTCAAGTTTTTGATGACTTCCCGTTACATACAGAATTGCAATTGCTTGCACCTCATATGCGTTTTTTAATGTGATATAGCTATTTTAGATAGATGTATTAGGTTAATAAAAAATTCGAATCTATAGTATTAGTATTAAAATGTGCTTTTGATTTGAAAGTTATTTATAAAATAATTACATCATTATTCACTAATTTGTCTTAACCGAAAAATAGCAAAGAGACATCTCCGTCTTTAAGTCAAGCAGCCACCCCACATTTACAAGTATCTTCTTTTACGTCAAGAAGAAACATAGGCGTATCCAAGGGGAGCCCAAAGAGCCCGGACCCCCAATCGAAATGCTACCAATGATAAAAACGTGATAAAAAGCCTATTTCAGTTCCTTTAAGCAGTTTTTTCGTACAAAAGTACAAGGGAACAACAGTAATTACCAATGATATTGAAAACCAGAGGGCCCCGGCTGACTCAATTTAATTTTTTCCAGCCAATTTAGATGTATAATCCGAGGGAAATTAAGGGTTTTTGTCCCAAAAGTTGCTACATCAGCCCTTCATCTAACCTTTTTTATGAACGTAATGCAATAACTAGGGCTGAATTTACCACATGGCACTGTGCCAGGGCCCAACGCTCAGACAGTGACACTTTTTTGAACTTCCCTATATTTGCAGGAAAATGTTGCGAAAATCCCCAAAGTTGCAAGTACCCCGGGTAACAACATGAATGGTAGGCTTCTCCAGCTATTGTCCATTTTTCAATAAAAACAATTCACTTCAACCTCGACAGTTTTTACTCGATGAGAGAGAGGCATGTTTATTTTGTTGTATCCAACATAAATTCATCACATAACAAACACAAGTCACATAAATAACATAACTGTGATAGCAACGGGAAAGCTGCGAAGGGACCACACGTATAGGTCTTCTAGTCAAGCAGCCACCCTATAAACACCTGAAGTCATCAGAACGTGACTTGTTTGTATAATACGGAATTGTTTGCTTGCATCGAATTGGGTGAACATCAAAGAATAGATTAAACTTGTTCAGTTTGTGTTAGTCGTGTTTAACAGCAACTTTTTCAATTCTTTCTTAAAGCGATAAAATGATGCTTGCTTTAGTTCGTTCGTAAGCTTATTCCAAGCTTTCACTCCGGAAAATTTTATTGAGTTTTGCAACCGGGAAGTTTTGTATCTGGGCATGTGATATTGTTTAAATTTGTTTGAGTTTCTTGTTTCTCTGACGCTTACTAAGGAAATTTCCTGAAAGTAATCATCAAATTTGGTTGGAAGTTGTTTATGGGTGAACTGAAACATAAATTTACAGATCTGGAACTGCTTCAATTTATGAAGTTTCAAGACATTAAGATTTAGGTAATAAGGTTCCGCTTTCTCAGACCAGCCACTACCTGATGCAATTTTTACCGCTTTATTTTGCATTCTTTGTAGTTTAGAAAGATGCGTCTTATAGGTGGCACTCCAAATTAACAGGCCATATTGTAAATGCGAATGGACAAAGGCAAAATACACACATTTCAATACATTCATTGGTACATACGGTTTTAGTTTGGACATGATACCAATTGATCTGGAAACTTTTGTTCCTATGTATTTGTTGTGATCTTCAAAATTTAATTTGTTATCAATATGTATACCCAAATATTTTGCCGATTTGACTACTGGAATTGACACATTATTTATCATAGGATGCAGTTGAAGACAATTTTCCTTTAATTTAGGAGAAATTATGAGGCATTGAGATTTTAAAGGATTAATTGCTATCTAATTTTGTACTGTCCAGTTGTAGACAATTTTCAATTCAGAATTTGCTTTCTCTTCAAGCCCATTGAGGTTGTCGTTCGATATTATCAAACAAGTGTCATCCGCATAGAGCCTGGGTGTGATGCTTAAGGAACAGTTAGGGAGATCATTGATAAAAACCAAAAATAATAAAGGACCTAGTAAAGATCCCTGGGGTATCCCACACTTAACTAGTTTTAGGGAGGAATGGTAATTATTCATGGCAACATACTGTTTTCTGTTAGTCAAATACGAATTTATTAAACGGTGAGGGATCCCTCGCACCCCGTATTTGTCAAGTTTCTTGAGAATAATTTGGTGATTTACAGAATCAAAGGCCTTTTTTAGGTCGAGCATAATTAAAGCGGTGTACATTCTTTCATTTATATTGTCGTATGTAGTAGTAATTACATCCAGGATCGCGTGGCTAGTTGAGCAATTGCGTCGGAAGCCATACTGAGTAGGGGCAAACATTGAGTTGGTTTCAAAAAAATTCATAAATCTTTTATAAATTATTTTTTCAAACACTTTAGAGATACTTGTCAATAATGATACAGGTCTGTAGTTGAATTTACTTGTTTTGGACCCAGATTTAAAAAGTGGAATGACTTTGCCCACCTTTAAACAATCAGGAAAAACCCCTAGCAACAAACATTGATTGATCAATGTACTGAGTATCGGCGCAATTACTTCAGATGCTGCGTGCAAGTAAAATGCTGATATGCCGTCGCACCCTCCTGCTTTTTTTGTCGAAAGAGAATAAATCGCAGCCTGAATTTCGTGAGGATCAGTCGGCGTCAAAAAGAGTGAACACGAAACTCGCCCATCAAAGTTATCATTATTTGATGTGTTAGGGTTTATTCTGCTGCATTCGTCAATAGAATCAGCAATACTTTGACCTACGGTACAAAAATGTTTGTTGAATTCTTCAACAATTACTTGGGGATCATCAATAATATTACAATCAATTTCAAGTTTTTCACAAACAGGAGCCATGTTGACTTTAGAGTGTAGCAAAGAGTTTACTGTTTGCCACAGTTTTGATTTATCATTTTTATTTGCTACAAATTCATCTCGATAGTAAGATTTTTTTGAAAGTAATTTTAGTTTTGTTAATTTATTCACGTACTTTTTATAGTAGAGTTTTTGTTCAGAGGTTCCTTCTAGAAAATGACTCTTATATAATTTTTGTTTATTTTTGATAGATTTAAAGATACCTTTTGTTATCCAAGGTTTTTGGATCAATTTTCGTTGCTTTCGAGAAGCTCGTTTAAATGGAGCATGTTTTTCTATTACACATTTAAATATCTTGACGAATTCAGCAAATAAAAAATCGATGTTATTATTTAAAACAGGTGTAGCCAATGTAGAAAAGCAATGTAATGACTCCGAAAGATCCTCCCGAAACTCAGTCGCATCGAATTTCTTGTTATCACGATAAAAGTAGTAATTCACGGATGATTTCGTTTTCAGTTTGGTAGTTGAAATACAAAACACTGGGTAATGATCGCTGATATCAGAGGTTATTATTCCTGGAGTTATTGTTTTGGTAATTACATTAGTAATCACATGATCTAGTAAAGTTGATGAATGCGGAGTTACTCGAGTAGGTTTGGTAATGATAGGATATGCGCCGTTACTTACAAGCATGTCAATGTAATTTTGGGCAGCAGTTGATCTTTGGCCAAAATTCAAGTTGATATTGAAGTCACCAACGATATAAAAGGAAATGTTTTTTTGATTAAGTTCTAAAATTTTTTCGTTTAAAATATCAGTAAATTTGTTCACATGATTTCTCGGGTGTCTGTAAACAACTCCAATTACCAAGGGTCGATCGCTATTGTTTTTTTCAGTCAACTGAAACCAAATGTCTTCACAATCATTGTGATTAAGGCCAAATGCATTAAGAGATTTAAAAACATACTTGGTGGAAACGTAGACTTCTACACCTCCGGCATTTGAATTGGTGGGAACATGACAGAAATGATAACCAGGAATTTCAATATTTAGTTTAGGCAGTTGATCATTGATTTTAAGCTTGGATTCTGTTACCGCAATGACATCCAGGGAAGAAGGAAATTGCTGAACAAACTCGTAAAGCAAGTCAAAATTTTTTGCAAGGGAACGAATATTCAAATGTAAAATAAAAATGGACTTGTTGCTGTTAAAGTTGAAAATTTGGGAGTTTTGCGAATAGTAATAGTCACATCGCTTAAAATTATTTAAAGTATTACAAAAATACTGTTCATCTACGGACAAATGCTCTCCTTGAAAACTCAAGTGCTGGGGTGCTCTCCTTGAAAACTTGTAACTCAAGTGCTCTCCTTGAAAACTTGACAAGCAGACAAAAATTGCAGCACATTCCCATCAAATTCAGACATAGTTGATGAGTCACTGGTATCACACGACATAAGTAGCGATGCTTGCGTGTGCTAGAAGGCAACCGGGCGGTTCAAGGGGCTCGACCAATTCACGATATATATAAATAAATGAATAAATAAATGAAACACAATTTGTAACAACAGCAGTAGCAGGTTGAAAGTATAAGTCATTAATGAACATATTTTATGATGAAAAAGAAGAAAAAAAAAAAAAAAAGCAACTTAGTACATTAAAGAGTTCAGAATATATAAAGAATTATCAATATTCACGTTCATATTTAAAACTTTTTTTTTTCAATCATTCTGTTGTTAATTAATAATGGTCTCTGTATATTGGCAAAATTTTTTCATTATCCACGAAAAGGCAATACTCGCCTTTCACCACGCGCCATGCTGTTTTGCTTTCATCTTTCTTTGCTTGCTTAAAAATTGGCATTAAGCTTTTGCGTTGCTCTTGAAAAGCAACAGGCAAGTGTTCTGTGACATAGACTAACAGAGCATCACGCGCTTTACGATCTTCGTTGTAGCTTCTGAGATTGCGCAAGGCTTCTAAACTTTCATGTTTTTCGACTGCTGATCTTAATTTTGCTATTATAGGTCGATTAATCTTTTCACCATTCCTAAACACCGGGTGCTGTGGGAGCCGGTGTAAATCCAAGGGTTTTATTGTCAAAGGGTTGTCTAGTTTTAAACCATCTCTTAGAAATTGGTGAAATAGGGATAAAGTCATCTCCCGATTCTCCCAGACTGAGCCCTTTTGTTCTTCAATACCATGTATCAAGATATTCATTCTTTTATTATATGCCTCTTGCGCTAAAGTCTCTTTTCTTTGTATTATCACGTATTCTTGCATTTTTTCTAACAGTTTCTTATGTTCATCAAATTCGTTTTGATCAACTTTTGCGTCAACTGAACTAGTTAGCTCTTCAAATTTGGTTTCATAATTTTCAAATTTCGTTTCAAGGTCAGTCGCCCGATCATTTATTTTGTCAAGTTTGCTGTCCATTAACGTCACTTTCCCTTTTAATTCTGTAACAATATCTATGAGATCATCTATTTTCTTCTCTAGTTTGGCCATTTAGCTTCTTTGCAGTAGTTTTTCTATACACACGAAAGAATTCTACTCTGCAGTCTTTTTAAGAACTTGTAAAAAATACGTGCCGGCGCTTTTCTGCACTCTTTGCAAATATCAGACACGTCTGCTCACCATCGATGCAAATTGCAACTGTGAAATACTTTTGAAAATAAATTAGGAAGGGTAAATGCTCATTAAACAAATAATTGAATTTGAGTTGAGCGGATCTGGACCCCTGGCTGTACATGTAATGCTACAACTGGTTATTTTTATGACAAAACAAAAATCTTGAAGGAAAATTTTTAAGTGGATCATTATTTACTGAGCTAAAATATTGCAGGAGGCAAGGTACCTTATCTTCCTCCCCGAGGGACAAATCACTTACAAAACTTAACTCCCAAATGCGAGATTTTAAACGTGTTTTGGACTTTAACTGTAAGTAAAAGGAGGATTGAACGATTAAGTTTTTCTATTGGCTTTCAAATTTTAAAATCTACTTCCATCAAATGGCTCAAAACACGTGCGAAATGTGATCCAATAGAATTAGAATAGTTTTTTTTCCAAAAAATTACTTAATATCGCCCAGCGGCTGGGTGCTTCGCCCCCAGACCTCCGTTTGTAATCTGCCTGAGTCACAATACGTTACTTAACGCGTCTCCTTATTTAGACGTTTCCACTTTTTAACTTTTTGGTTTAAGCCCTCTCCCTTTAGCAAAATCCTAGTTAAGTGCAAACAGGCCACGGTTTCTGATCTTCTATTTTACAATTTCTTTGTCTCACAATTAGTTTTCTTTCGAAATTTTCTGATGACGTCATTGCATGTAATTTGTGGTTTGGCTCCCCCCACCAATCAAAAATCCTGGCTATGCTTATGAGCAGAAATACTGTAAATATTAAAAAATATAATTTTTGGTTTGGTCCGACCGAAAATCGAACTTAGTATTTACTGTTTCAGTTGTAGAAGCTCTATCCACTTTACCATTGATCAGTTAAAGAATTAATATTAAAATATTAACAAAATATTTCCCATTTTACTCCTTTTTTGTCTATTGCCACCAAAATTACTGTAAAAGTAATAAATTATAATCAACAGCAAAAATAAAATTGGAAGATGGCACTGCATCACTACAATTTGTCTCTAAAAAAAATCTGACTATTTAGAACTAATGACATCTCTTTCAGAGGTGGAGTCCTCGAGGACGTCCTTGGCCTCGAGGACGTCCTCGAGGACACAATTTGAAGTCCTTGGCCTTGGCCTTGGCCTCGAAGGTCAAGTCCTTGGCCTTGGCCTCGAGGCCTCAAGTCCTCGAAAATTGGCCTGTCCTCGGCTCGAGGACAGCACTATTTTTTGGAATGTTAAAATTTTGTGGAGCGCTTGAAAAATTGCTTGGAAAACGTTTTTTAGTGGAGATCGCTTGAAAAATTTTTGTGAAGACCTTTTTTTTTTTTTTTTTGGAGAGCACTTGCGCTTTGTGTCCTTGGTCCTTGGCCTTGGCCTCGAGCATTCCTGTCCTTGGCCTCGAGAGCGTCTGTCCTCGGAAAGGCTGTCCTTGGCCTCGGATTTTTTTTGTGTCCTTGGCCTTGGCCTTAGCCTCGAGCCTTGTGTCCTCGACTCCACCTCTGATCTCTTTAAGTAAAGGTGGCGTGATTAAGTAGCACAACGCAATTTTTTAATATGACTGACAAATTCCGGACAATTAGCCGCAAAAAAATGTTTTTTTAGTAAAATCGCAGCTGCGTATATTTAGCATGTAAAACTAAGGTAATTTTCTTCAGCGTATTTCCAAGTGATAGACAATATTGTGACATGAAGTTAAAGAGTTGTGTTCATTGCTTGGAGTTTAGAATACTTTACGTTACCTTTGATCAAAACACTTATTTAACGCTGTCAAAAAAAAAAAAGCAAAAACACTATAATAAACTCTGAGCTTATCTGTTTCTCAATTTGTTTCTTCCATTGACATGAAAAACAATAATTTTTGTCTGGTTTCACCCTATTTTAAATGTGGGGAAGAGGGCGTTTTTGCCAACCAACTTGAATTTGAATCAAAAATAGTTTAGTGTAGATTATTTTGTTGGCAAAATCCAACAACAAGTATTATAGATGTCATAAAGATAACTAGGTTTCAACCCAAGTGCACTTCGCCACAGTTCCGGTGAGAAGTCGAAAGAGGTAAGTTATGAACACTTTTGAATTTAGAGGTGAAGTATCGGTCAATAAAATACTGTACTTCAATGAATTTAAAAGTGAAAGACCTCGAGGTGTTGGTTCTTTTAACGTTTTCGCTTATTATTGTATAAATTGATTGTTTGCACCTTCTAACAAAAACATTTCCTAACTGCATTAGAGGAAAGAGTTGCCTGAACGCTGACCGAATTTAATTTGTTTTAACTTTAATTTGTTTTATAATTATAAAGATGTCTTCCAGCAGGATTCTAACCTGTTGATTACGTATTACCGTTCCAGGGCTCTATAGAAACTATCTGGAAAAAAAATAAATTTGTCTGGCTATGCACATGCAAAAAGCATTATAAAAAAGCTATTCCCAACGTTTAATTTTTTGACTATTCAATTCGCTTCTCCAACTTTTTTTTCTTCTGTATAAGCCTCTACATGCTGCATCATCTATCGTTTATCATTGGAGACAAAATGAATGTCCTCAGCAGGGATGATGGCTTGGGCACCCTTGAAGTAATTTCAGGTCCCAAAGCGGATCGAATTAAAAAGAAAATCGAGAAACTCTTCAAGGACCACAATCTGCATATTAAAACGGAACTAGGACTCATTCAAACCGACTTCTAGGATGCATTTTACAAAAAATTTGGGAAGTACTGGCCTTATCGTAAACCCAAAAACCAAACTCTCTACATCAATGCGGGATCTAATCACTCGCCAATTAATGATTAAAGAACAGCTTCCCAGCATGTTGTCCAAGCGGATATTTGAGCTTTCTTTCAACCGTGAAGAATTTGCATGGGCCGCCACTTTGTACAATATCGCCATGAAGACAAATGATTATCATTCAAACCGACTTCTAGGATGTATTTAACAAAAAATCTGGGAAGTACTGGCCTTATCGTAAACCCAAAAACCAAACTCTCTACATCAATGCGGGATCTAATTATTCGCCAATTAATGATTTAAGAACAGCTTCCCAGCATGTTGTCCAAGCGGATATTTGAGCTTTCTTTCAACCGTGAGGAATTTGCATGGGCCGCCACTTTGTACAATATCGCCATAAAGACAAATGATTATTATTGAGGACTTGCTTACGAAGACCATGCTACAGATACCCGCCCAAAAAAAAAAAAAAGATATTGCTAGCGCAGTGTAGTATGTTATAATCCACTCTTTAGGAAAATTGTCAAGATCAACACTGGCAAAGAATTTCTAAAGCTCGTAGATAAGCACTTCTACCCTCACCACCATCTACTAAAAGTATGATGCAACAGCAACACCCTGAAAGTCAGCTACAGTTGCATGTCCAATATGGCTGCAATTATATCCAGCCGCACCAAAACCTTCTCAGTAACAAACAGGAGCCAAAGACCATCATCCCTTCTTAAAATTGCCACAACTTAGCGGATTGTCCTCTCAATGGAGAATCCCGCGAAAAGGCCGTCATATGCAAAGCCTCGATCACATCTGATGGCTCCTTCAAACATTATTTTGGATGCTCTGAAACAAAATTCAAGACCCGTTATTACAATTCCTTGCCACTTCTTCAGATAGCGAGAGAAAATAACTGCGACAGAACTCTTAAAAGCATTTTGGAATGCTAAAGAATCTGGCCATGAGCCTGTATTCAAATGATCTATTGCTGATCGAGCCACTGTTTACCAACCCGGGTCTCGATCCTCCAATTTATGCCTGCCTGAGAAACTCGCAATTCTTTTAGCTGACAAGCGTACTGCGCTCAACAAAAGATCAGAGATTAAGGGGAAATAGGCACAAAAACAAATACAAGCTGAAACACTTTTGACCATGGTTTTTATTTTTTGACCGATTTTTAAACGATGTTTTAGTCAGTGCGGTATTTTAACGCAACAACACTGTAACTTGCAGTCTGTATAGTAGTGTTTTAGCTTGGCATGTTCTTCAATATTATGCAGTTTTAGCTTTTAGAAAATTTTGACGTTTTAGTTTATCATAATTTTTTTACAGATTACAATAGCACGTGCCGAGTTTTTAAACAAAATAGACTTTTGTTCTGTTAACCTTTTACTGTCATTTTATAGTTGTACTTCTGTACTGGTGTTGCCACATTCGTGACAATTTAACTTACAGAAAGGTCAGACTTGCTGTAGGCAAGACATCACCAGTGAGCATTCTCTTGTTTTATGAACTGCAACAGAATTCTTTCTACCAAATTTTAGGTCTGCCTAAGCGTTTAGTTTTATGCAGCAAAAGTTTGGCAAACTTTATCGTAAGTGGAACCGCACCACGATGAGACATCACATAGTATAATCGCAAAGAAATCGCAAACAACTACTCAAATACTACGTTCACTGATATAACAATAATAATTTTTGTTTATTCACAAACAATGAAATATGTAATAAGTTTTTGCTTAATGTACGTTGCTTGAAACTGCAAAACTTTTTCCAAAATAAAACGAAAAATAAAAGAAAGAATAACATCAACAGCTAAATTCTAACAAAGCAATATGTCGCATTAGTGAAAGAGCACAATAGTAATTGACGAGTGATTATCTTGGTCAAGGCAAAATACGTGTATAGTAAGTTTTAAAAAACTACGCAATGATTTTTTACATCATACTTTCAATATTTTACTTTCTTCCAGAAAGATAATAGCAATTTTTTGTTAGTAAGTCACATCTAGCTAATACTGAGAAATTTATCAAGAATAGTTTTTTAACATTGCATGTGAAATACTGTAGAACGGGAAATCTTTTTTTCATACCTCTGTTTGAATGTGAGAGAGAAAACAATAAAGACATACTTAAACAAATTTTCAGCGACTTATTCAATTTACAACAGCCAAAGAACGTATAATTTTTTACTGTTATAGATTTTCACTTTATGCATAATACCTTTCATGATTTTTGTCATTTTTTTGTTAATGTGGTCAATTTCTAATTCAGTATTTTTGAAAAAGTGACAAAAAGCACGTTTAATTGAACGTCAGGAAAGTTTCACTTTATACAGTACCGGACTTTCCCATTATATAAATCTTTGCTTTTTTTTGTTTTTTTTATTCTGCAATAGAAACTGCACTTTTATTTTTTATGTAAACGCGCAAAGATTGCGGAAATATTGATAATTTTTTTTATTAACGCTTCAATTATGGAATTTCAACTTAAAGTACGTTTTCTAACAAAACAAGGAGCACCAATGAAACATACAAAGCAATATACCAAAGATTACTTTCAGCAATCTGGAAAGTTTGTGTTAAAAAGTTCTGTGCAATATCTCCTTTCTGCAAACAAGAACAAGCATATTAAATATCCTTTTACGGATACAAATGGCGCAGGTTTCATGCAGTGGTAGTGCGATGGGTAAAGTGATCAATAGGTTGCTTACTGCAGTTTGATTCCAGAACAAGCAATGCGTCGTTGTGCTGTCTAAAGCTTATTTCGTAGTAGACTATGCAAACATCATGTTGGTGGCCCACTTGACAGAACATACGCAAGCAGAACTCAAAAATTTGAGTAGGTGTGGTAAGACAAAAGTACGAATAAATGAACGGACACAAATTAAAAACAAATCACGCAAAAAAGCAATTATTTCAAACTATGAATTAAAGTTGGCCCTAAGTATTTGAAATTCACAGGTGGTTAAGTTTTTAGGGCGAAACCCTTTTACAAAATATTGAGTGCACGTTTGTTGGAAGGCATTTTTCAGTTTTTTGATCTTGTAGAGCTATGCCAAAAATAAAATCAATAATGATAAGAAATAAGAAGCCAAGGATTCCAACCAGTAATTCGGGAAAGTGAAATATTATCATCTTCTAAATTAATTTTGTAAAATAAAAAAAATCTTTTATTGCTCACAGATGTCAATGTTAACAGTTTTCAAGTTGAAGCAAGAACAAGCTTCAGCTACTGACAAAATTATTTAATTTGAAATTATTTGATATTACACTTTGCATTTTAAAATGTCGACCTTTAAAGCATTAGATAGACTAATGCAAAAAAACTATCCATGCTGAAAACAGTTTCTCTCTAAGAAGCATACGAAAGAATCAAAAACACATTCGCTTTGTTTTTCACGGGTGACTACAGTAGTTGTACCGAAGGCTGCTAAATACACGCAAAAATAGAAATACACGTAAACCACAAAATCATTCGCAATGATTTAGTCGTAGTCTGAGTGAGATACACTGCAAAATGTAGATTATTGTTGGGTTGATTATGCGTAATGGCAGAACCGAGATTATCAATGAAAAAAAAAAGAATTAAAAGCTATCCAAAGGCGGTCGAGACGTGACGCGTTCTTCTCTGGAGTAGCAGGTCTGAGTTTCACATCTCGGCCCGGTCTAGCCATTGCTCCGACATTTTTTCGAATAGAAGTGTGCTGCCCGCAGGCGAAATAACGTGGAGATGGACCTTTCCAACTCGTTACATGCTTCGGTGTAATACAGCAATTTATTTAAGGAAGTAGATTTTAGCAGTAATAAAACCATACGTTAAGAAAGAATATGGAGCATGAAGCGTGGTTAAGAAAAAAAAAATGTTTTTATTGGTTTAAAGTAAAACAAAATCAAGCACTATATTTGTGAGGTTTTAGCAAGCTTGCACACAATATTAAGATTTCGTTTGCTCTTGTATTTAAGTGCGTCTCAAGCTTACTGAAGGTGTGGAGTTTAAATCTAGATGTCATTCCTAAACCTGAAAATTTTGGGAAGTAAGTTCAAAAAGGTTACTAGTAGATCTTTCGGTGGGGATCTATCGGACTTTTTCAGACACTGTCCGAAAGTTCCCATTATAGTACTACAAGATTTCATTTGCAGTTTTATTTCTTTATGCAATCATGTGATTAAAACTGAATAAGAACTGTTGAATAAATAAAATGTCAACGTTTAAAAAATCAAAGAAAAAAGATAGATTTGTTATCACGTTTGCAGTTGTTTCGAAGGTCTCGATCCCATGGACAAAAGGCACCATTGGTGGAAACCGATTGAACGTTTGAGTGACATATTTCAACTTCAAATAACGTTACTCTAGGCAATCCGAATCTTTCTGTTTTGTTACGGGATAAGTTTTTTCACAAACCAAAATCCAACATAAACTAAAAATAATGTTTTTCCAGTTTAATTTCATTTAATAATGTCTTTCCAGTTGGAAAAAAAATAGAATCAAGTACAAATTGTCCTATAGGTCCCCTACTTTCCCTACTTTAAAAACAATAATATTCTAACAAGAATGCGCTTAAAATTAAATTCTATGTTTGAGAAGTAAATGAACGTTTTGACTCGGGATGAAAGTTCAAATTCAAGAGGAAGCAGAAAAAAAGTAACTACAAAAAAAGCGGATTAAGATTACAATTTTTAATTTTGTGTTGAAGTTTATTTCGATTTTAAGTGATAATGGATTGCATTAAAGCGAACTTTTAATTTAAAATTACGGCACCGCAACCGCATTTCAATTTGCAATTGAAAAGGCTTTTGTAGAAGTGACTAAGTCACACCAAATCAGTTTTGAGAAAAATGCCTTTAACATTTCTGACGAGATGATTTTATAATACCAATAAAAATTCAAAACTTTGTATGATAATATTCCAATCAGAAAATCGACTGAAGAAAACAGCAAAAAAACAAAAAAAAAAATTCAAAAAAATTATTTTACAACTTTTTATCAAACAAGTAAGAACTAACTTGACTTCAGTACTTCTAAGGCATATGGACTTGAGCTTATTTTGACTATCACATATTGCAAAGGATTAGATTTCACTGTATTTCTTAAATTTTTTTTTTTTGAGAGCGATTAAATTTTCAGTTAAAAATTAAAACAAAACAAAAAAAATCAAGCAGCATACAATAAGTTACAGCTACACATAGTGGTGGAAGGCAACTAACCCGTGTCAACATGACGAGGGAAGGAAAAAACTCAAATTCAAAAACTGTCCCCATCCCTCTCCTGTTTTTTTGATATATTTTTTCAAAAAGACATATTTTATTTCAAACTAACTTGGATTTGATTAAAATTTATTCGCAAATCACCCCTGGAAATTTGAAGTGGCAAGGATAAGGGAAAGTTTTTCAATTTTAATGTTTCCCGAATTCACTTTCCGAAATCTGAGCCATTTTGGTTAATATTTAACTGAAATAAAACATCTTTGTAACGCAATACTTTGACTTAAAATTTCGTTCGTTCACTTGAACCAGGCTCTCTACGTTTGTCTAACCACATCAACGCAGAACACTTTTTTTGGTTCTTTTGACAAGTCTTTCGTCAGGCTCTGCCACCACAACGGGTGGACTGCTTAGCCCTAATAGAAATAAACGTAAAGTGACTTTTCCAAGGACGCAACTACTAATTGCCAGTTTGGGAATCGAAGCAGGGGTCAGCAACCTTTTGATCACTAACCCGACGCTCCTCCACTGAATACTCACTTAAAATTTTATGAATCAGTTTCAAAACACAAATTTGGACTGCCTAAGACGTCATTCTTTCAATGCCTCTGACGGCTCTGTAATGACATCATCAATTCCAAACCAACTTTTTCAAAAAAAATTTAGTGAACACCAACCCGCGTGTCAAATTTGGTGTTTTCAAGACTTTTAGCTGAAGAATTAGGTAAAGGGAGAGGTTTTTGCCCCCTTCACGCGTAAAATGAGTTAAACAATAGCTCTTGTAAAGTAGGATTAAACTGAATCTTAACGCTCTAAACTGAATCCCAATTACAAAAACACTTCAGCAGTGCTCAGGCTTTGGTTAAATTCAAGCGAAATCCGACTCCACTCCGAAATCTGCTCTTAAGCCTACCGCATGAATCAAAATAGAAACTACAGGCACCGTATGCTTTAGATTGCCTTTAGATACATAATTTACATTCTAATTAATTCAAAATTGGTCGTCCAGATTATGACAAAACAGCCTACACACGTCCATACGTTTCAAATTTTACTTCAGAGCACAGCTTAAATCGCAAATATTAGCAAAAATTTAAAACGAGAAGAAACAACACTGCTGTCTCATGATTACAATCCCGCACATTTATTGCTCAAATTTGACTGAAGAACTTTTCGAATTCCCGAAATTGCAATTATCAAGATTTTGGTGAACTTTTTCCTTGCCAACGAGCATGCCACAGGACCTAGATTACCATTAAATACTGCCGCATATGATAACTAAATTTTTGCAAAAGTGTAACTTATTCACTATTAAAAATAGCCTCTTCAATTGCAAAATTTCAAATCAATTAAATAAATCTTTTGTTATGCTCACTGTGTTATCCTAAAACTTGTAACGAGTTTGCGGGGGCCTCATATCTCCGCATCATTGCGCCCGAGCAACACAGCTCCTTTCGAGAAAATGCTACAGCGGTGGCGAGCCGTTGGCAACTCTTTGTCGAATTTCACCGGCCCGACGTTTAAACCTCAGACCTCCCGCTCCAGAAACGAACGCGTTATCGCTCGACCAACTGGCTGGTGATTACAAAGCTTTTCAATCTAAAAGCTGATTTAATTGCATTGTCTTAAATACATCTACAAGTGTGTTTTGCAACGAACATATTTTAGAATTTGTCCTTAATACTTAGTACAGTTAATTTATATACGAGGAGAGTTATTATAGTAAAAAAATGTTTTTTTAAGATGAAGCATCAAACTAGCAAACTTAAAAAGAAGTGGATTTTGCAATACCGGTATTGAATAAATGCAAAAGCGCTGAAAATTCCAAGAAATATTACATATTTATTTACATTAAAATGCTAAAACGTTTTGGCTTAACATAACCTCTCATAAGGATCTATAACTACAATATATTGTTATCACTAAGTTTAATGCAGAAATCACACAAATTTACCAACGCTGCTGCAGTAAACTATCTTTACAACAACCTAACGAACTCAGCATTACTGTTTTATAATTTGTCTGTGTATTTGAGTTTTTACTTTAGTCGTTTAGATATTGGTTAGTTTGGGTAAGTTTTTGCGATTGAGTATTTGCAACATCTTAAACTTTCAGTAATTTTAGATCCCGTTGAAGAGTTTCTTTTAACTCAAAGAATATGAGTATTTTGATGTAAATAAATAGGTAACATTGTGTAAAAATTTGCTTGTTTTTGCTTTTATTGAGCTTGAAGTCTACTATTTCAAATAACGTAAGTTTGAAAAGTGCTTTTGTTTGTGGCTTTCAAACAGAGATTGTTATGTCCCTTTTACCTAAAAAATCTCTTACTTTCTATAGTTTTGATTCTTGGGTGTTGACCGACTGAATTGATTTGTCAGACGATGATTCATTTCCAGTTGTCTTACTGTTTGCACGAGCAGCATCTGATTCGCATTGGACAGCAGGTTTAAACCTCGCTGATATTTTTGCAGAAGAAAGTCTTCTGACACTTTTTGAAAGCCACATCTTTCGAATATCTCGGCGACGAAAGCAAGAGACATAAAATATTACAATTCCCTAAAAGAAAAATCAGTTTACCGAGAGCAAAATATAATATTAAACATAATGTTGGCAGTCTTTTGAAAACAGCTTATGGCTGTTTTTAATACAAGAGCCAATTGTTTTTTTCAAAGGTGGGCACTAGTCCGTTAATGGTTAATCCGTTAATAACGAAGCTAACTTTTTCATTAACTCGTTAATCCGTTAAAAAGTTTTTTTCTGTTAACGGACTAAAGTAACTTCCGTTAAGTTCAGTTAACTTCCCTTAAGGTTTTTATCGTTATTTTCTTGCACCATTCATTCATCGAACCGGTGCAAACCAGTTTGCACTTGTTGCGTATTAGCACGTATTGCGTTTTAGCACGAGTTTTATAGAAGAAAGCGAAGAAAAGTGCTCTTTTTTGTGGCAAGTAAAAAGCTGCAGCCTCATAGGTCTTTTAATTTCCGCTGTTCACAATTTCCAAAGATTTTCCAATCGCAGCTTCGTTAGTACATTTGAACTTACTTTAATTTGAAATTAGATTAGACTGTGAAATGTAACTTCCAAAACACAAAAAGAGCACCATAGCAACGAATATTTCCTTACAATCAACTCAACAGCGTCAATACATGTTCTAGAAGCGAGTGAAGAAAAAAGAAACGTAAATTACACGCAAAATGTTAACGAATTAACGGACTTTATTAACTTCCGTTAATTAAAGCTGAAAATAACGGTTTAACGTTAACGGAGGTGTGAAGTTTGTTAACGGACTAGTGGTTAACGAAACTAACGTTTTTGCATTAACTTGCCCACCTATGGGTTTTTTACTTGTTTTTTTGTGAAATACCACAAGTGAAAAATCGATTATTCGCTGTAATCTCTGCCCCTGTAAAAGCCAGGTTTGTCTACTTTTGTTGAGGGGTGGCTGGGAAATACTCTTGGTTTAGATGTGTTGATGGCTGCGAATGAAAGCTAAAAGCTTGAAAAAGCCTAGTCCAGCTATGTGCATGTTAAAAGTAGCAGTTTCAAAATATGTTTCATCCGTCGACTTTTTAGTTTATAGCGCTTTGCTTTGTGAACATACCATATTAAGATAGTGATTTTCACAACTGCTCTCTGAAAAACAAAACGATGGATGATAAAAAAATGAAACGAAAATCAAAACTAGTGATTTCATATTTATTTTGAATATAATTACATTAAACTTTAGTTGCAGTTTTTTCGCTTTGGAATTATTTGCTTACCATTAGAGAATTGACAATGCAGAAAAACCACTGCATTATAGAATTAAAAACAACACCTCCGTCAATCAACAGAAAGAAACCAAGCAACCAGGTAAATCCCATCAGAAATGCCATCGTGAGCGCATTAATCAATTTGTTTTTCGAGCTTGTTTGCTTTTTTGTTGACTGAATCTAAATACAACAAACTTCAAAGTTCTGGGAATGGCCATGTATGCAACAAGATTTGCGAATCTCGTATATCAACATTTTTTTCAGTAAAAAGTTGCAATGACTTCGAAGAGGAATAATAAAATGTTCAAATAAACGTAATTGTTTTTAAATTATCAATCAAACTCAAGAAAATGAACTACTAATAATTTAACGAATTATTTTGTGTAGTTGCGTATTTCACGTAAGGTATTACAATCAATAATTGAACGTATTTTACGTATTACAGCAATAATGGACGAACAATGACATCCGTTTAGCCGTGTGTTACAAGGAAACCACGTGCATTACAAATCATAGTTTTGATTTGGACAATTAACAAGTACTAGCAAATTTTTATTCAGTTTATCAACTAATTAAACAATTTTAACTGTTGTAAAATTTGCTAGTGATTTTTAATTGAAGAGCTTGGTGCATAATTATGTTAATTTAGTTTTTTAGGATTTCGAGTTGAGTGCACATAGGTAAGTTTTTACTTAAAATCTATTTTTTTCACTTGGTTTTATTTAGCTAGCTCGCACAGTTTTTGAGATAAGCAATGCATTGTCTTGTTAACTCACGTAAAAATTCTTTTTTTGCATGCAAGACAATGCTAACTCAATGAGTTATCATAGTCTTGCAAGAAACGTTGGAGTTAACAAAATCTTTCACGCAATTATTTACGGCTCTTCAAAATAAACGCCCGTTAACATTTTAATTTACAGGTACAGCAACATTTCAATCTTGTTTTAAATGGAGCTTAAAAATCGGAGTGAGCATTTCACAAATTTCAACAAAAAGAATCGACTGAGATTTGATAGTAAGTAGTACTGTAACAGCAATATTGATGCAATATTTTTCTTACTTTTTGTAGGCAGTATCCTACAGCACTCTAAAGCCAATTCATTGCCAGCAACGACTTGATTGTCAGCTGCAGCACATTATGCTTTAAAAATAGAACTAGGCATTGTCTCTTGCCTTTTATGACATATTTGGCATTGAAGGAGGACCCCTGATTGCGTGGTCGGATTTTTGCGGTGGACAGAACAAAACATTGTACGTTGTTATTTTGTGGCATTACTTGATAAAAAGCAACAAGGTTGCTCTTATTGAACACAAATTTTCAGAGGTTGGACTTACATATCTTGACTCGGATAGAGACTTCGCTTTAATTGAAAAAGTGAAAACAACGGAGATTATTTTTCTGCCGAGGAATACTGAGATATTATGAAAAGCGCATAATTAAAAGCGCCGTTTTCTGTCTTAAACATGAAAGACGCTGTGATGGAAGCAAAAAAAAAACTTCTAGGTTTGCTGAATCTTGTTAAAAGAACGAAAAACCCAATAACAAACTCTTCAAAATCTCCCAAGTTCGTGTTTTGCGAGTTGAGCGCTTTAGATTTTTCAAGTATAAAGAAAACTTTGACGACCCAGTACGGAAAAAAGTACAGTAGACACCCGAAGAAAAAGAGACCCGTCTGTAATCTCTATAGACTTGAAGAAGATCCCAAAACCGGACGTTCCACGGCCTATTCATGCAAAGAAATTGCAAGATACTAAAAAAACAAACTGAATTTACTGTATTCCCCGACCTCATCGCTATTTTTATGAAACTTTGTTGGAAAAAAGTGGTGCAGATTCCAAGCCCGGAAGATTATTGATTCAAACTGTTGTGTTTGGCAGTATTTGTTATCACAAATCAACAGAAAATAAAAAGTGTATGATGTTTAACATGTTAATGCCGAGAGCGTATTACTTTCATTAAAACAATAAAATTGCGTGCATAAATATGTTAACTACTGGTTTCTCCTGTTTGGCGAACCAAAACAATGTGCTGCTCTAATTAGATAATTACGCTGGTTGTTAGCTTAAAAAAATTCTGTGATCACATCTTTGATCATTTCACTATCTTAATCAAAAAGAATTATCATTTAATACCGGAAATAAATTTAAAACTTTAAAGCCCAATATCTCAAACCTTCAAAAAATGAATTAACAAAGTTATGCACTGAGCCCTTCAATTGTCCAAATCAACTCAGTATTATTTTTAACGCATGCTATTTTCCTGACTCTTGGAAAGAAAGGCCAGTTAGTCAAATGGTAACGCGTTTGTCTCTGGAGCGAGAAATTTGAGATTTAAATCTAGGACCTGCCAAATGAAGCAGTGTTGCGAACGGCTAACCACCCCTGCGATATTTCTTCGAAAGGAGTTATTTGCCAGGGTGGAATGACGCGAAAATCGGCCCCGCAAGCTTACTATACGCTTAGGCGCAATACAGCAAATGCTACAAAAGATTTGATTTGACTGATGACTTAGGCAACTTAGCCCTGCTGTTAGCAAATGTTAAGTGATATTGGCTGCTCTATACTTTATCTTTGCGTTTGATTACGATTTTTATAAATTTACAATAAAGCAGCGAAAAACCAAAATTAGAAAAACCATTTGCCAACATTTAAATTTTTACGGAAAAATAGTAATGATGTCACCATCAACTACAAAAAGCCTATGAATGAAACCACAAGTCTTAGGTGATAATTAATTACCGTAGTGTATACAGATGCATCATCCATTTTTCTAATAGTAGTTTTAAATACAATTCATTTACTTACTTTTGTTTTCCGAAAGATAGCAAGTTTTAACAACGCCACGAATATTATCATATTGAAAATCAGTGCTACGGCCACTGGAAGAAGAAAACTAAAGTACTGAGAATTTCCTTCCAGCCAGCAAAATTGCGTTCCCCCTTCCTGGGATGTTTTGTGACAATCTGGATCTAAAAAAAAAAAAAATTAGTAATTATTTTAAGCCTAGAAGATTTGTTAACTTTAACGTAATTGACTTTTAGCGAGAACTGTACTGTAAAATCCAAGCGGCGCGTAGAAAGAAAATGTAACAAACTGTTACTAACAAAAAAAGTGCAGTATTTTAATCGGCCAGTATGTTTAATGGTCTCAGCAACGTTCTTTTTGTGTAATATTTCCTTTTTAAGTCTCTGCATTTACTATTAACAGAATTCAGAAATAACTAAAAAACATAACATATGCTATATTAAACTGTAAAATGAAACTTCTTTAATCCAATGGTTTTGGTTGGCAATCCGCAAAAGTTTGCCACAAAAGACATAGCCTATGATGAATGGAGTTTGAATTCAACCAATTCAAAAAGTGCTCAATGGCTAGGTAGGCATAGGACCCTGATGATCCAGATTACGGGTGAACCACGCTGTAGGATACTAAATTTTTATTTGTTGATTGGTACTGTGCTATGTTATAGAAAACATATATAAGGTAAATTCCAAACCTTCAGAACCTGCTTGGTTTTTATGGTAACTTGTGGAATTTTGCGTCGCAAAATATTAAGAATAAGACAATCCTTCAAAACAAAACCTTTACTTTAGGGGAAGATAAAAATGTCAACGCTCGGGAATTCAGCCCAGAATTTTTAAATTTAGTCATTTTGCGAACCACAAAAAAATTTAATACAAAAGTAGTACATTGTAAGATAAAATACAACGCACAGTAAGCATTAAGATTTGTACCTTCATAAGAGATTGTAACCAGAATATTTATCAATGCGATGATAAATGGGACTCCGTATGATATTGCATATACCGCACTCATGTGAGCTTGTACATCATAATGGAACTGAAACACACAATGAAATACTGTACGTACATCTATCAAAACATAGCAAATAAATAAAAATAATTGATTATTACCGATTAAAAATTGATACCGTAATGGAACTGAAATACAATACAATACTGTACCTTATCAATTTTACAGTGGTCAGAGTTTGCAGTAAAAAAGGAAAAGTGTATTAAAATCAAGTCAGGATTTTTGCGGTACATAGCATACAAGCTATAACAATAATATATCACGATATTTCTTAAGCTGTTTATTTCAATTCTAAAATAGTTCTAATCTATAACAGTAGTATATCTTTAAACAAAACTGCATCAAAAAAATTACCAAGAATGCAGAATCAACACATTCCATAATCTGTAGCACAATTTTTAAAACACATTTAGAACTGATCCAAGACAAAGAAGCTGGATTACCATCAACATCAATTTTCAATTGTTTGCAAAATTAATAAATTAGGTAATTTTAAAATTTTTGTATAACAACCAAAAAACAACCAATTTTTACAAAACAACCAAAATCCCTAACAAATTAGTCAAAGCAATGAAACTACTCCAAGCAAACTCATTTCCATTAGAAAAGTGTTTGATTAAGTCGGAAGTAAGTCCGAAAAGTGTACTCTGGGCTTAACTAAAATCTGGACTTAACTAGAATCTGGGCTTAACCAGAATCCTAGTCAAGAGGTTGTGTTCTTCGGCGAAGCGCTGTATGATAACTTTTTCTATTTGCTGGTTTTAAAGATTAAGCGAAACATTGCACCGGAAAAAATGCCAAAACTAACTCTAACGCAAGAAAGCTGAAACACGGTCGACTCATATTTAAAGCGAGTGGTGAGAGGGGGTGAATAACATCAACTTCTCATTACGGTAACAGGAAAATGTACCTGCGCAAACCAATCACAATACTGTAAGAGAATTAGTAGAACTCGTAAGTTTACCTGAGCGAATGTTCGAAGCATCTTATAAGAATTCGCACTCATCCAAGCAAATGTGGCAAGAATAAAATAATGCAAAATAAATGTCATTACGTGGCAGGCAACGCTGTGTGTAGTCATAGATAACTCGATTGTAAAGAAAAAGTAAGCTGCCAGCAAACAAAAACAAATGTTGATGTGAATGCTTGCGTAAGGTTTCATTCGAATTTCCCTGCGAAATACAATGCAATGAATTACGATTAATTTTCAAATGGTTTTGAGATCAAACCGTCAGGTTTATGATGTTTTAGTCTTTTTAGGGGATAGATCATTTGCGTACACCCAAAAGAAATTAGACAAATCAAAGAAGAGTTGCAGAAATCTAATGTAGCTCCTCAAAAACTATTGTACATAATATTAAGCAGCTAGATTTCTGCCATCCTTTTCATGTTACGAAACAAATTTGTGTTTGCTCTAGAAGTAGCTCTATGTAATCTATAAAAATATACTACATATCTTTGATTCGGTTATGTATGGGTTTGGTAATAGGATTTGGTACCGGTTCTTATTTGGCCTAATATCTAAACCACGTGTGTACTGAAGTGAGTTCGTAGCACAAATGAGTCTCAACACGTTTATGCACAAGCAGAATTTTAATAAATTTGTCTCATAATAATAATGATAATGACGACGTGAAGCTAAGCAGTGGTATATATACAGTGAGTGAACAAAGAAAAGCGAGAACAAAAACAACATTAATTAAATTCCTTTTGTCTTGCAATATCCGTACATTATGCAATACCACCCATAGCAATGAGCGATATGTGCCAAAAACCGGATACCGCAGACAATTATACAAGGACAAAGATTAAATTATATTCACTCTATCACCACAGTATCATTAATCAGTTTTGCTTAGAACAACTCAATTACTGTTACTGTATGATTAATGTTTAATTAGTGTTCAAATTTATTTTGGTTGTACTTTTAGATTATATTATAATAAAGAAACATTTACAATATTTCATTCTATATACTGTAAAATGTTATATCAATTTTTGAGTAAAACTCTACAGTATACTGTAGTTCAAAAATAAAAGGTAAGTTGCTCTGCAAAGAGTCAAACGACGCTATGTTACTTTATTACAGTAATATTTTATCAACATTATAATGCGTAAAATAATCAAGTCATCTCAAACCTTTGTCAGTTGTCACTCGTGAAGTTGATAGAGTTTAAAAAAAAGCGATTTAAGGCAATTAACTTTGCTCAGTGCTTCAAACAAGCAGCAAATCTACAGTATCTGAGAACCTAATAAAAGCAAAATAGCGTGGAACATGGACGTTGAAGAATTTTAAGCGGGTGAGAGTTGCTCAAAGGTTATAACGCCACAAATATACTTTCATGACAATAATGTTCAGAATATTTACATCACCGTAAGTTGGTTCAATCTCGCTCAACTTTACAAAGTTAACCCAATTTTACTCGAGGAGAAGAGTTTTGTGACAAATCTCTTCAGAAACAAACTTTTCTCTTCTAATTAGCTTGACCTTTATCAAATTTAATAAAACATAACTCCTAAAAACTTATAGTTGCCAAAGGATGGAAAAGTTTGCCAAGTCTGAGGTTTGCCGAAATCACTTTTAAAAGTATGAACAACTTTTGGCTTCTGTTTAACGTAAATAGCGTCATAACCATAGGTGGGCACAAGTCCGTTAATCGTTAATCCGTTAATAACGAAGCTAACTTTTTCATTAACTCGTTAATCCGTTAAAAAGTTTTTTTCATGCTAACGCATTAAATTAACTTCCGTTAAGTTCTGTTAATGGACTAAAGTAACTTCCATTAAGTTCTGTTACCTTCCCTTACGGTTTTTATCGTTAATATCTTGCACCGTTCATTCATCGGACCGGTGCAAACCAGTTTGCAGTGGTAACACTTGTTGCGTATTAGCACGAGTTTTATAGAAGAAAGCGAAGAAAAGTGCTCTTTTTTGTGGCAAGCAATAAGCTGCAGCCTCATAGGTCTTTTAATTTCCGCTGTTCACAATTTCCAAAGATTTTCCAATCGCAGCTTCGTTAGTACATTTGAACTTACTTTAATTTGAAATTAGATTAGACTGTGAAATGTAACTTCCAAAACACAAAAAGAGCATCATAGCAATAATTATTTCCTTGCAATCAGCTCAACAGCGTCAATACATGTTCTAGAAGCGAGTGAAGAAAAAAGAAACGTAAATTACACGCAAAATGTTAACGAATTAACAGACTTTATTAACTTCCGTTAATTAAAGCTGAAAATAACGGTTTAACGTTAACAGAGGTGTGAAGTTTGTTAGCGGACTAGTGGTTAACGAAGCTAACGTTTTGCATTAACTTGCCCACCAATGGTCAAAATACGTTTTTGCAATGTAGCTATTTTGACTTGGGCAATTTATGATTCAATATGAAAAAAAGTATAGTTGCAATATTTGACAACCTTTGTCATCATTGAAAGAAAATACTCTCATGGGCGATTGAAATTTTGTACATATAGGTTTTAATCATAGAAAACATGGCGTTCTTTTTTTCAAAATGTGGCCCTAACGTCCTTATGGAGACGTCAGTAAGTCAAAGCCAGTTTTTAAAAAAAACTTGGTTAAAATCAACCAGTATGCCAAATTTCGTATTTCCTTGAATTTTGGTTTAGTATAGGGGGCATTTTCGCAACCTCCCCCACTGTGAAATGCGTTGGTCAAAAAGCCTGTGTAAAATAGAGTTAAGATAAAAAAGCAGTTTACCGTAAAATCAAAAATGAATCATAACGCATCAACTCATATAGTATGCCTATACAACAACTCATATAGAGCATCAACTCATATAGTAAACTAAGAATGCATCAGCTCATATAGTATACCTTCGACGAAGAAAAATAGTTAATGTGGCAATTAAAAAAATCATCGAAATGGCACAACCAACGTAGCTGAAAATAAGCAATTGTTTTGTGGATGGAATTATTTGTGGCGTCTGTGAAAACAAATAATTAAAATTACTGTACTGTAGCATAAAAAATCATATGCGACAATGTGCTCGATTTTTTCTGAGTATCCGATTTGACAATTTAATTGGTTGTAACAAATTAGCAATTTAGTTGGCTTTAAGACTTTCCTGACAGTCAAACTAGAGGCATGTTTAAGGTCTAATTATTATGATACTTACAAAAAAAATTGCAAACGTTCCTCCGTTATTTTCACATGAATAGCACTTTGTTCCTTCTTGATGGCAAGACTCATCATGCATAAATTTTCCACATTTTTTGTTATATTTCTTAATTAAAGGTTTGGGGCTATCTTCCTAAAAATACTCTGCATTGTTATTATCATGGTTTCACGTATTTTTGGTAATGATCATACTGCGTAAAACACCAAACGTACTTTTCTGCATCGTACTGTAAAAGACGCCACATGATTTCTAAATACAACAATGCTGAATCCACGAAACTTCAGCTATACCAGGTTTATTTATTCATTTACTCGTTTATGATTTTTGAATATCACAATCATAGCAAATAACTTTTAACACGTGGTGTAGACAGCACGTGTAGTTAGAAAAAGGATATTTGAAGTGGTGACCAAGTCGATACGACTGTAGAAGTCAGACCAGTTGATTGCCATGATTTGAATGGCGCCTTTCACATTTGGTCGTCGTCAGACATTTGGTCGTACAACACAAATTTTGGCCGCATCACGTTGAATCTTGGCTCAGCTGGTCGTGCGACCATAGTTGGTTGTACGATCAGCAAAAACAATTCACCATGAATTGGATTTTAGGCGTAGTAAGGATACTAAAAGCAAGATCTAATATTTAACATGCAAAACTTAATAGCAAGCAAATTTGCAGAGCACGAGACAATGTGCAGTAAAGGTGCGTTTGCAATGGACGCGAAGAGACTGGAAGCAGCCAAAATTTGCAGTCATATAAAACTTGCAAAAGGTTTCAACAGGTCACAAATTTCGCGAGCGGTTGCTTGACTTTACTTAGACAAAATTTGTTTTTGAATGGTTGGCCTATTTTGAGTAATTGTTGTAAGCGACCACTTGCAACAATTTGCCAATACAGTAGTTGCAACGAATTAAACAGAAAGTGAAATTTCTTTTTGCTTCTAGCAGTATGAATTAAATAGCAAGCAATGAATTAATTAAGCAGCAATAAATTAAATAGCAGATTGTCAGTATCCATATTTTACAAACTGCGTTTTTTTGAATGTTTTTACTTCATTCAACAAAAAAACGCGACTATTAAAAACATAGAGTCTATTTTTAAAAGCATTTAGAGAGCGCTCGTGCAAAAAAGTGAAGTTTTATTTTATGTCGAATCAGGGCCCACACGACAGAAATTTCTTTGTTCGCATTATAACGAAAATTTTTTAAAAGGAGCTACCGAACGAAATACTTGTTAAAAGCAAGAGGCTATTTTTACACGTGCATCTAAAGCTTTGAAAGCTAGGGAACGTCATTTTTACTCGCTAAGTTGCTTGGATCGATTGCGAGATATAGCAAGAGTAAAAAACGTCACATTTTCCTCGCCAACTTAACAAAAATAATGCGTGCGAGAAATATTTTTTGGTTCAGAAATTTAAAGCCGAAATGTTGAAAACTTCTACCTAAAGCGATTTTTTGCTAAAAATTAATTAAAGTCGTCGCCATGTTTGCTATTAGACTGCTAAGAAAGCAAATTTTATTGAGAACCATTTGCCATTTTGACTGACAAATAAATATTGAGTAGCACCAGTTAACAAAAATAGCAATACACTATTTGTGTAAAAAAAAATTTCTAAGAACACAAAACTCATTTTTGCTCAAAATTTAAGAACAAATTAAAAACAATGCCAGCCTCGGCAGCAAAACAAATCAAAATCAAATGAAAAAAAATCAAATCAATGAAATTAAATAAATTTTGAGCTGATTCAAAACGATAAAATTTTAGAGATTTTCTTGTGTTTGCAAGAAAATTGCAACCATTCCAAGATTATACTGTAGAGCGCTGTTAATCTGTGCAATCAATTAAGAACAATTTTTGGCAGTTATTCAACTTGAAAAAAGCTTGCTTTTTCTTTTTTGCAATTTTACGATGCGGCCAAAGTAGGAAAAAATGCCTTCACTTAAGCAGAATTAGCAATAGGAATTAAACACTGTTACAACCATGGCTTCTAAAATTGACATCTATGCTCCCAAAATTTTTAAAAAATCAAGAGCAAATGAGGCTGAAAATCGGCAAAAATTAAAACAGCCAGTCTCATATCAAGATTAACCGGTTCTAAAAAAGAAGAGGTTACTTCGCTAGATCACTTCTGAAAAACTTGACACCAAAAATTACTGTTAACATGTAAGTTTACCCACCAACAACCTCAAGGGCGCTTTACGTCATTCAAAAAAACTATAATACGGAAAAGGTTGTTCTTTTTTTGCATTGATCCAAAAATAAAATTAAATTCTGTCGCTCATTAACTAATTATATTAAGCGTCGAAGAATTAACAAACTTAGAATAATAACACATGGCCCATAGTATCTTTTCCTTAACAATTGCAGTACATACAATACGCTTGAGCACATTATTTTGAAGTAGAAATGCAGCTGATGTGTAATGAGATATTTATTATGTACTAACGCAGGTTACAAACATCTCGCAAACAAAGTTCGAGCGAGCAGTTTCAACGCATGTTGAGCGAGACGGTTCAGAAATGGCAGTTTGTCTACGGAGTTTTTTGCTCGTTAGCGCCTCTTAACGAACGAGAATAGCTTTTACGAGCTCGCTAACACGTTCTGTCATATCGGCCTAGACCTATAAATTGACTTAGAAATATTCTCTCAAAAGAGCTCGATTGTGTTCTGTCTTTACACTGAAACTATGAATCAAAACTCTGCATTCAGAGGTATGACAATTTTACACACAAAAAATGTCCAAAAATACTGCGGAAAAAAAATCATGCTTTCTATTTTCTAATTCTCTTTTGAATCCTTTATTGCACAGCTGATCATAAAAAAAAAAGAAAACACTTTCTGCATCTGTGTATTGCTGAAAATAAAACATCAAAACTTCAAATGTTTCGATCAGAAACATATTAGAGCCTACATAATGTGTAACATATTTAACGTTTCGGTTTATTTTAAATTGTTTTCTATCTCATTCAAATAAACGACTAGTTGAATGAAATTAATCTTATTTAAATGAAATTGATCTGTATGAATAAGATTTACAATGGTTTAAAAATAAATTGAAACGTCTTTATTTTAAATATTATGTTTTATTTACTATTGACTTTCATATTTCTGATCAAACTAATTGCTAAACCTTTATTATCTAATTTGAAAATTTTTCAGATGGTTTTGCACAATTAATATACTGTACAAATCAAATTTTGAGAAAGGCTACGACAAGGGTCATAGTCAAGAGATTCCTAAACCGAGAGTGCTCAAACCACTTTTGAGGTGCACAAATTTATGCTTACTGTACAAATCATATATTTTGGCTATTGACAACTATTTGCCAGCATTTTTCAACTAAATAAATGCGGAATTGTATTACAGACGACGTTTGAGTTGTCGGTTAAAATTGTTTTATGATTGACATTTTTATTGTTTTGTTTGTTATTTTTATTTCTTCAAATCATATTTGCCATTTTTTGTCGGATTAGTTAATGCAATACTTTTATTGAATGTCATCCAATTGTTTAGAAACTTGTTGCAGAATTTGATTTCTTAGAGTTTTAAACCAATGCATAAGCTTTTTTCAAACTTAAAGAGACTTAAATTTGCAGACGATTGATTGGCTAGTAATGGCTACTAACTTGATCCTTTAAATCTGCTGGACTTCCAGCACTACGTTTTGTCCTTCTCTTATAGCAATCGTTGTGAACATCAAACTGAATGCTGAAGCGCTGCAGGTATTCGGAATTGAAAGTTGTTCCAACAATGACGATCTTGTGAAAAGTAAAAGCTGATATCAATGCTAGATCAATAAAATGTTAAAAAAGCATTGGATCCTAATTTTTGAATTTTTACATTAGTTATGTAAAAAAATAATTGATTACCAACGTTTTTGTCCAGTTTTTTAATTGTTTGAAGTCAAATATCTTTAACTGGGAAGATTGTAACTTTACTGGAAAATAGTTTGGCTGTGGCAACATGACAACATCAAGTTTGAATAGGTGGATTCAAACTGACTTAGTTATCTGGTAGGTCCCTTGGTCATTATGAAATTAAGCGGTATGAATTAAGCCGGTATGAAAACGCAGTAAGCTAGATTAGACTTTACAGTTTTTAACATTTTACCAGTCGACTACTTTACTAATGGCAGGCTTATTGCAGATTGATTGTGACCAATCTGTTTTGCCCCAAATTTTGTAACTTAAAAAGAATAAAACGAACAGTAAACAAAGAATAATTACTTTTTTAAAGGTTTAGATTAGAGTTAAGTTTTGGATAGTTTATGCGTCATGTAACCATGGTAGTTAACCAATTATTTGCTGACTAATTATGCATTCTATTCTAACACTGTCTATGCATCTACACCAGTGACACCTACAGTTGATTCAAAAATTGCTTTCTTCAGGATTGCTGTAAATTGCAGAAAAAAGAAATTCAGATATCTTTCGATGTGGTAGTCAAAGAATACTAAAATTAGTCCAAAAAATTAAAGAAAAAAATAAATTTTGTTTGGCATGAAATTAGACCTCATTGCCCTTCTAAGGTACCGGTAGTGATCATGTCACCAAAAACGTAAGTTAAAGAAAATGAAACGAAAATGAGGAAATTAATTCGCTCATTTATTAATTACATTTTGAAGGGTTAAGATTAGGATTTAACTTGGGGTTAGATTTGGGTTAGTTTTGGAGTGAGAGTTGGAGTTGGTTAGATGTGGGTCAAAGTTAATAAAAAAGTAGATCAAAATTTCCACAGAAAAAGTTTCTTTCAAATCAACAATTTCAGAAAAATTTAATAATAAATAGAAATCATCCCATTACATCTTCGTTATTATACTCAAATTTCGTACTCTCAAAACAATTTTAATTATTTAATTGACTACAATCCTTTTTTGAGTTGAAAATGCATTTGAATCTTAACCGAAAGCGAACCTTAATTCTGAATCAAATGTAATACAGATTTACAGTTTACAAGTTTTTGCGTTGTTTATTTTTTTGCTTCATGATTTTGAAGTGAGGAAAGTACAATCTTTCCCCTCGACACAAAATAAAATGTTAAATAAATTTATTTGATTGTAAACTACAGTATCAATGTGGGTTTGTTGAAAACATTTTTTTGTTAAATGCTGATCAAATTTTATAGCATTCTTGGCTGAATTAGATATAAAATTGCAAAGATTGCTATTGGCGGTGACTCATTTTACGCTGTAGAAACACATTATTGTTTTGCTAACTATTAAAAAAGCAATAGACTACTCACCTCAGATGTGCACTGAGAATTGTTAAAGAATAGTTTGGAATCAAGAAATATTCCATATATGTTGGAGTCAAATGTTGGCGGGAAGGTGGAATCATCAATGCGAATAGTGCTTCGCAAACTTTTTCCATAAAAACTTTGTTGAAATTTTATTGGATTTCCATCTCGAATACTGTCATCTGTTAGTCCTCTCTGAATCTAAGACAAGAAAATTGTGCCTTTGTTTACTAATGCAGAGATTAGCAAAATTAATTTATTGATTTGTTTTGTATGTTTACGGTATAGTAAGAATGAAATAATATTATTTTTTCAGTTACAAGTATAATTACTAAATTTGTAAAGGTACTTGCACTACCTACCAATAATGTGTTAACGGGTCATTGATTGCCAACTTATTAACTGTACTATTTATCAAAGAAAGAGCAAAAATGCCTTGGTTTGATTTTTTCGGGACAAATATCCTAAACACAAAATCTTTCTAGTTTGAACTAATTTAACTTTGAGTTGAGCTTATTCAAAAAAACCCGAAAAATTTTAAGTTGCTTGACTGAGGAAAATGTTTTGAAATTAAAGCTTTTCGAAATTAGTACACTAAAAGGTGAAAGTTTTTGGCCTATATTTAACAAAAAATGACTTCATAAAACGTTTTGCAACGTAATCATTTTTACTTAAGCGTGTTATGACTTGAATATGAAACCAACTCGTGTGCAAAACTTCATTAGCCTTGTGGGACGTCATTGAAAAAAATGACGCTGATGCTAAATGTTGGTTGCGACGTCACAATACCAATTCGAAACGAGGCCAAATCAAAACTAACTTTTTTCAAACAATTAGAAACGTCCATTATGATCTTTACTTAAAAAGTTTCGTAGGAAGAAGCATTTGCCCTTCAACTATGTAAAACGCATTGGACAAAAAACAAGAAAAAATAATATTAAAATAGAAGCCGCTCGTGAAAAGCTTCCTGAGCAAGGCAATGATGCTTCGTGCAGTCTCATTATTATTACTTGCCGAAAAAGATACAGCTAGGCTCCAACGAAAAAAAAAGCACTTAATCTTCCATAAATAGAGGAATTTGTTTACTGTAAAAGACTCACTTGCATACTGATGTTTGGAGTTGATATTTGAAAGGAAGATGACGCTTGGGCAACAAAATTTTTCAGTGTATCCAGCAACTTCAGCTTTTGCGGCGATATACTAAAACCCAAGAAAAGTTAATGTGAATCTTTATTGTAGCCGCTTACGACTGTTAACGCAAAATGTTGCTCACAAACTGCTGGTAGGCTACTCCGCAAACCAATTAGAATTCAATTTTACGAATATGCAGTACTATACTAACTTGGTTTTGCTGATTT
The DNA here is from genome assembly GCA_963965965.1 of Trididemnum nubilum. Classification (NCBI taxonomy): domain Eukaryota; kingdom Metazoa; phylum Chordata; class Ascidiacea; order Aplousobranchia; family Didemnidae; genus Trididemnum; species Trididemnum nubilum. The sequence continues at coordinate 32,118,464 of OZ014477.1, read as the reverse complement.
CAGAATTGCTGTCTTCTGCTTTTGCAAGATTGTTAATCGTGTACACAACATCGCTAAGAGTTTGTTTGCTTACCTAAAAGTATGCCCAAAAGAAAAACAATAAATTGGCATTTGTGAACAATTGCTGCGCAGTATTCAGTAATCTTATAAAGTTTTATGACAAAGATTGGAGTAAAGGCTTAATTTTTTAATCACAACAAATATAAAACATTAAAACTTTTAAAACCCTACTACACACAACTAATAATAACTTTGCACTCTAAAATAGAATTGTCATAAAAAGTATGCTAACTTTTTTTTTCAGCATTACAACATTGCAAGCATAAATTTCTAAAGAAAGTACAGGACCATAAATTTCACGGTGAAAACCAAATGTTCTCTTACCTCTTGATTATCACGCAAATAATTCTGCAGGATCTCAACCGAGTCCGAGATATTACTAGAAGAAAGTAAGCCGGGATTTGAAGAAAGAGTAGGCAGTTTGCCTATTGCGGCATTTGATTTACCATTGATAAGAGTGGAAAAAGTAACATTGCACGGGACAATACTTAAGTTCGAAAAATTAGCAGTGCCCGTTTTTTCATCCACAAAACACACTGCACTACCTCTAGGTCGTTCTGCAATCGATAATAAAAATGTGTAAAAGCCTATTGTCATGCGTGCAGTATAATACAAAAGAACTCTGGATTTTATCGCTGCATACGGTATACAGATTCACTTCTGTATGCAGTATTGTACATTCGTCTAGATTCATTGTTAAATAAAGGTTGCGTCCCAAAAACACGTCCGACTTGATTAAACAATTACCTTATTAGATTTTGGGATGCGGGGGATTTTAAGACTTTCATATTGATTTGTGTATTTGTGTAAGTTGAATGAGGCGGTCACAGTTGAACGAGGGCTAGTATGACATATACAACCCTCATTGTGGAATATCTTCCTTTTTGGGTTCTATTAGCACTTTTTTTTTTGTCAGGCTGGGCTCTCACGACAAATAAACTGCTTGACCCAATTGAGAACAAGCTTGAAATATTTTTCCAAGGGTACAACCACACATTGTCAGCAGAGAAATTGAAGTTTGCAACAGCAAATTTTCAATCACTAAGCCGACTGTCTACTAAGTAGACTACGTACTCACTTTCACTGTACAGTTAAAAAGGATATTTGCATCAATGATTTTCCGTTCTTATACATTAAACTGAGATGAGTAAAAAAAGGAAAGACCTCATTACAACATACTGCAGCTCTACTTTCCTTCTCGCGGTAACAAACGGACTGCTCCAACTTGATGGGCCTTAGGATACAACCTGTTGGCTGCAAGAAAACAACGCAGACATTTTGACGAGAAGCTTTAACGATCGAACGAACAATACATAAAGTAATATGAACGTATCGTTATTTTATTTCTGTTTTATTTTACATCTTACCAAAATTGTAGCAAATTTCGTTGGAGTTCGCTTGGCCCAAAACAGCTGTCTTCGGAAACGTTAGTGGCCATTCTCCATCATTAAAGGTGGTGCTATTGCATGATCCTAAAACCAATCAATGCCTCAGCAAAAGGATTCTTTAAAACCAAAAAGAAGTCAGTAAAAGCGCGTTTAGATTCGACGCAAAGCAACGCGAAACAGCTTTTGCCAACCTTTGATAGTGACGTCATCGATCACTCGCCAAGGTTGCTGAAGGATGCTTTGCATTGCTTAGCATTCGTTCTAAACGCACTTTTAACGTTTAAGTTACACAGCTAAAATTAATATTAGAGATATGCTTTTAGATAAAAGCAGAAAAAACATTAGAACCGTACTGCATTTGAAAAGCAATATATAATTATTTATTGCAAAATAAAAATTTAATCTAAGTTTGATTACGGTACCGGTAAGCAAAAGCTTCAAAATTTGCAGCAGATGAAACAGTAGCCACTAATCAAAACTTCGCGAACCTTCAGAATAATTTTAATAATCAGTAATATAAATTTTGGGAGAATATTTGTATCGTATTTTTTTTCGGCTTTTACTGGTTTTCGTAGTTTTTACCTGTCTATGTCAAAACATAACGCTGTTGCATCAGCTATTTGTAGATGGTCACTTTAGCATTAGCTAGATCAGTGGATCTCAAACTTTTAAAAAAAAAACTACACACCGGTCCCCAAGCATTTTTTTAAATGGCTCGCGGTCTTCTAAAGAATTAACATAAATAACCACAAAACAAAAAGTTGTTTTTTTATTGTATCGATGTGGCGGGTGCACTTTCTTCTTTACTATCAGTTCAGCTATGTTTGGTTCCGTTTTAGACAAAGGAATCCTCATATCGTGAATTGCATCTAACCGGTTTCGTGCTTTTGGCTTGATGGCAAGTAGCGCCGAAAATGCAGATTTACATTCAATGCCGTTGAAATGAAATTAGTACTGTACTTTCAAGCAGGGATACTATCCCTGCTTTCAAGACCATTTTTGAAATTACAGGGTAGGTTTGTGTAATCTTAATTCAAAAGTCACTGCAAGACTGTTTATTAACTAAATAAGCTTCTCGCATTTTCATCATTTATCAAATCAATAAACTGTTTTTGAAGTAAATTATCTTGCGAAGGCAGATCTCCAACACTCGTTCCAAAAGGGTTGCTTACAAAACGAAACTTTTTGAAAATCTTTCAAGTCAGAGAAGTACTGTCAAATTTCTTCACCAATTTCTTCACCTAACGTGTCGTTTCATGAGCTTGAGAACACCTACGTTGACTTCACGTTCATTTTTATCCAGGAAAAAATTGAGATGCGGAAAGGGAACAAACTTTTTGTTCAGCAATTTGAAAAAATAACCATAGCTCCTCTTCTTCTGGATTTATCATTTACTAATTTATAAATTCTGCAAACTTATTTATGGAAAATGAACAATTTATTGGACTGAAATCACATATTACAGTAACTTTCTCTCAAACCCCAAGTTTTTACTTTTAAACCATCTGCAAAACAAACTATTCTTTTGCTACTCTACTAAACATTATACTTTACTTACAGACTTCACGCTAATAGAGCCATTGCTTAAATGACATCATAGGTCTTAATGTGTTATCATTAGGGCCCACAAACGTCAATAAAGTCAAAATTTTTTTAGGGATTTATTACATTATCAAACGTATACCAGCATTGGTTTCGGGTGCTCTGGAGCCAGTTTAGGTAGATTTTATAGATCAAAATTAAGTCAAATTTTTGGGTTAGGTCAAAATTTGTCAAAATTGTATGTGATCAAAATTTTTTTTTCAAAAGCACACAAAAGTTTTTTTTCTTTATTTTTCTGGATATTTGAGAACCAATGAAACGTTTTGAGCAATTTAATACATGTTTTAATAAAGTTTTGCTACTCAAACTTCTGCAAATAGTTGCAATATGCCGCAATACAATTGCCTGGTCAACTTTTTTAAAAAAATGATTTCATATTAACGCGAAGCTCATCATCGCTTCAATTAAAAACAATTTAAGAATGCAAGCCTCGGCATGAATAAAATAACTAAGAACACTACATGTTCAAATTTGAAAATCAAAAAGTCAGTTTTTATTACACAGTACCGTATATCACAACGAATTAACCACAGTTTTGAAATTTTACGACTGTACTGTTTTGCTTTCACAGCTTTAGCAATCCACAAAAGTTTTACCAAACGCAACTTTTTATCAAGCAAGATTGAAATTGTGTCAATGCATTTTCCAATGAAAATTTGAAAACAACTGAGGCTGAAAATTCGTGAAGAAAATTTAAGAAGAGCAAATTTCACTCCAAAATTTACTGGTTATTAAAAAAGTGTAATTGACATGGAAATATGTGCAGATTCCTAAGTTTTTGTCCTGCAGCGATTAGTTACTTTAATGACAAAACTGACAGATTGATATTTTTTTTCTAAATGCTGTTAATGAAAAGTAAAGAAGATTAACTGCTTTAAACTAACGTGAATTGCAAATAACAAAACAATTTTTTTTTCAAAATTCAGAGCTCAATAAGGCCAAAAAGGTTTAGGTCTAAATAAAGTCAAAATTTAGCAAAAAATAAAGCCAAATTAAATTTTTTTAGATCAAAATAAAAATGGCTCTAGTTGTGATAGATGTGAATGTAGCCTGTAAGTTTTATACCAAATTGTGTTCGTTAAGTTTGGTTTGAAAAGATAAGTTGCTTAAAAATCTTGTTTCATAGAAAGTTTTTTTCTTTAGAATCGCCGTTTTGATTTTTTTGGAATGTGCTTCGCGGTACTAGAAAGTTGTTTTGCGGACCCTACAAGGACCACGGACCCTAGTTTGAAAACCACTGAGCTAGATAATTACACACAAAGGAAAATCTGGGCCTAGATTTTAAACCAAAATACAATAAGAGCGAAGTTTAAACTTGTGCTTTACACCTTAACTCGAATATTTTTACATTTTTGACAGTTTGACTATGTTGGAGATGTGGAACTACAATATTGCACAACAGCGTATAAAAACAAAATAGTTTTACAAAAAAAAAAAAAAGTCCAAACATAAACTTACAAAAATCGGGCACCGATGGAACTAAAATGATTGCTCTCTGCTGAATGATTAAAAAATTCATTACTATATCTTTAAGAATACCAGAAAAAAAAATACTCACGTTCGTTGACAATTGTTGGTATTTCGATTGTTTCTGCTCCTGCTTGTGTTGCTGCTTCATCATTAGGAACAGTTTTTAATAATAATTTTGATGTTGCTGCTGATGTTTTCACTGTTGCTCTTCTTGTTAAATTTGCTTTTGCTGTTGTTGTAATTTTATTGTTGATAAACGATTCTGCTGCTGTTGAAGTGGTTGCTATTGCTAATGCAGTTGCTGATGATCTTGTTGAAGCTGTTAAAATTGTCGCCATGTTTTGTTTAGTTGATCTTGCTGGATATGAAGCGAATGTTTCTTTTGTTGATTGTGTTGTTAATTTTGCTGTTATTTCTAGTTTCGTTGTTGATAATGGGATAGTTGTTTGCATTGTTGTTTTAGGTGCTGATAATGTGGTTAGTAATGATGGTATTGCTGGTGTTACTTGGGTTTTTTGAATTTTTTCTGTTCTGTTTGTTTTTGGTGTGGTTGTTGCTATTGTTGATAATGATGGTGACAATGTTGATGCAGCAATAGTTTCTGTTGCAGATGTTGACAAACTGATTTTTAACGATGAAGCATTTGTATTTCTTGCGGTTGCAGTTGATGCTGAAAAATAAAAGTAAATAATAAAGTTTTGCTTTACAAGTGTTACAACAGCTTTTTCTCTTATTTTCATAATTTTTGCTTGTATTTTTGAAATGATTTGTTGCTGTTGATTGTTTTTTGTTTTTTTTTCTAGGTGACAATGAATTTTTTTATTATTGAAGTTGATTGATTTATTTGTAGTTATTGTTTTTGGTTAATGGTTTTTTTGAATTTATTGCTAATTGTTTCATTCTTTTATTATTAGGTTGTTGATTCTGTTGCTGTGTTTTCAGTGTTGGTAAATAGCTATATTGTTGTTAAAAACGTAAGTTTTTGTATTGCTGGTAGTGTTCTTGATGATGTTGATAAAATTTCTAATTGTTCGTGTTATTATTTTTTTTGAGGTCGTTGAAAATTTTTGGCTGTTTTTTGTAGAATTAATTTTGACAATTGTTTTGCTACTTTTGCTTTTGGTGCAGTTGCAGTACATCGTAATGTTATTTTCAGTGTTGTTAGAGTGGAATGAATTTTTTTCGCATATTGTGCTTTTGGTGTACTGTAGTTGGTATTATAGTATTTGAATTTTTGATAATAGGGATAATAATGCTGATACAAGAAGAAAAGTTTACATTAAACTATGTTTCAGTTGTAACGTTTTCATTGCAAAAATTAAATAGTTGCATCTAAACTACTTCAAGGCAGGTTTTCATTCTAAGGCTCTCCGGTTACTCGAAAATTTATAGCTGTAAATGAATGGCAAACAATCAACTTGTAAGTGCGCTGTTTTCAGCTAGTGTTTCCAGAACTAAAAATTTGAGTTGATGACGAACAACCAGTCACGCTTTCATCATTACCTCATCAGCAATATTTCAATTTTTTTAATTACGCGTTTCACAAACGCAGGTGGCAAAAATGTGCAAAAAAATGCCTTTTTCCATCGTAAGAAAGTTGCGGTAGCGCCATTTTTTGAAAAAATCCGCATTGCTTAGGAGTGAAGTATTTTCACAAGTTTTTCGTTTGGCATTTGAATTCTTTTAACGTAAATTAATGCTTGCTCGAAACCACCAAGCAGAGACAGTAATCATAAACTGCCTTATCCTACAAAACAACAACTTGCCCCACGTGAGAGTTAAACCAGCTTATGCAATCAGAGTTATCCGAAAAACAACCTACTGTAATTACTTTTTATCCTCTCGGCCACAACATTGACAAAAACTTTGTTGAAAAGAGATTATGACAGCAATAAAAGTATATGAGCTATTTATATTATTACTTTTTCTTAAATGCTAATGATTAAACTTACCGATGATTAATTGATTTTCTGTTAAATGTCTTTGACAAATATAGAACCAATCAGATGTGTATTGATTTTTGTCAAACCAATCACCTATATTTCCATTGGTAAAATTGGTGCAGGCCAAAATTTGTGTGGCATTTGCATCTCCTTTTTGAGCATTGCATTGCTCAGGCAAATATCCATTCGGCTCATTATCGCAACGATTTTCAGTATTTTGTGTACGCCACCTTTGGTACGAACTAGTGCTGTTTAGAAAAAATGAGCTATTGTCTGGCCAAAACCAACGGTTTGGTCCTCTGAAAAGCCCCATGTAATAACAAGGAACGAATCGGGGATCATTTTCTGAACAGTTAGTATACTTAGGCATATGCTGAACGATATGCTTCTGAACAGTTTCGTTTTGAATTATGAGCAAAGTAGCATTTCGAATCGAACAGTTTCCTTTTGCTTCTTCATAGACAACTTGATCATGATTGAAATATAAATATTCAATTTTCCCCCACCGACTAACTTTTGCGGGAGTATGGAGAAAAACTGCAAAAGAAATGCTTATATAACGAAAACACCTAGAGTTTATTTTTCAATGATACTTGAAACTTTAATTCGAACGTTCAAAAACTCATTCCCTTTCAAACTGTAGATTTAACGTCAGTGAATGTCCCATCATAACCGTTTTTATTAGAAATGAAAACAGGCTATTATAGTGTGATGCTAATTTATTGCTATATAGCCGCTAATGAACAAGCTATTACATACTATCATAAGCCCATATACATCTGTCTTGAACTGCGAAATGCCATCAGCATCGTAGACTTGGGCTAGATGTAATGAAAACCGGCAAAATTTTCACCACGAAAACTTCAACTAAGCATAATCTATTTTATTTTATTCTATTTTTTTTTTTTTTTCTATAATAAACTTCTACACCAAATTGTGTAGGTGTTTTTTCATTTAACGAATCAAATTTAATCTGATACAATCGTAAGAATCATCTCAAAGTAGCATTTTCTAAACCTTTTTTCTATTACGTCATCGACGGCTAAGTTTTCTCACTAAAGTTTATATTATAACTGCAATTATTAAATCAAATCACCCAAAGTTAACTTATTAAAGTTTGTATGGTTGAATAAAACTTAAGACTTAATTTAGTCAGTCGTTACAAAAGTTACTGCTAATGTCAATGTTTTCATTATTACCGTAACGTAGTATTTTAACATGGATCAAGTTTGATTAGAACTGTATCTTACCGTTTTCTGCGCCAGTAATAGCCATCGACGAATTCAAAATTAAAACAAATGCAATGAAAACTAGCATAATTTATCAAATTTTTAATAGTGCATTAATTCTGCAGTAACTATTTTTTAACTATGTAGCAGAACAAATTGAGTTTTTGAGCAGTTTAGTTCAAATATTTTAGTTAATTGCAAAAATTGTGTAACTCATGCTACCAACATTCGATGCAACTGCCATATCTATTTCATTCCTATTTCGAAACCACCATCTGTATTTATAACAAGCAATTATAAAGGTTGCTTCTCAATATAACAAACCTGTCCTATAAAACAATATTTTTTGTGATTGTTATTTACTTGGTTTTAATAATTTATTATTTCAGCTGGCAGAAGTTTCAATTTTCAGCAACTTAGTTTACGGTGAACCATTATAATCCTTTGAAAAATGCTTTAAAGAAAGTTCAGCTACCAGTAGCTTTAAAAATTAGAGTTAAAGAAAAATTTAGAGTTGAAAAAAAAATTGCTGCGTTTTCGCATTAAGTATCACATTACCAGACAAATTAATCCTATTTGATTTTTTGTAAGGTTTGAATTTTTGAACTGCTAAAACTTTTGAACTGCTAAAACTTTTGAACTGCCACTTTTCCATAAATACGTAGCGTCTCTTTTTGCCTGTACATTATCAATTAGATTCGGGATTCAGTTGTCGAGATAGTTTTATTAAAATTAATAGACGTATTCTGCTTCAGTTGCTTGATTTTTGCGTTGTTGTAGATTTTTTGCACTTTTTCATTATCTGCTAATGGATTTTATGCCTTGACAGTAAGCCAAATAATTATGAGTTTTGAAACAAAAAAATGCGATGCCTAATTGCTACTTTGGGAAATGCCGAAATACGGTTGATCCAATAATATACGTTGTATTTTCTATACAAGTTTTCATCAAACAAGTTGCATGTCATATTATTAAACGCTTTGTAGAACTTACATTTACAGTATATAAATACCATTCCAAAAGTTAGAACAAATTTATTTCCCATCTTTAAATCTCAATGTTTGGTCAAATTTTACAGTGATGGGCAAATTACTGCACAAAAGTAATGAAATTACTTCTCTAAAAATTACTTTAAAAAAGCAATGAAATTACCGTAGTCGTTACTTCTCAGAAAAAGTTATAAGTAATTTGTCGTCACAAATTACAAATTGCTTTGAATGAAACATTCAGCCGAAATGTCATTGGTCTGCGTAAACTTTTCTAATAAGGTTGAGTGAGAGAAAATGTTGGATCTCGTCTATGATTCAAGCACCATTATGATACGTAGCCTATATGCAATGACCAAACAAAGGTTTTCATAATGCTGCCTGTTTGACACGATTCAGCGTTAAAAAATATTATTTTAATTAAGTATTTAACCTAAGTGAGTACAAAATTGTTTAAAAACTAAGCAGGTTTTGAACTTCGGATTATTTGTGTCCGCGGTGAAAGATTATATCATAACTCTGGCTTTTGTGGCTTTTGGTGCGCTAAAGCAAGTGCTCTAACAGTTTTTGATTATATTGCCAAACCTTCGCTTTTAGAGTGACTGCTCGACTTGAAGACCCTTAACTGGTCACGTCGCAGCATCCTTGTTATCTTTTTCAATATTTTACTTTGTGTGTTTTGTTGATTATTGATGTGAGCAACAAAAACAAATAAAATTATTCATTCATTCTTCAATACCAACGTTATGAAGGAAAATCGAGCAATAAAAATTTGACAACTTTGGTTGATTCAGAATCTGAAGTACTCACTTCACCAGTAATTACAACATTGCAACTCTCAGCAGTTGGTCTTGATCACGAGTCTAGGCCTACTCGCATTATAAACACAAACTGATCCATTTTTTGTGTCAATATTAATAATGATATCACGCTTTCGGTAATCTTCTCATCGTAATTTTTTTTAAACTTTTTATTTTAAAGTAGATTACCAGTATTACAGTGCCTTTTCGTTACTAATACTATGAATAAACGTTTATAAAAAAGTTTGTCAGAAAGACGTAATTCTAAGATTCTAGTCGCTTTCTACATATTTATCTATTTGAAAAGTTCAAGTTTGTTTATTTTTGCTACAAAATTTACGTAATGTAAACAAATACTTTAAAATGAGGTATTAATTTAGAATTAACTATTTGAAATTAGGAATTAAATCAATTAATAAGAAAAAAGTTGATTGGTGGTACAAAACTTGAAATTGCTTTGATTCGAAGATATGAACATTTTAATGAAAGCAATGTTATCTTTTTTTCCTGGTATTGTTTGAATTGTATTGCACAAAATGTTTTTCAATTTTTTGTTGTACGTTAATTGGCTTGTTGCTATGACAAGAATTTTAATTATTTAGTTAGGTGGAACAATATATTGCTGTTCAGTAACCAGCTTAATCTTTTTGCACAAATTTGAAATGGGAAACTTTGCGGTCATAGACATACGCTAACTCGAAAGACTTAAGGAGCAGGCCTGCACAACTAGCTGCAGTACAAAGGCCATAACAGCACAGACCTACTTGTCGCGGGCCGTGTGCTTTCGCTGTTAAAACTACCACCGTTACCTCTTTACCTGCATGTTGAAGCATTTAATTGTTGTATTTTGGTAGCAGCCGCAGCTACAGTAACGCTGGTAGCAGTAACACCTTCATTGCTCGAAAGATAGAAAAAAAAGTTTTGTTTGGTGAGAAGATTGGTAACTACACGTCATGCTTTAAGTCTCTGTTCATTAGCATCTAATTCAGCGAGATTCGGATGTTGGGTTTCAAAATGACGTTTAAGATTATATTCTTTAGGAACTGAAACCCCATTTCGGCAAATTAACACAGTACTTTTGAGTTTACAACAGTAAACAATTATTTGTTTCTCCATTTTGGGTTAAACACTCTGCCCTCTCTTTTAATGTTTCTTTTGTTGTTTTCAGTCTTTGTGGTGTACTACACAAGCAGGGGTGCCGAACATAGGCGTAGCCAGGGGGGTCCCCCAATCAAAACTCCACTAACGACAAAAAGTTATGACAACATAGCCTAACGATGTTTAGTTGCAGTTTTTTTTTCAGTAATTGCGCACATAACAGTAATTAAACAGTAAAGTAACAGTAAAGCTAACGGTTTCGGCCAAAAAACCACTCTCAATTTCGGTGAAGACCTTTTTTTTTTGGAGATCACCTGAATTTGGGCGGAAAAATCGTTCGAATTTCCGATTTCGGCCCAAAATTCACTCTCAATTTCGGTGAAGACAGCCGAATTTTTGAGGGTTTGGGCCCCCCCAATCAAAAATCCTGGCTACGCCTATGGTGCCGAAGCCCGGGGAGATGGAGGGATATATCCCCCAATAATTTAAACGCATCCCCCCAATAGTGTGACAATGGTCTACATCTGCATCCCTCCAATATTTGGACTATAGTCTGCAACTAAGCGTAGGATGATGTTTAGATCTTTTGCAATCTTTACGTGATTTCGGGGACAAATAGTCTTCAGTTTCCGGTGAAGACCTTTTTTTTTTCTTTTTTGCTCTTCTCTTAAATTCGGGGACAAAAACTGTTCAATTTTGGGGGAAGACTTTTTTTGGTCTTCACTTGATTTGCCCAGAAGCGTGTTAAACGTTTGCCATATTTGATTCACGTGAAAAACATCGTGGTCGAGCTTCATCTCCACCCAATGTTGAAAATAGGGCAAAATTAAGTTCAAATTGCAAATTATCCCCCCCCTCCAATGCTCAACATAAAGTGGCACAACTGTACACAAGTAACACAAAGTACTTTTGGCTGACAAATTAATAAACTGAGAGTAAAAATGCTGGTCAAAAAGCACACGCCATAGATTCCAGCGTTACTCCCATCCCGCAATTGCATTAGCTATCACATCACAATAAGACAAATATGAATTGTTTAAAAGAAATTATGCTTGAGATCACATGAAATCATTTCGAGGACCGCAACAAAAGGCTTTGCTGGGTTGTATGTGCATTGTGCAGGCTTGCTCTACAAAGTCTAGATTATTGAGATCGTCAGCGTGATACTCGCTGTCAACATGATTGACTTTTTTTGATCTGCACTACAGGACATTTAACATCACCTAATCAGTTAGTATTAAACAAGAAAACTTTCGTAAATAAAACCAGTGTACTACTTATTTATGTTGAAAGCTACTTAAGCAAACCGACAACAAAATATAACTGCGGAACTACAAAACTTGACCGGAACTATTGCGCTTGTGCTGCTTACATATTTCACACTAACCTGTCATATTCATCGTCTTTTTTGACGCGCAGAAAGGTCGTGTGCGGCCAATGGTACGACCATGCGTCATTCTCAGACACAAATTGTTTGATTGCTTGGAAATGTAAGATAAGCAGCCAATTAAGTATTACTCCTTGATAGTATACGCGACGTCATCACAAACACGCTGCGAACTGATACACAGCGTGTTGTTTCGACTGCAAACACGTTTTTGTGATCTAAACCTGGTCTGTAAGTAACATTTAAAAAGTAATTTGTAATTAGGAATTTTGACACCTCTAAAAAAGTAATAAAATTACCACAAAAATTACTTTTTTGAAAAGAAAGTGTCATTACCGTAAAAATTACTAAAAAAGTAATTTGTAACAATAATTCGTTACATAAGTAATTTGTGGCGGCCCACCACAGCAAATTTATAATCTTCTTTTCTTATTTCAGTTTTTGTAAACTCAGCGTAAAAATTTGCCCACACGCAACCTTAATGGGTCTAATGTTTTTGTATATGATGCTCTAAACTTTAAACCGATAAGTGGTAAAGTGGATAGAGCGTCTGCTATTAAAGCGATAGACCAGAGTTCAATTCCCGGTCGGGAAAAGCTAAAGACTATAAAAATTGGTATTCACAACTTCCTTGCTTGAAATTCAGCAACAAAAAGGGACAATGTGAAGCCTCTAGGCTACTGCGTGCGGTAGCCAGGTTGGGAGGTACAGTAAGCAAAGATGTGTAGGTTTGCCCAAGAACTCAGCCCTCCCAGTTTAAACAGCCCTAGTCCAAACGTTTCATACAATTTGGAATGTTCGGTACTAAATGTACGCATTTTTATTCAGTTTGATTAAAATCAGTAAAGCCTTATTTAAAATAGCAAAAATTTTAAACGTTTCGGACTTGCCTATGTCCATCATCAGCAAAATTAAACTCTAAAACAAGAGAAAATAGATCTCGAATGAAAGTAGCAACACTCTAAGTGTAACATAGCGCTGCAAATATGTAAAACCTCCTGATGTAAACTAGCTGCTGTGCCACTGCTACCGACACTGAGTATGCCTGCGATACTATCGCTGTGCACTGAGCGAGAAAAGAGGTAAGAACAAAGTCACGAGTTGAATAAGTACAAAGTTATCAATGACTGATCAACGTTCGGTTTCATTTTGTCTATAAACGTTGATCAGTCAGCGATAATTTTGAATTTATTTTGTTTTTACCTATTTTCTCACTCAGTGCACAGCGATAGTATTGCAGGGATACTTAGTAGAGTTATGATTTTTTTTTGTCTGCAAATTCTTGATGTTGGAAGTGATGAACTTTTTGCATGTTAATGGCGAAAGCACTTGTTTTTTGCTGGGCATGGCAAAAACCTGGTGTACCGATGCCCTGAAAAAATTTTAAGATTCACTGAAAAAGCATATCTAAATTATCCATTAGAAAATTGTTGATAGTCAATCTTCTGAAACAGTGTTCGATGACATACAAACTAAACTCAGAGCAAAATATAACCATAAAATCACAGTAAAAGGTTAAAAGCACAACTGTCTGTTTCGTTCTAAGGACTCGTCAGGTGCTACTATAATCTGTAAAAAAAATATTATAAACTAAAACGTCAAATCTCTAAAAGCTAAAACTGCATAATATTGAAGGACCTGTCAAGCTAAAACACTGCCAAAGACTGCAAGTTCAGTGTTGAAATTATTATTATTATTATTGTAAATAGTGGCGCTTTATAACAGCGGTGGTTTATCAGCACCATAACAAAATTGACTAAAAAACACAAATAGATATATGAAATGCTGTGGATTTTAAACCTGTGGTTGAAATTAAAAAAAAAAGAATTCAGTACTTCTGAAGCGACAGCAAGCGCCTGGTATCACTACAGAAGTGCTCAAAAAGTAACCTTTTAAAGAAACACAAAAAAAAGCATTTCATATAACTGCACAGATCTACCAGAGTAATTTACTATAAAATACCAAACACTTTTACTGTAAGAAGTAGGTAAACAAAATGAGTTGGTTAGGCACACATCGTTAGAGAAAAGGTACTTTTAAAAATGTTTTTAGGATCAACTATAACTTAACATGTATTAATATATACTAACAATTTACGATGTATTGAACAAAGTATATTGAACAAAGAAGAAACACAATCAGAGATGGATTGCCGTGGAGAAAAATCAGGCCTAAAAAGTAAATGAAAAATGTTTTATAATAATGTGCAATAGGTCCTGCTTGGTTTTGCCCCACCCAAGCCAACTCATACTTAGAAAGAATAAATAAGCTCTTTGAGTATTTTTAAGTGATTACATGTACACATTTCATTGTTACGCAAAATGGTAGTGACTAGTGAGTATAAAAAGATTAAACGATAGCCAGTAAGATTTTAGATGAACCGATTGGAGGAGAAAATATATTGAATAAGGTGGGAATACACCACCTTGTTTGATAAAATAGATTTCAAATCAAAGTTAAGGCCTAATTTTTCCACAGCACTTTTCAGAATATTACGATCAGTTGAATAATTTAGGCAAACAAAAAAAAAATGTGGGACAGTTTACGGAACTTTGCATTTGGAACATAAACCAATGTCATGGCAATTTATTCTAAACATATGCTGATTTAAGCAGCTATGAGCAGTTTGAAGTCTAAGAATTTCTTTTGATTGAAAGGAAGGTACATTTTGGACATTTGGGGATAAAAATTTGTATTGGCCACCGGCGGGATAAGCGATGAAATAACGACTCCACTTCTCGTAGATATGATCCCGAATGAATGATTTGACTTCTGAATAAGATAATTTAGTTTCGACTCGTTTAAGTTGAACGTCATTTGATGAGCATTGTACGACAGATCTGAAAACATGTTTGGTTAAGTTATCAGCAGTTTCGTTACCAGAAATTCTGGAATGACTAGGAACCCAGAAAAAAGTAACTTTCAAATTAAAAATAGTTAGATAGTGATTCAATAGCAAAATTGTATTTAAAATATAGTGCTTACCCCACTTCTTCGAATTTAGAGCCTGTAAAACAGAATAACAATCGGTTACAATGAGGCTTTTCCAGGGTCTATTTATAGCTATCCAGTGTAAAGCAGATAGAATAGCATAAAGCTCGGCAGAGAAAGCAGATCCAAGGCTAATATCGCTATCGATCTTTTTGTATTTCTTTGCGGTGCAAAGAAAGCAGAACTGGTGCCATGCTGACTTTTGGAACCATCAGTAAATAAAAGAGTGAAATCCGCATAATCAGTATTAACTACATATGAAAAACAAGACCTAATCAAACTAGTATTATCATTCTTTCTGCAAAGAAAAAATATGTTTAGATCAATAACCGGTTTGTCAATCAGCCAAATAGGAATGTCGGGCAAGACGATAGTATTTAAATTCATATTAGGTTTATCAAAGAAACCTTTTGTTCTCATATTAAAAGAACAGAAACCAGGATTATCTGGAAACCTCTCCTGCCAACTGTTCTAAACAACAGATGAGCTAGGGTGATTGGCAAATGTTCCCACGTAAGCTCTGAAATTCAAAGATAGTTGTTCAAATTTTAGTTTTAACGGCATCTCGTTGCAGTGAACTTGCAAACACTTTATAGGAGTGCTACGCATTGCTTCAGCGCATATCCACAAGCACTCAGTTTGAATTTTCTCAATTTGTTTTAAAGTTGAATCTAAAGAGTTAAAGTAGATCTCCATTTCGTATTCGATTATTGGACAAATTAATGCCCTGTAAATGCATAAAAGATGGTCTTTTGACACTCCCCAATTTGTTCCTTTTAACATCCGAAGCAAATTAATACGTTTAAGACATTTGTCATGCACGTAACTAACATGTGCATTATTCAAACCATTTTCCTGAAAAATAATGCCCAAGTATTTAAATTGATGTTTAACTTCAATTGTTTGATTGTTTAGGATTAAAAAAACTTGTTTGTTCTTACGCTTCTTTGTAAATAGAAGCGCTGCAGATTTGTTAATTGACATCTTAAAACCATTGATATTGCACCATGCATTAATTTTGTTGAGTGAGGATTGATCTAGTTTGTTCAAAACTTTAATATCAGTATCAGTTTCCCAAAAACACACATCATCTGCAAAAAGTGCAACTTAGGAATTTAAGTAAGTCGGTAAGTCGTTAATCTTGACAGGAAATAACAAAGGGCTTAGCACACTCTCTTGCGGAATACCATTGTGTAAGTGCTTAACCTGTGAATGAGCCGAAGAAATTCGTACTTGAAAAGATCTGTTGGTCAAAAAAGCTGCAATGAAATTTAGCATAAATCCATTGACACCCAACTTTAATAGTTTTATTAATAAGATATCTTTATAAACTAAATCGTATGTTTTTACGATGTCAAGAAAAACAGCTAAAACCGATCTTTGGTTGGCCAGAACCTTATGCACTGTGTCGTGTAAACGCAAAAGATGATCAAGAGGCCTTCTGCGTTCACGAAAGGTTGACTGATATTGTTTAAGCATATTATTACTTTTGAGATACCATCTAAGTCTTACCGTAACCATTCTTTCCATCAGTTTGCAAAAATGACTGGTTAGAGATATTGGTCTGTAAGAGCTAGGTAAATTTGTAGGTTTGTTGGGCTTGTGCAATGGAACAATTATGGAATGGAGCCAGCACATCGGTAATTCACCTGTAAACCAAATTTTGTTGAGGAGAAGCAAAATTGTCTGTCAACAATGCTCGTGCATGTGCTTGAGCATTTCTGTGCTAATGTTATCAACACCAACCGCAGTATTGCTAAAAGTTTTTAAAGAATCTTTTAGTTCTGTCATACAAAAGGGAGCGTTAAAATCCTTGTATTGGTATTCCTGTAACGATAATCTTTGAGCTAGCTGAAAGAAAAAATTACTTGAGTTATTTTTAAATTCATTCGAATAGTTGTCATTGCTGCTAACAGCATAAAATTGGGTAGCAAGCATATTCGATTTGTGCTTACCAATGGTGTCTGTCACGCCATTTTGATGTAACGTAGGAATGTTCGTATCGGTTTGTTGCCTGTTAAACCTTTTCAATGTTGACCAAACTTGACCCAGTGTGTTGTTTGAGGAAAGCGAAAAGCAGCAATTCTGCCAAGACAATTTTTTAGCTTCGTTTAAAGTTAACTTTGCTTTGGCTCGAGCACGTTTAAAAATTACGATGTCTAGAGGGTCGCGAGTTCGTTTCATTGGATTAAAAGCATGTTTTTTGTTATTAATCGCAATTTTACAAGCTTTACTCCACCACGGAACCGTCACCGTCACCTTATTAAATGGCTTTGTCGTGGGAATGGTTTTCTTAGCTAGGTTCATGATAGTGGAAGTAAGATTGTTGTGAAATATCGCACTGATTAAAACATCGGTTGAAAAATAAAAATAAAAACTATGGTTGAACGTTTTTCAACTTGTATTTGTTTTTGGGCCTGCATTTCCCCGTAAGCTCTGATCTTTTGTTAAGCACATTACGTTTGTCAGCTAAAAGAATTGCGAGTTTCTCAGTTAGGCATAAATTGCAAGATCGAGACCCGGGTTGGTGAGCAGTGGCTCGATCAGCAATAGACCATTTGTTTATAAGATCATGGCCAAAATCTTTAGCATTCCAAGATGCTTTTGAGAGTCCTGTCGCATTTCTTTTCTCTCGATATCTGAAGGAGTGGGTGTGATTGTAATAATGGGTCTTAAATTTCGTTTCGGTGTACCCAATATAATGTTTGGAGGAGCCATCAGATGTGATCGAGGCTTTGTAAATGACCGCCTTTTCGCGGCATTCTCCATTGAGAGAGCAGTTCGCTGAGTTGCGGCAGTTGCAAGAAAGGATAGTGGCCTTTGGATCCTGCTTGTTACCGAGAAGGTTTTTGATGCGGCTGGATATAATTACCCATTAAAACAAAATGGAAGTAGCTACATACAGCATGTCTAAACTGAATTAATAATTTGTACACTCAATCATACAAATTAAGCTTGTTAGTGAAGAGAAGCAGCACGTTTAAGGTACCTTTCCGAAAACTAGACTCCTAACTACTTGTAATGTTTGACGATTTTTTCGATTTTTTTCCATGATACTAGTTTCTATTTTGACTGCCACGTTTGATGATTCTATCTCAACTGCTAAAGGAACATCAGCCCTATGTGTCTGAACGTCAGTGCTTTTGGGCATGCATGAAAAGTTATGGATAACAAAGCGAGGTTTTGGTTAGCACATCAATTTTTACTCTTTTTAGTCTAATGCTGATAACTAAATCAAGCTTCTGTCCACACAGTTGCAGTTGTAGTAAATAGTTTTGCACTGACTTGTTGTTTTGAAATAACTAAAAAATTTCGCTTTTGCTTAAGAAAAAATTTTCTTGGAGTGCTGCTGCTGTCCCTCTGATAACAACTTAGGCTAGGAAAAACCTGACAAGGTTTGAAAAATATTAAAACGCCAAGACGGACACCTTCCAAAATAAATAAATTAGTCACAAAAGCCCTTTTAACAACTATAGCTACGACCTCATGTTTAACTGCTTCGAGCTTTGTTGCGGGTTAGATTATTGCAAGCGCCACAATTAATTTTTCAGAATTTTTTGCTTGTCTTTTTGCCTTGTTATTTTGTGCGATAAAAAATCCAAATTTATTTTGTTTGCTTTTTTCTTGGTAGGCATTTAACGGTCATTGACCTAAATGTTTTGTGAATAACCAAAAAAAAATTATAACCATTTTGGTCACAATGACCAAAAAAATTGAGAAAGTTTTGCTTATTTTTGAATGCAATCCCAAAAATTGCTCGCTTGCAATTGCAAATATGACCCCAAGATTTTGGGAGTAACAAAAAATTTACAAAATCGGACATTGGACCGAAAAGTCTGAGAGAAAAAGAAACCCTTAACTCCACTATTTATCTACAAACGATCTGTTTTTCATAAGAATTTTATTCAAAATTTCAATACACTGATATCCAGGCAGTTCTGTTTACCCTTATTTCATCTTACAAAGTTTGTGCCTTTTAATGGGCGTTTTAATTTGCCACAGCTTTTTTCTACAGCAGTTACGTAAGCTTTTACAGCGCTCAATCAAAGAGCAAATTTTATATATACTGTACATTATGCTTTACTAGTAAATAAATATCTTTCCCGAGAATCGAAGAAAAAGATAGCAACCACCAACATTTAGCCATGTTTTGCGGATCTTGTTTGCTACTAAAGCTTAACTTTATCGTTGTATCACTTTCCAGTAATTGTAATGCTGAAATACCAATCTCACTATAATACATCAAAACTTCTTTCGCTATTAACCTTGATTGTACCTGGGGGGGAGGGGGGTACAAGTTTACTCCCTTTCTTAGTTATTTTAATATAGCTCCTAAACTAAACAAAACTTTGCTTGGAAGCACCCTAAATTTGAATCAAATTTAATAACATACATTTTCGGAAACTTTGGGGTCAGCCGGAGAATTGTAAGTGACGTCATTTTTGCTTTTGTCAGAGTTACCTAAGGAGTTTCGTACAATTTCGAGCACATTGCATGTTTGTCAACGCGCTTATTCTATTCATTATACTGCGTAGTTCTGATCGATGCTATCTTTAGCTGAAATAAAATATTGTATTTACTGATAATGCATTGCATCATCATTAGATCATTGATGACGTCATATTTCAGAACTATAGCTTTTTCTGCTGTTTCTTGAAATAAACTGCGTGTGTATAAAAAATATTCATTGTCATCAGCTGTTGAATGATAATGAAAATAATACTGCAGCATTCTAAACTTTTGTGAAATATACGACAATACATCTCAGTCACAAAAAATTACAAATAATTATAAACGCAATATATTAAAAATGACGTCATTATGCATGTTACGTCATCATCTGCGGTGACTTTATCAGAGATGTCCTTGAAATAACAAAAGTCCAAACTGAAAACAATATTTAGCAACATTTAGACAAATTTTCATGCTGTTGTAAAAATTTACTGGTTTTGATGACGTCATCATCGTTTTCGTGACGTCACAACCTTAAAATTTTAAATTAAAAAAATTTAACAAAAAATATCTTCAACAAGCAAAAAGTTTTACTTTTATCACTTACCAAACAGTTTTCAGATAGTGGGGCCAATTTGTCTCTCCCCGGTACAAATAGGGTGTGAAAATGGCCATTTGATATAAGCAAGGATGGCAGTACGGTACGGTACGTTCAGATTTTGCGTACTACGTACCTCGCACCTTGAACTGTACCGTACCAGCGTACCGTACTTCAGTTCAATTTTGGAAGCGTACCGTACCAACGTACCGGAGCCGTACCTTTACAATAAAAAATGTACCGTACCAGCGTACCGTACTTCTTAGCAAAAATTGAGGCGTACCGTACCGTATTGCCTCCTTGCTTTTACCTATTCACAACTTTAACTATCTTTAGAATCACTAGCTTATAAATCAGCGATCACAATTCACACATTTCGCGTCGGTTTTAGCTTTCTTTTGCCTATGTGTACAAAAAGCCGGCACAATGTGCAAAAAGTCTGGGATTTTTAATTCAAATCAGCGTACCAACGAACCGAATCCGTACCTTTACAAAAAAATGCGTACCATTACAAAAAAGGCGTACCGTACCATCGTACCGTACTTCTTAGCAAAAATTGAAGCGTACCTTACCTATGTACCGTACTGCCATCTTTGGATATAACGTAAAAACGTAGATCATTGGCTTAGAAGACCTACCTAAAAATTGGCTTTTTTGAACATTTTGTGTGCTTTTTGTTTTTCATTAGTGGCAAAATAATTTTGCTAGCCCAAAAATTTCACGTCATCTCCTTTGACAATAATAATAGCTTCCCCTGTTTTTCAAAGCTTGGATGTGACTTTTTGTTCTATACCATTAACCAGGGGCTCTAGACAGAGTCTATTATCAGGTTGTGCTCACGAATTACAGTTGTAAAGCTGGCAAACACTAAACTAAAAATAGATTTTACTTGCGGCCGGCGAGATGAAATATTGGACCAAAAGAAAGATTCTTCGAGCTTGTTAATTTTGTCTGCATATCTGTCTGGCAAATCATAGCTTTAGCTTTTCTAAGACGGTTTCATCCCTGTCTCGACCTTTCTGGCTATCATCCCTCTTCTTATAAAAGTTTTTAAAACTCAAGTTGTGAAATTGCTTGAAAAAGCATGATCGAAATGTTAAAATATGCCAAAAATCTGAAAATTTTTAAGCAATAGGTGCGTCAGCTTTTTTTATTTTGAAACAAGATATTAGTGTAGAAATAATTAATATAAAAAGTTCATTAATTGCAAACCCAGGAATTTTATTTTCATTCCAAAAGTTGAAAAATTCATAACCGTAATACTCAATGTGCGTAGCAGTGGCACATAGCAGCTTGTTTACATCAGCAGGTTTCACGTATTTGCAGTGCTATGTTATAGCTTGTACTGGAGTGTTGCTGTTTTCATTCCAGACCTATTTTTTCCTGTTTTAGGTTTTAATTTTGCTAACGATGGACATAGCCAAGTCCGAAACGTTAAAAACTATTGCTATTGTAAAATACTAAGGCTTTACTGTTTTTAATCAAATATTGGGATGAGTGTAATAGATAACATACCAAAAGGAAACGTTAACCCTATTTTAAACGGGCTATTGACCAACGCATTATACACTGGAGGGGACAATCCAACTCCTAAACCAAAATACATTGGAGCAACAAAATTGGCATGAGGGTTAATTGTTGTTAACCAAAATTTTTCACAAAAATTGGTTTTGAGGTAATGAGGTTATCACTGTGACGTCACGGCAACATTTTCCATAAATGACGCATTTTATGCGATAAAGTTACATGCGATTCATCATGTAAATGTCTTGGTTACGTCACAAAAACGTCTTATGACGTCATTTTAGTTGAATTTTGGTGAAAAAATGCTCAGAGTTTTGGAAAGTGACTTCAGGAAACCTCAAAATTGGAAATCTTTCCGTAACCTTAGCAAATTCAAAGCTTCACGAGTTATTTCTGATAAAAATTTGACTTGAAGTCAAATTAATTTGAAATAAAAATCTTTTTGATGAAGGGATTTATCACAAGAAATCAGAGTATTAGCAAAAATGCCCCTACCTCGAGTAAAAAAGGGTGTAACAGAATTATACAATCACGTTAAATAACAAAAAAGCTCCGTCTAACTTAAAGAAAATTGCATAAGACTTGATTAATGATCACATCAATTTATTGCCTAACTTGCGCAAAATAATTTTGCACTGTACTAGCGGAGATTTTTTTGCTGTTAAAGAAATACATTATATTTCCGAATTTATAGTCGATATGTTCTTTATAAATTAGGAAAAACTATGTAAACAGTTAAAAAATCACGTCACATTTTCAATGTATTTATGTTTTATCTAAGGGAAATAACGCGTTTTTATTAAAAAGTAGTGGAAGCGTACATGATGCTGCACCTTTCAACAAAAACAAAACACTTACGCAAAAAATAGCAATTGTTTAAACTTGCCATTATCCTGAAAGTAATTTATGCACAAAAATTATCCTTGCATGATTTAAAAATTTTGATTTGCAAGCACTGTTTTCTCAGCGTATGAAATATCATGCGTTGGGCATTGTAGTTTATTTCTTCTAATGTTTTCACAATTTACATTGATTGCATTTACACAAGTTGAATTTGGACCTGACCTAGAATAGTTACTAATTGTAGTCACAATTTCAATTAAACCAACAATGGAAATCCCTAACCAGATGAGGCAATACTTTTGCAGCTTGTTGAATACTATATTTGGCAACATTGTATTGTTTAAAAAAAGTGGCGGCCAAATTTAATGGAACTCAGAAATTGTTTTGAGCCTATTCAAAGAGCATCTGTACGGTGGAGTTACCGATACAGTAAAAAGTAAGACATTCTGGATTACCTTATTCTATTGAGAGTTAGTTAAGGCTTAAGTTATTTTTGATGGTATTTTAATTTGTATCTGTAGCAGGTGTAAACGAGTAGCCAATTGAGATGTTTAGCCACTAGTAGCTTACGTAAGGGCAAGTCTAAAACAATACTGTAACAGAACTGGAATGTGCTACACGGTTCGGTTAGACTTAGGCTAGACATAATTTTAAAATTCAGTCTGTCCATATGTAGCCTATGCAACTAGACCTAAAATATACTGGTAGCTTACCGGTACCCATATATCGTGATAGCTGTCTTATCCGAGTTAACTCCCGGTACTCTGTGTTGGTAGGAGTGGGCTAAACATTATAACATGAGTAATACTAAAATTTTGTCTATTCACATTTCCACAGAGTTTGCGATCTTTCATTTTGCATGTGGATAGAATGGCGTTTAGATTATTTTGTTTGCCAATAAGACCTTGTAGGCCAATTGGCAGACAAAGCAATCATGCCTACTTGATTACTGGAACTAATAAATTGCCTAAACTTATAAACACTGAATTATAGATCAAGCACCCTCTACTCCAGACAAATAGACCTATTGTAGGTTGCAGCAAAATTGTAGTGAAGAGCCTTTAAGCCAAATCAACACTGGGCCACACCAGGCCGTGGTTTGCGTTTTTGTTTATTTTATTATGAGCAAACATGATCGGACTTGGACATAATCAGACATGTTCGGTCATAATAAAATAAATAAAAAACGCAGCCTGATGTGGCCTCAGTGTATATTTGACTTAATTTTAGACAGCTTTTCTGTCTACACATAATAGAGAAGCATCACGTAGATTATCCTCACTGCTTGCACTCGTTAGTTTCTTGTGCTGCTAGGTTGTTTGCTATAGACAATGATTCACTAATACCAAAGTATTTTTTGGTTTATAGATCATGATAATCCTTTAAGTTTTTATCTATTCAACCATATTGGCTCGCATTTTTTGAAATAAATGGCTAAAAAAAAGTTAATGACTGTTGAAAAAGATGCTGAAGAAATATGCAAGATTTTGTACTCTGAACAAAACTCTTAAATATTAGATCATGAACTTCAGGATGTTGATAAACTTCAAATGATTTTTATGCCTCCAAATGATAGTTTGAATTCTGACAAAGATGATGCCCCAAGTGATGCTGAAGAAGGAACAGCAAATACAAAAGATATTGGTAGAGGAGTTTTGTCTCAGGTAGCTGAAGTAAGAGCAATTGTTGAACATGGAAAAAAGAGATGATGATACATTGATTCTAGTCAGCTAGAACCTACTACATCAACAACAAAGCGACTCAAACTAAAAAAAAAGGAAAAAAAATGGACAACCAAAAACCTAAATTTTTCTGGTCAAGCTTACAAATGTTCAAATAGTACTAAAGAACCAAACATTATTCATTCATTCTTTTTTTTATTCTTGACCACCACAACAATAGCAAATGCATGGTAACACAATAATAACACGTAGAATCAGGAAAAGGAAGTAGCGACATAACGTCAGACGTTAAGACATGCAGAGGATACTGAACACAAAAAAGCGATTTTTATTTGCATGGTTGCTACAGCTGTCACACCAGCTCAAAGTACATTGTAGGCCTAATCAATCACAATCATCAACATACACGCAGGCACACAAGATGGAAGTAAAACTAACGGCTTGAGTAGTTGTAACAGCTGGCATGACCCCCTCCCCCCCCCCCCTTGCAAGTTGGGCATAAGGTTTGATCATACAAAGGCTATGTTCTGTGCGTTTCTACTAGAGGGCAAAAATCCGGACTCAATTTGAGTGAAGACCTTTTTTTTGCTCTTCACATGATTTTGGGCAAAAATTCGGACTAAATTAGAGTGAAGACTTTTTTTTTCTTTTTTTTTTTTTTTTTTTTTGCTCTCCACATGATTTTGGGCAAAAATTTGGACTCAATTTGGGAGGAAAAACTTCTGTTTCAGATCTTTCTACCAAATTTTTTGAAATTTTTGTCCCCCCTCCCCCCTTTTCAAAATCCTGCGTACGCTACTGTGTGAGACTGCATCCGGACACGTGTTTTGTTAAATATCACAGATAATTACTGATAATGTAGGCCTGTGTTGCGTTACCCTTATGCTATGTGAACTTGATGTTTTCTTAGTTGCATTCATATTTGACCATGTAATTACACTACGTTTTGTTTACTTGAAAGTAATGTTTGCGTATACAGTATGTGACTATAATATTTTCAAAAGGCACTTTTTAGTGCCCATCGTATGATATATCACACGCCCAAAAATGGAGAGGTAAAAATAAAAAATCCTGAAAAAAAACTGTTCTGTTGTTATTTGATGATCATAGCAATCTCAAATTATAAACCGATTAAAAAAATTAAAGATTTGGAATTTGGTCATTATAATGGGTAAATTCTCTTGCAAAATAATTTTACATGTTTCATATTGCAAAAAAAATGGAACTCAACATTGGTAAGTGCTTGAAAATGTAAAGATTTTTGGCAAGTTTTTTGTACAATAGTTAAGTATTTAGTTTTAACAAATTTTGTTCATACTACTATATGTATAAATGTAGCATAGTATGTTGGGATACCTGCTGTTTCTTTTGATTCCTCAGGTGAGAAACGAGAATATAATCTGAGCTTTGTCGCAAAGCATTCGTCACAGTCAATGACGCTTTATCGAAAAGTCAAAGCAATGCTGTACAAACTAACTACACTATGCCATGAAGAAGTTTTAAATTGGATAGTGAAACAGCCAAATGTGAGTTGTTCCACACGGGTGGACTGCCGTGACGTAAAAATTCCATCGAAGTGTAGAAGCGTTGTACCTGTCAATGATCATAATCAACCAATTGATTCATTTCCATTTGTTAAAAAAAATTGCAATTTAGTTTCTTCATAAAGTACCCGGGTGTATATTGTTCCGTAACTAATTCAAAGATTCGTTGAAAAGATTAAAAATATTTAATTAGAGTACTATATTTTCAGCCAGTTCCTTTTTGCTGCACTTAAAACGAAAGTCAAGAAGCTGGCAAACTTCTGTACATCATAGCCTCGTCACAATGTGATACAAATTAAAGTTTTTGCAAACATACTTTTTCAAAGCTGTGAAAGTATGTTGTTATAAGCGAGAATTCACTTAACACGAAAATTTTTTTTTAATTAATTTTTTTTTTTTAATATGAATATCCTAATGCACACTGATTAAAAACATGCTCTTTTTGAAGTGACGAAAAATCATTAAATTTAATTATTCTTCAGTAGATTAATCCCATGTTTATTGATAAATTACGCTAATAGCTTGGTACAATCAAAACAAATTATACTTTTAGTTTTTAGAGCGTATCGATTTTTTTAAATATTTAGAAAGTAAATTTTTCACTGAAAAAGACAAAAAAATATTTTACAGAACTATTTAGCCCAAAAAGCGCAGTTACAAAAAAGGTCAGTCCGCAATAGATTGTTTTGAAAAACAAAAATGTTCCCAAAATTATTTCAGAGTAGCTTTTCAACCATATCAACGCTCTTGAACAAAATTATACTCTATAGAAAACTATTTACGGAGGTAATTTTTTACAATAAAAGTAAATGAAATTCTTGTGGGCAAGTCAAATTAAATCTTTCATTATACTCGCTGCCTTACGCCAAAGCGTGTAACGATTTTGCGGGCCAATTTCCGCGTCATTGCTCCTTCGGGCAACACAGCTTTTTCGAAGAAATGTCGCAGCGGTGGCGAGCCGTAGACAAAACTGTGTGAAACTTACCGGCCTGAGATTTGAACCTCAGATCATCCGCTCCAGAAACGAATGCGTTACCGCTTGAATATTTCGTGTGGGCAAGGCATTCAAAAATTCGAATGCCGCTCGAAAAAAGTTTTTTAGTGCATCGTGGTTTAGAAACGCTGACATTCAATTTCTGCTTAACACTAGATCAGTCACGTTGAAAAACCGAAAAATCGCGTTTGTGCTGGAATAAACTTTAGAAAAAATTTGCTATAAAAATTTCAATAATTACTATACAATAATGCACTCAGAAAATAATGTTTTATATGGAGTACTCAAACGCAAAAAAAACATACGATTACTCAAAATAAAAATGCTGTTCACTCTCTTTTCAAAACCATTTTTCTAAAACAATTTACAATGTTTATAAGCTAAAACATAAACTGCAGTACCGGTATATATATATGTTGATTAAATGAAGAATTATTTGAAATAAAACTTCCATTTCATTACGCAACAAATTTTCAGTTTAAAAAAAACTCAAGATCAAACAAATGTGCTTTAGGGTAATTTGCGGGCGCTGAGTCCGAATTTGAACTTGTTTTACGTAGACGTCAGGATTTTCTGAAAAAAAAGCATCTGAATTGCTGGATGAGATAGAATATTCTTTACATTGTCAAGCATTATTGCCCATAACTAATTTGTCTAATATGTCTTTTAATAGGTCTTTTTATGAGTTGCGACAAGCCTATTATATTTGTAAAAAGTGCAGTTCCCCAAGTTTAGAAAAACCTAGCATAATTAGAGATAAGAAATTCAAATTTCGACCAAAATGTATCAACCACTTAGTGGCATTTCACCTAACTAATTTAATTATGGTTTTACTGCAACATTGTTAGTCTTTATTATAGTTTTGTTTTGCTCTCCCACTTCATACAAGTTTCAGCATTATCTAATATGAAAATGGAGCTTTAAGATAGAGCAACACAAAAACTCAAATAGATAATCTCATTATATGCAAAAACTAAACAGAAGTTCAACGTCGCCGTCTTCTGTTTTGTTGTTCTGGCTTATCTCGTTTCAGTGGCCAGCAGTAATCGGCCGGCATTCCATTGGACCACTCTCCTTTGAACCTCTTTTTAATAACAGCAATGTCCAGGTGAAATGTCTTGCCGTGCTCAACTGAAACTGCTCCAAAGTTTTCATGAAAAAATGGTAAATGTGCATGTACGAAATAAACTTTAACTCTATTTATACCTGGGGGAAGGGGGAATTTGCCACCTTTCTTAGTTATTTTGTTATAGCTCCTAAAGTAAAGCAAAGTTTTGCTTTGATGCACCCTGACTGTGAATCAAATTTAATAACACACATTTTCAGAAAGTTTGGGGTCAGCTGGACAACCGGCTGTGACGTCAGTTTTGCCTTTGTCAGAGGCACCTAAGAAGTTTTATGCAGTTTTGAGCACCAAGCATGCTTATCGGTGCGCGTATTTTAGTCATTGTACTGCGTATTCATTGTAGATGCTAATCTTTAGCTGGAATAAAATATTTTATTTACTGATAATGCATTGCATTATCATTACGTCATTGATGACGTCATAAATAAAAACTATTGCTTTTTCTGTTGTTTCTCAAAATAAACTGCATTTGCATAAAAAATAACATTCATTTTCATCAGCTGTTGAATGATATATTGAAAATAATATTGCAGTATTTCAAAATTTTTTGAACTATTCAATATCTCAGTCACAAAAAATTACAAATAATAATAAACACAATATGTTAAAAATGACGTCATCATGCATGTGACATCATCATCTGCGGTGAGTTTATCAGAGATGTCCTTGAAATAATAAAAGTCCAAACTAAAATTAATTTAGACAAATTTTCATGCTGTTATAAGGATTTAATGGTTTTGATGACGTCATCATTGTTTTCATGACGTCACAACCTCAAAATATTAATTTTTAAAAATTTAACAAACAATGTTTTCAACATGCAAATAATCTTACTTCTGTCACTTACCAATCGGTTTTTAGATAGGGGGGCATATTTGCTACCCGGTGCAAATAGGATGTAAAAATAGCCGGGTAGATATAGGGTTAAGTGGCATCTTGCATTACATTTTGTGGTAGTTGCGCAACAAGTTGGCCACCGCAACTTCGAAGTCATCAGACTTATGCAAATCTAAAAAAATTTAGACATACTTGTTTAAAACTTTTTCACGCAGCCAACTCGGTTTCATTGTGCGTTTTGTCAAACATGTCATTCAAGACAAGGTTTCGAATCTGAGGCTCAACAAACACACTTTGTTTTATTTTGGCTTCAGATAAATTGGAAAAATAGTGATTGGAACGTTTAAGTAATCGTAATATAAAGCAAAGAGCCAATAGAATATGTTCGCTTACGTTTTGGCTCTCTGCTTTATATTAAAATTTGGAAAAACATCATGCAAAAATTCAAATGCAGGAGAATCTTTTCTTAAGCCTTAACGAATTGTTTGAATAGCCCAAGGTTAATGGGCAGAGGTGGCAAAACGATTTTATTTTGAGGGACAAAAGGCAAAGCTACCACATTATGTTGACTTTTTTCTTCTATTCTATGCGGCTAGGTCTTCTCAATGTAATGCTTATTATGAGCTCTGGAATTCCAAAGGCACAGAAAGCAGCAGTAGATAATGTAACCAAGTTAAAGGCCTCGTAAGAAAGCTACGACTTTTAAGTCTGCGCACACATTCCACAAATGAAAATGGTAAGTTAATTTATCCAAAATAAATTATAAGTTTTAGTATGTTTCTTTAAGGGTGGTTGAATATGCTACTGGCACAGATAGATAGGTGCTTCCGTTATGCAAAAGCACAGCTTGGATACTTTCCTTAGAGCTGCCTATAAAAAGTCTCCTGCTCGTTTGATCGTGGATCATGCCAAAACTTTGACATAATGCAGAAACATCGTTGCAATAGCACAGTTCGCCATCAGTAGAGAAATGGGAAATTAGGTCTTGGGTTTTTTGACGATAGAAACTTACGTTTTATATTTGGAGCAAGCAAATTCATTATTGTAAGCGTGAAGCCAAAAGTTCGCAATTAGACTTGGTCAGATTTAAATCCCGCACGAGATCATTTAAATCTTCATGACTGATCAAATGTGGTTTGGTAGCTTCTTGACGTAGTTGAAAGGTATCATCAGAATCACGACTCAAGCTTTTAGAGTTGTCTGATGACTCGCCCTGTAATTCAAGCAAACGCATTGGCGTAATGGGAACGGGTAAATCAGCAGAATGTGAGACAAGACGGACAGCAGATGGTTGGTTGGAATATAAAATTTTCTTTCTGTTTCTTTGGTTGTAGCCTGTTATTTTGGTTAAATAGGCATAACAATCAGTGATGTGGTCTCTCTGCTCTCGCCAGATCAAGGGCACAGAGAATACCATATCTTCTTTTTCCCCGGAAATTATTTGCCTAGTTTACCACTACAATCTAAGCAAAAATAGTCTGGATACCAAACTTAATCTTGGTTTCCAACTACACATCCAAAATAAGCAGAATACAAACGCTTGATCTTGTCACTTAAGTTTGTTCAATATTTTAGAAGAGTCCATTCTCCACAAATGCAGCAAAATGTATCAAGATCATTTTGACAAGATTGTCTCTTTTTTGGCATTTTAACTTCCTTATGGTCAAAATCAATGTCTAACTGTATAATACGTGCAATACTATCTGTATACTTGTCAAATAGCTTGCTTACAACATACCTAAAAGCAAAAATTATCTTTAAAAGAATGTCTGCTGCAGCTAAATCACAAGTACTGTTGATTTCTATCTACTGGTGAGCAGCAACTGTGACAGTCTGTTTCGGTTTATCTGATTGGATCATTGGTGACCAGATTCGCTATTTTATTTTTTTTTTGTATCGATTTAACAACACTCTTGATACTGCTATTTGAATTTGCAAACAGATCAAGGACTGCTATGATGTCGTCAACTGTCCATTTATTACCAACTAACGTTTTCGACAATGTCGACATAACGCTTCAAGCATTCTAATCCTATTCACACAGATCTATAAAATAACACAAATATTAGTTTTATGGCTAGTTAGAAATAATTCTGCTATTTGACTTCATTTTAAGTATATTGCGAACTAACTATACAAGCTGTTACTGTTCTGCGCAGTTAAATGTTTGAAAAACAAAACGGTGTCTGTGTGCGCAGTTTCAAAACAACAAACAGCGCTTGTTTTGCGTCAAATAATTAGCTGTTTCTAGGCCAGAGTTTGAATAAAATGTAAAGCCAGAGTTCGAAACTACAGCAAGCTGAATTTAAACAAAAAGCACAGTTTCAAACAAAACATATTTTTGGCTTTAACAACTCTCATCAATAGTGCCAATGATGGCTCATTAAACAAGCATGTGATGTCATATATGTAATGTGATGTCATATATGGTGTCCATCATAGGTGAGCACAAGTCTGTTAATTGTTAATCCGTTAATGACGAAACTAATTTTTTCATTAGCTCGTTAATCCGTTAAAAAGTTTTTTCATGTTAACGGACTAAATTATCTTCCGTTAAGTTCTGTTAACTTCCGTTAAAGTTTTTGTCGTTAATATCTTGCACCATTCATTCATCGAACCAGTACAAACCAATTTGCACTGACAACACTTGTAGCGTATTAGCACGAGTTTTATCAAAGAAAGCTAAGCAAGGAACTCCTTTTTATAGCAAATAATAAGCTTCAGCCAGGGCCTCAAAGAGAAATTTTTCCAGGGGGTTCGAAGATCGATACCGGGCTACCAAATCTCTTCAGGCACCAAACTTGCAGAAAATTATTTAATCTGATTTTTTGTCCAAAATTAGATGAAAAGCAAAAAAAAACCTCTTCACTCAAATTTAGAACTAGATAGGCCCGGGTACGATGTACCCCCTGAACCCCGTCTCGTAGGCCATGGCTGCAGCCTATTAATTATCGCTGTTTGCAATTTCCAAAGATTTTCCAATCGCAACTTTGTTGGTGCATCCGAACCTATTTTATCTTGAAATTAGATTAGACTTTAAAATGTAACTTCCAAAACACATAAAGACCACTGTAGTAATAATTATTTCCTTACAATCAGCTCAACAGCGTCAATACGTGTTCTAGAAGCGAGAGAATAACAAGAAATGTAAATTACACGCAAAATATTAAAGGATTAACGGACTTCATTAACTTCCGTTAATTAAAGCTGAAAATAACGGATTAACGTTAACGGAGGAGTGAAGTTTGTTAACGGACCAGTGGTTAACGAAGCTAACGTTTTGCATTAACTTGCCCTCCTATGGTGTCCATACTTAATGACGCTAGCGCAACGCGGTTGAGCTAAGTGGAGTGCCAGTGTGATTGCGGTCAAGAACCCTCTTTCTGCTGACCTTGTTGCCAGACTTTGATCAGAGTAATCTGAGAAGAGGGTACAATGGCAAGTGCAGAAATTGCCCTCGCGTGTATTTTGAAGATTCGGGTGGGCTGCCAGGATAGACTATGTGTAAATTCAGATACTGATGAAACACTAACATAATGGGATAGCAGATATGTGAGGAAGTGCTAACTCACACTAGTGAAAAAAAGTTTTAGACAATAATTTTTTTTTAATTCCGTAAAAAGAAATGGTTTAGCCAAATAATACGGTTTGCATTTAGAAAACTATACTAAAAAGTGGAGATCCATAATAAGTTGAGGTTTGCATCGGGGCATTAACTGATGAAATTAAGGCCTTAAAATTGACCTTTTCTACGTTTATAGTTTAGCTATATACTTCCATGTACGAATTATATGGCTTTGTTTTATTACCAAGTTACCGCTACGGTACGTAATCAACAATATCAGCTGCTGACGAGTAAAACTCCAAATTAGCGTTCATTATTATACTATTTTTGAATTATCATCAAGAAGTTAACGAAATGCAGTATTTTAAGCACTTTCGCGTTTTAAAATTATGGAAATTTACCCACCATAATTTAGAAAAACGATGTCCTTAATCCTTGGCCTTGTCCTTGACCCTTCCTGTCCTTGGTCTTGAGAGGGTCTGCCTAAATTACCTAAAAACAATTTCTAGCAATAGAACTTTTTTTGCTATGTACAAATACGAGTATACTCGTGAAAAACTGTATCGCAAAAGACTATTGATCATGTTGTCACTAACGATTCATCGCATGTAAATTATCCTGGTATATTTGTAAGTGATGTAACTGACCACTATGCTATTAGTCCGGTAGAAATAGCTTTAACCCGAAAAAAAATTTATAATAAGCTGAAATTTGGCGCGATGACTTAGGAGTCAAGACCATGTCTTGAGCCACCAAAAAAAATCCACATGTTTTGGACATTGGACTTCCCTCTTATTTCGGCCTTTAAAATCTGCTATCTAGTGTCAAAGAGCTTTAACGATGCAATAGCCAATCCAAAAGTTGTAGAAGTGTCAAATTTTAACTAAAGTTGGTTTTCAAGTTCAGGTTTAAAATTTTTTTCTTTGAAGTTGATGGCGTCATTTCTGGTGACGTCACTGCCAAAGTTTTTGAAAAAATGACGTATTGTTGACTCAAATTGGAAATGAGAGTTAGGTCTTTGGATGCAAACCAAAAATTGCTTAAATCAATGTGATGACGTCACAAAGTTTTTGATGACGTCATCTGTCACGAGCTTTGGTCGTAAATTTAAAAGAGTATTTGACCAAACGAAACATTGTGAAACTTTTTCTTTTTATTAGCTTTAAACTTGAGAGAATTAAATTGTGAATTCAGCCGATTAAAAGTCAAAAACTGTGTTGTCAGTAAAAGTCTAGTGTAGTAGACACCGGCAGAGCCAGGGGGGGATTAGGAGGACCAGTTCCCTCCCTTTTTTAAAGTGCACAATTTCACAAAAATTATATTTAAAAGACAAAATGTAAAAAACTACGGTAATTGAAAAACACTCAACTCAGGTGTAATTCTACCCAGAGTTGCAACTAAACAACGTCAAAACTTTTGCATTTTTTTGAAAATTCTTCTAAGGTCATCAGCTTCTCTATCTTTTACAACAAATTTCAGCGCTCTAGCTTGTATTGTTTGCGAGATATTCGAATTGAAAAACCGTTTGCAGCGAAAAAGGCAAAGTGAATTATTTTTAACGTAGCAATGGAAATGAAGTTACTATCAAAAATCAATTTTGGTGAAATGAAATCATTGCTTAGCCCTTATCGCGCTGTTGTGGAATGATAATGTCTTGCCAGCATACCGCATTGCATTTGCAGGAGAATTCGAATGAGGCAGAAAGCAGCGCAATTTCGCACCAAAAAACGCAATCCATTTGTTTCAAAATTCATTATTTTCCAAAATGAAACAAGTAGAATCAGATACCGGCGAGAATTCGGGGCAGCCGAGATCTTACGCGTATCAGTACACGAATTAAATGTGACCTATGTCGAATTCATTCTCGTATTTCGCCCCAAAGAAATTTCGAGACTATTTTATTTCAAAGCATTTGGAAAAAACCCTAATCGCAAAAGGAAAGCAAATCTCTTCTAAAAGAATGATTCTCCGTTTATTGTGAACGTCGAAACTGATTTTTTTATTACACTGTATTAAGTCCGTTTTACCGATCACGCGTATTTATGCGTATAAATATACACATGTCATTTGATTGCATACATTTTACTTAATTTTTTTTTTGCGTTTACATGGAATAAGATATCAGACGTAATTGGTCTAAACCGCTTTATATAAGCCTACATTTAGACCAACAGCCTAGTGAACCCATTTATCTGAAAAATAATGACGGATTCAAAATATTATTGCTCAAAAAGTTTTTGTTAATTACCAAAAGCGAAACTACAATGTCAGCTTGATCCTTTAATTTTGCTTTCAGTTGAAGTTGGGGAACGCGATCGGCTGGTTTGAATTAAACTGTGCAATGTCAAAAGTTTAATATAGTAAATAGTACGGTAATTTATTTTGAGGAAATCTGTGTCAATCAATTTCTATGTCAGCATATTACAACGTATAGCTGTGTTGATTATGAACAATGTTCTTGCTGTCTATCAGAGCAGCGAGTCCAGCGACGTAGCCCAAATTGTATCGAAGTCTAAATTGAGCGCGCTGATTGGTGGCGAGCAAAAACTTGCGCAGACACTGTGCGCCTCATCCCGATCTACACTGTGCGTAAAATCGTGAGCGCAAAAGTTCGTCTTTAGTTTATTTTAAACCGAAATTCGGTAAGCTCGGTGTATCGTCTAACCAGCGTACAAGCAGCCAGTTGTTTCAAACAAACTAACAATATGCCTATACGTTCACGATTTTACGGCCGGGCCTAAAAATTTGCTCTGGAAGCATTTTTTACGCAGTTTTCGGCCAGAAACAAATTTTGTTTGCGGCTGTCCCATATAAATAAAAATAAACCCATTGTATTTCGTTATGAACGTTTTTCCGCAAACGCGGCGTTCAGATTCGCATTATTTGATTGAGACAACCGTACAAGGAATTGGTCGGTCGCTATCGCGTTATTCTTGCTTAATGCTTAAATCCCTACAGTATTTCCCACCAAGGATAATATAATAACAGTGAGTACACAGTAATCAATTAAATGAAACTTTATATTGGCAAGCCACAATACAACGCATTTTTTTTTCATAACTAGCAGTATGTTATGACTGGTGTAAACTGTCAATTAACATAAAGTATGATAGGAAACACATATTTTTTCAAAAACTAATCATTTTCTGGTGTAGGCGGGAGTTGCTGGCATGTTTTTGCGAATTGTGCAATTCTTCTGTTCTTAATTTGTCACAATATACTGTGGTAGACAGGTGGCAGCTTGACTCGAAGACCGAAAGGTCCCTTCGCTGTCTCCTGGCCAAGGCACTTGATGAATGAAATGCAATTATAATTATTCGAAAACTGAAATATTATTATGCAAGCTTGCTTGAATAATAACGGCAATCTGCGATTTTCGCCTATGGCCTAAGTTAAAAAACTTGCTTTTTGTATCCGCTGTTGCATCGTTAAATAAAGTAAAATCGTAAAACTACTTTAATTCTTATTTTTTTAGTTTAGTTGTTTTTTTCTGCATCTGCCGCATGAGCGATGGCAGGACTTTAACTTGTTATCGCTAAACCTTTGTACAATAGTTTGATACAATTTGACAAAACAAAAACTTTTCGATTTGCATATGCTTTAATTATTACAACAAAAAAATTTGTCCTTTCCTTTTTTTTATTTCTGGCTGCGCCGATGGTTATAGTCAAGCAGATAAAACTTAAATCTCCCAATATGGGATTAAAATAAAATAATACATTTTGCAGTTAGAGCAAGAAAGCCTATGAATGTTTATCCAATTAGTTCCCTCGCACAGTTAAAGTTAATCTGCAATATTAGTTTAAAATGCAAGTATTAGCAAAGATAAAAAAATTATTAAGGCAGCAAATTGTCAAATATTAGCATGGTTATTGTAGATTAATTAAATAAATTTTGTTCAGATGTTAATTCAAGAATCTTGGTTGATTAGATAAGTTTTTGATCAGGTGTTATTTTAGATTAGTCCAATAAGTTTGTTCAAATGTTATTCAAATTGATTAGATAAGTTTAGTTCTGATGCCAGGCCTATTCTACTGTATAATAGATTTAGTACAACAGATTGTAGAAGTATGCTAACAAAGCATTTTGCGTAATATAATAATATTTTCAGACATTGCAAAACGGTAGAAATTCTGTTCCTACCTGATATATTATCGTGCTCGGGACATATTCGTATTAACAGGGCCGCAACAACGGGGGGCAAAAGGGGGCGGCGCCTCCTAAACAAAAATTCCGCTCCGTTAAAATGACCAGCATGCCCACCCAAACTCCCCTTTCCCTTGCAGTAGTTCAAAGATGATGGCTTTTTTTTTTGGAAACCGACAGAAAATTAGAAGATAAGTAGAACAATTTAGCGAGATGACCTTTTTTTTGGAGATCAACAGAGAACTCGGAGAAAAGTAGACCAACCCAAAAATTTTGGCCCCCCAGAAACAAATTTTGTTCCCTAAGAACAACGTTCTAGTT
This sequence comes from Trididemnum nubilum, assembly GCA_963965965.1. Taxonomy (NCBI): domain Eukaryota; kingdom Metazoa; phylum Chordata; class Ascidiacea; order Aplousobranchia; family Didemnidae; genus Trididemnum; species Trididemnum nubilum. The sequence goes on along the minus strand of OZ014477.1, from coordinate 32,081,878 downwards.
GCGGCACTGCAAATTAATTGACATATAATTTCGCAAGTTATTTCTTTTAGAACCATTGCGTATAGGAAAACGATAAAAGTCCTCGGCCAAGGACTCGAAGATGCCTTAGAAACTCAAAATGATGATGCTGATATTCTCAAAGTGGTGCAATATGTTTCGTTTGGTCAAACACTCTTTTTCTAATTTACGATTAAAACTCTTGACAGATGACGTCATCAAAAACTTTGTGACGTCATTACTTTGATTTTAGTAATTGTTGGTTTGGATCAACACAGCTAACTCTGATTCACAATTTGAGTTATCAATGCAGATAATGTTATTTTCCAAAACTTAAAATTTGGCAATGACGTCACCTAAAATAACGTCATCAATTTTAAAATAAATTTGTTTATACCTGCACTTAAAAATCAATTACGATTCAAAATTTGACTCAACCATAACCTTTAGATTGGTTGTTGGACGGTAAAGAGTCTTTGACACTAGATGGCAAACTTTAAAGACCAAAATAAGGGGGAAGTCCTATGTCCAAAACATGGGGATTTTTTTGGGGGGGCTCAAGACATAGTCCTGAGTCAATGTGCCAAATTTCAGCTTATTATAAATTTTTTTCGGGTTTGCATGTATTTTGTCGTATTTCTTCCGGACTATATTGCCTGCTTCGTGACGAAAGATTCTAACAGAAGTAATTTGAAAATTAAGCGGAATAATTTTTACTTCTATAGGGATACTGGTCAATTTAATTTCGATTGGTTCAAATTGGACTTACAAGAGGCGATCGAAGCATTTTTAAATACAAATGAGCTTGCCTCTTCGGACTAAATTGATTAGCATTTTGATAAATTTGTATCTGCTTTTAGTAACTGCCCCAACGAAATATGCTCCAAGTATACGTGCTTTACGAAAAAATCTCAAATTAATGTCCAAACCATGGGTCACAAACGGAATTTTTATCTCCATTTGCCAAATGCGGAAATTACACATCACTGATAACTTAAAGGTAATGAAATTCAAAAGAATCTTTTGCACAGCTTAGGCAAACAAATTGACCAAACTCAAAACTCTTTCCAAAAAGTTGTATTTGGAATCTAAAATTTTTAATTTGATGCAAGATGTGAGAAAAATTTTTAGTATTTTAAAAACTTTAAGATCTGATAAAGCTTAGTCAAAAGTACCCGACCTTGTTGAAAATGAGAATGGAGCAAATATTACTGAACCAAATGAAATAGCAAAAAATTTCAACAAATTCTTTTGTAGTATAGACAAAAATGTGTCTGCAAACATTGGATGTTCTAAGTTGAATGATTTTCGTGAGTATCTGGCAAATACTGTGCATTCTTCAAAGCTTTTGCGTCCGACCTTTCATTTTGAGGTTTTATGCCTCATAAATCAATTTAATTCTTACAAAAACTGTGATCTGGATGGAATTAATGCAAAATTTGCACAATTAGCAGTTGAAGCTATCGCTCCTGCACTGTGCTTGCTATTTAATACATTTTTCAAATATGGATTTTTTCCTACCTGTTTAAAAGAAGCCAAAGTTGTGCCTGTGTTCAAATTTGGTGATAAACAAAAATTAACTAACTATAGACCTATGTTGATACTGTCCTAATTTTCGAAAGTTTTGGAAAAAATTTTGTAATCTGGAACGGTCGATTTTTTAAACTTAAACTCAGCGTTGGGTCTGACTCTGTAACGATTTGAATCCATACAATCAGCTGCTTATGCTATTTTGGATACAGTCTCAACTTGTTTGGATATTGTGGAAAATAAGAAATTTACTGGCCTGCTACTATTGGATCTAACCAAAGCATTTGATACTGTTCAACAAAAAATACTTCTCACTAAATAAAACCATTATGGCATGCAAGATGTTGTAAATGATTTTTTGAATTTTTTCTCTCAAACAGATCTCAAACTATTATAGTTCATGATAATCACTCTTCAAAGTCCAATATCATTAAAAGATTACCAAAGGCTAATCCCTAGAACCACTTCTATTACAACTTTATATAAATGACCCACCCAATTGTGTTAGTAGCACTTCCCAACATTTTGCAGATGACACCTGCATTTTAGTTAAGGCAAATGCTTCAAATGAGATGGAATACTGTCTAAACAGCGAGCTAGCAAAAGTCAATAATTGGATCTTTGCCAACAAAGAAACGTTAAATGCTGCTAAATCTAGTGCAATAATATTAAAGTCCATTCTCCACCAATTAAAATGAACCTTAGCTTTGCTGCGGGATCAATTAAGGTAGTAAGCAGCTCTATATATTTTGGTGATTGAAGACAAACTGATTTTCAAGAGCATATTAAACATTCAGAGAGAAAAGTCTAGCGCTTAGGGGGAATTCTTAGTAAATTGAAAAATTGTCTATCTGAGCAATGAGCGTGCATTGTTTAAACTGTATTATGCTTTAGTGCATATAATTTATGGGCTTATAGTTTGGGGAAACAAACATCCAACCTATCTTTCCTAATTAATTACACTTTAAAACAAAGCTTTTCCTATCGTTACAGGAAGTGAATGGTATGAAAATACTTTGCCTCTTTATCAAAAATTCTACATGTTGAATTTACTAAGTTTGCTTAAATTTAAGACCGCTAAATTCATAAATTATCAAATCCACCAACGTCTATCTCCAAATTTTTAATATTTATTTCTCTTTGGCCAAATTCTCGCGCAATCGGCAAACTTAAACTACTGCATCCTCAAATTTAATAATTCTGTGTTACAAACCAAAAGAACGTAACAATCAATTAAATATTCCGGTGCTAAGATTTGGAATTCCATTCCTAATGATATTAGAGACCTCTCAATTAGAAAGTTTTTGAAAGAAAGCAAACAAATTCTACTCAACAGCAAAACACATGCTCTAAAATACAGCGCAACTTTGACACAAACTTTAACAGAAAAGTTAAAATTGATGAAATAAAAATAAAAAATACGATGGAATCGTAAATTAGGTACCCTAAATTGGGGTAAATAGGGCAAATCATTAAAAAGTTTTTTGAACATTCAGAAGTACCACTTAACTTCGTACGATAAACTTGTTATTTCGTTTTTAGAGCTGCATAATAGAGTTAATAGGCATACTGTGCATAAATTTTTGAAATTGTCAATGGATTTTATCAAGTTTATTAAAGTTTTGGGTAAATGTTTCCATTGATTTTTTTCAAGTTTGTAAAAGCCTTGTTCCGATAGATTTCCATGACGTATTTTGAACATTGTTGAGTATTTCAGGATGTTATGTTAATTATTAAATAACTCCCTCTAATGAGCAAACAAGTGATTTAATTTTGCTTACATTTTAAGTTTTGTTGCTTTTTTATTGGTGCATATTTATTTTGAATGAGGGGTGAATAGAGATATCACTGCACAATGAAAAAAATATTTGCTTTTTTAGTTTCAGTAATGACCGTTACCTTCTTATGCAGATGATTCTTTTGAGAGATTTTGGAGCAAATGCAAGATGGCAATACAAGTGATGTCATGCAAAAGAAGAGGAAGAAGCTGATGTTCCTCCAGAAAGAAGCATAATAAATTGGAGTATACTTTTTCTATCATAAGATTGCCCCCAGATGTTGGAGAACAGAATGTTAAAAATTGGGTAATGTGAAATGAAGTGATGCAAATGGGAAAAAGTAGGATGTTGGAAAAAGCTAGTGAACGTGAACAGTTCTTTTCTTTGCCACCCAAGACTAAAAAATCAACAGTTATTTCCGAAAAATCCTTTTCATAAATCAATATGTAAATCCATCAAAGCATCTTGAAGTGACAAAGTTTCAAGAAAACGAGACCGTAATAAAAAATACCGCAAGGAAAGTTTTGTCGTTTTTGAAAACAAGAAAGAACTCTGTCCAGGAATGTTCATTTTCGTAAAACTCAATGGATGCGGTGTAAGATTAATGGTAAGAAGTAACATGAACTGGAAATTGTCAAAAACATCAGATGAAAACTTCTATAGCAATAAACATATCGAGCAAAAAAGTGTACCCCTATCTCAATTAGTCGCGACTCACTGGAAGTCTTGGATTTGAAAAAAATGGAGATGGCTCTGTGTTTTGCTACCTTTATAAGCTGATTTTTTTAGATAATTTTCATTGCTTTGAATACATGATTTTTAATTCTATTGGTGATCGTTAAATTATCTTGTCTCTTTGTTAAAATAAATAAGTACTGTAGCTTCTATTAACGATGTTGGTGTTAGCATCGCGATTTTCGCTTAACCAGGAGAAATATAAATATGCTGCGCTAAGCCACTTGAGTTGAAATATGAGAGATACAGTAGGAAGGTAAGTGTGTAGAAAAAAGCGTCTTTCCAACACCCCCTAATAGCATATTGTTCAACATCTAGCAACTTTAATAAACAAAGAAGCCCTTTATCACAACCTACAGTGTCGCCATTCACCTCGCGACAAGGTTAACTTACCTTTATACAAAAGTTACGGTGCTGTCTCTTTTCCGCCGGATGGCAGGAGTGAATAGGGACATAACATTTTTGCAAAAATTCAAAAATTTAAACTCTAGGCCGAAAAAAAAATTTGTTGTTTATGTGACCCAATTTCATCGACATCCTATCATCTAACAACAAAATGCATACCTCAAGAATAAAACTTAGAAATTAAAAGAAAAAAAAACAGTTAAAACTGCTCCTATTCACCCCATTTTACGGTACCATAAATCAACAAATGATAGCAAAAGAACAAAACACACTTAATAGTTAGCAAAATAATACTTAGAAGGTGTAAAACTAAGCAAGACAAGCGAAACAGCCAAAGCAGTTTAGAATAAAGAGAATAAATATAAACACGACAGAAAAAAGCCGATTAAGCTGTAATTACTACTGAGACGTCGCCAGCGTAGCGGAAAGAGAAAAGGCGTCGTTTTTACGACGACCCTGATCACACCATTTAAATTCTACCCTTCTCCTGGTTACATTGTTTCATTTCGGAAGTAGAAACTTTGCAATAATTATTTCTGGTTGGTGGCTTCAAACAAGCAGCAAATGTACTTGACAAGACTTCAAAGAAATCCACATGAACATCAAATCATTGGAAACTTCTAAGCGGGTTCGGATTCTTCGAAGCACAAAGCAGTAATTGAAGTGAAAAGTTTTAAAATCGTACAATAATTAGTGACTGACGTTGTTTATTGACAGAAAAAAATATGCTCCATAACAACAACTTCAAAAGAAATTTGTACGAATAAAAAAAAATTCTTTGCGATGATTACTGAAACTAATGTAATACTTGTTGCGCTCTTGTACAGGACCTATTTTGATAAGTATCTCTGCTTGAGGACTTCTATGGAGCACTTAGAAAACTAGAAAGTTTTGTGAGCTTTTTGGTTTGTGTGAACTCGACCGAGCTTAATAAAGATCATCTGTCCTTTTTAATCTTATGTAAGACCCAAGACATATCTCATGAAAAGTAGACATATTTTCTGCTACAGATACTACTTTGTTCTTTTTTTTTTCATGTGTTTTTTAAGTAGACTATACAACACCGTTCAGATGCAGAATCTGATTGTATAGTTGCTATTGACAATATACGTTCAACTGGGTAGAGCAGCAAAGATTGAAGTTGTGCGGCTATTTACCGACTTGGAATTTGATTCTCATTATCCTTTATTTATTGGCTACGTTGATTGATAAAGTCTACAGCTATTTATTTTGCGTTTCAGTTTTTTTCGATTCAGATTAGTTATGTTTAACATCCAGTATGAATAACTTTTATGTATATTGTGACTTGCCGGAGCATGCTGGTCACTTTGGTCAGTTACGTTCTTTGAGACAATTCTCCCAGATCTTGTTCTGATATTATTACCTTACAGCTTCCACTGTAAAAATAGTTCTACAGACTACACCAGCTTATTTTCGTTATTTGTTTGTTATTGTGTTGGTTTTGTTTTAAATACTGTTTTTACTTATGTCTGACTTATTATTTAAATGCATTGGCAGTTCGTACTAAACGATAAAGCAAAACCTGAGAACTCGGTAAATTGATGATTCACTAGAACTTGAAATTTACTACTCGTGCAATTTATTGTGGGCTACTATTAACTGCTGAATGAATGGTGGTTTCCAGTAGTTCCCTCAGCAAAAAAAAAAAAACTACTACCGTTACCCAGAACTTCCGTAAGTAAGTTCATATTAGTCGACTTATTAGCATAACTGGACCCTGTCAAATCTAATCTGAGATCCGCACCACTAACTATGCCTAGACACCAATATTTGGTACCACACATGAAGAATCAGTAGACCTGTCAGTGTTTCGATTACTTTGTTGGATATGTTATGGTACTTGCGTACCTCCTATTCATTTCCAACGTAATGTTGATGATGTAACACAAAAAGCTGTATGCTTTTAATCTAATTATCATCATTATTATCTTTATATTTTGGCCAGTTGCTTCTTGAAAGGGTTTCCGGACACAGTGAAGTTTCATTTTCATAGTGTTTTTTTTTCACTTTTTTTCTTTGCGCTCTTTGTTAAAAAAGATTATATACAGTTATTATTGTTGTTTTCGCATTGACAAAAACTCAAAAAAATTATATCAAATCACACCTTGCCTTAAACTTGCTGTAAATATACACCGAAGCGTTTATCGCATTCGCGGGGCCCATTTCCGCATCTCTGCGCAGCTCAGTTTGAAGAAATGTTACAACAGTTGCGAGCCATTGGCAACACTGAAGCCCACTTTGACCGGCCCTAGATTTGATCCTCAGATCGCCCACACCAGAGACTAACGCGTTACCAATTGACCAACTGAATGTTACTAAAAAAAAAAAAAAACGAAAAATCATTAAATTCAAGTATTCTTCAAGAATTAATCCCATTGCTAATGATAAATTACACTAAGATATTGGTACAATCAAAACAAATTATACTTTTGTAAAGTGCACATATTTTTCTTGTTAGTTTGAAAAAAAATTTTCACTCTGAAAGAAATACTTCTCAGAAATATTCTGACCGAAAGCACATTTTGTAAAAAAATTTAATCCACAATAAATAGTTTTATACAACAAAAGCGTTCCCGAAAATATTATTTCACTATAGGTCTTCAACTAATCCACGCTCTTGAACTAAATTGTACCGTACAGAAAATTTATGCGCGGCTACCGTTTCACTACTAAAGTTAATGAAATTTGCATGGGAAAGACATGCAAAATTTGAAGTGTCGCTGAAACACTAACTAAATCCTGAAGGGATGTGGGGTTGGCAAACACCGACATCCAATCTCTTCTTAAAACTCAATCAGTCTCGTTGAAAAAAAAATAATAATAATAACTAGATGGGAGTTTGCCATCAAACCCAGTGAACGACCGACGCAAAGCTAATGCTGTGACGCTCAAAAGTACTTTTTGTTTACCGTAAAATCAGCAATTATTCAAAAATATCTGATTATGGAACCTCCAAAAAAGTAGAGTCAAAATAATTGTCAGTTTAAAATCTCCTAATATCATAAAACACTGGCACCCTAAGTTGAGCCGATAAAAAATTGATTTTTGGGGGTCCATTTGGGGGGTTCCCGTGGGGATGACTTCCCCAAATTATGCCAAAATATTTGTCTGATAAATATCTGCTGATATCAAAACAGACTGGCACCTTAAGTTGAGCCATAGAAAAATCAATATTTGGGGGGTCTCCAGGGGGTGGCACCCCCGAACTATGTCAAAATATTTGTAAGTTAAATGTCTCCTGATATCAAAATAAACTAAATAAACTGGCACCGTAAGTTGAGCCATTCAAAAAAATGATTTTCGGGGATTCTATTTGGGAAAGACCCCGGGGGGTGGCACTCCCGAACTATGTCAAAACATTGGTCAGTTAAATATCTTCTGATATCAAACTAAACTGGCATGCTAAGTTGAGCCATTCAAAAAATTTATTTTGAAAAGGTCCATTTGGGGGGTCCCCGGGGGGATGGCACCCCCAAACTATGTCAAAATATTTGTCTGTTAAATATCTACTGATAGCAAAAAAAAGTAGCACTCTAGCTTAAGTCGTTCAAAAAATTGATTTTTTGGGGCCCCATTTTGCGGGGGTTTCCGGTAGAGTTGCCCCAAAAAATTTCGAAAGAAAAAATGGCGTTTGCAGCTCGACAACTTTACACAAAATTTAGATTTCGATGTTTTGTGGTTTAGGAGAAGAGGAGCGTACAAAAATTAGGAAGAAAAAAAAAGAAAAAGAAAAAAGAAAGAAATAAACCTCATCGTGGCCAAAAGTGGGTTGGTTGGGATGAAAGGGTATCTTAAGACATACAACCATATGAAATATTTTTTGCCGTACTTAAGCCGTTTTTGACTGAGACCGCTTTTCACGCCAAACTTGCGGGGCGGTTATCGAGTTCGAAAACCAAAGTCACGTGACCTATTGCCTCAAAATTGGGTGCAAACATATAACTCATTCATCTCAAACTACTGTCAAAATTTGATGTAGCTAGATTTAACCGTTTTCGAGTTATAAGCAAAAGTCTGAAATTTTGCACTCGTTAGTAGGAAAATGGCCGAGTAAAAACAAGGAAACACGCGACGCGAGTGTCGGTCGTTCCAATAAATCGCAATTGTGTACGGATCAGCACAAAGAAATAATTGATATAAAAATTTTACTATACAGTAACATCAATATACACTAAGAAAATGATGTTTTTAGCGGTCAAAAACAATATAAAACATTAAAGATTATACAATATTTTATACAGTCAAAATCATAATACAAACGGTTATACAAAATGAAATAAGTGCTGTATATTATTGTCTCTTCAAAAGCATTTTTGCTGAAACGGTTTACAATGTTTTTAAACACAAGAATAAACTACTGTACCGGTATATGCAATATGATTAAACCAAGAATTATTTGAAATAACACTTTCATTTGTCAGTTTACTACATTATTAGTAATCCATACGGTACAATAAAACAAAAATAATTTTTACTGCAGTTTGTAATAGAAGTGGTATACAAAAAGCAGTAATGATAGACTCGGAAAGAGTCAAGATTCTTGTGACTGAAACCATATTTACCTTTAAAAGATAACCTTGCATATTTTTGCATTATCATTGACTTGAGAGTTACACTTGAGTTCGTGATATCAGTATTGAAAAAAGAAAACTGAAGATATGAATTTAAACGACTTGTATTGTTATTTCTGCGACTGGAATTTTTTTGGTTTGATGAAACAAAGTTCCATGCTTTCATGCCAGAGGTAATGATAGATTTTTGTAGGTAAGTCATTAAACTGATGAAGTTGTTTTTTGTTGAAAAGTTTCTTTGGTGCTAGATGTGGTTGCAGAACTGTTTTCGAAGAACTTCCAAGCTTTAATGCGTCTTCTAAACGCGGCATTTTTGGGTAGCCATACATTTCTGATTTTTTCTTTTCTAGCGCAGTAAAGATAAAAGATCACCCATCCCTAAAAAAGGAAGCTGAATTACAGCGCAAAGTTTCAATACTTCAAAATAATCACACAATTGAAAAAGTAGGGTATAAAATAGTTCAGTTCAGTTTTTTCTTCGCCACAGAATGTATTTGAACAATCTGGAAAATTGATACTTCGTATTATTTTCACACACGTACACCCAAACTTGTATTTGAAGTACAAAAAAAATACACATGCAGTTGGAATAACCACGATTAGATCTCTTGGTCTAGTAAAATATTGCATGTCTCTACTTTAAATTTCTACCCTTGCCGCAAAGAGATTCGAACCCAGGAATTAGTTGACACCAGATTTATACGTAATGCAGTATGCAAATCAGTATTTCTCACAGCTATTGCATTAAGCGGCAAAGAATTGCCCAAACTGACCTAATTTTCTGTTTTGCGTTCGTTGCACATCCTCTTTGTAACGTTTATGTGTTTAATTTAAATCAATCAGTTAGCAGCTGAGTCTAATCGACGTAAGGTTAATTATTTTTGTTCTTCAAACCAGACTAGCTGAGTAAGTTGTTGAATTTGAAAACGGCAATATTGAAAATCTTCAAGGTATGTACGTTTTCATTATGATTATGATAATTTTAACAGATGAAAATTTATTGCTAGCAACCTTGATCTTGTTCGGGAATAGTAAAACATAGCTTGCTCTGCTGCCTTTCTGCACGTTAAATAAACTCGTGTTGTGTTTTCACTTTTTATGATACTGAGATATGAATTATTAAATTATGTAAACTTTGATAACTCACGTCCTGAATGCAATTATGCTAGTTTGCACCTCTCATTTATTACGTTTCCACGTAATGTCTGTAATCGAATTATTTTAACTTATCCCTTGCCCTTCAATTAACGTTTGGATTTTAAATTATAGAGCGAACCACGAATTTGCCACGATACTGCACTGTCAGCTGCTGTCCGCACTGTGATACCTTTTCTCTTCGTCACTTTAACATCGTTTGGGCGAAACAGTTTGATACGCTAAATGATCGAAATTACCGAATTCAAATGCTGTTGATTGTTTAGTTAACGTTGGTAATAAATATGCATAGTTAAAAGAATTTTCTACTTAATATTTTCGAGTAGGATGTTTTTTATTGTTTCCCATAAGTAAGCCTTTTTTTGTAATAATTATGTTATGTGCTTTATGAAGTTTTGCCTCTGCGCTAGTGTTAATTTTTCTCATTGTTTTTAACAGAAACCGCTCACTCGCTTATTTACCCGTTCTTTGTTTTATCCTGGCCGTGTAATAAAAACGATTTGATCTACACGTTTGGTGGAGAATCCGACAGGAGTTAAAGAGCCAAATCGAGATCCGAGCTGAGCGCGTTTCACTGTTTGCCAATCACCTTTGTTGGCATCCGGAGTGCACCCAAACCACTCAATAAGACGGTTGTGCAACAGGTCTTCAAGTCAAGCAACCATCCGTATAATATATGAACTACTTCAGTTTATATTAGAAACACTAATGCGCAAGTTGATCTAGTTTATTAAAACCTCATGAAATTCTTCTAATGTTGCAAAACATGGCAAAAACAGTCATAAATAACAAGAAAGAGTTATTTCAAAAACGACAATGAATAAAAAAAGGAACATTATCACAATTTTTTAAGTTTTTCGATTGCTACATATTGAGAGCGATTGTGCCTAAGAAAATATCGTGATATTACCTAGCTCTCAGCGTTAGTTAAGTTACGTTATAATTTTGTTGACAACACAGCATCATCAGGCGGATAAAAATTACGGTTCAGGGACTTTGAGAGACGTTTTTTACGCAGCCGGCTAGGGCTTAACGTTGAAAAGTCTTGGAAAAAAAATGAGCGTTTGTCAAAACTTCTCAAAATGAAACCGACCTCGTCAAAAAATTGAGCACCCACAAAGAATTGTCGGTGTCGCAGTCTCGTACTATTACCGCCATTTACGTGACGGCACATTCAATTCCATCTAACAACATGCGCATTCAAATCCAGATGCATGGCCTAATAAAACAATCTAGATTCTCATCTCCGAGGACGTGCCACTAAGCTAGTCGACTGTTAACATTTTGCTTCCTTTTTGATTTTGGATGCTAAATTCGTATCAAACTTTATTTGAAGGCCACCTTTGTTCGAATGCCACCTCAACAGAACGCCACTACCGGGAAGGGTTGAAAAATAGAGCGCCACCCTCCAATTTAACGCCACCTCTAATAGAACGCCACTATAGGAAAAGGGTGGAAAAATAAAGCGCCATGACGCTCAAATAGAGGTTTTGCGATAAGTTAACTTACTTGAAATGCGTTTGTTATTGTGTACAACCACTGCATGATTGTTTGATAAGTAACGTCATCAGCAATCAAGAGAAAATAGCCAAATACCCAAGAAAGCCCCATGATAGTCATCATTGTAATTGCGTTTACTACCCGCTCCTTCAAAGTTACTTCTTTAGCGCTTGAGCGGATCTAAAAAATAACCGCTCATAGCATTAATTCGTAAATCGCAGTCCAGTAAAAAGAAAGCCAAAAGAAGATGATGACTAAATTTACTCGTTATCAAAAGTCAATTGCAATGTTTACCTGACCGACTGTAGTTGCAGTTCGAACTTACTTAAAAACAAATAATACTTGCTCAAATTTTCAAACTAAACTAACATTAAATTTCGATAACTATTTATTTTGCGATGTCCTTTTTTTAAGTTGCTTAAAGTTAACAACACATATTAGTTACTTTAAGTAGTGCAATGCAATACAGGAAAAATACTTCGAGTAATTTTTCCTGTATTGCTCTGCTTTACTAACATTTTTACTTTGCGTATAATATTGCCAAACGGAAAGGATTGTTGTTATGTATCATATACTAAGCAAAATTTTATTTATTAGAACGTTACGTGAGTGAAATTTTATTTCTTGTTTACTCATGTTGCTACTTCAACGCAACAAAACAAATTCTATATAAGAAATGACAACATTTCTAAAGCAATCTTCTGATATATGCACTTGCTACTATAATTTACATTATGTGCTTGTTTACTCATGCTGTTGCTTCATTGCACCAAAACATATTCTATGTAAGAAACGACTAAGTTTCTAAAGAATTCTTCTGATATATGCACTTGCGACTATGATTTACATTAAATAAGCTACAGTAAGCAAAAATTAACAAAGCAGTTCAGTAAACAACGAATTAGCTTTTAGAAACAGACTGTAGGGTTTTAAATTATATTTTTGACGTGTGCTGTGTTATGTAATGCTATATTAAAGTTGTGTAAAACAAAAGTTTGCAAACCTCCTTTTTTCTGCACACAACACGTTTCAACAGCACAAAAAAGATCACATAGTTGGTCAATACAAGTAGGCCTAGCGGCAGCAGAAACCCCCAAATTAAGGACGGAAACTTAAGCCAACAAACATGCTGATAACGATAAAGAGATTCGAAGAAGACATCTGCAAAAAAACAAACTAATTACTGCAAATTATAAACATTTTGTTAAAGTAAAATTTTTATAGAATTTTAGCTTGAGGTTTTTTTTCAACCAATTAAACGAAATGTTTAATAGTTTTAAGTATGCTTAATTGATTACGGGCTATCTGGCCCAAAGGCCACCAGCAGAGAAGCCCAGGAAACAGCTACCAGAACGGCAACTACTTAAAACAAGCAATGCGAAAAAGTTGTTTTCCCACAAGATTCGAACCTGCAGCCTTTGGATTACCGGTTCACTGTTCTACCACTTGAGCTGGAGAAAACGTCTCCTCGCATGCTTAATTTTGTTTATATTTACCTAATTCTACTTAATCCTTAAATTTACTAAATGCTAAAATCAATTTTACTTTACCTAATTTTCTATATTTTGCTTGATTTTTAAGATGTCTTCTCGCATTCATGCTTACATCTTCTCGCACGCAGTTGATCTTTGGGCCAGAAAGCACGTAAACGATTATTGATTAAACCTCAGGACCCGCAAACGTCAAAACATCACAATTAAACTATTATTAACATCAAAGAACAAGAAAATTGCTGGGTTTCAATAGCCAAAATTAGGCATGCGAGGAGACGTCTTCTCCAGCACAAGTGATAAAGTAGTGGACCAGTAATCCAAAGGTAGCAGGTTCGAATCCTGTGGGAAGACAACTTTTTTGCATAGCTTGTATTAAATAGTCGCCATTCTGGTGGCTGTTCCCTAGGCTTCCGCGCTGATAGCCTGTGAGCCAGATAGTACGTAAACGATTAAACATTAAACCTCTGGCCCAGCAAACGTCCAAACATCACAATTAAATTATTATCAGTTTTAATTATACTGTACTAGAATTGAAAAAAAAAATTGTCTCATTAAAGAGAATTAGCCCAACATTACATTTTAACAACAAAAATTGTTAAAAAAAACTGTCTTGGGTGGGCTAAATAAATGACTAAAATACACTATGGGCAGAAATAAATTTGGAAGTTAAAAGCACATTTTTAGTCTGCAAAATGGCACGGTATATTATTATGTGGGACTCAAAGCTCAGCTTTACAGGCCTCAATACAACTGCTCGACGGCATTTAAATCTGAGTTCTGCATCTGAATGCAGTAAAACGGTTGTGTATGAAAGACTGAGGGAGCTTTACGTTTCATATAATATACAGCGCAGTTTTTTTGTCTTTTATACTTTTTGCTAAACTGAAGATGTGTTATAAACTATCTTTCCTCGTATTCAAATTACTGTGTTTCAGAAGTAAACGAGTGCGTTTGAAAATCGGTTTAAATCTGTTTCAGAATCTTTTTCAACCGCTTTATTTTGATCGAAATTTGCAGCTGCAAATCTCTGGCGACCAAACGACACACAAATAAATGAATCGAATTAAACGAGGACTGCAAGCAAAATCAATGAGTGTGTTCAAAGTCAAAGCAATCGTATTGGATTAGATGGCGTTGATTTCATTTTTCTTGACCCAGTCATTTCAGAAATATTTTGAAAGAAACACGACGTAGGGCTTCCCTGATTTCAATTTTTATTAGCTACTTTGACGTTGATAACATTGGTGCCATAATTCCATTTCTACCCTGAGAGACAAATTGGTTATTGCGTTGAGTCGTTTCGCTGTTCACTATAGTAATTAGTTTGATCTTGTCAGCAGAACAGATCCAAGTTGAAAAAGATAATAACATACTACTAACTGTACAATAAGCCAAGCAATCACAGAAACCATTAGGCTCTCATATTGTTTAACGAAATGTCTAAGAACAAGCGAAGGTAAAGGCTATATAGTAGAGCGTGTCGAATTTGCCAAAAAAATTTTTTTTCCCAACAAGCTTGTAATAGTGCGGAAAAGTTGCATTTTTAGCTAAAAACACCTCTGGTAAAATTTAAACTCAATCGAATAATATTATAAATCCCCACAGGGCCACTGATATTTTTCATTTTTGAACAAAAAATGTGAGATGTACGGTAAAATTTTAATTACAAATATACAAATAATTTTACAGCATTTAATAGCGTTGAAAAAGTACTTTAAAAGAAGTACATTAAAAAAAAAGCAAAAAATCACTTTCAGTAATGTACCATTGTGCTTAAACATTGCCACATAAGCTCTGTCCGAATGAGAATTTGATGAGCTTGATATCAGTATATACACTAAATTCAGCATCATGAAGATGGCAAAGCGGTAAATTTTGAAGGACCAAATAACTTAATAATTGTAAAAATAGTAGCCAAGGATCAAGGGAGAGTTGAAAACACTAAAAGGGTGAAAGTTACGTCTCGCCGCTAGTATTATTTAACTTTGTAGAGCCAATTTTACGCAGATAGGCTGTGCTGCAGTTCGAAACAAAAAAGTGGGTCGGCTTCAGCAATGAGAAATAATATGGGTAAGTCATACAGGTGAAGACCAAAAAAAGAAAGGGTCTTATTCACTCAATTTGGATGCAGTTTTTCAGGAGTCGAGTATGGCTTTCCAGACAATTTTAAGTGAAGACTATAAAAAAAGGTATTCACCCATTTTAAATACAGTTATTCCGTTTTCGCTTTTTGGTGCATTTTCCTGGCTGTCCACGTATTTTGGGTAGGAGACTACCTAGGCCTACCTTGCGAAAAAAGTGAATATGGGCTTAGCTTATCGGGCCTACCCTCAACGGCAACACTGGACATAGGATTGTAACCTATAAAACAAAAACAAAAAAAAATCATAACAACAGTTTTATAGCTGGATTCAAAACAGTTCCATTAAAGCTGTAGATCACATTAAATCAAGTCTTTCTTTGACTCGAGTCGCGGCGTTTTTCGACGCGATTCAATTGTTGCTCGTATAAAACCATCTCTGCTGTCTTTCCCATACACTTTAAGAGATGCTTCAGTGACCAGTTTGATGTACCGTTCAACTGCTTGAGTGTGGCATGGAAAATCAAACAATTTTTCATCCAACTTTTTTTTATGTTTGATGCACGCAAATAACTCTTTTGAAATGGCAATTGTGATTGGAGGCTCCGTTCGTTGATGATCACTTTCCCAGTGAAGGAGCTCAGTGTAGTTTTCAGCCTTGATATTGATTTCTGGTACTTTAAATTGCCAAATGATTGATGGATGTCTTGATGTTTCTTCAGACTCTTGCCTTGCTTTCAAAATTTGCCGAAATCCTAGTTCAAGTATAGTCACGTTATTATCGTTAATCATTGCAATAAGCACGTTCTCTCAGTGTGCATAATAAGCGCCTCTTTTTACCACTGATTCCAGCATTTCTTTTTGGAAAGTTTCTGAAAGATGTTGCATCCTCCTAATCATGTTCCACAAATGTATTGGGCCATTTATGCATTTTGGTTGACATTTCATGTCAAACCACGTAGGTACGTAAACGTTGACAATAAAATTGGCCAAGGTTTTCAAATTTTCTGAAGGTGTAGAGACGCTTGCATAGAGCCTCAAAACACGATTGGCTAAAGTCAACCACCGAGATTGACATATGTTTCTAGGGTTTTCATGCTCTAAATAATCGTGAAACTGGCCGGAAGTTACTGCAAGGCAGACTGCATACAGATATTTTTGGTCGGTGCTCAAGTCATCAACATCTATGGAACGTAATGGTTCTCTAGCTTCAATTGGCTCAAAACGAACAACTGGATTTTTGTCGCAAGTCTGCAGAGCTTTGCCGATAGTACCAGAAAAAGCTTTTGGGCCTGCTGTAGGACCATCCAAATAGCTAAACAGATGCCGCAAAGGCAATTCGTTTATATGCAGCAGGCAGATAAACCAGTGAATTGGCTTTTTAAATGATTTTTCCAATAATCGAACTACACCCCATTGACACCAGTATTTACTGTTGTTGAGTCGCAACCAATTGCTACCATTTGTTTGTTATCAAAGAACTTTTTACTCAATACGTCAAAGATTTCCGAGGCAATATCCTTTGCCTTGCTGCTGCCAGGAGTAACATGATCTAAGTATCTTGATTCTGGTTCGCTGACAATACTTATGTGCTCTTTACGAATTGTTCGCTGATGAAGTCCACCATCTCGTTCAGTCACTTGAATCAAGGTCTTGTCCTTTCGAGAATCAAAATAGAGACCTTGCATTGATTGTGATGCCAGAGCGCAATCACTGCTCTGAAGCACTCTTCTTTGTTTGGAACGCTCACGCCTGACTTTGCTTTTTACAATGAGCAATTGCGTCTTTTCTGGAGTGACAATTTCAAAGTCACGTAAAAGTGCAGAAGAAAGAGCTGAGGCAGCTCTATTGGGAATTTGAAATCTATCGCAAGTTTGCGCATATAAGTTCAGGCCTTTAAGTATTTGACTACTATAGGTGCATTTTTGCTAGTTGATTGGCTGGCTTCAGCTTCTGAATTACGATAAGCTTTGTAGCTCGGATCATCGTTTTCTAAGTGGTTCATTTCTTCTTCGTTCTCATCGCTAAGAGATACATTGCCATCAAATGATGTCTTTTGTGCTGCTTGGATTGCACTCTGTTTTTTGGTTTCTTTTCGTTTTATGTTTTTTGTGAGCCGTGCTGTTTCTTTCTGATCAAGTTTTCTTAGAAATAACACTTTCTTGTTTCTTTGGTCTTTTAGGAAGTTTCGTTCTTTTATTGGCACCTTTCTGCTTTTATCGCAGGAGCAGTTTTCTAAATCTGCGCATTTACAAGCACTTATATCAAAAAGCGTTACTTGCGCTATGTTCACCAAATCTTTTATTTTGCTCTGAAAATTCTCCTGCTTTCCTCTTGATTTAATGTTTTTCAAAAGCGATGAATATTTTTTATCATGGTATGTTAAAAACAATTGCACGATTCGTGTATGTGATACAGTTGGTATGCTACCTCTTCTCCAAATAGCCTCAACTTTTTGAGCGACCTCATCAGCAATTTCACGCAATGGTAGCTTAGCATTTTTTCTCTCTAACTTCAAAATAGATCTTTCGTGTAAAAACGCCTTCATGACATCCAGGTAGGAAGTTGATTTTCTGGCAAAGGTTTTGGTGCTCCAAAAATTGGGCATTTGACTGCATCCCTAGTTTGATAAGCCATTGTTTCCTTCCTATTAGCACTACCACTTGCTAACCTGAATGCAAAGCAAACTTTATAGCCCATTTTATTCAGTTTAGGCAAGAAAACTGTGATAATTACCGTGTTTGTGACGTAATAGTCAAAACAATTCACGCATTCTTGTTTTGACAATAGATAGCCAAGCACGTTTTACTGTGTGCATTCGCCGGGCGAAAAATAGCGCTAAGTTGTGAAAATTCAATTGCTTTGTGGGAATTTATTACTTAGCTCAATCGGGGTCAAATTTTTCCACAGATGCTTTTAAGGTAAAAGGCAAGTTTTTTTTGCTATTACGTTAAAAAAGAAAATTTTGACCAAATTCGACCCGCCCTACTATAGAGACCAACGGTACTGCAAAGTAGGCCTTGCCACTTGGTTGAAAAGTTTATTTTCTCGGTAACATAATAAGCAAATACGGTAGGCCTACATAGGTACTGTTGTAACTAATACAATTTCTCTAACTTAAGAAACCACCTTTGATTTATGCCAGCAGTCCACGTAAGCTTACCTTCAGGATCGTTGTTTTGGTCGAGGTAAAATATGATCAGAGAAAAATTGAGAAAAACCAACACAAATGGGATTCCGTAAGCAGGAATGCAAAGAAGGAAAGAAGAAGTGGTTGCAAAAGAATACTACAAAAAAGTGTTAATTTGAATTTTTTTATCAGTGAAAACTTACGTAAGCTGAAAAACTTGGTAGCAAAATTATAGCTATAGCAAAATTGATTAATCGCCTATTGTTTATCAATATTCAAAGAAAAAAATGAGCAAAAAGAAATTTTCATAAACTTTGTGATTTTACCAAAAAATGGCAAGTATTAAGATTACTAATATTTGCAAATGATTGAATAAAAATGAGGTTTTATTTTTTTGTAAAAAAGTTTGTTACCATTTAAATAATATCGCACAAAAATGGCAATAAATATATATATGCATATATATTTTTTTTGAAGCATTGTAAAGTTAAGTTAAGACACAGGCCAGCCTTATTTTAAGAAAATAAAAACGGTTTTCCAGCCCTACATTTATTTAAGTTTAACAGTAAAATTTTGAAAATATTGTGGAATATTTCTTCACTCGTGCAGTACAAATATCACACAGTGCAATCAGAGAGATTTTAAAGACCTATTAGCTTATACTGTAATGCATCTTCAGTGTCTCATTCAAATATTTAAAATGTCTTTAAAGTAGAAATATGTACCTGTCCTAAAATATAAACTTGGTGATTGCTGTGTGGCCTTTAGACCATCAATTTAAAATAAATGTAGAATACAGTATTCCAACTGCCAACTTAGCTTAAATTAGGAAAGCTCCATCTATAGTGCCTCGCTAATAACCAACCCATTCAAAACTAATATAGTAATGATTTCCCCAAAATACTCCAATACCTCTACCCTGCAGCTCAATATCACAAGTAATAACACCCCAGTGAATATTGTAAGCAGTAAGAAATATTTAAGAGCCATTTTCGACAACAAGTTGGAGTTTAAAGAATATATTAAACTCTCGAAAACAAGGCAGCTCGTGCGGTTGGAATACTTACAAGATTGAAGTATATTTTCTCCTATACTATACTTCTAAATCTGTATTTTGCTCTTAAGCATCCTATTTTATTGTATAGTATAATTATTTGGGTGACACGTATCCTACATACTTACAAAAACTACAAATACTTCAAAATAAAGCACTTCGGGTAATTACTGGCAGGCACTATTAAGCAGAGGCCAATCTGATTTACCGCCAGTTGGAAGTTTTGAAAATAAAAGATTTGTATAAATACGAAGTTGCCAAATTTGTGTTCTGTTGCGTTAACAATAAAACACCCACTTTCTTTTTTAATTAATTTACTAAAACACTCAAAGTTTTTTCACATCATACAAGGCAATCCTTAAGCAGTAATAGCTTTATATTCACGTTACCGTTCTAATAAACTGCTGAGGTGAATCAAGTATCAGGGAGTCAAAATTTGGAGACAAATCCCAAAGGAGTTAAAAAATATCTCTTACAATTTCTTTGAAAGCCGATACAAAGAGGTTCTTTTGTCATCTTATGTCGTTTCAAAATAATTGCACAAGATTCCAATTTGTTTTAATAGTCTATCATTCGTAATTGCTTAAAACACTCCACAAATTTCTTTTCAAACATACCAGTATTACACCATGTGTAATAAAACTTATAAAATAATATAGTTGTCCATTATGCAAGAATACGACATTGCGTAGGTTGATGGGTCGCCTATTTCTTGGATATTTTGTCGTTACCCCTCTTATTTCATCCATTATGAACTTTTGGCTTTTGGTGATTTCTAGTCTCGATGACCGCATGGTCCTTCGCAACCTCGGTGTCGTTTTAATTATCTAAGAATTGTTGAACAACTGATGTGCGTTCGGTGTTTGGGAATTTTGACGACTAGGTATGTCTAAATAAACAGTGAGTTGCGTTGAGATGCAATGAAAGGAGATTCTCCAATCAAAACAATAAAAATCTTTGTTCATTTTAATCAATGGTCTAAATTCTAGTTCATTATAATGCAAAATAATATACCTGAGTGAAAGCTCTGTACATTTGCACAGCATTTATAGTCATCCATGCAACACTGCAAATTGTGAAGTAATGAAGCAGGAATGTCATTGCATCGCAGGCTTGTTTGTGCCCAGCTCTGCCCACTCCAACAACGTAAAAGAAGTAAACGCCAATCAAACACAAGCAAATATTTACTAAAGCCATAGTCGTCGGCTTTTTTCGAAGATCTCTGCAATAACAATGATTTAGTAACATGACCAAAGTTATTAACTGCAGAGCACATTTTCAATTTTTGTGTTCTACGGGATAGGGTTTTTTACAGAGATACTGCTAGAAATCAGTTTTATTGAAAAAATAAGAACTAGTTGCGGTTGTAAACACGTGCCCCAAACGTTTTTCCACAATTTCCATTATTCGCGAATATACCATTTAATATTTAATACAAAACACAAAGCCTAAACAACTGGAAACATAGCTTGACGTTCCGTGGAACTACTTCTCACATTGTCGAAAGTAATAAATCGCAAAGAAGCGCAAAGTACAAGCATTTAAAGCATCAAAGAGAAGAAGCCGCAGGGAAGAGAAAATAATTCATATCACTCATGTGTTAAACAAGTACAATGGTATAAATGTCTTGCCAACATTGAAATTGGGATTGTGCTTTTGAGTCTGTAACGTTTCGGTGATTAATAATTTTAGCCAGAAATTGGTTTGGGCCATGACTTCTGTTTCGTCGAAGTCAATTTTACGATCAGGCTTATCTTTCAAATGTTTGATATGTGGTGGCCGAGCCAATAGGTAATATATTTTGTCTTTGAGAAATTATGTCTGCGGTATCCGGTTATTGGCACATATCGCTCATTGCTATGGGTGGTATTGCATAATGAACGGATATTGCGAGACATAAGGAATTTAATTAATGTGTTTTTGTTTCCGCTTCTCTTTGTTTACTCGCTGTATATATATCGCTGCTTTAATTTATTATTAATATACTACTTGTTGATATTAAAGAACTACGTGTTAAGACTCATTGCGTACTCACCACTAAATTGGTACTCCGTGTGAAGAGCGCCCGAAGGGGCGCTCCCTTCACTGGTTCCGCGTGTAAGTTTACACAAAACCAAAGTTTCACCAAAAAGCTTGTTAAGAATAAAAAAAAGTTCAAAGTGAAGCAATTAAGCTGAAGAATTGCTTAATTGCTCGAGAAAAGTCGAAGAAAAGTTCGACTACAGTCGAAGAAAAGTTCGAGAAGAGCCCACAAAACTGTTCCGAAACAGAACGAAAACCGTTTTTCAAAACTGTTCGAGTGTCGGTTTAAAGGTGCCCGGAAGTGTTGTTCGAAAGCGTCCGAGAATCTGCTGAAGAAACTTCGGAAAAGACGGCGCAGACTTTTAATTTGTTTTTTTCTGCATATCATTTTTTTGCATATATACAAAAAATCTTTGGTTTTGGCTTTTATTTTGTATTTCAGTCATTCATTATACTTTTTTTAATGCGTTTCAAGTTTGAAAACCTCAAAAATGAAGGTTTTAAAATCGGGTTTAAAAGCAAGTCTTTGCTACTTTTGACCGTTTACTCACGCGTAAAGTTTCGTTCCTCGTCGTCAAAATCGCTATGTGTAAACGGCTTTTTTTCGTCATGTGTACACGCGATAAGTTTGATAACCAAGTGCAAAACCTAGCTGTCAAATCTATGTGTAAACGCGGCCTGAGAAACACGATTACCCACTGGCAGCAGTGAGTAAGCCTAACCAAATCCAAATGTTTTGTAACTGCTAATTGGTACCTGTATACCTTTGGCTACCAGTATTGATATACAATGTGTGATCGTTTTTTTTTCTTCATATTTTGCATCATTTACTGGCTAAAAACATGAACAAAACTAGTTTAACTTTGATACAGTAGAAAATATTACTTATATAATATGTCACTGATAAATAAGAAGTTGATCGGAATTGCTGGCAAAAGCAAAAGTCTCCTCATCGAACATCGCGTTTCTTCTATAGTTTGCAAAAAATTTTGCGAAATCTGCTTTTTGTGATCTCACGAAATTGAGAAATGCAGGGTTTTGGTAGGGAGTCAAATTGATAAAACCGTATTTTTGAGAATAAGGAGAATTGTGGAAAAAAGATTTGGGTGCCTACTTATTACCTCAAGTAGCTATCATATCTTCAGTGAAACTGATTACGAGCAGTTACCCTTTAACCAAGGACGAGAAGAGCAAGGCATGTTTCTAGAGACAACGAAGATGGGAGGTGCAATTGTTTAGCATCCGGAAAACTAAAAAAGCGCCGTTCTTACACTTGATTTCTACAAATTTTCGGCACAAAAAAACGAAGCACCAAAAACGCTTTTTTGGGCTTCAGTTTGTCCTGATACCATTTTATCCGCCAGCACCAATAATGATATTTTTTCGTTTTTTGGTCTTCAGCCTTGTTTCTGGTCATTTTTTTTTCAAATATACTCTTTTCGGCCACTACTATTGGGTCTAAAACAAAATCATTGCCTGAAAATGTCATATTAAAAATGCAGCCCTTCATCTAGAGTTGTAAGTCGGTCCGGGATTTTCGGATCGGATGGAGCCAGTCTTGGGCTTAAAATTGGCATAATGTCAGGCTTAATTCCGGTTTGATAAGCGTACTTGCTTTTTGTTTTAGAGTTTTATGTGCTATAAAGCGAAATATTGTTAGAATAACTTTGGAAAACTGAACAACAACTTCGTTTAGGCATCAAAGCGATTATTACAACACAATAATTATTATTGCGTCTCAATTAATCAGCAATAAGTATATAGTTTTCTTTTAACCGCATCCGAGCAATAACCGCAGACATTTTTTAAACTCAACTTAACTTTAGGACTTTTTCGGGCCTAATTTTGGCTTCAAATCACTTTTTGGTTTCTGGTACATGTTTTTGGGTTCGGGCCTGTAAGTGTACTAGTCGGCCTTGTTTAAAACTCTTGAATTAATCAATAATGGAAACAAGTACAAGTTGTGAAATATTTACGACGTTTCGAATATCTATGATAATATATGCACTTGCCTATATCGTAAGTGGATGTAAGTTGTCGCAGAAAGAAAAATGATGGATAAGATGCATCCAATGTAACTCACAACTGTAAGAACTAAAATGGAGGGAACAATTTTTGATGTCTGCGAATACATTTTTAAAAAATCTTCAGTACCATTATTTTTTAATTTACCACAAAAAGCATAAAATATGGTTTTTGCAGTTAAGAAATAGCTTCTAAGTAACTCCGATAAACTGTTTAAGAAAAAAGTTCTAGCTTAGCAGATAGGTATCTTTGGGAAAATTATGCGTTTTGTCTTTGGAAGAGACATTTTACGCTTATTTTCCCATAAGGCCAAGCAGTCTACTTGATGTGATGACTCCAGAGCTGTAGTGTCTCGAGACATATCTCGGTCTCGAGACACTATTTTTCAAAGTCTCGGTCTCGTCTCGGTCTCGAAGGTCTAAAGCCTCGGTCTCGTCTCGGTCTCGGCACCTCGAAGTCTCGGAAATTGGGCAAGTCTCGGCCATATTTCCAATTCGAGCGTAAAAACCCACAATAATTTTAAGTTTTTAACTGAAAAAAACAAATCCCTTCCTGTTTAAACCAAAGGTTCTTAAAGTTATACCTTAATAGCCCATGGGGATTGAATATATTGAAAAAAGATATTTTTTACAGAGCTAATGTATTTTAAAACCCTACAAGTTTTTTTTTTTGATTCACAATAATATGGACTAGGGGTAGAGAGCGTCTGAGATATAAAACGTTTCGCTACCACTGTTTTAGACAAATGTTATTATCAATAAACTTCGTATTTTTTATTCTTATACTAGTGGTACAACTGCAAGTTTTCTGCGTTTTGATAAGACGGCTGCTGCTTTTCTTGCACCGGTTTTACTCTTTGGCTTATTCTGTGTCCGGAAGAATGCCGATGTTATCTCTGTGACTTTGTGAAAAAGGAATCAAGCTGTGAGATAGGCTGCACCGAGTGCATTCGCATTCTACACACAAAGCAACACGAAATATTTCGCATTCTAAACAAGAAGACCTCAAAAGCGGTTTAACGTTTGGGGCTGTTCATAAAAGACGTCCGCACAAAATTGCAAAAAATTGACCCCCCTCCCCCCATGTCCACAAAATGTCCGCAATGACTAAACCCCCCCCTCCCCCTTGTCCATGCGGACACAAAAATGCGTTAATTAGACACTGACACACACAAAGTTTTAATACAAAGTTTGCACGGTTTAATAATAAACTAAGTTTTAATACAAAGTTTAATTATATAATAAGTTTAATTACAAAGTTTAATTAAAAACTAAGTTTTAATACAAAGTTTACACAGAGCAAGCACAGCGCAAGGTGACGTAAAACGTACAGTCTTGTGATTTGTTTTGTGTGCGCTTCGCGCCCTTAAATTACAGGACTGTACGTTTTATGCGTGGTTCACCCTGGCCCGGAAAACCGAAAACGGAATAAAACAATCTGCGATTTTCCGTCGCGGAAAAAGTTGAAATATGGACGTCCGCATTCCAGAAACCCCCCCTCCCCCCTTGTCCGCAAATGTCCGCAAATCTATTACCCCCCCCCCTCCCCCCCTGAGTGCGGACGTCTTTTTTGAACAGCCCCTTTGAATTTTGCTATAGTTGCTATCAAAATCCTTTTCATCACAAACAAATCAAATCGGAATTTTCAAATCAACAAACATAAACTGAACAAGGAGAAATGATAGGAAGTAAGCTTGCGCTCTTGAAAGAATTAAGCTTTTCTAAACAAAAATCACAATTCTCTGAAAGAACCATCAAGACAACATTTGTGCGATAAGACCAAAGTAATCGTACACCTATAGTATCACACCTTGGGGCGATAAAGGTGTGGGTTATAATAACCAGTACTTAAACTGTAAAATTTTGCATGCGGAGACGCTTTTGCAGCCTTGACCAAACGCATTTGGGATGCGATAAGTACTTTAGTGGAAATTATGTCATTCCTTCCCGAAATCAAGTGAAAACCAAAAAAAAGGCATTCACCGCAATTTGGGACTATATTCGGCCGGATTTTGCGGAATTTATTCGTGCTGACAGGCCCTTTTTTGTCTGATCATCCAGCGCTCAAATCTTGATGGGGGAACGCTAAATCTCGATGGAGGTACGCATCCCCCTGCGTTCCCTCAACAATTTAAGTACTGGTTATTACAATTAATGTGACAACGATTTGTCTTGTGAATATTACAGCGGAACAGTTAGGACTGAAATATTATTCAAAGTTCTACAGAAATATTCTTACTTCCATTTTGTAACTTGCACATTTAGTTAACAAAATTTTTTGATGATCATGATAGTATCAAATCTTAAAAACCATAAGCGACTCCAAAAAGCTTTCTTACTAAAAACAAACGTATATCTTTTAAGTAGTATAACTTTTTTAATTAGCTTGTTCCGAATATAATAGCAAAATGCCTAGAAATCTATAATGCAATGTGTTGGGAAGTTCACCGAATGTCCAAAATTTAGTGTCAAAAATATTTGCAAAATATTGCAAACGTTTGGTTTCAAAAGTCTCGTGTCTCGTCTCGGTCTCGGAACGTTCAAGTCTCGGTATCGTCTCGAGTTTTTGTTCAAAGTCTCGGTCTCGACTCGATCTCGTCTCGGCCTCGCAACGTCAATGTCTCGTCTCGGTCTCGAAGATTTTGGCCGAGACTCCAGCTCTGGATGACTCAGCCTGACGAAAAGCTTGCAAACAAATCTAAAAAAAAGTGCTCTGCGTTGGTGTGGTTAGACAGATGCAGAGTGCCTGGTTCGTAAGAACGAACGAAAGTATACTAGAAGTTTTTGTTTAGCATTTGGATCACTTAGCAAAATAACCTTATTTGTAATCGACAGTTTTTGAATAAATTTTATCTGTAATTTTTTTTATCTTCCCTTGTAAAATATTTTTCTAAATATTTCTACATCATAAAAAAAGACTACTCACAAAGAGCACAGCATAGCTAGCAAACCCAGAGCATTGATATTCTGGACGACTGGGATTGTCTTGATCACATTGATCTGCGGAATTCCATTCCAAGTCTTCAAAATTCCAGGTCGATACTTCTGCTTTGTTTAAACTACGCTACAGAATTGAAACAACAAATAGCTTGAATGATTTTACTGCAAGAACCATTAAACCACAATCTTGTAAACCCGCAAAACCAAGCAAAAACAAAGTTTAAATTTTTAAATACAACAACGGGCCAATTTATAAAATGGCATAGCTGAAAATAGTACAAATTTCCGTGAGCAAATTTACATAAAATTTATCTAATTTGAAACGCATGTTTATAATATGACAAAAAAAATGGCATGCTAGTTTTATGAGAGGATTATGTTCAAAAAAAAAAATCAACCATTTGGTCATTAAAGAAAAAGGTTTTTAGTTATGATAACCATACAATGGTAATAATCTGCTTCTGACAAGCTTTTGTGATGTAATAATTAATACAGTATTTTGAAAATATGCTGTTGAACCTTTTCATGAACCTCTTAGTATGAACATCGAGAAGATTTCAGCTTTTCGTAGTGAGTTTCCGTTGTAACAAATTGACTCTTTCCATGATTTTGATGCTCCCAAACTAAACTACTGTAAACCAGTACAAAATTTTTAGTCAAAATCTTTAAATGATGGGACAGGTCTTTCGAATTTTACCTAGCAATTATAGGGTGCCACGGCTTACTATAATACAGGCCTAGTCAACGTACAATGCCATTGTGGAAGCTGGAGGCTTATTGTGACGTCATATTTTAATTGTCTACAATGGATTGTCTACTGCGACAGTGCATAGTTTGCGGTTACAATGACATACATTAGTCGCGTAGAAACACGACAAAATGCATTGAAACCCGGAAAAAATTTATATTTAGCTGAAATTTGGCAGGATGACTCAGGACCATGTCCTGAAAAACCAAAAAAAATTCATATGTTTTGGACGTGGGTCTTCCCATTTTTGGGTCTTTAAAATCTGCCGTCTAATGTCAAACAGCCAACCCAAAAATTGTGAAAGAGACAAATTTTGAAGAGTAATTGATTTTCAAGAGCAATTATAAACAAATTTACTTTGAAAATGATGACGTCATTGTTGGTGACGTCATTGCCAAATTTTTGTTTTTGAAAAATGACGTATTCTGTATTGATGACTCAAATTTTGAATGAGAGTTAGCGTTTTGGCTTCAAACCAAAATTCCTAAAATCAAAGTGATGACGTCACAAACGTTTTTGATGACATCATCTGTCAAGAGTTTTGGTCGTAAAATTGAAAAAGAGTGCTTGACCAAACGAAACATTGCAACACTTTGGGAATATCAACATCATTTTGAGGTCTCAAGGCATCTAAAGTCCTTGCCTTATCCTCCAATATGCAATGATTCTAAAAAATAATACCTAGCGTAATTATATGTAAATTAATACAAATATGTGCTGAGCACGATAATATATCCGATGAGAGCAAAATTTCTACCGTTTGGCAATGTCCGACAATATTATTATATTACGCAAAATAATGTTCGACAATATTATTATCAGGCATTATTTTGCGTTTTTGCGATATTCTTGCGATGTCTGACAATATTATTATCTTAATCTATAATAACCACGCTAATATTTGACAAATTGCCGCCTTAATAATTTTTTTATCGTTGCTAAAGCTTGTATCTTAAATTAAAATTGCAGATTAACTTTACTTGCGCGTGGGAGCTTTTTGATAAACATTCAAGGGCTTTCTTGATCAAACTGCAAAATGCATTATTTTATTCTAATCCCCTATTGGCAGTGGTCAGCAAATTACTGCATAAAAGTAATGGCACTACGTCACCAAAAATTACTGTAAAACGATAATCAAATTACCGTATTTGTTACTTCTGAGAAAAAGTAATCAGTAAGTTGTCGTTACAAATTACTTTGAATGAAAAATTCAGCCAAAATGACAATAGTCTACATCAATATTTCAAATGGCGCTAAACGAAAAATAAATTGGATTTTGTCTGTGATCCAAGTCAGAAATGGAACCGGTCAGGATTTTCTCGACCCGACCAGACCGGTAAATTTCAAAATCATCGCCAGTTGACCAGCGGGTTGACCGGCCGGTCGACCGGTTTTTGACCGGCCCGGTTGACCGTTTTTTTTACCGAAGGTTTTTGTTCGCTGTTCAATGTATCGAATGAAAAATTTTCAAAGCGAGGGAGGCATGGGTGAGATGTTAAAATTTGTGACTTTGGACGGGGGTCTCAGAAAAAAACCAAAAAAAGTTTTGTTTTTTTTGCAAATATGACTCAATTTTAAGACCTTTTTTATTTAAGTTTCGGTTTAAAAGACCTGTTTTGAGCAGCGCAAAACGTGCACAAAATAAGCATAAAAACCGCTGGAGGGCACTAGCTAAATTATTAGACTAACTTTCTAATGATATTATGCGAAGACCAAAAAATGAAGTTACAATTTTTCAGCTACTTGTGACAGATTATTTGCAATTTGCCGAGCAGCAAAAACTAAACTTTTTTTCGGCAGTGCTGCTTTTGCAGTTACTAAAAGATAAATGAGTAAAAAATAACAGCAGAATATAGGTAACAGTAAAAACATACAAACATCACAATACTTGTACTATTATACCCAAAAACATTAAAATGATGGAGCAATAAAATCATATAATATTGAAAATTATGTCACTAACAGCGTGAAAAAAAGTAATACTGAAAAATTATGTCACTAGCAGCGTGGAAAAAATTAATAATATTCATAACAACTAGGCTGCTTCACTAACAGTTTGAGAAAGTATGGAAAGGATCTATTGCAAAACATTATGTAGGCCTACTGGAAAAGGTTTTTAGCTGCGCAGAGATGTATATTAATTGTTCCGTCCGTATAAAAATCTCACTGGAGCTAAAAACCTTTTCCAGTAGGCCTACATAATGTTTTGCAATAGATCCTTTTCATACTTTCTCAAAATGTTAGTCAAGCAGCCTTGTTGTTATGAATACGTATTAATATTATTAATTTTTTTCAAGCTGCTAGTGACATAAATTTTCAATATTCCTTTTTTTCACGCTGTTAGTGACATAATTTTCAACAGAGGTGGAGTCCTCGAAGACGTTTTTGGCCTCGAGGACACATTTTGAAGTCCTTGGCCTTGGCCTCGAAGGTCAAGTCCTTGGCCTTGGCCTCGAGGCCTCAAGTCCTCGAAAATTGGCCTGTCCTCGGCTCGAGGACAGCACCATTTCTTGAATTGTTAAAATTTTGTGGAGCGCTTGAAAAATTTTTACGTTTTTTTGTGGAGATCGCTTAAAAAATTTTTGTGAAGACCTTTTTTTTTTTGGAGGTCGCCTGAAAAATTTTTGTGAAGATTTTTTTCTTTTTTTGGAGAGCACTTGCGCTTGTGTTCTTGGCCTTGGCCTCGAGCATTCCTGTCCTTGGCCTCGAGAGTGTCTATCCTCGGAAAGGCTGTCCTTGGTCTTGGCCTCGAGCCTTGTGTCCTCGACTCCACCTCTGACTATTAATATTATATAATGTTATTGCCAGTAGCGTAGCCGGGGGAGGGGGGGCGGAGGGGGGGCAACCAAAATACAGAATAAGGAAAAAACTCGTTCTTAGCTCTTCTGAGACTGTTTTTTGCACTGGAATGGACTAAAAAGTGATTTAAGTATCTTTTTAAACATATATTCAGGGGGGAACTACTTTGCCAAAAGTTAAAGTCACAAATTAATGAAAACTTTGAAAAATGCCCAAAAATAAACAATCAAATTTCATTGCTTGTGTAAAAACGCCAGACATGAACTTTATCAACAAATATATTATAAACTCAGGAATAAGTAGGGGGTGGGGGCTATGCACTGTTAGTTAATTATAAATCACTTCTCTCAAATATTTTTTTCATTAGCCCCTCCGCCCCTCAATTATTTTCCTTTATAAAATATAGATGATATAACTATAAAATCACAGTAAAAGGTTAAAAGCACAACAGTCTGTTTCGTCCTAAGGACTCGTCATGTGCAACTGTAATCTTATTCAAATAGAATCTATTTGTAATCTTATTCAAATAGAATCTATTTGAATAAGATTACAATAGCAACTGACGAGTCCTTAGGACGAAACAGACTGTTGTGCTTTTAATCTTTTACTGTGATTTTATAGTTATATTTTGCTCTGATTTTACTTCGTATATCATCGAGCACTGTTTCAGAAGATTGACTCTCAACAATTTTCTAAAATATAGATGAAATAGATTACTCCATGTGAGTTTTGGTGAATAATAAAATTTTATGATTTACCAGCATGTAAACAAGAGAATTGCAATGTTATCATTAGCCATCTCCCACATAGGCCATTAACGCAACGAGTTGAATCATGTTGTACTGCCAATTTCTATGCTACGTTTCAAAAACAATATTTTTTATTACAATAGCCCTAAAATTAAATTATTTTTGCAAAAAATGCAAAATTTTTGAGCGCTGGGGCTCCGCTCTCAGACCCCAAAATAGCCCCCCTCCATTCGAATTTCTGGCTACGCACCTGGTTATTGCTCCATCATTTTAATGTTTTGGGGTATAATAGTACAAGTATTGTGATGTTCGTATGTTTTTACTGTTACCTATCTTCTGCTGTTATTTTTTACTCATTTATCTTTTTGTAACTGCAAAGGCAGCTACTGCAAGTTGTTTTGAAGAAGCTTCCCGGTTTGGGAGGCGAAACGTCAAACCAATAAGCAAACTTATCGGTAGTACGAAGTGGTTATGAATTATTATCCTGATAAACGCAACGCGTCCGTTATTTTCATTGAAAACACTAAACTTTTCTGACATTGGCTAGAAAACATTCGAAATATGATGTATCCCAACAGTTTACTGAAATGCTGCTACTTCAGAGCAAGCCATGGCTAGTTAGATATAAAAAAAATACGAGCTATGTCTTTCCTGGCCAGAGTAGAGCGTGGTAAATTTAAGTTGAAAAAAGATTTCAAAGCGGCAAGATTTCAGCATGTACTAAAAAATCTAAAATCTGCGCCATTTCTACTCTTAAGCTAATTAAAATAACGCTAAAATGCCAGGTAGCAAAAGCCTCTTTCACATGCGTGCTTTATCAGAATCTGATTACGCGATTTTAACGTGTATTTTGCACTTTTTGCTTTGTGCCATGGCCAAATGTGGCAGGGCATGGCACAATACTTTCACCCTAAATACGTCCCTGGATGTGCATGTCTTAATGGTCACAGCATATTAGTCATAGCTTGAAACCATTCAACAAGTGTTTTCGAAAGATGTCGTTTGTTAATACTGATTTTTTATAAAAAGTTTTACTTTTGATAATATATACAGTATAAGTATATTTTGGTTGGTGCTTAGATGTCTTTTAGTTCCAAAAAGGGAGAATTTGACCGGTTTTTCAACCGGCTTGACCGGCCGGTCAAAGAATCTCGACCCGACCGGCCGGTCGACCCGACCGGTGCCGGTTGACCCAACCGGTTTCCATCTCTGATCCAAGTATCATTATAACGTTATAGCTTTCATTATGCTTTCATCTAATCATCTTCATTATGCTACCTCTTCGATACGGTTCAGTGTTGACCAATATTATTTTGATTACTGTATATTATCTGAGCATGGATGCCAAGGTCTGAGTGAGTGCAGAATTGTTTTAAAACTAAGCGGGTTTCGAATTTCGGGTCTTTTGTTTATGTAATCAAGGTCATATCATAAGAAACCGGCTACTACGGCTCGTGGTGTGCTGACGCCAGATCAAGCATACGTTATGATTCAAGAAGCAAAATCGACAATAAAAATTTAATGCTGTAATTAACTTCAAATTTTATTGCACTTCCTCAGGTTTTGATAAATAAATTCCAATAATTCGCTAAATATACGCTAATAATCTAAATAACATGCTTAAGGTAATTTTCACTTAAAAGTACTATCAAGATAAAAAATTGAAAAATTTCTATATGATTGATTTATCTGTCAGTCGAGGGGTAACGCGTTTGTCTCTAGAGCGGGGAGGTATGAGGTTCAAATTTCCGGCATGGCAAATCAGACACAATGTTGCCAACGGCTCACCACTGCTGCCATATTTTTTCGAAAGAAGCCTTGTAGCCACGCCAACTCGTTACACGCTTCGGCGAAATACAACGAGTATAATGAAAGGTTTGATTTGATGTGTAACATTCCGGTAGTATTTTTTCAATCAATGATCTTGATAGTACTTACGGGCGGAGCTGAGTTTACCGTGTGGCAAAAGAGCACCAAATTAGTAAACTGGAAATTCACATTTTGTCTTTTTTCCTAATGGTTCATTTGTTCTAGAATATGCCGGTTCATCCAATTAGCATGAATTATTTATTCAGAGTTCACTCATTCTACGAATATGTTCAATCAAATCAGTCGAATACGTGTGATAGCAAAAAACTTAGCAACTAAAGCAAACCTTTTTCTTAAATGCTCTGCTCTTTTTCTGCGCGCGATCGTTTAATTTCTACTAATAAAGAGTATATGATGGCACTGTGCCTGAAGCAATAATGCGGCTCCTGGGCGGCGAAGATTTTTAGGTTGTTTTTGCTCAATTTTTGACGAAAAATGCGACTCCTAAGCGGTGGAAAACTTTTTTTTTTGTTCAACACATTTTGTTGGGCAGAAAATGTGGTAAAGGGTCCGGCGCAATATAAATTTGGTCCCATCTAAACAGGTATCACATCTTTTTAGTTACTAAAAGCATTATAAAAGTTTATAAAGAAGTGGTTGGTTATTTTAATCGCTTTTCACAAATTTATCTGTGTTTATTATCCCTTTATTTTTTTCTTTAATATTCCTTGGAAAAAGTACGTAGTTTTCAGCTTTTGTCCTAAAAATTTATTTCGCACAAAATATTGAAAAACATTGACTGTTGCGGACAAACTACGGTCTATTTTTTGTATTGATGAAGTAGCTATGACAAAAATTTTACCTTTGGCGTATAGATGAATAGGTATTGCAGTACCTACCTTCGGGTTTTGCACAACATTAAAATTTAATACTACGCGAAGGTAGACAATAATGTTACCCAAAATGCGCTAGATTATTCAGATCGATGTCCGTTAATCGAAGACACAAAACAAAATTTTTGTAATTAAAGTCTTGGCATGTTTATAATTACGCAAACACGCAACAAAATACCACCACCGAAGTCTCCTCCTTTTGGAATTAAAAAACTTTTGACCAAATATTTTCTACTTTTATTGCACCTTTGCTGCATGCCTGTGAGCTCTATCAATGATCAATCGTCTTAGACGAAACTAGCACTGCATGTATAAATCTGTGGTGGCCAAGTCAATAATTAATATAATTTGTCCTTGTGCAATTATGTCTGCGGTATCCGGTTATTGGCACATATCGCTCATTGCTATGGGTGATATTGCATAATGAACGGATATTGCGAGACATATATCGCTGCTTCAGTTTATTATTAACATCCTACTTGTTGAAATTAAAGAACTGCGTGTTGAGACTCATCGCGTACGAACTCATTAAATTGGTACCCCGTGTGAGTGTACGTAGAACCAAAGCTTCACCAAGAAGCTTTTTAGAATAAAAAAAAAATCTGTGTTCTTAATTGTTGAAGATTCTTAATTGCTCGAGAAGAGTCGAAGAAAAGTTTGAGTAGAGCCGAAAAGAGTTCCAGAAGAGTCCAGAGAACTTTCCGAAACAGGGTGAAAAGCGTTTTTTTGTTCATAACTGTTTGAGTGTCGTTCGAAAGTGCCCGGAAGCCTTGTTCAAAAGTGCCCAGAAGTGCAGTTTAAAAGTGCCGGAAGTGCGGTTCAAAAGTGCCCGGAAGTGTTGTTCAAAAGTGCCCGGAGGTGTTGCTCGAAAGCATCCAAAAACCTGCAGAAGAAACTTCGGAAAAGACGGTGCAGGCTTTTAATTTTCTTTGCATATCATTTTGTTGCATATTTCTGTATAAAATATTATTTGCATATTTACCTGTAATCTTTTAGCATATTTACGTGCAAATTTTTGTATCATATTTTCGAGTAGACCTATTCAAGACCCGCTAATCCGGTAATGCACAAATTACCAATAATACCTTACAGTTTAAGAAAACGTACCACCAAACAAAAACCTTCAAAATCAAAACCTATGACCAACCTGACTCCAGGTTCCTCCACCTTACAAAACACAATCACCCCCTCACCAAACCCTCCCCTATCACCAACCAGCAGCTCGCAAAACATCCAGTAATCACCTTCTATCTCAACATCCCCACCGGTGAATCCACCTAATCCCTTTACCACTACCCTTTCTCTAACGAACCCCGAGCCTGCTGTAGCATTCGCAAGTTTTCCACAAAACTTAAACACCGCCCTCTCGACTGTTGACAATTTGTTGGCCTTTGAAGACCACTATGAAAACGAATCTCTGCAACAACCCGACGTCGAAACTTATGTACTGACCACTACAAATTGCAACGAACCCATCACTCCCTTGAGTCAACCATTCATTCATTTTTTATTCTTGACCACCACAACAATAGCAAATGCATGGTAACACAATAATAACACGTAGAGTCAGGAAAAGGAAGTAGCGACACAACGTCAGACGTTAAGACATGCAGAGGATACTGAACACAAAAAAGCGATTTTTATTTGCATGGTTGCTACACCTGTCACACCAGCTCAAAGTACATTGTAGGCCTAATCAATCACAATCATCAACATACACGCAGGCACACAAGATGGAAGTAAAACTAACGGCTGGGGTAGTTGTTCGAATGATTAATAAAGAGAAAAGAGAGGGACAGTGACCAGTGCAAGGCCAGGCACGGTTACGTAGGTGGTCAACCCGTTTCCTACCCATTCCAATTACTACCAATGCCGAACAAAATCTTTCAGGCATTGAAACTTGGGCGCAAAACCTGCCTTCACTTCAAACTTATCCCAAATTAAATCAGGCACAAACATTTCCCAATGCGCACTACGCTTCTAGACAACCTCCCCAGTCAAACTTCCTTTTTCCAAACCAGCAACCCACCCCTTTTATCCATTCGGCCAATGTTTCTCTACCTCCCTTTTGAGAATCAAGTATAGAACTCTGGTTTTCCACAGCAGAACATGCATTCAGAGCAAATGACATTTTCAACGAGCACAAGCGTTTTTCCTTGATCCTAGGAGCCCTTGACATTAAAATGATCCAAAAAATTCAACATGTTGTTCGATCACCCACGAGTTACCCGTACCAAGATGTAAAAAAGGCCCTGATAAAAGCTTGCAAACTAAATAAAAACGACCGCGTAGATATTTTGTTTAATCGAACTAAACTAGGTGACCGCAAGCCCAGTGAAATGCTAAGCGAAATGCGTCAATTACTAGAAGCATATGACGCCGATAACACACAAACCAATGCGGTTCTCAAAAAGCTTTTTCTTGTTAAGCTTCCTCAGCAAGCTAGAACCATTCTGGCGGCAAATTTAGAGGCGAACCTCGACCTTTTGGCCCTACGTGCTGACGAAGTTGTAGCAGCACTATCCAATACATCAAGCCAAACCAATGCACCATCCAACAGCAGTTAATAAACGAAATTTTCGACCAAAAATTAAACAAAATTATCGAGACACTTCAGGCCCCAAACACGACTACCCAGAGGTTACGGATCAAATTATTACAGTAGCCGACCTCCGTCCTACAATAGATTTAATGATGGTCCCCGACAAATGTACAGGCCCAGATTCCTTACTTATTACCAAAACAACAATTTTCAGCACCAAAAACACTTCCAGATTCGACCTCGAAGGTCGGCGGCGTCGAATCGGAAGTAAAAACCGGCCCACTTTTTACACTTTACAATAAAACCAATAACATCACATTTGCAGTCGATATAGGATCAACAGTAAGTTTGCTCCCACAAACCTTCGACTTTGAGACTTACAATGGACCTCAAGACCTCTTGGCAGTCAATCACACATGATTAACAGTACAGGGGTTAACAAAGTTAGATGTGGACTTGGGCCATTTACAATCCTATCCCTGGGTATTTAGGGTTGTGGACGTTCCGTTTGAAATAATCTGTTGTGACTTTTTAACCTTTCACAGTTTTCAGGTCGACGTCAAAAACAAACGCTTAAGCGAACCTGAAAGATCTGAGTTCAATTCCCCACACAAGAATACGAGTAGCAGAGCAGACTCTGCAACCACTGGTTTCGAACATTGTTCACAATCTTTTATTTCCCACTTTGCCGTCACTGAGCAGAATAAAACTGACTTGTCACCGCCCGAAGAAAGGTTCAATGTTAAACTTAAATCTACCAACACAAACATCGGAGAAACAAATTCCGAGCTAAAATCGCAACTGCTGAATTCGGAAGCCAGCTCCGCTTTCACCGCCCAACAAAGTACAATTGAACCTTCTATTAAGCACAGGCTCACACCACTGTCTCTCAACAAAGAACAAAACACAGTTCAAACATAACAAGTCTCAGTGGAAACACAAACAGAGTGGCAACCCCTCGATTTTGAGACCTTACCAGCTGAACCTCAGCCATGCGAGCAGGCAAGCAAAGCTGCTAAACCCACCGTAGAAGCATTTGCAGTTGTCCATTCACTAAATGACAAAGCCATAACGCTACCAATCCTGACTGACGCAACAAAGGTCAATCAAATCCCAGTGAATGAGATGAAAACAACCGCTTCAAAAAGCCTACAGGACCCGCTCTTCAGAACACGCTCATAAACGATTATGCAGAAGTTTTTCAAAAGACTATTCAAACAACAAATTTTAAGCATAACATTAATCACCACATCATAACATCAGGCCCACCTGTCAAGTCTAACCTCCGACGATTGTCTCCTGAAAAATTAACATTCGTCAAGGAGGAGATCGCTCAGCTCTTTAAGGATGGCATAATAACCCCATCTTTGTCGCCGTATGCCAGTCCTATTCACATTGTCCCAAAATCTCAACCAGGGAAGTTTCAAATGGTTGGAGATTACCGGGCACTAAACACTACAACGCAACCTGATCGCTATCCCCTACCATTCCTCAATGACTTCGCTGACATGCTCCATGGCTGTCCAGTATTTTCCAAACTAGACTGCTACAAAGGCTATCACCAAATACCAATGGCCGCAGAAGACGCTTATAAAACAGCGATCATTACGCCCATTGGTTTATACGAATATAAAATGATGCCGTTCGGTCTACGAAATTTCGGAAACACTTATCAACGCTACATCGATCAAGTTACTCGTGGCCTGCCCTTTTGTTTTGCTTACGTGGATGATGTCCTTGTAGCTTCACACTCTTTAGTAGAGCACGAGCAACACTTACGACTATTACTTGATCGCTTCAAACAAAACGGTGTGGCACTAAACAAAGAAAAGTGTGAGTTTGCCGTGACTAATCTCAAATTTTTAGACACCACATTTCCACCAAAGGATTTGAACCCATCGAACAAAAGGTACAAACAATCACAAAATTCCCAAAACCTCAAACCATAAAGCAACTCAGGCGATTTTTTGGAATGCTAAATTTCTACAGACGTTTCATTCCAGGGTGCGCAGAAATATTACAACCATTGAACAAAATGTTGTTACCAGCTAAAAGCTGTAAAAAGAAACTAAAATGGTCTGTGGAAGCTGTTTCAGCGTTCCTGAAAATCAAACAAAAATTGCACAATGCAACATTATTCACCTTCCCCATTCTTAACGCCGAAACTGCCATTTTTGTGGACGCGAGCGTTTCCGCTTGCGGAGCAGTTCTCCAACAGAGACCTGACAAAAGTGATGCTTGGAATCCTTTGTCGTTTTACTCTCATTCTTTTTCTTTGACCCATCACGCTATTCCACATTTGATCGTGAATTGCTAGCCATATATTTAGCTATCAAGCATTTTCGTTATTTCATCGAAGGTCGAACCTTCACTGTCTTCACTGACCATGCTTTGCAAAGCTGTATTTTCACGATCACAGAACTCTTCTCCACGCCAGCAGCGACACCTCGATTTTATCGCGCAGTTCACAAGTGACTTACGCTATGTCAAAGGTGAAAAGAATGTCGTTGCTGATTGCTTATCGCAAAAAACCTGAAAGCGTATTCGAGGAGAATGAAGCAATCAACTTCTTAGAAATGGCAGCTGCTCAACAACGTGACCCAATCATAGACCATATTCAAACATCCAAAAACTCACTAAAACTCGAATATCACCCACTGCCAAATAAGGGTGTGTCCATTCTAGGTGACATTTCAACAGGAACGTTTCGACCACTCGTACCCGAAGACTTCTGCAGATAAGTGTTTGACTTATTCCACAGCTTGTCCCATCCTGGAATCAAGGGTACCCAAAAGTCGATATCTAGGAGATATACCTTGCCCGGAATGAAAGCGGACGTGAAGCAGTGGTGCCTGTCATGCGTAGTGTGCCAACAGTCTAAGATACAACGTCACACAATGTCACCTCTACAAGGATTTGTGCCACCATCACAAAAATTTCAACACATTCACGTAGATATTGTAGGCCCTCTACCAAGTTCTTGCGACCACAAATATCTCTTAACGATTGTTGACAGATTTAGCCGCTGGTTCGAAGCCCTTCCTCTGCGGGACATATCAGCTAAATCTTGTGCTGACGCTTTCGTTTTACACTTTGTAGCTCGTTATGGTGCCCCCGCTACCCTCACAGCAGACAGAGGCAAGCAGTTCACTTCAGGTCTATGGAGAAAGACTTGGCTAGGTTTCTAGGGTGCGAACTCATAAACACAACGTCGTACAACCCCAGAGCTAACGGGATAGTCGAACGATATCACCGTGTACTGAAAGCCTCAATCAAAGCTCAAAAACAGCCCAGCGACTGGTATTCGAATCTTGGATGGATTCTGTTAGGACTAAGGATCACTATACGCAACGACATGGATTTCTTCCCGGCAGAAATGTTATACGGCTCATCACTCAGACTCCCTGGAGAGTTCCTTTCCCTTCAAAAAGAACAATCTCATATCAAGTACGTACAACAACTGCGATCTTTTGTTCAAAATCTAAAACCGACGCCAGTAAGAAAGCCTACTCCTCGCTCAGTTTACATTGGTCGGAAGCTTTCAACATGCTCTCATGTTTTTGTAAGACATGATGCCGTTAAAATAGGTCTTCAACGACTTTATGATGGCCCGTACAAAGTGTTGCAACGAACTGACAAATATTTCAAAATTAACTTAAACGGAATCATAGATAACGTGTCAATCGATAGGTTGAAACCCGCCATCCTTTTATCGGATTTTGAAGAACATACATCATCAGATAACCAAACAAAAAAACTGCAGCACAGCACAAAATATCCGCAGTTAAAACATAAAATGCCTTTTCACTTTACAGATCATAACCAAGTCTGTCGAAAGCCGACAGCAGTCTTTTCCACTGGCAGATTCACCCAAAAAGGTCGTGAAATTCGTGAACCAGATTGATTCCACTTTAGAAGAACTTTGAAAACTTTATACCCGGCAGATAATTCACTTCCCAACCCATGACAAATTCTACACTTTCTCAAATTATACTCTTATTCATTCCGAAGCAAATGTTTAACTCCTTTCTTCAAACCTCGCTCCTATCTACGCACATTATGATACCATCGATTTTCAAATTTTGACTCATCTTTTTCCCTCATCCACCCTTGATTTCGAAGATGTTAACTTGCTCCTACAAACCATAAGCAAAACCAGCATGATGCGAGATCAGTTATCTTTTCTTTTCCAACACACGGACACGTCTTCTAAGCAGTTACTTGATGCCATCTTATATACTTGATGCCACTACCTCTTCTATCCAAAATGTGTTAACGCAATTAATTTCATCTATCTCTAACCTCTTCATAAATTTTTTGGTCACCACTGCCTTTGTATTGTCGTTAATTTGGTCTATCGTTTTAACAACGTGGACATTATACGTATGTGTGCATCATTTTTGATTCAAAAAGTAAAGAATCGGACCCATCCGCCTAACTACAGCGTCTCAGAAGTATAAGAAGTCATTATTTTGCGTTGTGTTGTGAAGTGCTTTTTTACTGATGTGTATTCATTTGTTCTATACTGAATTTCTTTAAATGTTTTTTTTTCTAACGCTGTTTATTGCTGGTGCTCTACCCCACTTTTCTTTTCGCCGACTGATGAGTATGATGGACAGCCTCGCGAGGCTTTGTCGTCCATCATGCCCATCATTCTGGGGGTAAGGTCTGTGGTGGCCGAGTCAATAAGTAATATATTTTGTCCTGGTGCAATTATGTCTGCGGTATCCGGTTATTGGCACATATCGCTCAATGCTATGGGTGGTATTGGATAATGAACGGATATTGCAAGACATAAGGAATTTAATTAACGTGTCTTTGTTTTTGCTTCTCTTTGTTTACTCGCTGTATATATATCGCTGCTTCAATTGATTATTAATATACTACTTGTTGAAATTAAAGAACTACGAGTTGAGACTCATCGCGTACGAACTCACTAAAAATCATTCTAGCACGCAGAAAGATATACGGCACATAGTACGACCCTGCGTCATTCTCAACAGAAACAACGCTTTTGATTGGCTGGAGGTGTAAAATAAGCTGCCAGTCAAGCGTTTCTACTAAATCGTAAGATTTAAAAAATAATTTGTAATTAATAATTTTGACAGCTCTAAAAAAGTAATAAAATTGCGTATCGTACCACAAAAGTTACTACCTTGAAAAAGTAGTGTCATTATTGTAAAAATTCCTAAAAAAGTAAATTCGTTAAAAAAGTACCGGCAATTCGTTATTGCCCATCACTGCCTATTGGGAGGTCTAAACTTTATCTGCTTAACTACTAAACCAGAGTTTTACTGACAACAAAGCTTTTGACTTTCAATCAACTGAATTCACCATATAATTTTTCCAAGTTTCAAGCTCGCAAAAAAAATAAATTTGCAATGTTTCGTTTAGTCAAACACTCTGTCAAATTTACAGCCAAAACTCGTTACAGACGACGTCATCAAAAATGTTTGTGATGTCATCATTTAGATTTAAGCAATTTTTTATTTGGAACCAAAAACCTAACTCTCATTTACAATTCGAGCCAGCAACAGGTCATTTTTTCAGAAGCTTTGGCAATGACGTCACCAACAATGACGTCATCAATTCCAAAGTAAATCTTTTTCAACCTGAACTTGAAAATTAACTGTTATTCAAAACTTGGCACATTTACAACTTTTGGATTGGGTGTTGGATAGTAAAGGCTCTTTGACACTAAATGGCAGACCTTCAAAGCCGAAAAAGAGGAAAGACCCATGTCCAAAACATGGAATTTTTTTTGGTGGCTCAGGACATGGTCCTGAGTCATCGTGCCAAATTTCAGCTTATTTTAAATTTTTTTCGGGTAAAAGATATTTCTACCGAACTACAACGATGCGATTCTGTCTCTGTGCGGCATTAAAACGTTGAAAGCCACTGTAAAAACGAATTCAAGGTGGTTTATAAGTGCGATCTTGCTGCTTCGTGAAAGCCTTACAATAAAAGCGACGACTTCGAAGATGTAACTAACATGATTACCAACAAAACAGCTGATTTTTATCTTATTTAGCGAAGAAGAGAAATCATCAATGTACTTAAAAAATAGGCATGGTCTTGGAATACTACCTTGACGAACACCGTTTGATTAAAGGGTAATAAAAGCAGCTATCCCATCGTACTTGCATGCACGAATATCTATACCAAAACCGCAATATTCTTATAAAACATCTAGGACATTCTCGAGCTATCAATTTATCAAATATACGATGATGGTCTATAGAAAGTCTTACTAGCGTCCAGAACAGCTGCAAAAACAAACTTTTTATGACTTGTGTAGGAATCATTCAATCACGTAGGATTGAATGACTGTACAACAAATCCTGATTTTATTATCGTACTACTTGCAATATGTTCAAAACTGCTCAAAATGGCAAATATATAAAAGACGAACTACTGCACAAGCGTGTGTGCGTCTCAAAACGAAATTCTCTAGTCTTACTGTAAAATATCAATCAAGTTTTAAATTTTTTTGCTTGGGTTTTTTGTAAGAATGAGGAGAATAAATCCGAGGCATAAGAATGGTTATTGAAGCATATGTTACATAAAATTCGAGTTTCGACAATGACCTTGCAAAATATCAAAATTATAAAAATCGGAGACAGTTTGAAAAATACGGCATAAAGACGTTCTGCACTATAATTTTGATTTAAGCATAATTTGGTTTTTCTGATTTTATTTTTGCTCAGCGCCTGTTATACAGAAATGAAGTAAGAGCCCCCAGAACCTTGTCTTAACACACTAAACTACTTCTCCAAGGGATCCGAGGTGAATTGACCCAAAGCATCATAATCAAAATTTTGGCTGAAAAGAAATAACGATAAATCATTTAGTCCATAGTATGTGTAAGCCAAATTGGAAGAAGTGTCTTTTGTCAGAAACTTCACTCGCACACCCGTAGTTGAACACATGCTTCTAGCCATATCGCCTAATTCGCGCAGTATTTTCAAACCAAGATCAGATGGTGATCGAATGACAGAGCGCAACTCATCACTTAAAGACACTGATTCATACGGACCGCGAACGTTCACCACTGTCCAGAACTTTACCATGATGTCGATGAAGAGAGCAGTGTCGCCCACATTTTCATTTTTCAATGAAAGATGTAATCGAAGAGCTACAACAGTTCTGTCACAAAATACTTTGAAACATGTGGAAACTTTCTGTCTTTCTATTGGTGTTGGAGAAATGGATTTCGCAGTTAGGTTTGACATTTTAACCAAATTTCGTTCCTCAACACAATGCAAGTTTTTCACGTCTTGCCACTAACGTCCTGCCACCTCAACGTGGTGGTGCAGTCCCCTCCCCAATGGGGATGGGTCGAAATGGCAGGACAGATCTCCCAAGGGGCTCGACTGAAAGGTCGCCCCCATTGTCTTGGACTGTTTTTTCGCTGAGCCGCTCGTTGACCGGTCACAACTGGGTGGCTCCTCTTCTTCTTATTGACTAGACCTCCTTTCAGCGTCTCCTTATGCTGGCATTGCTCCTTATTAGTGGTAATGTCCATCCTAACCTGGGCCCCATCAGCAACCATTCTCACCCCACATACCCCTGCTCCATCTGCCATCTGGATGTGGGCAGAGACTCTCTTCAATGCTCTGCTTGCCTCAAGTGGGTGCATTTCCTTACCCGTGCTGACTTTCGCACAATCTGTGCAACTGGCACTGCAGTGGGCTGGCGATGCCCAGCGTGCCATCCCCAAAGGAAAACTGGCTACCCCACTCAGACCAGTCTCCTCGTTACGCCGTCTGCGTCCCCTCCACCCCCTCCCCCAGGGTTCCCCCACTGCCGCCTGCCTTATATCAATCACGTCCACCTCGGGGCCCCCACGTTACCCTTGTTCCATTTGCTCTCTCGAGGTAGGTAAGAACTCTTTAAAGTGCTCCACCTGCTCCAAGTGGGTGCACTTCTCCTGCTCCTCTCTGACCGGGGCTGACTTTTGCAAAATTTGCGCGGCTGGCTCCCCCATGGGTTGAAATTGCCCTGCTTGTCTCAATGGGAACCTTGCCTCTCCCACCCACCAGCAAGCATCCCCCCACCTCGTCTCTCCAGCTCCAACCCCACCCACACCCCCTCCACTAACTTGCTCAGATCTCATGGATTCATCTCTACCTCTCCCCTCACATCCTCCCCTCCTTAACACCTACCCTCCTTCCGCCTTCACCCTACCTGTCTCACCACCACCACCCACAAGCTCACATCCAATCCACAACTCGCCGCCCCACCCTCAAAGAAATCCACGCCTTTCCCACAATCTCAGAATTCTGCAATGGAATGCCGGCGGTCTTTTCTTCTCTCGTCGTGCTGAACTAATCGCCTTTCTTTCTGGCAACCAGTATGACCTCATTTTCCTCCA
The DNA here is from genome assembly GCA_963965965.1 of Trididemnum nubilum. Taxonomy (NCBI): domain Eukaryota; kingdom Metazoa; phylum Chordata; class Ascidiacea; order Aplousobranchia; family Didemnidae; genus Trididemnum; species Trididemnum nubilum. The sequence continues at coordinate 32,037,529 of OZ014477.1, read as the reverse complement.
AGAAACCCATCTTTCGTCAACCAAAAAGTTTCAAATCCCTGGTTATTATACCCTCCGCACGGACCGGACATTCGGTAGACAAGGCCCTGTTTCCTCCGGTACTCATAACACTGGTGGTGGTATCCTCACTCTTAACCACTCTGACCTGGCTTTCTCTCCTGTTTCTCCTCTCTGTCTTCCCAGGACCCCTACTCAGACTACACCTGTGTTAAAGTTCTTGTCTCCAACCACTCTTCTATACAATTTCTTAACCTCTACTTCCCTCCTATCAGAAACACTCCTTCTGACTCTCACACCAGGACCTTCTATCCTGGCATCCTTCCTAACTCCCCTGACACTTTTTTCCTTGGAGACTTCAATGCTCACCACCCAACCTGGGACAGACTCATTCCCCCTAACCCGCTCGTAAATGACCTGTTCCGCTGGATCACTTCCTCCGGTCCGGAAATTCTGAACGACCCAGCCTCTCCCACGCTCCTTCATCATTCCACTGGGAGCCGTTCATCCCCTGATATCTCGTTAGCTCCTGCGTCTCTCGCTTCCCACTGTGAGTGGTGCACTCTCCCTGGCCTTAACTCTGACCATCTCCCCATTGAAATCGTCCCCCCCCTCTCTCCAGTTCGTCACCCAAACACTCGTCCCCCCAAATTCAACTACAAAAAGGCTAGTTGGGATGTTTACCAATCATATATTGCTGAGCACCTTCCCTGTATCTGAGGCAGTGCGACTCAGATCGGTGTGCCACGGAGCGGGCCCTCCATCGTTTCCGCACTGCAGATTCTGCTTCCTGGAACCACCAGGCTTTGGGGGAACGACCAAGGTGGCCAAAGGGGATAGAGGCCTTGGTAGCTTCGATTAAGAAGAGGGAAAAGGAGCGGGCAGCCTGGTGGATGTTGAATGCATCAACATCCACCTGGCTGCTCGCTCCTTTTCCCTCTTCTTAGTCGAAGCTGCCAAGGACTCTATCCCCTTTGGCCACCTTGGTCGTTCCCCCAAAGCCTGGTGGTCCCAGGAAGCAGAATCTGCAGTGCCGGAATGATGGAGGGCCCGCTCCGTGGCACACCGATCTGAGGCGCACTGCCTCGGATACATAGATGCTTCTTGTAGGGCATCCTCAGTCATTTCTAGAGCCAAATCTGCAACCTGGCAAGCCACCTGTTCTAACCTGTCTCCCTGTTTCGATCCCCGTGCTGTCTTCAGGCTTTTCAATGCCATCTCTGGCAAAAAGAACACCTCCCAAGACCCTTCTTTTCCCGATTGCACTTCCGCTCTTGACACTGCCAACCGCTATGCCTCTTATCTTTGCTCACATCTATCTCAAGCGACACCCCGTTCTTCGCACAGAGCCGAACAACAGTTCATGAATGAACTCCGGAAAGCTAGCTGTGAGGATGCCTCTTCCCTCCATAATTCTTTTTGTTCCCCTTTCTCCTTGACTGAACTCTCCACTGCCATCTGCAATCTCTCCTCTTCCACTGCGTCTGGCCCTGAACAGATTGCCTATCCTTTACTAAAGCACCAGCCTGAGCCAGCACAACTCCTCCTTCTTTCTCTTTTTAACAGGTCCTGGCACTCTCACACCTTCCTTTTTTGTTGGAAACCTACCACTATCATCCCCATTCATAAACCTGGAAAACCCACTTCCTCTCCGTCCTCTTTCCCCCCATTTCCCTCACCTCTTGCATTTCCAAGCTTTATGAGCACTTGATTCTTTCTCGCCAAACTTTTCACCTTAAATCGAATCATCTCCTCTCCACTTGCCAGGCCAGCTTTCGTCCTGGTAGGTCGCCCTTTGACCAAATTCTTACTCTGTCTCAATCAATCTGGGACAGCTTCCAAAAGAAAAAAAATCCAGACCGAACCATTTTGGCATCTGTTGACTTCTCCAAGGCTTTCGACTCGGTCTGGCACTCTGCTCTGTTTCACAAACTCCTCTCGCTCAAACTCCCCCCTTGCTTTGTTCTTTGGGTATGCACTTTCCTTTCTGATCGTACAGCTAAAGTCCAGGTTGGTGGTTCCCACAGCCTCTCCTTCCGCATCAGACGAGGGGTCCCCCAGAGCTTGGTACTTGGTCCAGACCTCTTCATTCTGTTTGTTGATGACATCACTAAGGATTTACCTCGGGGTGCCCATGCCTCCCTGTATGCTGACGATCTGGCCATCTGGTCCTCCTCCCCAGACCCGCTCAAAGCCTCTTATGTTGTCCAATCCTCCCTCACTGTCCTAGAAACATGGTCCAACTTATGGAGACTTCCACTCAATCCAAAGAAGTGTGAGTCCTCCTTTTTCTCTACAGATCCCCATCAAACCACTTTCCAACCCCGGCTGAACCTCTTGGGCTTGCCTCTTTTGTTCAATCCCACCTCTAAATTCCTTGGTGTAACCTTCGATCGGACTCTATCCTTTGGGGCCCATGTCCAATCCCTGTGTTCCAAATTCTATCCACACCACAAAGCCCTTCACTCAATAGCCACTGCCTCTTGGGGTCCCACAAAAGAATCTCTCTCACTACTCTACAAAGCCTTTGTCCGTCCGGTGCTCACATATGCCTCTTCTGGATGGTTCCCATTCCTTTGCAACACTGCAACCAATCACCTGGAAGTTCTACACAGAGCTGAATGCAGGGTCATCACTGGATTCCTCTCTTCCACCCCTTCCTCACTACTCCTTCTCGAGGCCCAACTCCCTCCTCTAAAGCTGACTTTAGAACATCAGACCCTTTACTCCTTTGAACGTGCTCTGCGTCTCCCCCCAGACTTCTCCAGCCTTTATGCCCTGGCAATCAGAAACGTTCCCTGCCGACTAAAGAAGAAACCCTCCTGGAGATCATTCTGTTCTTCAGCCACACAACCACTCCCATCCCCACGTGAGACTCTGATCACGTGCCCCACTTTCCCCAATGGTCTACAACCCACTTCACTGATTCCCCCTTCATTATCGACTGCACAGGCAACAGTACAGCCCGACTCCAGTCTGCTTCAAGCAGACTATCCTACCACCCCCGTCTGATATCCAAGTATGGACTGACGGATCTGTCCCCTCCCTTTTTGGTCCCGGTGGTGCTGGAGTGTATGTAACATGCTCCAAATGCAACACATCCAATTCCTTGTCCTTTTCCTCTGGTCCAATTGCCTCCAGCTTCACAGCTGAAACCTTTGCCCTCAAGCAAGGTCTCGTTTGGTGTACTAGCCATTTGATGATCTGCAAATTCCAGTCAGTCCTTTTCTTAACCGACTCCCAATCAGCCCTCTCTATCCTTTCTTCAGCCCCCTCTTATCTCCTGCCTGAGTCCCTTTGGAATGTTTGGTCCCTCGCCTCCTCCCTCTCCAAAAATACCACTTTGAGCTTCCAATGGGTCCCCGGACACGCAGGTCTCCCCGGAAATGAAAAAGCGGATTTACTTGCCAAAACTGGTGCCTCTCTGCCCACTGATGCGATCCCATGCCCTCTCCCCCCAGTTATTGCCAAAGTCCGTTATTCCCAATACCGCAATTGGAGACGTCACATCTCCCACTCCCATCTGAACTTCCAAGTCCCCGAAGTCTCTTCGGAGGAACTTCTTCTTTCTCGCTCCATTCGCAGTGAGCTTTCCCGTCTTCACTGCCATAGCCACAGTCTTCTTTCATCTTCATATCTTCACAGGATCAGTCGGAAAGAGAATTCTGCTGGTAGTGCCTGTGGACACCCTCTACAGGACCTCAATCATCTCCTCCTCGTCTGTCCTGCTTCTGAACCCCTTTGCAAATCTATCTTTGGCTCCTCTCTCTCTATTCTCGATCTATGGTCCAGACCTTGGGGTGTGGCCCGACTGTTGGGTCTCCGCGGAGTTCCTCCGCGCCCCCATCCCTTGGAAGGGGTCGGGTAGTACCACCTCCACCATGCAAGTTTTTCAAGTCTGATCACTTGGCAACATGGTTTCCTCCAGATAGTGTGAAAATTATTTGTTGTGTTTTTTCTGTGATCCAGTTATTTTTTACGCTTTCTAACAGATGAACATAATCGTAAAGCAGAAAAATATTACTCTTGGTTCGCCATGGACAGTCTGTTTGGGTGTCAAACATCCTAAAAAAAGCTTGATTCACCCTGTTTCCGTCGCAAATGGTCGCAACTACTTGGGCTTTGCAATCTTTGATGGTAAATAAAAATTGCTGTGTGTATTGGAAAAGAAAACGATCTACGACGTAAGGGCGAAGACAAAAGAGCGCAGACATAAGTGCGCGGGGACATAAGGGCGAAGAGGCATAAATCTGTAATCTGCACTATAATTTTCGTGCTTCGAAAATTTTTATATAATCATAGAAACAAACTTGACTAATGAGTATTTTATTTAATTTTTGAAAGTAAAATTTTGAAAGAAATCTTTTTAAATTTGCTTTCTTTTTTAAGTTCTCAATTATCGCACAAAGCACTAACCTTAAACAGTTTTTAAGTCGCCGTACACTAATCTTGAACAAACCTTTAAAAAAAGTTTATTTTTAATGAGTTTATTTGCTCTACGTAACCATGTCAGCGGTTTTTTTTAACGCAGTCATGTGGCGGTTGTATTTAATCCGTTAAACAAACAATCATAATTAGTCTTTTGTCCCCGCGTGAAACCAAATCAAATTAAATCATTGTATTTTTCGCTTTATTCCGCCGAATTCGTGTGAAGAGTTTGCAGAGCCCATAAGGCAGGAAGTGAATGCAAAAAACTTCTTTCAATACTTGGCTTTAAAAAATCAAATAAAATATTTATTAGTCAAGTTCGTTTCTTTGATTACATAATTATTTTCCGAAGCACGAAAATGTTAGGGCAGATTGCAGATTTACGTCTCAGCGTCCTTATGTTCCTGCGCCGTTATGTCCTTGCGCTCTTATGTCCCTGCATTCTTATGTATGTGCCCTTATGTATACGCCCTTATGTCCTGCGCACTTTTGTCTGCGCGCTTTTGTCTGCGCCCTTTTGTCTGCGCCCTTTTGTCTGCGCCCTTACGTCGGATTTCGAAAGAAAATTGGCATTAAGTTGCCTGACTGGTATCATTTTACACACTTACTTTGGGTCACCAATAAATTGAAGCAAGAATGTCAGGATGGCAGTGGCTAAAACATCGGCTTATTGGCAGTACGACCAAAAAGAGTGCCCCCACAATATTGCAAAGTTGGCTTTACGAATACTTCATCTAGTAAGAATACTGCATTCTTTTGACGATCATTTAGAGAAAAAATTACTGATTGGAGGAAAGTTGTATCATCTGTGTTTTTAGTGATTGAGTGATTGATGTCAATCGAGACAAAGTGGAAATGCTAGGAGGTTCAAAATCCCTTCTCAGTCTGCTGTAGCAATTTGTTGACAAACAAAAATACTCAAAAGTCCTTACAACTGTTTTGACTGAATATTTCCGATGCGCGATTTTGTTTGAGTTTATCGATTTTATTTGCTGGTGAAAAATTTCTTTTTTATCATTCAATTCCAAATGTTTTAAAAATCGAATCGCTTCTACAATTTGCGACCGTCTTGAAATTGTAATAATTCTGTTTGAAGATAGTGTGGTAACGGACCACTTTACTCCGCAATGAAAAGCTTCGAAAGTCATATCGTCTTTTATTTAAAATACATATAATGGAATGCCAGTATCTTCTAAAAACGCCTGAGATTGAAACATAATTTTCTGCTTGTTTCGAAAAATAAATAAAGAGGTGCTTTCCAAAAAAGGCAATTCTGAAATTCAAGCTTGCGTAGCTAATTCTTCAAAACTGGAAATCGTATCTTTTTTGTTAAATGCAGGAGATTCGTCTGAAAAAACGTTTCTTGATTCACAAGAAGTTTGTTTGGTAGTTCTTGGCAAATTTGGTTGAGTAGGAATTTGACTTTTAAGGATAAGTGGGAATACTGAAGTTGGGTTAGCTGGTCGGGGTTTTTCAAAAACAAATACTTTTGAATAGTTTTCTGGCCAATGTCTCCCACATACAACTGTTTCATCAGTGTCCGGTGTGTTGTCCCTGGCAGTAGCGTACGCAGGATTTTCGAAAGGGGGGGCCAGGAAATTCAAAAAATTTGAGAATAATGAAGATCAGAATGAAAATTTTCCAGATTTAGTCCGGTTTTAGGCCCAAAATTAGGTGAAGACCAAAAAAGAAAAAAAAGGTCTTCACTCAAATTTAGTCCGGTTTTTGGCCAAAAAACGTCTTCTTCCACCGTTTCTGTGCTCAAACCTTCTGCCTAAGTTACAAAAGGGGGGGTCCGTGCCACAATTTTGCATACTATTCTATGCTAATTATATTATCCTGGCGACCCAAAGGAGGGGGGACATGGCCCAATGCCCCCCCCCCCCTAAATACGCCCCTGGTCCATGGATATTGCTGCAAGCCATCAGTTGCGTTCTGTTTTATCCCGAGGAAGACGAAATACCTTAACTTTATTGCTTTTATTATAGTTTCCGTTACAGTTGAAAACACAGCATTTTTTAACCATATTGAAAAGTTAAACCAAAGCTTATAATGTAATAAAAAAAATTATAAAAAGCCTTCCAAAAAGTGGCAAAAAAATGCTTAAGCTATCATTATTATCTTTGCTTCAACATAAAATCCCCAAAGTGACCCAAATATGCTACGCTATTACTATTAGATTTTTTACACAACCACTAGGCCTATTATAGTTAGGTTGCACAATAAACACTGCATGATAGGCCTATATAAGTTTTTTTTTATCAAGGCTGCGATTTTGCAGTTAAGCTACCAGCACCTATAGCCAACAATGAAAACAGTCCTCAAAGTGTCAAGCCTACGTGAAGTATCAGCTACTGCCTTTGCTTCAGTTACCAGTTAGAAAGTGTACCCAAGTGGACACACTCTTGCCACTGCTATAGGCTATTCAAGTTTGGTTGAAAGAGTTCAATGTACAGAGACAGGTCGACCATGATCCACAGACCGCTGGCCAGCCTATAACCTAAACTTTCAACCAGCAACAGTTTTTCGTGAACGCTTACAGTACCTAATCAAGGCTAAATTATCTGCTTACTTTACCACTGATTGTGCTAGGCCTACTAATTCTTTGTATAAAGTCTACAATTTTTGGCTACCATTTTTCTCAATGAAAAGGGTTTGTAGGTCATATTTATAAATTTGAATATGTTTGGTGAGATAGCAGTACTTTACGAGGCCGCATCGTCCTCTTGCTGTCTCCTAAGTGCCCCACTTGATAAATAAACTGAACTGCCAAAACAGCTTAAAGTAAAAACATTCTGGTTAGCCTAGCCGAGATTTACGAGTCAATGGCAAATTCTTTTTCATTGCACTGCCTAATTTTGCATCTCTTAAATGCTTGCTTAAAGCCTAACCTATTACATAGTTGTATTTCAAGCCTCTGCCCAAATTAAATTTTCAATTTCAACTCCAAAAACCTGCCTTCTTTCCCTTAATAGCCTTGGCTGTGGGTTTTCAAACTGGCGACTATATTAGCAAATCTATTGTAAACAATTAAAATGTTATGTCATAATAAGCCCCTAGCTTCCACAATAACATAGTACGTTGACAAGGCCTGTATTAGAGAAGGCCGTGAGCAGTACTGAACTTTTACAAAAGGCAGACCATTTGAAATGATGAACGTATTTCGACACTCTTTTCCATTTAAGTGCCTCTAAAATAATCACTGCAAAATCATGGAATATAAAAATTGAAATTTAGAATCAGCCTTATACAAAATTAAACAGCCAAACCGTAATACAAATTTTACATGATAGACGTTTCGCCTTAAGTTATTACGTTCATATAGAATCTTATTTATTTTCAATATCAATTCCTAAATTTCAAACTTAGGTTCGAGTTTCAACATTTAATCACACTGCACAATCTGTTGAATCAAATACATAGCCAGGGGAGGGGTCCAGGGAGCCCCCCCCCCACGCAATTAAAATTTCACTAATGATAAAAAATTATGACAACATAGCCTAGTAATGCTTAGTGGCAGTTTTTTTTTCAGTAATTAAGCACCTAACAGTAATTAACAATAATGACGACGAGGTAGCCCCGTGGCTCCGAACTAACAACCAGATGGGTCCTGGGCCCCTAACTGACGACCAGGGGGCCCCTAACTGACAACCACGGGGCCCCTAACTGACGACCACGGGGCCCCATGACTCCTAACTGACAACCAGGGGGCCCCCAATTGACAAACAGTGGGCCCCACAGTTCCTAACTGACGACCATGGGGCCCTGGGCCCCACAGTGACAACCAGAGGGCCCCACGGCCCCTAACTAAAACCAGGGGGTTCCGGGGCCCCTAACTGATAACCAGGGGGCTGCAGGGCCCCTAACCGACAACCAGGGGCCCCAAATCGACAACCAGTGGGCCCCAGGGTCCAAACTGGGGCCCAGGGGCCCCTAACCGATAACCAGGGGGCTCTGGGTCCCAAACTGACAACCAGAGGACCCCTAACTGATAACCAGGGATCCCCAGGGGTTTCTAATTAACGACCAGGGAGCCCTAGGGCCCCTTATTAACAACCAGGGGGCCCTGGTGCCACTAACCAATAACCAGGGCCCTGGTTCATCTAACTGACAACCAAGGGGCCCCGGGGCCTCTAATTGACGACCAAGGGTCCCGGGCCAGGTGTCCCTTAATTCAAATTTTTAACAATTTTTATGCACAACCTGCGAGAAATCTAACAGTTATTTCTTTAAAGTTGCAAGCCCAGGCCCTTGTTTAACGTTATTATGTAGTTAATGCTATAACATAGGCGGTAAAGCAAGCCCTCAATTAAAATACTACCAATGATAAACATAGTGTAAGCATAGCCAGTATGTTGTCCTTGTCCGGAATTGCAGTTTCTTTAATTTAGGATTTAGCCTACGCGTATAAAAGTAAGTTATAATAATGGCGACCACGTGTCCACGTCATAATAATGTCATGCAATGCTTGGAGATTTTAAAAACCTGCCAAGTGACTTGACTCGAGTCCTCCAAGTTTTCGAAAACAAATTATTTTAATTTTGCTTTAAATGTTTTTTTATGCAAGAACTTAAGGGCGCGATCTTATCTCAAAATCATAGGCGTAGCTAAGGGAATGGCCCAGGGGGCCGGGGCCCCCTCAATCGAAATTCCACCAATGACAAAAATTTGACAAAAAAGCCTTGTTTCTTCATTTTCAGTTTCTTTTAGCATCTTTACATGCAACAGTACACGCGTACAACAGTACGTAACAATAAATAATATTGACGACAGGGTGCCCAGCACACCCCCTTAATTCAATTTTGCAACCAATATAAACATATGACCAGGGTGAAATCAAGAGTTTTTGTTCTGAAAGTTGCTACCTCAATTTTCATCTAAACTTTTTATGAACGTAATGCAATAACCAGTGCCGTATTTCCCATATGGCACAGTGCCAGGGCCTCTCGATCAGATAGTAGGACTTTTTTTATTCTTCACTTATATTTGGCAGGAAGATGTTGCAAAAATCTCTTACGTGCAGGCGCGCAGCCAGAAATTCGCATTGGGGGGGCTATTTTGGGGGTTTGGGGCGGAGCCCCCAGCGCTCGAAAATTTTGCATTTTTTTTGCAAAAATAACTTCATTTTAGGGCTATTTTGATTAAAAAATAATGCTTTTAAAACGTGGCTTAGAAATTGGCAGTGCAAACAAGATTAAACTGGTGGCATAAATGGGCTATTTGGGAGGTGGCAAATGGTAAAATGTTAGTTCTCTTGTTTAGATGCTGGTAAATTATAAAATCGAATAGTTCAATAAAACTCACACGGAGTAATCTTTTTCGTATACAGTTTATAGAGAAAAATAATTGGGGGAGAGGCTAATGAAAAGAGATTTGAGAGAAATGTTTGGTAATTAACAAATACTGAATAGGCCCCCCCCCCCCCCCCCCCCCTATTCCTTAGTATATTTGTTGATGACACCTATGTTCAGCATTTTTACACTTGCGATCAAATTTGATTGTTTATTTCTTACCATTTTTCAAAGTTTTCATTTATTTGTTGGTTTTATTTTTGACAAATTAGCCCCCCCCCTGAGAATATGTTTCAAAAGATGTTTTAAATCACTATTTAGTCCACTCCAGTGCACAAAACAGTCTCTTAAGTGTTAAAAATGTAGTGTTTTTCCCATTCTGCATTTTGGTCGACATGTCAATGGGGGGGGGGCTAAAGCCCCCCACCCCCCCTGGCTACGCTACTGGCTAAAAACGAGGTATTTTCCTTATTCGGCATTTTGGTCGGCAGTCTATTAGCCCCCCTAAGTAAACGTTTCAAACTATGCTTTAAAGCATTTTTTAGTCTAATCCAGTGAAAACACACAGTCTTAGAAGTGCTAAAAACGTGGTATTTTCCTTATTCTGCATTTTGGTCGGCAGTTCATTAGCCCCCCCCCCTAAATAAACGTTTCAAAATAGTCTAATCCAGTGCAAACACACAGTCTTAGAAATTTTAAAAACGTGGTATTTTCCTTATTCTGCATTTTGATTGGCAGTTCATTAGCCCCCCCCCTAAATAAACGTTTCAAACTATGCTTTAAAGCATTTTTTAGTCTAATCCAGTGCAAACACACAGTCTTAGAACTGCTAAAAACGTGGTATTTTCCTTATTCTGCATTTTGGTCGGCAGTCCATTAGCCTCCCCCCCAATTAAACGTTTCAAACTATGCTTTAAAGCATTTTTTACTTTAATCCAGTGCAAACACACAGTCTTAGAACTGCTAAAAACGTGGCATTTTCCTTATTCTGCATTTTGGTCGGCAGTCCATTAGCCTCCCCCCCCAAATAAACGTTTCAAACTATGCTTTAAAGCATTTTTTACTTTAATCCAGTGCAAAAAAGAGTCTTAGAAATGCTAAAAACGTGGTATTTTCCTTATTCTGCATTTTGGTCGGCAGGCCAATGGGGGGGGGGCTATAGCCCCCCCGCCCCCCCTGGCTACGCTACTGCTTACGTGCCAAGGGGCCCGTGCAATGTAAATTCGGCCCGCGAGTAACATGTTTAGTTCGCGTAATCATCTATTGTACCATTTTTCAATAACGATTCGCCTCCACCTCGCCAGTTTTTACGCACAAAATAATGTTAAAAAAAGCTAGGAAAAATGCTTATTGAACAAACTATTGAATTTGAATTGAGTGGGCATGGGCCCCCTGGCCGTACATGTACTCCTATAACTGATTAACTTCATGACAAAACAAAAATCTCCAAGGAAAATTTTCGAGCGGGTTAGTATTTACTGCTAAAACATTGCAGAAGGCAATGTGCGTTACTTACCCCTACAAGCACCAAATCATTTACAACTAAAATTTTACAGCATAATGCAAGATTTTAAACTTGTTTTGTACTATAATTGCAAGTAAACGGAGAATTGAGCAATTAAAAATTTTCCACTGGCTTTCAAATGTTAAAAATCTAGTTCTTTCAAATTGCTGTGAACGCGTGCGAAATGTGATCCATAGGGATTAAAATAGGTATTTTGTTCCAAAAACTTACAAAAATCGCCCAGCGGCTGGGGGCTTTGCCCGCAGACCCCATAGTTACCGGCGGCTGAGGGCTCCGCCTCGAGACCCCCGTCTGTGATACGTTTGAGTACACTAGCTTACTCAGCACATCTCCAAACTTTGGCATTTGCACTTTCTAACCATTAGTTTTTGCCCTCTCCCTTTGCCAAAATCCTGATTAAGTGCCTACAGGCTACAGCTTCAGATCTTACATTCTACGATATCTTCGCCCCATAAAAAAGTTCCTTTTTTGAAAATTTTTGATGACGTCATTTCATGTGATTTGTGGTTTGGGCTCCCCAATCAAAAATCCTGGTTACGCCTATGTGTTGAATATTGTTGAAAAAGTAAAGTCCACTGAATAACATTTTTACTAAGACAGTTTTCTTAAAGATTACCGTTTAGCGAATTCAATGCATGTGATGGTAATTGGTCATATTATGTGTTACCGTGTTCAGCTGATGTATTTTCTATTATTGTACGTACTCTGAATTGATTAGCTTCTTACTTACAGCATTATAATATCTACGGCAGATAATTCAAGTTCACTCTAAGTTGATTTGTTGCACGATATCACAATACAGCGAATTTCTTACCTTAAATGAACTATTTGTTTTCGTAGTTGGTTGAGGAATTTGCACGCCACCAAAAGCGATGCTTAAAGAAACATATAAAGGGTCTGCAGATCTTTTCGAAATGGAAACAATCTACAATAAAATGAAGACGTTTTCATCGTCTTAAAAATCATGTCTTCGCTAATAATTTTACGCATGTCAAGTTATCAAATATTTTAAAATGAACAATTTGACAAGTTTACGAAGGCATTATAAGCTTGGTTTTAACCAAATGAAGTGATGCGAAGCTGACAGTTTGTTATATGCTCTTTACTTGCAAAAAATCCTCAAGCATGTTTAAAATAATTATTATAACAAACGACTTGCAACATTCTCAACGAGAAACATTTTTCCTGACATAGAATCATTAAAACAACTTGAAACAAAAATTCAGTCAAATAAGAGTAGAAATGGTCGATATAATTGTAGTTAGCACTTTTTACATGTCTACTTTTTAGGTACCGTACGGTTCTTGGTTCCATCTGGATTTGCTTATAGCTAAGTGATGCCAAAAACTGACTAATTACGAATGAACCATGCAAATCCAAGAATTTACTGTATGCTGTAAGTCACGAAACGAACATCGCTAACGCATAGACCGTTTGAATTGAATAGATCTGACATTTTTTGACACTGTTTTGCCACGACTTAGCAATAAGCAGGCACGGGAACCAAGTTACTGCCTAAAAAACAAACTAGTTGAAATGGTTAGTAGTAGTCTTCAGTTCAAATCGAGTTAATAGATTTTAAAGCGGTACTAAAGGCTAGTTCGCTACCTTAGTGGAGAAAGGTTGTAACTGACATTTTTTCTAGGGTTCAAAGAATTATTGGCAAAAAGTTGAAACTGTTGTGTGCTCTGTCTCTTAGTGTTATGCAATGCAAAAATGGTGTAAGTGCAAAAGTTGCAAAACTGTTAGCAAAGAATGATTGTAAGTGCTACTGCTTCTGTGGTGAAAGGTTGCAACTGAAATTTTATTTCAGAAATAATATCTATTTTGTGTTGTGCGCAGGGAGTTAGTATGCTTTTATTTTTCACGCAAACCTGTTTTAATTTTAAGCCTTTCTTTGAATTGGACTATTTGCATCATTTTTGAACAGAAACTGGTCAGGGGAAATTCAGCTCTACCAACTGCACGGTAATCACTTCCCGCATTAGATTCTCGCTCCTGCAGAAAGAGGACATCGCGCAAATACTTGAACAGTAAACTCAATGTGAGTAAAATGTATGATTGTTACCAAGGTTGCTGTGAAGAAGAAGGACGAAACCGAGTGAAATTTTTTTTCTACAAGACAGTCCATTTTCCATTCGGATTATAGTTAGAATTTTTATTCACCGAAAAAAGATGAGTGCAGTTTTTGCGATTTATATAAAAAGGCTAATCCATCCGAGAAAGATTCTATAAAGACCAAGCAACAAAAGGAGCAAACACGACAGCACAACGCCATTGATAAGCAACGTGCAATTGAAAATTCAGATTCCATTCAGGCAATAAATTTTGACTTGCAAAAAGTTTTGCAGACGCTACAAATGAAGATATCAAACTTTTGTTACAGCCGAAAATTGATCACGTACAATATACGAGCTGGCATCCAAAGCAGCCAAGCGCTATACGTGGCATGAAGGATTGCCAAAAAGAGGATCGAATGAAATTTCATCATTTGTTTATGACTACATGAAGGCTCTATATTATCGATAAAAGAAATAGACTTTTACAGCGATAGTTGCAGTAGGCACGAAGAAAGAACAGATTCTCCACAATGTTGCTGCATGCTGTACAGAAGTTGCCATTGTTGACTATCAACCACAAATATTTTGAAAGTGGGCATTCTCAAACGGTTGGAGGGTGACTCCGTGCCAGGCCCGGCGCTAGGATAGCGTGACTGGGGGGGGGAAGAAATAAAATTCGAGGGGGCACGAGAAGTTTATTTGTTTGAATTCGAGGGAGCATGGGGGCACGAAAAGGCAACGAAAAGTTTATTCGAGTGTGGATCAAACGAAAAAAGTGAAAACCAAAAAAAAGGTCGTCAGTACAAAAATTTCCACAAATTCTGGTTGTCGTATCAAAATTTTTGCGATTTTTCACGAATTCTTAAATGAAGACTAACAAAAAAAAAAGGTCTTCGTCTTAAAAGTTCTATGAAATGCGGTGTGAGTCCACAAAAATGACGAAAAAACAGTTCTTGCTCGCGAGTTCTAGGGCGGTAAACACCATTTTGGGAGTTTAAGGCCTCGATTTGTACTCCAAGCGCCCCGAGCCTGTTAATTTCTTCGGGGCACAGTACTCTCTTGGGGGGGTCACAAGCAGTCATGTGGGGGAGCACGGCCCCGGAGTGCCCCTCCGTGGCGCCTGGCCTGCTCTGTCCATTTCACGATAGAGCGAGCTACGAAACATTCCGATATCTACACAACCTATTATTAGAATGGTACACTGCTGTTCCTTTAACAAAACGTACACAACCCAAATGTAAAGTTATAGAAGTGAATATCTGATGTTTTGGATTTGAAAAAAGTAGCTGATGAATGTTTTACAAATCGAAAATCAACCGACGATTGAGGGAGCTTGTCATGACCGAAAGTAGAATGGTGGCAATATAGAAAAAATGTACCGACAAAGATATATTTCAAATACCAGCTTGATGATATGGAATTTAGTTCTTGCATTATCAACCGAGCAACAAGATACTACGCGCTAAAAACGCAACAAATGCCCAACCGTCCAAGCGTACAAAGAGAAGCCAAGCATCGCCGATGCGAAGTACAAAAATCTCCTCATGTTGTTCAGAGAAGGTCACATTCCATCCAATCATCGTTATTTTTACAAGATTATCCATCACCACTCGCTCATCAAAGACTATTTATCTGAACCAGATATTGAAGACCATGAAAATTACGATGATAACGAATAAAAGGTTCAAATGTTGTTTTACAATGCTAAAATTAAGACTGTTTATTGCAAAAAATTCTTCAGTTACAACCTTTTGATTATTATGATTCTTGACATTCCTGTAGAGGTAAAAGGTTGTATCTGCCTTTGCACCGACACCAGACTCCTAATTCCACTAACTCTCTTAGGCATTCATGTTTCATTGTAAATGATGAACTTGTATTGAGAAAGGAAGTTCAGAAATTAATTGCTTGCATTTCTTTTTTGTGTTCCAACATTAAAACCTGTTTTTCTCAGTTTCGTCATTTTTCACTTATAGCCTTTCTGCTCTAAGGTAGCGATTTATTGTTTTTAACCGGTTATTGATTTTCATCTAAGCAAAAAAGTTTATACCTTTGATGTGTTTTGCCTTGGAGACAAATCAAACATTTGGTCAATCACTGCAACTTGAATTACAGGAAGTTCTTCTCCGCTAGCTTGAGCAATTTCAGTAACTGACGGGGATGGAAAAGTAACCAAAGTACTGGTTTTGTTATTTGATCCAGTATTTAAAGTAAAAGTAATGCTCTCGTAAACAATTGAATTATTGTTGTTGTTAATGTTGTTGTTGTTGTTATTACCAGCGGTTGGAAGAATTCTCATGGCCTGCAACATAATGAAATTGCACCCGATAGAGACAGCAATAAACAAAACATAATCAATTGATCGTCTCTAAAGCATATCAGCAGAAATTAGCAGAAACGGACTTGACAGATACTATATAATCTTCCGAGTAAATGTAAATAATGAAGATATCTTGCTTTCAAGTTTATTTTTTACTGATTGCTATCAATTTGAAATACTATCACTTGGGCAGTCTAGCGCAGTTAGTGATAAAGCTGGGTTGAGTTAATGATCGCAGTTTGCAAGCTTTCGGTTCAATTATCAAGCTCATTATGCGTCAATGTTGCCTTAGGAAGGATGCTTAACGCTTATTTGGCGTTGGAATTAAGCAGCTGTCCCATCTTGCCATCCAGCTTTACGGAAAGGTTTCTTAACAAACCCTTTAAAAATGATACTCCACTGTGAGTTGATGCATTAGGACAAGCAGAGGGGGAAATTTTATACATATAAATGAGTAAATGAACACCATCGTATACAGATTTGCCAAGTCACATGCTAGAAAAAACAAGACGTAATTCTTACACTATTACGGCTCTATACATTGTTTCTTTCGATGCTAAACGTTAAATAGAGAATCTTTTAATATCAGTGTTTATTCTTTTGGGTTTGGATCAAGCGAGAAATGAACCTGAGTCTCTCATGCTTATTGCAGACGCGCAATCCACTAGGTCTCTAACAGGTTTATTTTGACAACAACTCTAGCTGTTAGTAGTAAATATAATACACTACTTTTACGTGTACAATACTGGTATTACCTAAAATAACTTAGAAGCAGGGGTGCCGAAACTGGGGGGATGGGGAGGATATATCCGCCCGAATAATTTGACTGTATCCCCCCCAGCAATTTGAGTATGGTCTTCGTCTGCATCTCCTCCAATAATTTGACTCTGGAGTGCATTCTACTTGAATTCGGGAAAAAAACGTGTTCCATTTCTGGTGAAGACTTTTTTTTTGGTCTTCACTTAATTTGCTGACCTGAAAAAAACCGTGTTCGAGGTCCATTCCCCCAATGTTAAAAATATGGCAGAATTGGGGCAAAATTGCAAATTATACCCCCCAATGCTCAACAAAGATTTGCACCCCTGCTTAGAAGTCTTATTTTTAGCATTACCTGAATATTAATATCTGCGGATCTAATATTGATCAACTGAGAAGAATTTTGTGGAATAGATACAGATGAAGTGAAAGAAATTAAAGTTTCAAACAAACCGGATGCGACTTCAGTAGCCCTTAAAAAAAGCGCAATGGAAACTCAAAAAAACAAATACATCTTACCAACTGACAGCACTAAGGGGCCTGCTAATTTTAAGGCAGTTTAAATGAACAATTTTTACATCAAGATTTACATCTCAATGATAACTATTATAATTGTTTAAATTACTAAACATAATTTACACAGAGAAGAGGGGTGAGCAAAATATCCCAATTTTTTTCTTCTTTTCTTCACAAACCTTTCAAAAAAGATTATATGCTACCAACCAATTTAATTTTGAATAACCTTTGACAAGTTGAAATTTTTAGAATAAGAAAAATTTCCGTGTTTTGAGATTTTCTGATGCCACTTCATCAAAGTTTGAGCATTTTTGCAAACATTATTTTTAGACGACGTCATAATGCGTATTTGCACCGTAATCATTTTTACTTAGGTGTATTCTAAAGTAAAGAATAAAAAAAATTAAGAGCAAAATTTGAATTGTCTATGTTACAATGTCCACAAAAAATTAGATCATTTTGGTTGCAAAAGATTTTGAAGTCATTATGATGTTGTCATTATTTAAAGCCAGTTCAAAACCATTTTTCAAAGAGATTTTAGTAAGCACCAACAGAAATGCTATGTTTTGTCATTCTCTTGTTTTAGAAGTTAGGTAGGGTCATTCCCTAACCGTCAAGTAAAATGCGATGTTTAAATAACCCGAGTAATGTGCTATATGTTATAGTGTTTAGCATAATATTAAAATTTGTGTTTGATATTAAAAACCAAAGCAGTGTTGATTATAGCAAAGATAAAAGTTTAACAAAACTATGTTTGTGTGTTACATGTAATAATTTTACAGATGCGAAGCATAATTTATCTTTGTACACGAGGCCTTGCATTGAATTTCATAAAAAATGAACAATGTTTTGGTTAAATGATATATTGGTTGTTATGATGACTTTAGTAAATGTGATACAAACTTTTCTGAAGCAATAGCCAATACAAAATCGTGTTGCAAATTTTTATCACTACCAATGCAAATGTTTATGCCAAGAGGTAGTAGACAGTAATAAATTTGAGGTAAATGTGATACATTATTGTACTGTGGATGATTTAAATTTTAAATTAATTGTAAAATTCAATTATTTCACAAATAATATTATGCTACAAAATACCTTTCAGGATCAGTTGAGCTAATATCGAGTGCCACAGCCAAATTGTTTATCGTTGTAACAACACTAAGCAACGAAGATTCTGAAATCTGCAAATAACTAGCTAATTACACTTTTTCTACAGTAATGCTAATAAGCAAATGCATAAAACTCCAGGTGCAAAAGCATAGAAGTAAACATAACCTGAACAAAACTAAAAAAAAAGAGAAACGGAAGCATGTAAGCGTAAATGGAACATTAAAAGTGCATTATAGGAATTGATAAAATTGAAATTTTTAGTGAGTTCAAGTTGTTAATTTTTTCAAGCTGCAACGACATTGGTTTAGGCAATTCAATTATTTTATTATGCAGAGTTAAAAAAAAGTCATTAATCAAAAAGTCAACCTCCAGCTGGAGTAGATATCAAAGCAAGTCTCGTGACATGCAAACCATTCAGCTACCTCTTCCTCTGGACTTCGTTCTTGAAAGTTTTGAAGAATTTCCGTTGTTTTCCTTATATCGTCTTCACTTAATAATTCAGGCTGTGAAGTAAGAACTTCAAGTTGCGGCAACTTATCAATAGTGATATTTTCCACGTCATTTATTGTAACACCACATGGAAGTTCCACCAAAGTAGATGTATCGAAATATCCACCTGTATCTTTTGATGATAACCGACTGTTTTGTAGCTTACTTGGGAGACACCTTACACTTGCCAAAGGAAAATCTGTATGTATTTTTAACTTGGTTACATGAGCACACAAAACCTAAAAATACTAACATTTAAATCCAGGAAAGATTTGCTTTGCGAAAATCGGCCTTTTAGTATTACGCATTTCAAACTAATAGAGTCTAAATAAATCAGTAGTAATTTTCGCTGAACTTTTGTCATTCAGAAATTAGTTACAATGCGTTTCAATGACACCATGCTTGTATTCCTGCAGATTGCAGATAGAAACAAAAAAATTATTTAATTGAGAATTATTTCATATGTGTTTTTCTTGCAAAGTAATTTACAGTACAAATTTCTAAAAAAACTTTCTGTGGCGTATATTATCACATTTACTTGTAACATTGCACAGTTGTTCGGAAGAAGCACTTGAATAAACCGAAGTAATGTTGAAAAAATAGATTGATGTATTACTTGCAATTGACTGGCCAGAGCAAATGAAAACATCTGTAAAAAGTATAAAGTAAATACATTTAAAACAACCCAATTGCTTTGTAGTTTTCTTTAGCGATGAGTTCTCCGACTCACTTGTGTTATTCGGCGTTGAAACAATGACCCATAAAATTGTAGAAGTGGAGACAGCATTAATCTGTTGCTGAATGAAGTAGGAGGGTAAAGACATCATGTCTCTGTGAACTATTAAATTAGTTTTGCCGATTTCACTTCAAAGATAATGCATCTTGTTCAATTACACTTACATATTGCTTTGTTTTAGCGAATTACTAGTGAATGAAAAGTGGTAAAACCATATTGCTAGGAAAATGAATTGACGTCTTGTGAGCTCTTAAATTAGTTATGTCAATATGATACAAAATCTCCCAAATTGTTTATCTCTGACTATTAGATCATTTAGTGTCCATGTCGACTTGTTCTTCTTTTCTAATTTATTATTATTGTTTGTTTCAGTCCATTTGTTTCGCTTGTATTCTGTGCACTTTTTTTTATCTTATTCCTGTTTGATTACCATGGTTTTATTAGTGTTGCAATTATTTTTTACAATTATATTTTGGTTAGTCAGCTTTTGAATTTAAGTTTAAGGCTCAGCTTATAATTATTTTTGCCTATTTAACTTTAAAAACAATTAGGTTTTACTTTATTTAAATAGAATTTTTAACGTTGTAAATAAGATTTGACACATTTATTTCATTGACCAAACCTTATGTTACATTAATTTTACTAAAAAAGTAAGCACTTTAGATTTTGACGTGATTAAATCTGTTTGTATTAAGCAATAAAGGGTAATTTGTCTTGTAATTTTTTGAAGGTTCTTGGTAAGTAAACAAAGATTTGAGATTTTCCCCTTTCAATCGTCTTTGATGTGATTTTTTTTTTTAAACAAATTTCAATTGATTGGAAAAAAAACAGTCATCCATGCGAAATCAATCAACACTTGCTTAAAGTACGGCCTGCCGTTGCGAAGTTTATCCCTTCCTCAGCAGCGAACAGAGAGTACAGTATACTGGCTGGCTGAAAGACAAAGTCTTAAAGCCTGTACGAAAATTATCACTTGTGATAACTTTCCTACACAGTGAGAGTGCTCTACCTGACCAAATCGCAGATCTGATCAGTTAAAAACTATATAATATGCTTGTTTGAATTCGCTCACTTTTTTTTATTTAAATTATTTAAATTCGCTCACTTTTTTTTATTTAAATTTGAATTCGCTCACTTTTTTAGTTTGAGCACTCTATGAGGTAGTGCTATGTGGATAGAAAATTTTAATTAGATTAACGTTGGAATCTCTTGTTAAAATTTTCCATTGCGTAAAGCTCCATACGTAATGTTTTGCGATATTTTGTATTTTTTGACAATAATGGGCTATTATTCGGTATCAATTTCTATGATTGATTTCAAACTTAACTCCATGCGGACCAAAATTGCACTGTTTGCTGTTAGCATTAAGTAGGCTTAGCTTGTAGATTTTGTTAATAGGTAGTTGATAGATTTTATTAGTGGTAAATTTTGAAGGTTTCGAGTAGCAAGTTAGTAGCCTAATGGGTAATGGAGGTCTGTAAGTTGTAGGCGAAACGTTTTGGAGTAGCCATATTGCACAGAAAGATAATTATAGCCTAGAGACGGTAAGGAGGGCCGATTCCAATTAAAAAAGCTTTTTTGGCTAATAAAACAATATTGACCTTGTCGCCTGAAGAGTCCCTTGAACAAGGACAAAACGCGTCGCGACGGCCCAAATCCATTTATTGTCATATCGTCATTAAATCATTATTCATTTTGTGAAACAATGTCCCAAGTTCAAACCACCGTGTTAGTGGTTTGAGCACTCTCGGTTTAGGAATCTCTTGACTATGACACTTGTCGTAGACTTTCTCAAAAATTTAATATTCCTATATATACATACAACTTTTTTTTGGATTATTTACGCATAATTGCGCTTTAACACAGTACCTGTGCAGGAATAACCATCCCCTCTATATCCCTCAAGACAAGTGCATGTGAGACTTTGACCAGATAACGCGCATTCAGCATTCGAATCGCACAAAGCAGAATCGCATTCACTTTCTTCTAAAAATATTATTAGAAAAAATAATAATCTTTTACATCATTTAAAATAAAAAAAAAGATCAATACAAGGCAAGATAAGGAATCAACTTATTGTGTCTTGTTACGCTCCGGTCACTGCCCTTTTTTTTTAGTCTGTGGTTGATATCAGGGTTTCAAAAAGAGTTGGATAACGAAGAGCTAGAGTAATTAGTACAGGAGATTGCCAGAGTATTAAAACATTAAAAATTAAAACCTACAAAATCCAGTTACAGCCTGTTTTCCCCGTAAATGGGATCATCAAAGCTAAATCTATTTCTATTTGAATAAGATTCAACACTGATGATTCCATTTACGCGAGAAACAGACTAGTCAGTTTTATAGGTATTAATTTTTAACGTTTAAATACTGTTGTAATCTACTGTGCTCCCTTTTTTTTTCGGTAAATAATGCACCGCAAACAACTACTTGAGGCAACTAAAGATTTTTTTGTACAGATTGTGTTTCTGCATGGAGCTGGTGAATACAAATTTGTTTACTAAGCTTAAATTTTTGGTGAGGTAACTATAAGTGTGGAGTGACCGTGCAACTACAATTAAAAGTGTTCGGTTTGCGTTGATACCAAGGTCATTCAATAAATAAGGTGAATTTTCCGTGTAAGGACTTATAATTCAGATAGAAGCTTAATTATTTTTTTTATTTTTTCTTTGTATTTACATGAATAAAAATTTTTTTGCAGATTGAAATAGAAGTTTAAAGAGTTTTGGTTGTTAACAAAAATGTCAGATAAATAAGCATGTTCCAAGATTGAGCAGCGTTTAGTTATCAAATTTTTTGTTGGGGAAGGGTACAAAGCTGTGGAAACTTATAGGAAAATGTTACCTGTATATTGGGTTTGGAAAAATTATAATTGTAATTGACAAAATTATAATTAATTACACGATTTTCCTGTAATTGTAATAGAAGATTTTCAAAAGTCGATAATTGCAATTGTAATTGAAAAATTTTCCGCCTATTTTCAAGTGCAATTACTCTATGATTCACCAAGATAGGTGATAACAAAATGTGTTCAAACAATATCAATTTTGTTTCGGTTGCAAATCGATATCGATATTTTCTTCCAGTTGCAATCACATCTAACGTCACAAATCAAACATCAAAGTAGTTTAGGGATAGTTAGAGTTATTTTTAGAGATAGAGTTAATCATATTCATAACTTTGCACTTACTCTAATCAATACTAGCACTAACTCTAAGCCAAAAAATAGCTTGACACAGAATTGGCCTATGACGTCAGATGTGACAAAAAAGTTTAAATCTGCCCTCTGCGTGTAGCTTTAGAATTATACTTTTTACCGATGACGCCAATTTCACATTTTCTGGAAAATCAACTGCATTACTTGAACAAAAAATAGATGAGGAGCTTCTGAAGGTCGATGACTGGATGAAAGCCAATAAGCTATCTCTAAATTATAAAAAAATATTTGCATAGATAAAAATATTCTCTAAATAATATATTATTAGAATATTTGGATATTTGGTTGTTAACAAGTTAAAATCACAAAGCAGTAGACTAAACATAAAAATAGGAAATAATACTATTACACAAGTAAAACAAACAAAATAGTTGGAAGCAATAATAGACGAAGACTTAACTTGGGCCCCTCATATTCAAAACCAATACACCAAAATTGCAAGGGGAAATGGGACCTTGGCTAGTATAAGCAAGTATGTTAATTTATCAACTTTAAAATGTGCTTACTATGGTTTAATTAATCCCCATCTTCAATACTGTGCCTCTGTATCGGGTTAAGCTTCTAAATCTACTCTAAAGAGTTCAAATCCTTCAAAATAGAGCAGTGAAAATGATCTCCAAAACTTACCATCGCCAACCTCTTTTACCCCAATACTCTCGTCTAAAATTTCTAAGATTTGGTGATATTGTCCAACTTTAAATTGCTAAGCTTATACACTATATCATTACAAAATTTTGCCAGAATTTTTTTGAATTTTAACCAAGGTGGAAAATACCCATCAGCATAGCACTAGATTTGCAACAAGCTCTAATTACAACCAAATTAAACGTAGTACTAAAAAAAGCAAATAAAGAACTCTGGCCTTTTTTGGACCAAGGGTATGGCATGAGATTCAGAGTGATGTGAAATCAATTTCACCAGGTGGCTTCAAAACCAATTACAAAAATAGCTTACTTCAAAAATATAATTAGCTAAATCTAAACTCGAATGTTCTCGAGTGGGATAAAGTTCCCACCAAGTTGTAAATATTTCTAAAAATTTCGATTTTAATTTGTTGGTTTGAGCTTAGAAAAAATCCAGGGACTCTATCCTTGATGGCAAAACGATGCTTGTAATAACATCACGTTTATAGTCTTCTTTCTCTTTCTCTCTCTCTTTTGTCTTTCTCTTGAGTATGTTTATTTATTGCTTTGTTATTTTGTATGGGTGATTATTTTGCTTCATTTTTTTTTCAACACATTCAGCTTAATTGTAATGTATGTACATATATAGGGCTATAGTGCAATTGTATGAGATGTGGTGGTGGCGATTGCCTTAGATGATCGCATGGTTTTTTGCATTGTCTTCAGCTAAATGTAATGCTAACCTGTGATATTTTTATGATTTGCAAATAAAACAACCGAACTGAAATGACTTTAACAGGGGGTAAGTAACTATTGTAACTTCAATGCTATTTGTGATATTAAGATTTGCGTGCTTTTTTGCTTGTTTGCCCTTGTGTGCATGTCAAAGCGACATTAATCGTTCTATTTTGTATGACCATGCTAAATATGTGATATTATTGGTAAAAGTTTAAGTAGTGTTAAACAGTAGTTGTAATTTAACGTAGTAACGTACACAATTTCAACTTTTTTCAATTTTTAATTAAGTTCAAACGTACTTTCTTTTGTACAAAAAATTGCAGCATGATACCATGGTTTAGCTAAAACCATAATGTTGCTGGATGCAATATGAATTCAATAACATATTTGACAATTGCTTGCAAACGAAATTATGTATTGGAAAAATTCAAGCTAAACAAAGATTGATGAAAGAACAAGGATAGAGAAAAATGGGGCTTTGATTATTCTGGTATAACTAACAAAACAAATTCACGGTGCCGTTGCTACGTGAGCCAGGGTGGCTGTGCTGCCCCTAACGACTACTTGTGCCCCCGCCATTTTGGTTTACGTAGAAAACGCTTTTGGAACATTATGTAACGACAATACAACAGGCAATAATGGAAAAAGGAATAATAAGGTTCAAACAGAATTCTCGTTCGAAGTTTTCTCCACTCTTTGCGAAATTGCTGGCCACCAACTGCTGTAAATGAATGTGAAGCAAATAATCCGTCTTATAAACTCGTCATCTTATAAACACGGAATTGGGATGTAAGCCTACAGAATCGATACCAATACTTGGTTAGTGATTATGACCTGAAACAATACTTGAAAAAATTTTTTCAAAAGGCCAACTGGTTTTGTTTTTTAGAGAACATTCAAAATTATTTAGGTCGCAGTCAGTTGCCCAACCAGGCTGAAAGGGCTAAGAGGGCTTCAGTCCTCTTTAACCAAATCATTTAGAAAATTTAATCCCAAAATACAAGCGTTTTAACGTGTTTTGGACTTGACTTTAAGTACAAGGGTGGGGGGAGAGCTGAAGGGGCTAGGCAATTTAATTTGTTCAATAACATCTGAATTTTAACAATTTACTGTAATTATTTATACAGTATAGCTTCACATACGTGCAAAAAAGAATTGATAGGGCATTAAAATTGCTATTTTTTGCCGCAAAATTACAAAAATCACTCAGCGGCTGGAGGATTTCCCCGCAAGCCCTCTTCGAGATATGCTTGAGTTGCATCGCTTTGTTCAGCTCGGGGTCTAAATTAGACAATTTTCGTGCAAAAAAATTTTACTTGTGGTTCAAGCTCCCTCTCTCTTAGTAAAATCCTGGTTGAATTTCTAGTTGCATTTACTGCTGCTGACAGATTTTTTAGCGATTTTTCGGGCAGCATACAAAACGAGCTAAGAAATGCTGCCGGCCTTATGCGTCTATTTTTTCAAACATGAAGTTTTAAAATAGCACATATTTTGGAGCTGTAAAATATCAGTTTTTATGTGGAAAAGTTTAGTCTATTTTAGTGCCCCCTCCCTCACTTTCGGCTTATTGCCCCCTCATCTCGTTTGCTCTGGCGGCAGCACTGGTGTTGACATATGCAGAACTTGAGAACTCGAATGTAAGTAAATTGGTTGCATTGTTTTAAGAATATTTTCATTGGAAATGTAATTGAAATTGTAATTGAATTACAATTTCTTGAACTTGATTAATTGTAATTAAAATTTATAAGTTGTAATTGTATTTTTGTAATTGTAATTAAATCAAAAACAAGTAATTTTTCCAACCCTGCTGTATATGCAAGGCCCAATCAACATCTCATTCTTGAGAAAGTAAGCTTTGCAAACAGTGCCAACCACTTTGAACAGCTGAAACAGGTCAAAAAAAACATAAAGAACAATTGCAAAGGTCATCATTCGAAAGGAGTCATCTTACATCATGACAATGCAAGGCCTCGCACAGCAGCCTAACCGCTGCAAACTATCAACAACCTGAGCTGGGAACTGGTCCTTCATCCCCCTTGCAACCCAGAGCTTGCTCCTTCAGACTTTCACCTGTTTGGTTCCTTGGAAGAGTTCACGAGAGGTACAAAGTTTGTAAGTGACAATGAAGTCAAATGTGTTGTGAGCGACTGGCTGAGACATCAGTCAAAAGATTTTTATGCTGAGGGAATACGGACGCTGTGCACAGATGGGAAAATTGTTAAAAATTGATGGGAGACTACGTTGAAAAAAAATTAAGTTTTCATCTGAATTATAAGTCCTTATACTGAAGAATTCACTTTGTTGATTGATTGACCCTTGTATTTTACCTGCTTGTAAGTAACCCATCACCATGAACTTACTTGTTCTGCACAAAGGGGCAGACCCACTCCAAGTATAATCCGAGTGGCATTTTCTTTCCGAATCTCCTTCCAATTCGTACTCCTTGTCACATTCATACGTTACGGTGCTATTATAAGTTCGATTTCCTTTAATAATTCCATTAAGAAACGGTTCAAGTTCTTTACATTCTGCATCTGTTACAATAAAAAAATCAATTTAAAAGTCAATTTAGAGTTTGGTAAAACGGTGTTTAAGTTGGGAAAATTTTGCATCCAAAAACCTGAGCTTGCTTAACTCTCAAAGCTCTGTAGTATAATGCTGATACAAGCACGTCATGAATTATTGTTTGTATGTTATGATAACTACAGTAGTAACCTTCTCAATTACTCTTGCCCTATGTTTTGACCTATTTGGTACTCTTAATTGTAATGGAGAATCAGAGTGCATATTGATTGGAAAGCATGTACTATAATGCTTTTGGTGATGTTTGATTGCTCAAACGTAAAGGTGTGTTTATATTGGAAGCGAAGCAAAGGTTTGCAACTTTCGCGGGTGGTCGTTTACGTCACTTACTCAAAGTAGGCTAACCACTCATCAGCAATTTAGTTTAAGTGAAGTTGAGCAACTACTCGCGAAGTCTACTTTCGGTTGAAATCTTTTGCAAGTTGTTGATGATGTCAAGTCTTGGTTGCTTTGCATAGCTTTGCATCCATTGTAAACGCACTTTTAAGCTTGGTTTTCGGTGACCCAGCAAATCGATTCATCGATGACCGTTTAAACAATCCGATTTGTGACTGTACTTATCTCAGCCTAAATGGCCTGAGTAAGTTATCCATCAAAATTGAAATTTCATTTATTTGGTGTGTTACGCAGAAGTGCGTGAGAAGTTGCTGGGCTTAACTTATCATAATTTTTTCTAGGATTAAATCTTTAAAAAAAAAATATTTAGCTGTTTAACGCAAAACTAAGATCGTATCATGGTTTGCATAAATCAAACTACTCAAAATACAGTATTTACAAAATAATCAATAAATTTTAATTACAGTAGTATATGGTTTGAAATTAATGGACTGGTATTGCAGTAATTATTAACTCAAATGAGCTCACCTGGATTAATGCAAGAAAGTCCACATACACCGTCACACAGGCATCTTTTTGTTGGACACGAACAATCGGATTCATACTGGCAAGGTTTTCTGCATGTTCTACCATTGACCACTTTATTCAAATTTCTTTCCTGACAGCCAAGTTGTTGGACTTTAACGAAAAAATATAAGATTAAAATGGCACTTCTCATTTCTTACGCTCTAAAAAAAGATAAAATTAAATTAACTTTTGCGATCTCTTGGTGAAAAAAAAATGGGGTCAGACATAAAGACATAACATAAAAATGCTGTTTGGTGTTTTCATTGCTAGCTCTTCATTCTTGATGTGCAGATATTTAATGTGCAGTTAGGTTATATACAACCCAAAAGTATAAAAATAGCTGTTAAATACTGCATCTCTAATGTGCTTTTTGATCGACCGATTCTCCCAAGTGATCTCAAATTCATCTAAGTTTATTGAAGCACAGTGCTTAGCGACGTCATTTAAAATTTTTATTGCTGCAGTACTGCACAAGTGAGCTTGGCAATTTTGTGTAGTTTTGAGATACTTCGCAAAATAGCTGCGATTTACATTTACAGCATCATAATTTTGTATCCGAGAATAAAAAATTTGAAAATCAACAGTCTGTTTTATCCTAATCGGGATCATCAGGAGTGTTTTAATTCGATTAAAATTTTTTTACGTGACGTGTACTGTGTTATGACAATCCATTCTGGCCAATGCTGTTGAGCATTTTTTGAATTGATTGAGTTCAAACTCTTCTTAAAATTTACAATAATTTTTGCCCGCGATTAGTCATTTTTACAGAGAAAAAATTCTTGATAAATGGTTGGGCTAATTTGAACAAGCGATGTGAGCGAATAATTTCGAAAGTTGCCAACCTTTACTTTGCGTTGCGTCACGTTTTGTGTAAACGCAACCTAACAGGTCAATTTCATAATATTATGTTAATAGCTTGCCTTTGCTAAGTTTTAATTTTCTGACTGATATCAACCGTGGAGGAGTGCTTTAAAACCTTTTAGTTATCAACCATGAATAGCATCTAATTAATTTTGTATAAAGCTGTGTTGATTAGGAAATTGATCAAGTGCTACCTGATTCGTGTGTTGTAATTGTTGATTGATTGATGGAAATGGTTACTGGAAATTGAATTGGAATCGATAATGTTTCGGCAAGCGCGTGAGTCATTGCTGCATTGCCAGTAGTTGATTTTAGGTTTGTCACAGAGGAGGTATCTGCCTTATTGCTCGACGCTTGCGATGTTGTTTCTCCCGTCGTTAAAGAAGCGGTGATTCTTGACATAATCGTCGGCGAGGATGATTGATCTAATATCTGCAGCCGTATAGGAGAGAAAGAAGAGTTCATACTGGAAGATAATTCAGACAATGTGCTTGTTTCTAATGTTTGTTGAGATATTAAGTCATCAATGCTCGTAGTTAAAGCGTCACTGGTTGAGAATAAATTCTTTTGATTGGTAATCGTCATTGCGGCAGTTACTGGCGTTAAGGCTAAATCTGTTTGTAACGTCGTTATTTCTTCAGTGGGATTTTGTGTCGTCAGTAGGTCTGAATCAGTCGTTTGTTGACCAATCTCATCTGCAGTTACGGGTGTTTCGGTCGTGCTAATGATATTAGTTGTTTCTGTTTCTTGCGTGGTTGTTGGTTTGGAGGTGCTCCAATCAAATGTGATCGGGGTAGCAGTTGATTGCAGTATTATTTGCGTCGCTGAAACGAAGAAGTCGCTGTGTTATAAATTTGTTGTTTCATCTGTGGCTTTGTAGTTCACTATCACATAGTTTTTTGCATCAGGCTCGCGACTAGGAGTTCACTTTGGAAAGATTGGTTCAAAGTTGAAACTTTTAATTGTAAAAAAAGGCCTAATAAGGTACAAGACTGGATTCATCAGTCCAGTTAAAATATCTTAAGTATAAGCAATCTTAAGTACAGTATACGAATGAATTTTTTTGAATATCTTTTTGATTGTAATGTATATCAATCTTATCTAGCAAATTATCACTAAAAAAAGCCATTTTTTTGAACTTTCGTTTATCTGTTACAAACGGCAGTATCTCAACATTTTTTCAACATTTCGTAAAAGCTTAAAGTTTTTTGCAAAGTTGACATCTATTGAAATACATATAACCACTTGTCAGCTTCGGTAATGGAAGTCTATTTTTTTTTTTTCAGTTGACTTTATTTTTTTCAGTAACACAACCATTTGTCAACTTTTCTGACTATGAAATGTGACGAAGTTGGAAAGAGTTGAGCGAGATTTACCAATCGCGCGTATTTGCGCTGCAAGAATACACTTATCATTTGACTGCACGCATTTTGCCTTTTTTGCTTTTTTTGCATTTACATTGAAAAAGATATCATGCTTATTTCCGCCTAAAAATACGCGTGATCGGTAAAAGCCGCTTAAAATACAGCCAGACCGAAATGCCACTCCCACGTTTGACAAAAATCCAAGGCATTCCAATGTGTTTGATTTTAAACTGCAAACAGCCATACCTTCACGCTCACTCATGCTACAATATTAATCTAATTTTGATGATGTTCTTGAGTTTTTGAGCCAGAGTATGGTGATTTTTTGTAGGTTTTCTCGTTGTTGTTTTTTTTGTTTTTATTTTTTGGCTATATGTTTAATTTTTGGCTCTTCTTAGTTCTATACTTATCAAAAAATCTAGCAATTTGTTGTTGAGTTTTGATTGTTAGTGCTTACTTGGCCCAGATAGGCAAAAGTAAGAAACATTGCCTCTTGCAGTATTTTAGTAGTAAATAATAATCCACTTGAAGATTTTCCTTAGAGATTTTTGTTTTTTGTGAAATTAACCACTCATAGGAGTACATGTGCAGCTAGGGCGGCCAGGACCCCCAATTCAAATTCAACATTTTGTTTAACGAGCATTTCTCCCAGTTAATTTTTTTAAGTATGTTGTGCGTAAAAACTGGCGAGGAGGAGATAAATTTTATTGGAAAATGGTACATTAGATGGTTACGCTTACTAACTATGTTATTCCCGCGTCAGATTTATAGTACATTGCACGGGGTTCCAGGTGCTTTGGGAATTTTTGCAACATCTTTCTGCCAAATATACAGTAAGTGAAGACCGAAAAAAGTCTTACCATCTGAGCGGCATTATGGTTAATCCGGCCCTGGGTGATTGCATTACGTTCATAAAAAGGTTAGATGAGGGCCTGAGGTAGCAACTTTCAGGCCAAAACTTCTTAATTTCGCCCGGGCTATACATTTCAATTGGTTGACCGAATGGAGTTGATGGGCCCGGGTCACCTGGTTGTCATTATTATTTGTAATTGGTGTTGTAGGCATGTACTGTTTTACGCGAAGATGCTAAAAGAAACTGAAAATGAAGAAACAAGACTTTTTGTGACATTTTTTAATCTTTGGTCGCATTTTGATTGGGAGGATCAGGGCCCCCTGGGCCCCCTTACTGGCTACACCTATGACAGTAATTTTAATGCTATTTGTGATATTAGGATTTTGTATGTTTTTTGCTTGTTTGCCCTTGTGTGTATGTTAAAACGACAGTAATGGTTCTGTTTTGTATGATCATGCTAATTATCTGATATTATTAGTAAAAGTCAACATAGTGTTTATTAGTTGCTGTAACTTGGAGTAGCAGCGTACACAGTTTCAACTTTTTTACAATTTTAATTGTGTTAAACCTTTTTTTTGCATAAATAATTGCGTTATGATACCATGGTTTAGCTAAAACCATAATGCTGCTGGATGCGATATGAATTCAATAACATATTTGACAATTGTTCACAAACGAAATTATGTATTGCAAAAAATTAAAGTTAAGCAAAAATTGATGAAAGAACAAGGATAAAGAAAAATGGGGTTTTAATAGGTTTGGTATAGAAATTCAGTACAAAACAAATCCACAGTGTTGACATACGCAAAACTCAATGCTTCATGCGTTAGTCCATTGGTTGCAATGTTTTGAGAATGTTTTCACTGTAATTGTTATTGAAATTGTAATTGAATTACAACTACTTAAACTTGAATAATTGTAGTTGTAATTAAAAATTTTAGATTGCAATTGTATTTGTAATTAAACCAAAAGCAACTAATTTTTCCAACTCTGATCTGCACTAATTTTTTGTTCTACTAGTGGTAAATTGAAGCGTGTCACAGCTGCGAGAAAAGGCTGGCTCTCACGTTAAATCCTGCAATGGTCAATGATAAAGCAACGTTAATCACTTATAGCAAAAAACATAGTATCTTTAATAGTTGTTTTATCGTCTTCCACTATGCACTTGCAGGTTAGACTTGCAAATGTATCAATGCAGTTCCACATTTTCAGAGTTAGAGTGTTTTGGTCAATAGCTGTGGATTAATATTGTTATGCTAGACTGTTTTGAGATTAATGCGGCTTTAGTTAACAATGAATTGCTATAATTAATTTTAGCCAATATATTAAATTACTTATTTCAATGGTTTACCAAGTTTACGTAAAATGTTTATAACATAAATGGTTCTTTAGTAATTATATTGTGCAATGTTTTTTATTGTCAATTTTAAAAAGCACATGGCAAATCAGTTCATTGTATCACAACAGTAATTTTATTAACAAAAATTTTCCTATTTATTAGTAAAGCCTTGATGAGAATGGGTGAAAAGGCTACGCATTGACCAATGAGTGCGTTTCCGCGTCATTTAAATGACAGCAGTTTAAAAATAATAATCTATAAATGCTCTAACAATGCATTTTATGTACACAATACAATAGTTCAACAATAGCTCTGAATAGCATCTAATTAATTTTGTATAAAGCTGTGTTGATTAGGAAATTGATCAAGTGCTACCTGATTCGTGTGTTGTAATTGTTGATTGATTGATGGAAATGGTTACTGGAAATTGAATTGGAATCGATAATGTTTCGGCAAGCGCGTGAGTCATTGCTGCATTGCCAGTAGTTGATTTTAGGTTTGTCACAGAGGAGGTATCTGCCTTATTGCTCGACGCTTGCGATGTTGTTTCTCCCGTCGTTAAAGAAGCGGTGATTCTTGACATAATCGTCGGCGAGGATGATTGATCTAATATCTGCAGCCGTATAGGAGAGAAAGAAGAGTTCATACTGGAAGATAATTCAGACAATGTGCTTGTTTCTAATGTTTGTTGAGATATTAAGTCATCAATGCTCGTAGTTAAAGCGTCACTGGTTGAGAATAAATTCTTTTGATTGGTAATCGTCATTGCGGCAGTTACTGGCGTTAAGGCTAAATCTGTTTGTAACGTCGTTATTTCTTCAGTGGGATTTTGTGTCGTCAGTAGGTCTGAATCAGTCGTTTGTTGACCAATCTCATCTGCAGTTACGGGTGTTTCGGTCGTGCTAATGATATTAGTTGTTTCTGTTTCTTGCGTGGTTGTTGGTTTGGAGGTGCTCCAATCAAATGTGATCGGGGTAGCAGTTGATTGCAGTATTATTTGCGTCGCTGAAACGAAGAAGTCGCTGTGTTATAAATTTGTTGTTTCATCTGTGGCTTTGTAGTTCACTATCACATAGTTTTTTGCATCAGGCTCGCGACTAGGAGTTCACTTTGGAAAGATTGGTTCAAAGTTGAAACTTTTAATTGTAAAAAAAGGCCTAATAAGGTACAAGACTGGATTCATCAGTCCAGTTAAAATATCTTAAGTATAAGCAATCTTAAGTACAGTATACGAATGAATTTTTTTGAATATCTTTTTGATTGTAATGTATATCAATCTTATCTAGCAAATTATCACTAAAAAAAGCCATTTTTTTGAACTTTCGTTTATCTGTTACAAACGGCAGTATCTCAACATTTTTTCAACATTTCGTAAAAGCTTAAAGTTTTTTGCAAAGTTGACATCTATTGAAATACATATAACCACTTGTCAGCTTCGGTAATGGAAGTCTATTTTTTTTTTTTCAGTTGACTTTATTTTTTTCAGTAACACAACCATTTGTCAACTTTTCTGACTATGAAATGTGACGAAGTTGGAAAGAGTTGAGCGAGATTTACCAATCGCGCGTATTTGCGCTGCAAGAATACACTTATCATTTGACTGCACGCATTTTGCCTTTTTTGCTTTTTTTGCATTTACATTGAAAAAGATATCATGCTTATTTCCGCCTAAAAATACGCGTGATCGGTAAAAGCCGCTTAAAATACAGCCAGACCGAAATGCCACTCCCACGTTTGACAAAAATCCAAGGCATTCCAATGTGTTTGATTTTAAACTGCAAACAGCCATACCTTCACGCTCACTCATGCTACAATATTAATCTAATTTTGATGATGTTCTTGAGTTTTTGAGCCAGAGTATGGTGATTTTTTGTAGGTTTTCTCGTTGTTGTTTTTTTTGTTTTTATTTTTTGGCTATATGTTTAATTTTTGGCTCTTCTTAGTTCTATACTTATCAAAAAATCTAGCAATTTGTTGTTGAGTTTTGATTGTTAGTGCTTACTTGGCCCAGATAGGCAAAAGTAAGAAACATTGCCTCTTGCAGTATTTTAGTAGTAAATAATAATCCACTTGAAGATTTTCCTTAGAGATTTTTGTTTTTTGTGAAATTAACCACTCATAGGAGTACATGTGCAGCTAGGGCGGCCAGGACCCCCAATTCAAATTCAACATTTTGTTTAACGAGCATTTCTCCCAGTTAATTTTTTTAAGTATGTTGTGCGTAAAAACTGGCGAGGAGGAGATAAATTTTATTGGAAAATGGTACATTAGATGGTTACGCTTACTAACTATGTTATTCCCGCGTCAGATTTATAGTACATTGCACGGGGTTCCAGGTGCTTTGGGAATTTTTGCAACATCTTTCTGCCAAATATACAGTAAGTGAAGACCGAAAAAAGTCTTACCATCTGAGCGGCATTATGGTTAATCCGGCCCTGGGTGATTGCATTACGTTCATAAAAAGGTTAGATGAGGGCCTGAGGTAGCAACTTTCAGGCCAAAACTTCTTAATTTCGCCCGGGCTATACATTTCAATTGGTTGACCGAATGGAGTTGATGGGCCCGGGTCACCTGGTTGTCATTATTATTTGTAATTGGTGTTGTAGGCATGTACTGTTTTACGCGAAGATGCTAAAAGAAACTGAAAATGAAGAAACAAGACTTTTTGTGACATTTTTTAATCTTTGGTCGCATTTTGATTGGGAGGATCAGGGCCCCCTGGGCCCCCTTACTGGCTACACCTATGACAGTAATTTTAATGCTATTTGTGATATTAGGATTTTGTATGTTTTTTGCTTGTTTGCCCTTGTGTGTATGTTAAAACGACAGTAATGGTTCTGTTTTGTATGATCATGCTAATTATCTGATATTATTAGTAAAAGTCAACATAGTGTTTATTAGTTGCTGTAACTTGGAGTAGCAGCGTACACAGTTTCAACTTTTTTACAATTTTAATTGTGTTAAACCTTTTTTTTGCATAAATAATTGCGTTATGATACCATGGTTTAGCTAAAACCATAATGCTGCTGGATGCGATATGAATTCAATAACATATTTGACAATTGTTCACAAACGAAATTATGTATTGCAAAAAATTAAAGTTAAGCAAAAATTGATGAAAGAACAAGGATAAAGAAAAATGGGGTTTTAATAGGTTTGGTATAGAAATTCAGTACAAAACAAATCCACAGTGTTGACATACGCAAAACTCAATGCTTCATGCGTTAGTCCATTGGTTGCAATGTTTTGAGAATGTTTTCACTGTAATTGTTATTGAAATTGTAATTGAATTACAACTACTTAAACTTGAATAATTGTAGTTGTAATTAAAAATTTTAGATTGCAATTGTATTTGTAATTAAACCAAAAGCAACTAATTTTTCCAACTCTGATCTGCACTAATTTTTTGTTCTACTAGTGGTAAATTGAAGCGTGTCACAGCTGCGAGAAAAGGCTGGCTCTCACGTTAAATCCTGCAATGGTCAATGATAAAGCAACGTTAATCACTTATAGCAAAAAACATAGTATCTTTAATAGTTGTTTTATCGTCTTCCACTATGCACTTGCAGGTTAGACTTGCAAATGTATCAATGCAGTTCCACATTTTCAGAGTTAGAGTGTTTTGGTCAATAGCTGTGGATTAATATTGTTATGCTAGACTGTTTTGAGATTAATGCGGCTTTAGTTAACAATGAATTGCTATAATTAATTTTAGCCAATATATTAAATTACTTATTTCAATGGTTTACCAAGTTTACGTAAAATGTTTATAACATAAATGGTTCTTTAGTAATTATATTGTGCAATGTTTTTTATTGTCAATTTTAAAAAGCACATGGCAAATCAGTTCATTGTATCACAACAGTAATTTTATTAACAAAAATTTTCCTATTTATTAGTAAAGCCTTGATGAGAATGGGTGAAAAGGCTACGCATTGACCAATGAGTGCGTTTCCGCGTCATTTAAATGACAGCAGTTTAAAAATAATAATCTATAAATGCTCTAACAATGCATTTTATGTACACAATACAATAGTTCAACAATAGCTCTGAATAGCATCTAATTAATTTTGTATAAAGCTGTGTTGATTAGGAAATTGATCAAGTGCTACCTGATTCGTGTGTTGTAATTGTTGATTGATTGATGGAAATGGTTACTGGAAATTGAATTGGAATCGATAATGTTTCGGCAAGCGCGTGAGTCATTGCTGCATTGCCAGTAGTTGATTTTAGGTTTGTCACAGAGGAGGTATCTGCCTTATTGCTCGACGCTTGCGATGTTGTTTCTCCCGTCGTTAAAGAAGCGGTGATTCTTGACATAATCGTCGGCGAGGATGATTGATCTAATATCTGCAGCCGTATAGGAGAGAAAGAAGAGTTCATACTGGAAGATAATTCAGACAATGTGCTTGTTTCTAATGTTTGTTGAGATATTAAGTCATCAATGCTCGTAGTTAAAGCGTCACTGGTTGAGAATAAATTCTTTTGATTGGTAATCGTCATTGCGGCAGTTACTGGCGTTAAGGCTAAATCTGTTTGTAACGTCGTTATTTCTTCAGTGGGATTTTGTGTCGTCAGTAGGTCTGAATCAGTCGTTTGTTGACCAATCTCATCTGCAGTTACGGGTGTTTCGGTCGTGCTAATGATATTAGTTGTTTCTGTTTCTTGCGTGGTTGTTGGTTTGGAGGTGCTCCAATCAAATGTGATCGGGGTAGCAGTTGATTGCAGTATTATTTGCGTCGCTGAAACGAAGAAGTCGCTGTGTTATAAATTTGTTGTTTCATCTGTGGCTTTGTAGTTCACTATCACATAGTTTTTTGCATCAGGCTCGCGACTAGGAGTTCACTTTGGAAAGATTGGTTCAAAGTTGAAATTTTTAATTGTAAAAAAAGGCCTAATAAGGTACAAGACTGGATTCATCAGTCCAGTTGAAATATCTTAAGTATAAGCAACCTTAAGTACAGTATACGAATGAATTTTTTTGAATATCTTTTTGATTGTAATGTATATCGATCTTATCTAGCAAATCATCACTAAAAAAAGCCTTCAACTAAAAAAAATCACTAAAAAAAGTCTTTAACACTATTCAAATACAAAAAATTCGAAATGTTATTCCAAGCTTGAAATAATAACAAAAAACTAAAATGTACCTTTCTGTAGCTGCCATTTTTCCAGAAAAATTTTCTTCGACTCTATCTGTCTGGCTGATTTCATACTACTAGTTGCAACTACCGAACAAAACCATAAACACATTCTGAATGTCATCACAGACATTCCAAAAACTTAATAGAATAGTTTTTAAAATGTTAGTTGTGCTGATTAAAAGCAATTTAATTCGATCGTTTGTAATGGACCATATATGTTCCACTGGGCTAATTCGGGTTAATCAAAAAATTCTGTAAACTATTCTATTACAAAAATCGAAAAAAGATATTCCCTTTATAATTTCAAAGAATAACTACAAAATGCAACCCTAATTGTTTATAAACTTATTTGATTTTGACGTATTTTCAAACTTATTTTGTGTACTTTCACTTGCCGCAAGCATGTTGGCAGCCATCTTGATCGACAGTTAACTATTGTTTTAACCCTGCACGCTTGAAGCCAGAACTGCAAGTCACGTTATGGTGTTATCAGTACATTTGTACAACTTATGACTCCAATGCTCTAGTATTACAGCTGGACAAAAAAAAAAACAACGCCAAAAAAAATTAAAAACGTACGTGTGGAGACCAAAAGAGATTACGAGCAGGCTTGGAAAAATTATAATTGTAATTGACAAAATTATAATTAATTACACGATTTTGCTGTGATTGTAATTGCAATAGACGATTTTCAAAAGTCGATAATTGTAATTGAAAAATTTTGTCCCTGTTTTCAATTACAATTATTTTATTGTTCCCTAAGATAGATGATAACAAAATGTGTATGAACAATATCAATTTTCCTCTTGTTGCAAATCGATATGAATATTTTCGACCGGTTGCAATCACATCTGACGTGACAAACCGAACGTACATCAAAGCAGGTTAGGGTTGTTAGAGTTAGTTTCAGAGATAGGCTTTATCATGTTCATAACCTAAACTTAGCTCCTATTCTAATCATAGCTAGCACTAACTCTAAGCCAAAAAATAGCCTAACATAGAATTGGCCTATGACGTCAGTTGTGACTGTAACTGGTGGTAAGTAACCATAAGCGTAGCCATGATTTTTGACTGTGGGGGTGGCAAAACCACAAATTACATGCAATGACGTCATCAGAAATTTTCAATAGAGGCATTTTTTGTGGGGCAAAGATATTGTAGAATGGAAGATCTAAAGCCGTGGCCGTTGTTTGGCAATTAACTATGATTTTGTAACACCTTAAAAATCTTGTAATTTGTGGTTGCATTTTAATTGTAGGTAATTTATTTGGCCCAAAAACGGGAAGTTAGAAACATTGACTCCTGCATTATTTTAGAAGTAAATAATAATCCACTTGAAGATTTTCCTTAGAAATTTTGTTTTGTTATAAAATCAACCAGTTATAGAAATGCATGTACAGCCAGGGGTTTAGAATCCCTCAATTCAAATTTGATAATTTGTTCAATGAGCATTTCCTTAGCTAATTTTTTTTAAAGTTTTTTGTGCGTAAAACGGGCAAGATGAAGATAAATTTTTGTTGAAAAATGATACATTAGATGGTTACGCTTACTAACCATCTTATTCTCGGGACAAATTTACATTGCACGTTGCCCCTGGTACTTCAAGGATTTTTGCAACATCTCCCTGCCAAATACAGGTAAAGACTAAAAAAAATCTTGCATCTGAGCGCGAGGCCCCTGGCACTGTGCCATATGCTAAATCTGGTCTTGGTTTTTGCATTACGTTCATAAAAAGGTTAGATGAGAGTCTGAGGTAGCTACTTTCAGGACAAAACTCCTTAATTTCGCCCGGGTTATACATCAAAGAAGAAAGAAATCAACTGAGGATTTACAACTCAACGAACTGAATAAGAACGGAGAGATGAGTGTGGCTGGGAAGTGAGCTCGCGCTCTTCGAGTCTCCAGCCACCCGCGTATGTGTCGAAGCAGGCGGCCTGCAGCCGTAATCGAATTCGGGTTGCAGTATTGCTTACGCAATAATCAGCGCTCAGTTCCGCTCGGCCATGCTGCTGACAAATTGGTTGGCAAAATTTCAAGTGGTTTCAATTACATTTCAATTGGTTGGCAAAATCGAATCGATGTGGCCTAGGTCAACTGGTTGTTAATATTATTGGTAATTAGTGTTGTAAGCGTGTACTGTTGTACACGAAAATGCTAAGAGAAACTGAAAATGAAGAAACAAGACTTTTTTGTGACATTTTTTTCATTGGTGGCATTTTATCATTTTCGCCCCGCCCCCCCCCCCCCCCCCCCCCCGCCCTGTCGACGTTTATGATCGTAATTTCAATGCTATTTGTGATATTAGGATTTTGCGTGCTTTTTTTGCTTGTTTGCCTTTGCGTGCATAGTAAAGCGACACTAATGGTTCTATTTTGTATGATCATGCTAAATATGTGATATTACTGGTAAAATTTAAAGTGGTGTTAAATAGTAGTTGAAACTTGAAGTAGTAACGCACACAGCTTCAACTTTTTTACAATTTTTAATTGCGCTAAAACTTATTTTCTTTTGCACAAAAAATTGCTTTATGATGCCATGGTTTAGCTAAAACCATAATGCTGCTGGATGCGATATGATTTCAGTAACATATTTCACAATTGCTTACAAACGAAATCATGCTTTGGAAAAATCAATGTTAACCAAAGATTGATGGAAGAACAAGGATAGAGAAAAATGAGGTTTTAATATGTCTGGTACAGAAATACTAAACAAATCCACAGTGTTGACATAAGCAAAACTCGAGGCTTCGTATGTAAGTGAATTGGCCGCAATGTTTTGAGAACCTTTCCATTGTATTGTAATTGAAATTGTAATTGAATTACAACTACTTAAACTTGTATAATTGTAGTTGTAATTGAAAATTTTAGATTGTAATTGTATTTGTAATTGTAATTAAAGCAAAAACAAGTAATTTTTCCAACCCTGGTTACAAGTATACTGTGAGCCAGGGAATTACTACAAAACATGCATTGAAAATGAAGCAATTTTTGGCCAATTTTTTTTCTGCCATGACGCATTATTTAGCAGTGCAGCCTGTATCGTCTACTCGAACAATATATCTTTTTGGATGTGACTGTTTAAACGAAAATTTTTAATTCAAAGAGAAATAGAAAATTGCTCATAATCAATCTTCTGAAAGAGTGCTCGATAATACAAAGTAAAATCAGAGCAAAATACAAACATAAAATCACACTAAAAAGTTAAAAGCACAGCAATCTGTTTCGTCCTAAAAACTTATCAGGTGTTATTGTAATATGTAAAAGAATTATTACACTCTAAAACGTCAAAATTCTCGAAAAGCTAAAACTGCATATTATTGAAGAACCCGCTAAGATAAAACACCATTACAGACTGAAAATTATTATCAAAACAACAGAACTGCGCTTTATTATGAAAACAGCGAAATTATGTTCAATAGGAATGAAGATTTTATTTACTATTTACATTAACTGCATCAAACAAAAAAATTAAGTTCAACTTTCTAATCGATTGATTTCTAGATATTGCTTTTTCATCAGTAAGAAAGATATCAAAATCCTTTGCACACCAGGGCCCTCAAACCTCACTCAATAGCGTGCAATGAAGCGAAAGCATCCGCCGGAGCAATTACACGCAAGAGTGTTTAATTAGCTGCGCAGCACAAATATTTTCAAATCTGAAATGTACAGTATTGTCAAATGGTCAAAGCACAGAAACCGAGAAAGGCTTATCTGTTAAATATCAGACCAGGAAATAACGTGACTTTACTGAACATGCATTAACTTTATTATTGTTATATTGTAATTTTAATTACATTTTATTCATCAAGTTGCCTTGGCCATTACATTTTGTTTTAATTACATTTTATTATTTTTCAGCGAAAAAATTTTTGATAAAATAACTACGAGCACAAGAAAGCATTTCCAAGAAAAACACCAAACAAGTAATGAAACAGTGTTCCCCAAAATAGATTTTTTAGTCTGCTGAACCCCCTTCCCCATAAAAAATAAAAATTACGATGTTAACCCGCCTCACTGCTCGGTATCTGTCGTTACCGAATCCCAGTTTGTAACTCAAGAAAGACATCAGTTAGTAACTTGATAGTTAAATACTGGAATGCAATTGCAGATTTACGTAAAGTATGGTGTATTCAATTACGCAAGAATTTGTAAGCTATCATCACATTGTGCATTACAGTATTTCTTAATTTCATAACCGTCGTTATATATCAGCAATTCCTGTGATCATTATTTTGCTTTGTCTGTCTTGCATGATTGTTGATGAGGACATCTAGAGAATCAAACCCAGAACGAAGAAACATATTTTATGATGACGATTTTGTGGAGACAGTTCATTATTCTACACGTACAGTACCCCTTAATCTACTCCAAATTTTGCGGTAAATGTGCTCTGTGAGAGCACAAAGGAAAACATAAAATTATGATATCCTGCCTGCAAGCTATGTTCAAAACAATATGTTGCAGACTATTAACAAACTTTCTTAAAAAAAGGCTACCCAATACCCATTGGAACCAATGGAAACGTAATACTCAACCAGAAAATCAAAACGCTGCTCTTCATCTCCAGTTACCAGCTATCAGTAAGACTAACTAACAAACAACTAGCATTGTGTCATCTAATTAAATACAGTATGCCTTTTAATCCTATATGACACTAGAAATTTTAACATTTATAAAAGCCAGTAGATCCATAAACTGAAATACAAAATTATTATAAATAAAACCATATTGTCTGCCATAGAGTTTCCTGCAGTACACCTTGCCACTTCTTTATACTGTTTCTGCCACAACTGGTTCTACAGTACTGCTTCACTCACAGATCAGTGGTCGATTGGATAGAGCATCTGCTACTGAAACGGTAGGCTCGGGTTCGATACCCGGTCGGGTCAAACCAAAGACTATAAAAGATGGTATTCACAGATTTCGTGCTTAACGTTTATCAATTAAAGGGAAAGTTCGAAGTCTCCACTGTGTGTTGTTGGACAATTTGGCAGGTGGCAGCTTGTCTCAAAGACCGAAAGGTCCCTTTGCTGTCTCCTGGCTAAGGCAACTTGGTGAATAAAATGTAATTACAATTATAGTATCTAAACAACAGCACTGCGCTTTTGTTCTTGGTTTTAGTCTATTTCTCGTTAATGTAAGTACTTAATTTGTAGGGGGGACGCGTCCCCCATCGAGAGTTAGCGTTCCCTCATCGAGATTTAGCATGCCTTATAAAAATTTCAGCCTACCCCCTAATGAGATTTTAGAGCTCTTTTCATGGAGAGTAAGCGTCTGAATGGTTAGAAGAAATAGTGGCTCTCTGCAGGAATAAATCACAAGTTACGGCGGAATATAATCCGAAATTGCGATGAAGACCTTTTTTCTTTTTTTATTTTGGTCTTCACTCGATTTAGGGGATAAAATCCCTTCAACTTTTGGTGAATACCTTTTTTATTTTGGTCTTCAATCGAATTCGGGAATACTGTAGCATCTGAACTGGAAGAATAATTTCCACTAAATTTCCTTCGCATTCCGAATGCGTTTTTGGTCAAGGCTGTGAAAGCGTCCCCCATGCAAAATTTTTCATTTTAAGTATTGCGTGGCGTCACTTTGAACTGCAACGTTTATAGCAGAGGGTATTGCAGTTTTTTCTTTCGTTTTTGTTCTTAAATTTCTAGTTTGCTTTTTTTTTCATAAACTGACGATAGCTTTTTTGTACCGAAATCAATTTTATCATTGTTTAAAAATTTTGAATAGGTTTAGCAGTTTTCAAAAATTTATTGAATTATTTTGTGAATGCACTGAATGCTTCATCATTTTTTTATACCTGGTCGTCGGCAAACGCTTCCAAGAGTTTCTGTCGTTCGATTCCACACAAAAGAAAATCCATCGCCGAAGCATGTGTTTGAAAGATCTCTGTCATCATTGGTATAACCGGGGTTGCATTGGTAAGTTAATGAAACAGTTGGATTGAAAAGATTTGAAGCATTCAAAATGGATTGAACATTGCCATTTAAAATCGATGGAATAGAATTGAAACACTCTAAAAAAAGAAAAAACAGGACATTGGTCAAATACCATTAAAAACACAAATTTCTGTTATTTGCGTTTAATCAATCCAACTTATTAGGTAATACATTACCACACCATAGTATAACTCGGCTATTTGGTGTATAAAATTTTACCAAAGCAACACAAAGTTTTGAGTTTTTATGCGCGTCTCTTTATCAAGCAAAGGTTTTTGCTAACCGCAGCCGTGTACCATGCTAACTGTTCATTTTGTGCGGTGCATTGCATCTTACTCAATTATGCTGTATTATGTTATTGCAATTTGCGTTTTTTTACCAAGTCCTGGTAGCCCAGAAACAAGGAATGGTCGTTTACTATATTACTTGCCCTCCTGTCTATCATGAAAACTGAGTCTCCAGAGCGTCTCTTTAACGACAAGGAAGGAAACGGCTAATGCATGTCAATTGTTAAAACAATGAAAATAAATTAAGTGAAATGTAAAAGTTTTTGAAATTGAGCACTTTCGTTAAAATAAAATTTCGTTTCATATGCAGTAGACAGTCACCTCGATTAATACAGAAGTCTAAATAATCATTGCAGCAATCTCCGATAGAAAGGCAAAACTGGTCACAGCTACATTCTGAAGCTTCATCCTCTGAAACGCAACTAGCATCTCCAACAGCACAACATGATCCAATTGCAGCACAACTGTCTTGTAAAGTAAAGCCACCTCGTGCAAACAAAATAATGAAAAGAGGAACACAAATTGTTTTTAGATAAATATCGTATTTCAATATCATATTTACATTGAAAACTTAGCAATCTAAAATTCAAAAAACCTAAACGTATTTAACCCTCTACGGGGTAATTGACGAAGGCATTTTACACTGGTGTAAGGAAAAATGCTCCCTATCTAACTCCTAAACCAAATGTTACGGGAACACCAAATTTGGCATGCGGGTTGGTGTTCACCAATGTTTTTTATAAAAAGTTGTTTTTAGTTGATGACGTAATCATAATGACGTCATAGCTATATTTTGAAAAAAAATGACGTAATTTTAGTGACGTCACAGGCCGTTCAAATTTTGTACATAATATGTTTTTTTTTATGTTGAATCGCAAAATGTCTAAGCCAAAGTAGTTACGTTACAAAAACGTCTTATGATGTAACTTCAGTTAAATATGACCAAACAATGCTCTGTTTAAGGTAAGTGGATGACTTTGATAAGCCTTAAAATTTGGAAACTTTTCCTTATCTTAACAACTTCAAATTTTCCGAATTCAAAGTTTGACTCATTAAATTTGACTCAAAGTCAAGTTAGTTTAAAGTAAAAATATTTTTTTCGATGAAATTTATCACAAAAAATGACTGGAGAGCAAAAATACACCCTCGTGTAAAATAAAGTTGAAAACTTTTGAAAGTTTTTTTTCTAAATGTTATTAATTTTTTTGAGATCTTAGAAAAAGCCGTTTTGGTCTATCACTCAAAAAAAAGCAGCGGTAGTGTGCTTAAGACTGAGAGCTTTTTTATTATTTTTGCAAGCTTTGATGGGTAAGTAACCCACTTTTTCAGATAGTCATAGCAACAAGCAAAACACGCTGTCTTTAATATAGCGCAAGTCAGGCACAAGCGTTACAGAAAAGTTAATGATTGATGAAATAAAAGATAAATAATAGGTAATTGGAAAGTAAGTATAGGTACCGTAAATCAAGGTATAACAATAACAGAACAAAATGCAGTTAATAGTTAGCAAAATAATACTTTCAAGGTGTAAAACAAAACAGGAAAAGAGGAAAATCAAAAGTAATTTAGAGTTAAGAGAAAATAAAAACAAAAACAGAAAAGCCGACTGAGCCGTAATAAATGACTGACACGTCGGCAGCGTGGCCAAACAACTAATGACATCGTTCTTACGACGACCCTGATCCCATGATTTGGATACAATCCGCAATCTGGTCAAGTTGTTGCGTTCTTGGATAAGACGTTTTACGTTGATTATCTCTGCTTGATGGCTTCAAACAAGCAGCAAATTTAGTGGAAAAAAATTCGAAGAAATCTAACAGGAACATTAGATCCAAGGAAACTTCTGAGCAGTGTGACATCTAGTTAGAAACGAGTAATTT
Organism: Trididemnum nubilum; assembly: GCA_963965965.1. Taxonomy (NCBI): domain Eukaryota; kingdom Metazoa; phylum Chordata; class Ascidiacea; order Aplousobranchia; family Didemnidae; genus Trididemnum; species Trididemnum nubilum. The sequence continues at coordinate 31,992,559 of OZ014477.1, read as the reverse complement.
CTAATGCACAGTATCTTTTCTTTCCAAGGCATGGTCAATACACTCTTTGAAACCACTATCACTAATCTCGTATGATGTCATAACCTTATTGCTCTTACTACAAAAAAAGTTTCGATCAATTTTTCTATTTGCTTTTGTTATTTTTGTCTGTTTCTTAGTTTTAATTACTGTTTTTACTTATTTCAGACTTATACTTGAATGCATTGGCGGAGTTTGGTACAAAGCAGTAAAGCAAAACCTGAGAGCTCGGTAAATTGATGATTCACTTGAGCGTGAAATTTATTCCTCCTACAATATTGCAGGCTTACTATTAGTGTAACCGCTAAATGGTGATTTCTAGTAGTTTCGATAGAACAAAAAATAGTGCCGTTACCAAGCACTTTTGTAAGTGCATTTGTCTGCCGGCTTATGAGCATACTGAACTCTTACCAAACTGATCTGACATAAGCATCATCAACAATAGGGTGGAGTGAAAAATAAAAATTTTTGAATTTAAAAAAGTGGTCTTGATATTTGGCCCCAAATACCATATGAAAAACTTCTATCACAATTTTGAGTTCTTGCACCCTCTAGTGGTCGTGCAATTTGATCGAACGGGCTTAAAATAACCAATTTTGCCATATCTCACTAACCACATATGCTAGAAAGCTAGTTTTTAGTTTAAAAGTTGCAGAAACAGCACATTTATATCTCCATTCAAAAGAACTCTGCCATAAAAACGTACAGAAAAAAAGTTACAGCCAAATTATTGATTACAGATTTACTGATTACTGATAAGTTTTTAGTGCTCAACTTCAAATGCATTGCAATTCACGTAGGCATTGAAAATAAGTCAGATGAGGTTTAAATTTATGTATATTTGCACTTTTAATGTACCATGCTGCCTTATCAGCCTAAAATAGTTTCTATAATGGCAATTAGCTTTACTCAAATGGGCAATGTGCAGCACAGTATAGTAACAAATGTTAAGCAAAGTACAAAATTAGAATTAGAAAAGCAATTTCTGCCGTAATTAGAAAAGCTAGAGTTCTAAAAAAAAGAAAATTTGGCAATATGTTTAATGAACATTTTGATAGACCTACCATTGTTTAGTGTATTGTAGATACAGTATATATTGTACTTGCTGGCACAAATTTAGTTATATTTGAAGCAGCATGTTAACTAAAAAATGATCCAAGTCAAGTGTAAAAAGTTTGACAACGGAAAAATTTTTCAAAATTCCAATATTTTCCCTCCAGGATGGCTGCCATTTAAGAGACAAGTGATTTGAGCGTTTGCTCAACTTCAATCTTTTCCGGAAGTTAGATATAGCTCGAACTGTTGCAAAAGAACAATGGATTTGGTGCAGTATTTATTTGATTTGTGAACTGAGTATTGCACAAAGAACTTCAGAAATTATTGATTAGGACAGCGAAACCGACTGTAGTATACAGTCATCAAAGTGTACTGTCGCAGGAAAAACATCAAATCCGTCAAGTAATGCTAACCCTTAGTGATTTAACTAGATACTTGAAAAAATCTTAAACATCAGATCGATACAAAGAGCGTGAAACTAATTTCTTGAAAGATACTGATAAACCTTTTATATTTTTGCTATGATAATAAACAAAGAAAGCAATGTGAAATTCAATGTGGCTTGAGAATGACATTTAATGATCATCCTTTTTTGAAGATCAAAAAACAGAACACAAGGGTAAATGTTTGGCAGAAAGATCTGAACTTTGAAAAATTTCTTTCCCATACAACTTTGTACAAGTAATATTAGACTTTTTTTTTTATAGTTGGCATGCTGCTTCAGAAATAACAAAATTTATGCCAGCAAGTACAATTTATACTGTATCTACATTACAATAAACAATGGTCTCAAATTGCTCATTAAAGTATTCTGTCAAATTTTCTTTTTTTTAGAACTGTAGCTTTTCTAATCACGGTAGAAATTGCTTTTCTAATTCTAATTTTGTACTTTGGCATTAGAGCTCGACAGATATGACTTTTTCAGGTCGATACCGATATTTCGAAAATTTTTAGGCCGATGCCGATAACCGATATATTAACTTATTAGCTACGAAACTTTGTCACTATTTTTCAACTAACTTGACTCTAAAAGCTTCACTAATACCCACCCAAAGAAAGACTATTGCAAACACAAGTCACACTCCGGTATCATTCATCAAAAAAGCAAAGAAAAAATACAACGATTTGGCAATCAATAGTCAAGAGCGGTTGTGCTTGCTCTCAAAAATAAACAGTTTAAGGTAATTGTTCTAAGCCGATATTTTATCGGTGGTAAACACCGATACGATATATCGGCTTGACCCTGATATCGGCTGACCGATATATCGGTCGAGCTCTATGTGGCATCATTCAGTGCTTTTGAATTGAACTGTACAATCTAAACTTTTTTTGAATTAACTAAATATAATTCCTCAAGTTTAGCATAAATAAAATGATGATGCAAAAACCAACCAATACTGGATGATGCAATAACATGAACTTTAAACATTTGTTACTATACTGTGCTGCACATTGCCCATTTGAGTAAAGCTAATTGCCATTATAGAAACTATTTTAGGCTGATAAGGCAGCATGGTACATTAAAAGTGCAAATATACATAAATTTAAACCTCATCTGACTTATTTTCAATGCCTACGTGAATTGCAATGCATTTGAAGTTGAGCACTAAAAACTTATCAGTAATCAGTAAATCTGTAATCAATAATTTGGCTGTAACTTTTTTTCTGTACGTTTTTATGGCAGAGTTCTTTTGAATGGAGATATAAATGTGCTGTTTCTGCAACTTTTAAACTAAAAACTAGCTTTCTAGCATATGTGGTTAGTGAGATATGGCAAAATTGGTTATTTTAAGCCCGTTCGATCAAATTGCACGACCACTAGAGGGTGCAAGAACTCAAAATTGTGATAGAAGTTTTTCATATGGTATTTGGGGCCAAATATCAAGACCACTTTTTTAAATTCAAAAATTTTTATTTTTCACTCCACCCTAATCAACAATGCCTAGACACCAATGTTGTACTTCGCATGAATTATCAGTAGACCTGTTTTCCAATTATTGCAATATCGGAGAAATTATAAGTTTTGGTACGTGCGTACCGCTTATTCATTTCCCACGCAATGTTGATGGTGTGACTCAAAGCGCAGTATCTTGTTTATCTAATGCATATGTGTAGGTTACAAAAACTATTAATATTATTATCTTTGTGCTCTGGCCAGCTGCATCTTAAAGAGGTTTCCGGGCTCGTTGAGGTTTCACTTTCGGTGAGATTTTTCTTTCCGTGTAATGCTTTTCTGAGCTAAATTTATTGGACCAATTGCTCCACCCATTTACCACCAACGTAACTGTGCCTGGCCTCGCACTGGTCTCTACCCCAGTTTTATCTCTATCAACTACTTGATTAACTACTCCAGCCGTTAGCTCTGCAGTATAGTATAATTAGTGAGCCTGCACGTGTATTGTATGTTAATGAGTGTGATTTGGTCTACATTGTGTATACTACATAACTCAGTGTGACAGGTGTTGCAACCTTGCAAATAATAAAAATCGATTTTTTTGCTTTAGTATCCTCTGCAAGTTTTATCGTTTGACGTTGTGTCACTGCTTCTTTTTTCTTACTCTACACGCTGTTTTGGTGCTATTTTCCATTCGCTATTGTTGTGGTGATCAAAAATAAAATCAATGAATGAGTACTTCCAAAGCTTATTACATCAATATCAACTTGTTTTTAAAGAGAAATAGTAGTTTTAATGGCTATACAGTATATACAGTAGTTTTATAGGCAGCAGTAAAAGTGGAACTAAAATGGCATGAGCAAATTACTTATCTTGGGTGTTCATTTTTGGAAGCCTCACTTGTTTGTGTATCTTTGAAATTTGCCGATAACTATACTGTTTTATGCTTTTGTTTGCATTTGAAATGTAAATAAATCAATAAAAGTCGTTACTTTGAGAAAAATTTCTGCACTGGTATTTGGCATTTTGAAGAAGGTGCTCTACTAACAGTAGCTTCATCGTACATCGTGTATATTCACTGACTGTTTTTTGAGCCCCTATGAAATGCAGTACACTAAGATAATAAAAAAAATAACTTGAAATAAATAGCATTTTCGCTAGCCAAGGTAATCTAACAACTATGATTTTACTAAACTGCTTTTGTTTTAGATTTGGAATTAAGAGGGGGAAATATAAAATTTTACAACGTAAAGCAATGTTTCGCCAGCGCCAAGGTAAGAATAGTTTCAGATGCCCTCTTCATATCGACTATCTTGAGAAAAATCAGTAGTAGTTTAAAAAGGTTTTCAGTTATTTTGAATGTTGTTTTCAATCTATTCTGTTTTTTTAAATCTTGTAAAATTAGGTAAAAAAAACTTTTAGTTGCTTTGCATTCTATTTTCGGGCTAACAGCGCGTAATGGCTAAAAAACGTGTGCAATAGGCTTGTTAAAATGGGAAAGAGTCTTTAAAGAGAGCAAAAGCCGATTGCTAGAACCTTTTAAAAAGACTCTGATTTTTAGTGAACATCTTTTTAATGGTACTCTTTCTAATGGTGTACTGTAGTAGGATACTGTAATTCCATATACTGTTTACTATACTTCTGTCAATAGCTAAGCCTTTGGTATTTGTTACTCTTACTGCGTAACTTTTATGCGGCATATGCAATTAAAGCTACAGTATTTTGCTAAATCTTATAGCAAATCTTTTCATCATTCATTAAGACTATAACTTTGTAAACGTTTCGAATTTTACAATATCTTTTTACTATACTATTTTTATTTTTTTAATTGTGTTTATACTAAAACCTGACACGGTTTTGCTTTATGCTTTACCAGAACGCTTTAAAAACTTATCTTTGAAAAGTTGACTTTGGTTGACAACTGTGATTTCTTTGATTGATTGATTGATTCATACTTATTTTTCATTTAGAAAAAAGGAATGGTGGCGCTTTTATTTTGGACGAATCTTCACTTGCTTAGAAGTTGACCGCAGGGCCAGATTTACGTCCCTCGAGGCCCCTGACATTTAGAAGATTTTTGCTATTACTCCGCCAAAACTAAGTGAAGACCAAATAAAGGTCTTTAGCGCTGGCCCCTAAAGTGCTTTCCAACTAAATATAGGTGAACAACAAAACAAAAACAAAAAAGGTCTAACCACCAAAGCACGGAACGCTTGTCACTGTGCCATTGTGCCACATGATAAATTTGGCCCTGGTTGACAGTATTCCAAGCTTTCTGATTGACGTTTGACTTCTTCCCTCGTAATTTGGCTCTTGTTCAAATCCACCAAGCACAGATAATCATCGTAAAGCGTTTTGTTCAAAGACACAACAACGTGACGATGGGGCAAGTTGAACCGAGATTTTTATTTGAAACTGGTGGTAATGTTTTCATCAAAACTTTTGACCCGCATTTGATTAGAATAAGCGTATACTTAAAAAAACTAAAAAACATCAATTTTCTATCTAATTGATAATGTTAATCTGTAAAGTATCTATCTGAAGATAAAATACAAGTTCTACCATTATAATCACAATTGCTACTAATGCAAGAAATATACAGCATTTCCGAAGATACAATATAAAACAACGTACCAAAGTATCATTTCCGTTTAAAAGAGCTATCGCAGGTTAAATCTTTTAATTTTGAATGTAGGAGTAGGAAGCTGTGGGATTTTGGTATAGGATGATATTTACACTTTCTAGACGTCATTAAACGCTGGTGCTTTTAAAATGAATTACTATTACAGCATACATGATGAATCACATGCTTGCCAAAGCAAATTACTACAGCACTAAAGCATCAAAAAAAAGTCTATGTAATATCCAACACTCGGTTTCACTCGTGAATCATCAGGCTTACAGTATATCTCATTCAAATAGAAAAAACATTCTACTGAATTTGAATGAAATATTCTATTTAAATAAGAATTGAGTTACTTCTGCAAAATTCTGGACTGGCCAGTTGATGGAACAGTTCAGTGAAGCATTTGTTTTTGAAACGGGAGATTTTAGTGGGGCAGTCAAATCGGTAACAGAATTGCCTACAGCTTGCTACAGCCACGACACTCATTCAAAAAGAAGTGAGTAGCCCGGGAACAAAAACGCAAAGATGGGCCCATCAAACTGTTTACACGATTTGGCATAATACAACAACTATAATACAAAGTTTGATTAATTTGAAAGACTGTAAAATTATTTATGATTAATTTTGATGAAAGTCAAGTTCATTCAAAATAAAAATTGCTTTTTCTGAATGGATTTATTACCAAAAAAAAGAACGCTAAAGTGGTGGCAAAAATACCACCTTTCTCCCAGTGTAAAATAGGGTTGGGCACTTTTTAAAACACTGATTTAAACTACAAATTGCATTATAACAAGAGTTGACTCAATTTCGATTCTAAGTAAGCCAAAGACTATAGAAATTGGTATTCACGGCTACAGTGCTTGACATTTAGCAATAAAAGGAGACAATATAATGCATCCTTAGTCTGTGCTTTACAAGTCGCAGTTTGAATCGTAGACTGAAAGGTTCCTTTGCTGTCTACTTGGCAATGCAACTTAATGAATAAAATGTATTTGCAATTACAAAATCAATTTAATAAAATTTTCCTGTCGATCTCATTTACAGATAAAACAGACTGTTCGATTTCATAAAATTTTGATTTTTTAATGTTTTAGATCTGTGATAATATGCTGTGTTATTCGCTTTATCTCTTCGTTGTTGAGCATTTTTTGGAATCCTGATATAAAACTCAGACTAATACAGGTGTAATATAATAACTACGGTAGTAAAAGACAAATTGTCGTTTTACTTCAGCTTTTCAATGTCGTAAAAACATAATAAGCTAAAATGTCGTAAAAAACAATCCCGAAATGGAGCGAAATGACAAACGTAAAAGATCCAAGAGATGTTGACGTTGAATTTTTTATTAACAATCGTTATAGTCTCTAAGCAAAATTCTGGTTTTACAGGACTAAGAGTACAATCAAAATATCGTAACATACCAAGTTTGAATATAATGTTTACGTTTTGATACAGTTTCTATGTATGTATGCTATTCTAATAGATTTGGGATTGACCATTTTACCGAAAGTTAAAGGTTTTCTATCATTTTATTTGAAAATAGTTAGGGCAAATAAAAGAGTAAAAAGATCACTTTACTTTTCGACCAAATAAAATTTCACATACTGTAGTACAAGTGTACAATGTACAGAGGAAAAAACATTTTATAATTTTATGCAATTAACAGAGAGATTCAACCAACTTTCTAAGCATAAAAAATTAAAAAAACCTATCGAGTTTGTATGAGATCCATACATCATTTGGCAATTTTATGTGCTCGATCGTGTTATATTGTTATAGTATGATGGTAAAAAATCCAAGTGAACTGTATATTAAGTAATGCTTTATTTGAAAATTTACAGTAATTTAAATATAAGAGATCTATAATTGCTAGAGACTTGACAAGCGCCCTAATTCTTTTGAAATTAAACCATATGTCTGTTGTTGCCTGTCACCGAAAAGACATCCTGATTTATTTGACTAAAATTTGTTGTACTGCGAAGCAAGTGGTATACGTTGTTGTATTGCTGAGTCTTCTTAAACAAAAGTGAAATGAATTGATTTTAGAATGTTTATTGCAGTAGGCCCCAATTCCATGCTACCGTGGAATGAGTTTAACACTTGGTAGATATAATGAACTGACAATGTAACATGATTCGTTGAAAATAAATGATCTTTTAGTTCCATCCTTTCTTAGAAAATTGTAGACTGTGCGTAATACATATTTTAATTAAAAAAAACCAGATTGATCTAAGATACAGTATTCTGCTTGTACAGCTTGCTTATTGCTGTAAGTCCTCACATTTAAACCTTAATAGCAAAAAAATCAACAAGTCAAAAATTTGCTACAAAATTAAAACAGCTACAACATGTTAAGCGACTTCGTAAAGTAGTATAATCAAGCTTAAATGGAAGTTCTTTTATTTGAAGTAGATGCTGTTGAAGGGATTTCTGGTTTTATAGATGATTTCTGCTTTTTACCACGGCGTGGCAACCATATCTTTCGTGTCTTTTCTCGTCTCAAACAAAAAAGAAAGAATATAAGAGCGCCCTGTAAAAGACACTAACTTTAAGCATTTGTAACAATTATCAAGAATTATGCTTTGTTCCTAAATATTTAAAACTAAGTTTTTGTTATCAAAATTTATTGCAGAAATGGTAAGAGCAAAATTTTATTTGTTTGTGTTAATACATTCATGGGTTGATATCAGACTCTCAGTCAAATTGTAATGACAATAACACAAAGCACTCTTTGTAAATTTAGTTTGCAAGTCTTTCAACAGACCGGTACACCGCGACATTTGGTTTGGTAACACCATGTCAGACTGATTCACCACGACACTTAGACAACTGCTTGCTTCAAATAGAACCAAGCATTAATTATATTTCCAAGGACATAAAAAGGGATTTTTAGTTTGATTATAAACCTGAAGCCAGCAATCTTTCGAATACTATTTCATAAAAGACTAAAATACATGAACCACCTTATGAGAAATTTGTTTGTATGAAAATCAATTTAGAAAATTGTTGGTAGTCTATCTTCCGAAACAGTGCTCAATGATATACAAAGTAAAATCAGAACAAAATACGAGTATAATAATCACAGTGAAAGTTTAAAAGCACAACAGTCTGTTTTATTTTAAGGACTCATCAGTTGCTACGGTAATCTCGAAACGAATATAATAATTTCTAATGTTTTGGTTATTACAATTCTTTCTCAGATTACAGTAGAACTCGATGATTTCTTAGGACGAAGAAGACTGTTGTGCTTTTAACCTTTTGCTGTGATGTTTATAGTTGAAAATCAATTTATTCAAAACCAAGTATCAATGTAACGACAAAATTACATTAATATGTAACTGACCAAATTGATACCGGTACCAGATCTATTTTAATATGAAAATAAAGTGATTGAAACAGAAACTTAAAATAGCTATAAAACAAAAGCACAAAATTTTATCCAGTAGAAAAGCGCTACGATCCACGGTAACATTTACGAATAAGTGTAAACACAAAAACGTAAAAAAGATTGTCATACTTGAAATACATTAGTGATGGTAAATAACCACTGCATGATGTTTTGGTAAGTGAGGTCATCAGCAATTAACAGAAAGTAACCAAATATCCATGATAATCCCATCATGGTTACCATGCTCATAGCATTTAGCAGTCGGTCTCCAAAAGAAGTGTCTTTTGCAGAAGATTGAATCTAAACAGGCTGAAGATTAAAATTGATGCCAGCATAGCGGAGAGATTGAAAGAGTCATTTATATGGCACCCTGATCACATGGAGTGGCTTAAACCTCAACTATGGTCTCGTTGTTGCGTCCTTGGATAAGATTATTTGCAACGGTTATCCCTGCTTGGTGGCTTCGAACAGCAGCAAATTTAAAACAAAAAAAAAATCGAAGAAATTCACAAAAACGTAGGATCGCTGGAAACTCTTAAGATGATGCAAACTCCTCCAAGCACGAAAAAGTAGTCATTGCAATAAAAAGTGCGTGGATCTTTTAGTAGTTAACGTCTGACCCTTTCCGGTGACAAGAGAATAAATATGCATTACAACAAGAAAATATTTAATTCAAAAAAAACATTTTTTTTAATCAACTTGACTTAGAGCCACAATTCAAAAAAAAATAATAATAATAATAACTCCTAAAAATGCCAAGTCAAGGTAAGGAGAAGTTTTTCGATTTTTGCGGGATTCCGAAATCACTTTCCGAAATCTGAGAAATTTTTAGCCCATTCTTGACGTAAATAGTCTACTAGGAAGTTTTGGTTATAAATAAACGTACTTGATTCAGGCACTTACTAATTCAATATCAAAAAGCAAACGCATTCATAAAATTTGACTTGCTTGTGACGTCATCGAAAATAATGCCTTTTTTTCAAAAAAATATGGCAGTAGTGTCACAGTGATGACGTCATTGAATCAAAAACAATTTTTCTAAAAAAAATTGGTGAACATCAACACGCATGTCAAATTTGATGTTTTCATTGTTTTTGGTTTAGGAGTTAAATACGAGGAGCAAAAATGCCACCTCGTATAAAATGCTTTGGTCAAATACACTGCTGTAAAATAGGGTTAACCAGCACACAACAGATTTTTGATGTTTTGTTGGTGTTTTCAAATCAATATTATTTAGTAACTGGACAATCGCTAAAACTCAGATTATTGTTGATTTCCGATCAAGTCATATTTAATACGTTATAAACTTTGCCAAAATATTCTCTAGCACTCCAGCAGCATAAAAATCAAGTACATTATCGCTTTTACAATAATTTAGGCTTAAAAAACAACGTAAAAATCTTTTCATCAAAGATATTTAGTTTGAGAAAGGACGCAAATGATTCAATATCTTCTTCATTTAAAAACCAAATCTAGGCGTTTTTAAGCATTTTAGTAGTCACATTTTAGATTCGATGCCTGGTACCTCATACTTGCCTGATTTGCAATTTAATTGCAATTACATATTTATACACCACGTTACCCCGGCGTGAAAGTAGCAAAGTGTTCAAGCCCTTTAGGTCTTTGAGTCATGCCAAAAAAAGGCCGAGTTCCAATGAAAATGTGCAAATTGAAGTGTTTATATGTCAGCAATGTTTTTGGGTCATATATAAACTCGTATTCAGCCCTTTTTTTTCTCAACTCGGCAAGTTTTGGAATAACAGAGCAGTATACAGGCATCAAAACCTACACCGGTGCTGAAGAGTAGACTCGCAAAAAGTAAAAACGTTCTGAAAAAAGTTTACATTCGTAAAGGTACTGTTCCACTGGCGATAGTTTGCTCGCAGCAAGGTCTAACAAGTAATCAAATCAAATCTTTCATTCATTATACTTGCTGTATTACGGCGAAGCGTGTAACGAGTTTGCGGGTCCAATCTACGGTTCAATGCACCCTGGCAACACAGCTCCTTTGGAAGAAAGTTTGCTGCAGTTGGCAGCTTTGTGTTCAATTTGAGTTGAACCTAAAACCTCCTGCTCCAGAGACAAACGCTTTACCGCTCGGGTAACCTTGGATAATGTGGAAATTTAGCTTGTTCGTTGTTTTTAATTAATTTATCAGATGTTAGTGTCTCATTAATAAAAAGGTATCTTAGCGCAGGCTTTGAAACATGGTTGTGGGTTGCTTTCTTCTTGAAAAATAGATTTGAAAATTTTAAAACCAAACAAATAATACCTATGCCACCTATGAGAATAATTCCACTAGCTCATAGTAAACAATCAAAAAAAGAAAAAAAATATTCGTTCGTGAGCCGTATATGACGTTACGTCTTAATTTCATAGGTGGCATTTTTCAATCAATTGTCAGGCAGGTAGTTGCCATCTCCTGAACATGTTTTAATTCAAAAAAGTTAAAGGGATGTAGGTTTATTTGGAAGTTAAAAAAAAATTACAAATGTCAATTTTCATTGTTTTTAGTTTTGCATTTTCATAACATGAGCCGATGAAAAAATTATATTAATTTTTTTAAGTTTAATTTTAGTCTTTTTGCATTAAAAATTTTATAACATTTGTGGCCTTCTTTAACCAGGCGAAAACACGCAAAAACTACAACAATACAATTCGACCTATGTTTGAGAAGGCTGAAACTCTCCAGTGAATGCCTGCGAAGATGCTTAAACGAGATGAAAGAGTATACGATCAAAAAAATCGTCCCTTGTTGCAAGCCAAACATCGCTAGAGGGACGCCGCCATAGCAAACATCTAAAAGAGCAGTTTTAATTGTAACTTATTATTGCTTGACAGTTTCAATTGTAACTTATTTTTCTGATGTTTTACTGTTTTCGCATATCTTTACTAACGTTTTGCTTTCGCAAGATAATTTTCTTCACCAGCAACGTAAAAATAGCAAAACTGATCAACAGCATTAAACCAAGTGGAAGTAAGAAACCCCAAAATAAAGATGGTGATTGAAGCCAGCATACGTGGTTATATCGGTACAATGATTCGAAGAAGATATCTAGTAAATATAAATTCATAGTTTAGGATACGTATTGTAATGAGCACCGTAGAGCAGGCTCAAATTCTTTGTTTTTGACAGCTCTGGCAAATTACCAGCAATTGTGTTTTGATTATTTGAAGATCGCAGCCAATTTTTTAAGCATTTTGTCATCATCATCAAAAGTGAGCAATAATTGGTTCCAGTTACTTAAATAGACATTTACTTCATTAGTAACATACTACAAAATTTATGTTGTACATATATCTAATTATTAGGCAACCAATTTGTAAGTGTTCTGTTTTTACGTAGTATTGCGCAACCAGCTTTGAGTTTAAAAACTCATCAAGCAGCATAATAATCTGTCATAAAAAGTTTAATCGCGTAAAAATATCACATTGTTTTAAAATAATTAGTAATCAATATTGCCGCTCTCACACTTCGGCGATTTTGACTGCGACTCCACTTCGAATTGAGCACTTTTAAGTTTCTTGAGTCTATACGCAGTCGTAACGCAGTCTCAGCTAATTCGCATTGAAAAGGCCATTGAGTAAAAACTTTTCAAATCTGTTCAAATTTTTTTCAATTAACAGCGCAGTCTCCGAGGATAGCACTGGAGTATCATGGGTTCGCAATAAATTCAACATCAAATTGAAGGAGACTGCGCTGCGAACCCATAAAAAATGTTGAGAGAATCTGACAAATACACCGAGACTGCGCTACAAATCATATCAAGTTTAACGGACATGACGTAGTTGATTGTTTCGTAATAAATTTTATTTTGCAAAATTATGCAAAATAAAAGTGGAAGAAAGGCAATTGTAAAAACAATGAATAATTCTACAAATATCCAGGCATAATACGGCTCAAAGCTAAAAAATCCTCGCCTCAAGCTAGTAAAATTAGTAAAGCATAGTCGAAAATTACGAAAGTTTACTTACCGAAGGTCGAAAATTATGTTCGCAAAGTATGGTCAAAAATATAAAAACAGCAAACTTTGTAAAAGACTAAATTATTCCTGAAGTGAAATAAGCAGAACTAATTTAATAGTTCACAGAGACATCATGTCTAACAATCCTACATCATTTGATTAATAAACACCTCTAAAAATAGAGGTGGAACATGGAAACTCCGATTTGAAAACAATAATTAAGAAAAAGTATCAGCATAAAAAAAAGCAAAGGCAAACAGAAAACAAGAATCACGGAAAAAACAAATAAAGAAAGCAAACATATGGAAACAGCAAATCTACCGTAATCTTAAACTGGAAAACGTTCAGGGCTCTGATGGAAGGGAGTCAGTATTTGCTAATGAAATATTTCTTTAATTTACAACGAAAGCTTGTTAAATTGTGAGAAGAACGAATTTCAACTGGGATATCATTCCGGGTTTTAGCACCATTGTGAAGAATTGATTGGCGTTAGATTACTTTTTTCATCAATGGGACATGGATATGGTTACACTCCCTTTCTTGAGGCTGGTGCACTGCAGAATTCAACATAAATGAATTAGCGAAACATTGGGGGAGCATATTATGGAAAAATTTGTAAACGAAAAAGCCAACTTCTAATTTATGAATATCCAATATTTTTAAAATTTCCAACTTTTTATATACATCATCATAATTTGAACGGGAGTCACGAAAAAATATAATTCGCAAAATTTTTGCTGCAGCATCGTTGTAAGGAATCTAATAGGCAAAAGTTTGTAGTGCACCATGTGGAAATACAATAATTTAAGTGGCTGTAGGCAAAAGAGAAAAATAAAGTTAACATACACGAGCGAGTTAAATTATCACGGGATTTATAAATTAGTGCCAGGCATGCGCGGAGTTTGTTTCAAACACAAAGCATGTGAGCTTTTCAGGAAAGATTATTTGAAACAATAGCGCCAAGAAATTTAAAGCTATCCACTTCAGAAATTGCGACATTTGCTATTTTTAATTGGGTATCAGGGGCGACATGACAGAACGTGCTAACGAGCTCGTAAAGGCCATTCTTGCTCGCTAAAAAGCGCTAACGAGCAAAAAATCTTCGTTGACTAACTGCCATTTCTGAGCCATCTCGCCCAACACACGTTAAAACGGCTCGCTCGAATTTCTTTGCGAGATGTTTGTAACTTGTGTTAGTACGTAATAAATATCTCATTGTGACGTCAGATGCATTTCTACTTCAAAATAATGCGTTCAAGCGTATTGCATGTACTGCATTGTTATGGAAAAAGATACTTTAAGCTATGCGTGATTATTCTACGCAAGCAAATTTTTCTACTGATAACAATTAGTAAATGAACAACAGAATTTAATTATATTTTTGGATCAATGTGAAATAAGAACAACTTTTTCCATACTATATTTTTTTAAACGACGTAAAGCGCCCTTGAGGTTGTTGGTGGGTAAACTCATATGTTAACAGTATCTCTAGGTCTTGAGGTTTCAAAATTTTTCAAAAGTGAGCAAGTCGAAGTACACTCTTCCTTTTTAGAACCGGTAAATCTTGAGTTTAGACTGGTTGTTCTTAATTTTTGCCAATATTCAGTCTCGTTTGTTCTTGATTTTGTAAAAATTTTGACAGCATCGATGTCAATTTTAGCGGTCATGTTTGAAACACTGTTTAATTCCTGTAGCTCTGTCTGCTTCAGGCTTAAGTGAAGGCTTTTTTCTTGTTTTTGCAGCATCGTAAAATTGCAAAAGCAAAAAAGCAAGCTTTTTTCAAGTTAAACAACTGCCGAAAAAATTTCTCAATTGTTTGCGCAGAGCAACAGAGCTTTATAACCTTGAATAGTTGCAATTTTGCTAGCAAACACAAGAAAATCACTAAAACTTTATCGTTTTAAATCAGCACGAATTTTAGTTTCTTTGATTAGTTTGAATTTTTTTTTTTCGTTTCTTTTTGGTTTGTGTTGCTGCCGAGGCTGGCAGTCTTTTTAATTCGTTCTTAAATTTTAAGCAAAAATGAGCCTTGTGTTTTAGAAAATCGTTCTTATAAAAGGAGTGTGTTACTATTTTTGTCAACTTGCACTACTTAGCATTTTTTTATCAATCGAAACAGCAAATGGTTCTCAATGCAATTCGCTTTTTTTTAGCAGTCTAATAGCAAACATGGCGACGATTTAAATTAATTTTCAGCGAAAATTCGCATGAGTTAGAAGTTTTCAACATTTCGAATTAAATTTCTAAACCAAAAAGGTTTCTCGCACGCATAAAGAGTGCTTCAAGATCCTCTTAAGTTGACGAGGAAAATGTGACGTTTTTTTACTCGAACTGCTTTCCGCAATCGCTCAAAGCAAGTTAGCGAGAAAGACTGACGTAACGGATTTTGCAAGGCTTTACATACACGTGCAAAAATGACCTCTGACGTTTAGCGAGTATTTCGTTCGTTAGCGCCTCTTAAAAAAAAATTCATTATTAAAGCGAACGAGGAAATTTCTGTCATGTGCCCCCAGGTTCACTGGTAGTTTTTGTATTGCGGCTTTCAGGGAAAAATATGTTGTATTTTGTTTTTGCGGTATTCACAATAAGTTTATTATTTGTCAACCAACTAAAAACGCGAACGAGTTGTTCATTTGCGATGTTTACCACATCAGCTTTAGTTTTGCCTGGAACGATTAAAGTCATGTCATCTGCGTACATTAGTAATTCGGCTGTTTTATTAAGAAACAAATCATTGACGTAAATTAGAAAAAGAAGTGGTCCTAGGTTCAATCCTTGAGGAACACCAGTATCAATCAATTATCAATTACAGCGGAAAGTTTACCATGGATATACACTTGTTGTGACGTATTTGCCAAGTAACTTGTAAGCCAAGCGTGCGATAAACCTCAAAAACCATACTGATAAAGTTTGTTAAGGAGAATTTTATGATCTAATACGTCAAATGCTTTGCTTAAATCAAGAAAAACGGTTAATGCAATTTTATTATTTCCGAAATGTTTAGTGATGTTATTGACAAGCCAAGTACAAGCAGCAGACGTAGAATGGTTGAGGCGGAAACCGAACTGGAATTTTGATAAAGTTTTCCAGCAATCAAAATAGGAGAGCAAACGCGTATAAACTGCTTTTTCCAGGATTTTGGAAAAAGCGCTAAGAAGACTGATTGGTCTGTAGTTTTGTAAAAGTAAAGGATTTTCTTTTTTATAAATTGGTATCACTTTGGCTTTCTTGAATGCTTCTATACATTTACCAGTCACAAAAGAGTGGTTGAAGATATAAGCTAGGGTTTTTAAGACTTGTTCAGGTAATACCCTCAATAGTTTTGCTGGGAAACCGTCTTGCCCGGAACTGTTTTTAGGTTTTAAACTTAATAC
Organism: Trididemnum nubilum; assembly: GCA_963965965.1. Classification (NCBI taxonomy): domain Eukaryota; kingdom Metazoa; phylum Chordata; class Ascidiacea; order Aplousobranchia; family Didemnidae; genus Trididemnum; species Trididemnum nubilum. The sequence continues at coordinate 31,976,238 of OZ014477.1, read as the reverse complement.
AATGCGTTTAATTTCAGAAATTGTCATCGGGTTGAAGAAAAAATAACTTTTAGTGTTCGAGTTTCAGAATGAAGATTTTTGCTGATTAGGAAGTGGTAATTGAGTAGTCAGTTTCTTCGCTATACATGAGAAGTATGTATTAAAGTGGTCAGCTATCTTATATTCATCACATACGATCGTGTTGTTTACTTCGACACAATTTAGAGGTTTATAACAACTTTTTCCTACAATTTTGTTTATAGTATTGCACAAACTTCTTGCGTCGGTTTGATACTTTTCTAGCTCCTGTTTGTAGTATTTTGCTTTTTTTGTTCTAATAACTCGCTCATAATGATTTTTAATTTTGTTGTACTCGGTTTTTGAAAACACTACCGATTTCTTAAGAAATTTGAAGTAGGCTTTCCGCTTTAGTTTCTTTAGTCTTCTGAGTTCTCCGTCAAACCACATATTGGAGACTGTTTTTGACACTTTTTTCATTGGAATTTCATTGATAAAAATTCTATTAAGAGTTTGAAAAAATTTAGAAAAAGCGTAATCGGGTCAAGTTCTGTAAAAACAAAACTCCAATTTATTTCATTTAATTTTTGCCAAAATTTAGTTAAGGTGTCAAGGTTTATGTCTCTTATTAGCTGAAAAGTTTGATTAGCGTTTTTGTTGGGTAGTTCAGTGCATTGAATGATTGCGAAATGATCAGATACTAAGTCAGTTAAAACGGCACTGCTAATAGAAATTTTTAAATTGTTTGTCCAAATGTTATCAATTAAATTCATTGAAGTAGAAATGCGGGTTGGTTTGTAATTACCATTAATAAACATTTCATCGACGAAAGCATCAGTATTGCGATCAGGATTTAAAAGATTAAAATTAAAATCTTCCATAATGTAGATTAGTTTGTTTGTTTTTTGTTTTGACTAGAATTAAAAGGTTTTTTAGAATTATCATAAATTCGGTAATAGTTTGAGCGTTGCTACTTGGAGGACGAAATATGGTGCCGCAAAAAATGTTCACAGTATTAATTTTAAGCTCAAAAAAATGACGATTCAAAAGTCCCTTCTTCAAATTTATTTAGGTTTTTCCTAGGCCAATGAGATTGATTTTCGTGAATAGAGGTTTCAACACCTCCACCCTTGCGTGTTTTACGAGACACGGTGTAAAATCTATAATTTGGTAAATTTAAAAATGGCCCTTTTTGATTAATAGAAAGCCAAATTTCAGTAAAGCCTAAAAAGGTAAGGCAAATGGGGAGATCATTCAGTAAAGATAAAAAATTATCAAAATTTTTAGTGTTGGCGAGTGATCGAATGTTGATGCACAAACTGATAAAGTGACCAAGGTTTTTATCCCTAACGATATTCGAAACTGATTCAGTGCACATGTAGGGGCTAGTGATGAAAAATGGGGAATTTGGGGTGTTTAAATCTTTGTCAACGATATCATTAAATGAGTCATCAAAAAAAGTATTTAAAGAGGTAGGGTCACGATCACGGTAGGTGCAGCATCGCTTCATGGGTAGTATTAACAAAGACCAGCAGTACCGAAGACAAAAACGGTTGCAGTTTACAATAGTAAAATTCACAAAGATTTTAGCTAACGGCCAACTTTAGCCGACGCAAAAGGTTTTCAAAGATGGAAACTAATCATTAAAATATAGTTGAAATTAAGTCATTTACTGCAAGCATTTGTGCAGAAGGACAAAGTTTAAAATAATAATAATACAATTGGAAATTACAAAAAGGCAAGATTTGAAATACGATAATGGAAGCATGCTAATTCTCAGTATTCATTGGAACGTATTTTGCATTCAGCTAAACTTTTCCTATACTAGTATATAAAGCAATAACAAAGTGTAATATTAATCTCGCCAACACACAGAAAATAGCAAATCATATAACATTATTCTACAGTCAGGATTCATTTTTGCTGCAAGCAGTAGTGTCGCTTTTACTCGGTTCAACTTTAACATCATTTATATATTTAAATTGTAGGGACCATTTTCTATTTTCCAGTAAGGCTTTTGTTTGGCTTGCCTTGCTGCTTTAAACTCCGGCATAAAAGATCGCTTTTGCATTAAAAATGCTTTTGGCAAATGATCAGTGACGTAAACATATCGCTTTGCTATGGATTCATCATTCTCGTTGGAATCGGATAGGTTTTGCAAATTTGCTGCGACATTATATGATTTTATAGTTTTGCTTGAACGAAAGATTTTAGCCTTATCTATGGCAGTGGTGAGTTTTACAATAATTGACCGGCACGCACGTTGTCCGTTCCGAAGCACAGGTCGCTGAGGCAAGCGATAGAAAGCTGTTCTGGTTCGATTTGCAGACCATCTTTCAGAAATTTCTATAAATTTCTGCAGTGTGGTTTCACGTTTTTTCCATACAGTTGATTCTTCTTCGGCTAATCCATGTATTAGAATATTGAGTCTTTTGCTATAACTTTCCTTCATTATGGCGTCTGTGCTTGAGGATGCTGTAAGGAAGTTTAGTTTAGCTTCTACTTCGTTAATTCTATTCGCCAGGCGTTGGCAAGGTGCGGTGGAAGCTTTAAACCACAATTTACTCTCGACTTCATCAAATTTCTTTTTTGTCTCTTTTTGAAGTAAAACCAGTTTTTCGCTAATGTAGTCAATTTTATCATTTAGCTGAGCTATATTGTTCGAGAAAGTCTTCATACATGTCAGTATTTCAGGTAATTGTTCATTTATTGAAATAGGCTCCTTTACTTTGGACTCAATCATTTTCAAAAAATTTTACACCAGCTGACAATTTCTGATATAGTGTTAACCTGTTTTTACTTACCTAGCAGCTGGTCTGCAAAAAACTACAGCACGACAGAACTGCTTTTTGCAGAATGGAGTACTGCTTTTTGCAGAATGCCACTGCTTTTTGCAGAATGGAACTGCTTTTTGCAGAATGGAAAAAAAGTCATAATTGAAAAATACAAAAAATATACATTTACGTCTATTGAATTAAACTTTGTACCTCGTTGGAGTCATTAAAAAAAACTGAATTGCTATAATTTCAAAATCCGTTGAAGAATTAAATTACCCAGCCCCTTCTAACCCTTTCTCCTCTTACTTACAGATCAGCTGTCAAGTGCACAACATACCTAAACTCTTTCAATTTAAGGTTGAACTTTCTTGTGATTTGGCTAAGGAGGGGAATGAAGGCCCTTAACCCCTTTGGTTGTGCCACTGTACTAGGTTAACTTCCTATTTTAATTGAACTTATAATTACAGCAATTTTTTCCTCTAGCCCCTCTTTACCCTACAATTACGTTACTGTATAGCGTGATAGTAATGGGAATGACGGTGACAAAAAATAATAGTAACATTGATGCTAATAAAACTACGCTTTATTTGATGGTTATTTACCGTTTTATTCATTAGTGATTTTGAAATTAGTTAAGGCAATAAGCGTTGAAGAAAGTTTAGCTATTCAGTTAAGTGGTACTTAGCTAAAATTTTGCTTTTAAAAAGTTTTGAAGGCTTGTATTGAAGTTTTGAGAGCGTAGCATTTTAAACTTACCAATAAACTACAATACCATTCCAAAACAGTTTTACCGCTAAAACTGCTGTAATTTGTAAATTTGTTATTTTCACAATAGTTTAAATTAAATTTTTACAGGTCTATAAAGAAACCGATCGCGCCTTAAAACGGCAAAGTACCGTGGCAATGAACCATAGGTATCTTTGGAAAAATCCCGCTGTACCGGTACTAAACATGTAGCGCAGTACTGTCCATAGCTACCGTATGCCGTATACATAACCTATGTTGCAAAATTAAAGAGCTTTATCCAAACTTCTCGATTTTGATTTTATTTTAAAACGTTTGTACGGTTTGTTTGCTGCTAAATTGAAGCTTTTAATAGATCTATTTGTTCAGAATTAATAAGCTTAATTTATCCTCTAAATCACACATTTTTTCTTCAATTTCACCTTTTCCAACTGGCACTTTCCTATTACAAAATAACTACTATCAATTCGCAGCGCATTCGACAAAGATTCGCCATTCTCTGCAACTCTATGGAGACTCCATGGTGAGACTGCACTGAGAATTGAGTTGCAGTGAAGTCGCAGTCAACGCTGCCTAAGTGTGAGAGCGGCATATTATAACAATCACTTTAAGAAAAAAAAAACACTGCTTTTCTGGAAAGCAAGCTATCCCCACTTTACCTGATGTATCTTCAAACTTGTCAAGAAAAAGAACAGTTAGCGAAAAGTTCAATAGAACGAGAACGAATGGTAAGCCGTAGGCAATAACATGAATAAAGATTGAAGATTCGTCGCTCGCAAACGATGGCTAAAAGTTTCAAGTTTGTTATGGAATTGCAAAAAAAATCCAAAATAAAAACTAGCTGTATTACATGTTTTTTGTTAGCCTTTACAAAAATAGTAGCATAAGACATTAAATTCTCTATCAGCCTTGTTTGTAGGCTATATAACAGGCAAAACTAAAATATATGATAGTGCTAAATTTGCATTCACCAAATATTTTACTAAAACTCGGGCAAAAAATTTACAAAATGAAAACTATGGTGCAGCAAGTGAATGGAGTAAAAAAAAAAACTTTTCCCTTGTTTTAGAGTTCTATTTGCTGAAGATTGAACGGTTTATTTAATCTTTTCGATTTATCGATTTTTGAAAATAACGACTGGATTAAGAATATGTTGAATTTGTTGAAGTTGACAAAACTACTAACCGCTAAGCTAAAAATACACAGTATAAGATTAAAAGTTGTTTGACCATTTAAAATAAATGAAATGACTGATGAATGTTTTTATTTACACTGTATGCCAGCCGCAGAAACATCTTAGCACTTACAAAAGTGAAGTTTATTGGTTCAAAGGTAATTTAAACAAATCTTATAGTACCAAGTGAAAGTTTAAAAAAAAATCAAAATAACAAAGAATTTGCGAGGCGCTCAATTAAAGTACAGTACTCATTTGGAGGTTGAAGGTCTACCAAGCTAGCTTAGCTGACGAGAGATGATGTTCCTTAAAACAGCAAGTGAAACCTACTTTGCAGGTAGGCTATCAAAACAAAATGTAATGTAAATCATAGGGGAGTTTATTTGTTTTTTTGACTTCTTTTCAACAAACTTATCGCTTAAAAATGGCAGAGTTAAAAGGCCTGTCAACCTTGAAAAAAATTTTGAAAAAAAACAAACTTGGAAAAAGAGAAAAGATTTTAGTCATATCTAAATTATAAATAAGTAGGCTCAAACAGATACATAACTGACATAACTACATTTGCTTGTTTGCCTTATTCAGGGAATTTTAACATTATTGTTATCATAGTTGTTTGGCAAATTGCAGTAGCAGAGTCCTTAGGACGAAAAAGACTGTTGTACTTTCAATCTTTTACTATGATTTTAAAAGTTGTAGTTCTGTCTGTTTGTATTGACAACGCGCACATCCACAATTGTACAGTATATGTTTCTTTGCCGCCTGCTAACTGTTTTCTCTTTTATAGTCGTCTACTCTCTGTATGATGTAGAATAACTCTAGGCTGTAAGTAATTTTACTTATCGTTAATACAAAAATTATTTTTTCAGTAGAGACCAGAAAATCAAAATCTATTGCAGTGTTTGACCTACCTGAGTAAATGCTTTAAACATTTGAATAGCATTTACTGTCATCCATAAAGCACTTGCCAAAGTGAAATAATGAAGAACAAATGTCAATGCGTAACAAGCAAAAGAATTGGAAGCTCTTCCAACCCCAACAATGTAGAAAAAGTACACGGCCGCTAAAGTCAAGCAAATGTTCATCAGCGTTGTTGTGGAAGATCGTTTACGGATTTCTCTGCAAAACAGAATTAACTCTCTACGTAAACAGGATTTTCAATACTGGAATGCATTTTAACACCAGAAAATCAAATCTGACATAATCAGATTTTGCATGTTAGTACGTATCATAACGCGCACATCTACAATTGTACAGTACTTTTCTATAATTATTTATTTCATGGTACCGTTATCTGGTGTGAAAAATGAACATATTAGCCACGGAAAAAAAGAATCATTGAAACTTCTCAAAAAATGGACTTTATTTATGTTGAAAAAACCTAAAGACAATTTTCTCCCAAATGTATAGATGAATTTTGAATAAATCTGATAATATCCATCAGGTTAGCTTTGTTTTAAAACACAACCATATATATAAATTGAAAAGACGAAATCTCATTACACGCTACGCTGAATTACCACTATTTAAAGCTCAGTAACTGAGACAAAAGAAAATGAAAACTATTCAGTGTTTTATCTATTATAATATATTGTATTTCAATAGTACAAAACTTATATGCCGGTTGTCTGCTGTGTCTATCAACCCTATTTCACATGCGGCAAGGGGGCGCGTTTTTGCCCCCTATCGGATTTTTTGTAATAAATCCCTTCAGAAAAATGCTCTTTTCTTTGAACCAACTTGACTTTGAGTCAAATTTATTTTTAGATAAATCCTGAAAATTTGAAGTTGCTCAGGTAAAATAAAGCTTCCCAATTTTGAGGTATGCTGAAACAACTTTCCCAAGTATGAGCATTTTTTTGCCAATATTTCATTTAAATAACATCATAAGATATTTTTGTTATGTAGCTACTCTGAACTAGGCAGTTTATGATTTAGTATAATTGCACAAAATTTGAACCGTCCATGACGGCATTGCAAACTGTGACATTATTCAAAAAACTGGCTCTGACGCCATTATGATGCCAAATTTGATATTCGCATGATTTTTGGTTTAGGAGTTAGATAGGAGAGATTTTTGCTTCTTAAAAGCGTTGGTCAAATAGCCGGTGTAAAATAAGGTTAAAGGATTGAATAATTGTAGTAAGTCTTTGCCTGAAGCAGTTGAATGTCAGAAAAATAGCAAAAAACAAAATAATACCTGTAATATAAGTGAATAAAAGCAGTTGCCAATAAAAAAATAATCGAGATAATGCTCCCAGCATAGCTCACTGCCGTCAACGCAATTATTGACAAAACTTCTCGAGAAGTCTGAAAATATTTTTGATTCAGCTATTTTAAAATCTGTCGGTGCATTTTAAACATTGCAGTTGCATGAAAAAAAATGTCTCAAACAATTCCATTTGATCTAAAAGCTGCTGATCAAAAATGATCAAACAAGCATCGTGAAATGGTTTTAAACACTTTAAGAATAATGGTTTCTACGAGATCTGCCCAGGCAGCACGTTGTATTAATTTTATTTCTACCAACCAATTTTTTTCTAATTTATTGAAAATGCTTCGTATTTTTGTTTTTAGTTTGAAAAAGGTTCTTTCTTCAAATCCAAAATTTTAAATCATTCATTAAAAACTTTTTTTAATTCTGAAGTGGTACATTTTTTGTCACGACAAGATAGCTGCCACTTCTAATAGAACAATAATACCAAAAACCTAAGCATATTTTTGCCATTACAAAATGTTAAAAAAGAGCTTTCACAAGTATAAAAACTTGATAAATTATAATAAGCTTTAACTCCAAATTTGTAAATAAAAAACTAGGAAACTTTGCAATTTCTCAATTAAATGAAAGAAAATATTTATCGATTGGAAGATTCATAATGTTCAAGTCACAGTGGTTCTGAAAAACATAAATAGATAAGTCAGATAATGCAGGAGCAATATTGTACTATACTAGCAGTGTCAACTTACAAACAAAATTGAAAACGTTGCGTAACCTCTGCATTGATACGTTGCGGATTGCGGGTTGGTTTGCTGGCATCGGTCCCTAGCAGAATTCCACCGCGATTTTGAAGGGTTCCATATTGCTGCTTCTGCTTGATTGAGAATTCGCTTAAATTGATACAATGATTCAAGTTAATGTTTAAATTGTAAAACGGAACGTTGTTTCACGACTGACATCACAATGTAAATCAAGCAATGAACATCAGACAGTTGCTTGGAAACAAATCAAAAAAAAAAATTAATTGATTTCTTTAAACAAAGTCCTTCATTTTTACCAATATCGAAAACATTACTACACTTAACATTTAAATTATTGGTTAGAAATCAGTAGCAAAACTCCGCATCTAACAATTAAGAAACACTCTCTGCAACACAATTTTCAAACGCAGTTAAATAAGCAAAATTTAGTGGATAAATTCAAGTAAAAACAATTGTGTAGAGATGATCAATAATGTAAAAAAGTGCAAAAATTGTCAGTAGCACTGTCATGGATATGCACAAACTTGCAAAAGAACTACTGCTATCCAAAGATTTCAGCTTACTTTTAAAGGATTTGTAGTTGGAGTTTCAGATTCTGGAAGATTTACTTCTTCAAAGATTAAATTCACAAGCAAATCTGAAGCGTTTGCATTTCTTGCCACAACAGATACAATCTAAATTAACAATATTTTCAAAATGTATTCATATTTATTTATAAAGAAATCAAAACCTTACAAAATATAAACACCAAAATCAACATCATTTGTCTGGTCTTCTACAACGAGTTACTTTCTGATAAAATTTCTAAAGTTAAGCGGTATTCAATAAAAATAACATTTTATTAAGTTTTAGAACAGTTGAAATTTTTTTTGCCGGTCACTCATTATTATTCATCTTGATTTGAATGGTAAGAGCCACCATCGCAGGAATTTAATTGAGAGCATATACCAATGCTTAATGTAGATATGAATATTGTTTCTAAAAATTTTTAGGTATTTTTAAAAAAAATTTTTTAACTATAATTTTGCTTTCAATAAATTTTAACACATGGTTATAGCGATCCAAAATTTTAATACAAATTTTTGTTACAATCCGAGGTATGTGGGGAGTAAATGAGATTTTGCGATCTTTAATCATCAAATCTTATTTTTTGGCATTGGCTATAATCATAAGACTTGTTTTAAAAATTAATATCTGAAGTATGAAGCAAATGGTCAAAAAGGCTTGTTGAAATTTTTGGAGTTCAGAATAATATGAAATGCAAATAATATGGCGCAAAACACCAAATTTTTATTTGTTTTTATCAAAAAAAGTTTCAGTCTTTTTTTAGCTGAATTTTCGTGGATCGTGACTTTAAGTGCAATTTTGTAAATTAGTAACAAAGTGTCTAAACGAGATTCCTTAATCCGTCGCGCGGTTTGTCTTATACTGTGGAGGAGGTTTAGATTTGTTGTTTTATTGCAATTCCGTAAAAATAGTAATCCTCACCTGAGAGGTGTTTTGACTGTTTAAGGACAAACTTTGACTAAGCAATGTGGCATAAATTTCCATAGATTTGTTTTGAGTTCGTCTAGCCATTTCAGCAATCGATTCTGATGGAATAGAGACTAAAGTATTCCTTCTACCCAATCCATAATTCAAATTAAAGTTAAAATTTTCAGGATCAGTTTCGTTATTGCTTGTATTGCTTGATGAAGAACTGATTCTGGCAGCCTATAATAATTTTGTATCGTAGATTGAATTATTTTCGATTGGAATACATATAATATTCATCCACTCCATAACAAATAGGAGCTGTTAAATGTACCATAAAATTCAGTAAAATCGTATTGTGGAAGACACATTAATTTTAGACCTAAGCAAGCTTCAATATCAATTTGATTGTGATGCAAAAAAATTAAAAATGCAATCAAAAAACAACATACTTAGTCGAGTGCATTTAATATGAAAACAATAGGCCTTGCCGGTACCCTTAAAAAATTGCAACAAAAGGTCTGTTAACTGATTTTGATAGTTTTAGCTTTACTAAATAACATACTAAAAGTCTGCAAAAATCAGAGCCTGCAAAATTTATTAATTTTGCAACGAAATTATGCCTTTGGACAATAATTTTTCCTTTATTTGATATTTTAGGTTATCTTTTTGATCAGCTGTTCAGTAAAACCAAAGTGACATAATAATAACTTAATTATTGGAGAACAGTGATGGAACGATATTTGCATCAAAGATAATATTAAGGTAATTAAAGCATTTTTAGATAGACTATCAAAAAAACTTATTCTTTGCATTTTTGAAATATTTGAAAAAAAAAAAAAACTTGATTGCATGAGATGTTAGATTTTAAAAACTGTTATCGATAAAAAATAACTACGAAATATTTACTCCTTTTAATGCCTTACAAATTGTTCGCTGCATAAAATTTTTTACTGACTTTATTATTTGGAGAAACCTTGTTAAAACTTTTAAAAGTTGGTTTTCTCCTACTAAAATATAGTACGAAGACATAACTAAATTCAAAAGAAAGAGACAGCAAAGCTGTAGCATTGGGAAATCCACCCAAACGCAAAAGGTGCAATAATGACCTATCACCACAAACTTGAAAAAAACACCGTTTAAAAGGTGGATTAGGAAAGCAATTGAAAAAACATCAAAACTCACAGAAAACATTACTAAAGCAGACAAAGAACAAAAATTATAAGTTACATGCCTAAGACAGCTGTTTCAGCTAATTTTGTGGCTGATCAGTTAGGCTAAGCAGGGCCGAAATGACAAATGTTAAAGTGAAAAAATTTCCAAAAAAAAAAAATTTAACCAGAAAATGATTAAATATTTGCTTATCAATTTCTGTGACAAATCAATCTTTACCCAATAAATTATACTAAACATTTAATTCTTTATAACTGAGATCGTTAACAAAAGCAATGCTATAGGCTTCGGGATGCTTAACTCACTGAAATATTTACCCATGGAACTTGGTTCTAGGCAACTAATCTAACTTAAAGTCTTACCGAATCAAACCGAGCTACAGACCTCAAATCTAACTGATATCTTTACCAAATAAACCTAGGCTACAGTCTACTAACTACTGCAGATTAAATGTAAGTTGACCAGCTAAAAATAAGGGCTACAACTTAACTGAACCTAAACTAGGTTGCTATTGCTAAAGTAGCTGAATTAATTACTACGTAAACTAGGGATAGTGACTAATACCCAAAAATCTGAAAACGCCTAATCTTATACATCGATTGGTGACGGAAATTGACATGCAAATATTTAACCCATTCATTCCTACAGTACCCTATTAGAGTATCATTCTAAAATTGCATTAACTAATGATTTAACTCTTCAAAGTGTTACTTGTTTACATAATGATGGAGATTAGATAGCTGAATTACTGCTTGCCACGTTTTAGTTTGAAATTTTACTTAGTTTCAGTTTTAGAGATAGTTAACTTACAGAAGATAGAAAAATGAGTAGTAGGAATTCTCGAAAACATAAGTAAGTAGTTATTTTAGTTGAATTTGTATTAAAAACGTAATTTTTAGTATAGTCGTGTGGAATAATCATTGTAGATACCTGAGTAATGATAAAATAGTAAAAACTGGTTCAGCGAAAGTAAACATGTAAATATTGCTTTGATACCGTATTAGGATATCGTAGGCACGAACGCCTATGTTAACATTTTTGGTGTGGTAAGTAATTTTGATAGTTGTTCTAACACAAATGAGTTGAGAAACTTACTCTGATTAATTTTTAGGGGTCATAACTACATTAAGGAATACTCCAATACCATATAATGGTGTGTTGTTGGAAAGGGTCTCGTAATGACGTTATAATCGCATGGAGGCTAACATGAAATATAAGAAAGTTTTTACGGAAATGGTTTGATAAAAATTTCCGGTGTTACAATTCGATTAGAGAACGCTACAATATCATAATTATGATGGGAGTGTAAGGGGTCACGATAATGACATAGTCGTATAGGATGGGGTTAATCAAAAACGTCATGATACATGCCATAAAAGGATATATGTTTCAATTAACTCAAAAACTTTTAAGGTATTGGAATACTTCTTAATGTATCATTATTGAAGTAAGATAGTTGAAACCATTTCTGGAATTATTGTCTAGAGTAATAGAGTTCAATTTCCATTATCAGATATTTTTAGATGCCCGTTGATGAAAGGTGTAGCATGAGTTACTGATGATTTTTCGGACTTCACTTACTTATTTAATTGTTGTTTTTTTGTTAGATTTTTAAAGAGGCAAATAGTTTAAACTATGGTAGGTGACCATTTGCATCCGAATAATTTGTTATCATTCGCATAATTATACGTTGTAACCTTTCCAATTTTCGTGATTACAAACTAAAACTACATAAATGTTTTTCACTTTCTGTACAAGAGCATGTAGCTTTAGCAAAAGAAATAATGACTTACAATCAAAAAACTTTCCGAATTTTCTCAAACGACCAAAAATTGAGGCAAATTCTTATTATCTTAAGCCATTGACTGAGGCCGAAACTCCAGCTATCCAAATATGTATAATTTTTCCATAATTGAGGTTAAAAGGAAAAAGGTTTAAAAAATTACCTATTTTATTGTGACGTCAAAAATTAAATTATGACGTCACATTATAATTCTCATCACTGTTACCCCCCCCTTATCAAAATTATTGCATACGTCATTATAGTTTATGTGATTTTAGTTATGTTTTGACTGTTTGAATGTCTTAATTGGTAAAATTTATATATTGCCATCTGTGCCTAAGATACCCTAATAGGGTACCAACATACTTTTCAATAAACAAACCAAGATATACAATTTCTCAAATTTTTTTCATCTGTTATGTGTTCAGTAGGGCAGATTGAAATATTTTAGACAAAAAATATTCAAAAAGCAAAATTTAGGATTTAATGGGTTAATCATCCCATTGTTAATGTCTTCTTTTTCGGAAGTTTCATCACGGTTACGTTTGCCATTTCGGCCTTGGTTAGCCTAACTAATGAGCTTTAAAATTTGGCAAAACAGCTGTCTTAGGCATACAACTTAATTTTTTATTTTATTTTTTGTCTACTTTTAGCAATATTTTCTGTGAATTTTAATGGTAGTGATCGATTTCCTTTGTAATGCAAATTTTAAATGGACTTCGCTTCCAATTTTGCTGTAAAACATTAGATTAAGAAAGAACGTTTAGTTATCTTTTTGCTCTTAATTTAGCATTTTATCTAGTGTTTCAATTTTAAGTTTGTCAAAATTAGTGAATTTTGTTGAAATCAAAGTTACAACTAAGCAGTATAAATATTTTCAATGGAAGGGATTTAAACTTTTATTCCAATATACGTGCAGTATTAGCCAGAAATTAGTTTTAGTTTTATGAAAGCTTCATACTTTTATCAAGTCATTTATTTTAAGTAACATCAAGATCGATAGAAAAATGTTTTTTTTCAAAAAATTCACCAAAATTTTTCATTGTCTTAAAGCTTTATCTCATCTTCTGCCCAAAGATTTGCTCAACAAAAGTCAAGCTAAACAATTACTGTATTTTCATAATTTTATTTTATATTATTGTGCATTTTAAGAGGACTGAACAGTTTTACTTAAATGACGTTGTAAAGTGTAACAGCTAGTTAAAATGTTTTCAGCTTATTGTGTACGGTAATCCAGCAAGTTCAAATTAATGTAATGGAATCAGAGTATTTGCAATAACAACAAAAAATAAGCTGCATTTATATAATAAACCTTGACCATCTTGCAAAAAATCTGATTCGCTATTTTTTCAAAATTATAAGTTCCATTGAACTTCGAACATTTTTCAATCAAATTTACGTTTTCTGCAAATAAATTACGTCATTAATAGCGTCATGGGCCTTATTATGTTGAAAATTGAGGCACTTTGGGATTGATGCCAGTACTTACGACATTTGACAGGATGCATGAATGAACATATGTGCAAAATAATCTAAACATTAATATCATTTTCCTTATTTTAACCACTAGGCTGAAACAAAGAAAAATCAAGTGAAGCGGGGGCACGTTTAGTCAAACGTTCTAAGGCTGCCATAATGACATTAAGCAGAGTAAGTTAAAATAAGTTCTAAACTGCTCAGAACTTTTAAAATATTTTAAGCATTCCAAAATCTTAAATTCCATTATTAGTTTGCCAAGATCAAAATAGATGTATACCTAATAGGATATGTCTATTAAATAGCTATGACGTTTTATATTTCATAAAAACACTGACTAAGCTCTGCATTTTACCAAAATATTGTGCTTTGGTTTTCGAAACTTCTTTAATGGAATCAATCTTTTGTTTCAATCAAAATTCAAAATTAGAGTTTTATTGTTAATCAAAACTCAAAAACTGTGGCGAAGTGCATCAAAGTTGAATTCCATTATTTATCTTTGTGTCATTTATTGTATTAACTTGCTGCATTTCGCCAAAAAAATAAACTAACCTGAACTTATTAAACTATTGCCGTCATCATTAAATTCTGACGTCACCAATAATTTGATCATTAGAATAGACTAGTTATGGTATTATCATATTAATCTTTACAGAATACAAAAATAGACGTTTTGATGCTAAATTATACGTTCGTTTGAAGTAATAATCTAGCCGAATGTGGGAAATGATGTCATTAGCAAAGCACTTTTGCATCGCCAGATTTGTGTAGACTTTTAGTTTGTCATTTAGTAGCCCTCATACTATTGAAATCCTTTGAAAAATCTTTTGTTGCAAATTTTTAGTAGTTAAATGACAGATGCACTTGACTAATTATGTATTCAAGCTATTAAAATTAGATCAACCACGTTAGTTATGTCTGTCTATATGGCATCCAACAAAAATTGGGATATTCATTAATGTTCCATTTAAAAATTTAAAATCTGAAAACTGTTGGTTGATTTTAATTTTTTGATCCAAAGTTGATTTTATTTTCGTTTTCAATAATTTTGATTGTGACAGGATTGCTTAGCGCAGTCAACAATAATATAACCACACACCTGAACATTGATGTCTGCGTTTCGAACATTCACCATGTTTGAATCATTAGATATTGCCACCGAAGAAGCAAATAAGTTTAGCCTCGTTAAAAGCATTGACTTGGTTTCCGTCGCTCTAGATAAGTGCAACGTTAATAACGAAAAAAAAAAATTATAAAAGATTTTTTTTTCAAAATTTAAAGGTTGTATTCGTGATACGAGGATTTAGTGCCAATTTTAGATAATACAGAATTTTCACAAGAAGGTAAAAGAACCCATTTATGGGTGAAACAGTTTTGGATTTTATTGGATTTTAGTTTATAAGGATTTAGAACTATGGCAATCTGCTGCGCTATTCCCTAAACCTCTTTGTCAGTGAGGTGCAAGCTGTCGCCAGGCTATTGCTACTGTAACGATTTACTCATGCTTAAATTCATTAATGTTTGATATGATTTGATTGGTTCTGTTGTAAAGGCCCGTTTGTAGAACTTTCTCTGACAGGGTGGGCAGGGGTCATCTTACTATGCTGCCAATCTTCAATCTGTCAACTATATCGTGGGCATATTCAAAGGTCCCGGACTTTCGGCGAGGTGAGCCAAGGCCACATAGGCCAGTGTTAATGGACAAAGCCTACCTCGAGGTTCAATAAAAATAAACATAGTATATAAGTGTATGGCTAGCTTTTAATATTAAAAATGGAATACGGTAAATACACAATCCGAGTAGTCTCCATTGATTTAAATAAAATTCATTTGGGCAACGACCGTAAATGTGGCATTACAGCATAAATTACAAAGGTTAAAAAAGTGTGTTTTGTCAGATATAATGGCTATGAATTGCAGGAAACTTCCCCAACTGTTCGCAGCCTACTCCAATATTGCCAAACCACAATAGCTTCAGTGCAGCGAAGCTTTTTAATGCTGAGTAAGCTGTTGGCCAAATAACAAAACTTAATGTCACAAAAAATGCAACATTGTATGTCTGTGCATTATAGTAGGCATTGACTGAAACGACTTTGATTTTTTTTTCTCATAGATTAGTTCCATCATTTCGATTTTTTTGAGGTCAATAGAGTCAATTTTTAGAAACTTTAGGTCAATGAAAAATTGCCGTAGTAATTGATGGATTTAATAATTTATTTCACCTGTCATCATCATTGATCATTTGGTTGACTCCATTAGCCAAATTTGAAATAGTGTTTGTGACGGTAGCTAACGTCGCTGCAGAAATCTGTATTACAGAATTTAATTACAGATTTGACAGCATTTCCTAAATGTTCAACTGATTTCAACTATACATCAGTTTACAGCTTGTCCTGTGTCTTTACATAAACAACATACTTCAGCATTCAACAAAAGTGTTCACTTTTTTACGAACCCGTAAATTTTGAGCTGAAGCTGGCTGTTGTTATTTTTTGCCAATTTGTAGTTTCATTTGCTATTATTTCGTTCTTAGATTGTGAAAGCACCAACGTCAATTTTAGTGACCAACTTTTTAAAACTGTTGAATTTCCACACCTCAGTCTGCTTTATTAAAGACTTTTTTGCTGCTTTTGCAACATCGCGAAATTGCAAGAGCAAAAAAAAACTAACTTTTTTAATATCGACAAATGTCAAAATTTTTCTCAATTACTTGCACAAAGTGCAAAAGCGCTCAAAAATTTTCTAAGTAGTTACAATAAGTGCTCAGTTGAGAGTTAAAAGAAGTAAACTAGCTCTATTCAAAATTTCAAAACGTACTTTTTCATTTAATTCTTGAAAATTTGATAAAATATTCGTAGCTGCTGTTATATTATCTTCGGTTAGAGGTTGAGAGGTAAGTACTTCCAGAAAAGATAGTCTTTCCACCGAAATATTGTCAGAAATGTTATTGAAAGTTAAACCACACGGGAAAAGCAGGAAAGACTCATTATTAAATAACGCTTCTCCAGAATCAGTAAGATTGCATCTGATTGTTGCACGAGATTGATCTTGATTTGCAAGAAAAAACAATGTTGATATTTATTTTTTTTGCTCTCTTTTTTTTGAAAAAAATTCTATCACTAAAAATGAAAGAGTAGTGCTGTTTTGCTAGTTTGACGTAGGTACTGTAATATGGAGTTAGATTTCATTTTCATTGCTATATTTTATAGTGCGGGAGCACCAAGCATCGGTTTGAATTACTTTCAACCACAAACTTTATTTCCACAACTAGGCTGAGATACTTAACAGATTTATTTGCCATTTACAGCTAAAAATGAAACTGAAAGCATAGAGGTGCAAAATCTACTTATGGTGAAAACAATTACAAAAAAAGAAACAGATACTATTTTGCTGCACGTCTGGTTGCTGTGGGAGATGAAAACATAAATCCTTTTCAGAAGATGTATCAAAGATCAATTAAAGAAACAATATGTGGAGTTTCAGATACTTACTTGAAGAGCTACACATTTCTCTTGAAAATGACAATGAAAAAACTTTCGTTTCTTGAAATCTATACACTGTTCCATTCCTAATAATTGGTTGTTCACTGCATGTTGGAAGTTCTAAATTATTGTTGTCATAAAAACACTAAGTATTCAGTAAACTAAACAGGATTTTATTGAATTTATTAATTTTAAGATTGATATTAAGAATATTTTTAGGTTTAACTTTGTAAGGCTTTTTTATTCAATGTTTTCTTTAGTTGGTTCATTCTTACAATTATAAATGAGAAGTTTTTGTAAATTACTGCATAATTTTGCAACTTTTATTTGTATCGTAAATCGAGTCAAAATGAGTTGTAAAGCGCTATACTGTATAAAACTGATCTACAGTAATCAAGACAATGTCGCAATTAGGATGTTTAAAAGAAACAACGATGCAGCAGTTCAACTATTTCCATAACTTATTTTGCTTTTTTGTTTTCGAGTCTATTGTGTTTTCAAGGGGAAATATTAAAGTAAAAAATCGAATTTTTCGTGAAGAAATGAGATGCTATTTGAATCAGAGAATTGACGTGCCTGATGAATGTTTTAGCTTTAAACCCATTGCCGCAAATTAGTTCTTGTTAAATAATTCATTTAGATATTGGCTGTGCTTTGGCATTAAAAACTATCTGTAGGTGCTTTAAAAACCGCTTGCAAGTATAGCAAAAATGAATAAATCATCTATAGTCAATAGGTTTTGCCACTTGCCTATCTCTATCTTTACAAGACAAAACTTAGCCTACTATAATAATGCTCTGACAAATCCCGTTAGCGTGGGATTATGAATCGTAAGCTATTTCATAATTTTTTGTATCGGTTCAGTAATAACTAAACTTAAGATTTTGGTTTCCGAAATGAATACTACAGCATGCTTCAAAAGGTTAAAATTGTGAAGATGATTTTACTCTATTTTAGTTCTTTTATCATTAAGTTAGCAAAACATATTTAAACCGCTTTTACTAGTTTTGTCACGTCTCCAAACTCTTCAATAAAATACTGTGTAGTTTACAAATTTATTCAAAAATGAACGGTATACAATAATCCTCCATTCGAAGACCTAACGGTCACATCGCAGAACCCTGTCTCTTCTTCGTTGTTAATTATGTACATTGGTATGTTTATGTGTTCTCCTTTTATTTGGTGCATTAAGACTTAGATGCAATAATTATTGAGTTGAGTATTAAATCATCACTAATAATCTTGATAATGTTACTTGATATTGTTAGAGTGCAGCATCACGAGCTTTTTGTATTGGTAATTCGTTGTCAGCAAAATACATTATTCAGATGAAAATAGCTTTTTCTGTGTAGTGCTGTTGGCAGTAGGTTAACTTTTTAGACCAAAATGATTAATGCAAAAAGTATCTGGAACAGATTAAAAATTCCAATCCTGTTTTGCTTCTAATTGAATGTGTGAAAAAGTTTTTGTCACAATATGAGAATAAAAAATTTATCAAAAATTTGGTTTCAGAAATCTAAATGCAGCAAAATCATATAGGAACAAAATCAGATGCCAAAACAGGACTTACAATAATGCTTAGGTTTGTAGTAAGTAAATAGCGTTGCATTACTAATAAAATATTTTTGTTATACTTATATAATGTAGAGATACTAAACGTAACACAATTTCGATTACCATGATTAGATCAAATTATTTCATCAACCTAAAGTTAAAGAATTAGGTTTTGTATTAGGCTAAATGTATAAGACCAAGTTTCTGCATACAATTCACAAATATGCAACCCAATTTTTGGTTACTTACCATCTGGTGTTGGATGACTAGTGTTTCCTTCTGGTTTAGTTAATTCTGCAAGAAAATTTGCATAATTATCATTACAGTAACTCATATCGATTCTTTTTACTTGCTGAAGCAATTTTAATTATGAGTGTAAGTAAGCGTACATATGTTTTGCATTGAAAGAATAAATTTGTGACAAATACAAAAAAAACATGTTGAACTCTGACTTCATTCAAAATGAAATAGTTAAAAAATAAATATATGCCAGTACTTAAAATTTATATGTTAATTGGATTTTACTTTTATCAAACTTACGCTCTTGGCAGATTGCAGAGAGGTCAGCAGCGCTGTGACTCCAAGAAGAAAGATTTGTTTGAAATGAAAAACTGCATTCATTGATCAAAAGTTCCGGATCGGTGGCGATGTACCCAGGGTTGCACATGTAGGTGATTATTGCAGGTGGAAAATAAGGGGGTACGTTATCGTTGCTTGATATTGTTCCATTTAGAATCATAGGGGGGCTTGAACAAACTAAATTTTAACAGGTTTTCTTTTGGGAATTACAAGCACGAAGCAGTATAACATGTTTACTAGTCCGAGAAATTTTCAACTTTTCCGAAACAAACAGGCACAATGAGTTTTAAGGTTGTTTAGCTTTTGAAAAAATGCATAAAAAATGCAGTTTTTGTGCTCGATTATGTCTGTGTAACGTAATACAAATCGGAAACTTCATAATCATCAAATACGAATCACTTAATTTTTTTTACAGTAATTGCAATCATCTTAATTGTTACGTTACTAATGTCGATTTACGTCGCCTTTGCGCTGCAAACAAATTTTCACTCGCGAATAGTTGAGAAACTACACCAGCTAAAAAGCTAAAAGTCCTTGCAAAAATAGTGGAGCAAAAAATCTTTAAACTATTATGTATAATAAACCAAAATGTTCGGTGTTGTATTCTTGTAACACAAGTTAAAACTTGTGATATCCCAAACAGCGGTTAGCGCGGCAAGCATATAGAAAAATCAGTAATTAGAAAATAACGTCGCATTTTTGTGCCAAAAAATCACTTAGTGCGTTTGCGTATCGCACAAACCTGCTTGCAAACAAAAGGGGTTAATTTTGATTAATGATTCGTGTACGCTTACACTAAATGATAAATGCAATAATTGTCTAAACTAAAGCAAGCAAAAGCTTAGTTCATTTGCATTATTATTTTATAGCAATAATAGCGGCAATTTGGGCCTCTAAATACTCTTGTGAGAAATTGCTCACTTCATACTTTGTGTTTCGTTAACTTGGTGGTCGGGCAAGTGGGACCGGAAAATAATTTACCCGTAGCAACTTTAGCTTGCCTTGAGCAAGCGTTAATTTCGAAGCTTGCCGATGTAGCCTACAGTAATATTACACGTACAAAATTTTTAGCTTTTTCGAGCAATCGATCAAGCTACTGACAATTCAATTAGGTATTTGTAGTATAATACCAAAATGAGTTTGCTCTTACTGTAAGTTGTTACCAAAAACAAAGTTATGATATGTCATACCAAAATTGTTAACACTTCTATGAAATATAAAGCTGGATAGGTGGTTTCACGTCATATACAAAATTATACAAAAATACTCTACAGTAGTTTAAACCAATCAAATATCTTAGGATATATAAACAATACCAAAAAGGTTGTTCATTTTTAAGCCATAGATTCTGCTATTATAATGATGAAATTTTTGCCATATTCAAAATTTCTGCTGCTTTTTGAACACGGCAAAAACTCGCAAAAATTACGCAAGTATTTCAATAATGATAGACAAGGTGCAAAGGGTGCCAAAACTCGGAGGAGATGGGGGAATATATCCCCCCAATAATTTGACTGTATCCCCCTCAATAATTTGAGTATGGTCTACATCTGCATCCCCTGCAAAAAAATTGACTCTGGTCTGCATTTGAACGCTGGTCTTCTCCTAAATTCGGGGAAAAAAAAGGCTTCCAATTTTGGTGAAGACCGTTTTTTTGGTCTTTGCTTAAAATGCCTCCCGGGAAAAAATTTTTTTGGTCCAGGTTCATCTCCCCCAATGTTGAAAATAGGGCAAAATTGGGGTAAAAATGCAAACTATCCAACCCCAATGCTCAACAAAGTTCGGCACCCTGCAAGGTTCGATATTGAATATGCATCTTATCAAAAGCAAATTGCCCAATGAGAGCAGCACCAATAATATTCGTACCTGATTGACACACAGTTGAAAGATCATCATCAGTACGATTCCATCTAACTCCATTTGCTGATGAAGCGTTATTCCCACATGTATTCATCAGCTTGTGTGCATCCATTGCTTCATAACCTTCTTCACACATGTAGAAAATTTGATCATTAAGAAAATAAGGAGCAGTGCCAACCACAAGACGTCCATTTAATATCAAAGGTGCAGAAGCTGAACACGCTGAAATATCCAAAGAAAATACTTCAATTTTGTTTTAATCTTCAGTAACTTGTGTTATTGAAATTTAAAATATTTATCGTCCCGTTATAAAACTAATGCAGCTGCGCACAAAAGTTGCTATTGTCCGCTACATAGCTGTTACAATACTGCGCTGCAGTTAATAGGTCGTCAATAAGTTTACCGAGTCAGGCAGCTATAGCTTTCGGTTACATAAAATGACATAAAAATATTGACAAAAAGCATGGGTTTGATTGTAAGCCTATTTACGATTTGCAGCTAATCAGACACCATGGCCTAAGTCATATTTAATTTACTTTGATTTACTGTCTTGCAATTATTTGCAAGTACTATTAACAAGTTTTGTTTTAAGTATCACATGGTGTGAATGTTTAAAATATTCTGCAGTGCAAGTGGCACTTTCACGCAAAAAAATGTTATCGATATTTTGTTTAGTTACCACTCTAAATTACTGTATTATTACTTGGCTGGCATAAGTTGGAAAGATTAGCTGCAGTTTGTTTCCATCTAACTTCGTTTGAAGAAGAAGGACTTTCTAAGCACGAGTTAATTAGTGCTTTTTGATCAGCAGCAGAATAGCCCACCAAGCAATTGTAAGTGACACTGTCATTGATAAAAAACGGAGCGCTTCCACTGGAAATGTGACCGTTTAATATTGAAGGTGGGGTGTTAGAACAAACTGAAACAAAGAAACACTAATATTAAAAAAAATAGTTATCGAAAAAGATTGACAACTAACTGTCTTTTAACAGCATTCATAGGAAATGTGTAACATAAAAGAGCATAGGCAGGCGACATGGGCAATGATTAGAGAAATTACACGACCCATCAATCAGTTTCTGTGAAGCAAAAGAACAAACAACAAGCCACCATCTAACCAACGCCACAATTTTACATCACATGATGGACTAACAGGGCTTCATGCTGTAACAGTGTGTTGACCACTCGAAGATGAGTTTTCGACTTAGTAAAAATGCTCATGACATACCCGAAAAAAAAAAAACAATTGAAGAACCAAGTCAAGATCAAAAACATGTGAAAGCGAATAAACTTAGCTTTTATCGCAAAAGCACAATACTGAAAATAATAAATATACCATTCGAATGTTACTGATTTATTGTTTTTTCAAATTTAAAAAATTTTACTCCAGTTCAATTATTTTTGTGCTTTTATTTCATTCTCTGCACAAACCAAGCATATAATAGAGGACTGAAAAAGCGTGTTAAAGGGGTATATCAAATTAGGTCAATCGTGTTAGATTAGATTGGATTATTTGACTCCAACTTTCTTGACCCAGCGTTCCAGCGATATTGTAAAACAAACACGTCCTAGGAGCCTCTCTAAATTTAATTTATATTAGCAACTCTAACTTCGATAACATCAGTGACGCCATGTTTGTTTCACGCTAAAGCGATACCGCAAATGTGTTAAGCCATGGATACTTTACAGGTTTACTCGCATAGGTTAATGTAGTCCTCCATGTCAAAGGCTATTGCATTGAAAGGTCAGGGGTGCCACTAAATATTCATGTATAGTTCATACGTTGTGATTAAAGTAGAATATTACCGGAACGACGTGGTAGAATAGGATAAAGTCAAATACAATCTAATCTAATACAATTGCCCTAAATTTAAATGTCCTCATTGGCTTTTTCTACAATCCTCTTTTCACAGTTGTTTAATTGCAAACACATAAAGCATCCATTAAGACTTCAACTGAATTAGCAAGTTGTTGTTTTTTTTTATCAAAATGTCAAATGAAGTTACCATGAAGAGCAAACTGCTCGGTTTGTGCTTGGATTGCTGTTTGCAAAACGCAAAATAATTAATATGCCGTTCAAGTCCCAACAATGTTTCAAATTAAACCATTTGTGGAAAACATGGGATATTGTTTGTGTAGCAGTGCACTGTGCAGTGGTTTTTGCGGAACGAACCAATGTTTTGAAAAATTTTTTAAATCGTATTTATTAAAACAGTGATTTACGAACAATACTACCGAAATTGATGTCTTTATTTTATGGTGTGTTTATGAGTGCGAGTATAAAATGTATTCTTTTTGTGAATTAATGAAAAAAAAAAAAGAGTAAATATACAGGGCAAACCTAATTGTAAATGACACAACCTTTGTTGTTGTTTCAAAAACGCAACAAAGCATAGCATCTTCGAGTATCGAATCCGGAATCTAACAACTATTTAATTAATTCCAATAAAGTTTTTCTGTGTACAGTATAAGACACTCACATTAGTGAGCAAACATGACTTTTAACATTTCCCTTAAAATACTTTCCCTTTTTACCTTTAGGTTTTGCAAAGTAAAACTAAACTTATAACTTTGGTGAAGTGGAAATTTTATTTAGCCAAGTAATAGCAATAAACAGCAAGACTAAAGTCATTCTAGGGATTTATTTACAATAAAAATACAAGCGTTTTCGCCTTTTATCAGGCCTCTTAAGATATGAGTGAAATTATAGCCATGTTAACTTCAATCTAACTGGAAAAAAATGAAACACAAAAAAACCTGAAAGTTTTTCCCAATCTGGAAGTTTACAAATCGGTCAGTGATATCCATCAAACTGTTCTAAATCAAAAGCTAACAAAAGTCAAACGAGATTTGAGAATAACGGAAAAGAAATATTTGTCACAAAAGAAATTGATTTTACCGAAATTGAGTTTTACTGAAAAAGGATGCCTAATTAGTCTTTTAACGGACTCGTACAAGAAACATGCCCAGGATGTAGCCAGCGTTCAACAAAAGAAATTATTAAACCTGTGGAAGAAACAGCGCAACAGAAGCGCCGAAAAATGCATAGTCAAATTGAACAAGGCAAAAAAAACTCAGCGTAATGGAGGGAAATGCTCTCCGTTTCCGCTTAAATCACCACATTCTTCCACGACAAATTTACTCCGATGAGGTCAATGCTGATGTAGAGCGACTACTTAATTTGTCAAAAATTCGCAATGATGACAGCTCCGAAATCGATGATGAAACAAGAGACGAAATTAAATATATTGTTAAAAGTTTTTGGAACGACGCAAAACGAATTTGCTCTAGTTTTCCCAATCAAGCTTTACATCGTACTTTAAAATCGCTTTCACAAGAGAAAAACATCAAGACGTGCAAGTTTGACAAAGGGAAAGGCACTACGATTATGGACTCGAATAAATATTATGAAAAATTGGAATCAATCTTAAATGAAAAAAGAAAATTTGCAGAAGTCAAAGAAAACAAAAAAACACACTCAATCATTGCTGAAGAACGTTCTATCGCGTTCTATAGTCGAACATACTTTAACCCTATTTGTACGGGAGGCGGGGCAAATTTGCCCTCCCTTCTTAGTTATTTTAATGTAGCTCCTAAACGAAAAAAAGTTTTGCTTTGCTGCACCCTGACTTGGAATCAAATTTAATAACACACATTTTCAGTAAGTTTTGGGTCAGCTGGACAACCGGAAGTGACGTCATTTTTGCTTTTGTCAGAGGCACCTAAGAAGTTTCATACAGTTTTGAGCACATTGCATGCTTATCAACGCGCTTATTCTATTTACTGTACTGCGTACTCATTATCGTTGCTAATCTTTATCTGGAATAAAATATTTTATTTACTGATAAATGCATTGCATCATAATTACGTCATTGATCACGTCACAATTCAAAACTATTGCTTTTTCAGCTGTTTCTTGAAATAAACTGCGTTTGCCAAAAAAAATATTTATTTTTATCAGCTGTTGATTAATATATTAAAAAAAATACTTCAGTATTGTAAAATTTTGCGAATGATACTATAAATCAGTGACAAAAAATTACAAATAGTAATCAAAACTATATATCAAAGATGACGTCATCATGCATGTGACGTTATCATGCATGTGGCGTCATCATCTGCGGTGACGTTATCAAAGATGACTTTGAAATAACAGAAGTTCCAACTAAAAATTATATTTAGCAACATTTATACAAATTTCCATGCTGTTATAAAGATTTACTGGTTTTGATGACGTCTTCATCGTTTTTGTGACGTCATAACCTCAAAATATTTATGTTAAAGAATTTAACAACAAATATCTTCAACAAGCAAAAAATCTTACTTCTATCACTTACAAAATAGTCATTTGCACCCCACCAATGTCAATGGGGTGTAAAAATAGTCCGGTAGATATAGGGTTAACGGGTATGATGAAACTTTGATTTGAAAGCTTGTGCCTAGTGGTAGCACTTCTGAAAAATTTATGGTTTAGTTTATAAGAAGGACTACCCATTAAGACCAGTAGTTTATAAGAAGGTTTATAAGAAGTTTATAAGAAGGTTTATAAGCAGGACTACCCATTAAGACCAGTAGTTTTTATGGTTGGCACTTCTGAATATAAACTTGCTAAATTTCTTGACAAAATCATTAAGTCGTATATTCCGAATACTTTTATGTTGGAGTCAACTAATGACTTTATCTCTAACTAAATGAGTTTCAATTTTCATCAAATCACAATTTAGTTAGTTTTGATGTTACCTCTTTGTTTACCAATGTCCCGCTGAGTGAAACGATTTGACTAATTGCCGATACTATTTATTCTGAAGAAAATCCAAACGTACTCCTTTGTAATACAACTTCTTTTGTAAAACTTTTACGAATAGCTACAACACGTATGTTTATGTAGAAAGATAAATTATTCCAACAGATTGACGGTGTAGCCATGGGATTGCCGTTGGGCCCAACATTAGCTAATTTTTTCTAGGCAAAAATGGAAAAAAAGATAATGAGCATTGCCTTTGCGAATCATCCTTTATTGTATTTGCGTTATGTTGATGACATTTTTGCTGTTTTTGAAACTAATGAATCTTGCTTAAATTTTTTAGATACCTTAAATTCTCAACACAAAGCCATAAAATTTACTGTCGAATATGGTTCAGAATTGATGTGTTTTTTGGACGTACAAATTAAGGTTAAGGAGAATGGGTGCGATACATGGACATAACGCAAAACTACTTATACTGGTCTTTTGCGAAATTTTGATGCTTTATGCCACTTGAAATGGAAATATTGTGCTGAATATTGTGCTTATTGAATTTTGCAAAGCTATTTCTTCATCTAAATTTTTATTTCATAATGATGTTATAAAACTACGGCAAATGTTTCTCTCAAACGGTTATCTAATTTGGTTTTTTAACTAGTTTTTGCAACAAGTTTTGTTTGTGGGCAGTGATTTATCTGATCGTGAGCGTAGTGAAATTAATCCTGTAGTATACTTGTACGCATCATACATTGGAAGAAGAATCCAGGCGTTTTGTTAGTCGTTTAACAAAATTATATCATGTTAAATTTGATGTCAAGGTGTTTGCCATTTACAAAACCTTCAAAACGGGGACATATTTTCAGCTAAAGTCGCGCACTCCTCTCTTGCTCTGTTCAAATGTCGTTTACAAATTCACAAGTTCGTGTGATTCGAGCTTAACTTACTGTACATTGGTAAGTCAACTCGACATTTGAGTATCAAAGTGGGAGAGCACCTTAATGTGGCCAGCCAGCATGAAAATAGTACTATTAAACAACATATACATTCGTGTACTGTTTGTTCTAATTGGCGACATGACGTAAAATCCTTTGAAGTTCACAAACAATGTAAATCTGATTTTCAGGCCAAAATTCATGAGCTTTATTAATAAAGAATTATAGACCTAGTTTAAACAAGCAATTATATGCTAATGGCTTGTCCTTTCTGTTAAATGTTTACAAATGATAGTGAAGTCTGTTGAATAATGCGCTGTTATTTTCCCTTCGAATTTCTTTATTTTCCATTAGTAAATGAACTGTTGACCTGTTAAATGTGATTGATAATCTTAATTGTTTTAAGGCCCGGTTATTCGAAACCTTGATATCGCTTGATTTTTTTTGTGCTTCAATTTTTCCAGTTAGGCTGAAGTTAATATGGCTATAATTTAACTAAGACCTGAAGAGGCCTAAATGAAAAGCGAAAACGTTTGTATTTTTATTGTAAATAAATCCCTAGAATGACTTTAGTCTTGCCGTTTATTGTTATTACTTGGCTAAAACAAATCTTAATTGAATATTTCTTGGTTTTGGAGATTCGGACTAATACCAAAAATTCATTCAAAGCTAAAATGATTTATTGAGATTGATTAATGCTCATAGCAACGCTATAAAAAAATCGCTTGTTAAATGCATAAAATAGTAAACCTGTGATAATATTAACGAATTTACCTGGCAAACAAACTTTTGAAAGGTTTGCCTCATCGCGACTCCATTCGACTCCGTTTGGAGATGATTCATTCTGCATGCATTCATTCCTCAGTTGATCATGATCCGAGGTGTCAAAACCATCATCACATCTGTAGACCACTTCGTGGTCTTGAAAAAATGGCCGAGTCCCGATTTCATTCAGCTGGCCATTAACAATCACTGGTATTTCATCCGAGCATGCTAAAATTTCATCAGCATACTTGTGACATGTCGTATTAGCAGTGTTTTTTGAAACATAAATAAAAAAGTTACATTTCCACAAAGCTCTTCATCAAGATAATCCAAAAACAGGGCTTGCAAAAACCTACATTAGCTGAAAGTTATTGGAAACGCCAAAAAAGGAAAGCATATACACTTTAAAACGATAAATTTGTGATATTTTCTGGAAATCAAAAGCAATGATGTTAACACAAAAAAAGTTGATTTACTGGTAGTATTTCTGATGTTTTTTCTGCCAAATAATCAGATATTCTCGGAGAAAATGAGTGAATAAGTAACAGTAACCATTATCTAAGTAAGCTAATCGTAAAGCGCCAATTAAAAATTAAATTTAGGTTTTTGGAGCGTTTATGTCACTTCGTACGAGAAGAACCCCAAAATGCAGTGCTTGGCGAATATCATCAAAACCACAATTTATTTCAAGGAGTGTTTAGCGGGTAAAATCAGTCCATCTGCATTAGTAAGGTCTTACACGTATTGGGTCTGTGATAGATCGTATTATTTTACACGCCATTGTAAGTTGTAGTTTTTGCCAGTTTCCAAATATTTGCATCAAGAATTCAAACTATATTCTTAATGTTGTTGCTTTTCTGCACTTTAGTTCGCTTTATAATCGTTTTTTTTTTTTTTGGTGTTAGGTTTGGAGCTTGAGATCTTTGCAAACGTTCAGGTCGGTGAGATGGGATGCGCGGGCTGCAATTGCGAGCTCGATTTAGTTTTTGTGTTACTTTTTTATTTAAAGCGTTTAGTTTCAAAATTTTACGTACAAGTTATTTTCTGTTTTAAAATCCAGTTTTCTGTTATTACTGTACGGTAGATTTTACAGAGTCGGAAAGAGTCTCTGTTTTAATGGCAAGATTCGATTCACTTGGGTATGCTAAATCGATTTGAACCGATTCTCCTGAAAAAAAGTAACCACAATCAGTTTTGAAAAAAAAACAAGACTCAAGTCGAGTTAAGTCACTAGACCGACCGCAGTTAGCTTGTCAAAAAATTTTACTTGGCTGACAAATATCAGACAGAGCTTGTTCTGGTTGATTCCATCCAACGCCATTCGACGACATTTGATTTTCCATGCATCTGTTCACCAACACGCCATTGTCAGTTGAAGAATAACCACCTTCGCATATGTATGTGACTGTTGCATTGATAAAAAACAAGCCACTCACATTAAGAATTAGTCCATGTAGTATTGGTGGTGGGGGATCGGCACAAACTAAACCACAAAAAAACAAACTATAAATATTGCTGAAGGTAAAACAAAAAGTAAGTGGCTATTTCACGAAAAAAATTTATTCTAAAGAGAATAAAACGAGAATGAGGAATATTTGTCCACAAATTTTTGTTTGCTTTTTTAATCCTCTTTTACACGGGCTGTTTGACCAACACATTTTACACGTGGGGGAAGACAAAACTGTCCCGTATCTAACTTCTAAACCAAAAATAATGGAAACACCAAGTTTGGCATTGGGTTGGTGTTCACAAAAATTGTTTAGAAAAATGGTTTTGAGTTGATAACGTCATCGTTAAGAATGAGACGGAAGCAAAAATGCATCCCCATTCGTATAAAATATGGCATAATTCTTGCGATGACGTCTCAGGCGGTTTAATTTTTGTATGTTGGTTTGTTTTTTAATACAAATCATTAAATTCTAAGTCAAGTTAGTTACGTCGCGAAAACATTTTGTGACATCAATCAAGTTAAATATGGACCAAAAATAATGCTCAAATTTGGAGGAGTGGTTTCAGAGAGCTGAAAAATTTGGAAGCGTTTCTTTGCCTTAGGAACTTTTAACTTTTGGGAATTATTTGAAATGATTTTTGACTCAAAGTCAAGTTGGTTTAAAGTAAAAATCTTTTGTTTGACGGTATCTATCCCCCCTCCAAAAGAAATGGAAATGAGAATGAGGCGGAAGCAAAAATGCATCCCCATTCGAGTAAAATATGATTGAAGGACAAGATAAGGAATTAAGTTCAATTGTTTTGCGTGCTTCTGGCACTAACGCTACCCGCGCGAAATCTCAGAGAAGAACAATTAGAACGGCGACCATCCAAAACAAGCAATGCGAAAAAATTATCCTGCCTTAGAGGAATAGTGGACCGTTGGTACAGGAGCTGCGAGTTCGAGCCCTGAGGGAGGATAATTTTTTCTCGATGCTTGTTTTGGGTGATTGCCGTTTTGGTGGCTCTTTCCTGAGCTTCCTCACTTGTAGCCTTAGTGCCAAATGCACGCAAAACAATTGAACTTTAAAACTTTGGTTTGCAGGCGCCAGAACATCACAATTAAATTATCAGCAACATAAGAGTTTGAGTTAGGATTTGGTTTAGGATTAGATTAGGGGTTTGCTTTTGAGTAAAGATTTGAATTTGGGTTCAATTCGAGTCAGAGTGATTTAAAAAGTAGATAAAAATTTTCAGTGAAACAAATCTTTTCAAAACAAAATGTAATTTTAAAGTTGATTGCATCCATGTGGATCAACCCTAATCCGAGGTTTAACAAAACTTTGCAGAAAACTGGTCTGGTCAATTCCAATTTTTTGTTCAAGATTTACCCTTTTGAGCTGAATAATTTTACATACTTCATGCTAATATTCTTGACCGTGTGAAAAACTTTTAAACGTAAATTAGCAAATGATATTAATTTCCGTTGGTGCACTCCATCCGTGAATTGTGATGTGCAACATTCTAAAACCGTTCAACTACTAAAACATTAGTTTAAATGCATACAAATATACTGTAATTATTCAAATCTGCTTACGTCAAACAACTTTATTTTCATGCCTAATCACTTTTGGAAATTTTACCTATTTTTGTAGAGTTAGCACGCAAGTTTTTAAAAAACTAATCAACATTTCTTGCGCCCAGAAGTACTTTGAGCAATTACCGATAACTTGATGGATATCAAACAACGTTTACAATACTGGATTCAAATTTTATGTGCCTAGTACTATTAATACTGCATAGGTTTTCATTTGCATTAATTCATTTTTAGAGTAATGTTTTGGCTTTATCACGTTTAAATGAAACTACAGTATTTGTTAAGTTACGTAAACATAATATCTTGATGAACTACAGGGAAGTAAAAATTTTTTCCTTATGCATTTGTACGTATTGTGAAATACTAACAAATTAATGTAAGCTATGCTTTTTTCATTGATTAAGTGATAGATTCATTAATTCATTCATTTTTTTTATTTTAATCACCACATCAATAGCAAATGCAAGGTAACACAATAACAACGCGTGCAATCACGAAAAGGAAGCAGCGACACAACGTCAGACGTTAAGACATGTTGCGGATATTGAAGATAAAATTTTATTTGCGTGGTTGCTACACTTGTCACACCAGTTTTATGCACAATATGGGCCTAATCAATGACACTCATCAACACATACTGTACAAGCAGGCACACGCACATAAGATGTAAGTAATCTAACGGCTAGAGTAATTCATCGAATAATTGATAAAGAGGAAAGAGAGGGGCAGTGACCAGTGCAAATCCAGGCACGGTTAAGTAGGTGGTCAATGGGTGGCGCAACCGGCCCAAAAACTATCTTTATCTTAGCGGAGCAAGGTAAGGAAAGAAAAAAACACCCTGAAAATGAAACCTCACCTGGTACGGAAACCCTTTAAAGCAGCAGCTGGCCATAGTAACAAGATAATAACAATTTTGTAATCGATACATACGCATCAAAATAATTATATACAACATACTACGTTACACCATCTACATTGCTTCTAAATCAATAGCTGGTACAAAGTATCATAACTTATGATCTCTCCCATATCTCATCCAGAGCAAAGGTTTACTCATGAGAGAAACTAAATTTGTGTCTATGCAGTTTTGATGATGAGTAAGTTAATTTTCAAGAAGTTAATTTCCTACATCTATTTTGAAGTAATTTCAAATTTTAGTAAATTATTACCGAGTTCATTAGGTTTTGCACTAAAGTTTAGTACCACAGGAATCCGCCAAAGTGTTCAATTGTTAGCCAGAAATAGTAATATAATAACCAAACAAAAAAAGAAACAAAAAAACAAGGCAAAAAAACAGTAAATTAAAATAACCGACATATAACGTTCTTTACATCTTAAAGTTCATTGTTACAAAAAATTTACTTTGTATCTTCAAATTAGAAAATTGATGGCCAGTGTTTATGTGGTCCGAAATTACCGCCCGGAAGCAGCATAACATTTTTTAAGTCAAAACTAAATAACCAGCTGTCTACTTTTTCTTCCTGCTCAAAAGCAGTAAATGACGGGCCTCAGAGAATATTTCAATCTTGTGGGCTGTCTTTTAAGAGTTTTCAAGGTATAAACTTGCTGTAATTGTACAGTCAATCTCTTCCATGCTTTTACCACTTTTATTTATTTGACTTCGACTGGAAACAACATTTTGAAAAACTGCCCTCTTTAAAATCCACGAATATCACGCTGGGAAACCTTGTTTTAATTATGACTGGGTGTTGGTGGAATGCTTTAATTACCTTTTATGCAACAGGCTACCTTGCGATTGACTGTGCCAAGGGCCAAAAGTTTATTTGCGGTGATGAAATTGTTTGGTTTTCGTCAAACTGAATTTGTTTGTTTTCTTCATATCGGAACAGTTTGTAAAGTCTTAAACAACAATGCAAATTCACGTAGTGGTTTGTTTATGACTTCAAAACATTGTACCCAGCTCTCTTTTGTTTGACAAAAATCTAATTTTAACTTTTTTGCTCAGAATGAAAGATTGTTTTTGTACACATTTTTATTTATGCGCAGTTTCATAACTTAGGCATCTTTGCAAACTCCTACGTCAAGTTTACCATTTTTTTTAATATTCGGTAACATTTATAAAATTCACGGAATTTGGTTGTGACATATTGACTTACGCAAAATGCACTGTTTAAAAAAGAAATGCTAATTGCAGCACATTCGCCTACTCCTGCACCAATAATTCACAGCAAGAAATGAATGGAATTAAAGTAGTTGCTGAATTATTACAGCACTTCCTACGTAAATTATCCATTAACCCTATATTTTCCGATCTGTTTTTACACCTTTTTTGTACCGCAGGGGGCAAATTGCCCTTAATCAAAAATCCGATTGGTAAGATTTTATGCTAGTTCAAGCTATGTTTTGTTAAATTTTTCAAACTATATATTTTGACGTTGTGACGTCACGAAAACGATGATGGCTTCATCAAAACCAGTAAATCCTTACAACAGCATCCAAATATGTCTAAATGTTGCTAAATGTTATTTTCAGTTTGGACTTTAGTTGTTTTAAAGGCATCTCCGATAAAGTCACCGCAGGTGGTAACGTTACATGCATGACAACGTTTAATGCATGATTACGTCATCTTTATTACATTGTGCTAATTATTATTTGTAAATTTTTGTGACTGAGATATAGCATCATTCACAAAATTTTAGAATACTGCGGCATTATTTTCTTTATCTCATTCAACAGCTGATGAAAACTAGCTGGGAATTTGCCAGCAAACCCAGTGAACGACCGATGCATAGCTAATGCTGTGACGCTCAAAAGTACTTTTTGTCTACCGTAAAATCAGCAATTATTCAAAAATATCTGATTATGGAACCTCCAAAAATATGGAGTCAAAATATTTGTCAGTTAAATATCTCCTGATATCATAAAACACTGGCACCCGAGCTTGAGCCATTTAAAAATTGATTTTTGGGGGTCCATTTGGTGGGTCCCTGGGGGGTGGCACCCCCAAACTATGTCAAAATATTTGTCTGTTAAATATCTGCTGATATCATAAAACACTGGCACTCTAAGTTAAGCCGTTCAAAAAATTGATTTTTGGGAGGTCCATTTGGGGGGGTACCCAGGGAGGTGGCACCCCCAAACTATGTCAAAATATTTGTTTGTTAAATATCTGCTGATATCAAAAAAAAGTAGAACTCTACCTTGAGCCGTTCAAAAAATTGATTTTTGGGAGGTCCATTTGGTGGGTCCCCGGGGGGGTGGCACCCCCAAACTATGTCAAAATATTTGTCTGTTAAATATCTGCTGATATCAAAAAAAAGTAGCATCCTAGCTTGAGCTATTCAAAAAATTGATTTTTGGGGGGTCCATTTAGGGGGTCTCCGGGGGGGTGGCACCCCCAAACTATGTCAAAATATTTGTTTGTTAAATATCTGCTGATATCAAAAAAAAATAGAACTCTACTTTGAGTCGTTCAAAAAATTGATTTTTGGGGGTCCATTTGGTGGGTCCCCGGGGGGTGGCACCCCCAAACTATGTCAAAATATTTGTCTGTTAAATATCGACTGATATCATAAAACACTGGCACTCTAAGTTAAACCGTTCAAAGAATTGATTTTTGAGGGGTCCATTTGGGGGGTCCCCGGGGAGGTGGCACCCCCAAACTATGTCAAAATATTTGTCTGTTAAATATTTACTGATATCAAAAAAAAGTAGAACTCTACCTTGAGCCGTTCAAAAAATTGATTTTTGGGAGGTCCATTTGGGGGGGTCCCCGGGGGGGTGGCACCCCCAAACTATGTCAAAATAGTTGTCTGTTGAATATCTACTGATATCAAAAAGAACTACCACCCTAGCTTGAGCTGTTCAAAAAATGTTTTTTTTTGGGGCCCCACTTTGGGGGGGTTCCCGGTGGAGTTGCCCCAAAAAATTTCGGGAGAAAAAGTTGCATTTGCAGTTCAACAAATTTACACAAAAATTAGATTTGGATGAGTTGTGGTTTAGGAGAAGCAGAGCGTACAAAAATTAGGAAGAAAAAAAAGGAAAAAAAAAGGGAAAAAAAGGAAAAAAAGGAAAAAAAAGGAAAAAAAAGGAAAAAAAAAAGAAATAAACCTCATCGCAGCCAAAAGTGGGTTGGCTGGGATGAAGGAGTATCTTGAGACATACAACCCTATGAAATATTTTTTGCCGTACTTAAGCCGTTTTTGACTAAGACCGCTTTTTACGCCAAACTTGCGGGCCGGTTTTCGGGTTTTAAAACCGAAGTCACGTGACCTATTGCCTTACAAACATACAACTCATTAATCTCAAACTGCTGTCCAAATTTCATGTAGCTAGGCCCAACCGTTCTCGAGTTATAAGCAAAAGTCTGAAATTTCGCACTCGTTAGTTGGAAAATGGCCGAGTAAAAACAGAGGAACACGCGACGCGAGCGTCGGTCGTTCCATCAAAAAGTTTTTTTATGCAAACGCAATTTACTTCGAGAAACAACAAAAAAGCAATAGTTTTGATCTTTGACGTCATCAACGACGTAATGATGATGCAATGCATTTATCATTGAACAAAATATTTTATCCCAGCTAAAGATCAGCATCGATAGGCTAATGAACATGCAGTATAATGAATAGAATAAGCGCTCTGATAAGCATTCATTGTGCTCAAAAGTGCATAAAACTCCTTAAGTGCCCCTGACAAAAGCAAAAATGACGTCACTTCTAGTTGTACGGCTAACCCCAAACTTTCTAAAAATGTGGGTTATTAAATTTGATTCAAAGTCAGGCTGCATCAAAGCAAAACTTTTTTTTAGATTAGGATGTATAATAAAATAACTAAGAGGGGTGGCAAAATTTGCTCCCCCTGGTATAAATACTGTTTATTTTCGCTTTAAAAATTGATCCCCAGCTTTGACCTTGGCTGGTATCCAAATTAATTATAAGAACAAAAGAAGATTTTGCATGCTTTTAGCTTATTCCTCATACGGAATGTTCAAATTATATTTAGTGTTCGTTTTACTTTCGGTAGTCTATGATGCAGATTACTGGACTAGAATTATACGATATCTTATATACCGATGAGGAGAAACTTTTGTTACACCCTGTACAATTAATTAAATACTAGACCAGCAGATTATTTTTGTTATGTTAGATTTTAAAAGCCATTAACAGATGATTATAGTTCTGCTGGTAAAAACATCTTATTTACTAAAAGTAGGAAAAAATTTTTTTAAGTTTGCGCAAACGTACTTGGCTGGCAAACTTCCAAAAGATTTTCCTCACTGCGATTCCATTCAACCTTGTTTTGAGATGATTGGTCGCCTGCACACGTGTTCATCAACAAAGTAGAATCTCTAGCAGCAAACCCTTCTTTGCATATATAGGTTATTTTGTGGTTGATAAAGAAAGGTGGTATTCCTAATTCGTCTACTAGACCATTTGCAATTTTTGGTGTAATATTGGCACAAGCTACAAAATATTTTTATTCTATCAAAATACCATTCATTGTTTGTATACTTTTAATTATTTTCCTTGTTCGTATTTCTGCAACCTAAAGTCAGAAATCTGTAGAAAACTACAATGAGCTGAAATAAATTTTTGTAACTTCAAAAGAAATTTCACCTAAGTTTTAAAAAGCAAAATTACGTACAATATAATAATGTCGGCAGATTGCAAAATAAAAATCACTTTGCAAAAAAGCTCAAACAACAAAGAGATACTTTTTTAACTCAATTGGGAAAAATATCTGAATTCTACAAGTTTATTAAGGAATGCTTCTAGATATAGATACTGTAAGATGCTAATGCAAATTGCTTCGACGATTTTTAAAGAAAATGGAGTGCGCTTGACTTTTGTAAATTAATTAAAAGTATTTAATGAACGTGCATTTATACAATATTACAAAGCTTCATTTCTAAGTAACAATTTCAGAAATTGCATGTCGCGAATTAAATGACTACGGTAATAATCAGCCAATGAAACTATCGTAGAGCCTTACTTGGCCTGCAAACACCTGAAAGAGCACTTTCACTCTGACTCCATTCAACTGTATGATTTGATGAAGACGAGTTTTTCACGCATCTGTTTATCAGCATATCACGATCAACAGAAGAAAAACCATTTGAACAGTTGTACACCACTGTATCATTGACAAAGAAAGGAGCACTTCCGTTCAAAATTGTACCATTTGTTATTGGTGGTGGATCACTACAAACTGAAAGAGAATTTTGATGCAGTAAAAATTTTTACGCAGCCCTCAATAATTTTGGGGTGTTTCTGAATATCTGTATTGGAAATGAGATTTTTTCTATTGACTTATAGGTTTGTATATTATCTATCTTATACAAGTTTGTCTAAATATTTTTCTTAATGCAGTTTCACATTTTGAATGCACTTGTTTTTACATTATACAGCAAATTTGATGCAAGGAAAAGAAAAAAAGGATAAAGTTTCCGAAATTGTAGTTTCAACAAAACATAAAAATCATGAACAATTATCTTTTTTCACATTTTACTGTAGACTTGATTTCAGAATAGTAGTAAAAAAATTGAATTGCTAGAGTTAGTTTATAGCAAACGTAGATCTTCCAGCAGCATCTTTCGTTATATTGAGCAATTACGAACGCACTGAAATAACCTTTTTACCCTTACTTAAACAATTTCGAGGGGTGCATTTATTGGTAGAGTAGCCGATAAAGTAAGACGTGGTTTTTAGGACGACCTTGATTGCATGATGTTGGTTCAACTTGCACCCAGGTTACGTTGATGCGTCTTTGGACAAGACGTTTCACGATGATTATCTCTGCTTGGTGATTTTGAACAAGTATCAAATTCAGTGAACAAGAATTAGAAGAAATACACTGGAACATCGGGTCACTGGAAACTCCAAAAAAGACGCGAATTTCTTTAAACACGAAGTACTTCCTGCAATGAAAAGTGTGCGGTTCATCCAATAGTTAGCATCTGATGCTCTACGATGATAAATGATGAATACAGCAACAAGGAATCAATCTTTTTTCCAACTACTCAGTATTCCATAGAACAGTCTCTAGAATAACTAGCTTTGAATATCCAGTAATTGGTTCTAACCAACTTGCTCAAAGAACTCTTTGTTTTTTTGTTTTTTGCTTCTTTCACACAAAACGTGAAAATGCGATTTAACCTCATAATTGTGTTGAAATACCTCTTTCACATAGTGTTAGCAATTCAGATTCACTAATTGACCACTCCAGCAAATTTTGAGATGTTCTTGTACAGGTGCTTTGCATATTCTGATTCGATGGATTGGTTGCTATGAATCCTGGCCTGCAGCTATATTGGACGGCTTCATGGAGAAAATAGGGCTCAGCGTTTGCTTCGGTTCCCAAAAAAACCCTGTCATTTTCTGGCGGTGAAGGGCATGCTGCAAAGTTTAAATATATGTTTACAGTAAAAGCATCTAATTTACAACCAAAAATCATACCTAATCAGGGGTCCCAAACAAAATTTATTTGAATTTGAAATTCATCAGAAATTGATGGAAGCTATAATTTAAAATCAAAATCAGTTAAGGGGGTTCAGGACAAGAGCACATGGGACATTGTTTCACAAAATGAATAATGATTTAATGACAATTGATAATAAATGGATTTGAGCCGTCGCGACGCGTTTTGTCCTTGCTCAAGAGTCCCTTGAGCAAGGACGAAACGCTTCGCGACGGCTCAAATCCATTTATTATCAATTGTCATTAAATCATTATTCATTTTGTGAAACAATGTCTCAAGTGCTCTTGTCCTGAACCCCCTTAACTGATTTTGATTTGATTTACGCTCACCAAGTTAGTGGTTTGAGCACTCTCGGTTTAGGAATCTCTTGACTATGACCCTTGTTTTAGCCTTTCTCAAAATTTGAAGATATAATTTATATACTTTGCATCCCGAGAAGAAACTTTGAAAGGAATTTCCAACGATTAATCGAGTAAAGCAACTCAAATTAGATAAAATTGAACAGTAAAACACTGTTAAACTGTCTCGTCATCTCTTTCGTTGAAACACATTGAAATCTTGTAACAAAAAAAAAAAAAAAAGCAGCAGCCATCATTGGCATCACCTTTTTATTTTGTAGGTCAATTTGTACATTACCTGTTATAGGCGGATGAGAAATAGCAATATCACGAATAGCAGTGACAACCAAGAGTCGTTCGGATCCAGACAATTCTTGATTTGATTCTCTGTAATGACATAATATGACAATGATCTAATTTATTTTTAGTTTATTGCAGTTGAGCAACCAAAACTTTGTTAAAGAGGTTGGGGCTTAAAACAAAACCTTAAAAAGTTTTTTGAAAAATCTCGCATTTAAGCATCTTATAGAGCAAACTGGTGTTACAGATCAAGCGTATCACAGACGAAGTTTAGTAGCTGAACTTTCAGGCGATGGGCGGTTTTTGTGATTTTTCTGCAAAAATTAGTATTTTAATGCCAATTGGATCACATTTCGCACGGTTTTAAAACCATTTGAAAGAATTAATATTTGCTAAATCTTGAAAGTTACTTAAAAGAATTAAATTTACCAGCCCCTTAGCCTGCGCCACTGATTCATTGCAATCGTAAATTAAAGCCGTTGCTTTTAAAGTAAGTCAATAATGCTTCAAGGCAACCTAAAATACATTGTGAAACTAATTACTGCAAAAACAGAAAAGCTTTTCGAAGTATGCCTACTTGAAGCAAAAAGTCATACATGACTAGAAATCAAATATTGACAGCACATTTAAATTTTTCATTTTAGTATTTTGAAAAAAATTTTCCAGCCTTTAAATTTTTTCAAATGACTCGTGTTTTTATTTCGAGGAATACTCACCATCTTGCTTTAAAAAAAAAGATTTATTTTTTATTGCAAAATGGGTCAACTGCTTAACGTTGATGGGTAATTGCGCAGCACAGATTTAATTCTTCATACTGTAGCTTGCCATTCGCTGCGAAGGAGAAAAACGAAACAAAACATCTCGCGTGAACAAGTACAGTATAATAATAACAAAGAGCAATTTGTCAACTCCTTGAGACGAGATAGGAAGAAGTCAACATCTGACTAAGGGATGCTTGTAAAACTGGAAAGACATATAAATATTGTGTAGGTATTGCGAGTAAAAAGTATAAAAAATTGAACAATACTTGGAGCATTAAATAAGTAAACAACGTAACTTTAACACTAAAGTAAGATTTTGCACTTTCTTGTTCTTTAAGGCGAACAAAAAGTGCAAAAGCCATCATAATCTGATACAGGTGCTTACTGTGAAATTAAAACATATCCCATTAGTACATTAGCAACCCTTTCAGAGGAGCTGCCGGATACTCTTACTATGTGATTCAATGATCTATCTGACGAACTTCTATTGAAAGCTTCAAAATTCGTAAACGTAGATC
Source organism: Trididemnum nubilum (assembly GCA_963965965.1). Taxonomy (NCBI): domain Eukaryota; kingdom Metazoa; phylum Chordata; class Ascidiacea; order Aplousobranchia; family Didemnidae; genus Trididemnum; species Trididemnum nubilum. The sequence goes on along the minus strand of OZ014477.1, from coordinate 31,936,373 downwards.
CCCAATGCTAAAAATAAAATGTAACGAAATTGAATTCCTAACTGCAGAATCTTCTAAAAGCTAAAAACGTAAGGTAATTGGCCATTTTGCTCTAAAAACTGGGAATAGTCGAGTTGCGGTAAAAAAGCGCTTTTCATTTAATTAGCGCGTATGAGCACAACAAAATTAACTATTGTTTCTGTGAAGAGGTTACATTTAGTGACCATATTGCAACACAATTCCGGAGCAGCACTTTATTTATCATATTACTAGGCTATTTCAAATTAGGCTAACTTCATATCTAAATTAAATTTAATTAAATTCGAACGTTTTTGGCTTTTTTCCAAGCGCACTCATCAGAAAACTAAAAATACAGTCAAATGATTAAAAATTCATAACTCTTTCAAAATCAATTAAAACATAGCAACAAATTTTCAAAATCCATTTTAATTATCAAAAAAAAAAACTTAATCATTATAACTTTAAGTATCATTATTAAAATTTTTCTTACAACTTTTTTTCTTATTACTCTTACAATTTAATAATTATTTAATATTTAATAAAACACAAAATAATGAAATATTTTAAATTCACGCTTTCGCTCATAATTATAACAAGAACAGAATGACAATCATATCATATGAGCGAAAGCATTAATATGAATACGTATTTAATTTTGTACATATGCTTTGGTGAAGTCGGAATAAATAGACTCCGAAAACAATTCAAAAATTTAACAATAATCAAATAAGCTAATTGCGCTTGAGATAATCCAAGAGTTAGCTTTGCTGTAATAAAATGCAAAGAGCTGCGTAAAACTTTATTGATGAATAGTTTTGTTAGAGAAGCATGATAACAACCTTTGTAAAAAAAAAAACTTAAGATTCTTGATCACTGTTTAAAGTACATTTAAAATACACTGTAATAACAATGCAGAGTATATTGAAACCGTTTCCGAGTCCAATGAGGTTTAATTTTTTAGAGAGCTAGTGTTTTTTTTTTTTTCTTACAATGCTCATTTAAACATACTGTATCCATAAAGAGGTCAAACTTTACAAAATTGGGTTTGTGAAAGCTGACCACGTTAACTTGGCTTTTTTTTAAGAAATGTTCAAACAAAAATCAGATTTGGTCTAATTTTTAAGCTGAAATTAGTGAGGAATTTCAATTAATTAAAAATCTTCTGTAAGTTTAGATTTAAAGTGCTAAAGTAGGTTTGAACTCACAGTACTGCTACTGAACAAGAAGAAAATTTTGGAAATAGTTGGGGTTTGGATACTACGGTAGTTGAAAGTTCTATATTGATAAGTATATCCATCTATTGTTCGTTCTCTTTCAAAATTACTACGGGTTCCTGTTCCTCCAGCATTACCTTCAACCTAAAAAGAAAAAGTAAAAATTTTGAACAAAGCAACGAGTCAAACTTTATGCAAAAGCTTCGTATTTGACCTTCCAAGAAACAACTTGTCTCACCATCAGCAGCTTAAATGATTAAGACAAATAGCATATTTCCTGTATAAGCACAGTACAAAAAACAAGGCAAAGCGGCAAAAATACTCATGTAAAAATTCAACAGATTTGGTTTACCCCACCGCTGGACTTTTTGTGTTTTCCTTTCTTTTTTGTGCTTTTTTAATAATATGTAATAGTATGAAATGCTTTCATAATAAACGCATGTGCAAGTTTAAAAAAATCAAGTTTACTTTGCAGCCACGTTGGAATGGTGAAACATTCAAAATTAATGGCGCATGCGGGTTTAAAAGGTCTAAAGCTATCGACGATAGTTGAGCTTTGGCGGCTTCTAGTTTATTTTCAAGGGTTAACAGTTTAAATTTTTGAAGTTTTTCTCAAAAGAATTATGTCAGTTCTACAAATTTACGAAATTTACTGCATGCTTTTAACTCTCAAAATATTTTTGTGACAAGAGTACTGCCAAAGCTAAAGGATTAGTGAAAAGTAATAAAATAATTAAATTTTCAAGTGAAATGTTATTGTTTTATATTTCAAAGCTACCGTAATATTTTATTAAAAATTTGAGTAAGTAGCAGTACTGAAAAAGGGAGAAAAATGGTTATGTTTGAACTCCAATAAATGGAAAACGATAGAAGAAAAAATTTAAAAAATTTTTTTTTTTTGTTCGTAGATATGATCCAGGCATATTGCACTTGTCTGTCGCACTAAAGCAAAACAACCCTTTTTTTGGTTTTGTTTGCAAGTCTTGCTTTAGGCTTTAGACTGCTTGGCCGCATTGGGAAATAAGCGTTAAGTTTATTTTCCCAGGACACGACAACTCATTGCTAGTTCGGAAATAGAACCGGGATTTAGCAGCTTAAGGGTTACTAACCCGATTCTTTGTGCCAAGTGAGCTATAGACGCCCAAATTTTGGTGTGAATTATTTTTGGAATATACCAAATATTTTTGAACAGCAATGAATCTAAGCAATTGGTTCTCAACCTTTGATCTCCTTCTAGAGAATCTCAACACCAGTCGCCCCATGAGCGGCTATAAAATTTTCTGTTCAAATGACAAAACGATTGAAGACCAAAAAATTCAAGTCTTCACCACATCTCTAAGGGATTTTTTCCCAAGTTTCTATTAAAGACCCCCCCCAAAAAAAAAGTCCTCACCACAATTCGAAGAGATTTTTTCCCAAATTTCCATGAAAGTCTAAAAAAGGGAATTTTTTGCCCAATGTCGCGTGGCCCCCTGGTTAATGTCCCGTAGCAGCCGGTTGAGAACCACTGATATAAAGCTTAATGCCTTTTTAACAAGGGAGAAGATACTTGAAGGGCTTAGTGCAAGACTATTTTAACTTAACATTTTTACAGATTATAAAATCTGTTGCATTGGCTCAGGTTTTTGGAACTGTATGCTGATGTGATAATGCCAAAGAGGTTTTGACCCAGAAATAAGCGCTTTATAACGTCATAATGACATAATAAACAATGGAATTCGTATAAGTAGTGACCTGTGGTCTACAGCAACTGCAATGCATACTTTCTACAGTAGTTGATTGCATTATTTTGCTATAAATTTAATGTTGCTGGTTTCTTCCAGTTTTTTCTCCTAAATATATAACCAAATAATAGGAAAAAAAAATTTTAAGTCACCTTTTGCTAAAAAATCACAATTAAATTTGCAAAAACTAACTTAAATTATTGTGACGTCATTTTGGTAACGTAATAGCCATAACATGACGACATTGATTTATTGCTAGCATAATTTTATCAATTTTTAGCATTTTGTTTTGAAAGTAGGTGCAAGATTCTGATAATACTGTGCAGAAAACTTTACGCTTAACTCAATTTGTACCAAGAGGGAGGAAATTTGCCCCCATCTTAGTTTTGTTAGTATAGCTCCTAATCTAAAAAAAGTTTTTCTTTGATGCACCCTGACTTGGAATCAAATTTAATAACACACATTTTTAGAAACCTTAGTGTCAGCCGAACAACCGGAAGTGACGTCATTTTTGCGTTTGTCAGAGGCAACTAAGGAGTTTCATGCAGTTTTGAGCACAATGCATGCTTATCAGTGCGCGTATTCTATTCATTGTACTGCGTACTCATTATCAATGCTAATCTTCAGCTGAAATAAAATCTTTTATTATATTATTGTTAAATGCATTGCATCATCATTACGTAATTGATGACATCATAATTTAAAATTGTCGCTTTTATTGCTATTTTTTGAAAAAAACTGCGTTTTCATAAAAAATAATGATTTTCATCAGCTGTTGAATGATATAATGAAAATAATACAGCAGTATTCTATAATTGTATGAATTAAACTATTTTTCAGTTACAAAAAATTACAAATAATAATCAACACAATATATTAAAGATGACGTCATCATGCATGTGACGTGATCATCTGCGGTGACATTATCAAAAACGTCTTTGAAATTACAAAACTCCAAACTGAATATAATATTTAGCAACATTTAGACAAATTTGCATGCTGTTATAAAAATTCACTAGTTTTGATGACGTCATCATCGTTTTCGCGACGTCATAACCTCAAAATATCTAGTTTTAAAAATTTAACAAAAAATAGCTTCAACAAGCACAAAATCTTACTTCTATCTTCTACCAATCGGTTTTTAGATAGAGGGGCAAATTTACACTCCATTCGGTACAAATAGGGTGTAACAATAATCTGGTAGATACAGGGTTAAAGATCCTAATTTAAATAAATGTACGTATAGAATAGAAAGGGAGGCAGTCACGCATAAAAAATCTCAAAAAGATGACTCTGGGGTGTACGAATATTGATATTACATAAGTTTACCATTGTTATTGGTTGCTCACTCATTTACACGCGCACGAATGATTGTTGAAATGGTAGTACATCTAATATTTTTACAGAAGAATCAAATGTTACTACATGCAAAGTTCGGGTAGTAGAGTATGTTAACTACCAAAAGCGCTATCAAAACATCTAACTTTAATGTTTCTGATAAAATAATTCCAATGATTTTCGTGAAAAAAGTTCTGTGATGTTTTTTACGAAAATAAGCATTTAAAGAGGTTCAACGATATTTAGATATTACTACACAATCTTGATGTCCGTGGTCACGCAGAGGGGAATCCTTGTAGTAGGGATAGTCTATGGCTGTCCTTACTTCAAGGATCCAGCGATTTTTTCACTTGTTTCTAAAGTACCACAAGTGAAAAAATTGTTTATTCCCTACTAAACCATCTGCCTCTGTGCAAGCCAATAAGGTTTGCCAGTTCGGCCAAGATGTTTGTTCAGCTGGGAATACCTTTGAAAAGATAGCTGAGGGCTGCCGATGAGAGCTAAAAGCTCGAAACAGCGCTGTCCAGCTCTGTGATATTTAGATATAGTAACAATAAAGCAAATTTGGAGAGAGGCTAAGACGAGGGTCATAGGCAAGAGATTTTCAAACCGATAGCATTCAAACCGCTTTAGACATGGTGAGCTTAAATTAAATTTAGTTAAGGGGTTTCAGGACAAGAACACTTGGGACATTGGTTCACAAAATGAACAATGATTTTCAAACCGAGAGCGCTTAAATCACTTCGGACTCGGTGAGCGTAAATCAAGTTCAGTTAAGATGGTTCAGGACAAGAGCACTTGGAACATTGCTTCGCAAAATAAACAATGTATTAGCGACAATATAACATTAAATAGAATTTGAGCTGTGGCTAATATTGTCATTACATCCTTATTCATTTTGCGAAACAATGTCCCAGGTGCTTTTGTCCTGAACTCCCATAACTGAATTTGTAACAAGACATACCGTAAAGTATATTTTCAAATAACTCAAAGACGTGAAAATGGAGTTAACATAGTTTTGCATTAAGCCCTCTAATTATAATCTGATATGCAAGGAAGCAATTGAACACAATCAATAAGTCGTAACCGGATAATACTCTAATAAAATTAGAAATACTAATAATCCTTCATATCGACTTTACAGTAATTAGAGGCAACATTAGCTAGAGCTAACAAGTTACGCATTAATTGACTTTTGCGCACTCCATGAACAGTAATTAAAAATGCGTTGAGAATTGACCAATCAACTGATTCTGCTTTACTTGTATCTTCAACTGCAGCAAAGTAAAAAGTATCAATTTATTTGACTTGAAAAAAATAATATTTGTAGCGCCGTCCTTTTTTCTTTCTGTTTATGTAAGTTTCGAACCTAGAATAATTGTTTGTCAATTTTGCACGTAAAGCCACGACTCTTTTTCTACCTCGATTTATCTTTTGATTGAAAAAACTCAAGCTGTTAATTTACAGATTTGCAAACGTTTAAATTTGCCAAATCCTGTGGCGTTGAGATACTTCTTTGTTTGTTTTTTAATGACGTGAGAAACCTTTGACCAATCGTTTCGAAATTGCTTTGTTTAAACTAACTTGTAAATGTAAATTTATTGTTTACAAGATGGAACTTTGCTATGTCGAAAACAGTTTTTGGTTAAGTGTCTGCGGAAAACAGAGGCTAATAAATTTTGTTTCTTTTAGAAAAGAATCAGTCCGCAAAGCACGATTTCGAGTTATCGCTGCGTTTGCAGCATGTTCTAGAAAATTGTTTTTTAGTTCTATTAAGTCGTTGCTCAACTGCCAATTGGCACCTCTCGGATACCAACTAAGCGGTTTACCTACACGACTTCGCTCCAGTATTTTTTTTTTTTTATGCCCTCCGTGAATGCAGCCGTAGCGTTTTGACAGTACGCTAGATTTTAGCTTGAAATTCAATCATTGGATACCATAACCAAATTATCTGTACGTAACGTCTGCGTCGTAAAATTCATTGTGCAAATTCCTGTTCAAGTTTAAATTATCTCTGTAGATAATGGAGTCATGGGCAAAAGTTATTAATTTGTTTTGGTTACAGCGTTAGTTTTTCTTCGCTGCAATGAAACTTAAAGCTTTACTTTTTTGGTGAAGTTTACTTGTGTTTCTTGAGTTACTAAACGATTTGTTCTCTAAAAACAGCGGACAAATAATATTGTTTCGCAATCAGGTTGCTTGTGACGAATTGCGTAGCATGCGTAGATTAAGTCGAATCCGTAACAATATCTATAACGGTATTGAATTCCAGAAATAAAAGCTCATTATCTCTGAAAGTCATAACTCTACTGTGAAACGATAAGTGTTACAACTAGTTATAAATCTAAATCACATTAGAAACCAAAGTTTGAATATTGGTAAAGACAAAATTAGTATCATAGAGCTTATAACTTTGTTCCAGGTTGTCAAAGTCAAAACTGTGAACCTCTTAATTGCATGAAAATCAGTTGCCTGTATTTTCACAGGATAAACAATTAGTACACCCGAACCAAGTCAACTGATAGCTGCAAACTAAACACGAACACATTGACCGCAAACCAAGTGATCGCTACATTAAGGTTAAAGTTAGTAAGCGGTCAATTAATTTGCGGTTAGTTTGTTGGCCGTCGGTTGTCGTGATCGGTAAAGTACTAAGGTTCTAATCAACCGGCAACATGTTGTGAATAAATTTAAGGTTTTTCAAGAAAAACTGATTACGTATACAAAGCTATCATATTAATAAGTAATTAGTAAGATATCTGCTGCCATCATTGTTCTATCCCATTGATGATTATTTCTTTAAAGCAAAAGCAATACTTTTAATAAAGTTTGTACAGCACAATAAAACCAAAGTTAAAATTCTTACTTGTAATTCAACAGAGTTTAATGATCTTGTTTCATTACCAATCCACATGAGGGTGACGAAAGGATGAATGGTTTCAGTTGTCACATATATTCCATTGGAATGATTACTAAAATGTAAAAAAAAAATTCTTTTCACAATACGCAACTTAAGATGAAGTAAATCCTACTAGATCTTCTGTGTTGAATAAGTTATGCATTAGCACTTAGCATTATGGAATTTGTCCTTTTTGTATAAATAAATTAATTTCTTTATAGTCTTCTTTATCATCATACACCGATGAAGATATAAAAATGCTGTACATGGTTAAAACTGAAAATCAATCTATAAACTTGGCTTAATTGTGTTTATATAATAGTGCTATTTGTGTGTGCCAAAGTATTTGTTTCATCACAAGTTTTTCATACCTCTCTTGAATAGTTTAACATAACGACTATTATTACAATTTGAATTTTTGGTTTGGACACCGTGCTGCACAAGCTGAAGTGCATTCGTGATAGAAATCACAAAAATACATTATTAACAAAATTTTTTGCACAAAATTGACGGTAATATACAAGCATGTATTTAGTTTTGAAAAGGAAACTTACACAAAGTTCGCTCCGTACTCGATTGGTCCATTTCGAATTCCAGTACTTCCGATTCGATAATACACCTACAATAATCAGTATTGTAGTTTTACTTAGGTTGCTTTACTGCACACTCAGTGGCGTATTTAGGGGGGGAGGGGGCATTGTGCCATGCCCCCCTCTTTGGGGTGCCAGTAATGGATAAATATGTAAAAATAGTGCGCAAAATCGAGACATGCCCCCCCTTTAGAATTTGGGCAGAAAATGTGGGCAGAAAAACGGGCTGAATCTCAATGAAAACTTTTTTTTGGTCTTCACCTACATTTGGGCAGAAAAACGGGCTGAATCTGAGTGAAGAACTTTTTCTTTTGGTCTTCACCATTCTCATATTTTCTGGCTCTTCCTTTTCGAAAATCCTGCGTACGCTGGTGTGCACGCTTAATAGTTAGCGGTTGTTTTCATTAAAGATAATACAATAAGCAGTAATATTGCTGATATCTGAAAAAAATTTAAAAGAAAGCATCGAAAAATATCAAATCAAATCTTTCATGATACTCGCTGTAATACGCCGAAGCGTGCAACGAGTTGGCGGGGCCCATCTCCGCGTCATTGCGCCCGGGCAACACAGCTCCTTTCGAAGAAATGTCGCAACGGTGGCGAGCCGTTGGCAACACTGTGTCCAATTTGACCGGTCTAAGATTTGAACCTCAGACCTCCCGCTCCAGAGACGAACGCGTTACCGCTCGACCAACTGGCCGGTCATCGAAAAATATAATTCTTAAAATTACGATACAGAAAAACTAAATAAAGTAACATTGCTACAATTACGGTTAGTCGTTTCTGCATAATTATTGTTCAACTCATTTGTTTTTGACTAATATGGCGATCAGGACTGTGCATTCGATTAACTGCGCTCTGGTCTGATTTTGGCAAAGACAAACAGACACTTTTATTGTTAACTCTAACAAAAACAAAAACATTCAAATACACGAAAATAACAGAAAATTAGACAAAGTCAACACAAGGACATTGCTCCTACTAGCTTTGTAAATGATTAAAAACTAAAAAGTATTACGGTCAGTCATGTTGACTATGAAATGAAACCTAAAAAGAGCAGATTTTGTCTTTGTTTTAGGTTACGTAATGCTTATTTTTTGTTGCCCATATTAAAATGAGAGCATAATATCTTGCACGGAGTTTTGCCTCATACTTATCCACTTTTTTTTAGTTTGAATTGTAAATATTCTAAGTGACTATTTAGCAACAACTTTATCCTTGCAACTTTTTGCAAAAGTACTAACCTTGTTTCCAACATCGTACATATTGTTTCCACCAGTTTGAATACTACGGTTGTCCGCACCATCGTACTCGTAGGAATAGAATCTTGATACGGTTTCACGAATTCTAGTCGCATTGACTCTTAAGTCATTGCGAATTGCCTCAAGATCCAGAAAAAAGGTAGCTTAAAGCATTTTATGCTTATTTTTGTTTAATTGTGTATACTTTCTGATCTTCAGGCTACCAGTGCAGTAGCGTAGGGAGAGCCTCCAGAATGGGGACATCTTAAAACAAGCAATGCGAAAAAGTTGTCCCTTCTCAAGGTGACTACGAATGAAAGAATTACAAATAATCCTGTTGATGGAAAACGTTTTCTCATTGCTTGTCTTACTGGAAGTAATCAACAATCTGATGGCTTTTTCTATGTTTCCTAGCTGATAGCCTACAGGCCAGAAAGCACGCAAACAATCAAGCATTAAAACTCTGGACCGCAAACGTCAAAAACATCATGATTACAGTAAATGATTGTTTTAATATTCTATGTTAAGTAGACACATCACAACCCATAGACTTCAAAGGTGTGTAATTTGCAATTTAAAACTGTAGTTTGAGCTGCTATGACATCATAATAAATTGATTAATTTCTTTAGATAATAAAAAAAATCGGTAACCAACGAAAAATCAATGCAAGAAGCTTAAATGAGAATCAGGAATCAAGTGAACAACATTTGGCGTTCCAACAGTTCCCGGTTAAATATTTAAATGTGGCAAATCCACCTCAAATAAAACAGCTTTTCTCTTTTCAATGTTTGATAAAACAAAACAACTTTTTTGTATTCTATAAACAGGTCATTTGATTAAAATTGTATGTAGGTGCATATAAGATAAACAAATAAATAAAATTTTCCAATATCGTTACAGAAAAAATTACCAATAAAATTCTTACCTTGTATTGAAAATATGAATGACGTTGAAACAACAAGAGCGTAAAACTTTTTGTACATAGTAAAAAAATTCAAAATAAAATACACAAAAATTATAAATTGTTGCTTAGATGGTCGAAAAACTACAAAAAAGAATTCCCAATAATTTTTTTCGATAACTAATACCATTTTCCCCGAAACTTTCGACGGGATTATTATTGTTGTAATCTCATTGCCGTAATACAGAAAAAAAAATGTAAAAATGTACCGGTAGTGATTTATATTAAATATTGTTTGCCTCCAAGTCTTTTTGTGAACCTAAGTTGCACTCAAGTCCATCTTATCCAACTCAGCAGTATAGCCAGGCGGGGGGGAGCGTAGCCCATTAGCAGCGTAGCCCATTCTGCCGTAAATTTTTGAAAAGCAGTAACAGCAAAATCACGTTTTCTAGAAAAACAGGTTTAAAGGTTTGAGACTTTCCGTACTCACCAAACTTGTCGTAGAGCGTTGAAATTTTTTCTGATAAATGTTAGAGCTACTCTCACCATGCATGCTTAATCTCAGTTTTTTAGGGTTATATTAAGTTGGTCAGTTTTGGACTTTTTTAGAAGTAAATACACTTTTTTGTGTAGTTACTGCTTTTTACTGTTATTTCGACAAGAAGAATTTCAGAAAAAACTTTTTGAAACGCAGTAACTGCAGTTGACGGGCAAAATTATAGTATTAGTTGATGCAACACAAATTTTAGTAAGGCATTAAGTGCACGAAACTAGCCGAATACGTTGATTTTTGATTTAACTTTCTTTAAATCAAGCAATTTAATTACAGGAATGGCAAAAGCAAGAAAATTTTAAAACAGTAGTGGTTTACCTATTTAAGTATTTGACTCGACTTGCATTGTGCATTAACACATCATTGATAATATCCGGCTAATTATTATTTTGTTAAAATTTTTTGGGTAGCAGCGAAAAATGTGTAGTTTTAACTTTGGCAATTTTTTCGGACTCGTTTTTTCTCACCATAATTCGCAATCTAGGACTACTGTTCTTTTCAAATAGAACATTATCAATATTTTGCGTAGCTTTTACTGGATTTTCTTTCGATTTTGGGCCCATTGAAAACTCGAATTGGTATTGGTTGTGTTCAGAGTCAGAGGTAGGTGACGCTAAATGAATTACGAGTCTAAAAATACTTAAAAAATACTAAAACTTTTGGGGACAAATATACCGAGTAGTGGTAACCAATAGCGTAACCGGGAAAAAGGGGGGACTGCAGCCCCCTTTTTGGAATGTCGACCAAAATGCAGAATAAGGAAGATACCAAGTTTTTAGCTTTTCTGAGACAGTGCTTTGACTTGGAATGGACTAAAAGATGATCTAAGGCGTCTTTTGAAACATATAGGGGGGCTAATTTGTCAAAAATATTACTCACAAATCTGTAAAAACTTTTTAAAATAATCAAAAATTTGATCGCTTGTAGAAAAAATGCTGAACATAGGTTTCATATAAAAAATAAAGCTCAGAAAAAAGGGGGAAGGGGCTATTCAAAAGTAGTTAAATACCCATCACTTTTCTCGAATCTCGCTCCATTACCCCCCCCCCCCCCCCCCCAAACTAACTTCATAAAATGTAGACGAAGCAAATTACTCCTTGTGAGTTTGTTTTTTTTTAATTAAGGGCTTTTATGATTTACCAGCTAGTAAATGAGACGATTGAAATTTTACCATTAGCCACCTCCTACATAGCCAATTTATGCAACAAGTCTAATCTTGCTTTTGCAGTACTAATTTTCAAATTTTTTATCATAATGCCAGGTTTCAAAAGCGTTCATTTTTATCATAACATGCCCTAAAATTATCTTATTTTTGAAGAAAAAAAACTTTCGAGCCCTTCCACCGCTAATTTCTGGCTCCGCGCCGGTAACGTTGCTACTTTTCAATGACTTGAAAAATTGAAGCAGCCTTTTACTGCTACTATTTGGAAATGTTGAGCGCTTTTATCAAAATTTTGCTCCTTGACGTGTTGAAGCTTAGAGTCTAATTAAGTAATTACATTACTAAAAGCAGATACAAATATATAGCCAATGTTTTGATTGGGGAAAGATATTTTGAAATCTATCTGCCGACTCACGTTTAAGCCAAATATAAAAAAATTATCATTGCTGTGCATTTTCGAGAGAGAATGTTTAAAAACATTGTTTTTGCATGCGATAAGCGAGCAAATAGCAGTAAACTTGACCATTGCATTGTTTTGACAGCATTAGATCACAATTAGAATATGCAGTTACTGCTTTTCTAAATTTTTTTTGTCTGCGAATGAAACATAATCGAAGGTTTAAAAAGCAGTAGGTAGCTTTACTGCTTTTCAAATATTTTTCGCTAAAAATAATAAAAACAAATTAATCAAGAATAGCAGCAACGGCAATTACTGTGTTTCAAACTGAGAGCTTAGGATTACACACGCTCAAAATGAATTTTTCAAAAACAGTAACGACCATTACTGCGATTCAAACTGAGACAGCGGCTGTTTACGGAGAAATGACATCTTTTGTATACAAAATAACTCCGTAAATAAACATTTTTGCAAAGCTTAAACGCGACCAACGGATGCAGAAAAAGAAAAAAGGCCAAGTTATCCAAAAAACGAAAAATCGAAAATTTGCAGTTACTGCTTTTCAAAAATTTACGGCAGCATTGGCCTGTCAACCAAAATGCAGAATAAGAAAAAGACCACGTTTTTAGCTCTTTTAAAACTGTTTTTTGAGCTGGAATGGACTAAAAAGTGGTTTAAAGCATCTTTTGAAACATATATTCTGGGGGGGAGGGGGCTAATTTGTCAAAAATAAAAGTCACAAATCAATAAAAAATTTTGAAAAATGCCCAGAAATAAGCAATCAAATTTGATCGCAAATGTAAAAATGTCACACATATAGGTTTTATCAAGAAAAATACCACAAAACTCAGGAATAAGTGGGGGGGGGGGGGAGGTGGGCTATTCCGTATTAGTTAATTACCAATCAATTCTATCAAATATCTTTCCATTAGCCCCCCTCCCAATTATTTTTCTTTATAAAATGTGGACGAAATAGATTATTCCGTGTGAGTTTTATTGAATAACAGGATTTTATGATTTACCAGCTTGTAAACAAGAAAACTACAATGTTATCATTAGCCACCTTTCATACAGCCCATTAATGCAACTAGTTGAATCATGTTGGGCAGCCAATTTCAATGCCACGTTTTAAAAACATTATTTTTTATTAAACAGCTCTAAAATTGAGTTATTTTTGCAAAAAAAAAAGCAAAATTTTTGTGCGCGCAGGCCCCCGTGCCTCTGGCAGCTGGGGGCTTCGCCCCCAGACCCCAAAATTAGCCCCCCTCCCATTGCGAATTTCTGGCAACGCGCTTGATCCTACTAATGCGTTTAACGAAGTTAAAAAATAAATCAACTATTCTGTGAGTTACAGCTTGCGCATATCTATCATGATAGCCTGCCAACAAAATATACCAGCCTTGTACAGCGGATGTTTTAAACAAAATCACTTGTCGTTAGCTAGGCTAGCAAAGTAGGCTTATCAACAGTCGAATGACTGCTGTGCCACATTTTAGCAACTTGCAATAATCACCGAAGTCAACTCATTTAACAACCAAAACAAAAAGGACACGGCTCCCTTCACAAGCCCGTTGGAGGCAATTGATTGTTATGGTTGATGCAGAAAAGCACTAATTTATTTCCTTTGGCATTGTAGCTAGAATAAAACGCGGTCAACTGACTTTGTTGGACAATCTTTTCCTAAATGGTATTAAGCCACTTTTAACTCCCATCTTATGTATCTTCCATTGTGGTTTATTTGTTGAATGGAGCAATGGTTTTAAACATTTCAATGGAAAATACAAGTCAGCTTGTTGCTCAACTCCATTTGTTGAATAACCAGCTTTTCACATCCTCTGATACTGACCAAAAAAATTATACTGTAAAATAAAAAAACTTTGCACGAGAACAGCTGGTTAATTATAATTGGTAACTCGAAGCATAAGTCCTTCCAGACATCCACATTATTTTCAGCAAAGGTGTTAAAAAATAAAAGACCAGGCAGCTGAATATAATCCAAAAAACTGCAAAAGCAGCGGGCTTAGAAGCAGATTACAATAATCATGTTACGAATTTTCATATTACTACTTCAATTTAACTAGAATTTAATTGCTTATCAGAAAACAATGCTAAATTTAATTGAGTATTATTCAAGACTTATTTAATCCATGCATATGCGCTATAAAAAAGCCATTTTTGCTACCATTTTTGCTAAAAAAATCATTTTAGATGTTTTTTTTACTTTCATTCATTTTCTGAAGCTATATTGGCCTTTTGAAGTACCTAGTACAAAAACTTTAAATAATAAGCGTCATACTTCGTTAAAACAGGACTTTTTTAAAACACTTTACACGATTTTGTAGCATACCGCTTCCTTTTTTTTTTGGAAAATGTATTTTTAAATTAAAAAAAAACCTGTGGTGACTCACAAAGTTTGAATAATGAGCCTCATGTCGTTTTGCTTCAAGTTTTTAAAAATATTTTATGCAAAAATCAGACATATTGTTTTTGATAATAGCTTTTGTAGCGAGCATTGATACTATTGTAAGTTAGTATTGATAATAACTGTCATCCTAGTTGTCGAGTGCAAAATACACGCTTTACACATTTTACACAAATACACACTCTACGTTAGTCACAATCATTAATCCGACGAAGTTTCAATTGAATAGCTAATTTTTTTCGAAAAAACTTTGTTCCGTGTAATTCAATAATAGATAAATTTAAAATGCAAAAATACAATACCAGTAGTTGAAATAGCTTCAAAGAAAAGATTAATTTTAGTAGATACTGGTTATACCTCATTTTCTGCGTAGAAATTAGCTGTAACCCTCTTATACTTGTAAAGTCGCAATGGTTGAAAATCAACACCATTCGTAGCAGTTTCGTTGGTTTGGCAGTGTTAGTATTTTAAAAACTTTATGAGTTTCCTCAACATTTTATATAATCATACTTGCTCGGCAGATCTTACTTTTGGTTGAAATAAATTTAAAAAGCGCTAATTTCTGATTTAAATTCAAAAAACAAGTTTTATGTTCAAAATTTGAACCGCCAGTTTGACGTAACTAAAAAATAACTGAATAATTGCCAAAAATTGGCTATCAACCATATTTTCATGCATTGGATTGACGTCATCAATTTCAAACTAATGTTTTTAGAAAAACTCATGCAAACACCAAACCACATTACTAATTAAGTGTTCTTAGGGTCTTTGGTTTAGAAGTTAAGTGAAGCATTTTACCTCACCTGTGAAAAAAGCGTTGGGCAAAAAGTTTATTTTTATTTGTTGTGGTATGTACCAGAGGTGGAGTCCTCGAGGACGTCTTTGGCCTCGAGGACACATTTTGAAGTCCTTGGTCTTGGCCTCAAAGATCAAGTTCTTGGCCTTGGCCTCGAGGCCTCAAGTCCTTCAAAATTGGGAGGACAGCACTATTTTTTGAATTGTTAAAATTTTGTGAAGCGCTTGAAAAATTTTTTGGAAAACATTTTTTTGTGAAGAACGCTTGAAAAATTTTTGTGAAGACCTTTTTTTTTATTTGGAGATCGCCTGAAAAATTTTTGTGAAGATCTTTTTTGGAGAGCACTTGCGCTTGTGACCTTGGTCCTTGGCCTTGGCCTCGAGCATTTCTGTCCTTGGCCTCGAGAGTGTTTGTCCTCGGAAAGGCTGTTTTTAGCCTTGGCCTTGGCCTCGGATTTTTTTTGTGTCCTTGGCCTTGGCCTCGAGCCTTGTGTCCTCGACTCCACCTATGGTATGTACTGTATATTATTTGTCTCCAGACAGCGTCAGACGCTAACCATTGAATAATTCGAACGCTTTTCATCGCAATAAGTACTTCGTATTGGGAGAAATCCGCATCTGCTTAAGAGTTTCCAGTATGTGCAAAGTAGCGTTAAACTTCTTTTTTATTTTGTTATTAACTTGAGCATTTACTATGATTCCATGCTAGAGCATACGTATTTCAACGTATGTTAATAGGATCCTAAAAATAATACAAACATTTTCTACTTAAATAATCATTGCGTAAATATTTTGCTCATAAAAACTGTAATTCAAAGCATTTTGGCAATTTTAAATTTAGTTTACACTTCAAATAGCTTTAAAGAATTTATCATGTGCAGAAATGTAGTTGAGTTTTTCATGCCAAAACTTATTATTTTATAGGTGCAAAAATTTTCAAAACTGATTAATAAACAAAAAACTTTTCAAAAAGATATAAAATTTTTCAGATTTTTTTTATCTGTTAGGGTAAAGTAGGGTAAACTGAAATATTCGCGACAAAAAATATTCAAAAACCAAAATTTGGGATTTGATGGGTTAATGTTACATTGCAGCACTTGTGTTTCTTTATGAATTTTAGTGATGCAAAAAAATAGGGATGTCCAGTATTTTAAAACCAACATCTTATTAAGGTGAGTTTTAATTTAAAAATCAAAATTTTTTGAATCTAATGATTTTTTGCGGTTTTTTTTTTTCTGATGGCAATATAAGCGGTAGAAAGTTAGGTTGTTGGTGTTTTTCATATAGGCCTTGTTACTTACAAGATTGGATTGAATTTGAATTTTAAATTTGAATCCTCTCACGAGTTAGCAATGAAATTGAATTTGGATGTGGACTTTCAAAAGTTGATAAATTTGAATTTGAATGTAGATTTTAAAAATATATCAAGCAAACTTTGTGATGGTAAAAGTGACACTACAAACTGCTCTGAAGTTGTTTTCGCAGCACTTAGCTTCCTAGTAAATTTGTGAAAGAAAAAATTTTACGCCGGATTGCCGGGACCCAATTTTATTTTGACCGCTTTTGTGTCAGTATAACTTGAGAGGAAGTTGCAAAAACATTATAAAATTTGTCTTCTACATCGGAAATCTTCAAAATTAGTTCATTAAAATTCATTTATTTCACTAACAGGCCGGAAATAGCCAAAGTACTGTGCAGTGGGGTTATTCAGCCGGTTCACACCGGTTCGTGCGAATCAGTTTCTAAGCTTAGCAAACCGACTAATATAATTGTTTACTTAAACGCTGTATTTTTGCTATTTAATTTGCATTCAAGAGAGTGAGTTTATAAACTTAAAAAGCTACCAGTACGGTGGACAATCAAATGGTTGAATGAAAACTTTTAAATGAAAATAACTTTGCTTTTATTGTTGGAGTTAACACAAAATCCGTTTCAGCTTTTTTGGCCATCTGTTTAATGGCGTAATCTACAAGGAGAAGGACTTGAAAAGCTTGACCTAAGTATGTACGCCTTTAAACGTACTTCTATCTTGATCAGAAGGTAAGGGGCTGGGTAATGGGGCTGAGTAACTTAAATATGTCAATTGGCTTCAACATTGTAGGAATTAGTTTTTTCAAATGGTATATCAAACTTTCGAGATGTCATCTAAATGGTGCCAAAATAGCTTCTTCTCTCTGAAAAAGTAAAAAATCACCTAGCAGCTGGGGCTTCGCTCCCAGCCCAGCTTGTGAGACGCTGTAGATTACTTTCATCTTTTGGGTAAAAAAAACCTTCCTTAGCAAAATCTTAGTTACGCGTCTGCGCATGTTTTACTATATGTTGTACGCTATTTGTTTCTATTCTGAAGGAGTTTCTGTTTTCAGTAGTGCCCTTACAGTACAATTCAGATTCACAAAATTATACCCAGCAATCCAAAGATAGCCAATTTTTTTGTTATGAGAACCGCTTTTTGATTTGTCAGCCTTTCACCTGCCCGCTTTACAAAAAATACTTTTTTCTTAACCGCTCTGAAAGAACGTGTTCCTGAAACATTTAAATAGCACCAACGGTACTAAGGTTAAGATTTGAAGTCGTTTTTGTAAAATCAAGAATAAGTACAATTTTCTCCAAGCTATCAGTACAACAGTGATGGCCAGATGGCCTAACAATACGATTTTGTAGTGTATAATTATCCTCCTGTCACCGACAGCGTCAGACGCTAAATATTGGATGATCCGCTGATTTTTTATTGCAGTAACTACTCCGAGTTTGGAGGAATCTGCACCTTTTTAGGAGTTTCCAGTGATCCAATGTTTCCTGTGGATTTCTTCGAGTTTTTCCCACTGAATTTGCTGCTTATTCAAAGCCTCCAAGCAGAGATAATAATTGTAAAGCGTCTTATCCAAAAACGCAACAACGTGACCTGGATTGGGGTTGAACTCAGATCATGCAATCATGGTCGTCGTAAAAACGACTCCTTTACTCTCTCAGCCACGCTGCTGATTACGCCCTCTCCTCTTACATGAAGCAAAATATATGCACATTTATTTATACACTGCGGTCTTGAATGTTAAATTGCTGCGTTATGGTTTTAGTAGTAGCCTTGGATTGAATTTGAATTTTGAAATTAAATCTGCTCACAAGTTAGTGGTTGTATATAAAAGAAGATTTTGTAAAGTCAATAAATTTGAATTTGAATTTAGATTTTGCAAAGTCAATGAATTTGAATTTAAAAATTAAAACAATAAATAAATAAAATGAATGGATTCAACCTTACTTGTAGCATTGCCCTAAATTGTGTTTTTTCTTGATGCCCATTAAGGAACCTTCTAAAAAACTTTCTTTATGTAGACTTTTATTCCTTATCGATGATTGAAATGTCTTCAGTTGCAACCATGCAGCTGCTGTTTTATAAATATACTACTTTAAATCAAGCGCGGATAAATGTTTTAAAATGATACGTCTTGAAGCTAGTCGAAAAACAAAAGAACTAACTTTTGAATTGTTACACATGTCTGTTATGAGGATAGTCTACCAACAAAAAGCAGTCTAATACAAGAGCTGCTTCGAGAAGTATCACTTGATCCTTATCAATTAGGCGTGCTAGCTCATGGGAAGGATTTTCATATCATTTCGAGAATGACTGCTGTGCCACACTTAAGCACTTTAAATATTAATTACGAGTAAACGAAATATTCGGCAACATTTACAATTAATCAAAAGCAAAAGTAGCTTAATATATCCAATAATCTACAACACAGTAAATTATCAGTGATGATGAAATACAGTATGCTATAATGTCTGATGTACTAATTGTAGTTATTTGATTAAAGCATGAAGTTGTGTAGAACCCTTTGGTTCATCAAATCTAGCGCTAAAAGTGTGTACCCGTAGCCTAGTCGCTATATAACTTATTGTTTTAGGTCCAACAGCAATATTTCTGAAGTCAAAAACAATTATGCAGCATGGTATTTTACATGGTAGTCGGTAGCTATGGGTATCGGTAGTCAATAGATAAAGCTTATTCCAATCAAACCAAGCGCGTCTTCAATTCTAATGAACAATTTAGCAACAATTTTTTGGACTGGTTTTAAACTGTGAAGTTTCAGCATAAATCAATGCACTTATGCAAAATAAGGCTTAAATAGCAGCTTCATGAGAGGCTATCTTGATTTTGGCTGTTACTGGGGTTAGGTCTGTTGATTATTTCAGTGCTTAAGTGTGACACAACAGTCATTCACGAGTTGATAAGCCAGCTAGCCAGGGCTAGTGTAGGCTATTTGATAAGAAGTAAAAGCCTATCGGTAATCGGTATTCCTTGAAGAAGCTATATTTTATTAGTTTGCTTTTTGTGGGTAGGCTATGTGCAATAATTCATGAGGTAGTTCTTTTGGTTTTTGATTAGTTTTAAGAATTAATTTCCTTATAATTTGGCAGGGTTAGCGGTATTCTATCTTAAAAAGTTGTTTTTAAGTTTTGCATCCAAAATGCTTTATTGCCAAGCGATGGGTCACAATTAATGTTTTTGAATTCAATATAATAAAATTCAAGCTAAAACAATAAATAGGCAAACTATCGTCAAAAATAACCCTTGATTAATTAATTATTTAGTTCAAAGTTAACGAATTTTTACATTTAAAAACATCCTTATCGTAATCAGTGAATTATTTCATAAAACTCAAAATTTAGAAAACATCATTCAATCGCATCATTTCAAATTATTCATCTGCGCTCGATTTAAAGCGGTGTATCTAAACAAACAGCTCAGGGTTGCAACCGAAGACATTTCAATCACAAATCAAGCATTAAAAATCTATTTATAAAACGTGTTTCAGGAGGTGCCTCGATGGGCAGCACAAAGTCCTTTTCTCGGTTTTTTTCTGTTTGCGTAAGAAGGCGTAATATTTTTGTGTAAGTGTCAATTAAAATGCTTAAGTTAAGGGATGACGTTGTTTCCCAATTAAGCATTTAATCTAGATATCACTGAAATGACTTTTGATGTCGTCGGCAAACTTAACAAACCTAAAATTAGTCCTGGACAAAGCATTTAAATTAAAACTGAAGGGCTTGATGAAAAAAGTGATATGTCACATTTTCGGAATTTTGAGATATTATCACTTTTTGTACCTTCATTAGGTCATTTATATGCTGTATGGCTTTGATAAGTTTATTTAAATAATTAAAAAAAAAGAACTCGAGAAAAGGTAACATGTCACAATTTTTTTTGCTGTTCATGTAATGAGATGATATGTCACTTAATATTGAGACAAATCACATTTTTGCACGTTAAGCAGACATTTTACCGATTGAGTGCTTGACTTATTTCTATTCCTATTGCATGTTTATTCTGATGTTCTTTGAAAGCATTCATAAATTAATCTGTAGTGATGTTAGAGGTTTTCTGAAATCAAACCAGATGGAAACAAAAGAGTTTCTTTTGTGCTAAGTCAGTAGGCCATGGGTAGAAATTTTTTCTTTGTGCTTATTGTTTCAACTTTTTCATTGATGACTAATTTTTAGTTTGGAAAATTGACTATTCGATTGATGAGTGTTACTTGACAATTTGCAGTTTTTAAAACTTCTGTGCGATTCTATTATTGTCTGCTGTAGCTATTATGATGACGTGCAGCAACCCAATACTGAAAAGAAAGCAGACCGCGACGATGTTAAAACTAACGAAGGCATTATTTTTATGAGTTTTGACTTGCAGCAAACAATGACTCTACTGAAATTGCAAAACCTAGTTGCATTTTGTTAACGACAATTTGGTTTTACAACCTCAGAATTCACATCGTCCAAAAGAAAAATGATAAGATTAAAGAAAATGGGTTTATACTTGGGCAGAAAATGAAGGAGGATGAGGAGCTGTTGAAATGGTGTACTCTTTGTATGCTTTCATTCTTGAAAAAAATTTGAGAGATGACAAGCTTATAGCTTGGTCCGATTCAAGTGGAAAATAAAACAAAAAATTTTTCATTAAAGGATTTGGCAAAAATTACTGATTTCTGAAATGTTCAAATAAATTTTTCGTAAACTTTTAGCGGTTGGACACTCGCACATGGATTGCTACCGAGGTTTCGGCTTGATTGAAAAGCAGATGATGAGATATGACGTCATCAACATGTATAATTGCCGTCCCAAGGGTTATCATTTGAGATGCAAAGTACTAAAACAAATTTTTGGTTTTTGAAATGTCCTAAAATTTTTACAATTTTAAAGAACTTACATGCTAACTTGGTTTTGTACGACGAAAAAAAAATAAAGAAAAGGAGATTTTCTTTATCCAAAAAACTTACATCTTACATGTTTCAAGGTTCAGATAGGTGAAGTACAACAACAGTTTTCGCCAAACCTTTTGACAAACCGTTGCTATACGTCACAAACAAAGAAGTAGTGATATAATCTGCACTATTGCATCTATAAAAAAATATGCAAGATCACTCTCACGGAATACTGTAGCATCCCAAAAATGACAGATGTTCTGAAAAAGCTGCCATTTATTCCAGAGCAGCATTTATTGCCGTTTAGTAGAACGTAATTCTCGGGGGAGCTCTGCAGATTAAATTGTCAGAACAAGTATTACACTATTATCGTTTACGTGCTGTGATATGCACAAAGTGGCGTAAATTTTCTTTTAGAAGTATTTTTTGTTAGTATCGTAACTTTTATATGCATAATGCACTCCAAGCAATAAAATGGATATGCATGGTCTGGCACTGAATTAGTCGGCAACAAGGGTATTGTGCATTGAGTTGAAATTCAGTTATTTTCTAACATATTCGGTTTATGCCAAATTAAAAATTTTTCAGCTTGATGAAAGTCCGTTCAAGAAGGTGACATGTGACTTTGCGTTTAAATAAGCAAACAAGTAAAACTTGCACCTGACAAATAATTATAGCTGGCGACTCTATCTCTTTACCACCAGCTGTCAAGACATCAGTAAAAAATGTGGTTTTAAGTTACCACATGGCCAAGGTAAACTTCAAAAATTTTAAAACTTTAAAGCGCGTTTTCTCAAAACTTTGTTTTTGCACATATCACTTTTTCGTACAAAGCCCCACAATTGTTCTAGTTGCTGAAGAACATGTGGAGAATTGTTAATTTAAAATATATACGTTACAGTAATATTAGTTTACCAAAAATAATCTACTGAATACTACAATATACGGGCATTATTTTATGTAATAACTTTTCAAAAAAATTTCAGCGTATTATTCTGTAACTTTTAACTTTTCGAAAAAGCTTTCTTGGCAAAATAGAGTATGCTGAAACTAATATCTCAGTAGTTAACCTTTTCCAAATCGTTTATTTTTCATGTACGCTACTACGGATATTATTACTCTGCGAGTTTCCAAATTTCTTTTTTTCATGTTTGTGCTAAGTTGGTGTGATTAATTGATAATTCCAATTTGTCGAGTATTGAAGCAAAATAGCGTGATATGATTTTCAAATTTTTGGAAAGTTAAAATTAAATTAGTTGTTGTACCAAAGCATTCCTAATTAACATAAAATTTTACCTACGTTTCAGTTACCAAACCACGAACATATTTTGTGTTCATGCCAAGAAAGCTTTTTAAACAATGAAAGCATGCAGAAACCTTCTATCCTTTCAAAGATTCAGTTTTTACAAAAATTTAATGTTTTTTTTACATTCCAGTTCAATTTGTTTCTTTACTTCTTTTTCCTGAAGTTGTCGAGCAAAAGTATCATTGGTCTAAATTTGATCGATAATTGAACAAGTCGTATTTTAAATAAAATGCTGTTCTTTCCGCAAAATTTTTCAGCACACCGGTTTTACATTTTTTTTACAATACAGCTGAGTAGAGAATTACCTTTGCTGCAGCATTTTTTGGGTTTTCATACAATATGTATTATCGGTACAGTAGTATAAAGTCTTTATAATTTTAACAGCTGCTTAGCAATTCAATTTGAGAACCTGATTTTTATCAACTATCTACAAAAGAACTTATAGTGGTTTTGAATGATGAATGTTTAAGGATTGAAGCATTTTTATCTCTTTAGTGAAATGCTCTTAGTTTTTGTAATTTTTTCAGTACTGCGAATCTTATGTGGTAGTTGTCCTCTGCTGAATGATGGATAACCTTAGCGGCACCATTTATAGACTTATCATCTTTTTGCTTTGAATAGTATTAAGTTAGTAATTATTAACCCGTTGAAATGCAGCTTGCTTGGCAGTTTGGTTTGAGAATCTGATAGTTTTTCTTTGATACTATTGTTTTGTTTTAACCCTTTATTACTCAACGGTAGGGCTTCTGAAGCCCACATTCGTTATAAACAGTAATTACTTAAATTTGGTTTTCAATAAAAATAAAAAACCTAAATTTTCCTGAATTTTCTTGTTTGTTTTTGCCAATTACGATGATAGTTTTTGTTTGTACAAGGTAAGGGGTTTAAGAGTAAAATGGGAATTTTTGACAATTTTTTGAAATTTCGCCAATTTTTGGTTTTTGGTGTAAAATTTTAATTTCACGCTTAATATTTCTGGTAGAGATTATGAGGATTAGAGTAAATTGGTGTCCCAGATTAGATGGATTACAATAATTAGCGTGACTGCGTTGCGAACGAAAAGTTACTACGCCCGAGGCGATAAACAAAAATTAGGCTCCTTTGTCTTTGTTTTTACGCTAATTTCGATTGAATAGAGTTATCATTTTTTTGCAATGCAATGATTCCTTACAAACTACAATTGAACAAAGCAATATTATAGCAGAAAACGAATAATGATTCAATGCAATCACAGGTTTCGTTAGCTGTACGCCAATACAAAAAATCAAAACCAATTCCTCATTGCGTTATTCTAGCAAAATCATGTCGAAACGCATGAGAAGATTGCGGTGCCCAGCTCTAAGTCATAGCCACTGAACCGCACAGTTCATTTTGTATAAATGTAGCAACGGTGGCAAACCATAACCAAATTGTGTTGGTTTCGACCAGCTCGGGAATTGACTTCTAACTTTTCGTTTCATAAGCAAACGCGTAACTGTTTAACCAACAGGTCACCAAATGCAAAATATAAACTAATGCTCAATGTAGTTTAGCCTTAGTTTTAATGCCCTACAACGATTGACAAAACC
The DNA here is from genome assembly GCA_963965965.1 of Trididemnum nubilum. NCBI lineage: Eukaryota > Metazoa > Chordata > Ascidiacea > Aplousobranchia > Didemnidae > Trididemnum > Trididemnum nubilum. Next base: position 31,912,062 of record OZ014477.1, on the reverse strand, counting down.
TGCAAAAAATGGAAATTGAAAAGCGTGTTTGTAGCCAACACATAAAGCCATCAACTAGTTCAGTTACACGCTACGAAGTTGATGTTTCTTATTATTTATTGATTTTTATTTATATCACAAATGCAATGTTTCTGTAATTAGTTTTGCGTAACAAATAGTTCAAATCCAAACACTTAAATCTTTATTAAATTCGCTGTATTACGCCAAAGCGAGTAGCAAGTTTGCGGGGCCCAACTCCACGTGATTACCTCCGGGCAACACAGTTTCTTCCGAAGAACTGTTGCAGCGGTGGCGAGCCGTTGACAGCACTGAGCCCGATTTGACCAGCCCGAGATTTAAACTTCAGACCTCCAGCTCCAGAGACTAAAACGTTATTGCTAGTTGATAACAATGATCAAAGGATATTGCTACTCAAGCGTAAATAATTTTCAGAAAAGTTTTTAAATTTTTGAATTTCGTATTAGAGTAATACCTTATTACCTTCTAAACTGCTTTGAAACTTGGTTTTATTAGGCCTTGCCTGGTGACAAGAGCCTCAGAGAGAAATCTTATCAGGGGTACGAAAACTGATATCAAGCTCTTTTGTTAAGACCAGGGCGGGAAATTGGGTGAAGACCAATAGCATTTTATTTGGGTTAAGACAAAAAAACACTCTTCATTGCAAATTCGGTCAGTTTTTGGGAAAAATTGCATGAAGACCAAAAAAAGATCTCTTCCGGAAAACAGGCCGGCTTTTCTACCCATGTACACTGAACTACTACTAATTGAGTGCACGTGAACTTATAGGTCCTTCCAGGATTTCTAGACCCGGGTCAGAATACGATGTACACCCTAGACCCCTCTCGCAGACCCTGCCTGGTGACCCCTAAATCTCAGGATTTCTGAAAACTAAGCCCCAAGAACGATCAAAAATTTTTTTTTAATTTTGGTCATATTTTTACATTGTACAAAAAGCGTTTCACATGATTGCAAAAGCATAAAACGTGATAGGAATGCCGGTCATTTTGTAACGCAGTTTACTTTTTATTGAACACACACTTTGTGTTTTTTTGCAAGCTATAGCAAATAAATTACGTAATTATGGTTAAATTGCAATTTTGTAAGACAAATTAGAAATCGTTAACTAGACTATATTATTCATTATTGTAACGCGCTATGCTTTATATAGAAAGATAAGTAATACTGATAAATACTCGCACTCGAGTATAAAAACCAATGCTTGATTGCAACTCCGTTTTGCTTACTGTATTTAGCGCTTTTTCTAATTATTGTTCTTGTTTAAGGTTTGGCTTTTATTATAGTATCTCTATTGTTAAAACCATTATTAGACAGTTTTGTAAACGATTCCTACTTGTTTCGCACGAAAATGCTTTAGTATTAAAATCACGATAAAATACGGCAAAAATATAATGTGCAGATGATTTTGCAACGCAATATTTTAAAAATGTTTTATTTTGTTTAATTACGTTTGGGAGTAATTTCGTGCTCGATTCCCTAAAACGGAGATCACAATAAATTTGAAACTTTAGACTTCACAACAATCATTTTTTATGTAATATGAACAATTCAGCAGCATTTAGACGGAATGAATCATAGAATAAATCCTTTATTAGTATAAATTGTTTTAGCAAAACCAAAAAAAATAAGCGAAAAAACTTGAAGTTTCCAACCTATTTCAAAAAAAACTTTAAATGCATTGTTAATTTTTTTCACCAGGTAAAAACACAGTAAAATACTGTAAATTAAACTGCAGTGGCAGTTATTAGCCAAATAAGACTGTATGTTAGTTTGTTGTTGCAAACATTTTGTTTCAAAAGTTTTAAACCTTATGTCGCGATCGTTGATACTTGGCTAGAGTACAACCTTTAATTCCTAGAATTGCCCACGTCGGCTGAAACTAGAGAACGACTGAGATGTTCATTGACGAATCGAAAATGGCAGTTGACAGTTCCTTTAGCTTCTTGAATCTCAGAAACAGCATACCAATCTTAATTAATACTTCTATTTGAGATTGAAACACAACCCAACTAACTGAGCAAAATCGCTCCACTCACACCTCTTACCAAACGGCTATACGCGCCAACCCCAGATACACAAACACGACTTAAACTGCCTACGAAACTAATACCTAAAAATCATCCACTTTCAGAATATTAGAATAATCCAATCAAAAACGACCCGCCAATTTATACTAAGGTAAAAGCTACCGAGTATCCCAGAACAATCCATGATACGTCACAATAGAAAAATATACGCAATTCCGAAACACAACGGTAACATAATTGTGACATCACAAACTTCAAGTCTAAATATAGCAATTAAGATATGTAAACAACTAATTATTCCGGTGACTAATAGAAGACAGTAGAAAATACTAGAAAGGAATTATCCAGAATATCCTGAATATTCTAAATCAAAAAAAGCGGCAAAAGCAGTAAACGTACGCTTTAAAATACAGCAAATAATCATATATCAGGCATTCAAAATTATTATTCGTGACACCTTAGTAAAATTGCGTTCATCTCTGAAACGGGAGGTCTAAAGTATAAAACTTGGATTGGTCAAATTGAACGCAGTGTTGCCAACGGTTCACCCCGGTTGCGGCATTTCTTTGAATGAAGCTATGCTGTCTGGATGCAATGACACGAAGATGAGCCCCGTCAACTTGTAACACACTTTGGCGTTATGCAGGGAGTATGATGAAAGATTTGATTTGAATTGAATGCAATATCACAATTCGCCAAAATTGAAGTAAACAAGGTCAGCTTGCAGCTTATCGCTGTATTCTTATTGCCAACGAAATTGTGCGTTTATGAAAAAGTAGTGTATTTGGTTTTGCGATAACTCTTTTGTACAGGGTGTCCATAAAGTCCGTGTGCACTTTAAAAAATTTATAACTTTATTTTTATTTGTGATAGAAATATTCTGTAAAAATGTTTAGAAAGTTTTATGTATCTAGTTTTAAGTACAGCTATTTAATAATTCTTCACTACAAAATTTGTAACAATTCTTAGATAAGCAAATTCTGCGTGTTAGACAGTTTCTAAATCAGGAATTTCCAAACAGATGGACTGGAAGGAGAGGACCATTTTGTTAGCCTCCACGTTCGCCAGATTTGACTCCATAAGGGTTTTTTTTATGGGGACATGAGAAAACAATTGTGTATGCAACCAAACCTAGTTATTTGACAGCTAAAATAACTAATGTGATTTCAGGCATTACTATAAATCAGTTGGGAAATGTTTTTAGTGAACTGCAAAATCGTGTTACTCTTTGTATTGGAAATGATGGAGGACATGTGGAAACTTAAATAAAATTTCAATAAAACCTTAAAAAATATCGATTTTCTTCTTTCAAATCCTTTTTACAAATTATTTCTATTGCAAATACAATTAAAGTTATAATTTTTTTAAAGTGCACACGGACTTTATGGACACCCTGTACATACGCCAGAGTTGTAAACGGGCCGACCAGTTCAGGCCCGAACCCGGCCCGAACCCAAAAACTAATTTGAAGTCCAAATGATGCCCAAAAAATCCGAAAGTTAAGTTAGGCCTCAAAAATTTAGCAATGTTGTCAGACTATTTTGAATATACAGTATTTTTGGACAACCAAAAAAAAAGTACTCCTTAGGCTCAAAATTTTTGTCAAATCTCGGCCCGATTTACAACTCTGACGTACCTTGTCTTTAAGTTTACGGGGCTATCATTGTATGAGCAGTATTTTACCCAAAATATAATTGAATTAATTTATTATACAGCGAGGTATTAATTTATGGTACAGTTTTGTCCACAATCATAAAAAACTTAATGCAATTTTGCAATGCATATCAATTTTTATGAAGCATGAATACAGCTTATCATATGTCATCTAACTATGTGACATTATTACATCAGTTCAAACAATTAAAATTGTCCGAAATTTTTGTGATGCTTGAATAATTTCGACGACCTGCAATAAGCGTATTGTGTACGCCATTGTCTCAATTACTACCGTTGCCGCTAGTCACGGCGAAGCAATCATAATCTCATTTCACGCTTTACTGTAATTCCGCTCAGCCATCATAATCCCTTTTAACGTTTATTATGTCAGCGCTTAAGACCAGAAACTTGACCACCTTATACAAAATGCATATTTCATTAACTTTCCGGAATTAATAATAAAGTTATTTTTCTATCTTGAAAGATGAATAAATGCTCCATCATCCAGTGAAATTTTGAAATTTCTAGCTTGGGTAGTTTTCAAGTTATCATTAAAAAAGCATGGTGGGCTTTAGAAGCCCTGCCGTTTAGGAATCAAAGCTCTGAAAAAGGTTGATTAACATAGGGTTAAGAAGATACGCAATTACGCATGGCTTCACACTTTCAATCATAATACTTCGCGAATTACAGTATTCAAGAACTAGAAACAATAATCAGCATTTAATTATTATTGATAAAAGATCAGTGTGACAAAATAATAAAATTAATATATCCTGGAAAAATTACTCACCATTATGCATACGCTTACGAGTATTTACAGTAGATAATCTACAGCAGCGTTGTTGTGCAGCGTTTTTATCCGGTAAAGATGCGCTAGACTGGACGCGAAGCAATGCGAAGCGAAAGTTGTCTACCTTCGCCAACTTTCGCAAGTGGTCACTTACGTCACTCGCGAAGGTTGCCAACCTTTGCAAGTGGTTGCTTATCTTTGCGACTGGTCGCTTTATAGGCAAACTTTATCAACTTACTTTTAAAATGTATTCAATGAGCATAAAGCGTTGTGTACTTTGTTATTGACGTGCTATTATAGAAATTACGAGTTCTGTTTCGTCAAAGGGCGCTGGAATTAAAACGAAGATTGAGTTTGTATAATGTTAATGTTTTGAAATTCACAAACAACTAAATTCAGATATTACACAAAGACACAGTAAATGAATATAACACATTTGATACTTTTACGTTCATCACATAGGACTGGAGTGAAAAATCATTGCAATATTCACGATTATAAAACTAGGAAGTCCAAAACCATTGCCTCCAGTTTAACTTGATCACTGTCAAAAACCTTCAGAAACAAGAAAACTTTTGAGAGGACATTCAGACAAAAAAAAATCCATGTTTGTTGCTATTCACAAAAGTAATTATTAATTAGGCCAATCCAAAAGTTCATCGAAATTTTTTGAGTTTTCGTATCTCAGTAACTACACTGTTAATCAAAAAGATTCGTTTAGGGTTTTTTTGGGGTTCGTTATCCTGCAAAAAACCTTTTTGAAAAGGTACTTTCGTAAAAAAAGGTGCTTTCTCAACTAAAGAACCTTTGAGAATGGTATTTTGACGAAAAGAAACCCTAAAAAGGTTCTTATTTCATATTGCGTATAGAAGTAACGCAAGGTTTTTGAGATAATTAAGCACGTCAGTAGGGTGCCAAGAAAGCAATGTTGCAATGGAGGACTATTAGCGAGGGTCTGCATGGTCTGCTGAAAAACTGATGATAAAAAGTTTTGTAATCTTTAAGCAATATATTGGCGAATAACAGCTTATAATGTCTCCAAGCAGTGGGCATTGGGGAACTGGGGGGGGACAAAACTTTTAGGTAGCAAAAGTGCAGCCCCCAGTTTACAATGATGCTGTGCTGTGCGGTTACCAATAAGAATTTGCTACCCCAAAAGCTCCTTTCAATCACTTTTCATGGTTAAATAAATTTTTGAAAATGGAGCCCAAAATTTTAAAGTGGCACTTAACTTATGGCTTCGTTTAGCTACGTGTATTTACGTCTATATTGCGTCTCTACCAGATAACTCTTAAAGAATTTGAAATCTTGTTTGAATGCATGTCTAATTCTAAATTTACACAAATCCGTATTTCAATTCGAAGACTATTAAACTTACAATTAAATAATTTTGCGTCCTAAGCGTCTACTTAAACAACATTGCTTGCAAAAACAAAGTCTGGTTTCTTAGTTTTTTTTATTATTAAGATTTGTTGCTAGCGTTTGAAATTCTGTTTGGATGGACCTTAATTTTTATGCTTGATTTACCCTAATGGACCCGAAAAAAAGTTAAAGATTTATTCCGTCACGGTTGATGATTTTGCATATGCGTTTGTTCATCCGGGTTTTATGAATTCTTTAATTCGTTTGAGTCTTAGGAGTTCGGAGCAGTTCGATCTTCGAGTGCGCAAAGTTGTAAATCGAACGGGGCTTTTTGGGTCGGGTTCAAGCTTAAAGTTAAGAAATATTTCGGCTGAATTCGAGCCTGAGATGTGCTTTTTGTCTTACGTGCACAAAAACATAATCAAACTAACTTGGCAACATTGCTAAATTTTTTAGACCGAACACTAACTTAACTTTCAGACTTTTTTTTTTCGGGCATTGTTTGGGATTCAAATTAGCTTTCGAGTTTGGGCCGGTTTCGGGCTTGTATTTTCGGGTTCAGGCCTGAACTAGTCGGCCGTGTACAACTGTGAGCGAGCGTAGTACAGACGAGTTAGATAGATGTAGAGTAGGTAAATCATAGTAAGCAAGAAAAGTAATTGTTTAGACAAAGCAAGTTCAGAGTTTAGGTATAGCTTAAGTCTTCAATAAGACTAATTGCTCTCTCCAAAGTGCAGTTGTGACGTATGGTTCTAATTGTAAATAAGGTAGTTAACTCCGTAAAATAACAGAAAAACACACGCCACAATAAACTGTAAATAAAACTATATTTTATTGCACTAATCTCTAACTAAGCAAAATAAAAATAAACGTAAACGATTTAACTATAAATAAAGATTAACAAAATACTTGATTTGAATTTGAAATAAAAACGTCGACGTTGAAAAATATTGCTGCTGATGTTGATGTTGTTGCTTGCTGTTCCAAATCCAAAAGAGAACTCAAAATAGTTTCCTGCGTCTGAGTTCGGACAGTGAGAAAAAGGCAAATGTCACGCCACCAATCAGCGCATGCTCTAAGCAACCTTCTTGCAAACACCAACAGCGACGCGAAGTCACATGATTAGCATCACAAGCCGATTGAACAGAACAAGGCTTCGATTCTAGGCGAGGTGACAGCCGTCACACTAGCCCGCCCCCAGACGAGAGACGAGGCGATAAAACACACAAAATGATGCATACAAAGAACTTGAGCCTAACACGAACTGCCTAGGAGTGTTCAGAAGAGTGTGACCCTTTCCACAACCGGTGATCTTGAGGGAGAAAGTTCGATTTTATGTTGCTGCTACCATAAAGAATAAGCATATAATCGGTGTTGAAAACGGTATGGTTGTTTCGTACGTGTATTCGAGTTGATTGGGGTTTGCGTTGAATAAAATGCTTAAGCCCGCAAGTCAACGAGTTGTTGTATGAACTGTGGTCGTACCAATTGTAACGATCAAGTCATAATAAAACAGTAGCATTTTATGAACAATGACGTAACTTGTGCACCGAGCATGTGCTCTCAGAATGCACTAGGATGTACTCTTGGGAGTGAAAACGCACGATTTGATTTAAATAATTTCTTCTTTGATAGATTTCTTGTTTAAACTTCGATGTAGCTTGCAGCAACAATAACTTTGCGTTTATTGGACGAAAGTTCATTCGCTGGATCTTGCTTTGTTGTTCTTCTCGGCACACTCTCCTGTCAACCAGCAGCAATCCGTGATTGTTGCGACTAAAAAGAAAAATGAATGATTAGAAACATGTTAGGGCCAGTGAGCGAGTTACTACAAAAATATGATGAATAAATAAATTATGATATAAATACATTAAGAATGAAATAGTAAGGGACCACAAGCAAGCAAATGATGAAAACAAAATAGCACAAGGTAGATTCATATAGACTGTAGACAAAAAACAAGTCGTTTATGATCTATGAAGCGATCGTAACAAGAGTCTGAAAAAAAAAATTAAAATGTTGAGCAGTTTACGTTTACAATACACAAAAGTATTTACACATGTAAGCATCTTCAAGACGGTTCCCTAGGGTAATTTAGGAAAAAAAATGTTTTAGTAAAAATGTTTACCTGCTGTGAGGTATACTATACCCGTCCGAACAAGAACAAAACACGAAGAAAGTTGCTGAACCAGAACAAGTACCGATGAGTGATGACGTACTACCAACGATGACAGCTCTGAAACTGATCGCTAAAGTGATGTAGCTGGAACGACAAGCGAAAACAAGAGAACAGGAGTTAAACTAACCCATCCTGAAAGCAACACACGACATCCATTCACACGACTGCCTGGCCAGGGCTTCATACACTCCCCAACACCCACAACAACAAACATACACAAACTAGAATAGTCAACGTAGAACTCCGGAACCTGTCAACTTAATGTCGTACCATCGTAGTGCTGAAATGTAAATAACAGGTTGATTCAGCGCTGCAGAAACACTACTTACATCGTAAAGCGTTGAGGGGTCTTGACTACCCTGCCATACCTGGTTCGAACTTGATCGGAAGATTTTGCAGCTTGTTCAGGTGTTGAATCATCATCATCATGGGTTGGAGCAATCTTTTCTTCAGTGGAAGGTTCGACGGGAATTGCTTCATCGAATGGTGATTCAGGGGCTGTATGGAAAACTTTAAGTCTATCGACAGATACTGACTTTTCTGAACCATTGTTTGAATCCTTTAACACAAAATATTTGTCTCACCGCTTGATAACCTCAAAAGGACCAGAAAATCGAGGTGACAAGGGTGGTTGCACAGCATCATTTCGAACGAGCACCATTTTGCAGTGCTGGAGCTGTTTGTCAAGATAAGTAGACACTTCAGAATGAACTCGAGGTGGAACTGGTTTTAGGTCACTAATAAAATTCTTTAAATGTTGAACGAGGTTTTGTCTCTGTAAAACACTTGGCATATTCTGAGTTTTAAACTCACACGGTAAACGAAGATCTTGGCCATACACCAATTCAGCTGGGGAAAGAGGAAAATCCTCCTTCATGATAGTGCGTAGAACCAATAAAATAATAGGAAGATTGAAGTACCACATGTCTGGAAACTTTTGCATTCTCAGAGCATCTTTCAGACGCCGGTGCAAATTTTCAACCAGCCCATTGGCTTGAGGGTGATAACTGGTGGTAGTAGCATGCTTAATTCCTAAAACGCTCATAAGGTTTTTCCAAAGATAGCCTGTGAATTGACCACCTTGATCCGTTACGACCGATAACGGACAGCCAAAATATTGAATCCAACCGCTAACGAATGCCTCAATTGTAGCCTCTGCTGTAATTTCTTTCATGGGGGTGGCTGTAAACCACCGGGAAAAACGATCAACTACTGTCAAAAGATATCTACAGCCATTGCTAGAGGGTAAAGGTCCAACAAGGTCAACATGCAAATTTTCGAAACGACCCAAAGGAATGCTGAACTGACCTAACGGAGATTTGTTGTGGCGAATGATTTTACCTTTCTGGCATGAAACACAGCACTTAACCCAATCTCGAATATTTTTTTTCATATTTTTCCAAACAAATCTACGTTGTAGTAAGTTCCGAGTGGCTTTAATGCCGGAGTGTGCCAAGTTATGAATTTTGTCAAAGACAACTTTTTGAAACTGTTCAGGTATGATAGGTCTTACTTTGTCAGTAGAAACAACACATAAAATGACTTGATCTGAATCTTCAATTTTCACTTCAGAAATCTTCAAGCTTGATTTGGAAGGGTTTTCAATCAAAGATTTAATGAACGCGTCTTCTTGTTGAGCTTTGGCAATTTCATTGTAATTTAAACCTTCCTGAAAAAACTTCACGTTATTTATTTCAACTCGTGATAAAGCATCGGCCACTACGTTTTGATCACCATGCAAATGCCTTACGTCATTAGTAAACTCTGAAATGTAGCTCATTTGTCGGCTTCGTCTAGGAATGATTGGCTCGCCACGAGAATAAAATGCATGTACAAAGGGTTTGTGATCTGAAAACAAGATGAAACTGCGTCCATCAACAAAATGCCTGAAATGTCGAATTGCGGCATAAGCAGCAAATAGTTCACGATCAAATGCACTGTAATGCTGTTGCGTTTTATCGAGTTTTCGTGAAAAGAAAGCAATAGGTTGCCACGTACCTTTAAATTCTTGTTGTAAAGCACCACCAACAGAAACGTCACTGGCATCTGCTACAATGCTCAATTTGCAATTTTCACTAGGATAAACCAATAATGCTGATTCAGCTAATACTGTAAATCCTTGCTTTTTTGGAAAGCTGCTTTGGCTTCTTCGGTCCACGCAATTTCACGAGAATTTTTGTTGCCTTCCTTTTTCAAATATTCGTTAAGGGGAGCAAGATAAAAAGCCAAATTTTGTACAAAGCGGTGATAAAAATTTATCATTCCCAAATAAGTGCGCAACTGCTTAACATCCTTAGGTAAGGGGTACTTTTGAATGGCTTCAACTTTGGAAGGTAGTGGTTTGATACCATTGTCAGTCACAACATGACCAAGAAACTGCAGTTTCGAAAGTCCAAACTGTGATTTAGTGGGATTAACAATCACACCAAAATTTTTAAGTCTACAAAAAAGTTCATTCAAATGCTTAACATGTTCATCAGGAGAGTTAGAAAACACAATGATGTCATCCACATAAGCTATTGCATTAGACATACCTTGCAAAACATGATCAATAAACCGCTGAAACGTTGCATTTGCATTCCTTAAACCAAACGGCATGTACAAGTATTCAAAAAGTCCAAAAGGTGTCGTAATTGCAGTTAAGGCAATGGAATCCTCTTCCATTGGAATCTGATGATAGGCTTTTACCAAATCTACTTTTGAGAAAATGCTGGATCCGCCTAATCTGTGGAGTAAAGTTTGTAAGTTAGGCACAGGATATTTGTCAACAACTGTGCCTCGATTAATCTGGCGATAATCTCCACATAACCTGAAAGTGTTACCACTAGCAGAAGATTTTGGCACCATGTGAAGTGCTGATGCAAAAGGTGAGTTAGAACGACGAATTATGCCAGCTTCCAATAATTCGTCAATTTCTTTCTTAGCACATTTTAGTTTTTCAGGAGATAGCTGTCGTACTCGCGCAGAGCACGGATATCCTTCAAAAACAATTTTGTGAGTCACTTTGCGTTTCACTTTGTTCAGCTTATCCCGAGGACAAGTCACTTCCGGGTAATTTAACAACACATCCGAAAACTTATTTTCAGACACAAATGAAATAGGATAATCAACTTTGGAAGCCATCTGGAAAATTAACGGAATGCTTTTGGTATTCTCAAAAACTAAGCATTTCTTATTGAAGTTAACAGTCATGCCAAAATGAGTTAAAAAATCGGAACCAATTATGTTGTACTTGACATCAGCGACAATAAAAATCCAACTAAACTTTTGCTGAGAACCTAATTGCAGTGTGAGAGGTTTGTTACCGTACGTTGCAATCGGCGAGTGATTTGCTGCAAACAATGATCTGTCATACGATTTAAATGATTGGTCAATTCATGTAGGTCGAACAATCGAGACCTCAGCCCCGGTATCAACTAAAAATTTCGTTCCAGTTTTAATGTCCAAAACATGAGGCAGCGGACTTTGATCCTCATCCACCTTGACCGCTACTGAGGTGGACTTCACTCGTTTCCCGCAATGAAATTGCAGGGTTTGGTGCATTTCTTTGCACGAGATCCAAATGTTTTATGAAACCAGCAAACGTCTGGTTGCTCACGAGTTTTCCACTTAATATTTTTGTTAAATTGATTGAAGGGCTGCTGCTTATTGAATTTATTTGATTTACCAGACTTAGCAAAATTTAAGACATCATTCAACTTTTTTTCTAAAGAGTCCATTCTCGAAAGGATTTCGCTGTCGTTAGACGCAGCTGATTGTTCAGATTTCTTGTGGTCGATAGCAAAAAGAGTATTTTTGACGGCCGACTCTTTGCCACTACTAATCATCTGGTCTGCCGTTGTAGCCAATTCATCTAAAGATAAGTTTTTAACTGCTATTAAACAATTTCGAATGTTTTCAGGCATTTTGGCAATAAACAACTCACGAATCATTTCTTGAGACATGTCACTTTTAGCTAATTTGGTCCTCAACATCAACAAAAATTGAGAAGGTTTCTCGGCTGTAATGGAAGAATAATTGAGAAGTTCGGTCACTCTGCTGCCTAGGTTGGGTTCGAACCATTGCAACAAACGCTGTTTAATACATTGATACGAAGCCTGATTAATCAAAAGATCGTGTATAATTAGCAAAACGTCATTCGGGAGACAAGAAGTTAAAGCGTTTTTTCGCTGTTCATCTGCCAAAAGTCCACACTGTTGCAACTTCAGTTCAAATAAACTAAACCAAATAGTGGGCATAGATTTATCAAAATCACGAAATACTTTACGAGTGGCATTATACAAGCGATGCTGCCAGCATTGGTCGCAAATAGTTTCACGTTGATGAGAATGAGAATCAGATGAACCAGATTCATCTTTAGGATTTACTTTTACAAGTTTTACCTGGCCATGAGTTGTTGCTGCTGAAGTTTCTTCAGAATTAGACATATCGCTCTGTTTGCGAGTCTTCTTCTTGGAGTGTGCTGTTGAAGCCGAAAGTTCACAAAATTTACTCGAATCGAAATTATTTGATTTAGCCTGTGATCTAGTAAAAGGTTTAGTCCCGGTAGCCAGTTAAAAAAAAAAACTAATCTCTTTATGAACCGTCTTGAAAATGCCGAAAAATTGCACAAAAAATACAAAAAACGGGGTCACCAATTTGTGACGTATGGTTCTAATTGTAAATAAGGTAGTTAACTCCGTAAAATAACAGAAAAACACACGCCACAATAAACTGTAAATAAAACTATATTTTATTGCACTAATCTCTAACTAAGCAAAATAAAAATAAACGTAAACGATTTAACTATAAATAAAGATTAACAAAATACTTGATTTGAATTTGAAATAAAAACGTCGACGTTGAAAAATATTGCTGCTGATGTTGATGTTGTTGCTTGCTGTTCCAAATCCAAAAGAGAACTCAAAATAGTTTCCTGCGTCTGAGTTCGGACAGTGAGAAAAAGGCAAATGTCACGCCACCAATCAGCGCATGCTCTAAGCAACCTTCTAGCAAACACCAACAGCGACGCGAAGTCACATGATTAGCATCACAAGCCGATTGAACAGAACAAGGCTTCGATTCTAGGCGAGGTGACAGCCGTCACACAGTAGTTGAAAAGGGTTTGACATGTTACCGGTTTGCAATGAGTGTGAGAAAACCGATAAAACAAAACCGTACCCTATCGAAGGTTAGGGGCTGACGGGTAGCTTATGTTTAAAAATTAAAGTTTTTTTGCAAATTTCGTCTGAAGATACGTAGTGTGTAAAACTTGTGGGCTAATTTTATTTAAATGTTTTTAGACACTTTCCAGAAGCCTAGGTAGGCTTAGAACACTGCTGATGAATGGGCAGACTGGTAAGATTCGGCTACCTACCGGTAGGTACCGGTATCAAAATGAAATTCAATTCAGTTTATTTTTGCCATGTCTTGCATGGAAGCAGCGAAAATGACCGTACGGTCTTCATAGCCCTCTTTTCACCTTTTCTTAATCGCAGATCAGCCTTGCTTAGCTTGTATTCAAACCCTTGAACCTGGTGTCAGCAGCTGGTGATTATTTTTGTCAATCAATGCCCTAATTTGTCAAGCTGTCAACCCATGTTCTAGAATCTTCACCAAATCTTGCATGGGGGTAGGGGGTAGAACAGAGAAAAAAAACCTGTTTGCAAAAAAAATTCTGTCTAGCTCAAGTCGTTTCTGAGATAGCCTATGGCTTTTTAAAAAGGCAGTGGCTATTTTGCCTCTAGAGGCAAAATAGCCCCATGTTATTCTTCCATTTGGAGGCAAAATAGTCCTAATGGCTATTTTGCGGCAAGTGCCAAACTAATCCTAAGCCTAATCCTAACCCAAACCCTAACCCAAACAGAGGAAAAACACTATTTTGCCTCTAGAGGAAAAATAGCCTCTTCCTTTTAAAAATTGTGCAGATAAGTGAATTTTGAGTGATTTTGACCTCAAAAGCTCAAGGTTGAGGTAGGAGAATGCAGTAAATTGCGATCGGTACTCCCCAGTTTAAACCATGCCAAATCTATTAGAATTATTAGGCTATTTTCAAGTTGAAAAAATTGTTTATTTTGAGTTATTTAATAATTTAGGAGTTTCTCTTTGAGCCTTGATCTGTAATTATGGGGTGCTCTCAGCTATGAATTTTTTTTTTTAATATCTTAACCCCATTTTTTTTAAATTTCAACCTACTGGATGACTGCTTCTCATGGCTAACATGAAACCAAGCCTGGTCAAACGAAATTAACATGTAGGAAGCTGTGTTCCCTCTACCTTTATGGCTAATCGGCGAGTGCCCGAATTTTCTTGGAACAATTGTGCCCAAAGCTCTAAAAAGACGTTTATGTGCCCACAATTTTGTACCAATCCAGTATTAAAGTCTACCAAATGTTATATTTCCAAAAATTAGTCGAATTTTCTTAAGCTACGGTATGTTTACTATATTGCCAAAAATTATTTGCCTCTGCTCCAACAAATCGCCGATTTGCTGAAAAAAATCGGTTTAGTGGGAACACTGGTAGGAAGTGTCTAATGCAGCAGTTCGGTTTCCAATATAAAAAAGCTGCTGCACCGGCACCAGTCGTTATGTTCGATTGTTTTCTTCTCATTAATTTCACTTAGATACGTGGTATGGCACTTTGACGCAACCACTGCGTTGGCTTAGTGGTGTAGTAATAAATGCATGCATCTGCTGAATCTTGCGTTCGGGTTCGATTCTTGCTGTAATCTTTTATTCTTTTCCTTCAGAACCTTTCTAGAGTTAGGGTTCGAGCAGCGTTGCCAGCCTGAGAGATAGAAAATCAACATGCAAAAAAAGAACATCTGGTGCAGCAGCTTTTTCATGTTGGAAACCGTGCTGGTGCTCTAGACACTTCCTAAGATGTATTATCAGGTATCAAATGATGGCTAAGGCATAGTTAGAGCTTTTTTCATTTACCACATTCAGAACTTATTTGCTTCATTAACCATACTTGAATATCCTGAAACACGTTCATATCACTTTTATCACCCAATATCAGGGAATCGAAGTAGATGCAAGTAAATTTGCTCAGACTTAAACTTTTCTGCAACATTTGATTTTTCACCAACAGTATACCAAAATGTAAAGAGCATGCATTTCGTGGCATGCTAGTATAACTTTCATTGGTGGGTGGTTGGGTCTCATTTTACTATCTGCGACATCCTGACGCAATCGATCTGACGCCATACAACTCACCTCAAAAATCCTGACGCCAAAAGCTCCAAACTTTTGCGCTCCGCTTTTTTTCTTTCTTGTCCTCCTTTTTTCTCAACTGATTTAGGTTCTATTATTGTTAGGGAAGTATAAAAGTTTTCGTTAATTGCAAACTTTATAATAATTTTTATTTTGCAGAAACAACTCAAAAGTGAGTTGTATTTTTTGAAACTAATCTTGGTGAAATCCAAAGCCAAGTTAGCGAATCTGTAAAAATGCTGGCGATAAGTCTCAAACAATGATCGAATGCCACGATTGAAAATAATATAATTTGCTATTATTAAACCAACCACATAGATATTTCATGAATAATAATCTGTGTGGTTGATTTAAAAAAGAAAAGGAATTTCATGTCAAAGAAAATATTTATCTACTACTCAGTAATAGTATAGTGTTTAGTTAAAGCATTCGGACATCATTTGAAAGTTATCGCCATCATTTTTGCAGATTCGCTAACTTGGCTTTGGATTTTATCAAGATTAGTTTCATAAAAATTTAACTCACTTTTGAGTTTTTTCTGCAAAATGAAAATTCCTACCGGTATGAAGTTTGCAATTAACGGAAAATATTATACTTACGCCACAATAATCGAACGTTAATCATGTTGAGAAAAAAAGCCTTGCAGAAAAAAAAAAAGAGTAAAAGAAAGAAAAAAAGAGGAGCGCTAAAGTTTAGAGCTTTTGGCACCAGGATGTTCCTGGCCTCGGGATTCCTGGGGTGAGTTGTCGGCATCAGGTCGATCGCGGCAGAATGCCGTGCTTTGCTCATTTTACTTGTAAATGAACCACAACTGGAAGCCAATGTTAAATATATGTTTCCACATGGCCCTTCACCATCATTTTATTGGCCTGAGCAAGATGACATTTGTACTTCTCCTTTACAACCAAATTATTTGCACAATTGACATAATATGCTCCTTGGCTGAACACATATGTTCAAAATGTAAGTGCGTGCAATGCACACGTGCGCTTTTTCCATTTAAAAGGGCACTCAAGTCAATTTTATAAAACCTAATATAAAATTTATAAGATTGACTTAGCCGAGACACCCAAACCCCATTTTTTTAATCCTTCTACAAGAAACAGTCTGAAGCAAAGAAAGGAGGGATGACGTCATTTTTTCTCCTTAAGCAATTTTTTCCCCTTGAAAATTTAGAATCAAGGCAGATATTATTTGCCGTATATACTCGTGTATAAGTCGAGTTTCTGGGACCCGATTTTAAGGTAAAATTTCTGGGGTCGACTTATACACGAGTAATGTTTTTAGACATGTTGCTGCTGAGTCGGAGTTGAATGTGGTATGAAAAGAAAACTCCATTATTAGTTTATTACATCATTATTACTGGTATACATGCAATATACAAACATGTTAAAGTTACTTAACAGTATAGTAGTACACAGTAGCAAGCGATTGCTTAATTGCACGTGTTTAAATGTTCGATCAGTTACTCGATTTGCTGTTCAAGTTACTAGTAATTATTCCAAAATGTTCTCAAATTGTGGAATCGACTTATACACGGGTAATACCTTTAATGATGCAATTTCTTGTCTTAAAATGCGTATCGACTTATACACGAGGTCGACTTATACACGAGTACATACGGTAAATATTAAAATTTTTTTGGAAAAAATAAAATGCCCAAAAATTTCACTTGAGTGACCTTTTAAGTATGCCGTTTTGCCATGAATCATTCAGTGCTGCGTTTATCTTCAGTGCAGTGTGTTAAACAGCAGGGGCTAGAAGGTTCAACTCCATCTGAATTGATGATACCTTAATACAATTTTTCAACGTAGCATAGAAGTTCAGTTTCTACCTACTTGAAGTATGTAATTAGTCTCACGTTGGAATATCCTAACTTAACATGTTACAATTACTTATTTCACATTGAATTTTTAGCTAAGTGATGAGTTCTTTACATCATTATGCTGTTTCATGTGACGTATAAGGATATGGAGAACAGGCTCTGAGTTACCGATAATGGTTCAATTGCTGAGACACTAGAAAATACCTATAGCATTGATTTACAACAGTTCAGTGTATATTGGTACGACATCATATTTGACGATTGGGTCACTGTAGATGATTATCTTGAAGTTACGGATAAAATAAGACTGCGTGTAGAACCGAAAGGTAACTTACATTTAATTTATGTGTGCACCTTGGTTTGATCTATCAGAGATAAATTTATGCAGCTCGCATTTTTTTTGCGCTTTTTCTTACTACATTGGAATTTGGAATATTGGATTGGTTTACAAATGAAGGTTATCACTACCTCATTCCTACTTTTTCCTTGCAATATACCTCAAAAAAGCCTCAAGACCTTATAGAACCTAACAATTGATTTATCAGGACTTGTAACCCAGTCTAACAATATGTAAACATACCGAAGCATGTAAACTTGAATGGGCTATACTAAGGTGAAAGCGAAGAGGTAGGCTGCTGGTACTAGTAGGCGTGTGTTAGTGCCTAATTATCGTTAGTTCATGTAAACAAAAGAAACACTTAATGCCTGTTAATCATTTCTTAATTCTTTTAAACAAGCCATGACTTTTGTTTAACTATTGCCAGAGATTCTTTTGGTTAGTGGTATAAATAAAAGCTGCATTTTTTAATTGGACTGATATGTCATTTTGTTTATTAGATAACCATCTTCAAAATTTTAGAATTCCAAGCTGAATTACTACCATCTATCAATTCAAAGTCCAGGTCTGAAGAAAGCAGTGGATGCTGATGAAGTAGAGCATTCAGATGGATTGTCTGTTAACAAGAATGATGATTCACCAACTCATTCAAAAACAAAGCTGTGGCCACTTTCTTACCATCTGCCACCTTTGCCAGCGTCTGTTCAGTGGGAACTGGAAGCTTACATATCAAAAAAAAGTGCTCTGATATCATCAATATTGCACTGAAGAATCATCCAGTTTTTGTGTGAGGAATTAAAACTGTACGGTTGGTGAGTAGATCAAATTTGTATTTTTTTTTTTGGCAAATTATATCATCAATTATCTAGTATTAAAGAACATTTTTAGCATTCAACATTTTGTAAAGTTTTTTATTCATGAAATCAGATTGCGTGTTTCTGAAAAATGACTGTCTGAGTTCACAGCATAAATTGAGTGCTACCGGTACCGTACTATAATTTTGAGGAATGGTAATGTTTCTACGTTGTGACCATATCTTGTTGTAAGCAAGCTTTTTTTTTACCAAAGCGTTTTTTGTGTAAGCTTAGTCAATTATTTGGCTGTTTGTTGTTCCCATATTTACGTCTTTACAGCATAAAGTCGTTAGTATTCAAAAGACTATACCTAATGCTGCATTTTAGGTATCCCAAGGACTGGCTATATGAAGCTGTGTGTACAGGCCTCCTGAAATGGTATCCGTTTCTGCGTGACAGAATTCCTGTTTGAGCAGCCTATTATGTGAATTAATTATGCAAAGCATTTGTAATGTGTTCGTCCGGTATTAAATTACTGTTGCAATGTATAAGTGTATTACAACAGCAGCTGTGCTGCGCATATTGGTGGTGGTGGTGGTATTAACCGAGAAATTGTTAGGGATGGGGGCGTGATGAAACAACATCACGGAGTCCAAGAAGTCGGGCAATCCCCCGCGGTCTGGATCACAGATCAAGAAGGACCACATATTTGAACTCCACAACGTCAGTTTGAGAGCGAAAACTTTTGCTGTGCACTTTTGGTATTCGTAAGAAAGGACAACCCAAATGCCATTAATTTGGTATTTTGTGTTTTATTAAAGCTAGCACAGTTAACTTCCTCTAAGAGAAAAACAGTGAAATGAAAAGGATGCATGAATATACTGTACACATGTGCAGTGCACAATACCAGAAGAAAAAACGTTGCATTGTTGTAATGGTGTAATTATCTTCCAAAATTGGATTTGCGTAATTTCCCGAAAAATATTTGCAAACTGGTTAGCATATTTGCTAAGCTTTGGCTTTCTTTGCTTGTAAAATTGTTGCTGATATATCTCAATGTATGCACTGCATTTTTATCTGGGGATTGGATGCCTAAAAACAAAATTTTGAGCTTTATCTTTGAAACATTTTTGCGAATAGGTTTTCTTACCTTCAAACCAGAATTACAGTAATAAATGTCAGCAAAAGTATCTGGATCCTCCCCTGCTGTTTCATGCCTGCACTGCTGTTTAGGTTGTTTTAATATCTGAGAAAGAAAGAATTCGTCTTTTTTTCTGTTATACTTTGAAGTATGAATGCTTGACCATTGGCACTATAATATATGTAAAGCTGCATTTTTTTTAGCACTCTTGGTTGGAGAGCTTAAAACAAAAGTTCAAACGATGTCGCACCACAGATGATTCGCAGCGTCAAGTTATGGTGACAAAATATGGTGTTGGCAGTCAAAAGCGGAAGTCCTTGCCAGATGAGTCACCACTCAGCAGCAAATGCAAGCAGACTCGTTTAACGTACGTGGTAAGTTTTTTGTACCACGTATGTAAATAATTTTTGCTCAGCTGTTTTGATTTAGCAATTTGCAGTTACTGACATGATTACAAGCACAATTAAACAAATTTTTGGTTAGATGTTTTCAAATATGATCTCTCCACTACAAATTATCCAAGACTCTCAACTGTTTATGCGACGTTCTTGCGCTCTATTGCTGGATTATTCCTATATTTTTTGTACCGGTATTTATGATTGTCTAATGGCTTTTGGTAAGAGCTGTATCTGCGTGGCAGTTAAAATTAGTTTCTATTTTACTGATAAGTTTTATTTCTTGCAGGCTGGCACCAGTCATGATGACATGCAGTTTTGCTCTTGAAAAGCATGTAAAAATCATGCAATTTGAGTAGGGTAAACAAAAGCGAATGAAGATTTGATGAAAGATCGCATGAATCGGACTAAAGTGTATCGCGTGCAAGAGGTGAAAGATGAAATGTCTGTCAAAGATTTGCAAGCCAGATATCTGGCGTTACAATGGGGTTCTTGGGTTAGTGCATATTTTTAGTGTAAGCATTACTAAATAAAATTTCTTATTTTTCTGAGGTACTGGTAGTGTTTCTACCTTGTGGTCACTTTTTCGGAATCATTATTTTCATCATTATGATAAGCAACGTAACTAAGATTAGTTCACAAATAGATTAGCGAGAGCAATGAGGTTAAGTAAAAAGTGATCTTGCTTTCTCAAATGCTCAAACTATCAAGTCTTACCTGTACAATGCAAGTTATACCAACCACTGGTTTGAAGCTGGCTGTAAAACATCTGCAAACTGTAATAGCAAAATATTGCATTGCTGATTTATTATAGTACATTACCGATAATACTAATTTTGATTCCTTCAAACATGTTCAAGTTATGTAACGATCTTTTAAGAGCGTTATTCATGGTAAGACGAGATCTCATGGTGGTGGCGGAATTACCCGGCTAACTCCTACGGATTTCAGTTTCGAATGTTCTAATCGAACATCAAAGCACCATCCTTAGCACAAGAACTCCATTCATCAGAAATCATACGCTTTCACAGCAGGGATCTCTAAACTAAAGTGCCACCTGCAACTGCTTGAAGGCGGCGCAATGTGTTGACTTGTATTTATGCAAGCTTTTCATCATGAGCAAACCTTGCATTACACTTTTTCTCTGGGTCTTTCGTTCTAAAACTTGATGTTTGGACCGGTTTAAAATAGCTGTCAATGCCCAAACGTCACTGTAGTTATTAATAATAGCATCTTGACTATCCGACCCACTGAAGTTCCTTTTGAATGTATGTCGACTCTACTCTTCTCAATGCACACCGAAAATATGATATGTGGGAGGATGCTTGCCATTATTCGATGCAGATTTTATTAACTTATGAGTTATGACTGCCATGACATTTAACTTATGAGTTATGAGTCATGATCATTGATCAAATGATCAGCTTATGGAAATATACTTACTATTATATGTACTTTCAGATCATCAACGAAATGTTTGAGCTTACTGGCGCTGATGTGCTTAAAATGCTTGCCGATGAAAAGAATGCCATCTTTTATGCCAAAGCAAATCAGAAAAAGCTTTCTACAGATATTCAGCACCCGATGTTGGAAAGTAAGTTCCGTTTTGGTTGTTTTTAACAAAGCACTGGAGTAGTTGTGCCTCATTCGTAGTTATTTTTTTAACTCGCATGACCATAAGACAGATGATTTATGTTATTCCTAATCGGTTTCGGATTTCACTACTTGTAATCTTCATTGTTATCCGCCTAGTTTGCACTGGAATTTCTCCTTCAGATGGTTGAATATTGAATACAGCCATCTTTGGTAATATGTGTATCCGTTTTGGACAAAGAAAATTCTGCGTTACCTGGATTACTTGCAATTCCGAGCATTTTCAAAAAGTACGATGGTTTTTAAACATCAAAGGTAAGTTACTTTGTGACATGTCTTATATTAAGTTTTATTGGTGGGCGATACGAGACATCATAGATAGCTGTTAACTAGTCAACTATCGGTATCTATACATCACACTGTTTTTTTGTTAAGTTGAACGGAATAAGGTGCTCGATCGCAGTTCACAAATGGTATATCGAATCTTGTTACGATCTATTCAAAAACTTTTACTTTATGCTGTGTTTTATTTTCTTTTAATCGTGTTACCACCGTACTTTATGTTTGTTTCTTTTATTTATCGTCCTTTACTAAAACTTACACACTTGTGCATGTTGTAGCAAGAAACTGTATTCGCTATATGGTATACGTGCTGTGAATCTTAGTATTAAATGCATGTTAGTGCATTAAATGCTAGTTTCTATCACATTACCGGTAACACGTCTGCAATCTGCATTCGTTACAAAAGGTTTATGAAAGTCGAACAGAATGGTGGATTATATTGTAGCTGCTGCAGCCAGAGCGAAATTCGTTCTGTTTCATTGGTAGACATTTAATGTACAGTGCCAATGCGCCTGTTTTTAGATTCTTATTCGTTCTGTTTTATTGGTAGACATTTGTACAGTACCAATGCGAAATGTTTTTAGATTCGTTAACGTCTCAATTTTTTACAGGAATTAACATCTGGATATTCACTCATAGTAAAAACTGATGATAAAGTCTGCGTAATGGTCGACGGAAGTAAGATCTGCCACATTAGCAACATTTTAGAGGCTATTGCATGTCTAATTAGTTGCTAATGGGTCTTTGACATTCAATTTCCAAACTCCATGCGCAATACGGTTTCACTCATTGCGAAATACGTTTTAGAAATTGAATTACTCGTTCCCTATAAAGTTATTAGATTTATAAATACATTGTAATAATCACTAAGCAGTGTAACTGTGCTGTATTGTGTTCTTTGTCAAGTTCAAGTTATTATTGCTTTTGTTCATGTTTGCTTGTTTTGAGGGTTAATGGTTATTAAAACTATAAATGGGCACAAGTCCGTTAATCCGTTAATAACGTAGCTAACTTTTTCATGAACTCGTTAATCCGTTAAAAAGTTTTTCATGTTAACAGATTAAATTAACTTCCGTTGAGTTCTGTTAATTTCTGTTAAGGTTTTCGTCGTTAATTTTATGCACCATTCATTTATCGTACCGGTACAAACCAGTTTGCACTGGTAAGGGCCGGTCTACACTGTGCGTAGAAAATTACAAAAGTTTTTACGCTCGTACGTCGAGGGCGTCTACACTATACAAAACGGCGCTTACGAGCGTAACGGTTTAACAGCGTATTCTGTGGGTGGCCATAATATTGTGCTGAATTGGACAACGGAAATCACAGATTTATTACAATTTTTTGTTGTTTCAGTTAAATTTGGGTCAGATTATGCATCACGAGAAGTAGCATTGTCTTATTGATAATTTAAACGTGAATTTTTTCAACCTTCCTCACAAAAAAACATAACGTAGGCTATGGCCAATCAAGAGTGTTGTGGTGGCTAATAAGTAGCGAAGGTTTTGTTGGATGAAGAAAAAAAAAATTGCACCAATCAGTAATCGAGCGTCTGTTACTGATATGCTAGATCTGGGTTCGATTCCTTGCGTAGCGTTCAGCAATAAAAAGGGACAGCGTGAAGACTCCACAGTGTGTGGTAGACAAGACGCGACAGCTTAACTCGAAGACCAAAAGGTGCCTTTGCTGTCTCCTGGCCAAAGCAACTTGATGAATACAACAAAATTACAAAAATTAACTTATAGGCCACTGATGCCGGCCCGGCGCCAGGATAGCGTGACCAGGGCCACCGAGAGGTGGGGGCAGAGAGGTACAATGACCCCAGGGCCCATGGTTTTTGGGGGGTCCATGAGGGGGCCCATGGGCTTCAGGAGGGCCCACTCAAATGACACTATGAAATCAGCACATGGGGCCTAAAGACCTTTTTTTTTTGGAGATCACCTAATTTCGGCCGGAAAAACCGTTAGAATTTCGGTGAAGACCTTTTTAAAGCGGCATTTTCTCCGTCTGTTTTGGAGTTCACACAACCGGAAATCCGTTATATTTGAGCAGTCCCCAGGCCCACGTTTGTCTCTCAGCGTCCCTGAGCATGACTGGGGGGCGCGAAATGAATTTTGGGGGGCACGAGAAGTTTATCTAGGTGAATTCGAGAGTGTGGATCAAACGAAAAAAGTGAAGACCAAAAAAAAGGTCTTCAGTTCAAAAATTTTTACAAACTCTGGTTTTCATCTCAAAATTCTTGCAATTTTCCGCGAATCCTAAAGTAAAGACCAAAAAGAAGGTCTTTAGTTCAAAAATGTCCACAAATTTTCGTAGTCATCTTGCGATTTTCCACAAATTCTAAACTGAGGACCAAGAAAAAAGGTCTTCGTCCCCAACGTTTCATGAAATCCGGTGTGAATCCACAAAAACTACGAAAAAACAGTTCTTGCTCGCGAATTTTAGGACGATAAGCACCAGTTTGGGAGTCTTAGGCCTCGATTTGCACTCCAGTAGCCGCGAGCGTGTTAATTTCTTCGGAGCACAGTCCTCGCTTGGGGGGGGGTACGGCCCCAGAATGCCCCCCCGTGACACCGGGCCGCACTAATGGACACTAGAGGCTGGTTTCAAAGGTCCAGTTCTTCCTCTTTTGAACTCCTCTTGGCGGAGGGTGACTCGGTGGAAAGATCTGATCGCAATGGTTTGCAGGGCACATTTTGTTTTCAGTTTTTAACTTCTTCTCCGTTCTACGTTACATCCCGTTTACAGAGGTAGAGTCTTCGAGGACACATTTTGAAGTCCTTGGCCTCAAAGCTTCAAGTTCTCAAAAATTACCGTCCTCAGCTCGAGGACAGCAGTATTTTTGGAATTCTTAAAATTTTGTAGATCGTTTTTTGTAGAAAAATTTGTTTTTTTTGGACATGTTTTGATTTTGCTTTTTGAGATCACCTGAAAAAATTTTAGAAGACCTTTTTTTTAAAACGCGTAAAAAAAGATTTTGAAGACCGTATTATTACTATCTTTTTTTGGAGAACACTTGCACTTGTGCTCTTGCCCTAGAAAAGGTCTGTCCTCGAAAGGGCTGTCTTTGGCCTCGGATATTTTTTGTGTCCTTGGCCTCAAGCCTTGTGCCCTTGACTACACCTTTGTCCCGTGTCCGTTTAAGCCAAATTTTAACTTTTATATAGACTTTATCCAGTCCACCCTTGGAAACACAATAGACGGTGCACGATGCGTAACATGCAGGTATAGGTTTGGTTAACCTGTCGAATTGTCAAACGGTTTAACAGCGCGAATAATGCGTAATTAAGTGATGCAATATCACATTCAACCACAATCTTTTCCGCATTTAATCTCTTGTGCAAAAACAACACATATTTCATTATTATTGTAATGACTCCTCCCCCTAAGCGGTTTGTGTCAACTCCTTGTAATCAATCAGATTCAATTGCATTATAACTCCTTATTTCATAACTAAAATTTTTGTTGACATGCTTATTGCAGTATTCATCTTTTCTTTTTTCACACAAACGCTTCTACTGAACGCTTTTTTTTTACTACCACTCTCTGGTAATTTTGTATCACAGCAACGCACAAGAATTTGATAATAAAAGTTTGGGATTCAATCCCTCACCTGCTAAACGTAAACTTATTCGGAGAAATGCTTACCCTAGGACTAGCCGAAGATTGAGAGAAATCTCGCAGATGTACAGCTAACTGCACTTTCACAAAACATAAAACGAAAATAGGGCGAACTATAATAGCTAAAACATTTCAATTACCCTACACTGCAGTAATATTATTACCACTGAAATTGCAGAAAATTGATTGTGCGTCTAGAGCATTCAATAAGTTTACAGCACTCAGAGAAGGAACTTTTTTATTCTCTCAATAAGACAGATATTGTAACTTTTGTGATACAACTGTATTCAATATTTTCAATAACTCAATAAACTATATTTGTTGCAAAGAA
Organism: Trididemnum nubilum; assembly: GCA_963965965.1. NCBI lineage: Eukaryota > Metazoa > Chordata > Ascidiacea > Aplousobranchia > Didemnidae > Trididemnum > Trididemnum nubilum. The sequence continues at coordinate 31,886,459 of OZ014477.1, read as the reverse complement.
AAGTGCAAAATTCTAAGCGCAAAAAGCTAATATTTTAGAAAGTAATACATCGGGCATCTGTTACGATTGTAATGCTTCGGAGGGAGTGAGAAACCCTTCATCTGCTTGTCGCTTCACGTAGATATCAGTGCAGATTGGACAAGTGCATATTATTGTTGATATATAAATACGTGCAAAGCAAAAGCTACCTCAGGGATTTAATCAAAACTTGTAGGAAAGTTCATCTTAAGAGTTTTGCTTGAAGCAAAACCTGTCTCATAGTTTTGATCAGAACTTGTAGGAAAAAATAACCAGAGGATTAAAAATGATGTCAATGTCCAATCAGTCTAAGAAAGCAGATATTTTAATATACATCATCAACATTTTGATTGCAAAACTTGGAAATGAGTAATGCCTGGATCCTGGAAAAGTCAAGCAGCAACTCCATGAAGCATTAATAATCATCTATGGCTTGATTGATTTCATGGTGGAAAAAGAAGAAAATGTCACAAGTTCAGCCAACAACGCTTAACCCAAACCATGAGCAATTTTCATTACAGTGTGTTGACCATGAGGCAATTGAGATATGTTGAAGAAATACAGAACAAACATTAATGAAATTTGATGGCTTTACTTCTGCTTTTCACTCTTATCACTAAAGGAGAAAATGTCATATTGTTAGTCAATAGAACTTAACCCAAACCATGATCAATTTCAAGTAGGGTGTGATGACCATGAAGCATGTTGTAGAAATACACAACAAGCATTAATGGAACTTGATGGCTTTACTTTTGGTTTCCAATCTTTCAATCATGCAGTTCCAACAATTTTCCGATTATCTTCTGCTCATTGGAGAACCTAGAGTAAAATAAATAATAATTACTCCTACCAAAAAAAAGTTCAAAATTCTTCAAAGTGTCCAAAACCATCATTAGCAGTAGGCATATCAAAAAACGTACCAATTATGCATAAAACACTAGCACTCAGAGAAGAGTCCAAAATTTTTAGAGGCAACCAGTTGACACAAGATGATCAACTTGGCCAACTTTAATTTTAGTCCGAACTAGACCCGAAAGATGTTTGACGCAAAACCCTAACAACATCGCTGCTGCGTCAAATCTTCTTGCATCAAACCGGTCACATCAAATCTCATAAAAAGTAAGCAAAATTTAAGCATAAAAAACAACTTTTTTTGACATTAAAAAAGAATACTTTATTCTATCAAAATTAATTCTAGCAAAGATATCAGTTCAGCATTCTTTAGGCCATAAGGCGCAGCAAACTGGAACATATAACTGTTAATTGGCACGCTATCGTAGTATCGATAAATGGCTTCTATAATTATTATCTTCTAGCATAAAGTGCACCAAATGGCTTCTATAGCTTTTGTTTTTAGGCACAAAGTGCACCAAACTATAAGATGCTCTACGTTACATTAAATTTATTAAACTCCAAAAGCATTACCACTCGATCATTGAAAAGCATTACCACTTGAGCAACTGGCCGCAACAGCAAAACCAGAAATATAGATTAAATGCATCAGAGTATAAGACACAAATTGGATAATTTAAAAAATTTAAGTATCATTGATGCACCTTATGGTTTGAAAAATATCACACTTTAAAATCTTAGTTGCTCCTAAGAAAAACAAGTAATGCTACTCATATGTTACCAGAAACTTGAAATTGTGTAATTAAGTTGCAGTAATGTGAATACAGTATTGTCACACAATCACATTAATAAAAACTTTAAAAGTGACAAATTTTCTTTGGTCCACTGCTAATTTTAAATGATTATTTTAAATATAAGCAAATGATTTGGATAAAACTTCCAAGTCTGTTTTTTTTATTTTCACCATGAAAACGCCTAAACTTTTTTTTAAATAAAAGCTCAAATCGCTGGTAAAGATTGTCAATCCAGGAATACAACTAACCTTGAAAACCTGACTACGCCACTGCTAGATTGGTTATCATCCTTGAAATCTTTGAGCATTAAAGACTAACATTGCTTCAAAATTTTATCAATAAGTCTCTTTGAGTCTGGACAAAAGTGCCATATCATTGATAAATTTGTTAAATTCCAAACACTCACAGTTACTATATTTTCTTGACAATAAAAACTTGCAAATAGAGTCTTAATTTACAATTCTGTAAAGTAATTGCAGAATATGAAAATTTTTCATTTCACTATCTTATTGCCATGACAGTAGAACAAACCTATTGACTTGAGAGTGTCTGCAATTCTACTCAACTATTTGTAAAAGTCTAAAACTTGATAGTTGCTGAATAATAAGTGTGTGCATCTTGAAATAGAATAATTTTACATGCCTATATAGCTGCAACTACACAGCCCATCATATCAGTAGGCTAGTACCAGGTTACGATTAGATTATTGTTTTTTAATTCTGATTTTATTACTGTAGGCTCAAATAGTTTTGAGTAGAACTCAACCAATATGTCGGTCAGCCGATATATATCAGCTGATGTCAGGGTCAAGCCGATATATCGTATCGGTTATCTACCACCGACAAAATATCAACTTAGCACAATTACCTTGAACTGTTCACTTTTGAGAGCAAGCTCGGCCGCTTTTGACTATTGATTGGCAAATCCTTGTATTTTTGTTTTACTTTTTCAGTGAATAATATTGGAGTGTGACTTGTGTTCGCAATAGTCTTTCTTTGGAGTGGATTATTAGTGAAGCTTTTTTAGTGTCAAGTTAATTGATAAATAGTGACAAAATTTCATGCATTTCATAAGCCAATATATCAGTTATCGATATCGGTATTGGCCTAAAAATTTCCAAAATATCGGTATTGGCCGGAAAAGTCATATCGGTCGAGCTCTAGTTTTGAGTTTCATTGATATAAAAAATCAGAGCCTAGATTTTATCGGCAAACAAATTTTTTAACTTTGCATATTTTTTGACAGTAGCCTAGGCTATTAAGTTGCTTGCTTACTAGTATCTCTTACAGTGTTACACAGCATCACTGCACCTGCAAAGTGCACCAGTAGGTTAAACCATTTGAACTAAACTAGCCTACAGCAGCTATCAAGCTAGGATCACCAGTTTACTTTCACAATGTGGTATAATATAGGCCGTTTGCTGTAAATTCTAGGACGCTTAAAAATCGAGTTTGTAAAAAAGTTTGAGTGGCAAAAAAATTTTGATGCAGATAAACTGTGTTTTATCCTAGGAGGTTTATATAAAAAGTTTTCCAAAAATTACTCTGCAGTTTTCGAGCAAATGGGGGGTAAAGTTGGGGGTTTTCAAAACTAAAAATTACATATTTTCCGCACAATGTGCAAATTTAAATCCTTTTATCATTTCTATTTGCTTATTTTGACAATTTTTCAGATGCGCAAATTTCTAGTTTGGTTTTAAAGTTAAATTAAGCAATCCTCCCTAGCGCTCTCTAGCACTACTTGCGGCGAAATGTTTCTTTTGTGTTTATTTAAGCTTTTAATAATTTTCCCCTTAATTTTTCAGTGATTAACCAACGACAGGAGTTTACTTCATTTGTTTGAACGTACAAAAATGACATAAACTTTTCCGAAAGCATTGGGCTACAGATAAAATTAAAAATTTATTTTTGGGGCCTTGTTTGACTAGAAAACAGTTTACAAAAATCAATAAAATTAACTACAAAAGCAAACATGTTTTAAAATATGCTTGTTAAATATTTAAAATAAGTATATCAACTTATAACTGCACAATTATAAACAGGATTTTTGATGAGAGTACTTTTGAAATGACGTAACCGGTCAATGATGACGTCACAAAAAAACGTAACGAATGAATGAAACGTCACAATATAAATTGCAATATGAAGTTTTTGTCAAAATTTTGCAAAACCACAATACTTTTTGAGTTGATGAAAAGCAAAATCGCATTTTTTGGTAAAAATCAATTTTTGATGGGTGTGCTAAGTGAATTCTAACCCTAGGGTGCATCCGAAGCAAGTAACAGTTGAAGAATAAATTAGAACACTTTTGATTACTTAGGAAAGTGCAAAAAATAAAGCAAAATATGCAGGTTGCCGGTCATGTCTTAAGCTTCAACAATGTTAGCAGAAATCAAAACTTTTTTTATAATATCACCGATCGCATTAATACAAATTATTTTCATTGTCGTGGTCATCAATCATCACATTCAAGTTGCACGTTACGTGTTCGATATTTGAAGGAGATCTGGAGTCGAGGACACAATGTTCGAGGCCAAGGACTGAAAAAAAAATCCGAGGCCAAAACCAAGGACCGGCTTTTCAAGTGCAGACCCTTTCGTGGCCAAGGGCAGAATTGGTCGAGGCCAAAACCAAGGACCAAGGACAAAATTTTTAAAAAAGCTATGGTCGGAAAACTTTGACTGTTTTTAAGCGCGAAAGTGTAAGACATTGCATTTCGTTAAGTTTTTCATGATACTTTGAAAATGGTAGTTTCTAAAAATAACAAATGTTATTTTGAAGTTTTACGCGTTAGCAGCATTTTTGATTACGTTCCATAGCGGTATCGAGGTAATAAAGCAATTATGACCGTTATGCGAAATGAGAGTAACTAACTTCTGAACATGCAAACGGTCAATTTTAAGACCATAACTTCATCAGTCAAAACCCCAGTGTAGACGTCATCTGAGTGATTGTGGATCTCTCATCCCCACCGTTTTAGTACTTTTTCCAAAACAACCTTTGTTGTTTGAACGACTTCTTTTCGTAGATTTTTAAAAATGTTATCATAGTTTTCAAACATGTTATCATAGTTATCAAACATTGTATAGCGACTACGATATTATTATCTAAAAGTATTGCAAAATAGAGTAAAATAATTTATGTTTTTAAAATGAATTAAGGTACCGTATCCAGTATTTGCAAGCTCACGTCCTTGGAAAAAACGGGGTCTGGGGGCTAGGGCAAAGTTCACATGCATCTGTTGAACAATTTTAGTGAATTTTTTTTAATAAAAAACAATTTTTGTGATTTTGAAAGAGGTGAAACAATTAAATTTTCAAAGCAATTTTAAAAAAGAAAATACCGGTAACGTAAAAGTTAAGTTAAAAAACTTTAGTTTTATCACATTTTTCCCAATCCTAATTTTAATTAATCTTTTTTTACGTTTTATTACACATGATATCTTTCTGTAGCTCATTAATTGCCTATCGATGAATAAGTGCACGCGTTTCTGCCGCCAAGTGTCACTTTGTAAAATTTAACATAAATTATTTAATAGCAAAAACAACTTGAGAATCTTAGCAGAGCTGTATCAAGGAGGAAGGCTTTGAAGAGATTTGCAATTTGTCCGGGGTCGCCCTTCCCCTATTAAGAGCTCACAATTGTAGAAACGTAAAAATAATAAATGATCATTAGCCCTCCCAAACGAAAATAGCCCCCCAAAGATCGTGAAATGAGAAGTAGAAGTGGATGTCAGTTGACAGAAAAACGCTTTGAATTTCGGTGAAGACTTTTTTTTTGGAGATCACGCGATTTTGGCAGAAAAACGCTCTGAATTTGCCTCAATCCAATTAAAACCAAATGAAAATTCGGGTCAAGTTCGTTTACGGTTGAATCAAACTTCAAAAAAAGCCCCCCCCCCCCCCTTTGCGAAATCCTGGCTACGCGACTGTTTCCAGCCATTCAAACAATTATAGTTATATTTAATTTCACGCTCTAATTTTTAACTCCACACATGTAGCGCTTTTTTCTGATACAGTATAGTTTTATTTGTCGAGGACAGAGGTGGAGTCGAGGACAATGATACAAAAAAATCCGAGATCTAGGCTAAGGGTTGACTTCTCGAGGCCTAGGACAGGAATGCTCATGGCCAAGGACACAAGGCGCTGGTGTTCTCCAAAACGAAAAAAAGGTCTTCGCGCGAGGAAATGCCAATTTCCAAGATAAAGTGAAAAAAGCTCATGGCCATGGATCATTTTCAACAATTTAATGTCCTCGGCCGAGAGCAGGGCATTTTCGAGGACTTGCAGGCTTCAAGGCCAAGGATTTAATCTTCGAGGCCAATGCCGAGGACTTCAAAATGTGTCATCGAGGACTCCGCCGCTGTTATTTGGGATTCTTAGCGGCGATTTTTAACGCAAAAATTGCTCAGCAAATGTGGCTTTTTCCCAGATCATACAACAGTGATTAGAGAGCTGCTCTTTCTTATTTCAAAAAAATCTTCGCGATTTTTGCTCGCATACATTCAGAACAAGGTGGTTTTCTCAAGATAAGTTTTGTTAGTTATATCACGGATACACTAACATACTCTGTGTTAACATGCTATTTCTGATACAGGCGCGTAGCCAGAAATTCACAATGGGGGGGCTGTTTTGGGGGTCTGGGGGCGGAGCCTCCAGCCGCTGGAGGTCAAATAGGGTCTGGGGGAGAAACCCCCAGCCGCCGAAGGCACAAAGGTCTGGGGGCAGAGCCCCTAGCGCTCAATAATTTTGGATTTTTTTGCAAAAATATCCTAATTTTAGAGCTATTTTAATAAAAATAATGCTTTTAAAAAGTGGTATAGAAGTTGGCAGTGCAACATGATTCAACCAGTTGCATTAACAAGCTATGTGGGAGGTGGCTAATGATAACATTGCAGTTTTCTTGTTTACATGCTGGTAAATCATAAAATCCTATTATTCAATAAAACTCAAACGGAGTAATCTATTTCGTCTATGTTTTATAAACGAAAATAATCGGGGGGAGGGGTGGAGGCTAATGAAAAGAGATCTTAGAGAAATGATTGGTAATTAATCAACATTGAATAGCCCTCCTCTCCTTTATTTCTGAGTTTATAACATATTTGTTAATAAAACCTATGTTTGGCGTTTTTGCACCACCGATCAAAATTTATTGATTTTTTATTTTTGGGCATTTTTCAAAGTTTTTTATTGATTTGTGACTTTAATTTTTGACAAATTAGCCTCTCCTGAAGATATGTTGCAAAAGATGCTCTAAATCACTTTTTAGTCCATTCCAGCGCAAAAAACAGCCTCAAAAGACCTAAAAACGTTGTATTTTTCTTATTCTGCGTTTTGGTTGACAGGCCAATGGGGAGGCTATAGGCCCCCCACCCCCCGCTTCCCCCCTGGCTACGCTACTGCCGTAGTAACCGTATTACATTTCATTATCACGCACATATACTTTTTTCCGAGTTCATACTCAGATAAGCTCGGTCATGAGTTAGCATTAGCAACTCAAAAATGTTTGCGTCAGGACCCCGGATCCCTTGTTACGGCTCTTGATGGTTTTAGGGCTTTGCAGTTTGTACCACCCGCACCGGAAATATTAGCAGAAATAAGAATAACAATTCTACACTGCCTTTTGCCCCTCATTCTCTGATTAAAGCTTTCACACAATGCCATTTAAAATAAGGTTTACTATGACTTGGCAATCACTATATATGATATTTTTCAAATAAGGAAAAAAAATGAATTGAAAAGCTGGAATTTTTGATTGTTTTTTGTTTGGTTATTTTCCTTTTCAACCAATCAAAAAATAATGCTGTCCTCGAGCCGAGAACAGGACATTTTCGAGGACTTGTAGGCAGTGGTGTAGGAGGCGGGGGTCCGGGGGGCACTGTCCCCCCCGCTTGGTTTTAAAGTGTCGAAATTTTGGGCAATTTCATATCATTTGGGCAATATTGCATTAAAATTTTGGGTAATTTCATATTTTTCGGGCAAGTTTGCGTCAAAATTTCGGGCAATTTAATATTCACCAAACCGTCTCAATTTCAGTGAAGACCTTTTTTTTTTTTTGGAGGTCACCTTAATTTGGATAGAAAAACCGATCACTTTCCGGGCAAAATTCAATGTCATTTTTCGGGCAAAAGTTTGGTGCTCCCCCAAATCCTTTTGAGCTACTACGCCCATGCTTGTAGGCTTCAAAGTCAAGGACTTGAGCTTCGAGGACAAGGACTTTAAAATGTGTCCTCGAGGACTCCACCTCTGATTTAAACTTTGTTAAACAGTGCTACTAGGCTAAAATTGAGAGAGCGTTGAACAAAATCTCAAATGACAAGTCGCAGTGTCTTCATGGGAGTTGGGTCTAGAAGTACAAATCTATTCTATTTTGTCTAGGAGCCTGCACAACAATGCTAGGTCTACAAATACAAATCTACATTAGACCTAGTTGTTTGAGAAACAATGCTAGGTCTGCATGTTTTGTGCATTTTCAAATCTAAAAGTCTCGACCATTTTCGCAGCAATGTCATAAAATTACTACTGATACCTGAACACAGCAGTTTGCGACGATGTTCTGCTTGGCAGGTCATATTTATTATCTCTGTACCAGTAACTATAGGCTATTTTAAAGTACTGTTTTGAAACAATGCTTCATAATTTCTGCCTGGCACGTCATATCACTTTTGGTTACCAAGTACCTGGCTATCTATACTGTGTAGACCTAGGTCTACTTTAAAGCAATGTTTCATCATGGTTTCATCATGGATACTAGTATTTATTGTTAGTACTGTAATTTGCCAAAAATTTCTTTTTAAAACAAATTTAAAAAAAAAATCCAACTATTGCACCCACTTAACCCAATTTAAGCTAACATAGTAAGAAAACTAACCGTTAAATCAGTGTAGCCTACCTCAGGACCTGATCCAAAGCAGTTTTTAAAAATTCGTTGAAGGGAAAGTCCCCAAGTTATTCTATTTTATGATTGGTCGATTCCGGTTGTCTGATTGTATTCATCCGCATTTTAGAAGCCAACTTTCAGGTCAAATTAAAAAAATACTGCAGGAAAATAAGTGGAGAACTTTTGCATGTGAGTTTGTGAGATGAAAATCAATGTATTTAAGCAAAAAATAAGTTGCCACTCAAATTTTTTTACAAGGTGAACGCTAGAATTTACAGCAAACGGTCTAATATACGCAAGGTGCGAGTACCACCAAGATGTAGACCTACCGTACCATACTGGTAGGCCTACTGGTTTTGGCCTAATCAAGTCCCCCTGGTCAGGACTGTGATCTGCATTCCCACACCACATATCAGTTTTAATTTTTAAATTTCTTTGCTTAGAATAGGCGAACAAAATGTTACATAACAACAAACAATTCATAATTCATCATAATTCACTTTTGGACCTATCGACCTAGGCCTCTTTTTTGCAAGTTTTTCCTCATAGAGCCGCAAATTGATCATTTTTATGTTAAATTAGGCTATTTCAAACCAACACGCATACTTTACTTTTAAAAATCAACTTTTTTTCAACAAAACTTATAAACCTAATTTTAGCCTACCTTGAGACCTGGCAAACCAGTTTTTAAAATTTCACGCAAATTGTGAGCTTACGAGCGTAACGGCGAAAAAAATTTGCTTTCTTTGCAAATTTTTTTCGCTGGCAATTTTACTCTTGTAAGGTGCAACGCCCGTAAGGTGCTACGCCTGGGCTTACGGAATTTTCCTTTAAAATAAACTAAGGTTACGCTCGTAAGCTGACGATTTTACGCACAGTGTAGACCGGCCCTAACACTTGTTGCGTATTAGCACGAGTTTTATAGAAGAAAGCGAAGAAAGTAGCTCTTTTTTGTGGCAAATAATAAGGTGCAGCCTCGTAGGTCTTATTAATTATCGCTGTTCGCAATTTCTAAAGATTTTTTGATCGCAGTTTCGTTAGTGCATTTGAGCTTATTTTTATCTTGAAATTAGATTAGACTGTAAAATGTAACTTTCAAAACGCAAAAAGACCACAAGAGCAAAAAATATTTCCCTACAATCAGCTCAACTGCTTCAATACGTGTTTTAGAAGCGAGTGAATAAAAAGAAATGTAAATTACATGCAAAATATTAACGAATAATGGACTTTATTAACTTCCGTTAATTAAAGCTAAAAATAACGGATTAACATTAACGGAGGTGTAAAGTTTGTTAACGGACTAGTGATTAACGAAGCTAACGTTTTGCATTAACTTGCCCACCTGTGGTTAAAACTGTACTTCCACATTCGATTAATGAAGTTATTCGATTTGTAAGTGCATTGTAATAATCATTAAGCTGTGTGCTGTATTGTGTTCAAGTTATTATTGCTTTTGTTGTTGTTTGCTTGCTTTGTGGGTTAGTGGTTATTAAAGCCGATGTACTGTAGTTCCGCTGTGTGAGTTGAGAGTTTCATCTGTCGTAGGTTAGGGTCGAATGTTTGATACGAAAACCTTGAAACTTCATCTAAATGCTTAAATACTTTTTTAAAAGCAATGCTAGCATTAACCCTCACAGGGCCTTTTACGAACCAATAAGAAATTTTTTATGTTCTTCAAGGGATGTTTGTAGTTGACCCCTCACAAAAAATAGTTGGTACTTAAAGAGCACCTTTTATGATTCATTAATATGTTGAAAAAAGTTTTACAGCGTACCTAGGGAGGTACTTTTAAATACCTTTTCATGGTTGTTTAATATGTAGGAAAAGGTTTTATAACCTACCTGCAATTCAATGGTTCCTTAATATGTTGAAAAAGGTTCTAGAACGTACTGTTGAGGTACTTTTTAAGCATCTTTTGCTGGTTTTTTGACCTGTTGAAAAAGGTTCTAGAACGTACCGTTGAGGTACTTTTTAAGCATCTTTTATTGGTTTTTTCATACGTTGGAAAAGGTTCTAGAACGTACCGTAGAGGTACTTTTTAAGCACCTTGTAATGGTTCTTTTTCAAGCGAACCATCAAAAGGTGCTATGTAGAAAAACGTTGAAAAGTTTTTTTCGTTAGCAAAAAACCTCCAATTTTGTAATACCTTTTATGGTGCTTTTTCGAACCATTTTGTTAACAGTGTAGCTTTTGTATGTAGCTTGAAATCAATTCTAAATACAGTTTTATTCACCAAGTTGACTTGGCCAAGTAGATAGCAAAAAAACTTTTTCGAATTTTCCAGTATTCAAGCAATTGTTCAACTGCGGTTACTTTCAAAACAACAAGCTAACAAACAATGGTAAAAACACTATGAACACATTCAAAACTACCCTGTTGGTGAGTTATTTTATATTTAGCAAAAAAAACAACAAATCCATGTTAGTTTAAGACAAAAAAGCAAAAGCTGCCCAGCCAAAAGAACCATTATGATACAGTAGCTTCTGCTGTGCTGCATAGAATAAAAAGGTTTGTTTTAAAAGCTAGGTGTCGTGGGGCTAGGCCTACTGCTTTGGTGAATTCATTATAATGAACGTCTGAGATCAAGCATAGCCATGAAAAATCACCCTAGGATTTACAGACTTAGCTGTCTAGATATCGTAGTAACTTGGCCAAATTAAATTGGCTAGTCTAGAGCTATCTCGCATTTAACTTTGCCCAAAATCTACTCTTTGGACTGATAAATAGGCGCTAAACCCAAAAAATATTTTAGGTATTTACATTATTTCCTAGCAAACTGCAATCGTAAAAATCCGATCAGTGATTTATAAGGTTATCCTATTACAGCCTGCAAGCAAGCAATGTTTTGCAACTGCTCACGAAGATTGCGACCGGTTGCAACCTTTTGCAAACTGTCGATGATGTCAAATTTTGGTTGCTTCGCGTTGCTTCGCGTTGCTTCGCGTTGCTTCGCGTCCAGTCTAAACGCACATGAATAAACAAAGTCGAATGTGCAGTAATGCGCATTATCATTTTTCTTGTTTACTGAGGCATAACAGGATAACCGTTTACAAATTTTAATACCACTCCTTAACTTAGCCCACCTAGATTTGTTGGTGTCAAAAGCTCGCGATAAAACCTAAAAATTAATTTTCATTTTAAACGTTTCGAATTTACTTAATTTATAATCAGTAAATAATCTAAAAACTGATAAATAAATAAATAAATAAATGAATAAATAAAAAATCGGTTAACTTACAAAATGCAGCAGCTTGCAATTTACCGTTGCAATGTTACATTACGGTAAACTACAAGTATAGCGACTTCAAAACAACCAGCAACAAAAAATCAGAGTTGAAAATCTATAACAGCACAGCGCACGTAAGTTAGTTAGCAACCCTATTTTAGACGGAGGTAAGAGGGCAAAATGATCCCTTCTAGATTTTTTTTTATTAAATCCATTCAAAAATCGTTTTTTTTTCTCAAATAACCTTAATTTGAATCAGCCTTATTTACAAATAACTCCCGAAAATTTGTTGCTGGAGTTGGGAGAAGCTCTTCAATTTTGAGATTTGTTGAAGCCACTTCAACAAAATTAGTAATTTTTTTGGCCCATACTTAAATTAAATCCATCACAAAAATATTTTGTGCGTAATTACTTTGACTTGGGCATTTCATAATTTAAATTTGAAAAAATAAACTCACGAGCAAAATATGAACCGCATTCAACGTCATTGAAAAAATGATGTAGCTTTTGCCAAAATCTTTCGTGACGTTCTTATAATAACGTCATCAACCAAAACAATATTTTTTCTGAAAAGCTTGGATACACAACAAACTACATCGCAAATTTGGTTTTTCATGAACTCATGTTTATGAGTAATAAATAAAACGGCAGTTTTGCCCCTTTTCCGTGTAGAATGAATTGGTCAGTATCCCGCGTAAAATAGAGTTTACCCTATTTTACACGGGGTATTTTATTAACGCATTTTACACGGAGAGAAGCAAAACTGCTTCCCTATTTAGTTTCTAAACCAAAGGCCAGTGGATCAACAAATTTGGTAGGCGGGTTGGTGTTCATCAACAACAAAAAACTGGCTTTGAGTTGATGACGTCGTCATTGTGACGCCCCATTTATAATTTTGGAAAATGATTTCATTTTATGATTACGTCAAAGGCGGTGAAAATTTTGCCCATAAGTTTTCTTTTTAATACTGAATCATATAAAATGTCTAATTCAAGTTGGTTTCGTCACAAAAACGTCGGATGACGTTATTTACGTTAAATAGTAGCTAAAAACTGCTCAAGCTTTGAAATGTGATTTTAGGAGACTCCAAAATTGGTAAATTTCCTACTGCTTTAGCAACCTGAAATTTTCAGGAGTTTTGCAAATACGTTTGACTCAAATTTCAGTTGATTTGAAATGCAAAGCGTTTTGTTAAAGTGATTTATTGCAAAAAAAAACGAGAGAGGGGCAAAAATGCCACTACAGGGATCCATATTTGATCGACTTTTGAAAGTTTTAAGTCTTACCCCTTCAAGTTGTGTCATATTATGAAAAATAACTTGTGTGAAACTTTTTTGAACAATTTTTATGTTTAGAGGTGCCCCAGGCCCTTCAAAATTTGAAAATTTTGTCAAATTTTATTATTTTGGGCACATTGATCTTAATGTATTTTTTGATTAAAAACTATTATAATGAATGTTTGGATTGACGTTTTACCTCCTATTTGTCAAAATTTGACACTAATGTGTGTTGTTAATGCAATATTATGGTCATATTTGATTTCTACCACTATATGGCGCTATGGTTTAAATCATGAATATTGGTAAAACTTTGTAGTTTTTTAAACAGAACAATGGTATTGATATTTGGAACACCATTATCAGCAATAGGTGTTTAAAAAATTCTAAATAATGCTATTTTTATATGGTTCAAAAACTGAATAAGAGTGGTTTCTAGAACCCTCTGGTCTACCGCGCATGAAAATCGATACTATAGGTAGGCTAGCCTACTAACTGTTCTTCCGGTATAATTTAGGCAAAGAGGTTGATTTGCAGAACCATATCAAAGCAATAAATAAGCAGCAACATTTTTGGATTTAACATTTTTATTCAAAGCAAAACATATCGAACGTTTTCGGCTTAAAACAATTAAGCCCTCTTCAGGATATTATAAACAATAATACATAAACATCTATAAAGGAAATAGAAACATTACGGCAACATAAATTACGTATACCTGACTAATAACGTACATTATATGAGGAAATACTTAAAATTATTATCTAACAAATTAAAAATGCCTTTCCGGTTTTGGAGCAAAGCAATCAGATTAAAATTACAGTCAAACAAGCAACAGCATAAAGTTTTTAGCGTGAAATAAACCAATCCAGTTAGAATAACTATTAATGTGATAGTAAAGGTGAATTGAATTAAAGAGAAAATCAAGTCAAATCAAGGTAAGAACTAACTTATGATATTATGACGTAACAGAAAATTTGGGAAATTAGAAAATACTTAGCAAGAAAGAGGCACCTTTAGCATAAAGTTGCTTATTTAATTTAGGATTTAGTTTTTTAATCAAAAGAGCTTCTTGGATGTTAGTTTCATACTCAGTTTAGCAACTTTTTAAAATCTGGAAAGAGTTTACGGTGTACTTTTCCTCACGGCAAATGGCACATGCGCGTATGTGTTCTTTTATAGCGCTTTTTTGCGGTCCAGCTAAAACCAAATGTTCGCAAGCTCTTGCAGCCAAATGTCGGGTAGTCATGCCTACGTAGGCAAGGTTCGTATCACACGAACATCGAAACTGGTACACGACATTGGAGCAGAGAGCATGCGGTGTTTTTGTTTTCAACTGGAAGTAGCGATTGATCTTAAATGTATCGTAAACTACTTTTAACTTTAAAGTAGTTTACGATACATAGGCAAGGTTCGTATCACACGAACATCGAAACTGGTACACGACATTGGAGCAGAGAGCATGCGGTGTTTTTGTTTTCAACTGGAAGTAGCGATTGATCTTAAATGTATCGTAAACTACTTTAAAGTTAAAAGTAGTTTACGATACATTTAAGATCAATCGCTACTTCCAGTTGAAAACAAAAACACCGCATGCTCTCTGCTCCAATGTCGTGTACCAGTTTCGATGTTCGTGTGGTACACGACAGGAAGTACACGACTGGACAACACGGTACACGACTGGTACACGACTGGAAGTAGCGATTGATCTTAAATGTATCGTAAACTACTTTAAACTTTAAAGTAGTTTACGATACATTTAAGATCAATCGCTACTTCCAGTTGAAAACAAAAACACCGCATGCTCTCTGCTCCAATGTCGTGTACCAGTTTCGATGTTCGTGTGATACGAACCTTGCCTATGTATCGTAAACTACTTTAAAGTTAAAAGTAGTTTACGATACATTTAAGATCAATCGCTACTTCCAGTTGAAAACAAAAACACCGCATGCTCTCTGCTCCAATGTCGTGTACCAGTTTCGTTGTTCGTGTGATACGAACCTTGCCTACGTAGGCATGACTACCCGACATTTGGCTGCAAGAGCTTGCGAACATTTGGTTTTAGCTGGACCGCAAAAAAGCGCTATAAAAGAACACATACGCGCATGTGCCATTTGCCGTGAGGAAAAGTACACCGTAAACTCTTTCCAGATTTTAAAAAGTTGCTATACTGAGTATGAAACTAAAATCCAAGAAGCTCTCTTGATTAAAAAACTAAATCCTAAATTAAATAAGCAACTTTATGCTAAAGGTGCCTCTTTCTTGCTAAGTATTTTCTAATTTCCCAAATTTTCTGTTACGTCATAATATCATAAGTTAGTTCTTACCTTGATTTGACTTGATTTTCTCTTTAATTCAATTCACCTTTACTATCACATTAATAGTTATTCTAACTGGATTGGTTTATTTCACGCTAAAAACTTTATGCTGTTGCTTGTTTGACTGTAATTTTAATCTGATTGCTTTGCTCCAAAACCGGAAAGGCATTTTTAATTTGTTAGATAATAATTTTAAGTATTTCCTCATATAATGTACGTTATTAGTCAGGTATACGTAATTTATGTTGCCGTAATGTTTCTATTTCCTTTATAGATGTTTATGTATTATTGTTTATAATATCCTGAAGAGGGCTTAATTGTTTTAAGCCGAAAACGTTCGATATGTTTTGCTTTGAATAAAAATGTTAAATCCAAAAAAGTTGCTGCTTATTGCTTTGATTTGTTCTTCCGGTAAAAGGCACACGATTAGCAGAACGCTAACTTATTACCTTGACGTTTTGCTCAGCTAAAAACACCCAGCATCCTCAGAAGTTAAGTTGGAGGAGTGTCGAGCACTCCTCCAATACTAGCACAAACAGTACATTTCGCAGATAAGTCATTACAAAATAAATATCAAAAGAACCAAGTAAATTAAGTGAGTTATAGATGATTATAACGTCATAATGACCAACTTGATCATAATGATTATAAGTTGATCATTATGACGTTATAATCATCTATAACTCACTAAATTTACTCGGTTCTTTTGATATTTATTTTGTAGTGACTTACGTATCTGCGAAATGTACTGTTTTTGCTAGTATTGGAGGAGTGCTCGACACTCCTCCAACTTAACTTCTGAGGATGCTCGGTGTTTTTAGCTGAGCAAAACGTCAAGGTAATAAGTTAGCGTTCTGCTGATCGTGTGCCTTTTACCGAAAAAACAGTTAGTAGGCTAGCCTACCTATAATACCGATTTTTACATTGTGTCAAAATATCAGATCGCAGCTATACTTTCGTCAAATATTCAAAACTTAGCGCTTAAAAATTTACTGTAGCATTTTTTGGTTTAAAAACTTCAAACTTACTATTTTTCTGATTAAAAAATATTGCGTTATAACTGAAATAAGGTAAAGTAGAATGAAATACCATTACGCACCACATTGATTGAAAGCGTACTTTAAAGGAGGCCTTCATTTGAAATAGGCTATTATTTAAATAATCCGGAATATTTTTCTGAACACGTTATCGAAAGTTCCGTCCAGAAATTCCTCACCGTTCTTGAGATATCCTCTAAAATCCGCTAATACTCCGCTAATCCGTGACGTCACTTGCCCGAGTTTGGCTGAGTTTGTATGGGCTGTGTAAGGTATAGAGTAGGTAGGCAACAGTTTTGAATGTTTATCCTTGTCTAAATTAAGTGAATTATACCCTATTTTATTCAAAACTGTCTACTCTATACCTTACACAGCCCATACAAACTCAGCCAAACTCGGGCAAGTGACGTCACGGATTAGCGGAGTATTAGCGGATTTTAGAGGATATCTCAAGAACGGTGAGGAATTTCTGGACGGAACTTTCGATAACGTGTTCAGAAAAATATTCCGGATTATTTAAATAATAGCCTATTTCAAATGAAGGCCCCCTTTAAGCAGAATCCATCCTCTAATAAACCATGGTTTGTTTATATTTACTAAATAAGCTAACACGCTGCACACATCATTTGAGCAGGTTTACGGAAAAATTTGTTCTTCAATCAATAGCCAGGTCTCTGACTTCCGCAGAGGTTTTAGCGGGTACTAATGGGTTTGAAGGTTGAGTTTGATCGGAACCCAGAAATAGCACAATATCTCAATTAAATTATCAAGCGGTAATGCTTGGGTCTCAAAAAGGATACGTCACAGGACGAGGTTCAAATCTCGGGCCGATCAAATTTAGTCTAATAACTCGTCGAAAAGAATTATGTTTCCCGCAGGCGCATAAACGCAAATATAGGTCCCACAAACTCGTCACACGCTTGGACGCGATACAGCGAGTCAAATGAATTTTGAAAGTGTTAAAATTTACTCAGTAGGTCGCATGAAAAAACAAAATAAAATTAAAAAGTTACGCTGGGACTGTGCGTATGTCTTAAATTGTGCTAAGGTAAACACAAAAACTTGTAAATGGTTTTTTTCTCGGCATCGATTACTTTATTGTATTCAATACATTAAAACACCCGTAGAAGTTAGTTACGGTGAGCCGTTGAAACTCTGCTGTGCCGCGTATGCGTGAAAAGTTTATTTAAACGCCTCCGGAATGAAACCAACGCAATAAGCTCCCATTCTAAAGATAAAGGCAATAAGACTGACATGAGCTAAAATGAGCCCCATGTTCTAATAAAAAAAGTACAACACAAATCGATTTTATTAGTTCTTGAATCAAAATATATGCCGGTAATGCAATTACAAAATTACCGGTTGGCCTTCACATTTTTCGCTTTTTGGCTCCGATTTCGGTTTTAGCTCTTTTATTACTTTTTTTATGTATTTTTTTAAAGCAGATTAAAAAAGTGTCAGAAAAACAGAACAAGTAAAATTTGAATTGCGCAATTGCAATTTTGTATAGCGTATTCCCCCCCAAAAAAATGGAACCAACTTGAGGCTAAAGACTTCTACATCAAACTCAAAATGCATGCTGCAATCAATTTTTTAAGAAAGTATTACCAAAATTAATAGAGAATATTTTTACAAGATACATGAGCAAAAAATCAATATTTCAATAGCATACTTCAGCGTTATAAACAAAAATCGGCAAAATTTTGCACTACTTTCTGAAATAATTTCAAAATTAAGGTATTAATGTTTTTGCCATAAAAATCAAAATACGTTAATTTTAAGCAGAATTGCGTCAAGTTCATAATGCAATTTAAATTTTGAAAAAATATCATGTGTGAGCAATATTATGCCATTTTTGTAACAAATTTCGACCGTTTTCCATCATAAAAGATAAGAAAAACGGCAAATTTGGGAACTACTTTTGTCTCCATTGTCTGCTTAACAATGTAACGAATGATTCGCATAACTTGTACGGAGTTATACGGACTTTGATTATGACAATAACATTCATAATTTGGACAAATTTCAAAGTGCTTATACTATTTGAAAAGAAAAGGCAGCTTAGAACCAGAAGTTTATGATCGCATCAGGCCATCAGCTGCAGTAACACCAACTCTATATGGACTGCCAAAAATTCATAAAGAGGACTATCCTTGCCGCCCAGTTTTGGCTTGAACTGCCTGCTACACTTATGAGTGCGCATCATAGCTCAGTGAAATTTTGAGCCCCCTACGGCAACATCCAACAAATCCTAAAGACACTTTTGAATTAGGAGAGCGAATGCAGCAAGTAAATTTTAAAAACACTTCGGTTATGATGTCATTTGATGTAAAAAGCCTGTTCACTAATATTCCTGTGAACTTCGTCACGGACATAAATTTAAAAAGAAATTTATGGCAGTAATTCGACAAAAAAAGTTTATAGTTTGACTAAGCGACAATTTAAAAACTTTTTGGTGTGGACTACGAAACGCACTACTCCAAATTTTAATGGTAGTTTTTATGAACAAATTGATGGCGTAGGTATGGGATCTCCAATCGCTCCGGCTTTTGCTGACATTTTTATGAATTATGTGATTGAAAAAGCAAAAAAGTTTAATGTGCAACCGGACGTGTTTTTTCGGTATGAGAATGATTGCTTTGCAGTGTTTCCAGATTTTGAAAGTGCTATGCAGTTTTATAGAAAATTAAACCAAATTCACAGTAAAGTTAAATTTACCTACCAACTTGAAAACAATAAACAGCTGCCAATCCTGGATGTCAATGTTGACAATTCAAAAAAAAAAAAAAATTGAGTTATCCATTTACAGAAAACCAACACACACTGGGCTGTATAATATGTGGAGTAGTTTGGCTCCCACTAAATACAAAATAACTTGATTAGATCATTATTCATCAATAGAGCTATTAAAACTTGCAGCAATCAACAATTATTGTTTCTTCAGTGTGAGAAAATAACCAAAATGTTGCAACAAACTGGGTATCCTACCAAAACTATTCGGAATGTTTTTCGCAAAGCCATAAATAGAAATCAAAAACTGGATGTCAAACTCTACTCTAACCAACAACAGTCTACGAAGCAATGTGTATTTTTTAAATTGCAGTTTATTGATCGTATTTTTATGCAAATTGAAAAAGAAATTCGTAAATTTTTATGTGCCTATGATATCGAATTAATTATGTCTCATCGTAGCTTTACTATTGGCAAACTATTTCCGTACAAAGATCGCCAATCGTTATTACATTCGTTAGGTGTTGTGTATCAATTAACTTGTAGTTGTGGTCAAAATTATATCGGCTAAACCAAACGAAATCTGATTACTCGCCTCAATGAACATCAAATATGTGAAGACTCTGAAGTTTGCAAATATTTGCTCAATAATCCCAACCACGAAATTAATTTTGACTTACCCAAAACTTTGGACAGAAGTAATCAGGTGACGAAATTACGCATCAAAAAAACCTTACATATTTACAAAACAGAACCAAAACCGAATGTCGACAATCAATCTTTGCCCCTGTATCTTTTCAATGCTAAAAGTGTTTTAAAATGTTGTTTAAAAACGACGTCGCTATTCGGCTGTGTTTTCTTGTGTGTTTAAACCTATGACCTGTCGCTCTTTTATTCAATTGTAACAAATATATTAATGGGTGACTAATGTATAAAAACTCGTGCTTCTTACTTTGCAGCTTCATTTTACTGATGATGCCTTAAGTTAAAGCAAAACGCGTCTAATAAATTGCTATGCTTAGTTCTATTTTGGCAATTGTTTTTGTTCCTAAATTAAACCCGTTTATTAATAAAGATTGTTTTTTGATTCCTTCGCACTTCTATAACCCTACTTTAAACGGATGAGCATTAGGCTGGTCCATATTTGATCGACTTTTGAAAGTTTTAAGTCTTACCCCTTCAAGTTGTGTCATATTATGAAAAATAACTTGTGTGAAAATTTTTTGAACAATTTTTATGTTTAGAGGTGCCACAGGCCCTTCAAAATTTGAAAATTTTGTCAAATTTTATTATTTTGGGCACATTGATCTTAATGTATTTTTTGATTAAAAACTGTAAAAATTGATATTTAGAATGATGTGTCTTCTCATATTTGTCAAAATTTGACACTCATATGTGTTGTAAATGCAATATTATGGTCATATTTGATTTCTACCACTATATGGCGCTATGGTTTAAATCATGAATGTTGGTAAAACTTAGTAGTTTGTTAATCCAAAAAAATGGTATTGATATTTGGAACCACATTATCAGCAATAGGTGTTTAAAAACTTCTAAATAATGCTATTTTTATGCTGTAGAATAGCTGTAAATTTTTTTATCGTCCTTCAAAGAAGTTTCAAACATTTTGCACTTAATTAACAAAGTACTTTTATTTTTGGTGAAACTAACAACTTTTCACAAAACAACTATTTCTACATTAGTTTAGATTGGTTTCTATCTTTTTGTTTAAATAGTTTTTTAACTACAAGACAGTATTGTGGGGTCTTGTAGTCATTTAGCCAAGTAGACATCTTTTTTCGGTCATCATTCTTATGATTTAGTATGTACAATTCAGATTGCCTATCTGACCTTAAATACTGAATGTCAAATAAAAAGCTGTGAATTTCTTTTAAGCTTTTCTTGGTTTGGCTTTAAGGCTCAACTTAGAGCTAGGCATTGAATCCAATCGTCAGTTTTCAGCTTTTATGGAAAATGACTTGAATTTAGCTAATCACAAATACATATGAAAATTGTTGACAGCTAAGAACTACTGTATTATCAAAAGTTTAACGGTGAGCTCAGCACTGTCTTTACCGAAAAGCTGACTTTTTTGTTGCGTATTCTGCTTTCTGCTGTAGAAAGTATCTGTTTTTTTTTACAAACAAAATCTTATTGCAGCTTTTAGAGTTCCAGTAAAAAATAATAATTGCTGGAGCAATATACATCTGCAACGTACAATCATGCTATACTATTTTGGAGTGTTTGGTTTTGATGCTTCTACTGTACAATATGCAATATACACTGCCAATGTAATGCTCTTTACTCCAGCACGATAGTAGGCAAATGTGTTTCACAATAAAGATTTTGTCAAATTTAAAATATTGCATCTAATGTAGTCTTCAAGTTTCAAATAAAAGCTGAAAGCAAAGACATTCAACATCGACGTTTAATTTTAGTGCTGTTGTCCAACTTGCAAATAATTGTTGGCGTTTTAAAAGTTTTCATTTTGATGCTGTTTTTGAAATACAAAATTATAACTTAATTTGGCTCCTGATTAGTTGTTTTTATAGCCAAAAGTTAGTTTTGCTGAACCTTGTCATAACTTACTGCAAATTATTGGGATTAAGACTGCACCTTACATTTTTTTGCGGTTAGTTTAATCAGAATTGAATCAAAAATAACTCGAGCAAAAAAGTTAGTGTGGTCATTATTATACACACTTAAATCTTTCTTTTGTATGCTTTTTCTAAATTTTTTACAAGTTTTGCTGATTTTTGGTTGTGTCTGTTTAATGATCATAGACAAAAAACTTTAAATTGCCTAGTTTTTAAAATTATTATGCTGTACTGCTTATTCACAAAATATTGAGAGCTGGGATATTCCTATAACGCAAATGCAGCCCAAGTTCTTTAGAGGATTTTGTTCTAAATGGAAAACCTTTTTGTCAAGAATGGTTTTAAACTTTTAATGTTTTTTAATTAAATTTTAATCTTCAAAGGGGGCCTTCATTTGAAATAGGCTATTATTTAAATAATCCGGAATATTTTTCTGAACACGTTATCGAAAGTTCCGTCCAGAAATTCCTCGCCGTTCTTGAGATATCCTCTAAAATCCGCTAATACTCCGCTAATCCGTGACGTCACTTGCCCGAGTTTGGCTGAGTTTGTATGGGCTGTGTAAGGTATAGAGTAGACAGTTTTGAATAAAATAGGGTATACTTATAATCATTATGATCAAGTTGATCATTATGACGTTATAATCATCTATAACTCACTTAATTTACTCGGTTCTTTTGATATTTATTTTGTAGTGACTTATCTGCGAAATGTACTGTTTGTGCTAGTATTGGAGGAGTGCTCGACACTCCTCCAACTTAACTTCTGAGGATGCTCGGTGTTTTTAGCTGAGCAAAACGTCAAGGTAATAAGTTAGCGTTCTGCTGATCGTGTGCCTTTTACCGAAAAAACAGTTAGTAGGCTAGCCTACCTATAATACCGATTTTTATATTGTGTCAAAATATCAGATCGCAGCTATACTTTCGTCAAATATTCAAAACTTAGCGCTTAAAAATTTACTGTAGCATTTTTTGGTTTAAAAACTTCAAACTTACTATTTTTCTGATTAAAAAATATTGCGTTATAACTGAAATAAGGTAAAGTAGAATGAAATACCATTACGCACCACATTGATTGAAAGCGTACTTTAAAGGAGGCCTTCATTTGAAATAGGCTATTATTTAAATAATCCGGAATATTTTTCTGAACACGTTATCGAAAGTTCCGTCCAGAAATTCCTCACCGTTCTTGAGATATCCTCTAAAATCCGCTAATACTCCGCTAATCCGTGACGTCACTTGCCCGAGTTTGGCTGAGTTTGTATGGGCTGTGTAAGGTATAGAGTAGACAGTTTTGAATAAAATAGGGTATAATTCACTTAATTTAGACAAGGATAAACATTCAAAACTGTTGCCTACCTACTCTATACCTTACACAGCCCATACAAACTCAGCCAAACTCGGGCAAGTGACGTCACGGATTAGCGGAGTATTAGCGGATTTTAGAGGATATCTCAAGAACGGTGAGGAATTTCTGGACGGAACTTTCGATAACGTGTTCAGAAAAATATTCCGGATTATTTAAATAATAGCCTATTTCAAATGAAGGCCTCATTTAAGGTTTGATTACACTAACGGTATTAGGCTGAAGTGCGTAAGTGTTTGCCGGGCCCATTTCTGCGTGATTGTACCTGGGCAACCTAGCTCCTTTCAAAGAAATTTCACAGCGGTTGCGAGACGTGGGCAACACTGCATCCAATTTGAACAGCCAAAGGTTTGGAACTTTAAACCTCCCGCTCTCTAGACAAAAGCGTTACCGTTCGACCAACAGGTTAGTACACCGAAAGTTTGATTTTATGCTGAGTCAAATCAAAGCTTTTTTGCAACTCGATCCAGCAAGTCAGCGAAACAAAACAATTCGGAGCCTTGCCTTTTGTGACAGGCGACAAATAGACTCGAAAACATCTCAATTACGCTTTTCACATGCAGAATACACTTTTTTACAAGCAAAATGTACCTGCTTGTTTTGAAGCAAAAACAATGCATACGTTAATAAAAATAATTTTCATCGTATCTATTTATTTATTACAAAACTATAACATCAAAATAAATATATCACAAAGCAATTTATACAAAAGCCTCTTTTCACAAACGCAGGCGCGTAGCCAGAAAACTGCAATGGGGGGAGGCTGTTTCAGGGGTCTGGGAGCGTAGCCCGCAGAGCTCTAAAATTTTGTATTTTTTTTTGCAAAAATAACTTAATTTTAGGTCTATTTTGATAAAAATTAATGCTATTAAAACGTTGCATAGAAATTAGCAGTGCAAAAACATGGCTATACTAGGAGCGTAAATGGGCTATTTGAGAGGAATAGCTATTGCTGAAATTTCTGTTCTCGTATATACAACCTGGAAATCAGAAAATCTCAAATCGGTGTTCAACACAACTCTCAAGGAGTAATCTATTTCGTCTATATTTTATCGAGAAAGAAATAATTAGGGAGGCTAATGGAAGAAAGTTTGAGAGCAGTGAAATGCAATTAACTAATACTGAATAGCTCCTCCCCCCTATATCTAAGCTTATATAATTTTTGATGAAACCAATGTTAAGCATTTTTCAATGAGCGATCAAACTTCAATACAATTTTTGGCCATTTTTCAAATTTTTTTCTGATTTATGAGTTTTATTTTTGACAAATTACCCCTTCCAAATAAACGCTTTAAAATATGCTTTGAATTATTTTTAAGTATATTCGAGAGCAAAAGACAGTCTCAAAAGTAAAAAAAAAACATGGTATTTTCCTTATACTGCATTTTGGTCGGCAGACTATTGCCGCCCCCCCCCCCCCCCCCCCAGGCGCTTCTGGTCACGCTACTTTACAAACGCTTAAAATGAAGGATTTTACTGTTAGTCAAGATCAATGAAATAGCTCTATTGATGGATTGCAGCTACGTCATAGCTTTTTCCCGCCAAAACGATTGTACGTCAAAATGCCATTACAAAGCCTTGGACGTTACCGTAAATCAACGTATAATTCCTTCAGTGGGCAGATTTAAAAGAACTTGATTGTAAAGTAACACTTTTGTAGAAAGCCTGGCCCTAATTGGTAATTGCCAGAAGCAATTTAAGCAGCTTACATAGCTCAGCGGATCTGAAAAGTTACGCTTTTTGTAAATTCTCATCGTTTTTTGCATGCTATTGTCCACTTTGACCGATTTTTAGCTTTGGTTCAAATCGTAAATTCCGCCACATTCTAAAATAGTTAAAAATCTATGTTACAGTAGTAACACATGGTCGATTAATGTTTAGTTTAAGCACTATTTATAAATAATATTTAACATCACTAGCTCAATTCGAAATAAATGCAAATTAAGACTCGATCAAAGTTACACCGTTACATTGAGGCCAGTTAAATCATTAGTTTAAAGTTTAAATGACATATCTACGAAATAATTCAATGAAAACAACTGCTAATGCATTTCAACTCCTAGCAATCAATAATCATAGCGATAAGCCGCTAATGACTACACGAAATGCAAAAAGTCACCAAGATCTTGCAAAATAGACTTCTAAAATTACAAAAGTTTAAAAATGCGCTAATTTTGTCACAAATAAAGGTAATACAACTGTTCCATTATAGCGCCATTAATAGTAAGCCACGAATTTGATTACCAAAAATAGCTACCACCATTCATATTTCATGATTCTAATGGGTTACTTAACCGCAAGCCGGATTTACGTCACTGAAAAAAAGCAAACAAAACAAATTCTTACTAATTAAAATCTTTTTCAGTTTTTATAGGCTTTTGCCTAGCATTTAACTTTAATGTTACAAAGAATCAACTCTTTTATAGCTTGAAAATACGCTCAATATCTTCGCTGTCAGTGTTTTTGCACGCATTTACATAGAGCCGATTCGCGATTTTGACGTCCAGCGGTTTGGCTAGCAGCGCGATGACGTCATGTGCAATCCATCAATATCAGGTAGTTTTTTAGAGTTTCTTAAAGAATGTAGGACAACACAGTATTTGATATTCTACTTCTTTGTACAGTAACTTCTTGTGCGTGGGGTTGATTTGAACTGATGAGTT
This sequence comes from Trididemnum nubilum, assembly GCA_963965965.1. Lineage (NCBI taxonomy): Eukaryota > Metazoa > Chordata > Ascidiacea > Aplousobranchia > Didemnidae > Trididemnum > Trididemnum nubilum. Next base: position 31,860,704 of record OZ014477.1, on the reverse strand, counting down.
TCACAACTGATACGGTACTTTTGAGCCCTGCTTGTATATAAGAAACATCTGATAAGTTAAGTTTTGTTGAGAGCAAAACTTCCATATAATTCTTGCTTAACATCCATTTCAAGATATCCTCCTGCAAAATAAGTATACAAAATGAAAATCATTTCAGCAATACCGGTGGCGCAACCAGGCGCTAAAAAAGCTTCAGTCTCCCATCCCTTAACCCATATACGCAGTGGCGTAGCAGGAAATTTGCAATGGGGGAAGAAGCTGTTTCGGAGGTGTGAAACAACTAAACGGTTTTTACTTAAAATTGGAACAATTTTGTGCCCAAAATTAGATGAAGATTCTTCCAAAAAAGGCTTCCCCAGACTGGAATCAATTTTTGTGACCGAATTCTTTTCAAATCCAGAGTCAAAGTAGGCGCATTCTCATTGTCAATGCCGATGGGGGGGTATTTCTGGTTTCAGTGGGAAAATTAGTCTCAAAACTACTTAAAACGTGGTATTTTGCAAATTCTACATGCCAATGGGGAGGGGGAGCTGTTGCCCTCTCTGGCTATGCTACTGCAAATATGCATGCTTTTAAATGTTATTTAACAATAACCAAGAAATAAGGGAGGCTTAAGTAATTTAATTCTGTCAAAGAGTCATAGGGCTTCCAAGTCTTTGCAATTCTTAGCCATATCCAATAGCCTAGTCCTCTGGTAAGCTAAAATATTCAAGTGTTGTTAAGTATAAACCGTCTGCTTTTTTTTGGAAGCTTTGAATCCCGTGTATGACTGTGCATGCGCTCTCTCCTTCTCACTGATCTAAGCTATTCCCCAAAGCAGTCCTAACCAGTGTTCCCTCTGACTTTGTGGCTAATCGGCGAGTGCCCAAATTTTCTTGAAACAAGTGTGCCCAAAGCTCTAGAAAGACGATTAAGTGCCCTAAATTTCATTCCAATCCAGTAGGCTATTAAAGTACACAAAATGTCATATTTCCACAAATTACCGTAGTTGGATTTTCTAAAGCAAATGTTACTATATTGCCAAAAAGTATTTGCCCTTGCTCCAACAAATCGCTGATTTGTTGAAAAAAATCGGCTTAGTGGGAGCACTGGTCCTAACCGTAATGAGTGCACCCATGAGGGAATGAGAGCACGTGCACGCTCGTACACGAGTCGCAGAGTTTCCGAAAAAAAGCGGACAGCTTATATTTGATGATATCCAATTATTCAGCCAACACCCACCAGACCTGCTGAACCTTTAGGGTGGCAATAGTCAGATGCTTCAGGTTTCGGTGATGTGATGGTAAGGATTTCCTGGCATTTCTGTCTTTTCCTCACTGACAGTGTGACAGTTGTGGATTTCATTCAGAATCGGGCTCAAAGTGATTGCTCCTGTTGTAGTATTGAGGGTGTCCATGCCATAGAGTAAGGCACTCGAACACATCTGATATCTTTGTGTTGGATCTCTCCAAAGATGTATTTGGGGTAGAATAGGCTAATTCAATGCTCCCTTCCTACCTCGAAAGATAGATTTAAAGGGTTACCAGTGATCTCATATCACGAAGTGATTTCATCACAGTGATTTCACCACAAAATGAGGGTTAGAGCAAGATAGCTCTGGGGATAGTAGATTTGTTTAGTGACTGCTGTTCTCAGTCAATACTTCAATTTTAATAACGCAATAGTACAATGGGGTTGGCAGAATAGGCCCAGGGCCTGTTCTATCTTTAGAATGCTGTCTGTCGCGTAAACACTTTGTGACAAAACCATTGTGACAAAATCACTGACAACCAATTTAAAGTAACCCTACTGAACTCAACTCATCCCCTAAATAATTATTTGCATCGAGAATTGAACCCCATACCAGACCCAATTTTATGCCTTTCCATTTTGCTGCTAATCCTTTGATGTTAATTGACTGATCAAATGCTGTCTGGCTGTATTTTTACTCTTGACAACCATTGAAAGGGCTAAAGCTTCCAGGGCTCTGCCCCAAACTCTGCGGGGTAAGCTTGTAGCACTTCTCAAACATCTAGATGGTGCAAATGCATCATTCCCTTGCTTTTAAACGGAGATGTACTTCCGTAATATTGATATGAATTGCAATTGATCTTAACAACAACAAAGGAGCAGGTAATATATGGGGAACTTCATATTTACTGGCCCAGCCCGAAATTAAAAATGGCGGTGAAAAAAATTTTTTGCGATTGTGATTGTACTGTAGCATTGTGCTCCTGCTTACCTTCAACAGCTAATTACCCTGCATAAACCTTCTGCTGCTTATGATTTTTGTGGTAACTGCGTTGTGCTTTTGTTGGAAAAAACTAGTCAATTAAAACTACAACAAATCTGAATCAATTTTTTCACATACTTCAGTTACTGTTCGGAATGGTTTGCTTCTTGATATTCGGAAAAGTAGCAGCATTTCATTGTTCGAGACTAAAGTAAAAATATGATATTTTAACATGGTCTTTATCAATGTGCTTGATATTGATTGATTTGCTTTACCCCTGTACTGTCTTTATGATTTTTTAACAAGTCCTATTTTGCATTTTGTATCTGCTAATTTTCTGCTTTTTCACCTGCTTTAGCAGCAAGTGCCCCGTAGTCAGGTGTTTGCTTCTTGCTATCTCCAGTGATTGACAAATTGCATTTTGATTATTATTATTCTTGTTATTATATGCAGTTCCAAAACTTAATTTATGCAAATTGCAAAAAAAATTATGAAGAGGCTCTAGCTAAACCTGGCTGCTGTCTTATTCTCGTTTGTGCAGCAGACTCCTGAAAAAAAAGAAACAACAATAGCAAGAAAATATAAAATTTATAATATGGTTTCACGGTTCAGCAGCAGATGCAAAAATTGTGTGTTCTTCAAGCAAACGATGCAAGAATCATAGATTACTGTTACTGTATAGCAGGCTGGCATAGTATACGGTAAGGTTTATGAAAACAACACGCCTCCGACCAAATATTACCAGCCTCATATCTATGTTGCCACCACGTACTGTTTGTGTTTTTCAAACAGGCAAAGAAATTGCGTTGTATTGTAGCTTGTCAATAAGTCGAGATCCTATTATTATAAATAAATCAAGGGACTGATGGGGCACAAAGTAGTTGGGGGCTCCCAACATATTTTACTGAAGTAAAAGATGGCGTAGCTGATTTGTATAAATTTGCAAGTTGAGTAAACTTTGTTGGCATGTTTTAGTGGCATGATTTTTATGATGACCGTGATTGCATGAACTGGGTTCAACTCGCAGTCCTGCAGCGGCGCACCGCGGTCATTTTGTTGCATTCTAAGATAAAGATGCTGTATGATGACTAATATCTCAGCTTGGTGGTTCCAAACAACAGCAAATTTAGTGGACAAGTATTGGTAGAAATCCGACAAGAGCAGTAAAACATTGGAACACTGGAAACTCTTGTTTGCTTTGAGGTTCAAATTCCTCCGAACACCTCGTAGTTATTGCAATGAAAACTGTGTGGATTGTATAATAGTCAGCATTTGATACAGTCTGGTAGCAGGAGATGAAATATGCACTTACAACAACAACACTCATAGATCAGAGCCTAATGGCAAATTAATGGGGGTCTGAGCGAAGTTCTCTGCTGCTAGGTAATCTTTGCAATTTTTTAGCAAAATAATGGCCGTTGTCCATTGATCAAAATATAAAAATAAAAGTAAAATAGTGATGATCGTTGATAGTAATGACATAGGGTATATACTAGAGTTGGATTACTTTAGCTGTTTAGGCTTGTGCTTTCAATATTTATAAACGTCAAAATAGAATAGGCAGTTGATTGATCAAATAAAAGTAAAATAGTGGCTGTTGATGGAATTTTACAATTTTGCATTAAATTGTAAAATTATTTTGTTTTGTTTTTGTTTCCAAAATATCTGAGGTTATGTCGAAGCTAGCACCACCAACCACTGATAGGAAAGTTTTCAAAAACCTACATTAACATAAAGATCACAAATTGAGCATGAAGTGAAAAATATATACACCACATGAATGGTTTAGGCACCGTGAAACATATTACGAAATCCTGTTGCTATTACCGTATATAATGCAGTAGTAAAAATTTGCACAATTTCAAAAAGAAATTAATCCAAAAGAAATGAAATTAATTGCCCCTAATGTCCCCTTTAATATGACCCCGTATAAACTGAAGACTTGAAAAGTTGTTGGTTGCTGGTATAAAATACGAGTCTGAGCATTAACTAAGCAAGATTGCGACAGCAATCAATCTTTTATTACATACGGCTCACTCAACTATCAAGCAAGAAATGCAAACCAAAAAGGACATGCTTAAAAGACATTATTGTTCCAAGACAGTGTATCACAGACTACAAAAACTTATTTTCCATTTAATGATCAAACATTTTCATTAAATGTCAACACTGATAATGATTACTAGCATTCCTTCCCTTTGCATTTGATGGTGTTTTAAGGTCAGTGCTTTTTTTTATATTTATATTTTAAATAATTATTGTGAAATTGTGTGGCACTTTCAAAAACGAGGACTGGTTCCCCTAATCTCCTCCCCTAGCTGTTTCGATTTTTGTATCGATCTTTATACCGCTGAAAAAATTTTTCTTCTCGGCCCAGATCACAATGACATAGGGTATATACTAGGGTAGGATTACTTTAGCTGTTTAGGCTTGTGCTTTCAATATTTATAAATGTCAAAATGTACGTCAATTGCCAATAAATGAATGAATACTTGCCTAATAATAGCATATAATTAATGAAGGTTATCATAGTATTCAACTTTTGACCCAATTAGTCAGTTATTAAAATTTTTTCTTAGTATACTAATAAACCATTTTAGTTAAGTTGTTTAGATAAAATGAGTTGATAGACTGAAAGACAATCTACTGCTGAAGCAGTAGACCCTGGTTTGATTCTTGTTAGATATAGTTAAAAGAAAGACTACAGTTAGAAATTGATTGTAATTGTAATTGTAATTGTAATTACATTTTATTCACCAAGTTGCCTTGGCCAGGAGACAGCGAAGGGACCTTTCGGTCTTCGAGTCAAGCTGCCACCTGCCCACCTGTCTACCACACACGGCGGAGGCTTTACACTGTCCCTTTTAATGCTGAACGTCAAGCAGGAAAGCTGTGAATACCAATTTTTATAGTCTTTGGTTTGACCCGACCGGGAATCGAACCCGACTCTACCGCTTCAGTAGCAGACGCTCTATCCACTCGACCACTGATCGGTTTACTCGACCACTGATCGGTTTACTCGACCACTGATTGATACCATAGCTTCCCTGCTTGCTGTTCTCTGGTTTAGCATTAAATTGAAAGGGTGTGAAATTTGCATTGGCATCATGTGTTGTAGCAGGTGGGCAAGTAGCAGCTTGAAGCTTTGGCAGTGCTGCCAAGAAGGTGAGGGCATCATTTTACAATGACCCTGATCTCATAATCTGGGTCCAGCTCACCACCAGTTCATGTTGTTGCATTCTTAGATAAGGTGTTGTTTAATGGTTATCTCTGCTTGGTGGCTTTAAACAAGCAGCAAATTCAGAGAACAAGAATTCGAAAAATCGACAGAAACATTAGCTCACTGTCAATTATTGTCGTAACTTTTTAAGCAAATGCAGATTCTTCCAAACATGAAGTACTTATTCTACTGCAATGAAAAATAAACAGCCAATGTAGTATCTATCCCCATTGATGGTAGTGGTTTTGAGTTGATTACAGTTCAAAAGTACCGGTATTTTGAATTTTTTTTTAATCCTGAAACACCGTGTAAAGTTAAGTGTGTCTGCTTATTATTAACCTTGCGTGTACATCTGATGCAAACATTCAGTTTTTAAAAAAATATCATCAAGTAATACTTAAGGTATTGATACATTCTCAGTGTTGCACAAAATTGGCAATGACCACTTTGGTAATGTTTGGCATAAATGTTTTGCAAAAGTTTTTTGGAAAGTTCTTTTGTAAGTAATTTTAAAAAGCTAATCTCTAAATTAAGCGGGGTGAAGCATCCAGCAATTGCGATAACTTACAATTATTTAGCTAAAATCAAAATATAATTTTTGAAATTTTTTCTCATTTTGGGGCTGCGATTGCAACGATATTCAACAAACACATAGAGATATCCCTCCTAAAAATTTTTAGAAAACCCTGAGTTTGTTTTTTTAACCTGAATTTCAGGGGAAAAGAAAGACTAAATATTAATATTTAGTAGTATTAGGGTCGAATGCACCAACGCTAGTTAACCAAGAGTTAACTTAACCGACAGGTTAACCATCGGTTAAGAAAAATTTCTTATGCGCCAACGTTAACCGGATGGTTAACTCCGCAACTTTAACCAAAAATTTAACCGCCGCAGTAAGGTGGGTTAACCACTGGTTAAGTGCTAGCAGAGTCAGAGGTTTATGGCAGTGATTGGTTTATGGCAGTGAAAGCTGAAATTATAAACTACTGGAAGCAATCAATTTCTACAGTAGAGAGCTTTCTCTGTTCTAATGTCTGAAAGTGGCTGTTTTGCCTCTAGAGGCAAAATAGTGTTTTTCCTTTGTTTGGGTTAGGGTTTGAGTTAGGGTTAGGGCTAGGGTTGGGATTAGGGTTAGGATTAGAGTTAGACTTTGGGTTAGGGTTAGCATGAGGCTTAGGGCTAATTTGGCATTTGCGGCAAAATAGCCGTTAGGACTATTTTGCCTCCAAATTGCAAAATAACATGGGGCTATTTTGCCTCTAGAAGCAAAATAGCCACTGCCTTTAAATAAAGTGGCCACTTTTGACCATTTTGGACGCTGTATCATCAATAGGCCTAGTCATGATCATATACCGTAGTGCACCGGTACTTTGTACCAGTACCGAAACTATAAGTAATTTGAAAAAGTCTACCTGTAAGCGTATCTGAATGCGATCGGGACGACTTGTTCGGACGCCATCTTGACGGTGGGTCGAATTAGGTGGGTCGAGATGTCCAAGGGACGTCTTCGGTGGCAACCTTGGAAATTGTACCAGTACCTACTAATGACAGATTGGCAAACAATACAAAACAAAGCAAGGAGGGTTTTTTTTCTCTCCAATTGCCCACTTTAAATTCTATAAAACATAAATATGCATTATGAAGTTTATTGATTTTATTTTCTATCCAATCTGTACTTACAGTATTTTTTTTTTTTTAGTAGGCCTATGCTTAGAGTTAGAACAATTCTAATGTTGCCTTGCATTTTCTTTACATGTTGACTGTGAGTTTTGTGTATACACTGTACAAAGTGTACATATCTCTGCAACTCTTTGTTTTAATTTTGCATAAAATTTTTTATCATAGAAAGTAGCAGACTGAGAAAATCTAGAAGCTGCTTTTTTAACCTTAACTTGGTGAGGTGGCAGTAGACTTAGATGACCTTTCGGTCCTTCGCTGTCTCCTCACCAAGTGAATAAATATCGCTTTGACTCTGCAAGTTTGTATGTTGGTTTTAAAGGAATTGCATATTTCGATGCTTTGGTGATAGACCTAGAGAAAGTTGCAGTTTTTTCTTGTGATATGACGTCACTTGGTAAATAAATAAAGGTAGTGACTATTTCACCGAAAATTTTCAACTTAAAGAGACTAAAACGAGAATGAGAAATATTCATCCACGCTTTTTTCATTTGCTTTTTTTGGGGTTAAGATTAGGGTTTAGGTTGGGTTTGGGTTAGGGTTCGATTTGGGAATAGTTTTAGAGTAAGCATTTGAGTTTGTGTTAGATTTGACTCAGAATTAATAAAAAACTAGATAAAAATTTCCGGTGAAATAGAGCCTTCCATAAATAAATATGATGATGATACTGGTCTGTTGTCATGATTATTGCCATGATGCGTATAAATACTGACCAGTGATTGCTTAGCTACCAATACCATAGAATCTTAACTTTTGTTTATTTTTAGGAACTCATAAGCCTATCTATTTGGTGATTTAATAATAGTCAGGTAGAGGCTACTGGTAGTTGTTGTATCTGTATATTCTGCAGTTTGTTTTGTGTGCACGCTGAACAGTCACTGAAATGAAATTGTATAATGTTAGAATCGTCTTGTATTCTTAGCAGTGGATCACTAGATGCCAAAAAAATAGCTGGTTTACTAACACAGTGTTGGTACAATGCACATACAAAGTTGGCTGTGGTTTTGAATTGCATTGAGCTTTATTTGTTTTAAGCTTAATGTGGTTTGGGGTTATAGCTACTTTAGAAAATCAACGAACCAGTACCATACAATCAAATTGGAGTGGAGAAAACATACTGTACACTGGTACAGTACTGTGCAAATCAATAGTTGAGTAGTGATAGTTTCCGTACAGTTCAATTGTCGCTACACTTCACGCATATGCTAGTGCTGTACCAGTTTGTAATAGCCTACCAGTACAGTAGAGCATCACTTCGCAATATAACAGATGCTGATTACGCGAGATCGATTTCTGACAGTGCACACATACACTGAGCCTGGACCGCATGGGTTTGGGTTGGGTTTTTGTGCTGCTGCACTTATGATTCTGTATGTTCTAGTACTAGTAGTATGCCATATGACAGATAACAAGTGTATGATATCGGTTACTGAAACAATTCGCGATACGGTAGCACACAAAAAAAATAGACTTCTTTAAGCGTACACATACTGTAATAGCAATTTTCGATTTGATTGCGCGATAACGATTTCTGATAATAAATGCGGTAATAAACTGTATGTGCTGCATTAGATATCTTTTCCTCACTTTCTGACCTGCTAACTGTTGTTATCGATGTTAGTCAAAAATTGCAATCACATCAGATATTGAGAGTTGAAACATATCAAAAAACTCAAACACTGATTTACCGCAATTTTGAGTATATAAACTTCTAGTTCTGCAGGTTTTACCAGTGCTTTTCAGTTTTTAAAGTAATTTCTGTCAGTACTCTCAGCTTTTTAAAGTCTTCTTCTTACATTACTCACTATTGCAGTAAGCCTACTGATTGACCAACCAAATCTGCCAAATTCAAAATCCACTTCAGTACGGTACCAACCTATATCTGATCTACAGATTATTTCTGAAAAACAAAATCTAGTGATTAGGCTATTTGAATTCCTATCATAATGCTTACAGTAAATTTAAATTTAAGTTCTACACCACCTTAGAATTGTTCATGCAAATCTAATTTAAATGATATACAGGGTGGGCCATAAGTAGGTATACAGCATCACTCAAAAGTGCTTCAAAATTTTTTTTTCCTTTACGGTTTTTACTTGATTTTAAGTCATATTACAGTTCCTAGTGCTGAGCAAGTAATGCGAAGTCTTTTGGAATGTGCTGCTTATTAGAAGTAAAAAGAAATTTAAAGTATTTATATTGTGCATAGGTGGGCACAAGTCCGTTAATTGTTAATCCGTTAAAAAGTTTTTTCATGTTAACGGACTAAATTAACTTCCGTTAAGTGCTGTTAACGGACTAAAGTAACTTTCGTTAACTTCTGTTAACTTCCGTTAAGGTTTTTATCGTTAATATCTTGCAGCTTCGTTAGTGTATTTGAACTTATTTTTATCTTGAAATTAGATTAGACTGTAGCATGTAACTTTCAAAACACAAAAAGACCACCATAGCAATAAATATTTCCTTACAATCAGCTCAACAGCGTCAATACGTGTTCTAGAAGCGAGTGAATAAAACGAAATGTAAATTACACGCAAAATGTTAACGGATTAACGGACTTTATTAACTTCCGTTAATTAAAGCTAAAAATAACGGATTAACGTTAACGGAGGTGTGAAGTTTGTTAACGAACTAGTAGTTAACGAAGCTAACGTTTTGCATTAACTTGCCCATCTATGATATTGTGATTGCTGTATACCTAGTTTTGGCCCACCCTGTACTCTAAATGCAATCACTAACTAATCACTTTTTTACTTTTGCAAAATAGACTTAAAATCTGTGATCATATCAGTATTTGACTGTTAAAGAAATTTAATTATTTAATAGAAATTCAACGAATATTTAAGCTGTAACTCAACAAAAAATCTCAGCAGTTTTTTAACCCAGCAGCAGTACCATGAAAAAAATTACTTGAGCAGTACCACTGTACAACTAAGTAAAACTAAAGTTAAAACTCATCACTTGTTTCCACAATTATCACTGATACTAGATAAATGTTTGTTGATGATTTTGGCAAGCACTTCAAAACCAGCAAGTTAACCCCACAGGATAAAGTGCATTAAATAGCCTGCACATATTATCAGTAGCTCTCAATTTAAGCATAGTTTGATGGTATAGTGATTACTGATTACAAAACCCAAACTTGATAGGCCTATTGGTTTATTAACAAAACTGCTATGCAAGCATTACAACCAGTTACAGGTTCTTCGTAATACGTAACGGTGACGGATCAGTGTGAACCTCTCACGTTCAGGTTACCGTCACCGCCAAATAACGGTAGAACGGTGACGTAAACGTTGACGGCTTCTGTGTGAACCCGCCTTAAGAGTGCAGAGAGTGAGCGCTTATTTGCTCATTTACTGGTCCTTTTTTTAGTTTTCGTTAGGGTTTGGGTTAGGATTAACATTAGTTTAGGGCTAGAGTTTAGGTTAGGTTTAGAGTTGGGTGCTAAGTCGAATCCTTTTTAAGTCCGAATCCTAAGTCGAATCCTTTTTATTTTCACTGATTTTTTATGTAAACGGTTGGTTCTGTTTAGCACCTGTCAGTACTAGGCCTAAAGTGCAAATCAGACCTTCAATCTTTTCTTGAGAAGAAACGCTGCGAAAAGTACGCTAATCTTCCCCAAACGATGTTTCGATCTAAAAAATTGTATTCTAAATAGCCAATCATCGCAATTTTTGCTTCATTCCACTCTTTTTCAATCAAAGAATTAGTTTAAACTTGCCGGAAAATGATGTTTTTGCTGAGTCACAATAGTTAACCTGTGGTTAACCGCAGTTTGCTTGGTTAACTTTTGGTTACCTAACCAGACACGAAATTCTGTTGGTGCATATGGATTTGTGGTTAAGTTAACTCGCGGTTACCTAACCGGTGGTTAACGCTAACCGGCGGTTAAGTTAACCAAAGTTGGTGCATCCGACCCTTAGTCTGTTTCTTATGATTTTTCAGTAACATCCTTTTGTGGTAAATTTTTTTTCTGGAAACTCAGGCTGAGAGAACAAACTCATGGTTTCTAAAGTCTTTTTAGGGGGATATCTGTTTGTATTTGTTGAATATCTTTGCTACCACAGTCCCAAAGTGAGAACCCAAGTCCAAAAAAAAAACATTTTAATTTTAGCTGTTGTATTTGTAAACTACGGAATTGGCTGGCTGCTTCCCTCCTTTAATAGCTAGAAATTATTTTGAATGCATAAACTATGCTGCCACGTTTGTATTGTGACAAATATGCTTTTGTTGCCCGTTTATGCTGGTATTTTTAGTAACTATTTGTTATCATTTAGTTATTAATTGAGAACTTAACATGTTTTAAAAATAGTATTGATAACCTGAACACACTAAGAGCATGAAAAGTGAATGTAATGATGCAAGTAGAAATTTTGGGTGAAGAAAACGGTTTGTGAAAAAAAATTACAGACTCAAATGCTAGTTCAGAAAGTTGCATCAGAAGTCAATTACTCTTCAAAGCTGTAATTTCGTTTTGTAATACTATGCTGAACTCTTGCAATATGGATCCATTATCAAGTTCAAAAGCCTAAATCATTGTTGTGAACGAGGATATCTTGCAAAATGCAGAAATTATAACTCTAGTGGTTTCATAAAATATTTTTTAATGTTTTTCAGGATATGAAAAAGCATCTAGAGCAATCTTTCGGTAACGGATGATGACAAACTTTCAATAATATGCTGTGCTATTCTACTGAAAAGATTTGTCAACTGGAAAAGACGCTATCTTTTGAATAAAAACGGAGATTTCACTAGGACGCTGACCAAGCAGAAGACTTCAATATCAGAAAACAGTCTCAACTATTGTTCTCCCAATCAATTTACCAACGTGTGCTAAACATTTAACGATGCATGTGTTCATGTCAAAACTTGCACTAAAACCACGGTTTTCGAGACGGTTTAGATTACGTATCAAATCTGTTATGATAGTTTTCAAATATTGTTGATTATTTAGTGGTGTCCTTTTTTTTTAAACCCGTAGCCAGCAGACGTATTATACACAGTGCAGGCGTTTATTTCGATGTAAAACTTTCAAAACCTTTGTAGCTCTGTCTCGGCAAGTGTTATTGTTTGTTTTGTATAAAAAAAAATCAAAAAATTTGTCCGGATGTTAAACAAGCGAACCGTTACGAAATATTTTGGAGTTAAAAATATATTAGCTCCACTCCAAAAAAAGAGGGTTTAGTTTTCAATTGGTATCGATAGTTCAGTACCAATTTTGAAAACGTACCGGTACATATTTTGTAGTCGGTACTGCCCACCTCTGAAATGGATAATGTTTTCAAATCATTGTGTTTAATGACGCTCGCAAGATCGCTGCCTCGGGCTTTTTATTATGGATAAAGGTCGAGTAAATTGTTTTGCAGTTTTGTCAACCGTTTGCTAAATACTTGGTGTTTCGAATCAGGGCCATCCATCTCCATCCACAGCTTACCTGCATATTTCAAGCGTAGATTTTTCTTTTTTCGCGTGTACTGCTACTTGAATAAACTGACACTGACTGACTGAAAATTTATGAAGATATTTCCTGTATTATGTGAAAAAGTTTATTATTACCGTGTTTCTACTGAGCTATTTTTCATTTTTTAATTTCTTGTCTTTTCGATTTTTTTCCTTTTCAGATTTCTTCTTCAAATAACTGAGTTGAACTAGCCCCCATAGCTGAAGAATCAAAAAATCAGTAAAGTGATTCTTCACCTTTTTCGCAATTTGCTAAGATTATCCCCCTCAAAAATGAACAATATGGGCAGGTAGGTGTAGGCTTCACGGAATATGAATAGTTTGATAAAAAACTTAAGTATTATGCCCGTTTTATATCGGTATATTTTGATTTCATTGGTATTCTAGTTTACGATGTATTGGCGGAAAGCTCGAATTTCGAAACACCCTGTTAAGAATGTTTACACTTTACAGTATCTTTGTAGATGATCCATGGTAATTGATTTTTGACGTGTAATAAGAAGCTTAAACGGGAAGTGCAATTTATTTTTACCTGACAACTTTTTGCGCTGCGTAATGTGTATTTGTCAGTTTGTAAATCCGGCAATAAATTTTTGATACAATGATTTTGTAAACTGCTAGTTTCAGAGTTCGTGCATTTAAATCGGAGTAATTTTGCAGTTAGATGTATTTAGCTCTCATATTTGTTTAACCACACCAATTTTGGTTTTCTGTGTGATATGTGCAACATCAAGGCGAATGGACTGTTGGGTCCTAATGAGAAATGAGCATTAATTATTTTTATCAAAAAACACTGCAGGCATGGTTATTGATGTTAAATTAATGTAGACTTGGGTTCGAATCCAGCTCGGTCTAATCAAACATCCAAAGTTGATATTTTAAACTTCCTGCTTTGGAGTCGAAACGAGCAGGTGCACCACGAATAGCAACTGAAGTCGAAAATTGTACCTTTTTTCTTTTTGCTTCGCTTCCACGGTGATTTGGCAAATTAGATACCGGTACGTGCAGCTTTTAACGACTTGATTTTTAGAGTGCTGCAGTTTTTTTCGTTCATTGATTTCAATTATGTTTGAAAACACAAAAATCAAGTAGCCCTACTGGTAATTTTTGAGACGCTTCGTTAGGTGTATGCATTGATCAATCTCTCTCCAGTTACTTTTTTGTAAGTTAATTTGGTTTATACATAGACAATCGTAGCAAGAATAGTATGATGTAGCTTTTGAATACTTTTTAAACGCTGAATCTGTAAATCATTATAAAATGTTAACCAGAAAAAAAAAATTAAAAAAAACAAGAAACAAAATTTCAATAAAACCGAGGACTTTAAGGAAGAGGAACATTTTTTTTAATTTGAAAATTTTATTGTCATGACATCCCTTTTTGTAATAGTTATATTTCGAGTAATCACCAATCAGCTTTTTTTAGCAAAAATCAAAGCATGAAATTCAATAGCAGAAAAATGGAACGAGAAAAGCTTAAAATAAACAAAGCCAATATATAATGAATCATTGTATTTAATACGAGACGTTTCAACACATGAACTAACGCCATTGGTTTTTAATCTCATTCAAATAGCATAAATTTATGATTAGTTGTTTTTCATGCTCATCTTGACGACATTCCATCAGCCTTATTATATTGTTACCCAGCCAATAAATTACCCTAGGCTATAAACAAAATTTATGCTAAAGTAAAGATTTGCATCGTAGTCTCAGTTCATCATTACTAATGTATCAAACTTTTATTGTATTTGCTGTATTATGCCAAAACGTGTAACAAATTTGCGGGGCCCATCTCCACGTCAATGCGCCTTTGGGCAACACAGCTTCTTTCGCCGAAATGTCGCAGCAGCGGCAAGCCGCTGGCTACACTGTGTCCGATTTGTCCGGCCCGAGATCTGTACTTCAGTCTTCAGACAAACGTATTACCGCTCGACCAACTGGCGGATAGTTATTGATATCTAATATTGTAAACAAAACAAGCAGCAGCAATGGGTTTACTTGGAATAAATTTTGTATTACTGGAATATGTAACTTACTCTTTGTTTTGATTCAAACTTAACGACTTATTGTATTTTAAAGATTAAAGTTATTTAACTATTTCAAGAAATTAATGAACAACGGACGAATAAAATCATTGTGCCAAAAAAATCAACACACAGAGAACTTAGAAGGAAGAAAACATTCAGGCGTTCAAAAGAAAAATAATATTACTGTTACGTCATAGCATTACATCCTGATTCGCTGTATAGCATTTTTTGAATTCTTAATTTGTTTGCCTTTACGCGAGGAGCGCGGTCTACAGGGCATTTTGCAGCTGTTGCAATTTTATCTCGAAACCTGTTACAAATTGCTGGCGTTTGTACGTGTTTTAAATTTGCATATAATTAAGTTTGTTTCTTTCTTCATGCGCGAAGCATGAAGAAGGCAAGCTTTGCGCTTTTGACTGTGATGGCAAACATGCTTCTCATTCATTCTTCTTTTTGAGACCTAATGGTCAGACGTAAAATGACGTTATGTATGTTTAGACATTTCTTTAGCATGTAATTTTTTGGTTAAGCCAGCTGGTCTTTTTCTTTCGTTAGCTCGCCGGTTTCAAGTTTGATTTGAAACCGTGCTGTAGCATGGTATATTTATTTATTTCATTATTTGTTACTGAATAAAGAAGAATTCAAACCATGGCAGCACGCGTTCTGTAAGAACCCCAGGCGAGCTTAGTCTTTTTTTTTTTTTGGAGTTCGTACAAAGTTTCAAATCAAATTTGTTTTGAAGAAGTTTCAAATTGGATTTGTTAAGAAGAAGTTTCGAAATATACTTGGAAGAAGTTTCAAATTAAATTTCTTCTCATCGGCTGGAACAAAGTTTGGTTTGGCTTCTTTTGGCTCCACATTTAAAAGGTTTCTGGTTTTCCGATCTCACGAGCAATTTTGCCGACTGCAACTCTGAGTTCTTGCGCTGTCTTTTCAAGTAATCAACGGCGAATTCTATCCGCATTTGGTTTGTCAAGTACAAGCAGCAATCAACTCAACATCTACAACTTGTTGTCGTTCAATCAAGATTCCGTGAGAAAAGGAAAATCTGGTTAGTTTAAATTTGTATACGTAAACTAATACTTTTTAGTGAATTTCAGATTATCTGTGATCGTTATATTTTGTTGTTAGCGTTCGAATTTAAATTTTTCCTTTCCAAACGGGAAATTTTCTTCGAAGTGTTTGCTGGAGGTTCGAGCGAGCATCAACCTATCTGTATACGAATTGTTCTATGCTAAAATTAATTAGTTTTTTGTGTGTGCTAGATTTGTTGCGATTGTTAGGCCCATTAGCCATGCTGGAGTCAGAAACTCCTGGACCCTGTCTTGATAAGGGGGGGCTAGATCAAGAAATTGAGAAACTACATTCTGTTCTTGACGCCAATTATTCTGCCGCTGAAAAAATCATGAGCTTGCGCAATCCAAATTTCAAACAATTGGAAAAGGTTATGCGTGAAGTTAATGGCAATAGTTCTAAACTAATTGAAATGGTAAAAAATGCTGATGACGAATCTGCTACTATTACTCCGTTTGGGTTAACACAAAGTAACCAAAGTTTAACGAACGCGTTAAACAATGGCTTCATGATGTTCCTCAAACTTCTGGGTTAGATAACGAAACTAAAACTGTTGTGCCCGAAGAAAGTGGGTTAGGCGGTGAAACAAAAACTGTTCCCTATGACGAAAACCAACCTAATACTGCGCAAATTGAAAATGATTTCTATAAAGACGTTCATGATAACTCGTCAACTATGACTAGTGTGACCTGTAAAACGAGGGCAAGTTCGACGTCCTCTAAAATCAGCGTAAAACGCATGCAAGCCCAAGAACGGCTAAAAATTGCACAGCTTCAAGCAAGTCAGCTCGATGAGCTGGCAGAAGAAGAAAACGCGCAATTTGAATTGGAGTTCGAATTAATGCGCCGTAGAAATGAAGAAGAGCTCCGTAAAAATGAATTAAAACTTAAAGAAGATCGCTGTAAAAATGAAGAAGAGCGCCGTAAAAATGAATTAAAACTTGAAGAAGAGCGCCGTGAAAATGAATTAAAACTTGAAGAAGAGCGCCGTAAAAATGAACTAAAACAACAAATTAAAAAACGCGAGGCACTTCGTAAACTAGAATTGGCGTCTGTCCAGTGTGAGGTATGGAGCGAAACCGGGTCGGTAAAATCTTTTAAACGCGACACTGCACATAGACCTAAAATTGAGATCCCTTTCGCCATTCGCACTGCCGAGCATAATACTAAATTGACATGCCTTGTCAAAGAAAAACCTTGCAATGTTTTTAAATCGGTTATTCAAACTGATACTGCTGGCTCTCAAACTGCGGTACCAAAAGCCGATGCAGTAAAACTGGCTAGCTTTCCTTAGGAAAATAATTCAGCAACCACTATTAAGAAGGCCTCCTCTAGTATACTAACTGCGACAACCCTGAGTTTCGGCCAGAAACATCTACTGTTTTACCAAAAAACAGAATGAACCGCTCTACTGAACCGAAAGGTGGTGTAGAGCCAGAAAGTAATTCGTTTGTGAATTATAATCGTCAAAGTTTTCCTGCTCCTACATTTCCTTTTCCGTGGCAGACTAATCTTAGCTACGAGAGCCTGTTTTTGCCCCGGTTCGAGTTTACTAAATTTTCAGGTGACCCAATCGAGTTTAAAAATTTTTTAGGTAATTTTGAAACCCACGTCGAGTCGCGAGTCACAGACCAAAATACTTTATTTTGTCTACTTGTTCAACATTGTACGGACCCCATTAAGGATAAAATTAAGCACTTTTCTGAGAAGGGTGAGCTTTGCTATCAGTCGGCGAAGCAAAGGCTCATAAAGGAATACGGTTCCCCTTGGGTGGTCTCGGACGTGTGTGAGCAGAAGCTTAAAAGTTTTCCTCCGTTAAAACACGGAGATGCCAAAGAATTAAAACGATTTGCTGATTTGCTGGACAAGACCTTTGTTATTTTACAAAGCATAAACTATTTAAATAGCCTTAACTTTTTAGATACCCTTACACAGTTTGTGCAGAAATTGCCCAATGCGCTAAAAGGGCGATGGGTTAAGAAAAGCGTTCAAATCGAAAATGCAACAAACTCAATAGCGCGATTTTCGGACTTCGTTTCTTTCGTTCAGGCAGAGTCTGAGGAAGCGAATTCGGTTCCACAGACCAGCAGAATGCCAAAAGTTTCGCGCTGAACCAGTTGAAAAGCGTTTCACTTTCGTAAAATCATCTAAACTGTGTCATAAGTGCTTGAGCCCTAAACATAGAACACCGGAGTGTAAACGTAAGAAACTATGTGAGAAATGTGATAGTGCAAAATCCTTTCACCACACGCTATTACACTTTCCAAAGTCTGAATTAAAAGGGAAAAGTTCCACTGTGGATCTGGGCACATCTACTTCAGAGTGTGAAAAGGTGGGAGCCTTTTCCTCAGCACGTAAGTATAAACTTTCCGGACCTGGCGTGTATCTCTGTGTTGTTCTCGTTATCAGTGAATGGCAAGGAAAGCAAATAAAAACTTACGCCTTCTTGGACCAGGGGTCGACTCACTCTTTCTGTGACATTGGAATTGTAAACGAGCTGGGAATTACTGGTAGTAAACAAAGTATTTCTTTGCAAACTCTTGCCACATCCAGTAAGTCTTATGAAGGTCTTTCGTTTGACTTAAATACATCGGATTTAAAGGGTAAAGAAAAGTTGAATTTGTCTAAAGTGCTATCGATTGACGAAATACCAATTCAACCGAATACCATTCCACTTAACAAAGACTAGTCTAAGTTGAGCTACTTACACGATGTGACTTTTGACACCATACCCGGTGGTACTGTTGGCCTTCTTCTCGGAGCAGACAACCCGGAGTTGTTTCTTCCGAGCAGCACTCGTAAAGGGCCTCGTGGTCTTCCTTCAGCTATTCTTACACATTTGGGTTGGTCTCTTTTGGGTCCATCCTTGTCACCTTCTTTCACAGTTAATTGTTCCGTAAACTTTACTCGCAGTAATGAGCCGTCTGAGGTTGCGCTTGTCAAGCAATTATGGGAAACCGATTTTCAAAATGGGACAAGCGTGCTCGACACTCCAAATTCAAAGGAGGATTGGGCTGCCCTTCAGCTTTTGACCAAATCAGTTGAAGTACAAAATAGTCACTACCAACTGCCATTGTTGTGGAAACCAGGTGATGTCGAGCTTCCGAACAATCTTGTTGTGGCCAAGCAGCGTCTTTCCAGCTTAAAGCGAAGGTTTACCAAAGATGACGACTTTCGAGGTAAGTATACTAAAGTTATTTCTTCCTACTTACAACAGGGTTTTGCTCAACAAGTTCCGCATGAACACTTAAATAATTACACAGGCCCTACATGGTACTTGCCTCATCATGCTGTTACTAACCCGCATAAACCGGATAAAGTGAGGGTCGTGTTTGATTGCGCAGCTAAATATAAAGGTACCTCGCTGAACGACAATTTAATACGTGGTCCGGATTTAATGAATAGTCTTATCGGAGTTTTAATGCGTTTTCGTAAAGAAAGGGTGGCACTAGTGGCGGACGTGGAAGCCATGTTTCATCAGGTGTTTGTGAAACCCAGCCATGTCGACGCCCTTCGTTTTTTGTGGTGGCCAAATGAGGAAATAGACCAAGAACCCGTTGTCCACAGAATGTTGGTTCATATTTTTAGGAGCCAAGTCCTCACCCACATGCGCTAATTTTGCATTGAAACAAACGGCTGCTGAATTCGGGCATTTGTTTGAACCGAACATGTCGGAGATTGTAAATAAGCATTTTTATGTTGACGACTGCCTCGTGTCACTCCCTTCTGTTGCAGAAGCTGTGACTGCCCAGACACAACTCTGTGATTTGCTTTCAAAGAGGGGTTTTCGTTTAAGAAAGTGGCTGTCGAACAGCAGTGAAGTCTTAGATCAAATTCCTGAAGCTGAACGCTCTAAAGCGCTGCAGGGCTACTCTTTTTCTGAAAATGTTTCTAAACGTGTCCTTGGCGTCCACTGGGATGTTGAAAAGGACATTTTTACATTTAACGTGAATTTGCGCGAATTTTCTAACATCAAACGGGGCGTTTTGTCCACTATAGCTAGTCTTTATGACCCACTTAGTTTTGTTTGTCCAATAGTGTTAGAGCCAAAGCTTTTGTTTCAACAACTTTGTAGGCAAAAGTTTGGCTGGGATGTGAGTATTTCTGATCCAGAGTTAGAAAAATGGCAGCGTTGGCTTAATAGCCTCCAAGAGCTTAGCCACGTTCAAATTCCGCGTTGTTTTACGCCGAAGAATCTAAAGGCACTAAAATCGATAGAAATACACAATTTTGCCGACGCGTCTTCTTATGCTTATGCGGCTTGTTCGTATTTGCGTTTGGTGGACACTGACGATAATATTTTCTGCGCATTCGTCATCGCTAAATTACGCTTAGCGCCTATTAAAGCAGTATCGATTCCGCGCTTGGAACTGACTGCAGCGGTTCTGGCCGTACGACTAAACGCTTTAGTAAAAGGAGATTTAAAATTTGATGTTTGTCAATCTTATTTTTGGATTGACTCTACTGCTGTTTTATTGAGCATTTTGAACAGATCTAAAAGATTTCCAATTTTTGTGGCAAATCGACTCGCTATGATTGAACAATCCAGTGACCCCAGCGAGTGGCATTTTTTACCTTCTAAATTAAACGCTGCTGATCTACCGAGTCGTGGATTAATGGATAAACCTATTGATTGTTTAAATTCTTGGTTAAAGGGTCCACAATTTTTGTGGGAGTCAAAGGCACTTTGGCCTCAGTTTCTCGTTAAACTCGATGCACAATTTCCAAAGGAATTCTCTCCTTTAAAACATCAGACCGTTTTTTCCAACATTGTAACTGAAAATGATTGTGCTATTTTACGTTTGATTGAGCGTTGTTCGAGCCTTTATAAGCTTAAAAGGTTAATGGCCTGGCTGTTGCGTTGCCAAACCAAGTTTTCCCGTCGTACAAAGATATCAAAATTTTGCCACCTGGTTTGTTTTCAAAAGGGATTGTTACGCCCGTAGGCGTTGGGCCCAAGTGCAATTCCTTGGTAATCAGTTTTGGTGTAGATGGGTAAATGAGTTTATGCCTAACTTGACCCAAAGACAGAAATGGTTCCAACCTGAGCGGAATGTCCAAGTCGGTGACGTAGTACTGCTTGCAGAGAGCATGCAGCAGAGGTCTAAATGGGTCTTGGGAAGGGCATTGGAAACTTACCTTGATAAGCATGGTAAAGTTAGAACTGTATTATTGAAAACTTACTTCGAGATCAACTATGAAACGACCAATTGCTAAATTATGTGTAATTTTGAGTGAATCTGCTTGTTAACTTTGTATTTCATTTTGTGATACTGTGTTTTGTAGTGTTAAAACTGTTTCATGTGGTATATACAGCTAATCAGGATTGTTTACGTTTGCTGCGACGTATTTGTCATTGTTGGCAAATGTTTTTCCTTTTTTGGGGTTTCCATTTGGGCGGGAGTGTTACGTCATAGCATTACATCCTGATTCGCTGTATAGCATTTTTTGAATTCTTAATTTGTTTGCCTTTACGCGAGGAGCGCGGTCTGCAGGGCATTTTGCAGCTGTCGCAATTTTAGCTCGAAACCTGTTACAAATTGCTGGCGTTTGTACGTGTTTTAAATTTGCATATAATTAAGTTTGTTTCTTTCTTCATGCGCGAAGCATGAAGAAGGCAAGCTTTGCGCTTTTGACTGTGATGGCAAACATGCTTCTCATTCATTCTTCTTTTTGAGACCTAATGGTCAGACGTAAAATGACGTTATGTATGTTTAGACATTTCTTTAGCATGTAATTTTTTAATTAAGCCAGCTGGTCTTTTTCTTTCGTTAGCTCGCCGGTTTCAAGTTTGATTTGAAACCGTGCTGTAGCGTGGTATATTTATTTATTTCATTATTTGTTACTGAATAAAGAAGAATTCAAACCATGGCAGCACGCGTTCTGTAAGAACCCCAGGCGAGCTTAGTCTTTTTTTTTTTGGAGTTCGTTACAATTACTTCGACACATAACTCAATGCGTATGCATAGTAATTGCTTGATTTTAGTCGACCCCTGAAATGCTTTTGCCTCCTTCTAGGATTTTTTAAATGGAATAAATTATTATAAAGCAGTGTAAGTTAAACAGTTTCAAATTTTTTCCAAAACCTGTTCATAAACTAGCTACAAGTCCCAGTACAGTATTTTGAAAGTTTCTCAAAACGATGGGTCGTAAATTGTGAGGTTTTGCATGTACAGTTTAGAATTTATAGTTAATAATTAATATACGCTTGTTTGGACACAACGATCACCAGTAGCGTATTTATACCATGGCCCCATGGCTTAATGATCATTGTGCCATGCCCCCCCTTTGGGGTGCCAGTAAAATACTTAACAATAGTGCGCAAAATTGAGTCATGCTCCCCCACTTTTGGAATTTGGGCAGAAAAACGGGCTGAATGTGGGTGAAGACCTTTTTTTTAGTCTTCACCTAAATTTGGGCAGAAAAACGGGCTAATTCTGAGTAAAGATTTTTTTGGGGGGTCTTTACCTACATTTGGGCAGAAAAACAAGCTAATTCTGAATGGAGACCTTTCACATTTGGTCTTCATTATTCTCAAATTTCCTCTCCACCCTTTCGAAAATCCTGCGTACGCTAGTGACGATCACATCCCCATAGCAGCAAAACCATTAAAGACGTAACCTACTGCTAGAGATAGTTTTTATTGAAGAAATGAGAACTATTTGGGGTAAAGAAAGGCTTCTACTATTCCCCTTAACTGGATAAATACGGTTAATTTTGTCCATTTGACTCCGTAGGCTACCATTGGCAACCCTGCGTTTCAAACTTTTGTGATACCAGAAAAGGATGACTCTGCAAAACTTCTTGCAGAATATTAAACCTTGCGTTGCTTATTTAGCAAGAAATTTTGAAAAGTCATAAAATTATCCTTTTCTTTGGAGCACGAAAATTGGTCTTGAGAAAACGTTTCACTAAAAAGAGTCAAAGCTGCCGCAAACATTCTATTACTAAGTCATTTTTTTTGTTTCGCCTGATCACTTAAGTCATTGGCAATCTTATCAAATAGAAAAATTCGATTCAAATTTTTTTGAAAAAATTGACAGCAACTTAAGTAACTAGTCGAAACGTCTGTTTTGGTAAATATAATGTTTACGACAGCTTTGGATCTCTTATTGCTTGTGAAACTCATCCTATTCTGATGTCACGAAAGTTCAAAACGCAGAGTTTCCAAACGTATAGAGTCAAACAGATTAAATTTGAATCATTAAAATTTTATTCAATGATTGTCAACCTAAAACTATAGGTTTTCGTGTTTCGACCAGTAACTTAGGCCATCTTCACGGCTAGCATTTAGAATCATAAGTTATTCATCTACACAATTTATTATTGTAACATACAGTGCGATTGAGCTATCGCGACTCAGCTATTTTTTTCGCCTGATGAGACCCTTGAGCAAGGTCGAAACGCGTCGCGATAGCTCAATCGCACTGTATGTTACAATAATAAATTGCATAGATGAATAATTTATGATTCTAAATGCTAGCCGTGAAGATGGCCTAAGTTACTGGTCGAAACACGAAAACCTATAGTCTTAGGTTGACAATCATTGAATGAAATTTTAATGATTCTAATTTGCTGCTAATTTTTAAATTAAATTTGTTTTCGCGCATAAGAGGAATAGTGGAACAAGGTTTGCGGCGCTTCTTTATTACCCAGAGCAGTTCTCATTTTTTCAATAGCCTAAAACGGATTTTTAGCAATATCTTGCATGAGCAGCATGGTATTTTTGTTTCTGCTTTACTCATTCGGTACCATGTTAGACCTATTGTGCTCGTGTTTATTCAATTAATTTCGCAACAGTCCTCCCTTAAAAACAAATTACAATTTTTTCTATAAAAACCAGTAAATTTTAGGTTGAGCTTGCTGGCTTTACTTATAAATTTTCAGACTAAATTTTTGTTCTTGATTGGTTCTTAAATTTTATTGGGGAACAGAGTAACACAAATTCATTTTGGATGGATTCAAGAATCCTACTCAAGTGTGAAGTACTGTAAGTTGCTCCCGCGATTATTGGTGTCTATTTCAGATTTTAAAAAATATTGTACGTTTATGGACGTCCAGTCAGTTCAAAATATTGTAAAGTGATAGGAGATCGATTTCAGCTCCAAAATGGGACATCATCAGTCTAAATGTAAAAAAGTCATCATCTTTATTAGTATTTTAAAGATGCATCGTAAACTAGAATACCAATGAAATCAAAATATACCGATATAAAACGGGCATAATACTTAAGTTTTTTATCAAACTATTCATATTCCGTGAAGCCTTCACCTGCCTAGGCCATGTCCTTCATTCCTGACGGGAATAATCTTACCAAATTGCAAAAAAGGCGGAGAATTAAACTTCATTTTCCCAAGCATTTCCACAACAAATTGTCAACAATCGATGAGAATAGCTTTGTAAACTATTGTAGTTTTCTGTACGTTCTACAAACCGATTCTTGTAGGTCACTACCCAGTTTTTTTAAAGTTCTAGGTCAGAGGCGCTGAAAATGCACCGGCATTTTTGACTTTGCCCAGGTTTGCAATCTAATTTTTCTTTTACCTTTAGCCATGTGGGCTTGTATAACTCAGTTTTTTTGACGTGAAAACACAAAAAATTTGAAATGAAAAGTAGCTCAGTAGATACTTACGGTAATAATTAACTTCATAGTACAATATCGTAAATATTAATTTCATAACACAATATAGCAATAATAAACTTCATAACACACCTTCATAAATTTTTAGGTAATCTGTGATGGAACGCCCTGCTTTCGAAACACCAATTACGTAGCAAACGGTTGACAAAACTGCAAAACAATTTACTCGACCTTTATCCATGACAAAAAAGCCCGTGGCAGCAATCTTGCGAGCGTCATTAAACACAATGATTTGAAAACATTATCCATTTCAGAGGTGGGCAGTACCGACTACAAAGGTACCAATACTTTTTTGAAAGTGGCAACGTAGTACCGGTACCGCGGCACTTTTTCAAAAACTATTTCGGTATTTTCAGTTTTTATCACTTATAAATTGAAAACTAAACCCTCTTTTTTTGGAGTGGAGCTAATATATTTTTAACTCCAAAATATTTCGTAACGGTTCGCTTGTTTAACATCCGGACAAATTTTTTGATTTTTTTTTTATACAAAACAAACAATAACACTTGCCGAGACAGAGCTACAAAGGTTTTGAAAGTTTTACATCGAAATAAACGCCTGCACAGTGTATAAACGTCTGCTGGCTACGGGTTTAAAAAAAAGGACACCACTAAATAATCAACAATATTTGAAAACTATCATAACAGATTTGATACGTAATCTAAACCGTCTCGAAAACCGTGGTTTTAGTGCAAGTTTTGACATGAACACATGCATCGTTAAATGTTTAGCACACGTTGGTAAATTGATTGGGAGAACAATAGTTGAGACTGTTTTCTGATATTGAAGTCTTCTGCTTGGTCAGCGTCCTAGTGAAATCTCCGTTTTTATTCAAAAGATAGCGTCTTTTCCAGTTGACAAATCTTTTCAGTAGAATAGCACAGCATATTATTGAAAGTTTGTCATCATCCGTTACCGAAAGATTGCTCTAGATGCTTTTTCATATCCTGAAAAACATTAAAAAATATTTTATGAAACCACTAGAGTTATAATTTCTGCATTTTGCAAGATATCCTCGTTCACAACAATGATTTAGGCTTTTGAACTTGATAATGGATCCATATTGCAAGAGTTCAGCATAGTATTACAAAACGAAATTACAGCTTTGAAGAGTAATTGACTTCTGATGCAACTTTCTGAACTAGCATTTGAGTCTGTAATTTTTTTTCACAAACCGTTTTCTTCACCCAAAATTTCTACTTGCATCATTACATTCACTTTTCATGCTCTTAGTGTGTTCAGGTTATCAATACTATTTTTAAAACATGTTAAGTTCTCAATTAATAACTAAATGATAACAAATAGTTACTAAAAATACCAGCATAAACGGGCAACAAAAGCATATTTGTCACAATACAAACGTGGCAGCATAGTTTATGCATTCAAAATAATTTCTAGCTATTAAAGGAGGGAAGCAGCCAGCCAATTCCGTAGTTTACAAATACAACAGCTAAAATTAAAATGTTTTTTTTTTGGACTTGGGTTCTCACTTTGGGACTGTGGTAGCAAAGATATTCAACAAATACAAACAGATATCCCCCTAAAAAGACTTTAGAAACCATGAGTTTGTTCTCTCAGCCTGAGTTTCCAGAAAAAAAATTTACCACAAAAGGATGTTACTGAAAAATCATAAGAAACAGACTAATACTACTAAATATTAATATTTAGTCTTTCTTTTCCCCTGAAATTCAGGTTAAAAAAACAAACTCAGGGTTTTCTAAAAATTTTTAGGAGGGATATCTCTATGTGTTTGTTGAATATCGTTGCAATCGCAGCCCCAAAATGAGAAAAAATTTCAAAAATTATATTTTGATTTTAGCTAAATAATTGTAAGTTATCGCAATTGCTGGATGCTTCACCCCGCTTAATTTAGAGATTAGCTTTTTAAAATTACTTACAAAAGAACTTTCCAAAAAACTTTTGCAAAACATTTATGCCAAACATTACCAAAGTGGTCATTGCCAATTTTGTGCAACACTGAGAATGTATCAATACCTTAAGTATTACTTGATGATATTTTTTTAAAAACTGAATGTTTGCATCAGATGTACACGCAAGGTTAATAATAAGCAGACACACTTAACTTTACACGGTGTTTCAGGATTAAAAAAAAATTCAAAATACCGGTACTTTTGAACTGTAATCAACTCAAAACCACTACCATCAATGGGGATAGATACTACATTGGCTGTTTATTTTTCATTGCAGTAGAATAAGTACTTCATGTTTGGAAGAATCTGCATTTGCTTAAAAAGTTACGACAATAATTGACAGTGAGCTAATGTTTCTGTCGATTTTTCGAATTCTTGTTCTCTGAATTTGCTGCTTGTTTAAAGCCACCAAGCAGAGATAACCATTAAACAACACCTTATCTAAGAATGCAACAACATGAACTGGTGGTGAGCTGGACCCAGATTATGAGATCAGGGTCATTGTAAAATGATGCCCTCACCTTCTTGGCAGCACTGCCAAAGCTTCAAGCTGCTACTTGCCCACCTGCTACAACACATGATGCCAATGCAAATTTCACACCCTTTCAATTTAATGCTAAACCAGAGAACAGCAAGCAGGGAAGCTATGGTATCAATCAGTGGTCGAGTAAACCGATCAGTGGTCGAGTAAACCGATCAGTGGTCGAGTGGATAGAGCGTCTGCTACTGAAGCGGTAGAGTCGGGTTCGATTCCCGGTCGGGTCAAACCAAAGACTATAAAAATTGGTATTCACAGCTTTCCTGCTTGACGTTCAGCATTAAAAGGGACAGTGTAAAGCCTCCGCCGTGTGTGGTAGACAGGTGGGCAGGTGGCAGCTTGACTCGAAGACCGAAAGGTCCCTTCGCTGTCTCCTGGCCAAGGCAACTTGGTGAATAAAATGTAATTACAATTACAATTACAATTACAATCAATTTCTAACTGTAGTCTTTCTTTTAACTATATCTAACAAGAATCAAACCAGGGTCTACTGCTTCAGCAGTAGATTGTCTTTCAGTCTATCAACTCATTTTATCTAAACAACTTAACTAAAATGGTTTATTAGTATACTAAGAAAAAATTTTAATAACTGACTAATTGGGTCAAAAGTTGAATACTATGATAACCTTCATTAATTATATGCTATTATTAGGCAAGTATTCATTCATTTATTGGCAATTGACGTACATTTTGACATTTATAAATATTGAAAGCACAAGCCTAAACAGCTAAAGTAATCCTACCCTAGTATATACCCTATGTCATTGTGATCTGGGCCGAGAAGAAAAATTTTTTCAGCGGTATAAAGATCGATACAAAAATCGAAACAGCTAGGGGAGGAGATTAGGGGAACCAGTCCTCGTTTTTGAAAGTGCCACACAATTTCACAATAATTATTTAAAATATAAATATAAAAAAAAGCACTGACCTTAAAACACCATCAAATGCAAAGGGAAGGAATGCTAGTAATCATTATCAGTGTTGACATTTAATGAAAATGTTTGATCATTAAATGGAAAATAAGTTTTTGTAGTCTGTGATACACTGTCTTGGAACAATAATGTCTTTTAAGCATGTCCTTTTTGGTTTGCATTTCTTGCTTGATAGTTGAGTGAGCCGTATGTAATAAAAGATTGATTGCTGTCGCAATCTTGCTTAGTTAATGCTCAGACTCGTATTTTATACCAGCAACCAACAACTTTTCAAGTCTTCAGTTTATACGGGGTCATATTAAAGGGGACATTAGGGGCAATTAATTTCATTTCTTTTGGATTAATTTCTTTTTGAAATTGTGCAAATTTTTACTACTGCATTATATACGGTAATAGCAACAGGATTTCGTAATATGTTTCACGGTGCCTAAACCATTCATGTGGTGTATATATTTTTCACTTCATGCTCAATTTGTGATCTTTATGTTAATGTAGGTTTTTGAAAACTTTCCTATCAGTGGTTGGTGGTGCTAGCTTCGACATAACCTCAGATATTTTGGAAACAAAAACAAAACAAAATAATTTTACAATTTAATGCAAAATTGTAAAATTCCATCAACAGCCACTATTTTACTTTTATTTGATCAATCAACTGCCTATTCTATTTTGACGTTTATAAATATTGAAAGCACAAGCCTAAACAGCTAAAGTAATCCAACTCTAGTATATACCCTATGTCATTACTATCAACGATCATCACTATTTTACTTTTATTTTTATATTTTGATCAATGGACAACGGCCATTATTTTGCTAAAAAATTGCAAAGATTACCTAGCAGCAGAGAACTTCGCTCAGACCCCCATTAATTTGCCATTAGGCTCTGATCTATGAGTGTTGTTGTTGTAAGTGCATATTTCATCTCCTGCTACCAGACTGTATCAAATGCTGACTATTATACAATCCACACAGTTTTCATTGCAATAACTACGAGGTGTTCGGAGGAATTTGAACCTCAAAGCAAACAAGAGTTTCCAGTGTTCCAATGTTTTACTGCTCTTGTCGGATTTCTACCAATACTTGTCCACTAAATTTGCTGTTGTTTGGAACCACCAAGCTGAGATATTAGTCATCATACAGCATCTTTATCTTAGAATGCAACAAAATGACCGCGGTGCGCCGCTGCAGGACTGCGAGTTGAACCCAGTTCATGCAATCACGGTCATCATAAAAATCATGCCACTAAAACATGCCAACAAAGTTTACTCAACTTGCAAATTTATACAAATCAGCTACGCCATCTTTTACTTCAGTAAAATATGTTGGGAGCCCCCAACTACTTTGTGCCCCATCAGTCCCTTGATTTATTTATAATAATAGGATCTCGACTTATTGACAAGCTACAATACAACGCAATTTCTTTGCCTGTTTGAAAAACACAAACAGTACGTGGTGGCAACATAGATATGAGGCTGGTAATATTTGGTCGGAGGCGTGTTGTTTTCATAAACCTTACCGTATACTATGCCAGCCTGCTATACAGTAACAGTAATCTATGATTCTTGCATCGTTTGCTTGAAGAACACACAATTTTTGCATCTGCTGCTGAACCGTGAAACCATATTATAAATTTTATATTTTCTTGCTATTGTTGTTTCTTTTTTTTCAGGAGTCTGCTGCACAAACGAGAATAAGACAGCAGCCAGGTTTAGCTAGAGCCTCTTCATAATTTTTTTTGCAATTTGCATAAATTAAGTTTTGGAACTGCATATAATAACAAGAATAATAATAATCAAAATGCAATTTGTCAATCACTGGAGATAGCAAGAAGCAAACACCTGACTACGGGGCACTTGCTGCTAAAGCAGGTGAAAAAGCAGAAAATTAGCAGATACAAAATGCAAAATAGGACTTGTTAAAAAATCATAAAGACAGTACAGGGGTAAAGCAAATCAATCAATATCAAGCACATTGATAAAGACCATGTTAAAATATCATATTTTTACTTTAGTCTCGAACAATGAAATGCTGCTACTTTTCCGAATATCAAGAAGCAAACCATTCCGAACAGTAACTGAAGTATGTGAAAAAATTGATTCAGATTTGTTGTAGTTTTAATTGACTAGTTTTTTCCAACAAAAGCACAACGCAGTTACCACAAAAATCATAAGCAGCAGAAGGTTTATGCAGGGTAATTAGCTGTTGAAGGTAAGCAGGAGCACAATGCTACAGTACAATCACAATCGCAAAAAATTTTTTTCACCGCCATTTTTAATTTCGGGCTGGGCCAGTAAATATGAAGTTCCCCATATATTACCTGCTCCTTTGTTGTTGTTAAGATCAATTGCAATTCATATCAATATTACGGAAGTACATCTCCGTTTAAAAGCAAGGGAATGATGCATTTGCACCATCTAGATGTTTGAGAAGTGCTACAAGCTTACCCCGCAGAGTTTGGGGCAGAGCCCTGGAAGCTTTAGCCCTTTCAATGGTTGTCAAGAGTAAAAATACAGCCAGACAGCATTTGATCAGTCAATTAACATCAAAGGATTAGCAGCAAAATGGAAAGGCATAAAATTGGGTCTGGTATGGGGTTCAATTCTCGATGCAAATAATTATTTAGGGGATGAGTTGAGTTCAGTAGGGTTACTTTAAATTGGTTGTCAGTGATTTTGTCACAATGGTTTTGTCACAAAGTGTTTACGCGACAGACAGCATTCTAAAGATAGAACAGGCCCTGGGCCTATTCTGCCAACCCCATTGTACTATTGCGTTATTAAAATTGAAGTATTGACTGAGAACAGCAGTCACTAAACAAATCTACTATCCCCAGAGCTATCTTGCTCTAACCCTCATTTTGTGGTGAAATCACTGTGATGAAATCACTTCGTGATATGAGATCACTGGTAACCCTTTAAATCTATCTTTCGAGGTAGGAAGGGAGCATTGAATTAGCCTATTCTACCCCAAATACATCTTTGGAGAGATCCAACACAAAGATATCAGATGTGTTCGAGTGCCTTACTCTATGGCATGGACACCCTCAATACTACAACAGGAGCAATCACTTTGAGCCCGATTCTGAATGAAATCCACAACTGTCACACTGTCAGTGAGGAAAAGACAGAAATGCCAGGAAATCCTTACCATCACATCACCGAAACCTGAAGCATCTGACTATTGCCACCCTAAAGGTTCAGCAGGTCTGGTGGGTGTTGGCTGAATAATTGGATATCATCAAATATAAGCTGTCCGCTTTTTTTCGGAAACTCTGCGACTCGTGTACGAGCGTGCACGTGCTCTCATTCCCTCATGGGTGCACTCATTACGGTTAGGACCAGTGCTCCCACTAAGCCGATTTTTTTCAACAAATCAGCGATTTGTTGGAGCAAGGGCAAATACTTTTTGGCAATATAGTAACATTTGCTTTAGAAAATCCAACTACGGTAATTTGTGGAAATATGACATTTTGTGTACTTTAATAGCCTACTGGATTGGAATGAAATTTAGGGCACTTAATCGTCTTTCTAGAGCTTTGGGCACACTTGTTTCAAGAAAATTTGGGCACTCGCCGATTAGCCACAAAGTCAGAGGGAACACTGGTTAGGACTGCTTTGGGGAATAGCTTAGATCAGTGAGAAGGAGAGAGCGCATGCACAGTCATACACGGGATTCAAAGCTTCCAAAAAAAAGCAGACGGTTTATACTTAACAACACTTGAATATTTTAGCTTACCAGAGGACTAGGCTATTGGATATGGCTATCACAGATTATATACTATTACTGTAGTATCTCTTGAGCCTGTCCCCTAAGGCTTGGTCCCGGGTACAATGCCTGATGCAACTACCACCTGGGTCCCTCTACTGCTCTAGTGCTGTAGTCTGGTAGTAGGCTACTAGTATTAAGCTTACCATCATGTGATGTACCGGTAACCCCTGAGCCCCCTCTAGTACCCCTAGCCAACATACAATAAACTCAGAGTCAAGCTACCCTGCATCAGTAGGACTGAGTAACTTCTGATCCTAGGAGTCTAAAAGTAACTGTGGCGCGGTGGTACCTCAGGTAAGCTGGTAAGCAGGTAGGGGTATTCACGTATTGGGGTAGCCTAGGCTTATTTTTTTTGCTATTCATTTCTTGAACACGTTTTTCCTTTCTTAGCGTGCGCCTTTGGCAAATAATGCTCAGTGCTGGTGGCTTTCAGCATCTCATTAAGGGGTTACTGGTAACAAATACAGTAGGCCTACCATATTATTAATCAAGTGTTTTATATAAAAAAACAGAACTAAATTTCTGAGAAAGTATCTTGCCTTAACCTACTTGCAATATAGATTATTTACTACGGCTAAATTAAGCAAGCGACGATGCGTCACTACCGAGGAATCGAACCTCCAACCTCACTTCTTTCTGACTTGTCGTCCACGGTCAACTGAATTGATATGAACGGTCTGCAAAAGTTGGAAACAACTGACACGCTTGAGCAATCACACCAGCCAATCAGAAACGAGCTTTTTCTTTTTTCTTGTGATTTGTACTTTCTCTGCATTTAATGCTAATTCAGTGTACCTTAAAGTACGTAAGTGTACACGTTTTCTGCATTTGAAAGCCGAAGGATTTACGTACTTTCTTCCATTAAGAAACCGTGATTCAAAACTAAGCGGGTGCCATGATTTAGAGCTTGATGTTCAATGGGGGTAAGTTTCTTATGGGACAAGTTAACAACCATATCTAATTCGTCACTTGAAATATGCAGAATTAAGTTTTGAAGCTTGCGTTTGTGAGTTGCGCTAAACTTTTCTCGGTCACCCTTGGCTTGTTTCTGCAGAAATTTTGAAACATAAATTTGGGTTAGCTAAGAAATTTGCTGAAATAGTATGCTTTTCAAATGAGATTCGCTTCGTCTCAACACCTTAAACGATTTTTGTTTTCGATCAATCTCTGCACTGATAAGTTCATGTTTAAACGTTCTGGCGCGACAGCTACTGTTCGCTTCTTCCTTATGCAGTTTAAAACTCACAAATTTGGGAGTCAAGTGATACATTAAACATTTTCTTAAAAATTGAACATCAGCTTCA
Organism: Trididemnum nubilum; assembly: GCA_963965965.1. Classification (NCBI taxonomy): domain Eukaryota; kingdom Metazoa; phylum Chordata; class Ascidiacea; order Aplousobranchia; family Didemnidae; genus Trididemnum; species Trididemnum nubilum. The sequence continues at coordinate 31,827,917 of OZ014477.1, read as the reverse complement.
CGTTTTAAAATTTGCCTTTAAACTGTTTCTAGTTTTCTTAAAACATTTCGAACTTTCTCTCCTGGTGGCTTGCTAAAAATTTTGGAGCATAACGGTTGGAGTTTCTGCTTAATCTAAGAACAAAAACAATTGCCAAAATAGAACTAAGCATAGCAATTTATTAGACGCGTTTTGCTTTAACTTAAGGCATCATCAGTAAAATGAAGCTGCAAAGTAAGAAGCACGAGTTTTTATACATTAGTCATCCATTAATACAGGTAGCCACGGCATGGCTTAATATTTGTCATAATTGAATAAAAGAGCGACAGGTCATAGGTTTAAACACACAAGAAAACACAGCCGAATAGCGACGTCGTTTTTAAACAACGTTTTAAAACACTTTTAGCATTGAAAAGATACAGGGGCAAAGATTGATTGTCGACATTCAGTTGTGGTTCTGTTTTGTAAATATGTAAGGTTTTTTTGATGCGTAATTTCGTCACCTGATTACTTCTGTCCAAAGTTTTGGGTAAGTCAAAATTAATTTCGTGGTTGGGATTATTGAGCAAATATTTGCAAACTTCAGAGTCTTCACATATTTGATGTTCATCGAGGCGAGTAATTAGATTTCGTTTGGTTTAGCCGATATAATTTTGACCACAACTACAAGTTAATTGATACACAACACCTAAAGAATGTAATAACGATTGACAATCTTTGCACGGAAATAGTTTGCCAATAGTAAAGCTACGATGAAACATAATTAATTCGATATCATAGGCACATAAAAATTCACGAATTTCTTTTTCAATTTGCATAGAAATACGACCAATAAACTGCAATTTAAAAAATTTAATTTTCTCTCAGTATCATTATAAGTTTGTAAAGTCAAAAGCTTGGTTTGATTCTTTGTGGTTTCAAGTGGTTTAGATTATCAAAGCCAATCAAATGATTCGCATGATATTTCTACAAGTGGTTGTTAACATCAAACTCTTTGCCCTTAGTTGAGTTCCGTTTACAGTGTGTTCATTTTTTCGAGTGTTCAAACTTTGGTGGTTTTGCTTATGTAGCCGTCTCCACATACACACTTGAGTAGGTATACAAATTTAAATTGCTAAAGTCCGACCTTGCTAAACCAGTTGACATTCTTCAAGTTTGAAAAAAAAACATGTTTTAGATGTCATAAATTATTAAACTTTTTTCGTCTATGGCGTTTTGGGCTGAAGTGTTAGCATAGCAATTTTTTAAACTAAAACTAGCAAATTCGCCACTGTTTTTAACGCACCAACACTAAATGCAGTAAAATGGCAAAAAATAACGATTCATTTTTAAGTGCTGGTTTTCATTTTAGATTGCTAAACGGTGTACTAGCGAAAAGTCAAACTACAGGAAAAATATTTAATTTTTAGGGACAGTAAATTTTTTTCTCGTTTTTATGAAATTAATAATTTATTTAATATTAAATGCTGAAACTATCAAAAAACAACAAAAGCTAAAAAAAACGATAATTTAAGAAATTTGTAAAAAGCCGAAAAAAAAAACTCGTATAGAAATTAATCAATGAAAATAATAGACTATACACAGTATATGCGATCACTATACCAAAAAACTTCATAGAATATAGCAAATAAATAAAAAGCATACATTTGTTAAAAAAACAGTAAAAAAAAGAAATACAAGCTTTGAAGAAATATTGAACCGTGTATTTGTTGATCACCATACGGTTATTACAATTTGTCAGCCTAAAGACCCAAATCATTGATCTCTTATCTTACCTGAGTCAAGCTTTAACATTACGGAAATCACAATTATGAAACAAAACTTAATTCAAAAGCTGATTAAAAGCATTACAACATTAGCACGTTTGCACACAAATTCTATTGGAGTTTAGTTAAAATTTTTAACCTTGCTTTTATTAGTGAATTACGGAACAGCATATTTGTTATCTGTGGTAATTACTATTTGAGTAAGAAACTGACCATGGTCTTTCGAGACCGAAATCGATTTTACCATTTCATGAAATTTTACATAGATTTTTAACAGTTTTTAAGTGTTATTGACTAATTTTGGAAACGTACGTTATGTTTCACAATTATCAGTAATACAATTCAATGCCGCACTTTGGAAGTTGAAAATTATTTTTTCAATCAAAACCAGTTGGTTGGCAATTAGCCTTCCTAACCTGAACCGTGAGCAAAATTCTTGTCATCGGTAGAGGAGGTTTGGATGTCAGTTTTGTCATCGTTGGAAGAATTTTTGATATCTGCTAAAGAATTGCTGGTGGTAGTTCTGATATTATTGACAGAATCATGTGAAGCGTCATTCGACAGTGAACGAGGCGCATTTTGCCATTTAAAGAGAGTGAGACCAGTAGATGGTGTTTCAGCTGAAGATGACGTAAACGAGATTGCAGGAAGTTTAATGCTCTCTGGAAGCCATAACTTTCGAACGTTGATTCGCCGCAAGCAATACAAATAGAAGATAACAAAACCCTGAACAAAACATTTGTTTTGATCTTTATCAGATAATTTAACTACAGTAAAGCAAGCAAAAAATTTCGTACTACCTATCCACTGGTTGACTTAGTCTCACAGTAAAAGCTAATCGTATAAGTAACGTGCAAAACAAAAAAAATACTACTGCAATGATCTCACGGAGTATTTTTCGTATGGCGCTTTTTCGCTTTTTGTCTAAAGATGCATTTTTTTCCGTACGCAAACAATGCATAATTTTAAATACAAAAGTGCTTTTTTGCAAATGCGTTTTCTTAGTTACAGAATGTGGTGCAAAATTTGCACCTATACAGTGACGCGCACCTGCGCAAGCGAAATCGTGCGTTGATACAGCACCGATTAGTGATCAAAGAGTTACTGGCTTCCGAGTCAATTTCTGTCTTTAAAGCTAATATTTCGAACTGACAATACGTTTTTGTGTCCTTGGAAGAGACACTTCGAATATATTTCTTATAGTGGCCAAACAGTCTAACTGATGTGATATCTCAGCTAAACGATAGATTTGCAAACCGTTTCCTAAAAAGTGTATTTTGTGTTGGTGTGGTTAGCTGGACGAAGAGTGCTTTTTTCATGCACACTGACGAGCAATTAGGGCCGGGTTGCTTTACTGATATCAACAAGATCGGTAAAAGACTATGCAAATGCTTGCAGCACTCTACAATTTTACTTGAAAGAGCCAATATTTTTGTTAGGGAGATCAACATGAAGTACTTTAATCAAAAACCAAAAATACAGTATATTGACAACCAAAATCTTTTTTGTCAAGCATTTTTATATATCTTTTGTTTTGTAAATTTTAGGCAAAGAGCTTGATTTAATCAGCCATATTTCAGCAACAAACAAAATTTTTAAAGCAGTTGTTAATTTTTGTTTGACGCTAAACGCTTTTGATCATTTTGTTTTTTCAACCATTTGTTTAGGTAAAGTTATTGCTTAGTTGAACGTAGCTTATTTGCAGATTAGTCTGTTAAACGTTAACACGTAAATTTTTTCTGTAACGAGGACCAGAAGAATGGTTGAAAGCGTTTGGCGTTAAAGACAAAATTACTTTGCTTTAAACTTTTAGCTGTTCGTGCAGTATCCTTTGCTTATCCATAATGTGCATTGATCCAACAGTTTGCTCCGTTGGCTTTGATTTTGCTTTCTAATTGTAGAAAATTTGTTGCATCATTATGAGTTATGGTTCTTTGTAATGACCTACGATAGTTTAATTATAGCTGCAGTAAAGTGAAATCTCATCCTTAATCTAAGTAAAGGTTTTATGTCCTTTAACAGTACAAATAAAATTGCAAAAGACTAGCAGTATCTCTTCTGTGCAAAATCATGCAATGCAAAAAGAACTGAGAACAAATTTTTTTGATCTACGTAAATTAAAACACATGTTAAGAACAACAGCAACAATAATAACAACAGCAACAAATAACAGCCTGCAATGCCATTTGAACAGTTAGCACCTGAAAAACATTTGTCAGTGTAAAGAACCACTGCATTACAGACTGGTACGTAATGTTGTCAGCAAGTAGGAGAAAGTATCCAAATATCCAAGTTAGCCCCATCATTGTTACCATCGCAATAGCATTTATCAACCTTTCGACCATTGGCACCTCCCTAGCAGAAGATTGAATCTAAAAACAATATAAAACATCATTCAATTCATCTGAGAATTTGTCTGTGATAATAACAGTACAGACCTTTTGCTTCCTCCATATTACTTTTTTGCTCAGGATGAAGAATATCACGCAATTAACCAGCAGCATTATGCCAAGAGGTAAAAGAAATCCCCAAATCAACGATGGAGCTTGAAGCCAGCAAACATGATTGTAACGGTAGTGTGATTCAAAAAAAATACCTGTGAAAAAAAAGAAAAGTGTTTGCAATTGGTGTAAAGTACCCGCAGTAGTGAATTTTGCAAGTTTTTACTTGCTTTTTTAAAACGAATCCATAAAAGTGATGAGACTGAAATAGCAGCAAATTAGCTATAATCACATTACAGTGCCAAAACAAGAAAAGAAAGATCGATTGCATTATGTTATACCAAATTTTTATGCAATTCCAAAATATGCGTACAAAAAAGCAAAGTTTTTGTGCGGTTGTTTGGTAGAATTGTTAAAAATATTTCGATTAATTAAAAAACGACAAAGATTTTTGCTGGTAGTGATTTGCAGAAAACATTGGATGCGATTTCCAAAATGTATATCTGTGAAGTTTTCAACATTTGAAAAATTGGAAACTTTTTAGTCATGGCTTCATCCATATCAAGTAAATCCGAACACGTAGTGTTGTATGTATCAACGAAAATTAATTTATTCTCGGATTATCAAATCTTTATTGCTTCTAAACAGTTGGGCTTATTAGATTGAAATAAACTGGATTTCCAAGGTCAGAAAATTTAACCTTGAATAAAATAATAAAAATAGCAATTTGCCTGATCATTAATAAATAATAAAAATAGCAATTTGCCTGATCATTCGTCCAATTTTTTTTTCTAAAATTTAGTTAATCTGGGGATCAAAGTTAATCCACGTTAGTGCAGTAAGCCATTACAGTGTTTTCCCCATCACGTTTTTTATGATTGCATGCCGTTTTTTTAACTATCAGTAAATACAAATGCTAATGAGTATTTGCAGAGCAATAAATTAATAAATCAAAAGAACCTCTTGTAAGCCACTGTTTCTTGTCAACTCAACATTAAAATTTAATTAGCGATATTTAAACAAATTTCAATGAAAAATTTAAAAAGAAAAGAAAAAATACATTTAAGTTGTTAAATTTTTATTTTTGATTAACAATTTTTTTAATTATGATTTGCTGCAAAAAGATTTTAGAAAAAAAAATTAAACAGGGGCTGAACGATGTTTGAATTTTGTTAAAAATTAAATAAATCAAAACTCTGGAGTTTTCTAAGGTTCGTGCAAAAAAAATTATTTCTCTCCGTTTCATATCTACTGAGTGACATCATGTCAAACATCACTGATCCATTCCACAAACAGAAATTTACGTCACTAACTTCCGCGTCACAAGCTTCCGCGTCACAAGTGGTAATGCATGATAGTACGCTTGTTCAGTCAGTCAGTTCAGGATTAGAGCTTCGCCTGGTGTAGGCTAGGATTGAAAATAAGTAGGGTAACAGCGCAAACCAAAGATGAAGTATAAAATGTTGTTTTGTACTGCCTGTATTAAGCCTGGTTTAGGTTAGTACTAGTTAGACTAGGCCTACCGGTAGCGAGACCACTAGTTAGCCTAATGGTGAAGCTGGTGGTTGTATTCAAAGATTGGCATAGCCTACTATTGCATTGACAACAGCAACTGACAAGAAAATAAGTGATGTTAGGCTACCTACGACCTGCTGTGTAAGTGAAGCTCTATAATTGTTTAAATCTAGGCTATCTGCCTAGCCTATGGGTCAATCCATGCTTAATTTGACAGGCTGTCAACCCATTTTCTAGAATCTTTTCCAAACTTGGCATGGGGGTAGGTAGAACAAAGTAAAAAAACCTGTTTGCAAAAAATTTCACCTTTCTAGCACAAGCTGTTCCTGAGATATGGGCTGTTTAAAATTGTGCGAGAAAGTGAATTTTGAGGATACACATGAGTGATTTTTACCTCTAATGCTCAAAGTTGAGGTAGGAGGATGCAGTAAATTGCTACCCCCCATTTTTAACCATGCCAAATACAATATAACGGTTATTTTTAAGCTGAAAAGATTGCTTTTTAAGTTATTTAGTAATTTAGGTGTTTCTCTTTGCGCCACGGTTATGGGGTGCTCTGACTTTTTTTTTCTTAAAAAATGTTTTATGCCCATTTTGATAACTACTTTTCATGGCTGTTATGAAACCAAGCTTTGTCAAACTGAATTAACATGCATTATCAGGTATCAAATAATAACTAGGGCATTGTTTAGAGCTTTTTTTTTCATTTGCCATGTTTAAAAGGTATAAACGGTAGGCTATCTCCAACCATATATATTTAAATATTTTGGAACATGTTCACATCACTTTTATCACCCAATATCAGAGAATCAAATTGGATGCAAGTATATTTGCTCAGACTTAAACTTTTCTGCAACATGTGATTTTTTACCAAAAGGTTAAAAGCATGGATTTTGTGGCATGCTGGTATAACTTTCATTGGTGTGTGGGTCTCATTTTATGGGTAAATGAACCGCAACTGGAAGACAATGTTAAATTTATATGCCCACAGCCCTATATGGCCCATCACTATCATTTTGTTAGCCTGAGCAAGATGACTTTTGTACTGTACCTTAGAAACAAACTATTTGCGCAATTGACTCTTCTACTTCACCCAGTGGACAAATCTACAAACTTTCTAGACTTAAGTCTGAAAACAATTGAACAAAATATTAACAACTAAGTCTAAATTAGCTTCAAACTTTATTGTTTACGTCGGCGTAAATCCATTGCACAATCAATTCAAAATTATTAATTTATTTTATCATCATTTAAAACTTTCGAACTACATGCCAATAATGCATCTTTTTAATGCCAATTGTGACGGCATGCGTGCTTAGTTTTCCGCTTTTTTGTTTTTTACTCTGCTTTGAATATAAATGGCAACAATGATCTCATTGACAACCGCGAAATGTTTACTATTTTAGGTCTTTTTGTGAGTGATTAAGTTGGTTGATGATTCAGGTTGCTTAGAGTTAAGTTTAGGTTAAGTTTACTGTCTTGAACGTCGATGAAACTGTTGTAATGTTGTATCAATTAGATTAAGCTTTGGTAAGTACACTTTTTTACTAGTTTTAGCTTGTTTTAGGCTCGTTCGGCTATGCGCAGTGTGCTTAGCCTGGGTTGTTGGTGATTGATTATTAAATGATAGTGTTGATTGCTGCAGTAGTTGAAGTACTGAACCGTTTTACACTGTCTTATCTTGCTGTCATTGACTTCTTTTGCTGAGGTATCATAGGGGCTTGGATAGCTAACGGAAGCGAGCCTGCTGTAGTAGCCTTGACACAACACGGATTAAAGTTTGTAGTAATCTTATTTCATTGTATTGTAGGCTTATTTATGTTCACGAATATGTTTAGGACCTTTTGTTGTCACTTGAGCCTTATTTGGATTTCGTGTGCATGATACCCGCAAAGTCAGGTTCGTTTGTCTGCATACCGTTACTGATTACCGTAGCCTACTGGAACAGTCTTAACTTGCTAATGCTGAATATATTGATAGCTTCGTCATACTGTGGTGCATGGTTGGTAATACTTTGCTAGCATAGATTTGCCACTGTAACCTACTAGTGTAGTGCTGCTGATTGTTTATAGTGAACGACAGGGGTAAGTTTATTTAAATTTCATGATAATTTTTTCGAAGCTACTGTAATACTATTTAGTGTTGCTGGGTGTTGCTGTAAGCTAAATTTTGCTATTATCTTGTGCTTTTTTCTTTAGTTACCGCTGCTATACTTGACGAGAGACAATTAAAATTCAACGATTCATTTTTTCAGAAGTTTGCTCTTTCCGGTTTTGGGCGGGTAGGACTGACTTGGTGAAACACCAATGCATCTTTTTAAGTGCCAACTACATGCCAATGCATCCAAGGCTTAAAGGGCAATGTAAAATTGCTCGCTAATTTATTCAAATTTAGGTTTTATATGCCAAAGCTAGACATTGTGTGTGTATTTGAATTTATTTAAATTGTATGTTAAATCGACTTGAGGAGAGCGAAAAATGCATGAAACTGGGTAACGTATTTATCACAACTTTGGCAATTGTAATTACATCTTTTCACCTATTTATTAGGGTGAAGTGAAAAACCAAAATTTTTGAATTTAAAAAAGTGGTCTTGATGTATGGCCATAAATACCATATGAAATACTTTTATGACAGTTGTGAGTTCTTGCACCCTCTAGTGGCCGTGCAATTTTATCGAACGTGCTTAAATAAATACTTTTACCATATCTCACTACCCATATATGCTACAAAGCTGGTTTTTAGCTTCAAAGTTGCAGAAACAGCACATTTATATCTCCATGAAAGAGAACTTTGCCATAAAAACGTACAGAAAAAAAACAAAAAAATACAGCCGAATTATTGATTACAGATTTACAGATTATTGATAAGTTTTCAGTGCTCAACTTCAATTGCATTGCAGTTCGCATTGGCATTGAAAATACGTCAGATGAGGTTTAAATTTATGTATATTTGCACTTTTAGTGTGCCATGCTGCCTTATCAGCTTAAAATAGTTTCTTTAATGGCAATTGGCCTTACTCAACTGGGTAATGTGCAGCACAGTATAGTAAATAATGTTTAAAGTCATTGCATCATCCAGGATTGGTTGGCTCTTGCATTATCACTTTTTTAATGCTGAACTTGAGGAATTATTTCTAGTTCATTCAAAAACAGGTAAGATTGTACAGTTTAATTCAAAAGCACTGAAAGATGCCGAAGTACAAAATTAGAATTAGAAAAGCAATTTGTACCATGATTAGAAAAGCTACAATTCTACAAAGAAAAAAATTTAGCAATATAATTAACAAACATTTTGATAGGCCCACCATTGTTTATTGTATTGTAGATACGGTATATACTGTACTACCTGGCATAAGTTCAGTTATTCCTGAAGCAGCATGCTAACTAATAAAAGATCCAAGTCTAATATTGGAAAAAGTTTTTCGATGGCAAAATATTTTTAAGTTCCGATAATTTCCCTCCAGGATTTCTGCCAACCAAAAGACAAGTGATTTGAGCATTTGCTCAACTTTAATCACTTCAGGATTTTGGATAGAGCTCAAATTGTTGTAAAAGAACAAATGAATTTGGTGCAATGTTTATTCAATATGTGAGCTGAGTATTGCACGAAGAATTTCAGAATTTATTAATTAGGACATCGAAGTCGACTTTACAGTCATCAAAGTTTACTGTAACAGCAAAACCATAAAAATCTTAAACATCTGATCGACACAAAGAGCTTGAAACTAATTTTTTGCAAGATACTGATAAACTGTTTGATATTTTTTGGCTATGATAATAAACAAAGAAAGCAATGTAAAATTCAGTGTGGCTTGAGAATGACATTTAATGATCATCCTTTTTTTGAACATCAAAAGCAGAACACAAAGGGTAAATGTTTGGCAGAAATATCAGAAATTTAAAAATTTTCTCCTCCATACAACTTTGTACAAGTAACATTAGACATGAATATTTTTTTTGGTTAGCATGCTGCTTCACAAATAACTAAATTTATGCCAGCAAGCACAGTATATACTGTATTTACAATACAATAAACAATGGCGTTAAATTGTTCATTAAAATATATTGCTAAATTTTTTTCTTTGTAGAATTGTAGCTTTTCTAATCATGGTACAAATTGCTTTTCTAATTCTAATTTTGTACTTTGGCATCTTTCAGTGCTTTTGAATTAAACTGTACAATCTTACCTGTTTTTGAATGAACTAGAAATAATTCCTCAAGTTCAGCATTAAAAAAGTGATAATGCAAGAGCCAACCAATCCTGGATGATGCAATGACTTTGAACATTATTTACTATACTGTGCTGCACATTACCCAGTTGAGTAAGGCCAATTGCCATTAAAGAAACTATTTTAAGCTGATAAGGCAGCATGGCACACTAAAAGTGCAAATATACATAAATTTAAACCTCATCTGACGTATTTTCAATGCCAATGCGAACTGCAATGCAATTGAAGTTGAGCACTGAAAACTTATCAATAATCTGTAAATCTGTAATCAATAATTCGGCTGTATTTTTTTGTTTTTTTTCTGTACGTTTTTATGGCAAAGTTCTCTTTCATGGAGATATAAATGTGCTGTTTCTGCAACTTTGAAGCTAAAAACCAGCTTTGTAGCATATGTGGGTAGTGAGATATGGCAAATGTGATTTATTTAAGCACGTTCGATAAAATTGCACGGCCACTAGAGGGTGCAAGAACTCACAACTGTCATAAAAGTATTTCATATGGTATTTATGGCCATACATCAAGACCACTTTTTTAAATTCAAAAATTTTGGTTTTTCTCCCAACATTACTAATTATTGGTTTTGAAACAGAAGCAATAAATTTCGAAAAGTCATCAAAGCGAAATGCTGGGAGCAATTTCCTTGCCTCCACCCCGAAAAAATTGAAATTTGGTATCGCCAGCATTTCATATCAAGATGACTCAGTGGGAGATCCAGATTATACTTTTCATGAAAGTATAGATTTGGATGCAAGCAAGTACGAATTTGTTTTTGTGTGACTACGATACTTATGACTATGTTAGAAACAGGATTTTTGATTGGAGGGGGGCCCAAACTACAAATCACATGCAATGACGTCATCAGAAATTTTCAAAAAAGGAATTTTTTGTGGGGCAAAGATATCGTAGAATGGAAGATCTGAAGCTGTAGCCCTGTTGGCACTTAACCTCGATTTTGGTAAAGGGAGAGGGCGAAAACTAATAGTTAGAAAGTGCAAATGTCTAACTAATAGTTAGAAAACTAATAGTTAGAAACCATATAGATCAATGAGATTTCGTGTCAAGGTTCTTTACGTTTTGTGCTGGGCCATCCTGGTGTGAGAAAATTACATGCCATAACCCCATTTTGGTATGTACCAAAATTGTGGCAAATCCAAAATTAGACCTACCAAAATTGTGGCAAGTCGGTTCGGTTTCGCTGTGATAAACACAAGCATTAGTAACTGTAGGCTACTTCATACTGAATGTTCGACACCGAAAGCATTGGTATTTTTTACCATTTTATTTGTTCTACTGTAGATATAGACGAGATTTGGGAATCAGTTGCGTAAAGCTTGTAGATTGAAATTTATGTTTTAGACCAGGGGTGCTCAAAGTTATTGAAAAGCTGACTACATGACCTTTTTTCCTGAGCTTTAGTGGGCCGCAAATTTCTCATAAAATGCTTGGATAATTTTTATTCCGAATACTGCTTAATGCTCGTGTACGTTGTAAATCGCCCTACCATATTAAATCATTGCTAAACCGCGGAGTTAACCTTTAAAAAAATTTAACTTTTTTTTTACGTTATTTGGTTGAAACTTTTTAAATTACTTGGCTAAGATGGAGGCTTCAACCCCTCTCCCAAGCAACGCTTATTTCCCAATAGTTGTACTACTGAACACAACTTTTACAAACTGTGAAGTATAGATTTGCTGTGACACGCGTTTTGAAATGCAAACTGCGCCGAGATAAAAATATAAACACCCAAAACCAAAAAAGTTAAAGCGTAGCTTATGTAGTGGCCAACAAAACGCAAATTTGCTACTTTTCACGAAATAATCATGGGCTGCACATTAGGCAACCCTACTATAGACAGTGTCTTTTTGAATCGGTTAATTATATTTTCCCAGCTTGTGTCAATTTAACTGTGTTAAGTAGGTTTCTACTTCATTGCAAAGACGACCTTTTGGGTATCGGACTCAGTCACCAGCGATCGTTTTGCGACTGAACCGCATCTGCGCAATGCTGCTCAGTCTACAGGTAGTTTCGTATTTTTTCAATAATGGAGTGTCAGCATATTATGGTGGTTAACTGTGCCGCCTGATCTTAATTTCGCATGAAATTTGTCCAAGCTTGCAAACTTTGACTCAAGATATAGTCAAACCTCGGTTTAACGCATTAATGCGAAAATGCAATTGTCTTTTTTTAGAAAATGTCCCTTAATCGAAAAGACACGAATTTTACCTAGTTTAATTGTAGATGCGCACGTCAGTGACGTAGCCAGGAGGGGCAACTGCCCCTCCAAAATTTCACTTTGCATCAGAGTCCCTTGATGAGTTGTCTCACATTAGGTCGGTCGCCCCAGGATGTGTCGCATCATAAACCAGGCTTTTTGTCGCGATTGGAGACGCAGTATTTTTGCGTTGTCGAGTTGGAAGAAACTGCGGTTATGTGGTTTGTGTAAAATAGCAACCAATCGATTTTTACTCCGGCAGCTGAGAAATATTATGGCAGTAGTTAAGACTATAAGTTTGATAAACGTTCAGTTTAAATAATCAGGTAGCATTAAATCCAATCTAACGAAACAGTGAATTTTAAGATATGTAGTATCTTGAAAACTTTTGAGAGCACTGAGCACTAAAGCAGTTCTGAACAGTTTTTTTATTGAAAGCAAATACCAACGGCTCTGTTTTGCTTTTTATTTATCCTCAGCTGTGTTTTTTCAATAAAACTAGTATTATCAGAGAAACTTTCATTTGCACCATTGTTATGGCTTATTGAGTCCCAGCAAAAGATGACTACAGAAATGTTTACATTAATTTGCAGAAATTTTACTTTTAAGCTATTCTATAGTTATTACGTATGATATTCGTTTTAATTAAATTATTTTTTTACAGTTCCGGCAACCTCCCAAGCTGCCATCGTTGCGCTTCATCGAAACCCCAGTCCATCACCTGAACGGCCGCCACAGTCCCAACATTGCTCAAAGAATCTGTTTGGAATTTTTAGTTGGCGAATTTTACGGCTGTAGTTTTTCTTGCGTTAATCTTACTGCCTGTATCTTTGCAATAAATTTTTTTTTACTTTTTAATTGTATAATTTATAAGAGAAGCAGTACGCTCTAGTTAAAAAACATAGCTATTCCCTTGAATCAATGAAACTACGTGCCAATGCTGGGCCCAAGCAAGCAATAGCCACTTATTGTGAAATGCAGTTCCACAATATAAGTTTGATGCAAGTATTAACTGCAGGCTAGCTACAATTTCTGGACGTTTTACGTACCGGTAGCCTACCGCTTATCCAGTACGTAAATTGTAGGGGGACGCGTCCCCCTGTTGAGAGATAGCGGCCCCATGGAGATTTAGCGTTCCCTACTAAAAGAAAGCGTCATGGACGTATAGACGAAAAAATGGCTGATAAAGTGTCAATTTCCGGCCGAATATTCCATCAAATTGGGGTGAAGACCTTTTTTGGTTTTCACGTGAATTAGGATCAAGCTTTTCACCAAATTGCTCCTAATTCGGAATGCGTCCGGTCACGACTACGAAAGCGTTTCTCCATGCAATAGTTTACAGTTCAGTGCTGCTTGCATCCAATATTGACCTAACCGGCAAAATATTTTCCTATTATGCCGCAACTTACAAAAATCACAATGGTCACAATTATCTATTGTTACATTATAGATCAATTTTACCTCTTAGCATTTCCTGCTTGGTTTTGTTTTGCGGAAAAATAACGGAGTGATTTTGATTTTTTCCCAAACACTAAATCGATAATTTCAAGCAAAAACCAAACCCATTACCAAAAAATAAACTAGTATGTGAATGTATGCTGCTATGACATTGCATTAACAGCCAAAAACTTAAAAACTAAATTTTTTTTTGCTTGGGTTCAGAGTCACTTTAAAGGTTTAATTGATAAAGTTTAAAAGCGCATTCCGGTGGTTAAATTTTTGCTCGATTTTCTCTTAAAAAAATTTGGCAAATCCAAACCATAATTTCACTAAATTTGAGCTTTCTGTAGCCTTTCAGTCTCGAGATGCAACAGAAGTCTCAATTTGTCTCAATCAAAGATGTCTCAATTTCTCCTTAAAAAGGCTTTTTCCCATTAAAAAGTTTGCAAGGGTTGACAGTTAAAAGCAAAACTTCAAAAAAAATTACTGCATGTTCCTGCTTCTCAACAAACGTATTGCAGCAGAGTTATTGTATAACAAGGTAAAGGTTTAGAACTGAAAAGTTAGCTGCTTTTCAATAAATGCAATCCAACATTCCAAAAGTTAATCCTTTCTCAATATACTGACGAAACGGCAACACTGAAGTAAAAGAAAACACTGAAGTAAAACAGAAAATTTGTGCGGTATTACCTTAAAAACGGGAAATCGCAAAAACTACAAATTTGGTGAGAATGCATTTTAGGCTTTTCCCAACATTTTGGTCAAGAGTAAAAAAACTGACTTAAGTGCCCATTTAATGGTTAATTATTTAACAAGTAAAGTTTTTTGTAAATATAATTTTATTGATTATGTAGGTCGGTTTGATCCTAGTAATCCAACAGAGTAGCCTTAATTGGTATCAGGCAAAGCTGCAGGCTTGTAGTAATGCTACTGAAAATCGTTGATACTGTAATAAAATAATTTTGGTAAGTCTTTCAAAATATTGCAATTAGTAGTATTTTTCAATTGCTTGTAGATTTTGATGGTTTCATATTGATTTGCTCGACTTGTCTTTCTTCGCTCATCTTCATACCTGCAATCCTAGCTATAATGACGAAAATGACTACATATAAAAAAAGATATCAATTTCAAAGCAGTTTATCGCGGGAGATGCTACTAATATTTTATGCTGTCCAGCAGAGGTAGAGTCCTTGAGGAAGTTCTTGGCTTTGAGGACCATGTTAAAGACACGTTTTGAAGTCCTTATTCTTGGTCTCAAAACTCACGTCTCCGGCCTTGACTTCGAAGCCTACAAGTCCTCAAAAATGCCCTGCCTCGGCTCGAAAACAGCATTACTTTATGATTGGTTGAAATGAAAATTAACCCAGCAAAAAATGACCAAAACTTTTAACCTGTCAATTTGCTTCCTTTCCTTAATTGAAAAATAATATGTGATAGTCAATTCACATTAAACCATAGGTGGGCACAAGTCCGTTAATCGTTAATCCGGTTATAACGAAGCTAACTTTTTCTTGAACTCGTTAATCCGTTAAAAAGTTTTATATTAACGAACTAAATTAACTTCCGTTAAGTTCTGTTAACTTCTGTTAACGTTTTTATCGTTAATATCTTGCACCATTCATTCATCGTACCGGTACAAACCAGTTTGCAATGGTAACACTTGTTGCGTATTAGCACGAGTTTTACAGACGAAAGCGAAGATAGGATCTCTTTTTTGTGACAAATAATAAGCTGCAGCCTCAGATGTCTATTAATTATCGCTGTTAGCAATTTCCAAAGTTTTTTCGATCGCAGCTTCGTCAGTGCATTTGAACTTATTTTTATCTTGAAATTAGATTAGACTTTAAAATATAACTTCCAAAACACAAAAAGATCACCATAGCAATAAATATTTCCTTACAATCTGCTCAACAGCGTCAATACGTGTTCTAGAAGCGAGTGAATAAAACGAGATGTAAATTACACGCAAATGCTAACGAATTAACGGACTTTATAAACTTCCGTTAATTAAAGCTGAAAATAACGGATTAACGTTAACGGAGGTGTGAAGTTTGTTAACGGACTAGTGGTTAACGAAGCTAACGTTTTGCATTAACTTGCCCGCCTATGCATTAAACCTTTTCTTAAATGGCATGGTGTGAAGCTTTAATCGAAAAATGAGGGAGCAAAAGGCAGTGTATGATATTTCTGTTTGTTTTTGCTCATACCTTCGGTACGTACAGTACAAATTACAAAGCAGTAATGCCATCCTGGGCCCCAACAAGAGATCCATAGGTGCAGACGCAAATATTTTTGAGCAATTGTAGCTGATGATAAAACATGATCATGCCTATCGGGTGTGTGGATTCAAAAAAAAGTATGTGCGTGATAATGAAATGTAATACAGTTATCAGTGATAGCCTGATATATCCTAAATATCGTATACAGTATATTCCTGAGATATAACTAACAAAGTGTTATATCCCTGAAATATAACTAACAAAGCGTATCTTGAGAATGCCGACTTGTTCTGAAAAAACGGGAGCAATTGTTGCTAAAAATTTGCTTTGAGATAAGAAAGAACAACTTTAATCACTGGCAAGTGGTTTAGGGGCAAAGCCACATCTGCCAAACGATTTTTGTGTTGGAAATTGCGCTATAAGTATCCGAAATGATAAAAAACTGTATCAAGAAAAATGCTGCCTGAAGAATTAGTAAAAAATCGTGTGTGAGATATTTACTACAAATAGTTTGAATGCCTGAAAAAATGTGCGCAGTCTTTGATTAAGTTTTCATACGACATCATGAAGATGAAGAGGCGAAGCTCATGCAAAAACTTGAGCATTTTTTGAAAAAAGTAATAATATACTACTATCATATTTTTTTGCGATTGTGGATCTTTCAAATGGGAGCCCCGCAGCAAATCATGTCTCCAATGCCTTCCTTCGTAATGCAGCCCAGCTGGGATCCTCAGGTTACTTTTTGGGGTGAATTCCTTTAGCTAAATTTTACAAAGTGTAATTTGGCGACCAAAAGTACGCACTTATTCATTGGTAGGCATCAGATGCAAGACTATTAATAGAGAGACATCACAAGCACTGAATTCTAAAAAAAAGATTAGCTTAAAATTATACTGGAAAAATGTGGGAAAACTGAAATTTTTCTCACTTAACTTTTACGGAATATTTTTTTTTTGAAATCGCTTTGAAAATCTAATCATTTGTAATCTCCTTTAAAAGTCAAAAAAATTGCTGTTTTTCTGAAAAAATACTAAAATTGTTTAACATACAGAGGACATGGACACTTTACCCTTGCCCTCCGAACTCCGTTTTTTTTTCAATTCATTCTAAAAACATACATTTACAGTATTTTGCAATACTTTTAGATAATGATATCGCAGTCGCTTTGTAATATTTAAAAAAATCTTCTGAAAAGAAGTCGACAAACAAAAAAAAAATGTTTGAATTTGAGAAACAACTAAAAAAATGAGACTCCATAACCGATGGATGTTTGTACCGGCAACCTGACTGATGAAGTGAAGGCATTAACATTGACTATTTCCGCATTTAGAATGTAGTTATTTTTTATGATTTACGAGTTACGGCCTTAATTGTTTCATTACCACTAGTTTAAAATTTTGCGTGGGGAGACGCTTTTGCAGCCTTGACCAAACGCATTCGGAATGCGAAAGTACTTTAGTGGAATTTATTTGATTCCATATCCGAAATCGAGTGAAGACCAAAAAACAAAAAAACAAAAAAAAAAACAAATTAAAAGGTCTTCACCGTAAATTGGGAATATTTTGGGCCGGAACTTGTGGGATTGGTTTGTGCTGGCAGGCTCCTTTTCGTCTGATCATCCAGCGCTCAAACCTCGATGGGGGGACGCTAAATCTCAATGGGGGGACGCTAACTCTTGATGGACGCTAATCCTACAATTTAAGTACTAATTACCACGAAACCACTACGGAACGTAATCAACATTGCTGTTTTAACGGGTTAAAGTTCCAAATGACATTTACTATTTTTAGAAACTACTGCACAATTTTCAATTTATCATCAAAAACTTAACTAAATGCTATATCTTAAACATTTTCTTGCATAAAAGTAATGAAAAATTTGCCAACCATTGTTTAGAAAAAATGTGTCCTTGGCCTCGACTATTTTTCTCTTTGGTATCGGAAGCGGCTGTCCTCAAAAAGTCGTTTCTTGGCTTGAAATTTTTTTGAGCCTTTGGCCTTAGTTTCGAACGTTGGGTCCTCGAATCCATCTATACTGTCCAGAGCTTATCAATACTGTATTTTCTCTGAAAAAACTTTAAATTTATTTTACTGTTTCTTACTGTTCGGATTGTTTGAAACATCCAGATGCAAAACCGTAGTAGAAAAGTTTATCAAAACTAAGATGAAAGGAAGTCCATATCCAACAAAATATGTAACGGCAATCGATGGTTTCTTCGCAACAGAAAACTAAACAATTTTATAAAAATTTGCATCATTAAAACATGAAGTTCAGTTTGTGTGCTTTTGACAAAGATGACTGCATCATACAATGGAAACTGAAAAATTTAGTAGTGATAAAAAAGAACAGACATGAACCAAACTTTTTTAGGTGGCAGATTGACTTAAAGACCATAAGATTTCTTTGCTGTTTCCTGGTCGAGGCAACCTAATGAATAAAGTAAATTATTCTGTAATTAAAATTGCAGGGTTTTCTTAATTATTTCTCGGGGGTTACCGCCTTATCTTTATTGCGCGAAAAAAAAAGCCAAAACAAATTTTGTGGCATCGCAAAACCAATCACATTTTTTATTTGTTAGATGAGTTTGCAAACTATTTAAATGTAGGCCTACTGTTTTCAAAAAATGATTGCTCGAATTTTTCTAAATTACAGTGCTCTGAAATCCAAACCAAAACTCAAGATTTTCTTCAAACCTACAACTTATCTTCATCAAAACGAAGCTGAAAATTAACTTACTAGAATGAGTTTAACAAATTGCAAACTTTTATGCTTTAGAAAATGTAGCTAAAAGTAGCTAAAAGTCCTGAGTGTCTAGAAAAATCTTCCTGCGAGTCTAGAAAAAGCAAGTGGTTAGAAAAAGATATTACACAAGCTTACAGTAGTATGGGCAACATATATACTTATATTACACAAGCTTACAGTAGTATGGGCAAATCTGTACAAAGTGGTTTGCTAGTTGGTCATAATTATTTAAACCGACATTTATTACACAGTTAAAGCACTAAAGTGAAATGTCAATTCAACTCATTGGCCACAATACAATTTCCTTTTGTTTTCATTTAAATCAGGTTTGAAACAGATTTGAGACATTTAATTTGAATTGAAAGTTTTTTGAACTGCTAATACGCTGAACGGTTTAATAAACAATTGCATCGTGTTTTAGTGCAATATTGTGCACTAAATTAACATAAAAAGATCAAACAATTTTAGCAAATAGCAGTATTAGCACCGACCGGAAACCCGCTGTGAAGCCAAATGATGGGTTTTCTCCAGGTAGATGGGATATTTGCACCGCTTAAAAAAAAAAAAAAAAAAAAACTAAAAGGATTAGTTACAGCAGTTTTGTAAAGAAAGTTTTAAGTTATCAAGAAGAACGTAATTTTGAAATATAGTTAAAGTTTAAAATTACGTGTGATTCAGAATCTTTTTAATTGATTAAAATTTTTTTCATTGTATTTTCTCATGTTTTGTTTTGTTCAGATAATAAAATGTTCAAGCGTTTTGGTCGTAAGTATTTTCATCAATTTCGTTTTTTTTTTAGTTCTTTCTTTGCATGAACTACATGCACTACATTTTTGAGTGTATTTGTAAGTTTTCTATTTATTAGTCTTATGCTGTACATTGCATAACTTAATTGGAAAATTTATTTCTTACTGTACACCAATAAAGTTCTAAACTGTGAAATTTACTGTAAAATCGCAATAAATCACGCTTGAAAGCATATTAAAAATAGTTATTTAATTTCACCTGCGTAATTTTAAATAGTAAATTTATTTAAAAATACAGAACTTTCAAAAAATACTTACGGTAGCTAATTTCAAAATGAAGCAGAGTGATTATTACTACGATACAGAGATACTGGCCAGTTAAATTGCAATCGGTTCAAAATAGATTTACAAGAGTCGATCGAAGCATTTTAAAATACTATTATGAACTTGCCTTTTGCTACCAAATTGATTTGTTTTTTGATAAGTTTGTAATTGCTTTTAGTAGTTGCTTCAACAAATATGCTCCACTTAAACGTGCTTCACGAAAAAAGCGCAAATTAATGTTCAAACCATGGATAACTAAAGGAATTTTTATTTCGATTCGCCAAGAGCGAATCGTATGCGTCACTCATTACCTCAGGGATAATGAAATCCAAAAAAAATATCAACAAAGCTTATGCAAACAAATTGATCAAACTCAAAACTTTTTTCAAAAAGTTGTATTTCAAATCTTAAACTTTAAATTCGAGGCATGATATGCAAAAATTTTGGAGTATTAAAAGAACCCTAACTCCTCAGAAACCTCAGTCTAATGCGCCTGACCTTGTTGAAAACGAGAGTGGAGCAATAATTACTAAACCAATTGAAATAGCACTGAGTTTTAATAACTGCTTTTGTAGTATACACAAAAAATTGGCTGCTAAAACTAATTGTTCTAAATCAAATGACTTCCGTGATTATGTGACAAATTCAGCGCATTCATCGATGTATTTCCATTCGACCTCTTCTTTTGAGATTCTTTGCGTCATAAAACAACTTAATTCTAGCACAAGCTGTGGACTGGATGGAATTGATGCAAAATTTGTACAATTAGCAGCTGAAGCTATCGCTCCAGCACCGTGTTTGCTACCTAATGCATGTTTTCATTGAGGATTTTTTATACTTGTTTAAAAAAAGCCACATTGGGCCTGTGTTTAAATCTGGTAATAGACAAAAATTAACTAATTATAGACCCGTATCGATACTGCCCTGTTTCTCGAAAATTTTGGAAAAGCTTGCTTACTCTAGAATATTTGATTTTTTAAATTACAACTCAGTGTTGTGTCCCCCTCAGTACAGATTTAGACCAAAGCAATCAACTGTACGTGCTATTTTGGATATAGTCTCAACTTATTGTTTTGATAATGTTGAAAATAAGAAATTTATTGGTCTGCTACCATTGGATGAAAATAAAGCATTTGATACTGTTCAATAAAAAATACTTTTCGCTAAATTAAACCATTATGGCATTCGAGGTGTTGTAAATAATTTTTTTGAATTGTATCTCACAAACAGATCTCAAACTGTTGTTATAATTCATAATAATTACTTTTCAAAGTCCAATATCAATGTAGGGATTCCACAAGGCTTATTCCTAGGACCACTTCTGTTCTTACTTTATATAAATGACTGACCCAATTGTATTATTAACACTCCCGACATTTTGTTGATGACACCTGCACTTTAGTTAATGCAGATACTTTAAATGAGTAGGAATATTGTCTAAACTCCGAGCTAGCAAAGGTCAATAGTTGGATCGTTGCCAATAAACTAACGTTAACTGCAGCTAAATTTAATGCAGTAATATTAAAACCGAAACTCCAATCTCCACCACTCAAAATGAATCTTAGCTGTGCCGCAGGAACAACTGAAGTAGTAAGCGGTGCAAAATACCTGGGCGTTTCGGTTGATGGCCTACTACATTTTCAAGAACACATTAAACATCAAGAGAAAAAACTTCCGCGCTCAGTAGGAATTCTTGTAAACTGAAAACTTATCTGCTTGGGCATGCATTGTTTATACTCTAATATACGTGAATACATTCTCATTTAATTTAGGAGCTCATAGTTTGAGAAAACACATATTCAACTTATCTCTCCAAATAATTACTCTTCAAAACAAAGCTCTACGTACCGTTACAGAAAGTGGATTTTATCAAAATGTTTTGCGTCTTTCTCTAAAATTTAACTTGTTGAATTTACTAAATTTACATACATTTGAGACTGCCAAAATTATACTTTATCAAATCAATCAACATTTTTTTTCAAATTTTAATAATTATTGCATATTGGCAAACTTCGCGCACAGTCGGCAAACTCGTACTAATGCTTCCTCTTTTTTAATAATTCCTGTTTACAAAACAAAAACAATGCAGCAATCATAAAAATATTCTGGTGGAAAAGTTTGTAATTTCATTCCTAATGATATTAAAGACTTCTGACGTAGAAAGTTTTTAAAAAAAGCAAACAAGTGTTATTGAACCCTTTGTAAAATGTTTCTCATACCTCTATTTTGAATTGTTAAGTGTTAATTTGATTAAAATTTGCATATTACTTTTAAACTCGTATATAACCTTTTAAATATTATAATTATCAAAAATATTAGCTTAAAAATATTGAATTTTAGCATCTCATGTTCATCATACTGTATTACTATTGTAGTTCTTGATTTTTTTTGCTTACTTTGTTTTTTTTTACGTCTGTTCTTTGCAGCTCGAATGAAGATGCAATATTGTATTATGGCTCCTCAGAGTGGCTGCAGACTTGATGACCTCACGGTCCTTTTTGCTCTCACTTAGGCACTGCGTCTTTTGGTAATATCTCTATGCGTACTCTGTGTCATTTGTTTTAGTTCATTTAGCGGTATCAATAAACAAACTTGAATTTGAACTTGTACCTGTGTGAAAGCTATATACATTTGTACAGCGTTCACAGTCATCCATGAAACACTGCAAATTGTGAAGTAATGAAGCAGGAATGTCATTGCATCGCAGGTTTGTTTCTTCTTAGCTCTACCCACTCCAACAACATAGAAAAAGTAAACGAACATCAAGCAAATGCAAATGTTTACCAATGTTGGCGTAGTCGGCTTTTTTCGGAGATCTCTGTTGAAGAACAATTGATTTTAAAATATTGCGTGTTTTAACTTTATCTTAAATGAGCTATTTGACCAACGCAGTTTACAAGAGAGGGGAAGGCAAAAATGTTTCATTATCGAACTCTTAAACCTGAAGTCATAGGAACATCAAATAAGAAGTGCGGATTGGCTTTCACCAAATTTAAAAAAGGTTTGTGCTGAGATGTCATCATAGTAATGTTATTTCAATACTGTTGAAACAATGGCATAAGTTTTAATGACATCAAAAGCGTCTTAAAGTTGGTACATACGTTTGTTTTTTTTCAACTGAACCATATAATGCTTCAACAAAAGTAAACACGTCACAAAAACGTTTTAAGACGTCATTTATAAACTATAATATGGGCCAAAACTGCTCAGATTTCAGAAAGTGACTTCAGAAAATCTTAATATTAGAAAACATTTATTTACCTTAACAACCTCAAGTTTTCATAGGTTATTTATGAATTTGATTTAAAATTAAATTTATTTGAAGAAAAAGCTACTTTCTCTCTCCCTGTTTAAAATGAGGTTTGTAATGCTTATTGTAGCTTCTTTCACACAAATTAATTTAACCTTATTTTACGCGGTGCGATAGCGTGTTAAGTCTCTTCAGAAAAGAGCGTTACAATGTCAAATCAGCTTATTATTTTGAATGAAAATTTATTCACAAAAAAACTCTAAAAAATTGAATTTGATGATGTCAGAGTAATTTTACGAGTTTTGAGATTAACTAACGGGCTTTACTAAATTTGGCAAAGTTTTGGACACAAAGTTAATGGCTGATCTTCGAAGTCATTTGTGGCGTAATTAGTTCGTCTTTGGCATTGGATAACTCAGATTCAAAGCAGAAGTGACACGAAAACCTATACGGTAAGTAAAGTTTTTACTACGTATGACGTTATTGAAAAACAATGTCATTTTTGCCAAAATTGACCAAGACGCGACAATGATGACGTCATCATTTCAAAATTAGTTTTTTGGAAAAAAATATTGGTAAACACCAACCCATGTGCTAAATTCATGCTTTTATGACCCCGGTTTAGAAGTTAGGCATGGGGGCAAATTTACTACCTTCTGAATAAAAAAAGCGCATATAGTACACTAAGGCTGTAAATACAATATGTATAAAAAAACTTCAAAGCGTCGTGCTGAATCTGCCATACCAAAATCTTAATTTTGCATTGAAGATTATTAAAAACGTAACCCTAAACAAATTTTTCGGAAAATTTCCTGACTTCACAAAAGTCAGCGAACAAATAACTTATAGCAATTCAAAAAATATCAATATAATTGGTTCTTAAAGAGTATTTGAAAAAACTATATTGAACAATGCACATGTCTACGAGGTGTGTTCCAGAAAACAAAAATTTCTGATATGAGTTTTTACGCTATCAACCTCAACTTTGTTTTTTATAAAAATTGAGTAGAATGAATAAAATGGAATAAAGCACACACAAAAAAAAACCAAAAAACTGCAGTATTAATAGCAAGTGTAACTAAAGGAAGCGAGAACAACAATAGTAACATTACCTATTTTTGGTCTGTTTTGTAATATCAGTTTATTGTGTAACACTACCCATGCCAATGAACCTCAAAGATTAATTAGTATTTGCTTGGATAAACAGTGCTAATATCCAAAGGGAATAATGCAGTATGAAGTTTTTTACTTTCCAGATAAAAATTAGATAGCAAAAATTTTCAAATTCAAATTATAACAACGTTTAACAAAACGTTGGTTTGAGGTTGTTGAGTCCAAAATTACTAAATTTAGTTTCATTTAAAACAACAAGCATCAACTTGTAATGCATTAAACTGATAAAACAGTATGATAACTTTTCCACAAGTAATCTTTTAGATAGTTTTCATTAGATTGCGGGCTACCTTGAAGAAACATTAGCTTCTTTTAAAATTATTTCTAAATTTTATCAAAAAACTAATATTTTCTTGACAAAAACTGAACAAAAGGGAAGGCTAACCAGAATTGTGTTCTTGGCTTTTCGTGCAGAGTTTGGGCATAAAACTGACAATTTTTTGTGCTTTAAGTCGAGCCTAAACATAGAAAGGTAACTTGTCCTTTTGGTAGCTCTAAAAACGAAATGAAAATATTTTTTGGAGCATAAAAATAACTTTGCAACACTAAACAAATCTTTATTTAAACATCAATACGATTATTACAGTATTACACAATTATTACTTTACTAACACATTATTTATCAATAACCGATGAGTAGTTTTGTTTGATCACGGCAGGTTAAGAAAAGGAACAATAAACCGCAAACGTTTTTGGGCCCAACTCTATTTTAGGACGTTTTTGAGCCCGGAATGAACTTTAAATTATTTTTTGGGTTATGGCCGAGTTCAGACTTACATTTTCGGACTCATACCTAAACTAATGTGCTCGTTTAAAACTCTGAGGCTCTATGTAACACTTACTTAAACTTTAGATATATACAAAGAGTTGCAATCAGAAAAAGAATAGACAAAACGCTTCCAACGTAGCTTACAACTGTCAAAGCCAGTATGGAAGGAACTTCTCTGGAAGTCT
Organism: Trididemnum nubilum; assembly: GCA_963965965.1. Lineage (NCBI taxonomy): Eukaryota > Metazoa > Chordata > Ascidiacea > Aplousobranchia > Didemnidae > Trididemnum > Trididemnum nubilum. The sequence continues at coordinate 31,802,926 of OZ014477.1, read as the reverse complement.
ACAAAATTAAAAGTTAAGACTTACACTTGGAACAAACATATTTAGAATGATATGCGTTAGCTACAGCACAGAAATTGCTACTTATCAAGAGAAATCCTGAGAAGTAAAAATGATTTTACTACAAGAAAATCTTGACTAATAACTGATAGTGCTGAGGGGAGGTGAAATGCATTGTGGTACTATTTTATTTTTAATTTAACTTACAAATAAAATAGCATAACTTGCTAAGCTACCACAAGTGTAAGAAGGTTGCATCGTATTAGTCTGATAACATTGATCAGCTGGAAGCCACGTTAGCGATTCAAAATCCCAACTGGAAACTTCTGCTTGGTTTAGAACACGCTGAAAATAAATTTAATATTTTTTGTTACGAATGGGTGGTTAAACGAAATTGCACTTCCAAATCAGACCAACCAAACGCACTAGGCAACTAAAAGCAGGCGATATTACAAATCAAAAAGTAAAATTGCTGTTTTATTTATTTATTTGTTTTTTTGCGCAGGCAACTTAAAAGTAATTTTAACCGAAACTTTGTTTTAGTATAACTTAACTTGAAAAACATAAGCTATTTTTGTTGAATTCCTTTTTTTTTCTTTTTTTGTATTTGATGGCACCAACATACTTGATCATTGTCTAATGCATCACCTCTGTTTTTGGAACAAAAAGTGGCAGAGTTCAATCTAAACATGTGGTGTTTCCTGACAAAATATGGAGATCATATTGGAGCGAGACTATTTTACATTGAACACCATTCTGTTTGTTTTGGCTCAAAGCATTTGCTCTAAATAGTAAATGCTGCAACTGTTTGTTGTAACTTACTTTGAAAGAATCGCTGGTCTCCATTACTGGATCGAGAATTTGAACGTTGACAAACTTGATATGCACAACTACATCCACAGAATCTGAAGATCTTGTTGTTATAGAAACAATCTATAAATAACAAAAACTCATCCTCATTGCATAATACTCATTATGTAACCACTAAGAAGTTCTTGAAAAATCAAAATAACAGAATTAACGCTTTTGATTTACTCCATAATAGTAAATGTACGTACATCAAGCGTTCATGCAAATATGTTTAAGCATTTTTCCGATTAAAATTGTACTCAATTACAACTTCTTCGACGAATCTCACCCTACGCCATGTAAGTCACGGCAGATGATTATACAGCAGTGCTGTAAGATATAGATTTATAACAATAAAACTAGGAACACGTTTTTGCTATCATTTAGGGAATCCCAGCCAAGCTCAGAAGGTGGCGGCAAAAATGCCTTCAAACATTATTAACGAGTAAAGAAGCCAGATTTCAGCGGCATATAAACATGATGCAAAATATTTTACATTGCCTTTTTGTTAAAAGTGTCTGTGGCATTTTCTTCGAATCAGACTACCAGTAACAGTATTAATTGAAGAGAACATATTGTATTTATAAATTAACCACTCTATTCTTTTCTCATTCACAAACAATTATAGAATTAATGGTAGTTTTGTACGCTACCGGTTTTCATACTTTTTTGATTGAATCGAATGTGAAAATTACTTCAAACAATTCAAAATAAAAGCTTTAGTTTTTTTTAGCATTGAATACGCTGATAAAAATTACCTGGGAAACATTTTGATCAGAAGACAAGCCAAAGTCTTCTCCAATAACAGTAACGTGAATCACAGGAGCTTCAGTTTCACTAATTTGAGCAATCTCAGCCACTGAATCCGATGGAAGAGTTACTAACGTCGTACTCCCCCTGATGGATCCAGTATTTAAATTGAAAGTCACGCTTGAATAAAAGGTGGTATTGCTGTCGTTTCTCGTAAACGGTTTTATTTGTACGGCCTAAACATAAAGCAATATCACTTTTTCAATCATCACTTTTACAGTAAATATCTCAACATATGTCTGCGATTTTATTGATTTTACCATATAATCATTTTCATGAAGTTTTAAACACCATAAATTTAAGTTTTTAGGAAATGATTGACTGATTTATTGACCAATTTTGGTGCAACACCCAATGATTTGTCATATTTTTACAACATCAGGGCAAAATTTTACTTTCTACAAATGTGACCAATCCATTGACGTTTAAGCTCGACCAACTAAGTAAAGCATGGACGAAAGTTATCAGTGAAAATGCCTAGCTAAACGCCCGAATGCTGATTGAATACGGAAATGCTAAAAAAAAGTTTTTACAATATTTGTTGACAAATTGCAAGCAAATTTGTCGAGCATAACCGCTGTCTATCAAAACAAGTCAAAAAAATGGTTATCCAGTACATAAATTATTGTTGATTTTTGTTTTGAAACAATGCAAGTTGCAACAGCATTGCAATACTTTATATTGTAGTCCTGCACAAAGTCACTTTATTTAACACATTAATGAAGTAACTTTAGTATAGCACAGGAATAATCACATCATTCAATGAGCTGTTAATTTGCTGGCTTAGTAAAAAAGATGAAATGCGAAAGATAATTTTGCCTCCAAAGCCTTTTTCCTTTGAAAAAAAGCTTTGCTTCTTTCTCATGGTAAAATTATCTTAATTAAGAGAATTTTAACTATGTTTTTTTCGAGAAATCAGAGCTAATTGCTCTCCAAGATGAGGCAATACTTCACAAATGGATCTGTTTTAACTAAACGAAATTTTGCTATTTCGCTTTCCATTTCCCGCTTTTCCGTGAGGGTTGCAGGGACAGCAGCTCAAGATTAAGCCGCCAAACTTCATGGACGGTTTTCTATCACCTCCATCATTTCGATTGAGTTAGTCCGAAACGATTCCATCCAAGATCCTCCATGTAATTGGTTCATTTAGTTCTAGGTCGTCCAATTGGTCTTTTCCACTTGATTTGGCAAATAAAGCTTGTTTAGAAAGACTTTCTTGAGGCATTTGCCTTACATGGCCAAACCATCTTAGCTGAAATCTTTCAATTCGGAAAAGTAGCACCTCGATGTTAAGAGATTTTTGAAACTCAGAGCAACTTGACGGAATTTTTCAAATTTTTAAATGCTTTATGCACAACCAAGTATTTTTCTTTTTTTTTCTATAATTCATTATTTGATTTTATTTATGTAATTTGTCAATCGAGTGATGCTGTACATACATTAAACAGAATTTATCATATACCTGGATATGTATGTCTGGAGTTCTAATGTTTATCACTTCGGAAGAATTTTCAGGAACTGAAACCGAAGATGCAAAAGAAATTAGAGTTGAAAGAAGAGCAGATCTTGTTTCGGTTAAGCTTGAAAAACAAATTACACAATTATTCTTCTCTAATAGTTGGCAACTGGAACATTCTACATTTTGCGATAACAACTGTGTTTGGTGCTTAATGCACTAAGGTTCTAATTAGGGTTTAAAAGTGCAATCGTTTGCAAAATTATTTAGTGGATAGAAACGATTTCACAACTTTCGCTTGCTATTAAAAAATAAATTTGGAGTCAATTAATGCACATTGATTAAATAATTCATGCAAACAAAGATGTTAATCTGTATAGTAGTTTGGAATACATCTAAAGACACTCATTAAAAAATTTTAAAACAATACTCTACACAATCAAACAGATGATATTTTGGCGCTATCAATTTGAGGAACTTTACTGCAGTTCTGCTGTTAAAAAGCATTGGCTTAAGTTTTCTCTTTAGTTTGTTCTTCCAATATCAATTTACTGTATATTATCTCAATGATTCAAAAGTTCTTCAAGTACAAAAAAGAATAAATGACTTTGTAGTTACATATGCTTATACAGTAGCAAATCTGGCGTTGTGATTGATCGCCTTTTTCCTACAACTAATGCTAGGTTGTAGGAATTGCATATAATTGTCCTTGTTTCCAACGCTGCTTTTAAAAACCGCTTCCTTACCTTTGAGAATCTTCATCAAAAGTGTTCACTCCAGTAGCCAAGTTATTTATTGTCGTTGCAACGCTCAGCAAAGTTGTTTCGGAAATCTTTGAAAGCACCACGTTACATAAGAATAATTAAGTACATAAGCTCACATTTGCCACTTTTGGCCTTTATTAACACGTTGACTGCCAACTACGAGTATGCTCGTAGCGAGGCGTTTGTTTCATAGTGCCAACTATACGAGAAGAATCGTTTTTTTCTAAACCGCAATGCAAGAAAAACTACGAGTATATACGTAATTTTAATGCATGAAATCGACCTTTCGGCATATCTTCAGCCTAATAAAATAAATGTCTAAGCCACTTTTTGGGCAAAATGAGTTATATGATTAGCCTATGTCAATTGATATTGATTTATACAATTTTTTGATTAGCCTATGTCAGTCGATGCTGACTTAAGCATTAAAAAAGTACATTTGTTTCAAAAAAAAACTTATAATTCTTTCAAAATAGAAAAGATTTTTGTGAAAACAGCACAGTACTGCCCCACAGCAAGAGTAGAAGAAATTTTTGGCGTTTTGTGGGTAAATAATTGCTTGTGGTAACTAACCTGCTGCTTATGGTAATCAGTGAGCACCATTTTCGCGGTTATTGTAATTAAAATGTACTGCAATTGGTTGAGTTTAATTTCAAGAGCTGCGGTTTGTGAAAATAGGTCAGTCCCTGCAAACCTTTCAGCCTAGTTTTATGTTACTAACCAGATACAGCCACCAGTAATCTAAATCCATGCTTCTATGATTCAACATCATAAGTGTAGACTGGAGGGAGCCCGGGAACCCCCACTGGAAGAGGCACCAATGATAAAAATGTGACAAAAAATTTTATTGTTTTTTCAGTTTTAGTTTCTTTTAGTATTTTTCGCCTACAACAGTAATTAACAATAATGCTGACAACCACAGGGCCGGGCTTTCTCAGTCTAATTTTTACCAACTAATTTAAATGCATAACCAGGTTGAAGATAAAGGTTTTTGCTCTAAAAGTTGCTATTTCAGGCCTTCATCTAACCTTTTTATGAACGTAATGCAATAACAGGGCCGGATTTACCATATGGCACAGTGCAAGGCGTCCTACGCTCAGATGGTAAGACTTTTGTTTGATTTTCACTTATATTCGGCAGGGAGATGTTGCAAAAATCTCCAAATTATCAAAGGCCCTGCACAATGCAAATCCGGCCAGGTTAATAACAGGTTTAGTAAGCGTAACCATCATTCTATTGTACCATTTTTTAATTACCATTTACTTCCTTCTAACCAGTTTTTTACGCGTCAAAATACTTTCGAAAAAAAATCGGCTAAGGAAAAAAATTATTCAATATGAATTTGAATCGATGAAATCAGGGACCCCTGGCCGTACATGTACTTCTACTACTATTTATCTTGATGACAAAACAAAAATACCTAAGAAATTTTCTTGAGGGGATTATTATTTACTGCTAAAATATTGCAGAAGCCAGTGTGTCTTACTTTCCTCTACTTGGACCAAACCACTTACAAAATTTAACCCCAAGATGCAAGATTTTACAAGTGTTTTGGACTTAAATTGTAAAAGTAATACGAGGATTGAACAATTTAATTTTTTCAGCTGACTTTGACATGTTAAAAATTTAATTCTTTCAAATAGCTTTAAACTCGTACAAAATGTGATCCAATGGCACTGAAATAGCTTTTTTTCCAAAAATCGTCCAGCGGCCAAGAGCTTCTCCCCCAGATACCCCATAGCCTCCAGCAGCTGGGGGCTCTGCCACCAACCACCCGTTTTTGATACGATTGAGTTACACTAGTGTACGCAACACGCTTCCTAATTTGGACATTTTAATTTTTGGCAAACCAGGCAACTGCGTCTGATCTTCCATTCTACGATACCTTTGATCCACAAAACGTTCCTCTTTCGAAAATTTATGAAAAATCTAAGACTGATTCAGAGCAACACCAGCTGCCCAAATATCTTTTTTCTCTTCTCGAACCGGTTTTCACTCACTATTTGAGCAACTGCATATGGGGTTCTTTCATCTTTGTTGGTTATTAAAACTTCAAATTTGGACTTTTCCTCGGTCTTTCTCTGCTCTTTCGGAATTTCGAGATTATTTACTAATGTCCCTCAAGCAGAAACTATTTAAATCTGTGCTGACGCTTTCTGCAGTTCGAAACATCTTTCTGCACCTTTTTCATGGCAAATCTTTGTTGAGCTTATGAAGGTAGCTACTTCTTCTGTCGAGTTTACAGTAGCTTTGACAACATCATGCATTGTCAGGTCGACGGGGTTGTCGTGAGATCAGCCCTTTGATCATCCCTTGCAAATATTTTGCTGGCTACTATGGATCTAAACTTTTCCAGACCACTTTCAAGCCGAAGATGTATTGCTGCTACATGGATAACACTTTTGTAGTATTCAGCAACGAAAATTAGTGCAATTTATTTTTAAAGAGCCTCAACTCGCTTCTCTTTGCTTTACTTTTGAAAAACAATCTAATCTTGCTCTTCCTTTTTCGGACGTCTTGGTTGAAAAATCTCTTTTCAAGTTCATCACCTCCATCTACAGCAAAACCACACTCACCGGTCAATACAGACTAATGGATACTCGGAGTACATTATTAAGTGGTTCGCTGCTGAGAAAATGAAGCAATTTCAAGCTCAGCCTACATTTGGACCGGCAAAATGCCCCGTTTATCTACGTCTCTGATGGCTTGGTTCTGTTTCTACCTGGTTCGAAAAGCAAGTAAAATCTGCTGTCAAGAAGTGTTTTTCCGCTGTGAAATCACGAGTTGTTTGCTTTACCAACAAGTTTCTCTCCGCTACCAACAAGGATGTAATACCTTTTTTACAGAAATGTAACGTGATTTATCGGTTCTCATGCCACTGTGACAGTTGGTATGTAGACCGTACCTCCCAAAGGCTGCAGAACAGAATTAAACAACACGTCCCCAAATCTATCCGCTCTTGTTTTTTTTCCCAGAAACGCTTACTCCCTGCCTGTTGATGTAATTTTTCCACCGAGACCAATACTCAGTCTCTTGCTTATGATTTAGCCATTGAATTTCATCTGTTAAAAAAAATCCTGTCTGTGTTCAAGATTGTGATGACAGGAAATTTTCTATTTTTGTCTAAGGCCTCTCTGTTTTTCATCTATATATGCTTTTGAAGCCACTTTCATCAAAACTTTTACCCCATCCTCTGCCGACAAAAAAGAATATTCACTAATGATGCTCTTTCATTGGTCTTTTTCTAGGTAATTTAGGATCCGCAATTTCCTACGATATAAATAGACGCTCCTTTTTCTGCGCTCTCCGTTTTGACATATGTTCGTGAGAAGTGCGAGACAAAAAGCTTTGAAGATGAACATTTTAATTCAAAAGATTCTGATGACGTCATTGCATGCGAATCGTGGTTTGCCCCCACCCCCAATCTAAAATCCTAGCTCTACGTCTATGATCAAGTGCCGACCGAAAATTAATCGATGCAGTTGCATGGCATTCATAAGAAGAAATTCCAGTTTTACTTTATCTCTGTAATCTAGCTATCTTCAGAAGATGTCAACTACTCAAAAATAATTAAAACGATTGTGCTGTATATAAAAAAAAGCAACAACACGAAATTCGTTCCTTCTTGCAGTTCGTCTCTGTACTAGTTAGACCTAATTTTTACCATTCAAGTGGATGTTAAAGAAATAATAGCAATGCTAATCAAGATAAAATTGATATTTTTTTGCCTAAGTCTCTGAAAACTTTGTATTTTTTTTTGCCTAAGTCACTTTGCCATCCAGTTAAAGTACATTGAGTTCTTTACAAGCAAAATTACGTTGGTCATCTTTGACATAATCATTTTGATGTTTTTTTGCCAAAATTATGTAACGATTGGTCATTTCACTAAAAAGCGAAAAAGTTTTTTTCGTTTTTTTTTTAACTTAAAAAAATGACGTAGACATTTTTGTATTTGGGTGACGATATGTAGCACAACGCAAAAATTACTTCCGCACTTGTAACACTAACAATAGCCTCCAAAAATTAAAAAGTTGCACTGGTTTACAAAACAAAATTTCTGCTTAAACAAACGTTTTATGTGCAATGTACTGGATGCTTATATTGCTTATAAAGCATTATTGCCACTTTGAGTAAAACATTTAAACTTGCTAAGCAGTTTCACCCGTAATATTTGTGCAGACTCACTAAAGAATTGTTGACTTAGGAAATGGTAACTATTGAGGAATGTCCAATTTTTTAAGAAAAGTAATAGATTTATCATTTGTTTTAGCGACAGTACGTTTATTTGCAATTTTGCATTTAAAGCATAATACGGTATCATACACAGTCACATAATAGAATAGAGGCAAGACGTAAAAGTGCAAAAGTAAAAGTATCCATTAAATGCAGTGAGCAGTGTAAATAATTTACACTGCTCACTGCATTTAATGGATACTTTTACTTTTACGGATACACTAGTTACTAGTGGCACAAGGCAAAGGATTCCAATGGTAGGCTCTAAAGCACTCTACCACGCAAAGAGAAGGGTGGTCGTCGCATGCAGCACAAAAATACAGCGTTTTTTGTTTTTGGTTCATACTCGGCACGGCTTAGTTGGTCGTTGCTATTTCTCTGTCGAGGGAACATATTCCATGTAATGCTAGGTTTCATATCTACCTCTTCGGCGTTTTGCGTTAGGCTCACTAGGAAGTTTTACTTTCAAAAGATGCTATACCAATTGTTCTCTAAAAGACTGCAGGTCCTTCATTTTGGAACCACTTTGTTGACAATAAAGCATATATGCATTGACCATTGTGTATTATTATCTCAAAAATATGCAGCGCATAGTTTTACGCATAGCTTGGCCGACGGATAGTTTTACGTAGTGCAGAATAATAAGAAATTATCTGATCGGATTGGTCTATTTCAGACATGCCAGCATTATATTAGGCTTCATCTCGCAATATTAGGCTATATCATGATTTTTCCTTTGCAGTTTTTCACTTCTACCACATCCACTCGATGCATATTTAAAATGGTAAGAGCATCCCTTTTGTCTTACCATTTGCATACAGTGACGTCTTCTTTTTTTCTCCAAACCATGTCTCCTTTTTTAATTTCTTTGTTATCACATCTTTAGGATTTCTTTTCTATTGCTTCGCAAAGTACCTCAAACACATCAGGTCTTGGAAGTTAGAGCCTTGGTTAGAGGTACAAAGTGGCAAAAGTTTTCCTTAAACAGTACAGATTCTTTGTCTCAAAAACCTTTAGCCAAATGCAGTACTACAATGTGGTACTATATTGTAGCAATTGGAAAAATTTTTTTCAACAACTATACAGGATACTTCTGTAAGTTATTTCGAAAAATTTTTTGAAGCAATATTTCGTCATGATCAAAAAAAAGTCATTTTCAGCTAACAGATATTTCGTAGAGGGACATTTTTGACAAATTTCTTGATTCAGGTGCCAATTACAGGTATGCTCGTGGGTATTGTTTTCATGTGATATATGACAAATAAGTTTAACTGTTGACAAAAATCAGCTTTATAGCATTGTGGCAGTCATACTTTAGCTCGATTACGTGTGGCATTTTTTGAGCAGTTTTGGCAAAAACCAATTGGCAGTCATCGAGTTAAAATGATATTTCGACACAAATTTTAACAAAACTACTTTATATTCTGTTTTTCAGTGATTTTTAATCAAGCTAGTTAAAATCCTATTATAGACGTGTCTTTTTGGCGAGAGTAAATTTTTGGGCCACGGAACACAAAGGCTCGTCAAGACCAGACCATGGACCACACATCTTGTCTTACATGCAAATCTGCTAAATTTGAAATTGAGTTTATGAAAACAACATTTACTGACTCATGCGAATTTCTGCCGTTATTTAAAAATGTCGAACTTTGAGTGTTTTGGTCCAAAACTTTTGTTTCATCATTTTTCTTTTCATGATTTTTCCTATCTTTTGCTGAAGGAACGAAATTTCTAAAGTCTTGTAGTTGTGGAAATTGAAAAAATTTAAAAATATCGAACTTGGAAGTGATTTGAAAATATCGAACTTCAATGTTTATTACGTCACAGAAAAACTTCATTACAATTAAAAATCAATTTTTTCAATGTTCTAGCGACAAAATGTCAAATTGTAACTGAAACTTCAAGTGATGATATCGTTGCAACTTATTGGCAGATTAAGTAGCAAAGCAAAAAACGCAGGTCTGATTTTTTGGCAAAATTTAAGCAATTTTTGAAAAATAGTTGCAAACTCTTTGTTTTAAATCATTTACTACCGAGAATTAGAGAACTGAGCCGGTACAATCAACTAGCCAAGTGATTTTTTACAAATAAAATAAGCTTGAAATAGAGCAGTACGACAGAGTTTCAATACCTAGATCTACATCAGATCATGGGGTCGGCAACCTATTGCCGTCGGGGTGAATCCGCCCGCCAAAAAAAAATCCAGAGATACTGTATAAGAGAAATACAAGTCCTTGATTTCGTTAAAAAAAATTTTGAATGATCATCATCATCATCATCATATTTATTTATTTACCAAGTGACGTCATATCACAAGAAAAAAACTGCAACTTCCTCTAGGTCTATTACCGAAGCATCGAAATATGCAATTCGTTTGCAACCAACACACAAACTTGCATAGTCAAAGCGATATTTAGTCACTTGGTGAGGAGACAGCGAAGGACCGAAAGGTCATCTAAGTCTACTGCCACCTCACCAAGTTAAGGTTAAAAAAGCAGCTTCTAGATTTTCTCAGTCTGCTACTTTCTATGATAAAAAATTTTATGCAAAATTAAAACAAAGTGTTGCAAAGATATGTACACTTGGTACAGTGTATACACAATGCTCACAGTCAACATGTAAAGAAAATGCAAGGCAACACTAGAATCGTTCTAACTCTAAGCATACTAAAAAAAAATAAATAAATAAAAAAAAGTACTGTAACTACAGATTGAATATGAAATAAATCAATAAAGTTCATAATGCTTATTTATGTTTTGTAGAATTTAAAGTGGGCAATTGGAGCGAAAAAAAATATAAAAAAACCTCTTTGCTTTGTTTTGTATTGTTTGCCAATATGTCATTAGTACTGGTACAATTTCCAATACCAGTATATATCAACCTCAGTCTACTGCAAAATCACTAATAATTCAAGGGCACATCAAAATGAGAGATGACGTATTGTATAAATGTGTGATAGATGAACGCACCATCTCATGCCATTCAAGCAATAGAATAGGTTATTGTTGAACTCAAGCAATAATATGCAATTATGATTCCTGTAATTACTACTGCATTGCTGATAGAAAGCTGTTATTCTTGCTTTTATCGGTTTCATAGTTTGATAAAAAATGAGCTTTAACAGCTTTTTTAAATCTGTAGAATGAAACTTCTTTTAAACTGCTTGGAATTTCATTCCAAATTTTAATTCCTGCGAATGATAGAGACTTTTGCCCTAATCTTGTTCTAGTTCTTGGAAGAAAGAAGTTGTTTTTGTGGCTCAATCTTGTCTTATTTGTATAACAGTTTTTTATTAGGTTAAACTTATCTGAATTTGCAAAAGATAATACATTATTGTGAATTTTGTACATTAGCTTTGCAATTTCAAGAAAGTAAATATCCTGAAAACAAGTATGCCTCGGTTTGCCTGAAAACAAGTATGCCTGAAAACAAGTATGCAATAAAAACAAGTATGCCTCGGTGCCAAAGTTTCGGCGTGTTTATTTTGCGTGCAAATTTTTCGTCAACGAAAGTCTCCAAGATCAATACTACAACAATTATTTGCAAGATGCTACGCTTTTACTACTTCCGAATCACCACTGGACTTAGGCCTACCGTCAGTGCCGTCGCTACGAGAGGGGGGCATGGGGGCCATGCCCACCATTTCGGTTTACTCAAAATATGTTTTTGGAACATTACGTAACGATAAGGCACCAGACAATAATGGACGACGAAATAATAACGTTCAAACATAATTCTCGTTTGACGTTTTCTCAATTTTTTTGCGAAATTGCTAATAACCAAGTTCTGTGCAAAAATGTGACGCAATAGTTCGCTTTATTACCACACCTTTACGGATGTGCTGGGTGTGAGCCTAAAGAATCGCTACAGTACTTTATCAGTAATTCTAATCTGAAACAATGCTTGAAAACATTCTTTTTAAAAGACCAGCTGTTTTTGTTTTTTTAGGCAAAATAGAAGATTTTTTTAGGCCGTGGTAGGTTGTGCAACCAGGGGGAAGGGCTAGTGGGGGGGGGGCTTCAGCTAAAGAAGGACGACTTTGAGCAAAATAGAAAATTTACTGTCATCACCATGTTGAGTACAGACAGGATTTTGTAAAAGATGAAATCCAATGGCTGAATCAGAAGCAAGAGACTGAGTATTATTCTGGGTGGAAGATTTGCACCGACGGGCAGAAAGTAAGCGTTTCTGGGAAAAAAAACAAGAGCGGATAGATTTGGGGACGTGTTGTTTAATTCTGTTCTGCAGCCTTTGGGAGGTACGGTCTACATACCAACTGTCACAGTGGCATGAGAACCGATAAATCCCGTTGCTTTTTTGTAAAGTAGGCATTACATCCTTGTTGGTAGCGGAGAGAAACTTGTTCGTAAAGCAAAACAACGCGTGGATCCACAGCAGAAAACACTGCTTGAAAGCAGATTTTACTTCTTTAGCTGTTTTTCAAACCGGGCAGAAACAGAACCGAACCATTGAGATTAGAGACGTTGATAAACGAGGCATCTTTCGGTTCCCAATTTAGTCAGAGCGTAAAAATGCTTCATTTTCTTAGCCACGCACGACTTGATAACGTGCTCCTGGTATCCATTAGTCTGTAGAATGAACTTGAGTTTACGTAGTTCAGATAGCAATCTTTTAGGGGAACAAATGGCAACGGCCCAGTGACTTAAGTTCACGATTAAGTAAGTTTTGCGTTTCTGTGGAGTAAAGGAATGCTAGTGTATTTGTCCTACCAAAAGATACCGCGTCTACCTACATCTCCCATGCTCGGTTCTTCCAATTTACTCAATCATACGCAAGCAATCAAAAATCGAAAGGTGAAATAAAAAGTACTTGCCAAAAAAATGGGGGTTTATTGATGTTGTTTCTACCACCATAAACCGCACAGTTCAATGCATCAAACGGGGACGATGTTACAGATGTGGAAAGCATGTTTGCGTGGCATGCTTGATCTGCTGCGAACGTGTTTGCCCGCAACACAGAAAAATAGCAAAAAGCACATGCTGCTTAGAATGCTGAACAATTTGTGAGTACACTGCATGTTTGCATATTTTTTGTTTGAAACCAGACCCTTCGTTTGTTGAAATTTTGTTGCAATTCGGCTAAGAGCTAAAAAAGCTCAAATTGTACATTAAGTAGATACCATATCCTGGATTTTAGATTCAAGAATATAACGCTTTATTAAATTCAAAATAACCGTACTAAAGGGCAAAATATATCTTTTAAAACACGTAAAAACTGCATCTTGACAATTGTCAACGTTATTTTCCAATCAATTTACACAAAAACAGTGTTCTAATATACATTAAAGCAAAAATTAATCTTTCACTGATACCGATGCACAAATCCGTAAAATTGTTCAGTGGAAGAATTGGCAAAAAACTGGCTGCAAACACTAACTATTTACTCAAAAGTCACCGTTCAAAGCACACAGCAAAGAATCTTTAAAGAGAGAAAATTCGAATTTTCAACCTGCTTGTACATTTGCAGTTCGATTTCCTCCGCAATCGCAATCTCGACAGAACCATTAACTCTACGTTGTTTATTATAAAACAGCTTGTTTTTGCTTGACCAAGGCTTGTTTGTTTCAACTGTAATGTAACCTGAAGAAATCACTTATCTCCCTACAACCATCGCATGCCCTGCGAATGAAATGTTCTAAATCGTATGAAATATCAAAAGCGGTAATGGACATCAGCTTTCCGTAGGAGTGGCTTTGTCTGTATATTTGAACGGAAACTCTATAAAGCTCGTGGCGTGAAAATAGATCATTGCTAATTTTTGTAAACTTAAGCGTGAAACCTTTGACTAGGAATGCGTCAAGTGTTGATTTGCTGGCTTAGCATTTGATGTAGATTTTGGCTGTGTTGTACTACAGCTGCAGTTTCAATTTTTGCTGAAAACAAAGACGAATGACAAAATTTTTTATAAGAATAAAAAACCGAGACTCATTTTTGATCAAAATGTAAAAACAATGCCAGTCTCAGCAATAACAAAAAAAATTAAGAAAAAACAAAAAAGAGTAAATTTTAAATTTAAAACGCAACTGAATTCTGTACTAAATCAAAGCAAGGAAATTTTAGTATTTTTTCAGATTTATTAGCAAAATGTGGCAACAATTCCAAAATTTTAGACTGCTGCTGCACACTGCGCAGGCAACTCATAAATTTGTGGCTGTCATTCAAGTTAAAAAAAAAGCTCAATTCTTTTTCGAGTTTTGCAATTTTATGATGGTGCAAATAAGGTAAGAAAGTTTTTTCTCAAGCTGACGGAGCATTTGGAATTAAACACCGAAACAGTTTTAAAAGCATGGTTGATAAAGTCGACATGAACGTTTTTAGAACTTAAGGACTAATACTCAGAAAAAATGGAACTGAAAATTGGTAAAAAAATTAAGAACACAAAATTTACTGGTTCTTATGACAAAGTTGTAACCCTAATTAAAATAATTATTTTTTGCCTCAGTGAACATGATAACATAATATTATACAAATGCTTGCATCGGTTTTTAATTGCTAATGTTCATTACGCTTGAAGCATAACTTTTAACGGTAAATAGAACAATAAGCCAAGTTGCATCTCTCATTCAGTAAGCTAACTGTTACCGCTACGTCTCTTGATTTCTACTAAAACTTTGCTCTGTTTATCAAAGATGAATAACTTAAAAACAGTATAATTTTTCGAACGAAAAACAGTTTTTAAAAAATGAATTTTTTTAAAGAAATATCATTTTTGAAAAATAGGTTTTGGGAAAATGTGATTTCGACCGAACGTAAATTTTTGCAAGTGAAAATTCTGGAAAGCAGCTTTTGGGGAAATGTGATTTCGGCAAAATGTAAATTCTAGCAAGTTAAAATTCTGAAAAACAAGTTTTCAGGGAAAAGTAATTTCAAACAAGTGTTTATTCTGACGTATGTAACTTCAGGCAAGTGCTCATTCAGGCAGATGCAATTTCTGACTAGTGTGCATTCGAAAAAGTGTAATTTTTGACAAATGCTAATTCTCAAGAAAAAAAGTTGTGGGAAATGTTTTTCTGGCAAATGATTTTCTTGAAAGTGTTTTTCTACAAGGTGAAAGGATACCCTTAAGTACGATAGTTGCAAATGACGGCAGATTTATTCTCTCATTAGATGAAGAAGAAAGTACTCGACTCTTATAGAAAAGAAATTTTTTGGCTGGCAATTTCTTTCTACAAAAATTAAAATAAAAGTACTGTACCTCTTTATTTGTTTCATTTTGCAAGTTTGTAAGAACCATGATCACATTCGATACATCGTTTTCGCTTAATAAATCAGGTTTTGAAGTAAGAATTTCAAGCTGTGGCAATTCTTCAATTGTGATATTTTCCAAATCATTTATTGTAACACCACATTGAAGTTCAAGCAAGCTAGACGTATCAAAATCTCCTCCTGTTCCTTCTAATGTTAATTGACCGCTTTGTTGAACGCTTGGACGACATCTTGCAGTTGCCAAAGGAAGATCTACAAATTGACACTAACATCATTTGTATTCTTTAATTTTTTTTTCACAAAGAATTTGCAGTATTTGATTCCCTTTTTAAACAATTTTGATTTATTTTTCAAATATTTTGTTGAATTTTCAAAAAAATCTTGATAGAGAAGCATTAAATTTTTTTTGTAATCCAAGAAGACATGACAAGTAGCAAATTCAAATATAACAACTTTAATTTCTCCCGAAATATAACAGATAGACAGAGAATACGAGAGAGAGAGAAAGAGCACCGCAGAGTTTGTTATTGGATTATAACACAAAACACACAAGTTGACCGCAGCCAATAAATGATAAGGCAAAAGCTGAATTTACGAGAGGTGGAGTCCTTCAGGATGTCCTTGGCCTTGAGGACACATTTTGAAATCCTTGGCCTCAAAGCTCAGGTTCTTGATCTTGACCTTGGCCTTGACCTTGGCTTCGAACCTTACTAGTCATCAAAAATGTCCTGTCTTCGCCTCGAGAACAGCATTGTTTTTTATTGATTGAAAGAAAAATAACCAAATATAAAAATTTCTTAAAATCTGGCATAGGCGTAGTCAGGATTTTTGATTATGGGGCCCCAATCCGCAAATCAAATGCAATGAGACGTCACCAGAAATTTTTAAAAGGAGGGACTTTTTATAGAAAAGAATATCTTAGAATGGAAGATCAGAAGCTTGGGGCCTGGGTTAGTGCGTAAACTGTATGTTTGTATAGGGGAGGACTTGAACCAAAAGTTAGTGTTTTCAAAATATGTTATAAATTTTATTTTGGAGGCGTGGTAAAGAAACTATTGTAACTCAAACGTATCACAGACCTGGCCACTGGGAACGGGGTGCCCAGCCGTTGGAGGCTTAGGGCGATTTTTTGAAAATTTTTGTAATTTTTTGAAAAAAATAGCAATTTTAATGCATTTGGATCAAGTTTTGCATGTTTTATAGCCATTTAAAGGAACTAAATTCTTAAGATTTAAAAACCAATTGAAAAAATTGAATTGTTCAGTCCTCCATTTACTTACAATTCACGTTTAAAACGTAGCAATTTTTTGATAAATTTTGCAATTGACTTGGTCCAGGTGAAGGGAAGCGAGGTACATTGCCTCCTGCAATATATTTAGCAGTATGTAATAATTTACTAGAAAATTTATTTTCCTTAAAGCTGTTTGTTTTTCCATGAAAATAACTAATCTTAACATTACATGGACGGCCAGTGGGCCCGGGGCCCTTTAATTCAAACCCAATTATTTGTTTAATAAAGATTTTCCCTCACTGTTCTTTTTTTAATATTTTGTCTCGTAAAAACTGGGTAGGTGGAGGTGGATTGTTATTTAAAGTAGGTATAATAGATGGTTAGTTGGTTGCTACTGTAATCAGGTTATTGCATTATGTTTATAAAAAGGTTAGATGAAGGCCAGAGGTTGGAACTTTTAGGACAAAAATCTTGAACTTTTCACGAATTGTACATTTTGATTGATTGAAAAAAATTTAAATTGAGAGGGCCCGGGCCCCCTCGTCGTCAACATTAATAGTATTGTTGATTACTGTAATTGTAGGCAAAAATACTAAAAAAAAACTGAAATTTAATAAGCAATAGGCTTTGTTGTCATCAGCAATTTTTATCATGGGTGCCATTTTAATTGGGAGGTACGGATCCCCTTCCCCCCCTTGACTATACCAATGACTTCTTGCCTGTCAATTTGTTTCCTATTCTTATTTAAAAAATAATATAATGTAGTAGCCGATAACTCATAGCACACCTAATTTTCTATGGCGCTCTGTGAAAGCTTTAATCTGAGAATGAGCAGGCAAAACGCAGCGTAGATACGTATTTTATTTCTGATAATAGTTTTGATGCGGTTGGTTCTATCAGCAAAACACTAAAACCATTCAGGGTCATAGCAATAGATCTGAGGGTAAGAACGCAAACATTTTTGAGTGGCTAATACTAAAACATGATCGTGCTTACGTAAATGTAGAATCAGAAGAAAGTATGTGCATAATAATGAAATGCAATACAATTACCAGGAATGGCTTATGATATACTGTACTAAATATGTTGCACGTAGTATATCTTTGTTACTTGAGAAAGACAGCAATTGTTCTGAAAATAGGCAAGCAAATATTGAGAAGAATTTGTTTTGAGATAAGAAAGAACAACTTTAATTTTTACGTTTCGATAGTTTGTGTTTTTTTTTTGAAGTAGGGCCCCAAGGTATATGCCTCCAATGCTTTCCTCTTTAATACGACCCTGCTGGGATTCTCAGATTACTTTTTTGCAGTTCAATAACTTGAGTTGAATTTCTTTTGGCGGCCGAAACTTATGCGCTCATTCATTGATAAGCATTAAGATTGGCTTAAAATTAAGATTGGGAAAATGTGGGAAAACTAAAGTTTTCTAAATTTTACGGTACTTTCTTTATTTCAAATTGCTTTGAAACTCCAATTGCGTAATCTCTTATAAACGTCACAGAAATTGCTAGTTTTCAAAAAAAAATTACTAAAATTGCTGAACGGAAGCATGGGGACTTAATGCTTTTCAACAGAACCCAGTTTTTTCCAAGGACTTGAGCATGCAAGCAAGGTACCTCATTTAATTTCGTCACCCTAATAAAAAAAACGTCCAAGTCTTTTTTTGAGTTTTGAGAAAAACGAAAAAAACTTTCTTATTTTTTAGTGAAATAACGTATCGTTACCAAAATTGGGCAAAAATACTTCAAAATAAATATATCAACAATAATCTATGTGATTTTGCTTAAAAACATCCCACTTGATGGCAAAGTGACTTAGGCCAAAATAATACAAATTTTTATGTGGCTTAGGCAAAAAAATATTAATTTCATCTTGAATAGCATTGCTATTATTCAAAGGTGGAGTCGTCGACGACTTCCTCGAGAGCACATTTTGAAGTCATTGGCCTTGGCCTTAAAGATAAAGTTCTTGGCCTTGCCATCCAAATCTACATGTCCACGAAAATGCCCTGCTTGCAATTGAAAACAGCACTATTTTTTGATTAGCAAAAAACGCGCCTTGACCTTGTTTTTTCTGCGTCTTGGAGAACGCGCCAGAGACCTTGCGGTAAATTTATGAACACCTTTTTTTTTTGGAAAACACTTGCACGTTGTGTCCTTGGTCTTGGCCTTGTGCATTCCTGTCCTTGGTCTCGAGAGGGTCGGTTCTTGGCCTCGGATTTTTTTGTGTCCTTGGTCTTAGCCTCAGCCTCGAGCCTTGTGTCTTCGACTCTATCTCTGCTATTATTTCTTTAACATTTACTTGAATAGGTAAAGATTAGGCCTAACTAGTGCAGAGATGAACTGCAACGAGAAAGAAATTTCACGTTTTTTTTGTTATGTTTTCTTTTGTACCGCAAAATTATTTTAAGTATTTTTGAGTAGTTGACATCTTCTGAAGACAGCTAAATTATAAAAATAAACTGAAACTGGAATTCCTTCTCACGAATGCCATGGAACTGCAGCTATTAATTTTTATCCAGCTGTTGACCATAGGCGTAGCCAGGATTTTACATTGGAGGGGCCCAAACCACAAATCGCATGCAATGACGCCATCAAAAATTTTCAAAAGAGAAAATTTTTGTGGAACGAAGATATCGTAAAGCAAATATATCTTAGATCTTTTGATGCAACAAAGAAGATGAGAAGCTGTGGCCTAGTTTGCCAAAAGTTAAAAAGTTAAAATGTTTAAATTCAGAGATGTGTTGAGTAAACTAGTATAACTCATCCATTTCAAAGACGGGGGTCTGGGAGCGGAGCCGAAATTAAGGCACATTGCTTTGTGAAATATGTCAGCAGTAAATAATAATAAATTCGAAGATTTTTCTTAAAGATTCTTGTTTTTACGTAAAAATAACCAGTTGTAAGAGTACATGTATGAGTAAATGTATTATTGAACTTGAATTTGAGGGGGCCCAGGCCCCCTTAATTCAAATTCAATTACTTTTTCAATGAGCATTTTCCCAGCTTATTATTTTCAAAAGTTTTTTGTCACGTAAAAACTGGCGAAGTGGAGGTGAATGGTTATTAAAAAATGGTACAGTAGAATGATGGTTTAGCTCACTAACCACGTTATTGCCCTGGCCGGATATACATTGTGCGAGCTCTTGGCAATTTGAAGATTTTTACGACATATTCTTGCCTAATATAGGAGAAGGCCATAAAAACGCCTTACCATCTGAGCAAGAAGCCCCTGGGAGTTCGCTTTATGGTAAATCGGTCCCTGGTTTTTGCATTACGTTTATAAAAAAGATAGATGAGGGCCTGAGGTAGCAATTTTTAGAACAAAAACCCTTAACTTCACCCGGGTTGTACATTTTAATTGGTTGGTAAAAATTGAATTGAGAAAGTGCGTGCCCCCTGGTTGTCAATATTGTTGTTCCTTACTGTTTTACGCGAAAAATGCTTGAAAAAAGTGAAGAAACAAAAAAAATTTTTTGTCTTATTTTTAGCATTGGTGGCATTTCAGTTGTGGTGACCCGAGCCCCCTGGCCCCATTCTGGCTACGTTTATGCTGCTGACGCTTAGTATATAAACTACTGTGATTAAGTTGTTTTACTTTCTAAAAGTAACTTAGTTATACTTACTCGGGTAAATAAGTAACTAAGTTTTCGTGCAGCCACAGTTTTGAAAAATTAGCTAGTTTCCGTTACAGCTGCGGTTACAGTTACTTTGATTAACAAAACTTTGATCCTAATAAAGAAAGTGCTTACTGCTCAGGACGATCATTTTTTCATTTATCAATATTTGTGCATTGCGGGTTTTGCTACGCCTGATTGAGCAGTGATGGTGTAGCGGTAAGAGCGATGGTGTAGTGTAAGAGCATCCTTCTTGCAGTCGGTAGACCGGGGTTTATTTCCTTGACGAGCTTTACCAAAAGACTTCAAAAATTGGTATTCACAGCTTCCCTGCTTGACTTTTAGCATTAAAGGAACCGTGTGAAGATTTAGCCTTGGTGTATTTAACATAGGTGGCAGCGACTTGAAGACCGTATGGTCATTTTGATGTCTCTTGGCCAAGGCAACTTGGCAAATAAATCAGTGAAACTGAAACTGATGTAATCGCGTGATGATGACCAGGTGTGTGAGTGAGTGTGTGTGTGTGTGTGTGTGCATCTAGCAATCGGTTTACGCAGCGCATGCAGTTAATATAATTAATAAACGTAGTCCGGCATGCGTGAGCTGTCACTAAAAAAAAGTGACCGTAACAAGTAGCTTTTAGAGGTCTAACTTTGTAACTAGTTACCGATTTCGTAAAAGTTTCAAAAAAGTAACTGAGTTACAGTTTCAGTTTCTCGAAAAGTAACCAGTTACTGTTCACCTCTGGTTAGCAACTGTGCTGTTTTTAAAAAATCTTTTCTATTTTTAAAAAATTTGTTGTTTTTTCTAACGGCTAGTGTAGGTTTTGGATGCCTAAGTCAACACCAACTGACGTAGGCTAATCATAAAATTTCCCAAGTCCGTCTCTGGACTTAGACATTTTTATTGTAAGAGAATACAGCGCCCTCTAGTGGCTATTTTTGAAATCTGAAAAGTTTACAAGGTGCGCCTTTCCCGCTGATAATATTGGTATGAGTAACTCGTTTTGCCCAAAAATCGACTTAGACATTTATTTTATTAGGCTGACGATTTCAAAAATACAAATTTGCTCTATTTTGCAATACTTTTAGATAATAATATCATAGTCATTATGCGGTATATAAAAACTAAGAAAATATTTAATTTTTTTTTGAAAAGAATACGTTTAACCAAACCATAAGGTTTATGTTTGAGAAACTACTGAACGAGTGGAGATCCATAATCAGTGGAAGTTTGAACTGGGGCCCTAACTGATAAAATTAGAACCTTAAAATTGCCCATATCCACGTTAAGAATTTATGGTGTTTAGTTATTTTCATTTCCAAGTTAAAAGTTAGGTCCTTATCATTATTTACCACGACACTGTTGCGAAAAGTAATCAACATTCTTGCTACCGTCTAAAACTTCAAAATGACATTCATTATTTTCAAAACTTACTATTTTCGAATTATCATGAAAAACTTAACGAACTGAAAATTTTAAAGACTTTCGCGCTTAAAAATAAGGAAAAAATTTGCCGACCATTATTTAGAAAAATTGTGTTCTTGATTTTTGTCTCCGACTATTCTTGTTCTTGGTCTCGAGAGGGTCTGTTCTCAAAAAGTCGGTCCTTGGCTTGGCCTTGAATTTTTTTAGAATCCTTGGCCTTGGCCACGAAGGTTGTGTCCTCGATTCCACCTCTGGCATTTACAGTAGGCAAATTCATAAAGGAGAAGCAAAGGACCATGTCATAAACATATAGCTTTCCGTTTGCCAGGTCTGCGGTTATGTCATAGAGTATGTAGAATATAGTGTTACTACTAATCACAGTACAGATAATCTTACTTGCTATATTACTTGATATCAACCTGCAATGTCATTTAGTAGGTAAAAGCCCAAAAGCAAAGCAAGTACGATAAAAAATTACATTCTGCAGCACGGTGAATATTTTTTTTAATCGTTTGCTTGCTGTCTAGCCTAAAAGCTACCACTGCTCTACCACTTGAGCTAGATAGGACGTCTCTTTGCGTGATTAATTTTGGCTATTTAAACCCAGCAACTTGCTTGAACCAACTATGATGTTAGTGCAATGGACCGGTAATCCAAAGACTGCAGGTTTGAGTTTTGGGAGAATAACTTTTTCACATTGCTTGTTTTAACTAGCTGCTGTTTTGCACGGTGGCTCTTCCCTAATAGCCTAAAGGCCAGCAAGCACGCAAACGGTTGAATCATTAAAAACTCTGGTCCACAAGCGTCCAAATATCACAATTAATTGTTATTATCGGTAAATAAATGTCGCTTTAGAAACTTTCAGCTTATATGCATACACATTTTAACAGAGTTTGGCCAACACTAGTGTGTTATTTTTTTTAGTGCATTTTAAGTTGCATATGAAAAATATCGAACTCCGTAATTATTAATTATAACATTAAAGGCTTTGAAGATTGCTAGTTTTTTTTTGCTTTAAATAATGTTTATTTAAGTTTACAGCACTCAGAAATGTCATAAAGTAACGCTTTTTTTTAATTAGTTTTCCCACGTGTATTTGGGAACAACCCACATTACTACGATTTCCTTTAAATTCGGATTTTCAGCCAACAATGTAACAAAATTTCTCGAAAAAATTCTTTTGTTTGGTTAAATGATGTAAATAAAAAGTAGCTCTAATGAATGTCATTGCAACTACTACCGTAGCTATTTTTAATGTTAATTATAATTGTAATTTTTAGCACTTTATGTTTTTGTTTTCTGTAGTAACAGTATCTGTAATTTAATCACTTTTAGAAAGCAACTGGCTTATTTATGAATGTCAATTGCAGGAGCAATAACTAACATCTGTACAAGTATAACACTTACTTGTAAACTACCATAACACTTACTTGTGGAGTTGCATACATCTAGCGAAGAAGCAGTAGCGTATAAAGAGGTGATATTAAAAGAATAAAGTTTTCCGGATGATTCGCTTCTTATACTTTGGCCAGAACAAAAGAAATCGTCTAAAATTTAAAAAATTGCATAAGCAATAAAGCCATGGGAGGGCAAGTTATTGCAAAACGTCAGCGTCGTTAATCATTCCGTTAACAAACTTCATATCTCCGTTGAAGTTAATTCGTTTCTTTCAGCTTTAATTAACAGAAGTTAATAAAGTCAGTTAATTTGTTAATATTTTGCGTGTTATTTACATTTCTTTTTATTCACTCACTTCTAGAGCACGTAATGACACTGTTGAACTAATTCTAAAGAAAAAGTTATTTTTGTGGTGGTCTTTTTGTGTTTTGGAAGTTACATTTCAAGCTAAAAATGGGTTCAAATGCAGTTACAAAGCTGCAATCGAAAAGCCTTCGGAAATTGAAAAAACAGCGATAATTAAAAGACCTATGAAGTTGCAGCTTATTATTTGCCGCAAAAAAGAGCTCCTTCCTTCGCTTTCTCTTCCATAAAAGTCGTGCTAATACGCAACAAGTGTTACCAGTGCAAACTAGTCTTTACCGGTACGATGAATGAATGGTGCAGGATATTAACAATAAAAACCTTAACGGAAGTTAACAAGCCTTAGCGGAAGTTAATTTAGTCCGTTAACATAAAAAAAACTTTTTAACGACTTAACGAGTTAATAAAAAAGTTAGCTTTGTTATTAACGGATTAACGAGTTACGAATTTGTGCCACCTAAACGAATAAAGCAATAACCGTATAATAACACTACAATTTGCAATACACAGTCTATTCTGTTATTAGTCACCTGAAAATATAAGTCTATACTCCACACTTTTATTCAGAACATCTATTTTTATGGCATGATTTTTTTGCAATTAAAAATCCAACCGCTGACAAAAATAAATTAAAAATGCGAAGCATTAATATTAATCAAGGGTTTTCACCAAAAAAACGCATTTGCAATCATAGCAGAAATATTTTAGATCAATTTGCTCATTGCAGTAGCTTGAAAATTTTTGAATTGGAATTAAATCCTAAATTATTTTTGAATTAATAATGTAAATGGTTCTTATAAAACAATCTACCGGTGCAATAAAAATTTCTATAGAAATGAAAAACAACAATATTTTTCAAATAAAAACATGATTTTAAGCTTACCTCTACATGCGGTATCGCCAGTAATAGCTCCTTCCAAACACCCGCATACAAAACCACCCATAGTATTGTTGCAGGTGTGGCACGAGTGAATCAATTCCTTGCATTCGTCAACATCTACAAAATTGGCGCAGAGTACAGTCATTTTATTTAAAATTTGAAAAAGTATGAAAAAGCAAAAATCTGTTCAAATAATGTTTTTCATTAATATTTTTGCTTTTGCTAGTGAGAAGAAAATTTTAAAATACTACATTGTTGAACAATTCAAATAAATAGCATGTATTACCGAAAACAAATAATACCGGTGCGTCCAAACGATTTTTTGTTTAGGATGTAGTTTTTACCCAAAATGTTTATTCTAAACAGATAAGTAGTAGCATACAAAACATTTTCGTGGATTCGGAGGCAACAACTCAAGATTAAGCCGCCACAATTCACGGTTTTCCATCACCTTCATTATTTCGCTCGTACATAGCCTAAAGCAGTTTCATCAAGATCTTTAACACTATTTTAGACAGGCTATTTCACAAACACATTTTACACATGGGCGCAAAAATGGTCACCTATCTATAAGCTAAGCTTCATGGGAAGCCAAAATTGGCATGGTGTTTACCAAATTTTCTTTTTTAAATGGTTTTGCATTGATGACGTCATCGTTATCACGTCACCGCTATAATTTCGAAAACCGGCTTCATTTTTGCCACAACGTCACGGGCAGTTCAAATTTTGCGGATATATTTTTTCTTTGAATGCTAAATCATAAAAGCTTAAGTCAAGTTAGTTACGTTGCAAAAACGTCTTATGACGTCGTTTAAGTTAAGCATTGGTAAAAAATGCTCAGATTTTGGAAAATAAGTGGGGCAAAACTTCAAAAATCAGAAAAAACTTCCGTTACTTTAGCGACTTCAAATTTTTAGGTGTTATTGTATATGAATTATGACTCAACGTCAACAAGCTGATTGGAAATAAAAATATTTTTTTGAAGGAGTTTATCACAAAAACAGAATGGGGAGATAAAAATGTAAAATAAATTCGAGTAAAATAAGATTAATGTAATTGTTCGATCTAGTCCTAGCTAATCCAAGTGGTCTTTTTGCCTTTTGCTTTAGCAAGTAAATCTTTTTTGGGAGGTTTTCGCTAAGCCATTTTGCTAACACGGCAAAACTATCTAAGCAGAGATCTTTCAATTTGGAAAAGTAACAGCTCAATATTTAAAGAATTTTGAATCTCAAAGCTTCTGCAGCTTCTTCAAAATTTCGTAAAAATCTCATTTCGAACGCCTCAGCGCTTGTGATTGTACTCTTTCGGTCATTAGTAAGGATTCATCACCATAGAGGTGAAAATGGGAACAAAAACTAGCTTCAAAATTGATAGCTTTGCATTTTGCGACAATTCTCGTTTCATTACAACCAAATGGTGCAAAGCTCGCTTTATTGCACTAGCCATGCCAATTCGGTTATCCAGTTCTTCGTCTTGCCTTTCGTCATTCGTGAATGCAATCCCAAGATACTTAAAGTTTTCTAACTGCTTAAGAGTCGCTCCATTCACTTGCAACACGCACTGATCAGGGTTTCTTGAAAGCTGAAATAACTCAGTTTTGGCTGAGCTTATTTTTATTCCGGTGGTGTCATACGCATCTGCAAAATCATTTATTGCGCGCTAGACGCCAAAATCTGTGGATGAAAGCAAAACCAAATCTTCAGCGATTAGCAGACGATTGATGTTGCATTTCCCAATTGTGGCACACTCATAACTTTGGCTAAATTTGTCGATCCAATTCACCAAAGCAATAAAAAAGGAGAGGTGACAAAACGCAACCTTGCCGGAGCGTAGCACCAACAATATGGAATTGCGTTAATTGCTTGCCATTTACCCGAACTCAAACCTTCGGTCAGCAGTAGAATGACTACATGGCGTGTAACACCTGACAATCAACGCCATACTCCTGAAAAACCTTCCAAAGTTTATCCAGAGGAACTCGGTCATATGCTTTGTTAAGATCGACAAAGCATGCAAAAAGATCTTTGCCATACTCCCAAAATTACTCGAGTAATTGCTTTAAAGTGAAGATTTGGTCCATGGTGCTGCGACCAAGACAAAAACTGTACTGGCCATCCTTCAGTTTTGATTCCACTATTTCTTGGTATTCCTTTCGAGGTATTTGGCATACTTTCCCTGGCAAACTCAGAATTGACATTCCTTTGTAGTTCGTACATTGCTTGCAATCTCCTTCCTTGAATATTGAATAATCACACCTGTCTGCCAATCGAAAGTAGTTAATAACCTACTAGTCGTGTTGTAGGATATTTTTTGAGATGATGGTCTTTATCATATTAGTGTTTGTTTTGTAAAAATGCCAGCTAAAAAGCTGGATTAACCCAATAAAACTAGACTGTGGTATAAAAAATCCATCATTTTCTAAAGACATACGAATGGAGCTCACAATAGTACAACGTGTACAATTCAAATTGAAACTGAAGATTTTTGTTATTGTTACCCTACAATACCATTTACCAAATATCGCAAACCCGTATGTGGTGTGCTGTAACATTTTAAATGCCATGAAATACCTTCGCAGTTCAATCCATCTCCACTGAAACCATTTAAGCAAGAACATAAAAAACTTCCATTGGTGTTATTACAATATGCATTAACATTACATGGGGAGTTGCTGCATTCATCGATATCTGTTAAAAAACAGCATTCTTTATCATGCAGCACTAAATAATTCATATGAATGTTCAACCCACCTACTTTGAAAAGAGAAACGTAAATTTTTGTGCTGTAGAAATGGTTATTTAAATCCTTTTGTAACTGTCCCAAGTAACAACATTAGAGAAAGAGTAACAATCATCAACTGCAGTATTTAGCATTTATAGCGATCACCAACAGATCGTAAAATTTTTTCGGGGGGCAAAAGAAACAGTTTGGGGGATAAAAGAAAAAAAAATAGAACAAAAAATGTATTTATATGTTTTATAGGTAATTATAGATTCTGAGAAAAAAATAATAGTTAGAGTAAGATTTTCAAATTTTGTACTCGTTTTCATATTAATAAAATTGAAACAGTGCTGAACATTTAGCACTCTAAATAAAATTGCAACAAATAATATAAAGTTTAAAATACCAAAATTTGTAAAGTTTTTGAAAACTATATGACCAGAATTTTTAAACGATGGCCTACGCCAAAATGCAGTATTTTATTCCGTGAAGCGTAACTTATTCAACATGATGTTAGATTATAACACGTAGGCAAAGTAATGCCATTGCAGACTAGCATAAAATTATTTGATTTTTAAAGGAACATACAAGCACAATTTGTAGTTGTAAGTCCTAGTACCAGTAAAACATTTTTAGCGTGATGGAGGTTTTGAGACTGCACAATTTTGTGCAGTGAAATTTTTGTCTGTAAAATAAGCTCAGTGTATGCGACAGCAACAGTGCCGTTTATTTCAAAATTTATCTTTGTTTTAAACAACCAATCATTTACTGGCATGCAACCGCGACAAATTTTTCTTTAATGTAATCGTTTACTCGGTAAAACTTTTTGGTTGCATGTCACATGCATAGGAATGCAGCCCCCAACGCTCAGTGACTTTTTCCGAGTTTTGAAATTAACTGTGGGAGATTCAATTAAAAACAAATCCAGCAATTTTAAACCTCAAATTTGTAGTTCACCTTCACATTTAAAACCATCTCCACTGAAACCTTTAATGCATGTACAGTTGTAATTTCCTTCAGTATTACTGCAGTTTGCATTGATATCACAAGAATTTGTTTCTCGATCCACGCATTCGTCAATATCTAAATTAGTAAAAACAGAATTTAATTAATATTGTTATATTGTATACGATATTTTTTGTCAATTAATGTTTAAAAGCCCCAGTGTTGAAACTGGGTATATTAAAAACTCAAATTGAAGAGTATAACTGTACAAATCAACGTATGCCAATTTTACATTACATACAGCAGTGGTTCGTAGGACCTAAATTGTAGCAGTTGCTTCAAAAGATTCAAAAAAGATTATATTATTACCAAAATGTTTCGTGGATGAGAAAATTTTAAAGATGTTATTAACAATATTGTTCATCAAATTCAAGAAATCTAAGGAATTAGCAGCCTCAAATACTACTGAAAACATAAATAGTAGCCTCAATTTAAGCTTTAGTCCGGTCGATCGTGCATTCCATAATAGATTTAATTTTATTGTTAATTTTGAGAGATTAAAACACCCTAGCTAAATTTTGATGCAGCTACCTTGCAAATTCTCAACCCGTGGCCTCGGTTTGGGGGCCTCAAAATATGCTGTGATGTCATCAAATGGCCAAGTTTAATACTCGCGATGTTTTTAAAATTGTGGTGCTAACGAGTTGTTGGTAGTCTTAAAAAAAAACAGAGTTAAAAAAATTGTATCTACATTTAAAGTGCTAGTGATTACGTCACTTTTGTGTCAAAATTAAAAGTTCATTTTGTCATATTGGCGAGATGTTGATTTTGTGATCTTTTTAACAGTACAACAATATAGTAAGATATTTGCATAAGTGTTTTTGTTGCAAACCAAACAAAGAGCGCGAGGACACTAGTTCAGAGCCTGCGGGAAAGAACAAAAATTCGTGTAAAATTGTTAAAATAATTATTTCAACAATTTTATTGGTGCTTTTATCATTAACCTCAGAGTGCTATTTTTAAAAACTGTATTGAAGTTATCAATTGTCATTGCTAATTTTATAGTATTTTTAGAAGTATTCTGATAACATTATTAATGTCGTACACTGCAAGCACGTTTGTATATTGCAGTATGTCTAAAGCAGAGATGTTCAAAGTTTTTGATGAGCATTTTCACTTTTTCTAAGTTTTTGCGGTGCTCCGCGCAATTTCCAAAAACAATTTGAATAATTTTTCCCGAATACTGATTTTATGAGTTTGGTATTGTAATACCAAATTAAATGCCTCTTAAACCGGAGTTAACGTTTTCTAAAACTAAACTTCTTTTCATGATCACCAAAAAGTAAATTTGTTCAATTGAATTTTTCAACATTTAAGAAATTTTTAATTGCGCTGCAAAAGCAATTCTGTTTATTTCATAACGCAGCTTGGTTGGAAGCCCCAAGCCTCTAGACAATTTTTGTGATTTCATGGAAAAATAGCCCTTTTAACGCCATTGAAAGAAATTTTGCACCTTTTTAGAGCCACTTCAAACAATCGAATTGCTAAGGCAAAAATTCATCCTCCTATTATAAGTCAAGTTCAAATTTCGTTTAGAACTACTTTATATTATTAAATCACTTGGCTGATGCTCCCGTCATTTTGCAAAAGGGAACTTTTTTAATTTTTCAATTTTAACTTTCCGAGATAATCCAGTTTTTATGCGCCTTTGTTGTCAAACTATGACGTAATAAATACTATGTTGAATAAGGAAAAATCTAAATGTTCCCTTTTGCTAAATCAAAAACCGTTTTTTAAGTTGAAAAAGATATGTTCCCTTTTGCCAAATTAAAAAACGCGTTTTAGATTAAATAAAACATGCCCTAGTTTGTTTAAATTGTCAAGAAATCTTCGAATAACCAAAAATTTAACGGCGTAAAATCTCTTCAAAGTTAAAACCTAAAAATCAAGCCTAATTTGAATGATATTGCTTTGTATAGAAGTTATTTGATGTCTAACTAACTATTTATGTTTAAAGAAAAATTTTACAAAAATTACAGTTGGTGATCAATTTCAATTTACATTTTTTTTGTTTTTCGTTATATTTTAGGAGTTTGCAACTATCATGGCCGACAACATGTGCTGATGTTGATATAAAAAACGCGGACAATTTGCGTACTCCCAGTAGCATTCAACCAAAGTGAACGCAGCAAAATAGAATTTATACTAAAAAAAAACTGCAAGGATTTTTTTGGAGCGCTTTGACTGAAACCAGAAATTGAATAAGATGAAAAAGCGGAATCCGCAGTTGTCTTAAAATGAGCATCTTTGTGGCTTGAAAATGACAAAGTTTGGGAGTTCGACGTTAGAGGATTTCCCCTAAAAATAAAGTGTGTTTGTTTATCACGCTGTAGACACACCAAATTTTCGGAATAGGTGAGTATAAAAGAGATGTAAAATATAAAAAGTAAAGATTTCACGACGGTGGAACACCCCAAACAAGTCTTTTAAAATGTGAACTTTTTAGTATTTGAAATAAGCAAGACAAATTTTAAGGATAGGTTGATGTAACTGTACATAAATGGTATATAACCATTTTGGAGGATTGGGAAAGATTGTGTTGGTCCACTTAATGAGCCCTCCAAAATTTATAAGATTTTTAACCGCTCAAACTAGACTTTGCATTATTATTGATAAATGATAAGAACTTGATTTATATTTGTAAATTTCGGCCGCGTTCTTAACTTATATCTTTTTCCAAGATGATTACTGAGACAGACATTGTTCTGATTTTGTTTTTAAAATTTGAGCAGACTGTCCATATGATATAGTTCTTTTAAAAAAATGCCGCAACATGCAATTTGTGAATTGTGGGTGTTGGATTGGGTTTTAGCAAAATATCGCATGTCAAATTTTTTGTCAGCTATTTAAGTTACAAAATCCGCATCAAATTACAAAATAAAATTGGTGGTTCTGCTGCCTGTTGATCAAAAAGTTTTGTTGCTGATTGCAAAGCTACCGACATCAAAAAAATCATTTCCACACCTTTTGTTCTATTTTTTTGTGTTTGCTAAGATAGTAACTGGCGATGTTTGACATAATCAATTATCTTGCATTTAATGATTTGTCTTGAAAGTTTGTTGTTAATATGCTTACGTCCAGGGGCGTATTTAGGGGGGTCGCCAGGATAGTAAAATCAGCATAGCAAAAGTTTGTAAAATTGGGAAATGGCCCCCCCCTTTGCAAGTTTGGCAGAAGCTTTGATCACACAATAGGTCTGCTTGGAACGTTTGTTTCAGGCTTGCACCCTAGTTTTGCCAAAAGTCGGACCAAATTTGAGTGAAGACCTTTTTTTGTTTTTTGCTCTTCACCTAAATTTGGGCAAAAAATCTGACCAAATTTGAGTGAAGACCTTTTTTTGTTTTTTGCTCTTCACCTAAATTTGGGCAAAAAATCTGACCAAATTTGAGTGAAGACCTTTTTGTTTTTTGCTCTTCATCTAATTTTGGGCAAAAAATCGGACAAATTTTGGGTGAAACAATT
This sequence comes from Trididemnum nubilum, assembly GCA_963965965.1. Classification (NCBI taxonomy): domain Eukaryota; kingdom Metazoa; phylum Chordata; class Ascidiacea; order Aplousobranchia; family Didemnidae; genus Trididemnum; species Trididemnum nubilum. The sequence continues at coordinate 31,771,488 of OZ014477.1, read as the reverse complement.
TACATTCTGATGTAAGTTCTTCTCAAATTTTCTGAAGTTTTTGGCCCCCTTCCCCCCTTTTCAAAATTCTGCGTACGCTACTGCTTACGTCATCTTTGACAGTACCAATGTGTTGATTGTTTCGATCTTCTTCTTTATTTCAAGAAAAAGCGACAGTGCAGCTAATTCTTTTGGACCAATCCGCACTCGCTCAGCGAGCCCGTAGCCGTTGATAAAATTAGGAAGAGGCATTTAGATTTTTGAGGTGTGGGAGGGCGAAGCAAAAATTTTTGATAAATTAAGCGTTTATTGCTATGTATTGGATGCAGAGATCTGGGGTCAAAGCCTCCAGCCGCTCTGAAATTTTGTTTATTTTAATTAACTTTTAATGGACTATTTTTCCGCATTTATGTTTTTATTAACTAAAAGTTGAGGTTCTGCGTCGGGGCCTGAGGAAAAGCCTAGCAATTGTATTATCGTTTCGGAAAAAAAAAAAAATTTAACGTAACTTGGAAGAATAAACCTCAAGTTAGTTTGTGGACCTCACGCATACTGTAAATCTGGGATAAAACCCTCAACTACCAGAAGTTAGGAGTTTGGAACGGAAGCCAGCCTATAACCACTCACATTACAGCTTTAAAAAAAATTCATTCTTTAACCGTGCTATAACTGAATTTTTTTGAGTTTTGCTGATTTTTTAAGCTAATAGTGAAAATTTAAACTGCCTATTTTTCCTAGTGTTTGAGATATTGACTTTTTTCAAAAGTGATTTTGCAAAAGGGAACATATGCTCACATCTTATTACGTCATAAAGGATCCTTTTACAATAAAAATTTTCAATTTCTTGTGCGCTTGAAAACGAATTGAAAATCAAGGACGGCAGTACGGTACGGTACGTAGGTACGGTACGGTACGCTTCAACTTTTGCTAAGAATTACGGTACGCTGGTACGGTAAGCCTTTTTGCAATGGTACTGGAATAGTACGTTCGTACGCTGTTAGAATTTACCTACTAAACGTTTTATGTGCAACGTGCGCCGTAAGGAAGATTCGTGCGACCGTGTCTGGCGTGTACAATATTCTAGGCTATTGTCAAATAATCATTATAGCCTCTTAATTTGTCGTTACAATTATGTTATGATATCACAAGGCACAGTCACAATTATGGCCAATTTTGATGTCATTACTTTTGTCTATATCGATGCTAGGAGTCAAGGACTATCGTGGCATGCCATATATTGCGGAAAATTTTGAACGGAAACCATTGCGACACTTCAGCTGAATACGCAGAGGTTTAAAAATCCCAGACTTTTTGCACATTGCGCCGGCTTTTCGTATGCCGAGGCAAAAGATAGCTGAAGCGGAAGCGAAATGTGTGAATTGAGATTTATCGGCTAGTGACTTCAAAGTTAGTTAAAGTTGCAAGTATTTGAAAGCAAGAATGGCAGTACGGTACGATATGATACGTAAGTACGGTACGGTGTGCCTCATTTTTTGGTAAGAAGTATGGTGCGCTGGTATGGTATGCCTTTTTTTGTAACGGTATACGGGTACGGTACAATGGTACGATACGCTTCAAAAATTTAACTGACCTGCGGTACGCTGGTACGGTACGGTTCAGGGTGCGAGGTACGTAGTACGCAAATTCTGAACGCACCGTACCGTACTGCCATTCTTGTTGAAAATAATAATTGACCGAGTGATTAGATTGTCAAAATGTGACTGAATGGTATTTTGCGAATCAAATTCAACAATCGAATCAAAACTGAAAATTAAATTGCCACTGAAGACAAAAACTAAGTTCACAGTTTTTCGTTTTTTAAACTATTGCGTGTTGCTGCAAATTATTTCCTTTTATAAGTTCGTGGATTAATTCCCGAGACTTAATTAATTCGGTCAAATAGCATAAGCTTCAAGGCGATAGCTCTGTTTGACAAGTCGTGAAACTTGGATATGGATTGCGGCAAATACGCAAATCTCAATTTTTTTTATGATTTTTCATATCATTAACCATCGCATTACTACCTTTTTCCAGCAAATTTTCATTATTTTTAGTAAAATAAACCCAGTTAAAACTGAATATTGCTTTCAGTTTACGCTGATTTGTTAGATAATAGTTAAAATTTGAAGTTTCTGTCTTTCCTAGTTTTTGAGATATCGACTGTTTTCGAAAATAGTTTTGTAAAAAGGAACATTTGCTCACATCTTATAACGTAATAAAGGATACTTTTGCAATAAAAACTTGAAAATTCTTCGTACGCCGGAAAACAAAATAATAAAACGCTTGACAGAGTGATAAAATTAACGAAATATGACTGGATGGTGTTTTAGGAAAAAATCAAAATTCAAATTGGAGTAAAATTTTTAAAAATTGATTTTTGTTGTGAAAAATAATGTCTTTTTGTTTTGTGTGAAGAATTGTGGCGTATTTTTTGTTGTATTTTTTTTGCTGATAAAATGCATTTTAAATCGTTGAAACTGGATGGATTTAAAATAACCGTCGCTAAGGATGATGACACCCGAGGCGGAATTTTGTGGTGTCACTCTCCATCATGTATAGCAGGCTGCAGGCACCCCAACTAGGATTTTGTTTAGGGAGGACCTGTGACCGAAAGATAATTTTTTTGTCAGAAAAATTCCTCAATGATGCAGCGTAACAAGCAAACTAAGTAGCGCAGACCGGGGACTGTGGGCGGAGCCTTCAGGCACCGAATGCCGGTAGCGTAGCCAGGGGCGGGAGGCGAGGAGAGCTGTAGCCTTCCCCACATTGGCATACAGAGTATGCAAAATACAACGTTTTTAGCACTCTTAAGACCGATATTTGCACTAAAATCGAAAATAACCCCCTACTCCATTGGCATTGGCATGCAGAATATGTCTGATTTGACTTCGGACTTGAAGTGTGTTCGGACATAAAATTGTTCTAAGACTGGGAAAAGACCTTTGATCTTCACCTGTTTTCGGGCACAAAAACCGTTCCATTTCTTGGTGAAGACCTTGATTTTTAGTCTTCACCTGTTTTTGAGCACAAAAACCGTTTTAATTCTGGGTGATGATCTATGTATCTTCTAAGCATCGCTGCTACGTGGCCGCGCAGATAGCCTAGAATCCCCGCGCAGTACTTTAGTTCTGCCGCGCATGAAGTACCCACGCACAGTACTTCAGATTTGATAGAATTAAGTTGCAAGATCTAGATGTAATCAATTAATCTGAAATTCCGGCCAAAGTCAGTGGCTGATTTGCGGCGAAGACCTTTTTTTTTATATATTTTTCTTTTGGTGTTCACCAAAATTTGCGGCAAGATCCCGCTAATCCGGACTAAAACATAACCAGTTTGCGGCGAAGATCTTTTTTTGTTGTTTTAGGTCTTCACCTGAATTTGGTGGCAAAATTATGATAATCCAAACTAAAATAGAACCAGTTTGCGGCGCGACCTTTTTTTTTTGAAGCTCACACGGCCTTTCTTTCCGCGCACAAAGCAAGCTCTTGGAGGAACGTTGGTGATGACCTTTTTTCTGGTTTTCACCTCCGAAACAGCCTCCCCCCATTGCAAATTCCTCGCTACACGACTGCCAAACCCATGGGGGTTTGGGGTTGAAGCTCCCAGCCACCGGGCGGTTTTTGTGATTTTTCAGTAAAACTATCCATTTTAATGTCATTTGGATCACTTTTTGTGCGTTTTGGAGATATGTGAAAAAACTAAATTGTTAAAATTGGACGTTATTTCCAAGAACGAAATTGTCCAGAGGTGACTTAAGATAAAATTTTAGTTCTCTTTTTTACAATTTGGTAAATCTTAAAATTTAATAGCGGAATAAAACTTACTAGAATATTGGTGATATTTGAATAAGACACTGAAAGTGTCTTTATTGGCGAAACATGTCGATTTCATTTTCGCTATTTGCCTTGTGGTCTTCGGACTAGAGCTACAGAAGATTTTAGCTATTGGGGGCCAAAATTGATTGCTTTGATTGAAAAAAAAAATCACAATACTGTACTAACAAAGCCATAATTTCATTTAATGCATTACTTGATTTTGTGAAATTTTTTCTACCCACATCAGATTATTTAGTCTTAATCGGACGGTCAGTTTAAATAAAAACTGAGACCGTTTATTACGAGTGTGACATCCCTAAAGCAAAAAATTTCCATAATTTCGGCATTTTTTCAATTGCGTATTTCCAAAAAAAATTAAGTTGTAATATTATCGGCAATTTTCAAATTCTTATTGAACATGTATTAGTTGATGTATTATGACGAAACACAGCAAAATAAAAAAATGTTTGCTGCATGCATTAGTGACGAACCAAAATACAACAAGAAATGAATATTTTTGTTTCACCGTCAATTAACCGTTTATTGGCAAAAACAAAAAATCAATAAAATTTCAACTCAGTTTGGTCAAAAACAGACAAAAATAAAAATTTCAAAACGATAATTTCATTTCATTGTCAAAGATTAATTGTTCTCATATATTTCTGCATTTTATCAACAAAAAAAAATTTATCATACGTTGACAAAATATTGCAAAATTATTTTTTCTCGCGTTTTTTTCTTGGCCTGTTAGTAAGAGGAAGGGGATGGCTTGAAGGGGCTGGACAATTTAATTCTTCAACTGGCTTTCAAGTTTTAGCAATTTAATTCTTTCAAATGCCTCTAAAACAGTGATTCTCAATTTTGCTCTTGGTTCTCATGTTGCTCTTGGTTATCCTCTCTGCGGCTTTCATTAACTTGAAAGTGAATCTGTTTTGCCTTGTTTATGTAAGCTTAATGAACCATTTTTCATTTTAATAGTAAAACCAAAGCTATTACAACAATAAATTTAGTCAATTTTTTTATTATTTGCTTATGATCATCCCTTTAGCCAACAGTCGAGGATAACATTGAACAGTTCTACGTGGAGGTATTGGATGTTAGTATTAGCGCATTGGCTTGGTGTTTTAGCTTCGTTCTCATTTCCAAATGGAAGTTTTATTCTAATGATTTACAAAACGGAAGAGGAAGCCCTAATTTAATCTTTCGAAAGGTTGTAAGACTGAAATTGCCAACTACTGGGCTAAGGCAGTAACAAAACTAAAAGGATCTAAAAGAGCTGAACAGCCGTGTAACCTGTAAGATTCAACATAAGCAATTTTTGTAATTTTTCCGCAAAAATTTCCGTTTTAGCACCATTAGGATCACAATTTGCACGTTTTTATTACAGCCATTTGAAAAAAACTAAATTTTGAAGGTCATAACATACTGAAATCGCCCATCCCCTTCAGCCCCCCGTTACGTTCAGGTCAATCCAAAAACCGCTTAAATGCTTGTATTTTGGGATAAATATGCTAAATGACGTGACTTTTCTGCGCCACTGGGGATGAGCCTCCTTTAAACTAGTCACTTAAACCCAAATATGCATGGTTTTAAACTTAGTTTGAACTTGAACAGGAAGTAAGGGAGCTGAAGAAGCTAAGAAATTTATTTCTATCCAAAGGTTTCCAAATATTAGCATTTAGTTCTTTTAGTTTCAGATGGCTCTGCAAATGTCAAAAATGCCATGTAATAATTGCGTTGAAAGGGCAATTTTTTCAAAAAATGATGAAATTTGCACAGCGGCTGGGGGTACCGCCCGAGGTCCCCCTCTGTGTGAGACGCAGATAAGTTTTAGTCTTATATTCAAGTCTCTCTGAGTAAAATCCCGTTCGAGACTTGAGCAAATGCTGTAATAATGATTTTTTAAAAATTTTGTGATAGTTTTTAGCTCAGCGCATTGCCGTGAAGCTAGCTGCAATGGGTTGGTGAAATGTTTCAATAACTTAAAAAAATACAAGCCAGCAGCAGTTGCACCAAACTAATTGAAAATTTTCGTTTATTTGGTTGGGGCTCCTGTAAACTTTGAGGTTTAAAATTTGGCTCAGGACCAAAAAAAGGTTGAGAACCACTGCTCTAAAAGGTACCAAGCTTGATTTAAATGGTGTTAAAATGGCAATTTTGTTCTGAAAAAAAAAAGAAAAACAAAAAGATATAATTGCTCGGCAGCTGGGGGCTTCTCCATAGCCCCCTCTGTGATGCCTATGAGTTAAGTCCCTTTGCATAGTACGGTTCCCAGTTGCGCAACGTTTGGCAACAAAATGAAATTATTATTTTCAAAGTTTTATTTTTGTCCTTTCTGACCAAATTGAGTTGAAATCGATTTTTTGTATTTGCCATTAAACAGTTATTTGACGATGAAATAAAGATATTCATTTCTTGTCTTATTGTTGTTAATTGGTCACAATGAAAGTGCATGTAGCAAAAAGTTTTCATTTTCGCTGTGTTTTATCATAATACATCATCTAGTAAATGATCAATAAGAATTTAAAAATTGCCGATAGTATTACAACTTAATTATTTTTGCAAGTACTCGAAAAAAAAATGCCGAAATTATCGAAATTTTTGCTTTGGGAATGTCACACTCGTAATAAACGGTCTCAATTTTATCTAAACTGACTGTCAGATCATGGATCCTACAATAACATAGAACCTACAATTATTATAGGGTCTATGGTAAGATCCAGACTATAATCTAGTGTGGGGAGAAAAAATGTCACGAAATCAATCAATGCATTAAATGAAATTTTAGACTTAGAAATTTACATTGTTTGAGCCTTCTTTTACATGACAAAAACACGCAATCACTACAATAATGTTTGGCGTTTGACCAGTTTTAAAAAGTTTAGCAAAGTTTGTTAGTTCAATTTTGCCAAAAAACATTGCATCTTGTTGCAAGCGAAATTACCGTGAGACAGCATCTAAATTTAACATGTGTATTTACTAAAGAAACAAAAGTTATCGAAAAGATTTTTTAGCCCGGACTATGCCCACCAGTGCATTTTCCTCGGTCACATTCAGCAGTATCAAAAAAAAACAAAAAAAACTCTGTTTTGCTGAACGCCGTCACTCAAGAAATAAGAGGCATGGGCTCCCTCCTCCTTTAAACACGCTACTGTGAAGGTGCTATTTACTGTTGAAAAATAAAAAATAAAAACTGTTAAAATCTGAAATTACGGTTAACGGCTGAAATTTTTCTAGGGCTTGGTATACTTTTGTTGTACTTATGGCATTCTGCGCGACAAACTGACGAACATTTTTACATTAGCAAGTATTTTCTTTTATTTTTTATTTTTTTAGAGTAGACCAAAGGGTTAGCGAAGATTTCAGCTGTTGGGGCCAAAATTGATATCTTTGATTACAAAAAATTTCACAATACTGTATTATCAAATACCATAACTTCATTTGATGCATTGATTTATTTTTGTAAAATTTTTATTCCCTCATAAGTTTATATAGTCTTGCCCTGACAATCAGTTTAGTTAAAATTGAGACCGTTTATTACAAGTGTGACATTCCCAAAGACAAAAAACCCATAGTTTTGGCGTTTTTTCAATCGCGTATTTGCTAAAAAATTAAATTGTAATATTATCGGCAATTTTTAAATTCTGATTGAACTTGCATTAGTTGATGTATTATGACGAAACACAGCGAAAATGACACATGTTTGCAATGTGCATTTTTATTGCGACAAACTAAAATAAGGCAAGAAATGAATATTTTTGTTTCATCGTCAAATAACTATTGTTCATTGGCAAAAGGCATAAAATCGAGTTCAACTCAGTTTGGTCAAAAAAAGATAAAAATAAAATTTTGAAAATAATAATTTCATTTTGTTGCCAAACGTTGTGCTATAATTGGGCGCCGTGCTAAGCAAAGAAGCGTAACCCATGCGCATCACAGACGGGGTTTGGTGGTGGATAAACAGAGAGAATTAATTTGCTTGCCAAGTTGCAGAAAACCAACTATATATAAATAATTAAAACAAAACAACAAAAAACAACAAGATATTTTAAATAAACTAGGTACTACAATCTCGACAGGAGACTGCGAAGTGACCAGCATTTCTGGTCTTCGCGTCAAGCAGCCACCCTAAAATTGAAGTCGCTCAAAGCTACATTATTTTTGAAAAAATTACTTGCTGATTGATTACGATGATAATATAAAATGTGGCAAATTAACAATAGCTTTCAAGTAAATTCCTATCATACTCAATTTTAAATTGTGGATAGTTAGTTGTTTAATTTCAATTGGGATCCGAGTACCACATTTTAGCTACTTAATATTTAAAAGATTTTTGGAAACGTGCTGTAGAAAATTTTGGAATGTAAAGTTTGTTTTCAGTTTTTGCTCTGGTAAATTGTTCATGTACTGAGAAAATAGGGCTGAAGAACGTAGAAAATGGCTGAAGAAGGGTATGGTGGGAATATTGGTGCATAAGTTTAGCTATTTCCAAATTATAAAGCTCAGACAGTTTCAGTATTCCTAGTTTGTAATATTGGGGTTAGTGGGCATTGTTAACTTGGAGTCAGTAATAAGTTATATTGCTTTGTTTTGCAAACGCTGTTGTCAATTGAGGTAAGATTGGTTGGCGTTTCCCCACAATGGGAAACCAAATAAAAGATGAGGGTTAATAAGAGAATGCTATATCAAAAGGAGTGCAGAAGAAGGAAATAGGTAACGAAGCTTGCTTTAAATGCCAACAGATCTGGCCACTTTGTTTTCGATAATGCATATGTGGGATTTGAAATTAAGTTTGTTATCAAGGTTTACACCGAGATATTTTGTGGATTCAAAACACTTAATCGGGCGTTCGTTATGAAATATACTCAGGTTTGTTGTTTGTGCAGCTAATTTAGAGGGAATCACGATTATTGCGAATTTTTCAGGGTTCATCTGAAGTTCGTTAGCACTAAACCATATTTGCAGTTTATTTATTTTTTTGTTACTATCATTTTCCAAAACAGTTAGTGAAAGGCTACTCACTAGAAAACAAGTATCAACGGCGAAAACGCGAGGATTGGAAGATTCAGAATTTGGAATGTCATTTACATCACGGCTTCCCAAACTTTTTTGCTCGTGACCCCCTTTAGCCTTATAAAGATTTTCGCGACCCCTTTTCATCTTATAAAATTCTCGCGACTCTTCACGGTTAAAATAATAAGCACTATTAGTTGTGTATTTGTGGTAATTATTAAATCGAAAAAAATAATAAAAAGGCACTGGTACCCAATGCGTACTAAACGCAAACACATTTGCAAAACACACTTTATGCATTTATTGCTTTGGGGGTGTCACACTCGCAATAAACGGTCTCAATTTTAACTAAACTGACCGTCAGATCAAGACTATGTCGCACGGCAATATGTCGCACGGAATGTTATAACAAGAATAGAATGACCAAGCTGTAGAAAGATTACGGCCGTTAACCTTAATTTAAGTTTAAACAGTAGTTTTGTTTTTTCAAGAGCAAAAAGCACCTATAGCTTCACAGTGGCGTGTAGGCTATAAGGTAGGAGGGCATTGCACCTTTACTCTATGCCCGCCAGCATATTTTCCATGGTCACAACGTTGTCACAAAAAACAACTAGTTTATTTTGCTGTAAGCAGTGCCGTCGCTAGAGCAACGGAAGTGACGGGCACTAGCCGATAGTGAGGTAGCACTAAAATCAACAGTTACTGAACTTTTGCACATAAAAACTGATAATTTACGGCTACAAATTATGCTCTATTTTAACAATTTTGCGTTCATGCCCGAAAAACAGACGTATAAGGCCGGCAGCGTTTCTTAGCTCGTTTTGTGTCCGGCCAACACTTGAAAAATCTGTCTGCAGCAGTGAGTGCGACCAAAAGCGCATCCAGGATTTTTGTACGAGGGATGGGGCTTAAACCAAAAGTGATTCCTTTTTGCACAAAAATTGTCTAATTTAGGCCCTGTGCTGAACAAACTGATGCAACTCAAGCGTATCACAAAGGGGGCCTGGGAAAAAGGGAGGTTCTGGAAGAGCCTCCAGCCCCTGGGCGATTTTTGTAATTTTACAAAAAAAATTGTGATTTTAACGCCATTTTAGTCACATTTTGCACGTTTTTGAAGCTATATAAATGACTGCAGTAAATTGCTAAAATTTAGAAATCTTTGAAAGAACTAAAATGCCTATAGCTCCTTCTGCCCCCTTTATACTTTCGGTAAAGTCCAAAACATGTTTAAATCCTCGTATTTTTAATAAGTTTTCTAAATGACATCGCTTAGGGGGATGAAGCCCCTTCCCCCTGGTTGTGCAACTGAGTGCGTCCTAAAAAAATCTTGAGTGTGCTCTAAAAAACCAAAAACAGCTGGCCTTTTAAAAAAATGTTTTTAGGTATTGTTTAGGGTCATAATCACCAACAAAGTACCGGTACCGGTAACGATTCTTCAGGCTTACAGCTCTTTTCCGCGACATATCCGCCAAGGCATGATAACAAGACGGATTATTGCTTCACATTTATGCACAGCAGTTGGTTGCCAGCAATTTGGCAAAGAATCGAGAAAACTTCGAACGAGAATTATGTTTGAACATTACTATTTCTTTTTCCAATACTGTCTGTTATCTTACTGTTACGTGATGTTCCAAGAACATGTTCTGAGTAAACCGAAATGAGGGCGCTCAAGCAATCGGTAGGGTGGAACGGCCCCCTTCGCCCCCTGTAACGACGGCACTGGCTGTAAGTCGTGACTCAAGAGATAAGAGACAATGGCTCTCTCCTCCTTTGTGCGCGTCACTATGGACCTGGGTCTTTTTACTCTTGAAAGAACAAACCAACTCTTAAAAACTTAAATTACGGTTAACAGCCAGAGTTTTTCCAGAGCTTGGTAGTGTTTTTTTGATATAGCATTCTATGCGACGTACTGCCTTCCAGTTTTTATTATTAAGTTTTCTTTTTTTCTTTTTTTTTAGTACAAATAGCCAGCGAAGATTTCAGCTGTTTGGGGCCAAAGTTGATTTTTTGATTATAAAATTTTCACAATACCGCATTAACTGAGCCATAATTTCATTCAACGCATTGATTGATTTCGCAAAATTTTTTCCCACATTATAGGTTATACAGTTTTGATCTGACAGTCAGTTTAGTCAAAAATTGAGACCATTTATTACGAGTGTGACACCCCCAAAGCAATAAAATCCATAATTTCGGCGTTTTTTCAATCGCGTATTTGCTAAAAAATTAAATTGTAATATTATCGGCAATTTTTAAATTCTGATTGAACTTGCGTTAGTTGATGTATTATGACGAAACACAGCGAAAATGACACATGTTTGCAATGTGCATTTTTATTGCGACAAAACAAAATAAGGCAAGAAATGAATATTTTTGTTTCATCGTCAAATAACTATTGTTCATTGGCAAAAGGCATAAAATCGAGTTCAACTCAGTTTGATAAAAAAAAGATAAAAATAAAATTTTGAAAATAATAATTTCATTTTGTTGCCAAACGTTGCGCTATAGTTGGGCACCGTGCTGAGCAAAGGAATGTAATCCATGCGCATCACAGACTGGGTCTGGGAGTGGAGCCCTCAGCTGCCGGGCAATTACGTTCTTTTTAATTGCCATTTGAAAACCATTCGTATCAAGTTTCGTACCTTTTGGAGCCATTTGAAGGATATAATTGGAAAAATGTGAAGGCCAGCTAAAGAATTGAATTGCCCTGCCTCTTCAAGCCCCCTCCTCCTCCTTACTTACAGGCCAAGTAAAAAATGAGAGATAACATAATTTCAAAATGTTTTATCAATGTATGGTAATTTTTTTTTTTTAGTAAAATGTAGTGAATATATGAGAAAGAATGTTAGGCCACAAAATGAAATTATTATTTTCAAAGTTTTGTTTTTTGTCTTTTCTTGACTAAACTGAGTTGAAATCGGTTTATGCCTTTGCCAATAAACAGTTGTTTTACGATTTATTTCCTGCTGTTCTTCGGTTTGTCACAATAAATATGCATGTAGCAAAAAGGTTATTAGTTTTGCCGCGTTTTGTCATAATGCATCAACTAATACAAGTTCAATAAGAATTTAAAAATTGCAGATATTTTTGTTGATGCGGGTATCTAACGTTACATCAGTCGTATTAGATTAGATTCGTTTTGACTCCATCCTTCTTGACCTACCCGTTCCAGAGTTGTTTTTTTTTCAAACACAACCTAAGGTTCTCCACAATTATAAAGCTTATTGGCAACCCTGACGTTACAATGCAGTAGCCTAGCCCAGAGCTTCCCAAACTTTTTTGCTCGCGACATAGGCGTAGCCAAGGAGGGGGGGCAGGGGGCCCGCCCCCCCAATTAAAATACCACCAATGATAAAAAATTATGACAACTTAGCCTAGCGATGTTTAGTTGCAGTTGCAGACAACGAGGGAGCCCTGGGGCCCTCAATCAACAACCAGGGGCCCCTAACTAACAACCAGGGGGCCCCTAACCAAAAACCAAGGTGCCCCGGGGCCCCTAATTAACCACAAGGAAGCCCTGGGGCTCCTAACCGACAGCCAGGGGCCCCTAACTGACAAAAAGGAGCCCCGCGGCCCTGAACATGGGGCCCTAATTGACAACCAGGAGCTCTGGGGCCCTAACTAACGATAAAGAGGGTCTGGGGCCCTTAACTGACAACCAGGGAGCCTTGGGGCCCCTAACTGACAAACGGGGGCCCCGGAGCCTCTAAGTGATGAACAAGGTGGCACTGGGTTCCTAATTGACAACCAGGGGCTCTAACTAACAACCAGAGGACTCCGGGGCCCATAACTAACAACCAGGGGGCTCCGGAGCCTCTAACTGACAACCAGAGGGTCCTGGGGCCCCTAACTGACAACCAGGGGGCCCTGGAGCCTCTAACTGATGAACAGGGGCCCTGGGGCCCCTAATTGACGACCAGGGCCCCTAACTGACAACCAGAGGACTCCGGGGCCCTTAACTGACAACCAGGGGCCCCTGGGGCCCCTAACTGAAGACCAGGGGGGCCCGAACTAATGACTAAGGGTTCCGGGCCAGGGGTCCCGTAATTCAAATTTTTAACAATTTATATGCAAAACTTGTAAAAAGAGTTTTGTGCTAAAAGTTACAATCCCAGGCCCTCGTTTAACGTTATTATGAACTTAATGCTATAACACAGGCGTTAATGCAAAACTCCTATTGAAATACTACCAACGATGAATGTAATGCGAGCATAGCCAGTATGTTTTTCCTTGTTCGGAATTGCAGTTTATTTAGTTTAGAATTTACCCGTACAAAAGTAAGTAATAATAATGACGACCACCTGTCCACGTCATAATAATGTCATGTAATTCCTGCAGGTTTCAAAAAACTGTCAAGTGACTTGACTCAAGTCCTCCACGATTAGAAAAAAAGCTATTTTAATTTCGCTTTAAATGTTCTTTTTTATGAAAGAACTTAAGGGCACGATCTTATCTCAAAATCATAGGCGTAGCCAGGGGGGTGGCCTAGGGTCTCGGGCCCACTCAATTGAAATGCCACCAATGACAAAAATTTATCAAGAAAACTTGTTTCTTCATTTTCAGTTTCTTTTAGCATCTTTGGGTACAACAGTACACCCGTACAACAGTAATTAGCAATAAATAATATTGACGACCAGGGGGCCCGGCGCACCCCCTTAATTTAATTTTTTCCAACCAATTTAAACGTGTAACCAGAGTGAAATCAAGAGTTTTTGTCCTAAGAGTTGCAACCTCAGACCCTCATCTAAACTTTTTATGAACGTAATGCAATAACCAGCGCCGTATTTGCCATGTGGGACAGTGCCAGGGCCCAGCGCTCAGATGATAGGACTTTTTTTGGTCTTCGTTTACATTTGGCAGGAAGATGTTGCAAAAATTCCCTAAGTGCCAGGAGCCTCGTGCAATGTAAATTCGGCCCAGAAATAACATGTTTAGTAAGCGTAACCATTTTTTGTACCATTTTTCAGTAACGATTCACCACCACTTCGCCAGTTTTAACGCACAAAATACTTTTAAAAAAATAGCTTGGGAATATGCTCAATAATTAAATTATTGAATATTAATTGAGAGGGCCTGGGCCCCATGGCCGTACATGTACTACGACTGGTTAACTTCATGACAAAACAAAAATCCTGAAGGAAAATCTTCGAGTGGTTAGTATTTACTGCTAAAATATTGCAGGAGGCAATATGCTTAACTTCCCGCTACATGGACCAAATTACTTGCAATTAAAATTTTACGCGATAATACAAGATTTTTAAACGTGTTTTGAACTTTAATGGCAAGTAAATGGAAGATTGAACAGTTCAATTTTTTGGATTGGCTTTCAAATGTTAAAAATCTAGTTCTTTGAAATGGCTTTGAACACGTGCGAAAAGTGATCCAATGGGATTAATATGGCTTTTTTTTCCAAAAACTTATAAAAATCGCCAGCGGCTGGGGGCTTTGCCCCCAGACCCACATAGCCTTCGGCGGCCCCCATACCCCCCTCTGTGATACGTTTGAGTACACTAGCTTACTCAACACGTCTCCTAAGTTAGATTTGCACTTTCCAACAATTAGTTTTCGCCCTTTCTCTTCACCAAAATCCTGGTTAAGTGCCAACGGGCTACAGCTTCAGATCTTCCATTCTACGATATCTTTACCCCACAAAAAGTTCCTTTTTTGCAAATTTGTGATGACGTCATTGCCTGCGATTTGTAGTTTGGGCCCCCCCAATCAAAAATCCTGGCTACGCCTATGGCTTGCGACCCCCTTTGATCTTATAAAGATTTTCGCGACCCCTTTTCATCTTATAAAATTCTCGCAACTCTTCACGGTTAAAATAATAAGCACTTTTAGGTGTGCATCTGTGGTAATTATTAAATCGAAAAAAATAATAAAAAGGCACTGGTACCCAATGCGTACTAAACGCAAACACATTTGCAAACACCCTTATTTGCATTTGCCTTTACCGCTGCTTCAACGTCATCTGCAGTAGGCTTGTTACCGTTATCGTTCGCCTTTTTTTTAACCTACTATCGATTGATTGCAATGTAACCGGTAGTAGTAGTACGGCAGTTATAGCTGTGCTCAACTATATTATATTACGTCCCTACTCCTCTACCAAACTAACGGTACTACAGCAAGGCGGGTAGCCAGAATTCTGCAGTGGGCTAGGGGTGTAACGGGGGTCTGGGTGCGGAGCCCCCAGCGCTCGAAAATTGTGTAACTTGGGGGGCAAAAATGATTACATTTTAGGCCTGTTTTGATAAAAATTAATGCTATTAAAACGTGGCATAGAAGCTAGCAGTACAAAAGTTTAATATAATACTAGCGTAAATGGGCTATGAGGGAGGTAGCTATTGCTAGAATTTCAGTTCTTTTTTTACAAGCTGATAAATCATAACATTCTATACCGGCAGTTCAATAAAACTTTCCAGGAGTTATCTATTTAGCCTATGTTTTATAGAGAAAGATATAATTAGAGGGGCTAACGGAAGTTTGAGAGAAGTGATTGGTAATTAAGTAATACTGAGTATTCGTCATCCCCCCCACTCCTGAGCTTATATACAGTACATTTTTGATGAAACCTAGGTTAAGCATTTTTCAATATGCGATCAAATTTGAATACCGATTTTTGGCTATGTTTATTATTTTTTTTCTTATTTATGAGTTTTATTTTTGACAAATTAGCCCCTCTCCTTCTAACTGAACGTTTCAAAATATGGCTTGAATCATTTTGAAAGATCTTTGTGGCTTAGCCCAATTGGGATTTTGAGTTAGCGCGTAGTTGGGACTTTGCGTTAGCGCGTTGTACCTTTTTAGTTTTTGTTCAAGACTTTTGGCTGACGAGAATTGATTTGCTCATAACGAGCTAACGGCTAAACCTAGAAAGTTGAAATTGGGACTCAACATGAAATTATGGAAAGCGTTTTGTGTACCAATTTTTGGGACACTAGGTCACATGATCATGAATTGACACACAAATAAATATAAAAAATTGGCAATTTTTGGTTTGAAAAGTTATTAATTCGCCTATAACTCATAACTACAAAAAATCAGCAATCGAATTGCAGTGAAAGTTTATGATTCATTTCCATGTAAAAAAATTGACTATTGTGTTTGCTGTGCTTAAAGCTAATTAATTACGGTTTGATGTAAATTCTTATTAGCAAAATGCATATCAATTTGCCAATCCCGATGAATTTCTCCAGTGTTAAGTTAAGCTTCTAGCTGTGTTTGGCAAACATTTAAGCTGGTAAGTCCTTAGGGACAAAAAATTCAATTTTAAAGCGATTTTATCACCCGAAATATCGCATCTCTGAAAATTGTTTTTCACGCATGTCGCTTCCGCATAACAAAAAAATAAAAACGAGCTGAAGTTGAATATTTTTTGAAGTTTACGTTGATTTTAAACGTTATGGTGAAAATTCGAAGTGCTAATCTTTCCTAGTTTTTGAGATATCGACTTTTTTCAAAAGTAATTTTGCAAAAGGGAACATCTGCTTACTTCTTATTACGTAATAAAGGATACATTTGCAATAGAAAAATTTCAAATTTCTTGTACGCTTGAAAGCAAACTTAAAAAACGCTTAACCGAGTGATGAGATTATCTAAATGTGACAAGCAGTAGCGTAGTCAGGGGGGCGGGGGGGGCTATAGCCCCCCCCATAGGCATGTCGACCAAAATGCAGAGTAAAAAATATACCACGTTTTTAGCACTTTTAAGACTGCTTTATGCGCTAGAATAGATTAAAATAGTGATTTAAAACATTTTTTGAAACATATATTCAGGAAGGGGCTAATTTGTCAAAAATAAAACTCACAAATGCATGAAAACTTTGAAAAATGGCCAAAAATAAGCAATCAAATTTGATCGGTAGTGTAAAAATGCTTAACATTAGTGCTATCGAGAAATTTGCTATAAATTTAGGAATGGGGAGGGAGCTATTCAGTATTAGTTAATTACCAATCATTTTTCTATAACCTGTTTTTATTAGCCCCCCCAATTATTTTTCTCTTTAAACTGTGGACGGAATAAATCACTCAATGTGAGTTTTATGGAACTACACGATTTTATAATTTAGCATTTAAATAAGAAAACTAAAATTTTACCATTAGCCACCTCCCAAATAGCCCATGTATGCAACCAGTTTAATCATGTTTGCACTGCCAATTTCGATGCCACGCTTTAAAAGCATTATTTTTTTATCAAAATAGCTTTAAAATTAAGTTAGTTTTGCAAAAAAAGAAAAATTTTCAAGCGCTGGGGGCTCCACCCCCATACTCCCAAACACAGCCCCACATCGCGAATTTCTGGCAACGCGCCTGGTGACAAGAGGGTGTTTCAAAGAAAAATCAACAACCGAATTGGAGTGAAAGTTTATGATTCATTTCTAAGTGAAAAAAATTGACTATGCGTTTGCTGTGCTTAAAGCTAATTAATTACGGTTTGGTGTGAATTTTTATTGGCAAAGTGCACGTCAAGTTGCCAAACCCTATGAATTTCACCAGTGTTAAATTAAACTTGCAGATTATTTGACAAATGTTTAAGCTGGTGAGTCCTTAGGGACAAAAAATTCAATTTTAAAGCGATTTTATAACCCGAAATATCGCATATCTGAAAACTGTTTTTCACGCATGTCGCATCCACGCACCAAAAAATAAAAACGAGCTGAAGTTGAATATTTTTTGAAGTTTACGTTGATTTTAAACGTTATGGTGAAAATTCGAAGTGTTAATCTTTCCTAGTTTTTGAGATATCGACTTTCTTCAAAAGTAATTTTGCAAAAGGGAACATCTGCTTACTTCTTATTACGTAATAAAGGATACATTTGCAATAGAAAAATTTCAAATTTCTTGTACGCTTGAAAACAAATTAATAAAATTTGACCGAGGAATGAAATTTTGCAATAGAAACTTTTTAAATTTTTTGTACGCTTAAAAACAAACTCATAAAACGCTTGACCAAGTGATGAAATTATCTAATGTGACAATAGAGTGTTTTAGGGAAAAATCAACAATCGGCGAAAGTTTTTTATTCATTTCTACGTGCAAAATTGACAATGCGTTTGCTGTGCTGGAAGCTAATTAATTACAGTGTGGTGTGGATTTTGACTAGAAAAATACATATGATGTTGATGGATTTTGCTCGTGTTAAGTTAAGCTTGTAGCTGTGTTCGGCAAACATTTAAGCTGGTAAGGTCTAAGAGACAAAATGCTATTTTGATGCGATGTTATAATTCGAAATATCGCAGCTTTGGAAACTGTTTTTCGCGCATGTCGCTTCCGCATACCAACAAAATAAAAACGATCTAAAGTTAAATATTTTTGGAAGTTAAGGTTGATTTTAAACGTTATGGTGAAAATTTGAAGTGTCGATCTTTCCTAGTTTTTGAGATATCGACTTTCTTCAAAAGTAATTTTGCAAAAGGGAACATCTGCTTACTTCTTATTACGTAATAAAGGATACATTTGCAATAGAAAAATTTTAAATTTCTTGTACGCTTGAAAACAAATCCTTTTTTTATTTTAAGAATTTTACGTTTTGTGGCGTGTTCTTTTGTTGCATTTTTTTGTTGTTGATAAAATGCATTCAAAATTGCCGAAACCTGATTGGTTTACCAGCAGTCAGCGCGAAAAAGCTGTTAGCCTGTTAAGCAAGTCTTATTACAATGCCTTATAATAAATAAATGAGAGTGAACCATAGCATATTACAATTTACGAAGAGCTGTTAAACGTTGGATGTTTCAAAATTTAGACAAAATATCTACTTAGATCTAATTTTGAAATTTTGAGAAAGGCTAAGACAAGGTTCATAGTCAAGAGATTACTCCAAACTTTTTGCCCACAACTTACCGATTACCATTACCCAGTAGGCTACTTAGATCTAAATATTACTTAGATAAAAATAAAATAGGCTACTTAGATAAAATAGGCTACTTAGATCTAAATATAAATATTCAGTAGGCTACTTATTACCCAATTGCCTACTTAATCTAAATATTTTACATGTTGCGATAATAATATGTTGTGCAAAGTTTAATTTTTATTAATTGTAATGCCCCAAATGTTTCACTGCTTTCTCGGCAGAAACAAATTATTGTTGAAAAGTACAGTATTTCGATTGTGAAGATAGGACTGATGATTTTTAAGGGGGTGCAATGTTACCGCTGAAGATCTTTTAGGATTAGCAGTTATTTTGCTGGCTTTCGTCCATTCTAGTCTACTCTGTAACTCATGATTTGTCTTATCAAGCAAAGTTAATGGATTGTCGGCATGGATATTACTAGACACGTATCATCAACAAATAATCTGGGGGTTGGGTTTAAGGCATTATAATGATGCCATTTATATTAAAATCAAAAAAATAAATGGCCTAAGTTAAAGCTCTCCAAATTGATTGTTGACTATTTCGAATTGCAGATCCTGATGGGCACGATTTTTTTTGTCTAGGCTAGACGTTTTTGTTTTCCAGATAAAAAGAAGCTTATAAATTTGTGTGCAACTTCTCGGTTATCATAATGTTTAAGTTAACTTATAATTAACGTATGACAAACAGTATCAAAAGCTTTTTGGAAATTTAATAGTACTGTGCAAGTAAAATTGTTATCATTAATGTGGTCGTAAGAGGAAAAGCTTTTTGGAAATTTAATAGTACTGTGCAAGTAAAATTGTTATCATTAATGTGGTCGTAAGAGGTGGTCAAAACATCTACAATAACATAGGTTGTAGACATATAAATCACTTTAAAAACCGTAATGAGACTAAATCAATACAGAATGGTTTTGAAAAAATTTTGTTTGTCGCTTGCTCATTAACTTTTCAAAATTTTCAAAAAACGCATTAAAATTGATGCGGGTCCGTAGTTGTTTAAGTTGACTTACTCTTACCATTTTACAACTACGCGGAAATATTTCAATAGATTCAAAGACAGGAATGCTTTGTTGAAATACTGCAAAAGCAAGTCATTTTTCAGTTTAATTATTATTTATTATTACGTGTTTGTTCCACACGCAAGCGGCAAGCATTTACAGCATAAAGCAAGGTCTATTGTAGTAAACAACCCAAAAAAATAAATGAATGAAAATCCACATAAACAAAGGCCAACAAGCATGACTAAAAGACTATTTAAACTTATACAAAAACATACAGCAAATTTTGTAATTGACGTAAATCAAGCTTCGTAAATCACCAAGATTTTTAAAAAACAACAAATTGCATCTCAAAATATTTGCTTTTTGCTTTGCTTTTACAAGCTATACGCTTTAAACATCCGATTGTCTGCATCAATGACTGCCGCATATAAAATTTTTAAGTTTTCAATTGTAAAAAACAGTTGTTGTGACGTAATAGTTGAAATAAAGAAGTTCCCTTTTGCAAAATTATTTATCGAGATAATCGATAACTCGCAAACTAAACGAGTTGGAGACTTGAAAATTTTACCAGACCTGGAACAGGGTCTTAAAACAAAAATATCAATTTTTGCAAAAGGGAACTTTTTGAGATGTTCCCTTTTGCAAAATGACGGGAGGATGATATATGGCTAAAATTTTTTAAATCACTTGGCTGATGATCGAAGGCGGCTTCAACCCTTTTACCGCCTGTTGTACAACTTTTGCATTACTGAACACATACTAGACAAACTATGAACCATAAAAGCTGTAGTATATCTTGTTTCTTTGAATGAAAACTGCACGGTGATAAAAATATAAATAATAATCAAACAAAAATAGTTACACCGTAGCCTATGTAGCAGCCCATGAAAATCAAATTTGCTACTTTTTTGAAGTCTCGAGAACAGTCGCTGTCCGCACATTAGGATCCCTGGTCTAAACGATTTTTTTTCCGTGAGTATGGAGCTGAAGAGACGAGGTATTTTAGTTTTTTCAAATTACTTACAAATTTTAGCAATTTAGTTTTTTTCCATGACTTCAAAACATGTAAAAATTGATCCAAAAGGCTTTAAAATAATTTTTCTGAAAATTTATAGATCCCGACATGGCTTCGGGTGAATGAGAACTTTACTACCAGATTCCCGTTTGTGATAAGTTTAAGTAGCTCGAGTTTGCTCAACACAGCGTTTAAATATGACATTTTCGAACAAACAAATTTTTGACGTTAGTTCACCAGCCCCCCTCAACAATATTTTGGTTGCGCGCCTGGTTCGGATCCAACATTTGTATAACCTTTGAAATCTTTATGTTTATGGGTTTATTCATTCATGCGTCAACACCAGTTACTTTGCGGTTGCTTATCCACTACAACGCAGACCACCGCAGACCTTTCTGTCGTCTCTATGGGCTAATGAAACTGGTATAGACTGCTTTACGGCCTTGATTTCCCAAAAAAGTATGTTTTTCCCAAACACACAACACAACAACGCGTTATCAGTTTTGAAAATCGAATCGATTAAGCTATGGGCAAAACAAAACGATTGAGTTTTAATGGATTTTCAAACTTGAAAAAATATATCATTACGTCAGTTTTATGCTTTTTTTCTCCGAACAAAATTCTCGTGGTTCTGTGCGATATCATTGATATTCAATAAGCATGATTTCTTGATAATTTCCAAATAGTTTGCAAAAATATCACTTTAATGCAATTGAGCGCTCTCAGCTACATATCATTCATCTTGAGATTGTGACATCATTAACTGACGTCACTAGGTGACGTAATCACATCAAGTATATAATCATGTTTTGCTTTCAAAACGTAACTGCATCACATTTCTATAGCAAAAATCTTATTATATCGTTCTGATGCCAAAAAAATTATGAAATCAAAATATCACTAGTGTGACGTTATCAAATTGTAATTTTGGCATAAAATGACGTCATCATTCGCTCTCTAAATATAAGAGCAACTTTATAAACTCTTGTTATTAAGGCTATCAATAACTCATTTGCACCAAGTCTCAAGAATATTGCGGGTTTTAAAATTTGACCTCTAGATGACATCACGTCAGCATATTTTGAGGTCCCCAAAAGAATTCATGATGTTGTTGTACTACAATTTTTTGGTATGTTCTGATCTTCCAAAATTATTAACGAAATTCCTTCTGTTATGAAATGCCCGATTTCACCCTTTTTGCGAATAATCAATCGTATAACTACAGTGGCCATGACTCGGTTATAGCGTTTTGCTTTTCCTAGGTCTCTCTATTTCCTGTACTGTGATTGGTTACTACGGTATTCTAATGTGAAATGTTTTTTGTTTGCGTTTACTGGTACATGAATAAACTAATACTGATACTATTTTGTAAGCGATATGATTGATTTCGACCCAAACTAGTCATCATCACGTACCGGTATCTTTGTTCAAACTAAACATTATCTGGTTCTTGAAAGTTGTGAAAATTCCTTTTTTTAAACAGTTTCTTATTGACTAGTCTTGTTATAAAATTGCTCAGACCGAATTATAGAAATTTTTGCAGTACATCATTCACAATGAAAAGTGTTTGCATTGAACATTAGTGATACCTCATCAATTCAATTCAACGGACTACTGCCACGCAACTCTTTACTCCGCGTGGGGATCAAAACTTGTTTATTTTATTTAACAAAACAAACATAAAAATTTTTTACAGCAGCATTATCGCAAGCTATTGTAAATTTCTCAAACAATAAAAACTTTTTTTAAATACAAAACTTCAATAGCGTATCCTGTTGTGAGTGCAATACATCACTCCCACTAATTATTGAATAATAATTTGTTCGCATTGTTTAGCACCCACATTTCCTGAGCCAGTAAAACCATTGATCTGAGCAACTGCACGGGAAACTTCCGCCACAATTGAGACTCATAAAAAGTCGCACTAAACGTAGTATCTTTTCGATACTTCGTCATTTCGATGTGCTAGAAGTGATCAATACAGTAAGTACAGAGCAGCTCAGTTCAATATACCACAATACGTAGCTGCAAAAAGATTCACATATGTCTTGTTATACCTTTTTTTTTTAAGCAGCCCAGCTCTTTAGTGACAATGCTTTTTTGTTTGTTTATTTTTTCTTTTCTAAACAAAAATAAACTTTGCCACTATAACTACTAACAACTGTGTTTTGAAATTTCTTCGCTTTGTACTCAATGACGCTATGTCGAATTCTACGAGGCGTAGAACACACATTTAGTAAAAATCATTTGCACATAACCGGTTAGACTACAACCACTACATACGAATCGTTACGTGCTTCCTCTTCTTGTATTGCAGTGAATTATAGACCCACATTACTTGCCATCGTCAACGTTAGCATTATAATGTGGAACACCTCACCACTTTGTGACTACACAACTTCGTTTAGAAATTCGATGCTGTTATCTGTTCGTAGTTGGCAAAGTTGCTGAATCCTGCTCTTGTTGGTTTATAGTCAGAGAGCTCAGGTTCCAAATTTAGGTGTTATTTCACATCGTAGCAAAAGCACCAAATTTTGCACAAATGTTCTTTGTCCCATATAATTTTATTGTTTGGGAGCAACAAAATTTTTGACCACTATTTGCGCTGTTGGTCAAAATTTTTTATTAGCCTGTTGTAAGTCCAATTTAAGCTATTTTTCAGACGTTAAAATTGAACAAACTTGGTCTTTGGCACTATTCCTAAAATTTTTAAATTAAAATTTATATAAATGTTTTGTTTTATTTAAAAACTTAAATGTTTCAAAGGCAGCTCAAATTCGATATGTGTTTGGTAACAAAATGGCAAATTGCTTAAGCAAAAGAGTGACGTCATTGCATTTTATGATGGAGACATATGAATTGCTGTTTGACTTAATTTTTCTAAATTCGTGATCAAGTCTTTAATTAAGATACTTCTTCTTGTTGAAATCGGCGAAACTTTCAATCACTCTTTGCTTTGGCTAAAACTTACGCTGAGTTTGTTTTGGGGGTTAGGAGAATTGGTAACAAACACTTCAAAAGTGTTGGAGCATTTATAAGAGGAACATGGCTCATTAATGGTTAAGAACCATTGACTAGACCATTTTGTTTTTCAATTTTAACTTGAATTACGTTGCAAAGTCTTCTGGGCAATTCGCTTTAATGGTAATCATCTTTGCTAGGTGGTTTCATAAAGAAATATTTATTATGACCATTAGCAAACGTTAAACCTGTTTCGAAACAATACTCTACCAACGGCAGACGCCAAATATTGAGGAATGCATTTCTGATGGATTGGCACCACTGATGGGCGTTAATTGCAGCAGTTGGTAAACCTAATTTTTTTTTTGAAATGATTCAGTGATGTTTCAAAAGATGTGACTCAGTAACGGCGTAACGGAGAATAATTTTTTTTTTAAATGCGTAAAAAATTCCATAACTTTTAATTGTTTACTTTTTAACCAAATTCAAACATCGTTTTGTTCCTGTTTAACAAATGTTCTGCACAATGAGGAGTTTTGGATCTTCTATTGACTAGTTGATCAAATACAAAAAAGCTAAGAAAACTAGTAGCCTTGCCAATATTAAAAACTAAGTTTAATTTAATTCAAGTGTTTAGTGAATTTACCGCAAACTGGTGAACAAATATAGCTCAGACAGTTTAAACGAATATTGCTAAGACAGTTTAAAAAAGTTTCCAACCGAGAACAGTAAAATGGCTCTGAAGGAATCTTTGATTCAAGCAGCCAATGAATTGATATAAAATCTAAAAAATGGGCAAAATGGTAATTTGGTAAGCTTCTCGGCTCATTCTAAAGCAAAAGCAATCATTTAAAAACACAAAAACGGTAATTTAGAGTAGTCCGATCAACAGAATCGAATCTCTTTCCCAGCCGAATTTGATTTAAACTGATTTTATGCGCATCGCTTGACTAGAGGATTGATGTTTGTTTTCACTTCCAGTGTTTAGGTTGCATTTGAAATTTTAGCTCATTTTTTTATAATAAAAGTGCGACCTATCAAATACGTGAATATAAACGGTAGCGATGTTGATTAATTTAAAGAGTTTTTTTCTGTGTCATTTTGGTGAGAAATCCAATTTGAAAACAGGGTTGGAAATATCGATTAGTAGTCGATAACCCATACTACATTTTTCGCTTTTCTGTTATCGACTATCGCAGATACTTTACTTTCAATCTTTTCTATCGATTATTGCCTTTTCTATGCTTTTGGCTTACACGTTATCGGTTGGTAGAATCTTTAGACTTTACTTTTGTTCTTCTTTTCGTTTTTCTTATGCTACATTGCTCTTTATAATTTTATCCTAAAAATGTATTTTTTATTCTTTCAGTGTACGGTAACGATAATTTTTCCACTCATAAGTTTTATTTAACGGTCAATACAGCAAAGATTTTAGTGCATCCTAGTAAAAAATTAAATAAAAATTTTTGTTTAAATTTCAGCATCAATTACTACTAATCTTTGCTTTTTGTTTCTAATATCTTTGCTTTTTGTTACTTTAGTTTTTGCTTTTTGTTTTTAATATTGGCTATCGACAATTCTTTGCTTTTTGTGTCAACTCTCGATATTGATTACTTTTTGCTTTTAAACAACATCGACTTCCAAACCTGTTTGAAACTAATCAAGTTTTTGATTTACATCAAGAAGAAACAAGCAATCCATCTAATGTAAGTTGTGAACACGAATCCTAAGTATAAGGACAATGTAATTATAAATTTAATTACTATAACGCAAAAGATTGGCCCATAGTATAACAGCACTAATCATCATCTTATCACCAATGGATAAAGATACCAAAAACGATACCAAAAAAAAAAAAAAAAATTCAAGATAGCAAAAAAAAAGAAAAACTTTAAAATAAAATTTCTACTTTTTTTTGCTAAGCATATCAACTATTACAGGCTGCGCGTGAGGGCCATATACCAATATTTACTGGTTAAGTAAAAGCAAACAACCTTGTTCGTAAAAAAATAAAACTTTCTGATCTTGGCCAATGAGCGAAATGCTCAATTTTGAAAATTTATGTTTACACTTGACAATACACCCTACCATTTTATTTTAATTAGTGGTTTATAAAAGCATCGCAATTTCATTATAGTTCAGTTTGGTCACCCCAAAATAATTTGCTCTATCTACATTTTTATACAACTAACAGTTAGCAAAGATCAGTTAGATAAAGCGCAGTAAAAATTTGGAACGAAATTTAGAAGAAACTCAAAAACGAATTAGTTTTCAAAACCAAAAAACACTATAAGCAGGTAAAACAACCAATCCTAGAACCATATCAATTAAAATTACCGACAATACTGTAAAAATAAAAATATATCAGTTACATCGCGGCAAACGATATGTTTTGATGCACTGGTACATTTATTTTATTTCCAAAAATCCGTGTTTTCAATTGCAACTGCTTTGCTTTTTTTCGCATGGTCTCTGCTCGAATTAAAAACCAAGTAATTTGGTCGCTTTCAAACTTTTTGCATTTATTATATATCTTTAATATTGCAGCTTTATTTGTGCTTATTTAGAGAAAATAAACTTTCTCTCTTCTAAGTATACCGTTAATTAAATAATAATTTTCAAACTTTACCAGTGCAGAAATTTCCATTTCCATAATATCCATTTAAACAAGCACAGGTAAAACTACCAATAGTGTTGGTGCAAGTAGCTTTGACGTGACATGAATGTAGTTCTTCGAAACACTCATCAACATCTACAACAATTAAAGTCTCAGAGTAATAATTACACGACTTCACACTGCAACAACATGCAGAAAGTTGCGCTTGCATTTTGCAAAAAAAATCAAGTCAGTAAATATCGTTACCGTAAATGCTTTCTCGTGTTTTGAAATCTGCAGCTACAGTACCGGAATTTTGAGATTGCATTTTTTAGCTCGTATCAATCATCACAAACATATCAATAACTAAGAATACCAAATGGCTGTGCTGTGTCTGGTTTGACCGCCCGAGATTTTAATCTCAGACCTCTCGTTCCAGAGACGAACGCATTACCGCTCGAATTAAAATTAACCGGCTCGACAATATTTTACAATATAAAATCAATTTTTACTTCAATGCGACGTCTTCAATACCTGCTTTTGGCAATAAGCCATCCTAGACTAATATATAATCTTAATCATCAAAACTTATTCTAACAAAATTAAACTTATGAAAAAAGCTTTTATTTGAATAAGTCTGATTCAAGCTTAGAAGTAAGCTTTGAATACGAAATACAGAATATTCAAAAAAAATGTTGATGCAAAAAGAAAGCATAGAAGGGTTACGATAAAATAGACCCGACATTTTTTATTGGACCTTTGAAAACATTTTTTGAATACACACTCTTAAAAAGCAACTATGCTTTCCTATTAATTGACACAAATGTGTAATACTAACAGCTGATTTTTTCCAAGCGTAAAAGCCTCCCGAATATTGGCAGATATTTAAAGTGCTTCTATTGTCATGTTTATAGCCGTCATCACATTGGTAAGTAATTTCAACTGTTCCATTATCATTTGATGCATTAGAAAGATAGTTAGTTGACTAATCCGTTTTCAGTTGTTGGTAGGGTTTTGATGCAAACTATAGTGTAGTGCGTAAAAAACTTGCATTGAAATTGGTTTTAGTATACAAAAATTGGTTTTATTGAAGAAATGAAAACTACTGCATTTGAGCTAATAAAGACTTTTTTCTACAATTTCTCTTATTTACGAAAATAGGATTTAATCCTTTTGACTTCTCATCATTGGCAAATCTACATTTTGCAATTTTGTGATTTCACAAAAAGCGGGGCTCACAATACAGACCGTTTCAGCGAGGCTCGTTAAGGTCATTTTCGCTCGCCAAAAGACGCTAACGAACAAAAAACATCGTAGACAATATGTCATTTTTGAACGGTCTCGACCAATAAGCATCCAACCTGCTCGCTAGATTTTTCTGCGAGATGTTACGTAACCTGCACTATTACGTCATAAATATCTTATCCGTAATGTCAGATAATTACTACGAGACAATTCGTTCAAGTGTACTAATATGTAGTGTAATAAAATTGTTTTAAAATACTATAGGTCATGAGGTAATATATTCTAAGCTTGCAAAATCTTCAATTGATAGTAATAAGTTAAGGAACGACAGCAATTTCATGATACTGTAGCTTTAGATCAATGCAAAAAAGAAAAACTTTTTCCATACTTAAATTTTTTAAACGACGGAAACCGCCCTGGAGGTTGTTGGTGGGAAAGCTTGTATTTTAACCGTAACATTTAGTTTTAACGTTTTCCAAGTTTTTACAGTAACATTAAGTTTTAACGCTTTGTGTGTAACAGCACTGTCGTAAATTATTATATAGTATAAAACGTGCATCCTGCGTCAATCATTAGAATATTGTCTGCTCGTCCGACAATCGCATTCCTTTTAGTCTGTTCGGCGTTCGGTGTTTGGTAAAGTGGTTGGTGATGTGGTTAATGGTTTGCTTTTCTGTACCTCAGGGGCATGATGCGATAGTGCGAAAACCCCACAGAGGCATAACCACGTTAAATTTTGTTATGACAGTCCACAGGCGATTTAAAGTGACAAATGTCTATATCAAATCAGGCAGGGGCAAATGTGGAAGGGGTAACACCAAAAAACTGGTCGCCAGTTTTGAACCACTCATTTGTCTACATATTGTTAGCATTGCTTAAGGTATCCTGCAAGCGCAAAGCTCTTTAAACAACTTATCTTCAAATTGGAAATTTAATATATTTAAATTATAATACAAAAAAAAGAGTAATTGGGGTTGACCTGTAGTTGTAAAGAAGGTGTTTCGTATTTGAGCCTGGTATTTGAACTAGGCGGTAAGCGTAAAAGTCTTTACGGATATAGGCCGGTGCTATTCTAGCAAACACGGGAAGATTCTCCGTTGGCGTTGAGCGGAGATAACCAGTGATGGTAAGCAGCGAGTAGTTGATGCATACTCTAGGTCAAGCTTCTTAGTACGCTACTACGGTATCCAACAGGAGAGGCCCATGTTGTCCACCTGCTCCCCGTGGGTTTTGAACTTAGACTAAAGACAACTAACTGACCACTGTTGTCGTCATCATTGCAGTAAAACTGTTTAATTATCAATGCTCTGTCTGCCTGAGTAAAGGCTTTTTGCAGCTTTAGCAGGATCGTAACATCGCAAAAGCCAAAAAGCAAGCTTTTTTCAACCTGAACGATACTTGCCGAAAAAATTCTCAATTGCTTGCAAAAAGCAGCAGTGCTCTATTATTTTGAAAAAATTCCGATTGTTTGCTTGTAAACACAAAAAGAATCTCTAAAGTTTTTTGGTTTTTAAATCAGTACTAACATCTTTTTTTTTTTTTTGTTCTTGATTTATTTTTATTGCTGAGGCTGGTATTACTTTTAATTTGTTTTTAATTTTGAGCAAAAATGAGCCTTTAGTTTTTATGCGAATGTTCTTTTAAAAAAAAGAGTGTTTCGCTATTTTTGTCAACTGTTGTTACTCAAAATTTTTTATCAGTCGATACAGCAAATGTTTCTTAAAGTAATTCGCTTTTTTTTTTGCAGTCTAATAAGCAAAAACGGCAATCGTTTTTATTAATTTTAGAAAAATTGACTTTAGTAAAAGTTTTGGCATGTAGCCATCAAATTTCTGGTTGCAAAAGATTTCTCGTATGCTTAAAGAGTGCTTTAAAGCCTCCTTTAAGTTGGCAAGAAAACTTGGACGTTTTTTTGGCGCGAGCTACGATATGCAATCGCTCCAAGCAGCTTGACAAAGAATAACCTTTTCCTTAGCAAAAAACTAAAAAACTTATTAAAAACATTTTCCCTTGAGAAAGTATTTCGTTCGGCAGCGCATCTTAAAAATTACAGGTAATTATTGAGAGCCAGAAAATTTCTGTAATGCCGGCCTTGATTTTGCAAATTTTTTGCTGACAAATAAGGCGACTTTTACTGATCACGCGTTTATTGTCAAAAAAGGCCGAGCTCTCAATTTTCCAACAGTTTTTGTCCTCATTCTCACGTATGGTCATGAATCTTGGGAAATGACTGAAAGAGTGCGATCACAACGGCAAGCGTCCGAAATAAGATTTTTACGAAAATCGAAAGAGTTACACTGTTTAACAAAGTGCGTAGCTCTGAGATTCGAAAATCTCTTAACATCGAGCCGTTACTTCTCCGAATTGAAAGATCTCAGCTTAGATGGTTTGGCCATGTAACCCTTACTTGCATCAGGAAAAGACTCCCCTAAACAAGCTTTACTTGCCAAAGCAAATGGGAGAAGACCAGTTGGACGACCTAGAACCAATGGGCCGATTACAATCAGGATCTTGGATGGAATGGCTTGGAACTTAACTCAAGCGAAATGATATCTGATCGAAGACCGTGAAGTGTGGTAGCTTAATCTCGAGCGGCTGCCCCGCAACCCTCACGGAAAAGCGGGCAATAAAGAAAGAAGAAAAAGAAAAATTACGCTTGTCATTTGACTGCATGCATTTTGCCTTTTTCTTTGTTTGCATTTACATTGAGAAAGATATCACGCTTCTTTCAAGTGGTAAATACGCGTGACCGTTAAAAGCCGCTGAAGGAACTCGGTGTTCGATGAGCAAGCTAATAGCATTCTGCTTAAGCCAGACATTCCAATTCAAACAACTATAATAATCACTAATCAGTGACACTATACGAGTGATATAATTTAGTGTATCAACGTTAGACCAGTTTTGGTGATGTTAATAGCCTATGAACTACATAAAATTTGAATCCGAAAACGATCAAACTGTGCACTAAAGTAGTTGCTACTGGTTGCTGAGGTCTAGCGCAATAAAACAGTAGGCCTAAACAATATTAGTCTTTTTATCAACTGGTAACAGTGAATAGCCTAACCGAATTTGAAAACTTCGCTACTGCTACTGGTACTTGTAGGCTTAGGCTACCAGCATTGATCAGGGGCGGATCCAAAAATTTTTACCCGGAATCAGCTCACGATTATATCACAATATTTCTGCAAACGTTTTCGAACGTTTTTCTCCTTTCAGTTTAAAAGCTTTAGATGAAGCCATCTACCATGTGTTAATTCGAAATAAACTTTTGTACACTTGCTGTTAGTTTGGCGTGGCGCGATGCCAGAAATCTGCAATGGGGGATTATTTGGGAGGTCAGGGGGCGAACCTCCCAGCCGCCCAACCGCCGGAGGCAAAGGGGTTTGTGGGTGGATTGTGGCTACCCTGTGTTTTATTTTATTTTGTTTGCAATTCTTCTGTTCCGTTTCGAACTCTGGTTCTCTGCAAGCGCGGCGCGTCTTGCATGCTACGGGATTTAAGGGGATTGCGAGCTCGATTTTCGTTAGCTTTGCTTTTGAACGGATATTGAAAAGTTTGATTTGCAGTTTCATTTACAACTTAAAACTTGCTTTTTCGGTTAATAGAATTCAATTGGCTTTTCCTTAGTTTGTGGTCATAATTTATTATTAAGAAGTACCGTTTTTATTTTAAGCTTAAAGTTCTGAAAATATTTAAATAATTAACGGCGGGAGCCCTCAGCGCTTGGACATTTGCATTTGTTTTTGTTTTTTCAAAAATAACATAACTTTAGTGAAATTTAATGCCAATAAAATGAGGCATAGAAATTAGCAGGGAGAAAACATGATTAAACAAGATAGGTAAATGGGCTATGACGACGGTGGCTTCTTCTTCTTCTTTCTTCATTGCTCGCTTTTCCATAAGGCTTGCAGGGGCAGTAGCTCAAGATTAAGCCGCCACACCTCACGGTCTTCCATTACCTCCATCATTTCGCTTAGGCAAAGTCCCAAGCGATTCCATCCAAGATCCTGATTGTAATCGGCCCATTGGTTCTAGGTCGTCCAACTGGTCTTCTCCCATTTGCTTTGGCAAGTAAAGCTTGTCTGGGGAGTCTTTCCTGAGGCATTCTGCTTACATGGCCAAACCATCTAAGCTGAGATCTTTCAACGCGGAGAAGTAACGGCTCGATGTTAAGCCGCATTTACACGGGCGACTTTTAGCTGCGAGAATCGACATTTTGCCTTTTTTCTTTCTCAAATCGCGTAGGTCACTTACACGGCGCAAGATTCACGTGAGATTTTGTCTGCGCGATATCGCCAGACACGCCCCCCAAAAAATCAAATCGCAGCATTCACTCACACGGGAGAGATTTTAACGCGATGCTCGCATGCGATTGCAACTCGCAGAAGTCACTTACACGTTGAGACTGCGTGCCAGTGATTCTCGCTAAATCGAGTCGGCGGAAGAGTCGCTATCGCACTGATTCACTTAGACGGTGCGAGATAGTTTCAAAGCGCTGCATGCTGGTTTTGAATTTACAAAAGCCAACTGCCGCAAAAGCACTTCAAATGCGCCGCTTGTCAGCTTTTACGTTTGAAACAATCACGCTTCGGAATTTTGAAAGCAAAATGCGTGAAGCCAACGCGGGCGTAAAACGAAATACTGGGAATACAATTAAGCAGCTAGTTTCGTTAAAACTTGCGATGAAATGGCAAGGTGAAAGATGAAGCACTAAACGCTTGAAATTACTCAAAAAAGCTTATTTTTTCTGTATCATTCTGAGTTAGCTTGGATGGAGCAAAGTCAAGCGGGCATTGCTGCTCATAATCTATTATAAAATTCAGTCACTTACCCTTTAGGTCTTGGTTTTTCACCACTGCAACCTGCAGCCCATCTCTGACTGTGTTTCTTGTTTGGTTATACATAATACTTTGGTAAAATAAAACAATAAAAATTCATCAACATTTCTGTGCAATTAATTCTAAAAACACTTTTGAAATTACCTTTTCTCCAAGCTTGTGTGACTGACAAATTCATATTGTTTGTTTCCTTAATAGTGCACAAGTATTTCGTATTTTATAGAAGATCTGTGCTGTTATATTATACGAAATACCAATTGTTAAATTTTATTTTTAAGTTTACTTTTTGAGTTCTTCTGAAGTGATACCAGGCGCCTTTTGTCGCTACGGAAGCACTGGCTCTTTTTTAATTTAAACCAACATTCAAAAAATCCATATAGCATTTGTATAATACGTGTTTTCATGTGAATTTGTTATGGAGCTACTAAACCACAGCTGTTACAAAGCATCAATATCCACAATAATAAAATAAGCCACGCATGCATTTGCTAAACGCAAGGCAATTACAGTAAGTATAGTGCGGAGGATGAATTATTATGAAGAGTGCAAAAATACGTTAGTGACTTCAGGTCAAAACTCATTCCTGGCGTAATTCAAGTGAAAAAGCGCCATAAAACCACTCGGAATTGAGAACATGATTTGCTTAGAAATAGCATTTTCATGAAATTAATCTTTAATTGCAACAAAGATCTTGATTGCAATATGCGGTGCAGTAGATGTTATGTTTCTCCCTTTAAATGTGGTTATTTTAACCACAAGAGATGCCGGTAGGCTACAGGCAATCTCGGGTCAGAAAAGAAAGCAAACGCTAACACTTTTTTAGCCGACAAAAACCAGTGGATGGTACTTGTCTACAAGATGCTGGACCCAAGGAGTGAGCATAGGGTGTGAGCCTACACTGCTAGCACTGTCACAGCACCGATTGACCTATTTTTGTGTTGCCCCGCTCTAGTTTCGGAATTCGGCCGCTCTTATTTTCAGTTTGCTCAGTTTGCGCACGCCACTTTATTTCCTGCTGCCTGCCATTGGCTGCAAACGTTTTAAAAATTACGCGCTTTTTGGTCGAGTTACCTCTGTTCTGGCATTCCGTTTCATTCGAGCAATTGGCAAATGGAAGTATTTTATTTTGAAGACCACTCGTACGGCACTTTATTAGTTCATTATTTTCTGGTCAAATTTCAGTTTTTTTTGCCATGCCGTGCTGTTCCATATTATTTGTTTTGTCTGAACAATACAGTTTAAGTGGGAGAATTTCAAGTGTGGTTTGCCCAGACGGACAGGGTGAAGGCTCCAGAGTTTCGCTGGCGCACCTGCAGTCAACAGTATTACGGAGGGCTTTTGTAACAAGCGCCTCCATTCCAAAATATATTGTCCAAACGCCATTATCGAGAATTCATTGTCTTAGCTCTTGTAGGGTTTTCAGATTTTTAACTTACTCGTATGTTTTTGCTATGTCAGAATATTAGCAATGACAAAATTGATTACATTTTTTTTATACACAAAAAATTTTGTAAAAACACGCGGCTCATTTTTGCACAAAATTTAATAACAAATTAGGAAGAACAACCAAAAAAAAAATTTCCAAATCAAAAAACAAACAAAATTCTGTTCTGATTAAAATCAATAAAGCTTGAGTGGTTTTTTAGTATACAAAGTTGAGACTATAGAGTGCTTTTGCACGCAGCGCAGGTAACAAAAACACTTTTTGGCTCTCGTTCAAACAGAAATTAGTGCTCGCTTTTTCGCTTTCCGCAATTTTACGATGCTGCAAAAGTAGCCAAACAGGCGTTTACAAGCAGACATAACACTAGGAGTTAACAAACATGGTCGCCATAATTGACATCAATGATCTCAAACTTTAAGAACCAATTACGAGCAACTGAGGCTTAACATTGGCGAAAAGATAAAAACAGCTAGCCTTAACTCAAAGTTTACTGATTCTAATAAAAAAGCGTGCTTAAGGTTTATAAAAGCAGAATACAATTACGTACTGTTATCCGTGGTTATTATACATTTTATAAAGGGTTGAAGTTTTACTTGATTGGCTTCACAGTTACTAGCAATCAGCTCATGACTGCCGTATCTAGAGTAGACCAGTGCCAGCAAGCACAAAAAAATTATTGCTTCTGCGGTTATAATATGAAGTAAATTTAGTATCGAAATCACAATTAATTTCGGTAAAAGCACTACAGCTTATTTTATACTATGAACACAATACTTTGTGAAGCAAATTTAGGGTAATCGCAGCCAGCGACTCGCAAAGCATTTGTGCATTGCGCTATGCCTGGGCGACTCATAAATTGCATACGATTTGCTGTTTACACGAGCGCGACTTTGCCCTGAGACTCTCGAAACGTTGAAATCGACCTCGTGTAAGTGATCACGAGCGAGAAAGATTCTTGCATCGAGTCGCGCGAAATATAATCGGCATCGCAAATCGCAGGTGTTACTTACACGGCGGCGATTGTTCCCAAACGCGATCGCGGTAAGCGAGTCTCGCCTCGTGTAAGTAACCACTCTGCGAGAGAGATTTTCGCGCATTAAAAATCTTCGAATCGCGTTGCAAAAAAGTCGCCCGTGTAAATGCGGCTTTAAAGAGATTTTCGAATCTCAGAGCTACGCACTTTGTTGAACAGTGTAACTCCTTCGATTTTCGTAAAAACCTCATTTCGGACGCTTGCCGTTGTGATCGCACTCTTTCGGTCATTTCCCAAGATTCATGACCATAAGTGAGAATGGGGACAAAGACTACTTTAAAAATTGAGAGCTCGGCCTTTTTCGACAATTCTCGTTTCATGACAACCGAGTAGTGCAAAGCTCGCATTACTGCACTAGCCTTGCCTATTCAAGTATCAACAAGTTCTTCATCTTGCCTTCCGCCCCTCTTAAATGCAACCCCAAGATACTTTAACTTCTCTACCTGCTTCAGTGTTGCTCTTTTCACCTGTAATACGCACTGATCAGGGTTTCTTGAAAGATTAAGTACCTCAGTTTTGGCTGTGCTGATTTTCATTCCAGCGGTGTTGCATGCATCTGCAAAACCATTTAATGCGCGCTGGAGGCCAGATTCTGCGGAAGAAAGCAGAACCAAATCATCAGCGAATAGCAGACGACTAATTTTGCAATTTCCAATTGTGGCACGCTCATCAGCTTGGCTGCATTTGTCGATCCAATTCATGTAAACAATGAAAAGGAGAGGTGACATAACGCACCCTTGCTGGAGTCCAACGCCCACATGAAACTGCTTTGATTGCTGGCCATTTACTCGAACACAAACCTCCAGTCGGCAGAAAAATGACTTAATAGTGCGGAACAGTTGACCATTAACGCCATATTCCTGCAAAACCTTCCAAAGTTTATCCCGAGCGACTCAATCATATGCTTTTTCAAGATCGACAAAGCATGCAAAGAGATGTTTGCCATACTCCCAAGATTTCTCAACGATTTGCTTCAGATTGAAGATTTGGTCCGTGGTGCTGCGACCCGGACGAAAACCGCACTGACCATCTTCCAGTTTTGATTCCACTATTTCTCGGCATTTCCTTTCAAGGCATTTGGCATATACTTTCCCTGGCAAACTAAGGAGTGATATCCCTCTGTAGTTTGTACATTGCCAGCAATCTCCTTTCTTGAATATAGAAATAATCACACCTGTTTGCCAATCTTCGGGAGTTTTGCCAAACTTCCACGCAACTTGACACACTCGCGTTAACCAAAGAATTTCTTCTCGAGTCAGCGCATTTAACATCTCGGGTCTGATTTTATCTTCACCAGCAGCTTTTCCAGACTTTATCCCTTTAATTGCTGTTGCCACTTCTGCTGCAGTGAAAACTTTCTCTTCGCCTAGACGTGTCACTTTGTGTGTGTCACGAGTCGATGCCTTTACAGGATTCAAAAGATCTTCAAAGTATTCTCTCCATCGTGAAAGGATTTTATTCTCATCCTTTAGAATGTTACCGTCAGAATCCTTGATGGAGTACGTGATACTCGATCTTTTGCCACGTAAACGGCGGATGGTCTGCCAAAATACTTTGTTTGACGAAAAATAGTTGGAATCCAACCGACGACCAAACTCTTTCCATTACTTCTCCTTGGATTTCTTTACAGCCGAAGTTGCCGCTTTTCGCGCCTCAGTGTACCGGGATTGCAAATCAGATTACGATCTGTCCTGTAACCAGGCCTTGAACGCATCTTTCTTTGCTCGAATAGCTTCTTTAACCTCTTGGTTCCACCAAGGTGTTTTTTTCTCACTATCGCCCGCTACTCTAAGTCGTTTTCGCCCACAACTTTCAGCAGCTGATAAATGATTGCTGATCTAAACAGCAGCCATTCCTTCTCGATGTCCTCGGATACATCAGAAAGTTGTCTGAACTTAGATGATATACTGGATGCGAACTATTTTCTTACTTCTTTGTCCTCCAAAGCCTCCCATTTGATCCGGTAGGTCACAGACGACCTGTTGGATCTCTTCTTTGGCCAAGGTTTCGAAAGTCGTAAGGAACATACTACCAGATGGTGATCAGTTGACAATTCAGCACCTCGCTTCACTCGAACGTCCAGCACATCCGAAAACAAATCTGACGAAACTATGCAAAAATCTATCAAAGATTTTTGATCCATATTAGGTCGATACCATGTATACTTGTGAACCTCTCTGTGCTGGAAAAAGGTATTCATGATGCGGAGTCCGTTGCTACAACAGAGCTGCAATAAATGCCTTCCGTCCTCATTCAGTCCAGTGACTCCATGTTTTCCGATCACACCCTTCCAGGTATCTGTGTCTGTTCCAACATGTGCGTTAAAATCCCCCATAAGGACTGTAGATTCAGTAGCTGATACTCGTAGAAGAGCCTCATTTACTTCATCCACAAAAGTCTGGTATTTACTCGTAGCATTGGGGCATATACCTGCAATAGGCACAATGACCAATCCAATACCTTGAGTATTAACATACAGACCCGTGATCCCAAAGGAATTCCATTTGACGCACAATCTGACAAACGGGGGCTTGTGAGAATCCCCACACCCGCTTGTGCAGACATTCTAGGATCAGCACCAGAATAGAAGAGTTTCCATCCGCCATCCAGATGCACAGTTCCAGAGTTCCGTTGTTTGGTTGAAGAAACTCCCGAGATGATATCGCTTTGCTTCCTCAACCAATTCTAGCTCTTTTTCTGTGAGGGTGAGAATATTTCAATTGCCCAACAGCACTTGGTGATGGTTGACCTGTGAGTGTGCGACGTTATCTCGAGTACGAATACTCTGAGTTGCCTCCATTCGCCACTCCAAACGTGTAGCGAGCACATTGGTGGAGTAGCCACTAGGGCTGGCTGGTGGAGATTGTCGCTTATTTTTCAAACGGGCCCCTCTGCCTAAGACTCAAACACCACAGGGGTTTTGCTGAATGACGAGCTGGGAGTCCCTAGGCGCTCCCCTGCCGGACGAGGTTCCACTTGTGAAGGTGGCCCTATTAACGTCGTTCACGTAATTTTCATTATTTGTGCTCATCATGATTTGTTTTGCAGTTTAATCTGACTGCGGAGAGGTTTTATATCAGAGTTGTCCTTCTCGATAGGTTATATGCTTATCACAGCTGATGGGCATAACCAACCCAGGTTTTAAGTTTTTTAACTGTTTTGATTTGAACTATACTTCGTCTCGCTTCTACCATCACACCTATCTGGCATGGGTAACCCTATCAGGAGAACTGAATCTCCAGCCAGTACAGCTCTGCAGTTCATTGAGGCACATAGACTTACCACCTCGTTAGGTTATAGTTCATGGAAAAGCTATGCCTGGCAGGTCTAATATGCCAAGCTATGTTATACTATGCCTACTGTGCCATAATAAGCCAACTATACGTCATACTTTGATGTCATACTATGCATGCCTACTAAGCTACGGTGCCCACTGTGGCTTACTATGCCTGTTGTGCCATAATAAGCTTACTGTACGCCATACTATGCCTACCAGGGTGCCATGTTATGCCTACAATGTCATACTAAAGCTGCAGCTCCTACTGTGGCACACTATTAGCCTGTTTACATGTGCACTTTTGGGAACCAGTTCTTAGTTTTAGTGCCTGAGTTTTGCTGAGTCACACACAAAAAAGGTTTTGTGTGTGACTCATTAAATCTTTTTTGTGTGTGACTCAGCAAAATTCAGGCACTAGAACTAAGAACTGGTTCCCAAAAGTGCACATGTATACAGGCTATATGCTTACTAATAAATACTATGCCTATTTTCCATAACAAGCCTCCTGTATGTCATAATCTGCCTACTAAGGTGTAATGCCATAGGTGGGCACAAGTCCGTTAATCGTTAATCCGTTAATAACGAAGCTAACTTTTTTATTAACTCGTTAATCCGTTAAAAAGTTTTTTCATGTTAACGGACTAAATTAACTTCCGTTAAGTTCTGTTAACGGACTAAATCAACTTCCGTTAAGTTTTGTTAACTTCCGTTAAGGTCTTTATCGTTAATATCTTGCACCATTCATTCATCGTACCGGTAAAAACCACATTGCACTGGTAACACTTGTTGCGTATTAGCACAAGTTTTATAGATGAGAGCGAAGAAAGGAACTCTTTTTTGTGTCAAATAAGAAGCTGCAGCCTATTAATTTTCGCTGCTCACAATTTCCAAAGATTTTCCGATCGCAGCTCTGTTAGTGCATCCGAATTTATTTTATCTTGAAATTATATTAGACTGCAAAATGTAACTTCCAAAAAACAAAAAGACCATCATAGCAATAAATATTTCCTTACAATCAGCTCAACAGCGTCAATGCGTGTTCTAGAAGCGAGAGAATAAAAAGAAATGTAAATCACACGCAAAATGTTAACGGATTAACGGACTTTATTAACTTCCGTTAATTAAAGCTGAAAATAACGGATTAACGTTTACAGAGGTGTGAAGTTTGTTAACGCACTAGTGGTTAACGAAGCTAACGTTTTGCGTTAACTTTCCCACCTATGTGTAATGCTATATACTAAGCTGCAGTGCCTACTGTGGGATACTGAGGAATAATAAGCCAACTATGCCTACTGTGCCATAGTAAGCTACAGTGTCTACTGTGACATGCTATGCTTACTAGGGTGCCATAACAAGTCTGTCTTCATGTTACACTATGCCTACAATGCCATACTAAACCTACTATGACATAGTACTCCTACTAACCTATGGTGCCATAAGCCCACTATAGTACTGTATATTGTTGTTGTAGCGCATATTTATCCTTCAGTCACCAAACAGCATTAGACGCTAACTTGTTGGACGATCCGCACACTTTTTATTGCAGTGAGTACTTTGTGATTGGAGAAATCCGCACCTGCTTAGAAGTTTTCGATGATCCAATGTTCCTGTAGATTTCTTCAAATTCTTGCCCACCGAATTTGCTGCTTGTTCGAAGCCACCAAGCAGAGATAATTATCGTAAAACGTCTTATCCAAGGACGCAACGGCGTGACCAGGGTGTGGGTTGAACCCAGATCATTCAATCAGGGTCGTCGCAAACAATATGCCTTTACTCACTTGGCCAAGCTGCCTACGATATTATACTCGAATTCTATTGGTCTACTATGTCTGCAATGCCATACCATGTCTACTATGACATACTAAGCTGCAGTGCCTACTGTGCCATAATAAGTCAACCATATGCCATACTATGCTTACAAAGTTACAGTGCCCACTGTGGCATACTATGCTTCGGAGGTGGAGTC
This sequence comes from Trididemnum nubilum, assembly GCA_963965965.1. Lineage (NCBI taxonomy): Eukaryota > Metazoa > Chordata > Ascidiacea > Aplousobranchia > Didemnidae > Trididemnum > Trididemnum nubilum. The sequence goes on along the minus strand of OZ014477.1, from coordinate 31,731,447 downwards.
CTCGAGAACACTTTTTGAAGTCCTTGGCCTTGGCCTCGAGGCCTCAAGTCCTCAAAAATTAGCCTGTCCTCGGCTCGAGGACAGCACTATTTTTTGATTAGTTAAAATTTTGTGGAGCGCCTGAAAAATTTTTTTGTAAAACGTATTTTTTGTGGAGATCGCCTGAAAAAAAGACCTTTTCTTGAAGAGCACTTGCGCTTGTGTCCTTGGTCTTTGACCTTGGCCTCGAGCATTCCTGTCCTTGGCCTCGAGAGTGTCTGTTCTCGGAAAGGCTGTCCTTGGCCTTGGCCTCGGATTTTTTTTGTGTCCTTGGCCTTGGCCTCGAGCCTTGTGTCCTCGACTCCACCTCTGCTATGCTTACTGTTCCATAATCAGCATACTTTGTCTATTGTGCCATAATTAGCCTACAATATCGCGTAATATACCTATTGTGCCATAATAAGCCTACTATATGCCTATTTGCCATAATAAGCCTACTATATGCCATTCTATGCCTACAATGTCATACTAGCCTGTAGCGCATATGTGGCATATTAGGATCCTATACACCTCCCCGAAAATCACCTTCCAGAAATTACATTTCCCCGAAAAACACTTGGCCGAAACTACTTTTCCCCGAACATACATTTCCCTGAACGTGCATTTTCCAGAAATTGCTTTCCCTGAACATACACTTACCAGAAATTACATTTTCCTGAATGTGCATTTGCCAGAAATTACATTTTCCTGAACGTGCACTTTCCAAAAATTACACTTTCCTAAACATGCACTTGCCAGAAATTACATCAGCCCGAATGCTTATTTGGCAGAATGTACATTTGGCCGAAATTACATTTCCCCGAAAACTTATTTTCCAGAATTTACACTTGCCAGAATGTACATTTGGCCGAAATTCACATTTCCCCGAAAACTGATTTTCCAGAATTTACACTTGCCAGAATGTACATTTGGCCGAAATTACAATTCCCCGAAAACTTACTTTCCAGAATTTACACTTGCCAGAAAGTACATTTGGCCGAAATTCACATTTCCCCGAAAACTTATTTTCCAGAATTTTTACTAAACAAAATTTACGTTTGGTCGAAAACACATTTCCCTGAAAACTTATTTTCCAGAATTTACACTTGCCAGAATGTACATTTGGCCGAAATTACATTTCCCCGAAAACTTATTTTCCACAATTTTTACTAAACAAAATTTACGTTTGGTCGAAAACACATTTCCCTGAAAACTTATTTTCCAGAATTTACACTTGCCAGAATGTACATTTGGCCGAAATTACATTTCCCCGAAAACTTATTTTCCAGAATTTACACTTGCCAGAATGTACATTTGGCCGAAATTACATTTCCCCGAAAACATATTTTCCAGAATTTACACTTGCCAGAATGTACATTTGGCCGAAATTACATTTCCCTGAAAACTTATTTTCCAGAATTTACACTTGCCAGAATGTACATTTGGCCGAAATTACATTTCCCCGAAAACTTATTTTCCAGAATTTACACTTGCCAGAATGTACATTTGGCCGAGATTACATTTCCCCGAAAACTTATTTTCCAGAATTTTTACTAAACAAAATTTACGTTTGGTCGAAAACACATTTCCCCGAAAACTTATTTTTCAGAAATTACATTTCCACAAAAATTCATTTTCTAGAAACCATTTTTCATTCGAAAAATTATTCTATGTTTAGGTTATTTATTTCTAGTAAACAGAACAAACTTTTAGGTGAAATTAAGAAACGTTGCGATAACAGTTAGCTTGCGGAATGAGAAATATAACCTAGCTTATTAGTCAATTTGCTATCATAAGTTGTGCTTCAAGCGTAACGAAACTTAGCAATTAAAAATCGATGCAAGCATGTTCACAGAGGCAAAGCAAGCTTACTTTTACCCAGGTTACACTTTTTTTAGAAGAGCCAATAAATTTTAAGTTGAGCTGGCTTCTCATAGTTTTTTGCCAATTTGCTGCTTCATTTGTTCTTAATATTATTCCTTGAATTCTGAGAACGTTCATGTCAATTTAAACGACCATGTTTTTAAAGTTATTTTGGAGTCCAATTCCGAATGCTCTGTCAGCTTGAGCAAAGACTTTTTTGCAGCATCGTAAAACTGCAAAAGCGAAAAAGCACGGAGTTCTTTTTTTTTTGACTTGAGAACATCCAAATATTTATGAGTTGCTTGCGCTGTTTGAAGCAGCACTCTGTAATTTTAGAATCGTTGCGATATTTTGCTTGTAAATACTGGAAAATTACTAAAATTTCATCGTTTTGAATTAACACAGAATTTAGTTGCTTTCAAGATTTGAAATTTATTCTTTTTTGTTTCCAATCTTTTTGTTACTGATGGAGGCTGGCATTTTTTTAGATTCTGAGCAACAATGAGCCTCGGGTTTTTATGAAATATTATTGCTAAAAAAAAAATAGTGCAATCCGTCTTGCGTTCGCGACAAAATTAAATCTGCAGCTGTAGTACGAAGTACGTAGCCAAAATCTACGTCAAACAACACTTGTTGCATTCCTCGGCAAAAGATTTCGCGCTTTAGCTTACCAACACTCAAGAAAGCAGCAATGGCGTGTATCCGCAACCAGCTTCAAAGAGCTTTTGGTTGAAACCTACCGAGAAAGCCACTTCTACGGAAAGCTCATTATGATGTCAATTCCCGCCATTCACATTTCATACAATTTAGAACATTTCATTCGTAGTTCATGCGAAGGTAGCAAAAAGATAAGTAATTCCTTCAGGTGACGTCACAATTAAAACCTACGAGTTTTCCTGTAGCAAATACTGACCGCATAATGCAATGCAAGGAACAGCAATGCCACTCCTAGTGAATTTTCACCAAATCTAGTGAATTTTGGTCCGGTCTAGTGACCTAGTGAATTTTACGATCAAGTGAATGTTTTTGTAGAATGTGAAAATACCTGAAAGACGTTTTTTTTTTTATTTTTTAGAGATGACCAAGAAAATTACGTGAAAACCGTGCGTCGCTGGCGTGAAGACCTTTTTTTGGGAGATCACCTAAAAATTCACGCAAAAACTACGACCGGTGGTGCCACTCCGAGTGAATTTTATATAGATCTAGTGAATTTTGGTCCGTTTTAGTGTCCTAGTGAAACGATTTAGAGAAATTTTTGTAAGTTACCAAGTGAAGACCTTTTATTTTTTCTTTTTTTGAGATCACCTAAAAAGCAGTCTCTTTGTCTTGTTTTTAACTCAATTTTAAATTAAAAGCACAAAGCCTTCTGAAAATTTTTGTGTTTCACAAAATTCTAGTGAATTTTGAAGAGTAGCCTGTGGCAGCATTGAGTGGCGGATCCAGAAAATTTTGGTGGGGGGGATGACAAAATTTATAAGCACGGATTTTTTATAGGCCTAATCTCAAAATTTAGGATGTTTATGATTAATCTTCTTGACGTCGCGCAAATTTGCTTGGCATATTTTTGATCAGGCGCGTGGAAAAAAATCTGCAATGAGGTGGCTGTGTACGGGCCTCCAGTGGGCGGTGGCATTTTGCGGTGTGGAGTGTAGCCTTTAACCGCCGGAGACTGGGGGTCTGGGGGCAAAGCTCCCAGCCGCTGAGGCACGGGGGCAGAGCCCCCAGCGCTAGAAAATTTTGTATTTTTTTGGCAAAAATAACTTAATTTTAAGCCTATTTTAATAAAAATTATGCTCTTAAAGCACGGCATAAAAATTAGCATTTGCAAAAGCATGTTTATACTAGTTACATATATGGGCTTTGTTGGAGGCACCGGTAGCTATTGCTAGAATTTCAGTTCTCTTATTTACTAGCGTGTAAACTATAAAATCCTATCCCTGCAGTTCAATAAAACTCTCAAGGAGTAATCTGTTTCGTCTATATTCTATAGAGAAAGCAATAAATAGGGGGGGGGTAATGGAAGAAACTTTGAGAGAAGTGATTGGTAATTAACTGCATTACAGTAATACTGAATAGCCCCCCTCCCATATTCCTGAGCTTACATATTTTTGATGATACCTGTGTTAAGCATTTTTCAATAAACGATCTTTTTTCAATAAACATTTTTAGATAACATTTTCCTGTCTCCCCCCCCCCTACGCCCCCACCCTATTGGCTTTAGAAATCAAGTCACAGTCGCACGGCCTACCGAGTATTCACTGACGGCTTTTTTTCAAATATGTAAGCTTAATATTACACATAAGCAGGATGCATGTTATGTTTAGGCTGGTGGGAGGGATGTATCCCCCCCATCCCCCTCCCTAAATCCGCCACTGGGTAAGGAACAAGGTAGAATGAATGATCTTGTCGAGATTGTTGTTGGGAAGGTAGCTGTACTGCAACTGCATAGGATGAAAATTCGAATTTCCTGCTGTTGAGAATTCTCTGCTGTGTACTTTTGACCAGAGAATTTTGAGCTAATATTTGTTTGCTACCAGGCTCCTGTCAATCTTTCGAATTGAACCATTTCACCAATTTACACATTGGTGTCAGAGAAACATTAATTTTTGCTTTAAATAAATTTTCCCTCAAGGCGCGTAATGCCTACCTCAAATCAAAATGACAGTTCCGTACGGTGTTTTTTTTCATTCTTCAAATTTATTGATACGAATAGGCCTATTTTATTATATTATTGTATAATTATTGGGAGAAAACGCTCACCTAACGAGCTCCATTAAAGCAAGACTGTGGGCCAGTGCTTCCCAATTTTTCATCACCGAGACCTATTTTCAACTCGAAAATTTTCCATTGCCCACATCTAAATCGCTAGCTTAATCGCAATTTATCAATTTTCAGGTGATCCCCACAAAAAAAGGTATGGTATTCACGCCAAAAACCGCAAATTTTGTGCTAGCTCACTCTCTAACGGGCCCCACAGCCCTAATGATTAAGACAGTTTTTTAATTGAATTAACAATTACCCAAATAGCTCTAGCCCACCACAAAATGCTCCTATGGCCAACAGGTTGAAAACCACTGCTGTAGGCCATACGTAAGCGTAATGGTCGTCAAATTTCATTTTCGTCTTTTCATACGTCTAAATTTGCGCTAAGGTCAGTAGCGTAGGCGGGGAAGTGATGCAGTGCCGTCGCTACAGGGGGCCATGTCCCCCGATTTCAGTTTACTCAAAATGCTGTTTTAACGTCAAAATATGCAAAATTTAACGTCAAAATATACATGTAAGCGTTTAAAAGTATTTAGACTTGACCTGAAGTAAGGGGGAGAGGGCTAAAGAGGTTAAGCAATTTAAGCCTTTGAAATGACTTCTGAATTTTAGCAATTTAATCATTGATGCCGCTTCAAAAAGTGCGAAAGGTGATTAAAATGCCGTTAAAATCGCTATTTTTGTGCTGTAAAATCTCAAACATTGCCCAGTGGTTGGGTGGCTCCGTCCCCAGGCCCCGGTCTGTGACACACTCGAGTTGCAGCAGTTTGTTTAGCAAAAGACCTAAATTAGACAATTTTTGTGCAAAAATAATTTTTGCTTCACCTCTCTAGCAAAATCCTGGTTGCGCGTTGGGCAGCATTCACTGCTGCAGATAGAGTTTTCAAGCGATTACGGCAGGGCCACAACTCAGGGGGGGCCAGGAGGGGCGGCGCCCCCCAAACAAAAATTTCGCCCGCCCAAACCCCAAAGCGACAATAGGAGAAAATATTGGTAGCCCTAAGTAGCCTATTGTAAGGCTGTTGATTAATGATTTGAACTGATGCGAAATATTGCGTTTCGCAAAACTTTTATAATCAGTACATTGATTGTGGTGCCACTGGCACCCGGTATGCATAAGCCTGACGCATAATCGCAATCCTTGCTTGATTTAACTGACAAGCTACAAATTGTTTAGTAAGTAAAATCTTTGAAGAATATTGCAAATTTTATTGTGACGCAATAGCAACTATTTTACAATCAAAAAATTGACGTTAGGTGCGGTTGCGGTAGCACCATGGTAGCATGCTAGCATTAGCAATGAGTGCGCATGGTCACTTTGACCTTGGCCAAAAAGTAGCTTAGTAACTGTTGTACACTTCGTTTTGTCTTGTTTAGCAGTAATGGATAGGTTCGTCATGAGAAGTATTAGAGAAACTCACCCCGTTCCGAATCCTGCTTCCTCTGAAGCTACCGATACTCCTTCCACTTAATTATCTGCACATGCATCTGGTGCCGCTGGTTAGCTTAACCTTCTAGCTCCTTCACGTCCAAACTTGAATTTATTCCCGAAAGGCAAAAATAACCGCTGCTTTTGTCCCGAATGGTTTCGAACCCATACCTGCACCAACCAATGAATTGAACTCAGCTTCAGAGGTTGCTAAAAGCTTTCTCATTTCTAAAACAAACTGCCCAGCACATAGGCGTAGCCAGGGATCCCGCCCCCCGCCTCCAATTGAAATGTCACCAATGACAAAAATGTGACAAAAAAGCTTCTTGTTTCTTCAGTTTCAGTTTGTAGCATTTTTTGCTTACAAAAGTAATTAATAAGAATAAATGACGACCAGGTCTCATCAATTTAGTTTTAGCCAACGAATTTAAATGCATATATAACCCAGGAAAAATGGAGAGTTTTGTTTTAAAAGCTCCTATCTAAGGCCCTCATTTAACTTTTTGTAAACGTAATGCAATAACTAGGGCCGGATTGACCATAATATGGCACAGTACTAGCAAGGGATTCCGCGCTCAAATGGTGAAACTTTTTTTGGTCTTCACGTATATTTGGCAGGAAGATTTTGCCAAAATCGTTAAAGTGCCAAGGGCACCGCACAATATAAATCTGGCCAGGGCAATAACATGGTTAGTAGGCATAACTATCTATTGTACCATTTTTAAATAACAATTCACCTCACCTCGCCAGTTTTTTCGCGACAAAAAACTTTTGAAAAAAAAAAGATTTAGCAAAGAAAAATATTCATTGAACAAACTATTAAATTTAAATTCAGGGGGCTAGTACCTCTTGATCGTATATGTACTCCTGCAACTGGTTATTTTTATGACAAAACAAAAATCTCTAAGGAAAATCTTCGAGTGGATTATTATTTACTGCTAAAATAGTGCAGTAGGCAATGTACCTTGCTTTCCCCTACCTGGGCCAAATCACTTACAAACTTCAACACCAGAATGCAAGATTTTAAAATGTTTTGAAATTAACTTGTAAGTTAAAGTAGGACTGAACGATTTAATCTTTTTAATTGGCCTTCAAACGTTAAAAATCTAGTTTTTTCGAATGGCTCTAAACGCGTGCAAACTGTGATCCAATGGCAATAAAATAGCTAGTTTTCCAAAAAATTACAAATAATCACCCAGCTGTTGGGGGCTTCGCCCCCAGACACACGTTTGTAATACGTTTGAGTTACACCAGTTTGCTCAACACGTCTCCCAATTTACACTTTTTTGGGAGGTTTAAGCTCTCTCCCTTTATCAAAATACTGGTTATGTGCTAACGCACTGGCCACGGCTTCTGATCTTCCAATCTACAATGTCTTCGTCCCACAAAAAGTTTTTCTTTCAAAAATTTCTGGTAACGTCATTGCACGTGATTTGTGCTCCCCCTCCTAATCAAAAATCTTGGCTACACTTGTGGCCCAGCATGCTCGTATTGTAGAAAATGGCAGAAATTTTCAGCCTACCCTGAAAGAAATTTTGCTTCGTAGAACAACGTTCTAGTTGCGGTGCTGTATTTGGGGCCGCAGACGAAAACGAGATAAGAAACGTTGCCGGCCTTAAAAGTATTTTTTTAGACATGAATACAGCATTTTTAAATATATATTTGTAGCCGTACCAGATGTGAAGATCGGTTTTAATATGCAAAAGTTTAGTCTATTTTAGTGCCCCCCCACTTTTGGCTAGTGTCCCTTCGCTTCGTTTGCCCTGACGACGGCAATGGGGTAATGGCTATAGCTTTCTGAGAATGCAGTCTTTTGCCCTGGAATGGACTCAAAATGATTTAAAGCATCTTTTGAAGCAATTATTCAGGGGAAACTGAGTAGTCAGAAATAAAATACACTAATAAGTAAAAACTTTCAAACTGGCAAAAATAAGCAATCAAATTTGATCGCTTGCTAAAAAATGCTGAACATGGATATTCATCAAAAAAAATTAAAACTCGGAAATAGGTATGGAGGCTTTGGGTGGTCCAAAAAAAACTTTTTTCCGATATGTTTTTCTCCAAGGGGCTTAAAAGGTGTGTTTTGGTGCAAAAATAATCCATGTAAATTTTTTTTGACTTTAATTAACATTTAAAGGTCGCGCACCCCCCCCCCCCCCCCCCCCGCATTCTTAGCGTGCCCCCCTATATCACAAAATTGCCATATCTCATTAACTACTCAAGATAGAAACTTCAAATAAAACCAAAAGATGCAGAAGATATGATTTTCCATAAGTGTTTAATACATTTTATTAAGCTATCTGATCAAATTTTCAAGAAAAATAAAAAAAACTATTTTTACATCTTTAAAGAGTGCACTCACATCCAAGTTTCGTTCATTTTGTTCAAAAAACCCACTAAATATGATAGTCTAACATTACAATAGATGTTGTGACTCAATGCTGCACATCAGAAAAAAATAAATGCACTTCAGAAATTACGAAATGGGTATAAAATATATAAATATGCAAATGCAATTGCAATTATAAGCAAAACTAAAAACAAGTTTCTAAACACGAGTGATGGATTGAATGAACTCAGTCATGTAAAATATCTTTTGGTAGGTTGGGGAACAGCTCGATGATGAGCTGCAACTACTTGGAGCAAGTATTGTAGTTGTTCTTCATCTCGAGTAAGGCTGCCGCTGTATGCCTGAATGAGAGCAACACCTCTTTGTGCTGTATCGTTTACTACTTTCAGCTCATGCACAGTCAATTTCATTTCTGTATAATTATTGTCTGTCAGGCAGGTTGATGGAGGTTGAGACAGGAATGATTTTGCTTTTTTTTTGTCCGTTTGCTTCAATCAGATCAAAAAAGCACATTGACCGTCTCGTAACGTAATTTTCTAATCCCAGTGTGCAATCAAAATCTTTCCCATTCAACCTTGCCAAGTTTGTGGTTGTAGGATTTCTTCGCAAATTTTTAGCCATTGACTCTATAGTTTTATTTGAAGCTCGGTCATCAAAGAAAGCTGAAGCAACTAATCGTTCCGAAACATACCATAAATGACAAGGCATTGATTTGGTTTCAGCTGCTCTTATAACATCGTGAGGATAGTGATTCATTTCCCTAAGGAATATTAAATCATTAAAAGCTGCCAAATCTGCCAATGACGCCTAAATGCTAATGCTAGCGTGCTACCATGGTGCTACCGCAACCGCACCTAACGTCAATTTTTTGATTGTAAAATAGTTGCTATTGCGTCACAATAAAATTTGCAATATTCTTCAAAGATTTTACTTACTAAACAATTTGTAGCTTGTCAGTTAAATCAAGCAAGGATTGCGATTATGCGTCAGGCTTATGCATATCGGGTGCCAGTGGCACCACAATCAATGTACTGATTATAAAAGTTTTGCGAAACGCAATATTTCGCATCAGTTCAAATCATTAATCAACAGCCTTACAATAGGCTACTTAGGGCTACCAATATTTTCTCCTATTGTCGCTTTGGGGTTTGGGCGGGCGAAATTTTTGTTTGGGGGGCGCCGCCCCTCCTGGCCCCCCCTGAGTTGTGGCCCTGCCGTAATCGCTTGAAAACTCTATCTGCAGCAGTGAATGCTGCCCAACGCGCAACCAGGATTTTGCTAGAGAGGTGAAGCAAAAATTATTTTTGCACAAAAATTGTCTAATTTAGGTCTTTTGCTAAACAAACTGCTGCAACTCGAGTGTGTCACAGACCGGGGCCTGGGGACGGAGCCACCCAACCACTGGGCAATGTTTGAGATTTTACAGCACAAAAATAGCGATTTTAACGGCATTTTAATCACCTTTCGCACTTTTTGAAGCGGCATCAATGATTAAATTGCTAAAATTCAGAAGTCATTTCAAAGGCTTAAATTGCTTAACCTCTTTAGCCCTCTCCCCCTTACTTCAGGTCAAGTCTAAATACTTTTAAACGCTTACATGTATATTTTGACGTTAAATTTTGCATATTTTGACGTTAAAACAGCATTTTGAGTAAACTGAAATCGGGGGACATGGCCCCCTGTAGCGACGGCACTGCATCACTTCCCCGCCTACGCTACTGACCTTAGCGCAAATTTAGACGTATGAAAAGACGAAAATGAAATTTGACGACCATTACGCTTACGTATGGCCTACAGCAGTGGTTTTCAACCTGTTGGCCATAGGAGCATTTTGTGGTGGGCTAGAGCTATTTGGGTAATTGTTAATTCAATTAAAAAACTGTCTTAATCATTAGGGCTGTGGGGCCCGTTAGAGAGTGAGCTAGCACAAAATTTGCGGTTTTTGGCGTGAATACCATACCTTTTTTTGTGGGGATCACCTGAAAATTGATAAATTGCGATTAAGCTAGCGATTTAGATGTGGGCAATGGAAAATTTTCGAGTTGAAAATAGGTCTCGGTGATGAAAAATTGGGAAGCACTGGCCCACAGTCTTGCTTTAATGGAGCTCGTTAGGTGAGCGTTTTCTCCCAATAATTATACAATAATATAATAAAATAGGCCTATTCGTATCAATAAATTTGAAGAATGAAAAAAAACACCGTACGGAACTGTCATTTTGATTTGAGGTAGGCATTACGCGCCTTGAGGGAAAATTTATTTAAAGCAAAAATTAATGTTTCTCTGACACCAATGTGTAAATTGGTGAAATGGTTCAATTCGAAAGATTGACAGGAGCCTGGTAGCAAACAAATATTAGCTCAAAATTCTCTGGTCAAAAGTACACAGCAGAGAATTCTCAACAGCAGGAAATTCGAATTTTCATCCTATGCAGTTGCAGTACAGCTACCTTCCCAACAACAATCTCGACAAGATCATTCATTCTACCTTGTTCCTTACCCAGTGGCGGATTTAGGGAGGGGGATGGGGGGGATACATCCCTCCCACCAGCCTAAACATAACATGCATCCTGCTTATGTGTAATATTAAGCTTACATATTTGAAAAAAAGCCGTCAGTGAATACTCGGTAGGCCGTGCGACTGTGACTTGATTTCTAAAGCCAATAGGGTGGGGGCGTAGGGGGGGGGGAGACAGGAAAATGTTATCTAAAAATGTTTATTGAAAAAAGATCGTTTATTGAAAAATGCTTAACACAGGTATCATCAAAAATATGTAAGCTCAGGAATATGGGAGGGGGGCTATTCAGTATTACTGTAATGCAGTTAATTACCAATCACTTCTCTCAAAGTTTCTTCCATTACCCCCCCCCTATTTATTGCTTTCTCTATAGAATATAGACGAAACAGATTACTCCTTGAGAGTTTTATTGAACTGCAGGGATAGGATTTTATAGTTTACACGCTAGTAAATAAGAGAACTGAAATTCTAGCAATAGCTACCGGTGCCTCCAACAAAGCCCATATATGTAACTAGTATAAACATGCTTTTGCAAATGCTAATTTTTATGCCGTGCTTTAAGAGCATAATTTTTATTAAAATAGGCTTAAAATTAAGTTATTTTTGCCAAAAAAATACAAAATTTTCTAGCGCTGGGGGCTCTGCCCCCGTGCCTCAGCGGCTGGGAGCTTTGCCCCCAGACCCCCAGTCTCCGGCGGTTAAAGGCTACACTCCACACCGCAAAATGCCACCGCCCACTGGAGGCCCGTACACAGCCACCTCATTGCAGATTTTTTTCCACGCGCCTGATCAAAAATATGCCAAGCAAATTTGCGCGACGTCAAGAAGATTAATCATAAACATCCTAAATTTTGAGATTAGGCCTATAAAAAATCCGTGCTTATAAATTTTGTCATCCCCCCCACCAAAATTTTCTGGATCCGCCACTCAATGCTGCCACAGGCTACTCTTCAAAATTCACTAGAATTTTGTGAAACACAAAAATTTTCAGAAGGCTTTGTGCTTTTAATTTAAAATTGAGTTAAAAACAAGACAAAGAGACTGCTTTTTAGGTGATCTCAAAAAAAGAAAAAATAAAAGGTCTTCACTTGGTAACTTACAAAAATTTCTCTAAATCGTTTCACTAGGACACTAAAACGGACCAAAATTCACTAGATCTATATAAAATTCACTCGGAGTGGCACCACCGGTCGTAGTTTTTGCGTGAATTTTTAGGTGATCTCCCAAAAAAAGGTCTTCACGCCAGCGACGCACGGTTTTCACGTAATTTTCTTGGTCATCTCTAAAAAATAAAAAAAAAAACGTCTTTCAGGTATTTTCACATTCTACAAAAACATTCACTTGATCGTAAAATTCACTAGGTCACTAGACCGGACCAAAATTCACTAGATTTAGTGAAAATTCACTAGGAGTGGCATTACTGTTCCTTACATTGCATTATGCGGTCAGTATTTGCTACAGGAAGACTCGTAGGTTTTAATTGTGACGTCATCTGAAGGAATTACTTATCTTTTTGCTACCTTCGCATAAACTACGAATGAAATGTTCTAAATTGTATGAAATGTGAATGGCGGGAATTGACATCATAATGAGCTTTCCGTAGAAGTGGCTTTCTCGGTAGGTTTCAACCAAAAGCTCTTTGAAGCTGGTTGCGGATACACGCCATTGCTGCTTTCTTGAGTGTTGGTAAGCTAAAGCGCGAAATCTTTTGCCGAGGAATGCAACAAGTGTTGTTTGACGTAGATTTTGGCTACGTACTTCGTACTACAGCTGCAGATTTAATTTTGTCGCGAACGCAAGACGGATTGCACTATTTTTTTTTTAGCAATAATATTTCATAAAAACCTGAGGCTCATTGTTGCTCAGAATCTAAAAAAATGCCAGCCTCCATCAGTAACAAAAAGATTGGAAACAAAAAAGAATAAATTTCAAATCTTGAAAGCAACTAAATTCTGTGTTAATTCAAAACGATGAAATTTTAGTAATTTTCCAGTATTTACAAGCAAAATATCGCAACGATTCTAAAATTACAGAGTGCTGCTTCAAACAGCGCAAGCAACTCATAAATATTTGGATGTTCTCAAGTCAAAAAAAAAAGAACTCCGTGCTTTTTCGCTTTTGCAGTTTTACGATGCTGCAAAAAAGTCTTTGCTCAAGCTGACAGAGCATTCGGAATTGGACTCCAAAATAACTTTAAAAACATGGTCGTTTAAATTGACATGAACGTTCTCAGAATTCAAGGAATAATATTAAGAACAAATGAAGCAGCAAATTGGCAAAAAACTATGAGAAGCCAGCTCAACTTAAAATTTATTGGCTCTTCTAAAAAAAGTGTAACCTGGGTAAAAGTAAGCTTGCTTTGCCTCTGTGAACATGCTTGCATCGATTTTTAATTGCTAAGTTTCGTTACGCTTGAAGCACAACTTATGATAGCAAATTGACTAATAAGCTAGGTTATATTTCTCATTCCGCAAGCTAACTGTTATCGCAACGTTTCTTAATTTCACCTAAAAGTTTGTTCTGTTTACTAGAAATAAATAACCTAAACATAGAATAATTTTTCGAATGAAAAATGGTTTCTAGAAAATGAATTTTTGTGGAAATGTAATTTCTGAAAAATAAGTTTTCGGGGAAATGTGTTTTCGACCAAACGTAAATTTTGTTTAGTAAAAATTCTGGAAAATAAGTTTTCGGGGAAATGTAATCTCGGCCAAATGTACTGGTCCGTCGCGAATGCTGGCGAACGTATGTTGAGTTCTCGACCGGGTCTTTGGCGTCGAAGCAGCAGACCTACTAAACTTCTACAACGATAGTCTAGATTTACTCGAAAATTCATAAGGAAATCCTTTCGCTATTGATAATCCAAACACGATGTTAACCTTCACTAATTGTCGTCACCACACTCATATAGGCTAAACTTGAAAATCCACCAAGATGTACGCAAAGTATTGTATAACTACGTTTGAACAACAGAGTTATTCTCGACTGATGTTCAGTAACAATTCAAGTATTATTGGGCCTTTTTGAGCCTTCCTATTCAAGCATTTCCGAGCAAAGAACAACTTATTTGTTCCTGGGTCTACTTGACGCTAGTCTGCCGTCAACTGCCTCTAGGCTATTGCTAAACACATACTGCGTCAAGTGTGGTTGTTACGTCACAGTAAGGCATTGAAATAATAACAATTAATTAAAGAACTTAAACACAGCCAAAGGGTGCGTCCGGAACATAAGCGGCCCCCATTATGAGGAGGAGGGTATCTTCCGGCTCATAATGTCACAACAGTCTAAAGGACGTAGCTTGAGCGCGCGTATGAGTGAAAAGCACAGCGGTGTCAAGTAATGCACGAGCACTATTTACAGCATAACAAAAACAAAAATAAATCAGCAATTCAAGTGTGGTGACTTACGCAAAATTGTAAACGTAAACACAAAACATTATTCACAAAATTCGAGAGGAGCGATCTTAGAAAGATCTCTCTTTATTTCAGTAACTTGGTGCTTTCCGGTTGTCTCATCAAAAACAGGAACCGTGATAACAGCTCTGCGTACAATTGCTCTACCTCTACGCCAATGCGGAAGTACGCGAGCAACAAGTCCAAGGCGATAATTACCTCGTTTGTTAACTTCTCCGGGTCCCCCAACCAATACCATCTGGCCGACTCGAAGGTTAGGTGTGAGTTTGAACCACTTCTTACGACGTTGTAACTGTGGAAGATAGAACTTAACCCAACGCTCCCAAAACTGTTGAGCCAGCGAGCAATTGTATCTGTAGTCACGGCGTAAGTGATCCCTATCGTGCACTTGACCAATCGGCAAAACGGGATCAAGCGATGGTGTGAGGAGTGATCACGATGAGATTGCGTTGTAGTCAAGCGGGTCATCATATTGTGCAGTGAGAGGCCTATCGTTTACCAAACGTGTAGCGTTCGAAGTGTACGTCTGAAGCTCCACAAGTGTGGGTTTGCGATGTATTAAGTTAACTGTGTTTGTGAGCGTTCGTTTAAACACCTTAATGAGTGATTCCCAGGCTCCGCCTTGGGAAGGACTGTAAGGAGGTATGAACTCCCAGGTCAAACCCTGATGTCTGAAAAAAGACTGAAGTCCGGAAGATTGCAGAAGTTCTGGCAACACATTTGCTGCAGCTTTGAAGGTTGTCCCATTGTCCGAGTACAGGCTTGAAACTGGGCCTCTGAGGTCAATGAAGCGGGAGAAAGCCAAAATGAAGCTATTCAGGTCCAGAGACAGGCGCGTAGCCAGGATTTGGAAAAGGGGGGGGGGGCTATTTTGAAAGAGGGAGAAGTGTGCAAACGACCTTGACTCGAATTTTCATTGATCTTGAATCAGTTTCAGACGGTTTGTGCGAAACTTGAGGCGAAATGTCTCGGAAAGCTCGGAAATTCAAAGGTTTTTTCTGCCCAAATTTAGGTGATCAAAAAAAAAAAAAAGGTCTTCGCCTAAATTCAGAGTGATTTTTCGGCCGAAATCCGAAATTCGAAGGTTTTTTCTGCTTAAAATTAGGTGATCTCCAAAAAAAAAAAAAAAAAGGTCTTCACCAAAACTGAGGCTGCTATTTCGTCCAATTTCGCAAATTCAGACGTTTGAGGGGGGCTGTTTTCGAATGGGGAGGGCTATTTTTCACATGAAATCGGTCTCAAAAGCACAAAAAGCATGCGATTTTGCATACTTCACAAGCCAATGGGGTGGGGGGGGCTCGAGCCCCCCCCGCCTCCCCCCTAGCTACGCTACTGTCCAGAGACGTCACAATCTCTACATGAATTGCCCGGACAGTTAAACATGTGAAAAGTAGACCCCAAGCTTTTCTTTCACTTCTCGCTTCTTTGTAAAAGATGGGTCCAAAATAGTCACATCCCGTGTGAGCAAATGGTTTTTTGTTGATAGCCATTCTGCAAGCAGGAAGATCTGCCATAAGTTGCCGTATGGGATGTGCTCTGCTGATGATGCAGGCATTGCATTTGCTTGTGTAGTGCCTCACGGCAGATATTCCTTTGATGATCCAAAACTGTCTTCTTGTGAGCATTAACGTGTATTGGGTACCCACATGAGCGCATCTTTCATGACAATGAAGCACAAGTAAGCGAGTACAGGGATGTCTAGATGGCAGAACAATTGGAAATTTTTTGTCAGTAGGAAGTACGGCTTTTTCAAGTCTTCCTTCAATGCGAAGTATGCCGTGGGATGAAACGTATGGCCTGAGGCATCGCAAAGATCGCAAGTCTGCGAGATTTCTTTGTTCAGCTTTAGATAAAGCATGCTGAGAAGTCAGCTGCTTGATAATTTTTTCTAAAGAATCAGGAAAGTTTTCTGACAGGCTTTTAAACACACTGCCAAAACATTCGTTTTGAACATATTGAGTCAACTGAAGCAAGGCGGTGCTCAGACACTTTGCGTCAATTGTTGGCTTTTGAATTGGCTGTTTGTCCGCCTTTTGTTTGACGTATTGCGCAAAAGCCATTAAATAAGCTGTTCTCTTTTTGAGTACGTACCAACTGGGTGCAGCTTTAATGACATCCAAAAGTGTCCCCCTTACTGACCTGGCTGAAGACATGTGTACCTGATGCACAGCGACATGAGGCATCGCAATGCACTGGCCAGGCTCGTTTAGAGACGATGGTCCATGCAACCATAGCTGAATTCGACCAGAAGCAGATCGGACAATTGGGCGTGTAGCCACGTCAGCTGGGTTTTGTAACGTTGGGCAAAAGTGCCATTCCTCTGATTGGGAATATACTAGAATGCGATCAATTCGTCGTGCTGTAAATTTGTCTAGGCGAAGATCTGGGTTCGAGATCCACTGCATCACAACTTTTGAATCGCACCAGGAAAACTTCTGGCAATGGGACCGTTGAAGTGCTTTCTGAGCTTGAGACATCAGGTCTACAGTTATGACGGCAGCAAACAATTCTTTTTTGGCGATTGGCCAACTCTGCTGTGTTTTAAAACAACACGGCTCTTCCCAAACACGAACGAGGTGCCGACTTCAGTTTGTGTTTGCTTCCGCAAGTAAACGACACATCCATAAGCTTCATTGGAAGCGTCAGAAAAGGCATGAAGTTCATATTCTGCGTTAACATCGTCATCAGAAAAAGATGAGGTTGCAAAATACTATCTAGGTATAGTAAGATCTTTCCACTCTTCTAGAGTGGTTTGCCAACGATTCTACACTTTAACATGAGTTTGTGTAATTGGTTCATCCCATGATTTTCCCTCTATAGCCAACTGCTGTAAGATGAGACGCCCTCTCAAAAATAAGGGAGCGCAATAACCCAAAGGGTCATAATTGCTGGCTAGTTGACTTAACAAGCCACGTCTTGTGTAGTGTTGAGGCTTGGAAACAGAGAAGTGAACCTTCAGAGTGTCTTCTTCTGCATTCCATGTGCACTCCATCGCTTTAAGATCAGGAAGTGGCTCCTCAGTTTTTAAGTCCAAGGTCCTGATTGAGGGTGCCAAAACTGCCTCCTCCATTTCACCAATGACAGGTACGGCCTTTCGGCAGGCTGTCCATTTAATCAGTTTGAAGCCTCTACTGGCAAGCAGTTTGACAGATTCTGATGCCACTAGTCGGGCTTTATCCAGCGTATCAGTGCTAAAAATCAAATCGTCCATGTACATACAATTTCGTATCGTGTCGGTGGTATAAGAAGACGCATTCGTGGGGTTCTCTTCAGCCGTTTTGCGGATTGCTGCACATGCTATGTATGGTGAGCTGACGATTCCCCACACATGCCTCGTAAACTTATATGGCTGTAATTCCCCCTTGCTTATGTCGTCATCTTTGTACCAGAGAATTCGGAAAAGATCCTGTTGGTGTTGAGGGAGTGATATCTGGAAAAAGCATTTTGTTATATCTGCCATTAAAGCATATTGGCCCATTCTAAACTTAGCCAAAACATTTGCGAGTGAGTTGAGAAGGTCTGGTCCCGAGTGAATACAACTGTTGATGGAGCGACCTTCATAAGTAGCAGAGCCATCATATACAACTCTGGGTTTGGCTTGAGTGGTCAGAAAGTATGGCAGATAGTTTATTTGATTGCTGGACTCTCTATCGGCAGGTTTTATGATCTCGTTTTGCATGAGCTCAGTTATAGCCTCGGTCAACACTTGCCCATACTCCGGTTGGAGCAGCATTCGGCGTCGAAGAAAAGATAACCGTTTTGATGCTAAAGGAAAGTTGTAGGGCAAGTCTTTTACGTTCTCTTTAAACGGGACAGGCATTTGATATCTTCCATCTACTGTACAACCGTAGTGTTGGAGCCTTCCACAATTTGCTGAGCCTCTCGGTCACTTCTTGATAACTGGGTCTCGCCATTTTCAAGTGTCATATACCGAATTACTTGCTGCAGTTCAAGAATCTTCTCTTCGTTCGATTCACAGTTCGTGTTGACTGATACTCGCATTGAATGATAAGAATAAGTCTTGCCTGATCCTCCCGATGCCACCCACCCAATTGGAGTTTTGATAGCATGGGGTTCTCCATGGCGTCCTGTGCGTTCTTTTAGGGCTGTCATAACATGGGGAATTGTCAAGCCCAAGAAGTATATCAACACACTTCCGATCTGGTAACACCTCAAATTCTACATTATCAAACTGAGAATACTCGGAAAGATCATAGTCATGCGGTAATGTGTAACTGTCATCAGACCAATTATTCATGACCCAAGCTTGTTGAATGTTAAAATGGTCGCCATTGTGTAGAGCTTCTACATCAAAGGAAACATAGTGAAAGTCGGATTCTTTTCTTTCAGTCACTGTGTGCAGAATTATCCGAGAGCTTCCTTCACTTTTCAAACCAAGTTTATTCACAAGTGAGTCAGACACAATTGTTACTTCGGAGCCCGAGTCATGTTGAGCATACACATTCAAGCTATTTCCTGTCTGAGGATTTATGACCCTTATAGCCGAAATGCGCGTAAGTACACCCGCCTTTCTGGTATGTAAGCCTAGTACCTGCTTCTTGACTGGGACATCCCTTGCATCATTTTGGCTCAGAGCATCGCCGATTGCGCCAGGAAAGACGGACCAGCAGCCCCTCGACTCTTTTCAGGTTGATGATTTGAAAAGCTGGCGGCTCCACGAGGTCTCCCGGCAGGAAGATGGAAAGATGTGGCGGCCCCATGGCTACCCGCACTTTCTGGGGGTAATACAGGTGTGTACAGAGCATGAAGAGAAGTTGTGTGTTTGTGTTGGTAGTGTTTGCCACAATGTCTGCATTTACAATTGTGTATGCAATCTTTCAAGTCATGTTGTTGCAAGCAATTAATGCAGTGACCTGCCGTTTTGATATTATCATAGCGTTGTTGCAATGTCATGTTCCTACATGTGTTGCATTCATTAAGCAAATGTCGGTTCGTTTTACTCGGGGTAGAGCAAATAAAACACACAGGGGGTTGTCGAGTATGAGACTGTGAGTGTTGTGTCACTGGTGATGGTCTGTAATTGTTGGGTTCTGTTTTCACATTAAGGCTTGCCTGATGCACTCTGAGCTTAGCTGGTGCATGTGACTTGTCTGAACGGTCCTGTGCTAGCCCTAAGAACCGTTGAGCGAATGTTGAGTTGATTCGTTTCAGCTCACGATTCAAAAAGGACTTGAAAGAGTCAAATGTAGGCTTGTCCAAACTGTGGTATCGATCTTGTAGATAGTCGGCATACCGATTTTTGAAGAAGTTTGGAAGACGTTCACCGATATCAATTATGAAGGAGCTGTCTAGTGAATCAATCTGTTTATGTGCTCTCGCATACAATTCACAATCGTTCAGATCTGATATTAGGGTTTCCAACACAGAAAGATCAATCCTGTGAAGTTTCGGACCCGAGCGAACTCGCTTTACTAGCGGTTCAGACAGAAAGCTGTTGCAACCATAACGCAGTCGAAGCCCCTCTAATGCTCTCTGAATTTGCTTGTCAACATCCCATCCTGGTACTGGGATTACAAGGGTTGCGACAGCTTCTCGAGCCTCCTCTTGGCATGAGGCACGCAAGAGGTCCATCTTGCGATTTCGATCAGGGCAACGATCCAAAAGTTCAATGATTTGGTTGTAGTAAAAAATGAAAGGCAACTTTTTTCCGGTAAACCTAATTTCACGAGCCTCTTCAAGCAGAAGTTGGTACTCCTGAGGACTGATGTGAGGGTTTTTGTCGTGGAAATGTGTCTGAGTGTCGTTAGATGAAGGTGTATACCGGTGATTATTATGGGGTGCATCAGACTTCTTAATTGCATCAGACTGATTGTTCTGTGCGTAAATTCCCCTGCGGTGCAGTGCAAAGTCATGTGCGGGTTGTGATTCACGGTACACGTTATTGTGATCCACAGCAAGCTCCTGTGTTTTGAGTGGTTGTGTACGAGCCAAACTGTGGTGTTGTGTGTGATTTGTCAAAAGTGGATTCGGCTCAGCATGAGCCTCGTTGTGACTAAGATCCCCAGGTGGTGTCTGAGGTGTATGACGTACTGCATTCTCATTGCAATGTGCATCAGAAACGTTTACCTGTGTATGAGATGTGTGTGCAAACTGTGCATGTTGAGTAAGAGCTGTGATGGGTTGGTGTGGGCGATGGCTGGTATCAAGGTGACCTATAGCTGTGCGTTGTGGTTCTGTAGTGAGGATTTCCCTACTTGTGTTTGTGAATTGATGACTGGAAGAAGGCATATGACGGTCTGAATAGTGAGAGAATGTCGAGTCCTTTTGCTCACCCATTTGTGTCTGCGAAATTCCTGCATGGCTTTGTGGGTGGCGAGGAACTGACAGATTTTGATCTAGTACCTTTACTGGCATTGAGCGTCTACTCACAACTGAGCCAGAATTAGAAAGTGCTAAACGTTTCTCCTTAGCTTGTAGTTCCGCTAAGCTAAGCTTTAGTTTTAGCTGAGCCTCAGCTCGAGCCTGTTGCGCTTGCATTTGAGCTTGCGCTTGAGCCTGCTGGGCTTCAAATTCTGCTTCAAGCCTTTGGCGTTCGAGGTCTAGGTCAATTTGTTTGTGAGCCAATTGGGACGGACTTAAGCTAGTGTGGCTGAAACCTGAGCCTACATTGCTTACAGAGTCGTGTGGTTCGATGTCATGTGATTTTTCTCGATTGAGAATTACAGTAGGTGGGAAGGTGACAGTATTGTCGCACCAGCAACGATACGCATCATTAAGTGACTGACCTAACTTTTTTAATTTGTCACAAAAATCCCTAAGCTCATCTCCTTCTTGCAAAACGTGTAAAGCATTATTATCTAATGTGATTAAATTGCTTTTTAAAGTGTCGTATGCTGACTGAGAAGGTTTATTTTTATCGCTCTTGTCAGTCGAGAAAACGGAGGTAACAAAACAATCTACTCGTGTTTGAAGCTCACGCCTTTCAAACCGAAGAGTCCGGGCGTCACTCATTTCCTCAGAGTTCTCTAGCATACCGGAATTAGCACGTAGGCCTAGCACACAAACACTGTAATTTTTACAAACTAAATTCACAAAAAAAAACAAACCTAAAACTGTCTGATAATTGTCCAAAAGAAAAAATTCGTCTCGGTTACGTTAGCCTACTGTCGCGGAAAATAGTTCAAGCTGACAATTAGGCTACAACAGAAGTCGGAGCAGTCTTTTTAGTTCGGGACTTTAAGTTGTTCTTCTTATTATGGTCCGTCGCGAATGCTGGCGAACGTATGTTGAGTTCTCGACCGGGTCTTTGGCGTCGAAGCAGCAGACCTACTAAACTTCTACAACGATAGTCTAGATTCACTCGAAAATTCATAAGGAAATCCTTTCGCTATTGATAATCCAAACACGATGTTAACCTTCACTAATTGTCGTCACCACACTCATATAGGCTAAACTTGAAAATCCACCAAGATGTACGCAAAGTATTGTATAACTACGTTTGAACAACAGAGTTATTCTCGACTGATGTTCAGTAACAATTCAAGTATTATTGGGCCTTTTTGAGCCTTCCTATTCAAGCATTTCCGAGCAAAGAACAACTTATTTGTTCCTGGGTCTACTTGACGCTAGTCTGCCGTCAACTGCCTCTAGGCTATTGCTAAACACATACTGCGTCAAGTGTGGTTGTTACGTCACAGTAAGGCATTGAAATAATAACAATTAATTAAAGAACTTAAACACAGCCAAAGGGTGCGTCCGGAACATGTACATTCTGGCAAGTGTAAATTCTGGAAAATAAGTTTTCGGGGAAATGTAATTTTGGCCAAATGTGCATTCTGGCAAGTGTAAATTCTGGAAAATAAGTTTTCGGGGAAATGTAATTTCGGCCAAATGTACATTCTGGCAAGTGTAAATTCTGGAAAATAAGTTTTCGGGGAATTGTAATTTCGGCCAAATGTACATTCTGGCAAGTGTAAATTCTGGAAAATAAGTTTTCAGGGAAATGTGAATTTCGGCCAAATGTACATTCAGGCAAGTGTAAATTCTGGAAAATAAGTTTTCGGGGAAATGTGAATTTCGGCCAAATGTACATTCTGGCAAATGTACATTCAGGCAAGTGTTCATTCTGGCAGATCTAATTTCAAACAAGTGTTCATTCAGGCAGATGTTATTTCAGGCAAATGTACATTCTGGCAAATGCAATTTCAGGCAAGTGTTCATTCTGGCAAGTGTGATTTCTGACAAATGTTAATTCTGGGAAAAGAAAGTTCAAGGAAATGTTTTTCTGGCGAATGATTTTCGGGGAAATGTTTTTCTGCAAGGTGTAAGGATACCGGCATATCATCCTTACTAATACTATGCCCACTGTTCAATAACAAGCCTTCAATATGCCATACTCTGCCAAACTAGGGTGTCATGCTATCCCTACTATGACATACTAACCTTTGGTGCCTACTGATCCATATTAACCCTATTTGTACCGGGGGCAAATTTGCTCACCCTCTTAGTTATTTTAATATAACTCCTAAACTAAAAACAAGTTTTGCTTTGATGCACTCTGACTTTGAATCAAATTTAATAACACACATTTTCAGAAAGTTTGGGGTCAGTGGGACAATCGGAAATGACGTCATTTTTGCTTTTGTTAGAGGCACCTAAGGAGTTTTATGCAGTTTTGAGCACATGCATACTTATTAGTGCGCTTATTCTATTCATTGTACTGCGTATTCATCATCAATGCTACCTTTAGCTGGAATAAAATATTTTATTTACAGATAAATGCATTGCATCATCATTACGCCATTGATGACGTCATAATTCAAAAATATTGATTTTTTGGCTGTTTCTCGAAATAAATTGCATTTGCATAAAAAAATATTTATTTTCATCAGCTGTTGAATGATATAATGAAAATAATACTGCAGTATTCCAAAATTTTGTCAATTATGCAATTTCTCAATAACAAAAAATTACAAATAATAATAAAAACAATGTATTAAAGATAACATCATCATGCATGATGACGCCATCATGTATGTGACGTCATTATCTGCTGTGGATTTATCAAAGATGACTTTGAAATAACAAAAGTCTCAGCTGAAAATAATATTTGGCAACATTTAGACAAATTTGCATGCTGTTATAAGGATTTACTAGTTTTGATGACGTCATTATTGTTTGCGAGACCTCACAACCTCAAAGTTTTTTATTTTTAAAAATTTTACAAAAATAGCTTCAACATGCAAAAAATCTTACTTCTATCACTTACCAATCGGTTCTTAGATAAGGGGGCAAATTTGCCCCCACCCCACTACAAATAGGGTGTAAAAATAGCCCGGTATATATAGGGTTAAGCCAACTATGCCGTACGCCTAGTGTTACACTATACTATGCCTACTGTGCCATAACAAGCCTATTATGTGGGTGTCACGCTATGCGTGCTATGCGTGACGGTGGCTAATGATAAAATTTCAGCCTTTTTATTTCAAGCCGGTAAATCACAAAATAAAAAATAACAAGTTTTAATCTAATCCGTCTGCATTAATCCTATTTGCATCGAGGGGAGCAAATTTGATCCCCTCTGATTGATGGAAATATAGCTCCTAAACTAAAAACAAGTTTTACTTTGATGCACCCTGATTTTGAATCAAATTTAATACCGCACATTTTTAGAAAGTTCGGAGTCAGCCGTATAACTGTAAGTGACATCATTTTTGCATTTTGTCAGAGGCACCTAAGGAGTTTCATACAGTTTTGAACACAATGCATGGTTATCAACGCACTTATTTCATTTATTCTACTGCGTCTTGATTATCGATGCTATTCGTTAGCTGGAATAAAATATTTTATTAACTGATAAATATATTGCATTATCATTGTGTCATTGATGACGTCATAATTCAAAGTTTTTGCTTTTCTGCTGTTTCACTAAATAAATTGCGGTAGCATAAAAAAATATTTATTGTCATCAGCTGCTGATTGATATCATGATAATAATACTGCAGTATTCTAAAATTTTGTGAATTATACTACATCTCAGTCACGAAAAACTACAAATAATAATTAACACAATATACTAAGAATGACGTCATCATTAATGCAACGTCATCATGCATGTGACGTCCTTATCTGCTGTAAATTTTACCAGAGATGTCTTTGAAATAACAAAAGTTCAAACTGAATATAATATTTATCAACGTTTAGAAAAATTTGCAAGTTGTTGGAAAGATTTACTGGTTTTGATGACGTCATCATTGTTTTTGCGACGTCACAACTACAACATATGTTACTTTAAAAATTTAACACAAAATAGCCTCAGCAAGCAAAAAATTTTACTTCTATCACTTACCAAACAGTTTTTAGATAGGGGGCAAACTTGCACCCCCCCCCGGTACTAATAGCGTGAAATTAGACCGATAGATATAAGGTTAAAAAAAAGATAATTTTAGAGACCTTTTTGTCCTCCTCCTCATTTGCATTTTTACCGAGTATTTTTAAAATGTTAAATCTGGACAAAAAAATGGATTTTGCAATGAATTTTATGTAATACAATCTTTTTTCAAATTTTTCCGATTTGAACAGGGGAGGTGTTCGAACCATAAAGCTCTCCCCCCAATAAACCCACCACCGCTGATCTACAGTTTGATCATTTTGTCTTCAAATTTTAGTAAGTTATAAGCTTAAAATATCAACACAACTGAAATAACTTTGACACTTTAGATTCAGTGGTGGGCAGTAACTAGTTACAATTGTAACTAGTTACTGTAACTAGTTACTTTTTAGTAACTATAACTTTATTACTTTTTTTCAGATGTAACGATATTTGTAACTAGGTACCAGTTTAGAGCCTTAAAAAAAGTTATAGTTACAGTTACTTTTTGTACTACATGCTTTGAAGCAAATTACAGATTTTTTATAAATTCCATTCAAAATAATTGTATTACACTGGCAACACAGGATGGATAGTCGCATGTCTGATCAACCATAACCTTTTATCCATATTTTCTTCACTGTGTTCACTGGAGTATACGTACCAGAGATGTACACGGAGTCGGATTCCGATTGAGAATTTCCGGATTTTGCAAAATTTTCCGGTTTCGGATCCGGTTTTAGGATGTTAGATATGCTGTACTTGCGGAACCGGATTTTTCGGATTATGAATTTTTGTATGGAAAAAAAATTAGCTAATGAAAAATAAATCCCTTGTCAACAATGAGAAAAATATAAGGCTGCTTTTCTAAAATGTAATTAGCACCAGTACGGGTTGTCTATACAGCACTTAGTCAGTTAGTGGGGTAGGCCTAGTTGAAGAAAAAAAGTTATAGGAACCCCACCAGTTGGCTTTGCTGCTTTGCAAATCTATCAGTCACAAAGCATTATGTTCAGTGCTAACAGATTAACTTGAGATAAGTCGGTATCAGCTGTTAGCTTTTAGATACCGGTATTGGTGGTTAGACTAGTAGGACTACAGGTTCTAACTCTGAACTAGCCTACTAGTACCGGTATGTACTATCTTATACACTTGAGGTTTACAACATCTGTGCAGTGTGATTAACATAGGCCTTTTAATATGATTGTTTCATTATCACGTGATTGCATGTATCACAATGAGTATCGTGACATTTCTTGCAGAAAAGATAAAGTTACTGGTATGCGGTACCTGTTAAATCTGATCAGAGATTCAGTACAGTTTTGGTCAACTTCATTGGTTAAATAAACCCTGCATTAAAACTGCAGGCTTTTATTTTCTTAGTTAAAAATGCAATAACATGGTAAGCTCTAACCTGCAAACTCAAGTTCAAACCCTTGCCGCCATGGGAGTAATAGTGATAGACAAATTTAAATGAGGGTTTCAGGTTTAGGTTGGGGTTAATTTAGAATTCGGGTTACTAGCAGTAGTTCTACGGGATTAGTTGCATGCACTCACTGTTAGCAGGTTAGTGTTCGTTCATTAGGTTTACTTATAATTGCTGACATCTGGTAATAGATGTTACTCTCCATCTTGGTAGCTTAGCATGCAGCTTAAGGCAGTAAGGTGCCAGCAACAAAAAAAGCATAGGTTTATCTCTGATCTGGTTTGTCTAGCTCGAGATATCAGGTATATTGTCTGCAACTAAAAAGAGATGAATTTGTCAACTTTATCGTAAATCTTGTTTGCAGTTTGGTTGTATACCGGTACCGGTAGTTGTTTAGAATTCCCTATAACAATTAACATGCCAAATGACTTGATAAATCAGGTTTGCAATTGCATTGTATCTTTAGCTTGAATTTATTGATAATCTGAATATGTTGTTGAGCACCAGTTACTGGTATGTGCTACTTGTACCTCTGACCTAAGTTTATCAGAATAATAATTAATGTGTAATGTGGTATCAAGCTTACATGTCATAAACATGTTTCATGATTCGTATAACCAGATTAGTCTGGTAACAATTCATTGAATTGCTGTAGGAGTTAAGGAAATTAGTGTTTGTTTGCTTATTTAACAGGTTTAGTTTGGGAAGTAATTCAATAGTTTTAAGAGCATAGTCATAGTGAACTGCCAGTGCAGTGAAGCCTTAAAAATTTGTGCTTATAAACTGCTACTATAGATATTACTTACATTCGTGAATAGAAGTTTTCAAGGTATTCACTATAATTTATGCAACTTTATAGTTTGATTTCCTTTTTTTATGCATAAATGTGCTAACACTCATGTATATGATGCATTGTCAATGTCCCAGATTGGCTACATTTTTCAAGCAATGATTTTTTAAAACGGGTTTTCCCTTATTTCTTGGCGGCATTGCATTTGACTATTTTCTTAAAAATGGGCTCGTCGAAGTGCTTGTAATATTAATGTGGATAACCTGTAGCTACGGCTTCTTTACGGTTAAGGTTTATTGATATAAATTCTTTGGGATTAATAAGGCGTTATTGCAGACTTTTACGTTATTGCAGACTTTTTCGATATATTGCTAGGTTAGTATTGGTACCAAACCACTGGCATATCAAATGTTTAGTTATGATGTGAAAAAGTGGGCATACTAAATAAACAGTATATAAACTACATAGATAGTGCTTATTGAAGGCAGGTATATATATATAATTACAGTACAATATTTACGAGATGGTAAAGTGTGTATTGACATGTTTGTATTTTCTTTAGGACAAGTTAATCTACCGTACTTAAAGCACTTGTCTTGTATACTGGTATAGAGTATTCAAGTATCACATTCTTTATTATACTAATAAGTGCAAGTATATGAGAAGAGAATTTTATTTTTAGTGATATAGTAGAGCTAATACTTTTAAAGCTTGGGGTACCTTTATGTTTTGATGAGTTTGCATTTCTTAATTTTTCGGAGTAGGATTTGGATAGCTAAAATAAATTTCGGATAAGGATTTGGATTCGGATATTGCATGAAAGTTTCGGATTAGGACTCGGAGTCACAAAGGGTGACTCCGTACATCTCTGATACGTACATGTGGTTGCTGGTTAAAGTGAAGGCAGTCATAGTTTTCGAACTTCGCTTTCTGGTGATTGAAACCGTTTGGGGATTCAATGCTGAGTAGGCCTGCAGCACAGCTGTACGTGTACTCGCAATCCGTGTTAGTTTGCAATTTCAGTGAAATGCATTTCTAATCAGTGCAACCTAGTTCAAGAGGCTGGAGCAAGAAGAAACGGATGGGTTAGAGATTATCTCATCTGTTATGGTAAAATTGTGTTTGGGGATCTGGATCGATTTTCTGGGTCAACTTTAAGACTAACGTTTCAGTTTCCAGGTTTCGTATTTGGAGTTTGCAGGTAAAGCTCGGTTTTGGTTTTATGGATTGTGGGTTACAGTTTTGCAGTTTAAAATTAAAGGTTGGGATTTTGGGTTAGGGTTTAGTCTTTGAGTTTTAGGAAGGGTGTCAGGCAACTTTCCAGTTGTTCTGTATTGATTTGCACCGTCCTCTTGCCTCCACTAAAACTGGTAGGTTCTGGCATCGATAACACGTTGTCAAACCAACTTTCAGGCTTTAAAGTTTGGGTTTAAGAGTTTGATATCACATTAAATAACCCCCATAAGTTACCCAACTGTTGTAGACCGGAAGCACATTGATTACCGGTATTGCATAAGATACTTTTTGTGTTCAGGAGTCTATGTTACCTACCTGCCTCGTACCGGTACTGATACGATGCTACATTAAAGTGTACCGGTGGACGGTGATACTGTTGGCCTTGTTTACCACAAATTATCGGCAGTGTAATTTTTTTTTGTGAAGCCCTTGCTATTTGTTTTTCACAAATTGTGAAGCCTTTGCTAAGCGATTTGGTCATTATTTTGAAGATGAATCTTGCCTACTAGCATCAAGTTTTCATCCACAATTTAGATTATCGTGGCTGCCTTGGTTTTTTGATGCACCTTTGGAAGTTGAAAATCGCTTGAAAAGAAAAATGTCCGATATTCTTGTGGCTGCAGACAGTGCTGCTGAAACGTCAAGCAGCGATAGAGACCATAATCGTGATGAAGGCACGAGTGACGCTTTCTTTGATTGTTGATTCACGCAATAATAGTGCCGAAAATTCAGTAATGCTGACCGAGTGAAAACTTTTCTATCTGCAGCTCCTCCAAAACCCATTGATTCGAATTCTTTTGATGATGAGAGATTGAAGAAACTTTTCATTCAATATAATACTAACCTACCATCTAGTGCAGCAGTGGAGAGACTACTTAGTTTGGGGAAAATATCTTAAAGCCAAAACGCTGTGAGCTCAGCGACGAACACTTTGAAATGTTAGCTTTTTTGAAAGGCAATTAACTGCTTTCTGTTTTCAAAATTTTTGTTACTATCAGTGCATATTTTTAGATCAAGCTAGTCCTTTTTTCTTTGCATTCTTACGCAAATGCGACTTTGAAAGTTGATGCACGAAATTTAGCGTTTTGACAAAACTAAATTTTGTGACAAAAAACATCCTTGGTTTGGTCTTAATATACTTTTGAGACAAACAGACGTAATCTGGCAAGTGCTGACAGGCCTGTTTTTGGTCCAAATTTTTAATCACTAAAAGTATCTGTAACTGTAACTGTAACCAGTTACTTTTTCAAATTTGTAACTGTAACTGTAACTTAGTTACTTTTTTTGCCAAGTAACCGTAATTTGTAACTAGTTACTTTTAGAAAGTAACTTGCCCACCACTGATTAGATTATAATATAAGTTGCAAAGCAGATTTGACTTAAACTTTTTTCTCAGCTGTGAGAAAGCACTTCCTTCACGTATCTGCTTTCCCATTAGGTGTTTCATAAGCATCAAAAATCACGCTTAGCCTATCCTGGCAGCCCACCCGAACCTTCAAACCACACACGACGGCAATTTCTGCACTTGCCATTGTGCACTCTTCTCAGATTACTCTGATCAAAGTCTGACAACAACGAGGTCACCAGAAAGTGAATTCTTGACCAGTATCGCACTGGCACTCCACTTAGCTCAATCGCAATGCGCTAGGATCACTAAGCATGGACACCATGTATGACATTACATTAGCGTACTCTTGTGGTAAATTCCTAATGTAAAAAAACATGAGTAAACTGGCCGCTTAGTGTACCATTGTGGCAAATTGCTAATGTGATGTCATATATGGTGTCCATGCTTAAAGTGACTCAGAACCCAAGCAAAAAAAAATTTAGTTTTTAAGTTTTTGGCTGTGAACGCAATGTCATAGCAGCATACAGTCACAAATTAGTTTATTTTTTGCGAATGGGTTAGGGTTTTGCTTAAAATTATCGATTTAGTGTTTGGGCGAAAATCAAAATCGCTCCGTTATTTTTCCGCAAAACAAAACCAAGCAGATGATGCTTAGTGGTAAAATTGATCTATAATGTAACAATAGATAATTGTGGCCATTGTCATCTGTGTAAGTTACGGCATAGTAGGAAAATATTTTGCTGCTAAGGTCAATATTGGATGCAAGGTGAACTGTAAAATATTGCATGGAGAAACGCTTTCGTTGCGGTGACCGGAAGCATTCAAAATGTGGCAGCACTTTGGTGAAAAGCTTGCTTTAAATTCATGTGAAAACCAAAAAAAAATCACCATAATTTGATGGAATATTCGGCCGGAAATTGACATTTTATCAACCATTTTTTCGTCTATACGTCCGGGACGCTTTCTTTTTGTTGGGTAACGCTGAATTTCCATAAGGGGACGCTAAATCTCGATGGGGCCGCTAAGTCCCCCATACAATTTAAGTACTGGATAAGCGGTAAGGTACCTGTACGTAAAACGTCCATTAACTGTAGCTAGCCTGCAGTTAATACTAGCATCAGACTTTAATGTGGAACTGCATTTCGCAATAAGCGGCTATTGCTTGCTTGAGCCCAGCATTGGCACGTAGTTTCATTGGTTTAATAAAATAGCAATGTTTTCTAACCAGAGCGTACTGCTTCACTTATAAATTATACAATTAAAAAGTAAAAAAAATTTATTGCAAAGATACAGGCAGTAAGATAAACGCAAGAAAAACTACAGGCGTAAAATTCGCCGACTAAAAATTCCGAAAAGATTCTTGTTCAATGTTGGACTCTGGCGGCCGTTCAGATGACGGACTTGGGTTTTGATGAAGCGCGAAGATGGCAGCTTGGGAGGTTGCCGGAACTGTACAAAAATAATTTAAGTAAAACGAATATCATACGTAAAAGCTATAGGATAGCTTAAAAGTAAAATTTCTGCAAATTGAAGCAAACATTTCTGTAGTCATCTTTTTATAGTGACTCTGTAATCCATAACAATGGTGCATATGAAAGTTTCTCTGGTAATACCAGTTTCATTGACAAAGCTCAGCAGAGGATAAAACAAGAACAAAACAGAGCCGTTGGCATTTGCTTTCAATAAAAAAATTGTTCAAAACTCCTTTGTTCTTGAGTCAAAGTTTGCAAGTTTAGACTAATTTCCAGCGAAATAAAGATCAGGCGGCACAGTTAACTACCATAATATGCTGAGAATCTATTATTATTGAAAGAATACGAAACTACCTGTAGACTGAACAGCGTTGCGCAGATGTGGCTCTGTCGCAAAACGATCGCTGGTGACTGAGTCCGATACCCGAAAGGTCGTGTTTGTAATGAAATAGAAACATACATAACACAGTTAAATTGACACAAACTGCAAAAATATAATTAACCGATTCAAAACGCTTTGCTTATTGAACTTCTAGCTGTAGCAGCGTTTACTCAAAAAGGCACTGTCTATGGTAGGGTTGCCCAAAGTGCGGCCCCATGATTATTTCTTGAAAAGTAGCAAATTTGCGTTTCGCTGGCCACTACATAAGCTACTGTATAACTTTATTTGTTTTAGTGTTTACTGTATATTTTTATCTCCGCGCAGTTTGCATTCCAAAACAAGTGTCACAGCAGATCCATACTTCACAGTTCGTGGGTGTGTTCAGTAGTAGAACTATTGGGAAATAAGCGTTGCTTGGGAGGGGGAGGTTTGAAGCCTCCATCTTAGCTAAGTAATTTTAAAAGTTTCACCAAATAACATAAAACGAAGTTAAAAATTCATTAAAGATTAACTCCGCGGTTTAGCAATGATTCAATATGGTAGGGCAATTCAAAAGTTACATGAGCCTTGGCCTACTTAATTAACACGGCCGTACAGTCTGCCTTGTCGATAGAAAATTATAAGGGTCACTTTTCGCTTGTCTCGTGGTGCGACTGTCTGTAAACAACAGTTTGTAATAGATAGTTTGTAATTGTTGATCGCTGACGGGTCTACAACAGTTTGTTTGATTAGTTCTGCCGTCACTCTCAGTTGTACTCTTACAGTTTTAAGCAACAGATCAATGTAATGCATTGCTGTTTTTTACTGCATATGCGTTGAAAGAAAGCTTTTACTAGTAAAATTATTGTTTTTCAGTGATTTAATTTGATAAAGTATTTTTTTCAGAATTGTGCTTTATGCAGTGCATTTAATTAGTGTTGCCGATATTTAAACCACGTTTTGGAAAACTTGTGTAGAGACAGTTACAAATTGAGCTATAAACAGCAGCTTGGTACAGCAGCAGTGGTCAGAATACTAATTGTATAGAATATAGAACATTTACGCAAAATAGGTCTACTTTGGCTTGCAATACTTTTCCGTTATTTATAGCAATTTTGAAAATCTACCATATTTTACTTTAAGTCATTTATTTTTTAATGCCAAACTCTTGTTATGTTGTTTTTTGTAAATCTTGTTATAAAAAGAGGAAAGACAAGAAGTAGAGCATTCCAGAAATCAACCCTGTATTTTTTTTTCCTTTTAAGAAACCAGATTTGTTAAGCCATTGGACAAAATTTATTAACCGTAAGGATTGGTTGTCAGGCAAAAACGGTGGAATCTGTTCGAAGCATTTCGAGGATAAGTTTTTAAAAACTGGAAAGCGAACTACGCTTCGATGGAATCTAAAGCCTGTTCCCAGCATCCTTCCTGATTCTAGTAACTTTCCTCCATCTCGTTTGCCTTCAGTACCCCTCAAGGAGAAAGTCACCAACAAGAAGAGAGTTTCCTGATCAAATTATCGAGTTCAAACTAAAAGACGAAATTGGATATTTTTCACAGATTAATGAGAGAGTGTGCGTACCCGGTTATCAGCTAAAGCTTCAAAAAAATAAGGCGATTTTTTACGAAACAGAAAATTGTCCAGTCAAGACATCCCGCTAGTAACCGAAACAATTGTTGTAACAGATTCTTTAAACGCAAAGTTATTTTTGGAAAGCTATTCCAGTGCCTCGTCCGAAGTGGTTTAGGAAGGGTAGCAACTGTCGTTTGAAAAGCAAGTCAATGCTTGACAATTTTCCATACGAAGTATTGCTGAACAAGAACCAAACAAACTGCAGG
Organism: Trididemnum nubilum; assembly: GCA_963965965.1. Taxonomy (NCBI): domain Eukaryota; kingdom Metazoa; phylum Chordata; class Ascidiacea; order Aplousobranchia; family Didemnidae; genus Trididemnum; species Trididemnum nubilum. Next base: position 31,698,292 of record OZ014477.1, on the reverse strand, counting down.
ATGAGCTTCAGTACACGAAATACAAAAAGCCCGAAAATGGACCAAAGTACTCTTTTCAACTTTTGCAATTTTCGCTGCTGTTGAGATACACTTCTTTGCCTGCTTATAAACTCTAAAAAGAGCATTTTCCTTTGCCATCATTAAGCTTATTAACCAAGCTTAGCAAGGGCGGTATATCAATAAGTGCTTTAAGTACGCAATAAGGATGGCATGATCAAGGTGAGAAAATCACACTTTTATATATTTTTTACAGTATTGCATGGTAGATCTGAACTTAGTTTGCATGATTGACATACAAATCTATCGTACAAGAGATTAATCTCAGAGATGTAATTCAAAATTGCGTCTGGTGATAAAATCTATGTTCTTTTTTCATTGCTAGCTTGATTATTATTTTACAGTTAAACATTAAGTTACAATATAACTCAAATTGAAAAAGAAGTTATTTTGGGTTAATTGGCAACGAAAATATGCATAGCCCAATGTAAAACACCAAGCAATTATTTACAGACAGCCGCATCACGAGACGAGATAAGCGAAAAGTGACCCTTGTAATATTCTATCGACAAGACAAACTGTACGGCCGTGTTAATTAAGTAGGCCATGCATAAGCATTTAAGCAGTTTTCGGAATAAAAATTATCCAAGCATTTTATGAGAATTTTGCGGCCCACCAAGCTCAGAAAAAAAGTCATGCAGTCCGTTTTTCAACAAGTTTGAGCACCCCTGGTCTATAGCATAAATTTTAAACTACACGCTTTACGCGACTGATTTCCAAATCTCGTATATATATATACTAGCAAAAATAAAATTGTAAAAAATACCAAAGGTTTTGTTTTAAACATTTAGCCTAATAAACTAAATTATGGAACACAGTTACTAATGCTTGTGTTTATCTCAGTGAAACCGACTTCCTCTTATGCTGTCGTTTTCCAAAGCCAAAAGAGAGTACAGTATTATCTTCCAGCTTTGGAAATCGATTGCATAAGCGGAGTCGCAGGAACGACTTGGCATATTAATAAAGACTCTTTAGAGCATATACAAAAAACATTGCAGATTAATAAAGGTTTGGTACAACAGCAGATTGCCTAAACAAAATCAGGGCTATGCAAGAATGGAAACTTTTAGATTTAGCTTTTATCAGCTTTTTTAGATTTACATCAGATTATTTTCAAGTTATTGTCACCCTTTGGCAAAAGGCTTTAGGTGGCAATGGGCATTATTTCATACCGGTAAGTGATACATAGATTTTAGTTTTATCACACCACCCATGAAATAAACTAATACCAGACACTAGCCAAAAACTCAAAATTACCTCGATGTACCTGATGGCAGTGGCCTTGCCACAATTTTGGTAAGCTACTGTTATGCAAAAGTCGAAGGAGTACCAGATTGCATTGCTGGAAGCTGTTTTGAAAAATTTCAATAGGAAGGACTCGTATTTTCTTAATCGTTAATTTGATGGAAAATGATCTCAAGAAGGTCTATAACACAAAATTTAGAATGCCAATTGAAAATTGAGGTGAGATATCAAATGTAATTACACTGATATCAATGCGGCAATGATACCAAATGTAATTACACCAACCAAGAACTTAAAAGGGCATTCAACTCCAGCTTTTCACTTTTGACCAACAGTTTGGGAAAAGCCTAAAATGCATTCTCACCAAATTTGAACTTTCTCCCTCTTGCCATTTTCAACTTAATTTTCCTCTAAATTCAGTGTTGCCATTTTTCCGGTATTGTGACAGAAGATTAACTTTTGGAAAAGTGGCTTACATTTACTTGAAAAGCAGTTAAATCACAATTTTGACCCTTTACTTTGTTTTGCCAACAGCACTGTCGAAATGACATTGAGATTTGAAACATGCACTAACTTTTTGAAATTTTATTTGTAATTGGCAACCCTGGAAAAATTTCTAATGGGAAAAGCATTTTGCAGGGAAGTCTACATTATCATATCTTGAAAACGGAAGGTTTTCAAAAGCCCAAATTTGGTGAAGTTGGTTTTCAGATATGTCAAACTTTTTTGAGAGAAAACCGAGCAAAATTTTTTTGGACCTGAATGCAGTTTTACTGCACATCATTTTAGTTTTTTAGCATAAGCCCAGCATTACTTGCTGATCTTTATGACAAGCACAAAACCCATGACAAACGATAAAATGCAATTCGCTCAGTCAGTATGGCCAGATGCACATTTGTATAATTTGATCAACTGATTTCTGATGACAGTTTCTTGCGAATCCGTAAGCAACCCATAGCCGTTACCCAATACAGTAATACTAAAATCTGCAGGACCACAGCAAGAACTGTCAGAGAATCACTGGCAACTCTACAATATTGGAACAGTTACGGAATGACATTATGTACTGTAATGAGATAGTGGAATTTTGGAACGGGGTTGTTGGAAAATGTCAGTACTGCAAATGCCAGTACTGGAAATCACCGGTACTGGAAAAATAGTAGGCTATTGAACTGTTGTGGACAACATATGGTTGTCTGTAATGCTGACAACATAAAGTTATGGTTCACAATATGGTGTACTGTACCGAAATATTTGCAGTAGGCTATCAGTAATGGCTTCATGGCAGAAATCATGCTTATTTTAACAGGCTACATAAGGCACACTTACCAGATATACGAGTATAAAAAGTAAAAAACTTCAACAAAACTCTTAATCTGTAATAATTCTAAATTAAATGACAAAAAAAAAGAGAGTAGGCCATAACCTTATCTATACATAAAGCACATCTAAGTGTAAAGCTCATATATGTTCAATGTTTTGAAAATCTTTAGTGAGTAGATGGCTTATATTAGCCTACTACCTAGTACTACAAGCTGAACAATTAAAATTTTTGGCATTGGCAAGACTGCAGTACTTGCATTTTCCAGTAGTACCGGCATTTTCCAGTACCGACATTTTCCAGTAGCGGCATTTTCCAGTACCAGCATTTTCCAGAATCGGCATTCGCACTACCGGCATTTTCCAAGACACCCTATAGAATACTGTAGCCTAGAAACGGAATAATAGTTTGTACAATTTGTAAAATATTATTATCTGCCATAGGCGTAGCCAGGGGGGGGCCCAAGGGGCCCGGGCCCCCCCCAATCAAAACACCACTAACGACAAAAAGTTATGACAACATAGCCTGGCGATGTTTAGATGCAGTTTTTTTTCAGTAATTACGCACATAACAGTAATTAACAATAATATTAATGACAACAAGTGAGTCGCAGGGCCCCCAACTAACAACCAGGGGGCCCTTACTAACAACTAGGGGGCCCTGGAATCCTTAACCGACAACCAGGGGGTCCGGGACCCCTAACTGAAAAGCAGGGGGCCCATAACTGATGACCAGGGGCCCCAGGGCCCCTAACCAACAACCAGGGGGCCCCTTAACTGACAACCAGGGGTCCCAGGCCTCTAACCGACAACCAGGGGGCCCCTAACCAACAACCAGGTGGCCCCAGGGCTCCTAACCAACAACCAGGAGGCCCCGAAATGCCTAACTGACAACCAGGGGGCCCCGGGGCCACCAGGTTGTCAGTTAGGCACTTCGGGGCCCCCTAAACTCACAACCAGGGAGCCCCAGCGCCCTAACTAACAACCAAAGGGCCCCTAACCAACAACCAGGGGGCCAGGAGCCCCCTAACCGACAACGAGGGGCCCCGGGGCCCTCCTAACTGACGACCAGGGGGCCCCAGGGCCCCTGACCAACAACCAAGGGGTCCTGGAGTCCCTAACTGATGACCAGGGGGCCCCGGGCCCCTAACTCACGACCACGGAGCCCCAGGGCCCCTAATTAACAACCAGGGGGCCTGGGATTCTAACTGACAAGCAAGGGGCTACGGGGCCTCTAACTGGCAACCAGGGATCTCAAGGGCCCCTGAATGACGATCAAGGTTCCCGGGCCAGGGGCCCCTTAATGCAAATTTTTAACAATTTATATGCAAAACCTCTGAGAAATCTCAGAGTTTTGACCTAAAAGTTGCCACCCCAGGCCCTCGTTTAACGTTATTATGAACTTGATTATTTACTGCTAAAGTATTGCAGGAAGCAATGTTCGTTACTTCCCCCTATAGACCAAATCACTTACAATTAAAATTTTACATCATAATGCAAAATTCTAAGCGTGTTTTGGGATTTAATTGCAAAAAGAGGATTGAACAACTAAATTTTTTCGATTGGCTTTGAAATGTTAAAAATCTAGTTCTTTGAAATGGCTCTGAACTCGTGCGAAATGTGATCCAATGGGATTTAAATAGTTTTTTTTCCAAAAACTTACAAAAATCGCCCAGCGGCTGGGGGCTTTGCCCCCAGACCCACATAGCCATCGGCGGCTGGGGGCTCTGCCCCCAGAACCCCGTCTCTGATACGTTTGAGTACACTAGCTTACTCAACACGTCTTCCAAGTGAGACTTTTACACTTTTCAACAATTAGTTTTCGTCCTCTCCCTTTACCAAAATCCTGGCAAAGTGCCATCAGGCTACGGCTTCAGATCTTCCATTCTACGATATCTTTGCCCCACGAAAAATTACTTTTTTGAAAATTTCTGATGACGTCATGGCGTGTGATTTGTGGTTTGGGCCCCCCCCCCCCAATCAAAAATCCTGGCTACGCCTATGTTATCTGCTATACCAGTAGGCCTACTGGTATATAAGATATTGGAACGGTAACAGAATGACATTTTGTACAATACTGAGATGGCATGGTGGTTTGCAATACCGGTAGGCCTATTCACTTTTATTTAGCAGAGATTTTGATTCAGAGCTTGTGCTTCATAACAAACAAAAAACAGGAAGATAATTTGATGGTTTGACCCAAATGAAACTTAGATCACCTGCAGGCTGGTAGGCTATAATTAAAAATCATCAATACATACCGGTAATAGCAATTTTGCATTACCGTTGGCATTTTGTACAGCCTGCCTAAGCTGATAAATAGGGGACAGGGGTAGTGACACAAGTAAATTGATAGTACCGGTATCTTACCTCAATTTTCAATTGGCTACTGTAGTCTACTGGTAAATGGCACCATAAATGAGAAAAGTTTACTTACAGGTCAGAGGTAGTCTAACATCATTCTTTTTCTTGTCAGTTCCTGTTTGTCAATGCAATGTTTGGCTATACCAATATTTGAATACAGCTACTAGCATTTAATCATAAACTTGCTATCAAATTGTATACTACTACCATTGCTACTAAATTGTACAGATGGACATGCACCTTGTTTTAAGACTAGCCTTTTGGAAAAGCCACACCAAAATCGAGGAAAATTGACAAAATCTTATTCGGAAAAATGAGCACAACATATATATTGTGATTGAGTGCAATCAATAGTATCATTCTTTTGATTCAACTTTCCTGCAGTATTTAGAAACTGATTCCAATCTTGTTATACCTTCAAGTCTTTGGGAAACTTGAATAAGCTTGGAACAGTAACGGAACGTCAAAACACAAAAATGAGATGGCATGGTGGTATTCACTAATTTACTTTCTGCTTTTACTGGTTCGTAGTGGAGATTTTGCTTCAGAACTTAAGTTCCACAAAAACAAAAGGAAAAAAAAGGAAGATAATTTAATTGTTTGGCCAAATCAAACAATACCATACGGGTGAAAAATGAAGCACATATGTTGAACACACCGGCAAAAACAATTCAAAACAAATAGACTTGTGTCAAACTAAAACACTAAAAAAATCCACAACTAACTAAGCCTACCATTAGCTGACAAATTTCAATTGTCTACCGCATGTAGGCTACAATTTAAAATTATGAAAAGCAATTTTGCAGTATACTAACGCTAGCATTTTCTATGGCTTAAGCTGATAACAGTGATAAGTAGCAAAAGCAAATTGTTATCGGTACCTCGCATCAACTCGCTACTAGTAAATGGCACCATCCCGCATTTGTAAGTGGCACCATGCTACATTTTCATCTCTCATCAGTTCGCTACCAGTAAATGGCACCATACTGTGTTTAACTGCTTATTGCATAGGCTTGGCAGATTGCAGATAGACATAAGTAATTATAAAACTTTACTTGCACTGCAGGTCGTAGGTTGCCTAACATCACTTATTTTCTTGTCAGTTGCTTTTGTCAATGTCAATGCAATAGTAGGCAATGCCAATCTTTGAATAAGCCACTAGCATCAGCATTACACTTACTAGTGGTCTGGCTACCGGTAGGCCTAGTCTAACTAGTGCTAACCTAAACCAAGCCTAATACAGGCAGTACAAAATAACATATTATACTTTGTCTTTAGTTAGCGTTGTTACTCTACTTATTTTCAATCCTAGCCTACACCAAGCGAAGCTCTAATCCTGAACTGACTGACTGAACAAGCGTACTATTATGCATTACCACTTGTGACACGGAAGCTTGTGACGCGGAAGCTGGTGACGTAAATTTCTATTTTGTGGAATGGATCAGAGACGTTTGAAATAATGTCACTCAGTAACGATGAAACGGAGAGAAACAATTTTTTTTGCATAAACTTTAGAAAATTCCAGATTTTTGATTTATTCAGTTTTTAACGAAATTCAAACATCGTTTTGCCCCTGTTTAAGGATGATAACACTATTCGATTGAGCTAAGTGGAGTGCCAACGTCATTCTGGTCGAGAATCCTCTTTCTGGTGACCTTGATGTCAGACTTTGATCAGTGTAATCTGATACAAGGGTGCAATGGCAAGTGTAGAAATTGCCGTCGTGTGTGATTTGAAGGTTCGGGTGGGCTGCCAGGATAGGCTATGTGTGAAGTCAGATACTGATGAAACACTAGCCTAATGGGAAAGCAGATATGTAAAGGAAGTGCTTTCTCACAGTTGTAAAAAAATGGGTTATAACACTTGCATAATAATGACTGAAAATTTAGTTGGAATTAGAAGAACTTGCTAAAGCAGAAATCTATTACTTTCTATTTAAAGATCGCGTTTCTTAGTTTGCAAAAAAATTTGCGAAATCAGCCTTATGTAAAATCATAAATACGGATTTAAACGGTTTAAGTTGTATTTTTCCGAATAAGGGAAATTGTGGAAAAAGGTTTGGGCACCTCTTCATTAGCTCAAATAGTTCTCATTCCTTTAATAAAATATTTTTCTACAATTTGTAGAGTAATACTGCCTAGTTTTATGTTTTTTCTTTTGTTTATTGCGCTCAAGTACAATACAATGCAATACAAAATCGATTTCCAAAAAATCTCTTTTAATTTTAAAGTCTTGAAAATCGCTCAAAAATAAATGAACTAACTACAGCAGTAATTAATTAAATGATTTCAAATTAGTAAACTACAAACGAGAGACCAGACTTGACTCAAAGAACCACTTTAAAGTGGCTGTTTGGGCTTTGTTTGTGAATAAAATTATGAACAGCGACAAATCGCAGATACGGTAACCTTTTTCTGTTTTCGAGAAAATACTCACCGGAAATTAATCACTTTGAAACAGGCTTTAAACAAGTACAATTAGATAGCATTTCATACTTTATTCTATCAATTGCAATAATGAATATAATAATCAGGCGCGTAGCCAGAAATTCGCAACGGGCGCTGTTTGGGGGGGCTGGGGGCGAAGCCCCCAGCCGCCGGAGGCCAATGGTGGTCTGGGGGCAAAGCCCCCAGCTGCCGGAGGCTGGGAGTTTGGGAGCAAGGCCCCCAGCCGCCGGAAGTGGTCTGGGGTCGGAGCCCCCAGCGCTCGAAAATTTTGCATTTTTTTGCAAAAATAACTTCATTTTAGGGCTATTTTGATCAAAAAATAATGATTTTAAAACGTGGCTTAGAAATTGGCAGTGTAAACATATTAAACTGGTTGCATAAATGCGCTATTTGGGAGGTGGCTAATGGTAAAATGTTAGTTCTCGTGTTTAGATGCTGGTAAATTACAAAATCGAATAGTTCAATAAAACTCAAACGGAGTAATCTATTTCGCATACAGTTTATAGAGAAAAATAATTGGGGGGGGGGGGCTATTAAAAAGAGATTTGAGAGAAATGATTGGTAATTAACAAATACTGAATAGCCCTCCCCTATTTCTTATTTTATAGTATATTTGTTGATGACACCTATGTTCAGCATTTTTACACTTGCGATCAAACTTGATTGCTTATTTCTTACCATTTATCAAAGTTTTCATTGATTTGCTGGTTTTATTTTTGACAAATTAGCCCCCCCCCCCCTGAACATATGTTTCAAAAGATGTTTTAAATCACTATTTACTCCACTCTTCTACATAAAACAGTATCAAAAAGTGCTAAAAATATAGTGTTTTTCCCATTCTGCATTTTGGTTGACATGTCAATGGAGGAGGGGGAGTCTATACCCCCTGGCTACGCTACTGGCTAAAAACGTGCTATTTTCCTAATTGTGCATTTGGTCAGCAGTTCACTAGCCCCCCTAAATAAACGTTTCAAACGATGCTTTAAAGCATTTTTTGTCTAATCCAGTGCAAAAGACAGTCTTGAAAATGCTAAAAACGTGGTATTTTTCTTATTCTGCATTTCGGTCGGCAGGCCAATGAGGGGGACCAAAGCCCCCCCCCCCTGGCTACGCTACTGATAATAATATAATTTCCAGAGTTGGAGTCGAGGACACAAAGCTCGAGGCCAAGGCAAAGATGGAAACAGGTCTGGTCGACCGGCCGGTCGGGTCGAGATTCTTCGACCGTCCGGTCAACCAGGTTGAAACACCGGTCAAATTTTCTTTTCTTGCAACTAAAAGACTTCTTAGCACCAACCAAAATATACATTCATATTTTATTACAAATAAAATATTTCGTAAAAAAATGTATTAATAAACCCCACCTATTGAAAACACTTGTTGAATGGTTTCAAGCTGTGACTAATATTCTATGACCATGAAGACATGCACATACCGGGGCGTATTTAGAAAGGAGGGCTTTGTGCCATGGCTCCCTCTTTGGGCCTCGGCACAGAGCAAAAAAGGGCAAAATATACGTTAAAATTGCGTAATCAGATTATAATAAAGCATGCATGTGGAAGAGGCTTACTCGACTTGGCATTTTAGCGTCATTTTAATCAGCTTGAGAGTAGAAGTGGCACAGATTTCAGATTTTTTAGTACTTGCTAAAATCTTGCCGCTTTGAAAAGCTTTTTTCGATTTAAAATTACCATACTCTACACTGCGCATGAAAGACATAGCTCTTATTTTTTCATAATTTTTCTAACTAGCCAGGCTTGTTCTGAAGTAGCATTTCTTCAAACTGCTGGGCCACCGTATGTTTCGAATATTTTCTAGCCAATGTCATAAAAGTTAAATGTTTGCTGCTCGGCAAATTGCAAATAATCTGTCACCAATAGCCAGAGGTGGGCGTTGCGCAAAATAGTTCGCTAGTTGCGCAAGTTGCGCAAATTGCGTTAATTGCGCAAATGCGCAATTTGCGTTGCGCACTATGCCTTTTTTTCAGCTCTTGCGCAATTTGCGTTGCGCTCTATGCCTTTTTTTCAGCGCTTGCTCAATTTGAGTTTGCGAATCGGTAAATCTAATATTTGTTGCGCTATAATTGTGAATTTTTTTCCAAGAGGTGCAATCACAAAATAATTTTTAAATGTTGATTTGCATGTCCCTGTCAAATAATAAACAAGTTTTGACTTTACAGATTTAAAGCATGATCACGAGATAGTTGATACATGCTGATTGCTGATAAAAAAATTTTTTATTGTTTTCTTTTTTTCTGCGTTATCTACTTTTTTCTTTTTTTGTTTTCTTCTGCGCTATCTACTTTTAAATCGCTAAATGTGCTGTATTTAAAGTTTGAGCGATTGAATATACCAAGGAGGACTAGTGTGTGACAGAAAATAAGGGTGCCAGGTTGGGAGACCCCCCTCAATCGGGTTCTTCAAAATTTCAAACTTTTCAACCTTTGAGCTAGATGAATCAAATTTTTAAAATGGGTAGATATCAAAAATAAACTAAACGTAACAAAAAGTAGGGGTGCCACAATGGGGGTATGCCCCAAACGGACCCTCCAAAATTCAAACTTTTTAATCACTCACGCTGGGCACATGAAATTTTCAGGTTGGGCAAATATAAAAAAATGCTTTCCCAAACGGGGCTCTTCAAAACTCAAAGTTTTTCACCTTTTAAAATGGGTACATGAAACTATGGTCCACAAATTTTCAACTTTCCTATTTGAAGCAACCTTTGCATTCCTACACCATCAGCTTCTTCCGAAAGGTGCTTCTCCAGTGCATACTTGACTGTGAGCGAATTAAGAATGCAACTAAGTGGTGAACTTTTAGAAGCAGTCAATGTCATGCACTGCAATAAATTGCTGCTTTGAACTACCAAATCGTTTAACAAATGTTTTCTGAATATCGGTGGTGGTTGACTGGTTGTTCACTTTTTCAGCAAATTAAGTTATTTTAAGCCAGATTAGGATTCGGTTTTAGGTATTCGGAATAATTCTGAATTAGCCTACTATTCTGAAATGCCCATCTCTAGTGGTAGTACTTGTGCTTCAGATAAACTATATGCTGCATACGGTTGAAAGACAAAGAGTAATGTATTAATATTATACCAAGGATCGAAATTAACTTTTTTGACAACTTGCCCATCGGGGAAATGCTATCAAATGTCTACTTGCCCAAGAAAATTTCAACTTGCCCGAAAAAAAAAAGGTACTCTAAGTTTTGAGGTTGACTTGTAAAAAAGCACTGAATTTGAAAAATTCGGGTTGTTTCGAGAATCAGGTTTTTTTGTGCGATCGTTAAGATATTGTGATGTAATCAGAAACTTTTTCCAATCATGCATCAGGAAAAATTGATTTTTTGATTGTAAATATTTCATTTAATATTTAACAATCATAATTATTAATTACTGTTGTGGTTCGTTGCAAACGTATTTTTATTAGCGAATATTTTGGAAACAACACCGGCTAGAAAGCTAAAAGATCTTCAAAATAATCATAACAACAAAATTGCAAAATTCTTGACGTTATCTTCATGCAGCGCAGGGTAATACTTTTGGTATCTGAAACAGCTGTTAGCGTGGCAAGCTCCGGAAAACTTTTCTAAAAAAAAAAAAGCGGAACATTTTGTGCCAAACAGTTGCTAAACGCGTCCAAGAATCGAAAAATCTGCGTGCGATTAAGACGTGTTAATTGCGATTAATAATGTTCGTACTATTAGACAATGCGTTAAGTACTAGTTACAAAGTGCTTACTCCATTAAAGCAAGAAACAGCTTTCTCTACGTACAAATTTCAAATTTTACTTTATTGCAACAAAACCGGGTAAATTGCGTTTTTAAATATTCTTGTTTGAAGTTGTTTAACACGTTATATTTTGTTAACTTGCCCGTCGAGCAAGTTAAGCCAAAAACTATTTTGCCCGAGACGATTTCAGCTTGCCTCGGGCAAGCGGGCAGGCGTTGATTTTGAACCCTGTATGTAGTTTAAGTTACCTCACTTAATAAGTACGAAATACTTTTTGTTTTTTGTACTGTAATTAGTAGCCGAAAACTTGGCCTCTACAATAGGAAAAAGATTAGATGAAAGGGTCGGAATAGCAAACGACAAAATCACCAAAGATTGCTTTCCTGCCTACAAGAGAGATGTGTGGTTGCAAAAATTCAAAAGATTCAACACTGCTATTCGAAGTTCTGCCGCCGTCGAGAGATTATTTGCTATTGGTTCTGATATTTTGCGATCGAAACAATCGTCTATGACGAAAGAAAATTTTGAAAAGTTTGTTTTGCTGCGTTAGAATGAAAAGCGTTTAAAAAAGCCAATTTTTCCCCATAAATAAAGCATTATTTCTGAATGTAAGTAAGTGGGGCTTTTTTTGTTTTGGTGTTTATTTATTTTTATTGTTGTTTATTTTTATTATTTTTTTGTTTTAGTGTTTAATTGCTTTTTTTCAACGATAAACATAATTCTTTCTTCGGTCTTAGATATGTGCCTTTAGTTTTAAAAGCTAAACGCAATGCAGTTGGTTTATTCCAGTGCAGTTTAGCTGAAGATAGAACAATGTTTGTACTTTCATAGTTTTATACTTAACACCATCGTCTGCAGTGCGCTTTTGAAACTTTGATTATGCAAAAATTTGTACTCAAAAACTTTTTTGAATAGCAAAATTTGTGTGCGCTTCTCAAGCAATCAATTTGTAGTTGCGCTGTACTATTTTCAATTTTTGGTTGCGGAATTTGTGTTTGCGCTTTAAAACGTTTAGAATTTTCGTTATAAAATTTGCAATTGCGATTTAAGCTTTTGAGATTTTGGTTGCGAAATTCGCATTTGCCCTTTATAGGCCGTTTGCTGTAAATTCTAGGACGCTTAAAAATCGAGTTTGTAAAAAAGTTTGATTGGCAAAAAAATTTTGATGCAGATAGACTGTATTTCATCCTAGGAGGTTTATATAAAAAGTTCTCCAAAAATTACCCAGCAGTTTTCGAGCAAATGGGGGGTAAAGTTGGGGGTTTTCAAAACTAAAAATTACATATTTTCCGCATAATGTGCAAATTTAAATCCTTTTATCATTTCTATTTGCTTATTTTGACAATTTTTCAGATGCGCAAATTTCTAGTTTGGTTTTAAAGTTAAATTAAGCAATCCTCCCTAGCGCTCTCTAGCACTACTAGCGGAGAAATGTTTCTTTTGTGTTTATTTAAGCTTTTAATAATTTTCCCCTTAATTTTTCAGTGATTAACCATCGATAGGAGTTTACTTCATTTGTTTGAACGTACAAAAATGACATAAACTTTTCCAAAAGCATTGGGCTACAGATAAAATTAAAAATTTATTTATTTTGGGGCCTTGTTTGACTAGAAAACAGTTTACAAAAATCAATAAAATTAACTACAAAAGCAAACATGTTTCAAATGCTTGTTAAATATTTAAAATAAGTATATTAACTTATAAGTGCACAATTATAAACAGGATTTTTGATGAGAGTACTTTTGAAATGACGTAACCGGTCAATCATAACGTCACAAAAAAACGTAACGAATGAAACGTCACAATATAAATTGCAGTATGAAGTTTTTCAAAACCACAATACTTTTTGAGTTGATGAAAAGCAAAATCGCATTTTTTGGTAAAAATCAATTTTTGATGGGTGTGCTAGGTGAATTCTAACCCTAGGGTGCATCCGAAGCAAGTAACAGTTGAAGAATAAATTACTGTAGAACACTTTTGATTACTTAGGAAAGTGCAAAAAATAAAGCAAAATATGCTGGTTGCCGATGATGTCTTAAGCTTTAACAATGTTTGGAGAAATCAAAACTTTTTTTTAATATCACCGATCACATTAATACAAATTATTTTCATTGTCGTGGTCATCAATCATCACATTGAAGTTGCACGTTACGTGTTCGATATTTGAAGCAGATCTGGAGTCGAGGACACTATGTTCGAGGCCAAGGACTGAAAAAAAAATCCGAGGCCAAAACCAAGGACCGGCTTTTTAAGTACAGACCCTCTCGAGGCCAAGGACTGAAAAAAAAATCCGAGGCCAAAACCAAGGACCGGCTTTTCAAGTACAGGCCCTCTCGAGGCCAAGGGCAGAATTGGTCGAGGCCAAAGCCAAGGACCAAGGACAAAATTTTTAAAAAAGCTATGGTCGGCAAACTATGACTGTTTTTAAGCGCGAAAGTGTAAGACATTGCATTTCGTTAAGTTTTTTATGATAATTTGAAAATGGTAGTTTCTAAAAATAACAAATGTTATTTTGAAGTTTTACGCGTTAGCAGCAATTTTGATTACGTTCCATAAGGGTATCGTGGTAATAAAACAATTAAGACCGTAATACGAAATGAGAGTAACTAACTTCTGAACATGGAAACGGTCAATTTTAAGACCTTAACTTCATCAGTTAAAACCCCAGTGTAGACGTCCTCTGAGTGATTATGGATCTCTCATCCCCACCGTTTTAGTACTTTTTCCAAAACAACCTTTATTGTTTGAACGACTTCTTTTTGTAGATTTTTAAAAATGTTATTATAGTTTTCAAACATTGTATAGCGACTACGATATTATTATCTAAAAGTATTGCAAAATAGAGTAAAATAATTTAAGTTTTTAAAATGAATTAAGGTACCGTATCCAGTATTTGCAAGCTCACGTCCTTGGAAAAAACGGGGTCTGGGGCCTAGGGCAAAGTTCACATGCCTCCGTTGAACAATTTTAGTGACTTTTTTTTAATAAACAAAACAATTTTTGTGATTTTGAAAGAGGTGAAACAATTAAATTTTCAAAGCAATTTTAAAAAAGAAAATACCGGTAACGTAAAAGTTAAGTTAAAAAACTTTAGTTTTATCACATTTTTCCCAATCCTAATTTTAATTAATCTTTTTTTACGTTTTATTACACATGATATCTTTCTGTAGCTCATTAATTGCCTATCGATGAATGAGGGCACGCGTTTCTGCCGCCAAACGTCACTTTGTAAAATTTAACATAAATTATTTAATGGCAAAAATAACATGAAAATCTTAGCAGGGCTGTATCAAGGAGGAAGGCCTTGAAGAGATTTGCAATTTGTCCGGGGTCGCCCTCCCCCTCTGAAGAGCTCACAATTGTAGAAACGTAAAAATAATAAATCATTATTTTTTTCGAAAAAGACCCAAATTTTTCATGGGAGCTTCTCCTCATCTTAATGACGTCGCGTGAAAAATTGATTGACTGCAGCGCGCATCTTTCCAGCCAGTAGCGTAGCTAGGGGAGGCAAATTGTGCTATAGCCCCCCCCCATTGGCCTTAACAGTATGCAAAATAGCATGCTTTTAGCGGTTTTGAGTTTGGTTTTTGCCCTAAAACGGGAAATAGCTCCCCTCCCAAACGAAAATAGCCCCCCCAAAGATCGTGAAATGAGAAGTAGAAGTGGGTGTCAGTTAACAGAAAAACGCTCTGAATTTTGGTGAAGACTTTTTTTTTTGGAGATCACTCGATTTTGGCAGAAAAACGCACTGAATTTGCCTCAATCCAATTGAAACCAAATGAAAAGTCGAGTCAAGTTCGTTTACGGTTGAATCAAACCTCAAAAAAAGCCCGCCCCCCCTTTGCGAAATCCTGGCTACGCGACTGTTTCCAGCCATTCAAACAATTATAGTTATATTTAATTTCACGCTCTCATTTTTAACTCCACATGTAGCGCTTTTTTCTGATACAGTATAGTTTATTATTTGTCGAGGACAGAGGTGGAGTCGAGGACACAACGTTCGAAGCCTAGGCCAATGATACAAAAAAATCCGAGATCAAGGCCAAGGACTGACTTCTCGAGGTCTAGGACAGCAATGCTCATGGCCAAGGACACAAGGCGCAGGTGTTCTCCAAAACGAAAAAAAAGGTCTTCGCGCGAGGAAATGCCAATTTCCAAGATAAAGTGAAAAAAGCTCATGGCCATGGATCATTTTCAACAATTTAATGTCCTCGGCCGAGAGCAGGGCATTTTCGAGGACTTGCAGGCTTCAAGGCCAAGGATTTAATCTTCGAGGCCAATGCCGAGGACTTCAAAATGTGTCATCGAGGACTCCGCCTCTGTTATTTGGGATTCTTAGCGGCGATTTTTAACGCAAAAATTGCTCAGCAAATGTGGCTTTTTCCCAGATCATACAACAGTGATTAGAGTGCTGCTCTTTCTTATTTCAAAAAAATCTTCGCGATTTTTGCTCGCATACATTCAGAACAAGGTGGTTTTCTCAAGATAAGTTTTGTTAGTTATATCATGGATACACTAACATACTCTGTGTTAACATGCTATTTCTGATACAGGCGCGTAGCCAGAAATTCACAATGGGGGGGCTGTTTTGGGGGTCTGAGGGCGGAGCCCCCAGCCGCTGGAGGTCAAATGGGGTCTGGGGGAGAAACCCCCAGCCGCCGGAGGCACGAAGGTCTGGGGAAGAGCCCCTAGCGCTCAATGATTTTGGATTTTTTTGCAAAAATATCTTAATTTTAGGGCTATTTTAATAAAAATAATGCTTTTAAAAAGTGGTATAAAAGTTGGCAGTGCAACATGATTCAACCGGTTGCATTAACGGGCTATGTGGGAGGTGGCTAATGATAACATTGCAGTTCTCTTGTTTACATGCTGGTAAATCATAAAATCCTATTATTCAATAAAACTCAAACGGAGTAATCTATTTCGTCTATATTTTATAAACGAAAATAATCGGGGGCAGGGGGGGAGGCTAATGAAAAGAGATCTTAGAGAAGTGATTGGTAATTAATCAACACTAAATAGCCCTCCTCTCCTTTATTTCTGAGTTTATAACATATTTGTTAATAAAACCTATGTTTGGCGTTTTTGCACCACCGATCAAAATTTATTGATTTTTTATTTTTGGGCATTTTTCAAAGTTTTTATTGATTTGTGACTTTAATTTTTGACAAATTAGCCTCTCCTGAAGATATGTTGCAAAAGATGCTCTAAATCACTTTTTAGTCCATTCCAGCGCAAAAAACAGCCTCAAAAGACCTAAAAACGTTGTATTTTTCTTATTCTGCGTTTTGGTTGACAGGCCAATGGGGGAGGCTATAGGCCCCCCACCCCCGCTTCCCCCCTGGCTACGCTACTGCCGTGGTAACTGTATTTCATTTCATTATCACGCACTTATACTTTTTTCCGAGTCCATACTCAGATAAGCGCGGTCATGAGTTAGCATTAGCAACTCAAAAATGTTTGTGTCAGGAGTCAGGACCCTGGATCCCTTGTTATGGCTCTTGATGGTTTTAGGGCTTTGCGGTTTGTACCACCCGCACCGGAAATATTAGCAGAAATAAGAATAACAATTCTACACTGCCTTTTGCCCCTCATTCTCTGATTAAAGCTTTCACACAATGCCATTTAAAATAAGGTTTACTATGACTTGGCAATCACAATATATGATATTTTTCAAATAAGAAAAAAAAAATGAATTGAAAAGCTAAAATTTTTGATTATTTTTTGTTTGGTTATTTTCCTTTTCAACCAGTCAAAAAATAATGCTGTCCTCGAGCCGAGAACAGGACATTTTTGAGGACTTGTAGGCAGTGGCGTAGAAGGCAGGGGGTCCGGGGGGCACTGGCCCCCCCGCTTGGTTTTAAAGTGTCGAAATTTTGGGCAATTTTATATTATTTGGGCAATATTGCATTAAAATTTTGGGCAATTTCATATTTTTCGGGCAAGTTTGCGTCAAAATTTCGGGCAATTTAATATTCATCAAACCGTCTCAATTTCAGTGAAGACCTTTTTTTTTTTGAGGTCATCTTAATTTGGACAGAAAAACCGATCACTTTCCGGGCAAAATTCAATGTCATTTTTCGGGCAAGAGTTTGGTGCTCCCCCAAATCCTTTTGAGCTACTACGCCCATGCTTGTAGGCTTCAAAGCCAAGGACTTGAGCTTCGAGGCCAAGGACTTCAAAACGTGTCCTCGAGGACTCCGCCTCTGATTTAAACTTTGTTAAATAGAATGCTACTTTGCTAAAATTGAGAGAGCGTTGATCAAAATCTCAAATGACAGGTCGCAGTGTCTTAATGGGAGTTGGGTCTAGAAGTATAAATCTATTCTATTTTATCTAGGAACCTGCACAACTATGCTAGATCTACAAATACAAATCTACATTAGGCCTAGTTGTTTGGGAAACAATGCAAGGCCTACATGTTTTGTGCATTTTCAAATCTAAAAGTCTCGACCATTTTCGCAGCACTGTCATAAAATTACCACTGATACCTGAACACAGCAGTTTGCGACGATGTTCTTGCTTGGCAGGTCAAATAACTTTATTATCTCTGTACCAGTAACTATAGGCTATTTTAAAGTACTGTTTTGAAACAATGCTTCATAATTTCTGCCTGGCACGTCATATCACTTATGATTACCAAGTACCTGGCTATCTATACTGTGTAGACCTAGGTCTACTTTAAAGCGATGTTTCATCATGGATACTAGTATTTATTGCTAGTAATTTGCCAAAAATTTCTTTTTAAAACAAATTTAAGAACAAAATTCAACTATTGCACCCACTAAACCCAATTTAAGCTTACATAGTAAGAAAACTAACCGTTAAATCAGTGTAGCCTACCTCAGGACCTGATCCAAAGCAGTTTTTAAAAATTCGTTGAAGGGAAAGTCCCCAAGTTATTCTATTTTATGATTGGTCGATTCCGGTTGTCTGATTGTATTCATCCGCATTTTGGAAGCCAACTTTCAGGTCAAATTAAAAAAATACTGCAGGAAAATAAGTGGAGAACTTTTGCATGTGAGTTTGTGAGATGAAAATCAATGTATTTAAGCTAAAAATAAGTTGCCACTCAAATTTTTTTACAAGGTAAACGCTAGAATTTACAGCAAACGGCCTATTAAGCTTAAAATTTTGGTTGTGGAATTTGAGCTTGCGCTTTAAGCTAAAAATATTTTGTCGCGAAATTTGTGCTTGCGCTTTAAACTAGAAAAATTTTGGTTGCGGAATTTGCGCTTGCGCTTTACGATGTGTTTTTTAAACGTCCAGCTCTGCCAATTGCTAAAAAAATTTTAACTTCTTATCTTGGCTTTACGCATAATATCATTAGAAAGAAGTCTAATAATTCAGCTTGTGCCATCCAGTTCTTTTCATGCTTATTTTGCGCACGTTTTGTGCTGCTCAAAACACTTTTTCAAACCGAAATTTAACCTGAAAGGTCTTAAAATTGAGTTATTTTTGCAAAAAACGCAAAAATTTTAGTGTAGATTTTAAAGTTTACCGGTCGGGTTGGATCGAGAAAATCCTGACGGTACCATCTCTGGGCTAAGGACACAAGAAAAATCCGAGGCCAAGGCCAAGGACCGACTTTCCAGGAACAGACCCTCTTGAGGCCAAGGGCAGGAATGTTCGAGACCAAGGACCCAACGCGCAAGTGTTTTTCCAAAAAAAAAAAACATACGTCTGCATAAATTGTCCGCGAAGTTTGTGGCGTGCTCCAAGATAAAAAAAAAAGTTAGTACTCATGACCTTGGACCATTTTCAACAAACGAAAATACAATGCTGTCCGCAACCGAGCACAGGGCATTTTCGAAGACCTGTAGGCTTCGAGGCCAAGACCAAGGACTTCAAAATTTGGCCTCGATGACTCCGCCTCCGATAGTGACTGTGCACCTTTATTGCATCAACCACAATATACCGTTACATTATAAAATCAGTTACATCAGTAGTCATTGTAATTAATGCATTTCATTTTTGCTTAGTGTTCTCACCTCTGTTTATGCAGTAGTCCGCGTAATCACTGCAGCAATCATCGTTGCTAAGACATTGTTGGTCACAATAACAATAGCTACCATTGGATTGTTGAGAACAGGTATTGTTTAAGCCTGGACAACATGTTGCCGCTATGTTTGCGCACCCAGCATTTCCAAATTGGGGGTTCAAAAAAAACAACAAATTGTGAAATAAATTTAAGGCTAATATAACTCGGTTCATTTTTGTTTTAGTAAAACTAGCTATATTAATTTTTTTTTAAATCATGTGCTCCTGTAGATATAATTGAACTTCGGTTAGCATTTACTGTAGAGTTATAATTTTTTAATCAACGTTTTGAAAAGAAGAAAAGAAAAAAAACAACATATTTTGCCTCTAGCTCAAACAAGATAAAATAATATCTTAGTAACAGAACCGTTTTGAAAAAAATTGCTTTGCAATAATCACTAATGATATAAGCTTGATTAAATAGCTTGAAATAGTGATTTTTTGAAGAGAGAAAAAAAATAGGACGTTGCGCTTGAGCTAAGAATTTTCCTCTATGACAAATGACGCCATCTCGACAATTTGGGACTTTGCAGTATACAGTAACTGATGTTGAAACGAGCTTCTTTTTGTTGGAATTTTTTTGCAGTCATTGACAGAGGTGAGCAGTTCCGAGTACAAAAGTACCGTGGTAATGTATCGCGGTACTTTTTTAACCCTAAAAATTCCTGATTTTTTTTTACTTCAAGAAAGCTCAAAAAGGTCAAAATTTGACCTCTTAGCACGTAATATTGCATTTCTTGGGTATTTCGCTGATGAAATAATCCTAAATTTATGTTTTTTTTGTGATCAGTAGGCATCAAACGAACTCAAACATTATTTAATTAACACTCCTTTCAGTCTTTTGCATGCCTAACGTGGCTATAGTCCCACAATAAAGCTGTAATTTAAGGGTTGTTTTTTGTTTACTATAATATAGGCATAGCAGGCAAGGTCTGTAGGCATAGCAAGCAAAAAAGGCAAGGTAGGCATAATAAACACAGTAAGCTAATTAGGCCGAGCAGACTTAGTAGGCTTAGTGAGCATAGTATCGGGAGTAAGCCCGGCGCAAGTTTAGCGCACTGAGAGAGGGCATAAACAATTTTTGGTGGAGCCCAAAGTAATTTTGCCCTCAAAATCAGGGTTCAAGATTAAAAAAAGAAAAAAGTCTTCCTTATTAATCCCCCCGTGGCTCTGGGTCGGTTACTTTCTATTGGGGCACAGGTCTCGTCAGGGAGCTTTTCTTTCACTTGGGAGGGGGGCACGACAGAGCCCTTTGGTGTGGAACTCGGTTTTTGCTCTCAAATTCGGAATTAAAGCCCCCCCACCAAAAAAAAAAAAATCTTAAAAAAAGGTTTTCGTCACAAAATCTTAAGTTACCACATGGCGTTCACTCAATTGACGTGCTTTTTTGTCCTAAAAAGAAGCTTTACTCACTTTTGGGTGGCACAAGCGGCAATTTACGGGAGCTTATACTCGAAATGCCAGCCTATGGCACGAGGCCTGTAACTTTGTTTTGAAGCATAATCCTCGTTCGGGGGAAACATTTTTCGCTTGGGGGACGCAAGCAATGATTTGGGGGGAGCACGGCCTCGAAATGCCCCAACCCCTAGAGCCGGGCCTGCATTGTAGCCTTAGTAGCTATTGTAGACAAAGCAAGCATAGAAGACTTGGTAGGAATGGTAGATTTAGTAGGCTTGGTAGATAGGGTAAGCAAGTACAGTAGGCATAGTCGGCAAGGTAGGCGTAGCCTAGCATGGAATAATAAAACCCTTACCCTACCTATTATGCCTAGTAGAATAATTTCGGTGTTTCATTTTGTTTACATTGCTTTTACCTTAAAGTAAGCAATGTTCGCTGAACAATATATTTTGCAATTGGCTGCTGGAAGTGGTACCAGAAGCTCATTGGAAACAGATTGACAATTTTTTGTCTAAATAATACCATGTAGCAGTGAGCAAAAAATAGCACTCGTTAGTGCATAACAATTTAGAATTGCTGTGTGACATCGTAATGAAGGCACTTTTGGTAAAGTGGTTTGAAAACCAGTTCAAAAAACTCCGTTGCTAAGGAATTCAGAAAACGTTTATGGTTATTGTATTGTTGGTCACTGGTCTGGAAATTGTTCTCACTATGTTTGTGGAATATGTTCAACACCATTCTGTAAACTATACGTCAAATTGGAGTAGAACTGTTGTAAGTTTTGGAAGTTTTATACAAACAAATGTCTGTGGGGTTAATTGAACCCTTTGGGCTTTGGCGTATAACTGCAAAAAATTACACGAGATTTTATCAAACTTGTTTGCTACTTATTTAGGGTGTGTGATAACTAAAATATGTAAAAGCAAAAAAATCTCTACCCGCTATGTTAAACATGTTTTGTTTAAGAAAGAGCAAGGCAAAAAGGATCAATTGACCCCTTTTGGTCTTTCAGGGTTAAAAAAGAAGTCGATATTTTTAGTTCTGTGTGATTACTTTGTCGATTGAAAATCAAACTACCTCTTTCTTTTTGGAGTGTAGCTAATAAATTTTTGACTCCGAAATATACCGTTACAGTTCGCTCTAAAGAAAGGTTCAAGATGTGCTTGCCTGCAATGAGTATGTGATTGCAACATCTTTGTATCCGCAGTTCCTTATTATTTATGTTGACAATCGAAGACTAAAATCATGAAACTTTTTTGTGCATAAAAGAATGGAGCAAACGCTCAAAGTCAAAGTAATTAACTAAGTTTCAAAAGAAATCGGAGGGCAAGATGCTTTTGATGAGAGCAGCGATATGAGCGGAAGTAAAAATATGGACAAACTTTTTGAATTTTTCACAAAATAAGCAAAAGCACTTGCCGAGACAGTGCTGGAAAAACTTTAGAAAGTTTCGTCAATCAAAAGCCTCAAAAGCAAATTACTTTATCTGCTGTCTAACTTTCAAAATGATTCTTTAAAAATCTCGTTTTTCAGTTTTTATTTATAGGTTTGTTATTTGATAATACATCAAAAATGCCCAAGTTAAGTTGGTTACGTCAAAAAATCCTCTTATGACATCATTTAAAGTAAATAGTAGCCAAAAAATGCTCAGATATCGGAAAGCAAATTTGGTAAATCTCAAAATTGGAAAATCTTTGTTTAAATTAGTAGCATGAAATTTTTAGAAGTTATTTGTGATGAAATTTGACGCAGTTTGCAAAACGCTTTTTTCTCTAGGGATGGATTTATTACGAAAAAATTGAAATGGGAAGAAAAATGCCCCCGATGTAAAACTGTAAAGTAGGCTAAAAACCAAAAAAAAAATGTGTTAATTGAATTAAAAATCTGATTTTTCTCAAAGTATATAAAGTAAATGGTTGCTCGTAATTTCGGTTTGTTATGCTTTTTTTCACTAAAAATTACAGTTTTTTTGAAACAAACGTTCTTCAAAGATTCTTAAACAATTAGGGTAAATTAGTAAAAAGTACAGGCACCGACTATCAATTGGCACCGGTACTGCAGTATATTCTCAAAACAGTACCAGTACCAGTATCGAAAGTACTTGCCTCAAGCAAGTACCGGTGCTTGCGTACCTGTAGATAGTTCCATGCCCATTTCTGATGATTAAGTTTATGCTTTAAAATAGTATTTTCGATATTGAAATCATTTTTTGCAACAATGTTTCACTAAATTTCAAAACTCTTGACCTTGACCTTTCTGACAAAAGTTTTGAAATAGCAATAATATAAATGATCAGGTTTTACTGCAAATAGAACAAATTCTAAGTAAAACTAATGCAAGTGCTTAATAAAGAATTATCAAATTTAGCAAGCTGTGGTTGCTGCAACATAGATATAAAAATTCATAAAGCAGGTTTCTCTGAACATTTGCTTAATTTTTTCTGGCTTTTCTATCTAGAACGAATTGTGACCATAAAAACAAAAGTACTTGTAGAAACCAATTTTTAAGGAAATTTAGCAAAATCCAAGTTTTTGCTACGCTTACAATGCTGATTCAAGATTGAAATGATTTTATAACCAAATAAAGCAAAATGAAGTGAAATCTGCTTTTGGTTAAAATCAGTTATCAACAGGTTAACTCAACACATGAAGATTTCCGCTAATACTATTGCAGCTGAACCTCTATTCTATGCTACTACTGAGCTTATATATACCATCGAAGCGGAAATACGTATGATCGAGCATGGTAACTGCTTTACGAACCCAGAGCTTCACTACACTTTGCGTAAGATAAAGTTTTTAAGAAACTATTCTATCGATTTTTTGAATTTAACAAATGCTTTCCACTTGAGTAACACATATTCTTTGTTTTACCACAGTACGTGTTTCTGCAACAGTAGGAAATAGGTGTGACTATTGTTGAAAACAAACCTGTAGTGTTAAGCGAAAATTATTCAGAATTTTGAATTAATAATGGATTAAAAATGCATAATTGTTTAAATTAAGCAAGGTCTAACACTACCATCAACAAAGTGCTCAATGGAATATACAGAGCAAAATAACACAAATTTGCGGTAAGCTAGATATGTAAAACCCCTGCAACCTTATAAGAATCTCAGCAGCTAATGTTATTCAAATAGAATTTAATTGAAATACTCTCAGACAAAAGATTCTAATTAAATAAAATTGCCCTGAAGATCTCGTTAGGGTAAAGCAGGCTGAAGTGATTTTGTATCTTTAGTTTACTGCAGCTTCATAAAATCCTACAAAAAATACATATAATATATGCGATGTGTGCTTGAGAAGTAACGAGACTGTGCACGCTGCACAAACGACTTTTATTGTAGAGAAAAAGCATTGCTTTCTATGATGTAACAATGTCTTATAATTTCGAAAACCAAATTTCAGCATTCTGTGGACAACTAAAACCTTTTTTGCACGTTTCTTTTTCAAGGCACTTTCTTTGTGACCGTTTTGTAAAAATTTGATAAAATTAAGAATTTTTAGTGTTTTTTTTTTGGTGCAAAGGATGAGCGTCGAACAATGAATCAACCTTAGTTTCTTGTCCGTCGAGGAAAACTCCAACTGAACCACTAAACTTGCTTCAAGAAGTCTATAGTAATGACACGATTTCAAGAACTCGTCTTTTTCATTGGCACAGGAGGTTCAAAGAGGGAAGAGAGGAGGTGGAAGATGATCACAGGAGTGGAAGGCCATTCACAAGCAGAACGGACGAAAATGTTGAGCGTGTGAGACAAAAGGTGCGGAGCGATCGCAGTCTTACTGTTAGAATGATAGCAAATGAGCTGGGTATGAATAGTGAGAGGGTATGGAGGATCATTACGGAAGATCTGGGGTTGAGAAAGATCTTGCAAAAATGGTACCAAGGTTGCTGAATGAAGGACAAAAGGAGCGACGTTTGCAAGTGTGTCAAGACATTTTGGAGCAACTCGAAACTGAGTCCAACTTGCTGAAAAGAGTTGTTACTGGCGATGAGTGATGGATCTTCGAGTACAACCCACTCACCAAACGGCAGAGCTTTGAATGGAAGAGCGCATTGTCACCAAGACCCAAAAAGGCGAGAGTGTTTAAGTTCAAAACCAAGGTGATGTTGATCACTTTTTTTTGATGTCCATGGAATTGTTCACGTAGAATTCTTACCACAAGGCCAAACTAATGATCAGCTTGTCTACAAAAACATCTTGCGACTTCTTATGCGCTCAGTGACTGAGAAAAGAAGAAAACTGTGGGGAACGAGGTCATGACTGCTTCATCATGATAATGTTTCAGCTCATAATGCTTTTTGAATTCGTGAGTTTCCTGCGAAAAAATAACAATGCTGTACTGGATTAACCACCCTACTTTCCAGATCTGGCCCTTGTGACTTCTTTTTGTTTCCCAAACTCAAGGAAGTCATCAAACAAATTCGTTTTCAAGATTCAGAAGCCATTAGAACAACCGTAACGAGAGAGCTTAGAGCGATCCCGGAGGAATCCTTCCTGGAGTGCGTGGAAGCTTGGCAGAGGAGATTGGAAAAGTGCATTCTAGCCCAAGGAGATTAATTTGCAGGCAACATGTTGTAAAATTTACTTGTCAAACAAAATAAAACATTTATGGACCCAGTCCAGTTACTTTTCAAAGACACCTCGTAAATATATATACAGTTGGTGCAAAAGTTTAAGACCACTATCAACAATATGGTATACATGGAAATAATATGATTTGTTCTGTAACAAAGCTCTTAATTACGTAATAAGTTAGAATAGTTTATGAATAATGCCCTTTTTAAACTTGGTAAAGCAATTTCAGATAAAGTTTGATTTTTATATCCTTGTTGCCAGCTGGTATTTATTTTTCAACCCCCCTTAAAAATAGGCAAAAAAACATCTATTTTAGCAGAAAAACGAGCTCAGATAAATAATATAAAGATTTTTAGAACTTCTAATATAGGGATATTCAGAATGTCAAATATCCATCAGACTAGGGGTCAGCAAAACTGCTGTGCACCAAGCAATAGCCAAGTTTCAAAAGTATGGCATTTGTGCGAACAGGAAAAGCAGTGGGAGACCCTTAAAAACCAACAGCAGAGATGACCATATCATCAAAAAGATTGCAGTGCGATCTCCGTTGAGTTCTAGCAAAAAAATCCGTTAGAAACTCCTTAAGACAGGTGTCAATATCAGTCGATCTACGGTCTCTCGTCGATTATCATGAATTTAGGTTTAAAAGCTTGTAAACCAGCCCGAAAACCTCGGCTTACCCCCTGATGAAAAAGAAGCGCCTTAGCTTTGCCAAAGCTCACCGTAGCTGGACGTCAGAGGATTGGGGCTAGGTGCTTTTTCGGATGAATCCTCAGTGCAGCAATTTTCTGTTCGGGTGCAACATGTTTGGCAACCATCTGGAGAACGGTATCATAAAAAGTATACTGTTCCAACTGCAAAATGGTTTGTGGGGCAATGTCAGCTGTTGGAACCGCCGGACTCTACTTTTTCTCCTGGAACAACTATAAATAGAGAAAAATCTGTCAAAGTTTTGCAAGAAAAGCTACAATTGCATATGACTGTTCATCAGTGCAATAGTTTTATGCATGACAGGGACCCTTGCCACCGAAGTAAAGTTGTAAAGAAGTTTTTGGGGGAGAAAAATATCCGACAATTGGACTGGCCCGGAAATAGTCCAGACCTAAACCCACTTGAAAATTTGTGGATGCTACTGAAAAATAAAGTACCAGAAAAACAGCCAACTAA
Organism: Trididemnum nubilum; assembly: GCA_963965965.1. Classification (NCBI taxonomy): domain Eukaryota; kingdom Metazoa; phylum Chordata; class Ascidiacea; order Aplousobranchia; family Didemnidae; genus Trididemnum; species Trididemnum nubilum. Next base: position 31,671,940 of record OZ014477.1, on the reverse strand, counting down.
TGCAAAATCACTTGTGACCACAATCAAAGAAATATGGACGAAAAAAATCTCCGCTGAATATTGCAAGAAGCTCAAAGATAGTATGCCTCAACGCATTGAAGCAGTGTTAAAAAGCCGTGGAGGGGACCCTAAAGACTGATATTCTTGAAAAATTGCTTTTTTTGTGTGTTCTGATGTTTTTCTTACATATACAGTATCACGCTAATGTGGGTCGTCAATTCGTATACACTTGGTACAATATTCGTAAAATTACAAAAATGCATAATTTACGTGAGTAGTCTTAAACCTTTGCACAGCATTGCACATATATATTAATTGCTGTACGGCCTGCCATTTCTGGGTTTGTCTTTTTATTAGCAGCGAACAGAGAGTATATTGGTTGGCTAAAAACAGAGTCTTAAAGCCTGCACGAAAATTATCACTTGTGGTAACTTTTGTACCCAGCAAGAGTTCTCAACCTGATCAAATCGCAGATCTAAAGAGAACAGTGTCACTCAATGAATATCATAACGTTATTTTCATATTGCCATTTTTACACTATTTTACACAAGGAATTTGATCAATGCATTTTACACGTGGGGGGGAGGGGCAAAATTGCCCCACCTTCCTAACTTTTAAACTAAAAGTCATACGAACACCAAATTTGGCATGAAGGTTGGTGATCACCAAAATCTTTAAAAAAAAAAGTTTTTAGTTGATGATGTCATCATTGTGACGTCACAAAAATATTTTCGAAACATTACGTCATTTTTTGATGACGTCACATATGTAGTTCAGATTTTTTAAAGTTTTTTTTAATATTGGATCATAAAAGGCTCAAGTCAAAGCAGTTACGTTACAAAATCATCTTGTGATGTCATTTTAGTTAAATTTTTGCCAATATATGCTTAGATTTAAGAAAGTGATTTTGAGAAATCTCAAAATTGGAAAACTTTTCGTTACGATAGCAGCTTAAAAACTTCAGCGGCTATTTGTAATGAAATTTGACTGAAAACCAAGTTGATTTAAAATACTTTTTGGTGATGAAATTTATCTCCTACCCCTACAAAAAAAGAGGGTAAAAAATATCTCTCTTCCGCCGTGAAACATAAGGACAAAGAAGTTCATTGTTAAGGGTGTATGAAAATAAATCAGACGTTTATTGCTCATTGATTTTGTCGATCTGCTTATTCCATTACTTTAAATACTTTCTGCAAACTTTCAATCATAATTCTGCGTCTGATATGACTAAATACTTTGTGTTTGATCTTATCTTTATCTGAATTTTAGCTTTCTTTAAATTTAGGAATGCTTTGGCAGTTGCCGTCTTTTAAATAGACAGAAGATTTTAAAAAGTTGTATTTTGTACTAATTTTTCTATACCTTAAAGCTGTGCTTTTCAACCTGTGGGCCATGGCTTACCGGTAGGCCACAGAGCATTTTGCAGTGGGCCTCGGAGCTTTTTGGTAAACGTCATGTTTTGAAAAAGTCGTGTATTTTGAAAAACCGCTTGAATTTTGGTGAAGATCTTTTTTTTTTGAGATTACCAGTTTTTGGCTGGAAAAACGACTCGAATTTTGGTGAAGACCTTTTTTATTTTTTGGAGATCACCTGTTTTCTGCCGTAAAATCCGTTTCAATCTACTTCAAAACTGATTTCGCCGGAGAATTTGGGTCTAGTTCTTGAGCAATACTTTGAGTGTGGGGCCATGGAAATTTTTCAAAATCAAAATGGGCCACGGTTAGAAAAAGTTTGGGGACCACTGCCTTAAAGCAATAGCAAAACGATAATAACAGAGAGCGAGAACAATGAAAGCTTTGACAAACAACATCTTTGACAAACGGCCCACACACACTGCCTCCTAAAGTCAAGGAAATCGCAGTTTCCTGGTTTCATTTTACTTATTGGACTGTCACATTGATCTTTGATCCAGAATAGACTTAAAATTAAAGTTGTTACTTAAAAACAGCCTCGACATAAATTTTACAAATTTGTAAAAAAAAAAACATTGGTAAAATTAACGATAATTATACATTAAAACTATCCCTAAAAATGTCTTCAAATGTTGATCTGCTCACTCATTCTGTCATTGGTTGAAGGTTAAATCCCTGTCAAAAATTATTCGTAGATTATCCTCGGCCCATACTTGAGAACAAAAAAGTGTTTAAATTCTGCATAAATAGCTAGTGAGCATGGAATAACCATTGAAAGTTATATGAGCATGATTCCAGTAGGGTTTTTATTGACTTGGTTTTAATTTAGCTTGGCTAAGCATAAGATGAACCACGCATTTATCAAAGGTTTATACTCGATTTATCTAGCTTGATAATCATAGTATTGACCATGGATGGACACATCTAGCATAAATGCTTGATCCATACTGTCTTGGAAAATCTAGTGAAAAATGTAGAATAGTAGTAACAGCAATAATATTATTTTTTCGGGCAATTTTAAGAATATAAAAATTATTAGTTTTAAAACACAACTTCCAAGAAAAAAGACATTACAGCAAAAACTTAGGCCACTCACGTAAACTGTACTTCTTCCATAAATGCTTGATCGGCACTTGAAAATCTCGAAAAGGCTTAGCCAGGCATTATTGTTTGGTTCCTGCCTTAACGTCCATATGTATTCGAATTTGGTTCATGCATGAGCATTTCAAGTGTATATGCTTGGGACACTAAGGTTGGGCTTAGCATGAACGTATCCAGTATATATACTCGAAATACCAAAGTTTAAACCGTGCAAAAACCATTTAAGCATAATATGCTTGGTACATCATTGGTTGGGCCATGTATGCATTTTTTCGCTGCATATGCTTGGAACATTATTGGTTGGGCCATGAATGCATTTTTTCGCTATATATGCTTGGGTATTTGCCATTGTTTGGGCTATCATGTATGAATTTTTTTTGCTATATATGCTAGGTACATCATTGTTTGGGCCATGTATGATTTTTTTGCTAATTATGCTCGGGACATGATTGTTCGGGCCGTGTATGCAATTTTCCTCTATTTATGCTTGGGACATCATTGTTTGGGCCATGTAAGCATTTTTTTGCTATATATGTTTGGGTATTTATCATTGCTTTGGCCATGTACGCAATTTTTTCCTGCATATGTTTGGAACATCATTGGTTGGGCCATGTATGCATTTTTTGCTCTATATGTTCGGATATTTTTCATTGTTTGGACCATGTATGACATTTTTCGCTATTTATGCTAGGGACATTATTGTTTGGGCCATGTATGCAATTTCTCTGTACATAAGCTAGGGAGATAGTTGGTTGGGCCATGTATGCAATTTTTCGCTATATGTGCTTGGGACATCATTGGTTCGGCCATGTTTGAACAATTTCGCTGTATATGCTCAGGTATTTATTATTGGTTGGGCCTGTGTGCAATTTTTCCTGCATATGCTTAAAACATCATTGGTTGGCCCATGTATGCAATTTTTCGCTATATATGCTTGGGACAGCATTGTTTGGGCCACGTATGCAATTTTTTCCCGCATATGCTTGGAACATCATTGTTTGGGCCATAAATGCATTTTTTCGCTTTATATGCTTGGGACATCATTGTTTGGGCCATGAATGCATTTTTTCGCTATATATGTTTGCGTAGTTATCATTGTTTGGGCCATGTATGCATTTTTTCGCTATATATGCTTGGACCATCATTGGTTGGGCCATGTATGAACTTTTTCGTTGTATATGCTTGGGTATTTATTCTTGGTTGGACCATGTATGCATTTTTTTCTGCATATGCTTGGGACATCATTGTTTGGGCTATGTAAGCATTTTTCGCTATATATGCTTGGGATGTCATGGGTTAGGCTATGCATGACTTTTTTCGCTATTTATGCTGGGGACATCATTGTTTGGGCCATGTATGATTTTTTTCGCTATATATGTTCGGTTCATCATTGTTTGGGCCGTGTATGAATGTTTTCGCTATATATGCTTTGGACGTCATTGGTTGGGCCATGAGTTTATCTTTTTGTTCTATACTCTTGAACATCATTGGTTGGACCTTACCTGAACACTTCAAATATTTATGTTTACGTTTTTTTTTTCCTTTTTTTGTTCAAATCTTTATTCCGCCATTTCTATCAAGGATACGACGATTTCTGAAAATCAATTTCTCAAAATTTGAGATTATTACTCTTTAGCATTTCTGAGAAAAGGCGAGCAGTTATAAGATTTATCTTTTTTCTAATTCTTTTCTCATAAATATTTGAACCAGTTTGAAGCGCATATGCGCGTTTATTTGGTTAGGTTTGGTTTTAAATTTTAACGTTAGGTTTGGTTTCATTTTTCATATTTCTTATTCATATTTTCATATTGCTGATTGTAAAGATTTTTTTTTATTTCCGTTTTGATATTTTCTTAAAGTTTTCTTTTTAACTTTTTATTTGTCTAAGTTTTTATACAGTTTTTACAGTAAGCTTTGGGTAAAAACATGCTAAGTGCCAGACAGAATGCAAAAATAATCAAGAAACGTATAGATTAAACCAGAAAATGTTTTTTTTGCGATTATACCGGTCAATTTAGCATGGTTTTTGGTCATTTTTTGGTATGTTTTCATTTTCAACCATTGGATATTGCGCTGCTAAAATCTAGTTCGCACACTACGGTATTGTTTGTGTCCATGTATTTCAACTTGCAGCATTATTGACTTAAAGTTGATGTTTTAAGTCAAAAAAATTTTGATTTCTTAAGTCAGTAAGTGCTTTGTAGTGATGCGAAAAACAATGCAAATAAGGAATTTCCTAATTGTTTTTAAATTTTTTTTTAGTACGTTATTCAATATTCATGTTATTGTGGCTATTTTGACGTAATGACTTTGAGAGCCGAGAGCATATGCTTGATTGCTTATTGTTTTTTTTAGTCGATTGGTAACGCCTTCGTCTCTGTGGCGGGAGGTCTGAGGTTCAAGTCTGGAGATGGTCAAATTAGACAGTGTTGGCAATGGCGCGCAACCGTTGTGACATTACTTTGAAAGAAGCTGTGTTGCCGGAGTGCAATTACGCGGAGATGGGCTCCGACAATGCACGATTTGACGTAATACAGCAAGTTAATGAAAGATTCGATTTGATTATTTTTGTTTGATGAAATGCTTTTATCGTCGCTTCCCAGAACTTGAAAAGTAGTAACAAACAATGTCTTAAGTATATTGTTTGCAGTTGTTCTTGTTTTTGACTGACGGATAATCGGAGAAGCGCCTTTGATCTATAGTTGTAACTTTGCATGAGTAAGGTGTAAACGTAATCCATCGTAGGTTCAGTGCATCTTTATTTACCAGTAGCTGCGCAGCATGAAAAAGCGCATGACTGTATAAAAAAAAGAGAGAAAAGCTGCTTAACAAAAGAAAGGTCATCAAGTATTTTCCTGTTTATAAGCAATCTCAGCGCAACTGAGAAAAAACGCTTGACTTTAATGACGTATCACTTTAGGAACATAATAAAAACCCTTATAGAAAAAACAATTGACTAGAAAATTTGGATCGAGTAGACAATGCGGATAATTATCAGCTCTCAAGCAATTAAGCACACAATTCGCGCATCCTGTGATAGCCCACAACACGGTATATACTAACTCGCAAAGACACTCTGCTGTGCTAGAAATGCAATTGCGAAACGTGATGACTAGAAACGTCTGAAGGCCTTTTTTGTAAAATGACATATTTTTACATATATCGCTATGCTTGAGCAAACTTTAAAGATTACTACCGGTACAGATGACACAAAAGTAACCAAACTTTGATGATGGTTAGGCTGATACTTAAAATAGAAGAACGTTATCTGCGCAGCAACATATAGCAGAAAAACTATTAAAAATTCAAGTCACCACTATGTACTGTCAGCAAAAAACTACGGGGTTTCATAATATCTACGTCAAAAAGCGCATTTCTGGTTTTGGGTAGCATAGTCAAGTGAACGTGATTTAAACTGTATTAAAAGTACACTTATTCAAATATCTCAGCAATCCATCAGCTCCACTCCTCCAATTTTCAGCACTGCAACAAAGTGTTTTTAAGTGCGCTAAAATTTAAATTTGAATAAAGAATCTCCAAATATTGCCAGCAGCTGCGAGAGCCCAGCTCCTTCCAGCTGTGCTGTGCACAAACAATGGTTATAATGCTGCATAACCGTTTGATGTTGTGGCTTATTTGTTTGGTGATGTTTGCTCTTCTTCTCCTTCAAATTTTGTTCTGTTTACTGTTGCTGGCATTATGCTAGTGTTAATTAATCGCTTTGAGGCCGTGCCAGGACAATTATTTATTGACAGGTTTCCCTCCTTTGTCCTACTGCGATCTAATTTAGGTGTTTGTGGACAGAGCCGCGTTGCACTTTTTTCGCTTTAGCGGGCAAAACAAATCTCAAAAATATTTGAAAATTTTATCTCGAATTTTATTGGATAATTTTATTTTGAATCCTGCTCGTATAAGTTTGTTATTTTCCTACAAATTAAATAATTTCTAAACCGGATCTAATCTTCAATAAAATTAAACTTCGTCTTATGTTCACCAAAATTTAAAGTTCGTTCAATCATCGCAATATATGTAAAAATATTTTATTATAGAATGAAAATAATTTGTCTATTACACAGCACCATCATATACACAATTTTGCTAAGGGAAGGGCTTGAACCAAAAACTAACATTTTTCTAAGCCAAATTTTGTACAGTATCTAACGTCTAACGTGTTGTACCGTGTACGACATCTGCAGCCTTTGGGCGATTTTGCAATTTCATGAAAAAAATGGCTCTGTTAACGTTATTTGAAAGAAATCCTAGATATGCTTTTTAGAGCCAATTTAAAGCATCAAATGCTAAGATCAATTCATCCCTTCACTTACAGGTCAGATCCAAAACATGATTGTCGAAAAGGTAGCATATTTGAGTAAAAATGTTTAAATACGAGGCTAAAAACGGAGACTTTAGCTCTCGCAACGCCTGTTTCTTTATGGTTAGATCTTTGCACGCGCGTCGAACTTATGTTTTTACTCGGCCATTTTGATAGATGAGCATCAAAATTCATTGTTTTGCTTGGCCTATAACTAAAAAACAGCTAAACCCAGAAAGTTGAATTTTGGATACAAAATGAAATAATAAAACCGTCATGCATGACAATTATGGGGATCCTAGGCCACGTAATCGTGATTTTTAGAAATCCTAAAACCAAGAAAAAACCACAATTTTTAAGTCAAAAATTTTGGTAATTCGCTTATGACTTAAAAGCGGCCTGAAGTAGAATGTTGAAAATTAAACACAACGTGGTTGCAGCAGATGGGCACTTTACGCTCACCGAGATTGGGAACGCCAGTAGAAGCTAAAAATTGGAAAAACTGGGCAAATTTGAACCAGTAATTTTGATAACTACCGATATTGATAAAAAAAGCTTGCGCTTTTTTAACACGCTATCAACCACCTTTCTTCTAGTTATGCACTCCAGTTTGAATACTTTTTTGTTCTTTGTTTTTATTTTTTATTTTTCATTTTTCCAAGGCCGCTAAAAGTGTACAATTTAAACTTTGAGCAATTGCATATCAGGAAGGACTGTATCCTCACAAATCTCAGAAAAACAACTCTCAGAAAATCACTTGCCAGAAAAACATTTCCCGGAACGTTCTTTTTTCAGAATAACGATCAGAAATCACCCTTACCAGAATGAACAGTCACCAGAAATTATATTTCAAGAATGAACACTTAAAATTAAACTTTTTACGAGAGCTTTTCCAGAATTTATATTTGGCCGAAGTTACATTTTCCCAAAAGCTCATTTCTAGAGTATAGACTATCCAGAATTTACGTTTGGTCGAAACTACGTTTCTTTAAAAACTTATTTTCCAGAGTTTACCCTTGTCAGAATTTACATTTGGCCAAAACTACATTTCCCCAAAAACTTATTTTCCAGAAATTATACATATAATAATTCAATTATGATGTTTTAACTGTTGCTGGGCAAGAGTTTTAATGTTTGATTGTTTACGTGCTCTTTGGCCTAAAGAGCCGACAGCGCGGAATCTTAGGGAAGAGCCACCAGAACGGCGACTATTTAAAATAAGCAATGCGCAAAGATGTCTTTCCAAAGGATTAGAACCTGCAGCCTTCAGATTACCGTTTGATTCAAATCTTACCCCACGCTTCCGCACTGGTAGCCTTTATTAGGCCAACAGATAGCATTTAAACGAATATACGTTAAAATTCTGGCATCGCAGACATCAAAACATCACAATTAAATCATTAATAACATCATTGAACTAGCAAGTTCCTGGTTTTAAATAGCCAAAAATAAGCATGCGAGAAGACGTCTTCTTTAGCTCAAGTGGTAGTAGAGCAGGGCTTCCCAAACTTTTTTGCTCGCGATCCCTTTTAGTCTTCGAAAAATTTCCGCGACCCCTACGATAAAAATAATAAACACTGCTAGTTGTGTATTTGTGATAGTTATTCAACACAAAAAATAATAACAAGGCACTAGTACCTGAAACCTACTAATTTACTCGTAGGCACAAACCGCAAACACATTTAATGTGATGGGTGCGACTGCTTTCTGCTACAAAGCAAGTCCAGCCGTGGTTCAATATTCGTTAGTGCTAGTCTCAACGTGGTTTCAATTCAATGTTGCTTAGGCTGGAACGTTTGTTTTGATTGCCGTCAACGTCGAAAACGCCGACTCGCACAAATACGTCGAGACAAGCGACATAAGTGCGGTTACTGCTGAATCTGATAATGATGGATGTTCCGTTCTAGCGCTCAGCCAAAAATGTGAAGCTTTTTTCCAGGAAATTCAAGTAGCAATTTGGAGTCTGACGACAGTTCAGCTAGCTCTTCCTGAGATTTAAGAGAGAAAGATACTCTGTTGTTGCATTGCAATTGGGTTTTGAATCCAATCTAATTTAGCGTTGTTCAGTTCTAGAAGAAAATTCTTTTCAAAGTGTTTCAACAGATTAGACTAAACGTCGACTACAACAGGTTTAATCATGTTTAATTCCACGTCGTTGTTGGCCCAAAACTCTTCTGCAAATGAGAACATTTCAAAGAAATTATTTTCAACCTTTAGTTTCCAGATGCTTAACTTTTTGATAAAAACACCTATTTTAGATTTCAGTGCAAAAACATTGGTGCTTTCTCCTTGCAGGGACAAGTTAAGTTCGATAAGTTTTTCAAACAAATCTGCTAAGTAGCGTAATTTCAACAGCCAGCTGTCGTAAGGTGGAGTCGAGGACACAAGGCTCGAGGCCAATGCCAAGGACACAAAAAAATTTCGAGACCAAGGCCAAGGACAGACCCTCTCGAGGCCAAGGACGAAGGACACAGGCGCAAGTAATCTCAAAAAAAAAAACGTTTTCAAAAAAATATTTCAAGCAATCTCAAAAAAAAGGTCTTTAAAAACTTTTTTCAGGCGATTTCCATTAGAGGAAAACAAAAAAAGATCTTCGCAAATTTTCTGCGAGGTTTTTGGCGCTTTTCAACAAAATTTCAATGGTTCAAAAAATAGCGCTGTCCTCGAGCCGAGAAAAGGGCAGTTTTCGAGGACTTGAGGCTTCGAGGCCAAGGCCAAGGACTTCAAAATCTGTCTTCGAGGACGTCCTCAAAGCCAAGGACGTCCTCGAGGACTCCACCTCTGCCAGCTGTCATTGCGAAGATGGTGGACCAAATTTGAATTTTTTTCTGTTAGAAACATCACAACTTCATTTTTTAACGTTAATAGCGTTTTTAATGCTTTGCCTGTCAAAAGTCACCTAATTTCACAATGCAGTAAAAGAGTCGTAAACTCTGATTCCATTTCATCACAAAAAATTGCAAAAATACGAGTATTAAGTGCGTGACTCTTAATAACAATAATAACTTTCACTGCATTTCGCACAACAGTATTTAGATCAGGAGAAATTGTTTTAGCAACAATAGCCTCTCGATGTATCATGCAGTGTGTAAAAGTAATAGGGGTATCACTCGCAGATCGCACCCTTCCATAAAATTCTGCTGTATGTCCTGTCATTGCAGCAGCTCCATCGGTGCACACACCAACACAATCCGTCGAAAGCATACCGACCCACTTCCTCAAAAAAATCATCAACTGCCAGAAAAACATCCATCCCTGTAGTACGTCCAAGCAATGGCCAATGGTTGACAAAACAGCAAATCCTCGTGAATGTCGTTGATGTAAACGTACCAAAAGATGCGCCATTTTTGTAATGTCCGTTGACTCATCCAGCTGAGTGGTAAATTTACGGCTTTCTTTAATTCGCAAAACAAGTTGCTCGCGTTGATCTTCCCTTATTTCGAAAATTTGCCGACATACAGTATTGTTTGACCATGGTTTGACAATAAAATTTTTCGCATTTCATTTGCCTCTTTTTTGCCGAGAACAATTGCACTCATTTTAATCGCAGCTGGAAGAATTAGTTCTTTTACGATGTTTTAAGGTTTCTTGCTCTTTGCAATCAACAAGGATGACTCAAACGATGCTCTTGTATATTTTCCTTCATCTATGAATTCACTTACAAATGACTGTCTTGGTTTTTCCTATGTCCGCAGTAAGCAATGAAAAAACTCCACAGGCCTGTTGCGATGAAGGTGAATTTACACAGTATCCGTTTTTCGTCCGCTTTTGTCCGTTTTTTTTACGTTTTTGCTTCTTGAAAAAGTATGTGCTTTTTCATCCGCATTTTTATAAGTCCATATCCTCACTAACCAGACAGTCATATACTAGACAAAAAATTTCCGAAAAAAATTTTTGTAAAGGGGTACAGCTCTATCTTGAAATATCGCTCTTATCGTTCATACACAAAATTTTGAACAAAAGTTTTATCTATATACAACAGTCTACTTAGTGCGGATATGAACTTATAAAAATGCGGATGAAAAAGGGCGTTCTTTTTCAAAAAGAAGCAAAAACGTAAAAAAAACGAACGTAAAACGGATACTGTGTAAATTCACCTTAAGAATCATGCTTGGTTCGAAGATGTTGTATGCTTTAAGACTCTCGCTTGCCAGCACTTTGTTGCAAATTAAACAAAACGGACAATGCTCACTGTTTTCCGTTATAAAAGTGAAACCATTACCGCAATTACGAGCTCTTTTAGGTATGATTAGCCTCATTTTTCTCAATGAACTTCCGTCTTTTCGAGTTACATTTCAGTGTTACATTTGTCTTTACCGCTATTTCAACATCATCTGCAGTAAGCTTAGTACCGTTATCGTTCGACTTTTTTAACCAGCTATTCATTGATTAGAATCTGACCAGTAGTAGTGAGGTAGTAATACCTCTACTCAATTATATATAAAACGCTGAAGTGGAGTTGAGGACACAAGGCTTGAGGCCAAAGCCAAGGACACCAAAAAAATCTAAGGCCAAGGACAGCCCTTTCGAGGACAGACCGTCTCGAGGCCAAGGACCAAGGGCACAGGCGAAAGTGTTCTCCAAAAAAAAAATAGGTCTTTAAAAATTTTTTTAGGCGATCTCCAAAAACAAAGGTCTTCAAAATAATTTTCAGACGATCTACAAAATTTTAACAATTCAAAAAGTGGTGCTGTCCTCGAGCCGAGGACAGGGCAGTTTTCGAGGACTTGAGGCTTCGAGACCAAGGCCAAGGACTTCAAAATGTGTCCTCGAGGACTCCACTGATAATACATTTCTACTCCTCTACTAATCTTCTGAATTTGGTCTGCATAGTTTTATGATTATGTTGTAAACCAAAGTGACAAAACGAGAAAAGTAAGGCATCCAGCTGAGCTACGAATGGAGAAAAGTCTATCTGCAGTCTTTTTATACAATACATTGTTCAACAAAGTCTCATTATCTAATAGCGCTTATTGAAGTAGAATCTACGGCTAAGTTAAGAATGACGTTTTGCAGAATTACACAAGTTTTTAACGATAGTCAGGGGTCGCTGAGAGTACCCAATTTTACACTTCCTTGTAAAATTGGTATGCTCTCTGCGACCCCTGAAGGTCGTTACGCGACCTCTTTAGGGATCGCGACCCCCAGTTTGGGAAGCCGTGCCGTACAGCATATATCGCCCTGAGGGTTGAGCGTGGTGACACTTGAGTGCATACTGTGAAGGCTGGTAATTATTGTAAGGGACCATGTCTCCTATTAAAGCTTAGCAACCTCCTTGCCACGAAGCCGCAACTAAAAGCCCTCTAACAAAAATTTCGTAAAAAATATAAGTGGTAACCAACAGCCATTCGAATATAACATATTGTTACAGCTGTATGACAAAAAGATATTAACACTTTTGGTTGTTTGTTTAGTTGTTTTGTTTATATCTTTAAGTTAGTAATCTTGCTATAAATTAGTCAAGGCATAACTACGCCAATAAATAGAATTAAATATTGGGCTATTAATACAAACAACATCGCATTGTATGTATCCATGACAATTTGTTGTTTAATTGTTGCTGCAGAGTGCCGTTGACGGTTGAAATTTTATAAACTACATGGAAAGTTTAAGCGAAACGTTGAACGCAAAGGTTGATAGATTGTATCCTCGAATCACCAAACTTGCGAAAGAAATAAATCATGGCATTAAATACCATGTTATTCTGTGTAATGCAACGACCGAGAAAAAGCTGGAAAAGTTTGAATTTCATTACGGTGAGTAACGTCATACTATTTGTACAATGGCAACAAAATAACATCCATATATGGGCACAGCGGTGTCTCATTACTGCGTATAATTGCGTGTATGCGAAAAATTGTTTATACGCTGATATACGCTAGTAAAACGTTGTATACACGCAGGCATACGTTGCTATACGTTGCGCATACGCAGAAATTGAAAACTTCATTAGCAAGTTTCTTAAGTTTTCAGCATATGCCGACGTATGAAATATAAGTTGCGCATAAGTTCAGCATACGTTTGACCGGCTAGAGGTACGCTAAAAATAAGTTGCTCATGCGTCAAGTACGTTTCTCATACTGTATATCGAGCGTTTTCTGACAAAATTAACCTAACTGTATCGGTGTTGTTATATCGAATTGACCGTAGAAATGGAAGTTGCTTTGCTCTAACAGCAAAATTCCTCAGTATTGGATTGTTGGATATTTACCCATTTAGTGCCCGAGCGTACATCAGTCGTCAAGGACGCCAAAAAGTGGATTTCAAAAGTATAATTCTTGCTTTATAAAGGTGAAATTTATCTACAATTCCTTTTTGGGTTGATAACCATGCTATAGAAAAGCTACAAGAGCATGAGATTTTTTAGATGAGTTTTGGTGGTTGCGCAGTGGCAATCAAGTTAATTAGTTTAATTCTGAAATTTTAAATCTGCGAAATGTGTAAGGATGAGACTTTCAAATCCCACTATCTAAGATTGTTTTTCATTAATTCACTGTTTTGAAAAAATGATTTAGAAATGCAACTAAGCATCCCAGTCAAAACATTACACTTTTGATTTATTTTTTGGCTGTATTCTCGTTTGAAATTTGTTACGACCTTGTCAGGACTTGAGGGCATTAAACGCCTATATGATTTAATTGCAACATCAATGTTCTAAGTGCTGGATACGTTGATTTAAAATCCCACATCAGTCAAATCACATAAAATACGGTAAAAAGACCGCATTTTTTCTAAAACTCTATTTTGTGGTTATGTTGCAATGCAGATGTAATATCATTTTATCAGGATTTAATATATACATCCGATACTTTGTTTCAATGAAGCAAGTAATATTGATTTATTTTGTATAATTTCTGCTCAAAAACGGAATGTAATTAGATTGTGGAGAAAAAATCCGCACTTGTTTACGAAACTTTACCAAACTTTTAGGAATATCCATTCCTGAAGCCTATGTTTCACATAATTTCGACTGCAAAAATGTTTTTCTATCTTTTTTTTCATCTAGGCCAAAACCTTTAAAAGGATAACAAAGACAAAAGTTATTAACATGTAACAGTTGTAGTATTATACTTTTGCTTCGTCTTTAAAAATAGCACAAAAACGCATTCTATAAGCGAAATTTACTTAAAATCTTATCAGAGCAAAAGTGTAAGTGCCCAAGCGTCCTCATTGACTTCCTACAGGGAAATTTGTGCGTTCATACGTTACCCCTACGTTCCTCTTATAATGCTGTAGTGTGACAAGCAATTGCCAGAATCTTCGTTGGAATCATAAATCCATGCAAAAGTTTTTTGCAGCAACAATTAAGTTGCGTGAAGACCATTAATCTAGCGAGCACATCTTTTATTTGTTTTATTGGTTTGTTAACTCCAATGTAAGTGTGATTAAAAATTTAAACGGCCTTACGTTTTAGATTTTGTGTGTAATTATAAAATTTGTAAGTAATAAAAATAGGGCTGCAGTCGAGACCAAGAACTCAAAGATTTTTGAGACTGGCACTTGCTGAGACTGAGACTTCAAAATTTTGGTCTTGAAATTGGTGTATTAAACTATGTTGGAGCTTAGATGCGCAATGGAATCATTTCTCAGCTAATCTTAAGCTGTGGGATTTCATCAAATTTTTACAAATTTATAAAGCTGAATGTACAATCTTTCAGCTTTTCTCTGAAATGAATGAAATTTGATTGAGAGCAATTTTAAGTTCATTAAGGCCGAGATCTAAATTTTTAATTTTCAAATCTTGGGATACAAGATGAAAAAGTCTATTGCTTGTGCAGATTGGTAAGCGAAGTGGGCACTGAGCAGAAATTGAAAATAAAATGAAAAATGCCAAGACAAAAAGCAAAAAATGCTGAAGTTAAAGAGTGAATAAATATTTTTTTTTTGTTGGTTACCACTTATGTTTTTGACGAAATTTTTGTTAGAGGGCTTTTAGCTGCGGCTTCGTGGCAAGGAGGTTGCTAAGCTTTAATAGGAGACATGGTCCCTTACAATAATTACCAGCCTTCACAGTATGCACTCAAGTGTCACCACGCTCAACCCTCAGGGCGATATATGCTGTACGGCACGGCTTCCCAAACTGGGGGTCGCGATCCCTAAAGAGGTCGCGTAACGACCTTCAGGGGTCGCAGAGAGCATACCAATTTTACAAGGAAGTGTAAAATTGGGTACTCTCAGCGACCCCTGACTATCGTTAAAAACTTGTGTAATTCTGCAAAACGTCATTCTTAACTTAGCCGTAGATTCTACTTCAATAAGCGCTATTAGATAATGAGACTTTGTTGAACAATGTATTGTATAAAAAGACTGCAGATAGACTTTTCTCCATTCGTAGCTCAGCTGGATGCCTTACTTTTCTCGTTTTGTCACTTTGGTTTACAACATAATCATAAAACTATGCAGACCAAATTCAGAAGATTAGTAGAGGAGTAGAAATGTATTATCAGTGGAGTCCTCGAGGACACATTTTGAAGTCCTTGGCCTTGGTCTCGAAGCCTCAAGTCCTCGAAAACTGCCCTGTCCTCGGCTCGAGGACAGCACCACTTTTTGAATTGTTAAAATTTTGTAGATCGTCTGAAAATTATTTTGAAGACCTTTGTTTTTGGAGATCGCCTAAAAAAATTTTTAAAGACCTATTTTTTTTTTGGAGAACACTTTCGCCTGTGCCCTTGGTCCTTGGCCTCGAGACGGTCTGTCCTCGAAAGGGCTGTCCTTGGCCTTAGATTTTTTTGGTGTCCTTGGCTTTGGCCTCAAGCCTTGTGTCCTCAACTCCACTTCAGCGTTTTATATATAATTGAGTAGAGGTATTACTACCTCACTACTACTGGTCAGATTCTAATCAATGAATAGCTGGTTAAAAAAGTCGAACGATAACGGTACTAAGCTTACTGCAGATGATGTTGAAATAGCGGTAAAGACAAATGTAACACTGAAATGTAACTCGAAAAGACGGAAGTTCATTGAGAAAAATGAGGCTAATCATACCTAAAAGAGCTCGTAATTGCGGTAATGGTTTCACTTTTATAACGGAAAACAGTGAGCATTGTCCGTTTTGTTTAATTTGCAACAAAGTGCTGGCAAGCGAGAGTCTTAAAGCATACAACATCTTCGAACCAAGCATGATTCTTAAGGTGAATTTACACAGTATCCGTTTTACGTTCGTTTTTTTTACGTTTTTGCTTCTTTTTGAAAAAGAACGCCCTTTTTCATCCGCATTTTTATAAGTTCATATCCGCACTAAGTAGACTGTTGTATATAGATAAAACTTTTGTTCAAAATTTTGTGTATGAACGATAAGAGCGATATTTCAAGATAGAGCTGTACCCCTTTACAAAAATTTTTTTCGGAAATTTTTTGTCTAGTATATGACTGTCTGGTTAGTGAGGATATGGACTTATAAAAATGCGGATGAAAAAGCACATACTTTTTCAAGAAGCAAAAACGTAAAAAAAACGGACAAAAGCGGACGAAAAACGGATACTGTGTAAATTCACCTTCATCGCAACAGGCCTGTGGAGTTTTTTCATTGCTTACTGCGGACATAGGAAAAACCAAGACAGTCATTTGTAAGTGAATTCATAGATGAAGGAAAATATACAAGAGCATCGTTTGAGTCATCCTTGTTGATTGCAAAGAGCAAGAAACCTTAAAACATCGTAAAAGAACTAATTCTTCCAGCTGCGATTAAAATGAGTGCAATTGTTCTCGGCAAAAAAGAGGCAAATGAAATGCGAAAAATTTTATTGTCAAACCATGGTCAAACAATACTGTATGTCGGCAAATTTTCGAAATAAGGGAAGATCAACGCGAGCAACTTGTTTTGCGAATTAAAGAAAGCCGTAAATTTACCACTCAGCTGGATGAGTCAACGGACATTACAAAAATGGCGCATCTTTTGGTACGTTTACATCAACGACATTCACGAGGATTTGCTGTTTTGTCAACCATTGGCCATTGCTTGGACGTACTACAGGGATGGATGTTTTTCTGGCAGTTGATGATTTTTTTGAGGAAGTGGGTCGGTATGCTTTCGACGGATTGTGTTGGTGTGTGCACCGATGGAGCTGCTGCAATGACAGGACATACAGCAGAATTTTATGGAAGGGTGCGATCTGCGAGTGATACCCCTATTACTTTTACACACTGCATGATACATCGAGAGGCTATTGTTGCTAAAACAATTTCTATTTTATTATTGTTAATTCTATTTTATTATTGTTGTTGCTAAAACAATTTTATTATTCAAAGGATACATAGATGACATCATTTGGCTATCATTTGGCGTAGACAATACTACAAAAATCAAAGAAGCTCTTTCTCGTATATTTATGGAAAATGAACTTGAGCTAAGTTTTCGCTGTGTCAATACTGCTGAATTGGGATCATGTTTAGAATTCTTGGATGTTGAACACAAAATTGACAAGAGCCACATTGGCGGATTCTACACTCGTGACTTTGTTAAACTCACAGCTTTTGACAGCACTTTTCTTAATGGTAAATCGTTTCATCCAACTCACATTTTCAAATCCATTGTCTTTAGTGAAGCAATTCGCCTACGACGACTCAATGAAACCGAATCTGATTATTTGGCAAGTCTAGAAAGATTAAAGAAGAAGTGCATTCATTCTCAATTCAATATTAAATTAGTTAGCAGAATTCTTGATTTAGCATCTAAATGGAATGATCGTTTTAGACCAAAACAAGACTCTGGACAACAGAAAACTAAACCACGGATTATTTGGGCATCTTCTTTTGTAAATTTGTTAAAACTCAATTCCACAGAAAAATTTCTTGTTCCGGATGCTGCTGTAGTTTATAAAAAGCCTCCAACACTTCTAAACATGCTCACCAATTACCGCAATATTGCACATAATGAGTCTTTTCGACGTGATGTTAGGGCCGGTTTATCCCATCCCTGCAACAAATGTGCATTGTGTGGAAATTTTAGATACTACAATGGCAAATCAATGGTTCCTACAGTCAATCACATCAAAACTGCTCAAGGAAAACTTTTCTCTTTGAAACAAAATCTCACATGCTCAAACTACGGAATTTACGCAGCCCAATGCAAAATTTGTCAAAAAATCTACGTAGGTCAAACGATAAATCACTTTTCTACTCGTTGGTCTGGACATAGAGCATTTCGGAACAACAACAACGCTAAAAAAGAACACAACGATAGAGCATCCCTACTGATTCATTTTCAAACTTGGCACAAAGAACTAATTAAGTCTCTGTCGGATATTTCAGATTGCTTTGAAGTAATTTTTCTCCAAGAACCTAGAAACCAACAAAAGCTGGATGTGTTGGAAAGTATGTGGATAAATAAACTTGTTGCGGAAATTAACATCAATAAAACAATTTTACCGAAATATCACTAAGTTTGCATTGGCCTACTGTTTTTCTGGTTTGCTTTCATTATAATCTGTTGCAATAAGCTAATCACGCAAAACAGAGGTATTTTGCTTCAAAATAATTTCAATATTGTTTCTATTTCCATCTAATTTCCACATTCCATATTTCTGTATTCCATATGTATAATTTCCATACTCTATATTTTGCTTCGAGGCATGCTTTTGGAAAATATTTTGCTTAATTTTACGACACTGATATTGTTTTTGTTACGTCATAGGCTCTCACTTTACTATAATGAGATGTTTTTATTTTTATCAGCAGTTGATTTGGTTAGATGTAGTGAAATTGACTAGTTTGCGAGATTCTTCCTACTTTGCGCCCTATAGTTTGCTAGTGCGACAGAGTCAGGCTATCTTTTTGGGAGTTAAATGGTGAGGCAGGGCTTTGGTCTTTGCTTTTTCATGTAACACTAGTCCTTGGTTGAGTTGAGCCAGTTTTCAATCTTTAACCTCAAATAGCCTAGGCCTATTTCTCTTTGGTTGGCCATCTCTTCAAATTGTAGCAGTATGTTTTGGAGAAGTTAGTACGTAAAGGTCCTTTTCTTATTACTTGTGGATTTGCCAACCAAGGTAAGAGTTTGGTAATGTTTTCTTTTCCAATTCCACTTTTTTTGAAAAAAGATTTATGTTTTCTACATTTTAAAGTTTAGAGATATGTTTTCTTTTTGGTTGCTTAGGAACGCTTTTTATAAGTGAAAAAATATTTATAGTTTTTTGTAGGGGTTTATTATTTTAAAAAACTTTTTTTGTATAGTTTTTTCTGATGTTGTGGTGGTGTAGATAAAACAAGGTTTTCAATATATTTGCTTTGCGAAAGAGGTTTTGCTATATACAGTATTATATTTTCTTTAATTTCGTTGTTATTGAAGTCCATTTTATGTTCTTTTCAATTTGATTGATGTTGTAGTCTATTTATAGGTTTTATGATGATTTTGGTTTTAAAGTATACGCTGATTGTTTTTAGATCTAACTGATGATGCCCCGCTGGGGTAAAATCGATTTTAATAAATGCTTGAATGTCAAAAATGCTAGAAGACACAGAAGAGTTTTTGAAAGAGCTTTTAGGAAGAATAAATCATTAGAAAATAAATCTAAATTTTATGCAGCATGTAAACAGGCTAATAAAATCTATTGCATTAAATAACAAAAATATTTCAAAGAAAAACTAGATAATTGCAAAGGTAATGCCAGAGCCACCTACAATGTTGTGAATCAGTTATTGGATAAATGTTTGGGAAATCATCCACCTATCACAAGCACTGTACAAGCATGTCAATTTGCTGACTATTTTAATGCTAAGATTGAACAAATTTATAGTGACATGTCTTGCCATAATTGCAATACACTTGATGTTGATATAAATGTAGTTAAATCTTCATGTGTTTCCAAATTTAGAAAGTTTGAACCGCTATCTCTAGCTGGTTTAAAAGCTATAATTGAGTCTATGCCATCTAAAACATGTGATCTTGATCCACTACCAACCAGTATTCTCAAGAAGTGCATTGATTTACTACTCCCTGCATTTCATCATATTGTTAATCTTTCATTGAGTCAGGGTTATTTTCCAAATGTTCTCAAAAAGGCATGTATTACTCCTTTGATTAAAAATGAGAACTTGGATAATGATAATATTAAAAATTTTAGACCTGTAAGCAATTTGCCTTTTCTTGGCAAATTAATAGAAAAATGTGTTTTTCTCCAAATTAATACATATCTGTGTGAAAATTCATTGTATGGCTATTTGCAATCAGCTTACAGATCTTGCTATAGCTGTGAGACTGCCCTTGTAAAAATACACAATAATATTTTGTCAATTTTAGATGCCAAGTCAAATGCAGTTGTTCTTTTGTTTGATTTGTCAGCTGCTTTTGGTACGGTTAAGCATGATCTCCTGCTTAGTAAATTGTCCGCTGAATTTGGTTTTTCTGATGTAGCTTTAGAATGGTTTTCAACCTATTTAAATAATAGGAGCTACTTTGTTAAAGGTGCTGGCTGTACTTCTCATACAGTTGATGTTTAGTCTGGTGTACTGAATTAATTGCTAATTCACATGGTCTTTTTGTGCATTCATATGCTGATGATATGCAGTGTTATCTTTCTTTTGATAAAGACTTTTCTGTAGACATGATTAAAAACAAAATTGGAGCCTTTTTGCAAGATTTAAAGCATTAGATGACAAGTAATTTTCTAAAATTGAATGAAAGTAAGACCTAAGTCATCAAAATTTTATCTAACCAAAACATTGAATCCAGAATAATTTCTGACAGACAAATTGATGATAGCCTATGCCTAATGATTTTGTCAAAATTCTTGGTGTAATATTTGATGACAGACTGAACCTTGAGAAGCATATCAATAAAGTAATTAGTACTTGTTATGGCAATTTACGTAATTTAGGCAGAATTGCATCTAAGCTTACTAAACCTCTAAAAATTCAGCTAGTTCATTCTTTGATATTGTCCCATATTAATTATTGCAATGCCTTGTTTTATAACTTACCAGAATATTTATTGCACAAGTTGACAAAAGTTTTATATTCTGCAGTGAGATTTATTTTTGGACTTCGTGGTTCTGCTTTGCGTAAGCATATGCTACCATATTTGAAAAGTCTTCATTTTTTACCAGTGAAATTTCGTATTGAATTCAAAATTGCTTTGCTCACACACAAGTGCCTGCATGGTTATGCTACTACATATTTGAAAAATTTAATCAACTCTCGTTCTGTTTCGGAAAGATATAGCTTGCGTGTTAATGATGATAATTGGCTGCTTCAAACGGTAACTAGCTTAAACTTTGCTAGATCCCAATCTATGTTTTCGTGTGCATCACCCAAAGTATAGAATTCGTTGCCATTATCTCGGCGTGAAATTGAAACTTTGTCCCTTTTTAAGAAACGTCTAAAAGCATTTTATTTTAATTTAGCTTTTGAGGATATTGACACTGTTTGATGCCAGTATTTTGCTGCTTATTGCTGTAGAATTAGTACCTCTGTTGAGTTTTAATTTTATTTTGTAAAGCTATTTGAATGTTACTTTGGCCCCTTAGTCAGATGCATTGACACTTGTTGGTGTTATCTCAAGGGGGATATAAATTGCAATTATTATTATTATTATTATTATTAAATAAAGTAGTAGTATATAATTTACGACTGATTTCGTATATGCCCGATAAGCTTGTGGCTATATTATTTTATAGAACAATTTCTCCTGATCTAAATACTGTTGTGCGAAATGCAGTGAAAGTTATTATTGTTATTAAGAGTCACGCACTTAATACTCGTATTTTTGCAAATTTTTGTGATGAAATAGCCTACCAGTATCAAGTACATTGAAGTAACTTCAGGTACACAACTTGATTATAGCATAAATATAATAATATTTGATTGCAAAAAACTTTTTTTATAGTAAACCAGCTATAACACAAAATCACTTTGTGAAACCTTAGAGAAAACACTCTTCTGCACCTGGCAATAGTGTATTATCAGTAAAACTAATTTGCTGTATAAAATAACTGCTGCACACTCATTACTTAGCGTCTGCTAGTTTAAAACAATGTAACAGACAGCAGATTAAATCACTCGGAGCAATGCTTGAGTAGTCCAGTGGGCTTCAAACGACAGGCTCCATTCACAACTCAAGTGCCACACAGGAAATTGTACAGCAGGAACTTGACTTCTGTGATACCAGATCTACAGCTGTAGGCTACTGTACACTGTATTAAGCTACCAAAACTAATATAGGTACCGGTACACCAATGCAGTTTGTAAAATAGAGCTCATGTACCGATAGGCCATTGTTATCATCGTAATGTGATATTGTACCGGTATTGTAATGCTGGCTAGATTAGCCTAAAAGCTGACACCTGCAACCAAGATAGGCTGTAACTAGCAGTTTATTACTCTTTGGTAAGCCTGTCAACCAATAACATTTGCCAAAAAGAGGTTAACGTTTGCTGTTGATGAAGAATAAAAACTTTTGAAGCCATAAGTTTGTTTTTTTTCTTTTTTATCCTTTGAAGCACAATGGTACATATATGTACCATAAGAAAATAAGGCTTTCAAAAACTTACTAAAACCTAATATTTCAAGCGCAGCGTTCATAGGGATAAACTACATACTCTTTTTAAATGGATTAACTTGAAAAGCGCAAAAAATTTAATTGCCATACCACTATTGCTTACATTCCAAAACTGTTATTTATGGACCACTTCAAGTGTCAATTTTTATTGAACTCAAAAACAAAGAAATATTTTTAAATTGCCAACTTTTTTTTTTAAGTGTTATTTCAAACTAAATGGATTCTAAAAATCCGAAAGCGATTGAAAAATATCTAGAACTTACGAAGAACTGCACAATAAACTCATGGTACACGGGTGTACCACGATACTTTAAAGGGATACCACGCAAATACACTAAAATTTTACTGCACGAATATCGAAATGTTAGATTTGCATCACGTAGATGTTAGATTTGCATCACGTAGTTTCAGCGTTTGGTAATGCATTGGGACAAATGGCTGCAATCCAGAAACGCCTCGCACGAAATATAGCATTTTACATGTGCGTAACTTTTTCAAGTCTTTCAATGAAAGTCCATATTATAGCGTTGGGTGATGACACTGAAATAAATGCTAGCAGTCCGAATACCAACCTTCAATTGAGAATGTACTTCTAGCGATTCCTTCCCGATGCGTTTTCCAAATACGTACATGTTTTTATACTATAAATTGCAGATCGATAACATTCATTGCGTCCCGGACGTCTACGACTTCAAATACATGTATGTTCGAAATACGCTAGGAGCTCCAACATCTGTTTATATTTTGCCATGTAGTCAGCTTGTATCCAAATGCTTAAGCATGGTCTAGTGATGGAAACATAATGCAGGTAAACAAAGCACAGCAATTCGTGTCATTACTTTTGTAGTCTGATTTAAGAATTATGTCATAAATCTACAACTGATTACCTCGTAAAAACTGCTTCGGTCGATTAACAAAGATAGCATACAGCTTTTGAAGTATTTACAGTATTTCTTAGAACTGTAGGAAGCGCATTCTACAAATTAGTGTCTTTATATCGAATTGAACGTTAAGTATACCGTAGGTGTTTTTTTTACATCAAAATTACTGACCAATTTCATTTGCAGCAAATCATGTCGAGTAAATATGAACTCAAGAGGCCAATTGAAAATATTTTCAAAACATCTAGGCAGGGTTTCATTTCAAATATACCTGCAAATTTTAATCTTTTTAGTTCAAAAATGTTGTTTACAGTAATTTTACCAAATGCAGTAGTCCAAGTAAAGGAGACAGTTTTGATTACATGAAAGGAGCGTTGCTTCTAATTATTCTAACATAATTTTTTTGAGTCTGAATTTTGTTTAGGCATCTAGTAGTTGTATTTCCCCATGACATTACGTTGTATCACAAGTACGGAAAAATCTACACTAAAATTTACCTTTTTCAAAATTGACATTGAAGTGCAATGTCTAACTTTACACAATATTCTTTTTGCACTGCACATTTCATCAACTACAAATAGTGTATGAGTTTCTTAGTTTGAAGTTTGAAAAAAAAAATAATTAAGTAACTTACTTGACAACGCTATTGGTTTCCATGAGTCCTGAATTAGTAGCTATTTTGAGTTCAGCAGATGCATTTTTAGAAATTTTAGAAAATAATACGAAGTTAGTCTTTTTTAAGTTCATTAAAAGTTTACTTTGATTAATTCTGTTTCCAATATTGCAATACTCAGAGTTACATTTCTAATTGAGATAACGAATGTTTTTTTCGAAAAAAATTACTGTCGAGTCATTTGCATATGGAATTACATTAGATTTGCAAGAAGTTGATGGATCATTAACATATACCAAAAAGAAAAATGGCCAAATAAGGACACTGCCCTGTAGCACACCATTTGTTGTTAGTTGGTAACTACAACAAAATTTGTCATCATATACAACTGTATACTGGATTCTGTTATTGAAATATGACCTGAGAAATTTATGTGCATTTCCTCTTACTCCACTCTGTTCGAATTTATCTAGTGAAATTTGATGATTGACACAGGCGAATGTTGTCTCAATATCCAAAAAAATGCCACAATCCGATCTATTGTTATTACGTTCTTGCAAAATTGTTTTATACAGCTAAGTGATAGCAAGCTTGGTCAAATAATTTTTTGTAAAGCCAAATTAACATTATTTTAGAAATGATTGTTTTTTCCCTGTAATCTGCCCAGAGCTTACGCAATTTTTTTTTTTTGAACGGTTGTTGAATGGTGATAAAGTTGTTATAGGCTTACTATTGCTTAACACTAGAAACCCGGAAATTTTTCCCTACCTAGAAGGACGGTAGCGGTCATTTTTGACCGGTTGCCAATAAATCAGTTTGTAAGCAGTTTTTTTTTTGTTTAAATTAATTCTCCAACGTGCTTTATCATACACATTCATCTTGACGATTGTTAGGTAGCTTAAATAAAGTGTCGGTTTAACGAGGTTTCAAAAAATTAAGGTAAATTCCAGTTAAAAGAGGTATTTAGAAAATTTTAAAAAACCCTAAAATTTTATCACTGAAATTGCCATAAGCAAGAAAGAAAAGCTGTTCCTGAGTCGTCAATTGCCGGAAAATGATCAGTTTTGCGTGATTCGGAATAACGAGGTTCCATTATTTGATGATAAAGCTGCTCAAATTAGCATATTTTTTGAATTTTATACAGCATCAAATTGTTTTATTGTAACACAACAGAACACTTCTTCAATTTTAATTTTTACAATTTTTGAATGTCACGAATGTCACTCTTTCAAATGTGTGTTTACCGCAACAGACTTTTCCACAATTTTGCCAACTTGATACTGATTTGTTGCCGCATGGTGTAAATTGACATTCTCTTCTTTTTCTGGTTCTTTGAACCTCGACAGGGTTTCAAGTACTGGGTGTTTCAGTTGGAACTCGGCGTGGAGCTGATGAATCCATGCCATCTTTTGACTTGCAAAGCTCTTTTTTGAGCTCCAGTAGAAACTGCCTCCTTGTCAACTTTGTTTTTGTAACAAGGGGGTAAATGATCAATGAATTGATGCACGCGCAATCAAGGATATTGAAAAACACTGCAACAGGCCATCGCCGGCTTGAACTCTTGCATGTGTGATATCTAGCCATTTGATTCAGCTCATCAACGCCTATCTTAGATTTATTGTAATACTGAACAGTTTCTGACAGCTTCTTTTTGTGGCTCTCATCAACTTTTTCGTGTTTGTGCGTAGAACTCAAGATGCAAACGATTTTCTTTTTTTTAGCCTTGTACACTGTCAAGCTGCAATCAGATGGAGAAGAAAAGATCTCAGAATCGTGCGATAGTTTGTCTTTCATCAAGGACTCCGTGTTCGGCACCTCTTGTCGTTGTTTTCTAATGGTTCCTAAGATGGTTGTTTTGTTTGTCATCAATTCTTTTGCTAACTTTAGGCTAGTAAAGTAATTATTAGTGGTCACGTTGTAACCTTTTCCCAAGTACGGTTGCAATAGATTCAAGCAAACATCTCCCGGGAAATCTGTACATCTGCTTCGAGTGGGGTCTTTTCCTAAATATGGTTTTCCATTGCATAAGTATTTTGTCTGCGCATCAGCCAATAGCCAAAACTTTATACCAAATTTGTCTGGCTTATTTGCCATGTACTGAATAAAGGGGCATCTAGTTTTGTAAGGAAAAAGTTGTTCGTCAATAGTCAAATCAAAGTTCGGCACGCAATACTTCTTACAGTTTTCTATAAAACTATTCCACACCTCAGAAATCAAGCAAAACTTGTTGGCTTCTCTCCTTTGTCTTCTTCTCTGGAAGTCATCAAACCTCAAATGTTTCATAATTTTCGCGTATCTGTCACGACTCATGGTATTACGGAAAATCGGTTGTCCCCAGTCTTTGCTCCAAAGCTGTTTGATCGGAGTATTTCTTCCAACCAAAACACCTCAGGCAAGTTGGAGACCAATGAAACTCTCCAGTTTATCCAAGTGCAAATTGAAATAGCTATCAGTTATTTTTCCATGGTTGATCGTGTGCTTTTGAAGGCACTTCAGGATGTGTTCGTCAACAAACAAGTGAAAAGCACTGTAGGGGCTACCGTGCACAAAGCACCTGTGGCAATATGATGTTGGACCAGGACGCTCTGATAACACATTAGCGGCACAAGCTTTTCCTACAGCTGTAGCACCTGTTATATTTTTCCGAAGAGTTCCATTTCGTGCTCTCAACTGACCAGGAATGTCTGGAGTAGCAGAGGTGTTATTATTACTTCCAGAAGGGGTGTCTAACGCAGCATATATGATGAAGCCGGGATGTCTTCGTCGCTGTCTGTATCACTGTCAGATAGTTCACCTGCAGCAACGTAAGTGGAAATAAAATCTTCATCTTGAAGATCATTTTCTTCCTCTTCATCACACGAATCATCAAGCTGATCTCTTCTGAGCCGTTGTAGCACTTGTTGCGCAGAATAGTTGTTTCCACCAGCCATAACAGTGTTTGAAAACAAATGAGCGATAAATGAAAGCTAAACTAGCTACTAAACTCAGCTACGTACAGATATCTGTATAGACAAAGATATATTGGCTAGGAATAATGATACAGCAGTTTTGTACAGCTAAATAAACATGCTAAATATCTGAGAAGTACGTAAATTACTCACCATTTGCATTATGTACAACTGCTTTGTGCTGCTAAGATAATCCTTGCAACTATAAACTACTAAACAGCCAGTAAAATGGAACTGTCTGGAGTTAGACTATATCATACAATGACAGCTACAAACCTCTTCGCACTTCTCAGAAGTAAATCGTAAATCAGGTCAACTGCTGTCGCATTGTTCCTTGAGACATTGTTACTATTTTTCTCACGCTTTCGTTCGTACTTGCGAAACAGATAAATCCCTTATAAAGAACCGGTCATTTTTGACCGGTTCGGGTTTCTAGGTAGGTGTACAAACTACTCCATCTACAAAAGGGATAAACAAAAAATTCTTGCAGCTGCTAAAAGTTCATCCAAAATCAGGAAAAGTCAAGGAGTATGAGAGTGCAAATCGCAACAGCGCGAAAAATATTGAACGTTAAACTTCAAAACCGGTCAAAAATGACCGGTTCGTGCTTCTAGTGTTAAATCGGAAATAGAGCCTTCTTTGTGTAGAGCTACAACCTTTGCAACTTTTAAAATATTGGAAAAATCCCATTTGTGATGTATTTGTTAAATAAATTTAATAACTTTTAAAAATTGTTTAAAGTGTTTTGGTTTGGCTCAATAAAGGAATCAAGTTCAGGTCTACCGACTGTGAGACCAATGCTCTAACCACTATGCCTAAGCCATCACGCCACTTAAAGCAGTCCCTAGCCTACCAGCTACCACTGCATCATAAGACTACTGCAAATATCAATAGCAATGATAATTACTTGAGCCTTTCGCTTTTTCAATGTGTGCCTAACAATATCATCTGACCTAGTCCTACTCGGCACGACGGTACATTGCAAAGAATTTAGGAACTGACACCTCACAGCACTACTTGACTAGGCTTACTGCAACACTCTGCACTGCTGCCACTGGCTACAACAGCATTATTGCGTTTGTATGATATGGAATGGAGTCAAAAATGATTGCGATGTGAAATTTTGAACTATTGCATACATTAATTAAAGTGAAATTATAATTACTTCTAGAGATGGTGTGATGCACAAAATGTTTGTTCGCAAACTTCATTGCACCGCTCAATTCCATCTGCATTCCGCACTGCACCACAAAAATTTTGTGAAGTTGTTACACCACACCACAAAAGTCAAAATGTAATGGTTACGGAATTGCATAACACCAATAATGTATCTTACTGCATGCGAAATTACAAACCAAACAGGTAGGCACCCCATGGTCCACCAGATGCTAGTCAAACAATAGCTTTAGATAATAACTTGGTCTAAATTGTTGCTTAACTAAACAAGTCCATTAACCTAACCCTTGATGATAGGTCTTAGTTCAATTTTAAACAATAAAAAATTATCCCAATCAAGAATCAACCCATGGACAATTGGACATTATGTTTGGCATATTGAATACACAGTATCATCACTTCCACTTTAGAAGTTCCAGCTGCCAAAGTTTGATGGCTGAATTCATGCAAACAGTAGCATTAAAAGCTCAGTCACATCTGACATCATCACTAGGCTTGACAGAGTAAATCATGGCCATGCTTGATAAGTTACAGTGTATGTATATAAATCTGTCCTTTAAATTTAATTGTAATTTAATACCACACAACTAACAAGTATATACATTTTAAGTTTCATATCAATGTTGCTCTAAAATTCTATACCGTAACCTGTATTGCATAAACAACTTTAGCTCAAAGTATCTTAAGCCTAAGATGAAGAATTTATATACAAAAGTAGCTTTAACCATTACATCTTATTTTTTGTGACTGGTATCACATATGATAAGAGAATACTAATAATTATAAACGAAAAAGGTGGTTTAAGGTTAAGCCCTTTGTGCTTCTACACGATCTGTCAATGAGCATTGACATGTTGAATTTGAACCAATATTACTAGCAATTATTACCAGAGGTGGAGTCGAAAACACAAGGCTCGAGGCCAAGGCCAAGGACAAAGGACACAACCGCAAGTGTTCTCCAAAAAAATTTCTTCAAAAAAGTTTTTCAGGCATTGTCGAATTCATAAGCGTACCCAGGATTTTTGATTGGGGGAGGCCTAAAGCACAAATCACATGAAATGACGTCATCAAAATTTTTCCAAAGAGGAAGTTTTTGTGAAACAAAGATATCGTAGGATGGAAGATCTGAAATTGTTGCCAGTTGGCACTTAACCCGGATTTTGCAAATGGAGAGGGCTTAAACTAATAGTTGAAAAGTATAAGTATCTAACTTTGGAAACGTGTTGAGAAAGCTAGCGTAACTCAAAAGTATCACAGACGGCACCGTCCCCAGCCGCCGGAGGTTTTGGAGGCCGTTGGGCGATTTTTTGTAATTTTTTGGAAAAAAAAAGCTATTTTAATGCCATTGAATCACAATTCGGAAGTATTCAGAGCCATTTGAAAGCACTAGATTTTTGACGTTATTGAAAGCTGATTGAAAAAATGAAAGTGTTTATTCCTCCTTTTACTAACAATTTAAGGCCGAAATACGTTTAACATGTTGCATTTTGGAGTTAAATTTTAATTGTAAGTGATTTGGTCCAGGTAGGGGAAAGTAAGGTGCATTGTCTCTTGCAACATTTTAGCAGAAAATAATAATCCACTCAAAGGTTTTCGTTAGACATTTTTGTTTTGTCATGAAAATAACCAGTTATAGGAATACATGTTTGGCCAGTGGGCCCAGGCCCCCTTAGTTGAAGTTCAATGATTTGTTCAATCAGCATTTTCAAAGGCAAATTTTTATTAAGTATTTTGTGCGTAAAAACTGGCAAGGTAGAAGTGAATTACTAAATTGTTTTCGAAAAATGGTACTATAGATGGTTACGCCTACTAATCATGTTGGGCCGAATTTACATTGCGCTGAGCCCCTGGCACTTTGGAGATTTCGCAACATTTTTCTGACAATTATAGGTGAAGACCAAAAAAAGTCTTGCAATTTGAGCGCGGGGCCTCTAATTGGTACCGCGTCATATTATGGTAAATCTGGCCCTGGTTAATGTACTACGTTTATAAAAAGGTTAGATGTGGGCCTAAGATAGCAACTTTTAGTTAGGACAAAAAACTCTCCATTTCTTCCGTGTTATACGTTTAAATTGGCAGGTAAACATTATTGATCAATAAACAAGCAATCTAATTCTAAATCTAGTGGTGCTGTTAGCGCTAGCATCGCTGTGGTATTTGAAAAGCATCTCTCTACCGCGAGAGCATTAAAACAAAATTTACTCTTTGTTGATAAACTGCAATATCATTTTGCATTATAAAAGATTAAGGTTTAAAAACTTTTACAACCCATCTTTTTGTGTTCTTTAATTTATTCCACTTATAATTTTTGGTCTTAAAAACACGATAAAGATAAAACCTTAAAATTAATTTTCGATTTAAACGTTTCGACTAACTTAATTTATTGTCATCATTAAAGTTATCTAAACTGAATAGAAAAATCAAGTGCTGACTTTTACATACACTCACGAAATACAGCAACTTGCAATCTACAGGTGTAATTACTTTACAATAATTAACAACTTCAGAGTAGCAAGCAACAAAATCAAAAGTAATAAGAACACAGCGCACATATATTGCAGTAGTTATTATTTCTATTTTAGCTTGAAGGAGAGTCAAAATGCTTCCTTTTCCTTTTTTTTTTTCGTGATAAATTCTTTCAAAAACATGCTTTTTCTAAGCTAAATTAAATTTGAGATAAAATTATTCATAAATAACTCCTGAAATTTTGTTACTGCGTTGGGAAGATGTTTTGCAATGTTTGAAGTTTGTTGAAGCCATGTCATAAAAATTGGTCATTTTTTACACATGTTTAATTAAATGACGTCACAATAGCTTTTGACGGAGAATTGTACATAGTAATTACCATACATAGTAGTTACTGTGACTTCGGCGTTTTATAACTTAAACTAAAAAACAAACCTATGAGCTAAATATGAACCACCTACAAGATCATTAAAAAACTGATATCACTTTTGCCAAAATCGACTCCGACGTCACTGTCACGCCACCACCAAACCAAAAACAGTTTTTCTGAAAATTTTGAATAAACAGTAACCCACATCCCGAAATTTGGTGTTTCCATAAACTTCGCTTCAGGAAATAGATAAGGGGGATAGTTTTGACCCTTTCTTGTGTAGAATGAGTAGATTAAAATCCCGCGTAAAATAGAGTTAAATAAATGCAAAAGCGTCCAAGAACAATCTGCATTAATAAACGAATTTAATTGAGTCAAAGCATTTTCAAAGTTTTTAAAATCAAAAGCTTGGTTTGCTTCTTTGCAGTTTCTAGTATTTTGGGATTTTCAACGTCAATCGAATGATATTGATGTTCCTTGATATGTGCTTGGTAACGTCGGACTCTTTGCATTTTGTTCAGTTGAGTTTGTATTCACTTTGTGACGTTATCAAGTTTTTGGTGATTTTTCTTATGTAGTTGTCTTCACAAGCACATTTGAGTAGGTATACAACTTTACAACGGTAGAGCCTAACCTCGCTGGACCTGTTGACTTTCTTCAACTTTGAAAAAAAAAGTAGGTGTCAAAAATCAGTCTGTGAGTTTTAAGAAGTGCTTGATAACGAAGAGTTAGAGCAAATTTCACCATAGATTACCACAGTACTAAAACATTAAAAATTAATATGTATAAAACCCAATAGTTTGTTTCACCTGTAAATAGGATCATGAGAGATAAATCTTATTCATACAGAAAAAAGGGTAAATCTTATTCAAATACAATCTATCAAAATAAGATTTACCTCGGATGATTCCATTTACGGGTAAACAGATTGTAGGGTTTTACAGGTTTACTTATTTTTTTAATGTTTTAAAACGGTGGCTATCTACATTGTCAAAAATTATTTAATTGTATTTGCTCTATGGCGTTTTGGACAAAAACGTTAGAATAGCAATTTTTTGAACTAAAATTAGCAAATTTGCCACCGTTTTTTGCTCACCAACTGTAAATGGAATGGCAAAAATTTTAATTCATTTAGTTGCCCCTTTTTATTTTTGATTGCATTGAATAGCTAAACGGTACTAGCGCAAGTATTCAAGTAAAAAGAAAAAGCTGTAAATTTTGGGGAAATTAAATTTTTTTTTCGACTTCATGAGAAATATACACTTTAATCAACATTAAATGCTGAAACTATGAAAAAGCAAAAAGTTTAAAAAAAGATAACATACGTTACGAAACTCATATAGAGACTAATGAATGAAAGTAATTATGTGTAATACGAACACAATCTAAACAGTATATTAAGCAAAACAAAGATTATGTTAGTGAAAATTTCTGTAGAAGAAAGAGAGAGACTTGCTCTAAAGTCATACAGAAACATGCCTTATTCTGTTAATTGTCATACTATTACTACAACGCCAGCTTAAACATCTGAATCAAAGATCTTTTATCTTACCTAAGTGTAGCCAAGATTTACAACTACATCAAAAACACAATTGTTGTCTGTAATGCAAAGCGTAATTTGGAAACAGAATCAAGATATCGTATAGTATAACAAGATTACCATGGCTTTAACATTACTTAAAACTTCTAATCTTGTTCTTGGTAATGTATTATATTGTTTAATGAACCACAAATTTGTTATCAGTAGTAAAATTTATTGTCTCACTTTGGCAGTAGAAGATTATTTTTTTTTTATTCGAACGTGGTGGTTGCAATCAGTCATGCTTAGCTGAACCATAAGCAGAATTATTATAAACGGCAGAAGAGGTTTGAATGACAGTTGAGCAATCGTTGGAAAATTTTTTGATATCTGCTAAAGAACTGCTAGCGGTAGTTTTGGTATTATTGATAGAATCATGTGAAGCGTCATTCGACTGCGAACGAGGCGCATTTTGCCATTTAAAGAGAGTGAGACCAGTAAATGGTGTTTTAGCTGAAGATGACGCAAACGAGAATGCTGGAAGTTTAATGTTTTCTGGAAGCCACAGCTTTCGAGCATTGATTCTTCGCAAGCAGTACAAATAGAAGATAGCAAAACCCTGAACAAAATATTGGTTATGATCTTTCAGAGATATTTCAACTACAGCAAAACGAACAAAATATTTTGTACTGCCTATACTCTGGGTGATTTACTCTCACAATAAACGCTAATTCTATTAGTAACGTGTAAAACAAAAAATATTGACTCAAGCAACACCTTTTTGCATTGCACTGCTTTGCTTCTTAAAGGAAGCTGGAAGGCTTCCTGAGTTCGACCAGTAATCAAACAAAACAACAAGAACACAGCAGCTAGAGTTGCAATGGGCCCAAATGAGGCCTATGCCCTGTGTAGGAGGACTTTACTTAATGGTAGAAGATTCGCTTGAACCGCAGCCCAAAAATAAAAAAACGTGCAAAACAAAAAATATTGACTCAAGCAACACCTTTATGCATCGCACTGTTTTGCTGCCTTTCTAAACATGCATTTCTATCCAAACGTAAAGCAATGCATAATTTGAAATGCGTAAATACTTTTTTGCCAAAGCGTTCTCATTATTAGTACACATTGCATTCCAAAGAGTACCGCAGCGATAACTAAGTTGATAAAGCATCAGGTTAGTGATCGAAACATTACTGGCTTCCGGTTCAGTTTCCGAAGGAGTACGTTGTTACGTTTTTGGAAAAAAACACGTTTCACATAAGTATTTCCCAGTGGCCAATCAGTCTACCTGTTGTGGTGGCTGAGCTAAACAAAAAAAGTTCAAAAAGTATCGTACAAAGTGTGCTTTGTGTTGGTGTGGTTAGGCAGACAAAGAGTGCTTCGTTCTTACACACTAGCGAACAAATAGGGCCGAGTTGCATTAAAGAAATCAACGCCGTAGATAAAAGACTATGCAAATTTTTGCAGTACTCGACGATTTTAGTTGAAAGAACCAACATTCTTGTCAGGAAGATCAACACACACTACTTTGATTGAAAACCAAAAACCTATTGACAGCCAAAATCTTTTAATATCAAATAGTTTTATTTTTAATTAAAAACAGTAAAGCCTAATTTGAAGTATTAAAATTCTTAAACGTTTCGGACTTGGCTATGTCCATCAACAGTAAAAAGTAAAATCTAAAACAGTAAAAAATGTAAAACACAAGTCTCGAATGAAAGTAGCCACATTTAAGTACAAGCTGTAACATAGCGCTGCAATTGAGCAAAACCTGCTGATGTAAACAAGCTGCTGTGCCACTGCTATACACACTAAGTATTCCTTCGATACTAGCGCTGTGCAGTGTGCCCTGAATGAAAAAAAACAAAAAAACAAAACAATATCACTCGTTGAATAGATACAACGGTATCGATGACTGATCAAAGTTTATATCCGGTTTCAGTTTATCGATGTCTAAAGTTCCAAAATGAAAAGTTTAGTTTGGTTCCTGGCAGTTCCAAGTAGGTTTTGCAAAGTCAATTTTAAGGTCGGAATTTTCATAGAAATGGTTGGTAACGTCTGTGCTTTTACACATTTTTCGGAGCCCGGGTTGTGTTCGTTGAGTCGTGTAAGCAAATTTCTGGCAGTCTCACCAATTTAGTTGCTGCCGCATGAGCAATGTAGTGCTTGACCTTCTTTGACTTGAAAAAAACTTTTTAATTTGAATGTGCCATGGACATAGTCAAGTCCGAAACGTGCAAGAATTTTACTATTTTAAATAAAGTTTTACTGTTTCTAATCAAATTAAATAAAACTGCCGTGCAATCAGTATCGAAGATATTTTTGTTGTGTTTTGTATATCTTTTGCTTGTAAAATCGTGGGCAAAGACCTTGATTTAATCAGCGATATTGCAGCAACAGGCTAAATTTTGAAAGCAGATATTATTTTTAATTTAACGCTAAACGTTTTCAATCATTTCACTTTTTTTGACCATTTGTTAAGGTAAATTTTATACTTTTTTTAAGGTAACTTATTTGCTAATTAGGCTGCAAAATGTGAACACGTAAAATTTTTGCTCTGAAGGGGACCAGAGAAATGGTTGGTGTTGAATAAAAAATGATGTCTGCTTCAAACATTTTCTGTGCTGCTGCAGTGTCATTTATTTATTCTTGATTTACTCTAATACTATCGTACAGTTTTGCTGTGATGGCTTTGACTTTGTATACTAATTGTAGAAGCTTTTTTAAACCATGTTGTGCAGAATCTTGCCATGCGAAAAAGACTGAGAACAAAATTTCTTGATCTGCTTAACTTAAAAAACACATTAAGAACCTCAACAATAATAACAATAACAACAGCAACAACAGTCAGCAATACCATTTGAACAGCTAGCACCTGAAAAACATTTGTCAATGTGAAGACCCACTGCATTACAGATTGGTATGTAATGTTGTCAGCGATTAGGAGAAAGTATCCAAATATCCAAGTTAGCCCCATCATTGTTACCATCACAATAGCATTTATCAACCTTTCGACCATTGGTACCTCCCTAGCAGAAGATTGAATCTAAAAACAAAATGAAACATCATTTAATTTATCTCAAAATTTAACTGTGATAACAACAATACAGACCTTTTGCTTCCTCCATATTACTTTTTTACTCAGGATGAAGAATATTCCATAATTAACCAGCAGCATTATGCCAAGAGGTAAAAGAAATCCCCAAATCAACGATGGAGCTTGAAGCCAGCAAACATGATTGTAACGGTAGAGTGATTCAAAAAAAATACCTGTTGGAAAAAAGAAGTTTTTGCAATTTGAGTAGAACACACGCAGTAGTGAATTTTGCAAGTTTTTACTTGTTTTTTTTAAACGAAATCCATAAAAGTGATGAGACTGAAATAGCAGCAAATTAGTGATGATCACATTGCTCAGTGTGCTAAAACAAGCGAAGACAGATTGATCGCATTATGTTATGCCGAATTTTTGATCAATACGAAATATTATCAATATGTTATTTACGTACAAAAAAGCCATGTTTTTTTGCAGCTGTTAGCTTGAATTGTTTAAAATATTTCGATTAATTAAAAAACAATAAAGATTTTTGCTGGTAGCGGTTTGTAGAAAACGCCAAATGCAATTTCTAAAATGTACATTTGTGAAGCTTTCAATAATCGAAAAATCGGAAACTTTTAGGTTATGGCTCAATCCATATCAAGTAAATCTGAACACTCAGTGTCGTATACATCAACAAAAATAATTTATTCTCGGATTATCATATCTTTATTTCTTCTAAATAGTAAGACCTATTAGATCTACACTGAATTTACAAGGTCAAAGAATTTATCCTTGAATAAAATAATAAAAGTAGCAATTTGCCAGGTCATTTGTCCAATTTTTTTCCGTACAATTTTGTTAATCCGCGAATCAAAGTTAATGCACGTTGGTGCATTTAAATTAGAGTTTTTTCCACATCAGGCTTCTAACGATTGCATGCTGCTTTTTTAAATATTAGCAAATATAAACGCTAATGAGCATTTGCTGAGCAATAAAGTATTAACTCAAAAGTTTTTCTTGTACGACTGTTTCTTGTCAAAGAATGAAAATTAGCAGTGTTCAAACAAATTTTAATGAGAAAATTGAAAAAAAGAAAAATACACTTAAGTTATTAAATTCTTATTTTTGATTTACAATTTATTTAATTATGATTTGCTGTATACTGATTTTAGTAAAAAAAAATTAAACGCTTAATCGATAAATATTCAAAAGGGTGTTTCGGTGGTTAATTTTTTTGCTCAATTTTCTCTCAAAAAAGTTTGGCAGATCAGAAGATTAATTTGACTAAATTTGAGCTTTTACAGTCTTTCATTCTCGAAATGTAACAGAAGTCTCAACTTGTGTCAAAAACCGATGTCTCAATTTCCCCCTAGAAAGGCTTTTTCCCTTTTTCATATTTTCATAGATTTTTTTCATACTTAGATATATGAAAGCCATTAAAAAATAATGAAGGTTACAAAAAACGGCATCAAAATTCATCAAGCGGTTTTCGAGTTATGATGGTTTCAATATTACCACTTGAGGGCACTGTTCGGCAGTCCCAAATTTTTTAATTTACGTAAAAATCTTTATCCATATGCTATCGAAACAAGCAAAATATCAATTCTGATAGATTTTGAGGTGAGGAATTCAAAAATGAAGTTAGTTTTTGGAAAATTGCAAAGGTAAGTGGCCAAAATGTAAATTGAAAATTTTTTGAGTGCCCGATTTCATTTCCGATTATCTCAGAAGGGCAAAAAAATGTTTTATTTCAATCATTGCCAAAATCTCAAGAATAGATCACTGTTTGACATATTTAAGTTTGGTTAATGTCATTTGTTGCATATTTCTGTAATTGGTTTTGAAACATAGCTAAAAACTAACGTTGATTTTTTTGTGATTTTCTGAATTTTTTGGAACACATGTATTGAATAGTATCTTATAAAATTATAATAGTTGCAAAAAATGAAATAATCACTTTGTATACACTTAGTAAATCTGGTGATCAGCAAAAATTTTGATTTTAACCCTTAAATTGTTGGTGGTTAGTATAGGTCTAGCTAGACTAATACAGTTTTGCTTCAAGTTATTTCAAGTGACAGACATTGACTATTACGGGTATGGAGAGAGCTAGATTTCTGCCATCCTTTTTCAATTGCTTACCTCTGGGAGCACTCTTGTAAAGTTTTAACCTCTAAAATGGGTGGATTACCATAAATTGGAGTGTTTGGCACAAATTTTGAAATGATTGGGTATATTCTCAAGTAAATGGGTATGACACAAGATTTTCTCCCTTTACGTAATGGCACTTTCTGCAGGAGTGATAATTAAATGGCATTCTTTATCAATTAGTTGCAAATAGTCAACTTGCTCTTTTGATACATACTTTACAGTTCAGATTTTATTTGAACAGTTAGCATGAAACAAGGTAAACCCATCAGTTGCTGTTGAGTGGCAGGAAACCTGGAATGACTTCCTTATATGTGACAAGTTAAACAGATAAATCATATAAAAATAGTGTAATGTGCATGTTAAGTACTGCAGACTACAGTAAAACCTTGATATTTATCTAACAGAAACTACAATTGGTTTGCTAGTAATATGTTGCATATACTGGATATATTCCAAAGTGTATTTACTGCTAAGTAAGTCTTTTGAATTCCACTTATCTAATTTCATTTGGTACTTAGCACTAATTACACTTTGCGGTATATATACAGCAGTGGTCAAAATTAACTTTTTTAGCAACTTGCCTGTCGGGTAAGTTATAATAAATATTTACTTGCCCAAGGAGATCTCAACTTGCCCGAACCAAAATGGCAGAGTGCATTTTTATGTTGTTTAGTTTTGAAAAAGTGCGCTCTACCAAATTTGCATAACATCGTATTTCGAAAAAATCCAGTTCTTGTGTGCGATTTTTAAATCAGATTAAGGTAATGGATACCTTTTATTGTGGGATGGCAATCGCATTGCATGCTTTTCTTTCCAGAAATATCTCATCAAAACAAAAAAAAAAATCAACATCCATTATCCATTATAAAAATTAAACAAAATTATCTTCCGATTTTTGTCATTAGTTCTGTTGTTTGTTTTCTGTTTTGTCAAAAGTCACATTTTAGGTAAAAGTTTGAGAATGTTTTAGTATTGGTTACGTCACAATCACAATGCGTATTTAAACTAAAGTCTTGCGCTGGCTGAGCTTCACTTTATGTTGTTTGAGATAACAAACCTACTTAACCAAAAAAATCTATCATCGGAAGCTAGTGACGAGTTTATCGCATAGAAAAACTTTTAATTTATCGTAAAAAAATCACATCTATTGTTCTATTCTGCATTGCATCTCAGTTTTCTTACATAACAAATGTCGCAGAGGTCATCAATTCAATTGCAATCCATGTTTTTTTTCAATCATTCAATTTACAAAAATTGATTTAAGGATTGTAATTATTTCAATCGTTACGTTAACAATAATTCACGTTGCCGTTTGCTACAAATGCATTTTTCAATCGCGAATATCTCGCAAACAGCACCTGCTAAAACTATGGACTTTTTTGTGTGAAACATAAAAGAACTAAAGATCTATAAAAAAACTAAAACAAAATTTTTGACCTTGCTTTCTTAAAGCTCAGGGTAATACTTGTAAATTGTGATACCCGAAAGAGCGATTAGCGTGACAAGCGTGGTAAAAATTTTTGCTAAAAGAGAACAAAACATTTTGCTCCAAAAGAATCGCAAACCGTGTTTAAGCTTCGAACGAACTTGCGTTCGATTAAGAAATGTTAATTGCAATTAATAATGTGTGTGCGATTAAAGTGTTAAGTGCAACGATTTCACTAAAATAACCCAAGCAAGAGCTTACATTACTTGCATTTATTTTATTGTACTGTAGCAAAAACGGTACCGGTAATTTGCGTTTTTAAATAACCTTGTTCAAAATTGCTTATTTGCTAGCAAACCAATTGTAGTTTCTGTTAGATAAATATCAAGGTTTTACTGTAGTCTGCAGTACTTAACATGCACATTACACTATTTTTATATGATTTATCTGTTTAACTTGTCACATATAAGGAAGTCATTCCAGGTTTCCTGCCACTCAACAGCAACTGATGGGTTTACCTTGTTTCATGCTAACTGTTCAAATAAAATCTGAACTGTAAAGTATGTATCAAAAGAGCAAGTTGACTATTTGCAACTAATTGATAAAGAATGCCATTTAATTATCACTCCTGCAGAAAGTGCCATTACGTAAAGGGAGAAAATCTTGTGTCATACCCATTTACTTGAGAATATACCCAATCATTTCAAAATTTGTGCCAAACACTCCAATTTATGGTAATCCACCCATTTTAGAGGTTAAAACTTTACAAGAGTGCTCCCAGAGGTAAGCAATTGAAAAAGGATGGCAGAAATCTAGCTCTCTCCATACCCGTAATAGTCAATGTCTGTCACTTGAAATAACTTGAAGCAAAACTGTATTAGTCTAGCTAGACCTATACTAACCACCAACAATTTAAGGGTTAAAATCAAAATTTTTGCTGATCACCAGATTTACTAAGTGTATACAAAGTGATTATTTCATTTTTTGCAACTATTATAATTTTATAAGATACTATTCAATACATGTGTTCCAAAAAATTCAGAAAATCACAAAAAAATCAACGTTAGTTTTTAGCTATGTTTCAAAACCAATTACAGAAATATGCAACAAATGACATTAACCAAACTTAAATATGTCAAACAGTGATCTATTCTTGAGATTTTGGCAATGATTGAAATAAAACATTTTTTTGCCCTTCTGAGATAATCGGAAATGAAATCGGGCACTCAAAAAATTTTCAATTTACATTTTGGCCACTTACCTTTGCAATTTTCCAAAAACTAACTTCATTTTTGAATTCCTCACCTCAAAATCTATCAGAATTGATATTTTGCTTGTTTCGATAGCATATGGATAAAGATTTTTACGTAAATTAAAAAATTTGGGACTGCCGAACAGTGCCCTCAAGTGGTAATATTGAAACCATCATAACTCGAAAACCGCTTGATGAATTTTGATGCCGTTTTTTGTAACCTTCATTATTTTTTAATGGCTTTCATATATCTAAGTATGAAAAAAATCTGAGAGGGTGGGTTACAAAATTTGAAAATTTTGACTGTCTTATTCTCATTTACCAAACCGTTTTGAGTAGGTAGAAATAGGTACAAATGAACCTACCCGGTACGAATAGGGTGTGAAAATAGCCCTGGAAGTATGGGGTTAAATGGCATTGCGTAAAGCTCTAATTGAAAAAAACAGGGGCCAAGTGGCAGTGTATGATAGTTTTGTTTATTTTTGCTGTTACTTCTATTGCTGATGCTACAAGCTGCAAAGTATTAACACCATTCAGGGCCACGATAAGGGATCCGTGGGTCCAGACACAAGCATTTTTAATCGATTGTCGCTAATGCTAAAATATGATCATGCCTATTTGGTGTGTGGATTCAGAAGAAAGCATGTGCATGATAATGAAATGTAACATAATTACCAATGACAGCCTGTTTTATACTAAATACACTACGATTGTATATCCCTGAGATACAGCATAACTAACAAAGCGCATCTTGAGAATGCCGACTTGTTCTAAAAATACGCGAGCAAATTTTGCGAAAATTTGTTTTGAGATACAAAAAAACAACTCTAATCACTGGCAAGTTGTCTGAGGGCAACGCCACATCTGCTAAACGACTTTTGTGTTGGAAATTGTTCTTAGAAATTCAAAATAATATAAAAAACTGTATCAAAAAAATGCTTCATGAAGAATTATTAAAAAAACGAGTGTAAAATACTTAATGGAACTGCTCAAATGTTTGAAAAAATGCGCGCTTCTTTAATAAACTTTTTACATGACATCATGAAGATAAAGGGGCGAAGTTTTGGGGAAAAATTTGAGCATTTTTGGAAAAAAATAATTTACTATTATTATTATGTCTTTGCGATTGTGGACCTTCGAAAGGGGGACCCCCGGAGCAAATCATGTCTCCAATGCCTTCCTTCTCAATACAGTCCTGCTGGAATCCTCAGATTACTTTTTGGAGTGAAATACTCTAGGCTAAATTTTACAAAGTATATTTTGGCGGCCGAAAGTACGCGCTCATTCTTTGGTAGGCATTAGATGCAAGACTATTAATAGAGGAGCATCACAAGTACGGAAACTTAAATAAAAAATTGGCTCAAAACTAGACCGGAAAAATGAGAAAAAAATAAAATTTTTCTAACTCAACTTTTGCGGTATATCGTTTTTTGAAATAGCATTGAAAATCTAATGTTGTGTAATCTCCTTTAAAAGTCACAAAAATTGCTGTTTTTTTGAAAAAACAAAACTAAATTGTTTAACATATAAAGGACATGGGGATTTAGCCCTTGCCCTTAGAACTCCGTTTTTTTTTTGCTTTTTTGTTTTCAAACAACTTGAGCTTGCAAATACCACGTACGGTACCTCAATCACTTTTAAAAACATAAATTTACAGTATTTTGCAATAGTTTTAGATAGTGATTTCGTAGTCGCCTTGTAATATTGAAAAAACTTTCTGATATGAAGTGATTTAACCAACAAAATAAGTTTTGTGTTCGAGAGACTACTAAAACAATGGGAATCCATAATCGGTGAACGTTTGCACCGACAACCTGACTGATGAAGTGGAGGCCTTAAAACTGACTATTTTCTTGTTTAAAATTTAGTTATTCTCCAAGATTCACGAGCTACGGTCTTAATTGTTTCATTGCCACGATACCGCTACGCAACGTAATCAACATTGCTGCTGGAAAGCGTTAAACTTCCAATTGACATTTACTGTTTTTAGAAACTACTTTACTATTTTCAAATAATCATCAAAAACTTAACGAAATGCAATATCCTAAACACTTTCACACTTAAGAGTAATGAAAAATTTGTCAACCATTGTTAAGAAAAAATGTGTCCTTGGTCGATGGTCTTGGCCTCAACTATTTCTCTTCTTGGTCCCGAAAGAGGCTGTCTTCGAAAAGTCGTTCCTTGGCTTCAATTTTTTTGAGTTTTTGGCCTTAGTTTCGAGCGTTGAATCCTCGAATCCATCTCTGCTGTCCAGAGCTTATCATTACTGTATTTTCTCTGAAAAAACTTTAAATTTATTTTACTGTTTCTTACTGTTTGGATTGTTTGAAACATCCTGGAGCAAAACTCTAGCAGAAAAGTTTATCAAAACTAAGATGAACGGAATCCCATATCCAACAAAATATGTAACAGCAATCGATGATTCCTTGGCAACAGAAAACTAAACAAGTTTATAAAAATTTATGTAATTGAAATATGAAGTTTTGTTTGTGCGCTTTTGACAACGATAGCTGCAATATACAATTGAAACTAAAAAACTTGGACGTGATAAAAAAGAACTAACATGAACCAAGTTTTTTTAGGTGGCAGATTGACTTAAAGCCCAATTGGTTCTTTCGCTGTTTTTTGGTTGAGACAGCGTAATGAATAAATTAGATTATACTGTAATTACAATTACAGCGTTTTCTT
Organism: Trididemnum nubilum; assembly: GCA_963965965.1. NCBI lineage: Eukaryota > Metazoa > Chordata > Ascidiacea > Aplousobranchia > Didemnidae > Trididemnum > Trididemnum nubilum. The sequence goes on along the minus strand of OZ014477.1, from coordinate 31,629,099 downwards.
AATTGTTTCGCGTGATTACCGCCTTGTCTTTGTTGCGCGAAAAAGAAGCAAAAACAATTTTTGTAGCATCGCAATACCAATCAGATTTACTATTTTGTTAAATGGGTTTGAAGACTATTTTAGTGTAATGTTTTCAAAAAATTCGTAGCTCTGAAAATCGAAAATTTCTTAACATCGAGCCGTTACTTCTCCGAATTGAAAGATCTCAGCTTAGATGGTTTGGCCATGTAAGCAGAATGCCTCAGGAAAGACTCCCCAAACAAGCTTTACATGCCAAAGCATATGGGAGAAGACCAGTCGGACGACCTAGAACTAGATGGACCAATTACATTGAGGATCTTGGATGGAATCGCTTGGGACTTCGCCCGAGCGAAATGATGGAGGTGATGGAAGACCGAGAGGTGTGGCGGCTTAATCTTGAGCTACTGCCGCCGCAACTCTCACGGAAAAGCGGGCAATGAAGAAAGAAGAAGAAGAAGATGTTTTCAAAAAATAATTGCTCGAATTTTTCTAAATTACAGTACTCTTAAATCCGAACCAAAATTATGAGGTTAAAAAATTGCAACCTTGTTTTTTTTCAAATGTAGCTAAAAGTGGCTAGAAAAAGCATCTTTCTAAGTGGCTAGAAAAATCTTTTTGAGTGTCTAGAATAGAATGTGGTTAGAAAAAGCATCTCGCTAAATTGCTCACGCTTACAGTATTGTAGACAAATTTGTGAAAAGTGGTTTGCTAGTTGGTTTTGATTTTTTAAACCGACATTAAATTACCACACAGTTAAAGGAGTAAAGTGAAATGATACTTCAACTCATTGGCCACTATATAATTTTCTTTTGTTTTCGTTTAAATGAGGTTTAAAACAGATTTGAGACATTTAATTTGAATTAAAAGTTTTCTGTACTGCTAATACGCTGAACGGTTTAAAAAACAATTGCATCGTATTTTAGTGCAATATTTTGCACTACATTGACTTAAATAGATTGAATAATTTTAGCAAATGGCAATTAGCACCGATTGGAAACCCGTGGCGATGTCGAACAATGGATTTTCGCCAGGTACATGTTGTATTTGCACTGCTTAAAAAAGAATAAAATTGAAAAGAATAATCAAAGCAGTTTTGTAAAAGCAATTTTAAGTTATCAAGAAGAACCTAATCCTGAAACTCAATTAAACTTTAAAATTGAGCGTGATTCAGGATCTTTTTATTTTCTTCTGCTTTGCTTCGTTCAGATAATAAAATGTTTAACCGTTTTGGTCAAAATTATTTTCATCAATTTCGCTAATTTTCAATTCTTTCTTTGCATGAAATACATGCACTACTTTATTGATTGTATTTATAAGTTGCCTATTTAATAGCCCTATGCTGTACAATGCGTAAAAATAATTTGTTACAGTCCACCAATAAAGTCCTAAACTATGAAATGCTCTTCAAAATCACGGTAAATCACGCTGAAAGGAAGCATATTGAAAATAGTAAATTTATTTTAGAAGCGTATTTTTAAATAGTAAATTTATTTGAAAATACACAACTTTCAAAAAATACTTGCTGTAATTTGAAAATTAAGCAAGATTATTATTACTGCTGCAGAGATACTGGCCAATGTAATTATAGCGATTGATTCAAAATGGGCTTACATGAGTCGATTGAAGCATTTTTAAATACAAATGAACTTGCCTCTTCTGACCAGATTGATTTGTATTTGATAAATCTGTATCTGCATTTAGTAGTTGCCTCGATAAATATGCCCCACCGAAACGTGCTTCACGAAAAAAAGCGCAAATTAATGTTCAAACGATGGATAACTACTGGAAAATTTATATCCATTCGCCAAAGGCAGAAATTATGCGTCATTCATTACCCCAAGGGTACTGAAATCCAAAAGAAATTATACAAATGTGTGCAAACAAAATTAACCTAGCTTAAAACCCTTTCCAAAAAGTTGTATTTGGAATCTTAAAATTTAAATTCGAGACATGACCTGCGAAAATTTTGGAGTATTATAAGAACCTTAACGCTTGAGAAACCTCGATCAGTCAAATGCACCTGACCTTGTTCACAACAAGATCGGAGCAAATATTACTGAATCAATTGAAATAGCACAGAGTTTCATCAAATACTTTTGTAGTATGGGCAAAAAATTGGCCGCTAAAAATGATTGTTCTAAATCAAACGACTTCCGCAATTATCTCACAAATTTAGTGCATTCATCGATGCATTTGCATCTGTCCTCTCCTTTTGAGATTTTATGCGTCATAAAACAACTTAATTCTGCAGTAGCAAAAGCTGTGGACTGGATGGAATTAAAACAAAATTTGAACAATTAGCAGCTGAAGCTATCACTTCGGCACTGTGTTTGCTATTTGATACATGATGTCATTGTATATTTTTTCCTATTTGTTTAAATGAAGCCAAAGTAGCGCCTGTGTTAAATCTGGTGATAAATAAAAATAACTTACTACAGACCCACATCAAATATCGATACTGTCCTGTTTTTCAAAAAATTTGGAAAAACTTGTGTACTGCAAAATGATTGATTTTGTAAAATACAACTCTGTCTTGTGTCCCACTTAGTACGGATGTAGACCAAAACAATCAACCGTCCATGCTACAGTATTTTGGATATAGTCGCAATTTGTTTTGATAATATCAAAAATAAGAAAGTTTACTGGTCTGCTACTATTGGATTTAACCAAAGCATCTAATACCGTTCAGCATAAAATACTTTTCGCTCAATTAAGCCATTATGGCATTCGAGGTGTTGTAAAAAACTTTTTTGAATCGTATCTCACAAACAAATGTCAAACTGTTATAATTCATAATAATCACTCTTTAGTCCAATATCAATATAGGGATTCCACAAGGCTTATTCCTGGGACCACTTCTGTTCTTACTTATTACAAATGACCTACCCAATTTTATTAGTAGCACTCCCCGCCATTTTGCTGATCAACCTGCGTTATAGTTAAGGCAGATACTTTAAATGAGTTGGTAAATTGTTTGAACTCTGTGCTAGCAAAAGTCAATAGCTGGATTGTTGCCAATAAACTAACGCTAATGCAGCTAAATCTAATGCAATAATATTAAAACCGAAACTCCATTCTCCACCAGTCAAAATAAATCTTAGCTGTGCCGCAGGAACAATTAAAGTAGTAAGCAGTGCTAAATATCTTGGTGTTTTGATGGATGACAAACTAAATTTTCTAGAGCACATTAAATTTTTAGAGAAAAGAATTTTGCGCTCAGTCGGAATTCTTAGTAAACTGAAAAATTATCTACGTGAGCATGGATTGTTTAAACTCTATCATACGTTAGTAGATTCTCATTTAATTTATGGGCTCATAGTTTGGGGAAACACGTATCCAACTTATCTCGCCAAATTAATTAAACTTCAAAACAAAGCTCTTCGTCCCGTTATAGGAAGTGGATGGTATCAAAATGCTTTGTCTCTTTATTAAAAAATTAACTTGTTCAATTTACTAAATTTACATAAATTTAAGACTGCCAAATTTATACATTACCAAATCAATCAATGTCTATATCTAAATTGTAATAATTTTGTCACATCGGTAAATTTTCGCACAGACGGCAAACTCGTACTACTGCATCCTCTAATTTAATAAATCCTATTTACAAAACAAAAAGAACGCAGCAATCAATAAAATATTCCGGCGGAAAAATTTGGAATCCCATTCCTAATAATGTTAGAGACTTCTCATTTAGGAAATACTTTGAAAGAAAGCAAACAAATGTAGTTGAACCCTTTGTGATACTTTTCTCGAGTTTTGCATTGATGAGTGTTGATTTGATTAGTATTTTTACATCATTAGTAAACTTGTGTATAACCTTTTAAGTATTACAATTATCAAATTATTAGCTTAAAAATATTAAATTTTATTATCTCATGTCCAACACATCGCTATTGTACTTCTTGTTTTTTTTGCTTTTTTGTTTTCTTTTACGTAAGGTCTTTGTAGTTCGAATGATGATGCCATATCATGTTGTGGCTCCTCAGAGTGGCTGCAGACTCGAAAACCTCACGGTCTCTTCGCTGTCACTCAGGCACTGCTTCCTTTGATGATACCACGATGCGTATACTCTGTTTCATCTGTTTTTGCTTTTGGTTACTTAGTGGTATCAATAAACAAACTTGAACTTGATCTTGTACCTGTGTGAAAGCTCTGTACATTTGTACAGCGTTTACAGTCATCCATGAAACACTGCAAATTGTGAAGTAATGAAGCAGGAATGTCATTGCATCGCAGGCTTGTTTCTTCTCAGCTCTACCCACTCCAACAACATAGAAAAAGTAAACGAAAATCAAGCAAATGCAAATGTTTACCAATGTTGGCGTAGTCGGCTTTTTTCGAAGATCTCTGTTTAAAAACAAATGATTTTAAACTATTGCGTGTTTTAACTTTATCTTACATGAGCTATTTAACCAACGCAGTTTACAAGAGAGGGGAAGGCAAAAATGTTTCCCAATCTAACTCCTAAACTTGAAGTCATAAGAACATTAAATATAACATGCGGATTGTTGTTCACCAAATTAAAAAAAGGTTTGTGCTGATGAAGTCATCATGGTGATGTTATTGGACAAAAGTAAAGGCTAATCACAATTGTATGCCAGTTTTTTTGAGTAGAGTTCGGGCTTAAAACTGACAAATTTTCGTGTTTTAAGTCGAGCCTGATATATATAGACATATACATATCTTGTCTTTTTGGTAGCAGTGAAAACACAATGAAAATATTTTTTGAAGCACAAAAATAACCTTGCAACACTGAACGAAGTCTTCATTCCAGCATCAAAAACAAATGTGCTTGTTTGCAACTCTGAGGCTAACTGTAACACTTACTTAAACTTTAGATATATATAGAGAGTTGCAATCAGAAAAAGAATAGACAAAACGCTTCCAACGTAGCTCACAACTGTCAAAGCCAGTATGGAAGGAACTTCTCTGGAAGTCTACAAAATTAAAAGTTAATCCTTATCTTGAAACAAAAAATATTTAAAATGATATGTGTAAGCTACAGCACAGAAATTGCTACTTATCAAGAGAAATCCTGAGAAGTAAAAATGATTTTACTACAAGAAAAGCTCAAATGATGACTGATAATACTAAGCAATGTAACATACCTTGTGGTACTATTTTATTAATAATTTACTTACAAATAAAATAGCATAACTTGCTAAGCTACCACAAGTGTAAGAAGGTTGCATCTTATTACTCTGATAGCACTGATCAGCTGGAAGCCACGTTAGCGATTCAAAATCCCAACTGGAAACCTCTGCTTGATTTAGAACACGCTGAAAATAAATTGCATAATTTTCGTTACGGATACGAGGTTAAACAAAATTGTACTTTCAAATCATACAAACTATACCGCATTTGGCAACTAAAAGCAGACGATATTAGTAAACAAAAACTAAAATTACTGTTTTCTGTATTTAATTATTATTTTTTGCGCTGGCAACTGAAAAACAATTTAACTACAGCTCTATTGCGACATAACTTAACTTCTAAAACACAAGCTATTTTTTAAATTCTTGTTTTTGTTCTTTTTTTTTTGATGGCAACAACTTACCTGTTTATTGTAGCATGAATCACCTCTGTCTTTGGAACAAAAAATGCAGAGTTTAATCTAAAACTGTGGTGGCTCCAGACAGAATAAGGAGATCATATTGAAACAAGACTATTTTACGTTGAGCACCATTCTGTTTGTTTTGGCTCAAAGCGTTTACTCTAAATAGTAAATGCTGTAACTGTTTATCGCAGCTTACTTTGAAAGAATCGTTGGTCTTCATTACTGGATCGAGAATTTGAACGTTGGCAAACTCGATATGTACAACTACATCCATGGAATCTGAAGATCTTGTCGTTACAGATACAATCTATTAATACCAAAAACTCATCATCTTTACATAATGCTCATTATGTAACCGCTAAAAAGTTCTTCTAAACAGAAAGTAACTATATTAACGCTTTTGGTTTAATGCATAATCGTAAATGTACATGAAGCGTTAATACGAAGATATTTGAGCATTTTGTCTATAAGCCCTATTTGTGCCGGGGAAGGGGGGGGGGTGGATTTGCCCCTCCTCTTAGTTATTTTAATATAGCTCCTAAACTAAAAAAAGCTTTGCTAAGATGCACCCTGACATTGAATCAAATTTCATATTAGACATTCCTAAAAATGGATAGCAGACAGTGCAAAACTTTACCAGATTGATTTTGGTATGTATGTGGACAAGTCGTGGGCTCCATATGTAATCTATGGCAGCTGTCGATCTAATCGTGCAGGATGGCTGAAGGGTTCTGCAAGACTTAAGTCATTTGCAGCTCCCAGAATTTGGAGAGAATCCCAAAATCATCATGATGGTTGCTAACATTTTAAACATGTTAAACATTTTAAACATGTTAAACATTCCAAAGTATCACAAGGTTGGAGGAAGAAGAGCTATGACGAATCCAGGTACACCCTCATTCATAGGTGGGCACAAGTCCGTTAATCCGTTAATAACGAAGCTAACTTTTTCATTAACTCGTTAATCCGTTAAAAAGTTTTTTCATGTTAACGGATTAAATTAACTTCCGTTAAGTTTTGTTGACGGACTAAATTAACTTCCGTTAAGTTCTGTTAACTTCCGTTAACGTTTTTATCATTAATATCTTGCATCATTTATTTATCGTATCGATACAAACCAGTTTACTCGGGTAAAACTTGTTGCGTATTAGCACGAGTTTCATGGAAGAAAAAAAGGAAGGAGTTCTTTTTTGTGGCAAATAATAAGCTGCAGTCTCATAGGTCTATTAATAATATTATTGCTGTTCACAATTTCCAAAGGTTTTCCGATCGCAGCTTCGTTGTGTATTTGAACTTGTTTTTATCTTGAAATTAGATTAGACTGTAAAACGTAACTTCCAAAGCACAAAAAGACCACCATAGCAATAAATATTTCCTTACAATCAGCTCAACAGTCAACAGCGTCAATGCGTGTTGTAGAAGCAAGTGAATAAAACGAAATGTAAATTACACGCAAAATGTTAACGGATTAACGGACTTTATTAACTTCCGTTAATTAAGGCTGAAAATAACGGATTAACGTTAACGGAGGTGTGAAGTTTGTTAATGGACTAGTGGTTAACGAAGCTAACGTTTTGCATTAACTTGCCCACCTATGCCCTCATCCATTGTACCTGTTCCTCATAGTGACGCCTCACCGGTTCCAAGTCCATCAACAAATGTGGGTAATTTTTTATGGAAAATGTAACTAACAGTATTTTTATGTTCTAAGATTGAATCCAATTTCTTTTTATGTACTTGTTCTTTATCATTTCAGGTAGAAACGTACTAAAGTGAAGACTCAGCAACAGCAAGTAAAAATTTAGACATTGACGCAGAATATGCACCAACAACAAGTGCAGAATCTTATTTTCCGACTAAATAAGAATTGGATGATTTAATACGAGATCGATGTCTTACAAAATCTGGAGCAGAGTTATTAACATTCAGGCTGAATAAGTGGAATCTGCTTGAGGATGACTGCAAAAGTACTGCTAAAATGAAGAGGCACTTAGAGTTTTTTGTCTACTTTGATGTTATTGAAGGCCTTTGCTATTGCAAAGATGTAGAAGGCCTGTTTCATGCTGTTGGAATAGATCATGTTTCTACTCAATGGAGGCTTTTCAATGACAGTTCTACCAAATGCCTTAAAGTGGTGTTACTTCATAATGGCAATATAGTTCCATCAGTTTTACTTACTTAGTCACTGCAAATGAAAGAAGTCTATGAAAATGTCAAGCAACTGCTGATCAAAATTAATTATGCTCAGTTTAAGTGTCATGTTTGCGGTGACTTCAAAATGTTGGGATTCTTGCTGGTTCTGCAGGTGGATACACAAAATACTCTAGCTTTTTGTGCTTTTGGAATAGTAGAGCTGATGGTAAGCACTACGAGAAAATTCATTGGCCGACTCGGAAAGAACTAACACCAGGAATGTATAACGTTATCAAGGAGCCTCTTGCAAGCAGGAAAAATGTTTTACTGCCACCACTTCATATCAAATTAGGTCTAGTGAAACATTTTTTTAAAGCTTTAGATTTTGAAAAAGTTTTTTAAGAAACCTGTTCAGTGTTTCCCAGGCTACCAGAGGCCGAAATAAAAGTCGGAATATTCGTTGGTGCACAGACAAACACATTGGTAGAGTCAAAAACCTTGGAAAAAAATGAATGAAACAGAAATGGAAGCGTGGCAAGCATTTTGACTTGTAGTGGATGGATTTTTGGAAAATATAAATGATCCAAATTACAAAGAGTTAGTGGAAAAGCCTATCAAAAGTTACCAAAACATGGGTTGTCGCATTTCTGCAAAACTTCTCTTTTCATACTCTCATCTGGATTTTTTTCAAGAAAATCTTGGTGACTTCAGTGAAGAACATTTTGAGAGATTTCACCAAGATGTTGAGCCAATTGAAAAACGAAATAAAGGCCACTGGGACAGTGCAATGATGGGAGACTACATTTGGTCGGTGATAAGGCAAGATAAAAGTGGTTGCAAAAGGAAAGCTGGCTCAACAGTGCATTTTTGAATGATTCTTATTATTTCAAAAAAGCTGTGTTATGTTATTCTTCACGCCTTTTGTTTTATGACCTATTTTTAAACTGTCTTTTGCGTTTAATACGTATTGAACGAAACCTTGATATGCAGTTACAATCTACTGCAAGGTAGAACACAATCTGCTAGTTACAGCTTGGTCGGATAAAACAAAAAGTATTAGTAGCTCAAAAAGTAACGATAATACAAAAAAACTAACCGGATTTTTTAACTCTGCGCTTTAAATAACATAAAAGGACCCTGGAAAAAGCAGCCAAACAAAAACTGCGCTAAGTAGTGGTATCGATGGTAATCTTTAGCTGGAATAAAACTCTTTATTTACTGATAAATGCCCTGCAACATCATTACGTCATTAATGACGTCATAATTCAAAAATGTTGCTTTTTCTGCTGTTTCTCGAAATAAACTGCGTTTACTTAAGAAAAATCATTCTCATCAGCCGTTGAGTGATATAATGAAAACAATGCTGCAGTATTTTAAAATTTTGTAAATTTCACTATATCTCATATACAAAAAATTACAAATAATAATTTACACAATATATCAAAGACGACGTCATCATGCATGCAACGCTATCATGCATGATGACGTCATCATTATAGCAACAAAAGTTCAAACTGAAAATTTCCAACTGAAAATTATATTTAGCAACATCTAGACAAATTTGCATACTGTTATAAGAATTTACTGGTTTTGATGACGTCATCTTCGTTTTCGTGACGTTGCAACTTCAAAACATTTAGCTTCAACAAGCAAAAAAGCTTACTTCTATCAGTTACCAATCGGTTTTTAGATATGGAGGGGGGCAAACTAGCTCCTCCTCGGTACAAATAGGGTGTAAAATTAGCCCGGTAATAGGTTTAAAATTATACTCAATTACAATTTCTTCAACGAAACTCACCTACGCCAAGTAAGTCTCCGCAGATAGTCATACTGCAGTGCAGTAAGATATAGATTTATAATAATAAACCTAGAGCACGTTTTTGCCATCATTTTATTAATGTCAACCAAGCTTAGAAGTTTGTGGCAATAATGACTTTAAACATAACTATCGAGTAAAGAAGTTAGGTTTCAGCCGTATACAAACATGGTGCAAAATATTTTACACTGCTTTTTGTTAGAAGTTTCTGTCCCATCTTCTTCCCATTAGACTACCAGCACCATTATTCAAAGAGGACATATTGTATTTATAAATTAACTACTCTATACTTTTATGATTCACAAAGAATTATAGAATTGACGATAGTTTTGTACGCTACCGGGTTTCTTACTTTCTCAAATGAATCGAATGTGAAGAATACTTCTAACAATTCAAAGTAAAAGCTTTAGTTTTTTTAGCATTGAATACGCGGATAAAAATTACCTGGGAAGCATTTTGATCAGAAGACAAACCAAAGTCTTCTCCAATGACAGTTACGTGAATAACAGGAGCTTTAGTTTCACTAATTTGAGCAATCTCAGCCACTGATTCAGATGGAAGAGTTACTAACGTCACATTCTCCCTGTTGGATCCAGTGTTTAAATTGAAAGTAACGCTTGAATAAAGAGTCGTGTTGCTGTCGTTGCTCGTGAACGATGTTATTTGTACTGCCTTAACATAAAAGAAATATCACTTTTTCAATCATTGGTTTTACAGTAAATATCTCAACATTTATCAGCACCTGACACATTGTATCGATTGTTCCATATAATCATTTTTATGAAGATTTAAATACTGTAAATTTAATTTTTTAGGAAATGATTAATTGATTTATTGACTGACTTTGTGACAACACCCAATGATTTGTCATATTTCCACAACATCATCGCAAAATTTTACTTTTTACAAATGTGATCAATCCATTGACGTTTAAGCTCGACCAACTAAGTAAAACATGGACAAAAGTTATCAATGAAAATGCCTAGCTAAACGCCCGAATGCTGATTGAATACGGAAATGCTAAAAAAAAGTTTTTACAATATTTGTTGACAAATTGCAAGCAAATTTGTCGAGCATAACCGCTGTCTATCAAAACAAGTCAAAAAAATGGTTATCCAGTACATAAATTATTGTTGATTTTTGTTTTGAAACAATGCAAGTTACAGCAGCATTGCTATACTTTATATTGTAGTACTGCACAAAGTCGCTTTAATTAACACATTAATAAAGTGACTTTGGTACAGCTCAGTAATAATCAATCATTCAATGAACTGTTAATTTGCTGGCTTGGCAAAAAAAGATAAAATGCGAAAAATATGTCTGCTTCAAAAGCCTTTTTCCTTTGAAGAATTAAGCTATACTTCTTTCTTATTGTGAAGTTATTTTAATTGAGAGAATTTCAACTATGTTTTTTTCTAGAATTTAAAGGTAATTGCTCTCCAAGATATGGCCATACATCACAAATGGATCTGTTTTAACTAAACGAAGTTTCGCTCTGTCACTCTCCATTGTCCGATTTTCCGTGAGGGTTGCGGGGGCAGCAACTCGAGATTAAGCCGCCAAACTTCATGGACGGTCTTCCATCACCTCCATCATTTCATTGGAGTTGTAGTCCTAAGTGAATCCATCCAAGATCCTCAATGTAATTGGTTCATGTAGTTTTAGAGCACCCAACTCGTCTTTTCCACTTGCTTTGGCATGTAAAGCTTGTTTAGGAAGTCTTTCTTGAAGCATTTGCCTTACATGGCCGGACCATTTAAGCTGAGATCTTTTAATTCGGAGAAGCAGCGGTTCGACGTTTAAAGATTTTTTAATCTCGGAGCTACTTGAAGGAATTTTTCAAATTTTTAAATGCTTTTTTGCAAAACCAAGTATTTTCCTTTTTTTTCTAAAATTCGTTATTTAATTTCATTCATTTAATTTGTCAGTAGAGTGATACTGCACTAAAATTAAACCGAACTTATTATCTACCTGGATATGTATGTCTGGAGTTCTAATGTTCACTACTTTGGAAGAATTTTCTGCAACTGAAACCGAAGACGTAAAAGAAATTAGGGTTGCAAGAAGAGCAGATCTTGTTTCGGTTAAGCTTGAAAAATAAATTACACAATTATTCTTCTCAAATAGTTGGCAACTGAAACATTTTACATTTTGCGATAACATTGTGTTTTAGTGCTTTACGCTCTAAGGTTGTAATCACGGCTGCGGAGTGCAATCGTTTACAAAAACATTTAGCGGATAAAAGCGATTTCACTGCTTTCGTTTGGTATCAAATAAATTTGGAGTCAATTTGTGCACATTAATAAAATGATTTATGAAAAAGATGTTAATCTGTACAGTAGTTTGGAATACAGCTAAAGACACTCATTAAAGAGTTTTAAAACAATACTCTACACAATCAAACAAATGATATTTTGACGCCATCATTTTCAGGAACTTTACTGCAGTTTTGCAGTTAAAGAGCATTGGCTTAATTTTTTTTTTTAGTTTGTTCTTTCAACATCAATCTACTGTATATTATCCCCAGAATCAAAAGTTTTTCAATTACAAAATAGAATAAATGACTTTATAGTTGTATATGGTTATACAGTAGCAGATCTGGCGTTATTATTTAGTGCCATTTTTACGTTTAAAAAACACATCGTAAAGTGCAAATGCAAATTCCACAACCAAAATTTTTTAAGCTTGAAGGGCAAATGCAAATTCCGGAATCAAAGTTTTTTAAGGTTAAAGCGCAAGCGCGAATTTCGTAATCAAAATCTTAAAAGCTTAAAGCGCAATTGCAAATTCCGTAACCAAAAGTCTAGGCCCTTTAGAGTGCAAGCACAAACTCTGCAACTAAAAATTGAAAATAGTACAGCACAACTACGAATTGATTGCTTGAGAAGCGCATACAAATTTCGCTATTTTAAAAAGTTTTTGAGTAAAATTTTTGCTTAATCGAAGTTTAAAAAGCGCGCTGCTGACGATAGTGCTAAGTACAAATATATGAAAGTAAAAACATGGTACTATCTTGCGCTAAGCTGCACTGAAATAAACTAACTGCAATGCGTTTAGCTTTTATAACTAAAGGCATATATGTATGAGCGAAGTAAGAATTATTTTTATTTAAAAAAAAGCAATTAAACATTAACGCACAGAAAAACAATAAAAATAAAAAAATAATAAAAATAAATAAAAACCAAAGGAAAAAAAGTTCCACTCACTCACATTCAGAAATAATGCGTTATTTATGAAGAAAAATTGACTTTTTTGACCACTTTTCATTCTCACGCAGCAAAACAAACTTTTCAAAATTTTCCTTCTTCATAGACGATCGTTTCGATCGCAAAATATCGGAATCAACAGAAAATAATCTCTCGACGCGGCCGAACTAAGGATAGCGGTGTTGAATCTTTTGCATTTTTGCAACCACGCATCTCTCTTGTAGGCAGGAAAGCAATCTTTGGTGATTTTTTCGTTTGCTCTTCCGACCCATTCATCTAATCTTTTTCCTATTGTAGCCGCCAAGTTTTCCGCTATTAATTACAGTACAAAAAAATGTATTTCGTGCTTATTAAGTAAGGCAGCTTAAACTAAAAACAAGGTTCGAAATTAACGCCTGCCCGCTTGCCCGAGGCAAGCTGGAATCACCTCGGACAAATTAGTTTTCGGTTTAACTTGCCCGACGGGCAAGCTAACAAAATATTGCGTATTAAAGAACTTCAAACAAGATTATTTAAAGAAGCAATTTACCTGGTTTTGTGCAATAAAGTAAAATATGTACGTAGAGAAAGCTGTTCCTTGCTTTATTTTAGTAAGCACTTTGTAACTATCACAATTAATGCATTGTCTAGTTGTACGCACATTATTAGTCGCAATTAACATTCTTAATCGCATGCAGATTTTTCGATTCATAGACGCGTTGAACAACTGTTTGGCACAAAATGTTACGTTTTTTTGTTTTTTTTTAGAAAAGTTTTCCAACGCTTGCCACGTTAACAGCTATTTCAGATACCACAAGTACTACCTTGCGCTGCATGAAGGTAACGTCAAGAATTTTGCAATTTTGTTGTTATGAATATTTTGAAGATCTTTTAGCTTCAATTGCTTTTGCAAAAAATTTCGGCTTTGTAGGTGATGTAGTTTCCAAAATTATCGCTAATAAAAATACGTTTGCAACAACCCACAACGGTAATTAATAATTATGATGGCTAAATATCAAATGAAATATTTATAATCAAAAAATCAATTTTTGCTTATGCATGGTTGGAAAAAGTTTCTTATTGCATCACATTATCTTAACAATCGCATACAAAAACTTAATTCTCGAAACTACGCGTATTTTGCAAATTTAGTGCATTTTTCCAAGCTAACCTCAAAACGTAAAGCACCTTTTTTTCTTGCAAGTTGAAATTTTTTTAGGCAAGTAGACATTTGATAACACTTGCCCGACCGGCAAGTTGTCAAAAAAGTTAATTTTGACCCCTGAAATAATATCAATAATATCTCTTTGTCTTTTAACAGTATACAGAATTTAGATTGCATAAAGTAGAAGTATTCCAGAATTATTCCGAATAGCTAAAATCGAATCCAGAATACCGAATCCTATTCTAGCTTAAATTAGCTTAATTTGCTGAAAAAGTGAACAACCAGTCAACCACCACCTATATCCCGTAAAATTTATTCAACGATTTGGTTAATTGAAGCAGCGCTTTATGCAGTGTATGACACTGAGTGTTTCTAAATGTTCACCACTTAGTTGCATTCTTAATTCGCTCACAGTCAAGCCTGCACTGGAGAAGCACCTTTCAGAAGAAGCTGATGGTGCAGGAATGCAAAGGTTGCTTCAAATACGAAAGTTGAAAATTTGTGAACCATCATTTTATGAATCCATTTTAAAAGGTTAAAAAGGTTGAATTTAGGACAGGCTACTCTTAAACCCCTTTGGAGAAACTTTTTTTCTTATTTGCCTACCCTGAAAATTTCATATGTCTAGCGTGAGTGGTTAAAAAGTTTGAATTTTGGCCCGCCCCGTTTGTGGGTACCCCCATTTTGGCACCCCCAAATTTGTCAAATTTTATCACCCCTTTATATTTACTTACCTTAAAATGTTCATGAGTCTAGCTCAAAAGCTTAAAAAGTTTGAATTTTGGAGGGCCCGTTTGGGGAAAACCCCCATTGCAGCACCCCAATTTTTGTTACACTTAGTTCGTTTTTAATATCTACCCATTCCAAAATTTTGATCCTTCTAGCTCTAACGGTTGAAAATTTCAAAATTTTGGAGGATCCGATTGAGGGAGATCACCCAACCTGGCACCCTTAATTTCTGTCACACAATAATCCTCCTTGATATGTTCAATCGCTCAAACTTTGAATACAGCGCGTTTAGCGGTTTAATAGTAGACAGCGCAGAAGAAAACAAACCAAGAAAAAAAAATCTTTCGATCAGCAATCAGCATGCATCGTCATGCTTTACATCTGCAAAATCAAAATTTATTTATTTTTTGACAGGGTCATGCAGATCAACATTTAAAAATTATTTTGTGATTGCACATCTTGGAAAAAAATCGTAATTAAAGCGCTACGATTATTAGATTTATTGATTCGCAAACGCAAATTGCACAAGCGCTGAAAAAAAGGCATAGAACGCAACGCAACTTGCGCATTTGCGCAACTTGCAAACGATTTTGCGAAACGCCCACCTCTGCGATTGCGTATAATTGCCCTTGCTTCTAACTCTGTTTTTAAAAACAACCGCTTCCTTACCTTTCATAGTCTTCATCAAAAGTGTTCAGTGCAGTAGCCAAGTGGTTTATTGTTATTGCAACGCTCAGCAAAGTTGTTTCTGAAATCTTTGAAAATATCACGGTAAATTAAATAAATGAAATATATAAGCTCACATTTGCGTTTTTTGGCATTTTTAAAATAATATTGCGACACAAATTTTAAGTAAACTACTGTATATTATTTTTTCAGTAATTTTCTATCATACTTGCTAAAACCCTGTTAAAGACGTGTCTTTTTGGCGATAGTAAACTTTGGGGCTACGGAATGTAAAGGCTAGTCAAGACCAGACCACGGACCACATTTTTTGCCTTATCATACAAACCTGCTAAACTTAAAAAAAAAATTAATGAAAACATCATATATTGACTCATACTAACTTCTGCCGTAATTTGAAAATGTCGAACTTCGAGTTTTTTGGTCAAAAACTTATTATGATTTATTCTATCTTTTGCTGAAAGAACAAAGTTTCTAAGTCGTGTAGTTTCGGAAATTGAAAAAGTCTGAAAATTTCGAACGTTAAAGTGATTTGAAAATATAAAACTTCAATGTTTCTTAATTCACAGAAATACTTTATTAAAATTGAAAAATCAACATTTTCAATGTTCAAGCTACAAGATGACAAACTGTAACTAATACTTCAAGTGATGATATCATTGCAACTTATTGGCAGATTAAGTAGCAAAGCAAAAAACGTGGGCCTGATTTTTTGGCAAAATTTAAGAAATTGTTGAACAATAGTTACAAATTTTTGGCCTTAAATCATTTACTACCGAGCATTAGAGAACTGGACTAGTTTAATCAACTAGCCAACAGACTTTTTGTCAATAAAATAGACTTGAAATAGAGCAGTGCGACCGAGATTTAATACCTAGGTCTACATCAGGTCATGGGGTATGCAAACTATGACCCTCAGGGTAAATCCGTCCAGCCCCCCCCAAACAGAACATCCGGAGGTAAAAGCGAAATATTAGTGCTTGATTTCATTCAAAAAATATTTTGAGTGAAAAACAAGCATGCTTCGGCGCCAAAGTTTTGGCGTGTTTATTTTGCGTGCACACTTTTTGTCAATGAAAGTCTCCAAGATCAATACTACAACTATTTTTTGCTAGATGTTACGCTTTTACTACTTCCAAATCACAACTGGACTTACAGTAGGTCTATCGTTTGCGCCGTAGCTTCAGACTGCCAAGGGGAAAACTTGCCCCCTCATTTCGGTTTACTCAGAATATGTTTTTGAAACATCACGTAACCATAAGGCACCAGACAATAATTCAAAAAAGAATAAAAGCGTTAAAACATAATTTTCGTTTGACGTATTCTCATGTTTTGCGAAATTGCTTGCAAGCAACTGCTGAGCAAAAATGTGACGGAATAATCCGTCTTATTTACACGCTTTTACAGATGTGTCCTGGAAGGTGTAAGCAAGCCTAAAAAATCGTTATCGGTACTTCTTTGGTAATTCTTATCTGAAAGAATACGTGAAAACACTTTTTTTCAAAGACCAGCTGTTTTTGTTTTTTTAGAGCACATTCAAGATTTTTTTAGGTTGCGGTCAGTGGTGCAATCAATGGGAACGGGGTTGGTGGGGCTTCAGCGAAAGAAGAACGGCCTTCGGCAAGAATAGAAAATTTGCTGTCATCATAATGTTGATTGTTGAGCACAGGCAAGATTTTGTAAAAGATGAAATTCAATGGCTGAATCAGAAGCAAGAGACTGAGTATTCGTCTGGGTGGAAGATTTGCACCGACTGGTGGGAGGTAAGCTTTTCTGGGAAGAAGATTAAAAACGGATAGATTTGGGGACGTGTTGTCTAATCTTCTCTCGCAAACTTTGGGAAGTACGGCCTACATACCAACCGTCACAGTGGCATGAGAATTGATAAATCAGGTTGCTTTTCTGTAAAGCAGACAGGACATCCTTGTTGGTAGCAGAAAAAAGCTTCTTGGTAGAGCAAACAACACGTGGTTTCACAGCGGAAAACCACTGTTTGACAGCAGATTTTACTTATTTTTTAAACCGGATAAAAACAGAGCCGAACCATGGAGACGTAGATAAAACGGATATCTTACGGGTCCAAATTTGGCAGAGCAGAAATTTCTTCATTTTCTTGGCCATAAACGACTTAATAACGTGATCCAGTAGAACGAACTTGATTTTGTCTAATTCAGATGACAATCTTTTAGGGGAACAGGTGGCAAGAGTTCAGTGAGTTAAGGTAAAAAGAATTAGTTTTGCTTTTCTGTGGACTGAAAGAATTTCTAGGTATTTATCTCGCCGATAGATGCATCGGCTATTTACGTCTCCCATGGCTCGGTCCTTTCAGTTTGATCAATCATACGTAAGCAGCCGAAAATCGTGAGGTGAAACCAAAGTACTTTCCAAAAAGATGGTGGTATATTGATGCTGCTTCTAACACCATAAACCGTGCAGTTCAAGGCATCAAACGTGGAAGATGTTATTAATGTGGAAAGCATACTTTCCTTGCATGCTTGATTTGCCGTGGACGTGTTACAGAGTTGTTAACAGGCCAACTAGTTCAAGCCCGAACCCGGCCCGAACCCGAAAACTATAATTTAAGCTCAAATCATGCCCGAAAATCCCGAAAGTAAAGTTAGGTCTGAAAAATTTAGCAATGCTACCAAGTTATTATGATTATGTTTTTGCGCAACTACGACAAAAAGTACGTCTCAGACACGAATTAAGGCCGAAATTTTTGCCAACTTTAGGCCCAAACCCGACCCAAAAAGCCCGACCCGACTTACCACTCTATAGCCCGTAACACAGAAAAATAGCAAAAAACACATGTTGCTTAGAATGCTGAGCAATTCGTGGGTGCACTGAACGCAGAGGCGTATTTAGGGGGGGGGGGGCATTGTGCTATGCCCCCCCCTTTGGGTCGTCAGGATTGTAAAATTGCATAGAAAAGTAAGCGAAATTGAAGCATGGCCCTCCCCCTTTGCAAGTTGGGCAAAAGGTTTGATGACTCAAAGGGCATGTTTTGTGCTTTCGTTCTAGGCTTTGGGCTAAAAATTGGGCTAAATTGAGTGAAGACCTTTTTTTAGCCCTTCACCTGCTTTTGGGCGAAAAATCGGACTAAATTTGAGTGAAGACCTTTTATTTTTGCTCTTCACCTGATTTTGGGCGAAAAATCGGACTAAATTTGGGAGCAACAATTTTTGATTCAGATCTTTGTTCTTACCAAATTTTCTGAAGTTTTTGGTCCCCCCTTTTCAAAATCCTGCGTACGCTACTGACTGCATGTTTGTATATTTGTGTGTTTCAAATACACCCTTCGTTTGTTAAAATTTGTTGTAATTCAACTAAGAGCTAAAAAAGCTCAATATATACATTAAGTAAGAAGCATACCCTGAATTTTAGATTCAAACACCGGTATAACGCTTTATTAAATTCAAATTAACCGTACTAGAGGACAAAGAAAGTATTTTAAAGCACTATGTATTAACATTGAAAAAATGTTCCGATTAAGCTACACAAAAACAGTGTTTTGACGAGGTTTAAAGCAAACATTAATGTTTCACTGACACCAATACGCAAATTGGTGAAATTCTTCATTCGAAGGGTTGGCAGGACACAGGTTACAAACAACGTACTATTAACTCAAAATTCTCCAATCAAAGCACACAGCAGAGAATACTTAACGGGAGGAAATTTAAATTTTTAATCTGTACAGTTCAGAAATGTAAGTCGGGCTGGGCTCTTCGTGTCGAGCTCGGGTTCGGACCGGCTTCGGGCCGGCTTTGAGCCGGGTTCGGGCCTAAAGTTGAAGAAATTTTGGGCTAAATTTGGGCCTGAGACGTGTTTTTTGTTTTAGGTGCACAAAATATAACCGAAAAAAAAAACTTAGGAAAGAAGCAATTAACTGCTCACGTTTTTCAGAGCTAACTTAACTTTCGCTTTTTTTTTTTTTTTTTGTTTTTGAGAGGGGCACGATTTGGGCTTCAAATCAGTTTTCGGGTTTGGGCCGGGTTCGGGCTTGAGTTAGTCAGCCGATTACAACTCTGGTATAGTTGCAGTCCGGTTACCTCTGCAACGAGAATCTCGATAAAACCATTCATTCTACGTTGTTCATTATACTGCGGTTTGTTTTAGCTCGACCAGAGCTTGTTTGTTTCAATTGTAACGTAAACTGACATTTCAATTGTAATGTAAAATGCGGTTTGTTTTACTTATCACCTTACTACCATCGCATGACTTGCGAATGGAAAATGTTCAAAATTAAAATAAATGTATAATAAGCTATAGACAGTCCTTTGATTAACAGCCTAAGACATACTGTTTCGGAATCGACATTCGTCTTTTATTCCTCGTCAGTATAGCTGGGACTACAGGTATGAACATGAGCGTAGAAAGGCATAGAATCGCAAATTAACCAGATCATGACACAATTTTTTTTTCCAAAAATATGAAGTAACCACAATACTGCAAGAGATAATTCTAATCGTTCAAGACAAAATAATATTCTATAGCATGCCTTAGACTGCTGTTAATTAAATCATTAACCACTAGTCCGTTAACAAACTTCTAGAGTTATTAATTAAATCCATAGGTGGGCAAATTAATGCAAAACGTTAGCTTCGTTAACCACTAGTCAGTTAACAAACTTCACACCTCCGTTAAAGTTAATCCGTAATTTTCAGCCTTAATTAACGGAAGTTAATAAAGTCCGTTAATTCGTTAATATTTTGCGTGCACTTTACATTTCTTTGTATTCACTTGCTTCTAGAACTCGTATTGAGGCTGTTAAGCTGATTGTAAAAAAAATTTATTGCTATAGTGGTCTTTTTGTGTTTTGGAAGTTACATTTTACCGTCTAATCTAATTTCAAGATAAAAACAAGTTCAAATGCACTAACGAAGCTGCAATCGGAAAATCTTTGGAAATTGTGAACCGCAATAATTAGACTTATGAGGCTGCAGGCTATTATTTGCCACAAAAAAGAGCTACTTTCTTCGCTTTCTTCTATAAAACTTGTACTAATACGTAACAAGTGTTACCAGAGCAAACTGGTTTGTATCGATACGATAAATAAATGATGCAAGATATTAATGATAAAAGCGTTAACGGAAGTTAACAGAACTTAACAGAAGTTACTTTAGTCCGTTAACAGAACTTAACGGAAGTTAATTTAATCCGTTAACATGAAAAAACTTTTTAACGGATTAACGAGTTAATGAAAAAGTTAGCTTCGTTATTAGCGGATTAACGATTAACAGACTTGTGCCCACGTATGATTAAATCTTTACCGAATGAAACTATTGCAATAAATCAAATCGTTACCGACTAAAGTACGATTCTATGGCAGAAGAGCGATAGCCTAGCTAACGAAATAAATGAACCTTGACCAAAAAATTTTTAACCAAAGAAACTAAAGCTATTAATCAAACTATTACCAAATGAAGCTATTGCTATAAACCAAATCTTATCCAACTAAAGTACAAATCTTACCTTACATCTCTCAGAAGAACAATAGGCTAGCTAACTCTCTACTCTTCTCATAGCTCGCCTTAAACGGCTACGTCTCCAGTAGGCTAAAAGGCTCAACACTAGTGCCAAAATTTAGACTAGAGCTAAACTAGGCTAACAATCTTTAGAAATGAAACGTCATCAACACTCTCTGCTCTCCTCGTAGATCGCCTAAAATGGTTAAGTCTCCAACAGGGCCGAGACGGCCCTAAACTACAACCAGTGACTCGCAGTAGTATGTGCAGTGACTCAACAATGACAACTTATTAAGAACAATGTACCGAGAAAATTAATAGTAAGCTATAGACAGTATACAGAGTCTTATAGGCAGAGGTGGAGTCCTCGAGGACGTTCTTGGCCTCGAGGACACATTTTCAAGTCCTTGGCCTTGGCCTCGAAGCCTCAAGTTCTCAAAAATAGCCCTGTTCTCGGCTCGAGGACAGCACTATTTTTTGTACCGTTGAAAACGACAGAAACCTCGCGGAAAATTTGCGAAGACCTTATTTGTTTTCTGCCACTGGAGATCGCCTGAAAAATGTTTTTGTTAATGGGCAACGGTGCAAGTGAATCTGCCACCGTTAGTTAAAGTCCACCTACACATTGTGTAGGCCTCATTTGGGCCTATTGCAACTGTAGATGCTATGCTACTGTTGTTTTGTTTGGTTACAAGTCGAACTTAGAAAGCCTTCAAGCTTCCTTTAAGTATGGGGGCAGTTTATTAACGTTACATTTCGATACCACATTGTGAACAGTGGTTTAGGTAATTCCAAAATATTTAACACGAATATCTTGGTAACGCTTGCAATTGCCAACATGATAAGTTAGTGTTTCATTCTCCAGGCTACATTTTGGACACAAAGAAGACTCAGCGCGACCTGTAGTTTTCTTGCGTCGACGTAGATTGCAATGCCCAGTTAAAACTTGCACTACTCTGTATAATTGAGGCCTATTAAGGTTAAGGAGACGTATTGTTAGTCGAAAAGACGTCCAACCTACAGACTCCTTCATCCTCAAGCAGTCCTTTCGTTCATTCCACATAGATTTCTATCTATCTGGGGACCAGTCCTTAACCGTGCTAACACAGTTGGCATACGGGACAGTAACAAAAGGTTCAGAACCATGGATTTTTGATTTAGATCCTGATTTGGCTAAATAGTCTGCCATTTTGTTACCATGTACCCCCGCATGTCCAGGAATCCAGGCAATGCTGACGTGGTTTTGTTTACCTAACTGCATAGGTGGGCACAAGTCCGTTAATCGTTAATAACGAAGCTAACTTTTTCATTAACTCGTTAATCCGTTAAAAAGTTTTTTCATGTTAACGGATTAAATTAACTTCCGTTAAGGTTTTTCTTGCTAGTATCTTGCACCATTCATTCATCGTACCGAAACAAACCAGTTTGCTCTGGTAACACTTTTTGCTTTCAAGAACGAGTTTTATAAAAGAAAGCGAGGAAAAGAGATCTTTTTTGTGGCAAATAATCAGCTGCAGCCTCATAGGTCTATTAATTATTGCTGTTAGCAATTTCCAAAGGTTTTTTGATCGCAGCTTCGTTAGTGCATTTGAACTTATTTTCATCTTGAAATTACATTACATTAGACAGTAAAATGTAACTTTCAAAGCATAAAAAGATCATCATAGCAATAAATTTTTCTTACAATCAGCTCAACAGCGTCAATACGTGTTCTAGAAGCAAGTGAATAAAACGAAATGTAAATTACACGCAAAATATTAACGAATAAACGGACTTTATTAACTTCCTTTAATTAAAGCTGAAAATAACGGATTAACGTTGCAAGAGGTGTGAAGTTTGTTAACGGACTAGTGGTTAACGAAGCTAACGTTTTGCATTATCTTGCCCTCCTATGCCTAGCTGATTTAGGTTTCTAATGCAGTTGAACACTGTAAATAATATTGTAGTGCACTTTATGAGTGCTTTGATAGCTGCTTGACTATCAACCAGCGCAACAATAGTTTGATTGTGCATTTTTTTCCAAAAGTAGGTTTTTTGCCACTTCTCAAGTAGCTAAGACTTCTGCCTGGAACACAGTACTGTAAATTCCAAGGTGGAAAAATGCTTGTTTTGGGGAGTTGTTTGGGTATTCTGCATAAAAGACCGCACCTACTCTCCCATGTAGTTTCAAGCCATCGGTGTAAACCTTGACAGTGTTCTGATTTAGAACGCTTTCAGATCTGATAGCATTGCTTTTTTTATCCATTATTTGACATTCGAAATTTCTCTCGAATACCTTTGTTTTCTTTATTTGGTCAGTTGGCATTTGCAGCAGAGATAAGAATTTTCTAGCCTCATTGCAAACATCACCATGGCATTTCGTTTTTCCAAAGGAACCAACTCGGTTGACATGCCAGAGTCCACCAACAGTGATTCTGCATGACCCTCGCTCTGCCTCAGCCAGTAAAAATTCCTCAATGGGAGTAATGTTGAGCAAGCAATATTTCCCAAGCACCAGTAGAGGTGCCAAGAAAAGCTGATGAAATCATCAGGCAAGCAAGTCTCTGCACCTTTGTGAGTTTCATCACTAGATACTTTCGTTGAGACCGCCAGCCCAGGACACACACACATACGACATGATTGGACGTATCATAGCTGTGTATACCCATTTCAACATAAATGCTTTTATTCCCCACGTTTTACCCACAATTTGTCTACATTGCATTAATGCTGTATTTGCTTTGCGGGTAATTTGGGTAATATGAGGTTTCCAAGTTAGCTTGCTGTTCAGAGTAACACCTAACAGCCTTGCTTCCTTGGAAAGTTCAAGTTTTGAATTATTCATTGACAAGGAACCCAAATCTGGATTCCGTTCGTGAGTGAACAGTACAATTTCGGTTTTCTTGCTGCTAAACTGTAGCTCTTGTTCCAAAGCCCATTTTAAAGCAATATTTATTGCTTTCTGTGCCATATCTCTGATCCAAAGCATATCAACGCCAAGGACCAACACTGCTAGATCACCGGCATAGGCTTGAACATAAAAGCCCCTGCAAAGTAACACTAGCAAAAATGTTTTTGAAGTCCTTTTTTTTGAGATCGCCAGAAAAAATTATTTTTTGTGAACTCTTGCCTCTGTGTCCTTGGTCCTTGGCCTTGGCCTCGAGCATTGCTGTCCTTGGCCTCGAGAGGGTCTGTCCTCGGAAAGGCTGCCCTTGGCCTTGGCCTCGGATTTTTTTTGTGTCCTTGGCCTCGGCCTTGGCCTCGATCCTTATGTCCTCGACTCCACCTCTGCTTATAGGCACAATCAAACCTTTTATTAACAGTCTAAGACATACTGTTTCGGAATCGACATTCGTCTTTTATTACTCGTCAGTATAGCTAGGACTACTGCAGGTATGAACATGAGCGTAGAAAAGCAAAGAATTGCAAATTAACCAGATCATGAAACAATTCTGAAACAGTATGTCGATTCCGAAACACTATGTCTTAGGCTGTTAATCAAAGGTTTAATTGTGCCTATAGGACTCTGTATACTGTCTATCAGAGGTGGAGTCGAGGACACAAGGCTCGAAACCAAGGCCAAGGACACAAAAAAAATCCGAGGCCAAAGCCAAGGACAGCCTTTCCGAGGACAGAACCCCTCGAGGCAAAGGACAGGAATGCTCGAGGCCAAGGCCAAGGACCAAGGACACAAGCGTAAGCGTTCTCCAAAAAAAAAGGGTTTTGGAAAAAAATTTTTAGGCGATCTCCAATTTATTGGCGTACCCAGAATTTTTGATTGGGGGAGTTCTAAACTACAAATCACATGAAATGACGTCATCAAAATTTTTTCAAAGAGGAAGTTTTTATGGGACAAAGATATCATAAAATGGAAGATCTGAAATCGTTGTTGCCTGTTTGCATGTAACCAGGATTTGCAAAGGAAGAGGGCTTATATTAATGGTTGAAAAATGCAAATATCTAACTTTGGGAACGTGTTGAGAAAGCTTGTGTAACTCAAATGTATCACAGACGGGGGTTTCGGGGCGGGGCCCCCAGCTGCCAGATGCTTTGGGGGTCTGGGGGCGAAGCCCCCAGCCCTTAAACGATTTTTTGTAATTTTTTGGTAAAAAAGCTATTTTAATGCCATTGGATCAAATTTCGCAAGTGGTCAGAGCCATTTGAAAGCACTAGATTTTTGACATTTGAAAGCTAATTGAAAAAATCAAGTTGTTTAATCCTCCTTTTACTTGCAATTTAAGTCCAAAAGACGTTTAACGTTTTGCATTTTGGAGTTAATTTTTAATTGTAAGTGATTTGCTCCAGGTAGGGGGAGGTAAAGTGCATTGTCTCTGGCTACATTTTAGGAGTAAATCATAATCCACTCGAAGATTTTCATTAAGAGATTTTTGTTTTGTCATGAAAATAACTAGTTATAGAAGCACACGTTCGCCAGGGAGCCCAGGTCCCCCTTAATTGAAGTTTAATGATTCGTTCAATCAGCATTTTTCATGGCTAATTTTTTTTTTTTAAGTATTTTGTGCGTAAAAACCGGCGAGGTTGGAGGTGAAATACTGAATTGTTTTTGAAAAATGGTAAAATAGATGGTTACATCACTAACCACTTCACAACGCGCTAGGCCCCCCGCTCTTTGGAGATTTTCGCAACATCTTTCTGCCAAATAAGTTGAAGACCAAAAAAAATCTTACGATTTCAGATCGGGGCCCTTAGCTGGCACTCCATCATGTTATGGTAAATCCGGCCCGGCTTAATGCATTACGTTCACAAAAAAGCTAGATGTGGGCCTGAGATAGCTACTTTTAGGACAAAAACTCTTCGTTTTCTCCGGGTTATACGATTAAATTGGCCGGCAAAAATTGAATTGAGGGGGACCCGGCGCCCTTGGTCTTCATTATTGTTAATTAGTTATACCGTACTGTAGTCAGCGAAAAATGCTAAAAAGAAACTGAAACTGAAGAAACGGTAGGCTTTTTTGGCTCATTTTTGTCATTGGTGAAATTTCAATTGTAAGGGGATCTGCCCCCCTCCCCTTGCATACGCCTATGCTTCAACTGAGGAAAACAAAAGGTGTTTGCAAATTTTCCGCGAGGTTTCTGGCATTTTCCAACGAAATTTCAACTGTTCAAAAAATAGTGCTGGGCTATTTTCGAGGACTTGAGGCTTCGAGGCCAAGGACTTGAGGCTTTGAGGCCAAGGCCAACGCCAAGGACTTCAAAATGTGTCCTCGAAACCAAAGACGTCCTCGAGGACTCCACCTCTGCTGTCTATAGCTTATTATTAATTTTCTCAGTACATTGTTCTTAATAAGTTGTCATTGTTGAGTCACTGCACATACTACTGCGAGTCACTGGTTGTAGTTTAGGGCCGTCTCGGCCCTGTTGGAGACTTAACCATTTTAGGCGATCTACGAGGAGAGCAGAGAGTGTTGATGACGTTTCATTTCTAAAGATTGTTAGCCTAGTTTAGCTCTAGTCTAAATTTTGGCACTAGTGTTGAGCCTTTTAGCCTACTGGAGACGTAGCCGTTTAAGGCGAGCTATGAGAAGAGTAGAGAGTTAGCTAGCCTATTGTTCTTCTGAGAGATGTAAGGTAAGATTTGTACTTTAGTTGGATAAGATTTGGTTTATAGCAATAGCTTCATTTGGTGATAGTTTAATTAATAGCTTTAGTTTCTTTGGTTAAAAATTTTTTGGTCAAGGTACATTTATTTCGTTAGCTAGGCTATCGCTCTTCTGCGATAGAATCGTACTTTAGTCGGTAACGATTTGATTTATTGCAATAGTTTCATTCGGTAAAGATTTAATGGATAGCTCTAGTTCTATTGGGTAAAGATTTTTCAGCTAAGATTTATCTATTTTGGCTAAAACGACTGAATGATGGGTAAAGATTTATGTATTACAAACGTATTCGGTAAAGATTTATTCATTGATTGGTAATATTGGAAAGATGCTTGTTTTGAAGATTTTTGTCACTGGTGATATTTGTTCTTTTTGGCCTTGCTAGCCTTACTGGTGAGCCCTGAGATTGAGCAAAACAGCTGTCTAAGGCATGCTATAGAATATTATTTTGTATTGAACGATTAGAATTATCTCTTGCAGTATTGTGGTTACTTCATATTTTTGGAAAAAAAAATTGTGTCATGATCTGGTTAATTTGCGATTCTATGCCTTTCTACGCTCATGTTCATACCTGTAGTCCCAGCTATACTGACGAGGAATAAAAGACGAATGTCGATTCCGAAACAGTATGTCTTAGGCTGTTAATCAAAGGTTTGATTGTGCCTATAAGACTCTGTATACTGTCTACAGCTTATTATTAATTTTCTCAATACATTCATTGTTCTCAATACAATAAATGTGTTTAGCGGTAATCGACACCATCAGGCGCGTAGCCAGAAATTCGCAACGGGGGGGGGGGCTGTGTTAAGGGTCTGAGGGCGGAGCCCCCAGCGCTCCAAAATTTTGCATTTTTTGCAAAAATAACTTAATTTTAGATCTATTTTAATAAAAAATAATGCTCAACTGGTTGCATTAATGGGCTATATGGGAACTGGCTAATGATAACGTTGCAGTTCTCTTGTTTACATGCTGGTAAATCATAAAATCCTATTATTCAATAAAACTCACACGGACTAATTCATTTCATCTATATATTATAAAGAAAAATAATTGGGGGGGCTAATGGAAAGATATTTGAAAAAAGTGAGTGGTAATTAACCAGAGCTGGGCGTTTAAAAAACACATCGTAAAGTGCAAGCGCAAATTCCGCAACCAAAGTTTTTCTAGTTTAAAGCGCAAGCGCAAATTCTGCAACCAAAATTTTTTTAGCTTAAAGCGCAAGCGCAAATTCCGCAACCAAAATTTTCAAGCTTACAGCGCAAATGCGATTTTCGCAACCAAAATCCTAAAAGCTTAAAGCACAATTGCAAACTCCGTAACAAAAATTCTAAACGTTTTAAAGCGTAAACACAAATTCCGCAACCAAAAATTGAAGATAGTACAGCACAACTACGAATTGATTGCTTGAGAAGCGCACACAAATTTCGCTATTTTAAAAAGTTTTTGAGTAAAATTTTTGCATAATTGAAGTTTAAAAAGCGCGCTGCAGACGATGGTGTTAAGTATAAAAACATGAAAGTATAAACATTGTACCATCTTCAGCTAAGCTGCACTGAAATAAACTAACTGCATTGCGTTTAGCTTTTATAACTAAAGGCACATATCTACGACCGAAGAAAGAATTATTTTTATCGTTGAAAAAAAGCAATTAAACACTAAAACAAAAAAATAATAAAAATAAACAACAATAAAAATAAATAAACACCAAAACAAAAAAAGTTCCACTCACTCACGTTCAGAAAAAATGCTTTTTTCATGGAGAAAAATTAATTTTTTTAAATACTTTTCATTCTCACGCAGCAAAACAAATTTTTTAAAATTTTCTTTCGTCATAGACGATCGTTTCGATCGCAAAATATCAGAACCAACAGCAAATAATCTCTCGACGGCGGCAGAACTACGAATAGCAGTGTTGAATTTTTTGAATTTTTGCAACCACACATCTCTCTTGAAGGCAGGAAACCAATCTTTGGTGATTTTGTCGTTTGCTCTTCCGACCCTTTCATCTAATCTTTTTCCTATTGTAGAGGCCAAGTTTTCGGCTACTAATTACAGTACAAAAATCAAGAAGTATTTCGTACTTATTAAGTGAGGTAACTTAAACTACTGTAAATTCAGGGTTCAAAATTAACGCCTGCCCGCTTGCCCGAGGCAAGCTGAAATCGCTTCGGGCAAGATAGTTTTCAGTTTTACTTCCCCGACGGCAAGTTAACAAAATATTGCGTATTAGACAATTTCAAATAAGATCATTTAAAGACGCAATTTACCCGGTTTCGTTGCAATAAAGTAAAATTTGAACGTAGAGAAAGCTGTTCCTTGCTTTATATTAGTAAGCACTTTGTAACTATCACAAAATGCATTGTCTAATAGTACCCACAATATTAATCGCAATTAACACGTCTTAATCGCACGCAGATTTTTCGATTCTTGGACGCGTTTAGCAATTGTTTGGCACAAAATGTTCCGCTTTTTTTTTCTAGAAAAGTTTTCCGGCGCTTGCCACGCTAACAGCTGTTTCAGATATCGCAAGTATTACTATGCGCTGCATGAAGATAACGTCATGAATTTTGCAATTTTGTTGTTATGATTATTTTGAAGATCTTTTAGCTTTCTAGCTGGTGTAGCTTCCAAAATATTCGCTAATAAAAATACGTTTGCAACAAACCACAACGGTAATTAATAATTATGATTGTTAATTATTAAACGAAATATTTACAATCAAAAAATCAATTTTTGCTTGATTCTCGAAACTACGCGTATTTTGCAAATTCAGTGCTTTTTTCCAAGTTAACCTCAAAACTTAGGGCACCTTTTTTTTCGGGCAAGTTAAAATTTTCTTGGGCAAGCAGACATTTGATAACATTTGCCCGACGGGCAAGTTGTCAAAAAAGTTAATTTCGATTCCTGATATAATTTTAATACATTACTCTTTGTCTTTTAGCCGTATACAGCATATAGTTTATCTGAAGCACAGATACTACCACTAGGGATGAGCATTTCAGAATAGTAGGCTAATTCAGAATTATTCCAAATAGCTAAAACCGATTCCTAATCTGGCTTAAATTAACTAAATTTGCTGAAAAAGTGAACAACCAATAAACCACCACCGATATTCAGAAAAAAATTATTAAACGATTTGGTTAATTAACACTAGAAGCCCGGACCGGTCATTTTTGACCGGTTTTGAAGTTTAACGTTCAATATTTTTCGCGCTGTTGCGATTTGCATTCTCATACTCCTTGACTTTCCTGACTTTGGATGAACTTTTAGCACCTGCAAGAATTTTTTGTTTATCCCTTTTGTAGACAGAGTAGTTTGTACACCTACCTAGAAACCCGAACCGGTCAAAAATGACCGGTTCTTTATAAGGGATTTATCTGTTTCGCAAGTACGAACGAAAGCGTGAGAAAAATAGTAACAATGGTCTCAAGCAAAATTGCGACAGCAGTTGACCTGATTTACGATTTACTTCTGAGAAGTGCGAAGAGGTTTGTTGCTGTTTGATATAGTCTAACTCCAGACAGTTCCATTTTACTGGCTGTTTAGTAGTTTATAGTTGCAAGGATTATCTTAGCAGCACAAAGCAGTTGTACATAATGCAGATGGTGAGTAATTTACATACTACTCAGATATTTAGCATGTTTATTTAGCTGTACAAGACTGCTATATCATTATTCCTAGCCAATATATCTTAGTCTAAACAGATATCTTTACGTAGCTGAGTTTAGTAGCTAGTTTAGCTTTCATTTATTGCTCATTTGTTTTCAAACACTGTTATGGCTCGTGGAAACAACTATTCTGTGCTACATGTGCTACAACGGCTGAGAACAGATCAGCTTGATGATTCGTGTGATGAAGAGGAAGAAACTGATCTGCAAGATGAAGATTTTATTCCCACTTACGTTGCTGCAGGTGAACTATCTGACAGCGATACAGACAGCGATGAAGACATTCTGGCTTCATCATCTACTGCTGCATTAGACACCCCTTCTGGAGGAATAATAACACCTCTGCTATTCCAGAC
Organism: Trididemnum nubilum; assembly: GCA_963965965.1. Taxonomy (NCBI): domain Eukaryota; kingdom Metazoa; phylum Chordata; class Ascidiacea; order Aplousobranchia; family Didemnidae; genus Trididemnum; species Trididemnum nubilum. Next base: position 31,598,721 of record OZ014477.1, on the reverse strand, counting down.
ATTCCTGGTCAGTTGAGAGCACGAAATGGAACTCTTTGGAAAAATATAACAGGTGCTACAGCTGTACGAAAAGCTTGTGCAGCTTATGTGTTTTCAAAGCGTCCTGGTTCAACATCATATTGCCACAGGTGCATTGAGCACGGTAGCCCTACAGTGCTTTTCACTTGTTTGTTGACGAACATATCCTGAAGTGCGTTCAAAAGCACACAATCAACCACGGAAAAATTGATGATAGCTATTTCAATTTGCACTTGGATAAACTGGAGAGTTTCATTGATCTTCAACTTGCCTGAGGTGTGTTGGTTGGAAGAAATACATCTATCAAACAGCTTTGGAGCAAAGAATGGGGACAACCGATTTTCTGTAATACCATGAGTCGTGACAGATACGTGAAAATTATGAAACATTTGAGGTTTGATGACTTCCAGAGAAGACAAAGGAAGAGAAACCGAAAAGTTTTGCTTGATTTCTGAGGTGTGGAATAGTTTTATAGAAAACTGTAAGAAGTATTACGCGCCGAACTTTGATTTGACTATTGACGAACAACTTTTTCCTTACAAAACTAGATGCCTCTTCATTTAGTACATGGCAAATAAACCAGACAAATTTGGTATAAAGTTTTGGCTATTGGCTGATGCGCAGACAAAATACTTATGCAATGGAAAACCATATTTAGGAAAAGACCCCACTCGAAGCAGATGTACAAACCTCCCGGGAGATGTTTGCTTGAATCTATTGCTACCGTACTTTGGAAAAGATTACAGCGTGACCACTGATAGTTTCCGTTTTTACTAGCCTAAAGTTAGCAGAAGAATTGATGACAAAGAAAACAACCATCTTAGGAACTATTAGAAAACAACAACGAGAGGTGCCGAACACGGAGTCCTTGATGAAATACAAACTATCGCACGATTCTGAGATCTTTTCTTCTCCATCTAATTGCAGCTTGACAGTGCACAAGGCTAAAAAAAAGAAAATCGTTTGCATCTTGAGTTCTACGCACAAACACGTAAAAGTTGATGAGAGCCACAAAAAGAAGCTGCCAGAAACGGTTCAGTATTACAAGAAATCCAAGGTAGGCGTTGATGTGCTGAATCAAATGGCTAGATATCACACGTGCAAGAGTTCAAGCAGGCGATGGCCTGTTGCAGTGTTTTTCAATATCCTTGATTGAACAATCGGTATCAAGTTGGCAAAGTTGTGTAAAAGTCTGTTGCGGCAAACACACATTTGAAAAAGTGACATTCGTGACATGCAAAAATTGTAAAAATTAAATTAAAGAAGCGTTCTGTTGTGTTTCAATAAAATGATATGATGCTGCATAAAATTCAAAAAATATGCTAATTTGAGTTGTTTATCATCAAATAATGAAACTTCGTTATTCCAAATCACGCAAAACTGATCATTTCCCGGCAATTGATGGCTGAGGAACAGCTTTGCTTTCTTATTTATGGCAATTTCGGTGATAAAATTTTAGTTTTTTTTTGATTTTCTAAATACCTCTTTTAACCGGAATTTGCCTTAATTTTTTGAAACCTCGTTAAACCGACACTTTATTTAAGCTACCTAACAATCGTCAAGATGAATGTGTATGATAAAGCATATTGGAGAATTAATTTAAACAAAAAAAAAACTGCTTACAAACTGATTTACTGGCAACCGGTCAAAAATGACCGCTACCGTCCTTCTAGGTAGGGAGAAATTTCCGGGTTTCTAGTGTTAAAGCAGCCCTTTATTGCAGTGCATGGCATTAAGTGCTTCTAAATGTTCATCCATAGTTGCATTCTTAATTCGCTCATTCGCTCACAGTCAGTAGCGAAGCCGGAGGGGGGGGTTATAGCTCCCTCATTGTCAAGTCGACCAAAAGTTTCAGTTTTGGAGAGCCTCGTTTGGGAAAACGTTTTTTCACATTTCCTCACCCCCAAAATTTCATGTGTCCAGCGTGAATGGTTAAAAAGTTTGAATTTTGGAGGGCCCGTTTGGAGCAAACTCCCACTGTGGCACCCCCAATTTTTGTTACATTTAGTTTATTTTTGATATCCAACCATTTTAAAAATCTAATTCATCTAGCTCTAACGGTTTAAAAGTTCGAAAGTTTGGAGGACCCGATTGAAGGGAATCTCCCAACCTGGAACCCTTGATTTCTGTCACACACTAGTCCTCCTTGATATATTCAATCGCTCAAACTTTAAATACAGCACGTTTAGCGGTTTAAAAGTAGATAACGCGGAAGAAAACAAAACAAAAAAATAGTAGATAACGCAGAAGAAAATAAACCAAGAAAAAAAATCTTTTTATTAGCAATCAGCATGTATCAACTATCTTGTGATCATGCCTTAAATCTGTAAAGTCAAAATTTATTTATTTTTTGAAAGGGACATGCAGATCAACATTTAAAAATTATTTTGTGATTGCACATCTTGGAAAAAATTCACAATTAAAACGCAACAAATATTAGATTTACCGATTCGCAAACGCAAATTGCGCAAGCGCTGAAAAAAAAGGCATAGAGCGCAACGCAAATTGCGCAAGCGCTGAAAAAACAGGCATAGAGCGCAACGCAAATTGCGCAAGAGCGGAAAAAAAGGCATAGTGCGCAACGCAAATTGCGCATTTGCGCAACTTGCACAACGCACCCCTTCTCCTTATTCCTGAGTTTATAATATATTTGTAGATAAAACCTATGTTTCACGTTTTTATACTAGCGATCATATTTGATTGTTTTTTTTGCGTATTTTGAAAAGTTTTCATTAATTTGTGACTTTAATTTCGGACAATTAGCCCCCCCCGTTGAAGATATGTTTCAAAAGATGCTTTAAATCACTTTTTAGTCAATTCCAGCGCAAAAACAGTCTCAAAAGAGCTAAAAGCGTCGTATCGTTCTTATTCTGCATCTTGGTTGACAGGCCAATGATGGAGGGGGCTATAGCCCCCCCCCCGCCCCCCTTTTGGCTACGCTACTGGACATCATAATGAGCTTTTCGTTGAAAAATTTTGAGAAAATTACCCAATATAAAGGCTTACAACTTAGACCGTCAAAATGAGCAACAATCTGCAACAACTCCACGAAGATCCCCCAAATCAGTCTACGTCACAAAACATCTCTCCAAAGAATTTCAGGAACAGAAGAAGAAACTTTTGTCCCGGTTCAAAGAAGCAAAAAAATCAGAGCAAAAAACTAAGTGTACTATTACTAACTGATTCTACTGCTTGTATATAAATGACAAACTTTCTAAATAAACTATCATTAACACATTATTACAGTTGTGTACCGTAAACATCTTGGTACCGGTAAATTTTTTGTTCGTTAATTACGAACTTCAGCCGCCGTTTGGTGTGGACGGACATCTGGCTCTGGATTTTGGATTTCTGTTATTGCGTGATATTGTGGAATCCAACTTTACGAATAATCAAAATTTCAAAAATTTAATACCTTTACATTGTGACGCAGCGCTTGCCGGGAACCTGCAGCCGGAAGTCTGGCGTTTGCTTTTGCAGAGCGGCGGCTGACATTCAATTCCAAGTACAAACAATATTTGCAAGTGCCAAGTGCAAACTATAATTTTGCTGAAATTACGACTGGTAATCTTCTGCAATTAAGTACAATATCTGTCTAAGTTAATTTATTGCTTAGCGACTTGCACTGTCGATGCTTGTCTTATAAATTGCCTGTTTTTTTGTAATGTGTAATGGCGCTACTGGGTAATGGCACTACTGGGTATAGATGAAGTGAACTTAATTGACTTCATTCTATCAAGTCATGCAGCCACGCCAAGTTCTCAATTTAATTTAGAAAATGAGAATATGTGCAACGAAATGTATAAGCAGATCTCATCTAAGATCGCAAATTGTAAACTTTTAGATAATTTTTTAACATGCGTACAACAATCTGAAAACTCACTAAAATTAGTGCATCTAAATATTTGCTACCTTACAAAAAATCTTCATGCTTTGTGTGAATTTATAATCTCTCTGAGTTTTACCCAGGGTGTCGAACCGAACCTGAACCCGAACCGTAAACCCGAATGAACCGTTTCATTTTGATGAACCCGAACCGAACCTGAACCAGCAAAATTTTACTTCAGTGAACCTGAACCAAACCTGAACCCTCAAAACTGTGCTCAAGTGAACCTGAACCGAACCTAAACCCCTAACAAAAGTAAGAATATATTTTCCATATCCGGATGCCGCTGGCGCTGGTACACGCACAATAAGAGCAGTGGTGATCATCAAGAGAATCAGCAATTTCTCCTTTTTTTTCTCTGGACGAAACGAGTAACGACAGTTAAACTTTAAGTCAATGAACCCGAACCGAACCTGAACCAGTAATATTTTACTTGAGTGAACCTGAACCAAACCTGAACCTCGAAAATGGTGCTCAAGTGATCCCGAACCAAACCTGAACCGCTAAAATATTTTGAGCACGAGCTAAACCTGAACCCGAACCGTTATTTGAAACGGTTCGACACCCTGGTTTTACCCCAATTTGTGTGCCTTACTGAGACCCGTATGAAAGACCACTTCTCGCAAATATAACAATTCTTGGCTGCAGCTTTGCACACATTAATTCACGTACGTAGTTCTGCAGGTGATGTTGCCTTTTATATATCAAACAATTTTAACTTTAAACTTTGTAAAAATCAACATCATTTGCACAACTCTGAGGCAACCTGGTTCAACATATCTGACCAGAAAAAAAGCATATTGTAGCGGTAATATATCGCCATCCCTCTCTAACAAAGATTGACAAATTTTTATTGGACTTTGCTTCATGTTTGGCTGACGTTTTAGCTAGCAACAATTTTTTTTACGCCGGTTGGAGACATTACTATAAATATAAATAAAAGCAACCGTACTAACAAAGTTATAGAATATCTAAACATTATATTAAATACTGGAGCTTTGCCAATAATCACGATACCTATCAGATTCTCCTCATCCTCCTCAACTATCAGTGATCACGTCATAATTCAGTAGCGTAGCCAGAAAGGGGGGCGGGGGGGGGGGGAGTCTATAGCCCCCCCACCATTGGCCTGTCAACCAAGATGCAGAATAAGAACGATACGACGCTTTTAGCTCTTTTGAGACTGTTTTTGCGCTGGAATTGACTAAAAAGTGATTTAAAGCATCTTTTGAAACATATCTTCAACGGGGGGCTAATTGTCCAAAATTAAAGTCACAAATTAATGAAAACTTTTAAAAATACGCAAAAAAAACAATCAAATATGATCGCTAGTATAAAAACGTGAAACATAGGTTTTATCTACAAATATATTATAAACTCAGGAATAAGGAGAGGGGGGGTATTCAGTGTTAATTAATTACCACTCACTTTTCTCAAATATCTTTCCATTAGCCCCCCCCCCAATTATTTTTATTTATAATAAGTAGATGAAATAAATTAGTCCGTGTGAGTTTTATTGAATAATAGGATTTTATGATTTACCAGCATGTAAACAAGAGAACTGCAACGTTATCATTAGCCAGTTCCCATATAGCCCATTAATGCAACCAGTTGAATCATGTTGCTCTGCCAATTTCTATGCGACGTTTTAAAAGCATTATTTTTTATTAAAATAGATCTAAAATTAAGTTATTTTTGCAAAAAAATGCAAAATTTTGGAGCGCTGGGGGCTCCGCCCTCAGACCCCCAACACAGCCCCCCCCGTTGCGAATTTCTGGCTACGCGCCTGTCATAACTAATAACTTTAAGCAGAATCTTTCACCTTTTGTTATACAAGAAACACATGACAGGCCATTTTCCTATTGGGCATTTCGTAGAAAATTAATCTCCCAAAGACCAAAAAAAGATCAAAACGATCACTTATTATGGAGACAAATGATGCTTAATCAAAATTTTTGGACTATGTTATTAAAATGACTGAATCAGATTGCGCTAATGGCAATAATTCCTTCAATGGGTATGTGAATCTGTTACGGTCAATAATCGATGTTCATGCCCCTTTGAAACATTTGTCTAGCAGGCAACAAAAGTTACAAAATAAGCCTTGGCTTACGAAAGGCATCCACATTAGGGTGGAGTGAAAATATTTTTTGTTTTTCTTTTGGAACACAATAGTAATAAAAAGTTGCTCCGCTCCAATACTTTTAAATTGGTGCAAAAATTAATCAAAAATTTCAAAGTCTTCAGGTGCCCCCAGAGCTGTAAAAAATTAATTTTTTTTGATTTTTTGCAAACTTTTGCATTAACGGAAATCGTAATAAACGCACTTGCCTCGCGCAGTTTTCGCAAGCAATCACCTTAAAAAGCCTTTTTTGCGATCTTTATTTGCATTAAAAGATTTTCATTTGTAAATCGAAAACTTTCAGGTGTCCAAAAATCAACGGAAATTGGACATTTTTTCTATATTTTGCATCAATTTTAGTTAAAATTTAACAGTACAATAAAATAAGGATTTTTTTGCAATAAGAGTGTTTACATACTAAGCTTTAAATGGTGCTTTGAAAAATCTTACTGCTTTTAGTCTACCTAAACACTGATGTCCGGTCTACTACACCGAACATAAAAATGTGTTTGTATAAAAGGATATTTTTAGTCTATTTTAAACAATACGTTGGTACGCCAGGCGCACTTCCTTTCACCGTCCAAGCTGTCACTTGGTTAAAATAAGCAAAAGATAAGCTCTGTTAAAATAAATCTTGTTTATATTAAGGTCTTTCTGTTGCTTGTCAACCTAAAGAAAAAGATAAAGCAAAAGCAGTTTATTTGTTAGCAAATGATGCGCTAGTCAACGCCAAAGAGCTAGTTTCTTGTATTTGGATTACTCCTTTTTTACTTCAGTATTTACGGTTGTTTTATTGCATCCTAATACTTGATTATAATGCAGTTCAATCAATTTAGATTTCAGTTCTTTGAGTAATTCTTTTCTTGCTCTTTTACTAGAACTATTTTTGGTAGCAACGTGAGTAAAATATGTAGAGCGTGGCTCAAAAACGAAGTGAAATGTGTTCTCTCTTTTGTAGTAATTGCTGGTCTAACTTGCCAGCGGTTTAATCTTTTTTTACACTATGGTGAAATATTTCCTGCCATCAAAATAATATTTTCCTGCAGAAAATGCAGGAAGCTGTCACTGTAACAAGCAATTCTTCAATATTTTTAAGAGAAAGTTGCAAAATACTGTACTTGAAAAATTTTTAAGTTTTTTGTGACGTTCTTTTAAAAATTTAGTTTAATCAATCGGCAGCTTGCACGATGGGAAGGCGGTGCGCTTGACTTACTCACTTTTTGTTTAACACAAAGATTGCCAAACCATTTTTTCTAAGGGGCGGATAACTGCGAGATTAACAGCTTTGCGCTGGGTGCGAATTGCAATCAGATGAACAAGTATTCAGATTTTCCATTGAATTGAATTGAGCGCAGTAAAATGTAAATAACAAAATCAGCGGTAGTATAGCAACTTTGTGATGGAAATCGCTTTTAAGTTGATGGAATAGCTTTCCTCCAGCTGTATTGCACTACAAGGGATAGTGCTCTTCGAAAACACATTTTACGCCTTTTTCAAATTTGGTTCATACTGCCCCAATTTGAGGTGGCTTAATGCTACGAAAACAGCATTTGACAATCTACCTCTGATGTATAGCAAACAAAAAACTTGTAGGCTCCCTTTTGAAAAAGAAATATACCAATTCAACAAGCAGCAAATCAACAACAAACTAAGACCGAACGATTTTAAGAAAGGAGTTTCTCTTATACAAAAAACAAAACCCAAGACACACCACGTCTAGCGATTTGAATATTTCAACAGATGTTTGCCAAGCGTGCCTAAGGGGAAGTGAGGCTTGAACTAAAAAACAATATAGTTTGTTCAAAAATTGTATCAGGCACCACGCTCAACAAACTGGTGCAACTAAACCATATTACTTTAAAGGGACTGGGGGCGGATCCCTTTCCGCTTGGCTTTCTTCTTCTTCTTCTTTCTTCATTGCCCGCTTTTCCGTGAGGGTTGCGGGCGCAGTAGCTCAAGATTGAGCCGCCACACCTCACGGTCTTCCATCACCTCCATCATTTCGCTTGGGCGAAGTCCCAAGCGATTCCATCCAAGATCCTCAATGTAATCGGTCCATCTAGTTCTAGGTCGTCCGACTGGTCTTCTCCCATTTGCTTTGGCATGTAAAGCTTGTTTGGGGAGTCTTTCCTGAGGCATTCTGCTTACATGGCCAAACCATCTAAGCTGTGATCTTTCAATTCGGAGAAGTAACGGCTCGATGTTAAGAGACTTTCGAATTTCAGAGCTACGCACCTTGTTAAACAGTGTAACTCCTTCGATTCTTCGTAAAAACCTCATTTCGGACGCTTGCCGTTGTGATCGCACTCTTTCGGTCATTACCCAAGATTCATGACCATAAGTGAGAGTGGGGACAAAAACTGCTTTGAAAATTGAGAGTTTTGCCTTTTTCGACAATTCTCGTTTCATGACAACCGAGTAGTGCAAAGCTCGCATTACTGCACTAGCCTTGCCTATTCGGGTATCCAGTTCTTCGTCTTGCCTTCCGTCACTCGTAAATGCAACCCCAAGATACTTGAACTTCTCTACCTGCTTCAGTGTCGCTCCATTCACTTGTAATACGCACTGATCAAGTGATCAGGGTTTCTTGAAAGATGAAGTACCTCAGTTTTGGCCGTGCTTATTTTCATTCCGGCGGTGTTGCATGCATCTGCAAAGCTATTTAATGCGCGCTGGAGGCCAGATTCTGTGGAAGAAAGCAGAACCAAATCATCTGCGAATAGCAGACGACTAATTTTGCAATTTCCAATCGTGGCTTGCTGATCTGAACTTTGCAGATGCATGCAACATTGCTGATCTGAACAGCAGCCATTCCTTCTCGATGTCCTCGGATACATCAGAAAGTTGTCTGAACTTACAGTAGATGATATACTGGATGCAAACTGTTTTCTTACTTCTTTGTCCTCCAAAGCCTCCCATTTGATCCGGTAAGTCACAGACGACCGGTTGGATCTCTTGTTTGGCCAAGGTTTCGAAAGTCGTAAGGAACATACTACCAGATGGTGATCAGTTGACAATTCAGCACCTCGCTTCACTCGAACGTCCAGCACATCAGAAAACAAATCTGACGAAACTATGCAAAAATCTATCAAAGATTTTTGATCCATACTAGGTCGATACCATGTATACTTGTGAACCTCTCTGTGCTGGAAAAAGGTATTCATGATGCGGAGTCCGTTGCTACAACAGAGCTGCAATAAATACTTTCCGTTTTCATTCAGTCCAGTGACTCCATGTTTTCCGTTCACACCCTTCCAGGTATCTGTGTCTGTTCCAACATGTGCGTTAAAATCCCCCATAAGGACTGTAGATTCAGTAGCTGATACTCGTAGAAGAGCATCATTTACTTCATCCACAAAAGTCTGATATTCACTCGTGGCATTGGGGGCATATACCTGCAACAGGCACAATGACCGATCCAATACCTTAAGCTTCAACATACAGACCCGTGATCCCAAAGGAATCCAATCTGACACACAGTCTGACAAACGGGGGCTTGTGAGAATCCCCACACCCGCTTGTGCAGACATACTAGGATCAGCACCAGAATAGAAGAGTTTCCATCCGCCATCCAGATCCACAGTTCCAGAGCCACGTCGTTTGACTCGAACGCCATAGGGGTTTCGCTGAATGACGACCTGGGAGTCCCTAGGCGCTCCCCTGCCGGACGAGGTTCCACTTGTGAAGATGGCTCCATTAACGTCGTTCACGTAATTTTCATTATTTGTGCTCATCATGATTTGTTATGCAGTTTAATCTAACTGCGGAGAGGTTTTATATCAGAGTTGTCCTTCTCCTAGGTTATATGCTTACCACAGCTGATGGGCATAACCAACCCAGGTTTTAAGTTTTCCAACTATTTTGATTTGAACTATACTTCGTCTCGCTTCTACCATTAGACCTATCTGGCATGGGTAACCCTTTCAGGAGAATTGAATCTCCAGCCACTACAGCTCTGCAGGTCATTGAGGCACATAGACTTTTCCACCTCGTTACGGTGATAGTTCATGGAAAAGCTATGCATTGTAGGTCTAATTGCCGAGCTATGTTATTCTATGCCTACTGTGCCATAATAAGCCAAATATATGTCATACTATGCCTACTAAGATAATTTATCGGGAAAAAGTAGTCAATTTAGCGCCATTTGGAACACATTTCACACGTTTTTGAAGCCATTTGAAAGAACTAAATTACTAAAATTCAAACGTTATTCGAAAAATTAAATTTTCTCAGCTTCCTCCCCCACTTACTTACAGGTCAAGTCCAAATGTAAGCCAAGTATAAAATAGTTTAAATACTAGTATTTTAGGGTTAAATGTTATACGTGATTTGGCCAGCGCCTCCTGATTACGTCACTGTATTGCGCCGACAAAGATTATACTATTTCAAAACAGCAACACTTTAGTTGCATAACTAGCTGTATTCTTATTGGCTTCCACAAAAATACTGATCTTCCCATTTTTTAATAGACACCCGGCAATCAGTTTCTATACTTTTCTTTTTTAGTAGTCATTTAAAAAGTACAATATTACAACACAGCCTGAAAGTAAATCATTTATTAGAGCTAGTACTGTCTCAATCATCCTGCTTATGCTTTGAAATCTGCTTAAAACCAGAAATATTGTACTAATGAAACAATAGTGTTTTCAACAACAAAATTTGCAGTGTCACAAAAAGAGGTAGAATCAAAAAATTATTAATAGATTGCGGGTGGCTTAAGAACGTCAGTCTTTTTAAAAAAGTTAGTAAACTTTTCCTATTTTTTTTAATTCAGCTTGTATTTGGGCAAGATGTGGCGGGCCGGATAAAATCAGCTTGCGCGCCGTCCGTAGTTTGGTGAACTCTGATTTAAAATGGACTAAAAATATCCTTTTATACAATCACATTTTTATGTTCGGTGTAGTAGACCGGACATCAGTGTTTAGGTAGACTAAAAGCAGTAAGATTTTTCAAAGCACCATTTAAAGCTTAGTATGTAAACACTCTTATTGCAAAAAAATCCTTATTTTATTGTACTGTTAAATTTTAACTAAAATTGATGCAAAATATAGAAAAAATGTCCAATTTCCGTTGATTTTTGGACACCTGAAAGTTTTCGATTTACAAATGAAAATCTTTTAATGCAAATAAAGATCGCAAAAAAGGCTTTTTAAGGTGATTGCTTGCGAAAACTGCGCGAGGCAAGTGCGTTTATTACGATTTCCGTTAATGCAAAAGTTTGCAAAAAATCAAAAAAAATTAATTTTTTACAGCTCTGGGGGCACCTGAAGACTTTGAAATTTTTGATTAATTTTTGCACCAATTTAAAAGTATTGGAGCGGAGCAACTTTTTATTACTATTGTGTTCCAAAAGAAAAACAAAAAATATTTTCACTCCACTCTAATCCACATTTCAATCCGTTAGAGTCCTGCAAGGCTTTGACCATTATTCTTACTAGGTAATAATTCCGAAAAAATATTTCATCGAAAGTACACCAATAAATAATGAACAAAATCATTGCCTTATCCAAAAAACTCCTTTCTTCTCTACTATAGATAAAGCCAAAAATGACACCAAAAAGATATGGGATCTGATTTGCTCTTTGCTTCCAACTAAAGCAAATGGAGCTACTTCTATTTTAAATCATTTTGAAGCAGAGTGCGATTCAATTGAACCTGTAACAGCTACCAATTGTTTTAATAATTTTTTTTGTTTAATAGGCAAGTTAACGCACTCAAGTTTAGATGACTGCAGTTTCTCCAATCATTTATCAAACTGTGTATCAGCCTCATTGTACTTAAACACCCCTAGCGTTAGTGAAACAATTTAGGCCATTTATTCCTTTAGCGTCAACAAAGCTGCAGGCCACGACAATATTCCAGTCTTCTTTGTGTGTGTAGCTGCCACCATAATTCCTCCGTACTTAAAGTACTTTATTGATTTCTTTCCTAAGAACGGAATATTTCCGGAAAGTTCCACCCTTGCCAAAGTCATCCCACTCTATAAAAAGGGAATAAACCTGACCACAATAACTATAGACCAATATAAATCCTGACTTGTTTTTCTAAAATTTTGGAGCGATTAATTTACAGCCGACTTCAAGAATTTTTTAAACAGCACAGTGTTATACATAAATCACGGTATAGTTTTCATAAAAACATTTCAACTGAATATGCTGTGCTTTACATTGTAACGAATGCCTTCGAAAATATTAATCAAAAGTTTATTCACTGGATTAATTTTTGTAGACCTTCGCAAGGCCTTAGGCACTATCTCACATTGTATTTTACTTTCTAATCTTGATGATTATGGTGTCGGTGGTCCTGCTAATCAATTAATTAGGTCCTTTTTGAACAGAAGACTATACGTTTTGGTAAGAGGTTCAAACTCAGATATACTGTAGAACTCATCTCAAACGGAGTAGCGCAGGGTTCAACTCTCGGACCTATTCTATTCTTACGTAACATTAATGACCTATACAATTCAACCAACTGCCTTTTTCGTTTATTCGCTGATGGGGCACTTGTCTGGTATTACACAGCCTCTACCCAAATAATTTAGAACAAATAATGAAAAATGACCTCCGTAATGTTAATCATTGGTGTCGTGCAAGTAAGCTAAGCCTTAATCCCTTAAAGTTCAATTTCCTGATTCTTCCACCCAGGTCAAGAAAGCCACCTCCCTGCATCTCATTGAAGCTTAATAATGAGGAAATTACTCCCTGTGAAAATGCAAAATATTTGGGAGTTCAGGTAGATTCCCAGCTATCCTTTAATTCACATTTTAGAAAGATAGAGAATAAAATATCAAGATCCATAGGAATAATTTTAAAACTCAAACCTTTCTTTCCCACCACAGCCTCCTTAAATTGTACAACGCATTAGTACATCCTACTTTTCTCTATGGTCTTTTTCTCTACCATCTACACATCCTACGTAGTTAAACTCTTTACCTGTCAAAATAAGGTTGTCCGTCACATTGGCGGTAGCAGCTACCGTGAACATTCAAACTCTTTCTACTCCAATTTAAAGATTTTGAAACTTCCCGATTTATTGAAACTTGAAACAGCTCAGTTAGTATTTCGTTATCTACAAAATAATCTTCCCCCTCTTATTTCCAGTCTATTCAACGAAACTAACAGTATCTTGGTCAGACACACTAGATCTTCAAACCCATCTAACTTGCTCCATCTTTATACACCCAAATATCACTCTGATAGCTTACAAAGATGCATTCGATATCAGGGAATGAAAATTTGGAATAGCATTCTTCACACATTAACAACAAAACCTTCAATTTTTTCAAACGCAATGATAAAAATAACCTTTAAACCAATGCTAAGACACAAAATACATTGCTCATTATCTTTTTGAATTAGATTTAATAAGCATGACTTGACTTTGCCTGTAGTAGCGCATATATGATCATTTGCTCATAGTGGATTATAATCTTGTTCTGAGAATGGGTGGCTGCTTGGCTTGAAAATCGAAAGGTTCCTTTGCCGTGTCCCTTACTGATTGACTGATACGTTCTATTTCTATTTTCATTTGAATGACCGTTCATTTGTTGGTTTATCAGTATAGAATAAACTGAACTGAACAGAGCTAAGGTGGCTTTGTCTGTACATTTGAACAGAAACTCTATGAAACTTGTGACGGGAAAACAGGCCATTGCTGATTTTTGTAAACTTAAGAGCGAAACCTTTGCCGAGGAATGCATCAAGTGTTGATTTGCTGGCTTAGCATTTGATGTAGATTTTGGCTGTTTTGTACTACAGCTGCAGTTTCAATTTTTATTGCAAACGCAAGACGAATTATATAAATTTTTAATGGAATAAAAACCCGAGGCTCATTTTTGCTCAAAATTTAAGAACAAAATACCCGCTTCAGCAAGAACAAAAAATTAAGTAAAAGCAAAAAAAATTTAAATCTAAAACGCTACTAAATTCTGTGCTAAATTAAAGCGATAAACTTTTAGAGATTTTCCAGTGTTTTTACAAGCAAAATGTTGCAACATTCCGAAATTATATACTGCTGCTGCTGCGCACTGCGCAGGCAGTTCATAAATCTGTGGCTGTCGTCCAAGTTAAAAAAAAGTTCAGTACTTTTTTGCCTTTTCATATTTACGATGGTGCAAAAGAAGCAAAAAAGTATTTCCTCAAGCTGACAGAGTATACAGAACTAAGCACCCAAACATCTTTGAAAGCATGGTCGTTAAAATTGACATGAACGTTTCAGAATCCAAAGACTAATATTCCGAACAAATAAAGCTGAAAATTGGCAAAAATTAGCAGCACAAAATTTACTGGTTCTATTAAAAAAAAAGATGTAACCTTGGTTAAAATAAATGTTTTTTGCCTCAGCTAACATGATACCATAATATTTTACATTACGCTTGCATCGCTTTTTAATTGCTAATTTTCATTACGCTCGAAGCATACCTTTTAACGGCAAATTGAACAATAAGCCAAGTTATTTCTCTCATTCAGTAAGCTAACTGTTACCGTTACGTCTCTTGATTTCAACTAAAAGTTTGTTCTGTTTATTAAAAACGAACAACATAAATACAGTATAGTTTTTCGAATGAAAAATAGTTTCCAAATAACGAATTTTCGAGGAAATGTGACTTTTGAAAACAAGTTTTCGGGGAACTATGATTTCAACCAAACGTAAATTTTTGCAAGTGAAAATTCTGGAAAACATGTTTTTGAGGAAAGGTAAATTTGGCGAAATGTAAATTCCGGCAAGTTAAAATTCTGAAAAATACGTTTTCAGGGAAATGTAATTTCAAACAAGTGGTGGTTCTGGCAGATGTATGACTTCAGGCAAGTGTTTATTCGAAAAAGTATGATTTCTTACAAATGCTAATTCTAGAAAAAAAAGTTGTGGGAAATGTTTTTCTGCAAATGATTTTCTTGGAAGTGTTTTTCTGCAAATGATTTTCTTGGAAGTGTTTTTCTGCAACGTAAAAGGATACCCTCAAGTTCGGTAGTTACAAATTACGTCAGATTGGATAGTTCATTTGATAAAGAAAAAAATACTCCACTCTTACTGATAAAAAAAGTTTTTTGGCTTGCAATTTTTTTCAACAAAAATTAAAGTAAAAGTACTGCACCTCTTCATTTGTTTCATTTTGCAAATTTGTAAGAACCATGATCACATTCGATACATCGTTTTTGCTCAATAATTCAGGTTGTGAAGTAAGAATTTCAAGCAGTGACAACTCCTCAATTGTGATATTTTCCACGTCATTTATTGTAACACCACATTTAAGTTCAAGTAAGCTAGACGTATCAAAATCTCCTCCTGTTCCTTCTAATGTTAATTGACCGCTTTGTTGAATGCTTGGAAGACATCTTGCAGTTGCCAAAGGAAGATCTACAAATTGACATTAGCATCATTTGTATGTACGTAGATATTTTTTTTTGCAAAAAATCTGCAGTAGTTAATTGTTTTTTCAAACAATTTCGATTTACTTTTTGAACATTTTGTTGAAATTTTCTTTAGACTCTTGATAAAGTAATATTATTTTTTTTGTTAATTCAAGTATATTGTCACGGTAAGTTGCAAATTCAAATATAACAACTTTAATTTCTCCCAAAATTTACCATATAGAGAGAGAGTATGTGAAAGAGATCACGACAGAGTTTATTGTTGGATTATAACACAAAACACACGAGTTCACCTTAGACAACAAATGATAAGGCAATGGTAGCATTTACCAGAGATGGAGTCCTTAATGACGTCCTTGGCCTCGAGACCTAAAATTGCCCATTTCCACGTTAAGATTATGGTTTCTATTATTTTCATTTCCAATTTACGAGTTTGGGACGCATCATTACCACGACACCATTACGGAACGTAATAAGCATTCCTGCTAACGCCTAAAACTTCAAAATGATATGCATTATTTTTAGAAATTACTGTTTTCGAATTATCATAAAAAACATAACAAACAGCACAATTTTAAAGACTTTAATGCTTAAAATAAGGAAAAATTTGCCAACCAAAACTTAGAAAAATTGTGTCCTTGGTCCTTGGCCTCGACCATTCCTGTCCTTCACCTCGAGAGGTCTGTCCTAAAAAGTCGGTGTTTGGCTTTGGAGTTTTTTAGAATCCTTGGCCTCAAAGGCTGTGTCCTCGACTCCACCTCTGGCATTTATAGTAGGCTAATTCATAAAGCAGAAGCACAAGGCCACGTGACAAAACATAGCTTACTCCTTGCCAAGTCTGCGGTTTTTCATACAGTATAGAACATAATGTTACTACTAATCACCAGTGGTGCAAAAGGACTCGAAAATTGTAATCAAGTGAAAGTTACGTTACTGAGGAAAAAACTTCTTGAAGTAAAGTTCAAAATACTGACTAAAATAAGTACTTCAGTAAAAGTAAAACGTAATTGTTTTAAAAATACTCAAGAACAAGTATTTTTCAAAGTATTCAAGCAAAATAAACAAACTATTCTATTGACATATGGCAACTGGTTGACTGCCACATAGCAAGACGCTTGGTGTTCTAGCCCCTCATTCTCCAAGAAGTCATTAGTTATTAATTTTTGCAAGTTTTTTGTTATTACATTCATGACAATTAATCACAAAAAAACAACAGCAGTAAAACTTCGAGATTTGAAAATCATGCCTCGCATAATTTACATGGAATCATTTTATAAACCTTTGCTCAAATACTTATTCACTGTCGTTGCTAAATTATGCCAAAATTAAAAAAAAACTGTGGACGAGTCTTTTCTACCGTATCTACAAGGTGAGACAAAATTTCGCATCATAGATATTTTAGTAAATTCTGCAATAACCTTTTTTGGATTAATTATTCAAAATTATTATAAATTTTTTGAATTTAATTTATTTCACTGCATACGAAGGCAGACTGAAGCCTAATTAACATTACGTCAACAAGTGTGTAATTTTTGTTATCGCAGTAGAATTTACCAATAGAAATGTTAAGTAATCATAAGACGCATTTTTGACAAATTTATGTCTTTGCTTGCTTCTTTCACTATTTACTTTTAATAGAGTGAACATCTATGCCTGTATGCCTCGAATGGCAAACAACAAACGTGAAATTAAAATCATCTTGAACTGCTTTTTGCCAGACTTAATCTAATACGTACGCACACAAGCAGAAAAAAAGGCATGGCTACAATCGTTGTGGTGGTCTGACCTCTGATGCAAAAGTTGGCATCCGAAAAAGGAGAAAAAGACTACTAATTTAACGGAATTGAACGATTGCCGGTAGAAAAGTCAACTATTCTGACAAATTTGCGGTTCAAATTCAAAATTGCAGTACTTTGCACTTTTCTGAATCAAGATACTACTAAAGTAGCGTTTCTTCACTTTAAAAGTAAGCATCTAAACGTAAAAGTAGCCACCAAAAAAATTAATCAAAAAGTACTCGTTACAGGGAAAAACTACTTGAGTAATCCATTCAAGTAAAAGTATTTTGTTACTTTACACCACTGCTAATCACGGTATGCATAATCTTAGTTTATGCATTCTGCAATCTCATTTAGCGGGTAAAAAGCCAAAAACATACCAATTATGAGTAAAAATTACATTCTGCAGCACGGTGAAAAAAATTTTTAACCATTTGCTTGCTTTTGCCTAAAGACTACCAATGCTCTACCTCTGGAGCTAGAGTGGACCTCTCCTGGAATGATTAACTTTGGCTATTTAAACCTAACATCTTGCTTGTACCAACTATGCTGTTGTAATGACAGTCATTAGAGTTTATACCAACTAAACAGTGGACCGGTAATCCAAAGACTGCCGATTTGAATCCTGTGGAAAAATAACTTTTTCACATTGTTTATTTTAAGTAGTCGATGTTCGGGTAGCTTTTTCTTAGGTATCCACACAGGTAGCCTTTGGGCCAGGAAGCACACCTACGGTTGAAACATTTTAACAGAGTTTGGCAGACAAAAATTTGTTATTTCTTTAATGCATTTAACGTTTCATATGAAAAACATCGAACTCTGTAATTATTAATAATAACATTAAAAGCTTTGAAGTTAGCTATTTTTTTTGGTTTTAATGATGCTTGTTTAAGTTTACAGCACTCGGAAATGTCATGAGGTAACGCTTTTTTTCAATCAGTTTTCCCATTGATACTTGGGAGCAACTCACATTACTACATTTTTATTTAAATTCGAATTTTTAGCCATTAATGTAACAATATTTCACGAAAAAATTCTTCGTTTGGCTTAATAGTGTAAATGAAAAGTAGCTCTAATGACTATCATTACAACTACACATTACCTATTTTTTAATGTTAGTTATAACTCAATTTTTAGCACTTAATATTTTTGCTTTCTATAGTAACTGCAGCTGTAGTTTAATCACTTTTAGAACGTAACTTGCCTACTTATGCATTTCAATTGCAGGTGGCATAACTAACATCTGTACAAGTACAAAACTTACTTGTTAACTACCACAACACTTACTAGTGGAGTTGCATACATCTAGCGAAGAAGCAGTAGCATATAAAGAGGTGATATTAAAATAATAAAGTTTTCCGGATGATTCGCTTCTCATACTTTGTCCAGAACAAAAGAAATCGTCTAAAATTTGAAAAATTGCATAATCAGTAAAGCATTAACAGTATACTAACGTTACAACTTGATGTACACAATCTATTCTGTTATTAGTAACCTAAAAAAATGTCTATACTCATCACTTTTATTCAAGACAATTATTTTTGTGCCATGATTTTTTTGCAAATAAAATGCAATCGCTCGCAAAATAAAATAAAAATGGGAAAAATTAAAATTAAGCCGGTGTTTTCAGCAAACACTTGCATTTGCAATCATATCTGAAATAATTTAGATTAAATTTTTATATTGCAGAAGCTTGACAATTATTGAATTGGAATTAGATCCTAAATTATTTTTTAATTATTAATGTAAATGGTTCATATTAAACAATGTATACAAAACAATTTTATAGAAATGAAAAACAACAGTTTTTTTCAGTTAAAACATGATTATAGGCCTACCTCTACATACGGTATCACCAGCAATAAATCCTTCCATGCACCCGCATACGAAACCACCCATAGTATTGTTGCACGTTTGACACGAGTGAACCACTTCCATGCATTCGTCAACATCTACAAAATTGGCACCGAGTACGGTTAGTTTATTCAAAAATTGAAAACGTGCGAAATAGCAAAAATCTGTTCAAATAATGTTTTGCATTAATGATTTTGCTTTTGCTAGTGAGGAGAAACTTTAAAAATACTTGGTTGTAGATGAACTACACAAATCAATAGTATGTATCATCAAAAACAAATAATACCGGTGTGTCCAAACAATTTTTTGTTTAGAATGTAGTTTTTACCCAAAATGTTTATTCTAAACAAATAGGTAAAACGAAAAAACCTTTCCGTGAGGTATGCGGAAGCTGCAACTCAAGATTAAGCCGCCACATTTCATGGTCTTTCATCACCTACATTATTTCACTCGGACATAGTCCAAAGCAGTCCTATCAAGATTTTAAACACTATTTTCCACGGGCTATTTCACCAACACATTTTACACGGAGGCGCAAAAACGCCCACCTATCTATAAGCAGTAGTGGCATATGAATGTGCAAAGTGTGCAAATGCACAGTGCCCCCCACTTCTGGGGGCCCTCATTTGACCTATCGCGCGCAGAAAAAATTTGATTGTGAAAAACTATAGCAAATTATAACAAAAAGTTTATGCACTTGTTTTAAGTGTCATTACATATGTACCCCTCCCTCAAGATGCACTTGTTTCAAGCGTTGTGACACATATCCTTCTTTCCAAGATAATATTAGTTTTAACTTTTAAGTCAGATTTAGTTAATAGATAACAAAAATTCACCGGTGAAGTCAACTTACTACTCTTTGTTTTTTTGCTTGCTACTGTTAGATTACTCAGGTCATAGGCGTAGCCAGGGGGGCCTGGCAATTGAAATGCTACCAATGATAAAAATGTCACAAAAGAGTCTGTTGTTTCTTCAGCTTCAGTTTCTTTTAGCATCTTTGCGTATAACAGTACACTCGTACAGCAGTAATTAACAATTGTATTGAACCAGGGGGCCCGGCCCCCCTCAATTTAATTTTTGCCAACCAGTTTAAATGGGCCCCCACAATAATAATTAAAAGAGCCCCCAACAATAATATTGATCCAGGAAGCCAGGGACCCTACAATTTAATTTTTGCTAACCAATTTAAATGGGCCCCCTACAAGATTATTTAAATGGCCCCCAATTTAAATGGGCCCCCAACAATAAAGTTGTTTCAGGGGACCAGGGCTCTTTAATTTCATTTTTACCAACCAATTTAAACATATAACCGGAGTGAAATTAAACATTTCTATCCTAAAAGTTGCTAACTGAGACCCTCATCTAACCTTTTTACAAATGTAATGCAATAACCAGGGACGGATTTAACACATGGCACAGTGCCAGGGGCCCCCGCGCTCAGATAAGACTTTTTTTTTGTCTTCACCTGTATTTGGCACGAAAATATTACAAAAATCTCAAAGTGCCAGGGGCCCAACTCAATGTAAATCCGACTCAGTCAATAACATGGTTTGTAGGCGTAACTATCTATTGTACATTTTTCAATAACAATTCACCTCCATCTCGCCAGTTTTTATGCGACAAAATACTTTTGAAAAAAATTATCTACAGTAGGGGGAATGCTCATTAAACAAATTTTTGAATTGAGTGGGCCTGGGCCCCTGGCCGTATATGTACTCCTATAACTGGCTGTTTTCAAGACAAAACAATTATCTCAGAAGAAAATAATCTACTGAATTGTTATTTACTGCTGAAATTTGCAGGAGGCAATGTACTTTACTTTCCCTTACCTGGGCGAAATCGCTAATAAAATTTAGCCACAAAAATTGCAAGATTATAAACGTGTTTTGGACTTAAATTGCAAGCAAAAGGAGGACTAAACAACTTAATTTTTTCAACTTGCTTTCAAATTTAAAAAATCTAGTACTTTCAAATGGCTCTGAATAGTTGGAAATGTGATCCAATGGTATTAAAATAGCTATTTTTTCCAAAAAATTACGAAAAATTGTACAGCGGCTGGGGGCTTCGCCCCGAGACCCCCATAGCTTCGGGCGGCTGGGGGCTCCTTCCCCAGTCCCCCGTCTATTCTGTGTGATACGTTTAAATTACAGTACACTTCTTTACTCAAGCACGTCTCCAAATTTAGACGTTTTTGCATTTTAAGTAGGCTATTGGTTTAAGCCCCTTTCCTTGAACGATTTCCTAGTTACATGCCAACACCAGGCCGCGACTTCTAATGTTCCATTCTACGATATCTTTGCCCCACCAAAAAATTCTTCTTTCGAAGTTTCTGATGACGTTATTGCATGTGATTTGTGGTTTGCCCCCCCCCAATCAAAAACCCTGGCTACATCTATGACTCAGGTAGTTGTTTTTCCACTTGTTTTTTTTTCAACTTGCTTTCAGCAACTGGCAGTAATAGATTTTGGACTAACGTATGCAGTAGCCTCTATTATATGCTAAGCATTATAAAGCATTTAAATATTATTGCTAAGAACTTAAACATATTCTGTAATAACACTAGCATACTGAAAGCAATTGCTGAAAGTTTATGTAAATTTACCACAATTAATTGAGTTGATATGCTAGACGAGGGAAACTTATGAACAAACATTTGATTTAATTATGGCTGCAATAGCACTGGTCTTCTGGTCTTGTTATTTTTGTAATGGATTGTTGCGCTTAATTGCATGTGCAGATAAATCATGGTAAAGTGAAGTGTAAAGAAAAGGTCCCCCCCATTTGATTTGCCCAGGGGCCCCCCCTTTCCTAAGGCCACTACTGTCTATAAGCCAAGTTTTATGGAAAGCCAAATTTGGCGTGTTGTTTACCAATTTTTTTAATTGGTTTTACATTGATGACGTCATCGTTATCACCTCAGCGCTATGATTTCGAAAAATGACCTCATTTTTGTAATAACGTCACAGACAGTCCAAATTTTGCAGGTATATTTTTTCTTTGAAAGCTGAATCACAAAATGCTTAAGTCAAGCTAGTTACGTTACAAAAAAGTTTTTCGACATCGCTTAAGTTAAGTATTGGTCAAAAAATGCTCAGATTTTGGAAAATGAGTTGGGTGAAACCTCAAAAATCAGAAAAAACTTCCGTAACCTAAGCAACTTCAAATTTTTAGGTGTTATGTAAATGAATTTTTACTCAAAGTCAGCAAGCTGATTTGAAGTAAAAATATTTTTGTTGAATAGATTTATCACAAAATAAGCTAAATGGAAAGGCAAAAATGTAAAATAAATTCGTGTAAAATTAGGTTAATGCAATTGGTCCATTTAGTCCTAGCTAATCCAAATGATCCTTTTGCATTTGCTTTAGCACGTAAAGTTTATTTGGGAGGTCTTCCCTGAGCCGTTCTGCTTACGCGGCCAAACTATTGAAGTTGAGATTTTTTGATTCGGAGAAGTAATAGTTCGATGTTTAGAGAATTTTAAATCTCAGAGCTCGTTATATACCGTAGATTTTTCGATTCTTTGTAAAACTCTCATTTCGAAAGCCTCATCTCTTCTGATTGTACTCTTTTGGTCTTTAGCAAGGATTCATTACCATAGGTGAAAATGGGGACAAAAACTATTTTGAAACTTGAGAGCTTTGCATTTATCGACAATTCTCGTTTCATGAAAACCGAATGGTGCAAAGCTCGTTTTATCGCGCTAGCCTTGCCAATTTGGCTATCCAGTTCTTCGTCTTGCTTTCGTCACTTGTAAATGCAACCCCAAGATACTTGAAATTTTTTAATTGCTTCAGGGTCGTTCCAATCACTTGCAACACGCACTGATCAGGGTTTCTTGAAAGCTGAAATACCTCAGTTTTGGCCGAGCTTATTTATATTTTGGTGGTGTCACATGCATGTGCAAAGTCATTTAATGCGCGCTGGAGGCCGAACTCTGCAAAAGAAAACAGAACACAATTTCAGCGAATAGCAGACGACTGATTTTGCATTTCCCAATTATGGCACACTCATCAGTTTGGCTACATTTATCGATCCAATTCATGTAAACATTAAAAATGAGAGGTGACAAAATGCACCCTTGCCTGAGCCTAACAGCGACAATATGAAATTGCTTGCCATTTACCCGAACACAAACCGTCGGTCAGCAGTAGAATGACTACATGGCGTGTAACACCTGACCATCAACGCCATACTCCTGAAAAATCTTCCAAAGTTTAACCCGATGAACTCGATCAAATGCTTTGTTAAGATCGACAAAGCATGCAAAAAGGTCTTTGCCATACTCCCAAAATTGCTAGAATAATTGCTTCAGAGTGAAGATTTGGTCCATGGTGCTGCGACCCAGACAAAAACTGTACTGACCAATGACCATCCTTCAATTTTCATTCTCTTGTTTCTTGGTATTCCTTTCGAGGTATTTGGCATACTTTCCCTGGCAAACTCAAGAGTGATATCCCGCTGTAGTTCGTGCATTGCTTGCGATCTCCTTCCTTGAATATCAAAATAATCACACCTTTCTGCCAATCCAAAGTAGTTAATAATCAATTAGTCGCCCAGATAGAATTTACCTCGGATTTTTCTAGGATCTTTTAAGATTATCTCGGATTATCTTGAAATTATCTCCGGTGGTTGATGTAAAGCGAACTTTTTAAGAATTTTCTGAGATATATCTACGTTTGTCTATATATGGAAAAACTATCTTCGATTCACCTCAGATTTTTTAACGTACATTGGTGGATATTGGTGCTGCTCCAAGCCATGTCAAAAACTAATCTGTATTATCAAAGTTTTTTTTTTTATATTGACGAGTTATCTTTAAACTTTCTAAGTTTTAAACTAACACGTGTTGTAGATAAAATAAAACACTTTTTCAAAAACATTTTTCGGCGATAATAAAAATAAATACGTTGAAATTTGAAACCAAAATAACCTTGATAAATTTATCACAACTTTTACAATAAACATTAAAGACCGTCAAATTCAAAACCACGTCACCAAAAAATCTACCAGATTAAAATTATGGCAAAATAATTCTTGAATGAACTCCTTTTGATGTTTGAACACTATCGAATATATAACGCAAGAATGGAGTATCATATTCATGGCTTTCCTACTTCTATCCTTTTCCCAGAGGTGGTGTTCTCGAGGACACATTTTGAAGTCCTTGGCCTTGGCCTCGAAGCCTACAAGTTCTGGTGTTATGCAACCTCGTTCTTATGTAAATATACGTATGAAACCTCAATCTGACTTAGCAAAAGTTGTAAATATTTGTTGGGCCAAGATTTTCCAAATTCCATCTCGTAACTTTGTAACTTTATTCATGAGGGTAGAAGTTGACTTGAAGACCACTTTGGTCACTTCGCTTCTTTCATATTTTCAGTAAATATTATCGTTAACATGCTTTGCTTGCGATTTAATTGTGATTTTAAACTTCGCTGGCTTTGAAATGTCTAATCATCGAAGAACTTTTTTTTGTTTTTGGAGGACGCCTGGAAAATTTATTGAAAGACCCTTTTTTTGAAGAACACTTGCGCTTTGTGTCCTTGGCCCTTGACCTTGAGAAAGTTTGTGCTCGGAAAGACGGTCCTTGTTCTTGATATCGGATTTTTTTTGTCCTTGGCCTTGAGCCTTGTGTCCTCGACTCCACCTCTGCTTTTTCCCCCTTCTTTTTCCTGTCAGATGACCCAAAATCTCTTCCTTTGCTTCATTTTGATTCGTCTTGAGTGGGAGGAAGGGTCATTGTGGAGCCCCAGACTTTTCCGTTGTCTCTTTTTATCAACGCTCTACTCACCGTTTTTTTTTTTTTTCATTACGCTCTTGCGACCACGTTATTCCAGGTTTTACTTTGCCCCGTTTTCAAACAATGTCTTCCTTGTGACGTTTTGCTGTTATAAATAAGCAACTTTTATCGTATGTGCCACTTGGTTCTTTTTTCTTCCTGGGATCCGCAATGCAACAAAAGACTTTTTTCTCAAGTTTGTGCTTTTGCGGAAACAGAAAGATCTATCCATCAACAAAACGCCCTGTGATACGGCTAGCATTTTGTGAGAAAGTTTTGGTGGATTTTTTCCTGTGTTAATTGTGACAAAGTACGAGGCCAACCAAAATTTCAACAATGCCAAAGCGATTACGCCCTATGCGAAAGCAGGCGCAGTTGCGCTTTGAAGGAATATTAAAACAATAAGACAAACAAACCAAACAAATGAAATAATAAGTAAATCTCAGTCTTTAGTCAGAGTAACATTTATTCTTTTCAAAAAATTCCCTTTTTAACGCAGAAACTTGTTTTTGTGTATTGCTTGTTTCTTCCATCGATACATTTCTTTACGACAATTTATTATGAAGCTTTAGTTTTTATTCACTATTAGCCGAGTCACCTCAGCCAGGAGAGAGCAAAAGAACCAAAGAGTTTCGAGTCAAGCTGACAACTGCTATCTGTCTACGTATAGTCTATCACTTAAAGGTGGGGAATTTCTTCAAGGGCTTTTCTCTGTGGCACAACAAGTAAACTTACTGACTTGGATTTGTTCTCTACATAGTTCCTATAATTCTGAGCTTGAAGCAGAGCAGCTGTAAATTATCAATTTTTTTTGTGTTTAATTCGGTATCGAATCCATGACTTTAACCTCAAAGGTAGACAATATCCACTCGGTCGTTTGACCATATACAATTTACTTAAGACTAATAAAGAATCTATATTCTATCTGAGCTGTGAATTATTTCTATTTTTTTTTTTTTTTCTGCAACTAATGAACTTTTTTGGTCTACCCGTCTATTAACCAAGACCTGCTCGGTCTATTTGTCCTGCATTTTCGGTAAACTTTCTTGTTTAGTTTTGCTTTTTCGATATATTTTTGTAAAGGTACAGCTATTGTCATCGTCAACTGTGGTTTTCAATCACACTTAATTGTGCTTATTTGAGCGTTTTCTTTTTTATTTTGCAAAATATTTTGGTCACGCTTCAGTAATGTTTTTTGAAAATTACTTGCCTCTTCAAAAATAAACTTGACTATGCCTGGCAAGGTAATCGCCTGGTTGAGCAAGGGACTAGGAATCCAAATAGCCTATCTGAGTGAGAAAAATCAAATTTTATCAATCTTCAGTCGTTAGCTCACTGTAACTGTATTCAAATTAGCTTAAATTTTATCAAGCTCACTGTAACTGTAAAAGTTGAAAGACTAAGATGTTATATTTCTCAATCGTCAAAATAATATGTGAGTATAATGTGCACTAGTCCAGAGTTAAAAACGAACGCAGAAGTTAGAATCAAGAAAATAAGATATCATTGGTTTTGCGATGCAACTACTACCTATACCGTAGAGTAGATTTACTAGTCACGAGTAGACCTTGCCTAATTTGCAAAAATTGACATACTGTAGGTATTTACAAAAATTAGGCAATAAAATACAGATTCATAAATTAAAGTACCTGAAGCGAACACTTAAGCTAGTGTTGATCCAGAAATCACAGCAAGCAACACATTCTGCAACAAACTAAAACTGCTTATCTGTTATAGCACCGCATCGATAGGGAGTTAGATTTGAGATGCTAATATTCTAAAGCAAGAGTGAAGAAAAGACATGAAATTACAACTTAATACTGTATGTTTGCATTTTTGTCATCAGCTCTTCTTTTAACTTTTTAGCACTGTTCTTGTACCTAAATCAAAAATTGTATATAATTTTTTTTTTTGGAAGTAATTTGGCGCGCGGAACGTGCGCAGTTGTAAATAAACACAGAACAAGCATTTTGATGACATCACTCATTTTCAGAACTTTTTTGATTATTACTGTTATAGATTAGAGTTAGGTTAAGCGCTAGGGTAAGAGCTAAGGTTAGGAGTTTGGGTAAGGTGATTTAGGCTTTATTACAAAATGTCTGCGCGCACGAAATGTGAGCCAAGCCTTTTTCTGATTTTTTTTTTGTTTTGTGCTAGCTTTAAACAGGATCGGCTCAAATTAGACATTGTACGCGTACTGTGGTTTGCAAAAAAAGTTTAGGTTGAGGTTGGCGTAGGGTGAGACTGTTAGGGTTGGTGGTGGCATTTAGCAGCAGCGTAGCATACTAGGCCAGGGGCATATTTAAGGGGGGGGGGGAGCATTGGCCCATGGCCATTGGGACATCGTTTTTACAATGACCAGGATCTGAGTTCAACCCCACCTTGGTTACGTTGTTGCAGCCTTGGAAAAGACACTAAATATTTGACAATCCTCGCTCATTTAATTGCATTGCCTATTTCATTATTGGAGGAATTCACATCTGCCTTGGGAATTTCCGCTGATCCAATGTAACGTTCCTGTGATTTTTTAAAAATTCTTGTCCACTGAAATAGCTGCTTGTTCAAAGCCACCAAGTGGAGATAATTATAGTAAAGCATCTTATCCAAGGACATAACCACGTGACCAGGGTGCGGGTTGAGCCCAGATCTTGCAATCAGGGTTTCTTAAAATGACATTTTTACCCATTTGGCCATGCAGATGACTTTGGCTTGACTTGGTCGACTTTGATTTGACATGTCAACTGTG
The DNA here is from genome assembly GCA_963965965.1 of Trididemnum nubilum. NCBI lineage: Eukaryota > Metazoa > Chordata > Ascidiacea > Aplousobranchia > Didemnidae > Trididemnum > Trididemnum nubilum. The sequence goes on along the minus strand of OZ014477.1, from coordinate 31,571,167 downwards.
ACTTGGCTAAAAAAGGCAACTATAGGAATATTTTATTCCCACAGCTATCTGCTTTCACCCTCACTTACGTAGAAAAAATACCGTAACCCAACTTGCGTACAAGTAAGCACTGCCATTTTCTAACTTGGAGTAAAAATAAAACTTAGGACCTCCTGCATGTGAAGCGGCAACACACACCACTTGGCCTCTGTTCAGGCTGCATGCTAACTTAAATGATTGCGTAGGTAAACAAAAGGCTACACATCATTGACTAATCATAATCAATTTGCTTACTGGACTAATTGTATAACTTTGACTTGGCGTAAAAATAAAACTGCTTATATTTTTAGAATAATAGTGTAGTAAATGTTAATTTTTTCAAACGTTGTTAATTTTTCGGAGTAAATGTTAATGTTAATGTTAATTTTTTGGATTGTAGTAAATGTTAATTGTTAATTTTTCGGAGTGTAGTAAATGTTAACATTCTATCTCTGTTAAAATAATTTGAATCTAAATCAGTTAATACAGCATTTCTAGAATATCATGTAATTATGCCTCGTACTCATAATAAAGTGTCACATCATCGTAAACCTTATTTAACCTAAAGTCGGCAATAATGATGGCTACGCAGGAAACAAAAGTTACACAATAAATGTGAAAGTACTCCATGAGTAGTGTTATCAGAACTTTGCTCTACGTCTGAGGTGTTATCTTCGTCTTGTAATCGTTATCCTGAAACTTCAATTTGTACTGTTGTAAATAGACAAACTGTTGGTACTTGTGATAAAAAGATTGCGCCCAACAGTATTGTTGATGCCAAACAACAAAGTTCTGCTATGTTTAGTGCCGGTATGTTTGTTTCTGAAAGATTAGACAACCAAGTATTAACTGCAGAATCATCAGATACACTAAAATGCATGTGCTCTAGCTGCATTCAGCAGATTGTTTCTCAGTGGGTAGTGGAGGAATTTAAATGTGCCCAAACAGACAGTAACTAGATTGCTACAAAAACTAAATCTTGTATTTGGCAAATTGCCTATTTCATATCATGGATTAGTCAGCAAGCCTCATCTGGTATATGAAAGAAAGCTGTGTGGTGAATATTGTCATTTTTCAAATTGGACTTCTACTTTGAAAACACCACTTGATTTTTATTTTTAGCATTGTGCAATAAACAGTACAATTATTTGTTTTGGTCATTGTTGATGGCCTTCCGCCGTTTCGCCATTTGCTTGACTATTAATTGTATCCTATTTTGGTTTCTATTTACGGTATTAGCATGCGGCCCTTGTGCGCAGGTATTTATTGCTCCAATAAGAGTGAAAAAAGGGAAATGTCACCACCTTCCATGTTTTTGCCAAAGTTTCTTGATGATATAAACGGCCTTTTTGCCAACCCTATCGTTATAAACACTAGAACATTTTGTTTGGGCAACAACGGTATCTATGTATGTGATACACGCGCCAGAGCCAGCTTAAAACAAATAAAATCTCATACCGGATACACTGCATGTGAACGGTGCTCAGTTAATTGGAAGGTGTTTCAAAACCTCTTGGCATATATGTTTTCTGGATTGTGGTTGTAGTTTAAAAACTGATGAATCATTTTAACGGCAAACTGATAAACGATCGGTTCGCTTTTTATCTGCATAATATTAATAAGCGTTTGATTGCCGTGACGCGGCATTGCAGCTGGAGTTTTATTCAGTAACTCAGAAATAATTACGGACTAAATTAAAAGATTATTTCTATTGTGCTAAAATATCTAAATCATTAGTTTGTTGCTGGATTAATTGCAAGCTGAATATTTGTTACTCTTGTAGTTCCTTTTGCTAAACACTACAAAAAATGGTACTTTTTGTACAAAAGTTTATAAAAGAACGAGCATCAAACCACTAATTTTTCTCATTTGCATTTTGTTTATATATGTATATGACATAACTGTAACAAACGTCAATAAAATTCGTTGAATTTTAATGTAATTTTTGGTAAGGCGAAGGTTCGCAGTCTATTATAATATAGTAAGAGTTTTCACTTGGAAAACTTCTACTATGGGTTTCATTCTCAATATGGTATATCTGGCAATGCTAAACCTAATCAAAAGTGCAGCATAGCATTTTGTATATAAGAACACTGTTATAAAATTTTTTTATAACAACGTTTTTATCATTAGTCGAGTTGATAAAGCGTCTGCTGCTGATACAGTAGATTTGGATTCGATTACCGCTCTGGTCAAACCAAAACTTGAAAAAAGCTTGTATTTACATCCAGCTTCCCGGCTAAATATTAGCAATAAAATGGGCAGTGTGAAGCTTTCACCGCGTATGGAAGACATGTGGGCAAACGAAGCCTTTTCTAAAAAAAGGTACAATTTTTTCGCTGTTTGTATAAAATGCAATTAAATAAAAACGCAATTTATAAATAAAATTACTTCGAACTTACGAAAAAAACTTTCAAAATGTGTCGCACGGAGTGTAGTAAATGTTAATTTTTTCAAACTATTTTTGTACGATTTTTCACGGATTTTTGAATTATAAGAAAAAAAAACAAATTGGTGTAACTTGGTACTCGGCTTCTTGGTTAAATTTTAAAATAATAGTTTAGATAATTTGGAGTAATGTAATAGGTTTTGGCGTCCGAATAATTTTTTTTTTATTGCTTACGTTGTGAAAGATTTCTTTGTCTAATATTGGAGAGTAATTTTTTCTCAAAAATTCAAAAATTCTGCAGTTTTTATGAAGTTTATATCAGAAAACCTTAATTAATTTGATCACTGCTCGTCATAAGATTTTCCAAAATCTTATGTAGTACCCAATTGGATTAGCTTCTAGTGTATTATCACAAATGATTTCAGAAGTAAAGAACAAAAATTACAATTGTTTCAAACATTGTAATTACAATTAATGGTTGTACTGATTGAAATACCATTCTTTTTATCACTATTCGTATCATTCTACAAAGAATGTCTAATTTTCAAACGTAACAATTTTGTCTTGATAATCTTTCAGATTTTATTTCAGAGATGTCTTTATAACAAATTGTAGCAAACTTTGGTTGTTGCTGGGATTAGTGCTGAATAAGTTTAGAAAAAACATTAAAAAAGATAGTACAACCCGAAGGCCAGAAATTTATTTGCCGGTTCTCATCTTTGATCAAAATCTTCAAAGCTATTTTACTTCTACTGTCCTCACCACTAGCGTACGCAGAATTTTCAAAGGGGGGGCCAGGAAATTTGAGAATAATGAAGACCAAAAGAAAAATTTCTCCACTTAGAATCAGTCCGTTTTCCTGCCCAAAATTAGGTGAAGATCAAAAAAAAAGGTTATTAGTCAGATTTTGTCCGTTTTTGTGCTCAAAATTTCTGCCCAAATTACGAATGGTGGGGGGACATGCCGCAATTTTGCATACTATTCTAAGCTAATCATACTATACTCAAGATCCAAAGAGGGTGGCCATGCCACCATGCCCTCCCCTAAATACGCCCCTGGTCCTCACATCCAGAACCAGCAATATTGTTTGTATGCGATAAAGCCGTTAGACAGTTGCAACAAATTAGAAACATTAAAAGTTTTCTAACGACATCAGTGAATTTAGATATCTTATTGATGATCACAAAAAAAATCAGTATAAATTCATTTTCTAAACGGTCAGCTAATCGGAATGTTACTTGCAAGGTCTGTTAGTAGAGAATTTGCTTTCCATTTTTTAATTTTGTATCTACAAACATAATTTTTGTTGGTTGTGAATGTACGCACATAAAACCGAAAATTGAAAAGTAACGAAACAACATGAATTTTTCAAATTTAGCATGCCACAGTTGCCACCTATCATTATAGACCATAAATGAAAAATCAATGTGAAACTCAGTAATATTTGCAACAATATGCCATGCTGTAGGCCTGTAGTAGCATCTAATACGAGAATAAATGCGGTAGCAAGTAGAATATACCACATAAAATAGCACATTTTATAATGTTTATTGTACATACCCAATAATTGTTTAGTTTGATGTGAATTTTATAAAAAATTGGTAACATTTTGCACTAGCTATTGGGTATTGCTTCGAGAAGCATTTTTTACGCAAAACTTTTAGTAATAATAACCTTGAATAACAAAAAAGGTAAAAATTGAAAATAATGATTCCGAAACAAGTATTATCAAAAACTCTCTAGTTCTTGCAATGTTATTGATTATCGCAAAGGCGTATGAAATGTTGCAACTTGGTGAAAACAAAGCGCATGCGCACAATGAAGTTATCAGTGTGCTGCTACGTCACGCGCAAAGACACTCGGGCAAATTTCTGTTTTGGATGTTATCACTTGAACTTCATGAAAAAACTTTAGGCCGTCAAAATTATGCGTATGTTTTTGTGATAAATAAAATGAACATCTTTCTACTGATACTGCCACTTAGCAGAAACTAAAAATTTATTTAAAATTTGCGTCATTTTTCTTTTTTTTTAGCCACCAAAAACAAATTTCAAACATAAACACAACCGAAATTCATGCTGCATGCCACACTCTTGATAACTTATGGACACTTTTGATTACTGTACTACTCGTATATCAGCAACGTGAAAAAAAAAGACAGGCAAAAAACAAAAAGATTTGCTCTTATGTTGGCCTCTAATTCTTTTATCAATAAATGCGTTTATTTTACTAAATCGCAATTCTTACTTATTAGCGAAATACAAAAAATAAAGCTTAGTTTGAAATTTGGTAAAATTATATAAAATTGTCACAGAAATTCAGTTGTAAGCTTTATAAATCATAATGAAAATTATAATGCCTCAGGCAAACTAGTAAATGAAAATCTATTGTCACAGCTCTTTTAGAACATCGATAGAAACAAAAGCCGTTCAAGTTGTTACTGGATTTACGTTCAAAAAAGCGTAAAATTATTAATTACGACAGAACAATTGAAACTAACAGGATTAACTACAAAAAAAAAACACCAAGGGAATTACAAGGGTACCAGAGATATCGCACCTCCGGGCGGGGAACCGTAGCAAATCAAATGAAGAAGGATAAAACAATGTCGATCAACAAGCAATGTAGATGATCACAACATCACAGGAATTTCACAGGTGAGCATCCGCGACCGGTTTCGTCCTTGCTCAAGGGACTCATCAGGCGGAAGAACAACGAGAAAACCAAATTAAGCAATGCAGCGACGGAGAACAGAACTTGCAAACCGACATCATGCATAGGCATCACGCCAAGCGATTGTTCCTTGTCAAAAGAACAAAGCTATAGGGACCCCAAGTACACTGTCAAGAACTACAAAAAAAAAAAAAAAACACCAAGGGAACGACAAGGGTACCAGAGATATCGCACCTCCGGGCGGGAAACCATAGCAAATCAAATGAAGAAGGATAAAACAATGTCGATTAACAAGCAACACATTGCTTGTTGATCGACATTGCTTTATTCTTCTTAACAGGATTAATTTCGAAAATTTTGCCAAAAACGCAGGGTCGACCTTGAGAAACGTTTAATAACTCCGAATCTAGTTGTCATGCAACAATGATTTTACAAATGAAAGTTGAAGCAGTAAATTTTAGGAAAAGTCAAGAAATTTGATGGTTGTGGCTGGACTGCTTCATAACAAAATTTCAAAATAAGTGAAGGGAGGAGCTAATCGATTCCCCCCTGGGCCGAATAGGGTTAAAGTTTTTTTCGTCGTTTAAAATCTTCATTGCATTCGGCTCACAAACCGTTTCCGCAAATTTGTCAAAGAGCTTTTTCGGAAAATAAAAATTCTCTAATTTCTGCCAAATCAAAGGTTTCTTGCACCAATTTTGCTACAATGAAGAGACCAGAAAAGGTTTGCAAGAATGGTGCAAGAAGCCCAGCAAAAGCCATGCTGCCGATTGGATGTGTCATTAAAGGTGCATTTAGAATTAGACTATACGCGAAGCAACCAAAATTTGACGTCATTGACAGCTTGCGAAAGGTTGCAACCGTTTGCAACCTTCGCGAGCAGTTGTGCAACATCGCTTGCTTGCAGGCTGTAATAGGATAACCTACTAAATCACTGATCGGATTTTTACGACTGCAGTTTGCGAGGAAATAATGTAAATAGTATATTTGTATGGTTTAGCGCCTATTTATGAGTCCAAAAAGTAGGTTGTTGGCAAAGTTAGATTTGGGATAGCCCTAGGCTAGCCAAGTTAATTTGGACAAGTTACTACGCTATCTATACAGTTAAAGCTGTAAATCCTTGAGTGATTTTTCACAGCTATGCTTGTTCTGCGGGCTTTATTATAATGAATTCACCACAGCAGCAGGCCTAGCCCCACGACATCTAGCTTTTAAAACTAAACTTTTGATTCTGTGCAGCATAGCAGAAGCTATTGCATCATTCCAGTGGTTCTTTTTGCTAAGCAACTTTTGTTTTTTGTCTTAAACTAACATACTGTTTTGTTTGTTTGTTTTATTTTGCAGAATATAAAATAACCCACCAGCAGGGTAGTTTTGAATGTGTTGATAGTGTTTTTACCCATTGTTTGTTAGTTTGTTGTTTTAAAAGTAACCACAATTGAACAATTGCTCAAATACTGGAAAATTCGCAAAAGTTTTTTCGCTGTCCACTTGGCCAAGCCAACTTGGTGAATAAAACTGTATTTAGAATTGGTTTTAAGCTACATACAAGAGCTAGATAAATACAAAAAAAATCAAAAAATAACTATAAACTTTTGGATTGGCCTAATTAGTAATTACTTCTTCGAATAGCAACAAACATGGAATTTTTTCTCCTGAATGTCCTTTTAAAATTCTTCTTGTTTCAGAAGGTTTGTGACAGTGATCAAATTGAACTGGAAGCAATGGTTTTGATCTCCCCCAAATTTTATAATCATGGATATTGTAGTCTTGTAGTGATTTTTCACTCCAGTCCAATGTGATGAAAATAGACGTGTCAAGTGTATTGTATTCATTTACTGTGTCTTTGCTCAATATCTGAATTTAGTAGTTTGTAAATTTCAAAACATTTTTAATGTCTTTTAAAATTTTAACTGCTTTACATGTTTAATAAAGTGATAAAGTAAACAATTTAAAGTCTGAAGTTCAATCATTACATTTACAGTCAGTGTAATCAGATAGAAGTAGAAAGCCAATATATATCTAAAGAGTAGAAAGTAAGTTCTATTTTTTGCTGAGGTTACTGTTATTGGTGGAGAAGTTGCTGTCAACCAAGTCCATTATTATTGTTTCATTCTCATTAGTCATCACTGAACAAAAAACTTGATATAGCATTTATAATAATAATAGTTGGACTTGGGAAGAAAGCATCAATACATGAAAATGTGAGAACTAATAACACTTTTATTCAGATGCTTGAGTAACAATTTTCACATGAAAAAATTTAAATGTTTTTTTTTTTTATCAGGGGCATAACCAAAAACATGCTAAGAAGAGGGGGCTTGACCTTACAGCTATAAATTTGTCTGTATCTTACAAACGGTGGGTTGGAGTGAAGCCCTTTGAGGTAAACGCGACCGTCGCAACGTACTGGTACCGCAAAAAAAACGCAAACTAATAAAATGCTCTTGAAAGCATTTAACTTCGCACTAAACATCGATAAGCGCTCCGCTAGGGAATAAAAAAGCAAACGTAGTTTCAGATGCTGACTTTTCCCCAAAGCAACTGCTGGTATTACTGTGTTAAATTCTTGTCCTTCAATGATAGTGTCAAATCATGCAAAAACTGCAATGTTTTTTTGCTTCCTCCAGCAAACCAACACAGCAATTCATTGCACAATAAGCAAAAAATCCATTACATAGGCCTAACTGATGACAAATCCAGCTTTCAGATTCACTCATAGCGTTGGCGTTGGAAATCTTCATAAACAGTACTAAATGACGTGCTTTTCTGAAAAAGAAAAATCACGTCAAAAAAACAACATAGTTTACACTTTAAATGCACCTGTAGACTAGCCTATTGGTCTACACTCTACAAGATATATCTACCAGTATCATAATGAAACATGGATGGTGAAAGCGTTTAAGGATTTGTTAACTGAGTAAACACCTAAAGAGAACTTTTGCCATCTGCCTCCAGCCTTTTGAGTTTCTGCATTAAACCCAGAACTGTCATTGTCTAAACAGATTATGGAAAGTTTTCAGTGGAAGGACGCATGGCCTGTGGAAGGGAGGTACAGGGGGTACATCGTACCCCGGGCCCGGGCCTAGAGGAGCCCGGACTCAGGGGGCCTGGAAGAGTTCAGGTTTTTGCATTAAGTTTTGGTGTCGCACCCGGTGGCATATTCATGGGACTAAATTTGAGTGAAGACCTTGGTCTTCACCTAATTTCGGGCAAAAATCGGACTGAATTTCAGTGAAGACCTTTTTTTTTTTGCACTTTACCTAAGTTTGGACAAAAAATCAGAAAAAAATTTGCGCAAGTTTGGGGGCTAATGAGATTTGGGCCCCAATATCGACCTTTGTAACCCCTGAAAAATTTCTCTCTGAGGCCCTGTAAGGACGTAAGCAAAGCATTGATAACTAGCCTATAGTCTAAGTACTATTACGTTTTTGAAGAAATGACTTGTCTTTTCATTTTAAAATTCAATCTACTGTACTTCGTTTTTCACTTATACTTTACAAACTGTTTTTTCAAGATTGCTTGTTACCTAACCTATTCCAGACTCTTCTTCACGGTTATTGCGTAGTGACATAATACAAACTCAATCTTCGTTTTAATTTCAGCGCGCTATGACCAAACAGAACTTATGATTACAATAATAGCTCTTCAATAGTAAAGTACACAACGCTATCTGCTCATTGCATACATTTTAAAACTAAGTTATTAAATTTAGCCCGTGCAGCGACCTGTCGCGAAGATTAGCAACCACTTGCGAAGGTTGGCAACCTTCACGAGAGACGTAAGCGACCACTCGCGAAAGTTGGCGAAGGTTGCCAACCTTCGCTTCACGTTGCTTTGTGTCCCGTCTAAATGCACCTTTAGAGTCAGTCAATGGCTGATTCCACTATAAATTTCATGATGCACTTCATTGCGTGCATGATATGTTTCAAGCCTTAGAATATATGGAAGTTTGCTGCTTTTTTAACCAACCTGTAGAATCCATTTGTGCTGGTGTTTTTAAAATCAACAACCTCTACAATGACATTGAAATTATTCCACTTAATGAAAACTTTAGAAAATGTTTTTGCATGCCTTATAAAAATTCAATAGTTGTAATTGAGATTCTTCATCCTTGTTCTGTTACTGAAGTTTAGATTTTTGATACAGCATTTAGAGGCTATTTTTGAAATATAAACTTGAAACATTTGAGCATTCGGCTGACTAGTTTTTTGCTGCAAAAGTAACCACTTTTTACACAATTTCATTATAAATAAAGTGAATAATAATTTTTAATCTGTGTAATTTTGGTCAAGTCAAAACAGTCAGGTTGTTTGTGATTGTCAGGACATGGTATGGAATGGAATGGAAAATGGAATGGAATGGAACGGAAATTTCGGTATGGAATATGGAAGATGCCAGAATGGAATGGAATGGAAGATTTCAAGAATGGAATGGAAGACAATCTTCCATACTTCCATACCAATTCCATACTAGATTTGTGCTTTGTATTTACAGAAAAATACATACCGATGTCGGGTTGTGATAAATAATATTGTCACAAAAGTATTTAACTTCAAAATCTACGCATAGTATTTGTCGACAAATCGCAGTTCATTGGTTGTGTACATTGCACAAACAGTGTACGTAATGCATCGTTGTAAGAACAGTACATTACAATTTACTGTAATTGCAGCATTGATGCTACAGTTGACGATCTTGATAGATTTGACTTGCTGTTTTTTTATTTTGAGGCTGACAATTTGCCTAGTCGTAAATTTTGTTTTTTTACATTGTCACGAAAACTTGTATTTAGTATTTTATTCCCATTTCAGCTTAAATTTTATTTATATTTTTAGTTTTTAAGCTTATAGTAATTATTTTTGGTGCTAAAACTTGGTATTTCTATCACGGTAAATGTTGTAGTTGATTTGAGAGCAAAATATTGCTGTAATCATTAAACCATAGACATAGCCAGAAGGTTCGGGCCCCCTGCCTACCCCCCCTCCCGAACAAAGCTACCGATGATAAAAATGATGACACAAAGCCTATTTATTCAGTCTTTTAGCATTTTTGAAGTGCAACAGTACATACGTACAACGGCAATTAGCAATAACTTAAAATTAATAGTGACAACCAGGGGGCCCATGCCCTCTCAATTTAATTTTTTACCAACCAATCCAAATGTACAAGCCGGGGGAAATTCAGTGCTTTTGTCCTAAAAGGTGCAATCTCAGGCCCTCATTCAACTTTTTTATGCAATAATATGTTTTAGGCCCCCAACTAACTTTATATTACAATAACATGATTAGCAACCGTTTATGATATTTAATGTACCAACTTTGAATAACTTTAAATTATCAACTTTGAATAACAATCCATTTCCATCTCATCAGTTTTCACGCGACAAAATGCTTTTGAAAAAACCTAGCTAGAGTAAATGCTTATTGAACAAATTATTGAATTCGAATTGAAGGGTGCCTGGGCCCCTTGTTGTACATATATTCTTAAAACTGGTTATTTCCATGACAAAACAACAATCTTCAAAGGCAAATCTTCGAGTGCATTATTTCATGCTAAAAATGTTGCAGAAAGCAAGTACCTTAATTTCCTTGACTTGGGCCAAGTCACAAAACTTAATCCCAAAATGCAAGATTTTAGACGTGTTTTGGACTTCACATAAAGTAAAGGGAGTGATTTGTTCAACTAGCTTTCAAACATCAAAAATTTTGTTGTTTCAAATGGCTCTGAAAACGTGCAAAATGTGATTCGATTCGCATTAAAATAGCCATTTTTCCAAAAAATTACAAAAAATCCTCCTGCGGCCTGGGGGCTCAGCCCCCAGGCCCCCTCTGTGACATGTTTGAGTTGGACTAATTTGCTCACCACGTCTCTCAATTTTGATAGGATAGAAAAATTTTTAACTTGCAGTTCTAGTTCTTCCTCTATAGCAAATCCAGGTTACGAGCCAAATCAGACCCCAAGCTTTTGATTTTTTATTCTTTGTCCCATAAAAAGTCCCACTTTTCAAAAACTTCTGATGACGTCATTGCATGTGATTTGCGGTTTAGCCCTCCCCTCAATTCAAAATCCAGGCTACACTTATGCATTAAACAAAAAGCAATATGCATACCAGATACCGGTCGTTGCATTTTAGTATTGTTGGCGCACCTTCACGAGCGGTTGCTTACAACATTGCAAAGGCGCAAAGCAACAAAATATACGTTGCATTGTTTGCAGTCTAAAATTTCTTTGGTATGGAAGTATGGAATGGAATATGGAATGGAAGATTTTAGGTATGGAATGGAAATGGAATGGAAGAAAATTGCCAGTATGGAACATGGAAAAATCGTCTTCCATTCCATTCCATACCATGCCCTGGTGATTGTCCGTGGAATAACATTTGAGCTTTATTTGCTAAATAGTCTACCTTGTACCCACCCGCTGTTCCAAAGCAGTAATTGTTAAGGCAAAAAGTTAATTCTTGTTTCTGCCCTTTTGTTGATATTTTAAAACTTTAATATAATATGCATGGTTGGTTGACTATATTTTCTTCAAGGTTATATACACCTACACTTATACACCATACTTTTCTTGTTCATTGGCTCGTATGTGGTGCTGATGATAATGTGCTCCAACATTTGTAAATGATAACCAGCTCCTAAAATGCAATGTTCTCTAGTAATACAACCATTTCATAATAGATTTAGTCTATTCTTTAATTCTTAACATTTAAGCAGTGAAAAAATGAAAAAAATTGCTGGTGTTCAAATTCACGTGAAAAGCAAACACCACCGATATCACTTGTCGATCATGGATTGTAAACCGTAGGCTTTGTTATTGGCCTCCTGCACGCATGCAAAAAGATGAGGTAGAAAACATGGTGAAATTACAAAACCGTCTCAAAAATTAAAATGGAAAAAGTGCAAGTGGACAATCCTTTTTGAATCTAGTAGGTTTACTTGCGGTAAAGGATGTTTGCATAAAAAAGATTGCTTTGCCAGTATCAATGAATGGAAGAGTTATCCTACGTTGTTTTGCTGGTCGAGTGAAACAGGTTATAAGATAAGCTATAGACAGTATACAGAGTCTTATAGGCACAATCAAACCTATGATTAACAGCCTAAGACATACTGTTTCGGAATCGACATTCGTCTTGTATTCCTCGTCAGTATAGCTAGGACTACAGGTATGAACATGAGCGTAGAAAGGCAAAAAATTGCAAATTAACCAGATCATGACACAATTTTTTTTTTTTTTCCCCCAAAATATAAAGTGACCACAATACTACAAGAGATAATTCTAATAGTTCAATGCAAAATAATTTCCTATAGCATGCCTTAGACAGCTGTTTCGCCCAATCTCAGGGCTCATCAGTAAGCATTAATAGCTCTAGTTTTATTGAGTAAGATTTTTTTTTTCAGCTAAGATTTACCGGTATCTATTTTGGCTAAAATTGACGGAATGATGGGTTAAGATATATTTATTACAAACGTAATCGGTAAAGATTTATTCATTGATTGGTAAATTGGTAAAGATGCTTGTTTTGAAGATTTTTATCACTGGTGATATTTGTCCTTTTTGGCCTTGCTAGCCTTACTGATGAGCCCTGAGATTGGGCGAAACAGCTGTCTAAGGCATGCTATAGGAAATTATTTTGCATTGAACTATTAGAATTATCTCTTGTAGTATTGTGGTCACTTTATATTTTGGGGGAAAAAAAAAATTGTGTCATGATCTGGTTAATTTGCAATTTTTTGCCTTTCTACGCTCATGTTCATACCTGTAGTCCTAGCTATACTGACGAGGAATACAAGACGAATGTCGATTCCGAAACAGTATGTCTTAGGCTGTTAATCATAGGTTTGATTGTGCCTATAAGACTCTGTATACTGTCTATAGCTTATTATTAATTTTCTTAGTACATTGTTCTTAATAGGTTATAAGATGTTTTCAGAGCTTTTTGATGGTTTTTATTTTGTGTGAAAAAAGAAACCAAGAGCCTGTTTTGCCTTGCAACTACCACAAATTTGATTGTATAACGTCACAATTGTTATCATGCTTGGATTTGCGTTTCTCCAGTAAAAATTTATCTCGATATATGAAATTTTATTGTGATGATAAAGGAAAGCTTTTTGAATTTATATCGGATATGAAATGTAGATTGGGTACAAGTTACAAATATCACAAAAAGTTTCCTCCTTATTGACTACTGGCATGCATATTGCATAATTGTTGTTTCTTAGATTTGAACGTATTATTATGCAGACTCATTCGACAGATGTTTCAAAAAAGCATATATAAATTCAAATGTTGATTCAACCACATCAGTAGAAGATAGCTCCGGCTTCGAAGCACCCATTAGGAAGTTAGTAAGCTTTTGGATGCATTTTACCATTTAGAATTTCAATTTTTTCAATCCGCAACCGCAAGTCCACAATTGCACGTTTAAAAGCTTAGTCCACAACCGCAAGTCCGCAACTTCGTAATTCTTGAAGTCCACAACCGCAAGTCCGCAACTTGATAATATTTGAAGCCCGCACCGCAAGTTTGCAACTTTTTATGAACCGAGTAGAAGAGTTTTGCAATCAACCATGTCCCGAAGTGATTTCCTTAGAGTTGATTAGAAAGTATAAGTCAAAAGTTGTGACTTGTGCCCACGCAATAAAAGGAATTACTCACAATCGTTGATTGTAGTAAATGTACCACAGCATGACTTTCTATTGAGCTGCTTTTTCGGATGGCAAACTTAAGAATTGCCCAGCTCCTCTTACTTTCAAGTCCAACTCCAAACAGATTTAAACGCTTGTATTTTTGGTTAAAGATTTTAAGTGTCATGGCTAAGGGGGGTTGTAACCCCAAGCCCTCCAGTTTGCGCTACTGCTCATACAGTAGGTGCCTAAACTGTATGGAAGCATAATGTGCAATCCATCGACGAACCCTTAAAAATGCTACAACGAAGCTGGGGATTCGAAGATTAAAAGCGATTGGATTACAGTGAGAAGCCATCAAATAGCAAACCACAATCCGTATTTCCGCTTACAACAAAATATTCCAAGAAAACAAATTTTTTCAAGGCAGGAAAAAGCAAAGGCAGTAGAAGGCAAAAAAAAAACTCATATCACTAATTGGATTACTAAATTTTTGGTCCCTAGTTTCTATAAATACTGTAGGAACGAGATAACCACTCGCTACCAGCAGTACCGTTGCCAGGCCAAACGAAGTGTGAGGGCCCTAGCCGAAAATGGGGGGTACTACAAAATAGACTGAATTTTTGCACATAAAAACTGACATTTTAAATCTACAATTTTGCATTCATCTTTGAAAAAAGACATATAAGCCCTGCAGCGTTTATTAGCTCATTTCGTATGCGGCCCGTATAATCGCTTGAAAAATCTGTCTGCAGCAGTGAATGCGATTAGAGGCGCAACCAGGGTTTTGGTAAGAGATAGGGGACTTGAACCAAAAGTAAATGTTTTTTGCACAGAAATTGTCTAAATTCTGAACAAACCGTTACAACTCAAGCGTGTCACAGAGGGGGCAGAGCCCCCAGCTGCTGGGTGATTTTTGCAATTTTGCGGCAAAAATAGAGATATTAACGTTATTTAAATCTCATTTCGCACGTTTAAAAAACCATATCAATAATTACAGTAATTGCTAAAATTCAGAAGTCATTGAAAGATTTAAATTGTCTAGCATCTTGAGCCCCTATATACTTGTGGTCAAGTTCAAAACACGTTTAAACGCTTATTCTTTTTTTGGTTATATTTTCTAAGTGATTTGGCTTAAAAGGCTGATGCCCACTTAGCCCCTTCCCCTGGTAGCGCGACTGACTGCGATCTAAAATAAATCTTGAGTGTGCTGTAAAAAAAAAACAGCTGGTCTTTTGAAAACATGTTTTCACATGTTGCTCACGTCACAATCACTAACGAAATACCGGTAAAGCTTTTATAGGCATACACCCCTGGTCCGCGACACATCCGTAAAGGCGTGTTAATAAGACGGATAAGTGGGTCACGTTTATGTACAGCAGTTGGTGGCCAGCAATTTTGCAAACAATCGAGAAAACTTCAAACGAGAATTATGTTTGAAAATTATTATTCCTTTTTCCATTATTGCCTGTTGTATTGTCGTTACGTGATGCTCCAAAAAAGCATTCTGAGTAAACCGAAATGGGGGGCACAAGCAGTCGTTAAGGGATACAGCGCCCTGGCCCCACCGCAGCAACGGCACTGACTACCAGTACAAAAAATGATACACTAGTGGCTAAGCTAGAACTCACGGTAAAAAACAACAAAGCCATACTTTGAACCAGGGCTACAAATTCGAACTTAAACTCGAAAATAGTCGGTTGTTTCGCCAAACTCGAAAAAACAGCATGTCAACAAAAAGAAAGCAATTAAGTCGAGAAGCAGACTTAGTATTTTTGTCAGTGTAAATTCAAAAAACTTTATATTTTTGCCGAAATTGAAATCAAAAAAATTAAATTGATTTCTCATGTTTTACTGGGTAAAAACATAAATTTTTTACGAAAATGGAAAGGAACTTCAATATTTGTATAAAACTTGCGGAATTGCGGACTAAAATTAAAAATTATGCGCAACCGCAAGTCCGCAATTTAAACTGCCAAAGTCCGCAAGTCCGCATGTCCGCAACTTTTTTCGTTAGTCCGCAATTGCGTACTTGTGGACTAACTAGCGGACTTGCTCAGCTCTGCATTTTACTATATCCTAATGTAGTAGTATTACCAGAGGTGGAGTTGAGGACATAAGGCTCGAGGCCAAGGCCAAGGCCAAGGACACAAAAAAAATCCGAGGCCAAGGCCAAGGACAGCCTTTCCGAGGACAGACACTCTCGAGGCCAAGGACAGGAATGCTCGAGGCCAAGGCCAAGGACACAAAGCGCAAGTGCTCTCCAAAAAAAAAAAAAAAAAGGTCTTCACAAAAATTTTTCAGGCGATCTCCAAAAAAAAAAAAAAGGTCTTCACAAAAATTTCTCAAGCGATCTCCACGAAAAAACGCTTTTCAAAAAATTTTTCAACCGCTCCACAAAATTTTAACTTTCCAAAAAATAGTGCTGTCCTCGAGCCGAGGACAGGCCAATTTTCGAGGACTTGAGGCCTCGAGGCCAAGGCCAAGGCCAAGGACTTCAAAATCTGTCTTCGAGGACTCCACCTCTGAGTATTACCATAGTCGTTATACTACTAGTCTGGCAACTAAACGCATAATCATGGTAATGTTGTTTTGCACAGCCAGCTAGTGTTGGAGTTCTATAGCAACAGCGCAGTATAGGCTAGAGATTAGAAAACATGCAGAAGTTTCACTCTCATTGATTCCATTGTTCACTATTTTTAATTGGTGGCGCTAGTCAATACAAAGTGAACATGCAACCTTTTCAACACTAAAGACGCTAAAGTATTTTCGAATGTTATGCAGTCTTTTTAACACTAGAGACGCTAAAGTATTTTCGAATGGTATATTTTGATTTTCGATGGCTTTCGCTTTGTTGCGATTTAGAATAAAATAAACTACAAACCTAAAAGTGGTGAATCAGCGCGAAGCATGCTCAACGTTCTCCGGATTCCATTATGACATCATAATAACCTGAAAAACTTGCTATTGTTGCAGCTAAAAGTTTTGCATTGAGTCGAAGTGATCGAGACGTTATTGTGATGTCATAACTCAATGGAAGTTTCTTTATTTTACTTTGAAAATGACTTTCAATAAAGTTGATTTCATTTTGTTTTCGCAATAAGCTTTTCGGACAGAACTCTTCAGTTGCGATCTCTGCCTGGTTTGGTATGTGGTGAGCAGGATCTTTTAAAGACCAAATGCAGTAAGGAGAAATGCACTCTTCAGTAAGAAGAAATGCATTCTGCAGTAAGTAGAAATGCACTCTGCAGTGAGGAGAAATGGATTTTAACAATATTGCATAATAGCAAGGAGAAACGCAATCTATTTAATGCCAGCAGGCTTTGATCTTACCGAAACAGATGTAGATTGAGAGTCACTCTACAACTTTTTAAGTTTTTAACTACAAGTTTTTAACATTTGGTTTTTAAAAGATCCTGCTCACCACATATCAAACCAGACAGAGATTGCAACTGAAGAGTTCTGTCCGAAAAGCTTATTGTGAAAGCAAAATGAAATCGACTTTATTGAAAGTCATTTTCAAATTTTGCACCACCTCAAAATTGTTCATTTGTTTTACTTTATTGCTTTTTGTTACTTCCAGGGCCTCCGAGAGGGGGCAGGGGGGACAATGACCCCGGGACCCATTAGCTTCAGGGGGCCCAGCAGAGGGTCCCTCAAAATGACCCTGAGAAATAAGTGAGTGGAAGATTGAAGACCTTTTTTCTGGGAGATCACATCAAAATCCTGACAAAACTTGTGGCAATTTCCCCGTCTGTTTTGGAGTTTACAAAACCAGAAATGCCTTATATTTGAGCTGGCCCCCGGCCCATGTTTGGCTCTCAGCGCCCCTGGTGACTTTATGACTTCATGGGACATTTATGGTTTCTTTAAATGTAGATTAATTCATGCACTGCTGAATGTTTTTATGATATTGATTATAAAAACTTAAAAGTAGTAAGCTCGAGGTAGTCATGACTCCATTAAGACGTCACAATGTTTTTAACAAGTTTGCTATTCTCAAGCAATTCTTGAGCAATTAAAGATCTTAAATTATAGTAAGATGTTAATTGCCAGTATATATTATGTCGATGTGATCGAGACGCTATTGTGACGTTACAATGTATTGACAGTTTTTTGGTTTTATTTTTTTATTTTGCGACTCGATATTTTTGACTTATGTAAAACTTTCAAGCAACAAGATATATCTTGATATCATTTTTCATCAATAACTTGCAATCTAAAATTGCTTGAAATTATTAAATTTGTTTATTGAGATTATGGCATCATAATAGAATCACGAATTAATTCGAGCGATTTTTTCATGTCCAATTTTGCTATCAAAATAACTGTTTATCAATAGAGCATCAATTAGTATGAATCTAGGTAAACCGAAAATGCATTATCACGCCACAAGAGCATCTCTACCTTTTTTTAATCTATATGAAACCTTCAACTGCAATGAATCTTTTAGATAACAGTATAATTGAATATCAATAGCTGATATAAGTAACACTTGGAATAAGTAATGTCGTCAACGTTACTATAATGTCATAATACTCTCCTGACTTTCGCACCGATTTAGCACCATAAGGTTTGTAACTTATAATTTCTTCAATGCAAACACCAAAATAGTGTTCAACAGCAAGCATGAATATAAATTTTGTAAAAATGCAAATTTATTACGATATCACAACAACATCCCGACCACTTCGGTTGGTGCAAAACTTTGGCATGCAACGATTGCATACCTTGACATCATTTAAGATAAATAGGTGTTTTAATATACCTTAAAACCAAAAATTTGTTAAACGACGTTATGACGTCAAAATAGAATTCCGATTACTTCCAGTCAATTTTGTACTTTCAGTTTTGGTAATTACTATAGCAAATGCCAGCACAATTAAATTAATCACCAGTGCATCAATTATTATGAATTTACGTAAACCGTAAATGCATTTTGATGTCACAAAAACATCTCGGGAGAGTAACTTTCGATCGTAACAATGTCATTGATAAAATTTATGAGTGATAACTTTGTTAGAGTCATCTAAATATGTATTTTTGTCACTTCATTATGATGTCATCTTATTTAGTCACGACTACTTCGAACCGATTTAGCAGTTTCAAGCTTGTTGTTTTATTTATTCAATACGAGCACTAAAAAGCTTTTAGTGGCAAGCATTAATACAAAATAAAAAAAACCGTCAATACATTGTGACGTCGCTACAGCGTCTCGATCACATCGACGTGGCGTAATATCGTCAGCCGCTTCAAAAAGACCTTGCATCAATCTACAATTAGTAATTGCGCTGAAATCTCTTGAAATCAGCGTATTTGTCAAGTTATTACGATGTCATAGTGGTAAAGCGACTACTTCGAGTGTGCCTTGCTGATACAACACTTTCAAAATTGTAGTTTATTTCATTTCATACCGACAAAGCGAAAACTAGCGATGAAGGAACCAAACGAAAAACCAAATATAACAAATGCTTTAGCGCCTCTAGTGGTGAGAATGTTCACTTTGTAATGGCAGCAAAGAAAGTCGCAGCCACCGATTGAAAATTATGGAAGCAAAATTGGCAGAGCAAAATTACTGTACAATATGTTATCTATTCTGTGCCTATACGTAGCAATAGTAATTTTAGTCACATTAGGACACCAGCACTAGGTGGCGGTGCAAATAACATCATTTCTTAAGGAGTTTCCAGACTTCCAATGTAACAACTATGGTATGACTGTAATTTGATTTTCAAACTTGGGGGCTAAAAATATCATTGACTGGGTGCCATTTGTAGTACTCAATGCAAGGAAATTTTGGGAACATTGGACGCATTTTTCATCATTTGCATCATATCTGCGGTTTTATGATATTACAAAAACCACCAAGGGAACCACAAGGGTACCAGAGATATTGCACCTCCGGGCGGGGAAACATAGCGAATCAAATGAAAAAGGAAAAAACAACGTCAATCAACAAGCCAGTCGATGATCAAAACACAACAAGAATTGCACAAATGAGCATCCGCGACCGGTTTCGTCCTCGCTCAAGGGACTCATCAGGCGGAAGAACAATGAGAAAACCAAATCAAGCAATGCAACGACCGAGAACAAGTTGATTGAATCGCTATGGTTCCTCGCCTGGAGGTGCGATATCTCTGGTACCCTTGTGGTTCCCTTGGTGGTTTTTGTAGTTCTTGACAGTCTACTTGGGGTCCCTATAGCTTCGATTTGCAAGTTCTGTTCTCGGTCGCTGCATTGCTTAATTTGGTTTTCTCGTTGTTCTTCCGCCTGATAAGTTGCTTGAGCAAGGACGAAACCGGTCGCGGATGCTCACCTGTGCAATTCCTGTGGTGTTGTGATCATCGATTTGCTTGTTAATCGACATTGTTGTTTTCCTTTTTCATTTCATGATATTGTTTGCACCAATTGCCAAAAGTTTGTACAAAAATTTTACTCACGGTCTCATACCTACGCTCGTTCAGCACTAGTTATTTTAAATAGCAGAAAATAAACTGTGGTGAAATCTTAACGTTAAATTGTTAACGTCGTTATCCTTCGCACACATGCCGAAAAAAACGTTTCTTTTGAACTTTTGATCGCATTTGTGCGGCATAAAGTTTCTGCCTCAAAACTAAGCTTGGAACAATAAATGCTTACGTCGAAGACCAAATGTGGCAATTTATTACTGCATAAAAAGTTGTTAAAAAAGCACGCTTTGCACAAACGCGTTTCGGAATATGTTTACTTCTGATAAAAAAATACTATGTCGTTTACTTAAAACATAACGCTTTCGTAATTTTTTCTACGTCGCTACAGTATTGTTATGATGCAAAAAATTTACGGTTGTATATATGTTAGACTTGCTTCTACTGAATCTGTACGTTTGGGGCTACTGCAAGACCTCCTACCAATCCAGGAAAAAATGATACCATATCCAAGAAGAGTGATACTATTGCCAAGAAGCTGGATAACATTGAGTCAAAGTTAGACATAATCTTGGATAAGATGAAGGATCATGCAAATAGTTTAGACTCGATGGCTCAGCTGGAAGTGATTCCTCCCCCAGTGAAAAAAAAGAAAGAATTGGAAGAAAACGTAGCTGCCATCAAGGTGAGTGGTTATAACACCAGAGTCAAATGACTATTTGGTAAAAAGAATTGTTAATTGCTTAATTTGTTTACCGCTCACTACTTATTAATTACTCTGTTTAGTAGTGATAAAGGTCCAATTTTATTTTAAATATTGCAGTAATAGCCATAAGATGAATTTACACAGTATCCGTTTTTCGTACGTTTTCGTCCGTTTTTTTACGTTTTTGCTTCTCCTTGAAAAAGTATGAGCTTTTTTATCCGCATTTTTTTAAGTCCATTTACGCACTAAGTAGACTGTTATTAATATATAGATAAAAATTTTGTTCAAAAATTTTGTGTATGAACGATAAGAGCGATATTTCGAAATAGCGCCGTACCCCTTTACAAAAAATTATTTTCGGACAACTTTTGTCCAGTATGTGACTGTCTGGTTAGTGCGGATATGGACACATAAAAAATGCGGATGAAAAAGCGCATACTTTTTCAAGGAGAAGCAAAAACGTAAAAAAACGGACGAAAACGTACGAAAAACGGATACTGTGTAAATTCACCTATAGCCTATACTTTGATGCATGTGTTGTATTCGGCGATTGAAAAGAATTTTCTATCAAACTTTCGGTTGTAATGTTCAAAAACTATGTACAAGCAAAATCAGCTGAGGTTCAATAGTTTTTTAACACTTATTTAGGTATTTGTTTTGGAACTTCATACCACCTGGTTTTGTAATAGCGAACTAAAAAGAAATATTTCTCGAAATTGGTTTTAAGGAAAAAAATGAGAACTATTTGTGATAATAAAGAGGTGATTCGAACCTTTTTCACAATTGTCTTTATTCGTGAAAATCCATTTAACTGTGTACCATTGGCAACCCTGCATTTCGCAATCTTGTGACATTATAAAAAGCATGATTTTAAAATTCTCGCCGACGAAGAAACGCGATACTGGTATAGAAGTGAGTAGCATATGGCTAAATCTGGAAATTTAGCTACTGCTACTGGAATCTTTAGACTTAGGTTACCAGCACTCATCTACAATACGCCTTTTGTGATGTCACAAAATTGCAAAATGCTGAGTTGCCAATGGTTTGGAGTCAAACGGATTAAAAGTATTCTCCCGAATAAGTGAAAATGTGGAAAAAGATTTCGAGCACCTCTATGTTACCTCAAGTAGTTCTCATATCTTCAACAAAACCGATTTCGGGCAATATCTCTTTAATATTCCGTAATCGTTTGATTTTATGCAGTATATTTCATTCGTTTTTTAGATAACGGTGACAAAATTTGCAAGCACAACATGTTTTTTCAAATTATATTTCAGTTCGAGTTAAGATGCGATAACTGCGTAGCAAAACTTTTAGACGAAATTTTATTGTGATATCCGCTAGCCGATGGCGACGGGTCTGCTAAGCTCTCGCAGGCTCCAAAATAGTAACTCGCTGTTTTTGAAGCAGAAATGACCCTTCATATAGACTTTTTGTCAGATTGTTGAATCTTTCTTTTACTTTTGGCCTCCCTGATTAATTGCACTTAATTTTTTAGGATGTATCATTAATAGCAGTTAAAGCAGATGACAAAGCGCTAAGAACTACAATTCGCAGTTTCATTCGTCTTCTAATGACAAAGAAGCTAGCCCAAACCTACTCATGGAGTGGAATGAGATTGTTACGAAAAAAAACAAAGGAAAGCTTTAAAGATCATCAGGTGTATGTTTTGCTTCAACGTAAGTATTTTTGAATTCATGCTGAGTTGTTTGGTTCTACTATTTTAAATCTACATTTCTACTACACACCTCTACGAACTGCTGCTCGCCTACTTGAAGCAGCCGAAAAAGAATGGATTGATCGATTGATCCAGATTTGTCCTCCACTCGCGAGAAAGCAACGGTAGCGCATTTATTTTTGGATGAATCCTCACCCGCGCTGAAGTTGACCATTTTCTAAGTTTTCCGGTTGACGTTTGGCTTCTTCCCACGTAAATTTACTGCTTCTTCGAAGCCACCAAGCATAGACAATCATCGTAAAGCGCTTTATCCAAGGACGCAACAACGTGACTAGGGTGCGGGTTGAACCCAAATCATGCGATCGGGGTCGTCTTGAAAACGACGCCTTTACCCTTCCAGCCACGCTGCCGTCGAACTTGAGATTGATGGTATGAGAGTTTCTTTGGCTGCAAATTTCTAAATTTTGGTCGATTTTTTCTGGTTATCTGGACCCTGGAGAACGATAGGTGTTACTGGCTAATTTTTATAATCTTTTTTTGGATTTTTCTGTTGTTCATTGCCTGCAGGCGTAGTGCTCCGTTTATACCTTTGGTCAAGACACCTGTTACGAATCAGGCTGCATTTGTATTGTATTGTGAAGGTATTTATTTTTCTAGGAGGTCTTTGAAAAAAAAAGGCACCGGAATGCGAGGACGAGTGCTGTTGGTGATGCCATTCAACGGGCATTAAACGGTGTCAAGGATTGGGAAGGAGGCCGGCGTAAAAATATGACATTATTGTAGTGTCTATTGTATCATCATGATCTGAAGCGTTGGAACAGACAAACAATTGTAGTCGTTTCATTTAATTTATTGCTTTCAAGCAAATTCTCTATGTACAGTATTTCCATCAGTTCTTCCAGACTTTTGCTTTCTCACAGGCTAACGCTCACAGTGCGAATCTTGTGTCACTCCACCGCTATAACGCTCTTTGCATTGTCCCTTTTTAACTATAATTTGTTTAAAAAGAAAAATCTTCATACATTTTGATGACTCTTTTTTACCTTACATACAAACCAAAATACCGTAATAATCATGAATTAAGTTTTGCACATACTTTTACGCTCTTTTGAAAGTTTTTACTGCTACATGCATGCTATCAATTTTTTTATATCGTATATTTTTTTAACAAAGTGGGAATTCTTTTTTGATAAATTTATGTCCTCCTGTCATGGGAAATAAACGGATGTGCTATGCTTGAAAGAGTCTAGACTCGTTTAACAGTTGCCATTTCTGCGTTGTCCCCTTAAAATTGAATTTATACTGCTTGTTAAAAATCCATTAAGCAGAGATATTAATCATTGTGAAGCATCTTTTCCAAGGACGCAACAACGCGACTTGAGTTTAAACATAGCTTTGTGATCATGCGTAGTTTCAAGTATAGATGCTGAGTATTGCCATCATGTGGTGGTATTATTATTACTTTGGTGCTATCATTATTACAAAATTTTTGATGGAAATAAAACTATCGTTAACTTTTTAACATCTATGTTCTTCATAGTTTTGATCGATTAGCATGATTACGTCCTAATGGCATTTGGGCAGCATTGAATCTGCAATTATGTACGATGTTCTATTATAACTATGTAAACTAAAAGATTAATGACTACAAGGTGCACTGGCACAGCCTATGCTATTCTATGCAAATTATGGTATTTAGCGATAACTGCATGTAGCGCTTTCTTTATCACATAGTTGCTTTATCGCTTAAAATTTTATTAAGAATTATCCTAGGAGTTTCGGCAAATTGGCGACTAAGACTGCAAAAGTAATCTAAAATTTTACTAAGTTTATGGCATATATATACTAGGCTTTCGCAGATAATCTTGAAAGATCCTATCTTATAGCGCTAGATATCACAAAGATAATCGGCGATGAATCCAATACTTTGCTGCATGTTTTACGTAAGCTTTTTCTCTGAACATATGATACGCCTCACAAGGTCGAAGATAATTTTTTTATCTGGGCGTGTTCTTGGATATTTTTTGAGATGATTATCTTTATCATGTTAGTGCTTGTTTATAAAACTGCCAACTAAAAAGCTGGATTAACCCAATAAAATTAGACTGTGGCATAAAAGATTTATCATTTTCTAAGGCATACGCGTGAAGTACATAATAGTGCAAGTTGTGCAATTCAAATTGAATTGAAGGATTTTGTTATTGCTACCCTACAATACTATTTACCAAATATCGCAATGCCGTATGTGGTGTTCTGTGAGATTTTAAGTACCATAAAATACCTGCGCAGGTCAATCCATCTCCACTGAAACCATTAAAGCAAGAACATGAAAAACTTCCATTGGTGTTATTACAATATGCATTAATATTACATGGGGAGTTGCTGCATTCATCGATATCTGTTAAAAAGTAGTTTGCTTTATCATACAGCACTAAATATTTCATACAAATGTTAGATTGTGTGTAAGTTTTGAACTAAACCCAGCCACCGGCCACTTGGTCGGGCGGTAACGCGTTCGTCTCTGGAGCGGACAATCTAAGGTTCAAATCTCGGGCCGGTCAAATCGGACACAGTGTTGCCAACGGCTCGCTACCGCTGCAACATTTCTTCGAAAAGATCCGTGTTGCCCGGGCACAATGACGCGGAGATGGGCTCCGCCAACTCATTACAGGTTTGGGCGTATTTCAGCGAACATAATGAAAGATTTGATTTGATGTTACTTTGAAAAGATAAACGTAAAATTCTTGTGCTGTTGAAATAGTTATTTATAACCTTTTGTAACAGCACGAAGTAACTACATTAGAGGAAGGGTAATAATCATCAACTACAGTTTTTAACAAACAGCGAACGCCTACAGATCGCAAAATGTTTTCGGGTTGCAAAAGAAACAGTTTGGGGGTTAAACGAAAAAAAAACTAGAACAAAAAATGTACGTATAGGTTCTAATGATTATAGATATTGTATATTCCAAAAAATTATAGATTATTATAGATTATAAAAAAATAAAGATTATTATAGAATTACACTTTCTGAAAAAAATAAAGATTATTGTAGATACATATAGATAATTTTAGATTCTGAAAAAATAATATTAATTTGAGTATGGTTCTCAAATTTTGTACTTGTTTTCGAATTAATAAGATTGAAACAGTTCCTGAACATTTAGCGCTTTAAATAAAGCTGCAAACAAATAATATTTTACAAGTTAAATTATTCCTGAAGTGAAATAGGCAGAACTAATTTAATAGTTCACAGAGACACCACGTCTTACAATCCTACTTTATTTGACAACACCTTAAAGCTGCTTCCGGGTCTAAATGGGTAATCGCTTCAAACCTAATATTTCAAACTACCAAAATTTGTAAAAATTTTAAATTACCGATATTTGTAAAACATAGTAACATAATATTAGTAAAATATTATTTCAAATTACCAAAACTTGTAAAAATTTTAAAGATTGTACGATCAAAATTTTTAAACGCCAAAAAGCAGGTATACAGTCAAACCTCGGTTTTGGAACATAATCCATTCCAAAAGGCAGTTCGAAAAGTGATTTGTTTGAAATCCGAAACAATTTTTCCCATTAAAATTAATGCAAATAATTTTTATCTGTTTTAACTCTAGAAAACAACTTTTGTGAAGTATTTTTTTACTATTTTACACCACAAACTGTACTGTGTACTGTAATACCATAAATAAAAATGGGTAGAAGTAGATTATGTTTTATTTTAATAAAGAATTTCTTATTTAAGATGATGAAAAAAAACAAAAAGTAATCATTTCTTATGTTTTATTTTTAAAACATCAAAAACATTTAAGGTTAAGATGCAGTACAATACGAAAAATTTTGAAAAAATTTGCAGAAATTACTAATGAAACAGTAAAAAAAAGAAAATACAACAGCTCGGTTACACCAAAAATCGTGTGAAAAAGATCGACATAAGCAGCATCATGCCGCGTTCGTATTTGCTCGGCTTCTTTCGGTTTGGTCGTGACCCGAATTTATGCTCGAAGTCTGAGACGTAATTTTTTAGTCGAAAACCGATTTGGTCGAGAACAGAAGCGTTCGATAACCGAGGTTTGACTGTATTTTAATACGTGAAGCGTAACTTACTCAGCATGATCCTAAATGGTAAACGTAGGCTAGCAAATGTCATTGCAGACTAGCATAAAAATATTTGATTTTTAAAGGAACATCGAAGCAAAGTCTGTAGTTCCAAGTCCTAGTACTAGTAAACAATGTTTAAGCGTGATGGAGGTTTTAGGCTGCACATGAAGATTTCAGATTGCGAAATAAGCTCAGAGCATGCGACAGCAACAGTTCGGCCTACTTCAAAATTTATTTTCGTTTTAAACAATCGATCATTTACTGATATGCAACCTCAACATTTTTTTCTTCAAAGTAATCTTTTACTCGGCAAAACTTTTTGACTCGCAAGTCACATGATTGTATATGAATGCAGACCTTGATACTTAATGACTTTTTTACGATTTTTGAAATTAACTGTAGGAGATTCAATCAATAACGAATCCAACAATTGTAAACTTCAAACTTGTAACGCACCTTCACATTTAAAACCATCTCCACTAAAACCTTTTATGCATGCACAGTTGTAATTTCCTTCAGTATTACTGCAGTTTGCGTTGATATCACAAGAATTTGATTCTCGATCCACGCATTCGTTAATATCTAAATTATTAAAAATTGAATTTAATTAATATTATTGTATTGTATTAGATATTGTCTGTCAATTAATGGTTTAAAAGCCCCATTGTCGAAACTGGGTGAACTAAAACTGAAAATGAACAGTAACCTTGCCAATCAACTAATGCTGATTTTAAATCACATACGGTAGTGGTAGGTTGGGCTTAATTGTATCAGTAGCTGTTGCTCCAAAAGATTCGAAAAAGCTATTAACAAAATGTTCTGTGGAATGAGAAAATGTTCAAGCTTTTATTAACTATAGTTGATCAAATTCAAGAAAGTTAGGGAATCAGCAGCCTCAAATACTATTAAAAACATAAATGCATCTACGCAGACTCAATTTAAGCAT
The DNA here is from genome assembly GCA_963965965.1 of Trididemnum nubilum. Taxonomy (NCBI): domain Eukaryota; kingdom Metazoa; phylum Chordata; class Ascidiacea; order Aplousobranchia; family Didemnidae; genus Trididemnum; species Trididemnum nubilum. Next base: position 31,543,612 of record OZ014477.1, on the reverse strand, counting down.
TAGTCCGGTCGTTTCAGGAAAAAAATCGTGCATTCCATATTAAATGCAACTTTATTGTTAATTTTGGGAGATGAAAACATACTAGCTGTTACAGAATGACCCGTAACTTGACGTTGAATATGTTCTGAACGGAAGGTCCAGGTCTTCATCGCTCCGACTCTAGTAAACAATTTCTCAACAAAAAGACCTCAATCAAAATTTATTGAGTTAACTTAAAATAAAACCGACGCGGCAAAAATTAACCAAAAGTTACCCGGAAAAAATAAAAATTCAACAGAAAAACCGCGAAGTTTTTTCTTGCAAAAAAATACGTCCAACCGCCAGGCAACTAAAATTCAAATAAGCAAAACAGGTGATACGGTGCTAAAGTAATTAGCAACCGTGCAAAAGCGTGAAAAGCGTGAAAAAATAATTATTAAAGCTGTACAAAAACGATCCAAAGTAAAGTATACACGCGATGCAGGCAAACACTTTTTTTGGTTGCTGCAAAACTAAGAACTATAAATGCGCGTTCTAGGCCCAAGTGAAACAGATAATAAAAATAAAATAGCTCGGTGCGATAACACTAGCTATAAATTTTGATACAGCAACATCGCAAGTTCTCAATCCGTGGTCTCGGTTTGGGGGCCTCTAAATATGCTGTGGTGTCACCTTATGGCCAAGTTTAAAACTTGCGGTATTCTTAAAATTGTGGAGCAAACAAGTTGCTAGTAGTCTTAATAGAAACCAAAGTTTAAAAAATTGTATCTACGTTTAAAGGTGCCAGTGATGGCTTCACTTTTGTGTCAAAATGAAAATTTGATGACGTCACAATAGCAAGATTTTGATTTATGATCTTTTGAGCACTAAAACGATATAGCGATACAATGAGATATTTGCATGAGTGGTTTTGTTGCGAACCAAACAAAGAGCTCGATGACGCTAGGTCAGAGGCCGCTAGCAATAATGAAAACACCTGTAAAATTGTTAAAATAATTATTTTTACAATTTTATATGTGTTTTTGTTATTAATTTTAGAGTGGTATTTTTAGAAACTATGTTGAAGTTATAATTGTCATTGTCAATTTATAGTATTTTCAGTCGTATTTTGAAAGCACTATTAATATCACATGCGGAAAGCACGTTTATATATTGCAGTATGTCTAAAGCAGAGGTGCTCAAAGTTTTTGATGAGCATTAAACTTTTTCCAAGTTTTAGCGGTCCACCGCACAATTTCCAAAAACACTGGATGATTTTTATCCCAAATACATCTCATAGAAGTTTGGTATTGTCCAACCAAATTAAAAACCTCTTAAAGCGGAGTTAACGTTTTCTAAAACTAAACTTCTTTTCATGGTCACCAAAAAGTAAATTCGTTCAATTGAATTTTCAACATGGAAGAGCATTTTATTGCGCTACAATCTTTGTGATTTCATGAAAAAATAGCCCTTCTAACGTCATTGAAAGAAATTTTGCACCTTCTTAGAGCCACTTCAAACAATTCATCCTCCCTTCTGTTAGATCCAAAACTAGTTTGAAAGCTAGAATATCTGGCTAAAGTTTTTTAAATCACTTGGTTAATAATCGAAGGCGGCTTCAACCCTTGCATTGCCTGTTGTCCAACTTTTGCTCTACTGAACACATATTAGTCAAACTATGAGGTATAAAAACTGTAATATACCTTTGTTTTTAATGAAAACTGCGCGGAGATAAAAATATAAATAATACTCAAACAAAAATATTTACACCATAGCCTAAGTAGCGGCCAATGAAACTCAAATTTGCTCCTTTTTTGAAATCTCGAGAACAGACGCTGGCCGTGCATTAGAAGCCTAGTCTTAACGGATTTTTTTTCTGTAAATAGGGGGCTGAAGAGACTGGGCAATTTAGTTCTTTCAAATTACTTAGAAATTTTAGCAATTTAGTTTTTTTACATGGTTCTAAAACATGTAAAAAGTGATCCCAACACACCGTTTAAACTCGATGTTTTTGAACAAAAAAAGTTTGACGTTTGGTTCACCCCTTCTCCCAACAATATTTTGGTTGCGCGTCTGGTTGGTATCTAACATTTGTTTAACCTTTAAAAGTTTTATGTTCATGGGTTTATTTACTCAAGCGTCAACACCCGTCAACTCGCGGTTGCTTGTCCACAACAATGCAGAGCACCGTAAATCTTTCTCTCGTCCCTCTGGGCTAGTAAAACTGGTAAACTGCTTTACGGCCTTGATCTCCAAACAACGATGTTTTTCCCAAAGACACAACACAACAACGCGTAATCAGATTTAAAAATCGAATTGATTAAGCTATTGGGCAAAACAAAAAGATAGAGTTTTAACAGATTTTCAAAGTTACAAAAAATATTACTGCGCCAGGTTTATGTTTTTTTTCTTTGAAAAAAATTATCGCGGTGCTGTGCAATTTCATTAATATGCAATCAAAATGATTTCCTGATAATTTCAATATAGTTTGCAAAAATATAACTTTTAGGCAATTAAGCGCGACGTTGTGTATTTTTATGTATTATGGTAAGCATTAAATCATTCATCTTGACATTGTGACGTCATCAAATTACGTCACTAGGTGACGTCACCATATTAAATTAGCATGGTTTGCTTTCATAACCTAACTGCATCACCATTTTCTAGCAAAATCTCATTGTATCGTTCTACTGCCAAACACATCATAAAATCAAAATCTCGCTAATTAGGCTTCATCAAATTTTAATTAGGGCATAAAATTGACGTCATTATTCGCTTTTCAAATTTAAGTGCAATTTTTTAAACGTGTGTTATGATGACTATCAGCAACTCATTTGCACCAAAAATTCAAGAATACCGCGAGTTTTTAAATGTGGCCACTAAATGACACCAGAGCATATTTTGAGGTCCCCAACACAAAACAACTGGACAAGAAATCACGATTTTCTGTATTACAATTTTTTAGTATGTTCTGATCTCCTAATATCAACGATAAAATTCTTTCTAATATGGAATGCTCGATCTTTCTCTTTTTTGCCCAATAAGCGACCAGACGAGACGACTACAATGGCCATGACTCGGTTAGCGTCTCGCTTTCTCGTGCTCTCCCTATTTCCCGTACTGCAATTGATTACTACAGTATTCCAACTAGAAATTTTTCTTGTTTGCGTGAACTGGTACACGAATAAACTAATACTAATACTATTTTTTAAACGATATGATCGATTTCGACCCAAACGAATCATCATCACGTACTAGTATCTTTATGGAAATAAAACTTTATCTGTTCTTGAAGTTTAACAAAATTCTTTTTTTTAGACAGTCTACTTATTGACTAGTCTCGTTATAAAATTACTAAGACCTGATTTTAGAAATTCTTGCCGTACATTTATGATGACAAGTGTTTGTATCGGGCATTAGTGATACTTCATCAATTCAATCCATCTGACTACTGTAACGCAACTCTTTACTCCGCTTAGGAACAAAAAATTGTTCAATTTATTTTACAGGATAAAAATAAGGACAAACAAAAGACTTTTTTGCAGCAGCACAATTTTTGCTATTGTAAATTTCTCAAACAATAGAAACTTTTTTTTAAGTTTAAAATTCAAAAACTTTTTTGAATTTGGTTCCTGAAGTTTAACAAAATTCTTTTTTTAGACAGTCTACTTATTGACTAGTTTCGTTATAAAATCTTTACGCCACTTAGGGACCAAAAACTGTTCAATTTATTTAACAGGACAAAGATAAAGACAAACAAAAGACTTTTTTACAGCAGCATTATTGCTAGCTATTGTAAATTTCTCAAACAATAGAAACTTTTTTTTAAATTGAAAACCTTAATAGTGTATCCTGTAGTGTGTGCAATACATCACTCCCACTAATTATTGAATAATAATTTATTCGCATTGTTTCCCACCCACATTTCCTTAGCCAGTACAACCTTTTGATCTGAGCAGCTGCTCGTGAAACATCCGCCATAATTGAGACTCATAAAAAGGCGCACTAAACGTAATATCCCTTTGATAGTTTGTCATTTCGATTAGCTAGAAGTGATCAATAAGCACAGAGTAGCTCAGTGCAGTATACCAAATGCAGCGGCAAAAAGATTCACACTTGTCTTATTATAACATGCTTTGGTAAGCAGCCCAGCTCTTTGGTGACAATGCGTTTCTGTTGCTTTAATGCTTCCTCTCTAAACAAAAATAGACTAAGCTACTATAACTACTGACAACTGTTTTTTTAAATTTCTTTGCTTTGTACTGAATGACGCACTGTCAAACTCTACGTGCCTTAGCACACAATATATAGTAAAAATCATTTGCACAAAACCGGTTAGAATACCACCACTGCATACGAATTGTTACAGCAGTGTTTTCTCAGTTTGTATTGCAGTAAATTATAAACCCACATTATTTGCCATTGTCAATGTTAACATAATAATGGGGAATACCTCACAACTTTGTGATTACACAACTCAGCTAAGAAATTAGATGCTGCTATCTGATCCTTAGCTCTGTTGTTAAAGTTGCTTAAAACTGTTCTTATTGGTTTAGAGTCAAAGCAGAGCTTAGGTTCCAAACTTTGGTGTTGGGTTCACAATGTTGCAAAAGCACCAAATTTTGCACCGATATTTTTTGCCTCAAGCATTTTTATTTTTTGAGGGTAGCAAAAATTTGACCTTTTGTAGGAAAGGTTGATCAAAATTTTCTTTTAGCCTGTTGTAAGTTCAATTCAACCTTTTTTTCTGTTATTAAAATTAAATCAATTCGATCTTTGGCTCTATTCTTAATATTTTAAGGAAACAAAATTTTTTTTTTAATGTTTTGAAGGCAGCTAAAATTCGATATGTGTTTGGCAACAAAATGGCAAATTTCCCAAATTAAAAGATTGGCGTCATGACATCTTATGATCACGTCATAACATTCGTCACATCGTATGATGTCGAATGCTGTTCGACTTAATTTTTCTACTGTAAATCCGTGATCAAATCTTTAATTAGAATACTTTTTTTTGTTTTAATTATCAAAACTTTCAATTACTCTTTGTTTTGGCTAAAACCTACGCTGAGTTTGTTTCAGGGGTTTAGAGCCTTGGTCCGAAACACTTCACAAGTGTTGGAGCATTAACAAGAGGGACATGGTTCATAAATAGTTAAGAACCACTGATCTAGATGATCTTTTTTCAATTCCAGCTTGCATTACGTTGCAAAGTCCTCTTGGCAATTCGTTTTCGTGGCAATCATCTTTGCTTGCTGGCTTTATTAACAAATTACAGTATATTGAATAAGCTTTAGAGGCAAATAAAATTTAATATTACCATTAGCAATATTAAACCTATTTCGAAACAATATCGCACAGATGGCCGACGCCAAATGTTGGGGGATGCACCCCCAATGGATCGGCATCACTGATGGGCGTAAATTGTAGTAGTTAGTGACGCTATTTTTTTGTGAAAGGAATCAGTGATGCTTCAAATGATGTAACTCAGTAACGACGCAACGGAGAGTAATATTTTTTCAAAATTCTTAGAAAATTCCATAATTTTGAGATGCTTACTTTTTAACAAAATTCCAACATCATTTTGGTCCTGTTTAACAAATGCTCTGCACAATGAGGAATTTCGGATCTCCTGTTGACTAGTTGATCAAATACAAAAAAGTAAAGAAACTAGCAGCCTCAGTACATTAAAAACCAAGTTTAATTAAAACCAATTGTTTTGTTAATTTACCGCAAACTGATAAACAAATATAGCTAAGACACTTTAAACAATTTTTTCCAACTGGACGTTGTAAAAGGGCTTTCGAGGAATCCTTGAGTCAAGCAGCCACCCACTTGGTACAAAATTTAAAAAATGAGTAAAAACGTAATTCAATAAGTTACACGGCTCATTCTAAATCAAAAGCAATCAGTAAAAAACACAAAAACGTTAATTTAAAATAGTCAGATGAACAGAATTGAATCTTTTTCTCAACCGAATTTGATTTGAACTGATTTTATGGGCATCCCTTGACAAGAGGATTGCTGTTTGTTTTTATGTCCGGTGTTTAAGTTGCACTTGAAATTTTAGCTCGTTTCTTAATGAAAAAAGTGCGACTTATCAAATACGTGAACATAAACGGCAGTGATATTGATCAATATATATGAGTTTTTTTCTATGTTATTTTGGTAAGAAATCCAATTTGAAACTAATCCAATTTTTGGTTTACATCGAGAACTATCCAGCAATACATCTACTGTAAGTTTTGGACACGGATATTTGACATCAAACTAATGTAATTACAAATTTAATTACAAATACACAAAAGAATGGCCCATAGTTCAATAGCGCTAATCAGGCCATATTTTAACATTATAACTGGGGGGGAAATTGCCCCTCCAGTGAACTTTTTTGCCCCCCCAATGAAAATTTTCAAAGCTTATGTTAATGACTTTGTTTAGGAGAACAGTACACCGGCAGAGCTTGTCAAATTAAAATATTTTCAGTATATGGTCAAGGTATAAGAATTAATGCGTGCTCAATGTAAGAATTAACGAGGATAAAACAATAGACAATGGGCCTCCACAATATTGTGCTTGCATAATGCATACGTTGCATGGTTTTTAATAGAGAATACCTTGCTTCTGCTTGTAATAGAAACAGTAGTTAAAGTGTTAGACCATGAGCAGCAAGAGAAAAGTTTTTGCTGGTACAAAAGCAATATCAGAATTTTTCAGTCCAGGGCCACCAAAGGTCAACAGACGAGGACAGCAAAGTTTGCAAGAAGAAAATGCGTCAACCTCGGAGAAAAGTGCAACGAGCGTGCCAGAAAATACATCAAGTTTAGAGGGCAATAATAATGCTGCACCAACTTTGCTGGAGAATGTAACTGCTGTTTCGGAAGAAAGAGCAACAACTGATTCCTCTATTGGCTTGGAAGAAAATGCAATCGATTCACAAAATACTGCAGCAATTGCAGAAACTAGCAGTACGGATAGAAGGGAAAACACAAGCTGCGGTGGAAACTCTGAAGCAACTGAGTGGTATAAGTCCATGAAGCTTACACAACAATGGCTACAATCTCGTCATAAATGCTTGAAGTTCTACAACGACGCACAGGGTCAAAGAAAACGATTGTTTGTAAAATGTCTTAAATGTGAAGAATTTGAATTTGAAGCTAAAAAGTATTCAAGAAATGGTGTGATTCCACTTGCTAGGAAGTGTCGTGCTGATTTAAAAAAGAAATTAATGGATGTTGTGGATCATCTTTTATCTCAACCACATAAAAAGTCGTCGGATTATAAGCAATTAAACCGTTAATGGAAGTCACAATCAACTTCTCATCCATGGTTACACTATTTGACGAAACAGCGTGTGGAAACGGTTGAAATGCTTATCAGATTGTCGATTGATGTATACAATGACAGTCTTCTTCTGACCCCTACTGCCTTTTCTTGGCCAGGACGATAATTGGCTAGTTTGCACAGTGACCAACTAATTTCGTCTTTCAGAGAAAATGGTTTTGATCAACAGTTTGAAGAGTTCAAACCACCATGGCTCTGTTTTACACTACAGAGACCCTCTGATATATGCTGAAATGCTTAAAATCGAAGAAGAGCTTCAGAGTAAAGTTACTTCGAATCTGGTTTACGAAGCAGTTGTTTGGGTGATTCAGGTAGATGGCAGTTTGAGCCGGACAATGAGAGACAACAAGTTTGTAAGTGCTCGTATTATTGATAAGGATCTCAACATGGAAACAGTTTTTTTGTCTGTAGATGTCCCTGAAGCTAAAGGTGCTGAGGGTCTTCTGGAAATAGTGAAAGCCATAATAAATTCATTTGGACTTGACAAATCAAAACTTGTGGATGTAACTACTGATGGCGAGTCAGCAAATACTGGACGTAGAAACGGGTTTTGGAAGTTGTTGCGTACTTACCTTGATCGTGATATTTTTTCCTTTTGGTGTGTAGCTCATCGATCAAATCTCGCTGTAGAAGACATGGAGAATGCTGTTCCCGAACTCCAGCTGTGGAAAGCGAACGTATTGGGGGTGGCAAGTTACTTTAGAACAAGCAAAAATCATAAAGCTACTCTTCTTACTCTGTTTCCTGATGCACATGAATTTCCAGCGTATTTTGAAGTTCGCTTTGCTGAGCATTTGGTTAATGTAATCGAAGTAGTGCTGCATAATCGAGATGGCTGCATTGAAGTTTGGAAACAAATTTCTGCTGAAGGAACACGACATGAAAAAGCAGAGGCTAGTGTTTTTTTGCGTAAGTGGACTACCGGATCGAATCAAGTCTGCCTCACTGCCTTGATGGGTGATGTTGCTAAAGTTTTTAAAAACTTGCAAAAGAATTTTCAAAGTGATATTAACTGATGTAATCACTTGCCGTGACACCGCTATACGAAAGCTTGACCTTATGTCGAATGCCCCTTACCCAGGAGGATGTGAAGAAAAATATCTTGAAGACGAAAAAAGGGCAATGCAAGAGTCCGAAAATGATGATGAAGTGGAACCAACTCCAAGTCTCACCCGTTTCAATTCTTTTGTTTTTTTTTTAGAAGTAGAGAGGCCATTCGCGTGGAAGTGGTCATGGCAGCTAAGAATTACATGACTCAGCGAATGAATATTGAACAAGAAGAGCTCATTCAGAAATGCATTACTTTGCTTTCTGCAAAAACTATGAACGATTTTGTTTCTCACCGACTGACAATTGTGAGAATGTTATTTCCACGAGAAGTTGAACAGTTTTCGGATGATGTGTGCAATTATTGGCCGATGATACACGATGTTGGATTCTTACCCGAAAACACGGACTTTAGCACAATGCTATTATGGCGACTTAGAAAGCTATGTCTCGTTACTCGCAACAGCGTGACTTTAAATAAGTGTCTGATGGCTCTACTTGTTATGGTACCGCACTCCATGCAAACCGAAAGAATGATTTCGGTGTACAATAAGATTGTTACCGGTACCCCCAACCGACAAAGCATGCACATAGATACAGTAAAGTCAAGGATGCTCATTGCTCTTAATGGTATTGGCACAGCTAAGTATGACCCAAGGGAAGCAGTTATAAAGTTTTTAAAGAGAAAAGACCGCCGACAGAGAGAGCCTGATTGTGATTTGTACAAAAAACGTGAATATGTTGCTAAATTTTTTCGCTAATTTTATAAAAAAATACTAGTTTTGACAAGCGGTGTGATGAGATGATAGTGAAATGTGTATAGTATTCAAGCAAACACTAAAACGTGATCCGTATATAGTACCTTTCGGCTCATGACTGTCATCAAAGCATAGACATGGATGTTTTTGAAAGGTTAATGCTGTTGAGTTTTGACTATACTCTTTGCAGCTTTGTATAAGGGTTCACATTTACACATTCGATTCACTATGTTCTAGACTTTATTTTTGGGAGAATTAAATCAATCAGGTTGTTGCTTCAGCTAACAATCCTTATTTATTATTACTTAATTATTTATTTATGTATTTATATCAGCCTATCCATATACTTCTTTTGGAGATCATGGAATATCAGTTATTAGCTACCCTCCTTTGCGTTGTTATTGCAACTATGGTGATAATATACTTGTACAAAAACATTACAGTAAATCTATATACTTGATAGTAATATCTAAAGCAAAAAGTCAATTAATAAGCAATTCAATTACTATTAACTTTAATTTTTTGAAAGATTCTATGTATCTTTCTGAATTGGATAATTAGGCAAGTTTTCTTTCATTCTTGGCAAACATGGTACTACGAAGTTTGCATATTGCAGAGTGCAGACACCTTGGGCTTAGTTTATGGTGTGGAGTTTATTTGTTGCTCTCCATAAGCTTGCTTGGTTGTCATTGTGCTGATTCTAATTTCTGCTGTACCATTTCAGAGTATTAGTCTTCTAAGTGGATAAGCACTAACAGCTATACAGAATATTTTATTGCAAGTCTCTTTTGAAATTTATGAAGACTACAAGTTTGTGGATTTATAGTTCTTAAAAATACCAGAACAATTGGCAAATACAGTAGAATTATTTTTTTAATCGTTTTGCGTGCTTCTGGCCTAAAGGCTACCAGCTCGGAAGCCTAGGGAAGAGCCACCAGAACGGCGACTACTTAAAACAAGCAATTGACTTATTATTACAAGAATTATTTTTTATCTATTAAAGTTAGCCTAAGAATCATAATTGGGATACTTACACGATTACAATACTAGATGGCGTATAGGTGGATTGGGGTATGTCGCTGAAATGGTAGACTCTGGTTTAATTCCGGGTCTGGTCAAGAACGAAAGACTTTAAAATATAGTATTCGCTGTTACACTACTTGGAGCTCAGCATTTTAGTGTAACCTTGGAGAGTCTCTTCAAGCGATTTACTACCAGAGTCTACTGTAATTTTGGCAGGTCCTATAATCAAACCACCCTAACTACCGATATATGGTTGGTCCTCTCCCTTGGAATTACAGAGTGAAGCTTGAAGTGAAATTTGAGGTACTTGAACAAACTGAGATGTCAATAAAAATACCTAAGATGTGTTGCAGTGGTGGTCTGATAGTTATCCTCTGGAGTGACATCGTCGGAGACGACGGTTGGGGGTTTAATCTTATACCTGTAGTATGAAATTGCCCCCCCAGTGAAAAGTCGTTAAAATATGCTCTGGCGCTAATCATCATCGTATCAGCAAGGGATGAAGATACTCAAAAAAGACCAAAAAAAAAAAAATTCAAGATACCAAAAAAGAAAAAAACGAATTTTTTTTGTTGTTTTAATTCTATATTTTTTGCTAAGCTAATTAATTATTACAAGCTGTGCATGATGGCCATATACAAATTGGCTGGTTCAATTAAGTAAAATCAAACAACAAGGTTTGTAAAAAAATTGAAACTTTCTGACCTAAGCCAATGGCCGAAATGCTCAAGTTTGAAAATTTATGCTTAAACTTGACATTGCATATTACCATTTTTTTAAATTATTGGTTTATAAAAGCATCACAAATTCATTATAGTTCAATATAATCGCCCCAAAATAATTTGCCCAAATAAACGCCCAAAAAAACTCTATCTACCCCATTATACAACTAACAGTTTGCAAAAATCAGTTAGATATAGAGGTGTAAAAATTTAGAGCAAAATTTAGAAGAAACTCAAAACCGAATTAGTTTTCAAAATCAAAAAACACTATAAACAAGAAACACATCTAATCCGAAAATTATGTCTATAAAAATTATCGACAATCGTGTAACAACAAATACATATCATTTAACTGTTTACGTGCTATTTAAATATTAAAAGTGCTGGCCAAGCAAACGTCAAAACATCACAACTAAAAGTAAATCAGTTACACTGTGCATACAATTTGTTTTGATGCGCTGATACATTTATTTCCAAAAATCGTGTTTTCAATTGCAACTGCTTTGGATTTTTTCACATGGTAGCTGCTCGAATTGAAGACCAAGTAAGTTGATCGCTTCCAAACTTTCCACATTTATTGTATATCTTTATTATCGCAGCTTTATTTGAGCTTATTTAGCGAAAATAAACTTTTTCTCTCTTAATTATACGGTTAATCAAATGATAATTTTCAAAACTATACCTGTGCAGAAATATCCATTTCCATTATATCCATTTAAACATGCGCATGTATAACTGCCAACAGTGTTGGTGCAAGCAGCTTTGGCGTGACATGAATGTAGTTCTTCGAAACACTCATCAACATCTAAAACAATTAAAGTCCCAGAATAACAATTACACAACTTCACACTGCAAACAACAGTACAAAATTGCGCTTAATTTTGCAAAAAAATCAAGTCAGTAAATGCTGTTACCGTAAATGGTTTCTTGTGTTTTGAAATCTGCAGCTACAGTACTGTATATTTGAGATTGTATTTTCTAGCTCGTATCAATCATTACAAAGATATCAATCACTAAGAATATCAAATAGCTGTGCTGTGTCTGATTTAACCGCCTCGAGATGTGAACCTTAGACCTCCCGCACCAGAGACGATCGCATTACCGCTCGAATTAGACCTCCCGCACCAGAGACGATCGCATTACCGCTCGAATTAAAATTTACCGGCTCGACAACATTTTACAACATAAAATCAATTTTTACTTCAAGGCCACGTCTTCAATCCCTGCTTTTGGCAATAAATGATCCTCTACTGATATACAAACTTAATCATCAAAACTGATTCAAACAAAATTAAACTTATGAAAAAAGCTTTAATTTGAAAAAGTTTGATTCAAGCTTAAAAATAAGCTTTGAATAAGAAATAAAGAATATCCAAATAAAATGTGGGTACAAAAAGAAAGTGTAAAAAGGTTGCAATAAAATAGACCCAAAACTTTTTTTTTGGAGATCACCTGTTTTTGGCCGGAAAAACCGCTTAAATTTTCGATTTCGGCCAGAAAAAGTCTTCGGAATTCGGCGAAGACCTTTTTTTTTGGAGATCACCTGATTTTGGCCGGAAAAACTGGTAACATTTTCGATTTCGGCCAGAAAATTTTTTTTTTTTGTTTTCTATTGGAGATCACCTGATTTTTGCCGGAAAAACTGCTTAAATTTTAGATTTTGGCCAGAAAAAAGCCTTTGGATTTCGGCAAAGACCTTTTTTTTTCTGAGATCACCTAATTTTCACTGAAAAATTGCCTAATCCAATTCAGGAACAATGAAAATTTGAATCAAGTTCATTTACGAAACAAACTCTAAAAAAATCCTGGCTACGTGTCTGTTCTTCACTACGGTTCAATCAACGCTGAAAAAGCGTCCCCTCATGCAAAATTTTACAATTTAAGTACTGATTATATTGGTAAGCAATTTCAATTGTTCCATTACACTGCATTTCCCAATTAGTTCCCGGGTTCTAATTGATATTTCCCAATTGGTTATACCTAGAAACTAACACAAATAAATATAACGTGATCTAGACTTTGCTTTTGTAGTTAAAAGAGCGAAATTTTGCAATCACACAATATACATTGAGATATAGCAGCCCAAAAGTATTTAAATAGCATATGGTTAGTTGTTGTATCCACTTTTTAGCAACGGTTGTGCGCAGTACCGTACGTTTGTAATTGTTGTTTGTTTGCAGGTTAGTTCTTTCCATTACGTAGTTTTATTATTAAGCTTATTTCGTGAAAATAGTCATCATCTGCCTGGCATTTGTTGTTGAAAATGTCTAAGAGGGGTAGCTGCATGCATTCTCCCGATACATTTTGTTTCGTATGTAGAAAATTTATTACGACCAGGGCAAGGAAACACCCTGCTTTAGCATCTGCAGAGATGTGTGAAGCTTATAATTCTTGTTTTAGTATGCCAGTTGGAAACCAAGACAGGACTTGGGCTCCACATTTAACTTATGACTACTGCAAAAAAACTCTGGTAGGTAAGTCTTGTTAACATTCTGCAATTGAATTTTAACTGTTGTGTGTTTAATGTTTATGATAAAAAGCCGAGACTTAACTAGTGACAACAGTACTTCTTTTCAGGGTAGTATCGAGGAGAAAAAAGAGCAATAAAATTTGCCATTCCAAGAATATGGCGTGAACCAACTAACCACACAAATGATTGCTACTTTTGTATGGTTGATCCGTCTAAACGTTGAACTGGAAAGAATGGTCCCGTTATTGTTCATCCCAGTATTCCTTCCTCAATTGCTCCTGTGCCACATTCAGATCAACTGCCAGTACCCATTCCTACTCGTTGTAAAGACCCTGTCGCAGCTGATGAATCCACTACTGATGAGGGTGATATAGCAATTGATGACTATGGCCTAAAAGCTAATATAGAAGAGAAAAAACCTTATTATCCCAATCAGAAACATCTCAATGATTTGATCTGAGATCTCGGTTTGATCAAATCTAATGCAGAGCTGTTAACGTCACAACTCAAGCAGTGGAGTTTGCGAGATGACTCTGTTCAAATTACTGAGCAACGTAAACGGCGCCAAAGCTTTTCCAGTTTTTTCACCATGCAAAATGCAATTTGCTTTTGCAACAATGTTAGTGGGCTTTTTTACTCAATTTGAATTCCATGTATCCCTAATGAATGACGTGTTTTCATTGACAGTTCATCAAAGAGTCTCAAGGCAGTTCTACTCGATAATAGCAACAAATACCCATCTCTTCCTCTTGCTCATTCAGTCCATCTTAAAGAAACTTAAGAAGATATAAAAACTGTGCTGAACGTATTGAAATATGACCAGTATAACTTGGAAGTTATTGGTGATTTTAAAATCATGGCTTTTTTGATGGGAATGCTGGGGGGTTTCACAAAATATCCCTGCTATCTTTGTCTTTGGGATAGCAGAGATACCAAAGTCCACTATCGAAAGCAAGTATGACCAAAACTTGAGGAATTTGTTGTTGAAGAGAAAAATGTCAAAAATATTTCACTAATTAACCCAAAGAAGGTTCTGTTGTCGCCCCTTCACATTAAACTTGGTCCAATAAAACAATTCGTAAAAGCGTTAGACAAACATGGTGCTGCTTTTAAGTATCTCCAGAACCTGTTTTCCAAACTTTCAGAGGCCAAAGTTAAAGTTAGCATATTTATTGGACCCCAAGTAAAATTGATTCTAAAGTCTGATGAGTTTCTCGGAGCACTAAGTGCTGTTGAAAAGGATGCTTGGATATGTTTTGCTTCTGTTGTCCAAGGGTTCTTGGGAAATAACAAAGAGAACAACTATGCCGAGCTTGTTGCCAACTTGGGAAATTCATATGGTAACATGGAATGTAGAATGTTAATGAAGGTCCATATGCTCGATGCCCATTTACATGAGTTTGAAGAAAACTTGAGTGCATATTCTGAAGAACATGGTGAACGTTTTTATCAGGACATTAAAGATTTTGAGATCAGATACCATGGACAATACAACGAAAGCATGATGGGAGATAACATTTCGAGATTGATTCGGGAAATTGATTTGGAGTATAGACGAAAAAGCCGGAAAACAACACACCCTTAACTAAATTGTGTACAGTATTTCACACAAGAACCATGGTCTGTGCTACGTGGTTATTTTGATGCAGAACATTATTTTTAACACCAAGTTAAAGTTTGGAATTACGTTAGGGTTTGGGTTAGAATAAGGGCTAAAACGTCTGGCCTGACAATAAAACGTCTGTGTCAAAAGGTCGCCAACCCCATCAAACAAAACGTAAAATGCTTTCAGAGGCTTATCAAAGAAAATTTGTAACAGGGAGAGAAAAATCTATAACACAAGGTCATGCCGACCGAATTTTTGAAAATGATTAAGCTTAACGTGAATTACAGTGTATACATCAAAAACGCTCGTTTGTATATAACTAGGCCTATAACTTGAAATGCTAGATTCGACATTAATGACCTTCCATAAAATTAATTTTCATTAATATTACCAGTTCTTGATATTTTACAAGTGTAATCTCGTTTGGGTTTCTATTACTTGACTCCCTCTTCTCCGCACCCTATCTACACATAGTGTGCTGCTAGTTTTATTTGCATGTGCTAAGATCTTGTACTTTGTGTGTTATTTCGTTTAAAAATTAACCGGCCTATTGCATCAAATATTTCATCTGTTGCAGTGTGAGGTCAGCTGGTAAGCAACAGGCCAAGCAATTACGTAGTAATCACAACAGTTTTGAAAAAATCGCTCTTCTGACAACAAAATCAAAGTTTTGATCAAATTATGTTGATATTTCGTAGTTTTAGAGTGAAACGAATTAGGAAATATCAATTAGAACCCGGGAACAAAAATTGTGTTACACGGTGTTATCATTTGATGCATTAGAAAGATAGTTGACCATTCCGTTTTCAATTGTTGGTAGGATTTCGATGCAAACTCTGGTGCATAAAAAACTTTCATGGAATTTGTTTTTATTATATAAAGTAGAAATTGGTTTTACTGAAGAAACGAGAACTACTGTACTTGAGCTAATAAACACTTTTTTCAACATTTCCTCTTATTCACGAAAATAGGATTTAATCCGCTTGACTCCGTATCATTGGCAACTCTACATTTTGCAATTTTGTGACTTCACAAAAAGTGGGGCTACAATACAGACCGTTTTAGCGAGGCTCGTTAAGGTCGTTTTCGCTCGCCAAAAAGGCACTAACGAACAAAAAACATCGTAGACAATATGCCATTTCCGAAGCGTCTCGACCAATAAGCATCAAAACTGCTTGCTCGAATTTCTTTGCGAAATGTTACGTAACCTGCGTTAGTATATCATAAATACCTTCATTGTGATGTCAGATAACTACAAAATGATACTTCCTTCGAGCGTACCGCTATGTAGTGCAACAATATTGTTTAAAGATTTCATAGGTCATGCGTTAATGCATTTTAACCTTGCAAAATCTTCAATTGATAAAAATTAGTTAACCCCTATCGAAACATACGTTGGCATTTGTCAACACTAATTTTTTTTTTGTTTGATTGCGCTCGCTCTCCACATGCTAGCTCAGCGCCATTCACTGACAAAGGAAAACTTTTTTCTAGGTTTCTCCTGCAGTGATTTTAAATTCCCAAAATATTTCTACAATGAGTTATTTGCGTTTTGTCATAATCAGAACTTTTGTTGACAAATGTCAACAGCAAGAAACAATAGCACATCAACGGAGACATACGGTTTTTGAGATTCAAAATTACTATGAATGACTGTTGCCATTGTTGTAACTAAATAATTACAGTAATTAGTTGGTCGAGCGGTAACGCGTTCGTCTCTGAAGCGGTAGGTTTAAAGTTCACATCTCGGGCCGGTCAAATCGGACGTAATGTTGCCAACGACTCACCACCACTGCGACATTTCTTTGAAAAGAGCTGTGTTGCCTGGGCGCAACGACGCGGAGATGGCCCCGCAAACTCGTTGTACGCTTCGGAGTATTACAGCAAGTTTAATAAATGATTTGGATTGATTGTTACTGCTGATAATTAGCTATTGTTTCAACACAACTGCCAGCAACTGTAAATTGGCAACTGCATTTAGTGAAGTGATTCTGGCTGGAGGAATTTAGGTTTCTGTCTGCTGTTCATATATCTCAAACGTAGTAGCACTTACGTACATTTCAAAATGCTTAGCTAGATATTAGTATCTGTCAGAATTTAGAACATTAAATCAATCTCAATACCAGCAGATAGACATACACTGTACTACGCCTGAAGTGCTAACCAATGCAACCTGTGCTGCAGTCTAGGGTAGCCTCGGCCTATCTTCCTTTTTAGGCAGGGTCGGCTCAGATAGGCCCTAACACATTAAGCTTGGTTGTAATTGACAGAAACTTTCAAAAAATACTGCTGAGTTTTGGAGAAGTTCTTTATTTGGTCTTCATCAAAATTAGACAAAACAAAGACTACAAGCTGAATTTTGATTATGACCTTTTTTTTTTCTAAACTTGACGAAAGAAAGCTACGGAGACAAGTTACTCAACACAAATCTCCGACCGAAGGTTATCGTAACCTACCCTCTTCTTGGTCCGAGCCTACACACTTTTTGTTGTTAGGGCCCAACCCACCTCCTTTTGCACAAGTCTATCCACTTTTTTGTTTGAGAAGGCAGCACTGAATGCAACTGTTCTATATACGATTGCTTGCATAACGTACCGGTACCTAAAGTTTTGTCAAGCAACCAAGTTTTCAACCAAAAATGGAGAAGTAAAACAAAAGTATCTCCCAAATAGATAGGGTTTATTAATGTTGTTTTCAACACCATAAAATGTACAATTCAAGGCATCAAACGGGGAAGATGTTTCGGACTGACAGATGCAAAAAGCGGGTTCGCCTTGCATGCTTATTGCTTGGTTTGCTTGCAACACAGAAAAACACCATAAAACTTATATTGCCTAGAATGATGGACTATTTGAAGGTGCATTACACGTTTGTGTATTTTTGTGCTTAAAATACAACCTCCGTTTGTTGAAATTTTGTTGTACTTCAGCTAAAAGCTGAGCAAGCTCAAGTTATACCTTGAGTAGGAAGCATCCCTGGATTTTAGATGCAAGATTGTAATGCTTTATCAAATGTAAATTAACGATACAATCAATGGATTGCGCAGCGCGATCAATCGATTGCGATGTAAAATTGGTCAATCGCGCATGTCCATCACTCGAGGATAAAATATCTACTTAAAAACACCGCGCATTAGCATTGAAAAACACATAAAAACGGCATGTTCAGAATTGTCAATGTATGCTCCGATTAATTACTCAAAAACACTGTTCTGATAAGGGTTAAGGAACGATAGTAATTTAATAATAGCTTTAGATTAATGCAAAAACGAACAAGTTCCATACTTCAGTTTTTTTCACTGACGGAAACAGCCCTTGAGGTTGTTAGTGGGAAAGCTTATATTTTTTGACATTATTTTTGAAAATTTTTCAAGTTTTTACTGTAACATTAAGTTTTAACGTTTGCGTGTGACAGCACTGTCATTGATTATTGTATGTGAGGTGCATCGAGCATTAACCATCAGGATATTGCTTGCTCATCCAACGATCGTATTCCTTTTAGTCCGTTCGGCGGTAGGTGCTTGGGCCAGTGGTTGATAAGGTGGCCGAAGGTTTGTTTTTCTGCACCTCAGGGGCATGCCGTAAAATTGCTAAAATCCCATTGAGACATAAATACATTACTTTTTCTTATGCCAGTCCATAGGCAACTTAAAGTGACAAATGACTGTATCAAACCAAGCGGTGGTAGAGGTGGAAGGGAAAACACCAAAAAAACTGGTAGCCAGTTTTGCACCACTCATTTGTCTGCATACTGTTGACATTGTTGGAGATATCCAGCAGGTGCACAGCTCCTTGATAAAATGGACGACGGGAAGCAAGATGTCTACGGGGAGTATTTGGGGTTGACGTGTGGTTGTAAAGAAGATGTGTGGTATTTATGTCTGCTTTTTAACTAGGCGGTAAGTGTAAAAATCTCTACGGAGGTGGGCCGGTGCTGTTCTAGCGAGAACGGGAAGATATTCCGTTGGTGTTGAGCGGAGACAACCAGTGATGGTACGCAGCGAATGGTTGAGGCATGCGCTAAGCTTCTTAGTATGTACTACGACACGCAAGAGAAGAGGCCCATGTTGTCTACCTGCTCCCCGTGGGTCCTGGATATAGACTACGAACAACTAACTGACCACAGTCGTCGTCTTCAATGCAGTAAAACTGTTCAATTATCAATGCTCTGTCTGCGTGATTAAAAGCTTTTTGCAGCATTTGCGGGATCGTAAAATCGCAAAAGCCAAAAAGCAACCTTTTTTCAACTTGAACTATTGCCCAAAACATGCTCAGTTGATTGCTCGGAGCAACAGCGCTTTATTATTTTGAAATAATTCCAATAATTTGCTTGATATCACAAAAAAATTGCTAAAGATTTTTTTTTTGGTTTTGAATCAGTAATAAATCTTTTTTTTTTGTTTGTTCTTAATTTATTTTCTCTGCTGAAGCTGGTATTACTTTTAATTTGTTTTTAATTTTGAGCAAAAATGAGCCTCGTTTTTTTATATAACTGATCTTTTAAAAAAAAGAGTGTCTTGCTATTTTTGTCATTGGCTGCTACTCAAAATTTTGTTATCAGTCGATACACCCAATGTTTCTCAATGCAATTTGCTTTCTTCTTTGCAGTCTAATAAGTAAAAATGGCAATCTTTTTAATTAATTTTTAGAAAAATTGACTTTAGTTAAAGTTTTCAGCATTTTGCCATCAAATTTCTAATCGTAAAAGATTTCTCGCATGCTTAAAGAGTGCTTCAAAGTCTTCTTTAAGTTGGCGAGAAAAATTTGAAGTTTTTTTACTCGATCACCGTTTTAAAATCACTCCAAGCAACTTAGTATAAAATCATCTTTTGTTTAGCAAATAGCCTTAGCATTAAACAAAAAAACTTATCAAGAATAACCTTTTCCCTTAGAGAGTATTTCGTTCGGTAGCGCCTTGTAAAAAATGCTCGTAACTATTGCGAGCGAAGAAATTTCTGTAATGCAGGCCCTGATTTTGCAATTTTTTTGCGGACTAATTAGGCAGCTTTTTCCAATCACGCGTATTTGCGCTGCAGAAATACTCTTCTCATTTGACTGCTTGCAGTTTGCCTTTTTTTTTGCATTTGCATTGAAAAAGATAGACACTATTTTCGCTGGTAAATACGTGTGATCGGTAAAAGCTGCTTAAGAAACTTGATGTTAGATGAGCAAGATAATAAGATTCTGCTTTAGCCTGCTATTCCAATTCAAACAACTGTTATTAGTGACACTAAAGAGTGATATTAAACCAGTTTTGGTGATGTTTTTAGCCTATAAACTACATAAAGTTTGAAACCAAAAACGATCAAACTATGATGTAAATTAGTCGCTGCAAGTAGCATAGGTTTAGTGCTATAAAACAGTACACGTAGTCTATTAGTTTTAGTTTATGGACTGGTAACAGTGAGTAGCCTAACCAAATCCGCAAACTTTGGTACTGCTACAGGTACGATTAGACTTAAATTACCAGCACTGATCTGGGCAGATCCAAAAATTTTTGCCGGAAAATCAGCTCACGATGATAGTGCAATATTTGTGCAAACGTTTTCGTACGAATTTATCCTTTCAGTTTAAAAGCTTCAGATGCAACCAGCCACCATGTGGTAATCCAAAATAAATTTTTGTACACTGGCTTTTAGTTTGGCGTGGCGCGAAGCCAGACATCTGCGATAGGGGATTATTAGGAAGTTCTGAGGGCGAACCTCCAAGCCGCCCAACCGCCGTAGGTAAAGGGATTTGGGGGCGGAGTGTGGCAATCCTGTGCTTCATTTCATTTTGCTCACAATTCTTATGTTCAGTTTCGAACTCTTGTTCTCTGCAAGCGCGGCACGTCTTGCATGCCACGAGATTTGAGGTGATTGCGAGCTCGATTTCCGTTAGCTTTGTTTTTGAACGGATATTGCAAAGTTTGATTTACAGTTTGACTTACAACTTAAAACTTGGATTTTCAGTCAATAGAATTCACTTTTTTTTTAGCTTGGGTCATGATTTATGGATAGGAAGCACAGTTTTTATTTCAAACTTTAGGTTCTGACAATATCTAAGTCAATGAACTACAGGAGCCCTCAGCGCTTGGACAATGGACATTTTGCATATTTTTTTGCAAAACTAACTTAATTTTTGTGAAATTTAATGCCATCAGAAGGTGGCATAGAATTTAGCGGGTAGAAAGCATAATTAAACATGCAGCGTAAATGGGCTGTGATTAATGATAAAATTCAGCCTTTCTATTACAAGTCGGTAAGTCATAAAATAAAAACATCACAAGTTTTAACCTAATCTGTCTGCATTAAAAAAGAGATAGCGTTAGAGATCTTTTCTCCCTCCTCATTTCCACCCTCACCGAATATTTTTTACTGTTAATTTTGGACAAAAATTGGATTTTGCTCCAACTATTACAATGAATTTTATGTGATACAAGTTTGTTTTTTTTATGTTTCTCCGGTTTGAGCAGGGGAGGTGTCCGGACCTTAAAACTCCCCACCCCCTGGATACCCCACTGCTGATCTACTGCACAGTATGATCATTTTGTCTTCAAATTTATGTAATTCATAGGCTAAAAATGTCACCAAAACTGGCCTAGCTTTGATACAGTAGATTATAACACTTGCATAAAATCGCTGAAAATATAATTGGAATTAGAATGGCTTGCTAAAGCAAAATCCTATTACTTCCTCTTCGAGCATCGCGTTTCTTAGTTTGCGAGAAGTTTACAAAATCAGCCTTACATAAAATCGCAAAATTGCGAAATGTGGGGTTGTCAGTGGTACGGAGTCAAACGGTTTAAATTGTTGTTTTCCCAATAAGGGAAATTGTGGAAAAAGATTTGGGGCACCTCTTTATTAGCTCAAATAGTTCTTATTTTTGTAGAAAAACTTTTTCCCACAACTTACAGTTTAATATTGCCTGCATTTTGTTTTTATTTCTGTTTATTGCGCCCAAATACAATTACAACACAAAATCGGTTTCGAGCAAAGTCTCTTTAATTTTAAAGTCTTGAAAACTTCTCAAAAATAAATGAACTAACTACAGCAGTAATCAATTAAATTATTCCAAGTTAGTAAACTACAAAACGAGAGACCTGGCCCGACTCGATGGACCACTTCAAAGAGGCTGCTTGGACTATGTGAATAATATTGTCAACAACGACCAAGCGCAGATGCGGTAAACTTTTTCTTTTTTCGGAAAAAAAACTCACCGTGAATCAAACACTTAAAACAGGC
The DNA here is from genome assembly GCA_963965965.1 of Trididemnum nubilum. NCBI lineage: Eukaryota > Metazoa > Chordata > Ascidiacea > Aplousobranchia > Didemnidae > Trididemnum > Trididemnum nubilum. The sequence goes on along the minus strand of OZ014477.1, from coordinate 31,521,463 downwards.
CCCAAAAAACTACAATTAGATATGCAGTTGATACATTATTCTATCAATTGCAAGAATAAACATAATTACCAGAGGTGGAGTTGAGGACACAAAGCTCGAGGCCAAGGACACAAGAAAATTCCGAGGCCAAGGCCAAGGATTGTCCTTCCCAGAACAGACCCTCTCGAGGCCAAGAACAGAAATGCTCGAGGCCAAGAACAAAGGACACAACGCGCAAGTGTTCTCAAAAATAAAAAAATAAAAATAAAACAAAGAGAACAAAGGTTTTCATAAATTTTCCGCTAGGTCTCTGGCATGCTTCAAGACGAAGAAAAAAATGGTCATGACCTTGGCTGATTTTTAACAAACCAAAACATAAAGCTCTTCTCGACAGAAGTCAGAGCATTTTCGAGGACTTGTAGGCTTCGATGCCAAGGTCAAGGACTTCAAAATGTATCCTTTAGGACATCCTTGAGGCCAAGGACGTCCTCGCGGACTCCGCCTCTGATAATTACCGTGCACCTTTATCGTAACAAATACAATATACTGCAATATTATAAAATCAGTTTCATCAGTAATCATTGTAATTAATGCATTGCATAATTACATTTCTGCTTAGTGTTTTCACCTCTGTTTATGCAGTAGTCCGCATAATCATTGCAGCAATCATTGTTCATCATACAACGTTGGTCACAATAACAATCGTTACCATTGGATTGGACGTGTGAACAGGTGGGGTTATTGCCTGAACAACATCTCCCTATGCTTGCGCACCCAGCGTTTCCAAATTGGGGGTTCAAAAAAAACAACAAAATGTGAAGTAAATTCAAAGCTAATGTAACTCGGCTCATTTTTTTGTGGTAACCAAGTGATACTAATTTTTTTAAATCTTGTACTTCTGCAAATATAATTGAACTTAGGCTAACATTTACTGCAGGGCTATGGTTTTTTAATAAACATTTTGAATAGAGAAAAGAAGAAAAAATATATTTTGCCACTAGCTCAAGCAAGCTAAAAAAATAATATCTTAGTAACAGAACCGTTTTGAAAAAAAGTTGTTTTTCAATATATCACTCAAGATATAAACTTGATCGAATAGCTTGAAATATTGATTTTTAGAAGAGAGAAAAAAAATAGGACGTTGCGCCTGAGTTAAGAATTTTTCCACTAAGACAGATGATGCCATCTTGATGGTGTGGGAATGTCCAGTATACAGTAATAGACGTTGAAACGAGCTTCTTTTTGCAAGATTATGTTCACAATCATTGACAGAAGAGAGCAGTACCAAACACAAATGTAACGTGGTACTGTACCGCGGTACTTTTTGAATAAGTTTTCGATATTTTCGGTTTTTTGTTATCACTTGTCGATTGAAAATCAAGCTATCTTTCTCTCTTTAGAGATAAATTTAGCAAATAATTTTTTAACTACAAAATTTACCGTTATAGTTCGCTCTAAAGAAAGGTTCAAAGTGTGCTTGCCAACAATTAGTATGTAATTGCAACATCTTTGCATCTGCTGTTGAGTTATATTTATGATGACGATCAAAGACAAAATTCATGAAACTTTTTTGTGCAAAGAGAAATGCAGCGAACGTTCAAAGCCAAAGTAGTTAACTTGTTACACGAGAAATTGGAAGCGCAAGATGCTTCTGATGAGAGCAGCAATATGAGCGAAAGTAAACATTCGGACGAACTTTTTGAATTTTAACAGTTGCCGATGCAATGCTGCAAAGAATTTTGAAAGTTTCGTCGATCAACAGCCTCAAATTCAAATTTGTTGATCTACTGTCTAACTTTCTGTCGAACGAGTGTTCTCTGTAGAGAAAAACATAACCCTATTTTACACAGGGTATTATTTCACCAACGACATTTTAAATGGGCGCAAAAATGCTCCCTTTTCTATTAACTCCTAAACCAAAAGTCATGGAACACCAAGTTTGTCATGCGGGTTGGTGTTCTCTAAAATTTTTTAGAATAACTGGTGCTTAGTTCATGATGCCATCATAAGGACGTCACTGTCATGTTTCCGAAAAATGAGCTTACTTTTGAGATGACGTCACAGGCGGTGTAAATTTCATGCATAGGTTTGTTTTTTTGATGCTGAATCATAAAATGCTTAAGTCAAGTTGGCTACGTCAGAAAAACGTGCTATGGCACCATTTAAATTAAATGCTAGTCAAAAATGCACAGATTTGGGAAAGTGACTTTGGAAAATCTCTAAATTGAGAAATTTTTGTTTAAATTACCAACTTGAAATTTTTAGGAGTTATTTGTGATAAAAATTGACTCAGTTTAAGAAAAAAATTTTCAAAGGATTTATCTCGAAAAAATTGAGATGGGGATAAAAATTTTCCCGGTGTAAAACTGTAAAGTGGGCTTTATACAAAAAAAAATTGTGTCAAGTGACAAATTGACGATATGAGTTTTCTCGAAGTGCTGTAAACGGTTGCTGGTAATCTTGGTTTGTCTTGCTTTTTTCACTAAAAATTACAAGTTTTTTTTAAAGCAAACGATCTTAAAAGATTTTAAGACAACTAAGTTGAATAGTCAAAAAGTACCGGTACCAAGTACTGGTACCGATAGCGCATTTTTTTTAATAGTATAGGTATTGACGGTATTTTTTTCAAGCAAGCATCGGTACTGCGGCACCTTTAGAAAGTATCATGCCCACATCTGATCATTCAGTTTATACTTTAAAATAATATTTTGAATATTGAAATCAATTTTTGCAACAATGTTTCACTAAACCCAAAAAATTTTGATTTGGACCTTTCTGACAAAAATTTTGAAACTACAACACAATAATAAAAATGATCTGGTTTTACTGCAAATAAAGCAGATTCTAAGTGAAAATAACTCAGCTGCTTAAATAAAGAGTTATTGAATTTAGTATACTTTGCTTGCTGCAACAACAATACAAAAAACTTTGAAACAGGTTTCTCTTAAATTCGCTTAATTTTTTCTGACTTTTCTTACTGGGACGAATTATGACAATCAAAATAAAAGTACTCGTAAAAAGCAATTTTAAACGGAAATTAGCAAATTTATAAATAAACCACCCAGGTTTTTGCTTTGCTTACAATGCTCATTCAAAATTGAAATGATTTTATATACACATAAAGCAACATGAAATTGGTCATCAACACGTTAGTCCAATACGTAAAAAGATTTTGATTACTCGTATTCTGTTGCAGCTGAACCTCTATTCTATGCAACTAATGAGCTTTTATATATAAAATCGAAGGGGAAATACGTATAATCGAGCAAGTTACTAACTGCTATACCAGCCCTGAGCTTCACTGCACTTTGCAAAAGATAAAGTTTTTGGGATGCTCTTCCATAAATTTCTTGAATTTAACAAATGTTTTGCACTTGAGTAAATCATTTTCTTTCACCACAGTACGTGCTTCTGCAACAGCAGGAAAAAAGTTTGGTAATTCTTTTTGAAAACAAACCAGCAGTGTCAAATAAAAATTAATGAAAAATTTCAATTCAAAAATCGATTAAAAAATACAAAATATATCATCAGATGCTATGTACTCAAATTAAACAAACAAATTCACTGTAAGTCTAAGTACCGGTAATCTAAATGTAATGTTCTTGAATGGAAACATAAAGATTTAACAAGTTAGCTAGTAACTTAGGTAAACTGAAAGCATGAAAATGGCACTCGCTTATATAGGGAAATGCGCGGCAAAAATACTGCAGGCAAAACGGAAAAACAGTTGAAGCAAAAAAGTAATAATTATTTTAGCAAACAGCGCTCTAGAACAAGAAACACAGGTAAAAAGTTAAACGCAAAAGTTCACGAGGTTACAACAGCAAGAAATGAAGCACACGCAAAACTCAGGTTCGAATCCCTAGTGCACAATACAAAATGAAACAACACAACACTAAAGGTAAAGAAAAGGAATCAGAAGGTATTTGTATTGTGTAATTGTTTGCGTGTTTTTGGCCTAAATGCTATCAGCGCGGAAGCCTAGGGAAAAGCCACCAGAACGGCGACTACTTAAAACAAGCAATGCAAAATAGTTATCCTCCTACAGGATTCAAACCTTCAGCCTTCGGATTACCAGTCTATTGCACCACTTGAATTAGAAAGGATGTCTCTTCAAATGCTTAATTACGGCTATTAAAACCCGCAACTTGCTTTTACTATGATGTTGCTAATAATTTAATATTGTGATGTTTTAACGTTTGCAGAACAGAGTTTTAGTGTTTAATCATTACGTGCTTCTGGCCTAAAGACTACCAGCGAGGAAACCCAGGGGAAAGCGACCAGAACTGCAATTACTTAAAACAAGCAATATGAAAAAGTTATCCTACCACAAGATTCGAACCTGCAGCTTTTGGATTACCGGTTCACTGCTTTATCACTTGAGCTAGAAAGAATGTCTCCTCGCACGCTCGCGAATTAAATTATAATCAGCAATTGATACTGTTAAAAATGATCCCTATTTGTTATGTTTAAAATGAATATCATAACTTTAGAACCTAAAATTTGCTTAGAACATCCTTTTTTCAGAATTTTGATTTCAAGTTTTGATAAACTCTCTGAATTGGTCAAAAAAGGCGATGAATACCGTTTATTTTATTGTCCTGCATGTTTGGTGTTGATTTCTTTTTTTTTTGTAGGGTTTCACATAGGCTTTGGAAAAACATGCAGTAGTTTTAATTAGACTTATTTTGTTTTAAACTTATTACTGCAAAGCAAGTTACGCTTTGCATTGATTGAGGCATGAGAAGGAAAACCTTTAATGATTTTATTCCTGAAAATTAACAGCAAATTAGAATCATTAAAATTTCATTCAATGATTGTCAACCTAAAACAATGGGTTTTCTTGTTACAACCAGTAACTTAGGCCATCTTCACGGCTAGCATTTAGAAGTATAAGTTATTCATCTATTAAATTTATTATTATAATATACAGTGCGATTGAGCTATCGCGACGCGTTTCGACCTTGCTCAAAGGTCTCATCAGGCGAAAAGAATAACACGTATTTAAACATGCAATGATATAAAACTGCAATTAAAATTTAGACCTATAGTTTTAGGTTGACAATCATTGAATGAAATTTTAATGATTCTAATTTGCTGCTAATTTTTAGTTAAGTGTTCATTCACTAAGCAATGTGTCGCACATGCATTTAGCTCGTGCTCTCTTTGTGATTTTTATATGAACATGTCATTAGTTGTTTTACGTCATTATAAAATTTGCTTAGATAAAGCAGATGTGTTTATCGATGCAATTTTTATTTCCAAATTTGGTAATTGCAGATTTACTGTATATGATTGCATGTTTAAAATTTCATTGATTTTAAAATTGCTGCTTATTTTTGTTTCCAAATTTTAATTACAGTTTTATATCATTGCATGTTTAAATACGTGTTATTCATTTCGCCTGATGAGACCCTTGAGCAAGGTCGAAACGCGTCGCGATAGCTCAATCGCACTGTATATTATAATAATAAATTGTATAGATGAATAACTTATGCTTCTAAATGCTAGCCGTGAAGATGGCCTAAGATACTGGTCGAAACACCAAAACCCATAGTTTTAGGTTGACAATCATTGAATGAAATTTTAATGATTTTATTCCTCTTAATTCACTTTGTCGGGCGACTGAAAATTTTTATTGAAATCAGCCAGCAAATAATGTACGGTAGCTTAATCGGTTAAATTGAGCGGGGTTTAACACTATAATCAACAGAGTGCTCAATGGAATATACAGAGAAAATAATACAAAATTGCAGTAAGCTAGATATACAAAACCCCTGCAGCCTCATGGGAATCTCAGCGGCTAATCTTATCTAAATAGAATATAATTCAAATATTCTTATTTAAAAGATTCTAATTAAATAAAATTGCTCTGAAGTCCTCGTTAGGATGAAACAGGATGAAGTGTTTTGTGTCTTCAGTTTACTGCAGTTTTACAAAATTCTATAAAAAAACATACAGTCAAAGAGAACACTGTCATTCAATGAAAACTATACCATTATCTTCATGTTGCCATCTTAACACTATTTTACACAAGGTATTTGATCAACGCAATTTACACGCGGGTGGAAGGGCAAAAATACCTCACCTTACTAACTCCTAAATTAAAAGTTATAAGATTCATAACCTTACTAACTCCTATACTAAAAGTCATAAGATTCATAACCTTACTAACTCCTAAACTAAAAGTTTACTAACTCAAATTTGGCATGCGGGTTGGTGATCACCAAAATATTTTAGAAAAAATTGGTTTTGAGTTGATGATATCATCATTGTGACGTCACGGAAATATTTTCAAAAAATGGCGTAATTTTTTCGATAACGTTACATATGCAGTCCAAATTAAAAAAAACATTTTTTTTTTGGAAAATTGAATTATAAAAGGCTCAAGTCAAAGCAGTTACGTAACAAAAACATCTTGGGAATAACATTTTAGTTAAATTTTGGCCAATAAATGCTCAGATTTAAGAAAGTGATTTTAGGAAACCTCAAAATTGGAAAACTTTCCGTCACCTAAACCGCTTAAAATTTCAGTAGTATTTGCAATGAAATTTGCCTCAAAGCCAAGTTGGTTTATTATACAAGGTTGGCCAAAAAAATTGCACCCTTGGACAAAGTTTCATAACTTCTTCTTCTTTCTTCATTGCCCGCTTTTCCGTGAGGGTTGCGGGGGCAGTAGCTCAAGATTGAGCCGCCACACCTCACGGTCTTCCATCACCTCCATCATTTCGCTTGGGCGAAGTCCCAAGCGATTCCATCCAAGATCCTCAATGTAATCGGTCCATCTAGTTCTAGGTCGTCCGACTGGTCTTCTCCCATTTGCTTTGGCATGTAAAGCTTGTTTGGGGAGTCTTTCCTGAGGCATTCTGCTTACATGGCCAAACCATCTAAGCTGTGATCTTTCAATTCGGAGAAGTAACGGCTCGATGTTAAGAGACTTTCGAATTTCAGAGCTACGCACCTTGTTAAACAGTGTAACTCCTTCGATTCTTCGTAAAAACCTCATTTCGGACGCTTGCACTTGTGATCGCATTCTTTCGGTCATTACCCAAGATTCATGACCATAAGTGAGAATGGGGACAAAAACTGCTTTGAAAATTGAGAGTTTTGCCTTTTTCGACAATTCTCGTTTCATGACAACCGAGTAGTGCAAAGCTCGCATTACTGCACTAGCCGTGCCTATTCGGGTATCCAGTTCTTTGTCTTGCCTTCCGTCACTCGTAAATGCAACCCCAAGATACTTGAACTTCTCTACCTGCTTCAGTGTCGCTCCATTCACTTGTAATACGCACTGATCAAGTGATCAGGGTTTCTTGAAAGATGAAGTACCTCAGTTTTGGCCGTGCTTATTTTCATTCCGGCGGTGTTGCATGCATCTGCAAAGCTATTTAATGCGCGCTGGAGGCCAGATTCTGTGGAAGAAAGCAGAACCAAATCATCTGCGAATAACAGACGACTAATTTTGCAATTTCCAATTGTGGCACACTCATCAGCTTGGCTGCATTTGTCGATCCAATTCATGTAAACAATGAAAAGGAGAGGTGACAAAACGCACCCTTGCCGGAGTCCAACGCCCACATGGAACGGCTTTGATTGCTTGCCATTTACCCGAACACAAACCTCCGGTCTGCAGTAGAATGACTTAATAGCGCGTAACAATTGACCATCAACGCCATACTCCTGCAAAACCTTCCAAAGTTTATCCCGAGGAACTCGGTCATATGCTTTTTCAAGATCGACAAAGCATGCAAAGAGATCTTTGCCATACTCCCAAGATTTCTCGAAGATTTGCTTCAGAGTGAAGATTTGGTCCGTGGTGCTGCGACCCGGACGAAAACCGCACTGACCATCTTCCAGTTTTGATTTCACTATTTCTCGGCATTTCCTTTCAAGGCATTTGGCATATACTTTCCCTGGCAAACTAAGGAGAGATATCCCTCTGTAGTTTGTACATTGCTTGCGATCTCCTTTCTTGAATATCGGAATAATCACACCTGTTTGCCAATCTCTGGGAGTTTTGCCAAGCTTCCACGCAACTTGACACACTCGCGTTAACCAGAGAATTCCTTCTCCAGTCAGCGCTTTCAACATCTCGGGTCTGATTTCATCTTCACCAGCAGCTTTTCCAGATTTTATCCCTTTAATTGCAGTTGCCACTTCTGCTGCAGTGAAAACTTCGTCCTCCCCTAGATGTGTCACTTCGTGTGTGTCACGAGTCGATGCCTTTACAGGATTCAAAAGATCTTCAAAGTATTCTCTCCATCGTGAAAGGATTTCATTCTCATCCGTTAGAATGTTACCGTCAGAATCCTTGATGGAGTACGTGATACTCGATCTTTTGCCACGTAAACGGCGGATGGTCTGCCAAAATACTTTGTTTGCCGAAAAATAGTTGGAATCCAACCGACGACCAAACTCTTCCCATGACTTCTCCTTGGATTTCTTTACTGCCGAAGTTGCCGCTTTTCGCGCCTCAGTGTACCGGGATTGCAAATCAGATGACGATCTGTCCTGCAGCCAGGCCTTGAACGCATCTTTCTTTGCTCGAATAGCTTCTTTAACCTCTTGGTTCCACCAAGGCGTTCTTTTCTCACTATCGCCCGCCATTCTAAGCCGTTTTCGCCCACAACTTTCAGCAGCTGATGAAATGATTGCTGATCTGAACAGCAGCCATTCCTTCTCGATGTCCTCGGATACATCAGGAAGTTGTCTGAACTTAGATGATATACTGGATGCAAACTGTTTTCTTACTTCTTTGTCCTCCAAAGCCTCCCATTTGATCCGGTAAGTCACAGACGACCGGTTGGATCTCTTGTTTCATAACTTTTTTTTGGAATGAGATAACATTTAAAAATTTTTACCATTTCATTACGATAATATATAGCGTAGCTGCGTAAAATTTTATTAAAAATTTCTATGAAATAACAAAATTGCAGGTGTTTAAATTGTGAGTATCACAAACTGCAATTGCATGAAAATTAACACGGGACAAATAGTAAGCGAATGTTCATTCGTTCAATATTTTTCGATGTGTTGTCCGTTTTCTGCAATCACCAACCGCACACGAGATCGAAACCCATCGATGGCGTTATCATCGTGGAGCTTGGTATTTCAAAGTTATCATCATTTGAAAAAAGGTTTGTTAGCATTCAGGCATTGTTACGTCACAATGAGTATAGAAAGGCCAATTATAAAAGAAAAGTTATGTTACCAGCAAAAAATTATTGAACGCACTTTGTGAAAGAGATTACAGTTTTCAATGTTTAAATGGACGTCATTTTATAACTTCTTGGAATTTCATTGCAAAATTTTAAACAGCTACGCAATATATCGTTGTAAAAAATGGTAAAAATTTTAAATTGTTATCTCTATGCAAAAAAAAGTTATGGCACTTTGTCTAAGGATGCAATTTTTTTTGGCCAACCCTGTACTTTCTGTTGATAAAATTTACTCCTTTTGTTGACAAAATTTATCTTTTTGTTGATAAAAAAACTTTTTGTTGATATGTTGATAAGAAATACCTCTCTTCCGTCGTTTAACATAAGGTAAAAGACAAAGAAGCTTATTGTTAAGGACGTTTGAGAGTAAATCAGTCGTTTATTGCTTATTGATTCTGTCGATCTGCTTATTTCATTACTTTAAATACTTTCTACAAACTTTGAATCATAATTCTGTGTCTGATATTAAACACTTTGTGCTTGACTTTATCTTTATCTGTATTTCAGCTTTCTTTAAATTTAGGAATGCTTTGGCCTATAGGCGTAAAAAAAAATTGTATTTTTTACTAACTTTTTCACATTTTAAAGTAATAGAAAAAACTAGATGAGAGAGAACGAGAACAATGAAAGTTTTGACAAACGGCCCACACACACTGTCTCCTAAGTCAAGGAAATCGCAGTTTCCTAGTTTCATTTTACTCATTAGTCTACCACATTGATCTTTGATCCAGATTAAACGTAGCATTAACCTTGTTGCTTAAGAACAGCCTTGCAATAAATTTCACAAATTTGTCCAAAAAAATATGAAATTAACGATAGTTATACTTCAAAACTATTACTAAAAATGTCTTCAAATTTTGATCTGTTCACTCATTTTGTCATTGGTTGAAGGTCAACAACAATCATGATTTCATTCTAACAAAGAAACTACATTGTTAAGACAGGATGGTCGCTGGAAAAGCGAAAAAAACAAAACAATGAAAAACATTTAAAACGCGTTAAAAAAAGCAAAAAAAACAAAAAACAGTAAATCAGCAAGTTTTTTGTGAGGAGATGTGCCCAAAGATGGTCAGCAATATGCAAAACGTAATGGATGGCCAAACATGGACATGGCAGCAGGATGGTTCAAGGGCTCACAAAGCATGGTCTTCAGATTAATTCTTTAGCAATCTAGTCTTGATTTCATTGAACCGAAAGTTTGGCCGTCCAAAAGTCCAGACTTAAATGTCATGAATTACTAAGTTTGGAGCTTATTATTGGAAAGAGTTTTGGGAACAATATCTCGCAAGTTACGCTTCAAAACGCAACGTGAGCGTGAATTTCGCGGTTTAGACGCTGCTCTGAAGTGCACGCAGAACATTTTAAGCATCTAAGAGTGTAATATAACATTTGCCTTTCAAAAACTACGTAAAAGTTATTCTTCGTAAAAATAAATAGCTCTTTAACAAATTTTCGTTTTTCTAGCAACCACCCTGTATTATTAATAAAATATACTTTTGAATATAAAAGAAAAAAAGATGGATTCTGTGCTCACTTCAATCAAAATTAAACGAGCCAAATTATAAAATTTTGAATATACCTGCATCTGTATTTTTTTTATTTACAATCTTTTTTGCTTCGTATTTACCCTTTATACTTTGTAAGTTCTCGTCTAAATCTTAGTTAACTTCCAACTAAATATAAAAGTTCGTGGGTTTGAAGCTGCAGGATATAAGATTGGGGCAGTTAATTTTTACTAGAAAAGAATTTGTGAAACGCAGTAGCACAAAGCGAGAAATGATGAAACTTTAATAACGTTAAAACTTTTACCTTGTAAAAAATCGTCCTAAGTTCTGGCTGTCGCTAGAAATTGTAATATGGTAGATGCTTTTCTTTTCTAATTTCTACAGAATAATTTTGCTTATCTGCTAAACTCCTAACGTTTTTATTAAATTTGTTTAGTTGATAATTTAAAAATGTTAGAAGAAAGACTTTCTTATTTTTGCGATAAATACGCAGCACCACGCAAATACACTAAAATCTTACTGCGCAAATATCGAAATGTTGGATTTGCAACTCATAGTTTTAACGGTTGGTAACGTACTGCGACAAATGGCTGCAATCCAGAAACGCCTTGCACGAAATGTTGCATGTTATATTTGCGAATCTCTTTCAAGTCTTTTAATGAAATTTCATATGGCGTTGGGTGATGACACTGAAATAATGCTTACAATCCGCAATGCTAATCTTCAATTGAGATTGTACTTCTAGCAATTCCCTCCAATGCGTTTTTCAAATAAGTTTATGTTTCCATGGGATAAATTGCAGATTGATAACATTCATTGCGTCCCGGACGTCTACGACCTCCAATAGATGTATGCCCAAAAAACCCAAAAAGCTATAACATCTGTTCCTGTTCTGGCTTGTCGTCAGCTTGTATCCAATTGCTTTAGCAAGGTCTACCGATGGAACCATACTGCAGAAGGACAATGCAGGTAAGCAATGCTCAGCAATTCGCGTGATCACTTTCGTAGTCTGATTTAAGAATTATGTGATAAATCTACAACTGATTACTCTGCAAAAACTGCTTCGATCGATTAAAAAGATAACATAACTTTTGAAGTATTTACAGTATCTCGTAGATCTGTAGGAAGCGCATTCCACAATTTAATGCCTTTAAATCGAACTGAACGTTAAGTGTACAGTACCAGTAGGTTTGTTTCTTTAAATCGACGTTTCAGACCAATTTTCATTAGTAGCAAATTTTGTCGAGTATATATGAACTTCAGAAGCCAATTGAAATATTTCAAAATATCTAGGCAGGGTTCATTTTAAATATACATGCAAATTTTAATACTTTGAGTTCATAAATGTTGTTTACAGTAATTTTACAAAGTACAGTTGTCCAAGTAAAAAGAGACAGTTTTGTTTTGATCAAAGGAGCGTTACTTATAATTTTAATAACATAATATTGTTGAGTCTAAATTCTGCTTAGGCATAGAGTAGTGTTATCTCCCCATGTCACCAAGCTATATTGCAAGTACAGATAAACTAGTCCAAAATATACATTCATCAAACTTGACATTGAAGCGCAATGTCTAACTTTGCAAAAATTCTTTTTGAACTGCACATTTTATCAAGTACAAACTGTGTAAGAGTTTCTTAGTTTGGACTTTTATCAAAAAAGAAAAAAAAGCTTGGTACTTGACAACGCTACTGGTTTCCAAGAGTCCTGATAGTAGCTATGTTGAATTTATCAGATACATTTTTAGAAATTTTAAAAAATAATGCGAAGTTAGTTTTCTTAAAGTTCATTAAAAGTTTGTTTTGATTAATCCTGTTTTCGATATTGCATTACTCAGAATTACATTTCAAATTGAGATAGTGAATGTTATTCTCGGAACAAATTACTGTCGAGTCATCTACATTTAGAATTACAGTACATTGGATTTGCAAGAAGTTGGTGGATCATTAATATACACCAAAATGAGAAATGGCCAATAAGGATACTGCCCTGTGGCACACGAATTTTTATTAGTTGGTCACTGGAACAAATTTTTTCATCATATACAACTGTATACTGGATTTTGTTATTCAAAAATGAGCTGAGATAATTGTGTGCATTTCCTCTTACTTCAAAATGTTCGAATTTAGCTTGTGAAATCTGATGATAGAGACAGTCAAATACCGTCACAAAGTCGAAAAAAAAATGCCACGAACCCCTTTAGTGTCATTACGTTCTTGCAAAATTGTTTCAAACAGATAAGTGATAGCAAGGTTGTTCGAATAATTTTTTATAAAGCCAAATTAACAATATTGTAGAAATGATTGTTTTCCTCCCGGTAATTTTGCCAAGAGTTTACGCAATTAGTTTTTTTTTTTAACATTTGTTGAATGCGATAAAATTGTTTTAGGCTATTTATGGCTTAAATCGGACTTATAAGCAGCCTCGTATGTGGAGAGCTGCAACCTTTGCAACTTTTAAAATATCGGAAAAATGCCATTTGCAATATACTGTATATGTTAAAGTGACTCAGAACCCAAGCAAAAAAAAAATAGTTTTTAAGTTTTTGGCTGTTAATGCAATGTTATAGCGGCATACATTCACAAACTAGTTTATTTTTTGGAAATGGGTTTGGTTTTTGCTTAAAATTATCGATTTAGTGTTTGGGAAAAAATCAAAATCACTCCGTTATTTTTCCGCAAAACAAAACCAAGCTGGTAATGCTAGGAGGTAAAATTGATCTATAATGTAACAATAGATAATTGTGGCCATTGTGATTTTCGTAAGTTGCGGCATAATAGAAAAATATTTTGCCGGTTAGGTCAATATTGCATGCAAGCAGCACTGAACTGTAAAATATTGCATGGAGAAACGCTTTCGTAGTCGTGACCGGACGCATTCGGAATTGGGAAGCAATTTGGTGAAAAGCTAGCTTCATATTCACGTGAAAACCGAAAAAGGTCTTTACCGCAATTTGATGGAATATTTGGCCGGAAATTGACATTTTATCAGCCATTTTTTCGTCTATACGTCCATGACGCTTTCTTTTAGTAGGGAACGCTGAATTTCCATAAGGTAACGCTAAACCTCCATGGGGCCTCTAACTCTCAATGGGGGTACGCGTCCCCCCAACAATTTACGTACTGGATAAGCGGTAGGCTTCCGGTACGTAAAACGCCGAGAAATTGTAGCTAGCCTGCAGTTAATACTAACATCAGACTTATATTATGGAACTGCATTTCACAATAAGCGGCTATTGCTTGCTTGGGCCCAGCGTTGGCACGTACTTTCATTGGTTTAATGGAATAACAATGTTTTTTAACTATAGCGTACTGCTTCTCTAATAAATTATACAAATAAAAAGTAAAAAAAAAATTATTGCAAAGATACAGGCAGTAAGATAAACGCAAGAAAAACTACAGGCGTAAAAATCGCGAACTAAAAATTCCGAACAGATTCTTGTGCAATGTTGGGAGTGTAGCGGCCGTTCACGTGACGGACTGGGGTTTTGATGAAGCGCAACGATGGCAGCTTGGGAAGTTCCCGGAACTGTACAAAAATAATTTAATTAAAACGAATATCATACGTAATAACTATAGGATAGCTTAAAAGTAAAATTTCTGCAAATTAATGTAAACATTTCTGTAGTCATCTTTTTATAGCAACCCTGTGTAATCCATAACAATGGTGCATATGAAAGTTTCTCTGGTAATACCAGTTTCATTGACAAAACACAGCTGAGGACAAAAACGAACAAAACAGAGCCGTTGGTATTTGCTTTCAATAAAAAAATTGTTCAGAACTGCTTTGGTGCTCAGTGCTCTCGATAGTTTTCAATAATATTGAGATTTCAAGATGCTGCATATCATAAAGTTCACCGTTTCGTTAGATTGGATTTAAAGCTAACTGATTATTTAAACAGAATGTTTATCAAACTTATAGCCTTAACAACTGCCATAATATTTCTCAGCTGCCGGAGCAAAAATCCACTGGTTACTATTTTACATTTACCACATAACCGCAGTTTCTCGCAGCTCAACAACGCAAAAATACTGCGTCTCCAATTGTGACAAAAAGTCTGGTTTATGATGCGACACATCCTGGGGCGACAACTCATCAAGGGGCTCTGATGCAAAATGAAATTTTGGGGGGAGGGGGCAGTTGCCCCTCCTGGCTACGTCCCTGACGTGCGCATCTACAAGTAAACTAGGAAAATTTGTGTCTTTTCGAATCAGGGACATTTTCTAAAAAAAGACAATTGTATTTTCGCAATAATGCGTTAAACCGAAGTTTGACCGAAGTATCTTGAATCAATAAATTGAATCAATAAATTGAAGTATCTTTAAACCGAAGTATCTTGAATCAACGTTTGCAAGTTCAGACTACTTTCAAGCGAAATTAAGATCAGGCGGCACAGTTAACTTCCATAATATGCTGACACTCCATTATCGAAAAAATACGAAACTACCTGTAGACTGAGCAGCATTGCGCAAATGTGGTTCTGTCGCAAAACGATCGCTGGTGACCGAGTCCGATACCCGAAAGGTCGTCTTTGTATTGTTGTAGAAACCTACATAACACAGTTAAATTGACACAAACTGCGAAAATATAAGTAACCGATTCAAAAACTTTGCTTAATGAACTTTTAGCTGTAGTAACGTTTATTCAAAAAGACACTGTCTATAGTAGGGTTGCCTAATGTGCGCCCCAATGATTATTTCGTAAAAAGTAGCAAATTTGCGTTTCGTTGGCCACTTCATTAGCTACGCTCCAACCTTTTTTTGTTTTAGTGTTTATATTTTTATCTTCGCGCAGTTTGCATTCCAAAACGCGAGTCACAGCAGATCGATATTTCACAGTTTGTAAAAGGTGTGTTCAGTAGCACAACTATTGGGAAATGAGCTTTGCTTGGGAGGAAGGGGTTGAAGCCTCCATCTTAGCCCAGTAATTCAAAAAGCTTCAGCCGAATATCGTAAAAATCAAATCGTTTATTATATGCGCTGTAATACGCTGAAGCGTGTAACGAGTTAGCGGGGCCCATCTCCACGTCATTGCGTCCGGGCAACACAGCTCCTTTCGAAGATATGTCGCAGCGGTGGCGAGCCGTTGACAACACTGTGTTCGATTTGACCGGCCCGAGATTTGAACCTCAGACCTTCCGCTCCAGAGACAAACGCGTTACCGCTCGACCAACTGACCGGTTCAAATAACGTAAAATAAAATAAAAAAAGTTAAATTTTTTTAAAGGTTAGGTTTGCGGTTTAGCAATGATTTGATATGGTACGGCAATTCAAAACTTAGGTGAGCATTAAGCAGTATTCGGAATAAAAATTATCCAATTATTTTATGAGAATTTTTTGGCCCACTAAAGCTCAGAAAAAAAGGTCATGCAGTCAGCTTTTCAACAAGTTTGAGCACCCCTGGTCTATTGCATAAATTTTAATCTACAAGCTTTACGCAATTGATTCCCAAATCTCGTCTATATATACAGTAGCAGAGGGGGTGTCCTCGAGAACGTCCTTGGCCTTGGCCTCGAAGCCTCAAGTCCGCGAAAACTGCCCTGTCCTCAGCTCGAGGACAGCACTATTTTTTGAATGGTTGAAATTTTGTAGATCGGCTGAAAAATGTTTTTCTAGACCGTTTTTTTGGAGATTTATCGAAAAAAATTTTAAAGACCTTTTTCTTAGGAAAACACTTGGATTTGTGTCCTTGGTGCTTGGCCTAGAGCATTCCTGTCCTTGGCCTCGGATTTTTTTTTTGTCCTTGGCCTCGAGCCTTGTGTCCTTGACTCCACCTCTGTACAGTAGAACAAATAAAATGGAAAAAAATACCAATGCTTTCGGTGTCGAACATTCAGTCTAATAAACGAAATTATGAAGCACAGTTACTAATGCTTGTGTTTATCACAGTGAAACCGAACCGACTTGCCACAATTTTGGTAGGCCTAATTTTGGACTTGCCATAAGTTTGGTACATACCAAACTGGGATTATGGCATGTAATTTTCTCACACCAGTATGGCCAAACACAAAACGTAAAGAACCGTGACACGAAATCTCATCGATCTATATGGTTTTACTGCGAAAGTGGATTGTGTAGTTAAACTTTCCTTGCTTTTTATCTGATGACGAGCAAGACATGTTACATTCCAAACTTGGGTTAGGGCATGTTTATATTCTCAGACCAATAAGATCAAGCACGAAACGTAAACAGCCGTGATATTAAATGAATTGCTTTTCTTTTCTACAGACGAGTTTCTAATGCGAAACCACACGTGCTTCATGATGCCTTTAACAATTAACTGCTTTTGAAGATGTTTCTAACATAGTTATAAGTATTGTAGTCACACAAAAACAAACTCGTACTTGCTTGCATCCAAATCTATACTTTCATGAAAAGTATAATCTGGATCTCCCACTGAGTCATCTTGATATGAAATGCTGGCGATATCAAATTTCAATTTTTTCGGGGTGGAGGCAAAGAAATTGCTCCTAGCATTTCGCTTTGATGGCTTTTCGAAATTTATTGCTTCTGTTTCAAAATTAATAAATAGTAGGGTGGAGAGAAGAACAAAAATTTTTGAATTTAAAAAAGTGGTCTTGATATATGGCCCTAAATACCATTTGAAATACTTCTATCACAATTTTGAGTTCTTGCATCCTCTAGTGGCCGTGCAATTTTATTGAACGTGCTTAAATAAATCACTTTTACCATATCTCACTACAAGCATATGCTAGAAAGCTAGTTGTTAGCTTAAAAGTTGCAGAAACAGCACATTTATGTCTCCATGAAAAAGAACTTTGCCATAAAAACGTACAGAAAAAAAAATTACAGCCGAATTATTGATTACAGATTTACTGATTATTCATAAGGTTTCAGTGCTCAACTTCAAACGCATTGGCATTGAAAATAAGTCAGATGAAGTTTAAATTTACGTATATTTGCACTTTTAGTGTGCCATGCTGCCTTATCAGCTTAAAATAGTTTCTTTAATGGCAATTAGCCAAACTCAACTGGGCAATGTGCAGCACAGTACAGTAATTAATGTTAAAAGTTCATGTTATTGCATCATCCATGATTGGTTGGCTCTTGCATCATCCCTTTTTTTATGCTTAGCTTGAGGAATTATGTCTCGTTCAATGAAAAACAGGTTAGATTGTACAGTTTAATTCAAAAGCACTGAAAGATGCCAAAGTACAAAATCAGAATTAGAAAAGCAATTTGTACCATGATTAGAAAAGGTACAGTTCTAAAACGAAAAAAATTTAACAATATTGTTCAATGAACAATTTAATACCATTGTTTATTGTAATGTAAATACAGTATATACTGTACTTGCTGGCATAAATTTTGTTGTTTCTGAAGCAGCATGCTAACCAAAAAAAAGATCCAAGTCTAATGTTACTTGTACAAAGTTGTATGGGGGAGAAAATTTTCAAAATTCTGATATTTCCGGTAAACATTTACCCTAGTGTTCTGCTTTGATATTCAAAAAAAGGATGATCATTAAATGTCATTCTCAAGCCACGCTGAATTTCACATTGCTTTCTTTGCTTATTATCATAGCAAAAAATATCAAAAAGTTTATCAGTATCTTACAAAAAATAAGTTTCAAGCTCTTTGTCAGGCGATTCGATTTGTCGAAATCTTTGGGGGGTCTAACTTAATAACCAGAACTTTTTTGGCGAAATTTCGCGAATTTTGTTTGCATTGTTTGTACATTGCAGACTTTGTTTGTAATGTTCGTATGTCGCAATAGCACATTTGATGCATTTTTTTTTTCGGTGTGGAGCCGTTTAAGAAATAAGCGTATGGTATTTTGGAAGAAAAAGGAAAAAAAAAACTCATCGCGGCCAAAAGTGGTTTGGTAGGGATGAAAGGGTATCTTGAGATACATAACTGTGTGAAATATTTTTTGCAGCATTTTTTAAATGCGACCTCTTTCACGCAAAACTTTTGGGGCGTTTTTTGGACGTTAATTCTAATGTTACGACTTTAAAAACTTTGGAAATCGTTCCGCCAAGCTTGTCTATAGTACGTTAGTAGTTATGTATATGGCGTGTTCGGTGCACAGAGGTCACGTGACTGCACTGTAATCGTCCTTGTGTCTCAATTTGCCGGTATCGGGCACATCTTAGTGCCGTGCGCAAAAATAGGGGAGGGAGACCGGTATCGGTGCACATCTTAGTGCCGTGAGCAAAATAGGAGATTTCCCAAAGTCACGTGACAATTTGTATCCGAAATAAAAATTTAGAGACACAAAAATATAAAAACTTTTATTGTTTTATATATTTTTTTTAAATATCCGGGATCAGTGCAAATCTTTGTGCTTTAATCAAATCTATTTAGCGTGCTTTTTTTCATCGACTATTTTTATATCGTAATACGAGCGACTGAGTTATCTTGCTGTCTTGCAGTATGTTCGCATATGAACTGTTACGTCACAACGGTTACGTAATTTTTCAGAGCGTTTCGGTTCAATGCGCAAGTTAAAATTGCGGAGTGTTTCGGCTCGGCTAGCAGCTAAAATAATAGGAATAATTTAAAGTTAATTCTTGAGTTTTACTAGTATTTCTGTTTAAAACACGACAAAAAGCAAACTGAATATTTTGTAATTCATATTTTTATTTGACGAAACTAAATAATACACCAAATGCACCAACATGTCGAGTATCTATTTTTCTTTAGTTTGTACTCCAAAAATTTGAAATCTCACGATTTGTTAGTAGCATGCAGCGAATGGCAGTTCTTCGGGTATACAGTTCATTGAATGAAAGTGTAGTTTGATGCAACTTTTTATATCCTCCAAACGTCTTGTACATTTCTCTTTTTTTTCTGACATCTCTGGCACTTATATTAAGGTTATAGTTTAACCATTCATTCCAAGGTAGTCTTATGTTTCCTTTTATTTTTTCGTTTCTCCACAATCCATAGAAATATTCTAAAGCTTGTCCATATTCCATATAAAATTTAAAAAAATATTTGTTACCAGTCTTTTCGTACTTGACACAATTCTCCAAATATTTCTTGATATCTTCGAAATTTGGTTCTTCAACACATAATCTTGGTAAATCAAAAACTTCAGAAATTGTAAGACTTTTTTTTAAATAATCATGAAGTTCTATACCTTCAAGTTTATGATTTCTGGAGCGCATTGTGGGAGGTAACTTGCTCGAAGGTTTTTTGGGTTCTATTTCTGAAAATTCACCTTCTTTTAAGCTTTTAATATATTGGACCATTTGTTCATGATATTTCAAATGATCATTTATAATTTTCAAATCAGTCTCATCCCAGCAGTAACCTTCTTTACAATCCATCTTTAATGACTAACAACAATGCTGCTTGGATCATGTGACAGTCTATGGTAAGGTTTATAGTCAATGGTAAGGTTTATAAGCGTTATTTTTCGTGCGAGTGGTGAAGAGTTTCAATAGCTCAGTTGGTAAAGACGCTGCTTTTTTTTAGACATTCATAATCAAGAGTCTTATGTTCAAACCTCAGTTGAGTCACAAAACGAAGCTTCTAGAATATCGTGGTCGAAGCGGGCCGCCGAGAAGAATACGTCACAATCAATCAAATAAGCTCGATAGAAAGCATAAAAATACGTCACAAAACGAAGCTTCTAGAATATCGCGGTCGAAGCGGGCCGCCGAGAAGAATACGTCACAATCAATCAAATAAGCTCGATAGAAAGCATAAAAATACGTCACAAAACGAAGCTTCTAGAATATCGCGGTCGAAGCGGGCCGTCGAGAAGAATACGTCACAATCAATCAAATAAGCTCGATAGAAAGCATAAAAATACGTCACAAAACGAAGCTTCTAGAATATCGCGGTCGAAGCGGGCCGCCGAGAAGAATACGTCACAATCAATCAAATAAGCTCAATAGTCTTAAGTTCGAGCCTCAGTAAAGGCTTGATCGATTAAAGCATAATCAATAGTATTAAGTTCAAACCTCAGTTAATTCTAATTACACATAGCTAGTTTTTACATTTGAACTTCGAAGTGTTAAATTCATTAATCTGTTGTCTTCACATTTTTTATTAATATGCTTAATCTTTTGTCCATCTTTAAGTAGTCCATGAAAACACTCCCATATAAAATTATGAACATAGATACGACCCCAGTAATCTTGGACAGTCATTTCAAAATATCCTTTCTCAGTTATTCTACCAAATGTTGGTTCTCTAGTAACAACATTAATAACGCATCCATCAATGCTCCCAGCATATGCTTGATGTGTTGGATGAAAATAAAACTCACGATTTTCAATCACTAATTTAGTACTCATTTTTATTTAACCACAGACAAAATTTTCTTAAGTATAAAAAGTATTTAAAGATAACTTCTCTTATATAATAAAATGAACCAATCAAATATTTTAGATCAGGCGGTTCCAGATATTGGAGTTTCTACTTTAAAACCGTCACCCTTTAGAAATTTTCCCCCAACCTTAAAGAAAATAGCCCTTAATGCAGCTGGTAAAGTTCAAAAGCGTATAAATGATTTTGCCGATTGGCTGATGGCTTACGTACCACCAACCATTAAAGCAAGTGCTTCAGCAGCATTTCAAAAAATTTTAAATCTTTTTCCTAAACGGGTAATTAAAGTGCAGTTACTCAAAACTGCTCTGAAAAACTATGCTAAATCTTATGTTGTTGATATTGTTGATTTTAGCCCATTGAAACAATTGAATGAAACAGAGAAAGTAGTGCAAGATAAATTACGGTTAGACCTGGTTAAAATAAAAGGATTAAAAGTAACAATTACTCTTAAAATTACATTTGAAAAACAAACAGAAGACAAAGCAGTAACCAAGACGGCTTTTTTTAACAGCAGAGCAATTGTCATCTTAAATAAAGATGATGTGAGTGAAATGCAACAAAATGCATCCAATCAAATAATAAATAAAATTGGAAATTGGCTTAGTGAAGGTTCTGGATGGTCTATATTTTCTGTCGATGGGCACTTCGTTAACTTAGTTCAATATACCCCTCTTCATGGATCAACTTATATTGCATTACCGGAAGAACTTAGAAATGCTAAGAAAGGACTAATTAACATCAAAAACAAAGACAACGAATGCTTTAGGTGGTGTCATTTAGCTAAAGTATACAGTGAGAAAGTAAAAAGCAATCGTGAAAGAATAAGTCATTACAAAAAATATGTAGACACACTAAATTATGACGGTATAGAGTTTCCAGTTTCTATCAAGCAAATACCAAAAATTGAAGAACAAAATAACATCAGCATTAATGTTATTGGTTATGAAAACAAGCAACGCTTTCCTTTATTTGTGTCTAAAAAGGTGTTTGAAACAACTCTCGATTTATTATTGATAATGGAAGACGAAAAGCAACATTATGTTTGGATAAAAGACTTTAATAGGTTTATGTATAATCAAAGCAAGCACCAACACAGAAAACATTTCTGCAGATATTGTCTTCAATGTTTTAGCAGCGAGGAAATTCTACACAAACACACACCAAACTGCGTAATTATAAATGGAAAGCAAGCAATACAAATGCCCAAAAAAGGTAGCTCGGTGAAGTTTAACCCGAATCTACTCAACGTTGTACCTTTTCGATACAACAAATTTTCAAACGTAAAATTACATGCTAATTTCTTTTTCGAATTCCTTCGAATTTCTTGACTTTTCCTACTTTTTAATATATTTTCATTCGATATCAAAATCAATGCGCTGCACCAAGTAAATTTTGAGTAATAATGCATTTTTGCAACATGTATATGAATTTTTGCATTTGACGCACACTTAATCCGCTTATCTTGGACTACTAGTTGTTTGCTTTTGAACAACTGCTCTGTTTAGAGGGTGTGCGTTGCTCGGTCACGTGATTGTGTAAGTGTAAACAGATTAGCGAAAAATAAACAGACCATTTCCTAACCATCTTAATGAAATGATTTTATTTATTTCGAGTAGAATTTGCTTTTTTTTATCAAGTAAATCATGTAAAGTTCAAACCAGAAACTGTGTGTTTTTTATTTTTGAGACTCTTGCAAAGCAAAAAACTATAAACCAAATTAAAAAAAGCATATAATAGTAATAATAATAACGACAGCACGAGTTACATTTAGATATATGCATACGCAATAGCGGGGTCAAGATAGTAGAATAACACAGCAGGACTATGGTAAGGGAGCGTATTAGCAAAATTGAGGGACGCTGGAGAAAGAAAGATGTTGTTGTCAACAGTTTTTCCGCACCGTAAATTGGCAGGAGAGCGGCTGCATTATTGCTTTTAGTTTTACCCCATTAGCATATAGCTATTATGAACAATTTGATACCATTATTTCCATTTTGCCAATATAATGAGACAGCAAATGTATATTTTAGTTTTTTTGTAAAGGCACTGCTGCTTTCGCTCTTCATTTATCTCATTTATACTTGGGAACTGGGAAAGCATAAAAGCAACAAGTCACTATATGTATGCAATGAATGAATTTGTGCCCGTTTAGGAATTCCACTGTTCAAAGTTTTCGGTTTTGTCCTTGGTTCTTAGCATGCCATGTTGCTTCTTATTATTTCCACCAACCAAAGATAAGCGATAAAGCGTCTTATTCAAGGACGAAACCACGTACTGAGGGTGTGAGTTGAACCAAAAGATTTCTTGATCATGATGGTCATTGAAAAACGGCACATATAACCACTTGGCCGCAGATTGCTTTTACAATATACCGTAAGGGTTGCAAAAAATAAAAATAAAACCGGTAATAAAAATAGTGAAAAAACTGAAAATGCCGTATAGATATAATTTCGGGTTTAGATTCAAACTATGTGGGTTGGATTGGTTCTTCTAATAAAAGTGGCACTTATTATTTACAGATAAATTTGCAATTATTTTTTGCAAAATATTTATAAATTTACGATTTCTTAGTCTAATTTTTCAAACTTATTATTCTTCCAAACTGTAATGGCGGAAAAAATTTTTACAACTGAGGAAGCATTAGATGAATTGCTCCAAAATTATGAAAACGATGATGGAGAAGAGCCAGGCATTGAAGCTCCGACGATTATGGGAGAACATACAGGCTTGAGTTCTTCCGAAAGCGAAAGTGACGACGAAGAATCTTTACAAGAAGAAAATTTACCGCAAAGGAGTCGAAGGCGGATTAGAGCTACGAGGTCGAAGCGATTAGTTCGATCCCTATGCTCTGCTCTAAATCCAGCAAATTACGATGAAATTCCAACCGCTGTCAACACTATGAAAACGTACACAAGTTTTTTGGAAAAGCCGTCACCAAACGCGAAAACCGTAACTTCGGTGAATGCAAGAAATACTGTTACTGTTGGTAGACAGCCAAGGTCTTCTGTCATATTGGGGAGGCCCGGTCCGATTGGGGCCGCTCGCTCCGCAACTGATTGCCTTCAGTCATGGGAGCTTTTTTTACAAATGGAATGCTGGAGTCGATTGTTCGTTTCACCAACAAACGCATTCAAACGGCACGCCAAGCTTTTTTACAAATTTCAGCTTCCCTGCAGTCTTTTACAAGAGACACAGATGTAATTGAAATGCGTGCTTTTGTAGGCCTTTTATATCTACGTGGATTGGCTGGTTTGAATAACCATGACATTGCTCATTTATATCATCCGACAATGGGACCACCACATTCCGGGGCAACGATGGGGAAAAATCGACTTCAGTTTCTATACGCCTGCATATCTTTCGATGATTTTGACACGAGAGAACAGCGATGGAAAAACGATCGATTTGCAGCAATCAGAGAATTGTTTGAAACTTTTAATAAAAATTGCTCCAAATGTATCCTTCCGGAAGAGTACCTCTGCATTGACGAGACGTTATGTCCCACCAGAAACAAAATCAGCTTTCGACAATACAACCCCAGCAAACCGGCTAAATACGGTTTGCTGTTCAAATTGATCAATGCAGTTACGTATACATACACGCACTGTATAATTCCATACTGTGGAAAACCCACCGAAGAACCAACCACTTATTATGTCAAAGGGGTGGAAGACACTGTAAAGTATCTAGTTCAAAATCTTCAGGACCATGTTGACGTGCAAGGGCGCAATATTACTTTTGACCATTACTACACAAGCGTATCACTAGCTGAATGGCTCTTATCGCACAATATATCATGCGTCGGTACTTTTCAGTCAAACAGAAGAGGGATTCCCACGGAAATAAAAACCAGCGATGACAGAGAAATATTTTTCTATCAATTTTTCTGGGAGTCGATGGAGAACAAATTGATGCTTCACTCCTATGTTGTCACCACTAAGAACTCAAGCAAACGCAATGTATTATTGCTGTCTACAGCACAGCCTATTTTTGGTGTCACAAAAGACGACGGGAAAAAGAAACCAGCTATTTACAAACTGTATGATTTTACGAAAGGAGGAACTGATGGCATGGACCGCAGGATTGGTTCCTATACATGTAAGGCCAAGTCCAATCATTGGACTTTGACGGCATTTGCATACATGTTAGATGTATGCCGGGTCAATGCGAGCACTGTTCTTGCTCTGAACGAAAATGCTAATCCACGAAATCAAGATTCACATACTTTCGGCATGGATTTGGCTCTATCGTTGATACGACCACATATTCAAAGAAGATCGTTAGCAGGCCTTCACATTAGCGTTAAGAACAAAATGTCCGTTGTTCTTGGTTATGACGTGGAAACTTCCCAAAACCAGCAGGTGGCTAGGGCTTCTTCAATGGCCAGTTCAGAGGACGACTTGCATCCAAGAAAACGTGCCAAAGTATCTAGATGCAAGCGATGTAAGAGGGAAGCCACCGGACCTGATCGCCGCTCCAAAGTACAAGGCATGAGCCAAAGTAAAAACCAATGCCAACTTTGTACGGCACCTACGTGTTTAGACCATTCAATTCAAATTTGTGTAGAATGCTTCACGTCTTTGCAAGAAACAAACTCGCAGCAGTGATACCTGTATTTATTTTTTCCGCTTGCTATAATAATGTTAGTATTTGTGCTTGTTTGTGTGTCGCTATTTAGTCAAGGTTTTCGCTAAACATTATTTGTTCACCTATTTATCACTGAACTGCAGCCTAATTTGATACGTAATTGTTTTGACAGTGTAAACTACATACAGATAAAATTGTTACAAGAAGGAAACTAACAAAGGCGATTTTTATTTTTTCCGCTTGCTAAGATGATTGCTAGCATCATTCTGTGACTCTGTGCTTGTTTAGTGCTTACTCGCTGAAATTGTTTCCGAATTTTGTTCTATAAAATCAGCCTAATGCTTTTACTCATAAACTTTTTGAAAAATGAATCGTATTGCTAACAACAAAGTTGCTAAATTGTTAGTTTTGCCTTTCTAGTATAGGCTAGAGTGGCCAACCTTTTTTCAATTGGTTATCAGAAATCATGCGATTATTTATTATGGAACTGAAAGTGAACAACATTACTGACTAGCGCTATAGCAGTAAAGAAGCGGAGCTGTTGCTTCATAGGTGTTGTGCACATAGTGGGTGAGTTTTACGAAAACACACTGTGAAATATTATGCAGTAGCCAGTAAGCATATTGGCGAAGCAAAATATTAGCAGAGAAGGACAGAAGAATGTCTTCCAATCAAAACTATCCAGTAATCAAAACAATCAAAATATCTGGCGAGTTTTGGTTATACAAATTGAATGGAAAGTTCATCAATTATTTGCTAAACCTTATTTGCTAAACATCAATTATTTGCTAAACAATAGAATCGCAGAACAATTTTGAGATCGAAGTGATATGACAAACTAACATTTTCTGTTACGTTTTTGTGTTGTTTGAAAATATGCTGATTTTTCAACCATATGGTAGCAAAAGCTTTCTGGAATTTGCCCCTGTCTGCACATAAGACTATACGGCGAAGAAAAAAAAAAAACATTGGCCAGTTCGATGCATTTCAAAATCATGTACTTTGAAACTGTGTAAAATTTATAAATAATTATAATTAATTATAGAGCGAAGACCTGGCTTTGACTGCCAAGATTTGCTACAATTGTGTTCGCAATATTTTCTTCATAGTCCAAAATTTCTCACAGTTGTAAACTCCGGAATTTCTCGTTTGTTGAAATGCTTGTTTTGATCTTGATTTTTGTTTGTTTGGATGTGTAACGCTTAGGGATGTAACGCGACCCTAACAGATGAAAAACATGTAGCAATATAGTTATCACTTAACCACTAGCTAAGGATTGTTCAAATATCATATGACGATTTTTTGGCAAATTTGAACCGCCTCATATGACGATATTATTACATCATACCCTATCCTTTTTAGTTCGATCTAAAGCATCGTCCACATTCCTCTTCCCTTCAGGCGTCAAATGGTATTTGAACAGATTCTAAGACTGAGAGTCATTATTACTGTCAAGTATGTCAAATGTTGGTTTT
The DNA here is from genome assembly GCA_963965965.1 of Trididemnum nubilum. Lineage (NCBI taxonomy): Eukaryota > Metazoa > Chordata > Ascidiacea > Aplousobranchia > Didemnidae > Trididemnum > Trididemnum nubilum. The sequence continues at coordinate 31,494,396 of OZ014477.1, read as the reverse complement.
TGGAAATACGGCAATTTTGGCAAGTTGTAACTTATTCCAATTTTTTTCTCGGTTATTTTGATTGCAATTAATGAATTTATCAAATAATGCAATTAACCGCGGCCAGATAGCCAAGCGGTGACGCGTTCGTCTCTGGAGCGGGAGCTCTGGTTCAAATCCTGGGCCGGTCAAATTGGATACAGAGTTGCCAACGACTCGCCAGCGTTGCGACATTTCTTTGAAAAGAGCTGTGTCGCCCAGGAGCACTGTGGCGGCGATGGGCTCCTTTATCTCGTCACACGCTTACGCGTAAAATACAGCGAAGTATAATGAAAATCTGATTTTTTTAATGCAATTGATGAAATTTCAATGATTGTTGCATGAATGAAAGCTACTGTAATATTTACCACCACCTAATACGCTATACCTCAACGGTTTTTTACCTTTGGTGTTAATTAAAACAATACTATAACATGTGTTAGTTAATTAACGTCACTGCTTTTTGTATTATAATGTTGCTGTGTGCTAGTTGTAGCTTTCATTACATTGCATTTTACCATTTTATGTGCATATTGCAGTGTTTCATTGGTATCTTTTATTAGGGCTAAGAACAGGAAACGAATCTACCTATCCCAATAGGCACAAATACAGTAGGCTATCTGGACACCATGCAGCAGCCTAGTAAGAGACTTTTCTTAGACACAAACACGGTATCATGACATGAGCCTGTAGTATAATGTCCTTCTTCGGGCCAGGCGTTATGTTCTGATCCGGACTTAGTGAGATTTTTTCCTATAGGGACAAGCAAGATATTCTGAAATAAAACTAGTAAGAATATTTTCTCAGAATCAGGATAAATATTCCAACATGAGCAAAGTTAGATATTCTTACTTGGCCATGGTGTGGAGTGTGTGTACGAGTCATGTATGACATTGATATGATATCCAAGCATGGAGTTCAGGTGCTGGCCAGAGTAGAATATCACACTTGGCAATCAAACAAAATTCAGACTAAATTCAAGCATGATATTCATGTACAATACAAACGTAATTTTCATGTTTGGCTCTAGTTTGAAGATCGCACATGGCACGTGTCTTACACACTGACATACCCCAGAGATAATACATATATACATCTCAGGCTTATCTTAGAAGATTTATGTCTGGCCCAGATATGTATCTCAGATATGCCATACCTGGCTCAGGGAAAAATTTTTGACTGCATGTCACGACTCACGAGGATAATGATTGCACTTTGCAACAAGTGAAATATTCTGAATAAAAATTGTCGTTAAATGACCATCGTAACTATATACAAAAACATCATCGATTGAAACATTTTTGGAAAATTACACCGGTCCTTGTATTTTGTCGAGTGATTATTACGACTCATTTGCAGCAAACTATCGGAACAATATTTTGTAATTTCCAAATATTCCGTCGCCTATTATTACCAGTTGCATCTTTCTACCATATTGTGATAAACGGAATTTGAATTTGCGAAGGGAATAGCATATTGCTGCAAAGTATAGGGTACGTACTGAAAAATATACTGAAAAAATTATAACAATAACGTATACTGTATTGCGAAACGCCCTAACCGGAAATAAACCTTATCAGAGGTGCACGATAAACAACGAAAAAAGAAAAAAACAGTTTCACACTAAAAACACCACAAATGTGAAGAGTTTTATTTCTTCTTCCACCGACCTAAAAATAGCAATAGTGGAACCAGGCTCGTAGCCAGAATTTTTTTTCAGGGGGGCCCGCTGGGGCACACAATTTTACTACGTTTATGTAGTCGAATTTCCATGGTAACTCATTTATCACCATCCTTGTTACGTCTAAGAAGCGCTATTTTTGACTCGCCACCTTGGTATGTGCTCAAAACAAAGGTATTTTTTGCATCGGTAAATGAATGGTTTTATTAATAATTAGGCCTACGAAATTTTTTCACATAAAATTTAAATTCTTTTGGCCAAGTTCAGCGAGCGCAAGATTTTCATAGGGGGCCCAAGGTGTTACAGGGGGCTGCGCCCCCCCTCCCCCGGACCTGTGGCTACGGGCCTGAGTGGAAACACTATTTGAATGTATAGGGTAGGCTATTAGTTACTATTTTATAAGTTATGATAATGGATGGAAATCACCGCGATAATAATAATTCTGTAGTCTGTAATGCTGAGAGTAAAATCAAAATGAGCAAACAAACCTTATCTCATTTTGTAACTATTCTCGCAATCTTGAATATTCATTGTAATTTGTAAACAAAGAACAACATCAGGCAACAACTGAATTACAGAATTGTTTGCACATGAGCAAAGAAATTGGTTTAGTGTTTACCAAAGCTCTAAGGTAAACAGCTTGCGTCTCTCCGCTGGTTAGTGGTCACGTGTTCTAATCGGATTATCTCGGATTTGCGTCAAAAAGTCAATAGAAACTTGTGTTTTCGGTATAGTTGCGTATTAAAATTCATTTATTGTCCTTATCAAATATTAATAAATTGATAAAAAGCATTTTGCCAAAATCAGCAATAAATTTGGCGTTAATTTGCGAAAACCGCTTCTTGATATCTTCAGTAGTATTCGAGATAAAATCGATCAAAGTTTGTTGTACCTTTTCGATACAACGTTGAGTAAACTGAGTAAAAAAAGACCTTGAGTAGATTCGGGTTAATAACTTTCAAAAACAACTACCAGTTCCCTTTGTTATACTGTATATGCTAATTTTGAAGCAATAACTCAAAAGATTGACAGCTGTCAGCCAAATGATGAAAAGTCCTACACAGAAAGACACCAAAAACACATCGATTGCGGCTATTCCTACAAGATAGTTTGTTGCTATGACGATAAATTCAGTAGACCAATTCAACTGTATAGAGGTAAAAACGCTGTTTATAAATTTTTGGAAGCTATGTTGGAAGAAGTTGACTATTGTGAAAAAACGAAAAATGAACATTTCAATCAACCTATGGATTTAACGAACAAAGATGAAGAAAACTTTCAAGCAGCTACAAAATGCCACATTTGTAAAAAAGACTTTTCTGAGGAAGACAAAAGGGTTAGAGATCATTGTCACGTTACAGGAAAATACAGAGGGGCAGCACATAATGAATGTAATAGAAACTTCAGACTTACTCATAAGATACCAGTAATCTTTCATAATTTAAGGGGTTATGATTCACATTTTATTATGCAAGAAATAGGAAAGTTTGAAAAGGATATCAAAGTAATTCCAAACAATCTAGAAAAATACATGGCTTTTTTCTTAGGCAAACATTTAAAATTTATCGATAGCTTCCAATTCATGAGTAGCTCATTAGAAACTCTGGTTAAGAACGTTCCACTTTCTGACTTAAAATACACATCACAAGAATTTCAGGATGAAAAACTAGAACTAATGAAAAGAAAAGGAGTTTATCCCTATGATTATATGAACAGCTTTGATAAGTTTGACGACAGAAACCTCCCATCAAAAAAGGAATTCTATAGTCTTTTAACCGATGAAGATATAAGCGATGAGGATTACAAGCATGCGCAGAATGTGTGGACTACTTTCAAGTTGGAATCCATGGGACAATACCACGACTTGTACCTTAAGTCAGATGTTTTGCTGTTAGCAGATGTATTTGAGAAATTTCGAAAGACTTGTCTTCAATATTACGAATTAGACCCTTGCCATTATTTTACTTCTCCCGGTTTATCATGGGATGCAGTGCTTAAAATGACTGAAATAAAACTGGAATTAATGACAGATATTGACAAATTTCTTTTCATTGAAAAAGGTGTGAGAGGGGGAGTTTCATACATTTCTAAAAGATATGCTAAAGCTAACAACAAATACATGAATAATTACGATTCAAAGCAGCCATCAAATTATATTACATATCTTGATGCAAACAATTTATATGGATGGGCAATGAGCCAAAATTTACCAACGGGTGGTTTTAAATGGCTATCAGAAAAAGAAATTGATTTAGCAAATTTACCTAAAGGAAAAGGACTAATACTAGAAGTTGACCTGGACTATCCTGAACACCTTCATGATAGTCATAATGACTATCCACTAGCTCCAGAAAAAATGGAAATTAAACATCACCTCCTTTCAGACTACTGTAAACAATTACAAACTCAGTTTAATATAAAAGTTGAAGGAGTTAAAAAATTAATACCTAATTTAAAGTCAAAAAAAAGTTATGTTCTTTATTACAAAAACTTAAAGCAGTATATTGAATTAGGCTTAAAAGTTACAAAAGTACATCAGGTATTAGAATTTTAACGAATCACCTTGGTTAAAAAAGTATATTGATTTCAATACAGAAAAGCGAAAAACCGCCAAGTCTGACTTTGAGAAAGATTTTTTTAAACTTATGAACAACTCAGTGTTTGGAAAAACAATTGAAAATTTTCGTAAACGTGTCAATGTTACTCTGATCAACGAACCAGAAAAACTATTAAAGCATTGTGCAAAACCAACCTACGTTAGCAGCAAAATATTTAATAAAAATCTTGTTGCAGTTCATAAAATTAAAGAATCTTTAACCCTAAACCGCCCCGCGTATGTAGGAATGTGTATTCTCGATATTTCAAAAACGTTGATGTATGATTTTCATTACAACTACATTAAAAAGAAATATGGCAAGAATGCAAAACTATTATTTACAGATACAGATTCAGTAACATATGATATAAAAACAGAAGACGTATACAAAGATTTTTGGGCTGACAAAGACAAATTCGACTTTAGTGGTTACAAAGAAACCTCAGACTTTTATGACCTAAAAAACAAGAAAGTAATTGGAAAGATGAAAGATGAAACCGCAGGTGTGCCAATAGTAGAATTTGTAGGACTTAGATCTAAAATGTACAGCTACGTCACAAATGATGAAAGAGGTTGCAAAACTGCAAAAGGAATTAAAAAAAATGTAGTGAGGAATCTGTTAAAGCACGAAGATTACAAAAACACGCTCTTCAATAATCGTCAAATGTTTCATAAAATGAAATCAATTAGAAGTGAAAACCACAAAATTTATTCCGTTGAAATCAACAAGAAGTCTCTTTCGTGTTTTGATGATAAACGATATATTCTTTCTAATGGAATTGATAGTTTTGCCTATGGTCATTATTAATTTTAAAAAATATATGCTATTATAAAAAAAGATGGATGAAAATTGTTGTGAAAATCCTGACATAAAAATTATAAATCGAAATAGAACTTGTATTAACTGTGGTGTAGTTCATCACCCGTATTTTGTAAACGACTGGATTGATTATAACCCACGTAATGTTGTCTTACGTAAATCAGTTTACAGTAGAACTGCTTATGTTAAAAATAAATTACGTCTTGAATTGTCTGCTGATGAAATACAAGCATTTATGAACATTTGGACAACCGTGGAAAACCAACTACAAAGCTTCACTGGTAAAAGGTTTCCCAAGATAGATTTTTTTATAAATAAAATCTTAGAATATTTAGACATTCCCAAACAACCTTCATACAAAATTAGTGATGCATTACGTAAAAAATATGAAATCATGTGGAAACAAATCGTTTAGCATGTAATTTTTCATAGCTTTCAGAAATTGGTGGACATATATCAACAACTTGGTCATCAACCATAGCAAGTTCTCTTTCGAAAAACTCGTCAATATCACCAGATCTTAAAAACAATTTTAACTTGTTGAGTAATTTCTGATACGATTGATAAGCATATCTACAAGACTCAGTTGTTTTGGAAAAATTTTTCTGCGTCGTTATTGTCTGTAAAAGAACACCAGTACCGCTAACAGACGCCAAGAAAATCGGATTTAATGTAACAGAACCAATCACGGCCCCAGTTGTAGTAAAAACAACAGATGACAGCTTTAGAGCTAAGTCCATTCTTTTAAATTTTTTAAACATTTTCTTATAACACCAATACTGTTTGTGATAAGTGTGATACAGATTTGTCAATTCATTCACTTGTTCTTGAGTCAATTTTCTACTAATGTGGTTAAAGTCCATTGTTTATTTTATGATATACAATTACGCTTCTGGTTGATCACCCACTTCAAGCTGTTTAACTTTAATTACGACGCTGCTCATATTCATTGATACCGAAGAATTTGAAGAAACATAGTTGTATTGTATGCGAAACACATCTCGAGAAGGATTAGGAAAAACAATGCAGTTTAAATTAAAGCAATCGAATGGGGGTGTTACTGTTGTTTTACATATTTTATCTGTTTCTTCTTCACTAACACGGATTACATCAATATGTAATTTGTCTTCATCATCATAACCGGTAACTTTCACAAGTCCGCTTACGCTTATTTCGATGTAACTGCTGGTTACCTCATCTCTCAAATGAATACTATCGGATTGCAAAGACAGAAAATCGTTCCCAGCGACAAGAGGTGCACTCACGAAATGCAAATTGTGATCTGTATTAGTACGAACTGAATGAATAGCACTTGATGGAATTGGCCTCGAAGAAGCACCCAAAAATATTTGAAATTTTGGACGATATATATTTCGTTTAAAATAACGTTTATTTATTGCACTGGTAGGTTCGGAAGGTCTACCTACGTTGAAAATGGTATGATTTTTCATATCTAAGTTTCGTGAAATGGTTACATTATCGTCTTCGGTTTGAATGTGTTGCGTTATTTGGTCAACATAATTTTTGTTTGCTGCTTCACCCGGTGCTGTGGGATCTCGTAAATTTATGATAGTGTGTAATCCTTGTAAGTTAATATTATCTCTCACATTTGTAACTAAATTTTCAACAAATTGTTTAGTTGCCGCATCAGAAGGTAGAATGGGTTCAACAAGTCCTTTTAGAATCAATGATTCACCTAATTCAATTGATGCGTTGTTAGGTGGAATATTTTCTATACGAAAGACCCTGTTTGGTAAACGACCAAGTACTTCCACACCATATATTTGAGACCTCTGAATTTGAATTTGAGTGGGCGATACAACATTTTGACCATCGTTGTTTATACCTAAAGTAGCCAACCTCGAACCAAACTCAGAGCTTTCGGCAAAGTGGACAATGTTGCTAATTGCATTATCCAAGAATCCTTTATTTACACTATCTGATTCTGTTACAGGATTGGCTAAGTTTGTAATTTTGTGGTTGTTTAAGTTTAAATTACCATACATTATATCTCCTGACATGGAAACTTTGTGTTCAATACCTACAACCTTAACAGTACTTGAAGATTGACTTCCACTTGTTCCAAATTTTGAAATATTCATTTTGTCCTTCTTTATTATAAATGAACATAATAAACTTTGATAAATATTTAAGTGGGGACAACAAGCAAATCAAACATCATTATCTTCTACCAGATTGTCATTACATGATAGTAGGATCGACAGGATCAGGAAAAGCAAATTTGCTTTTAAACATGGTTCTCAAGTGGATGAATTACGACCTTTGTTGTGTTTATACTGTTAATCCTGAGCAAGATAAGTATCGATTTTTAAAAGAGCAAGGTATTGAAGTGCTAAGCCCTGAAGACTTGCCTCCAGTAGAAGAGCTTGACCCTCAACAGAAAGTAATAGTTTTTGACGACATTAAGCTAGACAACATGAAAAAACTGATGGAATACTTTTCTTTATCTAGAAACAGAAATTGCAACTGTATTTACCTCACCCAGTCATACTTCAACACTCCGAAGTACATAAGAAGAAACACTAACTGTTTTGTTTTTTTCGGGAACTTAGACAACAAAGATATCAGACACATTACTGACGATCATGCTAAAGGTATAACAAAAGAAGAAATGGAGTCGATTTACCGTGAAGCAACCAAAGATCTTTACAATTTTATGGTGCTGGACAAAACAGCCAAACACCTACCCCTTCGTTACAGAAAATGCTTTGACCATTTTTGGGCTTAAGCTTTATATGCTATATAGTAAACATGCCATTTGTAAATGAAGAAGAGTTGAAAAACAAAAATAAACTCGTAAAGGATTATATTAACAACCGAAAGCTTTTGAAACAAAAGCTGCAAAAAGAAATTGTAGCCAAACAACAACTGCAAAAGTCTGCCTCTGAAATATTTCGTCCCATTACTAAAACGTTTGAAGAAACTCAGAAAAAAACTGATAAAAGGCAAGACCAACTAATTCAACACATACAGCAACAGCTTGCCATTGAAGATAAACCTCGATCAATTTATACTGGGCACTTTGAGAGTGCTTTCGATAACGAAGAAAAAGAATTGCTTACACAAAACAATTTTGAGACTGATATTGTTGAGCTTGTAAAACGCGGGCCAGATTACATAAACGCATTGAAAGACAGAGCTAGATTAATCAATCAAAGATTAGGTGGTTTACGAAGAAGACGTGATGCTGATACAGAAGTGATTGATGAGCAAATAAAAACTTTTAAAAAGTACAGAGAAAAATTAAATAAATTATTAGGAGGAATGGAACTTACCTTTGGAAAAGGGCTTAAAGATCCCAACAAACTTTGTGAAAGACTTAATTTACTAGTAGCAGCCAAACAAGCCGGCAATAATAACAAACGTTTGGATCAAGAAATTGCAAACATTTTGAAAAAACTAAAATTGAACAAATGCATTTCACACTGCGACCACCAAAAATTATTTGACAATATATTAAAATGACATCAATACCACTTTTCTTTGACTCTAGGAAAGGACAAGGAAAATCAGAAGATTTTATAACTAGCTTTAATCCACCGTTGCAACTAGACATTAAAAAAAGTTACGAGATGTCCTTAATCAATGCTCAAATATGGTACTCTTGGCATAACATAACGAGCAGCAATAATAAATTTTTTTATTCACCAGATGGAGTAGCTGCACGATTATTATCGATTCCTCCAGGGAGCTATAATATTGAAGATCTCAATAATGAAATCAAGTACTTGATGGAACAGAGACGTGATGATAAAAATAATATAACTATAACACCAAATTTTAATACATTAAAATCAAGAATTGAACTTAAAAATGATTACATAGTTGATTTTTGAATTCCAGATTCAATAGGTGACGTTTTAGGATTTGGTTCGGCATTTTTGGGTGTAAATGGAATTCATAATAGTCAAAATCCTGTAAATATTACAAATATCAACAGCCTTCAGATTCATTGCAGCTTAATTGATGGAAGTTACATAAACGGAGCGTCTAGTGACTTACTTTATACTCTTAGTCCAAACGTACCACCGGGATATTTGATTCAAGTTGAACCTAAGCAAAACATTTACGTTCCAATCAAAAATTTAAGTCAAATTGATAGTATCCGATTCTCTATAAAAGATCAAGATAACAATTTTGTAAATATGAATAATGAACGAGTGACTTACTATGTTCACCTGAGAGAGATTATGTAGTTTAACTATAAATGTTATCACAAAGAGAAACTAGATTTCATAAAAAGAAAATCATAGGTGGAAGTTTGCTTAAAAATGTTTACGACAAGGTAAGGAACGTAATCAGCACTGGTTCTAAGATTCTTAACAGAATTCCTACTGGAGTGAAGACTGAGATTAAAAAACTAGCTGCACCTTTACTGAATAAAGCCTTAGAACCCACAAAAAAGGCATTAGAACCAATCTTAGAAAATATACCAATAAACAAGCAAATTATCAATGACAGAGAATTAGAAAATCTCAACGACAGATCGAGAGCTATCTTAAGTAATTTAATTGCTGGATCAGGATTTAAAAATTATATGTCTTAATTATAAAATGACAAAACTAACGAATCCATATTTGCAAATTAAAGAAACAAACTTAGTGGACAATTCAATTACTGAGTTTGAATATGTCGAATACTTTCCGAGAGACTCAAATAATATGAACAAAGATGGTCAGCACATTATTGAAACAAAAGATGAAGATGTTTTTCTTCTACCGCATAAAGCATACCTAGAAATCAGAGGAAAACTTCAAACTAATGCGAATGCTAATTACAATAACAATGACGTAATTTCATTGGTAAATAACGGTTGGTCTTTATTTCAAACTGCGCAATATCAATTAAATAACCAAACTATAGAAAACATAAACCTTTATCTACCTCAAGCATCAACAATACTCAATTTAGTTAGCTTTAGTGATGATTATTCAAGATCAACCGCCTCTAACATGCTGTGGTTTAAAGACACTGGAACTGGTTCCCCATCTCTTAAACAAAATTTTGGTGGTGTAGCTGATGATGCGAATGCAAATGCTGTACGTGATGGTATTAGAGCAATTGTTGAAATATACAACAACAATCTAGAAGCAAATATTGGTTTCACCGCAAGACAGAACATTACTACGGGAAATAAGCAAATTACTTCAATGCTTCCTCTTTCCCAAATATTTGGATTTTGTCGTGATATCGATAAGGTTTTTAGGGGTGTTAAACACAGTATAGTCGTGGATAGAGAAACATCTAATAACTATATTTTACGTGCAAATGGTGTTGCTGCTGGTAAGTTTAACATAATTCATATTTCTTTGTGGATGCCTAAAGTGAAACCAAGTTTAAGAGTTGAATCGGAAATAGATGCTATGTTAGTAAAAGGACATATAAAACAGCTATACTTTGAACAAATGAGAGTGTATCGAACAATGTTTCAGTCAACAGAAACAAGCATGACTTGGAGAATAACAACCCAGCCGGGAACAGAGCTTCCTAGACATGTCTTTGTTGCGTTTCAATCGAGTGAACGAGATAACAATCAGCAGCTAAATAACATGATTTTTGACAATGCAAACTTAAGACGTATTAGTTGCAGAATAAACAGCATTCAATATCCTGAACGAGAATTTGAATGTAATTTTACTCCACAAAATAGAAATTATTTGCGCTTATACATGAGTTTTCTAGAGGCTGTAAACAAATACCAAGACGCCGACACGGGCTGTCAATTATCAGCTGAAAACTGGGCTAGTTTGTATCCAATTCATCATTTTGATGTTAGTAAACACAAAGAACGACTTAAAAACAGCTCGGCAGATATTGAAATAAGGTTTAGTCTTGGTGGTAACTTTAGAAATATTGCAAATAACGCTGACCAAGCTTTCTATGTTTATGCAGTCGTACTTTCTGATAGATACCTTCAGTTAGAAGGACTTTCAGGTCGAATGAATATAATTATCTGAGTATAAATAACAAAGTATGTTAAAATCGGATTAAATTTATCACAATTTCAAAAAGAAAAAATAAAACAAGCTTTTCAAAACAAAACTGGGCTTACACTCACATTTAATAACCACCAGTTACAAGGATCAGACTTTCTTGGTTTAACAAAGACGCAAGTTAACAAAATAAATGATGCTAAAGCAAAAGGTTCAGGTGTTACTTTGAAGCTATCAAAACTACAAATTTCAAAACAGGGTGGTTTTATTGGAACTCTTTTAGCAGGTTTAGCAGGTAGCTTGCTACCCAGTTTGTTAGGAGGAAAAGGACTTGTGTTACCTGGATCAAAGGGTAAAGGGCTTATGTTGCCTGGAACAAAAAGACAAGGTAGGTCTTATCGCTTCGACGAACCTCAGATTCTCGGAAAAGGTTTAATACTAGGAAAAAATTCTCCTTTCAAAAATGTTCCGATCTTGGGTTTGATTTTATAAAGTCTAATATAAAATGTACCACGATTACTCATTGAACTTGACACAAAATCAAAAGAAAAAAATTGCAAATGCATATAAAAGCAAAACTAGTGTAAGTGTTAGACTAACAAATGCAAGTTTACAGACTAAAGGCAACGTTAGTTTGCAACTGACGAGTCGACAGATAAATAGAATTAACAAATCAAAAGCGTCTGGACACGGTATACAAATAAACTTTAGTAAAACGCAATTGCAAAAACAAGGTGGTTTCTTAAGTAGCTTACTTAATTTAGGAAAACTAGTGTTACCGTTTTTAGCTAAAAAGGTTTTGCCAACTTTAGGATTAGCAGCTGCTTCCGGGGCCATCCAAGGAGCAACTAATAAAGCAGTAAATAAATGAAACCATTAACAAACTTAGACATTGATAAAATCATGATTAAGTGTGACAATTATCGAGGAACATTTAGCAAAGATATGTTACCAAAAGCAATGAATAAAAATGAGTCAGCTGTCGTAAACTTGCAAGGTTATTTTGCGGGTAGTGGAACTCATTGGGTTTGTGTTTACAACGAAGAAAAATCAGATAAAGTAGAATACTTTGACAGCTTTGGACTTGTACCCCCAAATGAAGTTGTTAAATATATGAAAACTACAAACAAAAACATTATTTACAATGATGCACAAATTCAAAATATTAACTCAATTCTTTGTGGTTACTACTGTGTGTATTATATAACAGAGCGAAATAAGGGGAGAACAGCAAACGAACTATTGTTAGATTTTCATGAAAAACCTACACCTTTTAATGAAATGTTTATGAAGTTTTATGTATCATATATTAAAGATGGAAACTTATTGTGTTAGAGAAAAGAAAAAAACTAAATGTGTTCCAGGTTCTGATGAAATTATAAAAGCAAAAGGAAATGGTCGCCTGATGTTACGTTGCATTTGTGCTAGTTGTGGTATTACAAAGCATAGTTTCATTAAAACCAACAAAAAAGGAGGCTTGTTAGACCTTCATGCTGCGATAGGAAAATTACCAAAACCAAAAGGTGGGTTCACTCTTCCAAGTCACAAGTACACTGGGCCATATAATCCTTTGGATAAACAACTTGATTCGAACGACCAACCTTTACCCGGCCAAGAACCTTACAATCAAATAGATGCTATTGCAATGAAACATGATATTTGTTACCGTGATAATGACAATAAAAAAGGTAAACTAAAATGTGATAAAGATATGTTAGACAGTTTATCGCAAACAAAAACGAAAGGTATCCGGGAATCGTTTGATAAAAAGTTAGTACAAGCAGCAATTGGAACTAAATATAAGTTGGGGTTAGGTGCAAAAAACGGGAAAAGGCGTCGTGGCAAACAGAACTAGCTGATGAACTACAAAAACCAGTAAAGAAAAAGTTTCTGCGACGCCGAGTTATAAGCAAATCAATTGATGAAATATGGGCGGCTGATTTAGTAGAAATGCAAAAGTTTAGCAAATGGAATAAAGGTTACCGATATTTACTTATGGTAATTGACGTATTTTCCAAATTCGGATGGATAGTCCCTTTGAAAGACAAAACGGGTAAAACTGTTGCTAATGTTTTCAAGAAAATCTTCAAAGAAAAAAGAATCCCAGAATTCTTATGGACTGATAAGGGAAAAGAATTTTACAACAAAAATACAAAAAGCCTGTTGGACCAACACAACATTAAATTATATTCAACTGAAAATGAAGAAAAAAGTTCTGTTGTTGAACGCTGGAATCGCACTATCAAAAATAAAATGTGGAAGCAATTTACAAAACAAAGTTCAACTCAGTACTTAGACATGCTACCTGAGATAGTTGATGAGTACAACAACAGCTATCATTCATCCGTGAAAATGACGCCTGTTCAAGCAAGCAAAAAAGAAAATCAAGGAATTGTTTACTATAATTTGTACGCTAAAATTAAACCAATAAAAACAAAAGCAAAATTTAAAGTTAGTGACACAGTTAGACTTTCAAAATACAAACGAAAACTTTTTGACAAGGGTTTTACTCCAAACTGGACAGAGGAACTGTTTTTAATTTCTAAAGTTTTAAATACCAATCCACACACTTACGAAATCAATGATCTTCGTGGTGATATAATTTCTGGAACTTTCTATGAACAAGAACTTTTGAAAACGAATCAAACTAAATTCAGAATAGAAAAAGTTGTTCGCAAAGATAATAAAAAGAAATCGGCATTAGTTAAGTGGTCTGGATACAGCAATAATTTTAATAGCTGGATTCCGATTGAAGAATTAGAGCAACTTAAATCTACATATAAATAAAAGATGTTTTGTGGATTTCAACCTTCAAATTTATCAGTTCCAGAAAATATAGAAGATATAAAACAAAAGTGGAATAAACGTGTTTTAACGTATTGTATCACGAACTTAACACCAAAACTTACAGAAGAATCGATACACAAACAAATTGATTCTGCTTTCAAAGTTTGGGATAAACCTACAGCACTTAAATTTAAGAAAGTACAGCCAAATGAGCCCTGTGACATAAAAATTAGTTTTTGTGCCAAGGAACATGGCGATGGATTCCCTTTTAAAGGTAAAGGCGGTGTTTTAGCTCATGGATTTTATCCAGGTTCAGGAATTGGGGGTGATTTACATTTCGATGCTGATGAAGATTGGACAGACCAAGAAACACCTCCCAAACACAACTTATTTGTAGTAGCTGTTCATGAAATAGGTCATTGTTTAGGTTTAACCCATTCACAAAGTACAGATTCTATCATGTATCCTACTTATAAACACGAGTGGTCAAAAGTATCAAGTGATGTTCTATCAAAAGAAGACATTGAAAGAATACAAAAGGCGTACGGTAAACCTAAAGTGAAAATATTTGATAGCAATGGCTTTACAATTAAAGTGAAACCTATAGAAAATGACAAAATCAAACTAATTATTGAAAAGAATTAAACGCGACTGAAGCGCAATTATGAGCACATGTTGGTTACATGTGACAAGCGCTCAATTGCGAGTTTAATATCTCCTACTAACATCGGGAGGGGGGACTGAGAACCACGATTTAAAAAAAAATTTGAAACACAAGGACGGTTTCAGTGCATTTTAAGTCATTTTGTTTCCAGTGCATTTTTAAGATTCAGGTGACCTGCTTTGCACTGAATGATTTTTATTGAGACAGTGCAGTCACGTGACCTCTCTTAATTTGAGACACAAGGACGGTTACAGTGCAGTCACGTGACCTCTGTGCACCGAACACGCCATATACATAACTACTTACGTTAAGGGATGACACGGATAGGCGTGGCCAAGAGGGCGACAGCCCCTCCCCCCTTCAAATTAAAATGCCCTTAATGATAAAAATATTAAAACAAAGTCTACAGTTTCTTCAGTTTCTTTTAGCATTTCTCCGTACAAAAGTGCACGCGTTCAACTGTAATTAGCAATGATATTAACATGGATCTCCAAGGAACCCGATCCCCCTCAATTCAAAATTTTGCCAACCAATTTAAGTGTATAGCCCGGGAGAACTGAAGAGTTTAGTTTTAAAAATTGCAACCTCAGGCACTTATCTAACCTTTTTATGAAAGTAATACAATAAACACGAGCGGATTTACCAAATGGTGCAGTGCCAGGGGGTCCCGCGTTTAAATGGTGGGCCTAAGAGATTTTTTGTCTTACCTATATTGACTGGAAATTGCAGCGAAAATCCCTAAAGTGCTTGGGGCCCCGCGCAATGTAAATCCAGCGTGGGCAAAAACACGATTAGTTATAGGCCTTACCAATAACCATCTTTCGTATCAATTAACTTTCAATAACAGTTCACCTCAAACTCGCCAGTTTTTACAGGACAAAATGCTTTAAAAAAAAATTGGCAAGCAAAAATGCGCATTCAACAAATTATTGAATTTAAATTTAGGGGGCCTGGGGCCCTAAGTCATTACATGTACTCCTACAATTGGTTATTTTCATGACCTATTGCTCAACATTTTAGAAGGCAATGTACCGTACTTCCGCCTACCTGGGCCAAATCACATACAAAATTTAACCCCAAACTGCAAGATTTTAAACGTGTTTTGGACTTGAATTATAGGTAAAAAGAGAATTGAACAATTTTATTTTTCAATTGGCTTTCTAAGCAGGGTTGTGAACGGGCGGACTAGTTCAGGCCCGAACCCGAAAATTTAAGCCCGCATCCAAAAACTAATTTGAAGCATAAATCGTGTCCGAAAAAAACCAAAAGTGTAGTTAAGTCTGAAAAATTTAGCAATCTTGTTATTTTGATTTTATTTTGGTACATCTAAGACAAAAAGCACGTCTCAAGCCCGAATTAAGCCAAAATTTTTGTCAAGCTTAGGCCCGAACCTGACCCGAAAAGCCCGGCACGACTTATAACTATGTTTCTAAATGTTAAAAATCTGGTTCCTTCGAATTACTCTAAAAACGCGCGAAATGTGATCCAATGTCATTAAAATAGCTATTTTTTTCAAAAAATTACAAAAAGTTGCCAAGCGGTTGGGAGCTTCGCTCCCACACCCCCGTCTGTGATACATTTGAGTTACACAAGATTACTCACCATGTCTCCCAATTTAGACATTTTAACTTTTAAACATTTACTTCAAACTCTCCCCCTTTAGCAAAATTCTATAGTTGCGTGCCAAACCAGGCCACGGCATCTGATCTTCCATTTTGCGATATCGTTGTCCCGTAAAAAGTGCCTCATTTCATAAATGTTTGAAGACGTCATTGCATGTGAGTTGGGCCCCCTCAATGAAAAATTCTGGCTCGCCTGTGATGGCACCGTCCATTAAGTCCCCGCTCGGATGGCACCATGGTAATATTGAGTGACTATGCTGATTTGCTCTGACGCTGCGAGTATCAGTATGCCCTCGCTCCTAATTCCCCTGTTGTAACATTGAGGACTTTCCTCATCTAGACTTCACTGACAGACACACAGTCACAATAATGAGTTTGTGACGTACTCAAATAGAACTTGTGCAATATATTGGCTAGGTGATAAACCTACTCGTATTGTGATTATTGCCATAAAATCTAGGCCTAGCGCTTTGATATGCAGTTTTCAAGATTTTGAGCAAGAAAAATACGTCAAGACAGAAATTTTATTTTGTTAGTATCCATGATAAATAGCAGACATGTTTATTTTTATTGGGGGGTCCTTTACTCTTTGGACCCCCCAATGCATATCTTTGGGGGTCCAGACCCCCCGACCCCCCCGGGAATTGACGCGCCTGCTCTTTGTATCGATCAGATGGTTAAGATTTTTCAAGTACCTTGTTAAACCACTGAGGTTTAGCATTAGTTGATGGTTTTTATGTTTTTGCTGCGACAGTAAACTTTGATGACTGTATAGTCGACTTCGCTGTACTAATTAATAAATTCTGAAATTCTTCGAGCAATACTCAGCTCACGCATTGAATAAACATTGCTCCAAATTCATCTGTTCTTTTACAACAATTCGAGCTGTATCCAAGTTTCTGAAGTGATTAAAGTTGAGCAAATGCTCAAATCACTTGTCTTTTGGTTGGCAGCAATCCTGGAGAGAAATTATCGGAACTTCAAATTTTTTTTCCATCGTACAACTTTTTACAACATTAGACTTGGATCTTTTTTTTGGTTAGCATGCTGCTTCAGGAATAACTTAACGTATGTCAGCAAGTACAGTATATACCGTATCTACAATACAATAAACAATGGTATTAAATTGTTCATTAAAATATATTGTTAAATTTTTTTCTTTTTAGAAGTGTACCTTTTCTAATCATGGTACAAATTGCTTTTCTAATTCTAATTTTGCACTTTGGCATCTTTCAGTGCTTTTGAATTAAAGGCGGTGAATCATCCAGCCAATTCGGGTGATTTATAAAGGCTAAAATTGAACTATAATTTTTGATATTTTTTGTTTTGATTTTGGGGCTGCGTTTGCAAAGATATTCAACAAATACAAAAAGATGTCCCTCCGAAAAAAGTTTTTGGAAACTCTGAGTTTTGATCTTCCCGCCAAAACCACAGTTCTCTAAACTATTAGGCCTACTGTAATCTTATTAAACTATTAGGCCTAACTATCTCTAAACTAATAGGCATAATAGTTTAGAGACAATTAGGCCTAAACTATTTAGAAATAAACTATCTCTAAACTATTAGGCCTATCACAGTTCTCTAAACCATTAGGCCTACTGTGGTTTTGGCGGGAAGAACAAAACTCAGAGTTTCCAAAAACTTTTTTCGAGGGGACATCTTTTTGTATTTGTTGAATATCTTTGCAACCGCAGTCCCAAAATTAAAACAAAAAATATCAAAAATTATAGTTCAATTTTAGCTATTGTAAACCACTGGAATTGGCTAGATGATTCACCGCCTTTAAACTGTACAATCTAACCTGTTTTTCAATGAACGAGACATAATTCCTCAAGTTAAGCATAAAAAAAGTGATAATGCAAGAGCCAACCAATCATGGATGATGCAATAACATGAACTTTTAACATTAGTTATTATACTGTGCTGCACATTGCCCAGTTGAGTTTGGCTAATTGCCATTAAAGAAACTATTTTAAGCTGATAAGGCAGCATGGCACACTAAAAGTGCAAATATACATGAATTTAAACTTCATCTGACTTATTTTCAATGCCAATGCGTTTGAAGTTGAGCACTGAAACCTTATGAATAATCAGTAAATCTGTAATCAATAATTCGGCTGTAATTTTTTTTTCTGTAAGTTTTTATGGCAAAGTTCTTTTTCATGGAGACATAAATGTGCTGTTTCTGCAACTTTTAAGCTAACAACTAGCTTTCCAGCATTTATCAGAGGTGGAGTCGAGGACACAAGGCTCGAGGCCAAGGCCAAGGCCAAGGACACAAAAAAATCCGAGGCCAAGGCCAAGGACAGCCTTTCCGAGGACAGAACCTCTCGAGGCCAAGGACAGGAATGCTCGAGGCCAAGGCCAAGGACCAAGGACACAGCCGCAAGTGTTCTCCAAAAAAAAACGGTCTTCAAAAAAGTTTTCCAGGCAATCTCCAATTTAAAGGCGAAGCCAATATTTTTGATTGGGGAGGCCTAAACCACAAATCACATGCAATGACGTCATCAAAAATTTGCCTGCTTTTCACTTAACCAGGATTTTGCAAAGGGAGAAAGCCTCAACTAATATAGTTGAAAAGTGCAAATACGTAACTTTGGAGACGTTTTGAGAAAGCCAGTATAACTCAAACGTATCACAGACGGGGGTCTGGGGGCGAAGCTCCCAGCTGTTGGGCGATTTTTTGTAATTTTTTGGTAAAAAAAGCTATTTTAATGCCATTGAATCACACTTTGCACATGTTTAGAATCATTTTAAAGCACTAGATTTTTGACATTTGAAAGCCAATTAGAAAAATTAAACTGTTTAATCCTCCTTCTAGTTGCAATTTAAGTTCAAAACACGTTTAACATCTTGCATTTTGGAGTTAAAGTTTAATTGTACGTGATTTGCTCCAGGTAGGGGGAAGTAAGGTGCATTGTCTCGTGCAACATTTTAGCAGTAAATGAAAACCCACTCGAAGATTTTCCTTAGAGATTTTTGCTTTGTCATAAAAATAGCCAGTTATAGAAGTGCATGTTAGGCCAGGGGGCCCAGGCTCCCTTTACTGAAGTTCAACGATTTGTTCAATCAGCATTTTCCATGGCTAATTTTTTTAAAAAGTATTTTGTGCGTGAAAACTGGCGAGGTGAAAGTGAATTTATGAATTGTTATTGAAAAATAGTGCAATAGATGGGTAGTTTCGCATACTAACCATGGGTCAGGCGCGCAGCCAGAAATTCGCAATGGGGGGGGGCTGTTTTGGGGTCTGGGAGCAAAGCCCCCAGCCGCCGGAGGCACGGGGGTTTGGGGGCAGAGCCCCCAGCGCTCGCAAATTTTGCATTTTTTTGCAAATATAACTTAATTTTAGAGCTATTTTAATAAAAAATAATGCTTTTAAAACGTAGCATAGAAATTGCCAGCGCAACGTGATTCAACTGGTTGCATTATCGGGCTATGAGGAAAGTGGCTAATGATAACATTGCAGTTCTCTTGTTTACATGCAGGTAAATCATAAAATCCTATTATTAAACAAAACTCACACGAAGTAATCTATTTCGTCTGTATTTTATAAAGAAAAATAATCGGGGGGGGGGGGGGCTAATGGAAAGATATTTGAGAGAAGTGATTGGCAATTAACTAACACTGAGTAGCCACCCCCATCTTTATTCCTGTTATAATATATATAATATACAAGAGTTTATAATATATTTGATGATAAAACCTATGTTTGGCGTTTTTACTCTAGCGATCAAATTTGATTGCTTATTTTTGGGTATTTTCTAAAGTTTTCATTGATTGGAGACTTTAATTTTTGACAAATTAGCCCCCCCCTCTGAATGTATGTTTCAAAAAATGCCTTAAATCACTTTTTAGTCAATTCCAGCGCAAAAGACAGTCTCTGAAGAGCTAAAAACGTGGTGTTTTTCTTATTCTGCATTTTGGTTAACAGGCCAATGGGGGGGATATAGCCCCCCCCCCCCGCCCCCGGCTACGCTACTGGCCATGTTATTGCCGATCCGGATTTCCATCGCGCTGAGCCCCTGGCACTTTGGAGATTTTCGCAACATCTTTCTGCCAAATGTAGGTGAAGACCATAAAAAGTCTTAAGATTTGAGCGCAGAGCTCTTAGCTGGTACTGCGCCATAATGTGGTAAATCCGGCCTTGGTTAATGCATTACGTTCATAAAAAGGCTAGATGTGATCCTGAGATAGCAACTTTTATGATGAAAACTATCCATTTCTTCCAGATTTACGTTTAAAATGGCTGGCAAAAATTGATTTTAGGGGGTCTCGGGGCTCTTGGTCTTCAGTATTGTAGTTTGCTACTGGTGTAAACGAAAAACGCTAAAAAGAAACTGAAACTGAAGAAACAATAGGCTTTTTTGTCACATTTTTGTCATTGATAAAATTTCAATTGGGGGGGGAGGCCCGCTTGGCTAAGCCTACGCTCCAATGGCGCAAAATAAAAAAGGTATTTACAAATTTTCTGCGAGGTTTCTGGCGTTTTCAACAAAATTTCAACTGTTCAAAAATAGTGCTGTCCTCGAGCCGAGGACAGGGCAATTTTCGAGGACCTAAGGCTTCGAGGCCAAGGCCAAGGCCAAGGACTTGAGGCTTCGAGGCCAAGGCCAAGGACTTCAAAATGTGTCCTCGAGGACGTCCTCGAGGCCAAGGCCGTCCTCGAGGACTCCACTTCTGGCATTTATTGTTAGTGAGATATGGCAAAAGAGATTTATTTAAGCACATTCGATAAAATTGAACGGCCACCAGAGGGTGCAAGAACTCAAAATTGTGATAGAAGTATTTCAAATGGTCTTTAGGGCCATATATCAAGACCACTTTTTTAAATTCAAAAATTTTTGTTTTTCACTCCATCCTAATAAATAGGTGAAAAGATGTAATTACAATTGTCAAAGTTGTGATAAATACGTTACTGGTACCCGGTTTCAAGCTTTTTTCGCTCTCCTCAAGTCGATTTAACATACAATGTAAATAAATTCAAATGCAGACACAATGTCTAGCCTTCGCATATAAAACCAAATTTGAATAAATTAGCTAGCAATTTGACATTGCCCTTTAAGCCTGCGTAGCGTATTTATCACGATTTTGGATGTTTCCTGTGGAAAAGGCTTTGGTTATTTGAACATTGTCTTAATTAAATTGTGTATTTATAGCATTGCATACTTGTGGTTAGCTGTGTTGGCAATTTAGTATTGCCAGGATCTATGATGTAATACTTTACACTGATGCAAAAACTCTCAAGGAGAAGCTGACATCTCACTGTCCAATGTTCATCACAATATTTACAAAAAGTATAACGTAAAAACAGGGCAGGCTACATCACTGGTGTACAAAAGCACCACTGCACACAATCATTTTTGGATTTCGGTTTAGTTCCAGTCATTGAAAACTATAAGCTCATTCTTACCCATCCTTTCAATACCAGAGTCGTGAGAACCTATTGATGTTAACATTTCAAAACCCTGATGTGGAGCACATTGAGATGAAGCATCGACCACCATTGATTTGGTCTGGCAACCCTTGGATGCTGTTTCTTTGTTAAGGGGATCTTCATACTGAGTGAACGCATCGCACATAGCAGGTCTATTTTTGTGTACACGAACTCTTAAAACCCAAAAATGTCAAATCACTACATTCATTTTAAAGTTTTTGAATTTTGTTTAAAAATTAAAATCTTTCTCATCTGTAATTTTTGGATTTTGTCTGCTATTGCAATTTCTTTGTAACAAGTGATACTAACCCTGTTTCAATGCTTTACACATCAACCATTTTAGCATTCAATGAAAATATGTGGAACGATTTTTAGACATCAAGCACTTCTTTACATTAATTAGTTATTAGCATACATGCAAAAAATACAGGGTAAAATGATAAGAAACTGCAAACTTTTTAATACATGATTTTAGATTTAACGTTTGGAGATAAAAAGTTGTCTAAATTTACCTGTACTGCAATTGACTCTTGATTGCCTTTAATCATAACTGCATCAATACTACTAACATTGCTATCAAATTGTACAAATGGACATGTACCTTGTTTCAAGACTAGCCTTTTGGAAAAGCCCGACCGAAATCGAGGAAAATTAACAAAATCTTCTTTGGAAAAATGAGCACTACGTATATATTGTGATTAAGTGCAATTAATAGTATTGGTCTTTTGATTAAACTTTCCTGCAGTATTTACAAACTGAATCCAATCTTGTTGTACCTTCGGATCTTTGGGAAACTTGAATAAGCTTATTTGGTAAGGAGCAGTAACGGAATGACATATTACACAAAAATGATATGGCATGCTGGTATTCACTAATTCACTTTCTGCTTTTACCGGTTCGTAGTGGAGATTTTGCTTCAGAACTTGAGTTCCACAAAAACAAAAGAAGAAAAAGGAATATAAAAATCCACAACTAACTAAGTCTATCATAAGCTGACTAACTTCAATTGTCTACCGCATGTAGGCCATAATTTAAAATTATCAATAGCAATTTTGCATTACACTAAAGCTGGCATTTTCTATGGCTGAAGCTGATAACAGTGATAAGCAGAAAAAGCAAATTGCTACTGGTACCTCACATCAGTTCGCTACTCGTAAATGGCACCATAGCCTACCGAATTTGTTAGTGGCACCATACTACATTTTCATCGCTCATCAGTTGGCTACCAGTAAATGGCACCATACTAACTATGTTTAACTGTTTAGTGCATAGGGGTCAATCCATACTTAACTTAGATTTTTTTGTGAAATGTCAACCCATGTTTTAGAATCTTCTCCAAACTTGCCAAACTTCTCCAAACGGGTAGAACAAAGTAAAAAAACCTGTTTGCAAAAAATTTCACCTTGTTAGCACTAATCGTTCCTGAGATATATTCTTTTTAAAATTATGCAAAACAGTGAATTTTGAGGATACGAATGAGTGATTTTGACCTCTAACGCTCAAAGTTGAGGTAGAAGAATGCAATAAATTGCTACCCTCCCCCCCATTTTTGACCATGCCAAATCCAATAAAATAGTTATTTTTAAGCTAAAAAGATTCTTTTTTGAGTTATTTAATAATTTAGGTGTTTCTCTTTCAGCCTTGATTATGGAGTGCTCTTGACTTTCTTTTTCTTAAAAAATGTTTTATCTCCATTTTGAATGACTGCCGGTACTTTTCATGGCTATTATGAAACCAAGCTTTGTCAAACTGAATTAACATGTATTATAAAGCATCAAAATTATTGAACCATGTATTTCTTAACCATGCTATTAACCTTTTGTTATACTGCTGGTGAAAAATCAGATGTTGAAGAAAAGTTTAAGTCTGAGCAAATATACTTGCATCCAATTTGATTAGCTGATACTGGGTGATAAAAGTGATGTGAACATGTTCCAGGATATTTAAGTATGGTTAAGGAAGCCTATACGTTTTAAACGCGGCAAATGAAAAAAAAGGAAGTGTCTAGATCACCGGTCCGGTTTCGGACACCAAATCGCTGCTGCGCCAGTAGCCTGTTATATTGCTTTTTTCTCGTTGCTTCGATTTAAATACGGCACTTTGACACATGGAATGCGAAGCCCAGACAGTGTAGTGGCAAGTGCACATGCCTGCCGACTCAAGGATTAGGGTATCGATTCGTGCCGAACACGCTTGGCAGATATATAGCGCTATAGAGCTATTATGGCACATAATTCTTTTTTTTCTCTAAAAACTTACGATTGAAGTGAGAGTTTGGGCAGCGATGCCAGTTTGAGAGATAGTAAATTGAACAGCAAAATGAAAAGATCGGCGCCGATGGTGCAGCAGTGATTAGATGTTGGAAACCGGGCCGGTGCAGCAGACACTGCCAAAAAAAAAGCTCTAAACAATGCTCTAGCTATCATTTGATGCCAGATAATACATGTTAATTCAGTTTTACAAATCTTGGTTTCATAATAGCCATGAAAAGTAGTCATTAAAATGGGGATAAAAAATTTTTTAAGAAAAAAAAGCCATAGGCTAGGCAGATTGCAGATAGACTTAAACAATTATAAAACTTTAACCGACAAGTTTGACGTCCTTAGTGGTCGACTCCTGGGAAATCATAACGACTTCCACTGGCAGTTAGATGGCCAGATCAACCACCAACCCTGCAGCTACAAATCAGCTCGAGTCATAAGATGCACAGAGCTGGACAGCGCTGTTTCGAGCTTTTAGCTCTCATCGGCAGCCCTCAGCTTCTCTAACAAAGTTATTCCCCAGCTGGACAAGACTCTTGGCCGAACTGGACAAACCTTAAGGGCTTGCAGAGCGGCAGAGGCTTTGTAGGGAATAAACGATTTTTCACTTGTGGTACGTAAAATAAACAAGTGAAAAAATCGCTGAATCCTTGCAGTAAGGACAGCCATAGGCTATCCCTACTACAAGGGTTCCCCTTGTGTGACCACGGAAATCATAACCGACAAGTTTGATGTCCATAGGACGTTTATTTCCTAGAAAAAAATCGTTTATTCCCTCGAAAAAAATATGAAAAATTGTTTATTCCCTACAAAGCCTCTGCCGCTCTGCAAGCCCTTAAGGTTTGTCCAGTTCGGCCAAGAGTCTTGTCCAGCTGGGGAATAACTTTGTTAGAGAAGCTGAGGGCTGCCGATGAGAGCTAAAAGCTCGAAACAGCGCTGTCCAGCTCTGTGCATCTTATGACTCGAGCTGCTTTGTAGCTGCAGGGTTGGTGGTTGATCTGGCCACCTAACTGCCAGTGGAAGTCGTTATGATTTCCCAGGAGTCGACCACTAAGAACGTCAAACTTGTCGGTTATGATTTCCGTGGTCACACAAGGGGAACCCTTGTAGTAGGGATAGCCTATGGCTGTCCTTATTGCAAGGATTTAGCGATTTTTTCACTTGTTTATTTTACGTACCACAAGTGAAAAATCGTTTATTCCCTACAAAGCCTCTGCCGCTCTGCAAGCCCTTAAGGTTTGTCCAGTTCGGCCAAGAGTCTTGTCCAGCTGGGGAATAACTTTGTTAGAGAAGCTGAGGGCTGCCGATGAGAGCTAAAAGCTCGAAACAGCGCTGTCCAGCTCTGTGCATCTTATAAAACTTTACTTACACTGCAGGTCGTAGGTAGCCTAACATCACTTATTTTCTTGTCAGTTGCTTTTGTCAATGTCAATGCAATAGTAGGCTATGCCAATCTTTGAAAACAGCCAATAGCATCAGCATTAGGCTAACTAGTGGTCTCGCTACCGGTAGGCCTAGTCTAACTAGTACTAACCTAAACACGGCCTAATATAGGCAGTACAAAACAAAATTTTATACTTTATCTTTAGTTTGCGTAGTTACCCTACTTATTTTAAATCTAGCCTACACCAGGCGAAGCTCTAATCCTGAACTGACTAACTGAACAAGCGGGCTATCATGTATTACCACTTGCGACGCGGAAGCTTGTGACGCGGAAGTTAGTGACGTAATTTCTATTTCGTGGAATGGATCATTGATGTTTGAAATGATGTCACTCAGTAACCATGAAACGGAGAGAAATAATTTTTTTTGCACAAGCCTTAGAAAATTCCATAGTTTTGATTTATTTAGTTTTTAACGAAATTCAAACATCGTTCTGCCCCTGTTTAAATAAATTTGAAAGAGATCGAGAAACTACAAATTTACAATCTTTTGTTAATGTCACTGGAATGGTGGTGATTTGTTGTTGCTTAGTGACCGGCTGATACATCGACTAAAGCTACTGCTCATCAGTTAGGAGTAAAACAATTGAGGTCTTTTGTTACTTTACCTAAAACTTTTTGAAACCATGAGCAAATGTATTTTCAAGTTAGCATTTAATTTTTCACCAATCGTAACAAAAGGTTTACTAATTTAACTGGAAATGCTTCGAGGGCACTTGATTGGTTTACTACTAATTTCGGCTGGTTGTGGCATATTGCTTTTGTTCTGCATATCGATTTACGTAGTAATTTGTTT
Organism: Trididemnum nubilum; assembly: GCA_963965965.1. Taxonomy (NCBI): domain Eukaryota; kingdom Metazoa; phylum Chordata; class Ascidiacea; order Aplousobranchia; family Didemnidae; genus Trididemnum; species Trididemnum nubilum. The sequence continues at coordinate 31,468,321 of OZ014477.1, read as the reverse complement.
GTCACTTTCCTAGTTTCAGACGTTTTGCCATTTGCTTCATTGAACAAGTTTTTTAAATAGTTGCTCATAGCCGCTTGTTTTTCATGTACCACTTTATTTCTGAGTTTTTTGTACTCAGCAAAAACAACACGATTTTGTCTTTTGAATATTCACGATACAATTTATCGGAGATGGAGTACTTAAGGAACCCCATGGTCTCGAGAACACATTTGAAGTTTTCTTGGCCCTGAAGGTGTATTCCTTGGTATCGAAGCTCACAAGTCCCCGAAAATGCGCTGACAGCACAATTTTTTGAATCGTTAAAACCACCTTGCCCAGTCGGCAACATGGCAAATGGGTAAAAGCATCGTTTTAAAGACGAACCTGATCGTAATATCTGCGTTCAACTCCCACTCTGGTCACATTGTTGCTTCCTTGAATAAGACGCTTTACCATGATTATTTCTGCTTGGTGGCTTCGAACAAGCAGAAAATTCATTGGGCAAGAATTCGAAGTGATCCATAGAAACATTGGATCACTGGAAACTACTATGCAGATGCGGATTCCTCCAAGCACGAAGTAGTCAACGCAATAAAAAGCATGCAGATTGTCCAACAGTTATCATCTAACGCTGTCCGGTAACAGGAGAATAAATATGCACAACAACAACAACAAAGGGCCCCATAGTCATGACGTTTCTTTTTACTTTATCTCGGAGAACGCCTGAAATCTAGCGGAAAATTTGTTTTTTTTTTGAAAATTTTCGGATTCTTGAGCGATGATCATTTTTTTGTTTTTTTGTTGTTTTTTTGGCGAACACTTGCAGGTTGTGGTCTTGGTCCTTGGCTTTGAGCAATCCTGTCCTTGACCTCGAAAAGGTCTGTTCTCGAAAATCAGTTCTTGGCATTGGATTTTTTTTTGTGTCCTTAGCCTCGAACGCTTAGTTCTCGACTCGAACTCTGCAACTTATTCTTCCCTTTAATTAATTCAAAAATGTCAGAAGAAATTCATGGAATCGTAGAAGTTTCATATTGTTTTCTACCTAAATTTTCAATTGAAGAGCCATGCCTCTCCATCTTTGCGCGCAGAAGTCGAGTATCAATTTAAATGATCACGAGATGTGAACATGGCTTATATAGGTACATCCTCGGGACATTTGTGCAGTAGAGTAAAAGAGCATCTATAGGCTTCTCAAAGTCAAACAAAAATGCCATTAGAGAATGTATTCTCGTCCGCGATTTGTGTAGTAAAAATTTGAAATTACATTCTTTATGTTCCATAATTCGTAAATGCAATTCCGCGTACACAGCCAAAATCCACGTAGCTTTAATAACAAACAACCAAACCCCAAATTAAACAAACAAACAAGTGTATGCCAATGGAGCTTCATTCCTACCCAGTGTTTACTACATTGGCTGATTGCTACTTTCCGTTGTTTTGAATTACAGCTGGAGAATTCCAGAAAATTTATTATTCACTAGTTTTGTCCTTTTTTTGTGACTTTTCGTTGTTGTGGCTAAAATATTTTTATTGTTTTGAAGTTTCCAATGGAAATTGCGAGTTTTTGATTTCGTTCTTTAAAGTAACTCAGAATCCAAGCAAAAATAAAATTTAGTTGTTAAGTTTTTGACTGTTAATGCAATGTTATAGCAGCATACTTTCACAAACTAGTTTATTTTTTGGAAATGCATTTGGCTTTTGCTTAAAATTATCGATATAGTGTTTGGGCAAAAATCAAAATCACTCCGTTATTTTTCCTAAAAACAAAATCAAGCAGGTAATGCTTAGTGGTAAAATTGATCTATAATGTAGCAATAAACAATTGTGGCCATAGGCGTGGCCAGGTGGAGGGGCAGGGGGCCCGGCCCCCCAATTAAAATACCACCAGAGATAAAAAATTATGACAGCATAGCCTAGCGATGTTTAGTTGCAGTTACGGACGACGAGGGAGCCTCAGCTGGGGCCCCTAGCTAACAACTAGGGGGCCCCAGGGCCCCTAACCAACAATCTGGGGGCCCCTAACCGACAACCAGGGGGCCCCGGGGCCCCTAACTAACAACCAGGGGTTCCGGGGCCCCTAACCAACAACCAGGGAGCCCCGGCCCCAAACTGACAAACGAGGGCTCCGGGGCCTCTAACTGACAAACAGGGGTCCATGGGGTTCCTAATTGATAACCAATGGCCCCTAACTAACAACCAGGGGACCCTAACTGACAACCAGAGGGCGCTTGGGCCCCTAATTGACGACCATGGGGCTCTGGGGCCCCTAACTGACAACCATGGGGCCCCAGGGCCCTAACTGACGATCACGGGGTTTCAGGGCCCGTAACTAACAACCAGGGTGCCCCAGGGCCCCTAACTGGTGGCAAAGAGGCCCCGGGGCCTCTAACTAACGACCAAGGTGCCCCCGGACCCCTAACCGACAACCAAAAACCCCAGGGTTCCTAACCGACAACCAAGGGGCCCCAGAGCCCCTAACTGACGACCAGGGAGCCATGGAGCCTCTAACTGATGACCAAGGGTATCGGGCCAGGGGCCCTGTAATTTAAATTTTTTACAATTTATATGCAAAACCTATAAAAAATCCAAGAGTTTTGTGCTAAAAGTTGCAACCCCAGGCCCTCGTTTAACGTTATTATGAACTTAATGCGATAACACAGGCGGTAATGCAAACCCCCAATTGAAATACTACCGATGATAAATATAATGAGAGCATAGCCAGTATGTTGTCCTTGTCCGAAATCGCAGTTTTTTTAATTTAGAATTTACGCGTACAAAAGTAAGGAATAATAATGACGACCACGTGTCCACGTCATAATAATGTCATGCAATTCCTGGAGGTTTCAAAAAACTGGCAAGGGAATTGACTCGAGTCCTACACGTTTTGGAAAAAAAGTTATTTTAGTTTTGCTTTAAATACTTTTTTATGAAAGAACTTAAGGGCGCGATCTTATCTCAAAATCATAGGCGCAGCAAAAGGGGTGACACAGGGGGCCCTGGCGCCCTCAATTGAAATGCCACCAATGACCAAAATTTAACAAAAAAAACTTGTTTCTTCATTCTTCGCTTCTTTTAGCATCGTTGCATACAACAGTACACGCGTACAAGAGTAATTAACAATAAATAATATTGACGACCAGGGGGCCCGGCGCACTCCCTTAATTCAATTTTTCCAACTAATTTAAACATATAAGCAGGGTGAAATCAAAGGTTTTTCTCTTAAAACTTGCTACCTTAGGCCCTCATCTAACCTTTTTATGAACGTAATGCAATAACCACCGCCGTATTTTCCGTATGGCACAGTGCCAGAGCCCAGCGCTCAGATAGTAGGACTTTTTTGGTCTTCGCTTACATTTGGCAGAAAGATGTTGCAAAAATCCCCTAAGTGCCAGGGACCCCGCGCAATGTAAATCCGGTCCAGGAATAACATGTTTAGTAAGCGGAACCATCTATTGTACCATTTTCCAATAACGATTCACCTCCACCTCGCCAGTTTTTGCGTACAAAATACTTTTAAAAAAATAGCTAGGAAAATGCTCATTAAACAAATTATTGAATTTCAATGTACGGCCCAGCCCCCCTGGCCGTACATGTACGCCTATAACTGGTTAACTTCATGACAAAACAAAAATCTTGAAGAAAAATCTTCGAGCGGATTACTATTTACTGCTAAAATATTACAGGAGGCAATATGTGTTACTTCCGCCTCCATGGACCAAATCACTTACAATTAAAATTTTACACCGTAATGCAAGATTTTAAACATGTTTTGGATTTTAAGCGCAAGTAAAAAGAGGATTGAACAGTTTCAAATGCTAAAATTTTTTTTTTTTTTTGATTGGCTTTCAAATGATAAAAATCTAGTTCTTTCAAATGGCTGTGAACACGTGCGAAATGTGATCCAATGGTATTAAAATTGCTTTTTTTTCCAAAAACTTACAAAAATCGCCCAGCGGCTGGGGGCTTCGAGCCTGAACAACTGCCGTAATATTTCTCAGCTGCCGGAGCAAAAATCGATGGCTTACTATTTTACATTTACCACATAACCGCATGATTCTCGCAACTCGACAAAGCAAAAATACTGCGTCCCCAATTGTGACAGAGTGTCTGGTTTATGATGCGACACATTCTGAGGCAACCAACCTGATGTGAGACGACTCATCAAGGGGCCCTGATGCAAAGTGAAATTTTGGGGGAAGGGGGCAGTTGACGTGCGCATCTACACGTAAACTAGAAAAAATTTGTGTTCTTTAAACTAGGAAAATTTCGTGTCTTTTCGAATCAGGGACATTTTCTAAGAAAAGACAATTGCATTTTCGCATTAATGCGTTAAACCGAAGTTTGACTGTATCTTGAGTCAAAGTTTGCAAGTTCAGACTACTTTCAAGCGAAATTAAGATCAGATGGCACAGTTAACTACATGATATGCTGACACTCCATTATCGAAAAAATACGAAACTACCTGTAGACTGAGCAGCATTGCGCAGATGTGGTTCTGTCGCAAAACGATCGCTGATGACTGAGTCCGATACCCAAAAGGTCGTCTTTGCAATGAAGTAGAAACCTACATAAAACAGTTAAATTGACACAAACTGCGAAAATATAAGTAACCTATTCAAAAGGCTTTGCTTATTGAACTTCTAGCAGTAGCAGCGTTTATTCAAAAAGACACTGTCTATAATAGGGTTGCCCAAAGCGCGGCCCCATAATTATTTCTTAAAAAGTAGCAAATTTGCGTTTCGTTGGCTACTACATATGCTACGGTATAACTTTTTTGTTTTAGTGTTTATATTTTTATCTTCGCGCAGTTTGCATTCCAAAACGCGAGTCACAGCAGATCCATACTTCACAGTTTGTAAAAGGTGTGTTCAGTAGTACAACTATTGGGAAATAAGCGTTGCTTGGAAGGGGGTGTTGAAGCCTCCATCTTAGCCAAGTAATTTAAAAAGTTTCACCCAAATAACATAAAAAGAAGTTAAATTTTACTAAAGGTTAACTCCGCCGTTTAAAAATGATTTAGTATGATAGCGCAATTCAAAACTTATATGAGCTTGAAGCGTATTCGGAATAAAAATTATCCAAGCATTTTATGAGAATATTGCGGCCCACTAAAGCTCAGAAAAAAAGTCATGCAGTCAGCTTTTCAACAAGTTTGAGCCCCCCTGGTCTATAGCATAAATGTAAACTACAAGGTTTACGCAACTGATTCCCAAATCTCGTCTATACAGTGGAATTCGGTTAATAAATCCACCTCGGGACAGCCGGTTTTGGATTTAATACGCGGCGGCTTTAATAAACGGCGTTTTCTAAAATGCACAAGACGATTCCGTTCCAAGCAAATTGGATGTAATAAGCGGCTGGATTTATTAACCGTGGATTTATTAACCGAATTCCACTGTATATACAGTAGAATGGGGCTACCATACGTCCACTTTTTGGAGGGCATGTTCTCCCTTTTAATGAAAAATAATTGTCCTCCGAGGACGTTAAAAAATGCCCAAATGTCATCCTTTTTGGCATTTTGAACAGATAAAACATGTCCACTCACTCAGCCTTATAGTGTATCGCGCACGCCCTGTAGCTTACGTCTCACCAGGTTACTCTAGGACAGACGGTGGTGTTTATGACGTAATAAGTTTCTCATTCGATAATGAATTATGATGCAATTGTCGCAGCCACTCTACTGTAAGTTAAGCTTTGTTAAGACATCCAGATTCAGTTAAGTGTTAACTGGCCTATTTTAACACGTGCAATAGGGTGTTGCAGCCGCCCCATAAATTTGAAAATTTTATCGTAGCAACTTCTACTTTAGCTCAAGTTGGAGGCTTTGCACAAAAACCCTTTTGGTCAAGTTTCGTAAAAATTTGTCGATGTTTAGGGGTCGCACAGTGACATCAAAATTTTGGCAGTTTAAAAAAAGTGTTTTTTTTTTCATTTTGAATGTTTTTGACCTATAAGTCGAATCTGTGATCACTAGGGTGGTCCTTATTTCAAAACTTTGGAAAACTATACGGGAAGCGGGTTAAATTTGTTCGTTTTCGATAAAAAACTGTATATGCAAAATATCTAGGAGAAAAATTAAAGTTTAGAGGTTGCACATGAACAGCGAAAATTTGAGATTATTCATATGCTGCTGTATATACATTTATACATCACGAGACAAGCAACCTGCTATCAGAACTGTTCTAACAGATGCAACCTAGCACTCTCTACCAAAGAATCAAAATTGTATCAAAATATCAACACAAATTCAAGTATAAACCAAGAAATCACTAACGTAATGAAACCACATTTAACGCAAATCGGTTGATCACTGTGACGTAAAATGCCACTTTGTATCTAGGACAGTGCTAAAAATTTTAACAGTATTTTCACAACGTTTGACTGACACGCAGCAGCGCATCAGCAGTGTTTGATTAATATGCTCAGCCTCCACAGCTAATGCTTACAGTGTTTCGTACCAGCCGCGGCCCCGCACCATCAACCCTAGTTGCGGCCCCTGGCTGGTGTAACCCTAGTGGGATAGCTTGGGCTCGCGCCCGCCACAGGGCATACGTTGCGAGGAGGGGGAGACATGGGTGGTGTACTGAAATCTTTTACTGATTTTGTTTAGTTTCCACCTCACCTGACAAACCCATTGCGGGGAAACAGCCTGTAGTGGGGGTTTTATGTTTCTAATTTTTGACTGAACTTCCTCTACCGTTAACTGGGGGACCATGTCCATTGAGCACTTTAAAAACTGGGTAGATAGTGTACAAGTCAATTATACATCATATATTTTTATATGTCTTCTCCTGTAGTTGGAAGTTGTTTGCTTCAATAAGTTTGACTGGAATCATTTAAGTCGTCAAGTAATAATTACTGGATAAATTTCAAACCTCGTGCACCACAAAGTAATATCGTGTTACTCGGATTATCGGATACTGATTCAACTTGTTAAAGTACTTAGCGAATCTTTAAGGCTTCCACAAGTAACAAAAAGATGACCAGTGAGATTTCTTTGATGAGGACAGTACAAATGCTCTGATCCATAGACCCTCATGACAAAGATACCAAAATTTTCTTTTAGCTTTAAAGGGAATGTTAGAGAATAGAATCAATGAAAACAGATCTTCAAGATGCTTGCAACTGAAATCAAAAAGAAATCGCTCTCTTTCTTTTGACCATTGTGGTTGCATCAAGGAAAAAATACGTTCAACATTAGCGTTATGAGCTATATATAATGCTGAAGTAAAACTGTGCGATTTTCAACAGCTCGCTAAACAATTCAATAGTTCTGCACGTTAGGGTGTTGCAGTTGCCCCGACCTCTTTCGGATTTTTTTCTACCTTCTTCAAAATAGGAGGTTGCCAAAGAAAATCAAGATTACAAAGTTTGAGAAAACAATATGGAGGTTTAAGGGTCGCACTGAGGCCTTTTTTATCCAGGATTTGGTATTTGGTTTATTTTGTGCTGCTAGATGGTGCTACGTGAAAGCTTTCTTACTAATGACTCATTAAAAAATTGAACATTAACTTTTGGTTATATACATTCAAAAAAACTTCATTACGACTTCTAAAACTGTTAGCATTTATGCTTTTTGTTTGTTTCTTTCAGAATTAATACTGGTCAAAATTGATCACGTTTCCTTGCAAGGAAACTACAACAGAAACTCTATTTGCGTTAGACTTACAGTATCTATTTTGAATGGCTGTGTAAAACAGAGTGTAACATAGCCTAGGAAGTTACTTTCTTAAAGAATGACGGTGCAGATCATGCTTTAGGCCTAGTTATCTAAATGTATTAAACGGCTGTTCTAACCTAAATATAGTTACAGAAGCAGCTTACTAAAGCCGTATTTGTTATGTTGTGCTGTGTAAGATACGGAGTTTAGTGCAATCTACTTGGTATAAGTTCTTTAAAATATGAGCATTAGTAAATATACTAGCATTATACTATACTAGATCTGTAAATTCTCGCAGTTGGCTGCCAGGAACTATTTTCCGACCTAATGATAATACTATCAAAAACACATGCTTTCCCACCACGAAGCTGGAATTCCTACAATTCGTCAATTAAAAATAATTGAGGAAGTAAACAATTAAGCTGGTAGATAAAATGAAAATTTTGTGCAAATGCAACTTCAACTGAACATACAGTAGAAAACCAAACCAAACCATCGAAAACTTTAAGGAAAATTCTCTCTCTCTTCATTTCCTCTTTCCCGTGAGGGTAGCAGGGGCAGCAGCTCGAGATTAAGCTACCACACTTCACGGTTTTCCATCACCCCCATCATTTCGCTTGGTTGAAGTCCCAAGCAATTTCATCCAAGATCCTCAATGTAATATTGATTCATTTACAGTAGTTCTAGGTCGTCCTACTATTTTTTTTCCATTTGCTTTGGCAAGTAAAGCTTGTTTGGCAGTTTTTCCTGAGGCATTTTCCTTACGTGACCAAACCATCTAAGCTGAGATCTTTTAATTTCAAGAAATAGCAGCTCTAGAGATTTTCGAATCTTAAGAGATATGAACCTTGTCAATGATGTAACTTCTTCGCGAGTTTTTGGAGAAACCTTATTTTGGACGCGTGCACTTGCGATCGCACCTTTTTAATCATTACCGAAGTTTCATGCCCATACAGAGATACAGTAGGTGAGAAGGGACAACGACTGTTTCGAAAATTGAGAGCGTTGCTTTTTTTTGACAATTCTCGTCTCACAACTACTGAATAGTACAAATCTCGCTTTATTGCAATTGCCTTGCCAATATGAATATCCAGTTTTTCGTCTTGCCTTTCGTCACTCGTAAATGCTCCCCCCAAGATACTTGAACTTGTATACTTGTTTCTGTGTCGCTCCATTTACTTGCGACAAGCACTTGTTAGAGTTTTTTGAAACATGAAATACATCAGTTTTGACCGTGCTTATTTTTATTCCTGCAGTGTCATAAGCAGCTGCAAACCTATGTAACGTGCACTGAAGGCCAGATTCTGTAGAATCAATATCAAATCATCAGCAAAAAAGCAGGCAACTGATTTTTCAATTTCCTATCGTGGCAAACTCATCATCTTGGTTGCATTTGTCGATCCAATTCATGCAAACAATGAAGAAGAGAACAAACAAAACGCACCCTTGCCGGAGTTCAACGCCTATATGTAAAGCTTTGATTGCCTGTAATTTACTCAACCACGAAACTACAGTCGGCACCACAGAAAGCCTTAATGGCATGTAACGACTGACCATCAACGCCATTCTCTTGCAGAACCCTCCAAAGACAGAAAGGCAGTCATATCATACTTTTTTGAGATCGAAAAAACACGCGAAGAGATCTTTGCCATATTTCCAAGATTTCTCAAACATTGAAAAAAAATTGAACACAACAATGAAATCTTGGTCATCAAACTAACGCCTTTACATGATTGAAAAATGAAGAAAAAACATGTTTGCATGTCATGATGTCTGATTGAAAAACTAGTATTGAGAATACGGGAAAAACTTTGGCTGTCAAAGAAAAGAAACGGAAACTATAGCACCTTATTAATAAGTTGCGTTTTGTTAACACAGCTGTCTAGAATAAAAAAAAAAAAGACTAAAATTTGGTAAATAACGGTAATGAGCACTTTTCCGTTAAAAATCAGAGCCAGATATGAAATTAATTATTAAATTAGAAAAATATGCAATAATTTGGTATTAATAATGCTTGTGGCAGCAGGTCTGTAGTGCAACTTTTGATAACTTTGATTTAAAAAGTTCTGTTGTTGGCTATATTCCAAACAACAACTCCAAAACAGTAGAAATGATCATAAGTGATCACTAGGGTGGTCCTTAAACACATAGCAAAAATTGAACAATAAAAATTATCATGGGAACCGAAGTAAATGTGTTCCTTTTAGGCTAAAACCATCGTGTGCGAAAAATCTCGGAGATAGAAAAACATTTAGAGGTTGCACAAAGGCAGTAAAGTTTTTCATAAATACCCAATTTTGCGACGATAAGGGCTTTGCTGTTTGCTAAATGTTGGCTGTTCAAAAGCAGTAAGGGCATCCCAACTTACTGTATGTTGCCAAGTAAGTAGTGTACTGCCTTTATTCTCACTTAGCAAAAATCATGCCCATGGTACGCTTTGAGGCGAAATGCATGTGGAACTGAAATTGATCTTCATCAATTAGCCAGACCTATTTCTATACAAGTGCCACTGCCACACCACGCTCGGCAGTTGCATGCGGGACTTGGATTTTTTTAACCAAGTTTCTGACTGCTATCAATGAGCCTTATAAATCACTCCCAGAATCAAAGTCGATTGATAAAAATTTTTGATCCATTTTCATTTTTTGGAAAAATCCAATTAATTGCGTTTAATCAGCAAACCACTTTTTCCAATTATTGTTTCCTAATGGCACGCTTGGTAAAGTTTTCATCGTCGTAAAGAGCGGCAACCATTCGTGACTTCATGTCATCATGCACCTTTGGTTCAAAAAAACCTACGCCACTATAGTTTTTTAAACGTACCAAAGCCAACCAGAGAATTTTTTCATTACAGTTGCCCCAGTTCTCTTGTCAATGTGATTTTGCCACATTTTTTGCAAGTTCAAGACTTTTTCTACATTTCGGCAAGTTTAGTGCAAATACTAGAAATGATGCTTTGGTCTATGCTCGCCATAATCAGTTTACCATGCAGTTCTGGCGTATGATAAACTAATTATGGCAAGCATAAGTCAGGAGCGCCATAATCAGTTCTGGCGCCCCTAACCAGTTTCTGGTTTTGTTCAAGTTTTGCTGTTATGGAGATGCAAGCACCACATTCTTACTTTTAGTGTTTGAGACATTCATGTCAAAAACATATTACCTTGTAGCAAAAACTTTCTCAGCTTATTCTCATTCTTCTAATGAATGCTCAAACGATGCCATTTGGTTGAGACTAACTGGTCCCATTAGAAATTGGGGCAATCTTGAGCTAATGTTTTATGCAGATGCCAGCGGTGATGATAGGCAGGTGATCGACTTGTGAAAATAGATTTGAATACAATTGAAAGTGGTTCAAGTTATTAATCGAAACTTTTTTACAAAAATGGAGAATGTTCAGAATATTACACGCTATTGTTTTTTTAATTTCTAAAGACGATCTTTCAAATTCTTAGCTTAGTTTACTATTTTGGACTTGCCAGTTGCCACTTTTATATCCACTGTTTTCATTGATTCTATTCTCTAACATTCCCTTTAAAGCTAAAAGAAAATTTTGGTATCTTTGTCATGAGGGTCTATGGATCAGAGCATTTGTACTGTCCTCATCAAAGAAATCTCACTGGTCATCTTTTTGTTACTTGTGGAAGCCTTAAAGATTCGCTAAGTACTTTAACAAGTTGAATCAGTATCCGATAATCCGAGTAACACGATATTACTTTGTGGTGCACGAGGTTTGAAATTTATCCAGTAATTATTACTTGACGACTTAAATGATTCCAGTCAAACTTATTGAAGCAAACAACTTCCAACTACAGGAGAAGACATATAAAAATATATGATGTATAATTGACTTGTACACTATCTACCCAGTTTTTAAAGTGCTCAATGGACATGGTCCCCCAGTTAACGGTAGAGGAAGTTCAGTCAAAAATTAGAAACATAAAACCCCCACTACAGGCTGTTTCCCCGCAATGGGTTTGTCAGGTGAGGTGGAAACTAAACAAAATCAGTAAAAGATTTCAGTACACCACCCATGTCTCCCCCTCCTCGCAACGTATGCCCTGTGGCGGGCGCGAGCCCAAGCTATCCCACTAGGGTTACACCAGCCAGGGGCCGCAACTAGGGTTGATGGTGCGGGGCCGCGGCTGGTACGAAACACTGTAAGCATTAGCTGTGGAGGCTGAGCATATTAATCAAACACTGCTGATGCGCTGCTGCGTGTCAGTCAAACGTTGTGAAAATACTGTTAAAATTTTTAGCACTGTCCTAGATACAAAGTGGCATTTTACGTCACAGTGATCAACCGATTTGCGTTAAATGTGGTTTCATTACGTTAGTGATTTCTTGGTTTATACTTGAATTTGTGTTGATATTTTGATACAATTTTGATTCTTTGGTAGAGAGTGCTAGGTTGCATCTGTTAGAACAGTTCTGATAGCAGGTTGCTTGTCTCGTGATGTATAAATGTATATACAGCAGCATATGAATAATCTCAAATTTTCGCTGTTCATGTGCAACCTCTAAACTTTAATTTTTCTCCTAGATATTTTGCATATACAGTTTTTTATCGAAAACGAACAAATTTAACCCGCTTCCCGTATAGTTTTCCAAAGTTTTGAAATAAGGACCACCCTAGTGATCACAGATTCGACTTATAGGTCAAAAACATTCAAAATGAAAAAAAAAACACTTTTTTTAAACTGCCAAAATTTTGATGTCACTGTGCGACCCCTAAACATCGACAAATTTTTACGAAACTTGACCAAAAGGGTTTTTGTGCAAAGCCTCCAACTTGAGCTAAAGTAGAAGTTGCTACGATAAAATTTTCAAATTTATGGGGCGGCTGCAACACCCTATTGCACGTGTTAAAATAGGCCAGTTAACACTTAACTGAATCTGGATGTCTTAACAAAGCTTAACTTACAGTAGAGTGGCTGCGACAATTGCATCATAATTCATTATCGAATGAGAAACTTATTACGTCATAAACACCACCGTCTGTCCTAGAGTAACCTGGTGAGACGTAAGCTACAGGGCGTGCGCGATACACTATAAGGCTGAGTGAGTGGACATGTTTTATCTGTTCAAAATGCCAAAAAGGATGACATTTGGGCATTTTTTAACGTCCTCGGAGGACAATTATTTTTCATTAAAAGGGAGAACATGCCCTCCAAAAAGTGGACGTATGGTAGCCCCATTCTACTGTATATACAGTGGAATTCGGTTAATAAATCCACGGTTAATAAATCCAGCCGCTTATTACATCCAATTTGCTTGGAACGGAATCGTCTTGTGCATTTTAGAAAACGCCGTTTATTAAAGCCGCCGCGTATTAAATCCAAAACCGGCTGTCCCGAGGTGGATTTATTAACCGAATTCCACTGTATAGACGAGATTTGGGAATCAGTTGCGTAAACCTTGTAGTTTACATTTATGCTATAGACCAGGGGGGCTCAAACTTGTTGAAAAGCTGACTGCATGACTTTTTTTCTGAGCTTTAGTGGGCCGCAATATTCTCATAAAATGCTTGGATAATTTTTATTCCGAATACGCTTCAAGCTCATATAAGTTTTGAATTGCGCTATCATACTAAATCATTTTTAAACGGCGGAGTTAACCTTTAGTAAAATTTAACTTCTTTTTATGTTATTTGGGTGAAACTTTTTAAATTACTTGGCTAAGATGGAGGCTTCAACACCCCCTTCCAAGCAACGCTTATTTCCCAATAGTTGTACTACTGAACACACCTTTTACAAACTGTGAAGTATGGATCTGCTGTGACTCGCGTTTTGGAATGCAAACTGCGCGAAGATAAAAATATAAACACTAAAACAAAAAAGTTATACCGTAGCATATGTAGTAGCCAACGAAACGCAAATTTGCTACTTTTTAAGAAATAATTATGGGGCCGCGCTTTGGGCAACCCTATTATAGACAGTGTCTTTTTGAATAAACGCTGCTACTGCTAGAAGTTCAATAAGCAAAGCCTTTTGAATAGGTTACTTATATTTTCGCAGTTTGTGTCAATTTAACTGTTTTATGTAGGTTTCTACTTCATTGCAAAGACGACCTTTTGGGTATCGGACTCAGTCATCAGCGATCGTTTTGCGACAGAACCACATCTGCGCAATGCTGCTCAGTCTACAGGTAGTTTCGTATTTTTTCGATAATGGAGTGTCAGCATATCATGTAGTTAACTGTGCCATCTGATCTTAATTTCGCTTGAAAGTAGTCTGAACTTGCAAACTTTGACTCAAGATACAGTCAAACTTCGGTTTAACGCATTAATGCGAAAATGCAATTGTCTTTTCTTAGAAAATGTCCCTGATTCGAAAAGACACGAAATTTTCCTAGTTTAAAGAACACAAATTTTTTCTAGTTTACGTGTAGATGCGCACGTCAACTGCCCCCTTCCCCCAAAATTTCACTTTGCATCAGGGCCCCTTGATGAGTCGTCTCACATCAGGTTGGTTGCCTCAGAATGTGTCGCATCATAAACCAGACACTCTGTCACAATTGGGGACGCAGTATTTTTGCTTTGTCGAGTTGCGAGAATCATGCGGTTATGTGGTAAATGTAAAATAGTAAGCCATCGATTTTTGCTCCGGCAGCTGAGAAATATTACGGCAGTTGTTCAGGCTCGAAGCCCCCAGCCGCTGGGCGATTTTTGTAAGTTTTTGGAAAAAAAAGCAATTTTAATACCATTGGATCACATTTCGCACGTGTTCACAGCCATTTGAAAGAACTAGATTTTTATCATTTGAAAGCCAATCAAAAAAAAAAAAAAATTTTAGCATTTGAAACTGTTCAATCCTCTTTTTACTTGCGCTTAAAATCCAAAACATGTTTAAAATCTTGCATTACGGTGTAAAATTTTAATTGTAAGTGATTTGGTCCATGGAGGCGGAAGTAACACATATTGCCTCCTGTAATATTTTAGCAGTAAATAGTAATCCGCTCGAAGATTTTTCTTCAAGATTTTTGTTTTGTCATGAAGTTAACCAGTTATAGGCGTACATGTACGGCCAGGGGGGCTGGGCCGTACATTGAAATTCAATAATTTGTTTAATGAGCATTTTCCTAGCTATTTTTTTAAAAGTATTTTGTACGCAAAAACTGGCGAGGTGGAGGTGAATCGTTATTGGAAAATGGTACAATAGATGGTTCCGCTTACTAAACATGTTATTCCTGGACCGGATTTACATTGCGCGGGGTCCCTGGCACTTAGGGGATTTTTGCAACATCTTTCTGCCAAATGTAAGCGAAGACCAAAAAAGTCCTACTATCTGAGCGCTGGGCTCTGGCACTGTGCCATACGGAAAATACGGCGGTGGTTATTGCATTACGTTCATAAAAAGGTTAGATGAGGGCCTAAGGTAGCAAGTTTTAAGAGAAAAACCTTTGATTTCACCCTGCTTATATGTTTAAATTAGTTGGAAAAATTGAATTAAGGGAGTGCGCCGGGCCCCCTGGTCGTCAATATTATTTATTGTTAATTACTCTTGTACGCGTGTACTGTTGTATGCAACGATGCTAAAAGAAGCGAAGAATGAAGAAACAAGTTTTTTTTGTTAAATTTTGGTCATTGGTGGCATTTCAATTGAGGGCGCCAGGGCCCCCTGTGTCACCCCTTTTGCTGCGCCTATGATTTTGAGATAAGATCGCGCCCTTAAGTTCTTTCATAAAAAAGTATTTAAAGCAAAACTAAAATAACTTTTTTTCCAAAACGTGTAGGACTCGAGTCAATTCCCTTGCCAGTTTTTTGAAACCTCCAGGAATTGCATGACATTATTATGACGTGGACACGTGGTCGTCATTATTATTCCTTACTTTTGTACGCGTAAATTCTAAATTAAAAAAACTGCGATTTCGGACAAGGACAACATACTGGCTATGCTCTCATTATATTTATCATCGGTAGTATTTCAATTGGGGGTTTGCATTACCGCCTGTGTTATCGCATTAAGTTCATAATAACGTTAAACGAGGGCCTGGGGTTGCAACTTTTAGCACAAAACTCTTGGATTTTTTATAGGTTTTGCATATAAATTGTAAAAAATTTAAATTACAGGGCCCCTGGCCCGATACCCTTGGTCATCAGTTAGAGGCTCCATGGCTCCCTGGTCGTCAGTTAGGGGCTCTGGGGCCCCTTGGTTGTCGGTTAGGAACCCTGGGGTTTTTGGTTGTCGGTTAGGGGTCCGGGGGCACCTTGGTCGTTAGTTAGAGGCCCCGGGGCCTCTTTGCCACCAGTTAGGGGCCCTGGGGCACCCTGGTTGTTAGTTACGGGCCCTGAAACCCCGTGATCGTCAGTTAGGGCCCTGGGGCCCCATGGTTGTCAGTTAGGGGCCCCAGAGCCCCATGGTCGTCAATTAGGGGCCCAAGCGCCCTCTGGTTGTCAGTTAGGGTCCCCTGGTTGTTAGTTAGGGGCCATTGGTTATCAATTAGGAACCCCATGGACCCCTGTTTGTCAGTTAGAGGCCCCGGAGCCCTCGTTTGTCAGTTTGGGGCCGGGGCTCCCTGGTTGTTGGTTAGGGGCCCCGGAACCCCTGGTTGTTAGTTAGGGGCCCCGGGGCCCCCTGGTTGTCGGTTAGGGGCCCCCAGATTGTTGGTTAGGGGCCCTGGGGCCCCCTAGTTGTTAGTTAGGGGCCCCAGCTGAGGCTCCCTCGTCGTCCGTAACTGCAACTAAACATCGCTAGGCTATGCTGTCATAATTTTTTATCTCTGGTGGTATTTTAATTGGGGGGCCGGGCCCCCTGCCCCTCCACCTGGCCACGCCTATGGCCACAATTGTTTATTGCTACATTATAGATCAATTTTACCACTAAGCATTACCTGCTTGATTTTGTTTTTAGGAAAAATAACGGAGTGATTTTGATTTTTGCCCAAACACTATATCGATAATTTTAAGCAAAAGCCAAATGCATTTCCAAAAAATAAACTAGTTTGTGAAAGTATGCTGCTATAACATTGCATTAACAGTCAAAAACTTAACAACTAAATTTTATTTTTGCTTGGATTCTGAGTTACTTTAAAGAACGAAATCAAAAACTCGCAATTTCCATTGGAAACTTCAAAACAATAAAAATATTTTAGCCACAACAACGAAAAGTCACAAAAAAAGGACAAAACTAGTGAATAATAAATTTTCTGGAATTCTCCAGCTGTAATTCAAAACAACGGAAAGTAGCAATCAGCCAATGTAGTAAACACTGGGTAGGAATGAAGCTCCATTGGCATACACTTGTTTGTTTGTTTAATTTGGGGTTTGGTTGTTTGTTATTAAAGCTACGTGGATTTTGGCTGTGTACGCGGAATTGCATTTACGAATTATGGAACATAAAGAATGTAATTTCAAATTTTTACTACACAAATCGCGGACGAGAATACATTCTCTAATGGCATTTTTGTTTGACTTTGAGAAGCCTATAGATGCTCTTTTACTCTACTGCACAAATGTCCCGAGGATGTACCTATATAAGCCATGTTCACATCTCGTGATCATTTAAATTGATACTCGACTTCTGCGCGCAAAGATGGAGAGGCATGGCTCTTCAATTGAAAATTTAGGTAGAAAACAATATGAAACTTCTACGATTCCATGAATTTCTTCTGACATTTTTGAATTAATTAAAGGGAAGAATAAGTTGCAGAGTTCGAGTCGAGAACTAAGCGTTCGAGGCTAAGGACACAAAAAAAAATCCAATGCCAAGAACTGATTTTCGAGAACAGACCTTTTCGAGGTCAAGGACAGGATTGCTCAAAGCCAAGGACCAAGACCACAACCTGCAAGTGTTCGCCAAAAAAACAACAAAAAAACAAAAAAATGATCATCGCTCAAGAATCCGAAAATTTTCAAAAAAAAAACAAATTTTCCGCTAGATTTCAGGCGTTCTCCGAGATAAAGTAAAAAGAAACGTCATGACTATGGGGCCCTTTGTTGTTGTTGTTGTGCATATTTATTCTCCTGTTACCGGACAGCGTTAGATGATAACTGTTGGACAATCTGCATGCTTTTTATTGCGTTGACTACTTCGTGCTTGGAGGAATCCGCATCTGCATAGTAGTTTCCAGTGATCCAATGTTTCTATGGATCACTTCGAATTCTTGCCCAATGAATTTTCTGCTTGTTCGAAGCCACCAAGCAGAAATAATCATGGTAAAGCGTCTTATTCAAGGAAGCAACAATGTGACCAGAGTGGGAGTTGAACGCAGATATTACGATCAGGTTCGTCTTTAAAACGATGCTTTTACCCATTTGCCATGTTGCCGACTGGGCAAGGTGGTTTTAACGATTCAAAAAATTGTGCTGTCAGCGCATTTTCGGGGACTTGTGAGCTTCGATACCAAGGAATACACCTTCAGGGCCAAGAAAACTTCAAATGTGTTCTCGAGACCATGGGGTTCCTTAAGTACTCCATCTCCGATAAATTGTATCGTGAATATTCAAAAGACAAAATCGTGTTGTTTTTGCTGAGTACAAAAAACTCAGAAATAAAGTGGTACATGAAAAACAAGCGGCTATGAGCAACTATTTAAAAAACTTGTTCAATGAAGCAAATGGCAAAACGTCTGAAACTAGGAAAGTGACAAACAAATTACTACGTAAATCGATATGCAGAACAAAAGCAATATGCCACAACCAGCCGAAATTAGTAGTAAACCAATCAAGTGCCCTCGAAGCATTTCCAGTTAAATTAGTAAACCTTTTGTTACGATTGGTGAAAAATTAAATGCTAACTTGAAAATACATTTGCTCATGGTTTCAAAAAGTTTTAGGTAAAGTAACAAAAGACCTCAATTGTTTTACTCCTAACTGATGAGCAGTAGCTTTAGTCGATGTATCAGCAGGTCACTAAGCAACAACAAATCACCACCATTCCAGTGACATTAACAAAAGATTGTAAATTTGTAGTTTCTCGATCTCTTTCAAATTTATTTAAACAGGGGCAGAACGATGTTTGAATTTCGTTAAAAACTAAATAAATCAAAACTATGGAATTTTCTAAGGCTTGTGCAAAAAAAATTATTTCTCTCCGTTTCATGGTTACTGAGTGACATCATTTCAAACATCAATGATCCATTCCACGAAATAGAAATTACGTCACTAACTTCCGCGTCACAAGCTTCCGCGTCGCAAGTGGTAATACATGATAGCCCGCTTGTTCAGTTAGTCAGTTCAGGATTAGAGCTTCGCCTGGTGTAGGCTAGATTTAAAATAAGTAGGGTAACTACGCAAACTAAAGATAAAGTATAAAATTTTGTTTTGTACTGCCTATATTAGGCCGTGTTTAGGTTAGTACTAGTTAGACTAGGCCTACCGGTAGCGAGACCACTAGTTAGCCTAATGCTGATGCTATTGGCTGTTTTCAAAGATTGGCATAGCCTACTATTGCATTGACATTGACAAAAGCAACTGACAAGAAAATAAGTGATGTTAGGCTACCTACGACCTGCAGTGTAAGTAAAGTTTTATAAGATGCACAGAGCTGGACAGCGCTGTTTCGAGCTTTTAGCTCTCATCGGCAGCCCTCAGCTTCTCTAACAAAGTTATTCCCCAGCTGGACAAGACTCTTGGCCGAACTGGACAAACCTTAAGGGCTTGCAGAGCGGCAGAGGCTTTGTAGGGAATAAACGATTTTTCACTTGTGGTACGTAAAATAAACAAGTGAAAAAATCGCTGAATCCTTGCAGTAAGGACAGTCTTTCGCACTTTCGCACTGCCTATACACTGGGTGATTTACTCTTACAATAAACGCTAATCGTATTAGTAACGTGCAAAACAAAAAAATATTGACTCAAGCAACACCGCTTTGCATCGCACTGTTTTGCTTCTTGTCTAGACATGCATTTCTATCCGTACGTAAAGCAATGCATAATTTGAAATGCGTAATTACTTTTTTACCAATGCGTTCTCATTATTGGTACACCAAGCATTGCAATCAGTCTACCTGTTGTGGTGGCTGAGCTAAACAAAAAAAATTCAAAAAGTATTTTACGAAGTGTACTTTGTGTTGGTGTGGTTAGGCAGATGAAGAGAGCTTCGTTCATATACATTAACGACCAAATAGGGCCAAGTTGCTTTTGGGAAATCAACCCAGTAGATAAAAGACTATGCAAGGTATGCAGTACTCGACGATTTTAGTTGAAAGAGTCAGAGTTCTTGTAAGGGGTATTAACATAGAGTACTCTGATCGAAAACTAAAAACATATTGACTACCAAAACTTTTTATTGTCAAATAATTTTGTTTTGCATATCATTTGTTTATTAAATCTTTGGCAAAGAGCTTGATTTAATCAGCCATATTGCAGCACCAGACAAAAATTTTAAAGCAAATTCTATTTTTAATTTAACGCTACACGTTTTTGATCGTTTTGTTTTTTTGGACTGTTTGTTGAGGTAAATTTTATTGCTTATTTTTGGTACTTGTTTTAAAAGACTAACTAGCAGGTGAGATACTTTTAAGTAATAAATCTTTAGGTGATAAATATTTATTACTCAAAAGTAACTCATTTGCTAGTTAGTCTTTAAAATGTGAACACCTGCAATTTTTGCTCTGAAGGGGATCAAAAAAACAATTGGGCTTAAATAAAAAAATTATTTCTGCTTTAAAAATGTTGTCTGTTGCTGCAGTATCCTTTGTTTATTCTTGATTTACACTAATACTGCAGCTTGGCTATACTAGGTTTGAATTTGTGCACTATTTGTAGAAGCTTTGTTATATATATATGATTAATGGTTTTTTATAATGACCTTGGTTATTATTGCGCATGCATTTTACCATTTGGATGGTAATTTCGTTTCTATTTTGTTCCAGAAACTGAATTTTTGCTTCTTTTTTTGGATTTTGTTTTGAAACAAAATTTTTGACCCTAACGCAAGTCAATTACCAAAAAAAAAAGCCATTAACCAAAGTTTTGTTTTAAGGAACAAATTTTGTTTGTGGAAAAAAACATTTTGTTTTAAGGTTATTAGTTTGGATAATTTAATCATAGCTGCAGAAAAGTAAAATCTCATTCTTAGTTTAAATAAAGCTTTTGTCGCCTTTAGAACTATGTAGATGGCAAAGACTAACAGTTCTATCTGCTTTGCAAAACCATGCAATCCGAAAAGTATTGAGAACAAAACTTCCTGATCTGTTTAAATTAAGAAACATGTTAAGGACTGCAACCATAGGTGGGCACAAGTCCGTTAATCGTTAATCCGTTAATAACGAAGCAAACTTTTTCATTAACTCGTTAATCCGTTAAAAAGTTTTTTCATGTTAACGGACTAAATTAACTTTTGTTAAGTTCTGTTAACGGATTAAATTAACTTCCGTTAAGTTCTGTTAACTTCCGTTGAGGTTTTTATTGTTAATATCTTGCACCATTCATTCATAGTACCGGTACAAACCAGTTTGCAATGGTAACAGTTGCTGCGTTTTTGCACGAGTTTCATAGAAAAAAGCGAAGAAAGGAGCTCTTTTTTGTGGCAAATAATAAGCCGCAGCCTCAGAGGTCTACTAATTATAGCTATTCACAATTTCCAAGCATTTTCCGATTGCAGCTTCGTTAGTGCATTTGAACTGATTTTATCTTGAAATTAGATTTGACTGTAAAATGAACTTTCAAAACACAAAAAGACCACCACAGCAATAAATATTTTCTTGCAATCAGCTCAACAGCGTCAATACGTGTTTTAGAAGCGAGTGAACAAAAAGAAATGTAAATTATACAAAAAATGTTAACGAATTAACGGACTTTATTAACTTCCGTTAATTAAAGCTAAAAATAACGGATTAACGTTAACGGAGGTGTGAAGTTTGTTAACGGACTAGTGGTTAACGAAGCTAACGTTTTGCATTAACTTGCCCACCTATGACTGCAACAATAACAACAACAACAACAGCGGCAAAAATAGTCAGCAATAACGCTTGAACATTTGCACCTGAAAAACATTTGTCAATGTGAAGAGCCACTGCATTACAGATTGGTATGCAATATTGTCAGCAATTAGAAGAAAGTATCCAAATATCCAAGTTAGCCCCATCATTGTTACCATCGCAATAGCATTTATCAACCTTTCGACCATTGGTATCTCCCAAGCAGAAGATTGAATCTAAAAACAATATGAAACAATTCTCAGTAAAAAGCACAGAGCCAATAGAACTGAAAACATTCTTTTATTGCTTACGTTTTGAGATTATACTTATCTCATTATCAAAGATGATTTATGAGTAGGCAAAAAACTTGAACGAAAATAAGCAAATTTGAAATTACGTCATAAAAGTTCGTAATAATCAGAGCTGGGCAAGTCCGCAAATCCGCAATTGCGGACTAACGAAAAAAGTTGCGAACTTGCGGACTTTGGCAGTTTAAATTGCGGACTTGCGGTTGCAGACTATTTTTAGTTTTAGTTCGCAATTCCGCAAGTTTTATACAAATATTAAAATTTCTTTCTATTTTTCTAAAATATTTATGTTTTTACCCAGCCAAACATAAGAAATTAATTTAATTTTTTCGAGTTCAAGTTCGGCAAAAATATCAAGTTTTTCGAGTTCGGGCTGACAAAACTACTAAGTCTGCTTTTCGAGTTAATCGCTTTCTGTTTTTTCGAGTTTAAGTTTAAGTTCGATTTAGCAGCTTTTTTCGAGTTTAAGATCGATTTGGCTGTCCTTGTTCAAAGAGTGGCTTTGTTGTTTTTTAACCGTAAGTTTACAAAATTAGTCACTGTTGTATCATTTTTTGTACTAGTAGCCAGTGCCGTCGCCACGGTGGGGCCCAGGGGCGCCGTACCCCACCTAACAACTGCTTGTGCTCCCCCATTTCGGTTTACTCAGAATGCGTTTTTGGAGCATCTCGTAACGACTAAACAACAGGCAATAATCGAAAAAGGAATAATAATTTTCAAACATAATCCGCGTTTAAAGATTTCTCGATTGTTTGCATAATTGCTGGCCACTAACTGCTTTACACAAATGTGACCCAATAATCCGTCCTTTTAACATGCTTTTACGGATGTGGCGCGAAATAGGGATGTATGCCTACAGAAGCGTTACCGTTATTTCGTTAGTGATTATGAACTGAAACAACACCTGAAAACATTTTTTTTTAAAGACCAGCTGTTTTGTTTCAGAGCATATTTAAGATTTGTTTTAGATCGCAGTCAGCCGCGCAACCAGGGGAAGGGGCTAAGAGGGCATCAGCCCAAGTTAGCCTAGTCATTTAGAAAATATAACCAAAAAAAGAATAAGCGTTTAAACGTGTTTTGGACTTGACCTGAAGTATACTGGGGCTCAAGAGGCTAGACATTTTAAATCTTTCAATGACTTTTGAATTTTAGCAATTTACTGTAATTATTGATATGGTTGTAAAACGTGCGAAATGTGATTGAAATGGAATTAAAATTGCTATTTTTGCCTCAAAATCGCTATAATCACCCAGCAGCTGGGGGCTCTGCCCCCTCTGTAACACGCTTGAGTTGCAATGGTTTGTTCAGCACGGGACTTAAATTAGACAATTTTTGTGCAAAAAACATTTACTTTTGGTTTAAGCCCCCTCTCTCTAAGCAAAACCCTGTTTGCGCTACTGTGGTCGCATTCACTCCTGCAGACAGATTTTTCAAGCGATTGTACGGGCCGCATACGAAACGAGCGAATAAACGCTGCCGGGCTTACATGTATCGTTTTTCAGAGATGAATACAAAATTGTAGCTTTAAAATATCAGTTTTTGTGTGCAAAAGTTCAGTCTATTTTGTTGCGCCCCCCCCCCCCCCATTTTCGGCTAGGGCTCCCTAACTTCGTTTGGTCTGGTGACGGCACTGCTGGTAGCGTGTGGTTATCTCATTCCTACAGTATTTATGGAAACTAAGTACTGAAAGTTTAGTAATACGAGTAGTAATATGAATGTTTTTTTTGCCTTCTACTACCTTTGCTTTTTCCTGCCGTGAAAAAAAATTGTTTTTTACAATATCAAGTTGTAAGCGGAAATACGAATTGTGATTTGCTATTTGATGGCTTCTCACTGTAATCCAATGGCTTTTAATCTTCGAATCCCTAGCTTCATTGTAGCATTTTTAGGGGTTTGTTGTTGGGTTGTGCATTATGCTTCCATGCAGTTTAGGCACCTAGAGTATGACCAGTAGCGCAACCGCGAGGGCTTAGGGCTACAACCCCCTTAGCCAAGTCACTTAAAAACTTTAACTATAAATACAAGTATTTAAATCTGTTTTGAGTTGGACCTGAAAGAAAGAGGGGGCGGGCAATTCTTAAGTTTGCCATCCGAAAATGCAGCTCAGTATCAAGTTATGCTGTGGTACATTTACTACAATCAACGATCGTGAATAATTCCTTTTATTGCGCGAAATGTATCCATCATACGCTTGCTATACTTCTCACAAGTCACAACTTTTGACTTATGTTTGCTAATCAACTCTGAGCATATCAGTTTGGGACATGGTGATTGCAAAACTCTTCTAATCGGTTCATAAAAAGTTGCGGACTTGCGGTTGCGGACTTCAAGAATTACGAAGTTGCGGACTTGCGGTTGCGGATTCAAGAATCCTGAAACGTTGTTGCGGACTTGCGGTTGCGGACTAAGCTTTTAAACGTGCAATTGCGGACTTGCGGTTGCGGATTAAGAAAATTGAAATTCCGTAGCGGATTTGCGGACCGCGGACTTAAAAAAAAAAACTTGCGGTGCCCAGCATTGGTAATAATACACTGATGAAGAACGAACAATGTTACCGTACAATCGTGGTTAGGGTGCTAAATTCCAAAATCACTAAAATATTGAGAATTGCGTTACGAAATAGTGAAATGGTTGACGCCAGGAACAAGCTAAAATTACATAAATGCACTGCAACACTAACAAGTCTGAGGCTTACAGGGGAGAAAAAAAACCTAAGGTCCAATTAAGCTATAAAATTAAAAATTATGTATTGAATAAATATAGTGGAGTGGAAGTTTTGCCAATTTTGAGTTGGGGCTGCTTTTCTTGTATAAGTAGTTTTATTTTAGTAACAATTTACTCCAGTTACTTGCATGAGATAAGACAATGGGGTTGCTAAAATAAATGTGATGGTCCGGGTTTTGCCATGGATGTTTAGTGACATCAGTATCACTGGAAGTAGAAATGGCAGGGTTGTGGTCATTAAGCCGAGTAATCAGATTTCATTGTGTCTGTCCAATACAAAATTCACCACAACTACAATTGATTTGATACACCACATTGAAGCGGCATAGTGTGTGCTGTTTGTCTTTTTGTGTAAAAAATTTTAGTGATTTTGCAATTTAGCACCCTAACTACGATTGTACGGTAACATTGTTCGTTCTTCATCAGTGTATTATTACGAACTTTAAAGACGTAATTTCAAATTTGCTTATTTTTGTTCAAGCTTTTTGCCTACTCATAAATCATCTTTGATAATGAGATAAGTATAATCTCAAAACGTAAGCAATAAAAGAATGTTTTCAATTGTATTGGTTCTGTGCTTTTTACTGAGAACTGTTTGCCGATCCCGTCATTTTGCTCCGAAATATAAAACATTATTCAATTCCTCCGAAAATTTGTCTGTGATAACAACAACACTGACCTTTTGCTTCCTCCGTATTACTTTTTTACTCAGGATGAAGAATATCACATAATTAACCAATAACATTATGCCAAGAGGTAAAAGAAATCCCCATATCAACGATGGAGCTTGAAGCCAGCAAACATGATTGTAACGGTAGAGTGATTCAAAGAAAATACCTGTGAAATAAAAGACAATTTTTTGCATTTGGTCTCGCCTAGCAGTACTAAATTCTGTAAATTTTTACTAGCCTTTTTTAAACCAAATTCATAAAAGTGATGAGACTAAAATAGTAAAAAACTACAGTAGCTATGCTTATTGAGAACTGTGTACTGAGAAATTAATGATAAGCCGTTGAACGTATTTAGAGTCTTAGAGGCACAATCAAACTTTTGATTTAAAATTTTACTTGCTTAGTTAAATAATTGACGACTGAAAGAAAGTTAACCAGTAAAATTATTTTACTCGTCAATGTATTAACTAGTAACATTTTTCGTAAAGATTTTTTTACTGAATATGTACGTCGAGTATATGCTACTACTCCGACTAAGGAGCCCCTAATTGGTATTTCCGGAGGCAAAGCAACTTTTTTGCAGTAATGCTATTGAAGAAAATTTGATACAGTGATAATATTGGTAAGTCATTCAAAAATATTGCATTTAGTAGTACAGTATTTTTCAATCACGTGTACATTTTGATGGTTTCATGTTGATTTGCTCTAGATTATCTTTTTTCGCTCATCTTCATAACTGTAGTCCTAGCTACAGTGACAAAAATGGCTACAGATAAAAGAAGATAATTTTGATCACGAAAATGGCTGCAGATAAAAGAAGATATTAATTTCCAAACAGTTTATTTTGGATTCGTTAACTATAGCTTTGGATATGTCACTAAAATTTTATGCTATCCAGCAGGAAGTAGGGAAGTTATTAAGGAAGTCCTTGGTCTTAAGAAGGTTTTCGAGGACACTTTTTGAAGTCTTAGGCCTTGTCTTCGAAGCCTAGAAGTCCTCAAAAATGTCCTGTGTTGGCTCAAGAACTGTATTATTTTTTGATTGGCTGAAAAGGAAAATAGCTAAACAAAAAATAATCAAAAGTTCAAGCATCTCAATTCCTTTTCTTTTCTTAGTTATTTGAAAAATAATATAATGTGATAACCAAATCATGGTAAACTTTTTTTTTAATGGTATAGTGAGAACGTCTAATTGAAGAATGAGACAGCAAAAGGCAGTGTATAATCGTTCTGTTTATTTCTGCTATTTCTTTCGATGCATGAGGTACAAACAGCAAAGCACTATTACCGTCTAGGGCCACAAGAAGGGATCCGTGGTTCCGGACACTAACATTTATGAGTAATGTTTGCCAATGCCAAAGCATGATCTGCCTATCTGAGTGTAAATTCAGACGAAAGCATGTGCGTGATAATGAGATGTAATACAGTTACCTGTCATACTTTGTTATATTAAATTCAGTAAGTTTTCAGTCTCTTTTCAGTCTCGCTTTCAATTTTCGTAAAGTATCTGTTCCAGCATCGGCTTAAAAAGTCTTTCTTTGAGTTTTAGAATAAATCGCTATTTACTTTGTCGTATGCTGGAAGCGATCTATAATCCTTCGTTCACATTTATTATGGCTTGCTTTGTTTCTCTTGTAGCTGCTAAAGGCATAAATTACTAACAGCTTTTTTTCAGCTGCCGCTTTGCTCACAATTCATTCGTTTCCTTTAAGAATTGTTTTGTTCTTGATCAGTTTTTGGTTTTTCGGGTTGGAAGAAGGAGCTTTTAATTTTCACAAGAAGGAGAAACCTCGGTTAAATTTGCGATTGCTTTTTAATACTTTGAATGTGGAGTTAGCAGGATTTTATTTGTACTTAATACTACTATCAAAACTTACAATACTTAATAAACGAGACTGCATCCTTGACGACTGTTTCAAATTTAGTTTACCAGGGATTGTAGTTCTAGAAAGCATAGCAAGGCTTGGGCGCTCCGCCGGGCTCTTGTGGTTTTCGACCATAAGAAATTTAACCGAGAAATCATCATTTTGCCAAATGGATTTGCGACTTCGTTCGTTGCCTCTGTCTCTGTCAACTTCATCGTTTTGAAAGATTTTCAACTTTTCCGGATTCTTCGTTAACTCATTGTTCCAAAGATTTTGTTGCTCAAGACGTTAACGACTCTAAACAACCTTTACTGCCGAAGATCTTACCAACTCGTTTTGACGAAGACTGAAGCTTCTACGAAGTTCTTGAAGATCAAAAGTTCGATTGGACGTTGTCGCAAAAGTAATTTGTTCCTTTTATATTTTACTGTACTTTTGTTTTTGTTTTTTATTATGTCTTTTGAAATCCTTCACAATAATCGGGAAACACTGCATAAGGGTGAGCCTAATTCCCCATTATCCCAGACTAGTTCTCCGAAGTCTTCGGAGCGGAAGGATGAAAATTTTTATCGCAAGCTACTGTCTGCAAAAAGACAGTTGTTTTAAAAAATTCGTAATTTGGAGAAAATACTTGGGCGGGTTACACCCGACAAAATGTGAGATCTTGCGACGCAGTTCCGAGAAGTCGAAATTTTATTTGTTGGCTTTAAAACTCGTACAAATTTGAATATTTCGGACTCTAAAGCTAAGGCTGAACTTCTTGAAGAAGTAGATGTTAGATTTAAGAGTTGTCACGACTTGTATGAGAACGCAATGCGCGATGGATTTGGTGGCGACCCAGGTGTAGAGAATGCAGAGGCTGAACTTAATGCGGAGGACCGTACTCCGGAATTGCAACTGATTAAAATAACTCAATGCTCCAGTAAACTTAGCACTACATCTGTTAAAAACCTGCAGCGTAAAATTGAATTGGAACGCCAGCGTGCCGAGATAAGCGCAACTCGTAAGCGCGATCTGGTTAAGGCTAAAGCGGCGGCAGATGCTGCAGAAGCAAAGGCTAAAGCTGACCCTGAGGCTGTTGATGCGGAGGCCAGATTTCGGTTCGAGGAAACCAGGCTCGAGGCTGAAAAAAAATTTTATAGTTGTCAGGGAGCGGGTTATCTATTTCGAGTTCGCGTGGCCACCATTCTAATTACCGATATACTACTGAACCCAAACGTGTGGCATGCAAAGATAACTTTAACGTAAAGAATTCTTGGTCACGTGGCAGAGAAGAAGCTGTCTCTGGACAGACTCATCGATCTCAACAAGATACCGTAAATGCCGCTGCAGCATCCTCTAATTCTGTTTTCAAACAATATTTGGAACGTCAAGGGCGAAACGATTTCATTAATCTCGCGGCGCAAAGTGGTTATTACGATGGGCGCAACATCGCCTTCGTATTTTATGAAAACAAAATTCGTAAACTAATGAGCAAAAGTCAAAATGACGAAAGGAAACTGGAAGTACAGAGAACATCATGTAGCGGTCAACCTCATGAAATGGTCAATTTGTTCTTAGCCCCTATAAAAAACATGTCAACTTCGCAACGGATTGAAAAAGCTATTGATCGTTTGCGGCAAGAATATGGGGTATCTGGTGGCCTAATTACCGAATCTCAGATTATTGCTATTCGTAATGGCCCAAAAGTGATTTTTAATGCCACATCGCTTAAATCTTTTAATGAAGATTAAAATACTTTGGAAGTTTTCGCTTACGCGCACGACGAGGTGGAGTAGTGGTCCGGTCAGCTGCTGCTGGACGTAGCTAATCGCCTTTCGGTGTGCTAAAACGTCGGTACCTAGACTGTCTTGACCAGAGAGGTCTGAATTTAAACCGCCCTGGGTTTGAATCTTCAAGAAACTTTGTTTTGCGGGAATTAAACGTAATGACGTCAGATTATGCTCAAACATTTTTTAAAACTGACGAAAAGAAAAAGTCACGTGACTCGGGGGGAACTCGTGGTTTAGGTCGTGTCCGGCAGGTTGCTGTAAAAACTAATGACCGCCCGAGTTCACTGACGAATGTTCGGGAATCTGAAACTTGTAACGATTTATCATGTGGTCGTAAAACGGCAGGAACCAAAATTCCATCGTTATGTTTTTTCTGTAATGACGAGTCATGACATTTTCTCGGAGACTGCCAAAAGTTTGAAAACCTTTCTCACGAAAGCAAGCGGCAGGCTGTGGTGGGCTCGGGAAGGTGCCTTAACTGCTTTTCGTTGGGTCATGTTGTTCGAAATTGCGCTTTTCCTTCGAAATGCCGTAGGTGCGGACCCAAGTTTCATAGGAAGCATGCTGGCGCTTTGCACAAGAATTTCGTGCCTGTGAGTACTGTTGCTGGTGGGGTTGATAAAAGTGAACAGGGTGTGACCATCAGCAAATGTGAAGTAGGTGGCACTTTTTCGAATGGTGACCGGCCGCGTACTGTTTTGAAATTGGCATCTGAGATTGCGAATATTAATGTTTTACTTCGTACTAGTGCGGTGCGAGTAATTAATCCCCGGACTGGAAATTCGACGCTTGTTTATGCGCAGCATGACACAGCTTCTCAGGTGACCTTGGTATCGGAGAGGCTAGTAAATGAACCTGATTTAAACGTCAATTCTGATCATGTGCTAAATATTCTGACGCTTGGTGAGCAAACGACTAAAAGCGCATGATTTACTGAGTTGAAACTTCAATCGCTAACTACAAATGAAGTTCTTGAGATGAAAAATGCTTTAGTGGTATCAAATTTTATGGATGATGAAGGTGCTCTTCCTCATTCGGTAAACGTTAGAAATTTAAATCATTTTAAAGGCGTCGGAATTCCCGTAATTTCACACCCTAAAAGCATTGATATCTTGATCGGAAAAACAGATAAACTGCTGCTCATTGTCCTGAAGGAGCGAGAAGGTCTTCTTCGAGATGAGCCTAATTTGGTAATTACTCGAGTGGGACCCATTGCCAGCGGTGGTCGTGCAAATTTAGGATCTAATCTTCCCCCAAATCAAAAAGTTAAATTAAGACAGGATTCGGATTCCTGTAACACTTGCAAACATCTAAAACAAGAAATTGCTACCTTGAAAGAGTCGGTGCGAAATTTTGAAAGAGAAGATGAATTAATTCAACCTTCAAAGCATGACAAAATTGCTCGTGGTATGGTTGAAGCAAACGTAAAAGTAATAAATGGGCGATGCAAAATTCCAGTGCCCTTCAAATCTGATGTACTTAAAACTTTGTCCAACAATTATACTAGCGCGCTGAAACGGACTCAGTCCTTGCGTCGAAATGCCCAAAAAAGTGCAAAATTAAAAGGCATGCTTTTTGAGACCTTTAAAGAAATGATTTCTGAAGGGTGGGTTGAACCAGTGGAGAACGGAGCCGCTACTGACAGTAGGTGTTGGTATTTTCCTTTCTTTGTGACCAAACAGGAAAAATCTAGAGTAGTTTTTGGCAGGGCCGCTAAATTTGATGGCACCGCTTTAAACGATGTTGTTCTCCCTGGGATAAATTTGCTTAATGGACTAGTTGAGGTTTTGACTCAGTTTCGAGTGGGACGCTATGCTTGTATGGCTGATCTTAGCAAGTGCTTCTTGCAAGTTAGTGTGCCTGAAAGTAAGAAAGACCAGTTTCGGTTGGTGTGGTTCAAAGACAATGACAGAGATGAGGGAGAAATTCAGATTTTGAAATTTACGAGGCATGTGAGGGGTGTGAACCCGAATCCCTACATTGCACTTTTTGCCATCGAGAAACTGGTTGCTGCAAACCCTACTAATGCTTCAAATCTGACTTTGTCAGCGGTAGAGAGTAGAGACTAATCGGTATATGGATGACCCGTTGTTTTCCTCTGATTTGTTGGAAGACCTCGAAACTATTTCACGCGAATCGGTTTTGTTATTTCAAAGCAGAGGTTTTAAATTGCGTAAGTGGGTTTCTAACAGTGATTCTAAATCAGTTTTGACCACTCAAACCAATTGGGTAATTTTGCGGAAAGAATTGGAGGCTGCCAAGATGTGCGGTGCGTTGATGCAAGCTGCCTCTAAGGCGTTGCAGCATCTTGGTTGCAGTCTTCACTTCTGGTCGGGTTTCCCGGTGGTTTTGAAGTGGATAACTAACCCAGATCTTCATTTACCCCACTTCGTGAAACGTCGCGTGGATATGATTCATCTTGTGGCTGCAGTCGACTCCTGGAGCTACTTTCATACGTCACTAAATCCGGCTGATGT
This sequence comes from Trididemnum nubilum, assembly GCA_963965965.1. Lineage (NCBI taxonomy): Eukaryota > Metazoa > Chordata > Ascidiacea > Aplousobranchia > Didemnidae > Trididemnum > Trididemnum nubilum. Next base: position 31,437,004 of record OZ014477.1, on the reverse strand, counting down.
TGGCACGCGAGTGGAGGGCGTCAAGAAAGCTGAGGGTCACTCGGTTTGGTTAAACGGACCCAACTTTCTCTTAACAGAGGGCACAGATCCTCAACCTCGGACACCCGCGGTCTTTGTACAAAAAACTAATATTGCTGACGACCCCTTGTTAAACGACAGTCAAAGTGGTTTGAATCGGATGTTTGAAACTTCGCCAGATCTTTATAAGCTCAAAAAACGCTTGACCTATCTTACGCTTTTCAAACAATTTGTAATGGCTAAAGTTAAAAAGGTTCCCTTTGTTAAACCTAAAATTGACGCGAGTCTTCTGCACTTATGGATGCTTTATGGATGCGGTAAAATTTGTTCAGCGCGTTCGCTTTGGGGCCGCTGTAGATTTGCTGAAAAACAAGCCACCTGATGTTTTTGATTCTATCGTTAAAAAGCTTAGTGATAAAGCAGCAAATACCGAAGACATAAATCGCATTTCAGAATTAAAAGCGCTAAAAAATTTGCGCCCTTGCGTAGACAAGGAAAAGATGTTTCGTATTGATGGTCGACTTGAAAACGCTACACTTGCTGTAGATGCTAAACATCCTTTAATATTGCCGGGTAAACATGCTTTGACTAGATTGGTTGTTCTTCACGAACATGTTCAAGCTGGGCATGCTGGACCTTCATATACTTTTATGAAAACAAGACTAAAGTTTTGGATAGTTCATGGAATTGCTTGTGTCAAACGTTTTCTTAACGATTGCAGTATTTGTGCGCGGCGTAAAACTACCCTTATCCATCAACTTAGGGCAGATTGCCGACTTGGCGTGTTACCGCTACCAATAAACCTTTTAAATTTTGCGTTGTTGATTATTGTGGGCCTTTTGTTTTCCGCCAGGCTTGTAGCGAGTGTAAAGCGTGCAGGGAGTTACTTTTCACTTGTTTATGCACTTGTTGCATACATGTTGAACTCGTGACTAATTTAGATTTGAATAATTTTTTGCTTGCCTTTTCTAGATTTACTAATTTACGTGGCCTGTGGATACCTTTTTGTCAGATAATCGTACCACATTTTGTGCGGCCGCAGAACGACTTCCGTCGCTTCTCGAGTCGAGAGATTTTCAGTGCTCCTTTTGTAAACGGAACATCAATTGGGTCAAAATTCCCTCTTAAGCTCCTAGTCAGGGAGGGAGGTGGGATAGTATGGTTTAGTTATTTAAAACTGCCTTGAGTAGAGTAATCGGGGATGTGCGTCGCAAGCCCTCTCTAATTGAACTGCAAACATTTGTTTCTGATGCGGTTCGAATCGTTAACGATCGTCCGCTGACTTCTATAAGTTCTGCTCCTAATGATTTGACTCCTATCTCTCCGTCGTCGTTTTTGGGTCAGCAGCTTGCCCCCACACTCCCATAAGTGCCTTTCATGATCGGGAAGACCTTAGACGGGATTATGTTTATAACCTTGCTCTTGCACAGAAATTCTGGCAGAGTTGGATTGAGGGTTATCTACCGACCTTACAGGGGTGTAATAAATGGCGAGAAATCCACCAGAATCTCACATCGGGACAGCTTGTGCTTGTTGCAGACGCAGAAGATTTGTAAACGTGGCACTTACCGTTTGGGGAGAATTCACACTGTTCACCCGCAAATAAGAAATGGGAAAGAAATAGTACGGCCGGCCACTGTGGCTGTCCTAAAAAACTCTGGCTGTGGGGAAGTAGAATATGTTTTGAGAGATCTTTCTAAGCTTGCCCCAGTTTGAACTTGTGAACTGTGTTGTTTTATTTGTAGTTTTATGTGAATTATTCGTATATGCCGTATTAATAAAATGCAGTTTTATGTTTTCGCCTAGTAAAATAGCCCTGTTTGTGCAAGGTGCTCCTCTCAAACTTAACTGTCACTGCACTTAATTTCACTGTGAATCTAATCAAAACATATTTTTCCTTGTGTTAACTTTGGGAATATGTTTACGCTCTACCGTTGATGTCTTTTTGTTTTGTTTGAAACCGAACTTTCGCTTTAGTTTCAAAGGGGCCGCTATGTTCCAGCATCGGCTTAAAAAGTCTTTCTTTGAGTTTTAGAATAAATTGCTATTTATTTTGTCGTATGCTGGAAGCGATCTATAATCCTTCGTTCACATTTATTATTGCTTGCTTTCTTTCTCTTGCAGCTGCTAAAGGCATAAATTACTAACAGCTTTTTTTCAGCTGCCGTTTTGCGCACAATTCATTCGTTTCCTTTTAGAATTGTTTCGTTCTTAATCAGTTTTTGGTTTTTCGGGTTGGAAGAAGGAGCTTTTAATTTTCACAAGAAGGAGAAACCTCGGTTAAATTTGCGATTGCTTTTTAATACTTTGAATGTGAAGTTAGCAGGATTTTATTTGTACTTAATACTACTATCGAAACTTACAATACTTAATAAACGAGACTGCATCCTTGACGACTGTTTCAAATTTAGTTTACCAGGGATTGTAGTTCTAGAAAGCATAGCAAGGCTTGGGCGCTCCGCCGGGCTCTTGTGGTTTTCGACCAGTATCAATGTAAGCTTCTGCGTTGATGATGGACTTTAGGCATAAAATCAACAAATATAACTCTTTCAATGTCCTAAAACACAGTTGCTATAACTTTTCCGGTTGAATGCTGACTTTTAAATTTTTTGGCTTTTGGTCACTTGGGATGATGCCATTCTATGGATTCCGTCATTTCGACTAAGGTTCATAATGATGAGCCCATGTCTTGTCTCTTGTCACTGTGCGGCTGAAAAAAACTTGTCACTTTTGTAACTCGTAATAAGCTTCGAACGAGCTTCAAAATGGACTTGCTTGTGACAATTCAAAAATTGCCCTGGAAATCATCCGTCACAAAACCTCTGCTGTTTGTAAAAGCTCACTCCCCAAAAAAATTCATAGCACTTCCATGGATAACTCCAACACCTTCAGCAATGTCATCAATGGTGATTGTGCGACTTTTCAAATCATTTTCTCAACTTCATCTCTGCTTCCACAATTAACTGCTGAAGATGGCCTTCCACTTCTTCCTCTGTCATACAGGATACTCAAACTTGGATTATCTTCTTCGTCTTTAACCCTGCATACCCACTTTTTAACACTGCTGTAGCCTATTGCAGCCCCTCCACAAACCTTCACCAATCTTTCGAAAAAAAGTTTGGTGGCTTCCCTTACCAAACAAGAAACTCAATCACAGCTCTTTGCTTTTGACGGAAACTCAGTGATGACGTCATTTCCTAAATGCGACACCAGAAGTGGATATGTAAAAACAATTTTTTTTACAGTTTATCTTTAAAGCAGTATACTGATTAAACACTCTTAAAATTTCTAAGAAAATATAAAGGTTACCATCGGTAAATTGAACAGGGCTGATTACTTTTTGGCTGATGCTCGTATATCTTTGATATAACGAACTACGCATATCTTGAGAACGCCAACTTGTTCTGAAAATACGCGAGTGAATATTATGAAGAGTTTGTTTTGAGACAAGAAAGAACTATCCTAATTAGTAGCAAGTGCTATGAGGGGGAAAGTTATATCCGCTAAACTATTTTTGTGTTGGAAATCGCCGCTACAGGAATCCCAAATAACACCCAACTGCATCAAGAAAATCGCTGCGAGAAGAATTATTAAAAAAGCGAGTATGAAATTAAATCTAATTTGTTCCAATGACTGCAAAGAAGCGCGCTGAACTTAATCAATTTTTCCCACGACATCATGAAGATGAAGAAGCGAAGCTTCCGCGAAACCGTTGGGCTTCTTTGGAAAAAAATAATAATTTTTTTATGTCTTTGGATTATGGGTCTTTTGAAGGGGATTCCCTGGGGCGGATGCCTCCAATGCCTTCCTCCTTAATACGGCGTGCTGGCTTCCTCAGGCTATATTTTGCAGTAAATTTAAATACCTTGTGCTAAATTTTACAAAGTGTATTTGGCGGCCGAAAATACGCTTATGCATTGAAAGGTAATATAGGCATTAGATACGAGACTATTAATAAAGAGAAATCACGTGCACTGAAACCTAAAGAAAAGATTGGCTGAAAATTAGATTAGGAAAATTTGGAAAAACTAAATATTTTTCTAACTTAAATTATATAGTATTTTCATTTTTGAAATTGCTCTGAAAATGTAATATTATGTACCGGTAATCTCCTTTAAAAGTCACAAAAATTTCTATTTATCCGAAAACAAAATAATCACTAAAATTGTTTAATGTTTATTAAGCATGGAGACTTTGCTTTTGCCCCCAGCGTCCCCCTTTTTTTCCTCAACTTAAGCTTTTAGATACTGTGCAAGGTACCTCAATTCATTTTAAAAACATAAATTTACAGTATTTTGCAATACTTTGAAATAATAATATCGTAGTCGCTTTGTAATTCTGAAAAAAAAAAATTCTATGAGAAGAAATCGTTTAACCAAACAATGAGGTTAATGTTTGAAAAACTACTAAAAATGTAGGGTTCTATAATCAGTGGACGTTTGCACCGGGGCCCTAACTGATCAAGTACCGGCCTTGAAATTGACCATTTACAATTTTACAATTTGTAGTAATTTCTCGTTCACGAGCTACCGGTTTAATTGTTTCATTATCAGGATACTGCTACGGAACGTATAATCAACATTGCTGCTATAACGTGTAAAACTTCGAAATGGCATTCATTATTTTTGGAAGTTACGGTATTATTTTCAAATTATCATCAAAAACTTTACGAAATAAAATATCCTAAACATTTTCGCGCTTAAAAATAGTGGGAAATTTGCTGACCATTTTTTACAAAAATTGTTTGCATCGTCTGTGGCCTTGGACTCGATCACGTCTGTCCTTGGCCGCGGATTTATTTGAGTCTTAGACCTTGGCCTTGAACCTTGGGTTCTTGACTCGTCTCTGCAGTCCATAGCTTAACATTACTGTAAGATCTTTGACAAGACTTTACATTTAGTTTACTGCCACTCACTGTTAGAATTGTTTGAAACATCCAGATACAAAACTGTAGCAGAAAAGTTTGTCAATACTGCAATAAACGGAAGCCCATATCCAACAAAATATGTTGCGGCAATCGATGATTTCTTGGTAACAGAAAACTAAACAATGACACAAAAATTTTGATCAATAAAATGTGCAGTTTAGTTAGAGGATTTTGACAAAGATGACTCTACGTAATACCCCTTTAAACTAAAAAAATTAGAAGTAATAGAAAAAAGCTAACACGAATCAATGATTGTTTAGGTGGCAGATTAACTCGAAGACCAAAAAGTTTATTCGCTATTTCCTGGCCGAGGCAGCTCGGTGAAAAAAGTAATGTTGTGCTGTATTTACAGTTACTGCCTTTTCTACTTTCACGCAGAAATTTTCTTTTATCTTTGTTGGGCATGCACGAAGCAAATTAAAGTTTGGTAATATTGTAAATACAATCGAATTTTATTTTAGTTGGGTTTCCGATCTATTTAAATCAGCTTCATCAAAACAATGCTAAAAATCAACAAACAAGAATGTCTTTGAAAAATTGCTTACTTAATTTTTTGCAGAATTAGTGTAGTGATTATGAAAAGCATCTTCTTGAATTGCATAAGCTTAACTTTAGTTTGGGCAAATCTGTGTGAAGTGGTTTGAAAGTTAGTTTTATTTTTGTAAACAGATGTTTATCTTACAGTAAAGGAGTAAAAAAATGACATTAACCTCATTGGTCGCAATAGCATGAATTCCCTTCTGTTTCCATTTAAATGAGATTAGAAATGGTTTTGAAATTATTTAAATTGAATTGAATTTTTTTTTTCTACTGTTAATACGCTGACCGGTTTGAAAAATAATTGCATTGTATTTTAGCGCAATTTATTTATTTATTTTTATTTTTTTGCAAACCAAGTCATTTTTGCAAATAGCAGTTACATCGATCCGAAACCCGTTGTGAAGGCTTTTCGCCAGATACATGTGGCAATTGCAATGGCTGAAAAAAAAAAAAACTTCGTAAAAATATTTGGAGCAGTTTTGTAAGTAAAGGAAATTTTAAGTTATGAAGAAGAACGTACTCCTGCATGCAGCTAAGTAGTTTAAAATTATTTATGATTCATGATCTTTTTAATTCGAAAGAAAGGGAGAGCAAAGTTTTAGCACTAGAAAATCCATCCAAGCTGAGTGGGAGCAGTAATCATATTGTAAACCAAAATTGAAAAGTATCACAATATTTATCTTTTAAATGGAGTTCCTTTTTAATTTTATTTCAATCATTTTAGTATTGAATACTCCTATCACCAACAGGTGAGAAATCAAATATAGTACAGTACAAAGACACATTTTCTATGCTTTGTTTCGTTTGGATAATAAAATGTTCAACAGTAGTGTTAGTTGAAAATATTTTCATCAATTTCGCTGTTTTTCAGTCCTTTCTTTACATGAAGTACATTATTTTTGGTGCATAAAACTTGCTTATTTACTAGCCCTATGCAGTGTTCAATGCATAACTTGACTGCAAAAATGATTTTTCACTCTACCGCACACCAAAAAAGTTCTAAACCATGAAAATCACATTAAATCACGCTTGAAAGCATATTGAAAATAGTCAATTTATTTCACGCTTTGAGCACTGATAACCGTTGCTTATTTTCTGGAAATTGAAAATACAGAACTTACAAAAAATACTTACTTGTGTAAAAGCTCTATACATTTGAACAGCATTAATGGTCATCCATGAAACACTGCAAATTGTGAAGTAATGAAGCAGGAATGTCATTGCATCGCAGGCTTGTTTCTTCTCAGCCCTACCCACTCCAACAACATAGAAAAAGTAAACGAAAATCAAGCAAATGCAAATGTTTACCAATGTTGGCGTAGTCGGCTTTTTTCGAAGATCTCTGTTTAAAAACAAATGATTTTAAATTATTGCGTGTTTTAAACCTATTCACATGGGCTATTTAACCTACGCAATTTACAAGAAGGGGAGCGAAAACATTTTCCCATTTAACTTCTAAACCTGAAGTCACAGCAACATGAAATTTGACATGCGGATTATTGTTCACCATAATTTTTCAAAAAAGCATTGTTCTGATGACGTCTCCTTAGTAACATTATGCCAAAATTTCAGAAAAAATTGGCCCCATTTTTAATGACATCCTAAAAGGCTTACAGTTAGTAAACACTTTTTTTTCAAACTGAATCAAAAATATTGCCTAAGCCAAAGTGATTACGCCACAAAAATGTTCGAAGGCGTCATTTAAGCTATAAATATGGACCAAAAAATGCTCAGATTTCGGAAAATGACTTGCGAAAACGTTAAAATTAAAAAACATTTATTTACCTTAGCAATCAAACTCAAATTTTTTTTGGTTAATTGTAAATACATTTGATTCATTCCAAGAAAAAGCTTATTTTCCTACCCTGTGTAAAATCAATCAAATTAAATTTTTCATTATAAGCGCTGCAATACGCCCGCCGAGGCGTGTAACGAGTTTACGTAGCCCATCTCCAAGTCATTGCATCTTGACAACACAGCTTCTTTCGAAGAAAATTTGAAGCGGTGGCGAGCCGTTAGCAGCGCTGATTCCGATTTCATTGGCTCAAGATTTGAACCTCAGACATGCCGCTCCAGAGGCGTACGCGTTACTGCTCGAACTACTGACCGGTGTTGTGTAAAATAAGGTTAGTAGTGTTTATTGTAACTTCTTTCACGCAAATCTATTTGACCTGATTTCAGCCAGTACGATAGAGTGGTAATTGAGCCTCTCCAGAAAAGAGTGTTATAATTTCAAATCAACTTATTGGCTTTGAGTGAAATATATTCACTAGCAACTCTAAAATTTGAATTTCGTGAGGTCAGAGTAGGTTTACAAACTTTGAATTCAACTAAGACAACGTTACTAAGTTTCAGAAGTATATGTAATTGCCAAGAAGTTAATATAGTTGACGGTCAAAGTTATTTTTGACGCAATCAGCTTGTCTTTGGCATTACGTAATCAAATTCAAAACAGAAGTGACACAAAAATCTACAATCAGAATTGCTTTGATTAAAATGTTCATGTCTTGAAGCAGCTTTTCGTTTGACACTTATCAAAATGATTCGTTAGAATCGGGAGCGCAGAAAAAAGAGCATCTGTTTATAGGAAAAAACCGCGCCTTGATTGGCAGAAAAAAAAACAAGGAGAGAGCGTCATTAGTGCACAATGTGTAAGTTGTACACGAATTTTTTGTCAGCAAAAGATGGGGTTAAAATTTTTGATACAAGTGGCTTCAAGAGTAGATAAGATGGAAAGGAGAATGGTCTGAAGCGAGAAGAGAGAATCTACTGTCATCAGGATGTTGAGCACATGCAGAACTTAGTAAAAGATGAAGTCCAATGGCTGAAGCAGAAGTAAGAGACAGGGTATTAGACTGGGCGGAAGATTTTTGCCATCGGGCAGGAACTAAGCGTTTCTGGAAAGAAGAGCAAGAAGGGATAAATTTGGGAACGTGTTGTTTAATTCTGTCCTGCAACCTTTGGGAGGTACAGCCAACCCCACATACCCACTGTCGCAGTGGCATGAGAATTAATAAATCACGTTGCTTTTCTGTAAAACAGGTAGTACATTCTTTTTGGTAGCGAAAAAAGCTCGTTAGTAGAATAAAAAACGCGTGGCTCTATAGCGAAAAAACACTATTTAACAGCAGATTTTACTTGCTTTTCAATCATAAGAACTTTTTCCACAAGGAATATTTTAGATAGGTAGGCCTATTGATTAGATTGTAGGCTACTTTGATGAAACATTAGCTTTCTTTAAAATTAATTCTGAATTTCATCAATAAATTGATAATTTCTTGCCAAAAATTGGACAAAAGTTTAGACTAAGCAGAGTTGGAGGCCGAGCTAGCTTTTCTGGTAGAGTTCGAGCTTAATATTGACAAAATTTTGGACTTGAATTCGGGCTTGATATAAGTAGTTGTCTTGTCTTTTAGGTAGCTATAAAAACGTAATTAAAATGACTTCGCAACCCTGAACGAAGACTGTATTTAAGTATCAGTACGATTATGAGTATACATTTCATCGATAATTGGTAAGTAATTTTATTTAATTACAGCAGGTTAACGAAAGGGGCGATTAAGCGCAAACCCTTTAAACCTAACTTTAATTTCGAGCGTTTTTGAGCATGGATTGAGCTTCAAATCACTTTTTGGTTTATGGCCGAGTTCAGGCATACATATTCCGCTTCGGACCTGAACAGATCTGCCTATTCACAACTCTAAGACTAACTGTAACACTTACTTAAACTTTAGATATATACAGAATGTTGCAATTAGAAAAAGAATAGACAAAACGCTTCCAACGTAGCTCACAATTGTCAAAACCAGTATGGAAGGAACTTCTCTGGAAGTCTACAAAATTAAAAGTAAACTTTTATACCTAAAATAAAAATATCTAAAGGTGAATTTAAGCAGTATCCGTTTTTCGTCCGTTTTTTTCCGTTTTTGCTTCTCCGTGAAAAAGTATGCGCTTTACGTCCGCATTTTTATAAGTTCACATCCGCACAAAGTAGACTGTTACATATAGATAAAAAAATTTGTTCAAAAATTTTCTGTATGAACATTAAGAGCGATATTTCAAAATAGAGCTGCATCTCTTTACAAAAAATTTCTTTCGGAAAACTTTTGTCCAGTATGTGACAGTCTGATTGGAGCGGATATGAATATATAAAAATGCGGATGAAAAGGTATGCGCTTTTTCAATAAGCCAAAACGTAAAAAAACGGAAAAAGAACTGATACTGTGTAAATCCGCCTTAAAATAATATGTGCAAGAAGATAAATCAAGCTACAGCACAAAAATTGCAACTTATCAAGAAAATCCATGACAAGCATAAATGATTTTATTGCAAGAAGAGCTCGAATAACAACTGATATTACTGTGGAGTGGTATAACAAGTTTTATAGTTCTACGCTAATTTAACTTACAAATAAAATAGCATAGCTTGCTAAGCCATTACATGTGTAAGAAGGCTGCTTTGTGTTAGTCTGGTAACATTGATCAGCTGGACGCCACGTTAGCGATTCAAAATCCCAACTGGAAGGTTCTGCTTGATTTAAAACACGCTGAAAACAAACTTATAATGAAGAAAAAGTGTTATATAAAATTGCTTTTTAAAATCATAAAAAACATAACACAATTTCGCAACTAAAAGTGGAAAAGTTACTAAAAAAAGTAACATTATTATTTGTTTTTTTTTCTGTTTTTTTTTTTGGCTGCATCTTAAAAACAACATCAACTTCAACTCATTTGTAATAACAGTTAACTTTAAAAGCATATTGCAAGTTAATTTTCTTGAATTCTTTTTTTTTTTTTTGATTGCAAAAACATACCTGTCTATCGTCCCGTGAATGAACTTGGTCTTTCGAACACAAAATTGCAGAATTTTAACTCTATCTCTGGTGCCTCCGGACAATGAGGGATTACATTGGAGAGCGACTATTTTACATTGAACACAACTCTTTTGCTGAGGCTCAAAGGTTTTATTTCAAACAGTATAGATACCAATACTGTAAATATTTGTTGCAGCTTACTTTGAAAGTATCGTTGGTCTTCACTACTGGATCAAGAATTTGAACGTTTGCAAACTCGATATTCACAACTATATCCATAGAATCTGAGGATCTTGTTGTTATAGAGACAATCTATCGATAAACAATAACTCATTATCATTGCATATGTAACCACTAAGAATTTTTTGAAAAGTCAAAATCAAAAAAAAATAAATAAATGAACGCTTGTGATTTATTGCGTAATCGTAAGTTAACATCAAGCGTTCGCACTAAGATGTTTATTGTTTAAGTATCTTCGTTATGAAAATAATACTCAATTACAGCTGTTTCGACGCATGTCACCCATCGCCAAGTACGTCTCCGCACATGGCTATACTGTTGTAAGATACATCTAGTGAGATACACTGAGATATATCAAGTAAGATACACCGCACTTATATATACTAATAATAATAAAAAACAGGAACATGTTTTTAGCACTATCGACGTAATATGGCTAACCAAGCTCGATAAGGTGGTTATAGCAAAATGCCTTCAAGCAGTATTTTCTGGTAAAGAAGCAAGGTTTGGCCGCATATAAACTTGATACAAAATATTTTGTACTGCATTTTTTATAAATATATAAGTGCCATCTTCTGTCATCAGACTATTCCAACAGCTGTAGGCTGCTTAAAGCGAAACAAATCATAGATCATCCAATATATTTTTTATGATTCACAATTTTAGAAATTATTATGGGTACTTTTGTAGACAATCGGTTTTCTTCTTCGATTGAGTTGAATATGAAATATTACTTTAAGTAAGCTTTGGGTATTTTAGCATTGAATATCCTGATGAAAATTACCTGAGAAGTATTTTGACCAGAAGACAAGCCAAAATCTTCTCCAATAACAGTAACGTGAATCACAGGAGCTTCAGTTTCACTAATTCGAGCAATCTCAGCTATTAATTCCGGTGGAAGAGTTACCAACGTCTCAGTCCCGTTAATGGATCCAGTGTTTAAATTGAAAGTTACGCTTGAATAAAGGGTTGTGTTGCTGTTGTTGCTCGTAAGCGGAGTTATTTGTACGGCCTTAAAATAAAACCAAAATATCACAAAATTCATCAGTTGCTGGAACATCTTATATTTATATTTCATTTAAATACGAAACTGACTATAGTCCGTTGAGACCAAAAAGCATTTTACTATTGAATTATTTTTTATGAAGTTTTAATGGAAGAAAATGTTTTTATTATTTGATCAATTACGTGCAAATTTGTATAACGTGCACGCTGATGTTTAAACGAGACAAGCAAAAGTTATCCAGTGCATAAATCATTGTTGATTCTTACTTTGAAACAAGTTGTAGCATGCAAGTTGCAACAGCAGTGCGATTCTTTAAACTGTACTACTGCTCAGTAATGGTCACATCAATGACCTGTAAATTTTGCTTAATGAAAAAAGTGACGAGAGAAAAAGATTTTTGCTTTAAAAGCATTTTTTCTTTAAAGAAAATCTCCTTTCAAATGGTTAAATTATTCATTTATTTTAATTGAGAGGATTTCAACAATTATTCTTCTGAAAGTTTAGAGGCGATCGTTGTCCAAGATATAGCTATACATCACAGCAACAGCTGCTTAAGAATTTTGCAAACTTTTAAAAGCTTTTTTCACAACAGAGTATTCTTCATTTATTTCGAAATTTATTTATTTTAATTTGAAGTGAGTTCGGACGCAATAATTTTCAATATTCTTTTATTATGAACAACAATTAGAATAGCAATTAATTCATTGTAATTATAATAATAATAATGACGTAAAGCGAAGCAGGGGTATAAATTCAGCGATTGAACAAAGAAAAGTGAGAACAAAGACAATATTAAGTAGGTTCATTTTATCTCGCATCATTCATTCATTACACAATAACACCCATAGTAACAAGCAGTATGTACGTATAACCGGATACCGCAGACAATTACACAAACACAAATATTAAATTATATGTTCACTCGGTCACCACAAATTCATTCATAAATCAAATCAAAAATTATTCATAAAATCAACTGGTCAGTTGATCGACTGGGAACGCGTTCGTCTCTGGAGTTGGATGTCTGTGGGTTCAAATCTCGGACAGGTCAAATTTGACAGAGGGCTTCCAACGGCAGCGCTGGGCACCGCAATTTGTTTTTTAAGTCCGCAACTCCGCAACCGAATTTCAATTTTCTTAATCCCCAACCGCAAGTCCACAATTGCCCGTTTAACCCTATATATACTGAGCTATTTTTACACCCTATTTGTACCGGGGGGTACAATTTTTTCACCCTACTGAGCTATTTTTACACCCTATTTGTACTTAATTTGCCCCCCTATCCAAAAACCGATTGGTAAGTGATAGAATCGAGATTTTTTGGTTGTTGATGCTATTTTTTGTTAAATTCTTAAAAATAAATTTTTTGAGGTTGTGACGTCATGAAAACGATGATGACATCATCAAAACCAGTAAATCCTTATAACAGAATGCAAAATTGCCTAAATGTTGCAAAATATTAGTTTTAGTTTGGACTTTTGTAATTTCAAAAAATCTCTGATAAAGTTACCGCAAATGTAGACGTCATTATGCATGATGACATCACATGCATGATGACATCATTGTTAATATATTGTGTTGATTATTCTTTGTAATTTTTTTGTGACTGAAATTAGTATATTTCACAAAATTATAGAATACTGCAGTATAATTTTCATTTTGTCATTCAGCAGCTGATAAAAGTGAATATTTTTTTTATGCAAACGCAGTTTATTTCAAGAAACAGCATAAATAGCAATATTTTTGAATTATGACGTCATCAATGACGTAATGATGATGCAATGAATTTATCAGTATAAAAACTTTTTATTCCAGCAGAAGATTAGCATTGACAATGAATACGCAGTACAATGAATAGAATATGCGCACTGATAAGCATGAATTGTGCTCAAAACTGCATAAAACTCCTTAGGTGCCTCTGACAAAGGCAAAAATGACGTCACTTCCGGTTGTCCGGTTGATCCCAAACTTTCTGAAAATGTGTGTTATTAAATTTGATTCAAAGTCAGGGTGCATCCCCAGCAAACATGCAAGATCGGGCCAATGTTGGCCATCAGTTGGCAGGGTTGGCAAAACGTCGGCAAATTTGCCAACGCTTTGCCAATGTTGCCAATGTTTTGCCAACATCTTTGCAAACGCCGTAATTATTGTAGTAGTAAGTTTCCTCGAATTTTTTCACGATTGTGTAATGATTCTGGGCCATTTTCTTTTACTTATAGCTTTCCAATTTGCCAAAAATACTTTTTTTTTATTACGATTCAGCCAACGTTGGTAGAATATTGGCTCAACATCGGTTGCCAACATCGGCATTATGCATTTCAGCCAATACAGGGCCAACGTTGGATGCCAGCCCCAGGCCAACATTGGTGGATAAAATTTTTCTTGACTACCGACAATTTTTTGTAATTAATTTAGGTTGTTCATTCCAAAAGTGCTGAACAGGGATCAGAATTAGCTGAATTATAAACGAGGCCTAGACGTTTTTATGTCGAAAATCCATGTTTATTTTTGTGATTTTTCAGGAGCAAGCACTTGAAAAAACTTTGTTATGGTGAGGCCAAACCTTACTTAAAACTTATGTCTTACTTTTTTGCAAAGTAATCTGCAACACCAATCAGTAATTTTTATATATTTTAGTCTAATTTCTTTGTAAAACAAAAGATGTTTGAGCTAAAACCTTCACAAATTTCAAAAACGAAAAAACAAAATTACTGAAGCGGAACAGCATCACAAAATCTAGTTTTTCAAGTATTTACAGTAGCGTTAATGCTTGTGTGGATAGTTTCAGGCAAAAATTTACAGGTTTAAGCAATGGTAGTGACTATTTCACCGAAAATTTTCAACTTAAAGAGAATAAAACGAGAATGAGAAATATTCATCCGCGCTTTTTTCATTTGCTTTTTTAGGGGTTAAGATTAGGGTTTAGGTTAGGGTTTGGGTTAGGGTTCGATTAGGGAATAGTTTTAGAGTAAGCATTTGAGTTTGTGTTAGATTTGAGTCAGAATTAATAAAAAACTAGATAAAAATTTCCAGTGAAATAAAGCCTTCCTGTTAAGAGTTACCGGTAGTTTAAGTTTAGGATTGGAGGTAATGGTTCTAACAGTTTGTGTTGCAGTGCTGGGTTAGTTTTACCATGCCATGATTCAGTGATTTAGCATTGTCTTGTAAAAATGGCTTCTAGACTACTGGACTAAGTTACAGTAGGCTATCCACTATTTATTGCTGGTACTATATTTGGAAGGTTTTATTTCTCCGGAAATTTTTATCTAGCCTACTTTTTTATTATTTCTGACTCAAATCTAACCCAAACACTAATGCCTAATCTAAAACTATCCCCAAATCAATCCCAACCAATAAGCTGATAAGGGTAATTTCGGACATGAAACAAAGTAAAATTGCAGTTAATAGTTATTACTGGTAGGCTGCAGCCCACTTATTTAATTGTTGATTATTGTTTCGATAATTAGCCCTATTTCATTAGGCATATTTAAACTAGGAGGAACTTTTTCCCAGACCTATCTTGGGGTAAATTGTGCCCCAGAAGTTTGTGCAACTGTATTATGAAATAGGCCTACATATGTCACGCACCGTAGAAAAAGGCTGTGTCTAGAGCACGGGTCCAGTTTTCAACATAAAATTGCTGCTGCATCGATCGTTTGTGTTTGCACTTCAAGTTGCTATCTCTCAAGCTGGCATTGCTGCCCAAACCCTACCTGTAACTCTAAGTCTAATGCAAAATTTTGAAGAAAAAGAAATAAAAATAACACAGCATGATTGTGTTCAATCGCGAGACGAGCCTAGCGCGTTCAGCACAAATGGAACTCGAACGTTGAGTTTAACCAGCGAGTGCCTTACCACTACACCACCGGGGCTACCAGTTTGCAGTTCAGAGTTGATGCGTCAAAGTGCTGTATTTAAGTTGAATTAATGAGAAAAAAGCAATATAACTGACTGCTGGTGCAGCAGCGTTTTTGTATCAAGAACTGGACCAGTGCAGCAGACACTACCATAGAAAAAATTTAAACTTGTACGGTAACTTGTACTTGTATCAAATTTCAGTGGCAGTAGCTACCGGTATTTTGTCTCAAGAGGCAAAATACCGAGAGTATTTTCCTTTCTTTTGGTTAGGATTAAGAGTTGGGTTTAGCGTTAGGGCTAGGTTAAGGTCTGAGGCAGTGAGGTTAGGGTTACAGTTCAGGGTTAGGGTTACTGGGCTATGCAGGAGCTGGAGGCAAAATAGCTATAGGACTATTTTGTCTCCAAATGTCGAAATAACGCCAATGTTAATCATAGTCTTTTGCCATGAATGTATGATTTGGTATCATGATAGGTGGCCAAGTCAAAGAAAATTATGGCTTAGCGTACTGGTACCTTAAAAGAAACAAAAATTTCTGTCGCAAGCAAAAACAAAAGAACTGGATTTGTGCAAATTGTTTAGGCATGACTGAATTTCAATCATCATGCAAAATTGGCAAAAAGATTAGGTCTAAAGACATAAAGGAACAACTCAGAGTAGGCTTACGTTACATAACTAGACCTGCGGAATAGTATCCTTGGTAAAAAAAGGGCTGCTTATTTTGATTTTGTTAACGTACTGTATTTGTATATGCGGCATCATACAGTTCTACAGTGTACTACTAAAATATTTTTTGAATTTTCAGTATTTTTTTTTTTGAACAATTAAATGAAAAGTTTTCAAGTTATGTAAATATTTTTATTTCATTGAACTTCAAAAAACCAGTCAAAATTAAGAAGGGACCTTCCTACAGTAAATAATTTGTTTTTTTCCAGCAATGATCTGTAGTTGGTAATTTTCTGGAAATAATTAGCTTCGTTTATCACGCGTTCAAACTTCAATTTTGGAAATCATCGCACATAATATTTCAAAACTCATCATTCTACGAAAAGCATCGCATTGGTTGTGCAGTATAAGCCAGATCGCTAATGGTAATTTTTTTCGCTTTAGTAATATTGTAATTATAATGCAGGTTTATTTGCCAAGTTGCCATTGACCAGGAGACTGTGAAGTAACCTTGCGGTCTTCCAGTTAGTAAATATAGGTAGAGGCTGCTATTACGTTATGTAAGAAATAAGAATAAGAAAATTGCTATTCTATCTCTAAACCTAACCCAAACTCTAACCCGAACATCGGTCTTAATCTAAACTCAAAATCTAACCCAAACCATATCGATAATTTAAAAAACAAAAAAGAGTAAATGAGCGCTCACTTTTTGCTCTCGTATTTTCTTCATGGGCATTACGTTACATAACACCAGCCACTTCCATCAATGTAAAGGTAACAAAAAGCCACCATTTATCTCAAAACAGTTTGCACAAAATATGAGCTCAATTGAATAAGTCAAAAATTTCCCTAGCTGTTAAAGTTAAGAAAAAAAGTGAGAACATTTTTTAATTTTTCAACAAAGGGTTAAACACTTGGCATGTCAATAACACACAGTAAAATGCTTTTTAGTAAAAAGAATTGCAAAGGAACACGAGATTTATATTTTTGCTTTAGGTTTAAGAATAATTTGAGAATAATGCCAGCTTCAGCATGAAAAAAATAATGTTAATAACACGTGCTAGTACAACGCATTTGGACTTAATCAGCAGAGTTTGCTGGGCCTTTTTGGTATTGCCATTTTTGATTTGTTTAACAGCAATCATGATTAAAGTTTGTTCAATTTACTGGTTTTTATAAAAAACAAAAAGTGTATAGCTTAAACCATGTGTTTTGTTTAAAATCCTTCTTTGTTCAATACTGTACTATACAAAGCGATTTTGGACGACTTTTAAATTCCTGCAACCCAGTTATAGGTATCGCATTTTTTTGCAAACTTAAAGTAAAAAATTGAGTGGTTTGGATTTTGAAATATCAGATGCATGCATTTCATACGACACGCTAAATTTATAGTCAGAATCCCAAGATAACAATTAGAAATGATTTTTATGTTTGTATAGACAATGTTTTATCATTCAAAATTATCTTAACAAACATATTGTAGTTTACAACTACTGCACTGATCATTAGTCGAGTGGATAGAGCATTTGCTACTGAAACTGTAGACTTGGGTTTAATTCTTCGTCAGAACAAAACAAAGACTATAAAAATTCAGTATTTACAGCGTTCTTGTTTGAAGTTTAGTTAAAAAAAGATCAGTGTGAAGCCTGTACTTTGTGTAGACAGATGGGCAAGTGGCAGCTTGACTCGAAGATCAAAATGTCCCTTTGCTGTCTCTTAGCTAAAGCAACTTGGTAACTAAAAATGTAATTACAGTTACTTTATTGTTTCCAGATCAACTAGATAAAAATCCCGAAGCTGGAATCCCTCAAAACTTTACAAAAGTTGTTTTTTTTTGCAAAAACTCGTAATAATGGGATGCAGAAAAACTCTATCTCTAAAAGTTTTAAAAGTAAAATGATGAATAAAATAAAAAAAGGTCTGTATCTGTTCTAAAGTCAAATTATCCTCAAAAATCTTTGTTTTTCTTTAAAAAAAACAACAACAAATGCTTCGCATGGGCTTCAATAATATTCTGGTTTCCAAATAATTTCAAAGACACTAAATTTGAGTTAACGTGAAGAATAAGATTTTACAGTAGTTACATACAGCAAAGATTTGGGATTTGGAGTATAATACTTCAAGTTTAATTCAATTGAAATTGTCTTAAGCTTGATTTAGCTCACTGGTACATTGCTGATCAGCTTAACCAATTGCAGGCTGAGTTTTTTGAACTATGAGTACAAATTGTCAATAATTGAAAAATTCTTTCAGATGCTGTTCAGTCGGGTACCGGTAGCCACTTAGCAGACATTCTGATAATGAAATGCTTAGAGCTAATGTAGTCTTAATCCACCAAAGAAAAAACATTGAGATAAGATACTTCATCTACAAATATGAATATTATTTGTTTGGATTATAATGGAAGATAATGTGCTTTTTCGGTTAGCCCACTGGTATGGCTTTTTAAAATATAAAGACTGTAATTTTTTCACAAAATTTTTTTATCCCAAAAAGGTCTAACCCACAGTCCTGTTGTTACGTCATAGCATTAGCCTAGTATTGTCATTGAGCAATATTGGATGTGGTTAGTGTTATGTTATGGTTGTTATGTAAGTCCCATAAAGAGAATGAAAGAGCACAGAGTGAGCGCTCATTCATCCTTATTTAAAGTTATGGAGGATTTGGGTTAGATTTTGAGTGTAGGTTAGGATTAACATTAGGGTTGGGATTAGGGCTAGAATAGCAATTTTCTTATTCAGTATTTTGCGTAGCATAACACTAAAAGCCTCTGCCAACAATATTAGATTTGAATGTATCAATCAAAAATTACAAACCTCAAAACACCACAATTAATTTATTATAAACAAAAATTACCAGTTTTCTACATCCATATGTGTACCGTAAAGTCCTACATCCTTGGTATGGGGGTAACTTTGATACAAAATCAGAAAAGTATTTTCATCACTGATATATGTTGGCTAAAGTTGCATATTAGATGGTAGGTATGTACAATATTCTTCATGTACTCAAGGGACTTGGGCATTTCTTTATATATCGTAGGTAAATAAACAATTTTTATAGGGGGAAAAAGGCACATTTAAGAAAGTTGCCTGCTAAGCCTCAGTGTTCCAAAAATGAGCTGCAGTAAAAGTGCCAAAATAACTTGTAAACAATATGTATGTGTATCAACTAAGTTGTAATCTGAATAAAATTGAAAAACATTTTTTTTGGGTTAAAGTATGGTAAATTTTTTATTGAGGGGTCAAGTGTTCAACTAAAAGAAAAAATTTTGGTACTCATAAAGCCACCTTTCAGAGATGTCAGGGAAATTATTTAGCTTCTATATATTAAGTATTTTAGCTATGAAACCAGTAGTTAGTTGGAGATGGTGCTTCTTATGGCTTCTCAAAATTTTGTTGCCTATTCTGAAAGTCCGCTTAATGCAGCTTTTTTGCAACTATTTGCCAAAACGCATTTTTATTGCTAAATAATTATAATAACTGTATTGCTTTTTTTTATAAGCACAACTAACTTTTTCATTACCAAATGAATGATTACAAATTTTTACTGTTCTGTTAAAGTCGCCTTGAAGCTTTAAAGCCTGTGAAATAATCATAAATTGCCATTGTTTTTTGTTTCCAGTACCTAGTTTTCTTATTTCTTAAAAACTGTGTTCACTATTAAACTGTTCAATCTTTAGAGTTTGCTGCAGTGCTTTTGTATGTAGTTCACAGCCACCTTGATCCGATAATATGAAGTGATGGCATAGAAATGAATCACTATAGCTGGCCTCTATGTTTTGAATGTATTTTGCCAGTTACTATTTATCAAATTTTTTTTTTTTTTTTGGAAACACTTCTGTAAGTACCAAAGTTAAGTATTAGTAACCTTATCTTCATACCAGTGGCCTGCAATAGACCTTTTAAGCAGAAAATCTAGTGTGTACCAAAGTAAAGCATTTCTTGCAAAAACTTTGGTTCAGGAAAAAGTGTTTTAAAAAATTAGGCCTTATGACCTGGCACTGTTTTTTGAACTGGGACTCTATGCCATCTGTACTAGATCTCAGTCTAGTCCAAAACATCAACCGAAAATCAAAGTTTTAAAACTTTACCAATAAAGGGTTTTATGACAGATGTTTAAACAAATAAAAATCAAATCTTTCATTATACTCAGTGTGTTACGCTAAAGCGTGTAACAAGTTGGCAAGGCCTTCTCCGCGTCAAGTCGCAGAGCAAAGAGAATGCAGAAATTATTCTGGCAAATTGTATTTGTGTAAATTGGCACAGTGCAAAAATTATATGGATTTAAGGATGGCGCGAAAATTTGCGCTTTGTAATTAAACTTTCCAACCTGTCGTAAAATGATTAATTTTTGGCATGTTTGCAAAGTGGCTACCCAACTGTACCATCTTTTTTACAACAAGCTAATAAAAAAGTAATGCAACCAATGGTGACACGATGTTCTGTCAGTATAGCGCTGTGGAAAAGACTTATGAAACCAAATCTGAATGCACTTTATTTTCAAGAAGTGACTTTACCTTTATAGTGTATATATAAGCTAAAAAAACAGTCCTTTGCAAGAAAAAAGAGATTTTCCAGAATCTTTTGATGAAAAATCGATATGGTTAAAGGCAGCTAATCATCGCAAAAAGTGGCGATTTATAAACAAAAATAATTTGGCTTTGTGTAAAGGTTAGATTTTTGTCTTCAAAAGAATAAAATGCATGTCTGCAAACTGCAAAGTGGCTACCTGGCTGTATTTTTTTGCTATGTTATTGCTGTTAAATACATTTACTGTGTTTGCCATATGCCATGTAGGTTGCGCCAGAGAAGTCTAATGCACAAAATTAAAATTTTTCACCAATTTGGCATAGACAATGCAAAAATATCTTTGGCACAGCACAAAACCTCCTCTACAACTTAAAAAGGGAATCACTTTGGGCCAAAATGTTGGATAAGCCTCTAACGCATTCTCACCAAATTTGAACTTTCTATTATGCCTTCTCGTTTTCAAAATAATGCATTTCAAAATTAGCAATTTTCCCCTTAGTTCAGTGTTGCCATTTTGTCAGTATTGTGAGAGAAAATTAACTTTTGAAAAACTGGCTTACAGTTATTGAAAAGCAGCTCATTTTTCAACTATGGCGCAAAACATTTATTGAGAATCAGGAACATGTGGTAACTTTTGAATTTTTTTTTCTAATCAGCAACTATGGCAAAATTTCAAAGGGAAAAAGCCTTTTTAAGGGGGAATTAAATTTGTTATATCTCAGGAATAGAAGATTGTAAAAATCTTAAATTGAATAAAGTTAGTCTTCAGATTTGTCAAAATTTGCTGGGAGAAAATCAAGCAAAAAAATTTCCGATTTCATTGCCATTTTAAATTAGAGCACAGATGGTGGGAAACTTTCTAATTTGCTTACGCATTTTCTAGAAATGAAGACCTCTAACTGAAGGAATAAAAATCTCCAGATATTTACCTTTTTTTAGTAACTGTCTTAACGTAATGTACATTAATGATATATTCTTTAAGTAGCTGTTGCAATCTATTGATGGTCAGTCACCATTAGTGATAATATGCTCCTACTTCATCTGATCTGAACAATGAAGAAACTGGATGTAATGAACTTGAAGATAAATTTTGTTGTTGACGAAGCTCTCTATTCAGTGTTCAAGTTCTAAGGTATAGTTGAACGTGTTTATTTTTGACGAAGTTTTTATTTAAATCTGATCAATTAATTGTTTAATTTAAAACACATGTAAA
Organism: Trididemnum nubilum; assembly: GCA_963965965.1. Classification (NCBI taxonomy): domain Eukaryota; kingdom Metazoa; phylum Chordata; class Ascidiacea; order Aplousobranchia; family Didemnidae; genus Trididemnum; species Trididemnum nubilum. The sequence goes on along the minus strand of OZ014477.1, from coordinate 31,415,193 downwards.
CATTTGATTAAAAGTAAAACTGTAGCAGCTAACAAGTTGAAATGCATGGCTATGGAAAAATCTTAGAAAAAGCATATTTTATTTCAGATCGTGACGATTATGTGTCGCCAGGACTTTTAGGCCCCAGAAATTTTACGTGCAAGATCAAAAACATTTTTTCGAATTCAAAATAAAATTTAAAAAAATTTTTTCTGATGTTTTTAAATAAGATTTGAAGTCCTGGAACCTAATTGTCCCGGCGCATAATCGTCCTGCGTCTAAACACCCTGCACTTAAAATTCGTTGACTGATTTTAAGAGTATCAACAATAGGGTACTTTTTTATTTGTGGCAAACCGACATCAGAAATCAGGTAATCAAATTATACAAATATGCATCTGGCCTTTGAACTGACTCAGAAAATTGTGCTTTATACTTTTGTCATTGTTTTTCTTGCGTATCGTAAAAGTAAAAATCAGCAAGAAATGCTGGCCATATGCTAAGAAATCAAACTGATATGCAGTAAAAGGTCATTTAGATTGAAAAAAACTTTCTTGGTTTTCTCTCAAAAAACTTTAACAGATCTGAAAACCAACTTCACCAAATTTAAGTTACTACTACCTTCCGATTCCAAGATATGATAATTTAGATGTTCACTGAAAAGGCTTTTTCCCTTTAGAAATTTTTCAAATAAATGTAGGCCAACTTTTCAAAAGTTAATCTTCTGCCACAATAATAGCAAAACGGCAGCACTAAAAAAAGAAGAAAACTGTTGACTTTAAACTGCAATATGTTGAAAATGGCAAGATGTTAAAAGTTCAATTTTGCTAAGAATGTATATTTTAGGCTTTTTCCAACATTTTGGTCAACAATGAAAAACTTGACTTGGATGCCCCAAGTTGGGAGAAACTGCGGTTATGTGGTAGATGTAAAACAGTAATCAATCAATTTTTGCCCTGGCAGCTGAGGATTTTTTTTTAACACTGTACCTTATTTTGATTAATTTTACAAAAGTCATACGCTATAATTCTTTTTACCCAAATGATAAAAAATTACCAGGTAACTTTTATTTCAGATGAGTGAGAAAAAGATTACAAACACAGCACTTTGCAAATTGGCTAAAGAAACTGGAAGGACCGCCATGGTGGTCGTAAGCATCGTGCAGATATGAAACGGATGGCTTTGCAAACTCAATAAAGGTAATAAGCAAACGAAGTATCTTGGCATCGTTAGTTTAAAATTCTATTAGGGTTAACTTATCCTATCTTTCTCAGATATTTTCAAAGTTTAAAACTTTTTAAAAAAAATTTCTGAAATAATTCAGCTGCTACACAGCTGACGTCAATTACTTTGTCTCGGCATTTCGGCTTCTATTACAATTCAGACCGAAAAAGTTAGAACTTGGTAAACAATAAAAACTGGTGTTAAGTAGCTTTGTTATTTACTACGACAAATGCTGCATTTAATAGTGCTTAAGTTTTTGTAGATCCTAAATTTTTTTGGTTTTAGAAGTACACTATTTCTGGAACAGACTGGGACAAAAAAGATGGTGTCACAACTAAATGAAATAACACTAATTTTAAAAATTTATTTCAGTTAGTCTTATTGTTCTCCAGTTAATTTGACTTAAACTAACTAAGGCTAAGTTAATATGTATTGCATGTTGGTTATGGGCACAGTTACAAGCGATTTGACAAAACAGTTTTGGAAGAACCATAGTCTTTTTCAAGCTTTAAATCAATTGGGTTCACTTATTAATTCAAGCAATTTTTAGACCTGGGACTATCCACTGCCACATTTCATAATAAGTTTAAAATAACTTTTTTCCAACTTCTTGAAAATTAAATCCTATGTCCAAAGCCATGCCTGCAACTAGCTCCGTTTATGCTGTCGATTTCCAAAGCCAAAAAGTAGTTTTAAATCAGTTTTCTGTGATAAACACAGCTTCAGTGTAATTGTGCTCCGAATTGATAATTTTTCCATCAATGTGATTTATTCTGTGTACAAAAATCGGAAGCAAATGCCTTAAGCACGGTCTACACTGCGTAAAATCGTGAGCAAACAAGCGTATTTATTTCAAACAGAAATCATTACGTCCGTCGTATCATCTCACCAACGTTCAAGGTGCCAGTTGGTTAAAAAATAAAGTAACAAAAAGCTCATACACTCCTGATTTTACGGACAGTGTAGACCGGGACTAAAGCTTGTTTAAAATTTACGCTCTTTAGACAATACCTTTTAGTGGAATCAGTTAAGAAATTCTTAAACGAAGTTTTTTGAACTATTTAGTTACATTTTCGAACCTAGTGTGAATTTGATTATATTTAGGTTCGACTTCATTACAAAGACGACCTGTCAGGGCAAAGAATTCAGTAATCAACGATCGTGACCTGATAGAATGAACCCTCTGCTCAGTCTACAGGTAGTTTCATCTTTTCTCAATAATCCAGTGTCGGCACAATGTAGTTACTGTGTCGCCCGATCTTAATTTCGCTTGAAAGTAGTCCATAGTTGTAAGCATTGATCCAAGATATCTAGCTTTGATTAAGTGAAGTCTGCATAGGTTTATTAAAAGGCAAACACTAGCGACTTCCGGACGTCAAAAACACAAAACTTACGCGCAAAGTTATTTTTCTTGCTCATTGCTATCTTATCGGTTTAGTTCCTTCATATTAACCAGACACTCTGCGTCTGTCTAACCATAACTGAACTATTGCAGAGCCTTTTTTTGGGTTTCTTTTTTCTAGTCTTTTGTTAGACTGGGCCACTGTGAAGTGTATTTCTCAAGGACACAACGACGCATTGCCAGTGTGGGAATCGAACACCGGTTGAATAACGCTTCATGTTGTCTTATAAAGCAAGGGTTGGCAACCTACGGCCCGCGGGCCAGACCAGCCCGCCAAGCAATTTCATTCGGCCCGCGATCTTTTTCTTATGATTGAAATTCATCTGCAACCCCGCCAAAGTGCTGTTTTCTTTGGTCACTGCCATTGAATCGGGTGCAAAATGCCTAATTTTCAGTCGAAGACCTTTTTTTTCTTTGGTCATCGCCATTAAATCGGCTGTAAAATGCCTAATGTCCAGGCGAAGACTTTTGTTTTGGTCCGCTGAAACCTTGCTGGGTCTGGATGTGGCCCATGGGACGAAAAGGTTGCCTACCCCTGTTATATAGTCTCATTGCTCTTATTCAAATTCACTTACGCTTTGTCGTTTTACTCTATATGGCGTTAACTACAAGCTTGTAAGTAAACTGTCAAATGTATAAAAAGTTAAATTTTTCGCACGGGATGTCGGAAACCAAAAACACTCTTGGAGAGGCGTTTCACCAGTTTTTCCAGAGACTGTTTATATACACCATTTTCATGAATTACATGCTCATTATAGAAAGACTAGACAACATTTATTCACAGTTAGGTAAGTTATGTCATTCGCTTTAACTGAATTATTTTTTGTTGTTGCAGTTTCTATAACTTCCTAATCCGTCCTATCTTCAACAAACCCACGGTCTGAATCTTGAACGGCAGTCACGACCAACATTTCCAAAGGAACCTGTGTTTTTTATTTTCAGTTTGCGAAATTTTACGTCTTTTGCTTTTTCTTGCGTTATTTACCATCTTCAGTTTTTTTGCCTTGCAATAAAACTTTATTTATACGACGCAAGATGGATGAAGTTAGACAATCGCACCAATGCCATTGTAACAATATGTGCCAGTACTGGATTCTTGCAGGCATTACCAGCTAGTGGGATGCAGTTCCACAACATATAGGGCCACGCAGCTTCCGATGTTGGCTAGCTGCAGTTTCGCGACTCTGGGCCATCGTTGGCAACATTATTCCGCCGCGGTTGGCGCGACGCAGGTTCCAATGTAGGCTAGCTGCAGTTTGACGACTTTGCCAACGTTGGCAACAGTATTTCGCCTGCAGTTTGACGACTTTGCCAACGTTGGCAACATTATTCCTCCATTGTTGGCGCGACGCAGGATCCGATGTTGTTCACTGCAGTTTGCAGTCCGATGTTGGCTAGCTGCAGTTCCGATGTTGGTTAGCTGCAGTTTGCCAACTCCGGGCCGACGTTGGAAACATTATTCCACCATTGTTGGGCTGACGCAGGTTCCGATGTCGGCCCGCTGCAGAATGCCAATGTTGGCTGAACGCTGGACTTTGGTGCAAAACCGCATCGCCCCAACATTGGCTGCAGCGTTGGGCCGAGGTTAACAAATGTTGGCAACTGCATCTAGCCAACATCGGCCCGACAATGCAATGTTTGCTGGGTCAAAGCAAAACTTTGCTTTCGTTTAGGAGCTATATTAAAATAACTGAGAGGGGGGGCAAATTTGCCCCTCCCCCCCGGTACAAATAGGGTTAAAAGGATAGTCCGCAACCGCAAGGCCGCAACGACGTTTCAAAATTCTTGAATCGGCAACCGCAAGTCCGTAACTTCGTAATGTTTGAAGTCCGCACCGCTAGTCCACAACTTTTTATGAACCAAGTAGAAGAGTTTTGCAATCAACCGTGTTCCGAAGTGATCTGCTCAGAGTTGATTAGCACGCATAAGTTATAGGTTGTAACTTGTGGGATGTAACAAGCGTATGGTGGATACATTTAATGCAATAAAAAGAATTACACACAATTGTTGATTGTAATAAACGTACCACAGCATGACTTGTTGTTGAGCCGCTTTTTCGGAACAGCAAACTTAAGGATTGCCCAGCCGCTCTTACTTTCAGGTCCAATTCAAAACAGATTTAAATGCTTGTACTTTTGGTTAAAGCTTTTAAGTGACTTGGTTTAGGAGGTTGTAGCCCCAGCTCTCCCGGTTGCACTGCTGCTGATAGAGTAGGTACCTAAACTGCATGGAAGCATAATGCACAACCCACCGCCGAACCCTAAAAGCGGCTACAAGACTGTTATTTGAAAGGGTGGAAAGCAAGGGGTGGAAAAAAGCAGAGTTGCTGATACACCACCTTAATAAGTGGAAATGACTCAATCCTTCCATTAGGGTGGAAAATTTTGTGCACTTTTTGGGTGGAAATAGTTTATGCTCCACATTAAAGGGTAGATTAAATTTATTCCACATTTTAAGGTGGAAAATCTTTGCACTTTATGGGTGGAAAAGATGCAAATCAGCACAGACTCATATCACAAGTTTAAAAGGTGGTTCGTTCAATTATGAAAAGAGCAGTTTTAAGTCATAATTTGTAGACAAACTGAACCGAACTCAGCAATTTATTTTAAATCTTGAAATTGCAAACTTTAGTGCAAAGCTTTTATTGTCAGAGGCTGCCGAATCAAAGCTGGAACCTATACCCTACAAGAAAATATTCACAGTCGATCCAGATTCCACACTTTCTAAATTTTGGGATCCACATTTGATCCGAATCGACCAATTTGCAATTACAGTACCGATACTGAAGCAATGACATAATATCATATGCTGTCTTATTCGCTGCATTACACCAGGTCTTATTTTTTGCCTATATGTTATGCATAATTGTAGATTGGCATCTTGTCAAATAGGCACAGAAAAAAGATAGTTTACAGTAAAATCAAAGGGACTTCTTTATAAGTTAAAATTGTTTATCAAAACTGGATCCAGTTTCATTAACAAATGTGAATGCGGATTCGAAGATAACACAGTAACATCCGGGTCGTTCCAATTCGGCTTTGTTGACACTTTTCTGTACCACCTTTGTAGATATGTACACGGATCCCGTTCCGTTTTTAGATCCAGCGAAATCCCGACATGTGTACCGAATCTTAATTGGATCGAATCTTAATAATTTTAACCACTAAATCCGGATAATTTAATTTCACAGCCAACAAAAGTAAATAAACTTTTAATGCATTTAGGCCTATCGCCTACATAGGCTATAAATAAGTCTATTTATACTTGCACGATGTTTCAGCAGGATGATTAAACGCAGGTATGGCAGAGAAGTATGCAGAACCGATACACTAAAGTACATCATAGGTATATACGTGAATCTTCGCGTGGAAAAGCTGTTGGATCCGGGTCTCGGTTTTATATATTTTTCGGAACTGGTTCCGATTGGTATTTAAACCAGGTTTCCGATCACTTCCAAAAAAACATAGGTTCCGTGCTACCATGGTCTATGTAATTTATAGACTATGGTGCAACTCCGCTTTTGTTATCTCGAAACAATTTTTATTTATGCTTCACTACTTTTGTCACGTTGTAGCGATAGCACTCTTTGCCGCTCCCACTAATTGCAGCATTGTTTCTAAATCACAGCGCACCAATCAAAATTGCCCATCTTTTTATCACTGTGATGCTCTTGACGTAACAATGACACTAATGGCGGTTGGTATATAAAGCCGGAGCGAGCCGGCTAGACACAGAGAGACGGAATTTAAAAATTAGCGGTTTGTTCCAATAAAACAGTGATATAAATAGCCTACGTGGTCTAATAGCCTACAGTGATATATAGACTACAGTAAGGAACTGCTAAAAAGTGAGAAAATTCAGTATAACGTAATGTCCAGCATTTTGGTGTTTTCAGTTGCATTCGGGTTTGTTATGCTCATGGATTCCCATTTTGATCGTAAGTAGTATAGTTTTTGTGGAACTTATCGAGATGGTAACCACCATAGCATGGTGTTGTGTTTTATCTTACCTAGGCCTAGTTGTCTAGTATTTTGACATTAGATTAAAAGTTTTTTTGTTGTTTTTAAGTTTTCACTGCAGCAGAAGTGGCAACTGCAATTAAAGGTATGAAATCTGGAAAAGCTGCTGGTGAAGATGAAATCAGACCCGAGATGTTGAAAGCGCTGACTGGAGAAGGAATTCTCTGGTTAACGCGAGTGTGTCAAGTTGCGTGGAAGCTTGGCAAAACTCCCAGAGATTGGCAAACAGGTGTGATTATTCCGATATTCAAGAAAGGAGATCGCAAGCAATGTACAAACTACAGAGGGATATCACTCCTTAGTTTGCCAGGGAAAGTATATGCTAAATGCCTTGAAAGGAAATGCCGAGAAAGGTAGTAAACCCTGATCAGTGCGTATTACAGGTGAATGGAGCGACACTGAAGCAGGTAGAGAAGTTCAAGTATCTAGGGGTTGCATTTACGAGTGACGGAAGGCAAGACGAAGAACTGGGTACCCGAATAGGCAAGGCTAGTGCAGTAATGCGAGCTTTGCACTACTCGGTTGTCATGAAACGAGAATTGTCGAAAAAGGCAAAACTCTCAATTTTCAAAGCAGTTTTTTCCCCATTCTCACTTATGGTCATGAATCTTGGGTAATGACCGAAAGAATGCGATCACAAGTGCAAGCGTCCGAAATGAGGTTTTTACGAAGAATCGAAGGAGTTACACTGTTTAACAAGGTGCGTAGCTCTGAAATTCGAAAGTCTCTTAACTTCGAGCCGTTACTTCTCCGAATTGAAAGATCTCAGCTTAGATGGTTTGGCCATGTAAGCCGAATGGCTCAGGAAAGACTCCCCAAACAAGCTTTACATGCCAAAGCAAATGAGAGAAGACCAGTCGGACGACCTAGAACTAGATGGACCGATTACATTGAGGATCTTGGATGGAATCGCTTGGGACTTCACCCAAGCGAAATGATGGAGGTGATGGAAGACCGTGAGGTGTGGCGGCTCAATCTTGAGCTACTACCCCCGCAACCCTCACGGAAAAGCGGGCAATGAAGAAAGAAGAAGAAGATTAAAAGTTGATAAGTTTTTTTTAATGTTTTACAATCTTTGCCTGTGTGCTTCCGGTAGGGTAGGTACCGGTACAGTAAGGTACTCTACCGGTACTGTTTTGAAGTTGTGTTCAGTGGCGCACCCAGAATTTGACAAGGGGGGGGGGGCACAACTGGTATCTGGGAGCAAAACCCTAAGCCGCCCATGGATTTTTGCAGTTTTCATGTAGGGATACAAACACGAATTTTCGCACACTTTTTTATCAAAAATGAACATACCGGTACTTGTAGTGAGTGCAGTCACTATTGAAAACGCAAAAATATGTTAGGAGCTAGTGTGTAATAGCAGAAGCTTGGCTAAATTAAGTTAAAGGAGGCTGCAACTACTATTAGTTAAAGTAATTTTATACCTAAAGTTGGGTTTTAGCAGCTTATTACAGGGAGTAGGGGGTGGGCATAGCACCGTGACCCCCCCTATGGTTGCGTTAAGTTATATGAGCAACTTGTAAAGATGTAAACTGATAAGATCAAGGTAGTGTTCGAGGTTTTCGAAACCAATCCTCTCACTTCTAACTGTGCTCTAACCCCCCTATTTGTACGTTTGAAATTACTACTAATGATGTCATACCAGCGTGAGATCAACGTCATGTAAAGAAACAACACAGGTAATCCGGTGCAGCAGCGCTTTGATTACAAAAACCGGTCTGGTTCTCTGCCTTAAAAAATATGCACTTCAAAAACTTTAAAGCTTTCAATTTCACTGGTGTTTATATTTTCTTTCAATAAGACCTTTTTAATTTATGAAAGAAAAAATTAATGCATTGTCAGTAAGTCAATTTTTTTGATCTGATGGACTCTTTTTAATTTAGGCTAGTTGCATTTTTTACCTTTTTATTGCAAGAACACAATATACGTGCTTAGTAGGCCTTGATTAGGAATCGCCTGCTCTTGTGTTAAAATAACAATTTTGCAATTTCAGATCCTAGAATCTGGTTCCAATTTTAAATAACGTTTCAATGTCAGTGTCGATTTAAAATCTTTAAGCATATCATGCATCAGTATCGATTAACTCTAACTTAAGTATCAGTATCGATTAACACAAATGAGTACAAGAATCATTTTATTAGTTTGCATTTTTATCCTATCACGAGAAAGCGACGAGGCATTGTGCGAGCTTGCTTAGAACAGGGTTGCCACATCCTGGAAAAGTCCTGAATTTTTTTTTGCTGTGCTGGAAAGTCCTTGAATTTTGTTTATAAGTCCTGGAAAGCCTTGGAAAATAATTGGAAAGTTTTCCCGTGATTTACCAAGACAGAATGCGATTTTTTTATGATTACTGGTGCCTTGTAATTGTACAAAGCCATTGTTGAAATAATTTGCTTTGTAAAGGTCCTTTAAAAAGCTTTTTTATGTTGTTAAAAGACAGCTTATTTGTATGCTGGCGCACAAATAAACAAATCGCTATTCTAGCCCTAACCCAAACCTAAATCTAACCCAAACTGTAACCCCAGCTCTAGTCCTAACGTTAATCCTAACCCAAACTTAAAATCTTTACCCAAACCCTAACGATGATTTAAAAACTAAGAGAGTAATTGAGCGCCCATTCTTCTGCTGTATGCTCTTATTCTTTTTAATCAGTTGTGCGCTAGACTGCAAATAAGCACTTCCTCGCTAAAATGCCAAAATTTGCACTTTGCAATTTAGTACGTATGAATTATTGAATATTATTAGGAAGAATGAATTCATGGACAGTAATTTATTGCAATGTGATACACTAGTAGCAGTAGCGTAGCGGGCATTAGACCCCGGATGCATATTTCCAATTTGTTCCACATTTTAGTGCATAAGGCTGTTTAACCCCAGGTCACTGCGACGTCACAATAGAAAAACTGCTCAGGTGTGACTGTGCAGGGTATATCTGCGGTCAACTTGGAAATTGTAAAGGTTACCATAGTATGCAAGCAAAATGAAATCCAAAAGTCAATAATGAGTTCGAGAAAAGCTTTTGCACGTGATAGTGTAGGCCGTTCATAAAAAAAAACGGAGTTATTTTGCTGAAACACATTACGCTGAACTTGAGACGTACTTACTTCTTTTTAATCTTAGCTGATGATAGCAATTCAATTGTTTGCATGCTCTCTGTTGCTTTATCTAGCTATATGGCAATGGGTAGCATATTGATCAGCGGTGGCCGCCTGTGTGGTGATAGGATGCCTACTTTTTGAGTGGAGCGAAAATGGCCACTTTTTTCCCGGGCTTTCTACTCCAAATGGGTTTGTGGCTGTAGCAATTCGGGTAGTTCCAAACAATTATAAATGCTCACTTTTTTTATTAAGTGTTTAGATTTTCATTAGCGTCCCAAAAGCGCTGGTAAGACCTTTATTTTGGTATTGCGTGATTTTCACCTTGTATTCATCCACAAAAATGCCGAAAAACTTTCCGTTTATTTTTTACTACTGGTTTTTCAACCACAAAACGCATCCAAAAAAGTATATCTTTGCGAGGTCCCTGGGCAAATACCCTTCTCGTTTTTAAGTTACGATTACTCTTTTTAAATCTGGTCTTATTTTGCCGAAAGCTGTAGCGCCTGTAGGTTATTCAACGGCTGTTATTATGTCTCATCTACGTTCTTCCATTTCATCCCCACCTCATAAGAATTTCTGCCGATGTTGATTTAATTTTCCATATTTCAGAGTGAATGATCGCAAATAACTTCGATGTTAGTGCAGCAAAAAATATAATAAATAAAATTGCTCAATTATGAAACTGCAAAACCTTCGAAATCGTTTGCTATCATGATCACCCGTCATTCAAGTCGTATACAACTAGACTTTCGTGAAACTGCACAGTCTGGAAGTCTCATTGCAAACTTACGCTTCTATTCTTTCCAATGCATTTTATTGCACGTTCAAAGCAAGCTGCAGTAAATAAAGCACTTGATAATTGTTCAAAACGTACTAGTATGACATCAAACTATGATAAGTTTTCCAAAACTACAACACGAATGTGATACTGCGATTGCTACGTGGTACGTAATTGAGGTTTAATAAACTTTTTCTATAACACGAAGCTGTTTTGCTCAAAATTTTAAAACTATGCCTGGGTCAAAAGTAAAAAATATATAAAATAAAAAAAAACGAAAAAGAATGAATTTCAAATCTAAAAAGAAACTAAACTCTGTACACATTCAAAACGACAACAGTGTAGTGATTTGCCAGTAGACTACTTGCAAGCAAAATCGCATTGATTCCGAAACGAATAAGTATTGTTGCACATTGCGCAGGCAATTGAGAAAAGTTTTGGCTGATGTTCAAATTGAAAAAAACTCGCTTTTTTGCTTTTGTAATATTACGATACTGCAATAAAAACAGCAAAAAAGTGTTTGCTCAAGCTGACAGAACATTTGAAATTAAACAATTTTACAAACATGGTCGCTAAAATTGACATTGATGCTCTCAAATTTACGAAATGAGGCAGACAATTGGCGAAAAATTAAGAACAGCCAGCCTCAACTCAAAATTCACTGATTCTTATAAAGCGTAAATTGACAAAGTTTACCAGGGGTTCTCATTCTCAAACTGAGGTCCGCGAAGCAATATTTAACTATCTTAAAAAATATCTTTAACTACTATCTTAAAAAATATTGCTGCAAGTTGATTATTATCAGAAATTAACTCATAACCAGTGTTGATTACTAACATGCTGAGCTTTTCTGCGACAACCATTTATAAATTTCATTTTGCATGTTTTCCAGTATCTTTACAGACGTACCACAGGCATTTACGCAAACATAGAAAGTAGTTTTGCAACCAAAGGATAGTGCTTATTGAAAATATTGAAAGAAGAGTCTAATCTATTTAACAGGGACACGTACTGCATTACAAGTTTTTTCAGCTTTTCCGGATTCGACAAAAATATCGGAGTTTTTTTTTTAGTTCATGTTCGAGTTTTGCAAAAAGCAAGTTTTTCAGCAAAGGTCTCATATTTGATAACTTTACTAATACACATTTTAGAAACGTGTATCATAAAAATCTTAATTTTCATCTTTCGCGTAAAATGGATTGTTTATGTTGTGCATTAGATTCTTTTGTGAAACGTAGAAATTTAATCGTAAAACTAAGTAATTATTGCATTTTGCATGAAATATACTGCACATAAAAAATAATGTAAACTGCACATCACGTAATATCCCATTATCTGCAGAGTTACGTAAAAAAACGAAAAAACATGTTTACAAAATTATATACGGTAAAGCAAGGGTAAACTTTTGCATTGTCGGGCGAAATACAAACGACTGGATAAAGTCGCGGGCCAAACTTGAATTTTTTATTGAATATCAGATTGTGATTCTGGAAGGCACGCAACCACGATGTAACAAGGGTTGAGGCCGGGCGTTTGCGAGGCATTAATTTACAATAGAATGAGGTTAATACGGGTTACGTTATAGGCCATAAAGCGGAACTTCCAGCGTTTGACAATTTTGTGACATTTTTTTACTAAACGTAGTTTTTGGCCGATTTTGGTCAAAATTTTTGTACAGAAAATGCTGCTTATTAATTGGCACTACATAAAAAAAGGTCTGAATCGGTTATATAAAAGAGGTAGATCTATGTAGACGGTGGCAATGACTTATAATTTCGAAATTCAGTAATATTCTACCACACTATTCCAGTAAAAAAAATCTGGAGAACGACTAGAGCGATCTTTGAAAAAAAATTAACTTATAGAACCTTTCATGAAAAATTGGCTTTCTACCAGCTATTACTACTTTTCAGTTGTGTTGGACAAACTAGCCCTATTCATGATTTTGCGTAAAACCTATGCGCATCGACCACAGGGATTAGTTCCTCAAAAGTTAACAACGCTAATAAAGAAATTTACTTTTGGATATGTATGGATTATCAGTTATTCACAAACATAAAATTGTTCTGCAAAATTAAAGTATATCCTTTATCAATATAAACAGAATTACTATTAAAATTAAGGTTGATCAATGAATAAATTTAAACTTGTCAATAATTTCATGTGTATGCCTAAGACTTTTCAAGGAATTTACTTTTTTAACATTATCATTATAGAACCTTACAGTTTTTGACGTACAAAGAAGGACTTGCACAAAACCAAATGTGCAGTTAATTAATCTGCCACCAACCTTCGCTTTCGTAGGTAAATTTATCACAAATTTTGTGCATTATTTTTTGACGTATTTACCCCTCTTACCATGCCCTATTCTTAACAATTGAGTTTTAAAACGTGTAGATCACGCGCACGGCGGTTTTTAGTTTAAAAGTTTTAACGCAAAATGAAAAGGAAAAAAGTCTCCAAGCAAGTTAATACTCGTATAATCGTTGAAAATATACATTCTTTCTTTATGTTTTGTTTCAGACAAAATTAAAGCGCAGCGCTTTTTATCGCTTACATCATTAGCAGCGCGCGTTAATTAATGATTAAAGCAATATATGCGAATTTGACTCCATTTTTGAAATTTGAAAACTGAAAAAACAAAGTACTTTCATAAAAAATAAATCAAGTTTGTATAATTTGCAACAGCACCTCGTTGAAACTTATTTAAAAGCTTACAATTGACACTATGTTTTGCTTGCAAAAGACTTTCTTATCTCTGCTGTACGCATTTATATCTGCAGTACATTATGTTCATACTAGATACTGTAATGTCTACAAAATTTCAAGTTTTGTACGCATCATCAAATCATATTTGTAAAACGTTTGCCGCAGAAGCAAGCTAGGCATCTTAGTATTTTACACCGGTAATAATTTCCGATACTAACTTGAAGCAATATTTTTCGAAGCACCAAAAGGTTAGTGCAGATCGCAGGATTATGTCTCTCTATCCCCGTATGTCTTTTCTTTTTTGTCTGCATCCTATGTCCTGCGCGCTTTTTTATGCGCCCTTATGTCGCGTTTTGTCCAAGAATGTGCTAAGCACGAAGAACCCTTCCCTGAACGCAGAATAAGTTAAATTAGAAACTTCCTTGGGGAGCACAAGAATCTCGTCCCCAAGTTTTTGAACGTTATGTAAATATAGGAATGCACGGTATCATTTGACAGTTCTCTTTCACCTTGTTGTGAAAACAAAAAAAATAAGCCTTTTCTTTAATAATATGTTGAATTTCTTTATGTCGATCTTTTTTGAACATGGAAAAAGTACGTGTACGGTCAATCAAAGTGCACAAAAACGTTTGATAGTGTTCAACTTAGCGATCGGAACAAAAGTTCAGGAGACTATGCTTCAGTTTTTCTGAACACAACGTTTCTTCTTTTGATTGATTAAAGTGTCAAATACGATTTAGCATTATCGGATCCAATTTCCACAAAGAAACGCAGCTGGAAGACAAAAATCTAGCTGCGATATGCCGTTGATCCAATTTTTGATTAAAATCCCAGCCATGCAAAACTGAAACCAAAAGAAAAGAAGTAAAACAACGTAAATGATCTCGAGAACTTATACATTGCTGCTGAGCGCGATTTTGACGGGCTTACTTAAATTACGTTTGCACAGTTTTTAATTTTTAATTGAAGCAAACGTTACTCAAGTTAAAAAAAAGCTTTGCAGGTTTCCTTACTTAATTCAAGTCAATATCAAGAACAAATTAGCAGTGATGGATCTAGCATTTAGGGGGACCAAATCAAGGCTAACTATTAACTCGGGAGTCTACTCTAAGTAGGACAGATGGTTATATAAATTTCTTTCCAATGTTATTAAACTTCTTTACAAATGGTGGCCTAAATGTATCTATTCTAAAAATTGGTTAAAAATTTAAGACAGCAAGCTTTAATAAAAAATTTATTATTTTTTCGAACCAAAAACAAAATTTCTATAGCCGTAGTGTATTTAATATGAAGTTGAAACTATTTAAAAGCTGAGCTAACATGTTTTAAAATTATATGATTATGAACTTTAGCAACTGATTAGCCTCAGCGCATGAAATCAGATAAAACTTCTGCGTTTAGAATCTTGTTTACGAGTAGTCTTTCACGTCTGCATTGAGTGTGTTATTGGAATCTTTTCATTACTTGAAAAGGACATTTTAAAGATCACGAGAGCCATATCAGCTCGCCAAACACCGCAATTTGTTTAAATTTATACTCAGTTAAAAGATTGGCAAAGAGTAATACCAATCGTTCGACGCACAGTGTTAAATTCATATTAATTTTGTTGTGTTAGTTTAATTATGAGAGGCTGCAGACTTAACCATCTTGCCAGTCTTTTCGGACTTGCATTTTTTATCACAAAAAGCAAATTGAAATTTTAGTTTTTACACCTTTGCATTTGGTGTAGTATACTTGAATCTTTGACTTCCCAAAACGACGAAGAACTTCTTACTTTATCATCAAGTAAACAAGATGAACTCGCTCAACTCCACAGTGTTCTCTGAAATACAAAATTATTTTACAGTAACTTCCCGATCTTTCTGCAGTCTCATTTCTGGTGGAATATCCGGTTTGTTTTTCTTCATTGTTCCGACGAGAGTTATTTTATTTTTCAAGAGATCTTCAGCCAGTGGGACACTTGTATACGAATTGTCTGTTGTCAAGTTGCGGCCGGTACCAAAGATGGGTGCAGTCAGACGCATTGTGATGCCATGCGGTTTATTTGAAAGCTGGAAGGGACCATCTGGTTGTTTTCCAGCATACACTTCCATGTTGCATGTGTAATTCGTATTGACGTCACATAAACACTGTAGCTTTAAACCATATTTAGCTGGTTTCTTTGGCAGGTATTGAACAAATCCACACCTGCCTCTAAAGGGTTCCAGAGCTTCATCAAGGGTCACAAACTCTGTAGGACTGTACATTTGACGGAAAGAGGCTGACACGCTTTCAAAAATATCTCGAATTGGAGCCAGACGATCGGTAGAGCGCCTCTCTTCTCTTGTAGTGCTATCATCAAAACGCATTTGACACAACAGAAATTTGAAGCGCTTATAAGACATTACAGATCGCAACAAGTCCATTCCAGTTCCATCGGATTTCCAGAGGTCTTGAATGTCATGACGAGAGGCTTGCTGTGCTCCAGAAATAATTAAAATTCCCAAAACAGCCAAAAGTTCTGAATTAGTTGTTTTAGCAGCATCATAACTGGACCCATACCGTTCCCTGATCTTCTCAATTTTTTGATTTGTATGATCAGTAATTTTAGTTATTAAAGATGGAGGCATAAAGAGGCTGAATATGTCTAAAGGAGTTTTACAGTTTTTTGCAGCACCAAGTGGGCCAGATTTTTCTGTTACAATGTCTCTGGAGCTACGCCGCACATTGGCCCGAAAGGGAGTTTCTTTCCATTCAATTCCTGACTTCGCAAGTAAAATGCGTTTTTCCAAATCTTCATCAGCATCACTTTCGTTATTTTCATCGGAAAGCGATCCCTCTTGCTCGGATTCGAAATCATGCTCACTTTCCTCAACCACTTCTTCCTCGCATTCAGAATCACTATATTCGATTTCGACATCAGATTCATCTGAATCATGCTCCAAAGCCTCCATCACATCTATAATACGTTTAGTAGCCATTTTAAAGCATAAAGTCTAAAAACACTGAAAAACGATTAATGTAACATTAAGTGTCGAATTGGGTCAAAATGACCCAATTGAAAAACAAATCCCTGCTCACCAAGCAACCACTAACCCAAAAAGCTTACCAACCCTACCACAACTTTATCCCTCCAAAAAAGTCACCTACCAGAAAGAATAGGCAATTTCCAGCAACAGCGACATAATTACAGCAAAAAGTGTACCTTCATGGGTCAAAATGACCCATTTCGACTGGTTAAAGGTTAAACTTATTAAACACAAAAATCTGTAAAACATTGCGAAATTGAAGAGGAGTGTAACTTCTGAACTTGTACTGTCCAATACTGGAATAAAAACTTATAAAAAAAAAACAACAAATTTGAAGAACAATTAGAAAAACTGGAAGAACAATTGTAATTGTAATTGTAACTACATTTTATTCACCAAGTTGCTTTGGCCAGGAGACAGCGAAGGGACCTTTCGGTCTTCGAGTCAAGCTGCCACCTGTCTACCACACACGGCGGAGGCTTCACACGGTCCCTTTTAATGCTGAACGTCAAGCAGGAAAGCTGTGAATACCAATTTTTATAGTCTTTGGTTTGACCCGACCGGGAATCGAACCCGAGTCTACCGCTTCAGTAGCAGACGCTCTTTCCACTCAACCACTGATCGGTTTATGGAGCTGTTGTGTAAGTTTAACTCCTTTCTCACAGTTTAATATAGCTTACTTCACTTTTCCAATCTTGTTCGTTTACAGAAGACCTATTGCAAATTGCCATGATTCACTGTTCACTGAGAACTTGCTTGCTGATTGGATTGGCAAATTGAGTTCTCCCTAAGCCTTAAAAACACTGCTAGGGTGCTTAATCTTTACGTAGAGCAAAATAAAAACCAAAACATATTGGTTGTTATTTTGATCTGCGTAAAGAGAGATGCCCTCAGAATTTAGATATATAATAACCTGCCACAGCAAAAGTGTAGTGTACCTCTGACCTAGGTACTAGGCCTACATAGTCAGATAGTCTACTCAGCCAGTCAGCTAATGCTAACTTGTTATGCGCACTACAATGCAGCCTACAAGCTGCTGCCACTGCCTTCTGTCTCTAACCGCACAACTGCAATACATTCTCACTAATAAACTTTGTCGTTAATAGTTTAACCCAAGCTTTCGTGATTTCAACGACTCTAACTTGCATATTCGCTAGTAACTCCGACAATTTCCAACATGACCTCGAATATACGCTGCGCGGTCATACCTGAGCAGTTTTTCTATTGTGACGTTGCAGTGACCTGGGGTTAAATAGCCTTATGCACTGAAATGTGGAACAAATTGGAAATATGCGCCCCGGATAGGCCCGTTGACCAAAATGCACAATAAGAAAAATACGACGTTTTTCACACTATACTTCTGAGGCAGTTTTTTTGCAGTAAAATGGAATCTAAAGTAGTTTAAAGCCACTTTTGAAACATCATTTAGGGGAAGGGCTATTGGTCAAAAATGAAATCAGTAACAACTAACTAAAAACGGCTAAAAATAAACAATCAATTGGATCGCTTGATGCAATATACTTAATGTAGGCTTTGCAAAAGAATTATAAGCAGTCTATTCAGTATTTAATGCTGTTAATTACCAATCACCTCTCTCAAATCTTATTTCATTAGCTTCTCGTCCCAAATTATCTTTATTTAGCGTTATAAAATACAGACGATTTGGATTAATACTGGGAGTTTTTTCAAAGGAAGTGCCTATTTGCACTCTAGGGTGCAAATAGGCTCTGCTTATATAGAATAAGAGAACAAGAGTGGGTGCTCATTTGCTCATTTACTCTTATTTTTTAAATTATTATGGTTAGTGTTAGGGTTTAGATTTTGAGTTTGGGTTAGGATTAACGGTAGGGTTAGAACTAGGGTTGCAGTTTGGGTTAAGTTTAAGGCTGGGGTTAGGGCTAGAATAGCGTTTTTTGTGTGCACGCCGGCGTGCAAATAAGCTCTCTTTTTTTCAAATCAGGATTTTATTGGTTACTTGCTGGAAATAAAGCTGGAACTGAAGTTTTACTATTAGCCATTACTAGAGCTCTACCGATATATCGGTTGATATCAGGGCCAAGCTGTATATCGTGTCGGCTATCTATCGCCGTCGGCTATCTACAGCCGATAAAATATCGGCTTCGCGGGATTACCTTAAACTGTTCATTTTTTAGAGCAAGCTCGTGCGCTTTTGCGTTTTATTTGCTTAGTATGACTTGTGTTTGCAATAATCTTTCTTTGGAGGAGGATTAGTGAAGCTTTCAGTATCAAGTTAATTGAAAAATAGTGACAAAATTTTTGATTAATATGGTAATATATCGGTTATCGGTGTCGGCCAAAAATTTCCAAAATATCGGTATCGGCCTGAAAAAGCTATATTGTAGAGCTCTAGCCATCACCCACATACTGTAGCCCATTTATGCAACCAGCTTAGTCATGTTTTTGTAGAGCTAATTTCTATGCCAGGTTTTAAAAGTAATGATCTTTACCAAAATAGGCCTAAAATTAAGTTATTATTGCAAACAATATTGCAAAATCTTCGAGCGCTGGGGCCTTTGCCCCCAGACCTCCAAGCACAGCCCTCCCATTGCAAATTTCTAGCTTTGCACCTAGTTAGTAGTCAGGACTAGGAATGCAAGTGCGTTAAATCAAAATTTTTTGTCAATTAGAAGTTAGTACAAAAAAGTAGATGCAGAAAAGAGTAATAGTGAAAATTAAATTTTAAGTCCTGTAAAAAAAAACCTTAAACAGTCCTGGAAAATTCCTGGAAAATAGCCTTAAAAAGTTCTGGAAAGTCCTGGAATTTGATTTTGCAGTTTCTGTGGCAACCCTGTTAGGAGTTGCCGGCCATCTGTTTACCACACTTACATAGGGGAATCTCGTTAAGTGCCTTTCCCAGGGCACAACAAGCAAACTTGTCGGCTTTCTCCGTACTGCCCTTTGGTGCTGAACCTCAAGCAGGGAAGCTGTGAATACCAATTTTTAAGTGATTGGTTTGACCCAACTCAAAATCGAACCCCGAGTCTACTGATCCAGAAGCAGTTATGAACAGTCTGAGATAGCTTGTATAAACAATAGTGATGAATTTTGGGGTTGTGAAAGTGTTGACATCAGTGAATTGATGCCAGAAGTTAAGTCCTTGGTTGTTGATGATTTGAATTGTAGGGAAGACTCTGTTTTTGTTATGTCCAGTGTTAGCATTAATGGTGCATCATACAAGTCTGGATTAGTGTTTATTTTAAATGTTTCTGAGCAAAATATTCCTTTTTTCGTTCCGGTGAACAAATTAATATTGTGTGCTGAAACTGTTGTGCTTGTTTGTTTCAACCTTAAGCCCATATACTATGACTGCCACTTGCATGCCTATGTTGTTGAGGTAACGAATAAACTGTCTTTCTTTAATCCTCATCTTTTGGATATGTATGTAGTTGGTGCCAGAAACTGCATGCGTATGCGATATAATGTGTACAGTAGGGAGGTCCAGAGCAGTGGTATATATTAAAGCTGTTTGCCCGATTTGACCAAGAAACCAATGTTAGTGTTATGGTTTATTCTTTTCTTTTTTATTATGCGAAGCCAAATTGATAAGCATGCTGAAATATCAGTAAAGATTGGCACTGTTAACAACTATGCTAAAGAGATGCTTACAAAACCTGACGTTTGGGTGCGAAATGCATTCTGGCTCATTTTTTATAATCTTCTCTTCTTTACTTTTTGTTGAGTTAATTTGTAATACAATTTTTATATTTGTAAGGTCGTTCATAAATGTTTTCTTTTTTTTTAATTCCTGATTAACAAGCGAACAAACCATGATATATATTTATGAAAACGTTATAAGAAAAAATAATGCATAGTCAACTTCAAATTACTGATAAGCAAAGACTTATCTTTAGGATTATTTAATTTAATTATACGTATATGTAATATATTTACTAGAGCATTGCGTTGACAAGTTTAATATGACAAAAAGCACCGAAGTTTTGAATTCACGAGGGTGCTTTTGTGAGATTTAAGTTTGGCTACTATATACTTGATCACTACAAATAACAAGATAAGAAAATGAGAAATGTTTATTTATGAAAACCTTAATTGTGAGCAAAATAAAGAACTTCTTGGTCAAGTTGGCAATCGACTTATTTCTACATTTATATTTATAATTATCTCGTAGTTTAGTAGGGTATTTGCATTAACATCATTGCAGGAGGTCTGAGGTTTGTTCCGAGGGTCGGTCAAATCGAACACAGTGTTGCCATCTCTGCAATGTTTCTTTAGAGCTCAAAGCTATGCTGCCCCAGATGCTAGGCTTCCAAGATGTGCTCTGCTACTCGTTACATGCTTCGGCATTATACTGCAAGTATAATGGAGATTTGATTTCGATTTGGGAACAAACAAGGCAAGAGTTTTGGATAGTGGTGTGTCATTGGCGGCTCTGCTCGCTCAAGCAACATATGGTTTATCTTACATAATTATCTCAATTATATGTAATCTGACCAATAAGTTTTTGCTTTTCGGGTACTTAACCTTGGCTATGCATTACTTTTTTACAAGGTTTCCGTAAATATACATGTCTCCGTTTGTTTGCGTGTTACCTGCAGTAATCACTAAAATAAATATAAAATCATCTATAAACATTTTTGCAAATATAAAAAAAAACTGTGAAAACTGTGTTTAAAAAATAACAAAAAATGCAAAAAAAAAATTTATAAAAAATGCGCTTGATTACATTTCATGCCCAAATGTAGACCGCTTATGCATTGAGGTGGAATCAAGCAAGTGAAGTGTGTTTTTTGCACATCGTGTACACTAGAGTTGAATTTGGGAATGGCCACTTCAGAATAGCTTGATGTGTGTACTATAATAATTTTGAATGAATCTTTTTTCGATTCCAGAATTTTGAATTCGTAAATGAATTCTAAACTTCAAATTTATGTTATAAATGTTTTTAGTTTTTCATAACAACTTCACTGGCTGATTAAATAAAAACATTTAATCGCATACTTATTCATACTTAAATATTTTAATAAGTTAATACTGTCAGAAAACAACAGACAAATCTCTAACCATATTTAAGATTAATCAAAAGTAAACATTGAAAAAAAAGTTGTGTTGGCCAAATTACGATATTGAAAATTTTTCAGGTGTTATTGTAATAATAAATGAAATGAATCTGTAATGTTGTAATTGATCCTAATCTGATGTGTGCCAGTGATGTGATTTGTTGGTGGATTGCAAAACTTTTGTTCTTGGGTTTAGTTTAATTGTGTAGTTCATATACATGAAGCAAAAGTCAATATTGTCATTGAAAAACTTTTTAAAATGTTTCAGATGTTTGTAGCTCTCTGCATATTGTAAATGTTTGTAGACTGTTAATATTTTTTTTTTTCGTTTCTAGTAGCCTACCTGAAGCATACATATGGCACAGGTAAAACTTGGTTATCGCAATGTTTGCTTGACTTATATCGCTTTTTGTTTTCAGTGGAGTAGGTGCTATAACAGTCAATAAATGGAGGGCAAATTTTTAGTTACGTGTGATGGAAAACATAAAATTGTGCAATGTGCTAAGAGCAATTTGGCACTGGAAATTAGACGCATTTTTTGCCTTGCGAGCAAATTCTATGTTCAAGTTTTTGATGAAGAGTTTCAAGCGTGAATTGATTATGATGATCTAGAAACTATTTCATTCAAATCAAAATTAAGAATTGTTAAAGGCAAGTAAATAAATTTTTTATATAGAATAAAAATGTTTTTACATAAAATGCTGCTTCGTGCTATGTGTGTTTAACTATTGACAATTTTACATATGGTTATCAGTCGTGCACTAATATGCCTCCTTGACAGTTTGCTAATTTAAGATACAATGATTATGCACTTGAATATGTCTTCTCCCAATTTGAACGATCAGGTGAATAGAGCATCTGCTTCTGGTTTAGTAGACTTGGGTTCGATTCCGAATAAGGTCAAACCAATGACTTAAAAATTGGTATTCACAGCTTCCCAACGTGACGTTTAGCATTAAGGGGACAGTGTGGAGCAAAGTGGCCAGTTTGCTTGTTGTACCATTGGGAAAGGCATCTAACGGTATTCCCTCATCTTAGTGTGGTAGACAGATGGCTAGCAACTCCCTTAGTGAGCTCCTGTAGCGCCTCAGTCGCTTTCTCGTGATAGGACAAAAATGTAAGTAAGCGAAATTTGTACCTGTCATCCCTTGTTTCAAGCCTTGGTTGCCTTCGCGCTGAGTGGGGTCACACTGAGTCAGTCATGCCAAATAGTCCTGTTCAATTGTACAATTAGGTAAAACAAAATGCTTTTTTGGTTACATAAGTTGCTGGTAAAATAATTTGAAGTAACCAAGTGTCACCTGCTGAAAATTGTTAAGTGAATGAATGTGCTGTAGTTGAGCACTTATTCATCTTTATTAGCGCTAATGTCATGTGCTTAACTGCTTGTTTGTGTAGAGACTGTTTAAACTTACTGTATTAGTATCATTTTATTGCTGAGTTAGTGCAGTAAATATTTTTGTTCTTTCTGCAGATGCCAGTACTGATCTCTCACCAAAGCTTTCATCACCTCGTAGCACTAGCAGTGCTAATCTTGGTTTAATTTCACCAGAACGTTCATCACTACCTAGCACTAGCAGTGCTACTCTTTGCGTAAGTTCTGATGATGAGGATTGTTTTGAACCTGCTGCCAGCAGCACTGTTAATGAATCGGTTGGAATAGTTACTTCACAGCAAGTTGGTGTGGAAAATTCTTCTTTAGAAGTTAATTTCACTGAATGCAGTTCTGGTGGTGGTTTGCATAATACAGACAAGACACCTTGGCTTTTGACGTATTCCTTGCCCAAATTTCCTGTGTGCATCACAGAACAATTAGATCAATGCAAGCATTCAAACACCCCAGTTGCATATACTCTACGCAGAAGAATTGGACGAATTCTTTTTGAATCTATTTCCTCAAACACACTGTAAGTATTTTGCACAACAAAAATTGTTTAAAGTAGAGGTAGACATTTTGTTTCCTAGTCCTTTGATGTATACCTTTGCGACTTTGCGAAGCAAAAAAGTATGGGTGGTATTTTTGCATAGTATTAAGCTTCTACAAGCCGCATGTTGTGGATTTAAGGGTATGATTTGAGCTTTTACAATCGATATATGTGTATTTCATATGCCACAGGTACCCAACAGGACTTGAATATAAAAGTGTATGTCTGGAACTTGTGAAGAAGTATCCTGTGTTGTGCGACAAAAATGCCAAAAATCCTGTGGTATGTAGAATGCAGTTACGTTTGTTAAATTGCGCTGCTGTGTTATGGACTAAAGATGAAGTAACTCGTTTTTTATTCTGATGAGGTTCTTTGTGTGTTGGTGTATTTATGAAGTAAATAAGTATTACGTAAGTTTTGTTGATTATTAATCTGTATCAAGGGGTTTCCTGACTTCAAATAATTGTAACTGTGTTTCTTAGCAGCCAGCTTTCTAGGACCTCAAATCGCTGGACACATCGCTCTCCTGCATTATGTGATTTTGTGCAGATAGTAACCCTGTTTATATGACGCACTTTGCAAGCAAAAGTAATTTGCATATGAGGCACGTAGTGAATGTTATCAAGCCAAAATAGATGCTCTCTCACTGGCCTGTTGTTCAAAATTTTCGAACTTTTAGGTCGAATCTACCAAGTACATAGCAACATTTTCAATGTGCGAAAATTGTATCATAATGTTTTAAGGGAGCATATCGTATAAACAGGCTTTTTGTTTGAAGTGTAGTTATGCAAATAGAGGTACTGCATTAAATGGCAGCATTGCATGGCAAAAAACTATATATATACATAGTTATTATATTATCACGTTCATACTATCATGTCAGTAATGTAGATCTAGCGGCTATACATGCACCAATGCATGAGTTATATATGCTGTTTCGTTAGTGATATTACCACTTCTAGTGATTTCATTTTGGTTGAAGGGTTCTTGGATAAAATCATTACGGCAGCGGTTTCGTGATTCTAGACGCCCTCTGGTAAATATCGTCCAAGTTGCTGCTATGAAGACAAAATATGGTCTTAGTAAGCAGCAGAAATGTGGGAGGAGTCCGGCCCAGGAAGATAGTTCAGCAAGAAAGAGAAGAAACTCCTTTGTTTTAATTCCAGTAAGTTTTAGTAACTCAGCAATTTTGGTGAAGTTCCGGTACCCAGTATGAAAAATTATGTATATAATAAATATCAGAGATGGAGTCGAGGACACAAGGCTCGAGGCCAAGGCCAAGGACACAAAAAAAATCCGAGGCCAAGGCCAAGGACAGCCTTCTCAAGGACAGACCCTCTCGAGGCCAAGGACAGGAATGCTGGAGGCCAAGGCCAAGGACTAAGGAAAAAAGGCTCAAGTGTTCTCCAAAAAAAGAAAAAAAGGTCTTCAAAAAATTTTTTTCAGAAAACAACGGTTTTCAAAAAAAATTTTCAGGCGATCGCAAAAAAAAGGTCTTCAAAAAAATTTTTCATGCGATTTCGGAAAAGCAGGGAACAAAAACTTCTTCGCAAATTTTCCGCAAGGTTTCTAGCATTCTACAACCAAATTTTAAACACTCAAAAAATAGTGCTGTCCTCGAGCCGAGGACAGGCCAATTTTCGAGGACTTGAGGCTTCGAGGCAAAGGCCAAGGACTTGACCTTCGAGGCCAAGGACTTTAAAATGTGTTCTTGAGGACTCCACCTCTGATAAATATATCGTTTTGTATTTTAAGGGGAATGATGTGATATGTGACAGCGATGGAGAGGATGAGCGGAACTTGCATTTTCACATCAAGACAATGGTAGAAGAATGTAAGAAAAGAACAATCGATCTGAATGTGCTCGAAGATCGCATGAAAAGGTCTTTTTTTATCGAAGGAAAGAGGTGTGTTCAGGAATCATTTCCATTCCTGATTTGCTGAAGAAGTATCCAGCACTTCATTTCCCAAGTTGTGTAAGTGGATTTATCATGTTTGCTAAAGTCATTGATACAATGCATGCTAGGTTTGAATTGCAATTTTACTAACATAGTGACTACATTGGTCGTTTTCTGCGATTAACCTGACAACTTGCAACATATAGTATCACACCGCAGCAATTTCAAGGCTGTATATTATTACATTACGTATTACCCTGGCTGCTGCAAGTTAAAGATGTCATTCTCAAGTTCGTAAATTTGCTTCTGAATCATGTGTGCTTTGAATTTTGGCCTACTAAATTTCTTTGTGTTGATCATCTGAGCAAATTCGTGGAGTTCTATAACTTTTTGGTATTTGGCACATTGCAGAGCTATTTATTTTTACTTTCTGTCAGTGAATTCATTTTTACAATTGAACAATCTTTAAATTGCAGATTGCCAATGAATTCAAGAGAATCCTATGTGCGGATCCAATGCAAAAATTTAAACAAATAGAACCAAAAGTATATACATTTCTATGTTCAAAAGCCAAAAAAATTCCTGAAAAAATATTGCCCTTCCTAAATACTGATGGTAAGTGGTCTTGTTTGGATTAGCTTGGCTTTTTCTATCCAGTTCATGCGTGCGAGCGAAATTATAGTGTATAAAGCTGTATATGCTATCACTTCGCCGTTCTTTTACCATCTGTTTGGCAATTTGCTTTTTTACTTGCTTGTAGCGATTGTGCTCTTTAAATTACGAAATTGGAAGTTGTTTAACCTGCCTAATCGAGTAGCAACTAGGGAGTAAATTGAGAGTAACTTGCACATGTAGTTGGCCGAGTGGTCGGCGCATTAGACTGCGGAGCTAGTTTGGTTTGATGCTCAGCTAGGTCATCTACCATGATGCATATACTTCACTACAAAAACAAAACTAAATTTCAGCGTATTCGAGTTCTACGTATTTTTTCAGCTGTTGTTGTCTGTTCGTTAACGTAGCGTCAACCTCGCTACTGCATGTGTAAGTGTGTGCTCAAGCTCAGATTCAGATATTATTTCTTTCGTGCAGCTTACTGCTTATTTTTTTCGTTGTAAGGATCAAAGTGAGTGGGCTTATTTCCGATAGTCTGCTGAGACAAGACTATCAAAAACAGACCTTATTTTGCCCACAAATCAGCCACTTTGGTTGCTTTGTACAGTGTATACTGTATAGCCAATCAATTCTGTTTTTTTCGAAGAGAAACACATTTTTACTGTATTAACTTCAATTGCTTTTTCAGAACGCACGAAAGCTTTGCTTTGTTTGCCCTTGGTATTTCGCGAAAACTTGGAAAACTTTTTCGAAGTTGTCACGGTGAGTAACTTAGTAGAGCAAGCATAATGATGCGATTGTTAACACTGTTGCAGTGCTCTCATTTCTTATTGGAAAAAAGTAAGGATGTTATAACGACTAAACCCATTCGGCATTTTTTTAGTGTCATGCATGACAGAATTTGTCTGTGCTTCAAGCATGCTTGTTCTTACTATTTCCGGCTAAAGCAAAATTGGAAACGATAACAACTTTGGGTTCCACTCCTACCATTTTATTATTCTCAGTTTCAATTTGAAGGTTTTGTCAACGCATGGAGTTTTAAATTCCGAAAAATTGTACCAGTAGTGTTTTTTTTTTCATAACTCAATCTTCCCCTTACGGAAGTGTGTTTTTATCACGAAGCAAGACAATTTGACTCTGAGACAACTTGACACGAGGACAATTTGACGCGAAACATGTGAAATGATATCGGGGTCTGCTGGTTGGAAAACGGTGGAGGTCGAGCGAGTTGGGTTGGGTAGGGAGGTTGATATCGGGGGTATTATTGGAGGTGGGGTTGGAAATCG
The DNA here is from genome assembly GCA_963965965.1 of Trididemnum nubilum. Lineage (NCBI taxonomy): Eukaryota > Metazoa > Chordata > Ascidiacea > Aplousobranchia > Didemnidae > Trididemnum > Trididemnum nubilum. The sequence goes on along the minus strand of OZ014477.1, from coordinate 31,388,217 downwards.
TGACCCCGACTTCATTTCACGCGTTTTGTGTCAAATTGTTTTCACGTGAAGTCGCGTCAAATTATCGCGTACCTTTTTTATCAGGCTTTTTATTGCCATGGGTATGGGGTTAACTCATTAACAAAACTAAATGCTAGTAAAAGTTAATGAGCAGTAAAATTAAGTAAAGTGTTTTAATTTCGAGCAGTAAAAGTTGGTTTAATGTGATGAGTGTGCTTGTAGCAACGATGTTGTGCCATTTATGCTTAAATATGACAAGTGTATCGGAGTACCAATGTAATTACGAATTATCAGAATTGCGTGTAATGTTAAGGTTAAAAAATGACATTTATAATTGTATGCTCGTTTGTGCAGTCGCTAAGCTTTCTTTGACAGGTTTATATACTTTGATGAAATATCTCTGAGAAATCATCACTTCTCATCGATTTTGTTTCCAACAGGTTGCGGACTTTCAGTCGGTAGCCGTGAAAACCCCATACCCACAGCTTAAAGGCAGCATCTGTGCTGGTGGATTAGCACTTTTTGTGGAGAAGGAATTGCAATGCATCATTGAAGATTTCGAATCAGCTGTTTTAACCATGCTGTATTGTTTCTGGATCTTTGATATATGCTTTCCGAAAGTGTTGATAAAAACATTTTCTTTGCTAGCTTATTTGTTAGGCATTCATTGCGATACCATTGGACACATTAGTGTTCAAAATATTATCAATCAATTGTAATAGTATACAGGCCCTCAGCCAGAATAAAAATCTTTGGGGGGAGGGGCGAGAAATTCTTAGGTAGGCTAAATTCATATTAATAGGTGATTTTCTTGGAGGGGGCAAAAAATTTTGGGAGGCTCTTGCTGGATGCCTACCTGATTAGATATCTTGTTGTTTTTTGACTTGTTATGTATTTTTCATCCCTTTTATTCACAGTTATTTAAGCTTATTTTTTTATGTAAATATTTACATTGTTAATAACTGTTTTTTTTGGTCGGCTCCTCCCTGTCTGCGAGCGTGATTGTATGTATTGGTGTGTGCGTTTTTTATGTTCATATTCATATTTCATTGCTTTTTTCTCAGTTGTTGGCTTGATTTTTTATGTATATATTGCCACTGTTATTAACTGATTTTTTAAAGTGGGGGGCAAAAAATTTTCCAGGGGGGGCTCCCCTGGAAAATTTTGATTGTATATATTGTTTTTTTTTGACGTTTTGCGGTGTTTTTCTGTTTTCATCGCTTTTTTCACAGTTTTAGGCTTAGTTTTTTATGTATATAGTTCACATTGTTTCTGTGTCAATAAACGTGACTGATCACAACGTCGTTTGAAAGCTAAGTCCACCCTCCTAAACAACACTTTTTGGTGTACTAGTACCAACCTTTTTAGATGTATGAAGTGGGGTGTTCATGTTCACCCAAAAAATATTCCATCCTGAAGGGTGGAGTAACGCACCCTGTGAAACTAGGGATGGAAATGAGAGACCACCACTTAGGGTGTTACTAGACCACCCCTTAAGTTGGGTGTTTATGTCCACCCAAAAAAATATTCCATCCTGAAGGGTGGAGTAACGCACCCCTGCAAAACTAGGGGTGGAAACGAGAGACCACCCCTTAGAGTGTCACTACACACAGTTTTCAAATTACAGTGAATGAAGCCAGGGATTCAAAGATTAAACACCATTGGATTAGGAGAAGCCATCCAATAGCAAAGCAAAATTTGTATTTTTGCTTGCAACAATATATTCTAAAAAAACAATTTTTTTCAAGGCAGGAAAAAGCAAATGCAGCAGAAGGCAAAAAACATTTATATCACTAATCGTATTACTAAATTGTTAGTCCCTGGTTTCTATAAATAGTGCACTATCTTGATGTCCTTCATGGTCGACTCCTGGGAAGTCTTGTCAACTTCCACTGGCAGTTAGGTGGCTATAACAACCACCAACCCTGCAGTTCCAATGATATTTCACATTGTAGCTCAAGTCATATAAACACAGAGCTGGACAGCGCTGTTTCAAGCTTTTAGCTCTCATCGGCAGCCCTCAGCTATCTTTTCAAAGGTATTCCCAGCTGAACAAACATCTTGGCCTAACTGGCAAACCTTATTGGCTTGCACAGAGGCAGATGCTTAAGTAGGGAATAAACGATTTTTTCACTTGTGGTACTTTAGAAACAAGTGAAAAAGTCGCTGGATCCTTGAAGTAAGGACAGCCATAGACTATCCCTACTACAAGGATTCCCCTCTGCGTGACCACGGAAATCAAAACTGCACTATCTTGATGTCCTTCATGGTCGACTCCTGGGAAGCCTTGTCAACTTCCACTCCTGGGAAGCCTTGTCACCCTAACTGCCAGTGGAAGTTGACAAGGCTTCCCAGGAGTCGACCATGAAGGACATCAAGATAGTGCAGTTTTGATTTCCGTGGTCACGCAGAGGGGAATCCTTGTAGTAGGGATAGTCTATGGCTGTCCTTACTTCAAGGATCCAGCGACTTTTTCACTTGTTTCTAAAGTACCACAAGTGAAAAAATCGTTTATTCCCTACTTAAGCATCTGCCTCTGTGCAAGCCAATAAGGTTTGCCAGTTAGGCCAAGATGTTTGTTCAGCTGGGAATACCTTTGAAAAAATAGCTGAGGGCTGCCGATGAGAGCTAAAAGCTTGAAACAGCGCTGTCCAGCTCTGTGCTTCTATAAATACTGTAGGAACGAGATAACCACACGCTACCAGCAGTGCCGTTGCCAGAGCAAATCAAGGGTGGGCCTTAGGGCACTCAAATAAACCGAAAATGGGGGGGGGGGCACTCAAATAAACTGAACTTTTGCACATAAAAACTGATATTTTAAAGCTACAATTTGTATTCGTTTTTGAAAAAAGAGACATATAAGGCCGGCAGCCTTTGTTAGCTCGTTTCATATGTGGCCCGTATAATCCCTTGAAAAATCTGTTTGCAGGCATGAATGCGACCTAAAGCGCAACCACAGTTTTGCTTAGAGAGAGGGGGCTTGAACCAAAAGTTTTTTGCAAAAAAATTGTCTAATTTAGGTCCCGCGCTGAAAAAACCGATGCAACTCAAACATGTCACAGAGCGGACAGAGTCGCCCGCCGCTGGGTGATTTTTGCAATTTTTCGGCAAAACAAGCGATTTTAACGCCATTTCAATCAGATTTTGCATGTTTTTAAATCATATAAATAATTACAGTAAGTTGCTAAAATTCAGAAGTCATTAAACGATTTAAATCGTTGAGCCTCTTTAGCCCCCCATATACTTCAGGTCAAGTCTAAAACACGCTTAAACGCTTATTCTTTTTTTGCTTATATTTTCTAAGTGACTTGGCAAAAGGGGGCTGATGCCCCCTCAGCCTCTTACCCCTGGTTACGCGACTGACTGCTTGAATGTGCTCTAAAAAAAACAGCTGGTCTTTTAAAAAGGTTTTTTTATATTGTTTCAGGTCATAATCACTAACGAAATATAACACTTCTGTAGGCATACATCCCTATTCCGCGAAACATCTGAAAAGGTGTGTTAATAAGACGGATTATTGGGTCACATTTATATACAGCAGTTGGTGGCCAGCAATTTAAAAAAGAATCGAGAAAACTTTAAATAATAATTATCTTTAAACATTATTTTATATCATTGTTGCCTGTTGTCTTGTCGTTACGTGACGCTCCAAAACAGCATTCTAAGTAAATCGAAATAGGGGCCACAAGCAGTCCTTGGGGGGGGGGGGACGGCGCCCTTGCCCCCGTAGCGACTGCACTGGATGGGCATCAGTACAAAAAACGATACACTAGTGGCTAATTTTGTGAACTCGCGATAAAAAACAACAAAGCCATACTTTGAACCATGGCTGCCAATTCGAACTTAAACTCAAAAAAAGTCGGTAGTTTTGTCGAACTCGAAAAAACAGCATGTCAACAAAAAGAGAAAGATTAAGTTGAAAAGCAGACTTAGCATTTTTGTCAGCCTGAGCTCGAAACTTTGCTATTTTTGCCGAACTTGAACTTGAAAACATTAAATTGAATAGTCATGTTTGACTGGGAAAAAACATAAATATTTTACGAAAATAGTAAGAAGTTTCAATATTGGTATAAAACTTGCGGAATTGCAGATTAAAATTAAAATTAGTTCGCAACCGCAACCATTCGCAATTTGAACTGCCAAAGTCCGCAAGTCCGCATATCCGCAGCTTTTTTCGCTAGTCCGAATTGCGGACTAGCGGACTTGGCTTGCGCACTTGACTTGACTTGCCCAGCTCTGGCCAACGGCTCGCCGTTGCTGTGACATTTTTTCGAACGATCCGTCATGCCCTGGCATAATGACGCGGAGATGACCCCGCAAACTTGATACACGCTTCGGCGTAATATAACGAGTATAATGAAAGATTTGATATGTCGGCAGCATGGCCGAAAAAGTAAAGGCCTTGTTTTTACGACGACCCCGATCGCATGATCTGGGTTCAACCCGCACCCTGGTCACGTTGTTGCGTCTTTGGATAAGGCGCTTTACGATGATTTTCTCTGCTTGGTGGCTTCGAACACGCAGTAAATTTACGTGATAAGAAGTCAAACGCCAACTTTAAAACTTGGAAAATGGTCAATTCCCAAGCGGGTGAGGATTCGTCTAAAATAAAAGCGCCACTTTCGCTTCCTTGTGAATGGAAGGTATATATTTATCTATAAATCAATATTGGAGATTTGATTAAATTCATTCATTTACAGTAATTTGTAAAAGGAATGATGCTTCGTTTTAATAGAATTTAATATTTACCTGGATATGTATATCTGGATTTCTAATGTTCACCTCTTCGGAAGAATTTTCTGGAATTGAAACTGACGATGCGAAAGAAATTAGCGTTGAAAGAAGAGCAGATCTTGTTTCCGTTAGGCTTGAAAAATAAATCACACGATTACAGTATTAGTCTCAAATGTTTTGGTAACTGAAACAATTTGCAATGCAATTAGTGATTATAACAACAGTACTGTATTTTTGTATTTTAGTTTGGGAACGCCCGTTCTAATTACATCCAGTTTGGTTGCGAAATCCCCTTTTAATTTTCATCACCTCCATCTACTGGAAACCCACATTCACCGGTCATTATCTACGCCGGAGTACTTTCAGTCCACAGAAACACAAACCTAACTTAATCCTGACCTTAACTCATCGGCTTCTTTCCATGTGTTCTGCTAAAAGATTGTCATCTGAACTAGACAAAATCAAGTTCATTCTACAGACTAATGGATACTAGATGCACGTTAACAAGACATTTAAGGCTAAGAAGATGAAGCAATTTCATGTTCTGCCTAAGTTTGGACCTGAAAAATACACCGTCTATCTACATCTTTCATGGCTCGGTTTTGTTTTTACCTGATTTGCAAAGCAAGTAAAATTGCTGTCAAACAACCACCCGTTGTTTACTCTACCAACAAGCTTCTCTCCGCAACCAACGATGATTTACCGCCTGCTTTACAGAAAGGTAACGTGACTTATCAATTCTCATGCCACTTCGACAGAAGGTATGTAGGCCGTATCTCTCAAAGACTAATTATTTTGACGTCATCATTATGGTAATGACTATAAAAAAAAATTGCCTGCTATGGCATTGGATGAGTTTTTTATTATGTATGAAAGATTTTAAAACAATATTTAAAAATTTTACAAAAAGGTCCCCCACCAACCCATTTTTCTGACCCCACTTGCCCAAAATTTTGGGTTTTCTGGTTTGTGGTGCACGACAGCGGCAAGTTGCAAGCATAAAAACCTTTTAGGTGGATGGGTCTTATAACTACACACAGTTTGAAAAAAATTTGAACGGAATCGAGCAATGGGGTCAAAAGTTACGAGCAATAAAGTGCTAAACTTGCGAAATGCTGTCTCTAGCGGCAGAAATACAAAAGGTACTATAATTGGCTGATTATAGTCTGAAATTGATGTCAAAGTCTATTTTGTATGGTAGAATTTGTTTAAAGCTAGTGTTTCATAAACTGTTGCGACTATAGAAGAAAACATTACTGTTCTAATAATGAGATTTTGAAAAATACACTGGAAATATTTTCAAAATTTAAACTAAATGTAATCATATATGCTAAACAATAGCAAATGATGTTGATATTGAACTTGCTAAATGCTTAAAAATTGTTTTTCAAGACACAAAGTTAACAACTGTTTTAAAAAGACGATCGCTTGGGCTCAGACACGTGGCTAGCGACAAACCTCAGGGTACATTATTAAAGGGGGGTTGCAACATATAACAGGTATTTGTGGCTTTATCTTACACGCGGAAATACGGAAAAGAATAAAACTCTGCAAATTTTTGCTGAAAGTTTATTTATTTATTTTATTTTTTTTTTTTTGTGCTCCACAAAGACTCCCTTAGATATGGGCCCCCAGGTGCGACAAATTTCTGTATAAAAGCAAGCGAAAAAAACGGGAAAAGTCTTCACCTAAAAATAAAAATGGCACACATAAAAGCATTGTATTTTTGGTGAAGACCTTCTTTGATTTGGTTTTCACCATTACGTGGGAGAAAAAAACATAAAATTTACGGTAAAAACCTTTAGTTTTCTTCACCAAAATTAATAGAAAAATGTGGCAAATGTATGGTAAAGCTTGCCCGCTTTGACTTAAACCACTAGTTGCGTCATTGCCAAGAAGGCTAAAGCATTTACAGGAAATTCTTGACCCTGCCGGCTTCCTTTTGGCAATGGCTTTGAGTAGAATATATCTAAAGATGCATTCACACGAGGAACTTTTAGCTGTGAAAATCGGGATTTTGCACAGAGCTGGACAGTGCTATTTCGAGCTTTTAGCTCTCATCGGCAGCCCTCAGCTTCTCTAACAAAGTTATTCCCCAGCTGGACAAGACTCTTGGCCGAACTGGACAAACCTTAAGGGCTTGCTCAGCGGCAGAGGGTTTGTAGGGAATAAACGATTTTGTGGTACTTAAAAAAAACAAGTGAAAAAATCTAACTGCCAGTCGAAGTCGTCATGATTTCCCAGAAGTCGACCACGAAGGACGTCAAACTTTTCGGTTAATCGGGATTTTGCCTTTTTTTTTCTCAAATCTATAAAGAAAGAAACAAGAGCAGATGAGGAAGAATTAAAAGGTAAAATGCCGATTTTCACACCTAAAAGCAGTAGCGTAGACAGAAGGGGGTGGCTTCCCATTGACATGCAGAGTATGTAAATTGCTACCACATTCTCTTCTAGTTCAAAGACAAAGCAGTCACATTCTCATTGCCACTTCCAATAAGTGGGCCATTTTCGCTTTTAGAGCAAAAATTGGCCTCATAAATAATAAAAACAGGTTTTTTTACATTGTAATTGTAATTGTAATTACAATTACAATTACAATTACAATGTAAAAAAACCTGTTTTTATTATTTTTGAGGCCAATTTTTGCTCTAAAAGCGAAAATGGCCCACTTATTGGAAGTGGCAATGAGAATGTGACTGCTTTGTCTTTGAACTAGAAGAGAATGTGGTAGCAAAACTCGATCCCAACGCGGGGCGAAGACCTTTTTTTTCTTTTTTTTGTCTTCACCTACTGTAATTTCAGGCAAAAAAAACGTTCCAATGCAAGTGTAAACCGTCCCAGGTTGGTGTCACACCTCTGAAACAGCCCTTCCCCTCCATTTCAAATTCCTGGCTACGCGCCAGGCTAAAAGTCGCCCGTGTAAATGCAACTTGAGAGCAATCCCTTCGTCATTCGAAGCTAAAAGCATTATCATGATTTTTAACATCATTAAAACGAAAGCTCATAGTACAATTCAATTTTGTTGAAGAGTTATAGGTGTGGTTCTACGCAACGATATTTTTGTAACAAATCTCTTAGCTGCTAAGCGGTGATTTGAAACTTCATGGCAACAATTGTCATTTTCTAATTCTTTTTTGTGCTAAAATTTAACTAAACCGTAAAGCAAGTGTTTTTAAGGTCTGCCAGTGACAAAGGTTAAACTACTCTTTTTTGGTTTTGGTTGCACGCTGCAGCGTATTTTGACTGAATTTTCAAGAGAAAAGGGAAAACAAGTTTAGAGTGATGTTACTCAACCTCGCTTTTAATATTGATCGACTTGGATTGCTAATCTGCGTTCTTCAAATATTAAAAATCGTTGCACTTTCCAAAAAACAAAACTTAATGCTTTTGATTAGACTACCTACTAACACCGAAGTTTGGGTATAAGTTCATGATAGTCTTTTTGTGAGGAAGAAAAATAATGTACTGTAGTACGGTAGTTCACAGCAATCTGTTGTAATATCCTTAGTAGTTTGAATGTGTTTGAAGCATCTTTGGGTACAAATTTGAAAAATGGTGGTTTTAGTTTTTTACAGTAAACTTTTTTGAAGACGGTTGCAATGGCATAACCAAAAATAGGACAATGTTAAGAGTTTTACTACTCAAAATTGGATTTTAAAACTATCATAAGCTCAAACAAGTTAAAAGTATGTCAAACTAATCACGAAAAATCATGTATATTGCTTTTAAATGACAAAATTTTACTGAAATGCTTGCTTTAATTGTTTCCTAACCATTAAAATAAAATTTGACGTTAATTTTACACTATAATCAGCCAATTATAGTCTTTTTTGTATTTCTGCCGCTAGAGGCAACATTTCACAAGTTTAGCGTTTTATTGCTCATAACTTTTGACCCCATTGCTCGATACCGTTAAAATTTTTTTCAAACTGTGTGTGGTTATAAGACCCATCCACCTAAAAGGTTTTTATGCTTGCAACTTGCCGCTGTCGTGCACCACAAACCAAAAAATCCAAAATTTTGGGCAAGTGGGGTCAGAAAAATAGGTCGGTGGGGACCTTTTTGTAAAATTTTTAAATATTGTTTTAAAATCTTTCATACATAATAAAAAACTCATCCAATGCCATAGCAGGCAATTTAAATTTCTGCAAAAAAATTTTAGTCATTGCCCTAGCGATGATTTTGAGGAAATTTTCTACGCAGTATTTTCGTAGTTAAGGAGAATTTTGATTGTTTTTTTTTGGTTTGTTCTTCCAACATCAATCAATAGTATTGTATATCAAGGAATAAAAAGACCTTAACGGACAAAAACTAAAAATAACTTTGGAGTTACAGTTGCTTCTTCCAATAGCAGATTACTGACTGTCATTTTCACACCGCTAATGTTAAATTTTAGGGATTGCCTATTGTCCATTGCCTTTAGCTCTGTGTTTAAAAATCGCTTTCTTACCGTTCAGATTCGTTATCAAAAGTGTTCACTCCAGTAGTCAAGTTATTTATTGTTGTTGCAACGCTCAGCAAAGTTGCTTCTGAAATCTTTGAAATTATCGCGGTAAATCAAAAATAATTAAGCCAGCTCACATTTTGCCACATTTTTGCTTTTTTTATAAATTTACGCCACAAATTTTAACTACATTATATGCTTTTTATTTCAGTAATTTTCAACCATGTTTGTTAAATTTCTGTTAGAAACAGGTCTTTTGGGGATAGCAAATTTTTGGGCATACCGTGATGAAAAGATACAGAACAACTGACCACAGATCACATCATGCTATCTTGTCTTATATACAAACCTGCTAAATTTGAAAAAAAAGAAAACAGATAAAAACAACATTTATTGCCTCGTGCACATTTTTTTCTCCTTATGATCATAAAGAAACAAAGAAAGTACGAGACTCTTATTGGAAAAAAAAGGAGAGTGATTATTGGCTACCATTTTTTTACTAAAATCAAATTAAAAGTACTGTACTTCTTCATTTGTTTCATTTTGCAAGTTTGTAAGAGCCATGATTGCATTAGATACATCGTTTTCGCTTAATGACCCAGATTGTGAAGTAAGAATTTCAAGCTGTGACAATTCCTCAATTGTGATATTTTCCACGTCATTTATTGTAACACCACATGGAAGTTCAAGCAAGCTAGACGTATCGAAATCTCCTCCAGTTCCTTCTAATGTTAATTGACCGTTTTGTTGAACACATGGGAGACATCTTGCAGTTGCCAAAGGAAGATCTGCAAATTGACGCTTGCTTTATTTATTTACATTATTTTATTTTATTTTTTTCGCAAATAATCTGCATTAGCTACTTGCCTTCCAAACTGCCTAATTTCGATTTGTGTTTTTGACATTTAAATAGAATTTTTATTTACAGTCTTGATAAAAGCATAGTAAATTTTTTTCATGATTATAATCCAGATAGATGTGATAAGTTGCAAATTTATACATAACAACTTGAATTTCTTTCGAACTGTACTGCTATACAATATAGCAAAGAGAAAGCAGGAAAAAGTTTGTTTTTGAACTAATAACGCAAAAACACAAAAGCAAAACTCAGCCAACAAATGATAAAGCCATAGCTGGATTTACAGTGACTTATAAAGGAGATAATAAACAACAATGTGATAAGCAGTGCTGGGCACCGCAAGTTATTTTTAAGTCCGCAGTCTGCAAATCCGCAACCGAATTTCAATTTTCTTAATCCGCAACCGCAAGTCCGCAATTACACGTTTAAAAGCTTAGTCCGCAACTGCAAGTCCGCAACGACTTTTCGAGATTCGTGAATCCGCAATCGCAAGTCCACAACTTTTTATGAACCGAGTAAAAAAGTTTTACAATCAACTACGTCCCAAAGTGAACTGCTCAGAGTTGATTGGCAAAAATAAGTCAAAAGTTGTGACTTGTGGGAAGTATAGCAAACGTAAGGTGAATACATTCCACGCAATAGAAGATATTACTCACAATCGTTGATTGTAGTAAATGTACCGCAGCATGACTCGTTATTGAGCTGCTTTTTCGGATGGCAAACTTAAGAATTGAATAGCCCAGCCCTTCTTACTTTCAGGTCCAACTCAAAACAGATTCAAACGCCTGAAATTTTGGTTAAAGTTTTTAAGTGACTTGAATAAGGTTTTTAGTCCCCAGCCCTCCTGGTTGCGCTTCTGCTTATACAGTAGGTGCCTAAACTGCGTGGAAGCATAACGCACAACCCTCCGGCGAACCAAAATGGGGGGCACAAGCAGTCGTTAGGGGGGGACGGCGCCCCTGGCCTCACCGTAGCGATGGCAGTGGCTACCAGTACAAAAAATGATACCTCAGTGGCAAATTTTGTAAACTCACGGTAAAAAACAACAAAGGCATACTTTGAACCAATGTTGCAAATTCAAACTTAAACCCCAAAAAAGTCGGTTGTTTTGCCGAACTCGAGAAAACAGTGTTTACTCCAGTTTGAATCAGGTTAGACCCGCTTGTAATAGCCTGTCTTGCCGCGCGCCGTATCCTTCATATTTCTGCAGTCATACCAACTTTGGATATAAATATAACAATGTTATTCCTCACAGAACACCAAAAATTTGATTCATCCAAAGGAGCACGGCAAAACAAGAAGTCAATTATCAGCTAGCCAAATCAATATCAATTAACTAAAATTTACTAGACCAAAATTTACGCTATTGATTATATTAACACTATGCTAGACTTTACAAGACTATATTACTAAAAAACTGCTTCAAGGTCGCACTATCGAAATAGAAACATCAGCAACCAACTTACTACACATCTAACTTGATACCCTAAACTACGAAAATTTGAAACACCACATCACTCGTACTGTCGAAGACTATCTAATTTGTGCACTAGTCGCAGACTTAAAGATTATGAGATTAAAGGTCTAAAGACAATACAGTTAAAATTACCACAATGACAGTTCTAGAAGATTCTTAAAAGAAGCACAAAAGGGGGTTCTAAAATGTTCTAAAAAATTAACCAACTATTTGCATAAAAAATGAGAACGCGGCATGTATTCGTTTCTCACGTTACCAAACAACATGTCAATAAAAAGAAAGCGATTAAGTCGAAAAGCAAACCTAGTATTTATGTCAGCCTAAACTCGAATAACTTGATATTTTTGCTGAACTTGAGCTCGAAAAAATTAAATTGATTTTTCGCGTTTGACTGGGTAAAAACATGAATATTTTACGAAAAAAGTAAAAAATTTCAATGTTTGTATAAAACTTTCGGAATTGCGAACTAAAATTTAAAATAGTCCGCAACCGCAAGTCCGCAATTTAAACTGCCAAAGTCCGCAAGTCCGGATGTCCGTAACTTTTTTCGTTAGTCCGCAATTGTGGATTTGCGGACTTGCGGACTAACTTGCGGACTTGCCCAGCTCTGGTGATAAGCGCAGCTCATAGGCGATAGGCGGCGATAGCTCAGTGGTATGGCGTTGGATTAATTAATGATCAAAAGGTTGCTGGCACCTGGTTCGATTCCTGAATTGGCAAAGCGTTTTTGTACCCTTGGGAAAGACACTTTACGCTAATTTCCAACTGAGGCAAAACAGTCTTCCCACTGTGGTGGCCCAGCCTGACGAAAGACTTGCTAATAGAACCAAAAAAAGTGCTTTGCTTTGGTTTGTTAGACAAACGCAAAGTGTCTGGTTCATACGAACGAACAAACGAGCGAAGCTCACCGGTTGCTAAATCTGAGGCTTCTCACATAGAATGGATAATAGCGTTAGTATTAATCACAGTACCCATAGCCTTACTTTAAGCAACCTACTTACTTTAAGCAACTCATAAGCGGTTAAAAAAAAACACCAAAAACAGCAAAAAATGCAATTTTGCCGTAAACTAAAAATTTATAATCATGGAAATTAAATTTTGCTTTAAAAAATTTCACTTTATACGTACTCATCTCAACAATTTGGAAGTAACTTGTTATTTCTTTAGTGCGCACGTACGTTTCATAGAAAAGATATCGAAATCCGTACAACTATTAGTCACAACAAAAGACTTTAGAAGGTCGTTACTTTTTTTACTTTCCCTAATGCATGTGTAAGTTTACAGCACTCAGAAAAGTGACAAAGTAAGGTTTTTGTTTTTCTAATTTGTTTTGAAAAGCTTGTTAATGGTGCTGAATTTCAAAATAGCTTTTAATAGCGTCGGAGCTATCATTTGCACTCTTTGAAATTTGGGTAGCCTTGAAAAAGGCTGTTTTATATTGAACGTTTTCGTCCATCTCTCTTCATGAATCTAGGTTGAAATGAAGAAAAACTAAAATGCATGCAGTGGTATACATAGAGATTGACTACTTTGAAATGACAATGGGTTGCTATTATGACGTAAGATGCTGCAAAAATCACCTAAAATATAGTGTAAAGTTAATGCAAAAACATAGAAAATATGGAAAAAAACTTTTTGTCGTATTTGGATTGGTCAAAATGTGTCATTCTGACGATTTGATTGATGGAAAAATATTGTTTCGTTTAAGTCGGAAATGTGCACCAGAAAATAATGTAAAATTTGGACTGAATAAACAAATTCTTTTTGACGGCAAGGAATATGCTGTAAAGAATTCATGTAGGTTGCTTCCAGAACCGATAAATGGACTTCCAGAACCATTTATTAGTTCTGGAAGCAACCGACATCAATTCCTTGCCGTCAAAAGAATTCGTTTATTCACTCCAAATTTCAAATTAATTTTTTTTGTGCGTATTTTCGACTAAAACGAAGCAATATTTTTCCCCCAACAAAATTGTCCAACATGACCAATTTTGACCAATCAGAGTACGACAAAAAATTTTTTATATTTTTTATATTTTTGCATTAACTTTACACAATTTTAGGAGATTTTTGCAGCATCTTACGTCATATAAGCAATCCATTGTCATTTCAATGTAGTCAACCTCTATCAGGCGCGTAGCCAGAAATTCGGAATGGGGGGGCTGTTTTGGGGGTTTGGGAGCAAAGCCCCCAGCCACCGGGGGTTTGGGAGCAGAGCCCCCAGCCGCCGGAGGCTCGGAGTCGGGGGCGGAGCCCCCAGCCTTCGAAAATTTTGCATGTTTTTGCAAAAATTACCTAATTTTAGGGCTATTTTGATAAAAAAATAATACTTTTAAAACGTGGCTTAGAAATTGGCAGAGCAAACCTGAATAAAGCGGTTGCATAAATGGGCTATTCGGGAGGTGACTAATGGTAAAATGTTAGTTGTCTTGTCTAGATTGTATAGTAAATTACAAAATCGAATAGTTCAATAAAACTAACTCGGAGTAATCTATTTCGTCTACAGTTTGTAGAAAAAAAAAAAAAAATTGGGGGGGCTAATGAAAAGAGATTTGAGAGAAATGATTGGTAATTAACTAATACTGAATAGCCCCCCCCCCCATTTCTTAGTTTATAGTATGTTTGTTGATGACGCCTATGTTTAGCATTTTTACACTTGCGATCAAATTTGATTGCGTATTTTTGACCATTTTTCAAAGTTTTCATTTAATTGTTAGTTTAATTTTTAACAAATTAACCTCCCTCCCCCTAAATACTGTATTGTTTCAAAAGATGCTTTAAATCACTATTTAGTCCACTGGAGTGCATTTAACAGTCTCAAAAGTGCTAAAAACATAGTGTTTTTCTCATTTTGCATTTTGGTCGACATGCCAATGAGGGGGCTATAGCCCCCCACGCCCCCCTCTGGCTACGCTACTGACCTCTATATATACACACCACTGCATTTTAGTTTTTCTTCATTTCAACGTAGATTCATGAACAAAGCTGGACGAGAACTTTCTTTCTAAAACAGCCTTTTTCAAGGCTACTCAAATTTTGAAGAGTAGAAATGATAGCTCCGAGCTATTAAAAGCTACTTTGTTTTGCTATATTTTCTTCCACAAATTTTTGGGTACAACCCACATTCCAGCATACTTCTTTAAATTCTATTTTTAAACATTAATACAACAATATTTTGCAGAAAAATTTTGTTTGGTTTAATAATAATCAGTAAAATTAAAAGTAGATTGAATGATTGTCACCGTGACTCCAAAGTAGTTATCCTTTAATATTAAATTTAATTGTAACTTACGGTATATTTTTTCCTACTATAGTAATTTAGATGTAATTTAGTCACTTTTAGAAAGTAACTGGCCTATCTATGCATTTTGATTGCAGGTGGCAGAGCTAACTGTATAAAAATAAACTAATATACTGCAACACATACTTGTGGAGATGCACATTTCTTGCGAAGAAGCAGTAGCACACAAAGTGGTGCTTTTAAAATAATAAAGCTTTTCAGATGATTCACTTTTTATACTTCGGCCAGAACAAAAGAAATTGTCTAAAATTTGAAAAATTGCATAAGCAATATTACTTTAACAGTATAATAACACTGGAATTAATGCCACACATAATATCAAGTTATTACAAACCTAAAACTAAAAGTCTATACTCCACAATGTTATTCAAACCAAAAATTTTTGTTGCATACTGTACTTTTTTTTGCAATTAAAAACGTAATCGCTTGCACCAAATAAATTGAAGTCGGAAAATTTAAAATAAATCAGGATTTTCAACAAAAAGTTGCATTGATGGTCATAGCAGAAATACTTCAAGTTAATTTACATGCTGTATTAGCTCGACAATCTTTGAAATGAAATCGAGTCTTAAATTGATTTTTAAACTATTAAAGATTTTTAAATACTGGAAAACTTGAAATTTTTATACAAAATAACTATTACATATGCTTATAAAACTCTTTGTAAAAGAAAAAATAGCGTTGTTTTTCAATTAAAAATTTGATCACAGGCCCACCTTTGCATTCGGTACTACCAGAAACAAATCCTTCCATACACCCACATACAAAACTTCCCATAGTATTGTTGCACATGTGGCAGGAGTGAAGCCTTTCCATGCACTCATCAATGTCTACAAAATTGGCACGAAGTAAGATAGCCTATTAAACAAATTGAAAGAACGCAACAGCAAAAATATGCTTAAAATAAGATTATTCATTAAAACAGTTGCACTTTTTAAGTAAGAATAAGATTTAAGATACTACTAACATCGCTAAGCTAAACAAAAAAGTAGTGTAGTAATAAAAACAAACAATACTGTATTTACGCAAAATATTTTTGTCTAAAATGTTGTTTTTAGCCAATAAAAGGTTTATTGCAATCAAAATAGTAACTAGCAAAGGAAATATCAACGCAATGTTTCTTTACAGAGATGTGTTTTTTTGTTTGTGTCTGTTGTTACAGTAATAACTCAACGCTTACATAAAATACTCATACAAAATAATTAAACACTGAAGTTATTTCTTTGCCGTCGACAGAGTTTTGTATTTGATAAAAATTGTTAAACGATAACAGTGAAAATAAAAATTTTTGATTTTGGTTTTTGATTATAAACAAGCTAATTAAAAAACTTGAATAGCCCGATATAACTAGACTTTGGTACTTGTCGCATAGGTGATAATTTTTTTTCTTAAAGGACAATGAAGCATAAAGTTTTAATTATAATTCACAGATATACGGGTAGAACGCATGATAGTAGAATTCGTGGAATAAAAATTAATGCCAAAAACTATCGTTTTAGCTACCCAACAAGCAAAACTATTTGCCAAGTGTTGCAATATCATGTGTTGGTGGAACCATTTGATGATATAAATTACCTGTGCAGCTCAATCCATTTCCTCTAAAACCATTAAGGCAAGAACATGAAAAACTTCCGTTGGTGTTACACAGGCATTAATATCACATGGGATGTTGCTGCATTCATCAATGTCTAACAAAAAAGTAGCTTATTCTTTTTTAGTTTTTATCATACTGCATAAAATAATGCAAATAAATAAATTAGATATTGTATTAGTTATGAATTAAACAACTGCATTTTGGAAAAGATGAAAGTAAAATTCACGTGCTGCAAAAATGACCATTTAGTACTAAAATCCTTTTGTAACGGTATCAAGTAACACTATTAGAGGAACGGTAATATCATAGCCACAGTATTTTAACCGGGGTCGCAAAACGATGTTGAAATTTGGATAAAATGTAAACAATCCAAAACTTTGGGATTTTCTAAGACTTATGTTCAACTGTTACAGTACGTCGTTACCGAGTGACAGCATTTGAAAGATCACTGATGCATTCCACGGTAAAAAATTAACGTGACTATTGACTAACTATTGGGTCACAGGCGTTTGGTACGACTCGCCAAAACTCGGTATTTGCAAGCCAATTTCTGGTTTAAAGCTAGCGCCATTGCAAGCTTTGCCAAAAATTTATTAGTTTATAAATCAAGCTATTTGACTAAAAACGAAAAAACAATGAAAAGGTACAATATGAAATGTTGTTTTGTACACCTAACTGATCTGCTATGGGCTATTAGCCAACCGATATCAGGGTAAGAAGACCAGTTAGGAAATATTGCATGATTGGTTGAGTTTTAGCTTATTCATCTCTGATTCTAATAACATTGGTTGAGTTGCGATTTGCTTCAAAGTAAAATTAGCCTGACATTTTAACCTGAGGCTTGTGCAGTATTACCGGCTTTGTTTTGCGTAGTTTATTGGTGTATTGACCTAACAGATAAACGACAGTAATAACAACGTATGCCGTCACTTATAGTCACAATTTTCTGTTGTTGCATCACAGATTAAGTTTACACTATATAACGTGCAGCTTTGCTTTGCTCTGTCCTTTAGCTCATAGGACCATTTATCCACTTTGTCTTTTTGCCTAATTAATCTATTTTATTACTTTTTCATCCCTGTCTATTAGCCCACTTGGTCCCTGTACAGAATTAATTTTATTCCTTTTTTTTCGGGTTACCATGGTCAATTCTACTGTGTGCTGCAAAAACGAAACATGAAAAAATTCTTGTTTCGAAAATAAAGTTTTTTTGCGCCATTGTTAATTTAATGTGACGTTATGGGGGCATTTTTTGCATATTTTTTCTTTGTTTTTAAACAACGGAAAAAAATGATTAAAATCTCGTTTCCTTTTTGCAGCACTTTTTGCAGCAAAAATGCAAAGTTGTTTTCTTTTTATATTCAAACGTTAATATCTCGGAAAGTATTGAAGATACAAAGCTCAAATTTTCAAATTCGTTTGAAATACAACTGAAATTTATCATCACGAAAAGAAATTGAAGGAAAATGCTTTTAAGTCTTTTTTTACCAGATACTACTCGTTTGTGTTATTGCTGCTTCTTTTGGCGTTTGCCATAACATATTAAAAATTAGTCAATCAAGTTCCAAGATAAGAGCAATCTTTTCAATTAAAAAAAACACTTTTAAGTGTTTTTATTTTTCTGAGAGTATATTTTTGTTTTGTTTTTTGGAGAATGCAACAAAAAAGACATTTTTTGGAGAGTGCATGCAGAATTTTTAGGCAGAAAATGTAAAAAAATAATCTTTTAAATCACAAAAAGTTGTGCTGTAATTTCGGGTCTTTGGACAATTTTGGTTATAGCATCCCAAGCTAAACAAGCCTTTAATCTTAGCAACCAATAAGACTTCGAGCGATGTTTAAGTACGCGATTTCCAAAAAAATTTGTATACAATTTTTGAAAAAAGATATCCGCGATTTGTAAAAAGTGGTATTTGCAAAAAAAATTACGAAACATCGAAAATCGTATATAATAAAATGTGACATCGCAAACGATACTTGGCAAATTTTGGCGAACTTTGGGACAGTATCCAACTATTACTGAGCTTGACGCAATTGCCTAAAGCAAATTATGGTCGCTGATAGTCAGATCAAGAAGTTAAATGCGCACCTTCAAATTTTGTTTTGTGGGTATAACAGTTCTGTGGGTATTCGCTTTCGATTTCTAAATGTCTTGAAAAGTTATCAAAATAATTAAGTAACGTCAATCAAAACGCGCAAATATCAGTTTACAAAGTTTTCTCAACGTAATAAATAACAGTTTTATTAAAAAATTCGGCCATCTATAGCTCAAATCACTTAAAACCAGTGAGCTCAAATAGTCTATTCAGCACCTTAAATGTTGGAAGCACATTTGGAAAAATATGTCCCATCTTAAAATCTCCAAGTTTGACTAGCTTACTTTTTTTTAAATTTTATATTTCGGGTCTATTTAAGATCTTTCAAGCTGATTTTTTGAAGTTTTGTCATAATTTATCTTTTTTGTATAGTATATTAACCTACGGTATTTAAAAATTTAATTTTCCTTGATGAAGTCACCTTCAAAGTGGAACAGCGCCAAGTTTTGAATCCTTTAATTTTTGGTTCATACTTAACTACCATAAAAATTTATTTGTTTACCACAAGCAGTTAAAAATTTAAATTTTGAGAGGCTCCTTCTAAACAAGGCACCCCAAAACACGACAGACACTACAAACGAGTTTCATCCTTTTTTTACATCAACTTATCTTAGAAATTTTACTGGTTTAGCTCAGAAGATTATTTATTTTTTTAATCTTGAAGACCTTATTCGGAAGGAAACCGCCCAAAGTGGAATCACTAAAAACTTTCATGGTTTATTTTTTGTGTATATCTAACTTACATAATATTCCCAAAATTTTATCTTTCTAGCTCAGGTGGTTTAAAAGTTTTTAAGAAGCCCTTTTTGATAATCTTTTTGAGTGTGGCATCGACAAATTTTATTTTTGTAGTATTTACCTATCCTGAAATTTTATCTTTGTAGTATTTACCTATCCTGAACGTTTCGTCTGTCTAGCATGGGTGTTTAAAAATTTTAAATATTATAGAACCCGTTTAACCCTATATTACTCAACGGTAGAACTTCCGAAGCCCGCACTCGGAACAAACATTAATTACTTAAATTTGGTTTGCAATAAAAACTTGGATCGTAGTGAATTTTCCTGTTTTTCGCTTTTTTTTTTTTTTTTACCAATTACGATGATATTGTTTTTGTTTACACAACTTAAGGGGTTCAAGATTAACATGGGGGTTTTGACAATTTCTTTTTTAATTTTTCGATTCCTGGTTTTCGATGTAAAATTTTAATTTCATGCTCAATATTTCTCTAGAGATTAGGTGGATTATACATAGTAAATTGGTGTTCGAGATTAAATGGATTAAAATATTATTTAACGTTGCAAACAAAAAGCTACAACGTTAGAGGCAATAAGCGATTATTGATGTCCTCTGTTTTCGGTTTTACGCTAATTTCGATTGAATAGAGTTATCTTTGGTTTGCAGCGCAATGATTCCTCGCAAATTATAATCAAACAAAATGACATTACAGCAGAAAACGAATAATCATTCCATCCAATCACAAGTTGTTTTAGCTATACGCCACCACAAAAAATCAAAATCAAATCCTCTTAACGCTGTACTAGTAAAATTATGACGAAACGCGTGACAAGATTTAAGGGCTCAGCTCGCGTTTTAACGCCTTGGCACGTAGGCAGCGCAGTTTCTTCTGAATAAATGTAGCAGCGGTGGCGAGCTGTAACAAAACTATCTTGGATTCGACCATAACGGGAATTGACTTTTAACCTCCCGTTTCATATGCAATCGCTTTACCGTTTAACCAACAAGCCACTAAAAGCAACATATAAACAAATATAAACTAATGCTTGATGTAGTCCATCCTTAGACTTAATACCCTACAAGGCTACTGCCGATTTACAGAAATCGCAAAAAATTATTGAAATTGAAAAGCTTGCTTTTAGCCAACACATAAGGCAATCAACTACAGTAGTTTAGTTTCACGTCCCGAAGTTGGTGTTTTTTATTAGTTATTCATTTCTTTTTGTTTTAGAAATACAACGTTTCTGTAATTAGTTTTACGTTACAAATATTTAGATAAGAAAAATCAAAGAATATCGCTACTTAAGCGTAAATATAATAATAAGTCTACAGTAATGTATCTAAAAAAGAAAATGTGCGGTCGGCTTCTTTTTCGATTTAATCAAAAAATCGATCTATCAAAAACTCTATCAAAAAAATCTATCGAAAATCCATTAAAAAAATCTATCAAAAAATCAATCAAATTTAAAATCAAAAAAGAATGAAATGACCGGCGAAATGAAATGAAAGGTCCGACGAAATGAGCATGGCTGTTTCACTACATTAGTCTACCGAAAACCAACCAATAGCAACTGATATCTAAACCTGTGATCTGACTATCCTTTGAAATACAAACAATCCGTTGTACGATCATTAATTGACCGGGCCAGTGCTCTTTGCTCTAACCACGAAAAACCGTCAAGATTAAATCAAACACGTAAAAAACACTTTAGAATTGAACTCGTACCCGAATACGACCGTCATCGAGAAACCTTCAAACCGCTCAGAACAACAGTTCAAAGGCTTCGCGATTATGCCCTACAATCCCAAATTGACAGAAAAAATACGGCGTTGTTTGTCTAAACACAATATGAAAACCGTCTTAAAACCGTGCATCACCATTGGCAAGAAACTCGCTGGTCACAAAGAGTCAGTGGACCCTATTATGTGGCAAAGAGCAATATATCAAATTTCTTGCAATGACTGTAATTTTTCATACATTGGTGTAACAAAAGGCAGTTTTTCCATCTGCAAAAAAAGAACACTTAGCAGACTTTTGGCATCTACGATTCGGCAAGTCAGCATTGACTAAACATGCTTTAGGACAACGAACATTTCATGGATTGGACCAACGCTAAAATCTTAGACTTCAGATTTCACAAAACGCCGGTTTATCGAATCGTATTTTATTAACCAAATCCCCAACATTATGAATGATAGGAAAAATGACAAAAATTTCTCAGCATTTATTTGGCTATTCTACTTTAAACCTCATGACGTAATAATATTGTTTTTTCACGCTTCGCTAATCTGTCATTTTTTCGTTTCCAATTTGTAATATTATTTTGCGTTAACCAATGATTCAGTTTGTCACATGATTTTTTCATTTTACGTATGCTTGTTTTTAACTTCGCATTCTAGCCCTGATGAAGGTATTAAGTAGAACATCCCTCAGCATAGTCTATGAATAACCTATAAATCCTATAAGCCCTCAGCATAGCCTATAAATCAACCGATCAGTGGTCGAGTGGATAGAGCGTCTGCTACTGAAGCGGTAGACTCGGGTTCGATTCCCGGTCGGGTCAAACCAAAGACTATAAAAATTGGTATTCACAGCTTTCCTGCTTGACGTTCAGCAATCAAAGGGACTGTGTGAAGCCTCCGCCGTGTGTGGTAGACAGGTGGGCAGGTGGCAGTTTTACTCGAAGACCGAAAAGTCCCTTCGCTGTTTCCAGGTCAAGGCAACTTGGTGAATAAAATGTAATTACTATGGAAACCTTGCCAAAACGTTTTCTGCCCTACCAGCTGAGCAGAGGTGGAGTCGAGGACATAATGTTCGAGGCCAAGGCCAAGGACCAAGGACAAATTTTTTCTAGATAACGCTCGTTAAATTTTCCATAATTTTTAAACGCAAAAGTATTTAAGATATTGCATTTTGTTAGGGATAACTGTTTGAGAGTATTATCCGATTTGGTTTTTTAACAAGTTTTTGCAACGATTTTTGACTGTTGACAATGATTTATCTGATCGCGAGCGTAGTGAAATTAATCCTATTGTATACTTGAACGTACCATACATTGGAAAAGAATCCAGGCGTTTTGTTGGTCGTTTAGCAAAATTATTTCATGTTAAATTTGATGTCAAGATGTCTGCCATTTACAAAACCTTCAAAACGGTACATATTTTCAGCTAAAGTCGCGCACTCCTCTCTTGCTCTGCTCAAATGTTGTTTACAAATTTACATGTTCGTGTGATTCGAACTTAACTTACATCGGTAAGTCAACTCGACATTTGAGTACCAGAATGGGAGAGCACCTTAATGTGACCAGCCAGGATGAAAATAGTGCGATTAAACAACATATATTTTCATGTACTGTTTGTTCTAATGTGCGACATGACGTGAATTCTTTCGAGGTTCTGAAACAAGTGTAAATCAGATTTTCAAGCCAAAATTCATGAAGCTTTATTAATAAAGAAACATAGACCTAGTTTAAACAAGTAATTATATGCTCATGGCTCGTCCTTTCTGTTAAATGTTTACAAATGATAGTGACGTCTGTTGATTAATGCGCTGTTATTTTCCCTCGAATTTCTTTCTTTTCCATTTGTAAATGAACTGTTGACCTGTTAAATGTGATTGATGATCTTTATTGTTTTAACGCCCGGTGACTCGAAACCTTGATATCGCTTGATTTTTTGTGTTTCATTTTTTGCAGTTAGTCTGAAGTTAGCATGGCTATAATTTAACTAATATCTGAAGTTAAATGACAATTTAATGACAATATGACTATAAATGGAATTGAGCCGTACATAATCGGGGGTAAAATTTTGACAAAAAAATCACTTACGAAAGAGCTTTGTAGAGAAGCATAATGAGTTTTTTTAATGGAAAATGTGATAACAACTACAGAAATTATTTTTTTGTTTCAAACAAGACTTTGGTTATTTGTTTGAAACTCAACAATGATATAATAACCACAGATTTGAAGCAAATAATAGCCACAGCCCACAAACAAGGGATGAATGAATAAATTTATTTAACAGGATTGTCCAAACTTTTTTGAAAGAGTACAAAATAAGACACAGCAAAGGTGTGCGCTAGCCATCACTCTTGACAGAGCAAAATTTGCTATTCACGTTGCTACTTTTGATGCAGAATATTACTCGAAAAGCACAAAGAAAAAGATTTTCAGCGCATTTAAGCGAGAACTGAAGACAAAATATTGGGGGTATCTAAAATTAGGCAATTGCATCTGATTAGAATGATATTGACTCAACTATCTTTCTTGACCCAGGCGTTAAAGAAATATTCTCTTTAAAAACCAAATAGGGGCTCCCTAATTATAATTTGTATTGGCAGCATGAGGTTTCAATGCAGTAGCCTAGCCGACAGAGACCTTTAATATAGAGCTGCATATGTATGTTTAAACAAGAAACCTCCGTAGCTTAGTTTAATTTTGGCGATGCCTTTAGAAGAGAACGATAAGATGGCATGGTAGATGTTATAGACGTCAGATTTTTCAATAGAGATGATGACTAGAGAGGTCTCTACGTCGTGTTTTACGTAGATTATCACAGGGGCGACTGGTCAAGAAAGATGGAGTCAACGCTAATCCAATCCAGATTTGTAAACGGGTCGACTAGTTCAGGCCCGAACCTGGCCCGAACCCGAAAATTAATTTGAAGTCCAAATCACGCCCGAAAAAACCCGAAAGTTAAGTTAGGTCTGAAAAATTTAGCAATGTTGCCAAGGTATTTTGATTATATTTTTGTGCACCAAAGACCAAAAAGTACGTCTCAGGACCGAATTCAGCCCAAAGTTTTTGTCAACTTTAGGCCCGAACCAGTGCTGTCGCTACGGGGGGCCAGGGGGCCGTGCCCCCCCCTAACGACTGCTTGCGCTTCCGATTTCGGTTCACTCAGAAAACGTTTTTGGAACATCACGTGAGTACAAGACAACAGGCAACAATGGAAAAATGAATCGTAACGTTTAAACACAATTCTCGTTCAAAGTTTTCTCCATTCTTAGCAAAATTGCTGGCCACCAACCGCTGTACTTGAATATGAGGCAATAATCTGTCTTATTAACACGCCTTTACGGATGTGTCGCGGAATAGGGAAGTAAGCCTGCAGTATCGTTACCAGTACTTCGTTGGTGATTATGTCCTGAAACAATACGTGAAAACATTTTTTAAAAGACTAGTTTGTTTTTTTTTATTAGAGCACACTCAAAATTTTTTTAGGTCGCATTCAGGTACCCAGGCAGGGGGAAGGGAGCTAAGGGGCTTTAGCCCCCTTTAGCCGAGTCGCTCAGAAAATTTAACCGTAAAATACAAGCATTTAAACATGTTTTGGACTTGACATTAAGTATAAGGGGTTCAGTGGGGGCTAGGCAACTTAATTCTTTTAACGAATTCTAAATTTTAGCAATTTATTATAGTCACTCATATATGGCTTCCAAAATGTGTAAAAAGTGATTGAAATGGCGAAAATCGCTTTTTTTTCCGCAAAATTACAAAAATTTCCCAGCGGCTGGGGGCGATACCCCCAGACACCCACTGTGATATGCTTGAGTTGTATCAGTTTGTTCAGCACGGGGCTTAAATTAGACAATTTCGGTGGAAAAAAATTTGCTTTTGCTTCAATCCTCCATCCTCTTAACAAAATCCTGGTTACGCTAGTGGTCGCATTCACTGCTACAGACGGATTTTTCAAGCGAATATTATGGGCCGCATACGAAACGAGCTAAGAAACGCTGCTGGCCTTATGTGTCTCTTTTTTTCAGACATGAATACGAAATTTTTAAAATAGCGCATATTTATAGCCGTAAAATATCAGTTTTTGTATGCAAAAGTTCAGTCTATTTTGGTGCTCCCATCCCCCGTTTCGGCTAGTGCCCCCTCACTTAGTTTGCTCTGGCGACGGCACTGGCCCGAACCCGAACCAAAAAGCCTGGCCCGACTTACAACTCTGATCCAATTTAATGCAATTGCTCTATAACTTTAAACACCGCTTCCATTAATTTAGTCTTCAGTCCTCTTTTGAAAGGCAGGTTTAGTCAAATTGGAATCGTTTGTTCGCAAACGCTGCATACATCCTGGCCGGAGGCAGGTCAAAATTGAAGACTTGGAATGGGCCGGATAGTTTTTTCCGGGCCGGATTTTTCATTGCGCGGAACCCCGGCACTTTTGATATTTTGCTGTACTTATATCTTGCCAAATGTAGCTGAAGACCAAAAAAAAAGGGTCTTCGCCGGAAATTCGCTGTATTTTTTTGCCAAATGTAGACAAAAAAAAATCTGTAGTCCAAGCGCGGAGGCCCCTGGCATATACCATAAGGGTAGATCTAGGGTTGGCCAGCGGGCCGGGTTCGGACACCACTGCCATATAATAAGTTAATAACCAGTCAAGATTCCATCCAAAAATCTTTAATTATCAATGCTATTGATTGATCTTGTCTGGTGGCCATCCAACCGGACTAATTAATTGATCAGACAGCAACAAAGGCCGATGTATCATTGAGTTCAGTAAAACAATCATAACCACAAAAAGTCATCGTGGTTGTTGGTGGGCGTAAAAATGTTTTTTGGGCTTATGTTTGAGTATTTATGAAAAACGATTTCGGGTAAAAAAATGAAGACTGACGACTGAGCGCAGGCTTGACAAAATTTTATTTCGGGCCGGAAGACTCCTGATCTAAGCTACCTGATATTTTTCACTTCAAATAAGAAGTAACGGTTCGACGTTCAAAGACTTTCGCATTTGGGAGCTATATGCACATTAACAAATAAAGTATCAGTATCGTGAATCACCTTTGATTTTTCGCAAAAACTTTATTTCAATAACGAAAAAAAGCAATTTGGATGAAAACTGCACTGACCATCTTTGCTATACTAGTAGCTTGGTACGGCCACTGTCAAACTTGAAAAAGAAAAGCAAATTTTTACGAGTATTTAACAAGCTTACTAATATTTAAATAACAAGATCTTAAAATGACTCTTGATTCTGTAGGCTACAAATTTTGCAGACTAGGCTAAGTTAAGCTGTTCTTGCTAAAGCAAAAACAACTGGGCTTTGGTCGGCCATAAATTTAAGCACACCTCAAACGTTTTCTTTAATAACTTTTAATATTAATTCTTGAAAATAATAACATAATTGTGGCGTTTTCAGCCAAAAACATTTTTTGACGCATTAAAATTTTCAACACCATTCCAATCGTGTCAAATTCTTCCAACGCACCTACTGTATTGCCATTGTGTTGGTTTCAACCCCATTCCAACACGATTCCAACACCATTGGACAAGTTTCGTGATGCTGCTATGAAGTTTTCATGCCAAACGTGATTTTGATTATGACGAAATTGTGTTAAAAATTTTCATTAACATCATTGCAAAACCTCATGTAAAAAGGTTTACTGCGTTTGAGGGGAATTCTTCGGCGTTTGAAACCCGATTGCAGGTGGGCTCCACTTCTTCAATATAGCTATTCTACTATCGATCAAAGTTTGATCGCTCTGAGCTTCGCAGTTCTAAAGTAAATTGCGGATGAAGAAAAAATAATAATAAAAAAAAATAAATAAAGATAAAAGAAAAAAAAAGAAAAATAGACTCTAAGCCGGAATAAATAAACATAGCCAAAAGAAAGGTGGTCGATAGCGTGTTCAACAAACACAAATCGTTTTTCTTCAATATTGATACTCTCTGAGATATACCGGTTTAGATTAGCATCTAATTTTTGCAAAATTTGAGTCTCTAAAATTGCGCTCACGTGACGGCGCGGCATATTTTTGAAGTGTACCGTTTCTTTTAGCAGCATGATCAGAAATCTTTTAGGCTGGCATTGCTGCCCGAACCCTATAACTCTAATGCGAGGTTTTGAAAAGAAAGAATTAAAGAAAGCAGCACAAAATAGAACTTCAGATTTGTCAGAAGCCGAGATGGCTTCTTAACCTCTACACTTTTCACGTTTAGGGGTTTTTGGATAACAAGCAATTTAATATATTTTGGATCCAAAAATGGTCGTTTTACCCGGTTTCTGGAGTTCTGAATCACCATCACGTGACCTAAGATCCCCAAATCGGCATTCATGTTGCTTTTATTTATTCCCAACTGCATGTCCGAAATTCAAAATTCTAGGTTTGACCGTTTTTTAGTGATAAGCAAATTAATAAATTTTGATGTCCATTGATTAAAATGGCCGAGTAAAAACAAAAAGGCTTAAGCTCGCAAAGTTCCCACTAAAGTTACATCTCGTTGCACAGCCATGATTTTGCTAAGAGAAGAACTTGACCAAAACTTAAAATATTTTTGTTTGGAATATATATTAGTTATAGGTGAGGATGCTGATCAAACTGGTGCAACTTTAATCATGCACGGATATGGAGCATTTTTTTTATGATTATTTGGCAAAAATAGCCATTTTAACGGTATTTTGATCACATTTCGGACGTTTTTTGAGCCATTTAAAAGCACTAAATTGCTAGATTTTGCAGTCATTTTAAAAATTAAATCGCCCTAGTACCTTCAGCCCTCTTACTTACAGGTCAAGTTCAAAAACACGTTTGAAGGAGCCTTGTGTGTGGGGGTTAAGTTTTATCACGGGGGGTGGAGTGAGTTGAATTCCGAGGGTTGAGGGGAATTGAATTCCCCTCAGCCACCCACCAGTTGCGCTACTGGGTACATTACAAATATGGCTTCTACTCAAATCTGAGATATAAAGTGTGATAGACAAATTTGCAGCTACTTCAAACCAACCACCGTTATTTACACTTTGACAGTAAGGTATTTTAGCATGCTGGTAAACACAATTTAAGCACAATTTATTTTACTATGTAACTCAGAATAGAAAAATCACGACAAAGCTGCGTAAGGAAGTCGTAACATAAAAAGCACTGCAAAGGCGTGAAGAAAGTCGTAACATAAAATGAATAATTTGAGCTTTAGTAAAGAAGGTTGCAAATGGACCTCACGGTCTTCAAATCAAAAGGGTTTTGGACTTGACCTGTATAAGAGAGTAACGGCCAAAACAAGTGCCTGAGCTTATTTCTTTCAAATATCTTTCTAATCTTAGCGATTAAATTCGTTCAAATAGCTTTAAAAACGTGACAAATGTGATCCGAATGGCGTTTAAATGACTATTTTAATTTGAAAAATCACACCAATCGCCTAGCAAAAAACAAAAATGATTAATCCAGTAGCATAGCCTGAGGGGGCGGGGGAAGCTATAGACCCCCCTCCATTGGCCTGGCCAGCAAAATGCACAATAAAAAAGACCACGGCTTTCGCACTTCTGAGGCAATCTTTTGCTATTCTTTGGATTCTAAAGTGATTTAAAGCTGCTTTCAAAGTATTTAAGTGAGAGTAATGTTAGTAAAAAAAAAAAAAAAGATTACAAATAAGTAAAAACTTTAAAAAATTGCTAAATATAAGCAGCCAAAAATTTGATCGCTTTATGCAAAATCGGCAATGTAAACTTCAAAAATGTTGTTTGGAATGTTGGGGGGGAGGTGGCATTCAGTATTCAATTTAGCTAATTACCAATCACTTCCTTGCAATCGTGCTCATTTAGCCCTTTCCCCCAAATTTGCCTCTTTTTTTAATCCAGGTAAATTAAAACCTGTGATTTTTTATGATTTACTGGTTTTTAAAAATGACCGAAATTTTTCCATTTAGCCACCGCCCTCATAGCTCGTTTACGTAGCCAGTTCAATCATATTTTGCACATGTTTTAAAAGTATTAAGTACTACCAAAATTGATCTAAAATTAAGTTAGTTTTGCTAATAAAATCGCAAAATCTCCGAGCGTTAAGCGCTCCACCCTCCAACTCTGTAGATAGCCCCCCATTGCAGATTCTTGGCTACACATCTGAATTAATCCGTGATAAATCCGAAATTTTGTGCTTTGTATCAATTTAAAATAAAAATCTAGGTAAATTTAAATATATAGTTACAGTATAAGCTTATGAATCGCAACTTACGAGATAGAGTTTTTTCAGTCGAAGTTTGAATATTCATATACTTTGGGCAAAATTAGTTTGCATCCCTAAAAATTTTTTCTCCCCTGCGGCTTTGAGTAAAATCGTTACTGATTTGTATTATTTTTTCAATATTTCAGGTCCCAAAATCGAAACAGTAAAGAAAGGATGACACCTCATTACATTTGATACCAACTGGTACGAACCGCGACTGGAAGTGAAAGTTTCGGCCGGAACTGAAGTTCATAAAGGAGGTCTAAATTAAATTCTGCTCGGATCCCAAATTTCCTAAAGTTATTGTAAATATCTTTCCTGGTCAACAGCCCAGTTAATGTAACGTAATTGAGAAAAAAGCACGATTTTGCTGGATTCCGCTTCACTACCATCGTACTGATGATTGCTGAAAAATATTTTAGTCCTTTTTTTTAACTAAACTGAAAAATAAACTCCTTACTTTGCAAATATAGGGCTAAACTTTGCATTTATATACGTACGCTTCACTTACCTTGTTCAGTCAGATTAAATAATTAATGAATGTCTCGATTGAAATATAATTTTTAATTTTTTGGTTGTGAGCATTTCAATTGTTTTGTTCACAATGCCTCTAATAACACATTTTCTTTTTGCAGCACATTTTTGCAAAAAAAAAAATCAAAAACTTCAATCGCGAATATTTCGAAAACAACACTAGTTAGAAAGCTAATTTTTTTTGCAAAAGACGGAAAAGAAAAGTTCTTTAAATAATTGATTGGTGGTACAGAATTTAACCATAGCTTTAAATAAAACCGGATTCATCTTTTATTGATTGGGTAGCCTTGAAAAAGGCTGTTTTAAGGTTTAAACGCTTTCGTCTAGCTCTCTTCAGAAACCATCGCTAGAAAAAGATAGAATGAAAAAAACAATGCGGATTGATTTATAAAAGCAGAGAAAATCGCTGATTGGTCAAAAAATCATCGCTGATTGGTTGATTTGTGTCGTTTCGTTTGCGTACAGAAGTAGCGCTTGTGTGTCGAGAAGAAAAACAAACTTTCATCAAGATAGATGCTGATTGGATCAAATCGTTGTGTTTCGTTTGCGTAAGAAAAATAGATGACCTGAGATGAATCTAAAATAAAACCTAAAACAGAATTTGGTAAATTGTTAAGTTCGAATTATCAATGAATTAATTGAAGGGAATAAACAAATTCCTTTTGCCTGCACAATTCTGGTTTTAGAATCCGAATGAGTGTTGCTTCCAGTGTAGATAGGTGAAATTGCGTTCTTGCTTTAGCCAGAATAGAAAACTGGTTGGTGTTGAAGTTGTTGGCACAGGTTTTGCTTTGCAGAAGATGTTGTCCAATGGCCGAATCGCAGTTAATTTCTGTTGAAGTCTTTTTGCAATTTCGTTGTGGTTGGAATTTCTGTTGTTGGTGTCCGGTTCTAATACTTTTGGGGATATGCTGATTGATTCTATCCTGCAGTCTTTGGGTTGTACGGCCCACGTACCGACAATCACAGTGGCACACGTATTGATACACGATCATACTTTGTTGTGTGGTGGGCAGGACATCCTTATGGACAGCAGGAAGAATCTTCTTAGTAGAAAAAATGACGCGTGGATCTACTGCTCCATAACATTGATTAATTGCTGATTTGGAAAGCTTTTCAAATTTTTGAGACACTTTGCCAATCCATGGGAGCCGAAGGTAGACGGGGCATTTTTGAGGTCCTTCTTTCTTAGCTGAATTAAATTTAGATATTTTCTTTGAAACGCAAACGACAACACAGCAAAAATTGAAAGCAAACTCCAAAGACGATTACTACAACTATACAATAACGATGAATTACCGGAATCCGTCTACAAGGCTATTCGTCCCACTGGCGCGCAAAGACCGAGGCTCTATGGACTACCAAAAACTCACAAACCGAACTTTCCTCTTCGACCTATTTTATCCATGACTAACTCTGCTCAACACGAACTGGCTAAATTTCTTGCTGCATTCCTCCAACCGGTTCTTAACTTTTATTCCAGTTACTGTATTTTAGATTCTTTTACTTTTGCTGAAGAAATTCAAAAACTTCCCATTTCAACTGAAAATTCTTATTTATGTTCTTTTGACATTTCAAGTCTCTTCACTAATGTTCCTTTGACCGAAACTATTCAAATTTGTGCCAATAAATTATATGAAAATGAAAAAAATTCTCCCCCCTTTTCTAAAGACATTTTTATTGAATTAATGAACATGGCTACCAGCTCAGTGGAATTTAGCTTCAATAACATCATGTACAAACAGATAGATGGAATTTCTATGGGAAGCCCTCTGGGACCTGCACTTGCCAATATCTTTGTTGGATTTTATGAACAACAACTCTTCCAAACCACAAACAAACCTACGGTTTATTACCGATATGTCGATGATACTTTTGCCATTTTCAAATTGGAATCAGACTGCGATAAATTTCTCTCCAGTTTAAACTCTTTACATCCAGCATTACACTTCACTTTTGAAAAAGAAGCGAATCAATCTTTGCCATTTCTAGACGTTTTTATTGAAAAGAGTGGTAACAATTTTTTAACTTCTATTTACAGGAAACCAACTTTCACCGGACAATATTTACGCTGGGATTCTTTTGGACCGACGAAACGGAAAACTAATTTAATTGGCACCCTCGTACATCGAGCTTTAAAAATCTGTTCTAAATCAAAACTTCAACAAGAGCTTGATCAAATTCGTGCCATTCTGCTCAATAATGGTTATCCTGAATACATAATCAACACCAGCATTTCAAAGAAAATCTCTAAATTTAATTCAGCTAAGAAAGAAGGACCTCAAAAATGCCCCGTCTACCTTCGGCTCCCATGGATTGGCAAAGTGTCTCAAAAATTTGAAAAGCTTTCCAAATCAGCAGTTAATCAATGTTATGGAGCAGTAGATCCACGCGTCATTTTTTCTACTAAGAAGATTCTTCCTGCTGTCCATAAGGATGTCCTGCCCACCACACAACAAAGTATGATCGTGTATCAATATGTGTGTGCCACTGTGATTGTCGGTACGTGGGCCGTACAACCCAAAGACTGCAGGATAGAATCAATCAGCATATCCCCAAAAGTATTAGAACCGGACACCAACAACAGAAATTCCAACCACAACGAAATTGCAAAAAGACTTCAACAGAAATTAACTGCGATTCGGCCATTGGACAACATCTTCTGCAAAGCAAAACCTGTGCCAACAACTTCAACACCAACCAGTTTTCTATTCTGGCTAAAGCAAGAACGCAATTTCACCTATCTACACTGGAAGCAACACTCATTCGGATTCTAAAACCAGAATTGTGCAGGCAAAAGGAATTTGTTTATTCCCTTCAATTAATTCATTGATAATTCGAACTTAACAATTTACCAAATTCTGTTTTAGGTTTTATTTTAGATTCATCACAAGGTCATCTATTTTTCTTACGCAAACGAAACGCAACGATTTGATCCAATCAGCATCTATCTTGATGAAAGTTTGTTTTCTTTGCAACAGCGCCACTTCTGTACGCAAGCGAAACGACACAAATCAACCAATCAGCGATGATTATTCAACCAATCAGCGATTTTCTCTGCCTTTATAAATGAATCCGCATTGTTTTATTTTCATTCTATCTTTTTCTAGGGATGGTTTCTGAAGAGAGCTAGACGAAAGCGTTTAAACCTTAAAACAGCCTTTTTCAAGGCTACCCAATCAATAAAAGATGAATCCGGTTTTATTTAAAGCTATGGTTAAAAGTTCTTTAATAAAAAATAATAACAAACAAAAAATTGTAAAGTTTTCAATGTTGCTTTTTAGCAGCACACGGTAGAATTGTTTTTGACAATCATATCTTCATTTTAATTTTATGGGCTAGTTTAGTCAGATTTGGAATTTCGGTTTATAGGCCAGCTTAGCTTGGCTTTTGAGTTTTGGTTTGAAGGTCATCTCTGCCAACGGGCTTTGTTATTAACCTTTAACAAGTCGAAATGGGTCATTTTGACCCATGAAGGTACACTTTTTGCTGTAATTATGTTGCTGTTGCTGGAAATTGCCTATTCTTTCTGGTAGCTGACTTTTTTGGAGGGATAAAGTTGTGGTGGGTTTGGTAAGCTTTTTGGGTTAGTGGTTGCTTGGTGAGCAGGGATTTGTTTTTCAATTGGGTCATTTTGACCCAATTCGACACTTAATGTTACATTAATCGTTTTTCCGTGTTTTTAGACTTTATGCTTTAAAATGGCTACTAAACGTATTATAGATGTGATGGAGGCTTTGGAGCATGATTCAGATGAATCTGATGTCGAAATCGAATATAGTGATTCTGAATGCGAGGAAGAAGTGGTTGAGGAAAGTGAGCATGATTCCGAATCCGAGCAAGAGGGATCGCTTTCCGATGAAAATAACGAAAGTGATGCTGATGGAGATTTGGAAGAACGCATTTTACTTGCGAAGTCAGGAATTGAATGGAAAGAAACTCCCTTTCGGGCCAATGTGCGGCGTAGCTCCAGAAACATTGTAACAGAAAAATCTGGCCCACTTGGTGCTGCAAAAAACTGTAAAACTCCTTTAGACATATTCAGCCTCTTTATGCCTCCATCTTTAATAACTAAAATTACTGATCATACAAATCAAAAAATTGAGAAGATCAGGGAACGGTATGGGTCCAGTTATGATGCTGCTAAAACAACTAATTCAGAACTTTTGGCTGTTTTGGGAATTTTAATTATTTCTGGAGCACAGCAAGCCTCTCGTCATGACATTCAAGACCTCTGGAAATCCGATGGAACTGGAATGGACTTGTTGCGATCTGTAATGTCTTATAAGCGCTTCAAATTTCTGTTGTGTCAAATGCGTTTTGATGATAGCACTACAAGAGAAGAGAGGCGCTCTACCGATCGTCTGGCTCCAATTCGAGATATTTTTGAAAGCGTGTCAGCCTCTTTCCGTCAAATGTACAGTCCTACAGAGTTTGTGACCCTTGATGAAGCTCTGGAACCCTTTAGAGGCAGGTGTGGATTTGTTCAATACCTGCCAAAGAAACCAGCTAAATATGGTTTAAAGCTACAGTGTTTATGTGACGTCAATACGAATTACACATGCAACATGGAAGTGTATGCTGGAAAACAACCAGATGGTCCCTTCCAGCTTTCAAATAAACCGCATGGCATCACAATGCGTCTGACTGCACCCATCTTTGGTACCGGCCGCAACTTGACAACAGACAATTCGTATACAAGTGTCCCACTGGCTGAAGATCTCTTGAAAAATAAAATAACTCTCGTTGGAATAATGAAGAAAAACAAACCGGATATTCCACCAGAAATGAGACCGCAGAAAGATCGGGAAGTTTTTACCTCTAAATTTGGATTCCGAAAAGATATGATGATAGCTTCCTATGTACCGAAACAAAAAAAGGCAGTTATTATGCTATCCACAATGCATTCGGATGCAAGCATCGACGAAACGACTGGAGACAAGCAAAAGCCTTCAGTTGTGGCATTTTACAATTCCTTTAAAGGTGGTGTGGACACCGCAGACAAAAAATGCGCGGCTACATCTTGCTCCAGACGCACAAACCGCTGGCCGATGTCTTTATTCTATTCTCTCCTCAACAAAGTTTGCTTGAATTCGTTCGTGATATACGTTTGGAATAACGAAACGGATGGCCTACGATTACGGCGAGAATTTTTGAGATCCCTTGGAAAAGGGCTTTTGCGAAAACAACTTGAAATACGCTTTCAAAACAGAACTGGAATACAGAGGGGTTTGCAAAACACTATTGCGACCTGTGCAGCGAGCTTGGGAATCAATGTTGCGATGATCACTGAGCCTGATTGCTCTGAGGAAAGTGCTCCTAAACGTGTACGAAGGGTTCGATGTGCATTCTGCAAAGACAGAAAGACAAACACCTACTGCTCCCAATGTTCAAAGCCAGTCTGCAAGCAACACATGGGACCACCAACTTGCAAGAACTGCATTGAGTAAAGTACGTCATACCATAAACTATCATGAAAATTGTCATGATAAGAATTTTTTTTCTTGTGTATTTCATAAAAACTTTCTCTTCAATACAATATTGCTGTTTTAACGAATGCTATTTGATGCAGGGTTAAGATAGAAAGCTATGGGTCAAAATGACCCATTTCGACTTTTAGTGTGAGAAAAATATTTCAACTTGTTAAAGGTTAAGCGAAACTCGAGTCCAGGGCAGTACGAGGAAAAAGTTTAGTTTTCCTTTTTAATGTAGCGGAAGTTAAGATATGAGCACTGTAAAGTCTATACTGGTAACTTGGCTATTCAAAATTACCCGTTAAATTAACCTAATTCAGGGATCAAAATACTT
Organism: Trididemnum nubilum; assembly: GCA_963965965.1. NCBI lineage: Eukaryota > Metazoa > Chordata > Ascidiacea > Aplousobranchia > Didemnidae > Trididemnum > Trididemnum nubilum. Next base: position 31,352,689 of record OZ014477.1, on the reverse strand, counting down.
TGCATTGTGCCGACTCCTCTTCATATTGAATAGATAATAAAGTCATTTCACATCAAAACAAGAAAATGCTCCCGCGGTAGGGGCTCCGCTTCACCTACGTCGTTAGGTGTTGTAACTGTTACCCATTTAGACATGGAGACAGCATCAAGGTGTTGTCAAAAAAAGTAGGATTGTAGGACGTGATGCCTTGTAAACTAGTAAATTAGTTCTGCTAATTTCATTTCAGGAATAACTTAACTACTTCGTTTTGCTTTTGCAGAAAACTAACGGAGTAATTTTGACTGTTTTCATCTTTACCCAAAACACGAAATCGATAATTTTAAGCAACAACTTAACGAATTGCGAAAGAATGAAGAAATGTGTAAGTGTGTGTTGCTTAGAGATTGCAATAGCAGCAAAAATTTTTTTTTTGTTTTTTACTTTCGTTCTGGGTCACTTTAACAAACAACAATGACCAACAGAAAGCAAATTGTTTAAAAAAGTTATACCAATAATATCTATGTGTGGGTAAAAGAAAAAACAAAAAGCAAAACGTAATACAAAAAGTATAATTATAAAAACAAAACGCAAAAGTAAAAAGCATTAATGCATTGTTCTCAAATTTTGTAAGTGTTTTATAAAACATATATAAATCCAAAACAGTTGCTGAAAATTTTAGCGTTCTAAACGAAGTTGCAAACAAATAATAGAAATTCTACTTTACCAAAATTTTTTATAGACTGTGTTACCAAAAATTAAACCAAAGGCCAACGCCAAAATGCAGTTATTTATTTTGTGAAGCGTATTGTAATAAAACATCATCGTGGATTGTAATAAACGTACCAAGGTCAAAATCATTACAGACAAAAATAAAGTTATTTGATTTTTAAAAGAACATAAATGCAAAAACTGTTGTAAGTCTTTTGACTTCAAAACAGTACTAGTAATACTACAAAAATTTATCACATGGAGTTTTTACGACTTCTCCAATTTTATGTAAAACGAAATTTTAGCAAAAATAAAGCAGGCAGCATGCAACAGCAACAGTTCTGCCAGATTCAAATTTAAATTTGTTCTAAACAATAATTTATTGGCATGAAACTGCAATAGATTTTTCTTTAAAGTAAACTTTTATTCCGCAAAATTTGCTGGTCGCAGATTCGTGTGAATATGTATGCAACTTATAGTCTCAAAAACCAAATGATTTTTTTCGTTTTTTAGAAACTGCAGTATCTGTGGGAGGATTCGAATAAAAAAAAAAATGAAAAAAGAATGAAAAAAGAATCCACAAATTCTAAACCGCAATGTACTCTAATTCACCTTGACATAGAAAACCATCTCCACTGAAGCCTTCTTTACACGCACAGCTATAGTTTCCTTCAGAGTTACTGCACTTCGCATTGATATCACAAGAATTTGATTCTTGATCCATGCATTCATCAATATCTAAATTATTTAAATTAGATTTTAGGTTGTGTTATTATTTTAGCAGTTCTCTAACCAGATACATGGAAATTATTTGTCAATTAATGAATAAATTGCCCCGTTTGTGAAACTGAATGTATTAAAAGCTCAAATTTAATAGTAGCTTTGCATTCAACTTTTGCCACTTTCACATTACAGTAGTTGGTTGAAACTGTATCAGTTGCTCAAACAGATTCAAAAACACTATAAATTAAATATTATGTTATGCGAAAACAATAAGTTTTAAAGATTTTTTTGACTGATTGGTCAAATCCAAAAAAGCTAAAGCATCAGCGGCCTCAATTTTATTAACATCCTAGTTCTATTTTTTAAGCGATAAAATCGATTTTGACTGTTGCGAGTCATCATCAGTTATAACATCTTATTCAAACACAATTTTATCTGGGTCGTGGAGTTAAGAGAAAGTTAGTTTTTCAAAATTTTTTAGGTTGACTCATGTAATTGTAATGTTAATCAAACGTAATTTTTCAAATTGCTACAGTACATGCCTAATAAAATGGCAAATGTTTGTAGTGGACAAGTGATACTCCATCAATTCCATTCAACTGACTAGTTCTTTAAAACGCCTAAGGACCAAAAGTTGTTTATTTTATTTCACAAGAAAAACATAAAGTTAATATCAACATGGAAATTCTTTTATAGCCATACTGTAATTGCTTTATTATAAGCTTTAGCAGAGTCACCACTAGCGGAGGTATCGATTGTGTTGAGCTAGAAATTCTAAATCGGATTCTTTCACTGATGCAGCATTTGCAAGATATTGTAATTTTTTCAAACAATCGAAACTTTTTTTTAATATAAAAGCGCGAATAGTGTAATTTGTAGTGAGTACAAATATCATTTCCACTGAATAATAAATGATAATTTATTTACATTATTAACCCCCCCTATTTTCTTTTTTAGTAAAACTTTTTAATCTAAGCAATTTCACGTGAAATTTCCGCCATAGTGTAGAGGCGTGCAAAGTAAAATTGTTTCGATACTTCGTCATTTCCAGTACAGTAGCTTAGTACTTTAGGCACAGCCAAGATTTTTGATTGAGGGGAGGGGGTACGCAAACCATAAACCACCTGCAACGACGTCATCAAAATTTTTCAAAAGAGGAACTTTTATGGAGCAAAGATATCGTAGGATGAAAGATCAGAGCCGTGGCCTGGCTTAGCACTTAAGCAGGATTTTGCTAAAAAGAGAGTTGCATTGTTGCCAAGTTGCATAAAAAGGAGAGTGTTTAAACTACTAGTTAAACAGTGCAAATGTCTATTTTGGGAGACGTTTAGAGTAAGCAAGTGTAACTCGAACAATTACAAACGGGTGTGTGGGGGCGGAGCCCTCAGCCCTCGGAGGCTATAGGTTTTAGGAGCGAAGCCCTTTGCTGCAAGGCGAATATTTGTAACGTTTTGGAAAAAAAGCTATTTTAATGCCTTTGGATCACATTTCGCACGTGTTCAGATTCATATGAAAGAACTACATTTGTAACATTTGAAAGCTAATTGGAAAAGATTAAATTGTTCAATCCTCCTTTTACTTGCAATTTAAGTCCAAAACATGCTTAAAATGTTGCATTTTAGGGTTGACTTTTGTGATTTAGCCCAGGTAGGAGGAAGAAAGTGCACTACCTCTTGCAATATTTTAGCAGTAAATAATTGTTCAATCCTCGAAGATTTTCTTTTAGAGATTTTTGTTTTGTCATGAAATTAACCAGTTGTTGGAGTACATGTACGGCCAGGAGGCCCAGGCCCCCTCGAGTCAAATTCAATAATTTGTTCAATAAGCATTTCCGATAGCTTTTTTTTAATGTATTTTTTTCGCGTAAAAACTGGCGAGGAAGAGGTAAATTGTTATTGAAAAATGGTACAATAAGTGGTTGAGCCTACTAACAACGTTATTCCCGCCGGGTTTACATTGCGCAGAGCCCCTGGTACTTTCGGATTATCGTAACATCTTCCTGTCAAATATAAGTGAAGGCCAAAAAAAGTCTTACCATCTGATCGCGGGGCCCCTGGCATTGTGCCATATGGTAAATCCGGCCCTGGTTATTAAATTATGTTCATAAAAAAGTTAAATGAGGACCTGAGTTAGCAACTTTTAAGACAAAAACCCTTAATGTTACCCAAGTTATGCATTTAAATTGGTTGGCAAAAATTGAATTGAGGGTACCGGGGCCCCCTGGTTATCAATATTATGGTTAATTACTGTTGTACACGTGTACTGTTACACTCGAAGATGCTAAAAGAAGCTGAAACTGAAGAAACAAGGCTATTTTGTCACATGTTTATCATTAGTGGCATTTTGATTGAGGTGGCCCGCGCCCCTTGCCCCCCTCCCCGGCTACGCTTATGCTTAACACAACATGTCACATGCAGCTACAAAAAAATTTGTATTAACTTGTTTCGGCATGCTTTTATAAGCACTTCAACTGTGTTTTCAGTTTTCTTCTCTGTGTATTCAATGAACAAATGTCAAACTGTACGTACCGCACATGTACAGCAAAAATAATCAATAATACGTATCTGGTAAGTCTACCACTACTGTATGCAAATCGGTGCTGCTTCCTTTTGTTTTGCACTGAATGAATTAAGTAGATAAACTGAACGCACATCGTGCAATCAGACAAAGGCGTCGATTTTACGAAAACCCTGATTGCGTGATCTAGATTCAACCCCACACTGGTCACGTTGTTGCGTCCATAGACAAAACGCTTTACAATGATTATTTCTGCTTGCTGGCTTCGAAAAAACAGTTATTGCAGTTGGTGGACAAGAATCCATTAGAACATCGGATTGCAGAAAATTCCTACGAAGGAGCGGGTTCCTGCAAGCACAAAGTAGCCATTGCAATGAAAACTGTGCGGATCGTCTAATACCTAGCGTTTGACGTTGTCCAGTGACAAGAGGATAAGTATGCACTTCATCAACAACAATTAATGTATTTGCCACTGTCAGCATTAACATACTCGTATTTAGAACATCTCACCACTTCGAAGAATTACATAATTTTATTTAGAAATTAGATGCTGCTGTCTGCTCCTCAACTTTTTTCGCAAATTTATAGAAAACTGTTTTAGACACACTTGGAAGATACAGTTTAATGTACTGTAATCGACCAATCTATTCTGCTTTCACTAATCAATCAATTTCCTTTTGCAGTGCATTGCGCAACACCCTCTACTCGACCAAACGCTTCCGCTTCATTTTCAATCAGGCTGACAAAAATCACTCTGTAGCAAGCATAAATACACTCTGACCGGATTTTAAAGCTTGCTATCATAAGAACTCGAAGTATTACAATTGACCATGGTGGATACAGTTTCAACAGTTCACGCTCGTTCGTATTTTTTTTTTTTTTCGACTAAACTCTTCAAACGATTTTTCCAGATTTTGTGGTGTAAATTCTTTGTTTTGTAATAGCTTTTATAGTTTGTGTGTTGTTTTTTTTTTTTTTTTTTCTTCAACCGTAAAGCTTTTTTTTAACCACACCATAATTTAGGTGCAAGGACTATGCGTTACTTTACACCAGAGCGGGATATTTTGGCAACCTCTTGGTTTTTTTGTAAGAAGTCCTCCCAACAAACAGATTTTTATTTCAAATCTACTTGACTTTGAATGAAATTTCATAACAAATAACTTTCAAAAATATGAAGTTGCTAAGGTAACGGGAAGTTTTCTAATTTTGAGGTTTGCCAAAGTCACTTTTCAAAATTTTAGCATTTTTGACCAAAATTCAATTGAAATGACGTTTTGAAACGGTTTTGTTACGTAACTACTTTAGCTTAGGCATTTCATGATTCAGTACAAAAAAAAAATCTGGGTGTACCAATTGAACCCCTTGTGACGTCAACGCAAAAATGATTTCAGTTTTCAAAAATATGGCCCAGCATAACAATGATGGTGTCCTAAACTCAAAACCAATTTTTCTGAAATACTTTGGCAAACACTAACCTGTATGCTAATTTTGATGTTCCCATGACTTTTGGTTTAGGAGTTAGACTGGAAAGCATTATTGCCCCAACAGTGTAAAATGCGTTGGTAAAATACTTCGTTTAAATAGGGTTTAATTTCTTGTTGAAAAATGACTATTTTTGTGGGCATGCTATAACGTATATCGCTTTGTTGATGTATTCTTTTTTTGTTGAGTATTATTTGTTCGTTGAGATTGTTATTTTGCAAACCAACCTAAAAAAATTACCGCTCCTGATCTTGCTACAACTACCAATGTAATTATTTCCCAATGTTTCAAGTAAATTAATCTAACTGACTCCTTCATCTTCGTGAATTTACTTTTACCGATATGTGTACCAGCTGCAAGGTAGGACAAGTTAAAACTAATCAAGCTATCCAAGAGGGCACATTTTTGCATTATATAAGATAAAGTTTTGAAAATGAAGAAATCAAGTCAAAATATTTATTCAGAACCGAATGCGTAACCTGGGAGGGAAAGGGTCAAAAGCCCTCCTTCTTAACCGGAAATTAATCATTTAAAAAAATTAACCCAAATATGCAACCATTTGAAAATGCTTTAGACTTGATTGGAAAGTAAATTGAAAAGGATAAAAGAGCTAGGTACAATAATTCAATTTTTCCAAGAGTTTAGCAATTACTTGCTTGTATAACTTTACAATTGTGCAAAATATTGTCCAAATAAAGCGTTTTAAAATGGCTAGTTTTCCAAAAACTCACAAACAAAACTTTTGAAAAACAAGACAAAATTTTAGCCTTGGTTTAAGCCCACTTCCCTCTTTTTCCTCTTCTTTTAACAAAATTCTGACTAGCAGCTACGCGCTTGCTTAAAGAGCAGCAACGATTTGAATTATCAATATATTTGGCAGTACTTTAACAAGATATGTGTGATGTATTTTTTCAACATATCATATTAGTGTTGATCAATAATCAATCGCATTTTTTAATGTTTTTCGCTGAGAACTCCACAGTAATTTCAAAATCATCCCAGTTTGGTTTACTGTACATCAAGTACTATCCAGTATTTCATCAATAATATTGATACGGATCCTAATACAATGCAACATACAAAAAGCGAATCACACAAACGATTTGCCCACATTTCAACAGACTAGTCCTCATCATATTATTAGGTACTGGACCAGTCATGCTATCAAAGAAGCAAAAACGAAAAAATTTTTAAAATAATTGTTTTTTTTTTTGGAAGAGAGACAAATTAACAATTATTCATTCTGCTAGTGGACATCCACCAATATTGGCTGGTTTATTTTAGTAAAAGCAAACAAACCTACATTTAAAAGGTTACACGTAAAAATTAAAAAAATAAATAAAAAAAAATTTGCGTCTTGACCAAAGGTTTAAAAAAGTTATTGTTGCTTACGCTTGTTGCTAAATGCTTGTTGTTGCAATTTATTTAATTAGAAATAATTTTGAAACGTCTACCTGTGCAGAAATTCCCATTTCCGTAATATCCATTTAAACATGTACAAGTAAAACTGCCAATAGTGTTGGTGCAAATTGCATTGTCATGACATGAATTCAATCCTTCTAAACACTCATCAACATCTGCAACAACAAAAAAAGTCTCTGAGTAACAGCTACAAGTTGAATTTTTGCAGCAAAATAACATAGAAAAGCGCGTTTGCAAGCTGGAAAAAAAAAACAAAAACATAACTGGTGGCTACTCTGTGTATAGTATTTTGCGTTGCCAAACTTGCTGCTACAACAGGTTTGTCACCGTATTGATATCAATCATTACAATAAACGATATTAACTTTCTATGAAGGATATATTTTCTATGAAGTAAATTTTTCAAATATACCACCACATCCAAAAAAATTATGAGTATTCACTACATAAAAGTTTTGACTTCGCCGTAATTTAACGTAGATAATGATTTCAAAGTGACTTAGTGAATGGATCCCTGCTGTGTCCAAAGGTAAACACATAATAATATTCACCACCAGTCCACCAGGTGGCCGAAAATAGATTGTAAATTTAAACTTTAAAAGAAAAACGCCCATGCACTCCGTAAATTCACTTCTTAATAAATTGTGTGCTCATACATGCAAAGACTACAAGCAATAATAACTGTACACTTGTAGAGTTACTAATTAAAGTACGTAAAGTCACATTATATACTCAAATCTTGGCATTAACAGACCAGAAGCAATTCGTGCACGAATGAAGCCATCACGAGATTTCGGCCCTTCAACTGCTTTGGATGCCTCAGTAACTAGTCTCACGAGCCGTTCAACAGCCTGAGTGTGACAGAAAATTTTTGGAAAAACAATAGTGGGAGTTACATCCATTACGATGAATTGCTGGAGCTCAGTATCCGTCATTGTTTTAAGTACAAGTGGGTCGTGATTGGAAGATCTGCCCAGTTAATCAGTTTGAAGTGTTCCACTTCATCAAAATTAAGGTTTCGGAAACTTTAAACTTCCGTATTTTTCCGCTGGGCTTTGCACTTTTAGCTATCATCACCATGCGCAGGCCTAGTTTTTGAATATGTGGTCTATGGTCACATTGGTCAGTTATCACAGCCAAATTTGTATTTTCCGGGTGAGAAAAGTATGTGTTGCGGTGTAAAACTGGATCAAAAATTTTCTTGTGCTCCTGAGAGTGATAACGTGATCTGCCCATCATTTGATGAAAGTGTCTAGCTCCATCTTTGCAAGATGAGTGCGATTTTTTGCGAACCACAATGGAGCATAACCACGAATAATAAACATAACCATTGCTTGTAGTTTCTCAGATGCATTTTTATAGATGACATACAATGTAAGGATTCTGTTTGCTGAGTCAGCCGTAGAAAATGATTTAAGCATCCAGGGTTTGGTACTGACAGGTTGATACTGCTTTCACCAGCTTTGATACCATTACAAATTTCAATTCAATATTGTTGATCTGTGCTCGGATCTTTGGGGTCCACGTTAGATAGATCTTCAGTCAGCCTCTCGATGGCAGGTCGAATCGATGAGTGGCTGCTCGACTCGATGAGGGGTTGCTTGACTAGATGACCGAGAGGTCCTTTGCAGCTTCCAGCTACATTTCAATTTAAACAAATGTTTGTGCTTGTCTGAAGTGATTTCGAAGTGCAATATCATTGTCATTACCTCACAGGTTTAAAGGAGGTAGCTGGTTGCTGAGTGCATGTTGCAAGCCGTTTTCCAATCTACTTAGAAAACCCCCGTGGGCCTGCAACAGCTCCATCAAGAGTTTTGAATAAATGTCGCAGGGGTAACTCATTGGTGTGGAGTAAACGAACGAGCCATTGAAGAGGATGATTTAGCGACTCTTCTATTCACCGAATAAATCCAGCCATTCGTCCTGTGTTTACATTCGTTCCGTCGCACCATAGAACCATGTGTATTGTCTGTATTGACATTGCGATCTTTTAAGGTTTTGACTATTGAATTAGGTATATCTTGACTGGGACCAGACTTGGGATTTGTGAGATTAAAGTAGTTAGCTTCAGGCTCGGTTACAATGGTGAGGTGCTCTTGTAAAAGGGTTTTTCTGTGAAACTTTTTGTCTTCACCGAGAACTTGGTTTATTGTCTTATCTTTGCGACCATCAAAAAGCATTCCTTCTACAAAAGTACAAATATCATTCTTCTGGAGATTTTCCCCAGTTTTGCTCTCCTATAAACCTTGTTTCGGTCAAATACTTCACTTTGGTTGATTGGCGTCACGATACCAACATCATGAAGCACGGCAGTTGCTATTGAAGCAGCTGATCTATCCGAGATTCTAGTTCCTTTACAAGCTTTTGCAAGAGAAGGTAAAGTTAAAGTCAACTTTTGGCGTGAATGTTTACACTCTGATTTAGGCATAGCGAGGTGTAAAGGAGGGGTGTTCTCATCTTCAGTAGTATTGCTTGAGCTATCTTCATCAGTTTCATAAAAACTGGTTTGAGTTATATACTGGTTTATAGTTTCTTACGTTGTTGCAGATTAAATTGTTTACTTTCAGCTCTTTTTTTCAACCTTGATGTTTCTTCTTTATCAATACTACCAATTATCATCTTTCGTAATTCTCTTTGATCTTCCAGAAATCTTCTTTTTTTTTTGCTGGAACTTTGTTTTCTCTGCGGCAAAATTAGGTCGACAACTCAGAGCATTTGCACTGGCTAAGATCAAAGAGAAAATCTGCTTCAAAACGAAAATCCGAGAGTTTTTCTGGTATGTGGGTTAATCCTTTCTTCCTTTGTAGGATTGTGTTTGCTGGGTTTGTTAAAACACGTTCGTTTATTATAACGTCATAGGGTTCATTGGGGAGTCACACAATGCTTATGCTCTTAACCAAAGTGTAACAGTTAATAATTTGGAATGCTCTTGTTATGATTATTTGCCATGCTTTAATGTAAACGAGACTGCTTTACTAGTTTTGCCACCTTTTTATTTTAGAATTTTCAAGATAATTCCTTTATAGTATGCTCTGCGACCTTCTACAGTTATAGAATAATTTGGTTGTTTACCGTTATTAATTGCTATATTTAGACTCGAAGTTTTTGACGTCATAATTATGTTGCAATTTGTTGTAAAGTTCGTATACTTTTTCTATTGTGACGTATCAAGGATTTTTCTGGGATATTCGATAGCTTTTGCCATAGTATAAATAGATGTGTTGTTTTACATTCTAGTATTCTAATATCTTAATAGTTGGATAATTTTAGATGTTAGTTTTGTAGTGTGCAATCTGAATTGGTCGATCGCGGTAGTGCGTACAATCTGAATTGGTTGATCGTGATTATAGTTTAAGTGAAGCAATTTTGCTCGAAAAGAATTGGTTTGTGTTTCAATCTTACATAGATGTTCTTAATTTAAGATTGGGGTGCTGCTTTCTGCAATTCAAGAAGCTAGAGGAACTATCAACTGCAATTTTCAACTTGTCAATTAACATCTTAGTCATTTTCTGGTTTAAGTCGACGTGGACTATTCTAGAGATAAAGGTTGTACTCTAGCCTAGTATCTACGATTGTGACACAAAGATTGTTAGAGATTTTCTCGAACCCATCATCAGTGGAACCAAAAATTTGCGGAGGGGAATCAAAAAATTGTTCAAAACAAAAAATATTTTGCATGTTTGCCATCATGTCTGTTACGCACCTTTTTGACATAGGCTACAACTGTAGTTATAAGTGATAAAGTTTTTGGACATTTCAATTCACTATGGAATATACAGAACTATATAACACTATAATTGTTTAATGTTAACCACAACTAAATTGCGATGTGGTATTCAAAATTTTTTATTCATTGATTAAATTGGAATTCTGGATTGAAAACTAATTATTGCAAGTCAGGCTGTTGAACTACTTCAAATAAAATCTTAAGACAAAAGATTTTGTGGTCTCGGATCTGCAAAAAATTGTTTCCAGTTTAATACTTACCAGTTAACAGTCCACAATTGTCTTTTTGCTTTTTGTTTTTGACTGGTTTTATACTTTATGGAAAAAAAATAGAGAGAAAAACAATTAAAAGTATTTTAAATACAAGAACGCTAATTTACTAATCATAAATTAGTAGGAAGATTTTGTTAAGACAGGAGTCATGGACAAGGGCAATGCCAAGGCTTATTCCGGCCAAAATTTTATCACAACATTTTGAAATAAGAGTTAACGTGCAGCATAAAAATTATAAGCTATTCAAACATACATTGCCTCGACTGCATTTTTTAAAGTCAAATTAATTCTTTACTCAGAACTGCATCTTCAATTGCTATTGGCAACAAAAACATACGTTATTTTATATAATCATAGTTATAAAAACATATTCAAACATAGTCCAACTTATTGAAATAGCTTTCATTTGAATACATTTGATTTAAACTTAGAAATAAGCTTAGAATAAGAGATACAGGTGGTCAAATACAATGTAGCTGAAAGTTTTTATTGGACCTTTGTATACATTTTTTGGGGAAACACACATCTGGAAAAAAAAGAATTGAATTTACCTATTGGTTGACACAATTGTGTAACATTAAAGGCTGATTTTTTCCAAGCGTAAAATCCTCCTGAATCTCTGCAGATATTTAAAGTACTTTTATTTTCATGTGTAGAGCCATCATCACATTGGTAAGCAATTTCAACAGTTCCATCATTATTTGATGCATTAGAAAGAAAGTTTACTGTTCCATTTTCAATTGTTGGCAGGGTTTCGATGCAAACTATAGCAAACAAAAGTGTTATCATGGAATTGATTTTAGAGTATATTATACATTATAATGTTATTTTCTTTAATCAAAAGTTTGGAAAGCTGCGCAATAATGAACAAATTTTCTTAAGTTCACCGTAACTTAATGACTCCAACATTTTTAATCACAAAAAAAAAACTGGCCCAACTGTGTAGAATGACGCCAAAACGGATGCTTGGACTTTGTTTGTGAATGTTTATGAACGACGACAAAATCACTTTTCTTTTCGAGATTTTTTTTTTAACTCTCTCCGTAAAATAATGATTCTACTCTGAAACAGGCCTCTAAAAATCAGAATTGGATTTGTATTCATGTGTTAATCTATCAATTTTCAAAAATAAACAGAATAAAAATGCATCGTTACTGCGACAAGTACATAATAACATTATAACGTTAGTTACAGCAGTAAACTATTGCCTATGTAGTGATATATTGTTTGTGTCCAAGCTTAATGTTATCACCTCTATTTATGCAGTAGTCTGCATAATCAATACAGCAATCATTATTTTCAAGACATCTTTGGTCACAATAACAGTCGTTGCCATTACCGTTGGATTGTTGAGAACAGGAATTGTTTACACCTTGGCAACATGTTCTGGATATGTTTGCGCACCCAGCATTTCCATATTGGGCGTTCAAAAACACCAACAAAACATGAAATAAATTGAAACCTAATATAATTCGGCGCATTTCATACGATTCCGTACAATAACCTGCACTATACAAATATTTTCAAACAAAAAACTTCTAGCAAGTCGCACGAAATTGGCTAGAAATATATTGAATGTCATATATGGCTAATGTTTTTCATTAAACGTTTTAAATTGACGCAAAAGTATTTCTTGCCACTAGCTCAAACGAGGCAAAATAATATTTGAGCAAATTTTTAAATCAATTAAATCGGTTTATAAATAGAACTATCAAAATCTAAAATTGATTAAATGGGAAAGGAATATTCAAAGTTTTTGACGGGGGGCGCATTACAATTTTCGTAAGCCTTAGCAGACAGCACAATTACTCGTAAAATGTTTGAAATATTTTATCCCAAACAATGTACAATCATGTTGTACAAGGTTTGTATTGTTCCACCTATTTAACTAACTTTTAAACCGTTGCTAATCTTTAATTAAATTAAACTTTGTTTTATTTTCACTATAAATTAATGTTCGTTCAATTGCATTAAATAATTTTTATTAATCCAGAAACAGACAGTCCTGCGTTTTAGACAGCTTCATATCCAGAATTGAATAAGATTTACAATGGTTTAAAGAAATTAGACAAAACTTTTCGATAACCACGCTTTGCAGTATTTTAACTCCGGGTTCGATGATGATTGTTTGTTTGTTTTTACGACAAAAATTAGCTGTGGATATATAACACCATATTTATCCATTTAGTTTTTCGTACTGTTTGGAGTTTGCCATTTTTCCGAATTAATTGAAGATTGCTAGAGTTATACCACTTTACAAGACGGGCCTAAAATCTGAGGAGAGAGAAAGAGAGAGACATGTTTATTTTGTTGTATCTAACATAAATTCATCACATAACAAACACAAGTCACATAAATAACATAACTGTGATAGCAACGGGAAAGCTACGAAGGGACCACACGTATAGGTCTTCTAGTCAAGCAGCCACCCTATAAACACCTGAAGTCATCAGAACGTGACTTGTTTGTATAATACGGAACTGTTTGCTTGCATCGAATTGGGTGAACATCAAAGAATAGATTAAACTTGTTCAGTCTGTGTTAGTCGTGTTTAACAGCAACTTTTTCAATTCTTTCTTAAAGCGATAAAATGATGCTTGCTTTAGTTCGTTCGTAAGCTTAATCCAAGCTTTCACTCCGGAAAATTTTATTGAGTTTTGCGACCGGGAAGTTTTGTATCTGGGCATGTAATATTGTTTAAATTTGTTTGAGTTTCTTGTTTCTGTGACGCTTACTAAGGAAATTTCCTGAAAGTAATCATCAAATTTGGTTGGAAGTTGTTTATGGGTGAACTGAAACATAAATTTACAGATCTGGAACTGCTTCAATTTATGAAGTTTCAAGACATTAAAATTTAAGTAATAAGGTTCCGCTTTCGCAGACCAGCCACTACCTGATGCAATTTTTACCGCTTTATTTTGCATTCTTTGTAGTTTAGAAAGATGCGACTTATAGGTGGCACTCCAAATTAACAGGCCATATTGTAAATGCGAATGGACAAAGGCAATTGGACAAAGTGACCAATTATACTCCAATTTCTTTGCTTTCGAGTTTCTCAAAATTTCTTGAAAAAATAAGATCCATCCATCGGGATACTTGCTTTTCTGGATTCTTTCTATAACCGTCAGTTTTGTTTTAGCAAAGCCCTCGACTATCCATGTCGTGACAGATATCATTACACAATGCTACGAAAACCTAGAAAACTAATTACATTGCTGTCTTATCGTGCTGGACATAAAAATAGCTTCCGACAATAGTAATCATCTAACTCTTATTAAAAAATTAAACCACAACGGAATTAGAGGAGTGGCAAATGAGTTAATTACAGTAAAAGTTATTTAGCCGACAGATTTCAATATGCAGAACTCGACAACGTCAAATCGTTCAGACTTAAAACAAAATACGGCGTTTCCCAAGGCTTGATCTTAGGTCTGCTTCTTTTTATCTCACGCATCACTGATCCCACAAATTCTTTCATAAATCATGAAACTTTATTTGCCCATGACACTTGTATACTGGTTAGCAACCACAGCCTTGTAATTTTGGAAACTCAAAGCAACGCTGAATTAAAAAGCGTTTCCGAATGGACGATTGCCAGCAAGTTGAATCTTAATCCATACAAAACACAAGCTCTACTATTAAACCGATCCACGCAAAAGCTCCAAGCTTTCATGTTGCTCACTAACAATATTCCTAGTGAAACACGACAAAGTGTGAAATATCTAGGCATTCATCTCGATTCAACGCTAACCTTTACCAGTCATATTATAATGATTGAAAGAAGAGTATTTACAGTCGTTAGCATACTGTGCATATTAAAATCTATGACTCCAGTTAAAATTTTGCTTTCTGTGTACTACGCTATAGTTTCTTCACATTTCATGTACGGAATTTTGGTCTGGGGATGCTCGTCTAAATATATAGTGCATAGACTCCAGATGCTCCAGAACAGATGTCTGAGAATAATAGAAGGCTTGCAGATAAAACAAAAACTTGAACTTTTATTCATAAAATTTGAAATATTTAATAGTAATCTACCACTAAATCTAAAAATTGCTAAATCTATGTTTTTGTTTTAAAATAACAACTTATAGCAATTATTTAATTTAACAATTATTTTTATTGTATCAAAGATATCACCTCTCGCCAATCCAGGAAAGCGGATAAGGATAATTTTTACTTAACCCTGTATAACACAAAAAATGCTCAATTATCCATCAAATTCTTTGGTGTTAAGGTTTGAATGATATACCTTCAAATATCAGAATTTCAGCCTTCAAAAAATTTAAAGAAAAATATATATAAATCGACTTAATTCAACAAGTTGCAACTACACAAAATGGTTTTATCGTTGCTAATAGAAAATTGTAAATTTTTTTAAATATTCAATTTGTCGATTTGATTAAATATTCAATTTTTCAACGACAAGAGACAAATAGCATGCACTCTCATATGACCGCAGACTCGATGACTGAAAAATTACTTCCGGTTTTCTGGTTGATTCTAAAATATAAGTATTGTAGTATTGTTCTTTTGATAATGTATCTTTTGGACGAAATAAACCTCTACAGTAACTGACTGGCTGCATTGTTTATGATTAAATGCAAGTAAAAACTAATTTTTAATTAAAATTAACAAACTATAAATAAAACATCTGTGGTCTTTGCTACAATAGCAATTCTGATTCAAAACTAAAATAATTTGGTATTCGAATAAAGCAAAATTTTGTGAAATTCAATTTTTGCTAAAATTGGTTATCGATACTTTAGCCTATTATATTGCAGCACTCTGAGAAGCTATTTATAGTAGCTGCGTCTTTGAACTATGCAACTACAGTACTATTTCCCGTCTGTACGTATATCGAAGCGGAACTACGTATCGTCAAGCTAGGTAACTGTTTCACCAAGCCGGAATTGTAGTACATAAAGTGCAAGATAAAATTTCAAAGATCCTATTTCATAGATTTGTCTATTTTACCAAAGATTTTCTATCCCGGTATGTATTTCTGCAACAGCAGCATTTATTTATCAAAGGTGGAGTCCTCGTGGGCGTCCTTGGCTTCGAGGATGTCCTCGAGGACACATTTGAAGTTCTTGGCCTTGGCCTCGAAGCTTCAAGCCCTCAAAAATTGCCTTGTCCTCGGCTCGAGGGCAGCACTATTTTTTTAACCTTTAAAATTTTGTTGGAAAAAGCCAGACACCTCGAGGAAAATTTGCGAAGACGTTTTTGTTTTCCTCAATTGGAGATCGCCTGAAAAAAATTTTTCTTCTAGACCTTTTTCGCCTGAAAAAAAATTTTTTTCAAAGAACACTTGCGCTTGTGTCCTTGGCCTTGGCCTCGAGCATTCCTGACCTTGGCCTCGAGAGGGTCTGTCCTCAGAAGGGCTGTCCTTGGCCTTGGCCTCGGAGTTTTTTGTGTTCTTGGCCTCGCGCCTTGTGTCCTCGACTCCACCTCCGTTATTTATGTTTTTGAAAACAAATCAGCAGTGTTAAGTAAATGTTATGCACAATTATCTCAAGTGCGAGTTTGATTAAATATAGCATTTTTTCTTAAAATTTAGAGCTATAACAACATTAATTCTATCAAAATTGTGTTTCAAATCAAAAATAGTTAAAAAATGGCATGATCAAATGCTTGGTGATATGGAGTAGACTAATTAAACAAACAAATTCACGAAAAATCCAAGTGATCAACGGGTAGAATAAGAAATCAGAAAAGCTGTCGATACTTTTAGGAATCATTCCAAATTCTTATTATTTACAATTGTTATCACTTTAGATACTAATTTTTGGCTAGAACATCATTTTTTCAGAATTTTTATTTTGACTTTTGATAAATTCACTCATTTTGTCGAAACTTGTGATAAATGTAGTTTATTTTTTGCCTAGCAAGTTGGGTATTGGCAGTACTTAAATTGTAGAGGGGACGCGTCCCTGCATCAAGAGTTAGCGTCCCCCCTCGAGATTTAGCGTCCCCCCATCGATATTTAGACGTCCACCAATCGAGATTCGAGCGCTGGATGATGAAACGATCAAGAACCAGCCAGCACGACTAAATTCTACAAATTCCGGCCGATTATAGCCCCAAATTGCGGTGAAGACCTTTTTCTATGGTCTTCGCCTGATTTCGGGGAAAAACACTTCAATTTTTGGCGAAGACCTTTCTTTTTTTGGTCTTTATTTAATTGCTGGGACGAAATTACATAATTTCCATTGAAGCTTGATGAAGGCCGCAAAAGCGTGCCCCCCATGCAAAATTTTACATTTTAAGTACTGGGTATTGGTGATATAAATTGGCGTGTTTCAATTTAGCATTGAAAAGAATGCAGTAATTTTGGTCTTGCTTATTCTGTTTTTAATATGTTACTGCAAAGCAAGTGTTACGTTTTTGCATTGAGGCTAAACAAGGAAAACCGTAAATGATTTTATTCCTCTTAACTCACTATATCAGGCAAATGAAATCTTTTTTTGATGAGACTAATTAAGTAAAAAAATGTATCTTAAGTAGTTGAATTAAGCAGGGTTTGACATTACCATCAAAATATGCTCAATGGAATATTCAAAGCCGAATAATACAAAATTGCAGTAAGCTAGAGATACAAAACCCCTGTAACCTATTTCACCGATATGGCATTTTCAGGCAATAATCTTATTCAAATAGAATTTTATTCAAATATTGTATTTGAATAAGATTACCACTTGATTATACCGAGAGGATAAAAAGTGCTGTAAAGGACTTGTATCTTTAGTTTACTGCAATTTTATAAAATTCTCTTTACAAAAAGAAATCATTCAAAGAGAACTTTCAAACACTTTTACAACATTTTCTTCATGGTGCCATGTTAATGATAAGGATGTTTAGTATTGTTAAGAGCGTACGAGAGTAAATCAAACGCTTATTGATCATTGATCCTGTCGATCTGCTTATTCTATTATTTTAAACACTTTCCACAAACTTTGAATCAAAATTCTGTATCTACTAAAACAAAATACAGTTCTACTCGTATTTTGTGCTTAACCTTATCTTTATTTGCAGAGATGTGTATCAAGAAACTATACCTCTCATCAGTGCAGTGAGAGCTCAGGACGTTCAATGACAGATTCATTTTTACATTGAGGGGTTGTGAAAAAAGTTGTAGCTCTTGTGCATGCACAGTACATGGCCATTGTTTTAATGAGATGGTCCGTCAGCCTAAACTACCTTCGATTTGGGAACACATTGAAGCTTTTTTTTTAATTTGTGGACAGCCTTGAAATAAAGTTATTGATTATTTAAAGTACACTGTATTTCAGCTTACTTTAAATTAAGAAATACTTTGCTAGGTGCCGCCTTTTAAACAGGCTTAAAGATTTTGATAGAATTGCATTATTGCTTAAGTTTTTCAATACTTCAAAGTTAATGGACAAAAGATATTAACAGATCACGGAAGCAATTAAAGCTTTCACAAACAGCATCCTGACTGCCCACACACACTAACACCTAAAGTAAAGGAAACGCAATTTCCTGGTGTCATTTTACTCTTTTTATAACCTTAAGATTGAAGTTGTTGGTTGGATTACAGGTTTGCAATAAAGTTTACAGAGTTGGCTGAAAAAACAAAAAAAAAACAAATAATAATAATAAAAATAATTATACTTCAACCAAACCAAAAAACACCTTCAAATGTTTATCTGTTAATGCATTCTGTCATGATTGAAGATCAACAGTATTTATGATTTCATTCTAAAAAAATTATTACTAATAATATAATTCTTTTCAATATTTAGAAGCAAAATATACGGATTTTACGCTCAAGAATAAAATAGCCGAATTATAAGTATATATACGGTATTGTGCATTTTGAATACTTTTTTGTTTCGAATTTACGCTTTGTACTATGCCAGTTCTCGGCAAAATCTTAGTTAATTTCCAATGAAATATAAAAGCTTGTGGTTGAAGCTTCAGGATAAAATCGAGACTGTTAAATTTTACAAGAAAAGAATTTAAGTAAAGCAGTAACACAAAACGTAAACTTTTCATTAGGAAAATTCATGATTGATTTTTAATAATTTCTACGCTGTTAAAAATCCTTTAAATTTTTGGATTTTGTAAGAAATTGCACAATAATTAGTTTCTCTTCTTTTCTAATTTCTATAGTTTATAATCTTGCTTCTCTACTAAACTCTCAACACTTGCATTGAATTTGTTTCACACTTTTTGACACCGCTTAATTTAAGATTGTATCAATAGTTATATTGTGCCATTGTTCGAGCAGTTTAGCGGACATGTGTCAACTAGGGCCTATTTTATTTTTGACCTAAAAGAGAAATAATTATGATTTTTTTGACACCATTTTGGCCTTATTGAGCTCCAAATTTTGATGAAAAAAATGTTTGTAATTCTAAAAGTGAAAAAAGTAACCATATTTGCCTTTCACCAACAAATTTAATTCTCTTAGAGATCTAAATCACATATATAGTCTTTAAGAAAACGCAATAAAAAGATGCAAAAAAAAAAACTGAGAAAACTGCGCAAATTTTCATGCAAATTACATTTTTTATAAGAACTACTAAATTTTTGGTTGAACTGGCTGTTTTTAAATTTTCACTTATTTTCTGCTTCATTTTGCGATTAATTTTCATTTTCATTGGAAAATAAAGCCACATAAATCATTTTTTCATGATAAAAAGTTGAGTTTAGCCTAAAAGTTTTATTGATTGTTAAATAGGGTGAATGTCAATTTTGTTGAATGTCACCGATTTTCATAAAATCTTTTAAAAAGTTGCCAAACCACCAAACTAAGGCTCTCGTGAAGTTTGAGAGCCACCAGATATCGTTTGATGGTGGTTCACTCCCAATTAAGGGGTTTTTGCTTACACGCGGAGGGTTTTACCCCCTCTATGCTTGTATCATCTTATCTATTGGTGGTACAATGCTGTGTTAAAGCTTAAAATTTGCACAAAGGCCATGTTTATATGAGTCTGTAATACATTTATAGAGTCTAAAAGCTTTACTTTTTGAGACATTTGGAAAAAACTAAATTTTTCATTTTGTTAAACGTAAGTCAAAAACATTAGAATCTTGAACGCATAAAACATCAAAATACATCAACATAAAAGCTCCAATCTTCTAAAGTAAGTAAATTACCTGCTTTACTAACATAAAGTAATATCTGGTAGTAAAACATTGAGCAACAAACGCGTTATTAAAACACCAATGGTCAAATTCACGGTCGAAAGCGAGTAATTCATTTGTTTCACTAACTTCTTTGAAATGCTCTTCTCCTCACCTGTTTTCTTCATCCTTGATCTCAGCTCGGAAACAGCTTGGTAGAGATGGAATTTTTGTTCTTCTGATCTGGTTCTCTCATCAATATGATAATCAGTTACCAGCCCGAGAGATCCCACTGTGCACAGTCATTAACCTCCTTAATGGGCACAATAAACTGACACTGACTACTTCCTTCGGCGATAAACAAAGTTCTTCAGTTGACCACTTCTGAGCCCTCGTCGTAATGCTGGTTCCTTCCCATGTAGCAATTCAAAAAAGGTCCATGAGTCCGGTCAAACGAAATATTTGAGACGTTTTGCCCCAAAAATTTTTGTTTCAGGCATTTCTTGGCAATCTGGACGGGTTTGGTTCTGTTATTTAAGGATTGCATTTGCCATTTTCTTTCAATCACTATCTACTACCCTAGCGCTAAACAAAGCCAGAGGCTCAAGACGTTCACTCAGGTACCAAAAATGATCTTTAAGTTTAAACGTAGGCAGTTTCTACCATCCGAATTGTTCCTGGGTCTCCAACTTTAGTTTTTGCCTCTTTCATCAGTTTCAACAAATCTAGATCCAACTGGGGTGCATCTGAGGCGTTTGTTGAGCATAGCCAGAAGTTTACATAGAAAGCAGATAAAAATGTAGCAAGATCTTAAATGGAATCAAGCATCTTTGGTTTAAAACATTCTTTAAGATGGTCTCTAAACAAAGCTTCCTTGATGGAACAGATGATTTTCGCCCAGTACATACATACATACAAATTTTATTTTTGAGGCAACGGTGAAAACAACGAAAAAAGTACAACAACAAAACTTTTAACATAAGCAATCTCGACGGAAGACTGCGAAGTGACTGTTTAAGGCCTTCGCGTCAAGCAACCATCAGGAAATTTGAATTATCAGAGACAATGTTAAATATTGAACTATTCTAGCTCTGAAAAAGAATATTGAAAAAACTTTGATTAAAGATTTATCTGGACTGTGAAGTGATTGTTTAAGGTCTTCGCGTCAAGCAGACACCAAGAAATTTAAGTCATCAGAGACCACATTAAATATTGAACTATTCTAGCTTTAACAAAAAATATTTAACAAAATTTGCTTAAAACTTTATGTTGTAGCCTTCTATTAATCGATTCTTAAAATTTGTTTTGAATATATTGAATGGTTGATTTCTTAAGTCTATAAGTAGGATCGTTGCAATATATGGGTATCGTATAATAAATATTGACTTTTTGATGGTTAAATTTTTCGGCCGTAGTTTTTTGGCCGTAAAGTTCATACTGACGCTGGAATTCTTGCTTTGTTTTTACATTTTGGACAAAAAAAGTTTTTTGTTACAAAATTTTTCTTGTAGAAAAGTGCAACGCAGGATTGCGCATTGTGACAAAATTACAACTATTTGCAGAATTTTGAAATTATCAAAAGTCATTCAAACACGTATAAAATGCATAAAGCTTTGATTACTGCTTCAATAATTAGAAAAATTAAGAAAAAACTTTTGATTACTTTTGACAGATAATTTTTCGTCACAGAAATTTTCGACAAATTTTGACTTAAACCAAAATTTTGGCTTTATTTTGACATAAAATTTCCCTCTTCTGACTTCAAAAGCTAAACCTGAAACCAATGATGATGGTGATCGAGTCTCAACACAAATTCCTACCAAAGTTCCGTTGTTTCCTTTGCTACGTTGTTATATTCGCACAGATCTTCGATGGTACAAACTTGTGAGAGCAGGGGACATGTCAGTAGGTTTTCAGCTATATCTTCTGAACTTCCGCATTTGCATCAAACTTTGGAAACCCCACTTCGTCAAAGTGGTCTTTGTTCTAACGACTAGTCATTTAAATAAAAAAAAACGACTCGTTTTTATTTTAACGCCTTTTTTGTTTTTGTTTTTTAACCCATTTCTTACCAATGTTCCCATTTGGGAACATAGTTTTAAATTTCATTTTCTGTGACTCCTAAGTAATGTAAGGGTTTAGAACCAATGTTGGATAGTTTTTTGGGTTTAAGAAATTAATTTCTGTAGTTTTGCTTGGCAATTCTGATGAAATTTTACAAAAAAATTGGACTTTCAAACGTGATGAAAACAGGAGATCAAAGGTTGCACGATTTGGTGAGGTATAGAACTAAGGGTGAAAAATGTTTTAAAGGCTAAGACTATATTTTGTACACTTTGATAACGACATGACTTCACAAAATCGTTTTCTTTGTAATTATTAGCAAGCTACTGTTAGAAAATTAGTTTCGAAATTATTTGTTCCCATTTGGGAACATTGGCGGTTTCACAGCACGCAAGTTATACTGCATATAGTTTTACGAGAAGAGTGCGTAACAACCCAGAATAGACTGCTTTTGATAGATTTTTAGAATTATGACTTAGTGTAGTTTAGTCACCCTACTGTACGTATTGTTGAGATAAGAGTAAACTAGATGAAGAATTACTTATTTTGCTGTACTAGAAAGCCCATTATTGGAACGACCGACGCTCGCGTCGCCTGTTCCTTTGTTTTTACTCGGCCATTTTCAAACTAACGAGTGCGAAGTTTTAGACTTTTGCTTATTACTCAAGAACGGTGTGGTCTAGCCACATAGAATTTTGACAGCATTTTGAAGCTATCGAGTTGTATGTTTATACCAAATATCGAAGCAATAAATTACCTGACTTAGACTTTAGGAACCAAAAACCCACCCAAAAGTTTGGCGTAAAAAGCGGTCTCATTCAAAAAAGGCTCAAGTACGGAAAAAACATTTCACATTTTTATATGTTTTAAAATACCCTTTTTTCCCAACCAATTTGGCCGCAATAAGGTTTTTTCTTTTTTGTTTCCTTTTTTTTCTTCCTAAATCTTGTACACTCTTCTTCTAAACCACAAAACGTCAAAATCTAATTTTTGTTCAAAGTTGTTGAGCTGCAAACGCAATTTGGTTTCCCAAAATTTTTTGGGGCCACTCCAGCGGGAATTCTCCCAAAAATGGGGCCCCCAAAAATTAATTTTTTGAACGGCTCAAGCTTGGGCGCCAGTTATTTTATACAAGTAGATGTTTGACGTATATTTTTACATAGTTTGAGGCTACCACCCTCCCAGAAACCCCCCACATGGACCCCCAAAAATCAATTTTTGAACGGCTAAAGCTAAGGTGCCGTTTTTTTTTTATATACGCAGATACTTAACAGAGAAATATTTTGACTTAGTTTGTGGGTACCCCCAATGCTCCCTAATTTTTTGTAGTCT
Source organism: Trididemnum nubilum (assembly GCA_963965965.1). Classification (NCBI taxonomy): domain Eukaryota; kingdom Metazoa; phylum Chordata; class Ascidiacea; order Aplousobranchia; family Didemnidae; genus Trididemnum; species Trididemnum nubilum. The sequence goes on along the minus strand of OZ014477.1, from coordinate 31,329,371 downwards.
GTATGAGCAAAAGGTCTGTGTGCGCACTTTTCTTGAAATGACTATTATTTGTAATACTTGTGAAATAACTCATGTGCAACAATGTGTCTGTTCAACGATATGTCTGTGCGCAGTAAATTTATGCGTGTGTGCAGTCTCTGAAAGCTGTGAGCGAGCGCACAGCTTAGAGGGAGCACTGAGTACCACCCCCAGGGACCCCTCTAAATCAGGGACGTAGCCAGGGGGGAGCAGGCGGGGCAAGTGCCCCTGCAAAATTTTACTTTGCCCCCCCAAATAATTTCAGTTGAACCTTATTTTTAACAAAAACTCATGCATTTTGTGCCTAAATTCGTTACTTTGCCCCCCCAAATTTTTTTGCCCCCCAAATTTTTCCTTCCCTCTCAAAGTTCCGTTCTGGCCACGTGCCTGCCCAAATGGATCCCAAAAATCAAATTTTTGGACAACTTTACCTTGGGTGCCAGTTTTTTTTATATCAGCACATACTTAGCAGACAAATATTTTGATGGGGTGGGACATTTTCCCGAATCTACCTCCCAAGGAAGATGCAAGGTGTGCCAGAAAAAACTCGTATCATGTGCATAAGATGCAACAAGCGTTTGCACAGATCAAACGCTGCCATGTGATGGGAAATGTACCATGAAGCTGATTGCTCTGATTGTTTTGTATCAAAATAAACAACTTTGAATTGTTTTCAAAAGTTTGTGCTGAAAACCGCCAATGTTCCCATTTGGCAACATACCCATATCTCGTAAACGATAAATATTTTTAGCATAATTTTTTTTTTGTCTCTTATCCAACTAAATTCACGCATTTTTGTGAAGTTTTGTCGCAATTTGACAATCATAACATATAGCGGTAAGATACGGGTTCAAGGTCAAAAAAAAAAGTTTTTTTTAACTTTTTGAATCGAAAATTCCAGAGATTTCAATGAGAAATTTTGGCCGATTTGAAGGTTTTACCTGAGAAAATTTATCCAAAAGCTGTAGTTACCACAAACAAAAAAAACTTACTTTTGACCCAACAGCCTAAAATTTTCACTTAAAAACCGATGAGCAGCAGAAAGACAAAAATCCCTGAGCTACATTTTATTGAATTCCCTGAGAATTACACGATTTTTCACTTTTTTGTTAAAATTTCTGGGGCGACATGACAGAACGTGTTAACGAGCTCGTAAAGGCCATTCTCGCTCGCTAAAAAGCGCTAACGAGCAAAAAATCCTCGTAGACAAACTGCCATTTCTGAGCCGTCTCGCCCAACACGCGTTAAAACGGCTCGCTCGAATTTCTTTGCGAGATGTTTGTAACCTGTGTTAGTACGTAATAAATACCCCATTGTGACGTCAGATGCATTTCTACTTCAAAATAATGCGTTCAAGCGTATTGTATGTACTGTACTGCATTGTTATGGAAAAAGATACTTTGAGCTATGCGTGATTATTCTACGCAAGCAAATTCTTCACCTGATAATAATTAGTAAATGAACGACAGAATTTAATTATATTTTTGGATCAATGTAAATAAGAACAACTTTTTCCATACTATAATTTTTTAATGAAGTAAAGCGCCCTTGAGGTTGTTGATGGGTAAAGTCATATGTTAACAGTAACTTTAGGTCTTAAGGTTTCAAAATTTTTCAAAAGTGAGCAAGTCGAAGTACACTCTTCCTTTTTAGAACCGGTAAATCTTGAATTTAGACTGGCTGTTTTTAATTTTTTGTCAATATTTAGTCTCATTTGTTCTTGAGTTTGTAATAATTTTGAGAGCATCGATGTCAATTTCAGCGGGCATCTGTGAATCACTGTTTAATTCCTATAGCTTTGTCTGCTTAAGACTTAAGTGAAAGCTTTTTTCTTGCTTTTGCAGCATCGTAAAATTGCAAAAGCAAAAAAGCAAGCTTTTTTCAAGTTGAACAACTGCCAAAAAATTTTCTCAATTGCTTGCGGAGAGCAACAGAGCTTTATAATCTTGAATAGTTGCAATTTTGCTTGCAAACACAAGAAAATCGCTGAAATTTTATCGTTTTGAATCAGCACGAATTTTAGTTTCTTTGATTAGTTTAAATTTTTTTTTTGGTTTGTTTTTGGTTTGTTTTGCTGCCGAGGGTGGCAGTGTTTTTAATTTGTTCTTAAATTTTGAGCAAAAATGAGCCTCGTGTTTTAGAAAATCGTTCTTATAAAAGGAGAGTGTTACTATTTTTGTCTACTTGCACTACTTAGCATTTCTTTTTCAATCGAAACAGCTAATGGTTCTTAATGCAATTCACTTTTTTTAGCAGTCTAATGGCAAACATGGCGATGATTTGAATTAATTTTCAGCAAAAATTCGATGAGTTAGAAGTTTTCAACATTTCGCCATTAAATTTCTGAACCAAAGAGATTTCTCGCACGCTTAAAGAGTGCTTCAAGATCCTCTTTAAGTTGGCGAGGAAAATGTGACGATTTTTTACTCGAACTGCTTTCCACAATCGCTCGAAGAAATTTAGCGAGAAAGAATGACGTAACGGATTTCGCAAGGCTTTACAAACACGTGCAAAAATGACCTTTTACGTTTAGCGAGTATTTCGTTCGTTAGCGCCTCTTAAAAAAAAACTCGTTATTAAAGCGAACGAGAAAATGTCTGTCATGTGCCCCCTGATTTTTATCTTTCTGGAAAATCAAAAAATATTTTCCCTGACTGTTAATGAACCCTGCTGCACTAGGTCTATATATGCATCATTCGTACAGTAATACCAGTTATCGTATATATGCTTCTGATGCGATAAAATTTTAAGCAGTTAAATGATCGACTATCGGTACAATTGGTGTCGAATAGGTTACCGACTCTAAACGTGGAATTTACCATTTCCATTGCCACTACCAGTATCAGAGTATAGGCTATAGCCTAAGCATATTTCTGGGTTAGCCTACCAGGACCAGCCTACAGAGTAGGCCACCGAAAGTTTAAGTTTACTGCTTGGTTCACCATAAGCTGGTAAGCCCAATAGTAGACTAGGTTTAAACTGTTAGGGAAATAAGCTATCATAATAGCTATAGGCTCTAGTACCGGTGGGCCTACCGTAAGTTTTAGTATGACTGGCTATGGTAGGCTAGTAGGCCTATAGTATTTTGCTGCAAAAAGCTCACAGAGCATCCATCTTTTCGCTAAAACTGCATCAATGGTACTTAGTTGCTTAGATGGTTGATCGGTATTTGCACAGCAGCATTGTAGCAGGACTGCAGGAGTTCCGTTGTTAGACTCAGACCGTAGTCATGACGTACCGGTAGCGCTCCCGTGCTCCCGCTACTAGGGCAATATTTGAGACCAGTGTTGCCACTCAAGAATCAAGATTTTTGTAATTCCCAAGATTGGAAGTTTTCGAAAGATTTCAAGATTTCTCAAATTCCAAGGTTTGAAGCAAATTTTCGGCTAATATACGTGAACGTGACCGATTATGTGAAAATCTACGGTATCGATTGATCACAGATAGCGAAACTTGTTGGGCCCCAGCTGGGTCGTGTATGGGCTACCAGATGGGCCGCAGGTGGGTTAGCACAATAGGGCCCGGATCCACGTAAAACCGGGAAATAATAGTACCCAGTTGGGCTGCCCACATTATTTCTGGGTAGCCCAAATGGGACCCATTAACAACCCAGACAGAAAAATTGCTGGGCCCCAGCTGGGTACAAAATGTGCTACCAGATTGGCGCCAGCTGGGCTAGCACACTGGGGCCCGGCTCTAAGAGAACCTGGGCAAATTATCGTACCCAATTCTACCTTAACCCTATATATACCGGGCTATTTTTACACCATATTTGTACCGGGGGGGGCAAATTTGCCCCCCTATCAAAAGACCGATTGGTAAGTGATAGAATCGAGATTTTTTGCTTGCTGATGCTATTTTTTGTTAAATTTTTAAAAATAAATTTTTTGAGGTTGTGACGTTATGAAAACGATGATGACGTCATCAAAAACAGTAAATCCTTATAAAAGCATGCAAATTTGCCTAAATGTTGCGAAATATTAGTTTTAGTTTGAACTTTTGTTATTTCAAAGACATATCCGATAAAGTTACCACAAATGATGACGTCACATGCATGATGACATCATCGTTAATATATTGGGTTGATTATTCTTTGTAATTTTTTGTGACTGAAATATAGTATATTTCACAAAATTATAGAATACTGCAGTATAGTTTTCATTTTATTATTCAACAGCTGACGAAAATGATTTTTTTTTTCTGCAAACGCAGTTTATTTCGAGAAATAGCAGAAAAATCAATATTTTTGAATTATGACGTCATCAATGACGTAATAATGATGCAATACATTTATCAGTAAATTTAATATTTTATTCCAGCAGAAGATTAGCATTGACAATGAATACGCAGTACAATGAATAGAATATGCGCACTGATAAGCATGAATAGTGATCAAAACTGCGTAAAACTCCTTAGGTGCCTCTAACAAAGGCAAAAATGACGTCACTTTCGGTAGTCCGGCTGATCCCAAACTTTCTGAAAATGTGTGTTATTAAATTTGATTCAAAGTCAGGGTGCATCAAAGCAAAACTTTGCTTTCGTTTAGGAGCTATATTAAAATAACTGAGGGGGGAGCAAATTTGCTAATATAAACGGTACAAATAGGGTTAAGCCCAATAATTTTTTGGAATGCCCATTACGCAAGTTGTACATTTTACACACCGTACACTTACGCACGTTGCGCAAGTGTATGCAGTAATGGGCAGTCCAGAAAAACAAAAGTAGCGATTATAGGATATCAATAGGCATTAGACAGCTCAGAAATTAGCTAAAAAATTTGCCCATAGCGTTTTTAATGCAGTTTAACTATTTTTTTCTTACGGCAATTTATTGCAAACAAAAATCAAACACAAAATAATACTCCACCATCAAAAATTAAAAAATGCTAATCGGTATTATTCTTCCTTGTAGCACGAAGAGTTCTGTAACTAGTTCGATTACGATCACCAATCAACCACTCTTCCATAACCAATTTCATTTCTTTTTTCTAGAGCACGTACTTTTGTTTCTTGAATTGCTGCAACACCTGCAACGCATTTAAATAAAACAATAATTTAGTGAATTTATATTGCACTTTAGTCATCCGGTAATGCTAAACTTTTAAATTCGACAAGCAAAATAATCCAATTCTGGTCATAACCTTTAGGACGTAATGTTGGAAATACCCTGCTTTTTTGGAGCAACGGGAGCGTTGAGAAACTTCAAGAAGACCAAGAATAGACCAGCCACAACCCTATAATTTTGAACAGGAAAAAACAAAAAACACCCCATTAGAGTTTGAGAGTTTAAAGAGTATTTAAACATTTAGAATGAAATCATCAGCTCATCATGAGGTTAGTGATTTAATCTCCATCCAAGAAAAGGGCCAAGGTTGCACTGGCGGGTTAGCTTTTGCTACAAACTCTTTTCGCACCTAAGGCATCCAAAAAACTTAAAGCCCAAATAATGAAATATTTTTTCAGTTAACTGTCAATGAGATAATGAACATAATCCAGTCACTAAAAGCCTTTTTCTTCTGCACCAGTAGTTGAATCTCCTTTTAATCGCTGTATTGCTTATCCTACACAGTCAAATTATTACAGTATTTATTGTCACCTCTATGCATAGTTCCGTGTAGCCTGTTATAGCATGTCCGATTTCTAAAGCTCACGTAGCCATCAGAAATAGGTACCACTGAAATTGTGTTCCATACTACCCAAAAGATACACCTACCAGTTAGTTTCCAGAACTAACAATGTAACGCTGGGTCCTCGGGAAAGACACTTATTTATCATTGCACCCAACACGGTAACTCAGTTTTATGCTCATGAATAAATTAATATTGAAAGAAGTGGGTTAGCGTCAAGTCTGAGAAGCAATTTTTTTTGATTTGATGAAAGGCGTAAGTTAGAGAAAGGTGAACGTAGTTGAGCCAGTTCCATATAAATGTTCCATTGCATTTTTCTTTTCTCATAGTTGAAGTTACTGGTCTGAGACGGTGTTAATATTGCATGCCATATGATTGGGCTTCTTTCATGTCAGCCTCGAGTGTTTGCCATTGAAGCAAAAACTTCTAGGCCAGATTGAGTGATTTTACATCACAAAAGTAACTTTTCGGAAAAGAAAGTTCATTCAGTTATTTTGGAATGTTCAATAAATAAAGAAATGAGATTAGCATCGTTTGGTTACTTGAGAATTAGAGATTTTATGCAGCCAGCGTTTTGAAAATTACACGAACAGAACAGTTAAAATTTTACTTTTAGTTCGAGAGATATCTCACTCCTTAGTTGAGACACTTCATAAATCTTTAATTGAGCCATTGGCTCAACATTGGTAACTATTGTAGATAAAGTGTGGTAAATACTTCAAAATGCTACTTTGCAATTGCCAGTGGTAATCTTTTAAACTAACTGCAATGACTAACTAAAAAACTGACAGAGGAAAAGTGCCACTTATCGTATTTCAAAATGCTGCAATGGATATTGGAGAAAACGATCTCTCTATCAAAAAATATGCTCAGATTTTGAGAAGTATGGTATTGACAGAATGACTCTTATAAGGTATCTTGAGAGGAATCAGAAAATGAAATGGTATTAACCCTATTTGGTCCAGGTAAATTTTTTTGATTAATGGCCCAGGGGGGTCGATTCGACACAGCACATTCAAACGTTAATGACTCCCGAAATACAAAAGATAAAAAATCCGTTTTTGCTCCACGAAAAGCTCAATTTTCTGACAAAAAGTCTAAACTTTTTGTCATTATATTTGCAGCCTTGATCTTCAATTAATTTCAACGTAAATCAAGGACTATCAGAAGCGATCGCTTCGCTTTTCATCTGCATAATGTTAATGAGCGTTTGATTGCAACAACGCTGCATCGCAGCTGGAGTTTTATTCAGTAACTCAGAGATAATTACGGACTAAATCAAAAGATTATTTCTATTGAGCGAAAATAGCAAATTTATTAGTTTGTGGTGTTAATTAATTGAAAGCTGAATATTTGCTACTGTTTTAATTCCTTTTGTTAAACACTACAAAATATGGTATTTTTGTACAAAATTTATAAACAAGCATCAAACCACTATTTTTTCTCATCACATTTTGTGCGTAAATGTTTATGACATAGCTGTATTGCTCTAACAAACATCAATAAAATTGGTTGAATTTTGATGTAATTTTTAGTATGCTGAAGATTCGTAGTCTAATATAATATAGTAAAAGTTTTCACTTGGAAAACTTGTACTTTGGGTTTCATTCTCTGTCTGGTAGATCTGGCGATGCAAAAATTGCATTTCTTGCTGCTTTTGCTAAACCTAATCAAAAGTGCAGCAGAGCATTCTGCATATAAGAACACTGTTTATCTTAGCATTTTTTTTTTTTTTTATCATGAGTCTTACCATTTATCATTTTTTATCATGAGTCGAGTGGATAAAGCGTCTGTTGCTGATACAGAAGATTTTCGTACGATTTCTGGTCAAACCAAAACTTGAAAACAGTTTGTATTTTCTTCCAGCTTGCCGGCTAGATATTAGCAATAAAAAGGGCAGTGTGAAGCTTTCACCGTGTGTGGTGACAGGTGGACAAACGACATCCTTCTCTCAAAAAAGGAACGATTTTTTCGCTGTCTGTAGACAACTTGGTAAATAAAATGCAATTACTTCGAGCTTACAAAAAAAACTTTCAAAAAGTATCGGACGGAGTGTAGTGAATGTTAATTTTTTCAAACTATTTTTGTACGATTTTTCGCGGACTTTTGAATCATAAGAAAAAAAAGAAATTGGTTTAACTTAATAATCGGATTCTTGGTTTATTAAAAAAAAAATAGTTTGGACAATTTGGAGTATTGTAATAGGTTTTGGCGTCGGATTAGTTTTTTTTTGTGGTTTACGTTGCAAAAGATTACGTTGTCTAATACTGGAGAGTATTTTTTTCTCAAAAATTCAAAAATTCAGCAGTTTTTGTGAAGTTTGTATAAGAAACCCTACATTAATTTGGTCATTGCTCGTCATTAGATTTTCCAAAATCTTATATAGTTCCGAAAGCGCTTATCTTCTAATGCATTATCACAAATGATTTCTGAAGTAAAAGCAAAAATTAAAATTGTTTCCTACATTGTAATTACAATTAATGGTTATACTGATCGAAATATCATTCTTTTTATCAGTATTCGTATCATTCTACAAAGACTGTTTAATTCTCAAACGTAACAAGTTTATTTTGATGATGTTTCAGATTTTATTTCAGAGGTGGCTTTATAACAAATTGTTGCACAGTTTGGTTATTACTGGAGTTAGTGCTGAATCAGTTTAGAAAAATGGTAAAAAAAAGGTATAATCCCATAGATAGAAATTTATCTGCCGGTTCTCATTTTTGATCAAAATCATCAAAGCTCTTCTACTCCAATTGTCCTCACATCCAGAACCAGCAATATTGTTTGTAAGTGACAAAGCCATTAGATAACTGCAGTAAATTAGAAACATTAAAAATTTGCCAACGACATCAGTGAATATAGATATTTTAGTTATTTATGATCACAAAAAAATTCAGTATAAATGTATCTACTAAATGGTTAGCGAATCCAGGCCCTGCGCCACAGATGGGCATATCGGGGCCATGCCCCCCCAAATCACTTCTTGTGCTCCCCACGCGAAAGGTGTGCCCCCCAGCGAGAGTTATGCCCCAAAACAAAGTAACAGGCCCGGTGCCACTGGAGTGCATTTCCGGGCCTGTGCTCCCCAAAATTCTGCTTGTGCCCCCCCCCAAGCATAAGCAAAATTTCGTTCCAGCTCGAAAAACACAAGTGAAAGCAAAGACTGAGCCCAAGATTCTGTGCTAAAGATCTTTTTTTTTTTTTAATCTTAACCCCTGTATTTGTGGGCAAGAAGCGAGATCCGCACCAATAGACTCCGCTGTGCCCCCCTACCGAGACTTGTGCCTCAAAGAAGATAAACGGCCTGGATGAAGACATTTTTCTTTTTTTTTGGTCTTCACTCCCGAAGATGAGGGTAAAATTTATCTGTGCCCCCCAAATATTTTTCCTGCCCCCCAGCCACGCTACTCTGGCGCCACGCTTGAGCGAATCGGATTGTTACTTGCGAAATCTTTTAATGAGAGAATTTGCTATCTGTTTTTGTATTTTGTATCTACGAACATGATCTTCGTAGCTTGTGAATGTACTCACATAAAATTAAAAATTGAAAAGTAATAAAACAACATAAAGTTCAAAAATTTAGCACGCCACGGTTGCTACCTACCATTATAGGCCACAAATGAAAAATCAAGTCGAAAATCAATAATATCTGCAATAGTACACCATCCTGTAGGCCTATAGCAGCATCTAATAAGCAATTAGTAAATGCGGTAATAAGTATAATACACCACATAGCACATTTTACAATGTACATACCCGATAATTTAGTGAGATGTGAATTTCGTACAAAATTAATAATAATTATTTTACACTAGCTTTTGGATATTACTTTGAAAAGCATTTTTTAAGTAAGGCTTTTACCAATAACAACCTTGAATAACAATAAGGTAAAAATTGAAAAAAATGATTCCGAAACAAGTAGCCTACTGTATTATCAAAAACTCTCCACTTTTTACAATGTCATTGAATATCACAAAGGCATATGAAATGTTGCAATTTAGTAAAAGCAAAGCGGATGCGCACAATGAAGTTATCATTATGCTGCTACGTCAAGCGCAAAGACACTCGGGCAAATTTCTGTGTTGGATAATATCACTTGAACTTCATGAAAAAACGTTTAGACAGTCAAAATTATGCATACCGGTATGTGTTTTTGAAAAATAAAATGAACATCTTTGTAATGATACTGCTACTCAGCAGAAACTAAAAATTTATTTGTAATTTTTGCGTTTTTTTTTTCTTTTTTTTAGTCACCAAAAACAAATTTCGAACGTACAGACTACCGAAATTCATGCTGCATGCTACACACTTGATAGCTTATGGACATTTTTCACTACCGTAATTCAGCAACGTGAAAAAAGATATTCGCAAAAACCAAAAGGATATGCGCATATGTGGGCCTCTAATTCTTTTATCAATAAATGTGTTTATATTATTAAATCGCAATTCTTATTGATTAGCAAAATGCTAAAAATGAAGCTTAGTTTGAAGTTTGGTAAAATTATACGAAATCGTCTGAGAAATTCAGATGTGAGCTTATGAAATCATAATGAAAATTATAATGCCTCAGGCAAAATAGTAAATAAAAATCTATTGTTACAACTCTTTTGGAACATCGATCACAACAAAAGCCTTTCAAGATGTCACTGGATTTACGTACTTATTTACGTTACCAGTGTACGAAAAAGCGTGAAATTATTAATTACGGCAGAACAATTGGGACAAACAGGATTAAATTAATTTTTCAAAAATTTTGCCACAAACGCAGGGTTGACCTTGAGAAAAGTTTAATAACTCCAAATCTGGTTGTTATAAGACAATGGTTTTACAAATGAAAGTTGAAGCAGTAAATTTTAGGAAAAGTCAAGAAATTCTATTATTGTGGCTTGACTGCTACATAACAAAATTTCGAAATAAATGAAGGGGGGGAGCTAATCGATCCCCTCCTGGGCCGAATAGGGTTAAACAGTGGTGGAGTTCTCGAGGACATAATTTGAAGTCCTTTGCCTAGGCCCCGAAGGTAAAGCACTTGGCCTTGCCTTAAATCCTGCAAGTCCTCGAAAATGCCCTGTCCTCGGTCCGAGGACAGCACTATTTTTTGACTTGATCAAAAAGGGCCAAGGTCATGACCAATTTTGTTTTGTCTTAAAGCTTAAAGTTCCCTGAAAATTTACGAAATTTTGGAGCGAAGACCTTTTTTTTTTGAGTTCACTTCCGCGTCGTGTCCTTGGTCTTTGGCCTCGAACATTTCTGTCCTTGGCCTTGAGAGGTCTGTCCTCGGAAGAACTGTTTTTGGACTTGGCCTCGTATTTTTTTTTTTTGAGTCCTTGGCCTCGAGCCTTGTGTCCTCGACTCCACCTCTGGTATTAAAGGGCAGCACGGAAATGGACTTATGGATAAAGAGGAAAATATATGCTGCATTTGTTCGGAACAGCATTTTGAAGATGTTAAAAACTATATCAAACCTGTTTGCTAAAGCTGTAAATTTTGTAATTCTAAAAAATGTGTCTTGCAGAGGTGTTGGTTCTTGCAAAAGTTGGGCACACCAAGCATGCGCAGATGATAGTAAAGCATTAGTATGCCAATGCTCCAATTGATACATGAATGTGCTTGACGTTAGCTGTTGCAGTGACTTTGCTTTAGCAAGTTTTTATTTTCATCATACAAAGTTAGGTTTTGTTTGGAAATATGATTGCATTATTTTGAAAAAAAAAGCTTTGTGTTGCCTCAGAACAACTTTTTCGAGAACTATGGTCATATTTTTGAGTTGGATCCATTGCACTGTTTACACAGTGCTCACAATTCGTTAAATATTATCAGATCTGAGAAGTATAAAATTTTTAAGTTGCTTAGTATTTTTATCTGTGCTATTTCGTGCATGGCTTTATTGAACTTTCGTTTGGCCAACTTATGTGTGAATTTACATTGGTTTTAGAATAAGATAATGCAACAGTGTGAATAAAAGAGTACGAGAAAAATAGTGGCTCAACTAAAAAATGAGGTAAATCAACTAAGGAAGCAAATCTTCGTAGTTGTGCCATTCGAGTAACCTTTTTACCTTCATTTTAGATCACAATTTTGATGTTAAAAACCAAACCGATAACAAGATTAAAATCGTTTAAAAGCGTTGTTTTTGGCATTATCTTTGCCGAATCTCAAATCTGTATGATCGAGTGAGGAAAGTCGAACAAAAAAAAGAAAAAGCTCATCTATGATTAGCTTCCCTTTTGCTCCGCATTCTCCCTAATTTCGTGGAAAACAGAACTAACTTGACCTAACATAAAAAAAAATCTGGACTACAATCGCAACCATGCTTCTGGTGCTTACCATAACTAGGATTACAGAAACATTTCTTTCTCATTTGATGCATGTATTATAGTCTGCAATCCTAAAGTAATTTTTTGTGGCATATGTACTTATTAGAACAAAAATCTATATTGTAAAAACTTAAATAGGAAGTCAGAGAGCAAAGAAACTTGACAAATTTATTTCTGTTTAATCGTTTTGCGTGCTTCTGGCCAAAAGGCTGCCAGCGCGGAAGCCAAGGAAAAAGCCACCAGAACGGCGACTAATTCAAACAAGCAATTCGAAAAAGTTGTCTTCCCACAGGATTCGAACTTGCAGCCTTTGGATTACCGTTCCACTGCTCTACCACTTGAGCTAGAGAAAATGTCTTCTCTCATGCTTAATTTTGGCTATTGCTGGGGGCTCCGCCCCCAGAACAGAGGCGTATCCAGGATTTTTGATTGGGGGGGGGGCAAACTACAAATCACATGCAATGACGTCATCAGAAATTTTCAAAAAGGGAACTTTTTGTTGGGCAAAAATACTGTAGAATGGAAAATTTGAAGCTGTAGTCTGTTGTCACTTAACCAGGATTTTGCAAAGGGAGAGGTCGAAAACTAATCGTCAGAAAATGCAAATGTCTAACTTTAGAGACATGTTGAGTAAGCTAGTGTACTCAAACGTATCACAGACGGGGGTCTGGGAGCGGACCCCGCAGCCGCCGGTGGCTATGGGGGTCTGAGGGCAAAGCCTTCAGCCGCTAGGCGACTTTCGTTAGTTTTTGGGAAAAAAGCTATTTTAATCCCATTGGATCACATTTCGCACGTGGTCAAAGCCATTTGAAAGAACTAAATTTTTAACATTTGAAAGCCAATCGAAAAAATTTAGTTGTTCAATCTTCCTTTTACTTGCAATTAAAATCCAAAACACGTTTCAAATTTTGCATTATGGAGTAAAATTTTAATTGTAAGTGATTTGGTCCATGTATGTGTAAGTAAGGTACATTGCCTCCTGCAATATTTTAGCAGTAAATAGCAATCCACTCGAAGATTCTTCTTGGAGATTTTTGTTTTGTCACGAAGTTAACCAGTTATTGGAGTACATGTATGGTTAGGGGGCCCAGGCCCCCTCAATTGATATTCAATAATTTGTTAAATGAGCATTTTCTCTAGCTATTTTTTTAAAAGTATTTTGTGCGTAAAAACTGGCGAGGTGGAGTTGAATCGTTATTGAAAAATGGTACAACAGATGGTTACGCTAACTAAACATGTTAATCCTGGGCCGGATGTATATTGCGCTGGACCCTTGGCACTTAGGAGATTTTTGCAACATCTTCATGCCAAATATAAGTGAAGATCAAAAAAAGTTCTACCATATGAACGCTGGGACCTGGCGCCGTGCCATATCGCAAATACGGCGCTGGTTTTTGCATTACGTTCATAAAAAGTTTAGATGCGGGCCTGAGGTTGCAATTTTTAGGACAAACCCTTTGATTTCACCCTGGTTATACGTTTAAATTGATTGGAAAAAATTGAATTAAGGGGGTGCCCCGGGCCCCTTGGTCATCAATAATATTTATTGTTAATTACTGTGGTACGCAAAGATGCTAAAAGAAACTGAAAATGAAAAAAAATGTTTTTTTGTTGAATTTTGTTATTGGGGGAATTTCAATTGAGGGGGCCCGGCCCCCCTGGGCCACCTCCTCGCTACGCTGATGTTTTTGAGATAAGATCGCGCCCTTAAGTTCTTTCATAAAAAAAAACATTTAAGGCAAAATTTAAAAAACTTTTTTTCCAAAACGTGGAGGACTCGAGTCAAGTCACTTGACAGTTTTTTGAAATGTCCAGGAATTGCATCACATTATTGTGACGTGGACAGGTGTTCGTCATTGCTATTACGTACTTTTGTACGCGTAAATCCTAGATTAAAGAAACTGCAATTTCGGACAAGGACAACATACTGTCTATGCTCTCATTATATTTATCGTTGGTAGTATTTAGTTGGGGGTTTGCATTACCGCCTGTGTTATAGCTTTAAGTTCGTAATGACGTTAAACTAGCCTGACAGAGTCCAACCTCAAACCTCCTCGTGGTGTCGGGTGGAAACAGTGGAAACACTGGCGAATTGAGGCAATGGCAACCGGCCGATGAATTAGGGCGAGGTTAAGGAGTGCAGGAATTAGCAACCAGGCAATAGCGCAAGCGAAGGCCTGATACTGCGAAGTCCTGCCTTCTAATATTCCGAACCCTGAGTCAAAGGCCAACGGGAGGTTGCTAGCTAAAATAGAAACCGGTGGTGATGGACCAATATTGAGACGGATTGTCAATGCGAGTATAGGGTACAGCGGATAAAACGCGCTGCCGTGTCGTGGCCACAAGATAGAAAGGATGCTGGTCCTAGTCTAGCTAACATAGGACTTCGTGTCCATCAGCTTGTGAAAATCCCCGTGCACCTGTAGTCCCAGATGGCACCTGGGTAGGGGTCTACAGCTGCATTGGGGGGGCTCCGCCGAGGCCAGTGCTCCAGGGATAAGTCTGTCAATTGCGGTGTTGGTGTGTCGTTATCGGCAGAAATGGCAGTTAGTGGCCTCCTGCTAGTTTGGATAATCTGGTCTTTGGAACTTTTCCCAGCTGAAAGAAAACCAACCGTATGATTATGTCTAATATTATTAGATCAAGAAAAGTAACACAGATCATACCCCTAAATTCAGAAGAAGTGGCACGGTCACAACCAAGAATCATTGATTTCTTGAGTGACAATGTCAACAAAGATAACACTCGGCTATGTGCATCTTCTAGCCCAGATGCCGAAAAAAACATCAAATCTGAGCCCTCAAGTTGAGAAGGTTCCTTTACTAAAGGAATCGGTCTCAGAAGCTGAGGGTACAGCAAACATGGTATGGTCGGTTGTGAAACCGAACACCACCCCAACTTCCCCTGTGGAACCTCAGAATCCAAGTAATTTCTCAGAAGTTGCTTGCAAGTCTAAGGTGAAGCGGGGGGGAAATCAAATAAAGCTAAGTTATCCTTACATAAATTAGAGTGTTGGCAAATCAACCAACACAGATGTAAAGCAACATGTGTGAAGTTACAAAAAACATATGTTCCGGGTTAGTGTTAGTTCAAGAACCATGGACATATGCCACTAAATCAGAAGTAAGCTACGAGGCTGGAACCTCTTTCAAGGAATTGAAAAGGGCAATCGCCCTCGGGCGTGCATTTATGCTACTCCTGATCTGTGTTGTTCTCTAATCCCGATGTTTTCAAATGAGGATTTTGTGGCAGTTAGAGTTAACAATGTGTGCCAAAGCGGTGACAGTTTTGTTTTCGTATCGGCATACATGGCATCCGAAGAAGCAGCTCCGCCCAATTTATTGAGGGATCTGTTAGTCTTCGCAGAAAATGAACTAATCCCTACAATTGTAGGAACCGATGCAAATGCACATCACACTATATGGAGATCCTCCAATACAAACCCTCGAGGAGAGGATCTGCTAGCGTATTGTGTTAGTGCAGACTTGAATTTCTGTAATGTGGGTAATAAACCAACATTCAGAACTAAAATTCGCGAAGAGGTTCTGGACTTGACCTTAGTAAACCGGTGTGCATGGGACCGAGTAGTGGGCTGGCATGTTAGCGACGTGCCATCATTCTCGGATCACATGTATATTAGGTTCCAGGTTAAAAGCAGAATCCGAAAACAAGCGAAAACGTTTCGTAATGTTCGTCGTGCATGCTGAAACAAGTATTTAAACGAACTCGAACAAAAGTTAAATGAACGAATTTTACGACCAGTACCAGTGCCTTCCTCAAAAGAAGACATTGATGTGCTGGCAAACAAGGTTCATTCAGTTATTACTAACTCATATGAAGCTGCTTGCCCTATGCGAAAGTCGCTTCGTACGAAAGATAACATTTGGTGGAATTCTGAGCTAGCAAGCCTTCGAAAAGAGACACGCCGAGCTTGGAGAAAAGCCATTAAAACAAAACAAGAAGAAGATTGGGAGGCTCAAAAGCTCGCCCTATTCTGCTTCAAAAAAGCTGTCAGAAGAGCAAAACGCGATTCATGGCATTGCTTTGTAGAGAGTATGAATAGTCAAACACCAACGGCTCGGCTGGTTAAGATTATTCGAAGGAATAAAACGGTGCGTGTTAGCAACGTAATTAAACACAACGGAGAATTCACAAAGTCTCCACTAGAAACTTTGAACTATCTGCTGGATATCTTATCACCGGGTAGCCAGCAGACAGAAAATCGTGCAACCAGGTCCGACTTAGTGGACAATCCATTCATGAGACCTGAAGACACTGAAATGATTGCAAACATATGTTCATTTGATCGTATGGAAGCAGCTATTAACGAATTTCAACCATTCAAAGCACCAGGGCCAGACGGGCTCTATCCTGTGCTGTTACAGAAAGTTTGGAGTCAACTGAAAGAATATTACCACGTCATTTTTCAAGCATGCCTGAGGCACAGCTATGTGCCATTGGCATGGAAAGAAGGCACTCGTATATATCTCCCCAAACCCGGTAAGGAAAGCTATTTTGAAGCTAAATCCTTCCGTACGATCACTTTAACTTTTTTCCAACTGAAATGGTTGGAAAGACTAATTTTGTATCATATTAATGAAGACAATAACGTGCAGGCAAAGCTTTCTGCATCGCAGTATGGATTTCGTGCTGGCGTTTCTTCGGAAACTGCCTTGCATGAATTTGTGCGCCGTGTAGAGCATTGCCTTGTTAGAAAAAAGCCGGCTTTGGGTATTTTCCTGGATATTGTCGGCGCCTTTGACAATGTCACCTTCGGTAGCTTTGTTGCGGCTCTGCGAGGGCTGGGCATGTCTAAGGTTCTCACCTCATGGATAGAGAATTTGCTAAGACATCGCACAGTCCAAGTAGAATTATATGGTGATAAAGTTAAAAGGGAAGTAGTGAAGGGGAACCCACAAGGTGGTATCCTGTTTCCTTTTCTGTGGAACTGTGTCTTAAACAACCTGTTGCTAGAGTTACGCAGCAGGGGCTTCTATGTTCAAGCCTATGCCGATGATCTAGCAGTGTTGGTCACTGGTGCTGATATACTTTGGATCAGAGGTATGGCTCTGAAATCAATAAATATTGCTACAAACTGGGCTTTGAATCAAGAGCTACAGTTTAGCAGCAAGAAAACTGAAATCATACTGTTCACTCACAAACGGAATCCAGATTTGGGTTCCCTGTCAATGAATGGCAAAAAACTTAAACTTTCCAAGGAAGCAAAGCTGTTAGGTGTTACTTTGGACAGCAAGCTAACCTGGAAACCACATATTACCCGTATTACCCGCAAAGCAACTACAGCATTGATGCAATGTGGACAAATTGTAGGTAAAACGTGGGGAATAAAACCATCTATGATGAAATGGATATACACAGCTATGATACGTCCAATCATGTCGTATGCATATGTGCCCTGGGCTGGCGGTCTCAAGAAAAAGAATCTAGTGAGGAAATTCGCAAAGGTGCAGAGACTTGCTTGCTTGATGGTTTCATCAGCTTTTCCTGGCACCCCTACTGGTGCTCTGGAAATATTGCTCAACATAACTCCCATTGAGGAATTTCTATTGGCTGAGGCAGTGCGAGGGTCATACGGAATCTCTGTTAGTGGGCACTGGCACGTCAACCCAATTGGTTCCTTTGGGAAAACGAAAAGCCATGTTGATGTTTGCAATGAGGCAAGAAGATTCTTACCGCTGCTGCAAATGCCGGCTGACCGAATAAAGAAAACAAAGATATTCGAGAGAAATTTTGAATGTCAAATTATGGATAAAAAGAATGCTATCAGATTTGAAAGCGTTCTAAATCAGAACACTGTCAAGGTTTACACTGATGGTTCAAAACTAGATGGGAGAGTAGGTGCGAGTTTCTATGCAGAATACCCAAACAACTCCCCAAAACAAGCATTTTTTCACCTTGGAATTTCCAGCACTGTGTTCCAGGCAGAAGTCTTAGCTATTTCAGAAATGGCAAAGAACCTGCTTTGAGAAAAAATGCACAATCAAAATATTGTTGTGCTGGTTGATAGCCAAGCAGCTATCAAAGCACTCATAAAGTGCACTGTAACATCAATTACAGTGCTCAAGAAACCCAAATCAGTTAAGTAAACAAAACCACGTCAGTATTGCCTGGATTCTGGGTCATGCAGGGGTACATGGAAACGAAGTGGCAGACTATCTAGCCAAATCAGGATCTAAATATGGTCCTGAACCTTTTATTACAGTCCCTTATGCCAGTTGTGTTAGCACGGTTAAGGACTGGTCCACAGATAGATGGAAATCTATGTGGAATAAACGGAAAGACTGCTTTAGGATGAAGGAGTCTGTAGGTTGGAAGTCCTCTCGACTAACAATGCGTCTCCTTCACCTTAAGAGGTCTCAATTAAACAGAGTAGTGCAAGTTTTAACTGGGCACTGCAATCTACAACGGCACAAGAAAACTACAGGTCGTGCTGAGTCTTCTTTGTGTCCAAAATGTAGCCTAGAGAATGAAACACCAAATCATCATGTAGGCAATTGCAAGCTTTACCAAGATATTCGTGTTAAATATTTTGGATTCACCAAAACCACTATTCACAATGTGGTAACGAAATGCAACATTAGCAAACTGGCCACGTACTTAAAGGAAGCTGGAAGGCTTTCTGAGTTCGACCAGTAACCAAACAAAACAATTACATAGCAGCTACAGTTGCAATGGGCCCAAATGAGGCCTACGCAATGTGTAGGTGGATTTTACTTAACGGTAGTAGATTCGCTTGCACCGCTGCCCATTAATAATAATAATAACGTTAAACTAGGGTCTTGGATTGCAACTTTAAGCACAAAACTAAGAAAACTTTCAGATTTTTCACAGGTTTTGCGTATATATTGTTAAAAATTTGAATTACGGGGCTCCATGGCCCGGGACCCTTAGTCATCAGTTAGGGGCCCCAGGGCCCCCTGGTTGTCAGTTAGGGGCCCTGGGGCCCCGTGGTTGTCAATTAGGGCCCCAGGGCCTTCTGTTTGTCAGTTAGGGGCTCCGGGGTTCCCCTTGTTGTCGGTTAGGAGCCCCTGGTTCCCCTGGTGGTTAGTTAGGGGCTCTGGGGCCCCCTGGTCATTAGTTTGGGGCCTTGGGGTCTCCTGGTTGTCGGTTAGGGGCACCCTGATTGTCAGTTAGGGGCTCCAGCGCTCTCTGGTTGTTAATTAGGGCCCCCCGGGGCCCTGGTTTTCAACTTAGGGTACCTTGTTTGTCAGTTAGAGGCCCCAGAGCCCCCGTTTTTCACTTGGGGGCCCCGGGGCTCCCTGGTTGTTGGTTGGGGGTCTCGGGGCCCCCTGGTTGTTAGTTAAAGGCCCTGGGGCCCCCTGGTTGTTAGTTAGGGGCCCCAGGGCCCCCTGGTTGTTAGTTAGGGGCTACGGGGCTCCTCCGTCGTCCGTAACTGCAACAAAACATCGCTAGGCTATGTTGTCATTATTTTTTATCATTGGTGGTATTTCAATTGGGGGGCGCCCGGGCCCCCTGGGTCCCCCTCTGGCTACGCCTATGCCCTAGAACCCCAAAATAGCCCCCCCCCCCATTGCAATTTTCTCCCTACACGGTTGTGTGCGTCTAAGTATCGAACACATCTGCGAGCGATGAAGATATGTTAATTGCGATTAATGATGTACGTGCGACTAAACTAAGTGTTAAGTGCCATGATTGCGCTTAAACAAAGCAAATAAAAGCGATAATTTCTTGCAAATATTTTACTGTAGCAAGGTGGAAACTTGCGCTTTAATATTGTTTTTGTCTTGCAAGGTTTATAAAGCTTGGAAAAATCAATTTTAAGCATTTTTCTTCTGCCATAGTGGTCAGATGGTACAACTGCTAGAGGCCGAAGTAAAATTTAATTTTATTTTTCCAGAAACCAAATCAAGCAATAAAGTAGCTCTAAATAACATTACCTCTCCCACCTAAAAAATAGTCCATTAGTTACAGAACTAGGATGTGACAAGAATTCAGTTTCACAACACACCTCAGTTGCTTTGTAAGCCAAGCCAATTGCGTTAGGCTAGCAAGTCTTGATGAAAACAAACTGGGTGTATTGGTGTACAGTGGTATCGTAATCAATAGGAACAGTCTCAGGACATAATTTTGTTATAATTGCTAAAGCTTTTAAATGGTATTATATATCTTTGTCGGCAGCAAGTTTCCTTGAGCAAAGAGTTTAGTACAAGTGAGGAATTTTGAATCTTCGAAAGCGCTTAATGCTAAGAAAGGATGGCAGATTTCTTGCAATTCAATCATATGTTAGACTATTTGTCACAATTAGCTAACTGCTGGTTATGATTGGATTGCAAGTATGGAGAATTTTTTTTTTTATTTTAATAGATTAATTTTGGGAATTACTTAAACCGGCATTGCTTGACCTCATGAAATAAGCAGATCAATAAAATTGATGGCTTCTACTTATTATCTTTCATCAATTTTTTTGATTGTATAGAATCAGGTGCGTAGAGAGAAATTCGCAATGGGGGGGGCTATTTTGGGGGTCTGGGGTCGGAGCCCCCAGCGCTCAAAAATTTTGCATTTTTTGCAAAAATAAATTAATTTTAGGGTTATTTTATTAAAAAATATGCTTTGAAAACGTGGCATAGAAATTGGCAGTGCAACATGATTCAACTAGTTGCATTAATGGGCTATTTGGGAGGTGGCTAATGATAACGCAGTAGTTCTTTTGTTTACATGCAGGTAAATCATAAAATCCTACTATTCAATAAAACTCACACGGAATAATCTATTTCGTCTATATTTTAAAAATAAAAATAATTGGGGGAGGGGGCTAATGGAAAGATATTTGAGAAAAGTGATTGGTAATTAACTAACAATAAATAGCCCCCCCCTTGAAAGCCAACTTAATTTTTACATTTAAAAGGCAATTGAAAAAATTAAGTTGTTCAGTTCTTCTTTTGCTTGCAATATAAGTCCAAATCACGTTTAAAATCTTACATTTTGGGGTTAAATTTTGTAAGTGACTTGGTCCAGTTAGGGGGAAGTAAAGTACATTGCCTCCTGCAATAGTTTACCAGTGAACAACAATCCACTCGAAAAATTTTCTTAGAAATTATTGTTTTGTGATTAAAACAACCAGTTATAGGAGTACATATACGGCCAGGGGGGCCAAGCTCTCTCAATTCAAAACTTTGTTCAATGAGCGTTCCCCTTACTGTAGCTAATTTTTTTTTCAAAAGTATTTTGCTGCATAAAAACTGGCCAGGTGGAGGTGAATTGTTATTGAAAAATCTACAATAGATGGTTACGGATACTAACCATGTTATTGCCCAGGCCGGATTTACATTGAGTTGGACTCCTGTCACTTTGAGATTTTCGCAATATTTTCCTACCAAATATAGGTGAAGATCAAAACAAGCCTTATATGAGCGCGGGCTATCTGTTAAATCTGTCGCTGGTTATTGCATTACGTTCATAAAATGGTTATATGAGAGCTTGAGTTGGCAACTTTTAGAATAAAAACCCTTAATTTCACTCGGGTTATACGTTTAAATTGGTTGGCAAACATCAAATTGAGGAGTCCGGCTCCCATACATCAATATTATTGTTGGGGGCCCATTTAAATTGGGGGCCATTTAGATATTGTAGTGGGCCCAATTAAATTGGTTGGCAAAATTTAAATTGAAGGGTCCGGGGCTCCCTGGATCAATATTATTGTTGGGGGCCCATTTCAATTTGGGACCATTTAAATATTATTGAAAGAGGCCCAATTAAATCGGTTGGCTATAGTTAAATTGAGGGGTTCGGGCCCCCTGGATAAAAATTATTGTTGAGGGCCATTTAAATTGAGGCCATTTGGATATTATTGTAGTGGGCCCATTTAAATTGGTTGTCAAAAATTAAATTGAGGGGGCCCGGCCCCCCTGGATCAATATTATTGTTGGGTGCTCATTTAAATTGGGGGCCATTTAAATATTGTGGTAAGGGGCCCGTTTGAATTGGTTGGCAAAAATGAAATTGAGGGGTCAGGAACCCCTGGATCAATATTGTTGTTACTTATTGTTGTATGCGTGTACTGATGCATGCGAAGATGCTAAAAGAAACTAAAACAGAAGAAACCACAGTTTCTTTGTGTGACATTTTTATCGTTGGTAGCATTTCAATTGGGTGGGGGCCGGACCCCCTGGGTCCCCCCCTGGCTACGCCTATGGTACCGGTACTCAAAAAAAAAGATCATCAGAAACTTTCCGCGAGGTCTCTGGCCTGCTCAACAAGACGAAAAACAAATGGTCGTGACCTTGGCCCATTTTTAACAAATCAAAAAATAGTGCTGTCGAGGACAGGGTATTTTTGTAGAGTCCTCGAGCCGAGGACCGGGCATTTTCGAGGACTTGCAGGCTTCGAGGCCTAGGACTTTAAATTGCGTCCTCGAGGACTCCACCTCTTAGGCCTAGGCTACAGTTTTCGAGCGAGTGTACCCTTGTTAGGTGAAGCAAAACAAGTCTAAATCAAACGTTTCATTATACTCGCTGAATTACGCCGAAACTTGTAACGAGTTTGAGGGGCCCCACCTCCGCGTCGTTGTACCTTGGCTACTGTTCGTCTACTTCTTCGAAGAAACGTTGCAGCGGTGATGAGCTATTGCAATACTGTGTCCAATTGAAGCACGTTTTGGCAGAAGTTGACGAGTGACATTTTTCACGAAATGAGTTATTCCAATTTTCCAAGTTATTTACTACAACTACTTCATCGGAGAAAAAAATATTTCAATTTTTAATAATTTTTTGTTAATAAAAAGTTTTATATGTTGCGCTGAACAACAAGGTTGAATGAAAGTCTGAAACTTTAAACGCGATTTTCTTAAAACAGCCAAATGCGGCTTATCTACTTTTGCGAAAACGTGCTTCAATTTGACCGGCGTTACCGCCCAACTAGCAATTTTTTCGTAATTTTTGTTTTCTGTTAAGATGATTTGTGTTTGCCAATTATTAATTCAATTTATTAAAAAGTTGTTTTTTAACGAACTTTTGATGCTTTAATATGTATAAAATTGTTAGTGCATCCTTAATTGGTAAATTAAAGCAATACGTCGAGTGTACTGAATTTTTGCTTTAAATAAAACTTAAAATACACTCGTACGTTTACGATTTTTACGCCCAGTGAAAAGTATCTCTGATCTATCTGCCAATAAATGGCACTACCTAACCTTCCCGGAATTGTGATAGAAGAGAGAAACTCCACGCAAAACGATCAGGTCAAACACCAACTTTTGGCAAAATAGTTGGGGAGAGAGCACAATTTTGTCCAGCGAATTGGACAATGTTATTGACTTAGACTGCTTTGTCGACAATTCAAAGGAGCTTTTTTACATTTTATTCAAAAATATATGCAAGTTTACGTTATGCATTACCTGTGAAAAAAACACTGCAAAAACAAAATAACAGTAGGCGATTGTACGGGAAAAAAATTACTCGTAAAATGGCAAATATGGAAATGAAATACAGTACAAAACTTCAGAAAAAAATTATACAAAAAAAATCGCAAAGACTGCGGCTTTCCGGAACAATGCGACAGCCGAAATTGCTCAAGATTTATCAAAAAGTTTCCACAGAAAGAGAATTAAGTTGAACTTTTAAATTGAAAGCTTGAGTTAAAAAAGTTCTAAAGGTTTTAACAACAAAATGTTTTAACCCTATAACAACAAAATGTTTCGGTTGTAAATACGGAAGAATAAAGTCCAGTAACTACGCTGATCAAAATATTTTACTGCACCAACTAGCGAATAAAAATATTTCAATTTCTTTCCAACTGATAGTTGTTTATAAAACCCAAATTTCTTGGTAACTTGGTATCCATTTGACTTGATAAAGGTTACCTGCTGGCTGAAATTTGGGTTGAGCGTTAATAGGGTCGAAGGAACTGAAAACCTTTCGAGCAGCTGAACTTGATAATCTTCCATGTTTTTTTAAGAATTTTAATTAACGGTAACGAGAAAGTTGTTGGTAGGCGATCTTATAAAACAGTGCTCAATGACATACAGAAGTTAAATCAGAGCAAAATACAACTACAAAATCACTATAAAAAGTTAAAAGCACAACAGTCTGTTTCATTCTAAGGTCTCATCAGATGGTATAATCTGTAAAAGAATTATTATACCGAAAACATTAAAATTCTCTGAAAGCTAAAACTGCATAATATACAACAACCTACTGAGTTAAAACACTACTACAACTGTGTTTTCGCTTTGAAATGCCACACTGATTAAAAACATTGGTTAAAAACAATAAAACTAAGTCAAAAGTTTTTCAGCTTGTATTCATTTTTGTGCCTGCATTTCCCCGTAAGGTTTGATCTTTTATTGAGCGCAGTATGGTTGCCAGCTAAAAGAATTGCGAGTTTTTCAGTCATGCATAACTTGCAGATTAAAACCTGCAGAGGAGGATTCGAGGACACAAGGCTTGAGGCCTAGGCCATTAAAGGCCAAGGACAGCCCTTCCAAGGACAGACCCTCTCGAGGCTAAGGACAGGAATGCTCGAGGCCAAGGACCAAGGACACAAGCGCAAGTGTTCTCCACCCCAAAAAAAGTCTTCAAAATTTGTTTTCAGGCGTTTTCCAAAAAAAAAAAGGTTTTCAAAATAGTTTTCCAGGCAATCTCCGAAAACAAAAGGTCTTCAAAATACTTTTTCAGGCTATCTACAAAATTTTAACAAATCAAAAAATAGTGCTGTCCTTGAGCTGAAGGCAGGGCAATTTTCGAGGACTTAAGGCTTCGAGGCCAAGGCCAAGGACTTTAAAATGTGTCCTCGAGGCCAAGGACGTCCTCGAGGACTCCATTTCTGGAAACCCAGGTTGGTAAGCAGTGGTAAGAAGGGATAGTGGTTTTTCACTCTTGTTTTTTACTGAGGAAGGTTTTGTTGCGGCTGGATTAGATATAATTGAAGCCATATTGGGCATGCAACTGTTGCTGACTTTCGGGGTGTTTCTTTTACAGATTAGCACCTGATGAGTATTTAGGACGAAACAGACTGTTGTGCTTTTAGCCTTTTATGCTGATTTTATGATTAACGGTTACTTTATTCCTAACGCCACAAAAATCAATGAGGGCTATCAATACAAAAGATAATGTATAATGTTATTTAAACAGCTCAGGATAACAGTCACGCAAGAATTACTATTCAGACATTGTCAAACTGTATAGCACAGCTTAGGTATCATCTGCGCCAAACGGCAACTTCTTGATAGCATCTCTATACACCAATAAGCGTAATATGCCACTGAATATAAAAGTGCGACTTTGCAGCTTCTTCAGGTACCAAAATGAGGCTGTCCTCTGACGATCCATCTGCATTAAATTACTCATATCACGAAGGATTAATCACTCACCAATATTCTACTAAAAAAATATTAAACAAGACAACAAAAAATTCATAAACTTCACCGCTGAACTAACTTTCTATTCAGTTTGTTGGTGCATTCGTAAAAGATGTTTACCATAACTTATTTAAAGTCAAGGCTGTTGAGTTAAATCCAGGGTATGGGTAGATAGCATAATAAAAACGACAGCAAAGCTTTTCAACCGAGCAGCTATTCTGTCCTAAGAATTTAGACTGAAGATCGAACAAAGTCTTCAAAGCCTGTTTTTTTTTAATAAATTAAAAGTGGCTCGCGTTCCTTATCATTTCTCGATATTTGCTTCAAACCAAATACGGGGCATAAGCACCCCACGCCCCTTTGCTTCCCCTCTCAACGACTCTGCGTAAAGTTTTACTGAATTTATCTCAAAGTGCCTAATGTAAGACGCAAAGAACCAAAATGTGGGTCGGACCCACATTATGCAATCAAAGTCGTAAACATGATTTTTACTATTAATGGGCATCGATGCAAGTGACCATAGGCGTAGCCAGGGGGGGACCCAGGGCCTCCCCCCAATTGAAATGCTACCAATGATAAAAATGTCACGAAAAAGACTATTGCTACTTTTGTTTTAGTTTCTTTTAGCATCTTCGCTTACAACAGTACACGCATACAACAGTAATTAACATCAACATTAATCCAGGGGGCTCGGACCCATCAATTTAAATTTTGCCATTCAATCCAAATGGGCCCCCAACAATAATATTGATCAAGGGGGCTCGGGCCCCTTTAATTTAATTTTTGCCAACCCATTTAAATGGGGTCCCTACAACAATATCTAAATGGCCCCCAATTTAAATGGGCTCTCAACAATAATATTGATCCAGGGGGCCCGGGCCACCTCAATTTAATTTTTGCCAAACAGTTTAAATAAGCCCCTTAAAATAATATTTAAATGGCCCCCAATTTAAATGGGCCCCCAACAATAATATTGATCAAGGGGGCTCGGGCCCCCTCAATTTAATTTTTGACAACCCATTTAAATGGGGTCCCTACTACAATATCTAAATGGCCCCCAATTTAAATGGGCTCCCAACAATAATATTGATCCAGGGGGCCCGGGCTCCCTCAATTTAATTTTTGCCAACCCATTTAAATGGGGTCCCTGCAACAATATCTAAATGGCCCCCAATTTAAATGGGCTCTCAACAATAATATTGATCCAGGGAGCCCGGGCGACCTCAATTTAGTTTTTGCCAAACAGTTTAAATAGGCCCCTTACAATAATATTTAAATGACCCCAAAAATATTGGTCCAGGGGGCCCGGGCCCCTTCAATTTAATTTTTGCAAACTAATTTAATTGGGCCCCCTTCAACAATATCTAAAAGACCCCCAATTTAAATGGGCCCCAACATTAATATTGGTCCAGGGGGCCCGGGCCCCTCAATTTGATGTTTGCCAACCAATTTAAACGTATAACCCGAGTGAAATTAAGGGTTTTTATCCTAAAAGTTGCTAATTCAGGCCCTCATGTAACCATTTATGAACGTAAAGCAATAACCAGGGACAGATCTAACAGATGGCACAGTGCCATGGGCCCAGCGCTGATACAAGACTTTTTGTAATCTTCACCTGTATTTGGCAGGAAAATATTGCGAAAATCTCAAAGTGCCATGGGTCCAACTCAATGTAAATCCGGCCTGGGCAATAACATGGTTAGTATCCGTAACCATCTATTGTAGATTTTTCAATAACAATTCACCTCCACCTGGCCAGTTTTTATGCGACAAAATACTTTTGAAAAAAAATTAGCTACAGTAAGGAAAATGCTCATTGAACAAAGTTTTGAATTGAGAAGCCTGGCCCCCTGGCCGTATATGTACTCCTATAACTGGTTGTTTTAATCACAAAACAATAATTTCTAAGAAAATTTTTCGAGTGGATTGTTGTTCACTGGTAAACTATTGCAGGAGGCAATGTACTTTACTTCCCCCTACTTACAAAATTTAACCCCAAATTGCAAGATTTTAAACGTGATTTGGACTTAAATTGCAAGCAAAAGAAAAACTGAACAACTTAATTTTTTTAAATGGCTTTCAAAAGCTAAAAAATTAGTACTTCCAAATGAGGCTCTGAATACGTGCGAAATGTGATCCAATGGTGTTAAAACAGCTTTTTTTTCCAAAGAATTACGAAAAATTGCCCAGCGGCTGGGGGCTTCGCAACCAGGCCCCCATAGCCTCCGGCGGCTCGGGGTTCCGCCCCCAGACCCGGGTCAATAATTCCTTTGACTTACAGCACACTTCTTTACTCAACACGTTTTTCCATTTAGACATTTTCGCATTTTAACTATCGGTTTAAGCTCTTTCCTTCGGACGAGTTCCTAGTAACGTGCCAACACCAGGCCAAGGCTTCTGATCTTCTATTCTACGATATCTTTGCCCCCACAAAAAATTCCTATTTTGAAGTTTCTGATGACGTCATTGAATGTGATTTGGGCCCCCCACAATCAAAAATCCTGGCTACGCCTATGCAAGTGACCCTGTTTCTTTTGGGCAGTCTACTTACAGATGCTGCGCAGGTCTTATTTTGGCCCATTGCAACGGTTTATCCGAGGAAATATAAGTTGCATAATAAATAAAGTAATATGTTTTCATTAAAGTTTTAAAAACTAATTACTGTACTTACACTTCTGTACCATACATGAGTTGATTTGCCAGTATTTCAGTACGTTAGTATGTAACTAGAAAAAACGGACTTTGTAGTCTCCACTAGCTAGGCAATTGCTTTTTCGAGAACTTCTCAAATAAAAAGATCGTTTTTCATCTTAATAATGAAGATCCATGTTAATAACAATGAAAGATTTACTTACTTTAGACCACTCGATCATTTGAGCATCTCATCACATATCGAAGAAGGTTTTTTTATCTCTACCTTGAACAAAATAGAAGAGAGTGTACGCTGTTGTGTGTTGTCGTTCACTGTAGCCTCCAGTATAACAAAATTTGGAAATCTAAAAGAATAATAATTTACGAGTATTAGTAACATGCAAAGACATTGTTATGTACACAAACGTTAAGACAAGTAATTTGTATACGAGTGCTGAAACCAATTTTAGCAGCAATTGTTTATGCTGATTTAACAATACCACGTGGAGTAACTAAAGGTTGATCCAGAGAAGCAAGCTTCTACAAATTCTGCACCAAAAACCCACTGCTTTTTACTTTCAGATTTATGTGAAGAGCAAAAACAAAGGTTGTCACTGAAATTTTATTGCTTTTTTTCTGTCAAACTAAGGTAAAGCCCCAGCCCTTCCCCCCAAAAAAATATCTTCCCTAACAATTCGTTGTTTTTTGATTAAGTTTAGTTGAAAACAAAAATATAAACAAGGTCTTAATCGAAAGATGTTTTTGATTTGTTTTTGATTTGTTGTTGAAATTTGTTGCCAGGATGCATTTCCCTTCTGTCACTTCAGACTTATGAGAGTGACTATATATATCTGGTGATATGCAGTTCTGAGTTAACTCTAATTAGAGTAACTACACTTTTTGAGAGAGAGGGTCAGGCTGATTGTCCTTTTACAAACTTTCAGCCTCATTTGTCCTTTTTATGGTAAATAAAGTGCCACCAATGAATTATTGCTAGGTTAAACATTGTCTTTTGTTATTTATTATGATTACTGTTTGACAAATCAACAATGGCAATATAGAAAAGGTCTTAGTAAAACTATGCTGGTTGCTGACAAACCCATTGTTCTAACCTGTGTCTAAATTTTTTTTTTTGCATGCCGACTGCTGAGGCTACATTTTTTTGTTCTATTTTTTAATTAAGGGAAAAATGAGCCTTGTATGATTAATAAAAAGAAGTATAAGTTATTTCAGTGGTATGAAGTATAACAGTTTTATTCCAAAAGAATTAAGTAGCTTTGACAAAAACTTCTACAGCTTAGAATGTGGCTAATCATGAACTAAATTGAGATGTAAAAAATGTTGTAAATCAGAAATGACACTTACTAAGATCAGAGGTGGATGTACGATTGGGCAGCATTTCTTTTATATTGTAGGCCAAATTTGTCATCATTGCAAAATTATTGACTTCTGCCTGTCTTCACGAAGCACCACAAGTGCATGCAGGGAGCATCTTCCAACTCAGAATTAGCACATTTCCCTTGACATAAATGTAGAACATATAGTAGTCCATTTTGCAGAGGTGGAGTCCTTGAGGACATTCTTGGCCTCAAAAACGTCCTCAAGGACGTCCTTGGTCTCGAGGACGTCCTCGAGGACACATTTTGAAGTCCTTGGCCTCGAAGGTCAAGTCCTTGACCTTGGCCTCGAAGCCTCAAGTCCTCAAAAATTGGCTTGTCCTCGGCTCGAGGACAGCACTATTTTGTAAATGGTAAAAATTTTGTAGATCAGCTGAAAAAACTTTTTCTACACCGTTATTTCGGAGATGTTTTTTTTTTTTTTGGAGAACTTTGTTTTTGTTTGTGTCCTTGGTTTTTGGCCTCGAGAGTGTCTGTCCTCGAAAGGGCTGTCCTTGGCCTCAAATTTTTTTGTGTCCTTGGCCTCGAGCCTCGTGTCCTCGACTCCACCTCTCCCATTTTGATGTAAAAGTGACACACTGGCATGCCTTCCATTCGGAAACATACCTGCATCATGCACCGGTATTTTCGTTGTACTGTCACCCAACAGTAGGCTGCTTGGTATTAGTTTAATTCATCTTTTATTCAATACCATGTGCACACTGCACAGTTTATGACTTAATCTTGATTCAATGGTCAACTAAACACACAACTGCCGAGGATATAAAAGAAATGTACGTGCACATTAGGTAAGACACAAATAACTTAGGCTATTTAACAAATCTAAAATCTGTAAAGTATTTTGTTAAACAATAAAGAACAGAACTTGTACCTGATCAAATTTTTCATGAACTATTTACTCATAACTATTTTTGCAAAGCTGAATGCAATCTAGAAAAAGTTGTCAACCAGCTCAAACGTATGCTTTGTATGAGGGTTTAGAAAGCCATAATTGTGTAGGACAGCTCGTCGTTGCAGTTTGAGGAACAAAAATAAATTTCTGCTATTCTTTTTTTCCATTTTGTTTTTTTAACAATCAAAATTTTAACGTAGACTGGTAAGAGAAAATTTTGCTGGCAGTAACTTACTACAGACTAAGATAAATCTGAAATATTAGTTGGTTGCAGACATTAGTATCGCTATAAATCTATGAATGATTAAGGCCTGCAAGCCAACCGCAATTGACTTAGCCTACATAATAATTGTAGAGTAGTGTGTCGTGAAACCCAGGTAGGCCTAATTCTTGTCAAAACTATTTTTGCAACTGGTTGCCAGTAGGCCTAACTCTTTTAGGAGAGGGAGGTACCATTTCAAAAAAATTCTCTACCTCATCTGTGGGTAAGAGTGCGATTGATTTCTAGAAACAATACAATAGGCTAAAAAACTCACTCTACTTCAGCATATTTTAGGAGAAAATAACTGGCATTGGTAGCAACAAAACGAACAATTCAGAATTGGTTAGTTATTTAGGCCTAACAGTAAGTTTTTGGCAAATTTTCTAGGCCTACTCCAAACGTAGGAACAGGTAACACAGGGATCTCAGTCTGAGTCCAAAAGCCTATAAACTTGCACTAAGTCTGCCTATGTTATTTCAAATTGCAGATTCTTTTCAAGCGTCTTGTTTTCGGCCACACATACCTAAACCTATTTTACTGAATGATACGACTCGCCCATGCAGTAAGCTATACTAGGTAGACAGTACCGGTAAGCATAAGCTGCCGATATTGTCGTATCGTTTGCCTCCCAAAAAAACTATACCAGTACCTGAGAACTGTCTACAATCGCGAAAATGATATTGTTTATACGTACTTGATCTGATAGCACTCGCCACCAATATGACCGATCGTGCAAGCTGTTTTCTGCTTCCATATTTGCTTTGTTTCTGGACACTTCCTCGCTCTTATGGCAAAAACCCAGCAAAACTGAACACCAGCCAAAAAGTAGAGGCTCACTGTCGTTAAAAAAGGAGTTTTAATAAGTTTGTGGTAACAATTGGCGTTGATTAATTTTCGTCTCTGACAGCGTTTTAAGCAGAAGTGTGTAATGTAGCGGATTGTCGCGATCGTTGATACTTGGCTTGAGCATAACCTTTAATCTCTAGAATTGCCCACGTCGGCTGAAACTAGAGAACGACTGAGACGTTAATTGACGAATTGAAAATGGCTGTTGATAGTTCCTTTAGCTTCTTGAATCTCAGAAAGCAGCCTACCAATCTTAAATTAAAACTTCTATTTAAGATTGAAACACAAACCAACTCACTGAGCAAAATTGCTCCACTCACACCTCTTACTAAATGGCTATACGAGCCAACCCCAGATACAACAAACTCGGCTTAACTGCCTACGAAACTAATACCTAAAATCACCCACTTTTAGAATATTAGAGTAATAAATGAAAAACGACCCGCCTATTTATTCTACTACAAAAGCTATCAAATATCCCAGAAAAATTTTTGATGCGTCACAACAGAAAAAATGCACAAGCTTACGATAAACAAATTTCGACATAATTATGATGTCACAAACTTCAAGTCTAAATATAGCAATTAAGAGTCGTAAACAACCCAAACATCGATAACTGCAGAAAATAGAAGAATGCACCAAAAAGAAATTATCTCGAATATTCTAAATCACAAAAAAGCATTAAAAGTAGTAAATCAGTCGCGTACATGTTAAAATACAGCAAATAATTATATCTCAGGCATTCAAAATTATTATTCAAGACACGGATTTAAATAGTCTTAGTTTAAGTTGCTAACTTCGTATGCTGCATTTTATTGACGTGCCGGGCGGTAAAGCAAAGCTAGAAAACAACTTGCCTGAGGCAATTTCAGCTGGCGGGCAAGCATTATTTTTGAACCCTGATATAATTTACAGTAAGGTTGAATCTAATAATATATGCCTTACAAAAAACAAAGTT
This sequence comes from Trididemnum nubilum, assembly GCA_963965965.1. NCBI lineage: Eukaryota > Metazoa > Chordata > Ascidiacea > Aplousobranchia > Didemnidae > Trididemnum > Trididemnum nubilum. The sequence continues at coordinate 31,297,082 of OZ014477.1, read as the reverse complement.
ACAGTAGAATGCCATCATCCAAAACACCGATTGTAAAAACTTTTACATAAGTCATTTGAATATGACTTCCATTACCAAAAAGCATTAAAAGCACTATGCAGCAAAGGGCAGCAAGCTCTAAGCAATTCTTCATTATAAATTATGGGGCGCCGTTTCGAAAAATATTATTTAATTTTTTCTACATGATTTTTTAGCTCATTTACGACATTGCTTGTCCGATTTATTATATTGGACAAAAAAAGATGTGTACATATGTTTAAATAGGATAAAAAATGCCTGCAAAATATATTGGAAATTTCCAATATCAAATTGGAAATTTCCAATTTAATATATCAGACAAATAACGTTTAAATAGGATAAAAAATGCCTGCAAAATATATTGGAAATTTCCAATTTATTATATTGGAAAAAATACGTTTCAATAATGCAAAGCAACATACAAAATATATCGGAAATTTCCAATTTATTTCATATGAGTTAAATCGGACATCTGCGATTCGACTCACGAATCACGATGCGCACGTGACTACGAGTGCATTGTGGCCCTTGTGGGCATAGAATTTTGTTTCAGTAGCAGACATGATAGTGTGGGAAAAAGTGTTCAGGTTGGATTTTCAAACTTAGTGGAGATGCCGTTATGGTTTGATTGAGGCAGTAATTGTTTTTTTGTCGTAGACGCGAGCTTATGTGTTCACAATGGTTATAGAGGTAGCCGGGTAATGTCTGGAATGCTCCCGCATCCCAAAATAATGCTGTAGCCTACCAGTGTACCGGGGGAGTATTGCAGTATGGGCAAACTCCAAAATAGGCGTAATTTCAGAATCCGAGAATGTAAGAAAAAGCAGGTCAAAACGTAGATTGTAGCCTAGTTTAAGCATAGGATGTTTGACAAATGGAAGTGGAATTAGATATTACCGGGATAGACTACCAAGGTACTGGAGGCTACTAGGTTAGTCTGCTGAATGCTTGTTGTAGCCTATTTGGCATGGTTTCATCGGGCGGATTTCCAATATACTCCCTGTCTCACCCTAGTGCCAGCCCTCCAATATGCACACAGCACAAACTCAAAATGGGAAGAGCATTCTAGACATATCCAGTTTCAACTAGGGTACAAGAAAAGCAAAACAACATATACACCAGTTTACTCTGCTTAGTCCGTTAGTGAAACTGTGGCAACTGGGCAATGTTGGGTGAAGCCATTTATGGCAGCTACCAGTCTGCCAGTAGGCGTACCACAGTACCATGCTAGATTTAGATGCAGTGAGTAGACTATTGATACCACACGTAGGCTACCAGAGTACCAGGACTTTGATTTACTTACTTTATCAGTTTGTAGTGACTGGCCTACAGGCAATAATGTCCTACTGGTCATCAATGCTCTGATGCTTGGTTTAAACTCACTGGTGTTAGGGATATGGCATAATCATTTTCAAACTGAGTGGCCCTGGCATCCAAAATTTTGGCTTCAGCAGTCTTAGACTGTTAGAGCTATACAAGCAGGCCTACTGCAGGTGCGGACTGTGGACGTGCATGTATTCCCTTTATATCGGAATTGTATTGTATTTTTGGCTGTAATAATTGGGGATGCACAGTTGCAGCCCTCCCCACCACAAAAAACAATTTTAGTTGCATTAAGAACGTGGGCAAATTGAAAGAAGGTGTTAAATAAAACTCGCGAGTGGGTTTAAGATACAATATTTTACCTTCATGCTCATGAACCAGGCAAGCCATGTTTGTCCAATCAATACATGAAAACGGTACCTTTTATTATGAATCTTGAAATAAAAAAAATTGAATAAGATATCCTTCTGCTGATCCCATAAAAGTGAAACAACTGCTTAGGATTAATTTTGACTGTAAATCTAAAATAAAATGTAATTGGCACTGATTCCCGTGTCATTGAGCTCTCTGCTCACTGAAGATATAGGCTCTCTGCTCACTGAATGTATTATCTTTTGCAAATTCAGATAAGTTTAACCTACCGGTAATAAAAAACTGCTATACACATAAGACAAGATTGAGCCACAAAAACAACTTCTTTCTTCCAAGAACTAGAACAAGATTAGGGCAAAAGTCTCAATCATTCGCAGGAATTAAAATTTGGAATGAAATTCCAAGAAGTATAAAAGAAGTTTCATTCTACAGATTTAAAAAAGCTGTTAAAGCTCATTTTTTTATCAAACTATGAAACCGATAAAAGCTAAAATAACAGCTTTCTACCAGCAATGCAGTAGTAATTACAGGAAACATAGTTGCATGTTTATGCTTGAGTTCAACAATAACCTATTCTATTGCTTGAATAGCATGAGTTTGGTGCATTCATCTATCACACATTTATTACAATACGTCATCTCTCATTTTGATGTGCCCTTGAATTATTAGTAATTTTGCAATAACTGACTGAGGTTGATATATACTGGTATTGGAAATTGTACCACTACTAATGACATATTGGCAAACAATACAAAACAAAGCAAGGAGGTTTTTTTTTACTCCAATTGCCCACTTTAAATTCTATAAAACATAAATAAGCATTATGAACTTTATTAATTTTATTTCTATCCAATCTGTAGTTACAGCATTTTTATTTTTAGTATGCTTAGAGTTAGAACAATTCTAATGTTGTCTTGCATTTTCTTTACATGGTGGCTGTGAGTTTTGTGTATACACTTTACAAAATGTACATATCTTTGCAACACTTTGTTTTAATTTTACGTAAAATTTTTTATCGTAGAAAGCAGCAGACTGAGAAAATCTAGAAGCTGTTTTTTTTAACCTTAACTTGGTGAGGTGGCAGTAGACTTAGATGACCTTTCGGTCCTTCGCTGTCTCCTCACCAAGTGACTAAATATCGCTTTGACTCTGCAAGTTTGTGTTGGTTTTAAAGGAATTGCATATTTCGATGCTTTGGTGATAGACCTAGAGGAAGTTGCAGTTTTTTTCTTGTGATAAGACGTCACTTGGTAAATAAATAAATATGATGATGATGATGATGCTATGCAAAAAGAAAGGGCTTTATTGTTTGTTTATTGGTTACGGTATAGCCTATAGCAGGGATAATGAATTTTTGGGACACTACTAATTTATGGGGTGTCGGAATGAACCCTGAACCCTAGTTTATGGAGTTGCAGTGCAGGAAAAGCCATCTAGTTTTCTACTCACATTCCAACAATGCTGATTGTCATACCTTTGGGCTGTTCAGCGTACTTTCGGGCACCTCTGACCTTCGGGCTGTTCGGCGTACCTTCAGCTTGTTCGGCGTACCATCGAGCTGTTTGGTGTAATTTTAGGCGGGTATCGCTACCTGGTACGGTTAGGTTATGCTTCGGTACTCTAAACTACACAATTTCTTCTGCACTACCGGTATACCCTTTTTATCGTGGATTACGATTCATTCCGACAATTCCGATGCTCCGTAAATTAGTGTTATCCAATTTTTGTACCAGTAAATGTTTTTATTCGAATAACTGCAATCTGACTAAATCAAACTTGCAATTGTGAGCACATTGATATCGCATCACATTCATAGGTCAAAGACGATCCAAACTTTTAGCCGCAATGAAACGATGAACTTTGTTATGTGATTGATTTCAGTAGGCCTATATAATTGTTGCTTGCATTGGTCATCTGTGAGTTTGCTGGTATTAAATGCCAAAACTAGTTACGCATAGAATTAAATTCGTTGAATGCAGGCATTGCCTAGGTTAACCATTCCTGGTTCAAAGTGTTTAAATAGATACTGTTATGACTCAGCAAAGGATAAAACTTAAATCTATCAACTGCAAAGCAAGTGCTCTTTAAGCACCACCACGGAGTCATTGGCAATGCTGCCACCCACCAATATGTTATTTGTTCATACTGTATGTTAACAAGAAGTGTTTCTTACAGCTTTAGATTTTTTATAATCTTGTCTAGCCTATCTGCTATGGATAAATCAAGTGCATTAAAAAATGCAATCGAGGCAGCATTTAAAGATGCTGCCTCAGCAGTTTTTAATGCTGGTGAAACAATTACTTCTTCAACAATACCGGTAAGTTTGCACAGTTTGTATTTTTATCTGTAAGCACCGTAATTGAGCTTATAAAGCATAAAATGCACTTCTTAACATTCAGGGTTTTATTTCTTTTATTAATCAATGCTGTATTATTTGCTACATTCAAGTTGATACGTTTCAAGGAAGTAGAGATAAAATTCTGCTATTTTGGAAAAAACCTAAATGCCTAGATAGCTTGATTGGTATTGATTTGAATAATGTAGCTCCTGTCTGTTCTGAAAATTTTTTGTGCTTCTATTTTTTTAACCTTCTAACTGGTGCCATTATTAACAATGTTTATTGGCAAGAAATGGCAGAAATGTACTCAAGTCTGAAGTCTTTCATTTTCAATTGAAAAGTCGCAAAAATAGAAAAACAACTTTAACTATCTCTAAAACAGCAAGAAATAGAACGTTTGAGTCAAAGTGTAAATTGACTTCATTGTGCTCTGTCGTGTTTCAAAACGAAGTGGCTATTCTTACTTGACTGTAAAAGTGAAACTTGATAGAAAAAACCTAGAAAGCGCGATGTAGAAGGAACTGTGTCAAATGTTAAAATAAGTTAGTAAGCTCTTAAGCAAAGCAAAAAGTTGTGGATAATTTGAGCTTGGACAGAAAATGTATGAGGTTATAGCAAAAATGTTTTTAATCAAAAATAAGTTTTATGATTATATTTGAATTCTTACGAGTCTAAAATTCCTACAGTCCCGTAAAAATAGCCAATGCATTTTCTCAAAAGGCATTGCAGTTCAGTCTCTACCTCCTTTAAGACTGATTGCTTGACTATTTTTACGTTTCACTATTTTAAAGTGTGATGCTGTATATTTGTTACGTACTAACGATTTTTTGCATTTCTCTTTTTATTTTGTTAGCTAGCAATTTTTAGCAGACTGGACCTGCTATAGCATTGAAGTTCATTTCCACCCCCTTTAAAATTCATTTATGAAATTAGAGACATGTAAAGATTGAATTCAATGTAATTGCGGTTATTTCCAGTAAATGCTGACATATTTTGTTTCCAGATACAATCACCTGGTGCAAGAGCCATTGACCAAATTGACTCTGTCATGAATCAAACAGATGACCTTGCAGATTTTGAAACAGTTAAGTATGGTTACTGGTACAACATTTGCAGGATTTTTCCTTATTTTCGTGTAGCATGAATTTGCAATATGTTTAAGCTATGGAATTTTTGTATTTTCTGTTAGTAAACAAAAAAATTTTCTAAACTGTATAGCTTACCGTGGTACATTCTAATTAGAGGTATGGGTATTTTCAGGTAATTTCTTTTTAAAGTATTAACTCAATTTCATCTTTATAGCGGTAATGGGAACATTATTTTTGCTTCCCTGATTTACACTCAAGAACCAATACATGTTACAACTCTTCAGCAGCAAAATCTTATGGCAAAATATGATTGAGTGATAAACTACCAGGGCTATTAGCTACATTCAAATATATTCAGTAATTCAGTCGACAGCATGGCCCAACAGAACTGCATACAGATTTGGTGTTTGATGAATGAAAACTGTGACCGTAGTACAATTTCGGTTCGAAGCCACCTGATTTGATACACTAGCTACTCGATTTGCTGGATATTAGTAGGATACGAGCTTTTGTCACTGTCTACCTCATATTTTGGTTTTTCAGTATGTTGTTTGAGTGAAATCTTTCTAAGTTGTTTACTTAAAGCATCATTAGTAGCTGTGAATGAACAAATTGTGCACAAAAAGACAAGAAAAACTAATGTGAAACAAATTTGCTTGGTTGATACCGTACTTATTGCACAGCAATGACAAGTTTATGGCATCACAACTTCAGTTGTGTTCAGTACGTTAGTTGGCTAACTTGTTGAAAACAATACAAGAATTGACGCAATGACTTAGATGTTAGAGTGTTCGTCGTACAGTCGGTACTTCTGGGTTCATTCACTAGTCGAGTCTTACAAAAAATTTCTTGAATTGGTATTCCTCAGCTTTCTTGACTTTCAGCTGTAAAGGTACATTGTGGAGCCTCCATTTGCATGGAACACATAAGTGGTCGGTGACAGCATATCAAATACCGTGATATGACCGTATTGCTTTCTCCCGGCCAAGGTAACTCGACAAATAAATAACTTACTGTACACTGCGGAGTCAGTCGACACCTCTGGTCTCCAGCAGCTGAAAGCTGCATGCTCCCAGCCAGAGCAAATAGCTACATATCTTCAAGATTCAATTTCATGACTTACCTCCCTCCCCTCTAGAGTCTAGATGTTTGTTGATGTACGCTTGTATGAAGTAGATATTTTTACGTTAAAGGAATTACAAATACTGTAGAGCAAAAAGGATTTTGGCGAATGAGTGATATGCATACACACGGGGATGTCTGTTTCCTGCACAGAACGGGAAGAGAAACAATACAATTACTGTAATGTCCATTGTCCAGTAACCAGATTATTAAGTCTGACTCTTGTTTAATGTCAATTAATTTGCCAATAGACGATACCAGTATAGGCTATTGATGAAGAGTTTCATTTTGATTGTGTGTGTTTAGGATTCCTTTCTTACGCTTCCACGAAGTGTTTCTTCAACCGGAAAACGATTTTCACCATATGCCATCAAGGGAGAACGAAAATTGAAGAACAAAAACAAAAATGCAATTCGCACTATTGTGTGCCTGCCGTTGCAGTTTGCTGAGGACTATTCTATAACCTCAAAAATTGCAATACCAAGAGGAAAATGTCGAGAAAAACTTCACGAAAAGCAATTGATCGCTAAAATTAACATAAAAAACTCTTGGAATGAAAATCAAATTACGAAAGAGATTTGTGAATTATTTGAGGGCTTTTTTACGAGCGATGTTGGCAACCACTCTGATTTTGGATTTGTTTTTTTTAAGTACGCTTTCGGGTTCAAAGATGCTGATAAAACCAAAAGTAAATGATTCTTTTGTCTGGGATGCTCCTTCTGTCTTGTCCCTTAACAGAACAACGATATAGATTCTTAGCAATTTAAACCACAAGGCAAGCTGCTTTTCATCTTTGTAGGTTTCGAAATGGTCATGGAAAAGGATTTGCAATAGTGGAAGCTGTAACTATGCTTCTTCTGCGTTGCATATACAGCAGTAAATTCTGCTTACGACTACGTGCTATACTTTTCCCTAATTGTGAGTCGTGATTAGCGGTGTTGAAATGGCTGTAGTGTAAAAATGCCTCTAGTGACATTTTGTCGGTGGCAAACGCGGTATCATATCACAAAAACAAACTTGGTTTCGAGGTTCAAATGGTGAAACTTCTGGGATTACACCCACGGTTCTTTTAAATTAAGTTTAATTGCCAATTTATAGTTTAGCCCCTGCTCAGTAATCGCACTGAGGAACTTTTATCACAACAATAACAGAATGGCATATTACAAGCTACCGCAATATCATTGTCTGTTTCTTCCTTTTAAAACGCAGTTTTCAAATCCCCTTGCGTACTGTTGGCTGTGCCCTTCAAAAGGTACTTGGCTCGATTTTTTTTGATAGCAACCATGGTGCTGTAGCTTCTTGGCATGCGTAACGCAAGTTTGGAGTTTCAAATTTGCCTTGCGCACTGTAGGTATTGGCAGGGCCACCAAGAGGGGTCAGGGGGCACAATAATGGAGCCCACCACCGGCAACTATACCATTTTCACCAAAAGCACGCAAGATAAGGATTTCAGAAAGGAGATGAAGACCTTCTTTTTTTTTTTTGAGACTCCACTTTTCAGCCCAGAAAAGGTCGTAATTTTTGGGTGATGACCTTTTTTGTGAGACCCACCTTTCAGCTCAGAAAAGCTATTAATATCTGGCTGGAGCCTTTTTTTTTTTAGAGTACTTATCAGCTCAAAAAGGTAGTAATTTCTGGCTGAAGACCTTTTTTAGACTGCCTGACGTTGTTATTTCTGGCTGGTAATCAGCTTGTCCCCGTAACCACTCACGGCTTTCGGCGCCCCTGGGTATTGATCTGGATTTACAAAGGGCGTCCGGAGTTTAATTATTCAAACGCTATTCAGTGTTGAATGAGTTATCATTTACCAATTGTCATTACATGTAATTTATTATTTAAAGAACTTTTATCAAGATAAAATCGACGGTTTGTGTGATGACGTGCATTCCACTGAAACAAGTTCTGCGATGGTCGTATTGGACGATCATCCTTCCACATCGACAGCGACGACCAGCCATCAATCTGATTACGAGCTGCAAATGATGATGTTTCAGCATCGTATAGGTATGAGAAAGTAATTTCGTGTTGTTTATTGTTAATTTCAGTTTTGTTTGAATGTCAACGGACCTTCAGCGCTTTTTTAACTTCAGCTTTCATAATCTTGTTTGGTAGTAGTGTCTAGTATCGTACTTCAATTATAATGGTTCGTCGTGTAGCCGGAATTGAACTCTGTGGTATCGCTTATGTAATGCACTTCCGCTCGGCCGTGCAGCACTTCAGTTGCAATAATGCAAAAGTATCTGTACTAAATTGTTTGCTTGAACGTTAAAAGACCCGTGTTATAAACTGCTCGAAAATTTAGAAGTGTTGCTTTAGTGGATTGTCGTGATGCTAATTTTCAAAATTACATTAAAGCAAATCTTGATTAAAGCAAAAAAATTTTCAATTTAGCATTAATATAATATGGCTACTTTTAGACAATACGTGGAAATATTGACATCCGCTGATGCAGAAGAAGATAATGAGGATAGAGATTTGCAGCTCGCTATTGAAAATTCTTTGGAAGACGGAGTACAGATTGATACCAAGTATGCAAATAGTTGCAAGTTCAACTTGAAGTACCGCTGGCTGAAGTTAGTGTTGTGGTTAGGACGTTCGACACCGACTTGAAAGGATATTCTCACAGTTTGCGTGAGTGTGTAGGAGAGGGGTATATGTGTGAGACAGGCTTTTGTACATAACAATTATGTCAGTTTTGTTGTTCTACTTAAACGGATGTATTCATGAAAGCTGTTTAAAACGAACACATTTGAATCAAACCATTTGCGCCTTCATTTCTGGATGCTATTGAGTAGCCACTCTAATCTCATGACCATACTACCCTCGTTTTATTTATAGGGAGGGGCATTCCACGGGTTAGAAGTAAGGAAACTCTGGTGACGCGCGCAGTGCCTTTGATTGGTTTGGGAACTATGCTACGAGAAGTGAGAGCATCTCTCTGAAACGTAGAAAGTTGTGATTAACATGACAGCAAACACCTAACCAGTAATCGGGCAATTCGAAGTATGCATAGAACGTGCTGACTATAAACAGATGACCCTTTACGAGAAAGTTAGTAGGCGGCAGCGTTGAGCTAGCAATAATAATTTCCATCCTTTCAGCTTACCATCCGAAGAAGTATTTCTTTGTGTAAAATCTGTGTTTACGATCAGCTTCTTTGCAAATAAATATTGAATTGGTTCGCCGTGAATATTGGTACTGTTATTCAGGTAACAGTGCTTTACTTTTAGCAAAGGTGAAGATAAAAGTTTGGAAGAACATCTTATGGAGTTAAAAGACGAAATCGATGTTGATGCTGTAACTTACTTCAATATCAATCGTCAAAATGTCTTGGATGGTGCAATTAGAGCACTGAAGAGAAGATCTTTTAACGTTAAGGCACGTATTGACATCAATTTCAGCGATATTTTAACTGGTTTGTCTGAAGATGGGATCGATGCCGGTGGACCAACCAGGGAATTTCTCAGATTATTAATGGATGCTATTGTCGTATATTTGAAGGCGCAGAAGCAGCTAAGATACTTTCCTGCAACGAGACAGGTTAGTAGCCATTTGCGAGATCATTTTTATGGTAGTATTGTACTTTGGTATTTTTTCTTTCCTATTTCCTGCTGTTAAACTTTAAAGTTACGTTTTAAACAGAATGGCTTATTGCTGTGTGTTGCAGTTGATGTTTTAGCATGTGTGATATGCAGGGATTCATATCTAATAGACATTTCGGTTTATGAATGAGGACGATAAACGAAAAGATTGTTTACAGCAAGTATTGCAAACTTGTAACTTGATGTAGCAATTATTAATATTTGGTTTTGTTGCAATGAATAATGCCTTTTGATTTTGCTTTTTTTGTAGTATTATTATACTTGAACGGGCTTTGCTCTAAATAGTGAATAGTGTAAACCAGTTATCACTGGCTTAATACTTTCGTGTACAATGCACAAGTTGCACATGCATGGCGCGTCATGGTAAAAGGCAGCGTGTTGCAGTTAGGGAGAGGTAAGCGCAGGAGATACGTAACCGTATGGATTTTGGTTCAATCCTAATAAATTGTGGTTTTGTTGCTGTGCCCTTAAAAGGGGCTTTTCTGTGGATTTTTCGCTGTTTGGGACGCCGTAACGTAAGATTTGAGTTCAAAATGTGCGTTAGACTCTATTGGCATTCCTAAGGTAGGGCATCCGAGTTTTAATTACTCAAACGCTCCAATGCACTTTAGCTCTGCTTCGCTCAAAGCCGTCACCAGCATTTAAACTCTTTGAGAAAAAGTAACGTTAAATGGAATTGCTGCATGCATTTACTGGCGTTGCTTACAATTACAAATTTTATAGATTCGTCTACTATTTTAGTCACTCCAAAGAGTAAATTTTAGATAATTATTCGTTATAGTACTTCAATAAACGTAATTTTTATATCTTACCTTGCTTTTGCAGCTATGCAGAAAGATCATTACTACTATTTTGGATTATGCATCGGTTTGTGCATGGTGGCTCTGGGCCGAAATGTTTAGCACCTATTCTATACCATAAACTTGCAAATGTTGAACGAGACTATAAATCTGCACTCGAATTAATGGCACATGTTAGTATACATGAGAAGCTATTACAGGTTTGCCAATATAGCTTGATTAATGATTACTTATCATTGATTGCTTGGCGATTTAATGATTACTTACATTATCAAAGCCGAAAGCCCATTGCTAATTCTCATCTTTTTAAATTGTTATCATTATATTTTTTAATTCCCATCTAAACGTCTTGTAACGCTAAATGCTTTCATGTCCAAGCGTGCACGAGTTACCACGATCTATTTAGCTACTTAAGTTTGCGACTTGCGTATGGGCCGCAGCCTCTAATATGAAGTTGTGTTAAAGTTACGGCTAGCCGCTTGCGACATCAAAAATATCTTCAAACTTTAAACTAAAGAAACGTCCTCGTAAATTTTCTGCTTTTTGAAATTCAATCCTTTTAGTTTAAATTAGTGCTCCTTTGAATTGCCTGTTCAGTGCTTGAATGCTCCATCCGTTTTTTGTTGGACTTTTTGCAATGCTCTCTAGCAGACTTAGAATATGTTAAGGTGTGAGCTAACTGGCCCCCGTTCCAAGATTGTGACGTGCAGACTGGGTCGCGTAGAGATCCCAGTCAAACAACATACTTGCATCAGCAAAGAATTAGCCCGTTTACAACTTAATGCTTCATTTTTATTGTTTTAGATTAGAAAAGCTAAGGATGTCAGCGCCTGGCAAAATGCCATTGAAAGCGCAGAGGAGTATTTGTCCATTAGTGGATGCAGTGCCCGGATGTTAATCGACCAGACGAAAACAAATGAAATCATCAGGATAGGTGTGAAATTTTACGTACAGTAGAAGATCGAGTTGAGCGCCATTTTAATAGATGATATTTTTACAATGTTTATTTCAGATTAGTTTTGTTGTATATTATAAATTACTTAGGAGTCCTGCAGCGGCCAACTGGCTATTTGTTACGCTACATTGTAGTGATGCACCTAATGTAAAATGTTTACCGATATGCAGGATAATCCTGGCCCGGCAACAACATTTTGGCTCTGTCCAATTTAAAATAGTATGATTTTTGTGACCAAGAAAAATATTAGCACTTGATATCACAGCAATGCTATGCTATAGTACACCACACACTGAGTTCCTTCAGGAAACCAATCAGCTCAATATTGAGGCACTTGTGATAAAACGCCAGCTTCGCTACGTTGGCTACGTAATAAGGATGCCGGGACAAACCACCTTCCCCGACAGGTTTTTACGGAGCTCTTGCACTCGGTCTTTGTTTTCGAGGAAGCCAGAAGATACGTTTCAAGGACCACCTCCACTCTGCACTCAAGTGTAATCTGCAGCACAAAAACCTAGAAACTGCAGCCTCTTCCAGGAAGCACTGGCGCGTCACTTGCCGTCAATATCTTTGAAGCCAGACGCCTGCGAAGACATAATCGTTGCCTGCGACCCCCCTGTTGGATTTGCTTGCTCCATATGTTCATTGCTCATATAAATGTGTTTCTGAATTTGGCCTTCGCTCCCATCCGCGAAGTCACTTAGGGTGAAAAACTCGATCGATGACGAGAGCAGGACCCCCGTGCTTCACCAGGACATAATAGTGAAGCCGTTCATCCAGTGAGTCGTAAGAGGCGACTGATGGGTACCCGTCGACAGTGACCACTTGTGCGGTGATGGTGTGCCCCTGCCCACTCTTGGAGTGATACGGAAATCACTGATGGAGCTCCATGGTAATGCACCAAGCTCTCATCCAAAGAAAAGAGCCGAGTAATTTCATCTAATCAACCAACGAGAGGAGAAAGTCGTCGTCGCTTTAAGGGACTTCCTTGAGCAGAAGTAAGCAACGGCTTAAAACAAAAGATACACCAAATTAGCAGGTCCTACATTTTTAAGAAAATCAGCAATTCGCAAGCTTGGCATTGACAGTGATTATAGAATCTGATTGAAATATTTCTTAGGTTTTGTGCTGGCCTGGATGATGTTGGTGGGTTGGAACGGATACGGGCCAGTCCGAGAAGCTTTCAGGACCAGTTCATTTTCACTTCGATAAAACTCTCCGCGGCCTTTCTTATCAACGATATGTTTGTCCCGGAAAACGATAAGCTTGCGGAAGAAGGAAGCAATACGCGATCGTATCAAAATAGATCCATCGCATATTGGAGAGATTTTGTGCTTGACGTAGAATGTAAGTACGGTGTTTTAGTACTTCCTAACGAGCATGCATTGCGCTTACGAACGAACATGGTATTGCACTTGCAAGTATATATTGGGAGCATTTCTGTGGTAGGGGAAGTGTGAGTAGGATGAATTACTTTTAACTTGGATTGTCCACGCTTTTCATTTTAAAACATTTGGGATTGTTTTGGTTTCAAATGAAGCATGACGTTTTGCCATGAACATACGACGTTAAAAATTACCAATTTGTGCACGATCGTAATATTTGTGCAATATTAAAAAGTTTAAACAGTCAGGTAAGAACGCTACGCAAATGCCAAAGTATAACTTTTGCACAGATCTGTGTATTTGTAAACCGTGGATTATCTTACCCTCAACCTGCTGGTTCATCTATCCCCACCGCAGCATTCAAGCAAAAATGTTTCCATCTCGGTTTAAAACTTGGAAAACTAAATCAACTGCATTTCGATCCTTAAATCAAACTTGCTGGATCTTAATATAAATCTTATAATGCTCTTAGCAAAGAAGATGTAGAGCAAAATGTAAACAAAACTTTCAAATTTACTTTTACATCACAAAAAAAGTTACGAATAAATTTGTGCTTGTAATGATTCGTAGATGTTGAAGCGTTTCCAGGAAAAAAAAAGCATTGGTTGCTACTACGTTTTGGGTCTAGATAAACCGCCATGCACAATTCTCATAGAGAAATATGAAGGGTGGTTCATCTTGGATGCCCCGTTCATCCTACCCACACTTCACCTACTGGCGTCAATAAGACTTATTTTTGCTTGAAAATTGCAAAACATTTCTCCGTGGCTGGAGGCTGTGCCCGCAGACCCCATAGGCTTGTGGATGTGAAATTTCTCCCCCCTCAGATCCTCGCTTTTGAAACCCCCATTGTAAATGTGCACGCGCCGCTGAAGATATAAGTTAAAAATTTATGCTTTCACGTTAATGCGCTAAACTGTAATTTATGTTGAAAAAATTTAAGCCCCACTCCCCTGTAAAATCGAATGTCACCAGGAGCTCCGTTCCTGGCTATGGCCTGTGTAACGCAGCCTTTAAATCAATACACCACATCTTTTCTAGTGTACAAGGCAAACAGCATCCTCCATTCCTAGTGCAAGTGAGCGGGATATAATCAGTTTCATCTTTTGCAGCTGGAGATTCGTTGTGCTCGCTGGAAGAAATACTGATATTTGCAACTGGAGCGAAGGCCGTACCTCCCTTAGGATTTCTTCCTAAACCATCTTTACAATTCACAAGTAACAAATATCCTTCTGCGCATACTTGCGCGAACAGTTGGAAGATTCCTGTAAAACACTCTTGCTTTGAACAATTTAAAGAAGCGATGGAGTATGGCTTCAGGAATTGCGCAAGTTTTTTAATGCCCTAAAATTGCGAAGTACGATAATCGTTATCATAATGGAAAGCAACAAAATAAAACGGTTCCCAGGCCATAAAGTATATCCTGGCTCGAAAAGTATAGTCGATCTAATTGAGAATAATGACGGATGAGGAGTTAGTGGGAAGCCTACTTGTATATAGCGTGTTAGTTTTCATTCTAAATGATGATTTTCAATTTGTACAATACTAGTGGCAATAATAGTGGGTGCCACAATACATTATTCAAAAAAATGTTTGCAATTCGTGTTCTTGCGAAAACAAAGGACATGCTACAGTGTGTATACTGTATCAATCGAGACCGGCCACCTGCTGGGTCGTCCGTTAGTGTTTAACCACCCTAAGTTTCTTGTACCCCCTTTAACCGGACCCTATCATTTACCAGCCACCTTGCTTCCATTAAGAGAAAGTTCTTTCCCCGTCTGAAAGCTCTTTGCTCCATTGCGTCTTCCGCTTGGGACCCCTCCAAGAATTCCCTCTCTTTGCTGCATAAGGCCTTTATCCGACCCGTACTTACGCATGCTTCCTCTGGGTGGTCCCCTTGTCCTGTGAGACCAACCTCGTGTTGTATATATTTGCAAGTCCAAATCCAATCTCAAACCGTAAGATGTCCAATAACTTCGGGCAAATGAGAATGATCTATTATTTCGGAAACTTGTTCAAGCGTTAAGACAGTGACTATAGGACTCTTTTTCCTAAAATTGCAGTTTTTGCAACTCGTGTATTTATGTAACTGCACAATTTTCAAAAAGGAACTGGACAAACCTCGACAAGAACTGCACAAATTGTGCAGTTCCCACGCTTTAAAAAGGCTGCTACAAAGAAACAATTCAAACTAATATTAAACAAACGATTTTTCATGCCTTTTTTGACACATCTACTTACATTTTTAAAATTATGTAACATGACGTTCTTCTCAACAAAAATTTGGAGTGTTTGCTTAAAGCTTTCTCTATAGCGTTCAATTTTTTTATCGGCACAGCTTCGATCTTTTGATCTCTTTGTACCATTTTCGTTGTTGAATTGATGTGGTTTGTTCGAGATGCGGTATCCCTACTACAAAATCTTAGACACAAACTACGTAAGTGCTTGAATAACTTTGGGAAAGTTTAAATGTCGTATGCCGTTTTTTGCTATTTTACATCCTACTACTTCTTGCGGTGTACAACATTAAGAAGGCCGACCCTAAATCCACCACTCCAAACTTTTCAAACCGTCTCAAAAATTGTAGCTTCCACGCGCTATGCATGGTAACGGGAAGAGGGGTGCGAGTGGCGGGGCGCATTTGACTCTTACGAGGTACCGGGAATAAAAGTAAATTAAAAAATAAAATCGTTAACCAATGTTGGTGGACTGTACAATAAAGGAGGTGGACAATCTACTTCATGCAATGTTTAAAAACAATGTAGGATGATAAACGCGATTTGATTCAATCCCTTTAGTTACTTTCTTTCCTGAGATTTTGCATCTTTCTTTGCAGAACGTTACAATTTTTAACGCTGGAATAATTTCCGCACCATTGCTGAGCTAACGATGTTCATTGGCTAGCAACAGTGGCAATATTATTCAAGCGTTTAAAATTGTAAGATATCAAAATGGTAATGCAATCTTGTCAGGAACGATAGCAGCTAAAGGATCAAATCAATTCGAATCGATTTCATTAAGCTACATTTCTTTCTAAACGTTGCATTAAAGTAGATTGTCCACCTCCTTTGACTGTAGGAAGCAAAGTACGTTCGAAATTTAATCTAAATTCAGTGGCGTAAGAACCCCGCTACATCCAAAGCGGCGGGGGCGGCAGCTAGTGGGTCCCGCATTAGTATATTCTTAAGAAATAATTGGCTTCAACTCTTGACTGGTGCGATAAATATCAAAGTTATTTTTGTTTGCAAACTTTACATGGGAATTTCTAGTCGGGCATATTTGGGCTAAAAATGCTCTAAAATGTGCATTTTGACTTGGAAAATGTGAAAATTTAATCAGCAGCGGGGGCTTCGCCTCTGCACCCCATGCTGCAACGGTGTCAACCTTCTCCCATGTCCTTCTAAAATTTCGGGTTGTATACGCCCTTTGCAAAGTTCATGCTTTGCTGGAGAAAAAAATTATAAAGCGTTTTATGGGTAAAGCACGTTTGTCAGTATAACCACATGTACCGGTACTAAATTTTCGTTAAAAGTCTTTGTTGGGACTATAGGACATCGGTGCGGCCTCACAATTATACTCGCAGCAGAGGCCCCCTGCGTTACATGAATTTACGCAGCGCCTTTGGCTGGAACAGTGGTTCTTAACCTTTTTGGCCTAGTTTCCCAATTTAGCCATTCACCATGCTCGAATTTCCCCCTCTGCCATTTTTAGTTACGATTTTACTTGAAAACGTTGAATTTGTTTGAAAAAACGTGAAACTTTTCGAGCGGCGGCCCGACAACTATTTTCAACTTTTTCGTCCTCGCAATCAAAATTTTTATTCATCTCAATTTTTTTTTAAAAGTTCGTCCCCCCAAATTTTTGTTCCGGCTTTGCCCCTGTCGTGAACTCGTGATGTCACATTGGGGTCGCTATTCTACGAAATGCCGTTAACGCAGTGTATAAATTATGACGTCACAACCCTCTCCGACAAAATTATTTCTCATTTGCCAAACTGCTAAAACAATGCTTGAAAATCATCCCCCCCAATATCTTTGACGGATTTACGCCACTGTCCGACATCCCTGACTAATCGAACAAACACGTCAACTTTTCTGACTATAGTCATTGACATCATCCTGTGACGATCACCATCACCGAGATTCGAAACCGTGTGTTGTGGTCACGTAGTTTGCATCGCGAACTCACGACCCTAAGGCACGGTTTCGACTCGTCACAATCCCCACTGGCATATTTAGGGGAACATTGTACCATGCCCACCTCCCCTTTGGTTCAGACAAAAAGAAAATACTCGTATGCTTTAACTACAACATTCTTGCTTTCGTTTCTTTAAATTAAATTAGTTTTATGCTTTCAATGCTGTGTTTGGACGTTGTACGCCCTAATGGTATCGGTGTTGAACCCACAGGCATCTGCAAAAAGCAGTTATAGCCCTCAAAATCGTTATTTTTGCACAAAAAGTTACGAAATTTTCTCACCGGCGGTAGGGCTTCGCCCCTGCACCCTTACTATGTTAAAAATGCAAGATAGCCTAATATCTACTGTATGTTTGGCTCAAAATAGCCACAGTTTGCAGCATCACTTTTTGATCTCCACGAACTACAGTAACGTCATCACGAAATTGTGACGTCAGGGCCACCCCCTTTCGAAAATCCAAGATTCGCCACTGATCCTCCCCCCCCCCACTTTGAAGTAGATTTACGCTTTTTATTAAATCTCACTCCATTTAATTTAAACAACAGTGACAAAATAAGATTTTACAGAGCTATACATAATTCTCTTTAGCGGCGTTAACCTCCCAACCATAATTGCTTTTCGGTTATATGCTGTGATGGTACCTACCTTGACGATACAGTTTGTCCGTTTATAGCTCAATAAACTACACAAAAAGTTAACAATGCATTTGTTGGCGTATTATTATACATAACAATGCACTGGGTAGTAGCTAGTAGGCGTTAATTTTTGCTTTGAAATTAACTGGGACAGAAAATTCCGACTGCAGTCTTAATTCCCAAGTACACTTATTTTGTTCCCTGTCACCAATACACGATCGTAACACTAGATCAAATTCTCCCAATAACCTACACATCCCTAAATTTTCAACTTTCCGATGCCAAAAGTCGTTTAAATATCAAGGTGCCAAAATTTGGAACTCACTTCCCTCTAAAAATAGAGATCTGCTCTACAACAGGTTCAAAAAGAAAATTAAATCTATGCTTCTCGAGGTTTACCTATATTAAATGATTACCTTCCAATTGTTTGTAATAACAGCTATAAGGAAAATCAATTTCCTTCTAACCTCGGGGTTGTGGCTACTCCACTCGAAGACCCCTTAGGTTCCTTCGCGGTCTCCCATAGAGGATATGGTTTTTCATTTATTTTGCAATGTTTTGTTACGGTACATTTTAAATTGTGCACCTCTCGAATAAATTATTTTGTTAGTCTGTCTCAACGCGATTTACCAATTTCTCGCTACTTCAGGCCAGAAAGAATTTCTCACTGCAAAGACTGAAATTTCCCACCAATTAAGAACCACTGGGCTAGAAGAATTAAACATGCTCTATTGTAATCCACCAATTTTGCAAGTTTACAGCAAACAGGTAGGGATAAAATACTTTTGGGAGAGCAAGAGTACAACCGCTCGTGACTCGATACCTGAAGACAAGCGGCGGCAGTGTATAGGTCAGTAGTAGAGCGTTGCGCTGGTCATCAAAAGGTTGCTGGTCTTACGCCCGAACGCGAAATTTTTTTCCTATCAGACTTCTGCATTTCTTGTGACAGCTCCGCTCTGATTGGCTTACACAATCTTTACTATTGCCTCAACTGAATGCTGCCCCATCGTAGTATAGAGCGCTATTCAAGCATACTTGAATGTAGAAAGACTCCGCATTCTATACAAACAAAAAACAATTAGCCGTCGCTCGGATTCGAACTACAACCATACGCACATAAGACAAGAGCGTTACAACTGCGCCATATGAAAGCACTGGCCACGAAGCAACGTAGCAAGGTACTTGGGAGACACTTAACGCACATTACCAAATGGGGCTCAAGTTGTCTACCAGTCCTGGTGGCCCAGTCCGACTAAAGGTTAGCAACTGTAGGACCTAAAAAGGACTATCCCTTGGGTTTAAGTGGTAAACACGCGGGGTGCTGCCTGATTCATACGCCACAATACCCGTTTTAGGTCACTTTTCCTGAATGAGGGCGCCCTAAATTTTCTTGCCGCCGGGTGCAATGTACCCTCGCTACACCAATGGATTCTACGGCCAAAATGTTATTAAAAATCGCATTTTGCCTCACGCAAAATGTCAGTGGGACACTATCATAAGCAAGTTAATAACATGACACGCAAGCAAAATTATAAGCCTACCATATTCTAAATAGATATGAAAACAATTAAGTGCAGCTAGGGAGTGTGATTAAACGCAGGAAGCCTCGCGAGGGTATCCGGGCGGAGCCATATAAGCTTCAGCTTTTTCAGTGCTTTCTGGTGCACGCAACAATTTTTATAGACACGTTAAATATCCGGAGGGAGGGGAGGAGGCAGCTGGTCCTCTCCTTTGAGCGCACTTAGTTCGAACAGCGCAGATGAGTCCCAAACGGCCTTCGCAATAAAATAATTCCATCAATTAATGCTATGGTAAAGTATCCGGCCTGAAACTGGCAAAAGATAAAAAGTAATAAATTTACAGCCAGACGTCGCAAAAAACGAATGCATCTCATGTATAGTACATGAACATCGTCTTGAACATTTCGATGAAGGATGTCTCTAAATGCGCGAAGAACATGCGTAGGTGGAGCCGCCACCGGAGGGATAGTTATGTTGTAGTTGGAATGCTGTACGATGTCACCAATATTCAGCGCACCCGTTGGGTCAAGATGCTGAAGACAAAGCAACCGCAAATGCATGTGAAACAGTTGCAAGGGTGTGCGTTGATGTTCAGTCAAAATGGCATGATTATTGTGGGCGTTTTTGAATTCCAGTAACCTTTGATTTATAACAGGCAAATACAATAAATGAAGACAAAATATATCATTTTCGTCAAGTGGATCTAGCAACCCTCTTTCTTCTAAATTCATGAAATGGTTATAAACGTTGTTCACTACTTGAACATTAACATCCCTGTTCAGACGCTCGATTCGCTGATTATGCACAGAGCTGCCTGCAATCACAGAATTTGAATTGAGATGTCTTTGCATCACATACTCCCAGACTCTAACATTCTCTACTCCGTAGTCGGTGCGCACACGCAACGGCAGTCCATATTGCTGTTCGGCTTCTTGAAATAACTTTAAAACGGTAACTGCTCTATTGTTGGTAGAGCATCGGCAGTAGGTAACAAGTCGGCTGAAGCCGTCTATACCAACATGTACTATGAAGCGCCACCTCACAAGCTTGTGCGTGCCGTCGAGATGCCACATGTAATTGGGACATGGGGAATAATATTGCCTGCGGTTGATGGTGTGCAGCCTCCTTGCGAATCTTCCTTCTTCATCAATCCTCACTAGGCATTCCCTTAAACGTTTTCTTTGAAGATAAATACCTTTGGACTTCAAATGGGCATTCACCATAACTTCACCGGAAGATGGGTGATTACGGACAATATTTTTGACTACTTCATCCACCTCAGAATCAGTAAGTGATCTAAAATGAATCAACAGTAAACGAGATTAATGCTATTTTTCGGAGAAGGAAAACGCACCAAGCAGTTTGGGTTAGCGTTCATTCTGGATTGTCACTCTATATACGAGTTTCACAGTTGAAACTCGAGTTTGAGTAGTCGTTACATTCGTACATGCGAGTGCAACGACTACTATTCGAACTCGAGTTTCAGCTGTGAATCAACGCAGAGCCGCCTAGGGGGTGCAGTCACGCCAGATTTGTGACTTACGCCCCCCCCCCCCCCTTTCCCCGGAAGACTTTTTTGATGGCGAGCAAGCTTGTTCTGTGGTGAAGGCATATTTGTTTATTTTGGAAAGCACGTTTTTCTAGACAAAATATATACCGGTATATATATTTTTTTGGAACTTTAGTTTTCATGAGCAGTGCCATGCCACGTCTCCCCCCTACCTTGCTTTGTTTAGCCAAGCGCTGGTAACATGTTTTTAGTATTGTCAATTTTAATCATTTTTAAAGTAGCACATACACAAAAATTGAATTGCTTCAATTTTCTGCAAGGGGTTGATGCAGTAACTTTTAAGGTAGTTAGCATTGCTAACATAGGTCGGGCATAAAGTACGTTGAAAGCAAAAAATAGGCAAACATGAGTATAACCCTAATACTGGTATCAATGGTTCTAGGTACGTAAATAACCTACAAGAGTATGCTTACGAAAAACGTTTACGTCGAAGTTGATATCTTTCGATAATCCAAATCAGTGTTGGTCTTGACGATTGAAAAAGATTACACAACTGTGTAATAGACACATTGAGGTCAAGCAGTTGTTGCAATCGTCGGACATTAATCTCCTTTTTTTTACGTCCCTGACAAAATAACACAACTCACAAATAACAAAAGGTGAGGAACTAAAAGTCCTATGCAGCTCTAGCTTTTCACTCACGTTCAAAATTTATCGAAAAAATAAGACTTTCAACTTTGCACTGGTTTTAAATGGTCAAACGCTTTCATTCACAAGTAATACAGTAACATTTTTGTTCATATTTTGCATTTCCCCCGTTTTTCCGACGTCTGCGAAGCAACGTTCCTTGCAAATACGTTTTTACTAGCAGTTAGCTTATCAGGAAGAAATAACATTGGTTAATAGGCCTACTGGGAATTCAGACTAGCTTAAAAACCTAAAATATCATGAGCTAGTGGAATTTTCAAAATGAGCATCGTTTCGCAGATGTCAAAAAAACTGGGAGGGGACTGAAAATTACAAGTTTTATATATCGTTATGCAGAGGATGTGGAAGTTTGGTTTCTATGTGAAAAATTAACTCATATTAGTTTTACTTTCTCAAAAGATATCTTATGGATAAGGGTAGGGTTGCATCCACTTTAATGTGTTTAGTGCAGTAGAATAAGTATGAATTTGTGCAGGGTTCTCACTGTATGTGGAACGCAATCAAGCTGCAATATTTTACAAATACACATTATACCAGTTAAAAAATACAATTGCTAGAAAGTTTGAAAAATAACAATCGTGGTACCTAGAGTAGTACCGGTATGTAGCCCAATTTGTTAGTTTGCATTAGCAGATTTTCCAATTAGCAAATATTTGCTTCTTAATTTCGATCCTTTGCCGCAAAATGACCATACAGTCTTTGAGTTACTGCCATCTCTATGTACCTTGTCAAGGTAGAGGCTTTTCAGACTTCACACTATCCCTGCAATGCTAAGGATCAAGCAGGAGAGCTGTGAATACTACTTTTTTAAAGCTTTTATGGTTGATATGATGAGAAAATAAACTCAGCTCAACCGACTGCAAGGTGGATGCTATAAGCACTACGCCATCACGCCTTCACACACTCAATGGACACAAATTTTATGTCTTCCACTCAGTCATTTTATGTGAATGTCGAAATTTTGGAAGTGAGGGCTTGCTTTACTTCAGCAATTGATTCAGGGTGTTTTTATAATCTCTACATAAAGAGAAATGTGGTTCAGATCATGTCTCTTTATAGAGCTAGTTATGAAAGAGCTAGCTACAAAACAGCTAGTTCAAAAGAGTTGGTCCATGAAAGAGCTACGTGTCGCATTTCCCAAGGGGTTCGCGAAGTGCTTTTTAGGGGCCATGATGATACCGCATTAAAAAAATAATATACAATATTATAGCATGACATTTTTTCTCTAATAACTCTTCTTTTAACAATTTATTCATGTAAAATAACTAGGCACCCCGCCTACATGCACTACTCTAACCCGTGGGATAACTTTTTGGGTTAGATTTTAGTCTTTACTCCAGCTGGACCACCACAATGGGAAGGTAGCTTGCTTCCACTGTCATTTCCAAGCGCATCACGTGTCTTTCCCAAGGACGCAACAAATCACCTGTTCAGGCATGAAATCAGTGACCTTTTGTTCACTAGCCCTACGCACTACTTCTGAGGCTTCGTTTTTAGCAACAAAGCGCATAAAGGTGGGTTGTGATATGTTGGAAAATTTTTTAAAGGGAGTCGCAGAGCAAATTACTGTACTAGACCATAAATTAAGAGTTACAATAATTATTCAATAAAAATTTATTTACAAAATTTTTTGATCTAAATCTTGATGACAATGTTTGGAATAACAATAATTTCTTAGGCAGCCAAGTGGTAAAATTTTTTACAATCAAAATTTTGAGTGCTTATATTAAGATTTTCCAAAAAATTACTAAATTTTTGAATTCCTCACCCCAAAATGTATTGGGAATAGATAGTTTTCTTTTTCTGATACCCTAACAATTAGCATTTCATGCAAATTTTAATTAACAATTTACTATGCAAACTTGTACCCTCTAATGGCAGGTTTAAATCGCAATTACACCTAAATTGTTTCCTTTAAAGACTAGTATATAATTGCGAACTACTACTTAACAGCAATCCAGAAAAGTTGTTTTGCTTTTTTTTTAGAAAACAATAAGGGCTGGTGTTCTTTCCATTTTGATAAAATGTTGCCCAACTTTAGACAATTTTTTGCCCACTACTGTGCTTTGAAAAGTGGTTTCTTAAGCATAAATTATTATTTAAAGTGGCAGTTAAGTCTGGTTTTTGACTCTTGACTAAACAATTACAAAAATCTGTACAACATCCTATCCAAAATTGGCATTTTTATTCTGAGCCGTTTTCAAGATATTAGTTCAAAGTCAAAATGTTACCCTTACATCAATGTTTCCCAAATGCCAATGTTATGACAGAAAATTATGTACAGCTTTAATAATTATACAAACTGTAATTTCAGAAGCTTCTAATTAGCAGCACTAATCCCTTACACATGTTACATTTCATATCCTAACATCAGCACTGTCATCAAAACACTTTTGAAAGTTAGGTAAATGCCAACACTCTAAAATTTTGTTTTTAAATAGCAGCACTACCATGACATGTAAGGGGAAAAATCCGCAACTTTGAATTTCAATATTCAAAAACGGCAAAAGACAAAAAGCTCAAATTTGGTAAGGATAGTCTTTAATTACCTACCATAGCTTCAAATTTTTTAAGATAAAAAAAACAGTAAAATACAGCCAGGCTTAATTTACCCCTTTAAGACATCAGCCTCATGCCTCAACATGATCTGCTAAATCTTAGCTTGATTATTTCTGACTTCGCAAAATGTGCCCAACTTCTAACATTGCTCAATTTCACATGTAAGTCTGTACATAAAGTCAGTTGGAACAGTGATTGTATGTAGTGAAAATGCAGTATCGGGAATAAAAAATTACCGGTATATATGATTCAGTGATCAGGTCATCAGATTGCAAAGTTGAGCAAATATTTAAGTCTAGCAATTAAGTTATCATGCTGCACATGGACCTACTGCACAATCAATGAGCAAAAATCAATTAAACTACGTTCTACTCACCATTGATTGAGAAATATTCCAACAAGAATTTTCTGGCTTATGATTGTATCAAACAATACACAATTAACAGATTAATATGCCTATAACTTATCCAAAGTGACACTTTTGCAACAATGTTTTCAGTTTGAATATCACACCAACAGAAGTGGGACCTTTTAGATGTGAACCCATCCTTTCTGCAGCTACAGAAATTGTGGAGAGTTCTACGACACTGATAATACAAATATTATAAGCTACGCTGTGCGCACACTATTACTGCAATAGGCTTACTTTAATCTGATGAAATAAGTCTAACAGAACAGTACCGGTATCAGTCAAAATTTAAAACGTTTTTTATCAGAAAAACAAAGTTTTTTGGGGGGTGAGGGAAAGGCCTGTGCACCAACAACCCCAAACCACAGTGTAGTTATTTATCTTTCATATTTTTAAGCGATTTTGATAGAAAACATCAACATAGGCCTTACATACCGGTAGTTAACACAAAAATTACATTTATTTCGTTGAAAATCATTACTTTTGCTTGATAAAAATGGTAGGCCTAATTATTTCAGTAATTTCACCTCTAATAGTTAGCATACCTCAGACCTGTAGCCTATAGGAGTATAGCTATTTCATCAGCTCTCTGTGTGAAGTCATAATTTTATATGCTAGGGCTTCTCACTTCGACTTTGAAAATGATTTCGCCATTCCTACCACCAATGAGTTTGATTAAGGAAGTGGCTATTTTGCCTCCAGGAGGCAAAATAACACCGGAAAAATACCACTGCCATTCATGCCCTATGGTTGGGCATGCCCTATACAGTACAGTTAGTCTTTCCTCTATGGTTGGGCATGATTCAGTTGAGGCAATAGCTTACGGCTATTTTTCCTCTAGAGGTAAAACAGCCACTGCCTTGAATTAAACCAAGCTTTGGTAGCCAGTAGGATAACATTTGCCTACAATAGACACGATAAAGCAAGTACCGGTACCCGTAAATCAAAATCAAAGTCCGGGTTCCAGTACTCAGTAGGCTAGCCTATTGCTAGGCCCACTGAATCTACCAGTACATCTAGCATGGTAGGCTGCCATAATTGACTTCACCCTACCTTGCAAGAATTACACTAAGCAGAGTACTGACAATTATGTTTGTCTGGTAGCTGGAACCGTACTGACATTCAGCAAGCTAACCTAGCAGGGTACGTACCTAATTGGAGATCCTCAACGCTTGAAAATCCAACCTGAACACTTTTTCCCACACTTTCATGTCTGCTACTGAAACAAAATTCTATGCCCACAAGGGCCACAATGCACTCGTAGTCACGTGCGCGTCGTGATTCGTGAGTCGAATCGCAGATGTCCGATTTAACTCATATGAAATAAATTGGAAATTTCCGATATATTTTGTACGTTGCTTTGCATTATTGAAACGTATTTTTTCCAATATAATAAATTGGAAATTTCCAATATATTTTGCAGGCATTTTTTATCCTATTTAAACGTTATTTGTCTGATATATTAAATTGGAAATTTCCAATATATTTTGCAGGCATTTTTTATCTTATTTAAACATGTTTTGTCTAATATATTAAATTGGAAATTTCCAATTTATATATTGGAAATTTCCAAAATATTTTGCAGGTATTTTTTGTCCTATTTAAACATATTTTGTCTGATATATTAAAATGGAAGTTTTAATTATAATGTGTATGCATCTTTTTTTGTCCAATATAATAAATCGGACAAGCAATGCCGTAAATGAGCTAAAAAATCATGTAGAAAAAATTAAATACAATTTTTCGAAACGGCGCCCCAAAATAAATGCATCTAAACTTGATACCAAAGTAAAATGGCTCATAAAAACAAAAAAAGAGTGATTCTTATGCTGCTAATAATGTACAAATCATAATGTGTGTGTACATGATGTTTTTGTCAGCTTGCATTTTGTTCAAATATCTGAGCACACGTTTAACCAAACCACCAGCCCACCACTAGTCTTTGTTAGTTCAGATAAGTTTGAGGCCATGTTTTGGTTGAAAATCACACACAAGAGAAGAAATTCCGACGACTTCGCATTTAGGGATCAGTAAATAAAATAGCCACAAGCTTATCGGGCATATACGAAATCAGTCGTAAATTATATACAACTATTTTTTTATTTATTAAAATCGATTTCACCCCAGCGGGGCATCATCAGTTAGATCTAAAAACAATCAGCGTATACTTTAAAACCAAAATCATTATTAAACCTATAAAAAGACTATAACATCAATCAAATTGAAAAGAGCATAAAATGGACTTCAATAACAGTGAAATTAAAGAAAATATAATACTGTATATAGCAAAACCTCTTTCGCAAAGCAAATATATAGAAAACCTTGTTTTATCTACACCAATACAACATCAGAAAAAAACTATACAAAAAAGTTGTTTAAAATAATAAACCCTACAAAAAAATTGAAATATTTTTTCAATTATAAAAAGCGTTGCTAAGCAACCAAAAAAGTAAACATATCTCCAAACCTTAAAATGTAGAAAACTTAACTCTTTTTTCAAAAAAAGGGTGGAATTGGAAAACAAAACATTACCAAACTCTTACCTTGGTTGGAAAATCCACAAGTAGGAAGAAAAGGACCTTTAATACTATATAACTACTCCTAAACATACTGCTAAAAATGAAAAGATGGCTAACCAAAGAGAAATAGGCCTAGGCTAATTGAGGTTAAAGATTGAAAACTGGCTCAACTAAATCAAGGACTAGTGTTACATGAAAAAGCAAAGACCATAGCCCGGCCTCACCAATAAACTCCCAAAAAGATAGCCTGACTCTGTCGCACTAGCAAACTACAGGGCGCAAAGTAAGAAGCATCTCGCAAACTAGTCATTTCCACTACATCCAATCAAATCAGCTGATAAAATTAAAAACAACTCATTATAGTAAAGTGAGAGCCTATGACGTAACAAAACCAGTATCAGTTGTCGTAAAATTAAGCATAATATTTTCCAAGCATGCCTCGAAGCAAAATATAGAGTATGGAAATTATACATATGGAATACAGAAATATGGAATGAGGAATATGGAAATTATATGGAAATGGAAACAATATTGAAATTATTTTGAAGCAGAATATGTTGAAGCAAAATACCTCTGTTTTGCGTGATTAGCTTATTGCAACAGATTTTACCGGTAATGAAAGCAAACCAGAAAAAACAGTAGGCCAATGCAAAATTAGTGATATTTCGGTAAAATTGTTTTATTGATGTTAATTTCCGCAACAAGTTTATTTATCCACATACTTTCCAAAACATCCAGCTTTTGTTGGTTTCTAGGTTCTTGAAGAAAAGTTACTTCAAAGCATTTTTAGCAGTATGTTTAGGAGTAGTTAGTATTAAAGGTTCTTTTCTTCCTACTTGTGGATTTTCCAACCAAGGTAAGAGTTTGGTAATGTTTTGTTTTCCAATTCCACCCTTTTTTTGAAAAAAGAGTTAAGTTTTCTACATTTTAAGGTTTGGAGATATGTTTACTTTTTTGGTTGCTTAGCAACGCTTTTTATAATTGAAAAAATATTTCAATTTTTTTGTAGGGTTTATTATTTTAAACAACTTTTTTGTATAGTTTTTTTCTGATGTTGTATTGGTGTAGATAAAACAAGGTTTTCTATATATTTGCTTTGCGAAAGAGGTTTTGCTATATACAGCATTATATTTTCTTTAATTTCGCTGTTATTAAAGTCCATTTTATGCTCTTTTCAATTTGATTAATGTTATAGTCTTTTTATAGGTTTAATAATGATTTTGGTTTTAAAGTATACGCTGATTGTTTTTAGATCTAACTGATGATGCCCCGCTGGGGTGAAATCGATTTTAATAAATAAAAAAATAGTTGTATATAATTTACGACTGATTTCGTATATGCCCGATAAGCTTGTGGCCAGAGGTGGAGTCCTCGAGGACGTCCTTGGCCTCGAGGACGTCCTCGAAAATTGGCCTGTCCTCGGCTCGAGGACAGCACTATTTTTTGGGAAGTTAAAATTTTGTGGAGCGGTTGAAAAATTTTTTGGGAAACGTTTTTTCGTGGAGATCGCTTGAAAAATTTTTGTGAAGACCTTTTTTTTTTTTTTTTTTTTTTTTTTTTTTTTTTTTTTTTGGAGATCGCCTGAAAAATTTTTATGAAGACCTTTTTTTTTTTTTTTTGGAGAGCACTTGCGCTTTGTGTCCTTGGTCCTTGGCCTTGGCCTCGAGCATTCCTGTCCTTGGCCTCGAGAGTGTCTGTCCCGGAAAGGCTGTCCTTGGCCTTGGCCTCGGATTTTTTTTGTGTCCTTGGCCTCGAGCCTTGTGTCCTCGACTCCACCTCTGCTTGTGGCTATTTTATTTATTAGTTCAGATAATCGTTATTCTACTGAATTCAGTTCGCAAAATACTTCTTTTTTGAAATATAATTTTTAGGTAAACCAAAAGTCATAAGAATAATGTTTATGTAACAAAGCCTTGTCGCTCCATTTGCAAACTACTCCAACTTTTAGAAAAACAACAATGAATAAATGGCCAACTGAAAGCTTAACAATTAAAGGATAAATAATAAACATAGCTTACATGTGCAATTGTGCATTCGTTGCAAAATTGTTTGGTTGATGGGCATCCTGTATTAGCACTTTGCCCGTCGTTTGCATGTTAAGTATTGTGAAATCAAATAACAAAATTTTCTGTTTTACACAATATCGATATGAGTAAGTTATTTTTGACAAAATTTTTGTCTTGCAGAAATCAATTCTAAAAATAAGATAACATTAACCAACAAAATAAGATAGCAGTGATCTATAGATACTGCATTGTAAAAAATTAGGTTACTTCAAAATCCAATGATTTGATAATGCACTAAATCTGAGATTGATCAAATAAACCTTTGCAAATCTTAAAAAAAATTACTGCTTATTTTAAGGCAGAGGCTGCTGTTACGTTACGTAAGAATAAGGAAATCGCTATCTTGCCATAACCCCAACCTTAAACCTTACCCAAACTCTAACACTAGATCTAACCCTAACGTTAATTCTTTCCCAAACTCAAAACCTAATCCAAACCCTAATGATAATTTAAAAAACAAAAAAGAATAAATAATCAAATGAGCACTCACTCTTTGCTCTCTTAATCTCTTTATGGGCATTACGTAATATAACGCTAGGCACTTTCTTTTTTCAAAACAAGCAATGGAAAAAAATGATTATCTGATTGTTTATGAATACCAAGAGACCTTCCTGCTTAGTCTAATAAAAGTCAGAGGTGGTGTCCTCGAGGACGTCCTTGGCCTCGAGGACGTACTCAAGAACGCATTTTGAAGTCCTTGGCCGTGGCCTCGGCCTCGAAGCCTCAAGTCCTCGAAAATTGCCTTATCCTCGGCTCGAGGACAGCACTCTCTTTTGTATCGTTGAAATCTAGTTGGAAAACGCCAGAAACCTCGCGGAAAATTAGCGAAGATTTTTTTTGTTTTCTGCAATTGGAGATCGTCTGAAAAATTTTATTATTATTGTAATTAATGCACAGCTGTGCAAGCGAATCTGCTGCTGTTAGGTAGAGTCCATCTACACATTGCGTAGGCCTCATTTTGGCTCATTGCAAGTGTATTTTGTATGTTATTGTTGTTTTGTTTGTTTACTAATCAAACTCAGAAAGCCTTCCAGTTTCCTTTAAGTACTTGGCCAGTGTATTAATGTTACATTTCGTTACTACAGTGTAAACAGTGGTTTTGGTGATTCCAAAATGTTTAACAGCGAATATTTTGGTCAAGCTTGCAATTATCTACATGATGATTTCGTGTTTCGTCCTTTAGGCTACATTGTGGACTCAAAGAAGTCTCAGCACGACTAGTAGGTTTCTTGTGTCGCTGTAGATTGCAGTACCAAGTTAAAACTTACACTATTCTATTTAATTAAGGCCTCCTAAGATTAAGGAGACGTATTGTTGGTCGAAAAGACGTCCAACCGACAGACTCCTTCATCTTCAAGCAGTCTTTCCGATCATTTCACATAGACTTTCATCTATCTGTGGACCAGTCCTTAACCGCGTTAACACTGCTGGCATACGGGACTGTATTAAAAGGTTCAGGACCATGCATTTTTGATTTAGATCCTTATTTGGCTACATAGTCTGCCACTTCGTTACCATGTACCCCTGCATGTTCAGGAATCCAGGCATAGGTGGGCACAAATCGATAATCCGCTATTCCGCTAAATAGCGAAGCTAGCATTTTAATTAGCGGATTAGCGGTTCAGCTAACGTTCGAAAATGTTACCGGACTGGTTATCCAAGCTAATTTTTTTATCCAATCCGCTAGAAAAAAATAGTTGCAACCGTGGTTTCAATAAAGTATAGTCTAAAATTTGCCACATTTAACCGTTTTTGTCGGCGGAGAAATATGTACTTCAAGTGCAGGATGTATGTCGTTTTTTGAACGGTAATTATTGTCGCACAAATCGTGCTTCGACATGGTAATGCTTTTCTCGCGTTGGTAATCACTCCAGTTTATGACATCATAATGCTGGCCAAGCGCAATCACGAGCCAATACGAAGTCAAAATTTCGAAACCAGCATTTGAAAAAAGCACAATTAAAACTGTTCGTGTCATATTTAATTTCAGTTAGTTTGTGTTGGTCAGCGGGCTGCCGCCACCAACGGATTATCAATTCAGCAGAGCGCTTTTTCATTTTTCCTGCAGAGCGATCATTTACAAAGAGAGAGCAGGAAGATTGATATATTGTATCTGGAAGCAAAGTTGCAGTTCAATCCAGCTACAATAAGTTTTGCCGGATTGCCTAGGTTTTTGAGGCTGAGCAGTTGGCTATACCCGATGTGGTTACTGCTTAGCACTCTGACTGAAGAGCCCAAAACCGTGACAATACCTTGCGATTGAATAAACTTTTGGAACTCGAAAATTTTGGAGGTGCAATATGTTTAGACTTGGCTGATCAACTGAAAAACGCAATATTAAAGTGATAGTACAAGTTACAAAATTGATTGTTCGTTTTTTCCGTCTCGTATTGTACTTCTATAGTTTTATGGTAAATTAGCGTTAGCTTCCGCTGACGAAAAATTTGTGTCATCGGAGTGGCGCTAGCGAAGCTAATCTTTTCAATTATCGGAATAGGTGTTAGACGAAGCTATTTTTGCGTTAGCTGTGCCCATCTATGAATGCAGGCAATACTGACGTGGTTTTGTTTACCTAACTGATTTGGGTTTCTAATGCAGTTGAGCACTGTAATTGATGTTACAGTGCACTTTATGAATGCTTTGATAGCTGCTTGACTATCAGCCAGCACAACAATACTTTGATTGTGCATTTTTTCCAAAAGCGAGTTCCTGGCCACCTCTGAAATTGCTAAGACTTCTGCCTGGAACACAGTGCTGGAAATTCCAAGGCGGAAAAATGCTTGTTTTGGGTAGTTGTTTGGGTATTCTGCATAAAAACCCGCACCTACGCTCCCGTCTAGTTTTTTGCCATCAGTGTAAACCTTGACAGTGTTCGAATTTAGAATGCTTTCAGATCTGATAGCATTCTTTTTATGCATAATTTGACATTCGTAATTCCTTTCGACTACCCTTGTTTTCTTTATTCGGTCAGCTGGCATTTACAGCAGCGGTAAGAATCTTCTAGCCTCATTGAAAAACGCAATATTAAACCGCAATATTAAAGTGATAGTACAAGTTACGAAATTGATAGTACAAGTTAACATCTGGGGTCCCTCAAGGATCGGTACTTGCACCACTTTTATTCAGTCTTTACTTGAAACCTCTCGCTGATATCATCACTAATTTCGGTTTTAGCTATCATTTCTACGCAGACGATGTGCAATTTTACCTTTCAGTTGATAAGGACAATAATTATGATGAAAATGTGATCAGCGAATGCTTAACTGCTGCTGAAGAATGGCTTGCAATCAATAACTTAAAGCTCAACTTCAACAAAACCCAATGCATTATTTTTAGTCGCAAATCATCCAAATCTGCTATTGCTTTCTCAAAAGCTGTCAATCAAGATTCTCACTTGGACTTTTTAGATTCAGTAAAGAACTTGGGATTTTTTCTGGACAGCAACCTTACAATTGAACACCAAATTAAACATGTAGTAAAAAAATGCTTTTTTCACATTCGCAACATAGGAAAGATCAGAAAGTTTTTAACTGTAGAATCTTGCAAAGTACTTGTAAATAGTCTGGTAATCTCTCAACTTGACTACTGCAATTCAATATACTATGGCCTGCCAAGTTACCTAATTTTACGCTTGCAAAGAGTTCAAAATACCGCTGCCAGATTAATCTCATGTAGCCACAAATATGATCACATCACTCCTGTACTCATTGAGTTGCACTGGTTGCCTATTGAATATCGTCTGAAATTTAAGATTCTTTTGCATGTTTTAAAGTGATAAATAATCTTTCTCCAACATACTTGACTGACTTGATCACCCATCAGCCTGTCCCTTCTCGCTCACTGCGATCAACCGACTCTAATTTGCTATTTGTCCCGCGTACTTTCTCTGCTTTCGGTGATCGCTGCTTTAGTGTATGCGGGCCACGTCTTTGGAATGCATTACCACCACACATCCCTAAAAACATGGGGTCGTGTAAAACACGTGTCAAAGTGGGAGAATTGTCGGGTAACTCGTGTCCGTGCTTCAAACACCAATTTTACACGTATTTTACACCAGTTGCATGTAAAGTTGTTCAATTACTTTTTTAGTGCATTTTTCGAACAATTTCGTTTTCCCATTTCTTTTTACTAAACTTTTAAGCGAAATTTGTGAAAAAAAATTTTTACTGTTAAATTCAAGTTACACGTGTATTTTATGTGTTTTTTACGTTTCAAATGACACCAGTCTCACAAACTTTTGTGGACAGAAAAACGTTGTTCTAACATTGAACTTATGCAATTTTACTCTTAGGTTGGCGCTTGGAATTTATAAAAAAATTTTTAAACACAAAAGCAATAAATGAAACTCGAGTTTTTCTCGTGTTTTTTACGTTTCAATTGACACCAGTTTCACAAAGTTTTGTGGACAGAAAAACGGTGTTCAAACATTGAACTTATGCAATTTTACAGTTAGGTTGGCGCTTGGAGTCTATAAAAAAATTTTTGAACAAATAAGCAATAAATGAAACTCGAGTTCTTCTCGTGTTTTTTATGAGTACATTTGCACGGAAGCCGTCGCACAAACTGCATGCCTGTGTTTCAAACAACGTTTGGACCTCTCACACGTAATTCGCACCTGCCATATTCAAGATAGCTATTTTTTATTGTATGGTATTTATTTGTGCCATTGATACATTTTTTACGTGTTTTTTACGTTTCAATTGACACCAGTTTCACAAACTTTTTTGGACACGAAAAGGTTTTTCTAACATCAAACTTGTGCAATTTTACAGTTAGGTTGGCTCTTTGGAATCTATGAAAAAAAAATTTTCTTTCAGACAAAATAGCAATAAATAAAATATTCTCGTGTTTTTCATGTAAACATTGGCACGAAAACCGTCGCACAAACTGTGTGTATGTGTTTTCAAACAACAATTACGATAATCGCATAAGGATTGACGTTGACCTCATTCTTTTGGGACTCAGCCGTCCCATCCCCCGGTTTTTGACAATTTTATTGGCAACATTGAGGTTGATCAACGTTTTCGCGGGTAAGGTTAAAATGAATATTATCAACCTTTCCAGTCACATCACGTGACCAAGCCAATTTTGATAAAAACACCCTTATTCGTCTAATTTGGGTTAGAGGGAATCAAATAGAGTGTATTTAATCCCCCAACTCTATTTCATCCCCCCAAACCCAAAATAAATGAAAAAATTGGGGATTTACCAAAATTGGCTTGGTCACGTGATGTGACTGGAACGGTTGATAATATTCATTCTAATCTTACCCCGTTTTCGCCGCCATAATCGGGTAAAGCCTAGAACACCAAAAGAAACGCAGTCAGAATCGACACGCTTGAGTGATTTTCCAATTTTAATTTTGTGTGTTTGTTCGAAAGTTTTTCGAAAACGTAACAAAAGGCATTTTTTAATAAACAATATACAACAATGAACGAGTTTTGTGAATTTAAATCAAGCAATTATCAAGAAATCACTCAAGCATGTCGATTCTGACTGCGTTTATTTTGGAGTTCTAGACTCTTCATCATAATCGGGTAAAGTCTAGACACCGAATTTTCAAATTAAAACTGGACCAAAACGATAAATACCGAGATTACAACATATCAACACGTGTTTTTCTGGTGTATTCTACGGGCAAATCTGAAAGCATCATGGCAAAATTAGTTTAAAATTGTATTATCTAATGATTCAACTCTTCGACGTGCTATACCGGTACTTGTTTACATAACAATGGAGATTAGATAGCTGAATTACTCTGTTACTGCTTGCAACGTGACAGCTGAATGTACTGCTGGCCACGTGTTAGAGCGAAATTTTGCTCAGTTTCAGTTTTAGAGACAGTTATATCTACAGAAGATAGAAAAATGAGTAGGCCTACAGTAGTTGCAATTCTCGAAAAGATAGGTAAGTAGGCCTAATTATTATAGTTAAATTTATATTAAAAACGTAATTTTTAGTTTAGTCGTGTAGAATCAGGAATAGGCTAATCGTTGTAGATACTCAAGTAATGATTAAATAGCAAAAATTGGTCTAACGAAAGTAAATACCGTACCTGATATGGTAATATTCATAGGTGGGCACAAGTCCGTTAATCGTTAATAACGAAGCTAACTTTTTCTTTAACTCGTTAATCCGTTGAAAAGTTTTTTCATTTTAACGGACTAAATTAACTTCCGTTAAGTGCTGTTAAGGGACTTAAGTAACTTCCGTTAATTTCTGTTAACTTCCGTTAAAGTTTTTATCGTTAATATCTTGCACCATTCATTCGTCAGACCGGTACAAACCAATTTGCACTGGTAACACTTGTTGCGTATTAGCACAAATTTTATAGCAGAAAGCGAAGAAAGGAGCTCTTTTTTAAGGCAAATAATAAGCTGCAGCCTCATAGGTCTAGGCTATTAATTATTGCTGATCACAATTTCCAAAGAGTTTCCGATCGCAGCTTTGTTAGAGCATTTGAACTTGTTTTTATCTTGAAATTAGATTAGACCGTAAAATGTAACTTCCAAAACACAAAAAGACCACCATAGTAATGAATATTTCCTTGCAATCAGCTCAACAGCGTCAATACATGTTCTAGAAGCGAGTGAATAAAAAGAAATGTAAAATACACGCTAAATGTTAACGGATTAATGGACTTTGTTAACTTCCGTTAATTAAAGGTAAAAATAACGGATTAACCTTAACGGAGGAGTGAAGTTTGTTAACGGACTAGTGGTTAACGAAGCTAATGCTTTGCATTAACTTGCCCACCTATGGTAATATTGCTTTGTTACCGCATTGGGGTGGTAACCACAGAAGTCGACCCAAAATACCGCCGTAGTGAGCTTATATCCGAAATTAAAGTTAGCGCCTTGCTCAAGGGGTTTAGTTAAGATTGGGGTTAGGTTTAGCATCGTTTAGGGTTAGGGCAATCATCCTAAGTTAGAGTTAGGATTAACGCTACCTTGGAGTTAGGGTTAGGTGGGTTGACTTGTTCGAGGGATGACTTCGATGGCATCCGTCGTATTGGATGGGGTTAATCAAACATGTCATGATATACATCATAAAAGGATAGATATGTTTAAAATTACGCAAAAACTTATAAGGAAATGGAATACTTCTAAATGTATCATTATCAGTTATTGATGTAAAATATTTAAAACCATTTTTGGAATTATTGCCTATAGCAATAGAGTTCAATTTCCACTACAGTATCAGATATTTCCATAGGTGGGCACTAGTCCATTAATCGTTAATCTGTTAATAATGAAGCTAACTTTTTCTTTAACTTGTTAATCCATTAAAAAGTTTTTTCATGTTGACTTCCATTAAGGTTTTATTGTTAATATCTTGCATCATTCATTCATCGTACCGGTACAAGCCAGTTTGCACTGGTGACATTTGTTGCGTATCAGCACAAGTTTTATAGAAAAAGCTAAGAAGGGAGCTCTTTTACAAGGCAGATAATAAGCTGCAGCCTCGTAGGTCTATTAATTATATCGCTGTTGGCAATTTCCAAAAATTTTTCCATTGCAGCTTTGTTAGTGCATTTGAACTTATTTTTATCTTGAAATTAGATAAGACTGTAAAATGTAACGTTCTAACTCCGAAAGACCACCATAGCAGTAAATATTTCTTTACAATCAGCTCAACAGCGTCAATGCGTATTCGAGAAGCGAGTGAATGAAAAGAAATGTAAATTACACTAGAAATATTAACGAATTGACGGACTTTATTAACTTTTGTTAATTAAAGCTGAAAATAACGGATTAACGTTAACGGAGGTGTGAAGTTTGTTAACGGACTAGTGGTTAACGAAGCTAACGTTTTGCATTAACTTGCCCACCTATGGATATTTCTAGATGCCTGTTGATGAAAGGTGTAGCATCAGTTACTGATGATTTTTTGGACTTCACTTAGGCTACTTATTTGATTGTTTTTTTGGTAAATTTGCAAAGAGGCAAATATTCTTAACTGTTGTAGGTGACCATTTACATTCGAATAATTTGTATCATTCGCAAAGGCTTACTTATACGTAGCAAAATTCTTTCTAAAGTAAAAAAAATTCTTCGCATACTTAATTTTTTAGGAATATAGTTACTGGTTTTAGCGCCAAATCTAATGTTTATTTGAATGTGTAGCTTCTGTGTCAGGTTATTTGATGCGTTATGATGTGACTTGAACTTTCTTAATTTGACTTTATGCGTAAGAACGTTGATAAACTGTACTCTGTACTGCTTGACAACATGTATATTGCTTTCCAATTTTCGTTATTATGATTACAAACTAAAACTATATTGGTGTCGTTCACCTTCAGTACAAGAGCATATAGCTTTAGGAAAAGAAATAATGACTTACAATCACAAAATATTTCGAGTTTTCTCAAAAGACCAAAGATTGGGTCCACGACAACTGACTACAAACCAACTGACCGTGAACAAACTGACTGCGAAGAACATCGATTGGCGGAGAAGGGCAATCCTAAATATATTTTTACTATCCCCAAAGCCATCTTGCCCAAACCCTCATTTTGTAACAAAATCACTTCGACGAAATCAGTTACGAAATTATTAACAAATCATTGCTTCGCAGTCAGTTTGTCGCGGTCAGTTGACTTGGCTCGCAAAAATTGAGGCAAATTCTCATTATCTTAAGCCATAGACTGAGGCTAAAAATCCAGCTATCCAAAAATGTATACTTTCTCCATAATTGATTCGGCATGCACAAACACGGAAAATAATTATTAGCTATTGTTAACAACAAATGTTGTTGGAAGTTAGCGTATTTAACACACTTTACATCAATTGCTCATCAAAAAAACTTTATTGAAAGAAATAGAAAATAAGTCCCAAAAAATTTAAATGAGGTGAACACAGCTAAAAGTAAAACCAAAATCCAAAAGTTAAAAAAGCTTTTAAAACATAACCTTATTGGTTTTCAGTTTTCGACAATTTATAGTTCAGAGATATTATTTTATTTGGAAAATAAAAAAATTTTGCTTCAAGAGTCGGCAGTCAAAAATCTAATTTTTCACTATTTGAGGTTTTGCCTAGTTTTTGTGAGCATTTCTTTTGCACTGCTGACCTACTGCGAAAGGCTTGCATTCCTTGCAACCATATGCTTGCAAAATAGTTATTACTTTACAATTACCGTATAGATAATTTTGGAAAACTAAATTGCAAGTAGCGACATTGCAAAGAATATGCTATTTTGTTTTGAACTTTAAAATTCATTATCTGAAAAACGATAGAAGTAAAAAAACTGAATTCGTGGAACA
Organism: Trididemnum nubilum; assembly: GCA_963965965.1. Lineage (NCBI taxonomy): Eukaryota > Metazoa > Chordata > Ascidiacea > Aplousobranchia > Didemnidae > Trididemnum > Trididemnum nubilum. Next base: position 31,258,694 of record OZ014477.1, on the reverse strand, counting down.
ACATGTTTTAGATGCTTCTTTAACTTATCTTTCTCGCATAATCTTAACTAGACAGTTCAATCTAAAATAACCCTAAATGTATAGAGTAAAAATCACTTGAAGTCATAACCTTAAAGTCTTAAACAATATCACACATGATAATCGATGCATTTTCTATCTTGAGATAATCCATAAGATATTAAATACCATTATTGTAAAACTGCTCTTACTTGTTTCATATATCACTTAATCTGTGTATGTTTTCCACTCTGAAAATGGTTTATGATATCAAATGCACATCTTTCTTGCTTTATGACTAGCAACATTAGGCCAGTAGCACTTTGTAATGTCCTTATCTTGGAAATGGAAAAAGTTTTTAAAAAATTATGCATTTTAATGTGACGTCAAAAATTAAATTATGAAGTCAACATTGATATGATTCCTCTTGACTGCCCCCTTATCAAAATTATTGCATATGTCATTGTAGTTTATGTAAATTTAGTTGTATTTTGACTATTTGAATTTCTTAATTGGTTAAGCTAATATAGTGTCAACTGTGCCTGCTATAGACTCTAATAAGGTACCAACATACTTTTCAATAAACAAACTAAAATATACAATTTTGAGATTGTTTTCATCTGTTATGTGTTAAGTAGGCAGAGTGAAAAAAATTTACATGAAAAATATTCAAAAAATCAAAATTTGGAATTTAATGGTTTGTTAACGTCGGTGTTGCCAATAAAATTATCAAGAAACAGGGGATGTTAGGTCGTGTTTGAAGTAGAATATCTCTGAAATGGATGAGTCTAAAAAGATTGGGGTCAACACCAATCTAATCTAATGCGATTGTCCTAACTTTTGATATCTCCATTAATTTTGCCTGCAATCCTCTTTTAAACCTAGCTGTTCTAGAATTACTTTACATCAACACAAGGTATGGGCCACCATGATTTTAACTTTTATTTGCAGCTTTGATGTTAATGACATTGGTGATGTCATCCCAGTTTTATCATAAAGCAACACTGCAGCAAGTCGTCCGGGTTGCCGCTAAAAAATAAAACCAGAGAGGCCCTTACATTATGTTTGAAGAGAATATCTACGTAATAGCTGTGTTAAGTAGGATGAGTCGATGCAAATCGAAGACGATTGCCATTGATTTGCTTCCAGTCCTCATGTAACTTGTAACTACAATTGTGCAAATAACCAAACTTTTTCCAGTGTTTAAACAACCGTATTTTTTAAAATGTTTTAGACATTTAGGGTGTGTGATTGGCATTTCTTATTGCTGTACTTCAGTTTTACAGGAGTTTTTGAAGTTGGAGTATCTGTAATCTAGTAGCAATGAATGACGATACGCACGATGTTAGTAAATTAGGTTTTAAAAAAGTCTTTGTTGTGGAATCTTTTCCATGCCTAAATGAAGTGGAACTAGTCCCGAAAAATTGGTTATTTAAAGATAAGGACATTACAAAGTGCTACTGGCCTAATGTTGCTAGTCATAAAGCAAGAAAGATGTGCATTTGATATCATAAACCATTTTCAGAGTGGAAAACATACACAGATTAAGTGATATATGAAACAAGTAAGAGCAGTTTTACAATAATGGTATTTAATATCTTATGGATTATCTCAAGATAGAAAATGCATCGATTATCATGTGTGATATTGTTTAAGACTTTAAGGTTATGACTTCAAGTGATTTTTACTCTATGCATTTAGGGTTATTTTAGATTGAACTGTCTAGTTAAGATTATGCGAGAAAGATAAGTTAAAGAAGCATCTAAAACATGTTGTTCCACGAATTCAGTTTTTTTACTTCTATCGTTTTTCAGATAATGAATTTTAAAGTTCAAAACAAAATAGCATATTCTTTGCAATGTCGCTACTTGCAATTTAGTTTTCCAAAATTATCTATACGGTAATTGTAAAGTAATAACTATTTTGCAAGCATATGGTTGCAAGGAATGCAAGCCTTTCGCAGTAGGTCAGCAGTGCAAAAGAAATGCTCACAAAAACTAGGCAAAACCTCAAATAGTGAAAAATTAGATTTTTGACTGCCGACTCTTGAAGCAAAATTTTTTTATTTTCCAAATAAAATAATATCTCTGAACTATAAATTGTCGAAAACTGAAAACCAATAAGGTTATGTTTTAAAAGCTTTTTTAACTTTTGGATTTTGGTTTTACTTTTAGCTGTGTTTACCTCATTTAAATTTTTTGGGACTTATTTTCTATTTCTTTCAATAAAGTTTTTTTGATGAGCAATTGATGTAAAGTGTGTTAAATACGCTAACTTCCAACAACATTTGTTGTTAACAATAGCTAATAATTATTTTCCGTGTTTGTGCATGCCGAACCAAGTCAACTGACTGCGACAAACTGACCGCAAAGCGACGATGTCGTTGCAATGGTTTCGTCACTGATTTTGTCGCAGTGATTTTGTCACAACGTAAGGGTTTGGGCAAGATGGCTCTGGGGATAGTAAAAATATGTTTAGGATCGCCCTTTTCAGCCAATCGGCGTTGTTCGCGGTCAGTTTGCTGGTGGTCAGTTGTCTTCGAAACAGGATATTCTGACGCGACCGACCTGACGCGAAACAACTCACCCCGAGAATCCTGACGCCAGGGACATCTTGACGCCAGGGACATACATCCTGACGCTTGGGACATCCTTACGCCAAAAGCTCGAAATTTCCGCGCTCCGCTTTTTTTCTTTCTTTTCTCCTTTCCGCGCTACTAATTTTTTCTCAAAACGATTAACGTTTGGTTATTGTGACGTAAGTATAATAAATTCCGTTAATTGCAAACTTTGTAGGAATCTCTATTTTGCAGAAACAACTCAAAAGCGAGTTGTATTTTCGCTAAAATAACCATGATACAATCGAAAGACAAGTTAGCGAATCTGTAAAAATGCTGGCGATTAGTTTCAAACGATAATCGAATGCCGCGATTGAAAATAATATCTATTATTAAACGACCACGTAGATAATTCATAATAATCTGTGTGGTTAATTTATAGAGAAAAATGCTCTAAAACAAATTGTATGTTAACGAAAATATTAAAAATATTGTTCGAAGTCAAGTACCGCAAATCGAAATCAATTAATGCAGCGATTAAAATTTGTTATTCTTGCCTATTATTATTGGGTAACCACATTAACAAGCATTTTCATAAAAAAATTGTTAGTTTTATATTTGCAATAGTTTTCCTACTGACAACGTTCAAAATTAAGAGTTGAAATGACGGCTAAAAATGAAATAGATTAAAAATACAATAATTTGTAATCATCCAATTAATCAATATCCCAACGGGTGGTTTATTTAGTTTTAACCTCAATTAATGGGCTGTTAGTTTTTGCAATCGCATTTTTTACTTTGAATGACTTCAAAGGACGAAACAACACGTTCACACGCTTCGTATCAGCATACCAAATTGTCGTAATTTCTTCGCTCGCAAAATCGAAGAATTCGAACAATAACAAGTTGCTAATCGAAAAATTCGATCATTAACAAGGCGCTAATTTCGATTAGCTTAAATTTTTTCCGTTTATGTGTCATACTTTGCTGTTTTAATCAGAAACACAATATATTTGATGCAATTTGAGAAACACAATATATTTGAAACTTGCTTAATACAAGGTAATTGCTATATAATAATAAAAAGGTTAAACTTTAAATTCTAGCAAAACTTTAAACCACTTTAAATTGCAGCAAAACTGTAAAACGATTACACATAATTATGATTTTGTTTACCACAAAAAGTAAAGATGATGCCGCCTGTCAGCTTTTTTCTCTATAAATTAGAGCATTTTTCTCTATAAATTAACCACACAGATTATTATGAATTATCTACGTGATCGTTTAATAATAGATATTATTTTCAATCGCGGCATTCGGTTATCGTTTGAAACTTATCGGTAGCATTTTTACAGATTCGCTAACTTGGCTTTCGATTGTATCATGGTTATTTTAGCGAAGATACAACTCGCTTTTGAGTTGTTTCTGCAAAATAGAGATTCCTACAAAGTTTGCAATTAACGGAATTTATTATACTCGTACTTACGTCACAATAACCGAACGTTAATCGTTTTGAGAAAAAATTAGTAGCGCGGAAAGGAGAAAAGAAAGAAAAAAAGCGGAGCGCGAAAGTTTCGAGCTTTTGGCGTAAGGATGTCCCGAGCGTCAGGATGTATGTCCCTGGCGTCAGGATTCTCGGGGTGAGTTGTTTCGCGTCAGGATGTCGCGGACCGCAAAACATATATATCTATTCATTGTACAATTGCTCTTTCTGGTAGCTTCATTTTAAAACTTTACTAATGTATTATGTCAAATGATTTATCTTTTGTGTAGTCTTCCCTTGTTGCTTTTAACTAATTTTTTTTTTCAAGGTGACTTGGCCAAGGGGATGACAAAATTACGTGAAGCTGAAGACAAAACGGATGTAAACACAACATGTGTTTCAGATGAGATATGATAGTGAAAAGATCTGCATCAAAACGCCATAACAAGTATGTTGGCGAATTGCATGTGTTTAATTGTATTTTTACGCTCACAATAACGTTGCTTCGTACGTTTGAGCAAAAAGAACCTTTTTGTAAAATTGCCTTGTGTTTCCAAACTTGGTGCCATTTAATGATTGCTCTTGATAGTTTAATGTCCATGTTGGTATTCAACTGGACTGTTAACAGTTATAACGCGCCAGAAAACTACTGTACTTGATATTTTGGTCAAAATGAAAGCCTACTACCAATATTCCGGGCTACTTTTAAGGGTTTGTCGGCCTCAAGTTGGCTATCCTTAGTTTACAAAACTTTTTTAATAAGTTATTCCAAAACTGCTTTGTGGTCGCTCAAGAAACTCAATAATTGTTTTTTAAAAAATTAATTAGCTTGACGACTTAGAACATTAAGGAACTAGGCGATTCTGTTGAGATAAATGGCAATATTAAACTTGCACGCTAAAATTTCTGGAAGCATTTTGTATCCCACGTTGCGTTTTGGGAATGCATTACATATCAGTAATAACCACTTTTACCAATTTTCATATTGGTTGTGCTGCCAGGTTTTTACTGCATACACTATTTATGGCTGTTTCATTAGTAGAGGCAAAAAAAGTTTGGTATTGCAAACATATGTATTTTCATGACATGGTTGCTTTCAAGTGTGTTTTTTTTTGTGGTGCATCAAAAGCTCGTATGCTTAATTAGCTGTTTCTTCAATTAAGCAAATGTTTTTCGTTGGAAGATTTAGCAATACATTTGTTCAAAAAGGGTTCAGCTAATTTTCAATTATTGATTTAAATGAGAAGGCATCCTTTTATCCTTTCTTCTTTATGTCAACGATGGTAAATTTGTCGAGATGATTAATTGTTCAAAAGCAGGTACAAACTGAAGCATTGACGACACTTCGAGATACTTCGATCTTTTGGTATGCCAAGAGAGAATTAGATAGCTAAAATATCATGCAGAAACTATTGAAAAAAAATTCGGTTTAGTGCGAAGTTAATAATTGCAATAACAACCAGCTATTGTAGCAGAAGAAAAATGGTAGCGGTAATGCGGTGTCATACAAAATTTTGAAAAGTCAACAATTTTTAAGAATAATGAAAAAATTACTATTCATAAAATGAGGAAACGTGCTATTGATTAAAATATAAAATTTATTTTACATCCATTTGCATAGCCTATGGCGTATCATGTGAATTGCTGTTTGTAGTAATTGGCTAAAAGTACGGTTGTTTTTGTTGCTAGAAAACCGAGAAGACTTGTGGAGTCTGATGAGGAGCAAGGTTCTTCTAGTTCTAATTTGAAAGTTGACCTCCAAAGACTCACGCCACTTAATCCTCCAAAAGTACCTCAAATTCCTGCTATACTGAACACTATAAAAACTCTTGAGGTTGGGAATCACATTGCAGATAAATTTAATGGAGAGATCTCTTAAGTTGTAAGTCCCTTTGGGTTGTGCAAGGTTGTGTTGTTTTCGGAAATTCATTATTTTGATCGATAAGGCATGGAAGGAGCTATTAGCCCTATCTTCCAGATGTTAAAAATGCTTACTGTTTTATCATCAATAATGAGCAAACAGGTAGATTTTGCTCCTTTTTGTTGGTATTTGTAGTTGCTGCATGTTTATTGTCCAGCACAATCCGCACATTGTTCGTTGCAATAAGCAGTAATTTAGGTGCTCGGAGAAGTCCGCACCTGCATAAGGGATTTTTGAGGGTCCAATGCTCCTGTGGATTTCTTCGATATCTCGCCCACTAAATTTGCTGATTGTTCTAAACCAGAGATAATCATCGTAAAACGTCTTATCCAAAGTGGCAACAACGTGACCAGGGTGGGGATTTAAAAAAACCGGAGCCTTTCCACTCTTGGCCACGCGGTCGATTTTTTGTATGGATCCGTTTGACTGAAATCAGCTTCTGATTGTTTCAGAAAAATTTCAAATTGATGAAGTACCTGCACTGGCGGAAGCTGAAGGAAACAGCGAACGAAATTGCTTTAGTTCTTCTTCTAACCAAGATAATCATGATGAAAAACTGGTTTCGTTATGCAGGGAAGGTACAATACTGTTTTCTGTGGAATTTTGGATGTAGCCCTAACGAATAAGGCGCTCACTACTCAATAATATGGTACTGTTAAGCTTTGCGCGACTTCATGCTTGGCGAAGCTGCATACCGCTGCCATAATTTCTTTTTTTACTTTATTTTTTGTATATTTTTTAATATGTTAATTCGCGATGTCCAAAATGATCAATTTTTTTATCGTTAAAATATTTTTGTGAGATCTAAAGTAAAAATAAACGCGGAGAAAGACGATAATTTTGGGCTATTTAAACAAGGCATGTGGCTACGTGCAATGGCATATTGGAGTGATCAAGAGTAACATATGCAGTTTACTTTTAATTTAAGGATTTTTCAAAAAGAACCAGAAATAGTGCAAAAAAAACAACGTACGTATATTAATTTTTTTCGATTGAGCATAAAATACTTGCTAGAAATAACTTACGTACTGCGAATATTGAGCGAGTCAAATTCTGCTTATTATGTTTTTTAAGTACCAGACTTATAAAAAAACTGTGATGTACGGTTATCCTCATGCAAATTTGTTGAGTTTTGGTACCCTTATTGTAAATTTAGTCTACCATGTTAGCGGAGGTAAAAACTAAAAAAGGACTTGTGCAAAGTATTAAGTTACTAAAATAGTAAAATTTGAACCATAATTGCGATAGACGTAAATCTAAACACTTGAAATGTTAGAAAAAAGTTTGGAGTTTTACAAAACCTTATTATTTTGCAATATTTTAGCTCGTCGAGCTTGAATTACTCAGATAGAATTAAAACAAGAAATTAATTCCGTTCATCAAAAATTGGATGCTATTTTGTCCGAGATTGGGCAATGTCCCGCAGTTGCGATTGCATCCGTTTTGGTAATTGGATGTCCGGAAGAATTTTCGCTTCCGGTGGGCGAAATGAGGGTCTTTGAAAAGTTGGAATCCACGCAACTAGAATGTGTTGAGTCTCAAAAAAAGCTGGTAAGATATATTTTGTTCTTGCAATCTTGTATGAAAATAACAAAAATGTGACTTTTTTGCCGTTTTTTAGCCTTGTCTACACTGTGCTTCAATTTTTAGTTAGCGCAGGCTCACTTTTTAGTTGTATTACGTTATTTGAAGTTGCACTACGTTCGACCAGGCGCGGTCGCTTGAGCGAGACTAGGTTTAAAATTTTTTTCGCTCGGTAGCGATTAGCTGCACTTTGGCTTGGCGTTGAATTTATACGAAAAAATGCCGACTATGGGCGTATGGTTGGCGACAATGTGGTTCAGTCTTGACACTTTGATTTAATTAGCTCTCGTTCGTAAGCACGTTAAACACACAAAAACCTTGTGCATAGTGTAGATGGGGCTTTATAAGAAGTGCCAGTCGACTTCGACATTGAGCTATAAAAGAATTACTTGAAATGCTACGGATTCTCGCTAGTTTGGTAGTATAAGCCTGTGATTCTGTGCATGCCGGTTAATTGTTGTTGCATTCGAGCGTCAACTATCAGTAAGACTAAATAAGTGGACCGTTTTTTATTTAGGTAACATATTTACAACGCTACTGCTCCAAGGATCCTAAAAAGAGCATCCCCGAAATGCTTTCATGCATATTCACGGATGTCTAATGGAAAAATTTAACTGGTTGGGCCCGCGTGGCTCAAAGCATGGTCTGAAGAGCAGCAACTTTGTAGAAATTTTAAATGGTAAGTTGTTATAGTTGTTTGGGTTTCTTAAAAGGTTAACTCATTAGATTGTTCCTGGTATAAACTTATCTGTGTTGAAATAAATAACCATTTTATTCGGCACTATAATCACTTGGCCCGTAGACCATATGAAGTCAGATCCGGCTTCATATTTTAAGGGTATAATTCGCTTTAGCATAAGCAGGATTAGGAATTGGACGTTTTTTGTAGAATATTATAAATTTTTCCATCACTCAATTGGGAAATAAAATGGAATTCTTTGCCTAGTTTGAAAGTCAGAAGTCGAAATTCGAGCCATAAATTGTAAAAAGGAGGATAGCAGGCAAAACCAATCGGGTTTCTAAAATAAGTGTAATATATAGACAGTAGGATGTTTCATAATTTCACCTTTTTTGAAATTAAAAATGCTTGGGGTCTCATCAGATCGGATTTCGGCCACAATGAAGAAATAAAAAAAAACTTGCTGTTTTGAGGGCGTCCCGCCCCCCCAAAGTTTGATATTTTTGGACGCAGGAAAATTTTTTTGACTAGTGCGATATCTCCTTAACGAAACGAGATAGAGAGTAATGTTTGGTATCAAAATTTACAGAATGGTCGACTTCCTATCTGTAGTCAATACATTCGTAATCGCTAACTCCAACAGAAACGAAGTTATTTACGAAAAACTGTTTTAGCACTCAGTAAAGCTGAAGATAAGATAATATTAAGTTAGTACCGACTTGGCATACAAAGCAAATCAAACTGCAAAACAGTCATATGCAAAAAGAAAAAAATTAAACAGTTTTAGAACGAAAACAACAAATGGGACATCGCATTACACGCTGCCTTGCATTTATACTGCTCGAGAGGTCCATTTGGGGATGCTCTTTGGCTCCTAAAGGTACGGGTACGTCGATACAGAGTTTTAAAATGGCTGAAATTTTTGAGCCTGCAACAAAGCTTTTTACCTCCCGTGGACGATTAGAGAAACAAAAACAACGAAACGAGTACAGTAACAAAACAAAAAACACATCAACTGGAGCTACTACATAAGTATGAACGTAGACGAATTTCTGTCTGGTTTCTTCGTGAAGAATTGTCTCGAATCTTCTTGCGATGCAACAAATCTTTCAGCTTGCCTATTTCCCTTTCATTGCAGCGATTAGGATTTTCGATAGATTTCCAAAATTCGGCTGAGCCAAACGAGATGCATGGCGCGGTTTTACTGGAAATGGTAAAAAAGTCTCTTAGTTTGGCTCGTCTCGTCAAAAGCAAATCTTCAATTGCCACTTCTTCCGGCAGCGAAGTAAGAGATGTCAAAACTTCCTTGGTCGTTGGTGGATTTTCAGAGTAGACACTTAAAGCAATATTATGTGGCGAAAGCCAACTCTTTGCATGCTGCAAAAAGTACCGGTTCACTACTTTACACACGTCCGAATCGACTGCTTCAAAAGCTAACAAGAGATCCCTTTGAAACAATGTCACAAAAGGACCCTCACATGCATGCGGTTTAAGGTGAATCATCAGAAATGAAGGCAAATACACAGAAACAATATATGACACAAGCTTTGAGAGTTTTGTCTTCTCTACAGTAGTAAGATCGGAAGAGTAAAATAAAACCATTCGCAGATAACCATTTGCTGTAGTTAACCAACGGGAGTGACTAACCTCTTCTTGTTTATACCATAGCAAACTTTTGAGATTGGCTGGTGTATCCATAAAAAACTGACACGACAAAACCAGTAAGCACATCTGGTCGCTGCGAAAGCCTGCATTAGCGCTGTTTCTCATACTTTTTTGTTCAGAAAACCAGCAAAGGTTGTTTTGAAGATGTAGCTTAGCAATGGGGGCAATGCCTACATCTAGAACTTCTCTGTCAATCAAAGTTTCCGGAGAACCACTCGTGATAGACTTGATTTTGTTTAAAAGAGCGCCTTCTACCAATGTATTTGGACCTTTGCTTTTACCCTCAACCTCATCAATAACGTGAGATAGATAAGTTTCATTTATGTGAAACATACCCTCTAACGAATGTATATCATGTTTAAAATTTTCAGCAATGTAATCTTGAAGGCGTTTGTTGATGCCAGTCTTTTGACCACTATTCACTCTGCATGTATCGCTCATAACAGAATAAATTTTGCTCAGTATTCCGCCACAAGTTTCATTAACAATTGTATGGAACACCGCTTCACTGTTTACAGATGTTTCCGGCAAGTATAATTTTGCCCCAACTACCTTCTCTACTTTTTTCCTTGTTAATTTGCTGTAAAATTGTACCATAAAAACATACCTTTCCATTCCAATGATTTTCCTGCTGTCCTGATGTAACTGCAGAAACTCTGATTCACTTATTGCAGACTCACACTTTTTTAATGAGAACAATCTTGCTTCCTCTCTACGTCTGTAGACAGTGGCAGTAGATGCAGCTATACTTTCACCAACAACAGCTAATATTTGGTGAGATTGTTGACGTATAGATGTATGGCGTCTATCTGCCAAAGTACAACTGTTTGTGTTAATAGAGAGTTTCCGCTTTTTTGTGTATTTCTTTCCTCCGGCGATAGGTTTAGGAAAGAAACTGGGATCATCTGAATCGGTAGTTTGGATGTCCTCATCCAGCAGAGTTGAGTCAGATGCTGCTTTATCTTTTGGTCTTAACCTGCTTTCCAGTGTGAGGCCTGATGAACGGTTACTCGACTGAGCAACTGAGTAAGAGCAGGATGGTTCGTCTACCTGCATGCGTGGCGTAGCTTGATGCTTCAGTCGGTTTTGGATTTTATTCGCATAAACTTTATCCAGGGATGAAGACATGTACATTTTTCTGTGGGTCCTTTGGTCTTTCAAAAATTCGATTTCTTCTTGTGAAATCCTGTCTTCCCAACAACACGAGCAGAACATCTTGCCGTTGTGTATTGGAGGATTAGGAGCTATTGGGCATTTGCATTTGGAAATATCAAAAACTAAATCCCACCATTCGTCGCTAACCAGCAATTCCTTTTTCTTGCTCATCTTTATGGCCTTTCTCTCCGCTTTTTCGTGTTTGTCAATTAGTTCTTTACATTTAGTCAAAATTCTAATTTCGCTTATTACAGTAAAGACCAGCTTTCAGCCAAATTTCACGCACATTGTTTACCAGCTCCTGTTTAACATCCGTAAACACTGGCAATTTCTTGAAGAATTTGGGGTCTGTACTACATAAGGTTTTGCGTAAGAATTCCTAATGATTAACAACATTTCTATTGCCTGGTAACACATTATTGGCAAACTTTTCGCAGCTTATCAAAAACTTGCCAAATTTAGATCTTGTAGCTGACATTGTCTTATTCCAAAAGGAGTTAACTAACACGTGGCAAAGCATTTATAACGACCAAACTATTACGACGTAACTGACGGACAGTAGATAACTATTCTTAATGAGAAGAAGTTCTATGATATCATAACTTTAGGATTTCACACTATTGCAGTCTTGAAAAGTAAAAAAAAGTGGCAAAAAACAGTTTTTCGTAAATAACTTCGTTTCTGTTGGAGCTAGGAATTATAAATGTATTGACTGCAGATAGGAAGTCGACCATTCTGTAAATTTTGATACCAAACATTACTCTCTATCTCGTTTCGTTAAGGAGATATCGCACTAGTCAAAAAATTTCTCCGCGTCCAAAAATATCAAACTTTGGGGGGGCGGGACGCCTTCAAAACAGCAAGTAATTGAAAAAACAATTTTTTATTTCTTCATTGTGGCCGAAATCCGATCTGATGAGACCCCAAGCATTTTTAATTTCAAAAAAGGTGAAATTATGAAACATCCTAAAAGACAGTCTTTACTTGCGTTAACTCCATTCGTTTTAAACAATCTGTTTGAGAGATGTCTAATTTCCCTTAAAGCCGAGATTCGGTCTAGCTAAATCTTGTATCAAGAAATAGCTTATTAACTTTTAAAAGAAATCTGTGAATTGTCTGCTCTATGGCGTACCTGAGGAATTTTCAAATAATTTTTACGTTGGTTGATTTTTAATGAAGTGGATACTTCAAGTCCTGCGGAGAGAAATAATTACGCCGTTTCAGGTTGTTTGCTGTGTTGTATTACTACAGTGTGTTTTCGCTGGTTTATTCCCTTGTGAAAAAAACTCTTCAGTAGCTTTGCTGCGTCATAACATGGCGCAACCTCTCCACCAATCAGCTTTCACGGCCTGCATGTTTTTCGAGAGCTTCCACTGTTTTTTAAAAAATATGTTTGTACAGTTAGTTCATGGAGGAGTATGCACTGAGAATTTAATGATAAGCTATAGCCAGTATCCATGAGTCTAAGGGCACAATCAAAACTATGATAAACAGCCTAAGACATACGACACAGAATGTCATCGCCTTGTTAATCATGTTGGTGGATTTTTTACTGGTATTTATCACAGTATATACTTTAAAACAAAATGTGTGCAAAGTAAAGATGGTTACATATCGCTGCCTTTCGCCGATTTTGATAATTTGTGAGAGTGTGATAAAACAAGCGGGACCGTGAGAATGAAACCTGATTGCTTGAGAGCTTGTTATGATGCAACGGAGGCAAAAAGTAGCTGTACAGTTTAACAATACAAAATGTTTGGAGTGAAACTGAACCTACTGTATGGTTGATAAATACTGTTGCATTACTAATATTTTGGTGCGAAATTTATTTTTGAGTCTCTGTGCGGAAAGAATGAGTAAGCGTAATGTAAAAGTGCTATTAGCTTCCAATACCTATTATTGCTGCTGCTTGCAGTAGGCAACATAAATGCAGCCAGTTTGTTTGTTATTGGGTCCACGACAACTGATCGCAAACAAACTGACCGCGAGCAACGCCGATTGGCTGAGAAGGGCAATCCTAAATATATTTTTACTATCCCCAGAGCCTTCTTGCCCAAACCCTCACGTTGTGACGAAATCACTGCGACGAAATCAGTGACCAAATCACTGTAACGAAACCACTGGTTCGCGGTCAGTAGACTTGGCTCGTTTGTTATTAGCCTTCGTCATTTTTGTATTATTACGCAGCTATCGCTAGTTATAATTTCATGGTTCCTAAACATTGAAGTTTATCAGATAATTCATCCTTTAATAGCTTACTGGTGCTAACTGATGGAATAAATTTTTGCGGGAAATTAAACTTTTCCCTAAGCTCACTTTTTTACGTTTAGAACTTCAAAATATGTTTGCAAATATTAGCAATACACGAAACAACAAACAAAAGAAATTTCTCTCCGCAACGATTTAAAATATCCTTTCCATTGACAACCAGCTAATGTAAAATCATGTGAACATTTCACGGAGTATGTCAGCATAAAGCAGAAAATTTTCGCGTTTTTTCTGAAGAAATAAAATAGCAAGCTCGTTTTTTGTCTGTGCTCAGAGCATTGTTTTGATATAACGTTTGGCTAAACCGTAGCTTGGATTTAATGTACATTGTCGATTCAAGTTTGCAACGCTGACGTTAATGGTCGTTTGTGGAAATCCCAATGACTTTATCTGCTTTCTCTAAAAACAACAATTTTTTTCGGAATAGTCGGGAGTCAGAGTCTACTAATTCTTGCCAATTTCGATTAATATATGTCTAATTTTGCTACCTGTTTTCATATGTTTTATTTTGCTTTGCAGCTGCTGTACGTACAGCGGATTCGAAAGTTACAAATTCCCATGTCAAAAAAGTGATACAAGAATATGTAAAATCTGCAACCAAGAGACTGCAAAGGCCTAGGCCACCTGTTGTATGAAGTAGTGTTTTTTATGTTTTTTATTTGGGTTTGTAAATAAATGTTTGATTAACTCAGCTGTTGAGCATATTGTATATGAATTTATATTATCCAGTAGAATACTTTGAAGTGTTTATACTTAGTGATAGCAAGCTAGAAACACCAAATCACTGATCGCTTTAGAAGGCGCCAGTAAGTTTCAACAAAACACGCTGAATTAGTAGCTTTTTGTGACAAAAATTTATAGTAGCTTACGAACAGTTTATCGTGCAACATTCTGGTCAAGACTTGTGTTTCGCGTATCTATCAGAAGTTCTAAAGGATCTTATGAAGAACCGATGATAAATTCGAATCGAAATCACGTAAAAACTGTTAGTCAAACACGTGTCGAAAACCGTTGTTAAAACACGTGTAGAAATCGCGTAAAAACTCGAGCCGAACACGAGTCAAGAATTGATAATAAACACGTGTCCGATTCACGTATTTTTTACGTGTTAAAAACACGTAGTCAACACGTGTTAGGGTTACGTAGCAAACACGTACCAAAACACGGGTGACGTTGGTGCAAACGTCGTAAAAACCCGTGTTTTGTACACGGGTTTTACACGTCTAACTGGGGTTGATGAACACGTGTTTTACACGTTTATTACACATGGCAATGTTTAAAACACGTGTCCAATTCACGTATTTTTTACGTGTTAAAAACACGCAGTCAACACGTGTTAGGGTTACGTGGCAAACACGTGTTAGGGTTACGTAGCAAACACGTACCAAAACAAGTGTAAAACACGGGTGACGTTGGTGCAAAACGTCGTGAAAAACTCGTGTTTTGTACTCGGGTTTTACACGTCTAACTGGGTTTGGTGAACACGTGTTTTACTCGTTTATTACACATGGCAATGTTTATGGGGATAAAAGACGCTGAATCTACCAATCAATTTAAAGTTTTGCTAAAAACTTATTTCTTAATACAAGCATATTCGAGATGATTAGTTTCTCACTGTGCACACTTTGCATGCCAAATAGTATTGTTATTTTTTCACTTTTGCCTACCTCTTAGTATTCTTCTTCACACAAGTGTACGATATGCCAACTATAATGTACCAAAATTTTGGTTGCCTGTGACTTAGTGTGCTACTCTTTCATGTTGTTGAACTGTATTTGTTCTGTAAAGCGCCTTTGATCTGCTGCCTTGCAGGAAATGGCGCAAAACGAATGACTACATTATTATTATTATTATTATTATTATTATTATTGCAAACATCAACATGGCTTTTTGTTTTTCCTAAGGAACCAGTTTGGTTGACATGCCGAAGCCAACTAACAGTGATTCTGTATGACCCTCGCACTGCCTCAGCCAATAAGAATTCCTCAATGGGAGTTATGTTGAGCAATATTTCCAGAGCACCAGTAGGGATGCCACGAAAAGCTGATGAAATCATCAGGCAAACAAGTATCTGCACCTTTGTGAGTTTCCTCACTAGATACTTTTTGTTGAGACCGCCAGCCCAAGACACACATGCATACGACATGATTAGACGTATCATAGCTGTGTATATCTATTTCATCAAGGATGGTTTTATTCCTTACTTTTTACCCACAATTTGTCTACATTGCAATAATGCTGTAGTCGCTCTGCGGGTAATTGGAATAATATGTGGTTTCCAGGTTAGCTTGCTGTCCAAAGTAACACCTAACAGCCTTGCTTCCTTAGAAAGTTCAAGTTTTGTACCATTCATTGACAAGGAACCCAAACCTGAATTCCACTTGTGAGTGAACAGTATGATTTCGGTTTTCTTGCGGCTAAACTGTAGCTCTTGATCCGAAGCCCAGTTTGTAGCAATATTTATTGCATTCTGAGCCATACCTCTGATCCAATACATATCAGCACCAGGGACCAAAACTGCTAGATCATCGGCATAGGCTTGAACATAAAAGCGTCTGCTACGTACGTAACTCTAGCACTAGCAAAAATTTTTTTTGAAGACCTTTTTTTGGATTTCGCCTGAAAAAAAATCTTTTTCCGAGAACACTTGCGCCTGTGTCCTTGATCCTTGGCCTCGAGCATTCCTGTCCTTGGCGTCGGGAGAGTCTGTCCTCGGAAGGGCTATCCTTGGCCTTGGCCTCGGATTTTTTTTGTGTCCTTGGCCTTGGCCTCGAGCCTTGTGTCCTCGACTCCACCTCTGCTGAAATGATTGCAAACATAGGTTCAATCAAGCGTGTGGAAACAGTTATTAACGAATTTCAACCATTCAAAGCTCCAGGGCCAGATGGGATCTATCCTGCATTGTTACAGAAAGGTTGGAATCAACTGAAAGGACATTACCACGTCATTTTTCAAGCATGCCTGAGACACAGCTATGAGCCATTGGCATGGAAAGAAGGCACTCGTATATTTCTTCCCAAACCCGGAAAAGGAAAGCTATTTTGAAGCTAAGTCCTTCAGTATGATCACTTTAATTTCTTTCCAACTGAAATGGTTGGAAAGGCTAATTCTGTATCATATTAAAGAAGATAATAACGTCCAGACAAAGCTTTCTGCATTGCAGTATGGATTTGGCGCAGGTGTTTCCATGGCAACTGCTTTGCATGAATTTATGCGCCATGTAGAGCGTTGACTTGTTAGAAAAAAGCCGACTCTGCTGCAAATGCCAGCTGACCGAATAAAGTAAACTAAGGTATTTGAGAGAAATTTCAAATATCAAATTTTGGGTAAAAAGAATGCTATCAGATCTGAAAACGTTTTAAATCAGAATACTGTCAAAGTTTACACTGATGGTTCGAGATAAAATGGGAGAGTAGGTGCGGGTTTTTATGCAGAATACCCCAACAACCAGTAGCGTAGCCAGGGGGGGGGGGCGGGGGGGGCTATAGCCCCCCCCATTGGCCTGCCGACCAAAATGCAGAATAAGGAAAATACCACGTTTTTAGCACTTCTAAGACTCTCTTTTGCACTGGATCAGACTAAAAATGATTTAAAGCATAGTTTGAAACGTTTATTTGGGGGGGGGGGCTAATAGACTGCCGACCAAAATGCTGAATAGGGAAAATACCACGTTTTTAGCATTTTAAGACTGTCTTTTGCACTGGATTAGACTATTTTGAAACGTTTATTTAAGGGAGGGGGGGGACGGCTAATGAACTGCCGACCAAAATGCAGAATAAGAAAAATATCATGTTTTTAGCACTTCTAAGACTATCTTTTGCACTGAATTAGACTAAAAAATGCTTTAAAGCATAGTTTGAAATGTTTATTTGGAGGGGGGCTAATAGACTGCCGACCAAAATGCAGAATAGGGAAAATACCACGTTTTTAGCATTTCTAAGACTGTCTTTTGCACTGGATTAGACTAAAAAATGCTTTAAAGCATAGTTTGAAACGTTTATTTAGGGGGGGGGCTAATGAACTGCCGACCAAAATGCAGAATTAGGAAAATACCACGTTTTTAGCCAGTAGCGTAGCCAGGGGGGCGGAGGGGCTATAGCCCCCCCATTGACATGTCGACCAAAAAGCAGAATGGGAAAAACACTACATTTTTAGCACTTTGAGACTGTTTTATGCACTGGAGTGGACTAGATAGTGATTTAAAACATCTTGTGAAACATATGTCCAGAGGGGGGGCTAATTTGGCAAAAATAAAACCAACAAATAAATGAAACCTTTGATAAATGGTAAGAAATAAGCAATCAAATTTGATCGCAAGTGTAAAAATGCTGAATATAAGTGTCATCAACAAATATACTATAAACTAAGGAATAGGGGGGGGGCTATTCAGTATTTGTTAATTACCAATCATTTCTCTCAAATCTCTTTTCATTAGTCCCCCCCAATTATTTTTCTCTATAAACTGTATACGAAATAGATTACTCCGTGTGAGTTTTATTGAAGTATTCGATTTTATAATTTACCAGCATCTAAACAAGAGAACTAACATTTTACCATTAGCCACCTCCCAAATAGCCCATTTATGCCAGCAGTTTAATCTTGTTTGCACTGCCAATTTCTAAGCCACGTTTTAAAAACATTATTTTTAATCAAAATAGCCCTAAAATGAAGTTATTTTTGCAAAAAAATGCAAAATTTTCGAGCGCTGGGGGCTCCGCCCCCAGACCCCCGTGCCTCCGGCGGCTGGGGGCTTTGCCCCCAAACCCCCAGCCTCCGGCAGCTGGGGGCTTCGCCCCCAGACCCCCACTGGCATCCGGCGGCTGGGGGCTCCGCCCCCAGACCCCCCAAACAGCCCCCCCCATTGCGAATTTCTGGCTACGCGCCTGCCAACAACTCTCCAAAACAAGCAGTTTTTCACCTTTGAATACGCAGCACTGTGTTCCAGGCAGAAGTTTTAGCTATTTCAGAAGTGGCAAAGAACCTGCTTTTGGAAAAAAATACACAATCAAAGTATTGTTGTGTTGGTGAATAGTCGGGCAGCTATTAAATCACTCGTATAGTGCACTGTAACATCAATTACAGTGCTCAACTGCATTAGAAATATAAATCAGCTGGGTAAACAAAACCACGTCAGCATTGCCTGAATTCCGGGTCATGCAGGGGTACATGGTAACAAAGAGGCAGATTATGTAGACAAATCAGGGTCTAAATGAATAACCCATGGTCTTGAACCTTTTATTACAGTCTCGTATGCCAGTTGTATTAGCACGGTTAAGGACTGGTCCACAGATAGATGGAAATCTATGTAGAATGATCGGAAAGACTGCTTGAAGATGAAGGAGTCTGTACGTTGGACGTTTTTACCGATCTACGACATAAGGGCGCAGACATAAGGGCACAGACATAAGGGCGCAGACATAAGGGCGTAGGGACATAAGGGCGAAGGGACATAAGGGCGCAAGGACATAATGGCGCAGAGACGTAAATCTGCAAGCTGTGCTAACATTTTCGTGCTGAGGAAATAACATTGATTGATTAGTATTTTAGTTAATTTTTGAAAGTCAAGTTTTGAAAAAAGTTTTTTTCAGTTCGTTTCCTGTTTTTAATGTTCAGTTGTCGCACAAAACACAACCTTAAATCAATGGTTTTCAACCTGTGGGCCATGGCCCACCAGTAGGCCACAGAAGTATTTTGCAGTGGGCCACAGAGCATTTTGATATAAAAAAGTCGTAATTGCACGATGAGCTATTTATTGATTTGGTTTGAAAGCTTGCAGAAAGTTGCGGTAAATGGCGAGTTGACTGTTTTTTGTTTTTTTTTTTTGGAGGTCACCTTTTTCGGCCGGAAAAACCGTTTGAATTTTGGTGAAGACCTTTTTTTTGGAGATCATCTGATTTTGACAGAAAAAACGCATTAATGTAATTCAACACTGATGAAAATTTCGGTCAAGTTTGTTTACTGTTGTTTCAAGCTTTTTCATCATTTATCTGCTTTACTTAACTAACAAACGTCAGCGATTGTTTTCAAACGCAATCATTTAACTGTTTTCAAACGCCGTCATTAAAGGATTGTAGTATTTTGTTAAACAAACAATAATAATTAGTCTTTTGTCCAGCTGCTAAGCAAAATCAATTCTTTTACTTTCTCGTTCCACTAAGCCGAAGGCGCGTAAAGGAGTTTGAGAGGCCCATCTCCGTGTTATTGCGCCCGGCAACGCAACTCCTTTCAAAGTAATGTCGCAGCGCTGGCGAGCCGTTGGCAACACTGTGTACGATTACACCGGCCCAAGATTTGAATCTCAGGCCTACCACTTCAGAGGCAAACAGCAAAAGCGTTTTCTAGTCACATGCACATGTACTGATTGTAGTCGTTATACAGAATTTAGAAAACTCTATCGTTTTTTTATTGTTTTGTTTTGAAATTTTACTTCTTACAATTTATTTGAAAAACTGACTGATTCCGTGGGTAAAATACGCGGAGACGTGCGCTAAACACATGAGAGCACAATGGCTCCACAAATATTTGCTTTTTAATGAGTTTTGAAATACGAGGTAGAAACATTTTTGCAATTAAGCTATAAATTTTATGTGGTTTTGATTTTATCGCAGAGGTTATTACTCTATAGAAATTTTGTTTCCAGTTCATGCAAAAAAATTACTCGTTTTATTGAAGAATAAAACTGATCCATTTTAGGAGACAAATTATTATCAAGATTCAAGAATAAGTGTGACAAAAACGAATTTTGAATAGGCAAGCATTCGAAATATTCTAAGTTACTTCCTCATCACAGTGAAATAAATTACAGCATTTATTGAAAGCAAATAAACTCAAACAATATAGTGGCGAAAAATACAGAAAAGTCAACTCAAAATCTACAATGACAGTACCTAGAAATTCATTTGATAGTTATGGCTAATGCCTCTTAAGAATTCCTACATAGATTGTGGAGGAGCGTAAGGATCGTTTCCGATAAATTGATTTGTTAGAGTTAAAATTCTCTTGTCACATTCTTGATATTTTTTTTCACAAACTCCTTTGCACGCCGTCGGCTTAGTAGAGCTAGAAAATAAAAGAATTGATTTTGCTTAGCAGCTGGACAAAAGACTAATTATTATTGTTTGCTTAACAAATTAACTACAATCCTTTAATGACTGCGTTTGAAAACTGTTAAATGATTGTGTTTGAAAACAACTGCTGACGTTCGTCGGTTACGTAAAGCAGATAAAATGATGAAAAAATAAACACCAGTTTAAGGCTGTGGTTCCAACCTTTTTCTAACCGTAGCCTATTTTCATTTAAAAAAATTTTCTATGGCTCTATTCTAAAAGTATTGCTCAATCGCAATTTTCCACTATCCTACGCAGTAGCGTAGCCAGAATTTCGCAAAAGGGGGCTTTTTTGGAAGCTTGAAACATCAGTAAACGAACTTGAATTAAAATTTCATCAGTCTTGAATTAGATTGAGGCGGTTTTTCTGTCAAAATCAGGTGATCTCCAAAAAAAAGGTCTTCACCAATATTCAAACGGTTTTTCTGCAAGCTTTCAAACCAAATTAATGAATAGCTCATCGTCCAATTACGACTTTTTCATACCAAAATACTCTGTGGCCCACTGCAAAATACTTCTGTGGCCAACAGGTTGAAAACCACTGGTTTAAGGGTTGTGCTTTGTGCGACAACTGAACATTAAAAACAGGAAACGAACTGAAAAAAACTTTTTTCAAAACTTGACTTTCAAAAATTAACTAAAATACTAATCAATCAATGTTATTTCCATAACACGAAAATGTTAGCACAGCTTGCAGATTTACGTCTCTGCGCCATTATGTCCTTGCGCCCTTATGTCCCTCAGCCCTTACGTCCCTGCGTCTTTATGTAGGGTTTCGGTTTTTACGACCAACAATAAATCTCTTTAAACTTAAGAGATTTCAATTAAATTGAGCAGTGCAAGCTTTAACTGTGCACTGCAATCTACAGCGGCATAAGAAAACTGCAGGTCGTGCTGAGTCTTCTTGTTGTCCAAAATGTAGCCTAGAGGACGAAACACGAAATCATCATGTTGGCAATCGCAAGCTTTACCAAGATATTTGTGTTAAATATTTAGAATCGCCAAAAACACTGTTCACGATGTGGTAACGAAATGTAATATTAACAAACTGGCCACGTACCGTATTTAAAGAAAGCTGGAAGGCTTTCCGAGTTCGACCAGTAACCAAACAAAATAACAATAACAGCAGCTACAGTTGCAATGGGCCCAAATGAGGCCTACGCAATGTGAAGATGGACTTTATCTGACGTTAGCAGATCCATTTGCATCGCTGCCCATTATTAATAATATTACATAATTATAACGGTTCAAAAGATAGTGCTGTCCTTGAGCCGAGGACAAGGCAATTTTCGAGGACTTGAGGCTTCGAGGCCAAGGCCAAAGACTTGACCTTCGAGGCCAAGGCCAAGGACATCAAAATGTGTCCTCGAAGACGTCCTCGAGGCAAAGGACGTCCACGAGGACACCACCTCTGGTAATTACCTTTCTTTTCCTCATCTGGACCAAGCAACTTATAAAGTTGAAGGAAAAAATGCAAGGTTTTAATATGCTTTGGACTTGACTGGTATTAAGGAAAGAAAGGGCTAAACAATTTAAATTTTTCAATTGTTTTTTAAATTCTAGAAATTTGTAATAGTTCTTTCAACGTAATTAAACGCAGCGTAATTAAACACTACGGAGAATTCACAAAGTCTCCACCAGAGGCTTTAAACTATCTGCTCGATGTCGTATCATCGGGTAGCCAGCAGATAGAAAATCATGCAATCAGGTCCGACTTAGTGGACAATCCATTCATGAGACCTGAAGACACTGAAATGATTGCAAACATATGTTCATATGAGCGTGCGTATGGAAGCAGTTATTAACGAATTTCAACCATTCAAAGCACCTGGGCTAGACGGGCTCTATCCTGTACTGCTACTGAAAGGTTGGAATCAACTGAAAGGACATTACCACGTCATTTTTCAAGCATGCCTGAGATACAGCTATGAGCCATTGGCATGGAAAGAAGGCACTCGTATATTTCTTCCCAAACCCGGAAAAGGAAAGCTATTTTGAAGCTAAGTCCTTCAGTATGATCACTTTAATTTCTTTCCAACTGAAATGGTTGGAAAGGCTAGTTCTGTATCAATAGTATCATAATGAAGATAATAACGAGCAGACAAAGCTTTCTGCATTGCCGTATGGATTTCGTGCTGGCGTTTCTACGGAAACTGCTTTGTATGAATTTGTGCGCCGTGTAGAGTATTGCCTCGTTAGAAAAAAGCCGGCTTCAGGTATTTTCCTGGATATTGTCGGTGCCTTCGACAATGTCACCTTCCGTAGCTTTGTTTCGGGTCAGCGAGAGCTGGGCATGTCTAAGATTCTCACCTCATAGATAGAGACCCTACTCAGACATCGCACTGTCTAAGTAGAATTGTATGGTGATATAGTTAAAAAGGAAGTAGTGAAGGGGAACCCACAAGGTGGTATCCTGTCCCCTTTTCTATGAAACTGTGTCCTAAACAGCTTGTTGCTAGAGTTACGTACGTAGCAGACGCTTTTATGTTCAAGCCTATGCCGATGATCTAGCAGTTTTGGTCCCTGGTGCTGATATGTATTGGATCAGAGGTATGGCTCAGAATGCAATAAATATTGCTACAAACTGGGCTTCGGATCAAGAGCTACAGTTTAGCCGCAAGAAAACCGAAATCATACTGTTCACTCACAAGTGGAATTCAGGTTTGGGTTCCTTGTCAATGAATGGTACAAAACTTGAACTTTCTAAGGAAGCAAGGCTGTTAGGTGTTACTTTGGACAGCAAGCTAACCTGGAAACCACATATTATTCCAATTACCCGCAGAGCGACTACAGCATTATTGCAATGTAGACAAATTGTGGGTAAAAAGTAAGGAATAAAACCATCCTTGATGAAATAGATATACACAGCTATGATACGTCTAATCATGTCGTATGCATGTGTGTCTTGGGCTGGCGGTCTCAACAAAAAGTATCTAGTGAGGAAACTCACAAAGGTGCAGATACTTGTTTGCCTGATGATTTCATCAGCTTTTCGTGGCATCCCTACTGGTGCTCTGGAAATATTGCTCAACATAACTCCCATTGAGGAATTCTTATTGGCTGAGGCAGTGCGAGGGTCATACAGAATCACTGTTAGTTGGCTTCGGCATGTCAACCAAACTGGTTCCTTAGGAAAAACAAAAAGCCATGTTGATGTTTGCAATGAGGCTAGAAGATTCTTATCGCTGCTGTAAATGCCAGCTGACCGAA
Source organism: Trididemnum nubilum (assembly GCA_963965965.1). Lineage (NCBI taxonomy): Eukaryota > Metazoa > Chordata > Ascidiacea > Aplousobranchia > Didemnidae > Trididemnum > Trididemnum nubilum. Next base: position 31,235,069 of record OZ014477.1, on the reverse strand, counting down.
TAAAGAAAACAAGGGTAGTCGAAGGGATCTACGAATGTCAAATTATGCATAAAAAGAATGCTATCAGATCTGAAAGCATTCTAAATTCGAACACTGTCAAGATTTACCCTGGTGGTTCGAAACTAGATGGGAGAGTAGGTGCGGGTTTTTATGCAGAATACCCAACAACTCCCCAAAACAAGCATTTTTCCGCCTTGGAATTTCCAGCACTGTGTTCCAGGCAGAAGTCTTAGCAATTTCAGAAGTGGCAAAGAGCCTGCTTTTGGAAAAAAATACACAATCAAAGTATTGTTGTGCTGGCTGAGAGTCAAGCAGCTATCAAAGCATTCATAAAGTGCACTGTAACATCAATTACAGTGCTCAACTGCATTAAAAACCTAAATCAGTTAGGTAAAAAAAACCACGTCAGCATTGCCTGAATTCCGGGTCATGCAGGTGTACATGGTAACGAAGTGGCAGACTATGTAGACAAATCAGGATCCTGAACCTTTTATTAAAGTCTCGTATGCCAGTTGTGTTAGCACGGTTAAGGACTGGTCCACAGATACCGCATTAACTCGTTTTGTAGCCCGGGCCCTTATTTTTTTCAACCTTACTCACTGCCGGGCCCCTATTCAAACGGGCGTTTATTTAAGCACGGCCGCTTGTTATTTTCAAAGTAAAATTACCACAAAAATTATCGTTGAAGACAAATATTTCACGACATTTAATCTTTCTCCATATGATTTATTCACGTCAAACACAAATCAACACCATCATCCTCATGAACATCAACACCATCATCCTCATGAACATCAACACCAAAACGTAATTAATGCTATCTGTTATGCAATTGGACGTCTAAGGCGTGACTGTTGTCTACTAGCGCTTAAAATTAAACAGCGTTGTGACACAAGCGTTTCTTAGCAGCTTCTTATTTTTTATTGTTTTCTACCACTGAAAAATCAGCTTTTGCACCGGGCGGGTATTAAAGCACGGGCCCTTATTTATTTTTTTGTTCTGCTTACACGGGCGGCTATTCAAACGGGCCCTTAATCAAGATCGGGCGGTAAAACGAGTAAATACGGTAGATGGAAATCTATGTGGAATAACCGCAAAAACTGCTTCATGATGAAGGAGTCTGTAGATTGAATGTCCTCACGACTAACAATATATCTCCTTAATCTTAAGAGGCCTCAATTAAATAAAGTAGTGCAAGTTTTTAGCTGGGCACTGCAATCTACAACGGCACAAGAAAACTGCAGGTCGTGCTGAGTCTTCTCTGTGTCCAAAATGTAGCCTAGAGGATGAAACACGAAATCATCATGTAGGCAATTGCAAGCTTTACCAAGATATTCGTGTTAAATATATTGGAATCACCAAAACCGCTGTTCACAATGTGGTAACGAAATGTAACATTAACAAACTGGCCACGCACTTAAAAGAAACTGAAAGGCTTTCTGAGTTAGACCAGTAACCAAACAAAATAACAATAACTGCAGGTACAGTTGCAATGGGCCCAAATGAGGCCTACGCAACGTGTAGGTGGACTCTACTTAACGGTAGCAGATTCGCTTGCACCGCTGCCCATTAATAATAATAATAATAGGTATCTGCTGCTGGTTAAACTTCCAGTGCTACTCAACGGAAAAATAACATAAATCAAAAGTCACAATAAAAGTATATTTTTGGCTATCTAAACTCTTATTAGCAACACCACAAGCTATAGGCTACTCGTCTATTAACACAACTAATAGTTAGTCTTAGTCAGTACTTAAATTGTAAAATTTTGCATGACTGAACCTTAGTAAAGATTCATAATTCCGTCGACGAAATTGAATGAAAACCAAAAAGATAAATGTCTTCGCCAAGAGTCTAAATATTGATGTGTTTTTCCGCCGGAAATTAGGTGAAGACCAAAAAAAAAAGCAAAAAAAAGCAAAACAAAAAGGTCTCGCCGAAGACTGAAGTGTTTTTTCGCCGCAAATTAGGTGAAGACCAAAAAAAAAGGTCTTTGCCAAAACCTGAAGTGTTTTTTCGTCTCAATCATTATTCCCGCGTTCCCCCCGCCCCCCTACAATTTAAGCACTGGTTTTAGTCCTACTCAAACAACCGCCAACATATATTTAATAGACAATTAGGTTACAGTATTTTTATTGCTGGCCATTTAAACTGCCTAGTTAATCCCAAACTCCTCTAATATCAACCACTAAATCATAGGGTTACTTAGGATCAAAAACTAGCATGTTCTACTTTTTTTGAAAGCTGACCAAAGGTGAAGTCAAGGGCCTAATGTTCTAGGCCAAGGACAAGGACTGATTTTTCGAGGACAGACCCTCTAGCAGCCAAGGACAGGAATGCTTGAGGCCAAGGCTAAGGACAAAAGACTCAATTTTTCTAAAAATTGTCGCCAAACTTTTCATTATGTTTAAGCACAAAAGTGTTTAAGACATTGCATTTCGTTAAGTTTTTGATGATAATTCAAAAAAGTAGTTTTCAAAGGAAATAAGAATATTATTTTGAAGTTTTACGCGTCAGCAAGAATCTTGATTACGTTTCTTAGCGGCATTGTGGTATAATAAAACAATTAAAGCCGAAACTCATATATGGGAAATAGGGAATAACTAAATTCTAAACGTGGAATGGTTCATTTTAAATCCTTAACTTCATCAGTTACAAAGCCCCGGTGCAAACGTCTATTGATAATGCATCCTCACTTTTTTAGTAGTTTTTTAAACGCAAACCTAATTGTTTTGTTAAACGACTTCTTTTTACAGAATTTTTTAAATATTGTCTATTGTCGTTTTTAAATATTACTCAATGATTATGATATTATTATCTAAAGGTATTGCAAAGTACTCTAAATTTATGGTTCTGAAACAAAATGAGGTACCATACCAGGTATTTGCACGCTCAAATCCTTGAAAAAAAACGGAGTTTTGGGGACAGGGCAAACTCGCTATGTCTCCGTTGAACAATTTTAGTGATTATTTTTTCAAAAAACTAACGAATTTTGTGACTTTTAAAGCAGATTCACAATTATATTTTTAAAGCGGTTTAAAAAAAATAAATTACCGTAGAAATTAATTTGAAAAACTTTAGTTTTTTCACATTTTTCCAATCTTCATTTTACGCCAATCTTTTCTTTACGTTTTAGTGCAGGATATCTCTCGGGGGTTTCGCATCTACCGTCAAATCTCGTTATATACCACCTCGTTACTATGCCCCTCTCGCTACCAGAGGTGAAGTCCTCGAGGACGTCCTTGGCCTCGAGGACGTCCTCGAGGACACATTTTGAAGTCCTTGGCTTTGGCCTCGAAGCCTCAAGTCCTCGAAAATTGCCCTGTCTTCGGCTCGAGGACAGCACTATTTTTTGAACAGTTGAAAGCTCGTTGGAAAACGCCAGAAACCTCGCGGAAAATTTGCGAACACCTTTTTTGTTTTCCTCACTTGGAGCATAGGCGTAGGCAAGAGGAGGGGGGCAGGCCCCCCTCCAATTGAAATCTCACCAATGACAAAAATGTGACAAAAAAGTCCATTGTTTCTTCAGTTTCAGTTTCTTTTTAGCATTTTTCGCTGACAACAGTGTAACTAATTAACGATATCGAAGACCAAGGGCGCCGGGTCCCCCGGAATTCAATTTTTGCCAGCCAATTTAAACGTATAATCCGGAGAAAATGGAGAGTTTTTGTCCTAAAAGTTGCTATCTCAGGCCCACATCTAGCCTTTTTGTGAACGTAATGCATTAATCAGAGCCGGATTTACCATAATATGACGCAGTATACCAGCTAGGGGCCCCGATCTAAAATCGTAAGATTTTTTTTGGTCTTCAACTATATTTGGCAGAACGATGTTGCGAAAATCTCCAAAGTGCCAGGGGCCTAGCGCGATGTAAATCCGGCCTGGCAATAACATGGTTTGTTGGCGTAACCATCTATTGTACCATTTTTGAAAAACAATTCAGTATTTCACCTCCAACCTCGCCAGTTTTACGCACAAAATACTTAAAAAATAATTAGCCATGGAAAATGCTGATTGAACGAATTATTGAACTTGAATTGAGGGGGCCTGGGCCCTCTGGCGAACGTGTACTTCTACAACTGGTTATTTTCATAACAAAACATAAATCTCTTAAGGAAAATCTTGGAGTGAATTATTATTTACTGCTAAAATGTTGCACGAGACAATGCACCTTACTTCCCCCTGTCTTGAGCAAATCACGTACAATTAAAGTTTAACTCCAAAATGCAAGACGTTAAACGTGTTTTGGACTTAAATTGCAAGTAAAAGGAGGATTAAAAAATTCGATTTTTTCAATTGGCTTTCAAATGTCAAAAATCTAGTGCTTTCAAATGGCTCTGAACACTCTTGCGAAATGTGATCCAATGGCATTGAAATAGCTTTTTTTCAAAAAAAATTACAAAAAATCGCCCTACGGCTAGGAGTTCGCCCCCAAATCCCCAAAGCTTCCGGCGGCTGGGGTCCCGCCCCCAAACCCCCGTATGTGATACATTTGAGTTACACAAGCTTTCTCAACACGTTCCCAAAGTTAGATATTTGCATTTTTCAACTACTAATTTAAGCCCTCTTCCTTTGCAAAATCCTGGTTACGTGCAAACAAGCAACGACGATTTCAGATTTTCCATCCTACGATATCTTTGTCCCACAAAAACTTCCTCTTTGGAAAAATTCTGATGACGTCATTGCATGTGATTTGTAGTTTAGGCCTCCCCAATCAAAAATTCTGGGCACTCCAATAAATTGGAGATCGCTTGAAAAAAATTTTTGAAAACTTTTTTTTTCTTTCGTTTGGAGAACGCTTGCGCCTGTGTCCTTGGTCCTTGGCCTTGGCCTCGAGCATTCCTGTCCTTGGCCTCGAGAGGGCTGTCCTCGGAAAGGCTGTCCTTGGCCTTGGCCTCGGATTTTTTGTGTCCTTGGCCTTGGCCTCGAGCCTTGTGTTCTCGACTCCACCTCTGCTTGCTACTATACCACCTTTGGTCGTTCACAAAAAAATTCAATAGAAATGAATACCTAGTAAATAAACTTACAATGTCACCCCTTAATCTCCCTACTATTCCACGTGAGATTTATGGAATACCGGTGGCATCGCAAATGGTTTCCATGCTACGTTATGTTATAATGACATGAGGAAAAGAGGCTATGAAAGTAGGCTATATCTTTGCTATTCAGCAAGTTGGCTCAGCTTAGCTCAACAATTAATGTTTTTACCTCAATGTTATTAGGCCTACTTTACTGTTAGTGTTTGCCTAGTTTGGTACTGGTACTGACACATATAAACTACTAGACATGTCGCTGTCTGTTGTACAGTAACACAAGAAAGACTTGTACTTCTACGCACTGATGTACACTAAGAGCATTGCCATCGCTGCTGGGGTGGGATGGGGGGGGCAGGGGAGGTGCCCCCCCAAGCGATTGCTTGTGCCCCCCAATTCGGTTTACTCCAAAGTGCTAATTTGGAGCATGACATAAATTGCTGGCCACCAACTGCTATACATAAATGTGAAGCAATAATTTGTCTTGTCAACGCGCCTTTACGGATATGTCGTGGAATAGGGATGTCTTAATAACACGTCTTTACGGATATGTCGTGGAATAGGGATGTCTTAACAACACGCCTTTACGGATATGTTGTGGAATAGGGATGTAGGCCTAAAAAATCTTTACCGGTACTTCGTTCATGATTATGACCTCAAACAATACTACGGTGTGCTGCAAAAAAGAAACATGGCAAAGATCTTGTTTCGAGAAAATCAAGTTTTTATGCGCCATTGTTAACTTAATGTGACGCAATAAGTAAATTTTTTCGCATATTTATTCATTGTTTTTGAACAATAGAAAAAAACTTATAGAATTCACATTTTTATTTTGCAGCACTTGTCGCTATAAAATGTGAAGTTGTTTTCTTTTATATTTAAACGTCAATATCGCTGAAAGTATTGAACTTACAAAGCTCAAATTTTCAAATTTGGTTGAAATGAAACTGAAATTTAACGTCACAAAAAAAATAATAATAAAGGAAAATGCTTTTTAATGCCCCATTAATGTCGTTCACGTAATTTTCATTATTTGTGCTCATCATGATTTTTTTTGAAGTTTAATCCAACTATGGAGAGGTTTTATATCATAGTTGTCCTTCTCCTAGGTTATATGCTTACCCCAGCTGATGGGCATAACCAACCCAGGTTTTAAGTTTTCCAACTTGTTTGATTTGAACTTATACTTTGTTTCGCTTCTATCATCAGACCTATCCGGCATGGGTAACCTTATCAGGAGAATTGAATTTCTAGCCAGTACAGCTCTGTGGGTCATTGAGGCACACATGCTTTTCCACCTCGTTACGGTGATAGTTCATGGAAAAGCTATGCTTTGTAGGTCTAATATGCCGAGCTATGTTATACTATGCCTACTGTGCCATAATAAGCCAACTATATGTCATACTATGATGTCATATTATGCCTACTAAGCTACGGTGCCCACTGTGGCCAACTATGCCTATTGTGCCATAGTAAGCCTACTGTAAGTCATACTATGCCTACTAGGGGGCCATGTTATGCCTACAATGTCATACTAAGCTGCAGCACCTACTGTGGCACACCATGCTTACTAATACTATACCTCTTTTTCCATAACAAGCTTCGCGTATGCCATAATCTGCCTACTAAGGTGTCATGATGTGGAACTTCGTCTGGCAGGGGAGCGCCTAGGGACTCCCAGGTCGTCATTCAGCGAAACCCCTATGGCGTTCGTGTGCTACGATTGGAAATTGCAAAATTAGTCGTCTGCTATTCGCTGATGATTTGGTTCTGCTTTCTTCCTCAGAATCCGGCCTCCAGCGCGCATTAAATAGCTTTGCAGATGAATGCCACCCCGCCGGAATGAAAATAAGCACGGCCAAAACTGAGGTACTTCATCTTTCAAGAAACCCTGATCAGTGCGTATTACAAGTGAATGGAGCGACACTGAAGCAGGTGGACAAGTTCAAGTACCTTGGGATTGCATTTACGAGTGACGGAAGGCAAGACGAAGAACTGGATACCCGAATAGGCAAGGCTAGTGCAGTAATGCGAGCTTTGCACTACTCGGTTGTCATGAAACGAGAATTGTCGAAAAATGCAAAGCTCTCAATTTTCAAAACAGTTTTTGTCCCCATTCTCACTTTTGGTCATGAATCTTGGGTAATGACCAAAAGAGTGCGATCACAAGTGCAAGCGTCCGCAATGAGATTTTTACGAAAAATTGAAGAAGTTACACTGTTTAACAAAGTGCGTAGCTTTGAGATTCGAAAATCTCTCAACATTGAGCTGTTACTTCTTCGAATTGAAAGATCTCAGCTTAGATGGTTTGACCATGTAAGCAGAATGCCTCAGAAAAAACTCCCCAAACAAGCTTTACATGCCAAAGCAAATGGGAGTAGACCAGTTCGACGACCTAGAACTAGATGGACCGATTACATTGAGGATCTTGGATGGAACCGCTTGGGACTTCACCCAAGCAAAATGATGGCGGTGATGGAAGACCGTGAGGTGTGGTGGCTTAATCTCAAGCTGCTGCTTTCGCAACCCTCACGGAAAAGCGGGCAATGAAGAAAGAAGAAGAAGAAGAAAAAGCTTTTTAATGCTTATTCGCTAGATACTACGCGCTTGCGTTTCAGCCGTTTCTTTTGGTTTTTGCCGTAAGAAGTTAAAAATTAGTCAATCAGGTTTCAAGGAAAGAGCAATCATTTTAATCTAAAAAGTACTTTTAGTTGTTTTGGTTTTTCTGAGAGTGCATTTTTTTGTCTTTTGGAGAGTGCGACAAAAAAAGACGTTTTTCGAAGGTGTGCATGCAAAATTTTTAGGAAGAAAGTGTGAACAACTAATCATTTAAATTCCAAAAAGTTGCGCTGTAATTTCGGGGCTTTGGGCTTTTACTTATAGCATCCCTAGTCCGATAGACTTAAGATCTAACCAACTAACGAGAGTTCGAGTAGATTGTCGCGATGTTTACTAGTACCCGATTTTTTCTTTCAAAAATTTTCTAGCGACGAATTTGTTTGATGTTTTCTAATTGTGATAAATTTACACTCTATCATGATATTTCTTCTTTCAAATCTCGATTCATACTGAAAATTCTCGAACCTTGCAAGGGGTTCGTGAAGGGGCCGTCACTGCCCCCCAATTAAACTATTGTGAGTAAAGTGGCATTTGTAAAAAAAAAATATAATAAAACGTGACATCGCTAAGAGATACCTCGTGGATTTTGACGAACTTTGCGACAGTATCAAACTTTTATTAAGCTTTATTAACTTTTAAAATAGTGACGCAATTGCGTTAAGCATATTATGGTCGCTGAAAGTAAGATAAAAAACTTAAACGCGCCCTTTTCAAATTTTGTTTCACTATCTTTATCAGTTTTGTGGTTATTCGCTTTTTAAATATCTAGAAAAGCTATCAAAATAATTAAGTAACCTCAATCAGAAGGCGCAAATATCAGTTTACAACGTCAAAACATACTTTTTACAACTTCTAACAGTTTTCAATTTATTATAAAGTAACATAGAGTGGTCTTTAAAATTCCAGCGACTTTTGATAAAAATTTTATCGCATGAACCAAATTCATTACTTATCACGGTCAGAGATAAGCGACAAGTTATGCAGCCATTTTTTTATTAGAATTACATTCTGTAGTATTGCAAGCAACATATTCGAAATTGCATATTAAGTCGATTATTTAGCACTAAAACTTTCCTAATTAAAAAACCTCGAGGCGCTGTAAGAAGTATTTTCAACGTAATAAATGGCAGTTTATTAAAAAACTCGGTGATCTATAGCTCAAATCTGTTAAAGCCAGTGAGCTCAAGTACTTCATTCAATACCTTAACTGGTGGAAGAAAATCTTCCACCTTGAAATCCCCAAGTCCGTTAGTATCAACTCATTTTGACTATTTTAACAATCTAGCTTACGGCAGTTAAAAATCTTACACTTTCGGGTGGGTCTATTTAAGATTTTTCAACCTGATATTACCAGGCGCGTGGCCAGAAATTCGCAATGGGTGGGGGGCAGTTTTTGGGGTGTGGGGGTGGAGCCCCCAGCGCTTGAAAATTTTGCATTTTTTTGCAAAAATAACTTAATTTTAGACCTATTTTGATAAAAAACAATGCTTTTAAAACGTGGCGTTGAAATTGGCAGTACAAACTTGATTAAATTGGTTGCATAAATGGGCTATTTTGGAGGTGATGGCTAATGGCTAACTTTTAATTCTCGTATTTAGATGCTGGTAAATTATGAAATCGTATAGTTCAATAAAACTCCCATGAAGTAAGTAATCTATCTCGTCCACAGCTTATAGAGAAAAATGATTGGGGAGAGGGGCTAATGAGAAGAGGTTTGAGAAGAATGATTGGTAATTAACTGATACTGAATAGCCCCCCTCCCCCCCTATTCCTAATTAAGTTTGTAGTATATATTTGTTGATGGCACTTATGCTTAGCATTTTTACACTTGCGTTCAAATTTAATTGCTTATTTTTGATTATTTTTTAAAGTTTTCATGTATTTGCGGGTTTTATTTTTGACAAATTAGTCCCCCTCCCCTGAATACTTGTTTCAAAAGGTGTTTTAAATCATTATTTTAATCCATTTCCGTGCAAAAAACAGTCTCAAAAGAGGTAAAAGCGTGTTTTTTTTCTTACTCTGCATTTTGCTTGACATGCCAATGAGGGGGCTATAGCCCCCCGCTCCCCCCTCCCCCCTGGCTACGGTACTGGGTATTACCTAGTTTTGTTAAATTTATCTTTCTTGTACGTAGTAACCTACGGTACTCTAATTTGCCCAGCTGAAATCACCCCCAACGTAGCACAGCCTCAAATTTTGAACTATCTTAGAAAGTTATTTGTTTACCACAAGTAGGTAAAAATTTAAAATTTTTGAGAGGCTCCTCCTAAACAAGGCACCCCAAAAACTTTATCGTGTTTCATCTTTTTGTATATCAATTTATCTTAAAAATTTAACTTGTTTAGCTCGAGTGATTATTTTTTTTCAAACTTGGAGGCATATTTGGTGGGAAACCTACCAAGGTGAATTCACTAAAAATTTTCATGTATATCAATCTAACTCACTATACAGGGTGGGCCGTAAATAACGCACCAAAGCATATAAAACAATTCTGATAATTATAACAAAAAGGTGGGCCGTAAGTTACGCACCCAAGAATTAAAAGTAAATTGTGATGTGAAATAATGTAAATATCTTTTCTTTGGGTATCTGTTAAATTTAATTTCAATTATCAATATTGTTTAATATGCTTTGGTGCGTTATTTACGGCCCACCCTGTATATCCCTAAAATTTTAGCTTTTTAGCCCGAGGGCTTAAAATGTCTTAAGTTTAGGAGGAGGACATTTTGAGAATTCCTATTAACATGGCATCGAAAAATTTTGTCATCTTTTACATTTTTAGTATTTACCTATTTTAAACGTTTCGTCTGCCCAGCTTGGGAGTTTGAAAATTTTTGAATATTGTGGAACCCGTTTAAAAGGGGTCATTCTCATAGTGGCACAACCTCAAATTTTGAAAATTTTACCTTTCCTTTATGTTTTTCTATCATAGAAATTCATCTTCTGTTCAGATCGAGTGATTAAAATTTTTAAATTTTGAAGGACCGCTTGAGAGGAATCCCTATTGCGGCAATTTCAGTTTTTGCCTTGTTTTACGTACAGTAGTTTCAATTCCTACCTATTCCGAGAATTTAAGCCATCTTCAGCTTGAACGATTCAAAAGTTCAAAATTCTTAAAAGCCCGTCTGAGGAGAATCCTCCAGCGTTTCACTCCAGATTTCAGGCGGTCTCCAGTTCTTTGTGATATCTATTCTACTATCGATCAAAGTTTGATCTCTCTGAGTTTCCGTTTGAAAGTAAGATGAAGAAAAGAAATATTAAAAAAGAAAGAAATAAAGAAAAAAGAAAAAAAGAAAAATAAGAAAAGTAGTCTAAATGAACGCAAACAAAAGAAAGATGGCTGATAGTGAGTTCAAAAAACACAAATCGTTTTTCATCAATATCAGTAGGCTACTTATCGAGATTAGTATCCGATTTTTGCCGACTTTGAGTCTCTAAAATTGCGATCACATTATGGCGCGGTATATTTTTGAAGTGCACCCTTTCTTTGAGAACCTTGATTAAAAATCTCTTAGGCAGGAATTGCAGCCCGAACCCTACAACTCTAAAGCAAGGTTTTGAAAAAAAAGAATTAAAGAACGCAGCGCCAATCGAACTTCAGACAGGTAAGACGCCGAAATGGCGCCTTAACCTCTATACCTTCAAGGTCCTGTGATTTTTGGATTATTATAATTTTTGGACCCAAAAACTGTCGTTTTACGCGATTTGTGGTTTCCTGAATCACGATCACGTGACCTAAGATACCCCAAATTGGCATTTATGTCGCTTTTGTTATTCCCAATATGTCCGATATTCAACTTTCCAGGTTTGACCGTTATAAGCAAATTAATAAACTTTGATTCATTGATTAAAATGGCCGAGTAAAAATAAAGGTCCTAAACACGCAAAATTCCCACTAAAGTTACTTACCGTTCCGCAACCGAGATTTCGATAAAAGAAGGGCTTAACCAAAACTCAAAATATTTTGTTCCAAACATATATTAGTTAGGTCTGAAAGGTGAGCAAACTGGTGCAACTTTAAGCATACAGAAGTCTGGGGCAATTTTTATAATTTTTCGGCAAAAATAGCCATCTTAACGCTAGTTGGATCACATTTGCACGTTTTTGAGGTCATTTAAAAAGACTAAATTGCTAAATCATTTCAAAGAATTAAATCGCCTAGTCTCTTCAGCCCGCCTTACTTATAGGTCAAGACCAAAAACACGCTTAAAGGCGTTTTGCATTTGTGGGCAAAGTTTCTTAAGTGACTTGTTTTGGGGAATAAAGTCCCCTTAGCCACCCGCCAGTTGCACACTGGTTACATCAAACATATACAGTATGTCTACTACAAAAATCTGAGATATAAAGTGCGATAGATAAATTTGCAGCTGCTTCAACCCAACCACTGATGTTTACACTTTGACAGGGAGGTACATTCAGCATGTGGGTCAGCACAATTTCAACACAATTTATTTTTTCATGTAACTTAGAATAGAAAAGCATTACAAAGTTGTGCAAAGAAATCGTCACATAAAAAGCACTGCGAAGTCATCGTATTATAAAATTTACCTGAGCTTTAGTAAGAAGCTTTGAATGAACCTCACAGTCTTCCAGTCAAGAGGGCTTTTGGACTTGATCTGTGTTAGAGAGTGAGGGCCAAAAGAAGGGTCTGGGCTTAATTCTTTCAAATAGCCTCCTAATCTTCGCAATTAAATTATTTTAAATAACTTTCAAAACGTGCAAAATGTGACCCAAACAGCATTTAAATGACTACGTTTTTTTTTCATAAAATTCCACCAAACGCTTAACAGCAAAAACAAAAGTAATTAATCCAGCATAGTGTAACCAGACGGGGGTGGGGAGGAGCTATAGCCCCCCCCCCCATTGGCCTGTCGACCAAAATGCACTAAAAAATTATCACGTTCTTTGCACTTTCGAGACAATCTTTTTCTGTTATATGGACTATGTAACGTATGATAATTTTGAATGCTTGAGATATAATTAGTAGCTGTGTTTTAACGTGTACGTGACTATTTTGTTTGTTTTGCCCCCTTTTGGATTTGGAATATTCGAGATGATTCCTTTCTAGTATATTCTACCCAGAGGTGGGCGTTGCACAAAATAGTTTGCAAGTTTCGCAAGTCGCGCAAATTGCGCAAGTTGCGCACAAGCACAATTTGCGTTGCGCTCTATGTCTTTTGTTTCAGCATTTGCACAATTTGCGTTTGCGCATTGGTAAATCTAATATTTGTTACGCTTTAATTGCAAATTTTTTCCAAGATGCGCAATCACAAAATAATTTTTAAATGTTGATCTGCATGTCCCTGTCAAAAAATAAATAAATTTTGATTTTACAGATTTAAAGTATGATCACGAAATAGTTGATACATGCTGATTGTTGATAAAAAGATTTTTTTTCTTGCTTTGTTTTCTTCTGCGCTATTTATTTTAAACCGCTCAACGTGCTGTATTTAAAATTTGAGCGATTGAATATATCAAGGAAGACTAGTGTGTGACCGAAATCAAGGGTGCCAAATTGGGGGATCCTCCTCAATCGGGTCCTCCAAAATTTCGAACTTTTAAAACGTTAGAGCTAGATGAATCAGATTTTTAAAATGGGTAGATATCAAAAATAAACTAAACGTAACAAAAATTGGGGGTGCCACAATGGGGGGTTACCCCAAACGGACCTTTTAAAATTCAAACTTTTTAACCACTCACGCTAGACACATGAAATTTTCTGGGTGGTAAATATGAAAAAACGTTTTCCCAAACGAGGCTCTCCAGAACTCAAACTTTTTAACCTTTTAAAAATGGATACATGAAATTGTGGTCCCAAATTTTCAACTTTTCTATTTGAAGCAACCTTTGCACTTCTGCACCATCAGCTTCTTCTGAAAGGTGCTTCTCCAGAGCAGGCTTAACCGTGAGCGATCTAAGAATGTAACTAAGTGGTGAGCATTTAGAAGCACTCAATGTCATGCAATGCAATAAAGCGCTGCTTTAATTAACCAAATCGTTTATTAAATTTTTCTGAATATCGGTGGTGATTGACTGGTTGTTCACTTTTTCATTAAATTAAGTTAATTTAAGCCAGAATAGGATTCGGTTTTAGCTATTTGGAATAATTCTGGAATAGCCTACTATTCTGAAATGCCCATCCCTAGGGGTAGTACAAGTGCTTTAGATAAACTATATGCTGTATACTGCTGAAAGACAAAGAGTAATGTATTAATATTAATCAGGGATCGAACTTAACTTTTTTGACCACTTGCCCGTTGGGCAAAAGTTACCAAATGTCAACTTGCCCAAGAAAATTTCAACTTGCCCAAAAAAAAGATATTCTAAGTTTTGAGGTTAACTTGGAAAAAAGCACTGAATTTGCAAAATACGCTTGCTTCGAGAATCAAGTTTTTGTGTGCGGTCGTTAAGATAATGTGATGCAAGGTATCCTTACACCTCGCAGAAAAACATTTCCCCGAAAATCATTTGCCAGAAAAACATTTCCCTGAACTTTCTTTTTCCAGAATTAACATTTGTTAGAAATCACACTTGCCAGAATGAACACTTGCCTGAAATTACATCTGCCAGAATGAACACTTGCCTGAAATTACATCTGCCTGAATGAACGCTTGTTTGAAATTACATCTGCCAGAATGAACACTTGCCTGAATGTACATTTGCCAGAATGTACATTTGGCCGAAATTCACATTTCCCCGAAAACTTATTTTCCAGAATTTACACTTGCCAAAATGTACATTTGGCCGAAATTACATTTCCCCGAAAACTTATTTTCCAGAATTTACACTTGCCAGAATGTACATTTGGCCGAAATTACATTTCCCCGAAAACTTATTTTCCAGAATTTACACTTGCCAGAATGTACATTTGGCCGAAATTACATTTCCCCGAAAACTTATTTTCCAGAAATTACACTTGCCAGAATGTACGTTTGGCCGAAATTACATTTCCCCGAAAACTTATTTTCCAGAAATTACACTTGCCAGAATGTACGTTTGGCCGAAATTACATTTCCCCGAAAACTTATTTTCCAGAATTTACACTTGCCAGAATGTACATTTGGCCGAAATTACATTTCCCCGAAAACTTATTTTCCAGAAATTACACTTGCCAGAATGTACGTTTGGCCGAAAACACATTTCCCCGAAAACTTATTTTCCAGAATGTTTACTAAACAAAATTTACGTTTGGTCGAAAACACATTTCCCCGAAAACTTATTTTTCAGAAATTACATTTCCACAAAAATTCATTTTCTAGAAACTATTTTTCATTCGAAAAAGTATTCTATGTTTAGGTTATTTATTTCTAGTAAACAGAACAAACTTTTAGGTGAAATTAAGAAACGTTGCGATAACAGTTAGCTTGCGGAATGAGAAATATAACCTAGCTTATTAGTCAATTTGCTATCATAAGTTGTGCTTCAAGCGAAACGAAACTTAGCAATTAAAAAGCGATGCAAGCATGTTCACAGAGGCAAAGCAAGCTTACTTTTACCCAGGTTACACTTTTTTTAGAAGAGCCAATAAATTTTAAGTTGAGCTGGCTTTTCATAGTTTTTTGCCAATTTGCTGCTTCGTTTGTTCTTAATATTATTCCTTGAATTCTGAGAACGTTCATGTCAATTTAAACGACCATGTTTTTAAAGTTATTTTGGAGTCCAATTCCGAATGCTCTGTCAGCTTGAGCAAAGACTTTTTTGCAGCATCGTAAAACTGCAAAAGCGAAAAGTACGGAGTTTTTTTTTTTTGACTTGAGAACATCCAAGTATTTATGAGTTTCTAACGCTGTTTGAAGCAGCACTCTGCAATTTTAGAATCGTTGCAATATTTTGCTTGTAAATACTGGAAAATTACTAAAATTTCATCGTTTTGAATTAGCACAGAATTTAGTTGCTTTCAAGATTTGAATTTATTCTTTTTTGTTTCCAATCTTTTTGTTACTGATGGAGGCTGGCATTTTTTTAGATTCTGAGCAACAATGAGCCTCGGGTTTTTTTGAAATATTATTGTTATAAAAGAAAATAGTGTAATTCGTCTTGCGTTCGCGACAAAATTAAATCTGCAGCTGTAGTACGAAGTACGTAGCCAAAATCCACGTCAAACAACACTTGTTGCATTCCTCGGCAAAAGATTTCGCGCTTTAGCTTACCAACACTCAAGAAAGCAGCAATGGCGTGTATCCGCAACCAGCTTCAAAGAGCTTTTGGTTGAAACCTACCGAGAAAGCCACTTCTACGGAAAGCTCATTATGATGTCAATTCCCGCCATTCACATTTCATACAATTTAGAACATTTCATTCGCAGTTCATGCGAAGGTAGCAAAAAGATAAGTAATTCCTTCAGGTGACGTAACAATTAAAACCTAGGAGTCTTCCTGTAGCAAATACTGACCGCATAATGCAATGCCACTCCTAGTGAATTTTCACTAAATCTAGTGAATTTTGGTCCGGTCTAGTGACCTAGTGAATTTTACGATCTAGAGAATGTTTTTGTAGAATGTGAAAATACCTGAAAGACCTTTTTTTTGTTTTTTAGAGATGACCAAGAACATTGCGCGAAAACCGTGCGTCGCTGGCGTGAAGACCTTTTTTTGGGAGATCACCTAAAAATTCACGAACAAATGAACTAGGGTTTCCCATTTTCCCGGCTTTTCAAGTTCCCGGGAAACGGGAAAATTTTTGAAAATTTCCCGGGAATCCCGGGAATTTCCCGGGATCCCGGATATTCTTCGGGATCCCGGAAAATCGGGAAATTTCCCGGGAATCGGGAAGAAATTTCCCGAAAGTAAATTTTTTCAACTTTTTGTTTTTCAAGAAGAATGGTTTTTGTATCTTTGATAATAATCTAGACGTGGCCTAAGCGTTTTGTTGAATGGTATGATGTGCTTGTTGCTTGTAACATATTTTGCAATTAACAATGCTGGTACTTATATGTTTATTGATTAGCCATTAGGAAACGCCTAACGGAAGACAGTGAGCTCACAGTCATGCATGAAAAGCAAGGCGTTTGATTTTCGACTTGCATTAATAGGCCAATCAAGCACAGCATACTTGTTTTTCGGTTCTGTTTAATTCTCCAAGTAAATAGCTCAACTGCGTTCGAAGAATACTGTACAAGTAGCCTACAGAATTTCCCCAAACTACGCAACGCCAAAATATGTCCAAGGGTCAGCACTTGAAGTAATTTTCTGGCGAATCGCTAGCAGCTGATGGAAACTCCCAAGACCTCCGACTCTGCCTCAGATCCCCAATTTTGGCCCCCCAAAGAAACCTTTCTAAATACGCCAGTAGCTATAGTGGCACTGATTCATTGACTGTAAGTCTGTTACAGACCGTTTCGAGGCGCAGTGGCAAGGCATTAAGACAGTAACTCTGAAATTCAAGTTCAATGCCCTCTGCCGCAATCAATTCTACCTGTGGGTGTGTAAATTGCACAAACCTGATGTTTGTTAGAAAAATTATATTATCTTAGATTTTAAATCCCCATATAGCACCTACTAACCTAATTCTATGTCTTGCAAAGAGATCTGTACAATAAGTTTTTATACACTTTAATGAACTTTTAAAAACGAAGTAGAAATAACAGTATAACGAGAATAATGAAACCATTCATTCTTCTATTAACTTGGCAGCAATAATACTTTTTGCGAGTAGCCTACGTAGGCTTAGGCCGAATTTTTTTTTTAGCTAACAGATAACAATGAACAAAAGCCTACTATGAACAAAAGCCTTCTATTATTCACTGCATGATACTGCAGTACAGTAAGTAGAGAGTTTGAATGCTCATTTTTGAATAAAAATATTTCTGCATGCGTTGGAGGTCATCTTGTAAAGATTTCTTGCTTTACAGATTACGATATATGTATGAAAGTTTAAGTTTACTTTTTACTCCAACAACCGAAAGACACAATTTGACTGAGATTAAGCAAGCGAAAAGTCGAGGGGTGTTAGAGAATTTACATTATTTCACTATCATTAGTAATTGAGTACTACACACACTATTGACATTGTTATGCTCTGCCAATTACCGTGTTGACCACTACAACAAGCAGCAGTTTTCAGTTGCAGTTGCCACGACACTACACCAGTTATAGTCTACCATAAAAATAGTATCAGGGTATGTTTAAATATCATAATGACACTTTTTTCGGCCAGTATCAATCCCCGGCCTCTCACATGACAATATTTTGACGTTATAGCTTATTCCTTTCACTATGATCTAACGTTATGTCCACCCTCTCCTCGGAGTTGTCATATTATGATATTTAAACATCCTCAAACCGCTCTGTTTCCGTAAAGTCACTGACCAACTGATAATTTGTGTTAAATTAATTGCAATTGCATAGTAGCCTACATTCCAACAGTGGTCGACAAGCAATTCACAATTTCGTTATTACAAGAGTTTTAGCAGTAAGTTATGGCAGTGCTGTTTTTTGTTGCTGTATAACAGTGTTGGAATAAAAATAAATTGATTTAAGAATGTGCATCGAAATTGGGTCGGCACTGCTACAAATAGGCTACATGGCAATCTGGCATGTAGCAAATTGTCGGATATTTTACTTTGCTAAATGTTGATACATTACAAAACAATGAGCGAAGAACATAGAAATTATTCACTCTACAGAGAATAGCTGAAGAACATATTTGTACTTCTTTTACAATAACTTATTACTTGCTTCTCTAACCAAATTAAAAGAAAAGACGTAAACCACCGATTTTTGAACCAACATCAATTTTGATAGAAACTGTATACTTTACTCCCCAAAAATGGTAGAATGTCCATTGTTCAGTTTTATGTTACATGTTTTCCCATAATATGGTTTACAACACTGCGTTCACTTAACAGTGCTGGCATGCTGTTGGTAATTTAATGCAAAACAACTTTGCAGACGCGTATTAGCGACCAATCATAAAAACAGTTAAATGAACACTGTACCGATATCGCCATCAAACCAAATGTTCAGCAAGAGTCAAAAATATTTTGGTTAAGTCTTATTAACGTTCACACCAAGCAACTACTTGCAATTAGCAAGAAAGTATGATTTCAAAAAGCATAATTCATCAATCGTTTTGTCCAGCAAGCGATTTCGCAGTTTGTTTATAAACAGCCCAGTTAAAGAAAATACTCGTTCAGATTCAATGCTAGTTGGTGGGAGGGCCAGTAGAGTTTGATACAGCTTTTCCAACCTGGATGTTCTCATTCTGGTGTTTTCAAACAATGTCAGTTCCATGGCAAAAGAATGTTGCATCTGTTCTTTTTCAGCAAAAACTTTTTTAGGTTGAGCAGAGGCATCGTATTTTTGCAAGTGATCTTGGAGCGATTTGCATTCTAGTTGAGTGTCTTCATCTTCTTGCTCAACAATTGTAATGTCGTCTCCATGAAAAAAGAGACGTTCCATAATATTCCACGCTGCTCTAGATAATTCCTCTGGCATAGGGAATTTAAAAAAATCTGTTTCAAAAGGATCATTCATAGACGATGGATCACGCAGATATTTCAGCAAGCCAACCAAAGTTTCATTTCGTCGTTCTCTTACGCGCTTCTTTACTGCAGAAGCTAACGTTTTGCTTATTTCGGAATCTAGCAATTCCAGCTCCGTAAAAATATATCTAATCGCTCCATCAGCTGTCAACAAATTTGCATCCCGACGGCACATAGATGTTTGGGCGCATTTAATAACTTTTAAGGCGTCAGCCAGTGCATTAAGTAGGCTCAATTCTTGTGATGTAAATGAATATGAAAGATTAAATTCAATCATAGTTTTGGCAACTGCTTGTCGAATTAATAAGAAACGTTCTAACATATCGCATAAGCTATGCCACCTTGTTTTGACATCAATTTTAAGAACCAGCTCATGCCCAAATTGCTCTTTCACATAGGTTTGCAGTTTATCGTTTTTCAATGGAGACTTGCGAAATATTTTCACAATGGCTCTGACTTTATTAACAAGATCTCCATATTCTATTTTCAAAGTTGGCTGAAGGCAACTAAAAATTTCCCTCTGTGGGAAAGAATCTTGAGATGATATTATTGGCTCATCATCGCCTCATATTCAACATCATCAATGGGGTCATTATATAGTTCACCTTCAGCAGGAATTTGGTCAGCACGATCAATATTAAGAGCCTCCTGATTTTGAAACAGGTCGGATGAATGACCCGCTACGTCCATTAGCGATGCGATATTTAGTGATCGACTTTGATAGAGCACGTCACTTACAGCTAAATGTAGTGCATGGGAGTAGCAAAGATGGTAGTCGGCTGGAGAGAGGCGCCCAAATTTTTTCATTATTTGCGCCCCATCAGTGACGCTGGCGAATATGTCTGTCTGAAAATCCAATCCAAACTCCGCTAGTCTAGCAGAAACTAAGCGAAGCAAAACTTCTGCTGGCATGCTGTGCCTTATTCGAAGTAAACCAAGGTTCCACACTTTTGAATTTGCTCCGGAATATTCACGTTAAGATATCTCTTATTTGCAATAGAAGTGTATTCATCAAGAGATAAACAAAATTTTTCCTCGATTTCTTTCCGTGCAACTAGCTCGGCTTTCATGGTCGATTTGGCTTCCATAAAGAAAAGGCTAGTTTGCTCTTGAGCACTGCCATGTCGCTGGGATAATTTGTAACCTTAAACAGCTAATGACTTTCGAATAAAGTCACTATTTTCGATCACGTGAAACGGAATCCCATCTATTGCCGCCATTTTTGCTACTAATTCCTGTAATGGTGGCGATTTTTTGTAGTCGCTAATAGTCGTTTGCTTTTTGGCTTCAAGTACCGGTATGTTGTTGAATGGTCTCTTTATGGAAATTGTAATATTGTGCTTGGAACGCAAATGTCTAAGTAACCCTGACGTACTTGAGCCTTTGCATTTTAGGGATACGTTGCTGCAAAGCTTGCAGTTAGCGCTTTCCTTAGTTTTGTTTTTTGCGAAATACTTCCACACGGACTCACTTTCACAATCTGTAGTAGTACCGGTAGCTGAAGAAGTACTGCAAGAAGCATAGCCAACCTCGTCACATATTGTAATTGTATTGTTGTCTTTGTTGCTCACGGCCATTGGGCTAAAAAGTATTACAAAACGGATTCTAATGTAGTTTTAAATGTCTTACTTTGTCTTTAACAAATCTAGCAGCAAATAATAACAATATTCAAGACGACTGTCGAATTTATGCATTTGTTGTTTGTTTAAAAGAGGTGTTCGACCTGGCTGTATATATATTTAACAAATTTTGGAGAAAATATTGATATCCGCTTTACCAAGTTATGATTTAAACGCAATTTGTTTCGGAGATAATGGGGCTCAAACTTCAAACTGAACCCCCGAGTGGAAATAATGAGTCATCTGGCTTTGAGTCAGCGAACTAGTTATTCATTTTCTCAGTAAACATTTTTTGTTTCTCTTGAAGAATGCTTAGTTAAAGAGCTAAAAGAGGTCCACTGCCTGCTCTGGCTCCAGACCCACGGTTGGCTTTCTCTTTTCGGTACTCCTGAAACTGAAAGTGCAGATACTCAGTTTAAGTTATTATGTAGACACTGAGTGTCCGTTACCAACCACATAGACCCTAAGTAACTAACCACATATAACCCCTCAGTTACGAACCACATATTTTCTATATAGCTCCTAACTGTAATAATTATTTTATCCCATTGAGCAAGAACTCTGCTAAAGATTTTACAAAAATTTATGTGAAAAAAAAACTCTAAATGGCCCAGTTTTTTAATGTACCGTATAGCTCTATGGCAATACCAATTAACCACCTATCGCAGTGGTTCTTAAACTGGGTTCGATCTAACCCCAGGGGTTCGGTGAGTCAGAATCAGGGGTTCGGTGGAGGTTAGGTAAGTATACACACGCTATGTGCAGTGGCGTAGCCAGGGGGCCACAGGAACCATGGCTAGAGATGTAAATGTTTTTTTTAATCTTGTTTTTTATTGAAAAACTCGAAGCCTCAACTTAAAAACACGTTTTTTATTATTGTAAAACAAAATTTTTTTTAATTTAAAATGTTTTTTATTCAAAAAAAAACAACACCGAAATAAAAAAACATGTTTTTTTTGAAAAATCTTTTTAAGCATTTGCTTTCATTACCTACCTTCGAAAAAAACTATCACAAGGCCCATATAGGTTTACACAGGGGGGTGGGGTTAAGCCTCCATTTAGTGCATTTAAATAGTCTTTCGGGCTACAATATGCAATTTTTTGAGTATCCTAGAAAAGTGCTCCTTTAAAGTAGAATTTCGTGCACCTTTAAAGCACAAAACCGCATTTTTAACCGTACAGCTTCAACACCGTGCCTGCATTGGTTTACATTTAAAACAAGAAAATTATAAAGACTGGAAACAAAGACATATAAAAAACAAAAAAAAAAACGAGGGTAAAAAAACAATCGAAAAAAAAAACTGTTTTTTTACATCTCTAACCATGGCCCCCTAAAAGTTTCAACACTAAGACTGAACGAGCTATAAAGGTAGTTTTTTTCTTGTTTGATTCATTGCATTTTTCATCTACGACGTAAGAAATGCCATGTTTGCGGCTAGAAAAGTATTAAAAGGCTCATGCTTCCGGGGCCCTGCCCCGCTGGGGGAGCACACAGCGCTCCCCCAGACCCCCTAGCTGAATATTTCTTCAATTCTTGCAATGATTTGTGGTGTAAAAGTTTAACAGTAAACGTAAACTTTTGCCAAGCAGAAACGTTGCTGATAATTATACTCAAGAAAAACTTTTGGACCCCCTTCGCAGCTAAAACCTTTATCTGGCTACGCCCCTGGCTATATGCCATTGCATAGCAATCACAATGCTCTCTAACACTAAAATGACCTTAGTATTAAAGCATAGTTCACTTTAGGCTCAAGTTTATTAACAGCTATACTTTGAATTTCAACGAAGGGTTCGGTTAATGCCAGCATAAAACTTGCGGGGTTCGGGACCTCTAACAAGTTTAAGAACCACTGACCTATCGTAAAATTAACTTAAAATCTAAACTTTTTGCTTTTCTTTATTGATATCTTATTCCAAGAACAGCCTAAGCTTTACTGCTGCCTTTGACTTGAAAATTACCATACGTATTTCGCTTTTCTGAAACTCGCATTCTCCTTTCGAGCAAATTGCAATATTCGCCCGAGTTCTCTCGCCTGTAGGACGATTGCAGACCGCAGCAGTGCAAGTGCAGCAACTATAAAGACGCGTGTGTTGCGCCACACGCGCCATGCACGTTCCAGCGTGAGGCACAAAACAAAATAAACTTTCTTTGAAGTTCAAAGTTACTGCGCTATTTTTGAAAAATAAAACGAAGTCCGAAAAACAAGTATTTGCTGCTGCTCTTGCTAAACGCTCGGGATTTATGAGTGCGGTGCAGAGGATGAAATCATTAGAGTGAAACAAAAAAAACAAAAAAACAACTAAAAATACGTCCACGAATTTACCTCAAAGTCAGCTCTGGCGCTATAAGACCACTGCAGATAGAAAGCGACAGTTTAAAAACCGTTTTAATTTCATATCAACGATACGTTTATTCACAAACTTCGCAAGCTTTGTGCAATACTAATGCTGTCGTTTCTACTGCGGAAGCCAATTTTTGCAGCAATACCAAGAGTCCCCAATACTTAACATACCGGTAGGCCTACTGTCGGATCGAACCACTGCAAATGTTCTATTTATGGAATTCTCATATTGCTTTGCGCTCCTTCTCGCTGACAATAAGTCTTCAGTCATCACAAACGATGTAGGCTACTAATCTGGTACAGTATATGAAAATTTCCCGGGATCCCGACACAAATTTCCCGGGAAACGGGAAATCCCAAAACCCCGAATTTCCCGGGAAATTTCCCGTCCCGCCATCCCGGGAGGAAACCCTAAAACGAACGATTTATTTGTTTTGTTGCTCACATCAATAATCATTAAAACACACCACGTAAAATACTCAAAAAGACAACAAAGATGCTGCGAAGTGACCGGTTAAGGGTCTTCAAGTCAAGCAGTCACCCTAAAAGAGAAGGTTTCCACAATACAATAAAATACAAATTACACAGCACTACTAAGCAAAGCAGTAAGCATTAAAAAAAAACAAAAAAAAAAACTACAAAACAGCAAAAGCAAAAAAAAAACCTACCGGTACTGCAGTTGAAAAGCCAGTAAAAAAAAGAAAAAAGAGAAAAAAAAGTGGCAAAAATGCACTATTAGAGTTAAAGGCAAAAACCACGTTACGAATTCTAAGGCAGGCAATATTGACCTAAGTGTAAGAATGGTAGTACCAGAAAAGGAAGGTACACTAATTGAGTGAATTTGGAAATCTTATTGCTTGAAAGCAATCTTTAATAAAGCGCAAGTAAACATTGTTTGTACTTTTTCTTGAAAACTTTAAAGGAACTATTTCTAGTTTCAGACGAAATTGAGTTCCAGATCTTAATTCCGCCGTATTTTATAGAACGTTGCAGTCGAGATGTGCTGTATCGCGGAATAGCAAACTTACAAGCTAAATTTTGCCTAGTTCTTAATTTGTGTACTGTATCCGTTTTACAAAGGTACTTCGAAAAAGTAATGGGAAGTTTCTTATTGCAAAATTTATGCATGAATATTGCGACTTCATAAGTATAGATATCTGATAATTTCAGTTTTTTATTTTGCTTGTGTAACAAAGACACACTTACGAAGGGTTGGTGGAGTGTGAAATTATTAGTAATTAATCTTAAACCTTTATTTTGTAGGGATACAAGTTTTTGTAAGTATGATTTATAGGTTGATCCCCATATTATAATACCACACAACAGGTGAGGATGAAGTATAGCATAGTATAGTTTAAGTAAAATTGAGGTCGGAGCATAATGTCTTAATTTAGAAATGATGCCAACTGACCGAGATACTTTTTTCGCTACATTTGATATGTGATCAGAAAAAGTTAGTTTATTATCCAGTATTACGCCAAGGTATCGGAAGGAGTAAAAACTACGACCGGTGGTGCCACTCCGAGTGAATTTTATATACATCTAGTGAATTTTGATCCGTTTTAGTGTCCTAGTAAAACAATCTAGAGAAATTTTTGTAACTTACCAAGTGAAGACCTTTTATTTTTTATTTTTTTGAGATCACCTAAAAAGCAGTCTCATTGTCTTGTTTTTAACTCAATTTTAAATTAAAAGCACAAAGCGTTGTGAAAATTTTTGTGTTTCACAAAATTTTAGTGAATTTTGAAGAGTAGCCTGTGGCAGCATTCAGTGGCGGATCTAGAAAATTTTGGTGGGGGGGGTGACAAAATTTATAAGCACGGATTTTTTATAGGCCTAATCTCAAAATTTAGGATGTTTATGATTAATCTTCTTGACGTCGCGCAAATTTCTTGGCATATTTTTGATCAGGCGCGTGGCAAAAAATCTGCAATGAGGTGGCTGTGTACGGGCCTCCAGTGGGCGGTGGCATTTTGCGGTGTGGGAGCGTAGCCTTTAACCGCCGGAGACTGGGGGTCTGGGGGAAAAGTCCCCAGCCGCTGGAGGCACGGGAACCTGGGGGCAGAGCCCCCAGCGCTAGAAAATTTTGTATTTTTTTGGCAAAAATAACTTAATTTTAGGCCTATTTTAATAAAAATTATGCTCTTAAAGCACGGCATAAAAATTAACATTTGCAAAAGCATGTTTATACTAGTTACATACTGTATATGGGCTTTGTTGGAGGTACCGGTAGCTATTGCTAGAATTTCAGTTCTCTTATTTACAAGCTTGTAAATTATAAAATCCTATCCCCGTAGTTCAATAAAACTCTCAAGGAGTAATCTATTTCGTCTATATTCTATAGAGAAAGATATAAATAGGGGGGAAGGGGGCTAATGGAAGGAAGTTTGAGAGAAGTGATTGGTAATTAACTGCAGTACTGTAATACTGAATAGCCCCCCTCCCATATTCCTGAGCTTACATATTTTTGATGATACCTGTGTTAAGCATTTTTCAATAAACGATCTTTTTTTCAATAAACATTTTTCAATAAGCATTTTTAAATAACATTTTCCTGCCCCCCCCCCCTACGGTCTACCCTATTGGCTTTAGAAATCAAGTCACAGTCGCACGGCCTACCGAGTATTCACTGACGGCTTTTTTTCAAATATGTAAGCTTAATATTACACATAAGCAGGATGCATGTTATGTTTAGGCTGGTGGGGGGATGCATCCCCCCCTAAATCCGCCACTGGGTAAGGAACAACGTAGAATGAATGATCTTGTCGAGATTGTTGTTGGGGAGGTAGCTGTACTGCAACTGCATAGAATGAAAATTCGAATTTCCTGCTGTTGAGAATTCTCTGCTGTGTACTTTTGACCAGAGAATTTTGAGTTAATATTTGTTTGCTACCAGGCTCCTGTCAATCTTTCGAATTGAACCATTTTACCAATTTACACATTGGTGTCAGAGAAACATTAATTTTTTCTTTAAATAAATTTTCCCTCAAGGCGCGTAATGCCTACCTCAAATCAAAATGACAGTTCCGTACGGTGTTTTTTTTTATTCTTCAAATTTATTGATACGAATAGGCCTATTTTATTATATTATTGTATAAATATTGGGAGAGAACGCTCACCTAACGAGCTCCATTAAAGCAAGACTGTGGGCCAGTGCTTCCCAATTTTTCATCACCGTGACCTATTTTCTATTCGAAAATTTTCCATTGCCCACATCTAAATCGCTAGCTTAATCGCGATTTATCAATTTTCAGGTTATCCCCACAAAAAAAAGATATGGTATTCACGCCAAAAACCGCAAATTTTGTGCTAGCTTACTCTCTAACGGGCCCCACAGCCCTAATGATTAAGACAGTTTTTTAACCGAATTTACAATCACCCAAGTAGCTCTAGCCCACCACAAAATGCTCCTATGGCCCGCAGGTTGAAAACCGCTGCTGTAGGCCATACGTAAGCGTAATGGTCGTCAAATTTCATTTTCGTCTTTTCATACGTCTAAATCTGCGCTAAGGTCAGTAGCGTAGGCGGGGAAGTGATGCAGTGCCGTCGCTACAGGGGGCCATGTCCCCCGATTTCAGTTTACTCAAAATGCTGTTTTTGCAACATCACGGAAAGATAAGACAATAGTCAATCATGGAAATATAGCAATAATTACTTTTAAGCATAATTTTCCTTTGACGTTTTCAGATCTTTTGCCAAATTGTTGGCAATCAACTGGTGTACATAAATGTGACAGAATAACCCGCCTTTTTACTGTAACACGCCTATACAAATGTGTCGCGGAAGAGGGATATAAGACTGCAGAATCGCTACCGATACTTTGTTAGTGATTATGACATAAACAATAGGTGAAAACATTTTTTTCAAAGAGCTGCATCTGTTTTTGATCTTTGAGGCACACTCAACATTTTTAGGTCGCAGTGAGTGGAGCACCATTGTGAAGGGGCCTACGCCCTCTTAGCCAAGTCACTTAGAAAATTTAACGTCAAAATATAAGCGTTTAAAAGTATTTAGACTTGACCTGAAGTAAGGGGGAGAGGGCTAAAGGGGTTAAGCAATTTAAGCCTTTGAAATGACTTCTAAATTTTAGCAATTTGATCATTGATGCCGCTTCAAAAAGTGCGAAAGGTGATTAAAATGCCGTTAAAATTGCTATTTTTGTGCTGTAAAATCTCAAACATTGCCCAGTAGTAGGGTGGCTCCGTCCCCAGGCCCCGGTCTGTGACACGCTCGAGTTGCATCAGTTTGTTTAGCAAAAGGCCCAAATTAGACAATTTCTGTGCAAAAATAATTTTTGCTTCACCTCTCTAGCAAAATCCTGGTTGCGCGTTGGGCAGCATTCACTGCTGCAGATAGAGTTCTTAAGCGATTACGGCAGGGCCACAACTCAGGGGGGCCAGGAGGGGCGGCGCCCCCCAAACAAAAATTTCGCCCGCCCAAACCCCAAAGCGACAATAGGAGAAAATATTGGAAGGCCAAAGTAGCCTATTGTAAGGCTGTCGATTAATGATTTGAACTGATGCGAAACATTGCGTTTCGCAAAACTTTTATAATCAGTACCTTGATTGTGGTGCCACTGGCACCCGGTATGCATAAGCCAAACGCATAATCGCAATCCTTGCTTGATTTAGCTGACAAGCTACAACTTGTTTAGTAAGTAAAATCTTTGAAGAATATTGCAAAATTTTATTGTGACGTAATAGCAACTATTTTACAATCAAAAAATTGACGTTAAGTGCGGTTGCGGTAGCACCATGGTAGCACGCTAGCATTAGCAATGAGTGCACGTGGTCACTTTGACCTTGGCCAAAAAGTAGTTTAGTAACTGTTGTACGCTGCGTTTTGTCTTGTTTGGCAGTAATGGATAGGTTCGTCATGAGAAGTATTAGAGACCCTCACCCCGGTCCGAATCCTGCTTCTTCTGAAGCTACCGATACTCCTTTCACATAATTATCTGCACATGCATCTGGTGCCCCTGGTTAGCTTAGCCTTCTTGCTCCTTCACGTCCAAACTTGAATTTATTCCCGAAAGGCAAAAATAACCGCTGCTTTTGTCCCGAATGGTTTCGAACCCATACCCGCACCAACCAATGAATTGAACTCAGCTTCAGAGGTTGCTAAAAGCTTTCTCATTTCTAAAACAAACTGCCCAGCACATAGGCGTAGCCAGGGATTCCGCCCCCCGCCCCCAATTGAAATGTCACCAATGACAAAAATGTGACAAAAAAGCTTCTTGTTTCTTCAGTTTCAGTTTCTAGCATTTTTTGCTTACAAAAGTACAGTAATTAATAAGAATAAACGACAACCAGGTCTCCTCAATTCAGTTTTAGCCAACCAATTTAAATGTATACATAACCCAGGAAAAATGGAGAGTTTTGTTTTAAAAGTTCCTATCTAAGGCCCTCATTTAACTTTTTGTAAACTTAATGCAATAACTAGGGCCGGATTGACCATAATATGGCACAGTACTAGCAAGGGATTCCGCGCTCAAATGGTGAGACTTTTTTTGGTCTTCACCTATATTTGACAGGAAGATGTTGCAAAAATTGTTAAAGTGCCAAGGGCCCCGCACAATATAAATCTGGCCAGGGCAATTACATGGTTAGTAGGCATAGCTATCTATTGTACCATTATTTGGGGCCGCAGACGAAAACGAGATAAACGTTGCCGGCCTAATACGTCTTTTTTTAGACCTGAATAATGCATTTTTAAATATACAGGGTGGGCCGTAAATAACGCACCAAAGCATATAAAACAATTCTGATAATTATAACAAAAGGGTGGGCCGTAAGTTACGCACCCAAGAATTAAAAGTAAATTGTGATGTGAAATAATGTAAATATCTTTTCTTTGGGTATCTGTTAAATTTAATTTCAATTATCAATATTGTTTAATATGCTTTGGTGCGTTATTTACGGCCCACCCTGTATATTTGTAGCCGTACCAGATGTGAAGATCGGTTTTAATATGCGAAAGTTTAGTCTATTTTAGTGCCTCCCACTTTCGGCTAGTGTCCCTTCGCTTCGTTTGCCCTGGCGACGGCAATGGGGTAATGGCTATAGCTTTCTGAGAATGCAGTCTTTTGCCCTGGAATGGACTCAAAATGATTTAAAGCATCTTTTGAAGCAATTATTCAGGGGAAACTGATTTGTCAGAAATAAAATACACTAATAAGTAAAAACTTTCAAACTGGCAAAAAAAGCAATCAAATTTGATCGCTTGCTAAAAAATGCTGAACATGAATATTCATCAAAAAAAAAATTAAAACTCGGAAATAGGTATGGGGGCTTTGGGTGGTCAAAAAAAAACTTTTTTCCGATATGTTTTTTTCCAAGGGGCTTAAAAGGTGTGTTTTGGTGCAAAAATAATCCATGTAAATTTTTTTTGATTTTAATTGACATTTAGGGGTCGCGCACCCCCCGCATTTTAAGCGTGCCCCCCTATATCACAAAATTGCCATATCTCATCAACTACTCGAGATAGAAACTTCAAATAAAAACCAAAAGATGCAGAAGATATGATTTTCCATAAGTGTTTAATACATTTTATTAAGCTATCTGATCAAATTTTCAAGAAAAATAAAAAAAACTATTTTTACATCTTTAAAGAGTGCACTCACATCAAAGTTTCGTTCATTTTGTTCAAAAAACCCACTAAATATGATAGTCTAACATTACAATAGATGTTGTGACTCAATGCTGCACATCAGAAAAAAATAAATGCACTTCAGAAATTACGAAATGGGTATAAAATATACAAATATGCAAATGCAATTGCAATTATAAGCAAAACTAAAAACAAGTTTCTAAACACGAGTGATGGATTGAATGAACTCAGTCATGTAAAATATCTTTTGGTAGGTTGGGGAACAGCTTGATGATGAGCTGCAACTACTTGGAGCAAGTATTGTAGTTGTTCTTCATCTCGAGTAAGGCTGCCGCTGTATGCCTGAATGAGAGCAACACCTCTTTGTGCTGTATCGTTTACTACTTTCAGCTCATGCACAGTCAATTTCATTTCTGTATAATTATTGTCTGTCAGGCAGGTTGATGGAGGTTGAGACCGGAATGATTTTGCTTTTTTTTGTCCGTTTGCTTCAATCAGATCAAAAAAGCACATTGACCGTCTCGTAACGTAATTTTCTAATCAATCCCAGTGTGCAATCAAAATCTTTCTCATTCAACCTTGCCAAGTTTGTGGTTGTAGGATTTCTTTGCAAATTTTTAGCCATTAACTCTATAGTTTTATTTGATACTCGGTCATCAAAGAAAGCTGAAACAACTAATCGTTCCGAAAAATACCATAAATGACGAAGCATTGATTTGGTTTCGGCTGCTCTTATAACATCTTGAGGGTAGTGATTCATTTCCCCAAGGAATATTAAATCATTAAAAGCTGCCAAATGCGCCAATGACGCTTAAATGCTAATGCTAGCGTGCTACCATGGCGCTACCGCAACCGCATTTAACGTCAATTTTTTGATTGTAAAATAGTTGCTATTGCGTCACAATAAAATTTTGCAATATTCTTCAAAGATTTTACTTACTAAACAAGTTGTAGCTTGTCAGCTAAATCAAGCAAGGATTGCGATTATGCGTTTGGCTTATGCATACCGGGTGCCAGTGGCACCACAATCAAGGTACTGATTATAAAAGTTTTGCGAAACGCAATATTTCGCATCAGTTCAAATCATTAATCGACAGCCTTACAATAGGCTACTTTGGCCTACCAATATTTTCTCCTATTGTCGCTTTGGGGTTTGGGCGGGCGAAATTTTTGTTTGGGGGGCGCCGCCCCTCCTGGCCCCCCCTGAGTTGTGGCCCTGCCGTAATCGCTTAAGAACTCTATCTGCAGCAGTGAATGCTGCCCAACGCGCAACCAGGATTTTGCTAGAGAGGTGAAGCAAAAATTATTTTTGCACAGAAATTGTCTAATTTGGGCCTTTTGCTAAACAAACTGATGCAACTCGAGCGTGTCACAGACCGGGGCCTGGGGACGGAGCAACCCTACTACTGGGCAATGTTTGAGATTTTACAGCACAAAAATAGCAATTTTAACGGCATTTTAATCACCTTTCGCACTTTTTGAAGCGGCATCAATGATCAAATTGCTAAAATTTAGAAGTCATTTCAAAGGCTTAAATTGCTTAACCCCTTTAGCCCTCTCCCCCTTACTTCAGGTCAAGTCTAAATACTTTTAAACGCTCATATTTTGACGTTAAATTTTCTAAGTGACTTGGCTAAGAGGGCGTAGGCCCCTTCCAGTGGTGTAAAGTAACGAAATACTTTTACTTGAGTAGATTACTTGAGTAGTTTTTTTCGGTAACGAGTACTTTTTTGAGTAGTTTTTTTTTAACTACTTTTACTTTTACTTAAGTACTTTTAGCCTGAAGTAACGCTACTTAAGTACTTATTATTTGATAAAAGTACAAAGTAGTTTTAAAATTTGAGACGCAGTGTTGACTGCATTTTGACTGTGGGCATCTGCAGTCAACCATTCGCAAACGCGCAGTCAGGCTATTCTCTATTGGTTCTTTCTCTCTTTAAATTCCACGCTTGACTGCGTTCATGTGCTTTTGAAAACGATTTCATTTTTTCTAATCAAGTACTGGTAAACATCGACTTCTTAATCAGGACTAGGAACCAAAGCTCTACCGAATCGTTAGCCTGCTACATTATAGGCTAACCTTACCATTTTTACACCAATAAAATGCAAACAAATCGTCAGTTCTCCTGAAGTCATGAGTAGAGTTAGAAGGTTATAGGGTGCATTTACAATCGGGCTGTTTGTAGTTAGGGTGAAAGATCCATTCCCGTTTTGCTGTTTTGTAGGACTGGAGGATTAGGCAATTGCAGAAATTTATTGATAAGTGGAGATATGAGATCCTGGCAGGCGCATAGCCAAAAATTTGCAATGAGGGAAGGCTAATTCAGAGGCTGGAAACTACATCAAACGATCTTATCCCAGATTTTGATCGGTTTTCACGCAGATTGAGTCGATTTTACAGTCCAAATTTAGGCGATCTCCAACAACAAAGGTCTTCAAAATTTTTTTCTGGCGAACTACAAAATTTTAACAATTCAAAAAATACTGCTGTCCTCAAGCAGAGGACAGGAATTTTTCGAGGACTTGAGGCTTCGAAGCCAAGGACTTCAAAATGTGTCCTCGAGACCAAGGACGTCCTTAAGGACTCCACCTCTGCTGAGTAGCACTGTAGCAGTAAAACTTCATCATTGAATAATAAACTGATGAAATGTTTAGTTTCTCTGTTCTTGAGAACAGTGTCTTGCAGTTTGAGAGCGTGGGGTTGAACTGATAAATATGCCGACAAGATTGTATAGCCTAGTGGTTAGAGCATCTGTATATCAGTCTGAAAATTTGGGTTCAAATCTGGTCCAGTCAAGCCAAAGACTTAAAAATAGGTAGCCCACTGCAAACTGTATTCACATCTTCCTGCTTGATATTCTGCATTGAAGGTGATAATCAGAGGTGGAGTCGAGGACACAAAGCTCAGGGCCAAGGACACAAAAAAAAATCCGAGGCCAAGGCCTAGGACAGCCTTTCCGAGGACAGACACTCTTGAGGCCAAGGACAGGAATGCTCGAGGCCAAGGACCAAGGACACAAGCGCAAGTGCTCTCCAAAAAAAAAAGGTCTTCACAAAAATTTTTCAAGCGATCTCCAAAAATAAAAATGAAAAGGTCTACACAAAAATTTTTCAAGCGATCTCCACAAAAAAACGTTTTCCAAAAAAATTTTTAAGCATTCCACAAAATTTTAACACTTCAAAAAATACTGCTGTCCCCGAGCCGAGGACAGGCCAATTTTCAAGGACTTGAGGCCTCGAGGCCAAGGAGTTGACCTTCGAGGCCAAGGCCAAGGACTTCAAAATCTGTCCTCGAGGACTCCACCACTGGTGATAATGTGCTGCTCAGTGCTTACACCTTTGTATGGCAGAGAGATGGCAGCTTGCCTCAACCACCCTAATATCACTCTGCGGTTTCCTGTTCAAGGCAACAAGGTGAATAAATCAGTAAAACTGAAAACAAACATG
Source organism: Trididemnum nubilum (assembly GCA_963965965.1). Taxonomy (NCBI): domain Eukaryota; kingdom Metazoa; phylum Chordata; class Ascidiacea; order Aplousobranchia; family Didemnidae; genus Trididemnum; species Trididemnum nubilum. Next base: position 31,201,921 of record OZ014477.1, on the reverse strand, counting down.
GTGGAATTCAGGAATTGCATGATAAACTTTGTCTAGGCAGGCAGCAGGTTTTCTAAAGTGCAGCAAGTAAATTGAATTGGAATTAAATTAAGCTGCAGTCTAACCTACTAATGCTGTGACAGAACACTGGTATCACTATCAATCAATGAATGCCTGTGCTTTACTCACAGTTTCAGTTTTGCTTCTACCGGCTTCTATCTGCCTTCACATGTGAAATAAAGTCAATCAAAAAAAACTCACGATAATTTTTTCTTCTTTAATCCAAAAAAAGTTTATCGCAGACTATTGAATTGCCTTTGGTGCGTGACTTTTGGCGCACCCTGTGGATACAGTAGGCTTGATTGATTGATGCATCTTTATCCTCCTTTCACGAGACAGCGACGGTGGCACTATCCTTTGGTAGAATCCGCACCCGCTTAGGAGTTAACAATTTCCAAGTTTTTCGGTTGACCTTTGACTTCTTTCCATGGGGCTTGTTCAAAGCCATTAAGCAGAGATAATCATCGTAAAGCGTCTTATCCAAGGACGCAACAATGTGACCAGGGTGCGGATTGAACCCATGTTCATGCAACCAGGGTCGTCGTAAAAACGACGTCTTTACCCTCTTGGCCACGCTGCCGACACTCTAATATTGTAATTACATTGTAATAAGGCACTTCTGCGGTGTTTTTACTTTTTAGCATATAAATTTAACAATGGCAGTGAATGAGTAATTGAGCAAATATTTTATGAATTGATTCCTTGAATATAGTAACAAAAAACTTGCACAATTAATATTTCATGACTTCTCAAGATAGTGAGGGGTTAGAAAATCAAGCGTTCGTGGCAGTGATGTAAAGGTAGTTGACCAGTTGTCATTGGTCAATTGAATAGTTTGCTTATTTTGCGTGAATACTTTTAGAAATACTTCTACTTGAGTAGTTTTTAAATGACTACTTTTTTACTTTTACTCAAGTACTTTTTTTGTTCAGTCCTTTGTACTTTACTTCAAGTAGTTTTTTTGTCAGTAACGAAACTTTTACTTGAGTACAATTTTCGAGTACTTTTTACACCACTGGCCCCTTCACAATGGTGCTCCACTCACTGCGACCTAAAAATGTTAAGTGTGCCTCAAAGATCAAAAACAGATGCAGCTCTTTGAAAAAAATGTTTTCACCTATTGTTTATGTCATAATCACTAACAAAGTATCGGTAGCGATTCTGCAGTCTTATATCCCTCTTCCGCGACACATTTGTATAGGCGTGTTACAGTAAAAAGGCGGGTTATTCTGTCACATTTATGTACACCAGTTGATTGCCAACAATTTGGCAAAAGATCTGAAAACGTCAAAGGAAAATTATGCTTAAAAGTAATTATTGCTATATTTCCATGATTGACTATTGTCTTATCTTTCCGTGATGTTGCAAAAACAGCATTTTGAGTAAACTGAAATCGGGGGACATGGCCCCCTGTAGCGACGGCACTGCATCACTTCCCCGCCTACGCTACTGACCTTAGCGCAGATTTAGACGTATGAAAAGACGAAAATGAAATTTGACGACCATTACGCTTACGTATGGCCTACAGCAGCGGTTTTCAACCTGCGGGCCATAGGAGCATTTTGTGGTGGGCTAGAGCTACTTGGGTGATTGTAAATTCGGTTAAAAAACTGTCTTAATCATTAGGGCTGTGGGGCCCGTTAGAGAGTAAGCTAGCACAAAATTTGCGGTTTTTGGCGTGAATACCATATCTTTTTTTTGTGGGGATAACCTGAAAATTGATAAATCGCGATTAAGCTAGCGATTTAGATGTGGGCAATGGAAAATTTTCGAATAGAAAATAGGTCACGGTGATGAAAAATTGGGAAGCACTGGCCCACAGTCTTGCTTTAATGGAGCTCGTTAGGTGAGCGTTCTCTCCCAATATTTATACAATAATATAATAAAATAGGCCTATTCGTATCAATAAATTTGAAGAATAAAAAAAAACACCGTACGGAACTGTCATTTTGATTTGAGGTAGGCATTACGCGCCTTGAGGGAAAATTTATTTAAAGAAAAAATTAATGTTTCTCTGACACCAATGTGTAAATTGGTAAAATGGTTCAATTCGAAAGATTGACAGGAGCCTGGTAGCAAACAAATATTAACTCAAAATTCTCTGGTCAAAAGTACACAGCAGAGAATTCTCAACAGCAGGAAATTCGAATTTTCATTCTATGCAGTTGCAGTACAGCTACCTCCCCAACAACAATCTCGACAAGATCATTCATTCTACGTTGTTCCTTACCCAGTGGCGGATTTAGGGGGGGATGCATCCCCCCACCAGCCTAAACATAACATGCATCCTGCTTATGTGTAATATTAAGCTTACATATTTGAAAAAAAGCCGTCAGTGAATACTCGGTAGGCCGTGCGACTGTGACTTGATTTCTAAAGCCAATAGGGTAGACCGTAGGGGGGGGGGGCAGGAAAATGTTATTTAAAAATGCTTATTGAAAAATGTTTATTGAAAAAAAGATCGTTTATTGAAAAATGCTTAACACAGGTATCATCAAAAATATGTAAGCTCAGGAATATGGGAGGGGGGCTATTCAGTATTACAGTACTGCAGTTAATTACCAATCACTTCTCTCAAACTTCCTTCCATTAGCCCCCTTCCCCCCTATTTATATCTTTCTCTATAGAATATAGACGAAATAGATTACTCCTTGAGAGTTTTATTGAACTACGGGGATAGGATTTTATAATTTACAAGCTTGTAAATAAGAGAACTGAAATTCTAGCAATAGCTACCGGTACCTCCAACAAAGCCCATATACAGTATGTAACTAGTATAAACATGCTTTTGCAAATGTTAATTTTTATGCCGTGCTTTAAGAGCATAATTTTTATTAAAATAGGCCTAAAATTAAGTTATTTTTGCCAAAAAAATACAAAATTTTCTAGCGCTGGGGGCTCTGCCCCCAGGTTCCCGTGCCTCCAGCGGCTGGGGACTTTTCCCCCAGACCCCCAGTCTCCGGCGGTTAAAGGCTACGCTCCCACACCGCAAAATGCCACCGCCCACTGGAGGCCCGTACACAGCCACCTCATTGCAGATTTTTTGCCACGCGCCTGATCAAAAATATGCCAAGAAATTTGCGCGACGTCAAGAAGATTAATCATAAACATCCTAAATTTTGAGATTAGGCCTATAGAAAATCCGTGCTTATAAATTTTGTCATCCCCCCACCAAAATTTTCTGGATCCGCCACTGAATGCTGCCTCAGGCTACTCTTCAAAATTCACTAGAATTTTGTGAAACACAAAAATTTTCACAACGCTTTGTGCTTTTAATTTAAAATTGAGTTAAAAACAAGACAATGAGACTGCTTTTTAGGTGATCTCAAAAAAATAAAAAATAAAAGAGTCTTCACTTGGTAAGTTACAAAAATTTCTCTAGATCGTTTCACTAAGACACTAAAACGGATCAAAATTCACTAGATGCATATAAAATTCAATCGGAGTGGCACCACCGGTCGTAGTTTTTGCGTGAATTTTTAGGTGATCTCCCAAAAAAAGGTCTTCACGCCAGCGACGCACGGTTTTTGCGTAATTTTCTTGGTCATCTCTAAAAAATAACAAAAGGTCTTTCAAGTTCATTAAATTTTTTTTTTTTTTTTTCTATTCAATGATTGTCAACCTAAAACTATAGGTTTTCGTGTTTCGACCAGTAACTTAGGCCACCTTCACGGCTAGCATTTAGAAGCATAAGTTATTCATCTATACAACTTACTATTGTAATATACAGTGCGAATGAGCTATCGCGACGCGTTTTGACCTTGCTCAAGGGTCTAATCAAGCGAAAAGAACAACACATTTAAACATGCAATGATATAAAACTGCAACCAAAAATTTGGAAGCAAACATTAGCAGCTTTCAGGTATTTGCACATTCTACAAAAACACTCACTAGATCGTAAAATTCACTAGGTCACTAGACCGGACCAAAATTCACTAGATTTAGTGAAAATTCACTAGGAGTGGCATTGCATTATGCGGTCAGTATTTGCTACAGGAAGACTCCTAGGTTTTAATTGTTACGTCACCTGAAGGAATTACTTATCTTTTTGCTACCTTCGCATGAACTGCGAATGAAATGTTCTAAATTGTATGAAATGTGAATGGCGGGAATTGACATCATAATGAGCTTTCCGTAGAAGTGGCTTTCTCGGTAGGTTTCAACCAAAAGCTCTTTGAAGCTGGTTGCGGATACACGCCATTGCTGCTTTCTTGAGTGTTGGTAAGCTAAAGCGCGAAATCTTTTGCCGAGGAATGCAACAAGTGTTGTTTGACGTGGATTTTGGCTACGTACTTCGTACTACAGCTGCAGATTTAATTTTGTCGCGAACGCAAGACGAATTACACTATTTTCTTTTATAACAATAATATTTCAAAAAAACCCGAGGCTCATTGTTGCTCAGAATCTAAAAAAATGCCAGCCTCCATCAGTAACAAAAAGATTGGAAACAAAAAAGAATAAATTCAAATCTTGAAAGCAACTAAATTCTGTGCTAATTCAAAACGATGAAATTTTAGTAATTTTCCAGTATTTACAAGCAAAATATTGCAACGATTCTAAAATTACAGAGTGCTGCTTCAAACAGCGTTAGCAACTCATAAATATTTGGATGTTCTCAAGTCAAAAAAAAAAAAACTCCGTACTTTTTCGCTTTTGCAGTTTTACGATGCTGCAAAAAAGTCTTTGCTCAAGCTGACAGAGCATTCGGAATTGGACTCCAAAATAACTTTAAAAACATGGTCGTTTAAATTGACATGAACGTTCTCAGAATTCAAGGAATAATATTAAGAACAAATGAAGCAGCAAATTGGCAAAAAACTATGAAAAGCCAGCTCAACTTAAAATTTATTGGCTCTTCTAAAAAAAGTGTAACCTGGGTAAAAGTAAGCTTGCTTTGCCTCTGTGAACATGCTTGCATCGCTTTTTAATTGCTAAGTTTCGTTTCGCTTGAAGCACAACTTATGATAGCAAATTGACTAATAAGCTAGGTTATATTTCTCATTCCGCAAGCTAACTGTTATCGCAACGTTTCTTAATTTCACCTAAAAGTTTGTTCTGTTTACTAGAAATAAATAACCTAAACATAGAATACTTTTTCGAATGAAAAATAGTTTCTAGAAAATGAATTTTTGTGAAAATGTAATTTCTGAAAAATAAGTTTTCGGGGAAATGTGTTTTCGACCAAACGTAAATTTTGTTTAGTAAAAATTCTGGAAAATAAGTTTTCGGGGAAATGTGTTTTCGGCCAAATGTACATTCTGGCAAGTGTAATTTCTGGAAAATAAGTTGTTTTTTTTTTTGAAATATTATTGTTTCTTTTATAACAATAATATTTCAAAAAAACCCGTACATTATAATATTATTTCAAAAAAACAATAATACCCAAGGCCAAACGTACATTCTGGCAAGTGTAATTTCTGGAAAATAAGTTTTCGGGGAAATGTAATTTCGGCCAAATGTACATTCTGGCAAGTGTAAATTCTGGAAAATAAGTTTTCGGGGAAATGTAATTTCGGCCAAACGTACATTCTGGCAAGTGTAATTTCTGGAAAATAAGTTTTCGGGGAAATGTAATTTCGGCCAAACGTACATTCTGGCAAGTGTAAATTCTGGAAAATAAGTTTTCGGGGAAATGTAATTTCGGCCAAATGTACATTCTGGCAAGTGTAAATTCTGGAAAATAAGTTTTCGGGGAAATGTAATTTCGGCCAAATGTACATTCTGGCAAGTGTAAATTCTGGAAAATAAGTTTTCGGGGAAATGTGTTTTCGGCCAAATGTACATTCTGGCAAGTGTAAATTCTGGAAAATAAGTTTTCGGGGAAATGTAATTTCGGCCAAATGTACATTCTGGCAAGTGTAAATTCTGGAAAATAAGTTTTCGGGGAAATGTAATTTCGGCCAAACGTAAATTCTGGCAAGTGTAAATTCTGGAAAATAAGTTTTCGGGAAAATGTAATTTCGGCCAAATGTACATTCTGCCAAATGAGCATTCGGGCTAATGTACATTCTGGCAAGTGCATGTTCAGGAAAGTATAATTTCTGGAAAGTGCACGTTCAGGAAAATGTACATTCTGGCAAATGCACATTCAGGAAAATGTAATTTCTGGCAAGTGTATGTTCAGGGAAATGTAATTTCTGGAAAATGCACGTTCAGGGAAATGTATGTTCGGGATAATGTAGTTTCGGCCAAGTGTTTTTCGGGGAAATGTAATTTCTGGAAGGTGTTTTTCGGGGAGGTGTATAGGATCCGTGATGCAATAAGTAACTTTTTCATATCATGCATCAGCAAAAATTGATTTTTTGATTGTAAATATTTCATTTAATATTTAACAATTATAATCATTAATTACCGTTGTGGTTCGTTGCAAACGTATTTTTATTAGCAAATATGTTGGTAACTACACCAGCTAGAAAGCTAAAATTTTTTGCAAAGCTTTTAGACGCTAGAAGATCTTCAAAATAATCATAACAACAAAATTGCAAAATTCTTCTCGTTATCTTCATGCAGCGCAGGGTAATACTTGTGGTATCTGAAACAGCTGTTAGTGTAGCAAGCGTCGGAAAACTTTTCTAGAAAAAAAAAAAAAACGTACGATTTTGTGCCAAACAGTTGTTAAACGCGTCCAAGAATCGAAAAATCTGCGTGCGATTAAGACGTGTTAATTGTGATTAATAATGTGCGTACTATTAGACAATGCATTGATTGTGATAGTTACAAAGTGCTTACTAAAAAAAAGCAAGGATCAGCTTTCGCTACGTACAAATTCTACTTTATTGCCACAAAACCGGGTAAATTGCGTCTTTAAATAGTCTTGTTTGAAGTTGTCTAATACGCTGTATTTTGTTAGCTTGCCGTCGGGGAAATTAAGCTGAAAAGTAACTAACCCTAAGCGATTTCAGCTTGCCTCGGGCAAGCGGACAGGCGTTAATTTTGAACCGTGTGTTTAGTTTAAGCTACCTCACTTAATAAGTACGAAATACTTTTTGTTTTTTGTACCGTAATTAATAGCGGAAAACTTGGCGGCTACAATAGGAAAAAGATTAGATGAAAGGGTTGGAAGAGCAAACGACAAAATCACCAAAGATTGCTTTTCTGACTACAAAAGAGATGCGTGGTTGCAAAAATTCAAAAGATTCAACACTGCTATCCCTAGTTCGGCCGCCGTCGAGAGATTATTTGTTGTTGGTTCTGATATTTTGCGATCAAAACGATGGTCTACGATGAAAGAAAATTTTGAAAAGTTTGTTTTGTTGCATGAAAATGAAGTCTTTAAAAAAAGTCAATTCTTCCCCATGAATAACGCATTATTTCTGAGTGTGAGTGAGTAGAGCTTTTTTTGCTTAGGTGTTTAATTATTTTTATTGCTGTTAATTTTTTTTATTTATTTTTGTTTTAGTGTTTAATTGCTTTTTTCAACGATAAAAATAATTCTTTCTTCGGTCTTAGATATGTGCCTTTAGTTATAAAAGCTAAACGCATTGCTGTTGGTTTATTCCAGTGCAGTTTAGCTGAAAATGGTACAATGTTTGTACTTTCATATTTTTATACTTAACACCATCGTCTGCAGCGCGCTTTTGGAACTTCGATTATGTAAAAATTTGTTATTTTGATGAAAAGAAAAGAACCTCTAAAATATTTTGAGCAGGAGCTAAACCTGAACCCGAACCGTTATTTGAAACGGTTCGACACCCTGATTATCAGTGAGGATTTTTGTGCGACAGAAATTGGGATTGCAAGTTAGGGAATTACCCCTCAATCGGATCCTCCAAAATTTTGAACTTTCAAACCGTTCGAGGTAGATGGACCAAATTTACGGAATAGGTAGGTATTACAAATAAACTAAATCTAACAAAAATTGGGGGTTCCACGATGGGGGTTTCTCCCAAACGGACCCTCCAAAAATCAAACTTTTTGACCTTTTAAGCTAGACACATGAAATTTTTAAGGTAAGCAAGCAACACTTGCTTCAAAACATCTTTGCATTCCTGCAACATCAGCTTCTTCCGAAAGATGTTTCTCCAGTTGCAGGCTTGATGACTGTCTGCAAATCGAGAATGCAACTAAGTGGTGAACATTTACAAGCACTCAATGTCATTGCCTGCAATAAAGTGCTGCTTTAATCAACCAAATCGTTGAATAAATTTTTTCTGGATATCGGTGGTGGTACACTGGTTGTTCACTTTTTCAGCAAATTACGATGATTTAAACCAGAATAAATTTCGGTATTCTGGATTCGGTTTTAGGTATTCGGAATAATTTTGGAATAGCCAACTATTCTAAAATGCTCATCCCTAGTTAAAACCCATGTTTTTTTTCCAGATTTACCGGCTTGTAAAAAAAGGCTGAAATTTTGCCATTAGCCACCGCCCTCATAGCCCGTTTACGTAGCCAGTTTAATCATGTTTTTCCACTGCTAATTGTTATGCCAGCTCGTTTCAAAAGCATTAATTATTACCAAAATAGGGCTAAAATTAAGTTATCTCTGCAAAAAAATTGCAAATTTTCCGAATGTTAAGCGTTCTGCCCCCAGACCCCCGAAATAGCCCCACCCCCCAATTGGATATTTCTGGCTATGTGTCAGTATTAATCCAAGATAAATGCAAATTTGTGCTCTTTGTATGGATTGAAACCAAACATCTTGGTAAATTTGACTATATATTTACAGTATAAGTTTATGAATTCCAGTTTATCTGATCAAATTTCCTCAGTCAAAGTTTGAATATTCATATCCTTTGGGCAAAATTAGTTTGCATCCCTAAAATTTTTTCTCTCTCATACGGCTCTAAGTAAAATCTTTATTGATTTGTATTATTTTGTCAAAAATTCATATCTCAAAATCTGAACGGTAAAGGATGATACCTCATATACACATTTGATAATGACTGGTACGAACCGCAAATGGTAGTGCAAGTTCTGGCCGGAAACGAAGGTCACAAAGAAGCTTTAAATTATATTCGTTTCGGATGCAAAATTTTTTACGGTTATTGTAAATATTTTTTCAGGTCAAAAGCATAGTTAATGTTAAAGAATTGAGAAAAAAACACTGTTTCGCTGGTTTCCGTTCCACTAACATCGTAATTGCTGATAAACATGTTAGTTCTTTTTTTACACTAAACAGAAAAACAAACCGCCGAATTTGCAAATATAGGGCTAAACTTTGCACTTACCAACGCATACACGCTTTTTTTGTTCAGTCAGATTGAATACAGTCAAACTTCGATACTGTGCCACCCTTTGGGACCGAAAGAAAGTGGCATAGTAGCGAGGGTGGCATAGTAACAAGGATTTGTAAAAACAGCCTTGTGATGTAACAGTGTAATGCCACGTTGTATTGTACGATTATAATTTACATGTATTTCAGTATAATGTACAGTACAGTGCAGTAGTTTCGGGAAGGCCAGTGTGATGCAAGCATGCGATCGGCTAGACGACGAAGTGCATGAAATCCGCAGAAAGAACATGCGCCAGCTGACGATTCCTCAGAGTTTTGGGCTGAGCTACAGTAGATAACTTGAGAGAACATATTACATGCACATACTGTATACTTTTGCCGTTTCACAGCCGTTTAATTGTTTCGTTCGTAGCGTTTATTGTTTCATTAATACACTGCAATACTGTACCTCATGTGGCATAGTAGCGAAGGTAAGTGGTGGCATAGTAAATATATTTTCTATTGAATTTAGTTGGTGACGATCAAAAGTGGTATAGTAGCGAGGGTGGCATAGTAGCGAGATGGCATAGTATCGAAGTATAACTGTAATGGATTAAAATGTAATTTTTAACTTTTAGATTGTAAACATTTCAATTGTTTTGTTAACAATGCCTCTCACACGTTCCTTTTTTGCAGCCCGTTTTCGCAAAAAACAATTAAAAAACTTCAAGCGCGAATATCTCAAAAACTGCAGCTAAAAAGCTTTTTTTTTTTGCAAAAGACGGAGAAGGAAAAAGTCTTCAAAAAAATAAAATAAAAATAAATTGTTAAATTTTCGATGTTTCCTTTTCGCAGCACGCGGTAGAATACGTGAAAACATTTTTTAAAAGACCAGTTGTTTTGTTTTTTTAGAGCACATTCAAAAAATTTTTAGGTCGCATTCAGTTGCTCAACCTGGGGGAAAGGGCTAAGGGGGCTTTAGTCCCCTTTACCCAAGTCATTTAAAAATATAACCCCAAAAAACAAGCGTTTAAACGCGTTTTGGATTTAAGTACGGGGTGGGCCAAACGAGCAGCGCTTTCCGAAGCTCTTCACATAACAAGCTAAGTACCAAGAAATGAAGTATGACTTAAAATGAAGTATATAGCACCAATAAAAAAAAATCTTGAAACCCTTTCGAGCAATAACTGTATACCTACTTACATAAGCGTAGCCAGGATTTTTGATTGGAGGAAAACCAAACCACAAATCACATGCAATGACATCATCAGAAATTTTCAAACGAGAAACTTTTTATGGGGCAAAGATATCGTAGAATGGAAAATCAAAAGCCGTGGCTTGTTTTTGCACTTATTAAGCAGGATTTGGTAAAGGAAAATGGCTTAAACCAATAATTAAAAATTGCAAACGTCTAACTTTTGAGACATGTGTGAGTAAATTTGTGCAATTTAACGCATCATAGCCGGGGGTCTGGGGGATTTTTTGTAGTTTTTTGAAAAAAATAGCTATTTTAATGCCATTGGATCACATTTCGCACGTGTTCAGAGGCATTTGTAAGAACTAGATTTTTAACATTTCAAAGCCAATTGAGAAAAATTAAATTGTTCAGTCCTCTATTTACTTGTAACTTAAGTCCAAAACATTTAAAATCTTGCATTTTGGGGTTAAATTTTGTAAGTGATTTGGCACACGTAGGGGAAAGTAAGGTGCACTGGCTGCTTCAATATTTTAGCAGGAAATAATAATCCACTCAAAGACTTTCCTTCGAGAGTTTTGTTTTGCGATGAAATTTACCAGTTATAGGAGTATATGTACGGCCAGGGGACCCAGGCCCACTCAACTTAAATTCAATAATTTGTTTAATGAGCACTTCTCCTAGCTAATTTTTTTCAAAACTATTTTTTCGCGTAAAAACTGGCGAGAAAGAGATAAATTGTTATTGAAAAATGGTGCAGAGGATGGTTATGCCAAATAACCATCTAATTTCCTGGCTGGATTTACATTGCGCTGGGCACCTAGTAGCCTGAAGTATATCGCAACATCTTCCTGCCAAATACAAGTGAAGACCAAAAAAAAGTCATATTATCTGAGTGCGGGGCCCCTGGCACTGTGCCACATGGTAACTCTGGCCTAGTTATTGCATCACTTTTATAACAAGGTTAGATGAGGGCCTGAGGTAGCAACTTTTAGGACAAAAACCCTTAATTTCACCGGGCAGTACATTTAAGTTGGGAGGCAAAAATTGAACTAAAGGGGCCCGGACCCCTAGTTGTCAATATTATTGTTAATTACTGTTGTACGCGTGTACTGTTTTACGTGAAGATGCTAAAAAAACGAAACTGAAGAAAACAAGGCTTTTTTGCCATTTTTTCCTCATTGGTGACATTTCGATTGGGGGGAGGCCGGGCCCTTGGGCCCCCTCTGGCTACGTCTATGCCTACTTATGGCCAACCCTGTATATGGGAGGCTGAAGGGGCTAGGCAATTTAATTCTTTCAATGACTAACTTCTGAATTTTAGCAATTTACTGTGGTTATTCATATGGCTTCAAAAACGTGCAAAATGTGATTAAAATGGCGTTAAAATCGCTATTTTTTTGCCGCAAAATCACAAAAAATCACCTAGCGGCCGGGGGCTCTGCACCCAGGCCCCCTCTGCGGTATGTTTAAGTTGCATCAGTTTGTTAAGTACGGGGGCTAAATTAGACAATTTTTGTGTAAAAGCAATTTACTTTTGGTTCAATCTCTTCTCTCTTAGTAAAATTCTGGATGCGCTTCTGGTCGCATTCACTGCTGCAGACAGATTTTTCAAGCGATTATATGGGCCGCATAAGAAACGAGCCAATAGCCGTTGCTGGGCTTAAGCGTCTATTTTTTCAAGCATGAATACAAAATTGTTAAAATGGCGCAAAATTTGTTGCCGTAAAATATAGGTTTTTATATGCAATAGTTGAGTTTGTTTTAATGCCTACGGGCCTTAGGCTCCTGCTCCCTCGCTTCGTTTGCTCTGGCGACGGCACTGACTGAGCAGAAGAGGCCTAGTCGCAATACTAGACATTTGGCAGTGTAAGTTGCATTTTATTTTACTATCTGATAACCAAATTTATACATTATCAAATCAATTAGCATCTATCTCCAAATAGTAGTAATTATTTCACATTGGCCAAATTCTCGCACAGTCGGCAAACTCGTACTAATGCATCATCTAATTTAGCAATCCCTCTTTCCAAACAGAAAGAACGCAACAATCAATTAAATATTCTGGTGCGAAAGTTTAGAATTCCATTTCCAAGGGTATTAGGGGCCTCTAACTTAGAAAGTTTTTGAAAGAAAGCAAACAAATACTATTAAACCCTTTGTGATATTTTTTTTGTCTTTATGTTTTGAATTGTAAAGTGTTCTATGTAAAGTGCTGACTTGAATAACAATAACCTTTCAAATATTATAATTTTCTAAATTATTAGCTTAAAAATACTAAATTTTAGTACGTTATGCGTCCAAAATATTACTAATATAGCTCTTGTTTTTTTTTTTTTGCTTTCTTTTGTTTGTTTGGTTACATCAGTTCCTTGTAGCTTGAATGTAGATGCCATATTTTTTATTATGGCTCCCCAGAGTGGCTGCAAACTCGAAGACCACACGGTTCTATCGCTGTCACTCAGACACTGCTTTCTTTAAAAACACCTCTATACGTACTACGTCTCATCTTTTTTTGTTTTTTGTTTATTTAGTGCCGCTAATAAACAAACTTGAACTTGATAAATTCTGTTGATTTCGAAACACAGGATTGAGTTTGCGATGGGTGCTCTATGTCAACTGCGGCACTTGGGGTTGACACGTGGATTCAGCACTAAGACGTTGTCCAATGAAGTAGGATTATAAGACGTGATGTTTACCTGAACTATGCCTGTTTCACTTCAAGTTCTGCCTGTTTCACTTCAAGAATAATTTCATTGCATTTGACGGTGTGCGGCAGAGAAAATGGCTTGCAAACGGTATATTGTTAAAAACTAGATACCAAATTTATTCGAGAGATTTTTCTAATTGGAAACGGAATTTGCATTCATTATTACTGAATATGCTAAACAAGAACAAAGATCTCAGTATTTGATTTTCAAAAAAATGCTGTTAGGGAATATTTTTACAGTGGAATACTTATGATTTGAAATATTGCGACTTTATTCAATTTGATTCAAATTATGCTTTTTTTACTTCCTTTTTTACGCTTTATGCAATAACAATGAAAGTAAAAAATATAATCAATGCCTGATCCCTAATTTACGTGGGCTATTTCATCAAGACTTTTTATTCCAAAAGGGGGATAAAAATGCTCCATTATCTATCTCATAAACCAAAAGCCATAAGCAAATTTGGCAAGCTGGTCGGTGTTAACCAAAATATTTTAGAAAAACTGGCTGTTGAGGACGTAATAATAAAGCAACATCAGAGCCATGGTTTGAAAAAATGATGTCACTTTTTCCATGACTTCATCAACAATTAAAATTTTGCACATAGGTTTGATTTTATTATAGCCTACTGAATCATAAAATGCCTACATTCAAAGTGGCTATTTGTCACAAAAACGTCTTGGTACGTCATTTAAGGTAAAATATGCGTTAAAAAGAATGCAGATTTCGGAAAGTAATTTCGGCAAATTTATTTAAATTGGAAAACTTTTGCCTTATCTTAGCAACTTCAAATTTTTTTAAACAAATTTCACTCAAAGTCAAGTTGCTTTGAAGTAAAAATCTCACTTTCAAGAGATTTATTGAGAAAGAAAAGATATGGTTCATTTTCCCCTTCCCCCTCTTGTAAATGGAGAAAAAGTTTTGTTATAAGCGAATTAAGAGTCTGGTGGATAAAAAAAAGATGCCGTTATACCCGAAATGAAGGTTTTAGCCGCAGCCGTACAGACAAAATTAAACATGCAAAAAAGACAAGAATTCTGTCGAGGCCAAGCAAACAGTGACGTTGTAGGTGAATTGACATTGTAGAGAAAGCAGTTATAATTGACAAATTTTACTGCGTTTGTTTTGATTTCATTTGAAATACTATACAGCAGCTTAATAATTTTAAAATTTAGAAGTGCCATTTTCGTAGCTGTAAAATTTTTTAGGAAATTCCGTAATATCAAGCATTCTTTGCAAACGCATTGCAAAATAATGAAGGCTAATGTCACTCAAACAAAAACAATCATAATTAAAACTCCAACTTAAGGTATTACCAAAAACTATTTAACGGCTACAAAATTATAACAAATTAGTCAAGGCATGACTATCTACAACGAATAAATCATGCTCAAAAGTAAAATTTTAAGCTGAATGTAATCGCGTCAAATCATTTCTCAATCCTAAATTGCGTAAAAGCTTACTCGTGTGTTTATATAACTCGGACAGCTACAAAGTTAAAGATGCTGTAAAACAATTTATCGTAAGTAAAAGAGTATAGCTCAAACAGTGCAAGTAACGATTTTTAGCTCAAACTGTTCAAGTTTATTGAAATTTTTTGGCAAGCTTACGCGTTTTTGACAGAGTTTCAGAAAAAGTATTTGCAAACTTCCATAAGACTTTTTGTTTAATAAGAAAATTAGTGAGTGACAAAAGTGTTCACGAAAAGACTTAATTTATAATCAATCACTTCAAATAGCAATAATTTAAAAGTCAGTCGGCAAAATTAGGTGGTAATGAAATGAAAAACAAAGTTCAGCAGCTATACATTACTTCATTTGGGTTTTTGCATTTTTTGTCACAACTTGCTTGTACATGACGTTACTAATGTGTTTGGTTTAGTCTTTTCCACTATGTTTGTTTTCATTTCTACTGCGTTCAAACGCAAAGTGTGTTTGTTTTTGATATTTCTTTTCAAATTTTTGCGTTGGATGCAATGCAAAGTGCCTGTCTAACCCGGAGATGTTGAAGTGCCAGTTTGTAAATGGCTTCCGCTACCACCTTCTTCGATTTCGCTTCCACCGCTTCCAACACTTAATGACGTAAGTTTTCCTCTAAATTTTTATTTTGAAAATTTTTTAGCCAACAATTTTTTCCAAATATGTGAAAAATAAACTGTTTATCTTGCCATCATTTCAAAAACATAATATGGAACCAAAATGCCATTGCCAGGATTTGAGCACATACGTAACCAGAAATGCAAATTGGGGGTGGCCCAAAAGCAAAACGTACAACGACATTAATAATAATGTTTCAACTGCTACGAATTTATCTAACAGTTCAGCTAGAAATTTAATCTGCTACTAATATTTCTAACATGTGTAGTTCAGCTAGACAGATTTCCAAGAGCTCAGGATAGTAATGCTTTAATTGCATCGGCTGTAAAGTGTAAATCTTTACTTGGGTATAATTAGGCACCTGGGGCGGGATTATGAACTTTCACTTTACTTATTTTCATCTCGCCCGATGACGCGTGCGTCTCTTTCGCCACCTTCTCTTTCGTAGAGCGATTACCAACTACCTTCTCGTTACTGAAACTGCTTTTTTCATCTCGTGAAACAAAGAGAAGCTCAGACTTCTCGTACAGTGATTTTATTATGCAAAATAGCCGATTATAACAGCAATGGCAGCATATTTGGCGGTTAGAAATAGAAGTAGAGGACAAAGGGTCAGGCAAAATCCCCTGCAAAGGTCTGATTTTGAGTTAATATATGAATATCGAATGTCAAGAGCATCAATATTAAAACTATGCGATATGTTGAGAGACGATTTAAGCCCAACTACCAGGAAATCAGCAGCATTGACCGTGGAAGAACAAGTTTTGCTGTCTCTAAAAGTGCTGGCTTCCGGAAGCTTTCAAAGCTCCGCAAAAGACAACATTAACGTTTCGCAGCCAACGGTCAGTGTTGTTCTTGCTCGGTTCATGGAAAGCTTGATTCGGAAAAAGAAAAATTTTATCAGCATGCCAGACAGTAGGGTAGCAACCCGAATAAAGGAGAAATTTAATTTGCTGGGACATTTTCCTGGCGTCATCGGTGCCATAGATGGCACTCACGTCACAATCATTGCACCAGCTGAGGATGAGCATCTGTATGTCAATCGCAAAGGTTTCCATTCAATCAATGTACAAGTAAGATATGTGTGTAAATTAATTAATTGCTTAGTGTAATTACGTTGAGAAAATTCGCACTGTTAGCAAATGTCTGTAACAACCTTTTTTGAAAAAGGGAAACTTGGATATAGGCCAATCTTCATCTATTATTATTTTTGCAAGATTTAAAAATTGCAGACATGTCCCTTTTACCGCACAGCGCACGCTCACAGTGTGATATTACGCGTCGCTACCCACCACATAATCTGCGTGTTTTAACGGAAGCAAAGGCTTTGAGCCTCTAATATTAAATAAGACGTAAAGGGATAAGTCAAATTTGGACAAAGTCCACTGCTGAATGGGGCATAACATTAATTATGCAATCGACAATCATTTCTATTTTACATGATAATATTATTCCTTATGCAGGCAATATGTGACGCAAATATGGTGTTTCTGGACGTCGTGTGCAGATACCCAGGTTCGTGCCATGATGCGTTTATTCTACGCCAATCAAACATACATCACAACTTCGAAACCGGGAGATATAATGGAATTTTGCTTGGCGATAGTGGTTATCCACTAAAACCGTGGCTTTTAACACCGATCTCAGCTCCAAGTTCACCAGCGGAAATACGATATAATCAGGCTCACAAGAGATGCCGATCAATCGTGGAGAAGTAAGTCACCTATATTCTTTCATATCACCATCATCGTTTGATGGCTTGTTTGTTGATATGAATTAATACACTTTCCGAAATAAATACTTTTCTGAGATCAACAATATCAATTTAGATACAGAAGCGTAAAACGGGCAATCCATCGTTTGGCAGTAAAATACTATATAAATACGGCATATTATTATTATTAAAGTAATCTCTATCACCAAAACATTAAAGCTATAAATGTAATTTAAGAAAATTTTATGAATATTTTTGACATACTTGTATCACAGTGCATGCAGTTTTATATTTTGTATCATACTCTAGCATTATTTTATAGAGCTTTTGGAGTATTGAAACAACGTTGGCGCGTCATCGACCACACCGGAGGAAGACTTTGTTACACACCATTGAAAGCGTGCAAAATCGCAATGTGTTGCTTCATTTTGCACAACCTATGTCGCAAGCACAAGGTGCCAATGATGCACGAACGCACGCCTTTGCCGGCAGCGATTGAAATAGCTCCCATCGAAGAGGACACAGAAGGTGCAGATTCTCAAGGACGCTCCGTACGAGCAGCCATTGTCGCCAGTTTTGCTTAGATAAGAATTAGGTCCTGCAAGCTGCAACTGTCTTTATACGATATAACGGACTGCATTTTCTTGCAATTGTGTATTAATAAATTAAGAAAAATGTGCAGTATAAAACGAACAGTGTGATAAAACATACGAAAAAATGTGCAATCATTGAATGTTTCATGATAAAATCCACTGCAACATACAGTCATAAAACACGAGAGAAAAGACTATAGAGTTTTCCCGGCTATTTGGTTCAGGAGTTTATCTCGTCACGCAACATTCCTAATCGTAAATTGCTAGCGATTGATTTTATAAAAACGGTCACAACGTCCGGAGTAAATGTAAATAGTATTCAGAAAAAGCGATATTAGAGGTCTATGTGTCCTTATCTTAAAACTATCATAGAATGGCCCAAATCACAGTCAAGCAACGAATAGAAATGAAACGTCAATAGCGTTAGTTTTGTCAAGTTTATGTGCTTGTATCTTCCGAATTGATGGTAAATGGCTGGCTTCCAGTTACTTCATTTTTCGCCAACTCCATTTTTTTCTCTTCTAGTTCGTTTCTTTTTTCCAACTGCTTTAGTATTTTGTTGTGTGTCACTTGTAAGCAAGTAAGCTGCTGTAGAATTTGTTTTTGGACTGATACAATTTCAGTTTCCGGGTTAGCTCGAGCTTTTTTAAATTTCGGCATTGGTGGTTCTGATGTAGCACTTTTGCATGAAGGCGATGGGCTAACTGGGTTTTCTCCCAACATCTCAAGAAAACTTGAAGGTTCTTCCATTAACTGGTCATATGAAAAAGGAAGACCTCCACTTGTATTAGGCTCTTCTACATTGCTCTCTTCCATACTCGCACTTCTTTTGCACGCCACGGCTTCACCTATGGAACAAAAATTTTTATTTTAGCTACAAATGCACCATATGAACATACTATGTAGTTACAAATTTCCATCAACTTACTTTCAGTAGTTTCCAATTCGATGGCTCCTGCAACCCCAGTTGCGCTTTGAACTCCAATGATGGAAATCACTCGCATTTGTATCTCGGTTGGAGGTGTTGCGCGATTGACTCCTCCACCAGTTCTACGTGCCTCAGTCTTCCAATTGGCAACAGCTTTTTTGGAGGCACTTTTTAAGTCGAACCACTTGTGTTCGACTTGCTCCACCGTGCGTTCAACCCCGGATACATTGGCCGAGTTGACCTGAAATTACCAAAGTTTATATAAATGGTCTGTTAGGAGTGCTTAGCTCAGCAGAGTAACAAAATCTAGAATTGTGAGTACAAAAATAAAACGCATTATGGCATTGGCAAAGTACTTCAAACAAACATAATAAAATTCCAATTTCAGCTGAACAAATGGCATTTTTGTCACTCATCGACAAAAAGCAAAAATCAAGCCTTTAGATCTCCCCATCATCTATGTCGTTCAAAATATATCCCCTTCTTGCATAATGTATTTGAACAAGTGCATTTATCATCAGTTAAAAATTCCTTCTTGGGAAAATTTTTAAAAAAGAAGGTGGTGGAGCGAAACCACGCAGTCAAAATTTGGGAAATGTTTGCTTAAAAATAGTGATTTTGGCGTTATTTCAAGTCAAATTCACTGAAATTGCTTTTTATTGAAATTTATTTTCATGTAATTTTTAACAAACACAGTCTAAATATAATATTCGGTTTGGAATTAGTTCATCTTTAGGTAAACTTGACTACATCCGACCAATGCGTACCCCCTGGGTTGCCAAACGTTCTTGAATCTCATGAATCGTTCTTGAATTTGACCGATAAATGGGAGGTGTTTTGATCTTTGAAAATGTTGAAGACCTTTTTTTATTGAAGAACACGAGGATTTGGGGGAAAAATTTAAAGCTTTCGGTGGCGAAGACCTTTTTTAGAGGTCACATATACAGTATTTCAGGAAAAACGAGCTTTAAGAGGGAGGAAGTCTTTCAAAATTTGTTCTAGAGAATCGTGTTGGCCGTTTGGCAACTATAGCCCCCTGGATACCCGCTTGACATCAAATAGATTTAGCACAATGTTCCTCAGTAGCGATACAGTTATAATGTGATGCAAGAAACCTAATGACCTACTTAAAACGCTAGAACTAAAACACCAACTTACCTTAAATGCAACTATTTTCCACGCATTTTGCTTTGAGTTTAAAGTAACTTCTGATGAAAACGAACCTAGGATTTGTTTTCGATTACTCTCTACTGCGGTAACCAAAGCATCAATTTCCACTTCACTCCACCTAGGAGCTCTTTTCTTTTGAACTTTTACCTTTTCCATAGCTATACTGTAGTAGTATCCTATATTGCAGCAAAGCTTCCAAAGACTTTCTCAAAAACAAAGAAAGCAAATTGCAGCAAATCGAAATATTTGCTGACTCACAATGCTTTACTGCCATAAAAGCACGCATCCGGGTTTGAATTTGACGTTTCACGTCGATAGCGAAACGTAGTGATAAAGAGAAGGAATCATAATACCAAAACTTGTACTTTACTTACTTTCTCTTTCAAAAAATTTTTGCGATCTCGCCCGTTTTAGTAAAGAGAAGAAAGTTCATAATCCCGCCCCTGGGCCGACGTGACAGAACGTGCTAACGAGTTCGTAAAGGCCATTCTCGCTCGCTAAAAGCGCTAACGAACAAAAAAATCTTTGTAGACAAACTTCCATTTCTGAGCCGTCTCGCCCAACACACGTTAAAACTGCTGACTCGAATTTCTTTGCGAGATGTTCGTAACTTGTGCTAGTACGTAATAAATATCTCATTACATGTCAGATGCATTTCTACTTCAAAATAATGCGTTCAAGAGTACTGTATGTACTTCATTGTTATGGAAAAAGATACTATAAGCTATGCGTTATTATTCTAAGCTAGCAAATTTCTCAACTGATAATAATTAGTCAAGGAGCGAAAGAATTTAATTATATTTTTGGATCAATGTAAATAAGAACAACTTTTTCCATGCTATAATTTTTTTATATGACGTAAAGCACCCTTGAGGTAGTTGGTGGGTAAACTCATATGTTAACAGTAACTTTAGGTCTTTAGGTTTAGAAAATTTTCAAAAGTGAGCAAGTCGAAGTACACTCTTCCTTTTTAGAACCGGTAAATCTTGAGTCGAAACTGGTTGTTTTTAGTTTTTTGCCGATATTTAGTCTCATTTGTTCTTGATTTTGTAAAAACTTTGAGAGCATCGATGTCAATTTTAGCGGGCATGTTTGAAACACTGTTTAATTCCTATTGCTATGGCTGCTTAAGTGAAGGACTTTTTTTTGCTTTTGAAGCATCGCAAAAGCGATAAAGCAAGCTTTTTTCAAGTTGAACAACCGCCAGAAAAATTTCTCAATTGCTTGCGCAGAGCAACAGAGCTTTATAATCTTGCATACTAGCATGCGAAGGATTTTCGAAAGGGGGGGTTGGAAATTTAAGAATAATGAAGACCAAAAAAAAAATTTCTCCACTCAAAATCAGTCCGTTTTTCTGCACAAAAGTAGGTGAAGGCCCTCCAAAAAAGGTCTTCACTCAAATTTAGACCGGTTTTGGCCCAAAAGAAAAAGTCTTCACTCAGATTCCGTCCGTTAGTGTGCTCAAACGTTCTGTCCAAGTTACAAAGAGGGGGCCATGCCGCAATTTTGCATACTATTCTACGCTAATTATACTATCCTGGGGCCCAAAAGGGGGGACCTTGGTGCCATGGTCCCCCTAAATATGCCCCTAATCTTGAATAATTGTCAATTTTGCTTGCAAACACAAAATAATCACTGAAATGTTATCATTTTGAATCAGCATAAAATTTAAGTTTCTTTGATTAGTTTGAATTTGGTTTTTGGTTTATTGTGCTGCCGAGGCTGGCATTGTTTTTAATTTGTTCTTAAACTTTGAGCAAAGTTGAGCCTCGTGTTTTAGAAAATCATTCTTATAAAAGGGGTGTATTGCTATTTTTGTCAACTGGCACTACTTAACATTTCTTTATCAGTCGAAACAACAAATAGTTCTCAATGCAATTCGCTTTTTTTTAGCAGTCTAATTGCAAACATGGCGACAATTTTAATTAATTTTCAGCAAAAATTTGCTTTAGTTAGAAGTTTTCAACATTTCACCATTAAATTTCTGAACCAAAAAGGTTCCTCGAACGCTTAAGGGCCGGTCTACACTGTGCGTACAAAATTACAAAAGTTTTTACGCTCGTACGTCGAAGGTGTCAACACTATACAAAACGGCGCTTACGAGCGTAACGGCTTAACAGCGTATTCTGTGGGTGGCCATAATATTGTGCTAAATTGGATAACGGAAATCACAGATTTATTACAATATTCTTTGTTGTTTCGGTTAAATTTGGGTCAGATTATGCATCACGTGAAGTAGTATTGTCTTTTTGATAATTTAAACGTGAATTTTTTTCAACCTTCCTCACAAAAAAACATAACGTATGGCCAATCAAGAATGTTGTGGTGGCTATTAGGTAGCGAAGGTTTTGTTGGATGAAGAAAAAAAAAAAATTGCACTAATCAGTGATGGAGCGTCTGTTACAGATATGCTAGATTTGGGTTCGATTCCTTGCTTAGCGTTTAGCAATAAAAAGGGACAGCGTGAAGACTCCGCAGTGTGTGGTAGACAATTAAGACGTGGCAGCTTAACTCGAAGACCAAAAGATTCCTTTGCTGTCTCCTGGCCTAAGCAACTTGGTGAATACAACAAAATTATAAAAATTATTTTATAGGCCACTGATGCCGGCCAGGCGCCAGGATAGCGTGACTGGGGGGCAGAAATGAATTTGGGGGGGCACGAGAAGTTTATTAATGTGAATTCGAAAGTGTGGATCAAACAAAAAAGGTGAAGACCAAAAAAAAAGGTCTTCAGTTCAAAAATTTCCACAAACTCTGGTTTTCATCTCAAAATTCTTGCGATTTTCCACGAATCGTAAAGTGAAGACCAAACAAAAGAAAGATCTTCAATTCAAAAATGTCCACAAATTTTCGTAGTCATCTTGCGATTTTCCACAAATTCTAAAGTGAGGACCAAAAATAAAAGGTCTTCGTCCCCAACGTTTTATGAAATCCGGTGTGAGTTCACAAAAACTACAAAAAAACAGTTCTTGCTCGCGAATTCTAGGACGATAAGCACCAGTTTAGGAGTCTTAGGCCCCAATTTGCACTCCAGTAGCCCCGAGCGTGTTAATTTCTTTGGGGCACAGTCCTCGCTTAGGTGGGGGAACGGCCCCAGAATGCCCCCCGTGGCGCCGGGCCGCACTGACGAGCACTAGAGGCTGGTTTCAAAGATTCGGTTCTTCTTCTTTTGAACTCCTCTTAGCGTAGGGTGACTCGTTGGAAAGATCTGATCGCAATGTTTTGCAGGGTACATTTTGTTTTCAGCTTTTAACTGCTTTTCCGTTCTACTGTTACATTCCGTTTACAGAGGTGCAGTCCTCGGGGACACATTTTGAAGTCCTTGGCCTCAAAGCTTCAAGTTCTCGAAAATTGCCGTCCTCGGCTTGAGGACAGCAATATTTTTGGAATCCTTAAAATTTTGTAGATCGTTTTCGTAGAAAAATTTGTTTTTTTGGAGATGTTTTGATTTTGCTTTTTGAGGTCACCTGAAAAAATTTTAGAAGACCTTTTTTTTTTAAACGCGTGAAAAAAATTTTTGAAGACCGTATTATTACTATCTTTTTTTGGAGAACACTTGCGCCTGTGTCTTTGCCCTAGAAAATGTCTGTCCTCGAAAGGGCTGTCTTTGACCTCGGATATTTTTTTGTGTCTTTGGCCACGAGCCTTGTGCCCTCGACTACGAGCCTTGTGCCCTCAACTACACATCGTGAGCTTACAAGCTTACGAGCGTACCGGCGAAAAAAATTTGCTCTTTTAGCAAATTTTTTTCTCTGGCAATTTTACTCTTGTAAGGTGCTACGCCCGTAAGGTGGTATACCTGAGCTTACGAAATTTTCCTTTAAAACAAACTAAGGTTACGCTCGTAAGCTGACGATTTTACGCACAGTGTAGACCGGCCCAAAAGATTGCTTTAAGATCCTCTTGAAGTTGGCGAGGAAAATGGACATTTTTTTACTCGAACTGCTTTCCGGAATCGCTCAAAGTAACTTAGCGAGAAAGAATGACGTACCGAATTTCGCAAGGCTTTACATACACGTGCAAAATTGACCTCTTACGTTTAGCAAGTATTTAGTTCGGTAGCGCCTTTTAAAAAGAACTCGTTAATTAAAGCGAACAAGGAAATTTCTTTTATGTGGGCCCTGGACACCTGGGTGCGAAATATTGTATTGGCAATTATTTGATATATGTTGCAACTTGTAGCACAATTGTTATTGCGTGGTAGATCAAGTTTACACTGCATAAACTGTTTTTTTTTTTGCTTTTTGCAGAAAACTAACAGGTAATTTTGACTTTTTTGACGTTTAACCAAAGCACTAAATCAATAATTTTACGCGAAAGTTAGACCAGTTTTGAAAAAATGAAAAATGTGTAAATGTGCGTTGCATAAAGATTATATTAACAACAAAATACTTTTTTTATTTTTTGCTTGGGTCCCGGTTCAGTTTAAAATGATCATTTTTTTTAAACAACTGCAAAGTTTGCCTGGAAGCTTGAGGGCGTCGCTCCAAGACCTTTTATGACCTCTAGTGGCCGGGAGCTCTGCCCTCAGACCCCCCTTCGTAATATGCTTAATTTGCGCCAGTTTCCTCAACACCAAAACTTGCGAAGTTTTTTGAACAAAAATTTTTAAGTTTGGATTCAAGCTCTTATTTTAGCAAAATCCTGGTTGTTCGCCTGGTTATACAATATGCGCTGTTGGCGAAAGAAAACTATTTACTGCTTTTGACCCCCACTCCCCTAAATATTGTTCCGCATTTGCTGATAATATGGTTTCAATATCTACCCTATAGCGACGTTGTTGCATTTTCAATAAAGCTCATTACTAATGTTAATTTCCTCTGCTTGAAAATTCTATAACAAACAGCTGAAAATTCAACCATAGTCACAATATATTTAGTGACTATGATTCAACAGGCAAAAAAGTTAAAAGAAATCAAATGGACAACGTGAAATGTGGAAAATCACTAAAGCGGAAGCGGATTAGTTTAAAATAGTAAGGCAAACCGTCGCTTTCTCATGCTTGGAAAATAAATATAAATCATTGAAAGATTTAGTTAGAAGTGCGAGTTATTAAGACACGTTTAAATTTGAATTCAATATGTTACACTTGTTCAAAGATTCGATCTTCCCAGAAGAAGAACGTTAAAGAAAAAATTGCCAGTGCAGTCGAACTGGCTCTTTTTTTGGGCTTCATGTGAATTTTGGAATTTTTTTTTCTTTTGGATAGTAGAGAGACATCATTTAATCATGCAGTGGATATTTTCTATTGTAAATACTCTACTTGTCAGTGAAACTACTGTATTGCGAACTGTTTTGAGTCATTGCTCATTAGTAATGATAGATGACTTAAAATCTTCATTCCCGGTGAAAATAAATCTGTCTGAATCAGCCTAAAGTGAATATTGGCTATACTGTTTAAATATAGTCTGTAGCTGTATGAATCAAGCACAAGCTCCAAGTAAGCACGCCTTATAGTATTACATAAAGGTCACTTTGGTTGAATTACCTGGTTGAAATTTTAAATCTACTTGCAGTGTGCATTTGACTATTCATAAGCTTACTTGCATTCAGAAATTAAGAAAGTTGCATGTTTAAAATCTGATTATAAAACAGGCTAATCAAAAAGTTTTTCTAAAAATCAGGAACAATTCATGGGCATCGAGTCCATGAGCAATCATATTGGTGTAGGACTTCATTTTGTTTACTGTAGTCATTTTTCTGACTAACGGATGCTGATACAGCTTATAAAATTATGTCTTCATTGAGTATTTCTTTTGCGTAGATTATAACAATATTATGTGCTAATTTTGCATTCTTTGTTCGTTTTACGCTATACGTTCAAAAATCATTTTTAGCAATATTATTGATGCGATAGAGCAAAAGTGCTTCTTGCTGATTTCTAATTTTAGTGATTGAAGATCCTTAATAGGAGAGTGCTCCATAGCAAATTCTAAGTGAAGCACAATTGGAAAAAAAAACTTGTTTGGTCATTAAGAGTCATAGCTTTTTTTGGTGAAACGCACAAATAAGATGAATAAATGACAAAAAATCTTATCAGAGTTAGCAATTTTTCCAACGCTTTTCATTTGAAGTCAAAAGAGTTGACAAATAGATACTTCTAAGATACACCTTTTGAATGAAAACTTCATTAAAATATGTATTTTTTGTTTCCGTCTACAGTCTGTAAAATTAAATTTTATAATTTTACGTCATTGTTCTATTCTTCTAACTGGCATTACAGCTACTAATACATACACCTTTTTGAAGTTCATACAACTAACTGCACTTTCAGGGTATTGTGTATTTTATCTTTCCTGCATTCGTCGTGCAGACGCGAGAGAATTATGGTTGTCTTCTCGGGTTCAAATAATTACTATGTCGAAAATAGCAAGGTTCAAACCAAACAATGAAGGCGTAGTCAAGACACCACAGGCAAGTCTAGCAGCACCACTGGCAGATCTAGCTCCGTGACAGGCAATAGCGAAATTACAACTCAAGTAATCTCATCAAATCTTTCATTATACTCGCTGAACTATGCCGAAGCATTTTTGCCTGGCCCATCTCCGCGTCATTGTGCCAAGGCAACGCAGCTCCTTTTCAAAAAATGCTGCAGCAGTGGCTAGCCGTTGGCAGCACTGTGTTCAATTAATCAAAGTTCCCGCTCCAGAGACGAACCCGTTACCGTTCGACCAACTGCCAGCCGAATCAAATGATCATTAACATTGAAAAATAAAGGCTAGATCTCTCCTAAAGTGATGTTTAATTTCTTGATGAAAAAGAGATTCCAGATGAAGATTTTCTAGCTTAGTTTTCTCTCAAAAGAGTTAAAAAGATCTTAAAAGTATTTTTATCATATTTGAGATTTCTCAAACTTTTCAAAGGTATGAATGGTAAATATTTCTGCTAATTAAGACCTTTCCACTAAAAAATTTTACTATAGTGCTACTATTCAAAAGCGAAGACTTTAAAAATATAATTTATTCTAAGCGTCCAATGGGTGGTTGACACAGCGTTATTGTCGTTGCAAAGTACAGTAATGAATCTGAACTTCAAATTAGCAACTCCAAATTTTTCGAACGTATCTATCAAACGTCACAAAAATTAGGTATATTTTGCAAAACAATGGCCTTTTTTTTGTTTATAATTCTTCTTCTGTCGTTTCATATATCAGACTTATGTTTATAACTAGACTTATGTAACAAAATCATTAGGGCTTAACCAACTTTACCATAATATTTTCACAAAATGAATAACTTGGTTTTGTTAAAAATTAATGATCAACAGAATAAACTATGACATAGTGATAGTGGACTAGTGGTGCCATACTCCTACAATACGTTTGCAAGACACTATACTAACAATAGTTACTTGATTTGATTATTAATTTTAACTTTCAGACATCAAACCCCGCGTGACAAATAAGTTTACGACAGCGTTTTGATGGTGTAATCTCGAGTCGAAATGAGACTTTGAGAAGGCAATTTGACATTGAAAAGACAAATCAGATCTTCAATTAGCTTTTTACTTTCGTTTTACAGTATTTTGCAATAATTGAACAATTAATGATTAGTATCTCTAAGAGGTGTTGCAATGCCTAAGGGATTTGTTCTTCTAGAGAATATTTTTCTGCTATTGCACTTGTACAATTGTATGTATTTATGTTTGTGTGTTAAAAATCATTGATGAGCTATTAACAGTACGAAGTGCAAAGTGGTTTAAAGATAGTAAGGAATACGATTTACTGTAAAGTAAAGAAGTTGAATTCCTAATTTGCTGGAAATTCTGCAAATACGGGACAATGAACTCAGAGAGCATAAATTAATTTTTTCATTAAAAAATATTTTATGCTAGTCCTTAATTTGCTTTGTAGTTTTTACTATAGACAATGGCTTTTCTAGTATTAACTAAATTTTTAGTTCCGGTGTTATTGCACAGGCTGCCGGCAAAAGGCAATTTTGCTTCCTAGTCCATTTATCTCAAAAATTGTGCTGCATTAACATCACTTGTTGCACGCATTGACGTAACAAATTTTTTATTGCTCAGGTTAGTTTTACAATGACACAACCTTTTAAAAAACAAATCATTTTGTTTTAACTCCATCAATGGCGTCAAAAGTAATAGCCCATGTAGTTGTTGAGATGTTTTTTTAGTTTTTGCATGCAAATCGTCAACATTCACAGAAATAACAAATATATCATGGGGGTTATAAGGGTAGAGCTCCTTCCATTTTGATATAAAATTGGCATCTTGTAGCAAGAATACAAGTAAAAAATTTATGCTCAATGAAAGCGGTAAAGACGCTACAGTTAAAGGGTTTCAAAGGCAACTAAAGCTATGCTGTTGGTGCAGAAGTTTAACGCTTTTGTTCTGTCTTGATTGCTTTTCAAAATATCGTAGCTAATTCAATGTGGTTAGAAACATGTTTCCCTTGTCATTTGGTTCTAACTTCCTAAGTCAGAAGTCAAAAAAATTAAAGGGTTCTTGATACATTGAAAAACTTGTGCTGTTTTAAACATTCCAGTACATTTCAAAGATACATACATTTTTCAAGTTTTACAAATATTGCCTGAAGTTATAGAAACACAATTATCTGTACCACGATGTAACATGTACGATAATTAATATTCATTCTACTAAATTGTGCTTGCGTTTAAACTAAGCATAATAAGAAATGTTGCGACCAAGTTGCGAAATCATTAAAGCATTATAAAACATCAGATAGTACCATATTTAAGCTGTAGCTGATTTTCTACCATTCGAGACTTCGCATTAGACAGCTGCCTCTTTTATGCGTAACGAAAGCACCTGCGCTAATCTCGGTACATACGTTCGACTACTACAATTACTGTACTTATGCATAAGTTTACGTACTGTGTTGTACATTATTTCACGTACGTGTGGCCTATAGTTATCCGCAGCTATTTCTAATTTTTATATCAGCAGAGTTGATGCTAATAATAATTTAATTGTAATGTTTTGACGTTTGAAGGCCAGAGCTTTATTATTTAATCGTTTTGCGTGCTTCGGCATATAAGCCACTAGCGCGGAAGCCCAGGAAAGAGTCGCCAGAACGGCAACTACATAGAAACAAGCAGAGCAAGAAAGTCTTCCCTAGGCTTCCGCGCTGGTAGCCTTTAGGCCAGACGTACGCAAAACTATTAAACATTAGAACTCTGGCCTGCAAATGTCAAAACATCACAATTAAATTATTATGAACATCATAGTACTGAGTTTAAATAGCCAAAACTTCTAGCTTTCTAATTCAAGTGATAGAGCAGTGGACCGGTAATCCAAAGGCTGCAGGTTCGAAACCTCTGGGAGGATGACTTTTTCGCATTGCTTGTTTTTAAGTAGTTTCCGTTCTGATGGCTCTTCCCTAGGCTTCCGCGCTGGAAGTCTTTGGGCCAAAACGACGCAAAACGAATAAAGTTGATGTTGCAATACTTGTGTATCACAACCACTATATTTTTTTCTTTCGAATGCTTTTGCTTGCAAATGAAATATTTTGAACCAAAATAACAGTTAAGATTGCTGAATTTTACAGAGTTTTATTATGTTTGTATTGAATTTTTTGATTTTAATTAACAAATGATACAACTTAATTGCTTTCTTAGTTGTTACAAAGGTTTTCATCAAAGGTTTTGGAAAAAGTACGGTACATAGTTACGTACGGTATTTTCTGGTAAACTACGGTACGGTACGAAAATACGGTATTACTTTTTCCGTACCGTACTCTTTCCGCACATAAAGTTATAAACACAAAAAGTTTGGTTTTGACTTTGCTGAAATTATTGCGTTGAATATACCACATATATTACCGTACCAATTTTTGTACAAGTTTGACACCGCAGTTTTCTTGACGTAAACTTTGTCATATTTTACGACGTAACAAACATGTTTTGAATTAGGCGCTTAGCCAGGAATTTGCAAAAGGGGGGGGGGCTGTTTCAGATGCTGGAGACATCATCAAATGATCTTGACCCAGATTTTGGTCGGTCTTCACTCAGATTGGGTTGGTTTTTATATCCAAATTTAGGTGATCTTCAAAAAAAAAGTCTTTTAGCCAGGCTAAAACTTAGTATTCTGGTGGAAATCACATCAGGTCCATAGCCCATTTTCATCGCTAATGCCACTGGGGGGGGGGGGGCTATGGTCGTTTTTAGTGCAAAAATTGGCCTCAAAAGTATTAAAAACGTGGTATTTTGCATACTTTTCAGGCCATTAGGAGGGGCTAAACTCCCCCCCCCCCTTTGGCTACGCTTCTGTTTTGAATTGAGATCTTAACGTATACTGCAGAATTTCAACAGAAGTTTTGTGACGTAACCAACTAACCAGCGTTTCTCAAACCATGGGTCGCGACCCAAATGAGGGTTTCCACGGCTTTACGAACAGGTCGTTGACGCAGGTAGAGCCTTCGTACTTCGGTAATCTTTAATTCATAGTAGGGTATTGATTTTCTAATCTTTGTGTAATTTTTTTCCGAACGAAAATAATTGCTTGCGCCTGAGATTTAGGAAAAAACTGTCCGCTAGGAATTTTCATAATTCAAGTTTATTGTCAAGTTGCAAACGAATACCCAATATTTTATGAAGAAGCTTAAAAAATTATAATCTCTTTTCCAAGTTTAGATTTATGTGTAATGGGATTTTCTGTTCTGGCATTTATGAAAGACAAATATAGAAACCGTCTAGATGCAGAGTAGTGCCGTCGCTACGGGAAGGAGCCGTGCCTTCTAACGGCTGCTTGTGCCCCCTATTTTGGTTTACTTAACATACTGTTTTTGAAACATCAAGTAACGGCAACACAATCGACAGTGATGGAAAAAGGAAAAATAACTTTTTAGCATAATTCTCGTTTGATGTTTTCTCGATTCTTTGCGAAATCGCTAACAATCAACTGCCGCAAGCAAATACCGTGTGACGCAATACTCCGTCTTATTAACATGCCTTTGCAGATGTGTCCAGAAGAGAAATGTAAGCCTATAGAATTGCTGCCGGTACTTCGTTAGTGCTTCAAGATTTTTAAATCGCAGTTAGTAGCGTAACCAGGGTGAACGGCCTCAAGCCCCCTTAGCCAATTCACCAAGAAAATTTAACCTCAAAATACGAGCGTCTAATATATTTTAAACTTGACCTAAAGCAAGGGGGGAGGAGGGCTTAAGGGGCTTGGCAATTTAGTTTTTTCAAATAGCTTTTGAATTTTAGCAATTAAAATGGCGTTAAAATTGCTTTTTTTTTTGCTGCAAAATCACAAAAATTGCCCAGCGGCTGGGGGCTCCGCCCCCAGATTCTCGTCAGTGACAGGCTTGAGTTGCATTAGTTTGTCTAAAATAGGGCCTAAATTAGGTAACTTTTTTGCAAAGAATATTTGAAGCACGTTTTAGCAAAGTTGATAAGTCGCATTTCGCCGTTTTGAGAAAATCGTGTTTAAAGTTTTAAACTGTCATTTGGCTCCATTGTCAAGAGCAACATAATAAGCTATTTATTACCAAAAAATAATTGAAAATAAACATAAGTTTTTGCTCAAGTAAAACATTTTTAGTAAATAACTTGAAAAATAGGAATAGCTCATTATTTGAACAATGTCACTTATCAACTTCTGCCAAACACATGCTACATTTACTGTTGGTTTGCCCCTCTTAGTAAAATCCTGGTTACGCGTCTGGTAGCATTCACTGCTGCAGATAAAGTTTTCAAGCGATTATGGGCCGCAGACAAAACGAGCTAAGAAATGCTGCCTAATAGGTCTCTTTTTTTTAGACACAAATACAGAATTTTTAAAATTGCGGTTAGTTTGTAGCCGTACAAGATCTGAAGATCAGTTTTTATGTGCAAAAGTTTAGTCTATTTTGGTACCCCCTAGTTTCTGCTAGTACCCCTCACTTCGTTTGTTCTGGCGACTGCGCTGATGCAGAGCATCCAATGGGTTCTGCGTTGAGCCACGATTTCAAAAACTTGTTGAGGCAAAATGGCGATAAACACTGTGTAATAAAAGTTTTGCTTTTTGTGTAGTGTTTTTTTTTTTTTAATTATTTAGTTGGATCGCAAATGTTCAGGCAGATAGGTTTTTAAAACGAATTTGGGTCGCAGAAGAAAATGGTTAAAAACATTGCAACAAACAATAATTGTGTTTTGCAAGACGAAACAAGAACATTTATTACAGTAGCGCCATTATTTGATCAGGTAGACGTTAACGCAAGCAGGAGGCATGCTAAAAGGAGAACTATCTGACAATGATACTGCATCGGTAGAACATATGTAGACTGGAGAGTTATAGCTAATTATTAACTATTGTACATCAAAAAACCCAGTGAGAGTACGTTATTCCAGTGAGCTCGTAGTTACACTATTTTTAACTGCAGATGCTATTTTAAATAAAATTTCAGTCGCTAGTGAAAACTGAAATAGTGAATGGAGAACAATTTTATTTTAGGAATTTAGTTATCTCGATTGGTCATCTGTGCTGTACTCAATTTACTGAGGAATATTTTTGGAAATGTAATTTTTATTGCTGGGTTAAAGATTATAGTCAGCGATTTGGGGAGTTTAGTTGTCACTTCAGCAGTGGTGCCAGCGAGAGTACTGTCAGCTGTTTGGTACTTTTTGTTTTTCTCACCAAAAAGTTTTAAAGATTTATTAAGGTACATTGTAAATGACTTGAGGCTTAGACTTAAAGGCGACATAATCGAGGCAATAATGTTTCAGCGATGTAACACGGAAACCTTTTGCTTGCCATATTTTTGAACTATATTAAAAACGGACAATACTTTCTTTGCAATTCGTTCGTTTGTTAATTATCGATGTTTTGCAAAGAGTGAAGTTTGGGATAATGAGTTAACAATATCTCCTATGACCTATATCATAGCTGTTTTGAACTGTTTTGTGGAAAATAAGTTCTACTGTTTGTGATCAAGCTTTTACTTAATTATTTTACAATTTATGTTTATTTTCCAGGGTTCCATGTGCCACTAAAGGCTAAGTTTCATGACATAATACAAAACTTTTAGTCTATTCATTGAAACATTGTCATAGAAGTGGCGAAAAGTTTAGCCATTAGTAGGATATGGAAGCGCAATAATTGAGATGAGTAGATAAAAACAAAACGCTTGCTGCAGTGTCGTTGCTAGGGGGGCGGTTCGCCTTGGGTGTTACAATGTTGGCGTGACACTAATTTATGATGTAAAACCATAATCCGGCCGAATACTCACCCGATTTATGGTGAAAAGCTTTTTTTTTAAATTTTGGTCTCCTTCCGCATTTGGACCAAAAACTGCGCTAATTTACGTTGAAGACCTTTTTTGTCTCCATTCTCATTTGGACATAAATTTCACCAAAGTCGGTCGCTGGTGCGGAAGCGTCATATGGCAAAGGGTGACACCGCGCAACCCCGCTCCGGGTGTCAAAGCAAAATCCCACCCCGGGTGCCACCATTCTTAGCAAGGCCTCTGGCTTACTGCTTTGAATCGCTGAGGATAAAGCGAAATTATGAAGTAAATTATCGTTATCAAGCTGATGTCATTCACTTTAATCTATTAATGTTAATACTACGTACCGTAACTAGTTGGATGAGTGATTCAATTTTTTGAGGAGAAAATAAAATTCTGGAATTGTAAAATCTTTCGTTTGGTATTGCGTAGGAACAAATATTCAGTAAATTAATTAGTACGGAAAGATACGGTATTACGACACGGAAAAAAATCCGTACCGTACTGTTACGTACGGTATTTTGGTGAGGTACGGAATTACGGTTCGATATTTTTTTGAAAGTACAGAGTACGGAAAATTATTCCGTTCCGTACCTTATTCCATGGTTTTCATTATCATTCAAGGACTGCACAGTTTTTTTTTTTAACAAAAACATGATCTGCGTCATACTCTATCAATAAAACAACTATTAGTATAGTTTTTTGCGGGAGCTAACTTTGTTTTTGCACTCAGTTTTTCAATCATCTTTGGAAAGATTCTGTGTTTGCTTATTTATGTTTTGATTGTTACGAATTAATTAAAAATTAGAAAATAAAATGATTTTTCAAAGAAAAGTTATGCATAAAGAAAATTATTCTTGCATGTAAAATTTTTGGTGCTTTGTAAACTATCTCTGCGTGAATATTTTTTTCAGGGTATATTAAAGCGATTTACCCAGTAGGACGCACAGTAAGAATGATTGATCGTAATCCATCAGCAGTAGCCTACCGCGCACGAAAGATGTACATTCTTGGTTATTGTAGATCTGCATGTTTTCCACCAAGTGACTAGAGTGCTGTATGTTTTTGTTCCACCTTAAGGTTTCATCTACAAGAAAAAGCCAGAGAATTTAAGCCATGAAGCTTATTATACAGTTTTTAGTTATGAAAGCTTTCTAACCTAAATAAATAATTGAATTAGTGTAGTTTGAGGTCATCATTAAATACATATATTAAAGAAATGCATAGTAGAAAAAAGATTTTGATTTGTTGGAGCAGTCCAGTCCTTTTTTGTGAATGCAAACATGATGCCTCAAGTTGGTTTATTGACGCCACAAACAAAAAAACAAAGGTTAAGAGAATACTAATTGCAGCTCGAACAAAAGTAACGCCGGAAAGATTGCGATGAGAATGTGAGGTCACTTAATCTATGCTATACTACATAACGCTATACCACAGAATCCTAGGTGGGCTGGAAAACTCTGGACAGAAAAGTGACCACTTTGACACCACTCAAAGAGTGGATGGACATCCTATCACGAATAGGAAGACGGCGTCCATTGTTGATGGGCACTAATTGGTAGCCTTTTACCACCCGTTAAAAAGGCATATTTACTATTCTACCTCAGATAAACGACAAAGAGAAAGAGAAGTAATACAAATTACGACAAAGAGAAGTAATACAAATTATCGATAAAATTATTACCTCATTAAGGCAAGCACTTCTTTAATTCTTTTGTAGATCACTAAGCAGTTTCATATGAGTCTTGCATTGACATTTATAAAAAAGTTAGGCGCTACTATTTTACCGAAAAAAGAAGATTGTAACAAAAGATATGTACAGTATCAAAATATTTTGATGTAAATCAAAAACAACAAGCATAATAATTTTCGAGTTGCAGCATACGAGTTTTCATTTTTTTGGACATTATAGCTTTTGTTGGCTAATAACAAAACGTTGCTAGATTTGTTTTTTGAAGATTGCTGAACTCAAAGCCAGGTTTTAAGGTTACTAAATTTGGATCACAGTTCTAGTAGAACAATTTTCCAGGTTCGTACAATAAAGAGACTAAAGCAAATCATATCTATAACAACTAAATCAATATACAAAATTATATCTCAAACTTAAATTGTTTAAAAATAAAACTCTGATTAGCGTATGTATATTGATAAGCAGATCGTAGAGTTAAGCATCAAATCACCACTTTCAAAATTAATGATATCACTCTGTTTACATGTCTGTTGACTTTTTGTTTTTTTGCGACGTCAACCTACTTCCAGCATCTTTATCAAAATTTGAACAATCTGGTGTCTTCAATTCCAAAACTTTCTTTGGTTGTTTGCGAGAAAACCAAACTTTTCGAATATTTTCTCGTCGAAGGCAATAAAGGTAAAATATTATTAAACCCTATACGAAAATTAAATGAATTACTGTAAACTGTAACGGAAATTTAAATAAAACCAATATCATGAATGTGTTTAAAACAAAACCTAAATAGAAAAAACTTGCTTGAGAGTATGAAACCGGCTTAAAAATATTGGCTTCAGCAGTTATATTAAAAACTATTTTTCCAAATTTGCTCACAATCATAGTGCATAAACGATTTGCATTTTCTTTAAAATTTACAATTTGTTTCAAACAAAGATGTGCATAATGAAAAAACATCAATAATCTACCTAAATTTCAACCCGCGCTGCATTTATTACTGGCAGTGTGCCGGCAGTGGCGGATCTAGAAAATTTTGGTGGGGGGGATTTTAAGCACAAAACCTCAACAATTCGGATGTCTTCACCAATTTTGAGAGTGATTTTTCGGTCGAAGTTGGAAATTCAAAGGTTTTTTTCGCCCAAAATCAAGTGGTCTCCAAAAAAAAAAAAAAAAAGGTCTTCGCCGATTTTGAGACTGAATTTTCGGCCGAAATTTCAAATTCAAAGGTTTTTTTCGCCTAAAATCAGGTGGTCTCCAAAAAAAAAAAAAAAACAAAAAAAAAAAAGTCTTCACCGAAATTGAGAGTGATTTTTCGGCTGAAATAGTTAGGTTGAGGCTGGTGGGGGGGATGCATCCCCAAATGGAGCCGAATTATTCCAAATAGAGGCTGATTTTTTGGCCGAAATCGTTACTTTTAGGCTGGTGGATGGGGATGCATCCCCCCCATCTCCCCCCCTAAATCCGCCACTGTGTGCCGGTATGAATCACTTTATTAATTCTGTTACATGTACCAGAATTTTTTGAGGTTGTTTATGACAATATTTTTACTTAATGCACGTCTATTCACTTCATAGTGGCTATACGCGATTGGATATCTAAAATGCAGTTTGCTACAAAAAATTTTGAAGCTCTGTTATTGAAAATCAGCTATTGAAATGTAGATTTATTATTGTTTTAGAAAATCAGCAATTGGAAAATGTTTTACTGTTAAGCAATCCTACCAGTTGAACGGAGATCAAAACAATCAAATTTGCATGAGTTTAGAAATATCTAAACACAAAAACAATACCTGAAACACGTTGAATATTGTAAACAACCATTGAAAAACTTCTTCGTAGATCACATTCACAGGAATCAGAAGAAAGTAACCACAAATCCACGTTAATCCCATCATTGTTACCACAGCAATAGCATTTACTAATCGATCGACAAGTACTCTGTCTTTCACAGTTGATCTGATTCTCTGCAATGGTTTTACTATATAGTATGAGATAACATAAAACAACACAGTACAGTACACGTAAAAGATTAAAAGTTTGATACCCTACAGTTTGCTTCACCCGTAATCGGGATCATCATTAGCTCCCAACTAGTCCAGCACTTTATCAACTTGTTTAAATCAGCGCACCGTATACCATGGAAATGATGATATTGGTTACGAGAAACAGACTGTATAGCATAAGCGTAGCCAGGGGGTAAGTCCAAGGAGCCCTGGCCCCCCAATTGACAAGCCAACAATGATAAAAATGTGACAAAACAGCCTTGTTTTTTTAGTTTTAGCTTTTTTTAGTATCTTTGCGATCAACAGTACACGTGTACAACAGTAACTAACAAAAATATTCACGACCAGGCACGGGCCCCCTCAATTCAATTTTGCCAATCAATTTAAATGTATAACCCGGGTGAAATTAAAGGTTTTTGTCCTAAAAGTAGCTCTCTCAGGCCACTATCTAACCTTTTTATAAACAGGGCCGAATTTACTATATGGTACAACCAATGCAATAAACAGGGCCGGATTTACTATATGGTACAGTACCAGGGGTTCCGCTCTCAGATGGTATAACTTTTTTTCGTCTTCAACTATATTTGGCTGGAAGATGTTGCTAAAATCCCAAAAGTGCCAGGGCCCTCGCGTGATGTAACTCTTGCCCGTAAATAACATGGTAAGTGTGCGAAAACATTTATTGTACCATTTTTCAACAACAATTCATTTCGGCCGGGCCAGTTTTTACAAACAAAATATTAAAAAAAAAATTAAACAGCGAAAATGTTCATTGAATTTCAATTGAGGGTGCCTGGGCCCCCTGGCTGTACATGTACCCCTATAACTGGTTAA
This sequence comes from Trididemnum nubilum, assembly GCA_963965965.1. Taxonomy (NCBI): domain Eukaryota; kingdom Metazoa; phylum Chordata; class Ascidiacea; order Aplousobranchia; family Didemnidae; genus Trididemnum; species Trididemnum nubilum. The sequence goes on along the minus strand of OZ014477.1, from coordinate 31,164,612 downwards.
TTTTATGATAAAACAAAACTCTCTAAGGAAAGTCTTCGAGTGGATTATGATTTACTGCTAAAATATTACCCCTACCTGGGCCAAATCACTTACAAGATTTAACCCCAAAATGCAAGATTTTAAACATGTTTTGGACTGAAATTGCAAGTAAAACGACAATTGAATAATTTAATTTTTTTAATTGGCTTTTAAATGTTAAAAATCTAAGTCTTTCAAATGGCTCTAAACACGTGCAAAATGTGATCCGATGGCATTAAAATACCATTTTTTCCAAAAAATTGTATCCAAACAATTACAAAATTGGGCTTCGCCCTCAGACCCCCATAACCTCAGGCGGCTGGGGGCTCTGCCCCCGGACCCCCGTCTATGTTACGATTGAGTTGCACTAGTTTACTCAACACGTCTTTCAAGTTCGACATTTGCTCTTATTAACTCTTAGCTTAAGCCCTCTCCCTTTTACAAAATCCTGGTTAAGTGCCATTTACAGGCCACGGCTTATCTTCTGTTCTACAATACCTTTGCCCCACAAAAAGTTCCTAGTTTGAAAATTTCTGATGACGTCATTACATGTGATTTGTGGTTTGGGCACACCCCAATCAAAAATCCTGGATACGTTTATGCTGTGTAGGATTTTAAATTTTTAATTTTTGACGTGTACTCTGTTACGTTATGATTTTCGCTCTGGCCTACGCTGTCGAGCACTTTTTTTAATCGGTTGAATTCACACTCCAGTTATTGTAGTGCGAGATAACTTTATTGCAATATTGCACATTTATCTAACTTAATACTTTAATCGGTCCCATACAATAAACTAACTGTAACCGAAAATCAGGCATTATTTTCATACAGTTTTGCTTACTTACTATTGTCAACAATTCTGAATTACTTGATTGTGTTTATTGGTTAAATTAAATAATTTTCAATCAAATCTGAAGTGCAAGTGCACTTTAAATCGACGACGGTTTGATTTTTTTTTTTTAAGGTTTATTTTTTCCTTTTCTGTGTGGCTACATGGCTTAAATTAGTTCTGTGGTTTGAGATAAAGTTTGTTATTGAACAAAAACGCCAAAAGATGACACTTCCTATTCATACATTATTGTATATTGAAAAGTTTGGACACTACTCAAAATCAAGCTGTATGCACATAAGCACCTCTCGCTTTTGCAACACTGTCTTGGTTAGAGTCAGGAAGACAATCAAGTTGAAAAGCAATAAAATTCCAATCGGAAGTAAAAATCCCCAGTTGAAGGAAGGCGGCTGAAGCCAACAAGTATATTTGGCCCGATATAACGATTCAAAGTTGATGTCTGCAAGAAAATGTACAGATTTAAATCATCTGAAATATATCTTAAACTCAAGTAAACTTTACAGTATAGCAATAACTTATTATATACTGTAATCAACAATGTACACAGCTAATTCTCTCTTCTAACGCATTATTGAATTAAAAAAAGCCACAAAAAATGAAAAAAAAACCTTCTGCTCAACAAAGTGCACTATTTGACCAAGGTCATTCTTACAGCACTGCTTTTAGGCTGTGCAATTTTTTTGTTTTTTTGCAAAGAAATCATTGCAAGCAATTATAATCATAGGTGGGCACAAGTCCGTTAATCGTTAATCCGTTAATAACGAAGCTAACTTTTTCATTTACTCGTTAATCCGTTAAAAAGTTTTTTCATGTTAACGGACTAAATTAACTTCCGTTAAGTTCTGTTAACGGACTAAAGTAACTTTCGTTAAGTTCTGTTAACTTCCGTTAAGGTTTTTATCGTTAATATCTTGCAGCTTCGTTGTGCATTTGAACTTGTTTTTATCTTGAAATTAGATTAAACTGTAAAATGTATCTTTCAAAACACAAAAAGACCACCATAGCCATAAATATTTCCTTACAATCAGCTCAACAGCGTCAATACGTGTTCTAGAAGCAAGTGAATAAAACAAAATGTAAATTACAAGCAAAATGTTAACGGATTAACGGACTTTATTAACTTCCGTTAATCAAAGCTGAAAATAACGGATTAACGTTAACGGAGGTGTGAAGTTTGTTAACGGACTAGTGGTTAACGAAGCTAACGTTTTGCATTAACTTGCCCACCTATGATTATAATGATATCAAATTTGATTTATCTCATGTGTAAAAGAATTTTTTTTATCATTACGGTTCGTCCAGCACATCAAAACTTCACTAATTTAATTTCATAACCTGCAGGGTCGTTAATCCTTAGTTCATTATCAAGAAATAGAACAGTTAAAGAAAAATTCAAAAAAACTAAGACAAACGGCAGTCCATAAGCTAGCGCATATAAAGGAAAAGAAGGTCGCTCCAAACGATATGTCATCTGAAAAGTAAAATATGGAAATTGGTATTGCTATTTGTCACTGAAAGGAATAGAGCCTGAATCACAAACAAACAATCATTCATTACAAAGATTTTCGAATATACTCATAAACCCATCATATTTTAGGGTTGTTGTATTAAGCGGCTTTTACGGAACGTCCGTATTTACAGATATGCAAATAAAAAACGCGTATCCGTAAATACAGATCTTATTGATATACAGATGTATTTTATTGATATTCGAAAATACGTGTATGCGTATTTCACCTAGCATATCTCAAAAGCATGAAATGGCTTTTGAGTTTGATAATGCTTTTTATTTGATTATTAAAATTATATTTGATTTGTTAAATGAAAAATTACTGTTTTACTGTGATGGAAAAAAATTATAAGCTCAGAAAATACTTTATAATTCTAACCCTAAAAAAAAGTAATTTTTTGAAAAAAAAAGCTAAATGCGGTTTTTCGTAATTTTTTGGAAAAAAAAGCTATTTGGTAAAAAAGATATTAAATACCTAGCCGCTGGGCAGTTTTTTGTAATTTGTTGGAAAAAAAAGCTATTTAGTTTTTTTGAAAAAAAAACGCTAAAAAAGCTATTTAATTTATTGGAAAAAAAAGCTACCATTGGATCACATTTCGCACGTATTCAGAGCCATTTGAATGTACTAATTTTTTTACATTTGAAAGTCAATTGAAAAATTTAAATTGTTCAGTCCTTCTTTTGCTTGCAATTTAAGTCCTGCAATATTTAAGTATTACCTCCTACAATATTTTAGCATTAATTAATAATCTAGTCGAATATTTTTCTTAGAGATTATTGTTTTTACAAGATTCGCATAGTCTAGAAAAAACTTTTGGTGGATAATCGGTACCGGCAAAGTCCAAAGCATAACAATTTTGTTAAGTCATAGAGCTCAGTCAATTTCTTGACCGAACTACCACCAAGCAAAACAGTCGTGCGGAAAAAAAAAATCTTCTCTGTAGCAAAAAGAAATTTGAGAGTAAAATAACCCTCCATGCAATGCTCAGATAGCGCTATTTCGGTGAATACCAAACCTCGACAGCTGAGCTGGCATGAATCGAAATGAGTAAAAAACAAAACATTTCTCACTATTTATAGAATTTCCAGTCGCCGCAAACAGGCCAAGCCAAAAAAAATATAGAAGGCCGAAACAAAAGAGCAAAAAATCGGCAAAACCAACAATAAGCTCCGAAGTCAAAATTATCGTTTCGCCAGCGATCAAAATGCAAATGAAGCGTTGAAATGGGCTACGAGTTTTAATGAACCGATCAAAAACTTATGTAAATTAGCCGTTAAAATCTGCCAAGAATTCTAACTAAAAACATTAGTTAAAATTCTTGGCAGATTTCAACATTTACATAATGTTTTTAGTTAGAATTCTTGGCAGATTTTAACGGCTAATTTACATAAGTTTTTGATCGGTTCATTAAAACTCGTAGCCCATTTCAACGCTTCATTTGCATTTTGATCGCTGGCGAAACGATAATTTTGACTTCGGAGCTTATTGTTGGTTTTGCCGATTTTTTGCTCTTTTGTTTCGGCCTTCTATATTTTTTTTGGCTTGGCCTGTTTGCGGCGACTGGAAATTCTAAAAATTGTGAAAAAATGTTTTGTTTTTTACTCATTTCGATTCATGCCAGCTCAGCTGTCGAGGTTTGGTATTGACCAAAATAGCGCTATCCTGAGCTGCATTGCATGGAGGGTTATTTTACTCTCAAATTTCTTTTTGCTACAGAGAAGATTTTTTTTTTCCGCACGACTGTTTTGCTTGGTGGTAGTTCGGTCAAGAAATTGACTGAGCTCTATGACTTAACAAAATTGTTATGCTTTGGACTTGCCGGTACCGATTATCCACCAAAAGTTTTTTCTAACCTATGCGAATCTTGTAATTATGATGGCTTAATAGTGATCCTCGGTTAGCAGTAATGCGACTGAGCAGATTACAGCCACCCAGGTCTTTTCGACGGAATTGATGTTTGTGATCCCCTATTTTGTGGTTGATCCCATCTTTTCTTGATGAATTTTTAGACCTATCCACTAATAGATTATTGTTTTGTTATGAAAACAACCAGTTCTAGGAGTACATATACGCCCAGGCACCTTTCAGTTCAAAAATTTGTTCAATGAGCATTCCCCTTACTGTACCTAATTTTTTTCAAAAGTATTTTGTTGCAAGAAAACTGGCGAGATATAGGTGAATTGTTAGTGAAAAATGTACAATTGATAGTTACGCCTTAAACCATGTTATTGCCCGGACCGGGTTTACATCGAGTTGAGCCCCTGCCACTTTGGGATTTTTGCAATATTTTCCTGCCGAATACAGGTGAAGGCCAAAAAAAGTCTTATCTGAGTGCGGGGCCCTTGGCACTGAGCCATATGTTAAATCCGTTCCTGGTTAATGGTTATTGCATTACGTTCATAAAAGGTTAGATAAAAGCCCCAGTTAGCAACTTTTAGGATAAAAATTGTTACTTTCACTCAGGTTATACGTTTAAATTGGTTGGCAGACATTAAATTGAAGGTTTGGGGGCTCATTTAAATTGGATCCATTTAAATATTATTGTATGGGGCCCATTTAAATTGGTTGGCAAAATTAAATTGAGGGGGCTCGGGCCCTCTGGATCAAAACTATTGCAGGGGGCCCATTTAAGTTGGAGGTCATTTAAATATTATTGTAGGGGGCCATTTTAATTTATTGTTTGCAAAAATTAAATTGAAGGGGCCCGAGCCCCTCTGGATCAATATTATTGTTGTTGGGCACCCATTTAAATATTATTGCTGGGGCCATTTAAATATTATTGTATGGGGCTCATTTAAATTGGTTGGCAAAATTAAATTGATGGGGCCCGGGCCCCCTGGATCAAAACTATTGCAGGGGGCTCATTTAAATTGGAAGCCATTTAAATATTATTGTAGGGGGCCATTTTAATTTATTGTTTGCAAAAATTAAATTGAAGAGACCCGGGCCCCCTGGGTCAATATTATCGCAGGGGGCTCATTTAAATTGGTTGGAAAAATTAAGTTGGATGAATATTATTGTTAGGATAAATATTATTGTTGGAGGCCCATTTAAATTGGTTGGTAAAAATTAATTTGAGGGAGCCCGGGACCCCTGGATCGATATTATTGTTAATTACTGTTGTACGCGTGTACTATTGTACCGAAGATACTAAAAAAAACTGAAACTGAAGAAACAACAGTCTTTTTTGTGACATTTTTATCATTAGTAGCATTTTAATTGAGGGGAGGGAGGCCGAGCCCCCTGAGCCCCCCTTTGGCTACACCTATGCGCATATGCGTGTTTTTACGTATATCCGTAAATACAGACGTCTGGCAAAAGCCGCTTTGTGCTAAAATAGTTAATATTTGAACAATTGTAGTGCAATAAGCAAAACTGCCAAAAAATATGCTAGATAAATTATTGTTACGTCAAAAAGGACTAAAGTTACGTAACTTGAATAAAGTGATTACCAGCAATTGAAAAGCAATTCAACTTGTTTAAGATGACAACGTCATTAACTGACTTAGACACATTTGCCCACCAATACGATAATGAAGAAAGAACTATACTCAAACGAAGAAGAAGAATACATTAAGCTTGCAATTCAATTACCCAAAAAACACTAAAAAAAAATAAACAAATAAAACATTCACATAACCAAAACTCTTCTTCTGATTTTGTTATAATGGTAGTATCAAAATAACCAGAACAATTTTTTAAAGTATTTAAAGTGTTTTGTTTTTTATTTAATAGAAATAGCAGTACGGGTAATCTTGCTCTTGAAAATAGATTAAAAAGTCTAAACTACATCATTATCATAAAAGGTTATACATGAAATTGCCTACTGAGACATCTAAAACTGAAAGACCATTTAACAGCAACATACGGCAACTACTCCAGTATAGAATAAGAGCCGAACGTGTCAGTAAAAGTCGATGCAATTTTTTGCGGCATTATTACTAAGGTTTTCAAAAAGGTGGTTTAGAAACCATTTTGATGCTTCTACAATAATTTGTGCTTTTTTTGTCGTCTTTTTGTGATAAGCTGGAGCTGATGAGATATACAAAAAACAATTTGTCGCATTAATTGTGCTACAGCTTTCATCGTTTTCTCTTACCGATGTAAATGCTCTATACATTTGATAGGCATTCACTGACATCCACTTGAAACAAGCGAGTGTGAAATAATGAAGAAAAAAGGTCAAAGCGTTACAAGATTGATAGTGTGATGTTCGTCCAACTCCAACCATGTAGAAGAAATACACACCAATCAAACAAATACAGATGTTAACCGAGATCATTGTCGATGGTTTGTCTCGTAATTCTCTAAAAAAGGGATGATTACAAATTACTCTAATAAGAAATTTAGAAACAACAAGCATTTTATTCAATTTAGAAAGTTTCAAAAATAATTTTTTTATTCTTTTTTAATTTTAAAGGATTGCCGAGCAATACTAAAGGAGAACTATATACAACAGTAGAAACATTATGAAGCTTATTAAAAACAATGTACAACGAAAATTTCTAATAAGCTATAGACAGTATACGGAGTCTTATACGCACAATCAAACTATTGACTAACAGCCTAAGACATACTTTTTCGTAATCGACATTTGTCATTTATTCCTCGTCAATATAGCTAGGACTACAGGTATGGACATGAGCGTAGAAAGGTTAGGGATCGCAAATTAACCAGATCATAACACAATTTTTTTTCATAAAAGTATTAAGTAATATCAGATATTACAAGAGATAATGATAAAATATATCAAAAATTGAACTATTATCATTATCTCTAGTAATATTTGATTACTTAATATCGTGGAAAAAAACGACTGTGTGTATATGACCTGGTTAATTTGCGATTCCTTACCTTTCTACGCTCATGTTCATACCTGCAGTCCTAGCTATACTGATGAGGAATAAATGACGAATGTCGATTCTGAAAGAGCGTGTCTTAGGCTGTTACTGCTTGTCAAAGGTTTGATGGTGTCTATAAGACTCCGTATACTGTCATTATCTTATTAAAAATTTTCGTAGTACATTTTTTTTTAATAAAATGTCATGTTGAGTCACTGTACCTACTACTGCGAGTCACTGGTTCTACTTTAGAGCCGTCTTGGCCCTGTTGGAGACGTATCTATTTCAGGCGAGCTACGAGGAGATCAGAAAGTATTGATAGCGTTTTATTTCTAAAGAGTGTTAGCTTAGTTTAGCTCTAGTCTAAATTTTGGCACTAGTTTTGAGCCTTTCAGCCTACTGGAGACGTATCCATTTAAGGCGAGCAATGAGGAGAATAGAGGGTTAGCTAGCCTATTGTTCTTCTGAGAAATGTAAGGTAAGATTTGTACTTTAGTCAGTCAAGATTTGATTTACAGCGTATAGTTTCAATTGGTTAAGGTTTTATTTTGGTAAAGATTAATACTTTTAGTTTCATTGGGGAAAAATTTTTCACTTAAGATTTAATTATTTTAGCTAAAATTGACTGCTTGATGGATAAAAATTTATGTATCATAAACATAATCGGTAAAGATTTATTCATTGATTGATAAATTGGTAAATCCGTATGTTTTAAAGATTTTTATCACCAGTGATATTTGGCCTTGCTAGCCATACTGATGAGCCTGAGATTGGGCGAAACAGCTGTTTAAGGCATGCTATTGGAAATTATTTTGAATTAAAATAATATAGCCACAAGCTTTTCGAGCATATACGAAATCAGTCGTAAATTATATTAGGCCTTGTTACGGTGTCCAAAATTGTGTTGTCTCGTGATACCCATCGAGGTACCTCTTGAAAAATTGTTTACAAATAGATTTTTAATGCCTGATTAATGATTAAAATGTCTTCGGTTGTAACCAGGTGCCGTTTTTAAGATATACCGCTTTTAATCGAACGCGGATGAATATTTTAAAATCATACGCTTGAATAATTTTTTTTTACTATTAGTATTGCCGTGAAATAATTCACAAATTTCAATAAAGATATTTTTTATTTTTCTATGAATGTAAAAACTCAAAATATGATAAATTAAACTAATTAATTAATCATGGGTAAGTTTTTTATTAAAAAGTTTGCATATTTAGTGTTTTAGCTTGAGTTTTTTTTGTGTTGAATTTTAAACGTGGAAACTTGCTTTGAAGTCATGTGACCGTCGTCACTTGGCAGCTGATTGATATGAATGTAAAACTTCAAAACAATTTTTCAAGATGAAGTACCGGTAACCATTAATAAAGAAATTGTTTCTTGCAAAACGTCGAAAAATAAACAAACTACTTTATGAATTACACTACGTGTTTGTTATAATGATAGCCTACCACAAAAAGCAGCTTAATACAATAACTGCTTTGAAGAATACCGATAAGCTTCGAGGAATATCGATAGCCTACGGCAGTCGGTAGCTATGGATATACCGATCTTCAGTCCATAACGTTTACAAAAGCACATCGTCAATTCTAATAAATCATTCAGCTACAATGTTTTAAGACTACAGTAGTTTACTGCGAAGTTTCAACATAAAGCAATAGGCCTACACTTTTGGAAATATTGCAAAATAAGGCATAAATAAACTGTTCTCCTTTTCACAATTTCATGAGAGTCATCTCTTATTTTGGGTTATTTGTTGGCTTTGCTCCGGTGGTTGTTTCAAGTGCTTAAGTGTGGCAAAACAGACATTCGAGAGTTGATAAGCCAACCATCTAGGGCTAGGCTAGTTAGTTTCGAGGAGTGAAAACTTATCGGTATTTCTCAAAGCAGTTATTGTATTAGGCTACTTTTAGTGGATAGACTATCATCATGACAGACATATGGTGTAATTCACAAGGTACGGTACTTCATTTGCTTTTCGACTTTTAACACGAAATAATTTCTTTATTAATTCTTAAGGATACCGGTATTTAATAATGAGAAATTATTTCAAAGTTTTGCATTCATATCGATCACCTGCCAAGTGACGACGGTCACATGACTTCAAAGCAAGTTTCCACGTTTAAAATTCAACACAAAAAAAACTCAAGCTAAAACACTAAATATGCAAACTTTTTAACAAAAAACTAACCCATGATTAATTAATTAGTTTAATTTATCATATTTTGAGTTTTTACATTCATAGAAAAATAAAAAATATCTTTATTGAAATTTGTGAATTATTTCACGGCAACACTAATAGTAAAAAAAAATTATTCAAGCGTATGATTTTAAAATATTCATCCGCGTTCGATTAAAAGCGGTATATCTTAAAAACGGCACCTGGTTGCAACCGAAGACATTTTAATCATTAATCAGGCATTAAAAATCTATTTGTAAACAATTTTTCAAGAGGTACCTCGATGGGTATCACGAGATCTCTTTTCTAGACGTTTTTTCTGCTAGCCTAACAAGGCCTATATACTACTAAATTTTATTTACTAAAATCGATTTCATCCCAAGTGAGCATCATCAGTTAGATCTAAAAACAATCAGCGTATACTTTAAAACCAAAATCATCATAAAACCTAAACAGACTATCTTATCAATCAAAATGAAAATAAAATAAAATAAACTCCAATAAACAGCGAAATGAAAGAAAATATAATGCTGTATATAGTAAAATCTCTTTTGCAGAGCAAATATATCAAAAACCTTGTTTTATCTACATCACCACAACATCAGAAAAAAAATTTACAAAAAAGTTGTTTAAAATAATAAGTCCCTACAAAAAAAAGTTTTGATTATAAAATGCGTTGCGAAGCAACCGAAATAGTAAACATATCTCCAAAACCTTAAAATGTAGAAAAACTTGAAATTTTTCAAAAAAATACGTGGAATTGGAAAAAATCACATTGCAAAACTCTTACCTTGGTTGGCAAATCCACGTTTAGGAAGAAAAGAACCTTTAATACTAATTTCTCCTAAACATACTGCTAAAAGTTTGATGAGATAGCTAACCAAAGACAAATAGGCCTAGGCTTTTTTAGGTTAAAGATTGAAAACCCGTTCAACTAAATCGGGGGGTAGTGTTACATGACAAAGCAAAGACCATAGCTCGGCCTCATCATTTAACGCCTAAAAAGACAGCCTGACTCTGTCTCACTAGGAAAATACTGGGTGCAAAGTAGGAAGAATCTCGCAAACTGTCATCTCCACTACATCCAAACAAATTAGCTGATCAAAATTAAAACGACTCATTATAGTGAAGTGAGACCCTATGACGTAACAAAACCAATATCAGTTGTCGTAAAATTAAGCAAAATATTTTCCAATAACATGCCTTAGACATTATTTTGAATGCAAATTATTTTGAAATTATTTTGAAGCAAAATATGGAACATGGAACTTATACATATGGAATATAGAAATACGAAACAAGGAATATGGAAATCATATGGAAATATAAACAATATGGAAATTATATTGAAGCAAGATATGTCGAAGCAAAATATGTTTTGCGTGAATAGCTTATTGCAACAGTTCATAAACAAAACATACCGAAAAACATTTTTTTTAATTAGACTTTTATAATTATCTCTTGTAGTATCTCATAACTTAATATTTTTTGAAAAAAAAAAGTTGTGTCATGATCTGGTTAATTTGCGATTCCTTACCTTTCTACGCTCATGTTCATACCTGTAGTCCTAGCTATACTAACGAGGAATAAATGGCGAATGTCGATTCCGAAAGAGTATGTCTTAGGCTGTTAGTCAAAGGTTTGATGGTGTCTATAAGACTCCGTATACTGTCTATAGCTTATTAGTAATTTTGAAGCTTTTTCTACGTAAAAGTTTTTGACTTGTACGAAAAAGTTGAAAAATAATAACTGGCTTGATTTTGTGCGAAAATTTTAAAGATTAGTAATCAACAACAAATTAAGAAAAAAGTTAGTTGTTAAACAAAGATTGACTACAAAACTTTATCTTATTTGTTTTCAGAATAATGTAGTACCAAAAATTCCACAATAATGCTATAACGTCCTATAAGCAAAAGCATTAATTTGAGGCAGCAAGCGCTGCATTTCAACAAACAGTATATATAAAATACTAACTTACTTGTACGTCAAATATATGGCAACAGTTGCTAAAAGAAATAAAATAGACAATGAACTCCCAATATAGCCAACAATTTTCAAGCTTGAAACACTTGGTACTATTCTTGAGCTCTGAAAATTCAGTTTATCAACTCTGTTTACGCATTTAACCGTCTTCATTGTAGATGTCAAATCAAATCTTTCATTTGTAATTGCTGTATCACATCTAGACATGTTCGAGTTTGCGGAGCCGATTGCCGCGTCATTACGCCCGGGCAACACAGCTCCACTCGAAAGAATGTCACAACGGTTGCGAGCCGTCGGCAACACCGCGTCTATTTGATCGACCCGAGATTTGAACCTTAAGAGGTCTAAGGTTCAAATCTCGGGTCGATCAAATAGACGCAGTGTTGCCGACGGCTCGCAACCGCTGTGTAAATTATGTATGTGTGTATAAATGGATGGCGGGCGAAAACTCTATATTTAATTTGGAAATATAATCTGTCAGAATTGATCAAAACCTAATCTAATAGCCACTGAATTAAAAATTTTCACATCATGAAGAAAAATATTAGTGCAATTTTGAGTAGGTCAAAATATTCAATCACAGTTTTAATCAAGTTAGTTTTCATTAAATATGTTTGTCACTGTACGTAAACTGTTGGGGCAAAACTGCATCACGTTAAGCAATATTTCAGCTTCGCCAGCAGCAACAGCAATATTCCACCTACGCGTCGTCAAATTCTAACGTGTTTACCCATTATGCTTAGACGAGACTGACTCAAAGAACAAAAGTTTGAAAAATGGATTGCTTACAAATAATATTGCGTAACTTCCCAGCTGTTGACAGAGAAACATACGTTCGGGTGGAGCACCTTCGCATTCTGCTGGGTCCCATTTCATTGTTTCGTAATTCCATCGGACAAATCGAGCTTGGTTGAGTTGACGCTGAAAAATGTTCTTAAAGTTATTTTATTTCCGACACATTAATTTTGAAATCAACAGTGGAGTTTTTGGAATAAGGGTTGAACTAAATTTAAATTTGCTCAAATTTTCTGATCAATTTGGAGCTGAATTTTGAATGTTTAAAATCTTTAAATTTGAGTTATGACTTTTTATTTTTGGTTAATTTGAGTTACCAATTTTGACTTTCGCTCGCTGCAAGTTTTGGAAGAGACTATTTCAACGGAAATGTTTACGTTCAAGAGAATAAAACGAAACTAAGACATAATCATTCGCACAATTTTGATTGACATTTTTAAAATCTAAGATTATAGTTTGTGTTAAAGTTGGGTTTGGAGTTAGTTTTAAAGTAAGAATTTAAATTTGAGTTGAATTAGAGTTAGGAATTAATAAAAAAGTGATAGAAATTTTCTATAAAACAATCTTTTTTCAAGTTTACATTGTTGTGTTGCAATTACTTTAATTGCTGCATTGTCTTAGTTTGAATGCAGCAAATGCAGTAAGAGGCAAACAATAGCAATCCTGTAGAAGAATAAGTTTGGGAAAGACGATTCACGGTTGGATTGGTTGAATTTAAATGAGCTCAAAACTTTTTGATGAGTTTGAAATTTAAAATTTTTTGTGATTAATGAATTTGAGTTTTTGATTTAAAAATTAATTACTTTGCGGTCTATTGCAGATTTTCAAAACCAATTAATTTGATTTTAACTTTATGGGCTAGTTAGTTTTCTTGGATTTTGAATTTCGGTTTACAGGCAAGCTTAGTTTAGTTTTTGAATTTCGGTTTGCAGACAAGCTTAGTTTAGTTTTTGAATTTCGGTTTGAACGTCAGCTCTGCCGATGAGCGTTGGTATTACGCGAAACTCGAGTCCAGAGCAGTACGTGGGAAAAAAAGAAGTTTGGGTCTGCCTTTTTAGCAGCTGAAGTTACGAGATGAAGACGTTAGCCTATACCGATAGCTTGGTCATTCAAATTTACCGGTTGAGTTAGCCTAATTCAGGGATCAAAATTCTTTGCATTGTGTTGACTCCTCTTCACACTGATGATGAAGTCAGTTGACTTCGAAACACGGGAATGCTCCCGAGATAGGGAGCTCCGCCTCACCTGCGTCACTAGGGGTTGAAATGATTACCCATTTCGACGCGGAGACAGCATTAAGGTGTTGTCAAATGAAGTAGGATTGTAAGACGTGATGTCTCTGTGAACTATTAAATTAGTTCTGCCTATTTCACTTCAGGAATAATTCAATTAATTTGAATTTTAAGCTTTAAAAAATTTTTGTAAACTTGATACTTACTTTGCCTTGCAGATGCTATTTTAGCTGCATAATTTTTTTTTTTTTTGATATAAATTTGCTTCTTCTTCACAAATTGTTTAACTAACTATTTTGCAAGGCAAAACAATTTTCTGAAATAGCGTTTTTTTTTAACTTAATTTTATAGAACACTTATCTAACAATAAAAGAATTTTTTTAATAGTTTATTACTATTATTACTTTTGTGGGGTTTTCTTCAAGATCTATTTCCGCATCAAGATACACAATGTCTTCAAACAAAATAGCAACTGTTATATTTGCTATTGGTGCATTTCGAAGTCCAATTGTAACGATCTAAACACAAACGGCAATGTGATGATATCTCTAAATTTGCATTTTGCGTCAAGTTTGATTTAATATTTATTGAACCAAGAGCTTTACATTTGCAATTAAATAATCAACGTTGAAACAAGACAGTGAAACATCTGTTGTTTGAAGTTGAAGTCTGGTAAACAACACCAAAGGCAACTTGAAAGGGTATTTAAGTCAAGTTTTTTATTGCTAACCAAAATGTTGCGAAACGCCTAGAACACATTCTTGCCAAATTTAAACTTCCTTCGTTTTGCCGTTTTCAAGATTTTGCAGTTCAAAGTTAACAATTTTTTTTTTACGTTAATGAAGCCATTTTGCCAGTAATGGGACAAACTAACGTTTGGAAAGTTGACTTAAATTTGTTTAAAAAGCCGCTAATTTACAATTTTGATTAACCTTTTACTTTGTGTCACAAAAACTGCAGCTGACAAAGACAATAATTATTAGAGTTACAAACATGTAGTAACTTTTTCGAATTTTGAGCACAGTTAGCAACCTGGCAAAATTTCTAAAGGAAAAAATAATTTTTTACGCAGGAATCAAAAGTGTAACATTTTAGGAACGGAAACTCGTAGAAAGCTGATATTCGGTGAAATTAATATTAATATTAGTCAAATTTCGTTGAGAGAAAATCTAGCAAATTTTTTTTCGACCTGAATGCCTTTTTAAGTTAAAAACTTCATTGGTGTTAGCACAAAATCAAGTTCTTACTGTAAAACAGTAAAATGTTGATGTTCAAAGCAGTGCTTATTGCTTTTCCGTTGCCGTGCATTTTGTGCGGTGTGTAATCGTGAAAAAATTCTATTGAAAAAGTTACAAAGCAAAATCAGGAATAATCAAAAAGCATTACAAAGCAAAATGCTGCAGTAGAGCATTTCTGTTCGCCAGAGCATGCTTAATTCTGTACCAAGCTGTAACTGCATCTCACTTGCATATTATTTTGAATAATTAGCATTTTTGCCGGGTGGATAATTCTTTTACCTACCTCAGATGTATCTTGATCATCATCGAATGTGAATCTTGGACCTATTAGAGTAGCGAAAAACACAGTTTTTTTTTCTGATTCGGGATCAGACATTGGTTCAGTTCTATTCAATTCTTCTGCTGATTTTACTAATTGAAAAGAAATGTTTGCCACAACCCTAGAAGTAGATCTGATGTTGGTCAAATTAAATTCAATTCCTCTTCTACTGTTGAATAATTCTTCAGTCGGCGTTTGAACCTAAAAGTTAACTTAAACTTGCAGAATAGAAAAATTGAGAAAGGAAGAAATTTATACAACATATGTTTTTTTGAATTAGATTTTATAAGGTAAGGGTGCGAACTTGGCATTGCAAGCTACTGAATACAATAGTCTATATTCTGCAAGTTTGGGCTGTTCGTAATTCCAGAAAATGTAAAAATCTATTGACTATGTTTTGGAGAGATTAGTTGTGATTAATTTTATAATAAAGAATTGGTTTAAATACTAATGGGCAAAACATGAGCTTCTTAGCTATGACGTCCTTTTATCAAAAAATACACCAATTTAAAAAAAAAGTAAGGTGAAAATCAACCAATATGAAAAATTTGGTGTTAGAATATTATAGTTCTGATTTAGAAGTTAAAATGACAAAAAAGGTTTGCTGGAATTAACTCAAAACAAAGCAACGTGTGGCCAAAACATAACCATAACTTTTCTTAGTTGAAAAACGTAACTTCGTGTCTTTATCTGGAACGTTATTGAAACAAACAGCAATTGAAAGTCATATCACCAGAATGAAAATATTGTCACCTGTACTGTAATGTCTTGGGTGATCGCTTCAAGTGTAGGATTTTCAGATGAAACATTGGCTTCTTCGGCAAAACTGTTCAATGCTGTTAAAAGATCTTGCTTGATTTCAATCGATCTAAATTAGACAAAATATTTGCTAATTAAGATTCAGTAAATTTTATTGCAAAGCAAGCTATGCGAAGAAGTGTTAGGCAAAGCTGTAAGAGTTAAAGACATGTAGAGCAGGCGTTGTAACGATTGAATTTATGCAAACTGGAGTGGTGATGCATAAATTGATTGTTGAGTAAAATTTGAAGAAAAACACTTTATTTTTCATTGAAAAATTTTTACGTTACTTTTTTTTTAAATGAGCATCAGTTAGTATAAGTGATCAAAGAAAGTATAGTAAATTTTGTAAGTGTTAACTTTGGATGTGCGACCGGAAAATAAGCAACAGCCTAAAAACTGCCTCAAATTCTTAATGAGAAGAAAATAGTCCAAACAATCTTTTTTATTTTGTAGCAAACTGTGACATCGATACTTAAACATTCAAACGTAGAAGGTCGCAACGCCAAAATGTTCTCGCATAATAGCTATGAGCGCGAAACCAGATTTTTGCTACGGAAAGAAGAGGTCGGGCTTGAAATCAAACGTCAAATGTTTTTGCCTGAAAAATATCTAAATTCTAAGCGTGCGAGAAAATTGGTTTAAATCTAAGCGTGTGAGCAAATTGGTTCGGCTCAAGAGGACTATGAAGGGGGGGTTGGGGGCAAAGCCTCCACCCGCTGTGCGGGTGTTGTAATTTTTCAGGAAAATAGTCATTTTAAAATGATTCGGATAAAATTTTGCACTTTTTCGAGCCTAAATTGCTAAGATTTAAAAGCCAGTTGAATGATTGCTTTTGTAATGGTTTTTATACTTTAATAAGAATAAATAAGAAGTATAAAAGCATAAATAGAAGCGTATGAATGAGAAATGTACTATGTACAAGAAATATAAAAGCGATGTAGTGTTGTTATTAAGTAATAATTGAAACACTGTTAAAAATAAACTATACCATAATCTGTTTTCCCTTTTGTAACTGAATGAAGATGACAGAGTCATTTATTCGCTTAGACACATTTGAAAATATGTACAACTCATCAGTTGACAACCCCACAAGTCAAGGTCAAGACCAAAATATGTTAAAAGTTTGCAGTCTTGAGTTAAATTTTATAACTAAAGATCTAACGGGTTTCTGATTGAGGTACATGAAGTCCGCTTAGTCCAGACCCTGATTAAGTCACTGGATAGCCATATATCTAATCAAATTATAATGCATAATCAAGTATAAAACTGCTGCATTATATTTTTAGAGCCAAATGGTTTTAGGTATTAGAGGCAAAATGCTTTATTTTGCAAACTTCCGTTAATGTTATTGCATATAAGCGACTTGTACGTTGTTGTTTGCAAATATTCTACATTATACACTAGTAGTTGACCTTGAGCAACCGTTTACCTACATTTGAAAGCAAGCCTCTACGTACTGTCTACAAGGCTAAATGGCTATACAAATGGAAACAGCACTGAGTTTATTGACAATCAATGAAGTAGACAAGATTAAAATAAGAACATAAATGCTAATAAATAAAAATAATAATCACAGGTCTACTTGTAATACAAAATACTGTATGTCTCTTGGCCTATTGCACTTAAATGAAAATAATAATGAGCTACATCGGTATAAAATTTTGTTTGAATTGCTAGCATGCAAAAATTGCGTTTGTAGACACGCAATGACGATCTTCACAATACCTTGATACTCCTTTACCGTTGTTTTGGTTTATTTCTGCTCCAATAAACAAATTTGAAATTGTTGTGGTTGCAGTGGTTAGAGTACGCTTGTTTATTTCCTACGAAAAATTACAGTGCATATTCCGTAAATGTTTACGCCAACGAAAAACTTCAAAAACTCAAAAACAATTGTTTTAGCTCCAGAGCATTTTTGTTTTTCTATTTCACGATGAAAGTAAATAAAAAGTATATAGAATACAAAGTCTAAAAATACGGTATAAAATTTAAAAATTTTTAAAACTGCGGATGTATTTTTAAGCTTGCGATTAGAAACAATCAGCAAATAACTGATTTACTGATTTACTTTCTCATAATCAATTTAATTTGATTTTTGAATTTGTGCAGATTGCCTCAGAGACTTTAAATATTTTATATTCAAAAGGCGTTTCGAAAAAAATAACATCGAGACAGCATCCAATGAAAAAAATATGTTTTCAAAGTAATGGAATCAAGAATCAATTATTAATAAACCGTCATTTACCTGCTCTTGAGAGTTGGTTAAATAAAACCGTAAAACATCAACAGCAGTTGCAATATCTTCTTCTGTAAGAAGAACTGGTCGTGACGTCAGTACTGACAGCTGAGGAAGGAGACGTTCATTACTCGAATTCACAACATTTTTTAAGTCGACACCACATTCAAGAAACTCAACCGTGGATAGGTCAAACATCCCTTCTCTTTCTAAGGCAGAGTCACTTCTGTTTGATGGAATGCATAATATAGCCACAAATGAAAAGTCTGTTGAAAAAATCGCATCTAGATTTTTCACGAGCGGAATATAGTGAATCTTTTTCATACGTACGAATCAAGCAAACAGTCTACGTTCTTCTAAATGGTACAAGAAACTATTTGGGGTTCAATTTGCAAGTACTCAACTTTATTTGTCAAACTGGGTTAAAAGCTTGGCTCCAATAAGAAACAAATATTACATAGTTGTTGTATGTCAAGGAATCAAGGACGCATTTCGGCATGTGAAATCGACGCGAGATCTGAAGATTTTATGATCGCGAACCAAATGATCTGTGATATTTGAGTTACCCAGCAGCACACTATTAGAATTAGAAGTAAAAAGATTTTCTATTGAAGCAATACAGCAAGCTTACTTTCTTTTCATTTGTCAAAGCAATGGCTAGCACGTGATGTCTCTGAATCAAAAACTTTTTTAACCTATTTTACATGGGGTATACCAACACATTTTACACGAAAAGAAGGCCGAATGCGCCCAAAAGTCACGGAAACACCAAGTTTGGCATGCGGACTAGAGTTGGCGTCACAGGCTGTTCAAATTTTGCACAGACTTGTTTTTTAGAACTGAATCATAAACTGAGTAAGTAGCTCCGTCACAAAAACGTTTTATGACGCCATTTTAGGTAAAATTGAGGTTAAAAAATGCTCAGATTTTGGAAAGTGATTTTGAGAAACCTCAAAATAGGGTTAAGTTATTATCTGCAATCCATAAAAAACGCATTTTTTCATTTGCGAATTGAAACTATTAAGTGCTGCAAAACAATAAAGAACAATGTGACAGTAGATAGAGTAAAAAAAGTACAGCATATTAATGTTGGAACAAAGAACTGAAATTTTGTAACCAAGTGTTTACTTTAAACACTGACAAACAATGTAATTAAAATGAGGCTAATTGGCAAAAATTACAACCAGCGCAATTTATTGTAAGCATTTCAATCCCCTGTTGGTGTCATTATCAACGTAGAGCTGCAACTTAGCAACCTACATGCTAGTTTATATTAAAATAATTGATAAAACTATAAAAATACTTCGAATCGTCCTAGTATTTTTTGACATTGACAATTTTAGTAGTTATTGGTTGCTTTTAACTTTTTATGCTCTAGTCTATTTCTTTGATTGTGTGGTATTTACCAGTTACACTCTTGTTGAGAATATTGTGATTGTTTTTTTTTAATTTTCAATGTTTCATATTATTCCTCTTTAAAAAGTACTCGTTCTGTCCATTTTTCGTAGCTTACTTTACTGGAATCATTTACTTCTTCAACATTTTGCCAATACCTCATTCCAGGATTTGATATTGCATTTTTGGATAATGGGAGGGTTATTTTTTACTCATCTTATCACTGTTTGCTGAGGATTTAAATTGGCTTTTCCGGTGTCGATTTACCGCGTTTATGTTACAATGATTGATCGTAAAAAACCTAAGCAGCCAGCATCAATAAAACTATTAAAAATCTGGTATTGATTTTTTAGAGATAATTTTATATTCCAATTTTGGGAATTACTGATTAGCATTACTTCTTTAAGATATACGTCGCTTTTCAAACTTTATTGTCGCTTATATTGCCATTGATCAATTTATTTATAGTTTCGGAGCACATATTTGGTACTTTTGGTATATCAAAAACAAAGCAGCTTTTACATTAGTGAATTAGGCTTTGGCCAAACGTTCATTAAAGTTTGACTTAAGAATATGTTTGCTTTTGCTTGAAAGATACAATCTGTGAAAGAGACTTACTAGTAGAACCACAAAATTCTTCAGACCCAACCACTTGGTAAACTTCCGTTTTACCAAAAGTAAAGATTTGTTCGTTGAAAAGTATTGGTTGTGGAGAGCAGTAGATTCTTTCTGGAACTATAAAGAACAGCGTTTCTTAAGTAGCAAGACAGATCATCTAACTGACCAGGCAATGTTTGTTTATTACTAATTAATTTACTGCACCTACAACACCATTAGATGCCAATCAAATTTTATAATTTAAAAATGATACAACAACATTAAGTTTATTATGTGATGTCAAAAAGCCTACTCGGAAAATATCAAATTCTTAAGCAGATACCGGAATATTTTTGAGGTAAAAAAAATAAAATTAAGTGCTTGTTTTGCAACACCACGTAACATTATGTTATGAAAATTGTTAGCCTTTTTCTCAAACTAACAGAAGTTCCGGTTGAAGTAAAGTATAAGCAAACTAATTGGAAATGCACTCTTTGCAGTATTTAATGTTTACAAAAAGTACGCTAGTATCCAGTATGCAAAACACAAACAGTCAAACGTTTAACTTTGTACAACTGACAAGAACGATAAACGGCAACGTATTTAATTGTGCTTTGAGGCAAACGAGACAAAGAGCTCAACGACACTTGCTGGTCAAAACAAGTAATAAATTAAAATTAATAAAAGCACTTTTAAAATACTGTAATTTTCCCATTAAGCTGTTTCGTAATTAGGCCTAATCAAATAGGGGGAATGTTAGAGTAAATTTTATTTAAATAGATTTTTTGTTATGAAGCATTTTATTTGAATAAGATTTTCTGTTAACTTGAATACTTCGTTGAATAGTCTAACATCGAAGAAGGTTGTTGGGGACATTATTTACGGTGTTTTTAGTGATTTTGATTCTTTATTGGATTGTGATAATATGCTTTTCTTTCACTAAATTTTGCTTATTTGCATGTCATTGTATACCACACAAAACAATTCTTACCTACAAGATTAGCTTCACTAGGCAATTTTGTTCCATTGTCATTTATTGCTAAAAAAGTAAAATAAAATATTTAAATATTTATATTAAGGTTGTGCTTCGTTCACAATATTATTTGTTATTAAAGCAGCCCAAATAGCTAATGAATTAAGTAGTTATGTTCAAGTATGAAGCAAAACAGGCAAAATTCGGTATGAACTTTGGTGTAATATTTTGGTTTCCGAAAAATAATGAACTACAATTAACCCTTTAAAGTACATAAGAGCTGCAGACACATTATCGTGTTGGAAATTGAGCTTTTTGACTAACCTTGATCCAAGCAAAAATTTTTTGGTAAAAAAAATTAATTTTTTTGTTTATTTTTTATAATATGGCATGGTACACCCGTGTACCACGATACCTCAAAGGTTAATTTTGTCATTTCATACAAATACAGCATTATTTGCACTATTACTTTGAATTAGCACAAAAGGATGTAAACAAAAGTGTTTTTCGGTCATAACCAACTGCAAAATTTGCCCTGTGCCTAATAAAAATTCTTGTGCTCAGTGGCGTCACGGGGGGGGGGGGGGGGGGGGTCAGGGACCTTAGCCCCCCAATTTATTTTCTTATTAATACTTAAAAATGTAAAATTTTGGCAAAAATTATTAATTTTTGATGCTTTAGACCCCTCCCCTCCGATTTTGACCTGGTATCAGGTACATTGTAATTACTAGAATCAATAATTGAAGATTGTGGAAGGGTTTTTGCCCACTCAAAAGAAGGTTCTTCTTGAGCAGATGTTAAAACTGAAAAAGAAGCTTTTTGAAGATCATTGGGTTTCTCAGTGTTCATATCATTCCCAGCTGGAGGTTCAATTACAACCTCAATTTTGTCCACATTATCATTGCTTTCAACGTAATCACAATAATTTTCAAGAAATTCTAATCTTCATCATCAAGAAGCAGTTGCTTTTCATCATCGCTGTCATCATCAAATAAAATTCGATTCACCTCTTTATCAGTGACTTGAAACACTTTATTTGCTGTATTAGGCATACCGGTAGCCTACCTGTATCAAGTACATTGGAATAACTTCAGGTACACAACTTGATAATAGCATATCAGGTACACAACTTGGTAATAGCATAGATATAATAATATTTGATTGCAAAAAATATTTTTATAGTAAACCAGCTAAAACGCAAAATCACAATGTGAAACCTTAGAGAAAACACTCTTCTGCACCTGGCAATAGCGTATTACCAGTAAAACTAATTTGCTGTATAAAATAACTACTGTACACTCATTACTTAGCCACTGTCTGCTAGTTCAAAAATATGTAACAGACAGCAGATTAAATCACTCGGATCAATGCTTGAGTAGTCCAATGGGCTTCAAATGTCATGCTCCATTCACAACTAAAGTGCCACACATGGAATTGTACAGCAGGAACTTGATTTCTGTGATACCAGATCTACAGTTGTAGGCTACTGTACACTGTACTAGGCTACCAAAACCAATATAGGTACCAATACACCAATGCAGTTTATAAAATAGAGCTCATGTACCGATAGGCCGTTGTTATCATCGTAATGTGATATTGTACCGGTATTGTAATGCTGGCTAGGCTAGCCTAAAAGCTTACACCTGAAACCCAAGACAGGCTGAAACTAGCAGTTTATTACTCTTTTGTAAGCCTGTCACCCAATAACATTTGCCAAAAAGAGGTTAACGTTTGCTGCTAATGAAGAATAAAAACTTTTGAAGCCGTACCTTTTTTTTCTTTTTTTATCCTTTGAAGCACAATGGTACATATGTGTACCATAAGGAAATAAGGCTTTCAAAAACTTACTAAAACCTAATATTTCAAGCGCAGCGTTCATGGGGATAAACTGCATGCTCTTTTTAAATGAATTAACTTGAAAAGCGCAAAAAATCTAATTGCCATATCACTATTACTTACTTTCCAAAACTGTTACCTATGAACCACTTCAAGTGTCAATTTTAGTTGAACTCAAAAACAAAGAAATATTTTTAAGTTGCGAACTTTTTTTTTTAAAGTGTTATTTCAAACTAAATGGATTCTAAAAATTTGACAAGCGATTGAAAAATATCAAAAACATACAAAGAACTGCACCATAAACTCATGGTACACGGGTGTACCACGATACCTTAAAGGGTTATTAAACGATGTTTGAACAAAAAATAATGGGATTTATGTTTTATTAAATCTTGGCTTAGTTTTATGTTAATTTTCTTGTTTATCTATTTTCGTTTTTTGTAAAAGCTTTTTCATCGTCCCGTTTCTATGCTCCAAAAGTATACTTCTAAGATTTTTATTTCTATTATAACTAAAAGCTAGCAACTTGTTAAACCTAGCATATCTACCGGGCTATTTTCACATCCTATTTGTACCGAGAGGAAGAGGTGCAAATTTGCCCACCAATCGAAAAACTGTTTCATAAATAATAGAAGTAAGATTTTTTGCTTGTTGAAGCTATTTTTTTTAATTTTTAGAATTAAATCCTTTGAAGTTATGGCGTCATGAAAACGATGATGACGTCATCAAAACCGGTAAATTCTTATAACAACATGCAAATTTGTCTAAATGTTGCGAAATATTGTTTTCAGTTTGGACTTTTGTTATTTCAAACACATCTCTGATAAAGTCACTGCAGATGATAACGTCGCAAGCATAAAGACGTCACGTGCATGATGACGTCATTTTTAATATATTGCGTAGATTATTATTTGTAATTTTTTGTAACTGAGATATAGTATCATTCACAAAGTTTTAAAATACTGCAGTATCATTTTCATTATATTATTCAACGACTGATGACAATGAGTATTTTTTTTGCAAACGCAGTTTATTTTGAGAAACAGCAGAAAAAGCTGTAGTTTTGAATTATGAAGTCATCAATAACGTAACGATGATGCAATGCATTTATCAGTAAGTAAATATTGTATTTCCGCCAAAGATTAGCGTCGATAATGAATAAGTAGTAGAATGAATAGAATAAGCGCGTTGATAAGCATGCATTGCGCTCAAAACTGTACAAAACTCCTTAGGTGCTTATGACAAAGGCAAAAATGACGTCAGTTCCGGTTGTCAGGCTGACCCCAAAGTTTCTGAAAATGTGTGTCATTATATTTTATTTCAAGTCAGGGTGCATCAAAGCAAAAATTTTTTTTTAGCTTAGGGGTTATATTAAAATAACTAAGAGAGAAGGCAAATTCGATCCCCCTCCGGTACAAATAAAGTTAAGCATGTTTATCTTTATAGCAAGTTGGAATGATATATTGGACTTTTCGCCGATTAAAATTAAAATATCTATTACAAAATGTATAAAAAAGAAAAGTTTTGTTTAAGTCGCAATAAGCAAGAAAAATTGAAGGATCTATTTTTGAACTAAGATATCAATTGTAACTTTAAGACCAAACAAAAAAATTATGGCCTTTAATTTAGCAAACAATTGTTATTTGCACACAGTTTTGGATAAATAGTTCCAAAATCCAAAACTGTTTACACCTAAATAATAAAATTAAATAGCTAATTTTTGCACAGAGCTGGACAGCCCTGTTTCGAGCTTTTAGCTCTCATCGGCAGCCCTCAGCTATCTTATCAAAGGTATTCCCAGCTGAACAAACATCTTGGCCTAACTGGCAAACCTTATTGGCTTGTACAGATGCAGATGATTAGTAGGGAATAAACGATTTTTCACTTTTGGTACTTTAGAAACAAGTGAAAAATCGCTGGATCTTTGTAGTAAGGACAGCCATAGGCTATCCCTACTACAAGGACTCCCCTCTGCGTGACCACGGAAATCAAAACTGCAACATCTATGAAGGACGTCAAGATGTTGCAGTTTTGATTTCCGTGGTCACGCAGAGGGGAGTCCTTGTAGTAGGGATAGCCTATGGCTGTCCTTACTACAAAGATCCAGCGATTTTTCACTTGTTTCTAAAGTACCAAAAGTGAAAAATCGTTTATTCCCTACTAACCATCTGCATCTGTACAAGCCAATAAGGTTTGCCAGTTAGGCCAAGATGTTTGTTCAGCTGGGAATACCTTTGATAAGATAGCTGAGGGCTGCCGATGAGAGCTAATAGCTCGAAACAGCGCTGTCCAGCTCTGTGCATACTTGACTTGAGCTACAATGTGAAATATCATTGGAGCTGCAGAATTGGTAGTTGTTATGGCCACCTAACTGCCAGTGGAAGTTGACATGGCTTTTCAGGAGTCGACCATGAAGGACGTCAAGATGTTGTAGCTAATTTTTGTTGAGAAACTGGAAATTATTTGCAATCATGCTATAAAACGTTTGAGAAGATTTTATAAATTTTATAAACATTTTATAAACTTGTTAAAAAATTTGTTTAAAATCATGCACAAAAACTAACTTTTCAGTACCTTTGTAAGATATAATAAATCCTCCGCCCACATCAATGGGACGTGCAAAAAAGGTCAACTCAATCTCGCTTGAAGTGGATTTGTATTCTTGAGGGCATGCGTAACCGACATATGCAGTTGTGATGGAATTACTTTTGAGATCATTTTCTCTTAACTGAAGAGCAAATATTCTAATTTGCTGTTTTTACATAGCCATAAAAAATAACTGTTTTAGCAAATTATTGTTATTACAATTTTCAGTTTTCCGATACCAAACTTTTGTTTTTGTTGCTTGGTTTAATTACCAGGTTCTAAAGCTTGTTTTACTGTAAAGTTAAATTAGTTTAAAACTTAACTTTTGCCTAACAAACGAAACATCCTTTGTGACGCAAACAACAAAGATGAATTCTTTTTTAATGCCAGAGCAAATCACAAGTATTGTAGATGAGCTAACCAGAGTCAAGTAAATCCAGGCATCGAAATCGATTTTGTTTTACTTACTTTTCCGCTATTATAGTTCCTCGCGTTATTTTTCCAGCGTTTTCAACAAATAAAAAAAAAAAAAGATAACAATAACAGAAGCTATAACAAGTTTAGTGATTTAAAATTCTTTTCAGTCAGTTTTATAAATAGTTTTATCCAAACCTTTCAGACTTCAAGAACTTTATTTTTAAAGCCGGTTATTTTATTCATGTGTGTAAACCAAGTACTTTGGGTCTCTCTAACCACACCAAGTTTAGAGCACTCTTCTATCGGTTTTGTTTGCAAGTCTTTCATCAGGCTAAGCTACTAATACTTGTAGACTGCTTGGTCCCAGTGGGAATTAAATGCAAAGTTTCTTTCCCAAGAACACAACAACGAATTGTCAGTTCCGAAATCAAACCAAGAGCAAGCAATTTGATCACTAACCCGAAGCTTTACCTAATGAGCTGTCGCCGCCGCGTCAAAGCTGGTAATGCGTAAAATTGTTCTTTAAGCCACGTTATTGTAGATTATTATTAACAGATTTTCTTTTGTGACGTAATCTTGAAATTATCTTTATTTTCGTGTTTTGTTTTCTTGTTTCTTATTGCTTTAAAATTTAGTTTATAAAATAAAAGATAAAAAAAGGAATACGTACACTACATGGCGTAATAAGCAAGCACTACCGTAGTGATCTTAATTTTACAAACTACAATCTTGATCCTTTTAATTTAAACCTTTAAAAATATCTTACTACAAAAATATTAAGTTATACACGACGTTGATGTCTTCGGATTTTCATATAGCATAAGTTTAACCCGAATAAGATGTGTCAAATCGAAACCTACAAAATCAAATGTCAATATTGTAAGACTTTACAGTGTACATGACTCTGTTTCTGGAAGTTATGCAGTTATAAGCTACAAATGCGTTTAATTTTATTTTTTCAAAACATCACTGTAATTGATTAATAAACGAATAACATGAAGCCGGTAGGCTTTTTCCCATGCTTAGAACAAAGCTTGTGTCATGTAGGTCACTCTATTGGACTCATTCATACTGTATTTAAGGACTTAATTTTGATGCAAATATTTGAATTTCATTATGATTTGGTAAAACAATATTAAACAAAAGCTTTGCTTAATCCTGTTTGATTATCTTTTATGACCTTTAGGAAATTTTGAATTTTTTTACCGTAATTATGGTATAATGTCTCCAAAAACGAAAAAACGTACCTCCAAGATAAAACTTCCTAATGCAAAATAAGAAAAAGAGAGGCTGATTCTTTGTCCAGCTGGAGCTATAAGTCTCCAAATACACGATAGATTGTTATTACCCGCTAAAGGAGGAAGGCCAGGCCATCCAGGAGAATTCAACACGTTTGAAAAATTTCTTGCAATGGCATTAAACCCACAAGGAGAGTCTGTAGAAAATCTGTCATGGGTATAAATAATCCCCCACATGAGTTAAACTACATGTCTGTCATGATCTTTGTTTATTCTCACAAAAACTAGCAATTGAATACAGCTTCAATTTCAAAAATTATTAATTTTTTTATCAGTTAGTTCGCTAGTTATTGGTCATTTAATCATCAAATTACTGCAGTGCTAAATTTCAGTAGCTTCATTGCAACATTTACTAGATTTATGGTAATTCGATAAATCACTAGAAATGTAGAGAAGTTTGCCCATTTAAATCCTCCTATTAAAATATTTACCTGAGTAGGCTACAATCGAAGCGCCAGGATGTTTGGCAAATCATGACAGTACAGTAAAATACTACCATATCCGCTGATTTATAGCTAGTCATTGTTTCTTTAAAGCTCACCCAACAGGATCCTTAGTGATTAGTGTAGTGGTAGTTTAAAGTTATTTACTGTATTTATATTACATGTAGAACATCGAGTTTCAATATGGAACATGCAATGCACATTGCACAGTGTTGTACACCGAATAGGTCACAATTTTTAGGAAAAACTTTCGAAACATTTATATTTTATTTTTAGATAGACTACTTTTAAGGTTTAGCCGACAGATTAAAAGTAGTAAGATTTTTGTTTTTGATTTAAAAATAGCAAAATTATGGTTTTCAGCCAATTCAACTTCATCGTTATAAATTTTAGGGACTGAACTCTTCGTCAGTGATCTATGTCAAGGGCATTTTCTGGTTTGGCATTATGTTTGACTTCAAAGTAAAACATCTTTTAAATATAATTAAAGTAAATCTTTAAATTTTTTTTCAATTAAAAATTAAAAAAACAAACTCTAAAATCTTTAAAAAGTGAGGACATATCTTCAAGCAAAAAAGACGTATCTGTTAATGCAGATGATAGTATTGATTTACCCGATTCTTGCACAGTAGGAATGGGTGAAAAAGGTGTAGATAATTCTGAAAAAGAAAAAAAAATATTATAAACTAAAAGTAGAATTTTTGTTATTACAAAACGAAATAAAAAGACATGACAAATTTGTTTCATAATAGCTGAGTATAACACCTCGAAGAAGACATCAATTGATGACATAGAAGTTGAGACGGACCTTACAGTCATCTAGTCAAACAACCACCCTCTTTGTCAGAAAAGCAATCCGTCATATAAAGGTAGTTATTTTGCGTGAATTAATTGCAATATCTGGAAAATTTTCAAAATCACAACCCGTCATTAGCACGTATTTTTACATGTTGCCAAAGCAGAGAACTGCCAATGACGTCAAAACAAACATGTACACAGCCTAAAAAAATTTGTAATGTTAATTTAAAAGATATTTTTCTTTTGAAAATCAAAATCAGTAGCAATGTTTTTTTTTCGCTTGTGACATAATAAATTAAAATATTCAAATGATCATTTTTCGAAAGCAAAGCTATTCGGTTCAAAATTTGTAAGATAAAAGCTTTTTAGGTTTGAATAATTTTTCAGTTAAAAATTTTTGTAAAATTCTTTGCAATATTCCGTATTGCAAAAAATCTGAATTAAAATCTGCATAGTTTATTTTATAATATAATGCGCACTGAACAGTTTAAAGATTTGTAAGCGTTTTTTTCTTCTTGGCACTTTCTTGAAATCATTAACCAGTTCTTGCACTCTTTGCACTCTTTTGCAAAATTGATGGATCATTGTTTTTTCTATGACTTCTTTTGCTTTTTTTGTTATAAATTCTTTAGGTATTGAAATTGTTTTGCTATAACTGTATTAAGTGTTAAGAAACTGTAAAAAAAAACTAAATTTATATCAAAGCGTTATGGTATACTGTAACTTATATGTAAAGGAGAATAGCTACAACACTGAAATATACCAGCATTAAAATTGAAAACTCCAATGATTCAGTATCCACCCACCCCTATGCCTAGTAATCTCGTACCTCTAGAAGTACGGTAGCTACTTGCATTGGTTTTGCAGTACAAGTACGCAAAAATATAGAGCAATAATTTTGATTTACGCAGCTACATACTGCACCTCGATAACTGATGAAAAATCCACTGCTACTATTTATGGCATTGAATTGCAAGCGAACAACTGAACCGAATACCGGAAAAGTGAAAGAACATGGCTCTCCGGTAAAGTTCAATATCTCCCCACTTTCGGAAATGATCGCCTATAAAAACAAAATATTTAATTAATTCTTCAAAATAAACCATTAAAAGTTTTTTGTATTTTTATTATTTCTCGGTCCTAAATTGTTAAGCGACTTTTACAGAATGTCCGTTTTTACGCATACGCGTATAAAAAACGCGTATCAGTAAATTCTGATATGAGTATTTACGCAGGGTAATTTATTGATATGCTAGCTTATCTCAAAAATTTGAAATAAATGGTTGTGAAATAATAGCATGAAATAAATGCTCTCTAGCGGCTCCGTGCTCCGCACCAATAAGCTTCCGTACGTGAACACTTTAGTTGCGTTTGTTTGCTCAACAGTTTGCTCTATTAGGACAGTTTTTATACAAGAAAAATTTGCTTTGGATTCAAGCTTCCCTTTTCTTAGCAACCTTGTTGCGTGCCAGACGCCTGGCAACTAGCCTATCGGGAGCTTCAACGCTACAGTGCAACGATACATGTTTTAAAAACCTAACATAAATCTTCAATCAAATTCGCAGCCTGAAGCCCTGTACAATAATGCCTAGGTATATTATTACTTTGGCTTTAAGCTTCTTATTTTTAAGGGTTATGCTTGTTCCAAAGTTAGGCCATGGGCCAAACTTTTCTTGGCGTTGGAATCAAACTTGCCAGGACAAAACTGAAACAAGCAATAGAATGTCTGTTTGCACTTTTCTTGATTAATTCTCCCTAAAGTTGCTTTATCGTAATTTCATAGACTACATCTTTTTAGAAAACAATCTTTTAATTTCAAAAACTCTGTAACTAATTGCAAAGAAGTTGTTTTCCTCGGTGGTACTCGAACCTAAAGACTCAAACCAGTACAAACGCAAATTTTGTGTACAGTTCTTTAATCATTTGTCCATCGGAGCAACATTCAAGCACAGCACAATCGCGTATTATAAATGTTTGCAACAGCAAAGGATATATACAAACGCAATGATAGCATCTTGCGATGAACTGTGGTTAATTTGTGTGTGGTCTGCTGAACAACTAAAACTTGGAAATGAGTAGTTTGCGATTTATCATGAGAGCAACCACCTTATCTCAAAAAATCAAAACATCAACTTTTAATCTGGGTTTGGTTCTCTTTTGATTTTTTCGCAAAAATACGGTAGTATTAGGCTATTTGTAACCTTTTATTGTCGAACAGATGGGCCCAGCCAACTCGTTACACGCTTCGGCGTATTACAGTAAAAAGAAAGGTCGATTAATTAATCAAGTACTTTAGGCCTAGTTTTAGAAACTTCGTGAAAATTTCCAAACAAAAGATCCCAAAATTGATTGCAAAAAGAATCTATTACGTTTATGTAAAATCAAGAGTTTTGATTTTGGTGAGAACCAAACCCAGATTAAAAGTTTCGATGGCAAGTAACATAGCCACTACACTAAGCAACCTTGTGACGTCACACCGCAAAAATTTTTTTTTATAATTTCCTGGAAAATACGCATACTGTTTCCGTACTTTATTCTTTGCCTAGAGTAAAAATTGCGCATACGTATGTTTGGTAAAACCCGCTATAATTTGCAATAAAATCAATGCAATAAGTTATTCTTTAATGACCATAGTAGCATTCGAATGCTTTTCAGTCTTTAATTTTTTCTTATTTCTGATGTACATAATAAATCTCCGAGTTTTGTAATCCAGGGCTTTGTTAGATATTGTCAAAACCACTTTTTTCTAAGATTACAAAGTTTTGATTATGTGAATCAAAATGGAAACATTGGTGGACTCTTATTTTTATGTTTTTTTATGTGCGGATTTCTTCATACCTCACTATACTATATATTGCATAAATTAAAAAACTACCGAAAAATTTTAAAGGTTATAACTCAGAAATTAAACGAAGAATTAACACAAGTGAATTTATTTGAATTTATTCTATATATATTCGCTATAAAAATAATGAACTTTTTTGACTAGAACCAAAAGTGTGAAATTCCTTATTTGGTTTATTATTATTATTATTATGATAAAACATTCCAAAAATATTTAAAATTGCTTGAAAACTGCCTTTATTCTAATCACTATTATAACTGAAAAATTATGAGAAAAAAGAGGTACAGCAACATAGTGTATTGGAAGTAAAGAAAAACAATACAAATAATATGGCACCCAAGTAGAAACAAAATTTATTTTATACAATCTTCGGTTTGACCCAACGGGGAATCGAACCCAAGTCTACCGTTTCAATTGTAGATGCTCCGGTCACTCGACCCCTGATCGGTTTAATTGAAGAAGTGTGGATACTTGGAAAATCCTGAGATTTGCCAGACCTTTTGCAGCTATACTTCTCTAATTTGCAAAAACAGCTGTTGGGTTTGATTCTGCTTTTTTTAGAGCTGATATGCCAGCTCTACGTTTGGAAATTGGTCAAATTTGGTGAATGTGACCGTACGAACAAATTAAATAAATTTGCAGAATACGCAAAATTATGGTGTTTGTTAGGTAAAGTATGATTGTAGATGGTGCGACAATAACTGTTCAAACAAAAGACATATACAATGCTTAATTTTTTTTAAATTAATTTTGCAGCAGTTTTTAAATGAAGCCTTTTGTTGCTGTGAAGCCTTTTTGCAGCAGCAGCAGCACGATTTTTTTGGTTCGTTGCGTGAAATGAGTAGTGGTTTCAGTTTTGCTAAAAACAAGTCAGAAAACTATACCCACTGAAACTTTTCATCCTTTTTTTTGTCGCTTCATAGTATCAAAGTGACAAACTTTGGTAGTTTTGTACCAGTTGCTTTCGTGATTGTTTTCATGATTTTATTTCATTGCTGTATTTAGAACAGCATAGAAGTTAACACCTAAACCTAAATCGTCGGAATTCAATCGCACCAGCTCCGCTGTCTCCATTTAATCTTAGTTACAAAAAAAATTAAAATTTGTTTTGGTTGAATCATTTTGCGAAGCGTGATGCAAGTTCCTGGAAGGCCGTAACTTTTCTTATTGCTGTAGTATAAGGCCATAAATGCTTTTTCCAGAAAAAAATTTCCGGGTTGGTGATTTATTGGCGCGGTTTTCCCCCGGTTCTAGAATCGAGTACGTATTATCTTCTTCCAAACTACCTACTGCAGGTATTAAAAAAGCAGTTTTAAGTATGTGATGAAATTCAAAACATGCAATTTGGCTTATGAGGTGGCCAAAAACTAATTGTTTTGAAACACTAAACTCTATAAACGAATATTGGTGTTTGGTTGTATTATCAGCTGAATTTACATTGCTGATTTTTTGTTTTTTTTGGCGATATTTTACCGTTTAATGATGTATAGATAAAGCGTCTGTTAATAAAATGGTAGAATTGGGTTCGCTTCCCGGTCGGATCAAACCAAACATTATAAAAACTTGTATTTACAGCATCCTTGCTTGACGTTCAGCATTGCTATGCAAAGTAAAAATTATAAAATGAGATTTTATCATAGCGATCAAGTTATTGTACCAATCCAAAAACAACATTTCAGAGATTAAGTAAAACACAGTAGGCCTTTTTTAATTTTCCAGATTCGCAACATAATAACTGTATTTTTGACCAAAACTGCTACGAGCAAGAAGTTCAATATCTACACTTGATTCAATTAACTTACCAACTGATCATTTGGAGGGTTGGTTTTAAAAGAATGAACCTGCAGCTCAATCACGGAATTTCGATCAATTCCTCTTATCGACCAATCGCAAAAAGTATTTCCTGGAAAAGGCTCTGGCCAACCTGGCGATGTTAAGCTTTGGATAGTTGGGGCTGCGCTTAGTCGACTGGTACAATTAATTGAAATTGATGAAACTGGAAGTCATTCAAACAAAAAAATCTTATTAGATGATCTGCATAATGTTCATAATTTACTTTATTGTAGTTCAGTCTCTACAAGTTTTCTTTTTTTCATATCATGACACTTATTTTGGGTGTAAAGTCTTTGCTTGAAAACGTCAATGTTAATTGGTTTGGGATGATTTAACTTTCACATTGGTTGATGGTCACTGACTAACTTGTTGTCGATGCTACTAAATGAAACTTCTGCCACCGTTTGTATTGATTTTGGTCTCATTTCTGATGGTATGGAATCTGGTATGATGATTGATTTTCTTTTATAATTTATTATCGAAAAACAATTGTGCCGATTGCTTGTTAAAGTCATAAAGCTTGGTCAACCCCAAATTTTAAATTTACTTTCGCATTGACTTCATTTTGAATTATACTACTCAAAGAAAAAAACCTAAAAAACAAATTAATGAAAAACCCTCAAGTTTCTTTACACATCAGTCATTTTTAAAAGTTACCAAATCATAGCGATATTTGCTGCGGCATAGTTGAGCATTGTAGCAAGATAAAATAGTTTAAATAGTTTAAAACAAATCGTTCACTTATTCGCTTTTGCTTTAGCCTTAAGTATTACGGCATCATTTACCTTGAAATTGCAATGAAAACCCTTGACCTGTTTTCCCTTGCATAGTATTGGCTTCAAATATTATTATCACACGATTAGAAAAAGTGTTTAAAAATGGAGGAGTTGGTGGATTTGCCGGTGTGCCAGAATATTGCGCAAGCGGAACATCAGAAGTTGAGTGAGTGTAAATCTAAAATTAGCTCTTATTCAAGCTTAATAAAATTGATTCACAATAGTGAAATATATTTCAGTTACTCTAAAACAAAAACTTTATTTAAATTTAATATAAAAAATTAATTTTTTGCGGCATAGAATATTAAATAGATGAAATTTAATTAAGATTTGTTACAAGAATTTCTAAAATAAAGAAAAAAATCATTTTTATTCGTGGTTGTAGTCAATCATTTTTCTAGCTTTTCTGGCAGATAAATAGTATTTTCTAGCAACCATTAAAAATTCATCTATATAATTGATTTATACAAGTTAAATTATATTTGATTTAGACTGCTGTATAAGTGTATATAATTAAATTGATACCGCCAGCTGAATGTGAGAAACCTGCTCGGACATTTGACAAGAAGTTCAAATGACCGAAAGATTTACCGTAAGTTGCGTTTGGAATAGACGTCTGCAACTGGATCTAAAACTCGAGTTTGATTCCATTTTGAGTCAAATACATTTAAAATTTTTTAATAAACTTCTGTTCTTGATGTTTAGGCGGAGCTGAAATAAACTAGTGTGCTATTTGGTACCTTAAATCAAATACTACGATTTGTACTTAATTTAAATAGTTACAGGATCTACATTGAATAAAGATGGCAAATAAAAGCGGTATTTCAACTATCGATGATACTTTTCTATTGTTGCCAAGTTTGTTACACTGCTATAAAAATAGCAATTTTTTTCTTACAGTAAGTGTATCAAGATTTTCATTAGTTGAGAAAGTATTAAACGTTATATTAATTGCTCTTCCATTTGATGCAGTAATAATCCATTGGCATAAAATATTTGTTGGATATTCATCAGGAAAATTTGGAGAATCAATAGATCTCGTCTCATCAATCG
This sequence comes from Trididemnum nubilum, assembly GCA_963965965.1. Classification (NCBI taxonomy): domain Eukaryota; kingdom Metazoa; phylum Chordata; class Ascidiacea; order Aplousobranchia; family Didemnidae; genus Trididemnum; species Trididemnum nubilum. The sequence continues at coordinate 31,129,753 of OZ014477.1, read as the reverse complement.
ACACGACTGCATGAAATCCACAAATTCCTATGCACAAAAAAGCAAATAAGTCCTTTAAAATTTTTTTATATTTATACCAAAACAAGTTAAATATTTAAAAATCAATCATTTAAATTCCATAGAAATCAAACTGTAATAATTAAAACCTCTACAAGCTTTTTCGTCCTTTGACTTGTCAGGAGGGTACTGCATACTAATTTGTACAGTTTATTCTGTTGGTGATTTTTACGTTTGTATTGTTTAGATCCGTTTTGTACTGTTGTAGGTCAGTATTGTTTATTCATACATTTGCACCAAAAATTACCATACGTGGCATTATTGTAATTGTAATTACATTCTATTCACCAAGTTGCTTGGCAAGGGCACAACGAATGACCTTATTTCGGTCTTTGAGTCAATATCATTATGTAATCCGGAAAATGTAGCTAATTCAAATCAACTTTATGACAATTTAATTCTTACACAATAAAATCACTAAAATTAAAAATCTAAAACTTCAGCAGCGCCTGTTTTGCCAAAAAACGGCTCCACAGATAGACACATTCTATTCAGAGATTCCTTTAATCTTAGTGACTTTACAGTATTGCGTATTCTGCTCTGAAGTCTGAGTGTTACTGTTATTAAACAAGCATTTTCTTAGGTTTCCTTGAGACCGAATTTCTTCTGATTTAATGCTTATAACGATATAATTCAGAAACCATAAAGTTTTGTAGGTACTGTAAATCATTCTTTTAGAAGTAACGTTAACACAGTAAAAAACAAAGCGTGTTGTAAAAATTACTGCAAAGTGTCACATTTTTTTATTTCGTTGATTAATTTGTTAATTTTGATGGGAAGTAAATATTGCTGAGTTGCTGATACGTACCTAACTCCAATGGATTTGTTGTTTCTCCTGAAACGGCTGCAAACACGTACAGAAACGTTAGTAAATTTTTATAATACTACAGCATGCAAATTTATTTGCACTTTTCACTGTATCCAAACAAATGTTTTGCTCAAACACCATTCAAAATAATTTGACTAAAAAAAAGGGCATAGTTATTTTTGAGGAATGTTTTGGCTTTTTCATCAGTAAATTCAAATAAACTTTAAATAACTTTTTTAATAATTCAAAGGTAGCTTAAATCAAAGAACTTTTAATAAGATGCATTTTAGATCCGTTTTAATTAAATTTCCTATCGGATCTTTTTTTCCTTGATAAATTTTTGTAAAATTTTCATTTTTCATTTCAAAACAATAATTTTTCTTCTTCGTAAGATACTTTGGAATACTTCAGCAGCATAAGAAATTCCAAAATAACTTGTTCATAGCACAAAATGCATTTATACGTCCGAGCCAATCGCTTTCTCAGTACGTAAAAACAAATAAATACGTCTACTCCACAAGGCAACTTAAGCAAAAAAACTTTACAACAGTCTGGTGTTCTATTGTAATTACAAAGCTGTTCGTATCACTCTAATTAAGATGCGCTTTGTTTACAAAGATACGCACTTTACGCACTCGTATACAGATGACACTATGCCGTAAAACAAAAAGTTAGTGGTGCCTGAAATAGTTGTCTAGCTGAAAGCCGCTTACTATTTTATGTCAGACTCGAGATTTCTACAGGCATCTCGAAACTGTTGAAAATGAAGAGAAGAAAAATGCGCAAATGGAAAATTTAATTCCACACTGTTACAGCGATAGCGTTATATTACTTTCACACTTTGGGTTAAGTATACAGTATGGCTTGCATTCAAGCTAATCACGAATAATAGTTTTTACAAAAATTGATTTAATCGAAGGAGGACAAAGTGCGCCATTGTTGAGCTATTGAATTTATTAAAATTACCTAAAAAGTACTAATCGTTTTATAATTTGGTATTGCAAGGTAAAAAGAATATTTAAACAAATGCTTTATTTCAAATACTTGACTTTTTTTGTTCAAACCCAAACTTTTAAAGCCGTTTTTTGATTCAAAAATACAAAACCAAATTTTAATCAAAAAAAGAATAACTGTTGATCTTTACAAGAAGCTAAGAGAAGTCTAATGTAAATCAAAAGAGATGTACAGTACAAGTGTAGAAGATTCTAATGGATGCATGCTTTCGTTAAAAACGAAACGTTAAAATATCTTTACATTTTTTTTAAGCGCAAAAGCTGTTAAAAGTTTAAAATACTTTAACTGATTATTTAAAATAGAAACCTGAATGCAATTTAATCATGAGTATCGTAATTGCATGCACTATCGACTGGTCAATGAATTTCAAGTTGCCTTATTAAAATTCAAAAAATCGAAAACGTCGTTTTTAATACCTTTTTAAAACCTGTGTTCAAAAGCTTTAAAATTGATTCCGAAACAGTATGTCTTAGGTTGTTAATCAAAGGTTTGATTGTGCTTCTAAGAATCTGGATACTGTCCATGGCGTATAATTTCTCAGTTCATTGTTTTTAACAAAACCTTTTTATTCCGACGGCAAATTAAAATCACAACATGTACTCATCTCAAAACTTAAAAGCCGCCCCTGGCCTCTTGCATTAATTTTCTTAGTTGTTTGGTTCTTCAAAAGTTTCGAATTAAACAAAATACTATTTTTTTGTCTGCCGCTGTTATGGTAATAATCAAATCTTCATACGGTACTATGCATATTTACCTTGATACCGTGCGGAAAAAAAAACACTTCTTGAACGTCCGCTCTCAGCAACATAACGAAGGATTATGTTGCTTGAGTAAGAAATATATAGTTTTGCCAGGCCAGTTCCAGATATACGCCATGGAATGTCAAACCAAGGTGCTAATCTGTCAATGATCTAAATATACAATTGAAAAACAACAAAATCTACTTGAAATTGATCTGTTTAGCTTTTCTGCCTTACGAATTCTGTTACTAGAAACAGCAGCTAGGCTACGTTGGCTCTAAAGTTACCAGGTTGCAGATCAGAGTTTGAGTGAATAGAGTTTCTGCTACTGAAACGGTAAATTCAAATTTAATGCCCGGTTGGGTCAAACCAAAGACTATAAAAATTGGTATTCACAGCTTCCTTGCTTGACGTTCAGCAATGAAAAGGGACAGTGTGGTGCCTCCGCCGTGTGTGGTAGACAGTTGGGCAGGTGGCAGCATGACTCAAAGAACAGAAGGTCTCTTGGCTGTCTCCCAGCTAAGGCAACTTGGTAAATAAAATGTAATTACAATTACAATAGCTTGTGCGCTGTATAAATAGGTGGATAGATAAACATACAGATAGGCAGAGAAGAGAAAAGTTTTTTTGCTGTTCGCAGTTCACTGCCATCTGGTAATAAATAAAGGACACTGCCCAACTCCAGCACTTTTTTTTTTAGTAAAAAAAAGTTTTAGTAAAACTGGAGGATTGGTAAAACTACCGTACCAAGTAAAAAACAAGACCAACCAGCCAACAAATTTTTGTTGTTGTTTGTATGATTTGGAAAGCGTGAAATACGATCGACTCCTAACAGGGTGAGGATGTGGTCAATATAATTATGTAAAAGCGCTAACTTCACTTCTTTGCTAGTGGAGGATAAATATGGATCAATCAATCGGTGCTGAAGTAAATTATCTGGTGAGAGGAGAACGAGAATTTCAACGTTTTTTTGATTTGACGTAAAAGCTAAGGTAGCAATCCTTGCTTATCAGAGTCAAATTTAATCACTACAATCACTTTTAAACAAACAACGGTAACGTAATCAATAACTTGATTAAATTTTATTTTGCTAAATAAGAATTAGCTTCGCACAAAAATGCTGCAAAATTGCATTCGAACCTCTACGTAACTGCAGCACACTTCAGTTGAAAAACTTTCAAATGAAACGGTAATTTTTTGTCCAGACTGAGCTTCAAGATACCACAAACAATTTTGGGATGCAGAAATATCACTGGAAGGCCTTTGATCTAAAGTTTGATTTGATATGATGTCGGTGACGTTGACAAAAAATCCGCAATCTGAAAACATGATTTTTTAGATAATAAAAGTCAAAGATTTCATCACGGTAGTAGCTAGATCAATATTATCTTTATTCTCCAGTCATGAGAAGTTACATACGCACCCGCTGAGAGTGAAGATGCGTTTACACTAAACGAGAAGCAACGCGAAGCAACAAAATGGCAATTTGTAAAAAAAGTGCAACCGATCCAAACTTTGCGAGAGAATGCTTAACTTCACTTAGACAAACTTACTGACAAATCAGACGCTGCGCCAAAGTAGCGTGACTGGTGGGGGGGGGAGCAAAAAATAATTGGAGGGACACAGATAAATTCTTTCCTCAAATTCGGGAGTGAAGACTAAAAAAAGGATCTTTATGTCTGATTATGGGATACGGGCTGTTTGCCTCCTTTCGGGGCACAATTTTTGCTCGGGAGAGGTGGGGCATGTTCATAGTCTGCCGGAGAGCAACAGAATCTTACGGTGCGGATCTTAATTCTTGCCACAAATCCAGGGGTGAAGACAAAAAAAGAGTCTCCTTGGCATTCATTCGTGCTTTTTGTTCTGGAACGAGACTTTACTCACCCTTGGGGTGTGGCACAAGCAGAATTTTGTGGGTGTACAGGCTCCAAAATGCACTTCAGTGGTACAGGGCCGGGCCTGTACTTGCTCTTGGGCCACAATTCCCGCTTGATGGTGGTGCTGTCTAATGAAACGTCATATTAGCTATAAATAACGTCTCCAATTATCTTAAAACTAAAATGTATCCAACTTTGGCCTAGTATAAGTTTTTAACCTCTATCTCATGTTTGAAAATTGGCCCAAATTTTTGCCGAGGTGGGTTTTATTTTTTTGTCTTCTTAATTATGTACGAAATATGTTGAGTCCTGTTTGAATTTTTCTGAGTTCCGTTTGAACAATTAACACATCTTGCTACTAACTTACGGTCCTATTGTATGGCCAGTCCAATCCATGACCGACCAAAACTAAAATCATTTTGTAATATTAATTTTCGTGAATTTAAAAAAGAAATGAATGAAATGGCTGGTCAAATTCGGTAACTGTTAACTAGGGATTGTTAGTGTTGAACCAGGTTGAACTGCAAATCTATCTCATTTAATCTTGCTACGTTAAGCTGATCTCAATTGGAGTGAAGACCAAAATTTGGGAGTGAAGACCAAAAAAAAAAGATCTTTTTGCCTGATTATGGGATACGGGCTGTTTGCCTCCTTTCGGGGCACAATTTTTGCTCGGGAGAGGCGGGGCATGTTCATAGCCTGGCGGAGAGCAACAGAATCTTATGGCGCGGATCTTAATTCTTGCCACAAATCCAGGGGTGAAGACAAAAAAAGAGGTCTCGTCTTGACGTTCATGGGTGCTTTTTGTTCTGGAACGAGACTTTACTCACCCTTGGGGGGGCACAAGCAGAATTTTGGGGGTGTACAGGCTCTAAAATGCACATCAGTGGCACCGGGCCGGGCCTGTTACTTACTTTTGGGCCACAATTCTCGCTTGGGGGCACATTTCGCGCTTGGGGGGCACATTTTTTGCTTGGGGGAACAAGCAATGATTTTGGGGGTCTACAGCCCCGAAATGCCCCCCGGTGGCGCCGAATTTGTGATAAATAGATTGCCTATTCTAAACAAGTGACGCAAGGTACTTGCTTCGCGTTCAATGTAAACGCACCTTATGTATTTTTCAGCTCTTCAGTAGATAATAAATTTCTTTTCATTTTAAATTTGTGCCGCTATTTTAAAGACACCAGGGAAGATAATACTAGTTTTAAAGTTTCTTATTTAAAGATCGAGCAACGTAACCAGAGACCAATTTGATCTGGATACCATCATTTGAAAAAGACACTTTATACCTCTCATCCACCTACCAATATCACTCAAAATATTTTATTCTCAGAAACCAGAGACAAAAGAAAACTTAATACAATGGCAAACAACACCATGGGCTGCAAAGTTTTAGTTAGGTTGCGTAATTTTAACCGTTCCAGGCCAATAACGTGACCTGTCTAAGTTTAGGAAATTCTCTTTTATTATTCAGATTAGGGTCGGAATATCCAATGGAGTTTTAGAGAGGGGTAAAAAGACTGTATTTAATGCCTCAAAATTTGATTTAAACTAATCAGCAAGCTTTCGCTGAAACTAGATTGGTCACGGTCGTAATGTGGCTGAAACGGTTAATGGTATTCAATTTTAGTCTATTTCTTCCTACGTAATTTGCTGCAACGGGTTAAAGCCTCGTAAGCTTAATTAAAATTGAATTCCCATTTGGGCAAAGTTTCAAACCGTTGAACTCACGGTTAATTTTATATCATAATATTTTTAATTAACAACTGAAAAGTTTTATTCTGATCTAATTTTTAATTATACCTTGGAAGACATTGTTGCGCGTTGTATTGAATTTAGCAAATTTGGCAATAAAATGAATAAATTAATAATATTAGCCTACTGTATTAATACTGTACTTGGTGGAAACTCGCAATCATCGCCCTCAACAAATTCTTGACAAATGCAGTTGTACTGGCCATCATCAGCATTTAAAACTTCGCAAGTTCCGCCATTTTGACATGGGTTTGGATTGCAAGGATTTGGTACTACAAAAGAGTTTAGTTTTTGACTTTACAGTATTTGTGACTATTGCAAGAAGACGTTTATTTTGTGTGGTTACAGTACAGTATTTTAAATAACAAAATGCCTCAAAAGTTCAATGACTCAAAGCTGTAATCTAGTGATCTAGCTATAGTGCTTTGTGTAGAAATGTTAAACTTTCCATACTTTTAACGATTTCCAAGTTGATTAAAAAAAAATTTTTTTTTTCTAAAATGCATTGAACAAAAAGAGGTTTCTACAAACGCTTCGTGTTTGCAAATTTCTAAACCATATCTAAAATCGAAACTACTACTTGCATGAACAAACGAATCTTCCCAAATTTTCTTCTTTTTATTATGTTGCCATGCAATAAAATCTGTCAAAAAGCAAGAAAGTTTTTCCCGTTATAAACTTTTCCCTGGTCAGAGTTTTGCACGCGAATGAAGTACGCCTTCGGCTTGTCAAATGCTGATGTTGTGTTACCATTTTTTATTGATCGCCTGCGGTTTAAATGCCATAAAAATGTCGTAGTTGTTTTGTTAATTCAATTAATTGGCGCTGAAATACTAATGACTGAAGCAAATCCATACAGCTTTTAGTAAGAATCAAAAAGCCAACACAGCTGAACACATTCTGCTTTATTGACGACGTTTCGAAAATTAATTTACTCATATTATAGTCAAAATTGATCTACATGATATTTTAAACAGTGTTGGCTCTTAAGTTTTTGCAAATAATTATTTGCCGATCCCGTCATTTTGCTTTGAAATAAATCCACAATTATGCTTTACACTTACGTAACGTTCCGCATAAGTAACCTTGTGTAAATGGTTGGCAAACACAAGTAAAAAGACCAAAATTAGTGGGTTGGCACACTCCATTGTTTCGACAACGATTACCTCGTTCACATGGATTTGGAACTAAAAAAAAAGAAATGTTGCTTTCTAGCACCATCGGCAGAATTTATGTACTCATTTTTAGAGACAATTTTGTAATCGAAATTCAAGCAACCCCAATAAAGATAACAGCAAATTGTTAGCTATGAAGTCAGTTTTTTAATTTTTACGAATTTTTAGCCTCATTTACGCATTTTCAATTTGTTCTTAAATTTTGTTGGCAAACAAAACAAAATGACTCAAATTTATTTTTGCAGAGATAAAAGCTGTATAAAGTATAATTTTGGTCGATTGCCAACGTTGTAAGTACAATGCAGTCCAGTCCTTTGGCTGTGGTTGAAAACCTGGTTATATCAAGATTTGTACCACTTGTATTCAGGCGCGTAGCCAGGATTTGGAAAAGGGGGGGGGCTATTTTGAAAGAGTGAGAAGTGTGCAAACGACCTTGACTCGAATTTTCATTGACCTTGAATCAGTTTCAGACGGTTTGTCCGAAATTTGAGACGAAATGTCTCGGAAAGATCGGAAATTCCGCCCAAAATTAGGTGATCTCCAAAAAAAAAAAAAAAAAAAAAAAAAAAAAAGGTCTTCGCCAAAATTCAGAGTGATTTTTCGGCCGAAATCCAAAATTCAAACGTTTTTTCCGCCCAAAATGAGGTGATCTCCAAAAAAAAAAAAAAAAAAAAAAAAAAAGGTCTTCGCCAAAATTCAGGGCGATTTTTCTCCCAATTTCGCAAGTTCAAACGTTTGAGGGGGGGCTCTTTTCGTATGGGGGGGGCTATTTTCCATTTTTCACAGAAAATCGGCCTCAAAAGCACAAAAATCATGCGATTTTGCATACTTTACAATCCAATGGGGGGGGCTCGAGCCCCCCCCGCCCCCCCCCTGGCTACGCTACTGCTTGTATTATTGCAAAGTATGATTTTTTTTCATTTTGCCTGTGTTTTTATCTTTTTTTTACGCCGAAGCTGGCATTGTTCTTAAATTGTTCGTAAGTTTTGAACAGAAATGATCATCGCTTTTTTTATAAACTTGAGAAAAAAGACTGTGCATTTCATTTTTTGAAGGTTTGTAGTCAATGACAATTTGACTTCTGCAGTTAATCATAACAATAAAAACAAAAGAAAGCAAAAAGTTTGAGCTTCAGATCATGCAAAACTTTAACATCCTTTTAGATCACAACAAAAATTGGAGTTTTTACAAAAGTGGATAAAATCATTTACGACGTAATCGACCAAAATCAGTTTTTGTATGGTACAAGTTAGTTAGTTTGGTGACACCAAATCCTCACATTTGACAACAATAATTATTTGTCAAGAAGAGAGTAAGTCAACAAGCGCTTGCGCTTGTCACTCACACAGCGCAAGCATCGGAACCGACGGTGACTATTCAAATCTCAGCCCAGCAAGTCAAGCTAACTAGCAGCCATGCATATTGGCACTCTCAGCAGCTTTCATGCAGTACAATAGAATACAGTAATTATTTCATTTAGCCACGTTATGATCACGAATAGGTATAAAGTTGTTTGAAAATGCTTTACTTTTGACATGACCTGTTAGATATTTTAGCAATTAGAAAAATACGAAACAGTTATGTTTCTTCGAAGTTTGCCAACTTTGATAAGAAATATTGCTCACTTACGTGCTGCATCGCATATTTCTCCTGTAGTTAGACCGAAACAGGTGCAGAAAAATCCAGACTGCCGAAAAGCCGCTTTTTCGCAATTTCCTCCGTTTAGACATGGATTTGGGTTACATGGATTGGGAACTACAAAATAAACACGTCTATGCATCCAGTAACATTTTTTATGTTTGTTTTTTTATACATTTGTTATCGCAGTCTATTTTATGAGTTTCAAATATATGAAATTAGAATATTTTTAGGCGAATACCGTAGTTGCTAATGCTACCAATTTGTTAAGAACTTTGGTTATCATTGGCGATATATTCTGATACACTCAGAAAAAAAACTCTTCCAACAAACTTTTCTTGTTAAAGTGAAGGGCCCGTAATGTTGAGCTAACTCTGAACAAGATCGTTTAGCTTTTTGCGTCTGAGTGTGCATTTAGATAAGAGTAGCACTTCATTAAAAGCCATAATTAAGCATACTGAAGCAAATAGTATCTGTAGCGGTCTAATTTCGATCTCCATGACGCATCTGTTACCACAAAACACGAAGAGGATAATGACGAAACAATAATGTAGAAAAAACTTTTACGACGTCCAATTTTATACACGGTCAAATTCAGAAACCATTCGGTCTGTTTCATCCTACGGGATCATTAGAAGAGAACTTCTAAACAGCATATACAGTATAAAAAAAAAAATTGATTAGTTACAAATAAAACATAAATTTGTTAGCGGTTATTGACAAAATAATGCGTCGATCTGCCTGGCCTCAAAACTTTATCAAATTAAGTCACACTTTATCAACTTAAGACACTAAATTAAAAGGCGGACAATATTGTGTATACAAAATAATACTCATGTTAGGTTTTTCGTCTCTTACGTTTCAAATCTGTGTGACTCATATTTGAGTAACATCCGTTTGATTAAATTTGAAAAGTAGAAGGCTAAAAACACTAAACCAACTCATATGAAAACTCAATATCACCGCCGGTAGGTTTATAATTTATCCAGAAAAAGGGAAGTTTTGCAAGCGCATAAGATTTAATCCAAATTTTTCTGCAAAAATTTATGTTTATGCCTGCATTTTGAAATTAACTCGCAACGTTTGTTAAGCAGCGACTATGGTTTCGCTTTGATGATTTGCAGCTTTTATATCAAACAAGGGCTGCATATTTTTGTACTGTATTGGTACGGATCAGCTTCTTTAGTGACGCTCCGTTGAATTTGGTAGTCGTGGTCTTTGTTGTTGTGCTCCCAAACTCGCTGTAAAGTTCGATACTTTTCTCTAGGCGATAGTGCCAAAACTGGCGCCAAAACAAAGCTTTTCTTTTCGTCACCAGCGCTTAGAGAAAAGTAGCGAACCATCAAAGTAAGTTTGGGAGCACAAAAACAAAACACGACTACCAAATCCAACGGAGCGTCATTAAAGAAGCTGATCCATACCACTGCGGTGCAAAAATATGCTGCCTTTGTTTGGTAAAAAAGCTGCAAATCATCAAAGCCAAACCAGAATCACTGCTTAACCAACGTTCCGAGTTAATTTAAAAATGCAGGTATTTAAACAAATTTTTGCTGAAAAAAATGTTGAATAAATCTTATACGCTTACGAAACTCTCCTTTTACCGGATAAACTATAACCTGCAGGCGGTGCTATTGAGTTTTCGTATGAGTTGTTTCAGTGTTTTCAACTTCCAACTTTTCAAATTTAATCAAACGGTTGTTATCCAATTATGAGTCTCACAGATAAATAACTGACGACAAAATCAACACGGCTATTATTTTGTAAATCTAATATTGCCCGACTTTTAACTTGAAAGTTCTACAACAGCTGTAGTGCGGCTGAAGTTGATAAGGTTTTGAGGCCAGGCAGACGCAATATTTTGATAATAACTCTAACAAATTTATGTTCTAAGTGTAACAAATCAATTTGCTTTTTATATGTTGTTTAGAAGTTCTCTTCTGATGATCCGTTAGAGTAAAACAGACGGTTAAGGTGCGTTTAGACTGGACGAGAAGCAACGCAAAGCAACGCCAAGCGAAGGTCAGCAACCTTCGTGAGCGTTTGCTCACGTCACTCGCAAAAGTTGCCAACCTTCGCAACTGATTGCAAATTTTCGCGACTGGTCGATTCATAGCCTAACTCTAATAACCTGCATTTTGAGGTATTCAATGAGCAGAAAGCGTTGCGTACTGCTATTGTAATAATCAAAGATTCTGTTTCGTCATAGCGCGCTAGAATTTAAACGACGATTTAGTTTGCATTATGCTATCACGGAATAAGCGTGAAGAAGAGTCTAGACCAGGGGTCGGCAACCTGCAGCCCGCGGGCCAAATCCGGCCCGCGAAAATTTTTTTCTACCATGGTTTTGCAGATTTATTACGTCACATCTGTTGTCCCGACCTTGTGGTTCATACTCCGCTCTCGCTTTTCGCTAGATCCGCTATATTTACAGGCTAATTGATTGGAACAATGATACTGGGCAATTTGGCTAGGCTTTAGTTTGTAAGGGGTAGAATGGGCTTGGAAGAATAGCAAAACACAATAACAGCAGTTAGTCAATAAGCCTAGACTTACGTTTTATAATCAAGTCAAAAAATTAAGATAAAAGTTGTGATACAAGCAAGTCAAAATAGCCTAGCCTAGTAATCTTTTTTAAGCTTGTAAAGGGTTCGGCTGCTGAGTCTTCAGCGATTATTGCATTATAGACAGAGTAGGCCTATCAGAGGGAAGCCTAAAACATATTTCTTTAATTGATGCATAATTCAAGTTACTGTATGCGAATTGCAAAAATAAAAAACAGATCTGAGATACCGGCACCAGTACCGGTACTGAGATCTGGATAGCCTAGTCAGACACTGGATAGCCTAGTCAGGCAGTTGGCTAGGTAGGCCACCGTAAATGACTAGCTTAAACTGTGTAGGTCCTGAATCTGGAAAAGTGAAATGTCAAAGTCATTTTACTACTGTAATTTCACCAATGTTGTGATTGCTTTCAAATTTAGAGTCAGAATTAACTAGACAGATTCGCTTACTGACTTCATCACGCAGTCATTCATCTGCTCACATTCCTCTCTCAGTACTGTCATAGTGGATGAAATTAGGACAAAGTTTACTTGATAAATTGATAAAGTATCAAACTGATAAATTGTTGAATCAGTTTGAAGGAAAACTTGCAAAAAAATTTACATAGGTTGCTAACTTTACCAGCTTCACACAGTAGGCCAACTGCAGCAGGTACACAGTTTGAAGATCTGACTGTTACGGTACATTTTCCAGGTATTTAATTCGATTTATTTGGACAGCGAAAAGACAGTATAAGTCATCAACGTCTACTGTCACGAAAAAAAGAAACTTTATTCGGTAACATATATCAGCAAGAAACTGAGCAGTAGGCTAAAACTTACCGATACTTCTGTCACAACTCAAAACATCAAACTTAACGATTATGCTTTGTATCAATGTATGGCATATGCTCAAAAACTTGATTTCCTGAACCCCCGTATTCAATATTTTGTGTTTGAGTACTGTGATATATGAAGTCTTTAGTTCTTTATTAAACTGCAAGAGTTTCATCTCTCTAATTTCCTTTGGAATTTGATTCCATATTTTAGTTCCATTATAGATCAGCAATTTTTGAGTTTGTGCTGCGTTAACTCTGGGAAGAAAGTAGTTTGTTTTGCTTTTTTTTTCAAGTGCTGTAAAAATGTATTTCATCCAGCATTATGAAAAGCCCTAAGTTAGACCTGGAAGTGTGAGATGATGTATTGCTTATTCTGTACATCAATTTTGCTGTTTCCATTTTGCACATGTCATTTAGCTGTAATAAATACTGTATAAGCTTGAGAAAAACGGTTTAGTATCAGGTATGTGTCCTGATGTTGTTGTGAGTTATTATTCTTACTGCTTTTTTTGTAAATTAATCAAAGGTGAAAGGGTAGATGCTGATGCACCACCCCAGCTGCTAATACAGTGATTTAGATGAGAATGGATGAAGCTGTAATAATTCAACATTAAAGTTTTACAATCCCCATACTTCTGTAAATGATACAATACCCAACAACCACTGGCTAATTTTGAACTAACTTTCTGAATTTAGGGTTTCCAATATTGTGAATGATCAATCAGGACACCCAAATATTTAACACATGTATTTGCACTACATGTACTTTAACACATGTACTACGCAAACATGTAGAGCTGTGTTCCCTCGAACTTTATGGCTAATCGGCGAGTGTCTAAATTTTTTTTAAACAATTGTGCCCAAAGCCCTAAAAAGACGTTTATGTGCCCTAAATTTTTTACCAATCCAGTATTAATGTATACCAAATGTCATATTTCCACAAATTTGTCAAGTTTTCTAAAGCTACGTTTACTGTTTTGTCAAAAATATTTGCCCTTGCTCCGACAAATCGCCGATTCGCTGAAAAAAATTGGCTTGGTGGGGACACTGATGTAGAGTGTTTGCGCAGACTTAGCTGATGTTTGCAAATTATAGCCATTATATTCTATAATTGTTTTAAATACAAAATTGCATTTTAGGCAGAAAAAATAGCCTACTAAAGCTAGTTTGAAAGAAATCTAGTATGTAGATGTGCGTGTGAAAACAAATGGTTTCTGATGTAGTGATTAATCGCCCAGGCTATGCATCATTGACTAATTGATGCCATCTTTTAAGCCATTGTGTTACCCAGGAAGATTGATGAGCAATCCACAATTATTTGGCAATAATACAGGAAGTTTTTAAAAGATTTTTTGGATGAAAAAAGATACAGCAGCAAGACTTACCAAGTGTTTAAGTATGTTCTTCAAATAATCGTTTGTAGCTTCGTTATGTTTGCAATGATATTTCAAACATGTTACAGTATTTATATCAGATACAAGTTTTGGTGCTGGCTGCAATCTCACTTGCAGCAAGATTTAACCATATTAAAACTGGCCAGTTGGTCGAGCAGTAACGCAATTGTTCTGGATTGGGAGGTTCATATTTCAGGCCAGTCAAATCAGACACAGTGTTGCCACCACTGCAACATTTCTTCGAAAGGAGCTATGTTGCCCTTCACAAATGTGAGGGAGTTTCCTCCGTGTTACATACTTCGGCATAATATGAGTATCGTGAAAGATTTGATATAGTCAGAACCTCGCAACATATAAGCTGGTAGCAAAAGTTGTTTGTTTAGCTGATTACACTGGTCAACAGCAAATTTTAAATGGAGATTCTGGTGAGTTTATGTCGATGGATTTTTGATACAGATTCTAAAAAGGATTTTACTCTAGCTCATCAAGTTTTTGAGATTTTTGTTTTTATAATTTTAATTCAAATTTTGTTGTTAAGCATTTTACAATCCAAATACTATGGAACATTGCATTATGATGTCACAGAATAGCATTTTTAAGTGGTGAAACAATGTAAGTGCAAGCTTTGAGTGACAGGGAAAGGATGGATGCAGGCAGTTTTGCAAGTTATTTTAGTAGTCTACAGTAAGTGTAGAGAATAAAAAATGTAGGAACATACGCCGGGGGAACTGAGGGAATTAATATTAACAGTATATAGCAATATGTTACGTTAAATAAAGCAGTTATTTCTGCAGGTGTAAAACAGGTAGATACACATTGGTGTCGATTTTGGAGGGGTGCACCGCTTCCTCGTGTCTGGCACTGAAGGGGGCGAAATGTGTCTGGCCCCCTCGGTTTTTTGCAACTAATACCCACTTGGCTACAAGAAATCAAAATTCCTGACTGAGATAAAACCAGAATTCGGCGAAGACCTTTTTTTGGTTTTCACCTGAATTTGGGGGCAAAATTTCAGACTGAAATAGAATTATGAAGTTTAACCAAACTTCGCAAAAACAATTCGCCCCCTCAGAATTTGCATGATCAACAAAAAATCGATGCCTATGTACGTACATTCAGAGTATTTCTAAAAGTAAAGTAATTTTCAAATATATTCATAATACCTAATAAGTGCATAAACCATCCAGATCAGTTTTGCTTTGTCTGTGAAAAATTCAATAGCAAAAAAAAACAAAGTATCACTCATGATATCAAGAAGATGTATGCAGTATATTTTGGTTGCCCATTAGGCGACTAAGATAAGACCTGGGCTGTTGGGCACCCTATAACATATGCAAGATATGCTGTTTAGGCTTGCACAAATGGCTAAATAAATAGTCTTCTTTAATGCCATTTTTCGTTCCAATGATTTGGCATGAACCTGAAGATCACTGCCAAGATTGCTATTTTTGTCTCACCAAAATGAAGGGTTTTTCCTTTAAACAGAGAGACAAAATACATATCCCAATTTGGATTCAGCAAAGACCCTGTGCCTTGTGATGATTCAATACCACCACCAGTGCCTTCTCAACATGAACTTGATGCTACTGATAGCAGTGCTGATGAAGACAACTCCGACGGATTAATTTCTTCCAACTACACAAATTCTGATACCACAGAAGATCCCGTCTTATTTTCACAGAAACATCTAAATGACTTAATTAGAGATTTATGTCTTTCTAAGGAAAGGCAAAGCTCCTTGCATTGAGGTTAAAAGAAAAAATATGGTTGAAAAAGATGTCAAAGTAAGTTACTAGAGGAAGCGCAATAGGGATTTATTTTTGGCGTTCAAAGTTAAATGATTTCTTTGTTACTGCCATGATATGGAAGAGCTATTTCAAACTCTGGGTGTAGTTCACATTGTGAAAGAATGGAGGGCTTTTATTGATTCTTCAATGAGAAATTTGAAGGCAGTTCTTCTACATATCGGAAATAAAAAACCCTCCATCTCTATTGCACACTTTGCCCTGTTAAAAGAATCCTATGATAGAATTGAAATTTTGTTAAATACAATTTACTATTCTGACTACCAGTGTAGCTTATGTGGGGGTTTTAAGGTAATTGGAATTTTGATGGGATTGCAAGGGGTTTTACAAAACACTGTTGTTTTTTATGTTTTGGGACATTTGCACCACTGCACAGCACTGTGAAACAAAACAATGGCCGACAAGGAATTCATATGCACCTGGAGTAAAAAATTTCTAACACATCCCTTTAGTAAATCCTGATAAAGTTTTAATGCCACCATTGCATATCAAGCTAGGATTAATGAAGAACTTTGTGAAAGCTCTGGCAAAACAGAATTCGAATGGTTTTGAATTTCTCTGTGAAAAGTTTACTGAGCTAAGCCAAACCAAGTTGAAAGAAGGAATCTTTGTTGGTCTGCAGATTCTGGAAGTTTTTGAAGACCCAGAGTTTGAAAATGCATTAAATGCATTGGAACTATGAGCTTGGCATTCATTTAAATGGATTTGCTCCAATTTTTTCGAAAATTTCGAGTCAAAATCAAATCAAGGTGTTGCAGAGTTGCTTGTGGCATACATAGAGATGGGATGTTGCATTTCCTTAAAGATGCATTTTCTTCATTCACACCTTGAGTTTTTCCCTGAAAACTTGGAGCAGTTGGTGATGAGCAGGGTGAAAAATTTTGCCAAGATATCCAATCTATGGAAAAAAGGTATAAAGGAGTTTGGAATGAGGGTATGATGCGTGATGATTGCTAGATGTTGTACTGTGATGATGCGAACCATCCGTACAAACGAAAATCATATGTCAAACATTTTTAAGTTTTCCTCATTTGAACTGGTATTGATTGCAGTATTAAGTGGAACTGAGATAAACAGCAAACATTTTCCACATGTGTTATTCTGAAAAACACTTTTGTTGAAGCTACCCCAAAAAGACTTTTTCAAAATCATCCAACTACAGGCTGTTTAAAAGCTGCCAATAAACAGTCTTTTTCAAGACTACAATAAGCAAAAAAGAGTTTGTCTATTGTCCAATCTTTAGTCTATTCTGTCCAATCTTCAGTCTTCAGATTAAACAAGTTTAATGTGCTGGTCAGTACATTAAACTTGTTTAATCTTTTTTGTTCGACCTTTTTTTTCAAATTTGTTTAATTAGATATAACAGCATGCGAATGTGATTAGTAGCCTTTGTCAAAATCTGAACAACAGCCATGATAATGGCAAAGGTATTGTCATTTATGGGGTACCAAATGCATGCAATGTAACTCACTATGCCCCTCATATCTCAAAATCCTGATGTGCTTGAAGAAAATTAATGCCAGATTCAGAATCAGTGCCCCTATGTTACCCAAAAACGAGGGATCTTGTTCTTGTTTAAAAAAAACAAACTATAATTTTGTTGACCGGTGTTGTTTTTTGCATTTAGCAAAACTTGTAATGTTGTCAAGCCATGTTGTGAGTCTGGTTATGGCAAGTGGCATATAGTTGCTCGAGCAAGAAAACATTTTACATAAGGTATGTCTTAATTATTTTTAGCCTTTGCTGCTAATTGCTTTCATTCTTTCAGGAAAAATTTTCTGGGTCTTCAAGGAGCATAATTCACTGCCTTAGGAAAATCTCCTGCCCTGCTGCAACCACTCAGGCTACTACTAGAATATCGCAAACTATTAAAGTGGAATTTCACCGATTGCTTTTTGAATAGTGGAATTTGCAATTGACAACAGTATTCAGAAAAATATAATTTATAATCATAGTTGTAAAGCAACGAAAGTATCTTTACTTAACTAGCCTACTCAAGTAGATTTTGTCTGTAACAAGCACTTCTAAAGCAATTATGTTTTTGAATACTTTCTATTTTCACTTGTTTACTTTTACCGAGAAGTAATGCTACTTAAGCAGCATTTTGATTTAGAAGAGTACCAAGTTCTGTAGGTTTAAATGAATCACAAATTATCAGAACAATTGAGTTTTCTACCGGCTTAGCAACGGTTTTATAAAATGATTCCAAGTAAATTTTGCGTGACATGATTTTCAAATTCCAAAGTTTCCCTGTTGTTCGTTTTGATTTGATTATAATAAAAAAAACTTGTATCAGCCAATAATTCATGACTTCTTGAGAGAGTTAGGGGTTGAAACACCTAGCATTATGTGACAGTAATGTGAAGGCAATCGACTAATTGTCATACACTACAGTTTGTGGATTGAATAATTTGTTTATTTTGCTTGAATACTTTCAGAAATTCTTCTACTTGAGTACTTTAAAAAACGACTACTTTTTTACTTTTACTCTAGTACTTTTTTGGTCAATAGTTTGTACTTCAGTTTAAGTAGTTTTTCTCTCAAGTAACAAAAGTTTTACTTGATTACAGTAATCAAGTACTTTTTACACCACTGTTTCAAATGTAGAAGGTGTTTTATACTGATATGGTTGAGACCAGAAGCTATGCAGTGCTAAGCTGATCTTTGCAAGTAATGTCAGCAACGACGTACAAAGATGCTTCACGTTGCTCAATGTCCGATCAAAATACACTTTTAAGTTCACGTTCAATTTATTATTTGTCATTACAAGATGCAATAAACCAGTGGTTCTCAACCTTTTTTCAAAGCGATCCAAATTTATTGAAAAAATCAAATGTGTAAAATTTTGCCACCCATGTCCAGTATATTCTGATACATAGTTGAATTAAAAGCTGTTATGTGCAAAAAAAAATTTATAATGACAGAACTTTGTTGCAAATACAACAAACAACTTTTCACTGAACATACATTTATGAATGTTTGCTATTTAGCTTTGAGTATTGCAGGCTGTCAAGTGTGTCATTATTTCATTTTTTTGATTATTGTTTTTCAATTTCATTATTTTGGAACCCTTGTCATTATTTCATTATATTCTAAATAATCTGCTGATATTTTTTGAGATTACTTGATAAATTGCAGTAAATCATGAGTCATTGAAATGAAAACCTTTTTGGGGGGGAGATCACCAAAAAGATCTCGCTAAAACTACACGAAGACCTTTTTTGACTGGTCTTCTGTTTAGTTTTTTGGATCTCTTTGCCTGTCCCAGTTTTCAGTCTTAAAAAATATGATAAGTCTAATTGTAATATACTTGAAAATTGTTATTATTTTTCATTATTTTATGTTTTGTAGTCATTTTTTATTCATTTTTTTAAATTCAAGGACTTGACAGTCTGATATTATTACCTGGCGCGTAGTCAGAAATCTGCAATGTGGGAGTGTTACGGGGGTCTGGGGGCGAAGCCCCCAGCTGCCAGAGGCAATTGGGGGTTTGGAGCAAATCCCCCATCTGCCAGAGCCTGGAGGTCTGGGGGCAAAGTCCCAGCCACCGGAGTTACGGAGCCTGAGAGAAGAGCCCCCAGCGCTCAAAATTTTTTTTTGCAAAAATAACTTAATTTTAGGCCTATTGTTTAGAAGTTGGTAAATCATAAAATCCTTTACCGGTAGTTCAATAAAACTGTCAAGGAGTAATCTGTTTCGTCTATATGTTATAGAGAGAAATTTGGTTAGGAGGGCTATTGGAAGAAAGTTTGAGAGAAGTGATTGGTAATTAACTAATAATGAATAAATATCCCCCCTCTATTTCTGAGTTTATATATTTTTTGATAAAACCTTTGTTAAACATTTTTCAATAAGCGATCAAATTTAATTACCAATTTTTGAAGTTTTTTTTCCGATCTATGAGTTTTGTTTTTGCCTAAGTAATCCCCCCCCCCCCCTAAATTAAACGTTTCAAAATATGCGTTATATCATTTTTTGAGTCTATTTCAATGCAAAAGACAGTCTCAAAAGTGATAAAAACGTGGTTTTTTCCTTATTCTGCATTTTGGTCGGCAGGCCAATTGGGGGGCAATAGCCCCCCTGGTCATTCTGCTGATCGTTATCAATTATGCCTGACGTAGTCTGACATACATGACCTTTGATTTCTAGTCTCCACGCACACAAACCTTCTTTACTGCGGGAGTTCTTTGTTAACATCAGTACTACAATATATTGCTTACTACTTTGAAGCGTTTTACAACTGTGCAGTCTCCAGAAGCTCAACATGTCACTGTTTGAGTTTTTCGTGTACAAAAATGCAACAAGGGTTGATGACTATCTGACTATGAAGCGGCGTTGCGTTTATTTTATTATTTTTTGTGCAAGTTTTACTCTTTGTAGATGTTTACAAAAAAAAAACAAGTGACCCAAAAGAATTTTTAGGCTACCCAACTGTGGGTCGCAACCCATAGGTTGAGAATCATGGCAATAAACGAAACACTACATAAAAAATAGTTTAGAAGGGACCTGTTAGGGTTGTGGTGGCCGAGCCATTAATTAATATATTTATCCTTGTGTTTTGTCTGCGGTGTCCGGTTGTTGGCACATACCGCTCACTGCAATGGGCTGTATTGCATAATGAGCGGATATTGCAAGACAAAAGGAATTTAATTACTGTGTCTTTGTTTTCGCTTTTCTTTGTTTGCTTGCTGTATATATACCGCTGCTTCGCTGTGTTAAAAATTAATTGAATTATTACGTGTGAGGATAATAAACAATTACGTTGGTTTTGAGACTCGTTTGCGCACGAACTCACTAAATTGGTGCCTCGAGTGAGTCTGCGCTGAACCAAAGCTTCAGCAAGAAGCTTTCAGAACATTCAAAAAAAAAAAAAAGTGAGAAGTGAAACAGTAATATTAAGCTGATAATTGCTCAACCTCTCGAAAAGAATTCGCTAAAGAATTCGAGTGAAGAGTTCCAGAAGAGTTCGAAACATAAAGTTGTTTTTTTCACGGCTGTGAGGTAGCACTTACCTCACATATCTGCTTTCCCATTAGGCTAGTGTTTCATCAGCATCTGAATTCACATAGGGAATTCAGATGCTGATGAAACACTAGCCTAATGGGAAAGCAGATATGTGAGGTAAGTGCTACCTCACAGCCGTGAAAAAAACAACTTTATGTTTCAAGTCTGCTATGTAACTTCTGAATTTTCAAAGCACATACGAGTAAATGAAAATTTATTCGTATGGGCGTTGACTGGCATTGGATATAGCAATTTGCTTTACCGGTTACCGACAAGTAGGTTAATTTTGGCTTTTGGGGTTCAAAATTTGTAATAGGCATTTACACAGTTATGTACGCCTGATGATAACAAACAAGTTTGAAATATGCATATAGCATACTATTGTGGTAAATTGCTAATGTGATGTCATATATGGTGTCCATGTTTAGTGATGCTAGCGCAATGCGGTTGAGCTAAGTGAAGTGCCAGTGTGATACTGGTCGAGAATCCTCTTTCTGGTGACCTTGTTGTCAGACTTAGATCAGGGTAATCTGAGAAGAGGCTACGATGGCAAGTGTAGAAATTGCCCTCGTGTGTGGTTTGAAGGTTTGGGTGGGATGCCAGGATAGGCGATGTGTGAATTCAGATGCTGATGAAACACTAGCCTAATGGGAAAGCAGATATGTGAGGTAAGTGCTACCTCACAGCCGTGAAAAAAACAACTTTAAGTTCCAAAACAGGACAAGAACTTTTCAAAACTATTCGTGCGTTGTTCAAAACTGCCCAGCTATTCGAAGAAGCGTTGTTCGAGTGGCCAGAAACGGAAAACGGAAACTTGAAGAAATTTGAAGAAGAAACTTTTGACAAAAAAAAAACGGTACAGACTTTTAATTCATTTTTCTCGCATATTTACTAGTAAAAGTTTTGCTTATTCACCTGTAAAAATTTTTTCGCATATTTACCTGTAAATTGTTTTGCTTATTTATGTGTAAACTTTTCAAAACCCGCTCACCCGGTAATGCACAAATTACCAATAATACCGTATAATTTGAGAAAACGTTCCACGAAACAAAAACGTTCAAAACTAAAACCTATGACCACTCCTACCCCAAGTACCTCCAACCTACAAGACGCAATAATCTCCACAACTAACTCTCTCCCATCACCAACCAGCACCTCGCAAAATATCCAGTTATCACCCCCTATCTCAACATCCCCATCGGTGAATCCACCCAACCCTCCTACCACTAACTTTTCTCTAACACACCCCGAGCCCACTGTAGCACTCTCAAGTTCTCCTCAAAACTTATGCACCGCCCTTCCGACTGTAGAAAATTTGCTGGCCTCGGAAGACCAGTATGAAAATGAATTTCTGCAACATTCCCCTATCGAACCCTATGCACCGACCACTTCTACATGCAACGAACCCATCATCTCGTTAAATCAACCAACCCGCTCCCCGCTTATTCCAATTACCACCAATGCCGAACAAAATCTTTCTGGTCTTGAAACTTGGGCACGAAACTTCCCTTCACCTCAAACTTTTCCCCAATTAAATCAGGCACTAACATTTCCCAATGCTCATTATGCTTCTAGACAACCTCCCCAGTCAAAATCTCCTTGGCTAAACCAGCAACCCGCGCCGTTCACTCATTCAGCCAATGTTTCTCTACAGCCCTTTTGAGAATCAAACGTAGAGCTCTGGTTTACTACAGCAGAACATGCATTCACAGCGAACGGCATTTTCAACGAACACAAACGTTTTTCCTTAGTCCTAGGAGGCCTTGACATTAAAATGATCCAAAAAATTCAACATGTTGTTCGATCACCCACTAGTTACCCGTACCAAGATATAAAAAAAGCCTTGATAAAAGCCTGCAAACTAAATGAAAACGACCGCTTGGATATTTTGTTTAATCGAACTGAACTAGGCGACCGCAAGCCCAGTGAAATGCTAAGCGAAATGCGTCAATTACTGGAAGCATATGACGCCGATAACGCACAAACCAATGCGGTTCTTAAAAAGCTTTTTCTCGATAAGCTTCCTCAGCAAGCTCAAACCATTCTGGCGGAAAACTTAGAAACGAATCTTGATGTCTTGGCCCTACGTGCCGACGAAGTTGTAGCAACACTATCCCAAACCTCAAACCAAACCGACGCACAGCAGCAGTTAATAAACGAAATTTTTGATCACAAACTAAACAAAATTATCGAGACACTTCAGGCCCCTAACACGACTACGCAACACACGCCTCGACAACCTGGAGGCTACAGAAGAAATTATTACAATAGCCGACCTCCTTTCTACAACAGATTTAATGACGCTCCCCGACAAATATACAGGCCCAGATTCAATACTTACAACCAAAACAGCAATTTTCAGCAACAAAAAAACTTCCGGATTCGACCTCGTGGGTCGGCGGCTTCGAATCGGAAGTAAACACCGGCCCACTCTTTACTATTGACGATAAAACCAATAACATCACATTTGTAGTCGACACAGAATCAACACTAAGTTTGCTCCCACAAACCTTCGACTCTGAAATTTACAACGGACCACAAGACCTTCTGGCAGTCAATCACACACGGATAACAGTCCAGGGTCTAACAAAGTTAGATGTGGACTTGGGCCACTTACACTCCTATCCCTGGGTATTTAGGGTTGCTGATGTTCCGTTTGGAATAATCGGTTGTGACTTTTTAACCTTTCACAACTTTTAGGTAGACGTTAAAAACAAACGTTTAAGCGAACCCGAAAGATCTGAGTTCAATCCCCCACACGAGGATACGAGTAGCAGAGCAGACGCTGCGATCACTACTGGTTTCGAACATTGCTCACAATCTTTTGTTTCTCACCCTCCCATCATTGAGCAGCACGAGACTGATATGGCACCTTTCGAAGAAACGCTCAATGTTGAACTTGATTTCGCCAACCAAAACATTAGAGAAACAAACTTCGAGCTAAAATCGCAACGGCTGGATAGGGAAGCCAACTCGGCTTCCGCCGTCCAACAACGTAGAATAGAGCCTTCTACCAAGCATGGTCCCACTCCACTGTCTCTCGAAAAAGGACAAAACACAGTTAAAACACCAAAAGTCTCAGTTGAAACACAAACAGAGTCGCAACTCCCCGATTTCGATATCTCACCAACTGAATGTCAGTCATGCGAAAAGGCAAGCAAAACTGCCAAACCTCCCGCAGAAACATTTGCAGTTGTGCATTCACTGAATGACAAAACAATACGTCATCCAGAAACCATAAAAAAAACAACACGCAGTCAACCTTGACTGACGCCTCAAAGGTTGAGCAAATCCCGGCACTCGAGCTGAAAACTACCGCTTCACAAAGAGAAGCACCTGCCTTACAAAACACGCTCATTAACGACTATACAGAGGTTTTCCACAAGAACATTCAAACAACAAATTTCATGCATAACATTAATCATCACATCATAACATCAGGCCCACCTGTCAAGTCCAATCTCCGACGTTTGTCTCCCGAAAAATTAACATTCGTTAAGGAGGAGATCGCTCAGCTCCTACGAGATGGCATAATTACCCCATCTTCGTCTCCGTATGCCAGTCCACTACACATTGTTCCAAAATCTCAACCAGGGAAGTTTCGAATGGTTGGAGATTACAGGGCACTAAACACTACAACGCAACCTGATCGCTATCCCTTACCATTCCTTAACGACTTCGCTGACATGCTACATGGCTGCACAGTATTTTCCAAACTAGACTGTTACAAAGGCTATCACCAAATACCAATGGCCGCGGAAGACACTCATAAAACAGCGATCATTACATCTGTTGGTCTGTACGAGTATAAAATGATGCCGTTCGGTCTACGAAACTCCGGAAACACCTATCAACGTTACATCGATCTAGTTACTTGCGGTCTGCCCTTTTGTTTTGCTTACGTGGACGATGACCTTGTTGCTTCACACTCTTTTGAAGAGCATGAGCATCACTTACGACTACTACTTGATCGCTTTAAACAAAACGGTGTGACACTAAACAAAGAAAAGTGTGAATTTGCAGTAACTAACCTCACATTTTTAGGCCACCACATTTCTACCAAAAGATTTAAACCAATCGAACAAAAGGTACAGACAATCACAAAATTCCCAAAACTCCGAAGCATGAAGCAACTCAGACGATTTTTAGGGATGATAAACTTCTACAGACGTTTCATTCCAGGGTGTGCAGAAACATTACGACCACTAAACAAAATGTTGTCACCGGGTAAAAACAGCAAAAAGAAACTCAAATGGTCTGTAGAAGCTGTTTCAACATTCCTTAAAATTAAACAAAAATTGAGCAATGCAACATTACTTACCTTCCCCACTCCTAACGCCGAAACTGCCATCTTCGTGGACGCAAGCGTTTCCGGTTGCGGAGCAGTTGTTTAACAGAGAGCTGAGAAAAGTGATGCTTGGAAGCCTTTATCATTTTACTCTCATTCTTTTTCTTTGACCCAATCACGCTACTCCACGTTTGATCGTGAATTATTAGCCACATATTTAGCTATCAAGCATTTTCGTTACTTTATCGAAGGCCGAACCTTCACTGTCTTCACTGACCATGCTCCACTCTGCAAAGCTATATTTTCACGATCACAGAACTCCTCTCCGCGCCAGCAGCGACACCTTGACTTTATCGCGCAGTTCACAAGCGATTTACGCTATGTCAAAGGTGAAAAGAATGTCGTTGCTGATTGCTTATCGCGCATAACCGCAAGCGTATTCGAGGAGCACGAAGCAATCAACTTCTTAGAAATGGCAGCTGCTCAACAACGTGACCCAATTATAGACCATATTCAAACATCCAAAAATTCACTAAAACTCGAATACAAATCACTGCCCAATCAAGGCGTGTCAATCCTAGGCGACATGTCAACTGGAAAGTTTCGCCCACTTGTACCAGAGGCTTTCCGCAGAAAAGTGTTTGACTCATT
This sequence comes from Trididemnum nubilum, assembly GCA_963965965.1. Lineage (NCBI taxonomy): Eukaryota > Metazoa > Chordata > Ascidiacea > Aplousobranchia > Didemnidae > Trididemnum > Trididemnum nubilum. The sequence goes on along the minus strand of OZ014477.1, from coordinate 31,104,172 downwards.
CCACAGCTTCTCCCATCCTGGAATCAAGGGGACCCAAAAGTTGATATCGAGGAGATACACCTGGCCCGGAATAAAAGCGGACGTAAAGCAGTGGTGCCTGTCCTGCATAGCGTGCCAACAGTCCAAGGTACAACGGCACACAATGTCATCTTTACAAGCATTCGTGCCATCGTCACAAAAATTTCAACACATTCACATAGACATTGTGGGCCCTCTACCAACCTCCTGCGACCACAAATACCTATTAACGATAGTTGACAGATTTAGCCGTTGGTTTGAAGCCCTTCCTCTGAGGGACATATCAGCTAAATCTTGTGCTGACGCTTTTGTATTACACTTTGTAGCTCGTTATGGTGCCCCCTCTACCCTTACAGCAGACAGAGGCAGGCAGTTCATTTCAGGTCTATGGAGAGATTTGGCTAAATTTCTAGGGTGCGAACTTATAAACACAACATCGTACAACCCCAAGGCCAACGGGATAGTCGAACGATATCACCGAGTACTGAAAGCCTCAATCAAAGCTCAAAAACAGCCTAGTGACTGGTATTCCAATCTTGGATGGATTCTGCTAGGACTAAGGACCACTATAGCAACGACATGGATACTCGAAAGGCTACAGCGGTTTCTTCCACAGGCAGGATCACCCAAAAAGGCCGTGTAATTCGCACACCAGATAGATTCCACTTCTGAGCATGGCATCAGGAGATCTTTCAACTTTCTTTGTTTGTTCGTTGCTTTTGCTGCTGTGCATTTTACAGGCCAGTGGTGCTGGCTTAGTGTTACCTATATGCCATGAAAATATGATCAAAGGAGAATTTTACTTTCCGAAGCCTTTGCAGTGTGTGCGACACAACACGACTTCTATTATAAATTGTAGTGCTGACGTATACTACCCTAGTGATAATTTCAGAAAAATACCCATCACAACTTGCGAACTTTACAAAACGACTTCAGAAACAACAACTTACTTTTTTGGTGCCAAAACTAACGATAATCATACATACCACTTACCGCCACTTTCCGTTGCAGTTTGCTCCGAATGGGCCCGTACTTTAAAATCAAATTGTTGTGGCAGATTAGCACAAATATCTGACATATCGTGGGCAACCTCTAACGCACCGGCAATGGTCTACGTCTGGCCCACAACACACAGAGAAACCGTAAGAAATGCTGTTGTCTCACGAATCACAGGAATATACAGCCACTTACGCAAGCAATTAACTTCACCATTAAACTCTTTATCACATTGTGCAACAAAAAAAGGGTCTTGCATAACAGGAAACAGAATACACATTTGGGAAGTACCTAGGAAGTTAGACTGTCCCCGAGTTACAAAAATAAAAAAAATTCATGACGTAAAATTACATCTCAATAGTTTAAAGCAAGTCTATCGCGCTGAAATCAAACAGCTCGGCATAAGTTTGCATTCACAAACAACATGCTCTCCATCAGTATTCACTTGTTTCCCAAAATCTTCAGTTTGTGATCCCTCAGGAATTATTCTTGTACCCCATCATTGCTCCTCTCTGAAAAGCTTACAAGTGACTAAAAGGCCCGTATCTAAACCGCCTACTCTTCCTTTTGTTCGATTTCTTCAAGAAATGACAGATACAATGCAGGAAACAATAAACAAATTAAACTCTGATCTAAACTTTCAAGAGTGCCAACTTCAATCTCTTTTCACTTCCTTATACTCCCTTGTGGAGCGGCAATACCCTGGGCAAGTTTTAACCTCTCTTCTCCGCAAACCAACCGCAGGAATAACCGTAGGTGACGTGTTGACAGAAATCACTTGCATAAACTCCAACGTAACCCTTCTCCCAAGCATGCGCCATGGAAACGTGTTCTCTTCTCGACCCCTTGTACGAATCCTTGGCCCAAATTCAACTTCACAAATTGGACAAGTCTACAGAGATGGGAATGTCTACGTTGGTGTCCGCCTTATTGAAAATTTGTACCCGGCAGAATATTCACTTTCCTAATTCATGACAAATTCTACACTTTCTCCAATTATACCCTCATTCATTCCGATGCAAGTGTTTACCCCCTTTCTCCAAACCTAGCCCCTATCAACGCGCATTATGATACCATCGATTTTCAATCTTTCACTCACCTTTTTCTATCGTCCACTCTTGGTTTCGAAGATGTTAACTCGTTCCTTCAAACCATAAGCGAAACCAACATGATGAGAGATCAGTTATCTTCTCTTTTTCAACACACAGACACTTCCACTAACACATATAAACCATCTTGTATACTTGATGCCACTACCTCTTCCATCCAAAATGTGTTTATGCAACTAATCTCATCTATCTCCAACCCCTTCATAAACTTTTTGGTCACCACAGCCTTTGTATTGTCGTTAATTTGGTCCATAATTTTGACAACGTGGACATTACATATGTGCGTGTCATTGTTGATAAACAAAGTGAAGAATCGAACCCATCCACCTAACAACAATGTCCCTGAAATGTAAAAAGTGCTTATTTTGCGTTGTGTTTCAAAGTACTTGATCACTGATGTGTATTCATTTGTTCAATAATGAAGTTCCTTAAAATGTTTTTTTCACACGTTGTTCATTGTTGGTGCTCTGCCCCACTTTTCTTTTCGCCGACTGATGTGTATGCTGGACAGCCTCGGGAGGCTTTGTCGTCCATCATGCCCATCATTCTTGGGGGAAGATCTGTGGTGGCCGAGCCAATAATTAATATATTTATCCTTGTGTTTTGTCTGCGGTGTCCGGTTGTTGGCACATACCGTTCACTGCAATGGGCTGTATTGCATAATAAGCGGATATTGCAAGACAAAAGGAATTTAATTACTGTGTCTTTGTTTTCGCTTTTCTTTGTTTGCTTGCTGAATATATACCGCTGCTTCTCTGTGTTAAAAATTAATTGAATTATTACGTGTGAGGATAATAAACAATTACGTTGGTTTTGAGACTCGTTTGCGCACGAACTCACTAAAGGGTCATCTAGTCAATAAGCCCCTGGTCCGTAACACTTTATTTTGTAATTTTGGATTTAATTGATTATGGGTCATACGCACAAGCCAGGTAATCGTTGTTGTTTTTTGTTTTTGTATTTTAAAGAGAGGTACTTTGTGACAAAATTTGGTTTATAAGTAATGCTGTGGTTTATCTGGTGATAGATACTAGTCAATAGTCAGTCATCCCAGTTAGACTATAGATTTGTTCGTTTTTTAGTCATTTATACTCGATTAGTTTTTTTGTGCCACTGTTTGCATTTGCATTAATTGAAAATGCAATTAATCGAAGAATAGAGTTTCACAGGTCATATCTTTTTAGAAGTCTTGGACCATGGATTTCATCCACAGAAAGCACCCACTACTTTCCAACGTCAAATCCACTGTTTTTATGTCTCTGCATTAACAATATCTTCGACTGTGCATTTGTGCAAGTGTTCATACATCATTGCACAGTCCAAGTCAAACAATATCGGCACACTGCCTAGTCAAACAATATCTATAACTAAAGATTGTGCATTTGCGTTTCATTTACATCTCCGGTTTGCAGCGTTTATTCCGAGCCAAGTCAACTGACCGCAAATTAAAGGTTACCAGTGATCTCGTCATAAAGTGATTTCGTGACAAAGTGAGGGTTTGGGCACGATGGCTGTAGGGATAGTAAAATATTTTTATGACCCCCTTCTAGGCCAATCGAATTCAGTTGGTTCGCGATGAGCTTGTTCGTGGTCAGTTGTCGTGGACCCGTTTATGCAACCACACTATTTCAACAGTTGGTAGTTAAGCTTCAATGGAATGCGGGTTATTAATTTTGTTGAAATTTAAACGAGGACTGAAGGCAACATCAATGGAGTAGACTTCATTTTTCTTTTTCCAGCCGTTCCACAGATATTCTACTTCAAGCACGACGTAGGAATTTCCAAATCACAATTTTTATTGGCAACTCTGACATTTTAATCCAGTATTCTAACATACTGAGGTCTATATTAACCTAGCTATAAATAGGTTAAAACGCTTCTGTGGCTTAATGTAATGGCTGCATTGCCTTAGGATACGACTAAGATGGCGTCGCAGATGTTATCAATGCCAGGGTTGCCAATAAAAATTATGATTAGAGAGGTCCTTACGCCGTGTTTGAAGGAAAATATCTCTGGAAGGGCTGGATCAAGAAGGATGAAGTCAACACCAATCTAATCTGACACAATTTGCCAAATTTCAGATACCCCCGGTGATTTTACCTTCAGTCCTCATTCAAGTTGAGATTAAAGTTCAAGTTTGAGGTTAACATTTATTGGAGCTGAATCAAAGTGTTTTTGTTTATTATCAGATGTGGGCAAAGCGCAACTTATGAGCCGCTGCAATTGCTTAAGTTGCGTTTCACTTTGATGTTTTATTTTGAGATGTTGAAGTTGCGCTGCGGACTAATGTACCCTTAAAAGGAATTGAGCTACGCTTTCAAATTTTTGTTTTGTTAGTAGCGCTATTTTATTCGATAAACTTAATTTTGTTTAATTTCAATCCTAATGTTGTCAAATGTCGGCCATTTTCAATCGTAATGTTGTCAAATTGGCTGAAATTGCCTCTAACTAGAGGGAGGTTGCTTGATTCGAAGGATCGTCAGGCTTTTTGCAACTTCCCTGTCGCCTTAAACGAATGCTGATTAATTTTTACGTCGTGCTGTTACTAACGATGAAATAAATTTGTCTAGCCTTCAGCAAATTACTTATTCTTTTTCCGTCTAGAATTGTAAAAATGTGGAGTTTGCATCGTGTTGTGTTATTTTGTTTCCGGAAATTAAATTACTCTTTGACTTGGTATATGATTTTTGTTCCGCAATTACGGAAATTGCGCTACCCTTCAGAGATAAAAACTTTAAGTTTGCGTATCTTGCGCTTTGCTTTAAGCGATTTAGAATTAGATAATCATTGCCCTGCGCGTTTGGTAAAATGTTATTCGTACCCACCTCCGTTTATTGTTATAATTTCATATTAATTAACAGTACTCGCGAGTCGTGTCTTATGCTGTGAAATTGTAACGCTGCAGCAGCAGGCAACTCAATCTCAGTTTGCTTGTTGAAGTGCTTCCTCCTAGAGGTAGAGTCGAGGACACAAGGCTCGAGGCCAAGGACACAAAAAAAAATCCGAGCCCAAGACCAATTACCGACTTTCCGAGGACAGACCTTCTCGAGGCCAAGGACAGGAATGCTTAAGGCCAAGAATACAACGCGCAAGTGTTCTCTAAGAAAAAAAGGTCTTCGCGCAGAAAGTCGCAAATTTTTTGTGAAATTTTAGTCGAGGAAAAAATGTTCAAGACCTTGCCCGATTTTCAACAAATCAAAAAATAGTGCTGTCCTTGGCCGAGGACAAGGTATTTTCGGGGACTTGGAGGCTTCGAGGTCAAGGACTTGACCTTGAGGCCAAGAACGTCCTGGAGGACTCCACCTCTGATTCCTTCTTTATTTTTTTATACTGTTGCACTGTAGAACTAGCTATTTATTTGGTATTTCCATTTGCTAAAGTTAAAACATCGCTTTTTTTAGTTTCTATTCGGATTATCACATATTGATGCTCCTATATATTTATTAACTTTTCATTTATTTACCATATTAAACACCCTAGCATTTGATTGATGTGTGTGAACCACGACTGCGAGTTGTCAATGCTCATATCGTATCTTTTCCTTTATTGAAAGTCGTTTGGTGGCATCAGTTTAGGTATGCTTGAACGTAAACTACATGTAAATTTGAAATTTTCGGACTAATGCCATTAAATTTTTTTGCGGATTTATTGCGCTGCGTTTTTTTTCTAACTTTTTTCGGTTAGTCACGCAAGTTTATACTTAAAAAGTTAGTGTTGTGTTTATCGTATTATTACCAAATGTTAGCCTTCCTCAGTAAACAATTAATCCTTTTTTTGCCTAAAATCAAAATGCGAAATTCACATTGTGTGTTGTAACTTGATTGCGAACGTTAAGCTGCGCTTTATCTTATTCGTGCCTACCTTTAATAACAGTATAACGAGGTTTGCTTTGGTGTTCATACTCATTTTAATTGTTTGCAAAGTTATTGAAAACCGCTACTTTGACGAGCAAGTCACGATTTTTTTCCAACCAACCGTACATCAAAATTTTTCAGCAGGTTGAAACCCTGATGGCCCACGGAAACTATGAGTTTTTTGCGTTCAAAGTATTTGAGCTTTTTCAACGCACCGTACGTGGTATTGAAAGAATTTTTGGGTGTCAAAAATCAAATCTTTTTAATCGCTAAATTACGCCGAAGCGTATGACAACTTAGCCGAGCCCATCTCCGAATCATCGTGCCTTGGCAACACTCCTTTGAAAGGTTGCGTCAACGACTTGCTGTTGTTTGTAACTCCGTGTGCAAATTCTCTGACCCCAAATTTAAACTTTTGCGGTATCTATGCTCCAAAGACAAACGCATTTTTATTACTTAATCAATTTTGCACAGGTGCTAAACATATTTGTCAGCTTCTCAGCCAAACCTTATTGGTATGGTACCTGAAAACTACGATTAGCCTCTATATTTCAGATTTTGAATAACTGCTCTAAATTTAGAAAGATTTTAAAGTATGTTCTAAATGTTGATGTTTTGTATCTCTGTAATTTTATGCCGGACTTGTAAAATTAGTTTTATTTTTTTCATTAATTCGCGTTTCTGATTTTTCAAATGTAAAAGTTACTTTACTCGGTAATTATTGCATACCTTTTGTGGTTGATATTTTGCATAAATTTTCAAAAAAATGGCCTAAATATAATATGAAATTTTGTGGAGCCCTGCGTTCGCAAACAAAAACCGCTCGACGCTCGCTCATTCTTTTATCATCGTTTGCTTGCTGACTTGCATTATGTTGATGTTGATTACTGCTTAATAAACTTCGATTTCATTACACACTGTCGTAAACGAAGTAGAATTGGAAAGCTTCATCGAGCAGATGAATGACTGCGTGATGAAGTCAGTAAGCGAATCTGTCTAGTTAATTCTGACTCTAAATTTGAAAGCAATCACAACATTGGTGAAATTACAGTAGTAAAATGACTTTGACATTTCACTTTTCCAGATTCAGGACCTACACAGTTTAAGCTAGTCATTTACGGTGGCCTACCTAGCCAACTGCCTGACTAGGCTATCCAGTGTCTGACTAGGCTATCCAGATCTCAGTACCGGTACTGGTGCCGGTATCTCAGATCTGTTTTTTATTTTTGCAATTCGCATACAGTAACTTGAATTGTGCATCAATTAAAGAAATATGTTTTAGGCTTCCCTCTGATAGGCCTACTCTGTCTATAATGCAATAATCGCTGAAGACTCAGCAGCCGAACCCTTTACAAGCTTAAAAAAGATTACTAGGCTAGGCTATTTTGACTTGCTTGTATCACAACTTTTATCTTAATTTTTTGACTTGATTATAAAACGTAAGTCTAGGCTTATTGACTAACTACTGTTATTGTGTTTTGCTATTCTTCCAAGCCCATTCTACCCCTTACAAACTAAAGCCTAGCCAAATTGCCCAGTATCATTGTTCCAATCAATTAGCCTGTAAATATAGCGGATCTAGCGAAAAGCGAGAGCGGAGTATGAATCACAAGGTCGGGACAGCGGATGTGACGTAATAAATCTGCAAAACCATGATAGAAAAAAAAAATTTCGCATCCGGCCCGCCGACACATTTTATCCGACCCGCGGCCTCTTTTCGATACTGTGTATTTAACAGGCCGGCGACCTCTTTACGTAATTATGACAATTAGCGTAGCAAACAGACCTTTGGCGATCACTATTTAATTGAGCTGAAACCACGCTTTTAAACAACTTGCATAACGCAATAGATTTGACAGGAAACAGTTTGTGTTCTGGAAACAGTTTGTGAATTTTTGTGAAATTGAAACAGGAAACAAGAAACAGTTTGTGAATTTTTAGCAGCTGAAGTTACGAGATGAAGAGGTTAGCCTATACCGATAGCTTGGTTATTCAAATTTACCGGTTGAGTTAGCCTAATTCAGGGATCAAAATTCTTTGCATTGTGTCGACTCCTCTTCACACTGATGATGAAGTCAGTTGACTTCGAAACACGGGAATGCTCCGGAGATAGGGAGCTCCACCTCACCTGCATCACTAGGGGCTGAAATGATTACGCATTTCGACGCGGAGACAGCATTAAGGTGTTGTCAAATGAAGTAGGGTTGTAAGACGTGATGTCTCTGTGAACTATTAAATTAGTTCTGCCTATTTCACTTTAGGAATAATTTCGTTTATGTTCTATTCTGAGAAAGACCGGCGGAAAAGAAAAAAAAAGTTTAGTCACACATCAAGCACTTCGCAGTTCGCACCTTGACCTATGAAAACACGAGGAGCGAGTGTTTTTGCAGGGTATGGCAGTTACATGCTTTCTTAGTAGTGTAGCCAGGACGGGGGGGGGGGCTACAGCCACCCTCTATTGATCTGTCGACCAAAATGCGGAATAAGAAAAATTCTACGTTTTTAGCACTTCTGAGACTGCTTTTTTTTGCTCCAAAATGTACTAAAAAGTAATTTAAAGCATCTTTTGAAATATATTTAGGGGTGGGAGGGGGAATAGTTGTCAAAAATCAAACTCACAAATCAATAAAAACTTTGAAAATTTACTACAAGTAACCAATTAAAATTGATCGCTAGTGTAAAAATGCTACGCGTCGTCCGTTTTATCAACAAATATATTAAAAACTCAGAAATAGGGGTAAGGGGGAGGCTATTCAATATTAGTTATTTATTAACCACTTTTTTCAAATATCTTTCCATTAGCCCCACCTTTCCATTTATGTTTCTCTACAAAATATAAGTTAGACGAAAGAGATTTCTCTGTGTGAGTTTATTGAACTATAGGATTTTATAATTTACCAGCATGTAAACTAGAGAACAGAAGTATTTTCATTAGCCACCTCACACATCGCCCATTTACGCAACCAGTTTAAGCATGTTTGCACTGACAATTTTGACACCACTTTGAAAACCAATATTTTCTATCAAAATATACCTAAAATTAGCCAGACCCCCAAAACAGCCCCCCATTGCAAATTTCTGGCTACGCACCTGTGCTTTGTAATGTCGTATTTGTTTGCCACTGTGCAGTTTGCTTTAATTATAACTGAATTCTGTTTTGTTTTTAGTTACTAGCAGAAAACATAGCCTTTGTAATTTATTTTAGCATTCTTGAAATGTTATCAAACCCTAGAAGAGTTAATGAGGAATTCAGAGCTTTTAAAGAAAAGTGGGAAAACAATTTGTTTTTGTAAATCATCTGGAAAGACCTACTTGTTTGATTTGCAACGAATCTATGACGTTACATCATAAACATTACTGTGCATTTTTTCGTCCAGATTCAGTGCAAACCTTATATATGGCCCGCGGCCAATTATTAAGCTTGATTTTGGCCCGGCAGCATCAAAAGGTTGCCGACCCTTGGTCTAGACTAACAGCCTAGCTAACAAAACAAACTTGAGAAAAAAGTTGGTAAAAGTGTACGTGAAAAACGAAGTACAGTAGATGGAATTTTGAAATGAAAAGAGAGGTCATTTTTTTCAAAAACGTACTAACACTTTGCCTATACAGTAGCGGATAAAAGTTTAAGACCACCCTTCAAAAATGCAGTTTTGACAATTTGTCTTTGAAAAAGAGAAATAAAAGGCTTTGTAGCTTTTTTAATTTTTCGTTTGACAACAACGTGAACTGCCGACAACGTTTAACAGCCAAGTATTTAAATTTCAAAACCTTTTGTGCCTTTTTTTGAATATTCCTTAATTTAAGATTTTTGTTAAAAATTTGGGTAAAATTGCAAATACTATTACATTATACCCCAACTTGTGTTCAAAAAAAGCGTTTTAAACCTCGGTTCTCGTGCATATTGTAAGGTAAAAGACGTCTACACAAAAGTTTGCGTTAACTCCAATAAATTTGTCAAATAAAAAAGGAAAAAAAAATTTTAGACCCCCTCTGAAAAAGAACTGTTTAAGCTGAATGAAAGACGTATTTCAAAATAATATTTCAATGTTATTTTTGTTGCTTATACAGCTATAACATTCAAAAGTGATATCTAACCTAACACTTTTTCTTTTCCTAAATGTTTTAACAGTGTATTGTACAAGGCATAATCAACACGATCAATTTAAAATAGCCCTTCAGTTAAACTTCAAACTTTTGATTTTTAGGTGTGCTGGTCTGAAAAACTAATTTTGCTTATTTCGACAAATTCGTTAAAATTACCATCTATTTTTTAGGACATCTGTTGCTTTCCAATATGGCGTGAATTAGGTTTAAAGCGCGTTTTTGAACACAAATTAGACTGCAATGTAATAGCATTTCCAATTTTAGCCCAATTTTAAGCAAAAAGTTACTATTTAAGAACATACAAAAAACGCAAAAAATTTTTACAATTTAAATGCTTAGTTGTTAAATGTTATCGGCAGCACATTTTGTTATCAAACCAAAATTGAAAGAGGCTAAAAAACTTTTCATGTAATGTTTTTATGGACAGATTGTCCAAACTGAGAAATTTTGAAGAGTGGTCTCATACTTTTGTTCTCGACTGCAGGCTAGCTAACTATCAATGCTTTGTTTAAGTCCGTTTACTGAAAACTTTCCAAATTTTTTTTTACGATGACAGTTCTGGGTTTTATTGCGGGAACGCAAAAGCTGGAAGCAAAAGTCGAAAGTTCTTTTTTGACGTTTCCTATGTTAACAAATTCTTAAACGCTTTCACCATCCTAGTCTCAGTATGGTACTGGTAGATCTGTCTTGCAGAGTGTAGACCAACAGGCTAGTGTACAAGTACATAAAAAGCTTAAACTATGTTGTTTTTTGAAGAGATTTTTTTTCTTTAGACAAGCGTGTTATGATACCTGTAGTAAGGTTAAAGAGTTGTTTGTGTTAGCTATTTAGTGCTGTTTATGAAAACTCCCACTGCTAGCGCTATGAGTAAATCTGAAAGCTGGATTTGTTATCAGTTATGCAGTGGATTTTTTGCTTATTGTGCAATGGATTGCTGTGTTGGTTTGCTGGAGAAAGCAAAAAAAAACATAGCAGTTTTTGCATGATTTGGCACTATCATCGAAGAACAAAAATTTAGCACAGCAAAACCAGCAGTTTGTTTCAGAAAAAGCTAGGCTCTGAAACTACGTTCGGCTTTTTATTCGCTAGCTCAGCGCTTATCGATGCTTAGTGCGAAGTGCATCAACTTTACCAACAGCCTACTCTTTGGACTAACAATAGATACTAAACCATACAAACATACTATTTGCATCATTTCCAAACAAGCTGCGATCTTAAAAATCCGATCACTGATTTAGTAGGTTATTGAACAACAGCCTACAAGCATGCGATGTAAAGCATCTGCTCGCGATGGTTGCGACCGGTTGCAACCTTTCGCAAGCGGTCGATGACTTCAACTTTTGGTTGCTTTGAGTCCAGTCTAAACGCACCTTTAAGGTTTTCTAAATTTGACTGTGCATAAAATTATAATTTGCTATGATCTCTGATCACTAGGCACTCTGTAGTTGGAGATACCAAAAAGAACAGTTGTCACAAAGTCTACATTTTGCTTACTCACTATCAATTTCGCAGTTTGATCCGGTGCTAAATTCCCCGCACATACAAATATATCCTTCTACGGCATCAAATTCCTGCATGCATTCTCCATTGTTTTGGCAAGGATTAGGCTCACACGGGTTTGCAACTATTAATAGTTAAATTGCACGTATTATTACTTGATTTAGCCAGTTATTGATCAATTAAATTTTCAGCCACAAAAAGAAAAATTAACATATTGTAAACAATCAAAATAATTGCATAGACACAATCAAAACTGAACTACGGAATCTTGTGAACAAAATAATTGCATAAACACAATACAAAAACGTGAACTACGGAAAATAGACACAAAAAATTGATCACTAATGCGCTGTAATAACTATGTAGAAACGCAGATGAGAAATGTTAAACAGTAGGCTATCCGAAACGTTGTATTTATGACTATGCTAAATCATATTGTAGTTTAGATTGTTTCTACAAGACTCTGCATTACTGCCGATAGCTTTCATTCAAGCTTTTAATAATTGGTTGTATGGAAAGAAACAAAACGCTTCAATGACAGGGATTAGGCATTCTACTTTTTGTAAGGCTTGATTGTTTCTAATTAACTCATGCAGTTGAATTTTTTTAGTACAATTCTAAAAAGATGGTATTGCATATACGAAAAATGTTTTATTTTTGGCAACTTACCTTGAAAATGTGCTTCTTGAAGCAAACGCAAAATTAAGACGACAAACAATGTTGAAAATTTGATTTGCTTGTTCATTACCCCAACTGTTTAAAAAATATAAATGCCCTGTTCAAATTTCTCAAATAGTAACAGTAAACTAAGCGAGAGAACTAATCTAACCTGAAAGCAAGTTACTTGCATATTTATTGTTTCCAACTACGTTTTGCACACAACTCGAGCTCAGCGTTTTGCTCAAACTAACAAAACAAAAAGAAGTCCAATATCTATAGGAAAATATGAACCTCAGACATCATCTCGTATTACTGCAAAAGTAAGCGTCAAAAAAAAGCAATGCATTAGGAAAATGATAATTCCATTATTAATGCTCTTTTTTAAACATTTCTAAAAGCGTCACTAATTCCTTCACAAACGTGCCATGGCTCAAGTTTTTTTTAGAGTTGTTCGTTGCCAATTATTTTTTATCTGAATACAAACTAGTTTCCAAATAGTCGTTGATAATTAAATAAACTGTTAAACTCAGGGCATTTTGCAAAAACAGCACTCATATCAGCAAAACATTGGCTAAACACGTGTACATATTTAAACTTTGTCTATGATTTTATAGATGCGGCCAGTTATTTTTATTTTTTTGTTTAAATTTTTTGCCCAAGTGTATTGTTTTGGTTTTAAGAGTCATTTTAATAATCTAATTGGGAACTCTATGGATGATTACCATATCTTAGAGGCTAAATTGCGATCAGAATGCGCTTCAGTTTTTTTGTTCATTCCAATGTAAGAAATTATCGTTCTATCTTCAATCTTTTGTTCCACTTTCGTAAATATTTAAATTAAAGTTTAAATTTTGATTTAACTTTACTGATTGTCGTATCCAGGAAAAATGCTTGCAAGTTTGCGAAATAGCAAGCATTACTTCAAAGCAAAAAATTATTATTATTTTTTCTATTCTAACGAAAATTTCACTCTAAATCTAATTGAAACGAAGCTTTACTGCTCGATAGCCAGGGTTGGAAATCAATGCTGTTTAAAAGCAAAGACGAATCGATATCGATAATTCACACAAAAGCAAAGAATTTTTGATGGTCGATATCAGAAACCAAAAAGCAAAGACTAAAGAAACAATTAGCAAAGATCAGAGGTGGATTCGAGGACACAAGGCTCGAGGCCAAGGCTATGGACTGCCTGTTCGAGGACAGACCCTCTCGAGGCCAAGGACAGGAATGCTTGAGGAGAAGGCCAGGGCCAAGAACACAGCAGCAAGTATTCTCCAAAAAAAGGTCTTCAAAAATTTTTTCAGGCGATCTCCAATTCATAAACGTACCCAATATTTTTAATTGGGAGAGGCCTAAACCACAAATTACATGCAATGACGTCATCAAAATTTTTCAAAAGAGGAAGGTTTTGAGAGACAAAGATATCGTAGGATGGAAGATCTGAAATCGTTGGCTGTTGGCACTTAACCCGGATTTTGCGAAGAGAGAGAGAGAGCTTAAACTAATAGTAATTAAAAAGTACCAGTGTCTAGCTTTGGAAACGTGTTGAGAAAGCTAGGGTAACTCAAACGTATCACAGACGGGGGTCTGTGGGCGAGTTCCCAGCCGCCGGAAGCTTTGAGGGTCTGGGGACGAAGCCCCCATGCAAAGGGTGATTTTTTGTAATTTTCTAGAAAAAAAAGGTATTTTAATACCATTGAATCACAATTCGCAAGAGTTCAGAGCCATTCAAAGCATTAGATTTTTGACATTATTGAAGGCCAATTGAAAATATTAAACTGTTTAATCCTCCTTTTACTAGATATTTAAGTCCAAAACACGTTCAACATCTTACTTTTTGGTGTTAAATTTTAATTGTAAGTGATTTGTTCCAGGTAGGGAAAGTAAGGTGCATTGTCTCTTGCAACATTTTGGCAGTAAATAATAATCCACTCGAAGATTTTCCTAAGAGATTTTTGTTTTTCCATGAAAATAACCAGTTATAGGAATACATGTTCAATCAGGGGGCCCAGGCTTCCTTACTGAAGTTCAATGATTTGTTTAATCAGCATTTTTTATGCCTAATTTTTTTAAGTATTTTGTGCGTAAAAACAGGCAAGGTTGGGGTGAATTACTGAAATGTTATCAAAAATGGTACAATAGATAATTACGCCTACTAACCATGTTATTGCAAAGCCGGAATTACATCGCGCTGGGCCCCAGGCACTTTTAAGATTTTCGCAACATCTTTCTGCCAGAATAGGTGAAGACCAAATAAGTCTTACGATTTGAGCGCGGGGCCCCTAGATGGTACTGCGTCATATTATGGGAAATCCAGCCCTGGTTAATGTATTACGTTCATGAAAAGGCTAGATGTGGGCCTGAAATAGCAATTTTAGGACGAAAACTCTCCATTTCTTCCGGGATATACGTTTTTAAATGGGCAGGCAAAAATTAAATTGAGGGGGGGCCGGGGCCCCTGGTCTTCAATATTGTTGTTAGTTACTGTTGTTGGCGAAAAATGCTAAAAACAAACTGAAACTGAAAAAACAACAAACTTTTTTTTCCACGTTTTTGTCATTGGTGAAATTTCGATGGGGGGGAGCCCTGCCCCCCCCCCTGGCTACGCCTATGCTCCAATAAAGGAAAACAAAAATCGTATTTGCAAATTTTTCTCGAGGTTTCTGACGTTTTTTAACAAAATTTCAACTGTTCAAAAAATAGTGCTGTCCTCGAACCGAGGACAGGGCAATTTTCGAGGACTTAAGGCTTCGAGGCTAAGAACAAGGACTTGACCTTTGAGGCCAAGGACTTCAAAATGTGTCCTCGAGGACGTCCTCGAGGACTCCACCTCTGGCAAAGATATGAGACACAAAAAGCAAAGTTTAATAGTCAACGTCGAAATGCGAACCGAAATTTTTATTCTATTTTTCATTAAATTGCACTAAAATATTTGTTGCATATATGCAACATGATATTTCGCGTGTATTAATTTCTACCTCTTTCAATTTTTAAAGATTTTTTCTTCGTTTTCTACCACAGCAGTGCTTTGTTGCGCTTCTCTTACAATGTCTAATCCACTATATGGATAAAATGCAAAATTTTCGAAGATTTTGTCAGACAGGTTCAGTGCAGTCAATTTTCATGGCTAAGGGGTTTTACGTAATGGTAAAATTTTGGCAGCTGCGCATGTCAAAGTAAATACCTTAAAATAGGAAAGATCCCTGGAAGGTGTGAAGAAACCATTCATATCAAAAATTGAGGACATGACTTTTTATTAGAATCGCAGGGAGTTGGTCAACTTGTTGTTGCTTATTTGCAACATCTGCCCGCTTGTGTCAATAAAATGTTTCAACAGGTCTGACTCAAAAAACTATCATCAAACAATCGTACTGTAGCTTAGCTGCCTTATCTGCAACACTGGTATTGGTCTCTCATGTAAAATTCAGTGTTTTGGGGTACCAATTGACTACTTGCTACAGTTTGTTAGTAGTAGTTAGAACTGGTATTTACTAGTTCAGTGGTTATGATAGGTCTAAGTAATGTCAATTTGATAAACAGATGGGCCTAATGGTATAGATGCAGATAATACTAATGCAGATAATTCTGAGTTTCGTTCTTGAAATTGTATCGTATCTTGCAGCAGCATGTACCATAGCTCAGTGTATGATTCTGAAACAATGTTTAGGAGCTGAATTTTTGCTGCACTGGATTAAACGCTTTCACTATTTTGATTTTCCTGTCTTTTCGTTTCTTTAAAATATTGAAATTAAAGTTTTTGATACATCTGATGATGTATGAATCGTTCAACTTCTGGGCAAATGTGGCGTATATGCAACATTTTGTAATTACATATGCGAAATCGTTACAGCGAAAGTGGCGCCAAAAGTTTTCTTTGCTTAGTGAAGGAATCATTTTTAACAAATATAAATTTTTTTCTACTGCTAGAAATTAATTTGGCCCGGAAAGGGTTAAAAGATACAAAAAATAACCATAAAAAACAATGTAGAATAAGAGAAACGAAAAGATGTAAGCTTAGGCAATTTATAAAGATTCTACCAATCGGTAACATGTTAGTAAAAAGCATAAAAAAGGCGATAATTGATAGAAAAATTTTACAGCAAAGCATTTGCAATAATCGATAACAGAATAGCAAAGAATGTAGTATCGATTATCGATTACTAATCAATATTTCCAACCCTGCCGATAGCCTTATCTTAACTTAAACAGTAACATCAAACAAAACCTAGACAAAAATCGTGACTATAGTTCAAAGGCGGCTTCACACAAAAGCCGCCAAGTTTATTATTCCGTTGCTATTACGTCTAAAGTAAGGTGTTCACACTGAAAATTTTTGTGGTGACAGAAGTGCTTTTTTGTGATTTCTTATGTCTTACATTGAGTTAAAATTATTTTAACCTTTAGTAAGTAAGACCAGAATCACACGATCAAGTTTTTTTGAACAATTTTCTTGCATCAATGCTTTTTGAGCTATCACATCTAGACGCAATTTTCTTGCTCAGCTTCTTGCAAGACAGAAGGGTCTGGGTTTTTCAGCAAATAAATTGCCGAAGCCATCACACGTATCATTTTCGTCTTATTAACTTACTATTATTATTTCTTTGTTTGTTGTGTCTGGTATACTCGCATAAATCTAAAAAAAATTTTCAGACAAGTTGCGAACTTGAGCAATAAGAAGAACGTTCATAAATTGTGCAGAAAATTTTGTTGTACACTCTCCTTTTTTGCACATCACTTGCAAGCCCAGCATGACTGATTTCATGCTTTTTTGAGTTTCGCAAATGATAGTTTCCTACAGCTAATTCTGCCTCAAGAAAGGAAACCATGCTGTACTTAGAACCACAATTTTGCGGAAGGAGGGATTTGAATCAATCACACAAACTGTTTGTTTGAAAAATAAGTTATTTATGAATTGTTCTAAGTTGAACACCGAACAATGCAACTCAAAGGTGCCACATACGGAATTACTGTAGGCTATGGCGGTGTGGAAGCAAAGACCCAAGCCTCTGGGCAATTTTTGTGTTTCTTCGACAAAGTGGCCATTTTAAAGCCATTTGGATAACTTTTCGCAAGCTTTTATAAGTCATTTGAAATAATTTGATTGCTAAAATTTAGATGCCATTTGAAGGAAGTTGCCCAGCCCCATTAACTCCATTACTTACAGGTCAAGTCAAAAACACATTTAAACGCTTCCATTTTTAAATTGCAATTTTCTAAGTGAGTTGGCTGAAGAAGATGAGGCTGAATCCTCCTTATTTGATTTGCTAATGGCATAATTTGCTGCAAATTATTTGAATGTGCATTAAAAAAACTACTCTGTTTTTCGAAACCGAATAATTTAGCTTTATGGATTGACTAAGCACAAGCCTTTCCAAGCTTTATAGTAGCAAGTTTCGTAACTGCGAAAACTATATCTTCAAAATTATTTAAACTTAAAAGTTATTGCATTACAATTTGTTTAAATATGAGATTACTTACGAAAAATCCGGAAGTGGCTTCAGTTTAGCGTTTGCTAAAGACGGTGGTTTTTGTAAGGTTTAACACGTCTTTTACTTTAGAGCAGTGGTTCTCAACTTTTTATGGTTTGTGTTTCTCTTTCCAGAGACTCTCAACACCAATGGCACCCTACTCAGCAATAAAATTTTCTGTCCGTTAATAAAATTGAATGAAGACCAAGAAAAAAAAAAAGGTCTTCACCCCAGTTTGGTACTGTATTGGACGGAATTCGGGATTTGTTGTAGTAACGGTTACTTTTTCGTCTAATTATCCAAAGACAGTTACTCTTAGTGGTGGCCACCTGGTTAACGTCCCGTGGCTCCCTAGGGAGGCCAGGAAGGCCAATGATTCCCGGCTGAGAACCTTTGCTCTGGATTAAGAGTGCATTTTAGTCCTACTTCTCAACTGTCATGTATGTTTTCATGATGATAAAATCTTTTCGTAGCTGTTAAGATTGATTAATCGAATATTTTCAAAGTATTCACCAACACTAATCAAAAGGGAGCTTATTAGCTATTTTCTTTTTTGGCTTGTGAACTGGTGTAGTAAGGTGAGATACTTAAAAAATTTATTTAAATTTGTTTTTGTCTAATGTTTAAGCAGCCTACTTTATCAACAAAAATACGTTACTGGTTCTCAGGAATAATAATATTGAATGCCTGAGATATGATTATTTGCTGTATTTTAATGTGTACATGACTAATTTAATACTTTTTTAATTTTAATATTCGAGATATTCGAGCTAATTTCTTTCTAGTACATTCTGCTATTTTCTGCAGTTATCGATGTTTGGGTTGTTTACGACTTTTAACTGCTATATTTAGACTTGAAGTTTGTGACATCATAATTAGGTCGAAATTTGTTTATCGTAAGCTCGAGTATTTTTTCTATTGTGACGTATCAAGGATTTTTCCGGGATATTCGATAGCTTTTGTCGTAGTATAAATAGGAGGGTCGTTTTT
This sequence comes from Trididemnum nubilum, assembly GCA_963965965.1. Lineage (NCBI taxonomy): Eukaryota > Metazoa > Chordata > Ascidiacea > Aplousobranchia > Didemnidae > Trididemnum > Trididemnum nubilum. Next base: position 31,085,473 of record OZ014477.1, on the reverse strand, counting down.
CCTTTATTATTCTAATATTCTAAAAGTGGGTGATTTTAGGTATTTTATTTCATAGGCAGTTAAGCCAAGTTTGTGTATCTGGGGTTGGCTTGTATAGCCATTTAGTAAGAGGTGTGAGTGGAGCGATTTTGCTCAGTGAGTTGGTTTCTGTTTCAATCTTAAATAGAAGTTTTAATTTAAGATTGGTGCGCTGCTTTCTGAGATTCAAAAAGCTAAAGAAACTATCAACTGCCATTTTCGATTCGTCAATTAACATCTCAGTCGTTCTCTAGTTTCAGCCGATGTGGGCAATTCTAGAGATTAAAGGTTGTAATCTAGCCAAGCATCAACGATCGCGACACTGGTTCTACTTTCATTGACACTAAAGCGAATGGATTTTCAACACTCAATCTCGAACAACAAGTATCAGAAGCAAAAACAACATGAAGAAAACAAAAACAAAAAAAAAGAAACAATAATAATTAAATACACTTCTTGTGTATTTATGAAAAAATTTTGCATTTCAATTAACCTTTTAATAAATTCCAAAGGCATAAAATCTAACGCTCAACGATTCAATAGAAACATTAGGTGATCGTGTCACAACAAGCTTCTTTATTGCAATTTGAAGAATTCCCCACAGTTTTTGCCCTGTCAAACTTTTTCGATTTTTTATACAGTAGAATAAGATACCATGTTTGTGGATATTTTCGTTCTCAAAAGGCTGTAACAAACTTTAAAACCAGCGGATCTGTATGTGAATTTATTAGCTTAGTATACTTTAGTTGCATATGATAATGTAGATTGCATTGAATACAGCATCAAAAAGTTGTTAGTTTCTTTCAAAAAACTTCTGATTTTATGTCATCACATCACGATCAGCATTGTTAAATGCAACGAAAAAAACAACATATCAACACGAAATACTCAACACGTGTTTATGACTTTAGTTAGTAAGTTTCAACGTATGTTTTATACTTCAATCCGAGCATTAAAAAATGAGAATAAGCTGGTGCACATAAATTGCTTTTTATTCACTCTTTGACGTTAATTTCTTTGAAATAATTAATTTTTAAAACAAAGGTGTACTGTATTCAACAATTCCAAATTTAAACGTACAGTAAACTTGAAAAATAAGTTCGAAGCTTGCTTTTCACACCACTGAATGCAAAGATAATCAGTCGCTGACCGAAGTTGAAAAAGTGTATTCTACAAACTGTCTCAATTACGCTAATCATTGAAAATAAGTTTCCAATGATTTGTGATGGCCATCTTACCAGCCTTTTTACAAAAAGTAATTGTTTTAATTGCTTGCTTGTTTGTCAGAGGAAAAAGTTTGCACTTCCTTACTAACATTTACAAACGTGCCAAATCCTCACATTGACCATTGCCAAGAACTCAGCAACGCTAATATTTCTCTCCAAAATTTGCAATTTAACTTCTAAACTATGGACAGTTCCCAGAGTCTTATAGACACTACCAAACCTTTGACTAAAAGCCTAAAATATACTGTTTCGGAATCGACATTCGCCTTTTATTACATGCGATTCCGAAACAACATGTCTTAGGCTGCTAATCAAAGATTTGATTGTGCCTATAAGACTTTGGATATTGTCTATAGCTTATTATTAATTTCTTAGTACATTGTTCTTTATAAACTTTTAAACTGTTTGGCTACTATTCCATCATTTCTAGTAATCTTGTTTATAGGCATAGGCGAGTTTAGTAAGTTTTTATTTTTTTGTAAATATAAGTTAATCTAATAGAAGCCACCAACAATTTTTAAAGTCAAAAAAAATGTTTTTCCTCAAAAGGAAATGTACTGTATACTGCAACTTAAAGAAAATTAGCAATGAATTAAAAAAAAAATTGAAAAACATACAAACCTCTAATTTTAGAATAAGCTTAATCTTTCAATTTTCAACGACAGTAGATTTTAGCAAAAACATTGCAGCAAAATTTAACCACTTTTAAATGCTCTTTGCATATCGTAAGTAAAAAAAACAACAAAGCATTAATTGACTGGTAAAACTTTAAAAAATCATCAAATGTAAAAAACTCTAAATTTTGTGAACAGAAAAAATGACTTGTACTTTGTTTTTTTCTGACTAGTATCAACTTGTGTACTCGATCGCATTAGAATCCACACTTGAATATACTGTACGTGTACCCTTATGCAATAAGTACCGCACAAATTGCCAAAAATCGTCTTTTTTTTCAAGGAAAAACTAAATTAAGCACTTAGCTTTAAAGCAGCTAATATTTGAAGTTTTTCACAACTGTGGGGTAGCACTTTCCTCACATATCCGCTTTTCCATTTGGCTAGTGTTTTACTAGCATCTGAATTCACACATAGCCTATCTTGGCAGCCCACCCGAACCTTCAAACCATACACGAAACCAATTTCTGCACTTGCCATCGTACCCTCTTCTCAGATTACTCTGATCAAAGTTCGACAACAAAGTCATCAGAAAGTGAATTCTCGACTAGTATCGCAATGGCTCTCCACTTAACTCAACCACATTGCGCAAGCATCACCACGCGCGTAGCCAGAAATTCGCAAGGGGGGGCTGTTTTGCGGATCTGGGGGTGCAGCCCCCATCCGCCGAAGGCAATGGAGGTCTGTGGGCGAAGCTCCCAGCCTCCGGAGGCTGGGGGTTTGGGAACAAATACCCCAGCCGCCGGAGGCACGGGGTCTGGGGGCGGAGCCCCCAGCGCTCGAAAATTTTGCATTTTTTTGCAAAAATAACTTCATTCTGGGGCTATTTTGATTAAAAAATAATGCTTTTAAAACATGGCTTAGAAATTGGCAGTGCAAACATAATTAAACTGGTGGCATAAATGGGCTATTTGGGAGGTGGCTAATGGTAAAATATTACTTCTCTTGTTTACATGTTGGTAAATTATAAAATCACATAGTTTAATAAAACTCACACAGAGTAATCTATTTCGTATACAGTTTATAGAGAAAAATAATTGGGGGGGACTAACGAAAAGAGATTTTAGAAAAATGATTGGTAATTAACTAATACTAAATAGCCCCCCTCCTCCCTCCCCCCTTTTTTCTCTAGTTTATAGTATATTTGTTGATGACACCTACAGTATGTTTTGCATTTTACACTAGCGATCAAATTTGATTGCTTATTTCTTACCATTTTTAAAGCTTTTATTTATTTGTTAGTTTTATTTTTGACAAATTAGCTCCCCCTCCCCCTGAATTGTGTTTCAAAAGATGTTTTAAATCACTATTTCGTTCACTTCAGTTCATAAAACAGTCTCAAAAGTGCTAAAAACATAGTGTTTTTCCCATTTTCCATTTTGGTTGACATGCCAATGGGGGGGGGGGCTGCAGCCCCCCCCCTGGCTACGCTACTGAGTATCACTAAGCACATGGACACCATATATGCGAAATCAGATGCTGATCAAACATTAGCCTAATGAGAAAGTAGATACAGTATGTGAGGGAAGTGCTACCTCACAGTTGTAAAAAAGTTATATGCCAAATCTGAATGTACAGTACTGTAATTCTGTAACTTAATAGTCATTGTTTGTACAACTAGTTGCTATGAAACCGTATTAATGGCTAACTTCTGGTCAACACACATGCTGTTATTAGAACAAATTGAATCCACATTTTTTTTTCCAAGCCAATTTATGTTTTTGTTAAAGTTTGAAGTCACAATTACGATGAATTAACCACCAGCGGCGAACTCCTCGAGGACATATTTCGAAGTTTTAGGCCGGGACGGTAAAGTCCTTGGCCTTGAAGCCTCAAGTCCTCGAAAATTGTCCTGTCATCGGCTTGAGGATAGCGCTATTTTTTGAATTGTTTAAATTGTGTAGATTGCCTAAGAGATATTTTGGAAGACGTTTTTGTTTCTTCTTTTTTGAGATCGCCTGAAAAAACTTTTTGAAGACCTTTTTTCTTTTTTGGAGAACACTTGCGGCTGTGTCCTTGGTCTTTGGCCTTGGCCTCGAGCATTCCTGTCCTTTATTGCCTCTAGAGGGTCTGTCCACGGAAGGGCTGTTCTTGGCCTTGGCCTCGAGTCTTGTGTCCTTGACTCCACCCTTGATAATCACCATTAGTCACAAATACGATGAATTAATATGAACTAGTGTTAGCTGACTTTCTCAAAAAATTATCTCTTAGCAAAAACTATATGCTTTGAATTAATTTAGAATAACATCTAAGTCATAATGTTTGTTCTCACAGTCAGCCTGGCTCGTATATTTTACTGCTATTAATCTAACTTAATGTATTTTTTTGTAAATATGGTACTTTTTGTTCAAAATTACTTTGTTTAACATTAACTAACTTTGATGTTGTTTGGTTTTCAATAATTTGTCTAACCATCCACACCACTGATTGTTTTCAATAATTGATTTCATATACTGTATGCATATTTTTTGCACGATATTTTAATGTTCACGCAATAAGCAGCAACTTCGCTGGATATATGCTTATTGCTTTAATATGGTATTGCAAATCTACCTTTTTGTCTAAATTATTTTAATATTTCATATTGAAATGCATGACGTCAATCTCTCTTTTTTCCTTTTTCTTTTTTTCGGTTACGTCATAAAATAATATGTGTGATGTGATCAGTGTATACATGTAAAATTATATGTTAATGATTAAATCAATTACTCCGGTAAGAAGATACAGCAAAATAATTTTGTTTTGCTGTCCAATTTTATATTTTACCTTGGTTGTCAAGTACCACCATTGTTTAATGCAGTTTAGTTGGATAAGTTGTGCGGAAAACTTCAATTGATTTTTACTTACAAAAAATTTTGATATAGAAAAATTTCTAGACAAATTAACTGAAGGAATGGAGCTATTAGGTGATATCAAAGAGGAATGCATTGACAACTACACTGAAAAGTTTATTGACATTTTTCATAAGACGTTAAACATACATGCACCATTACGAAAACAAAGCAGAAAGGAAAAAAACTAAAAAACAAACCGTGGTTATCCAAAGGAATCCTTATATCAATTCAGCAAAAAAATTTATTGTACAAAAGAGCCCTTAAATTAAATGATAGTAATACATGGGCACAATACAAAGTCTATAGAAATAAACTGACTCATATTAAGGAATATGCAAAACGACTTTACATTAAAAATTTAGTGAATGATAATAAGCATGACACCTCTTCGCTTTGGAAAATTATAAATAAAATTATTCAATTGAAAAATGTGAAAAAAAATAACATTCCTAATAAAATGTATGCTTCCAAAAGTGAAAGTGCACAAGGTCCACAGGCCATCAGTAACTTGTTCAATAAATATTTCATAGAGATAGGAGTTAACCTTGCATCTACAATCGAAACACCAGCTATAATTGATGGCAAATGTAATGCCACATCTTTGATTCAGAGTAGTTGCAATTCTTTTTTTCTAGAACCAATAGTTGAAGAAGAAGTAGTAAATTACATCAGAGCTATGAATCCATCAAAAAGTACAGGAAGACATGGAATTCCTGCAAAGTATATAAAAATGTCAAGCTCTGTTATAGCTCCAGTTCTAACTAACATTTTTAATGCATGCATATCAACAGGATATTTTCCAAAAGTGTTAAAAACCGCTGAAGTTGTTCCAATTTTCAAAAAAGGCGTAAGAGAATTATGCAGTAATTATCGCCCGATTTCTATTTTAAATCCTTTTGCCAAACTATTTGAAAAGTGTCTGCTTGATCAACTAAACAATTATTTTGTGAACAATAATTTGATTAGTCCAAACCAGTATGGTTTTAAGAAAAATTGCTCAACAAATGAAGCCGTTTTAGATATTTACAATAAGCTACTTGACAATATGGATAAAAAGCTCATTACATGTTCTATTTTCTTAGATTTAAGAAAAGCATATGATACCATCAATCACACAATACTGATCAAGAAACTAGAAAAGTATGGAATTAGAGGATTACCATTACAGTTACTAGCAAGTTATCTGACTGACCGTCAACAGTATACAATTGTAAATCAATATAAATCCAAGTCAAGAGATGTTATTTGCGGGATTCCTCAGAGATCAACTCTAGGTCCGTTGTTATTTAATATTTATATCAATGATCTACCACTTGCCTCAAATTCCACAATTCATCTTTTTGCAGATGATACAAATCTTACTCTCTCCCATTCTAATGTTTCAACACTGCAACAAAACATTAATGATGCATTAGTCAATGTAAGCAATTGGTTCAAGGTGAATAAATTATCAATTAACTTTAATAAAACTGAGTTTATGGTACTGACAACACAACAAAATAAACCTGAACTCAAAGTATCAATAGATAATAATCCAATCAAGCAATCACATCACATAAAGTATCTAGGTATTCTCATAGACGACAATCTAAACTGGAAACAACAAATCAAGGAACAATGTTCAAAGGTAGCAAGGGGATCTTGGGCCCTTAATCAGTTAAAACACTTCGTAGATGAGCAAACATTAAGATCTGTTTACCACTGCCTCATATACTCTCATCTACAATACTGCATAAGTAGTTGGGGGACTGCTTCAAAATCAGCATTAGCACCTCTCTTTATTCTGCAAAAAAGAAGCATCAGATTGTTAACTGGAAGTGGATATCGTGAACATACTAATCCTTTGTTCTATCGAGCTAAATGCTTAAAACTCAAGGATATTTACTCTCTTGAAACTGCAAAGCTAATGTACAAAATTCACAATAATGTATTATCTTTTGCAAATTTAGATAAGTTTAACCTAATAAAAAACTGCTATACACATAAGACAAGATTGAGTCACAAAAACAACTTCTTTCTTCCAAGAACTGGAACAAGATTAGGGCAAAAGTCTCTATCATTCGCAGAAATTAAAATTTGGAATGAAATTCCAAGCAGTATAAAAGAATTTTCATTCTACAGATTTAAAAAAGCTGTTAAAGCTCATTTTTTATCAACCTATGAAACCGATAAAAGCTAGAATAACAGCTTTCTATCAGCAATGCAGTAGTGATTACAGGAATCATAGTTGCACATTTGTGCTTGAGTTCAACAATAACCTATTCTTTTGATTGAGTGGTGTGAGATTGGTGCAATTCATCTATCACACATTTGTGCAATGGGTTGTCTCTCATTTTGATTATGCCCTTGAATTATTGGTAGTTTTGCAGCAACTGACTGAGGTTGATATGTACTGGTATTGGAAATTGTGCCAGTGCTGGTGACGTGTTGGCAAACAATACAAAACAAAGCAAGGAATTTTTTTCCACTCCAGTTGCCCACTTTGGATTCTTTAAAACATTAATAAGCATTATGAACTTTATAAATTTATTTTCTATCCAATCTGTAGTTAAAATATTTTTATTTTTTAGTGTGCTTAGAGTTACAGCAATTCTAATGTTGCCTTGCATTTTCTTTACATGGTGAATGTGAGTTTTGTGTATATACTTTACAAAGTGTACATATCTTTGCAACACAGTGTTTTAATTTTGCGTAAAATTTTTTGTCATAGAAAGTAACAGACTGAGAAAATCTAGAAGCTGCTTTTTTAACCTTAACTTGGTGAGGTGGCAGTAGACTTAGATGACCTTTCGGTCCTTCGCTGTCTCCTCACCAAGTGACTAAATATCGCTTTGACTCTGCAAGTTTGTGTGTTGGTTTCAAAGGAATTGCATATTTTGATGCTTTGGTGATAGACCTAGAGGAAGTTGCAGTTTTTTCTTGTGATAGGACGTCACTTGGTAAAATAAAATAAATATGATGATGATGACTTACGGTAAGTTTTGTATTTGGGCTGAATTAATCAAAAAGTTTTAGATTTTTTACTCACTAGTACCGTTCAAATTTGAGCAGGTCTAGGGCTTAATGGGAATAGGATGGGGGTAATGAAAACCTTTGTGCTTTAACAAACATACGCATTTTCCGCATACCTGTCCAGACATCATGTACAGTATATAGTACATGTCTAGTAATCACAAAATCCAATTTTTGCACGTTGAGTCTGCAATTTTCCCTTAAGAGTCAGACCTAATTTTATTTTTATGTTCTGCAGTAGATTGAAAGTGGTTTAAAGAAATTAATCGAAACTTCTCAGTAAATATGTTCTACAGTATTTTGGCTGTATTGCTTTTGATTAAATTATTCAAGAAATCTACTTACCACGCACCAAAATATAAAATGTTATCGTTTTTTTATGCTTTTCTTCTCTTATCTTCTCAAATAGATTTTGTTGAAAACACTGCGCGGTCTTTGATTTTAAAATAAAACAAAATGTATTAGCATTTTAATGTTTTGATGCTCATTTATTTGCAAATCCCACAATATTTAACTAATGATTCCACCAAACGCTGGAAAAACTGGTAGTTAGTACTAAACTTAACCATTGCTTCAATCAAAATGTTCATTTCTTTGCAGCAAAAGCTGCTTCTGCAATTGCTTTTGTTTGAATACAAGACACTGCTTTTATTTTTAGCGCATATAAGTGCATTTTGTTTTAAAAAAAAGAATGACACGTAGCAGCGTAAGATTCACCCGTCCTTGTTGTTGTTGCCAGTACCTTACTCACGATTCAATTATGGAATTATAGTTTTTGGCTACTTTTCAAAGTTTTAAATGACACGCAATAACATTGTTAAAAAAACAAGCAATAATGGTCTTTTTTAATAAATGATTTTTTATTTCAAACAACATGTAAAAAAATGTTTCGATTCAAATTTAAACGTTACTACGGTAGTGTGTATTATCTGTGTTCTAAGTGTTGTTTTGCTGGTTTATGTTGGCGTAGACAAATGTTGGTACTCAACAGAGGTGCCACGAAACATAAATGTACGCTGTTGGAAAATACAACATTGTACATCAATGCTTTAGTGCGACATGTTTGATGAAGCATGCAGCTATGATGACGTCATTAATCACAACGAAATCATCACAGGGCATTTTTCTACAATATTAAAACTCACTTTGACTTTTTTAAATCTCACTCCTACAATAATTTAGATTCTAGATCACACCAGGTTGGTGTTTACCAACAGTTTGTAGAAAAATTGGTTTTGAGTTGATGTCGTCATTATAGTGACTTCACGTCCCTATTTTTGAAAAATGACATCATTTTTGTGATGACATCACGGACAGTTCAAATTTTAAACATAGGTTTGATTTTAATACTGAATTATAAAATGCCTAAGTTAAGTTAATTACGATAGAGATTGCCCCGCAGTTCTATTTAATTTGATGAACAACAGTAAAGCCTTAGGTAAAATAGTAATATTTCTAAACGTATCGGACTTAGCTACTTCCATCATCAGTAAAAATAAAATTTCGTTATTACTGGTGATGATCGTAGCTAAGTCCGAAACGTTTAAAATTTTTACTCTTTTAAATAAGGTTTTACTGTTAATCAAATCAGTTACGTCACAAAAACGTCTTGTGATATCATTTAAGTTAAGAGTAGGGCAAAAAATGCTCAGATTTTGGAAAAGATTTGGAAAATCTCAAAAATCTGGAAACTTTCCTTTATCACATTAACTTTAGAATTTCACGAGTTATTTGTAATGAATTTTGACTCAAAGCCAAGTTGATTCGAAAGAAAACAATTTTTTCATGAAGGGATTTATCACAAAAAAACGAAAGAGGGAGGCAAAAATGCCCACCACCCTCTCTTCTGTGTAAATAGGGTTAAAATGTAAATACAAATGTAATTTACCAAAGCAAGAAACTATGAATGTATGAAAGAAGTTTTGTAGCAAACACTGCCCTGGCAAAAATTATCAAACGTATATTTTTCCCATAATCTCATCTAAGCAAAGTTATCTTTTGAAGTACTGCGAGCAACTTCACAGCATCCACGTGTGTTGTCATTTCCAGTATTTTTTCCAGTTTAGCGATATGCTAAAACTGAAGTCAATAAAGCGAGACAAAATCACCACAAGCCATGTTTATTGCTGCTTTGATTTGAAACTTATTGGTCACAACTGTAGCAACTTTGCTAGATTTGGTTTTAAATTTTTACTGGAATTTATTTAAAGTATCTTTTTTGTTTTGATACTTGATAGGCATGCAATGTATTATTTGCGTGCATAGAGAATACGCCTCTTAGGGTCGTATGCACCCAGCAGATTACCTTTGATCCGCGGTTTTTATTTTCCGCACCGGTAAACTTATTAGATTAAATTAAACTGAATATGCAACTTCAGAGACGTTATTCTTGAATTACTGTAATTTATATTATAGTGATTTGCTTGGACACCTGTTTAACCTCTTTCTAAAGTTTTGTTAATTGTCGAATCAAAGTTAATTCACATTGGCGCATAGTGCATACAAACCTGAGTGTACTATATTTTCAGTAGAGTATTTTAGTTCGCGAGGTCCTGGTTGACCACCTTTGGTCACCATAATACATTTTCATTATCTTAAACTTTTACTAGACCACAAATCTGTAGAATTGTATGTTTAATGTATTAAAAATGTTATCAAAATTTTTTTCAACAATAGAGTATAGTCTGTCGATTGGAGTGTTTCTTTTAGACTGTTTTTAAAAGGTACCAAAGACGGAAAAGGAGAACTTACAAGACTGACATAGACTTTTTGAAATCAAAAATCCTCCGTGTTAAAACTTTTGCAAAATATTGCATTACACGGACACATAAAGAAACGGACGTTAATTGACGATGTTTCTTTGTCACACTGATATGGATCAGTTTTTGTGAGCGACGTTTATGTAAAAAAGATTTTGTTTATTTATTAAAATCTGCTTTATTTACGTCGCAAAGGTAGGCATAAGTGAAACGTTATATAGTGGTAATGGATTATATGTTCATATAAATGTATATATATATACATATATACATTTATTTTTTTTTTTTCATTTAACACAAATGCAATACGTAAACAATAGCAACACGTATGCGCACGAACAAAAACCAATCAAAAAAGCACATTTCTAATTACAAAAGTTTTCGAAAGATTTCATGTTAATTATTTCTTTTTGAATTGAAATTTAGAATAGTATCGTTATGTACTCTCCTAGTTATTTTTAATCAATTTTGTACATGGGCAATTTAAATAGGAAACGGTTTGTTTTAAGGATTGACTTGTTTGCCAGTAAGCAGGAATCGAAAATAGAGCAAGCAAAAAACCAATTAGTGAAAATTCCACAGTTTTCAAAGCACTCCAAACCTAAATGTTTGCTAGAATTATAATTTTTACATCGGTGCTATTTTCAAAATAACACAATTCTTTGAATCTACCCAACCACAAACTAATGACCACAAAGCCAACTTAATGATAGTTTGGCCTTCTAATCAAACAAAATAAAGTTTAGTTATTTTCAACGCTGAAAGATTAAAAAAAAAACAGCATTGGCAAAATGCCGCAAACTAAACTGCAGCCATTTTCCAGTAGTCAGTGTCTGACGTTATCCGGTGACGAGAGGATAAATGTGCACTACAACAACAAATATAAAATAAAACCGCTTTATAATGGTCAGTTGCTTATAGTACAGTAGATCAGAAATCAATATCTAAAAACTAAATTCGGTTTTAATTTTTATTCGACCTAGATTTCTAAATAATGAAGTTGATTAGCTTACTCTATTTTTTGCTAAAAGTATTGCTTTAAAAAGAGACAGTATGTAAGTGCATCTCTGCTTGTTTCAGAGGAATCACCAGGCTGTTGTCAACTTTTATCTGATGATTTTTTCTCGTATGAAGCAGCTGGAAGTACAAATAAAGCATTTACTTTACAAAACAATTAGTTTTAGAAAAGAGCGGGCGTTGATTGGAGTCTCCAAATATGTATAAAGCAGAACTACCAGTTTATCGCTTCCCTTTTGACTATTACAAGCAATGACTATTCTTACGTTGTTTCACCAAAAACCAATTTAATAAAAACTACAAAGCAACAATTGAAAGAAAAATCTGCTGTTTTCTAAACGTTAAATTTGGTCGCTGATTGCACAAAACTTGAGTCGTAGTTTGTTGAGAGCAAAATATTTTTAAACTAATTTAGAAATAAAAAAAGTATTTTTATTGAAATATTCGGTTATGGTTGAACATCCTTAACCCTTTTACATACGTCCCAAGAATATTTTTGAACTACTATTATTGGAATAAACACACATTTATATTTAATGGCTTTGTATCCTTTCGTATAGCTACGTGCTATGCTTACCACGTCATAAAATTTCACGCGATTGCATCATTCTTCGAATCATCCCTGTTTAGTCCGACCAGATCAAAAGTCAGTTTTCGGTTTTTAGGTTTGGTCAGTTGTAGTTAAAGACATGCAGTGAAATATTTTATTGTAGACTATACTCAAGGTGTGTGGCTCTCAATTGCGATCGGTTTTGAGCAGTCATAGATCTATGTTTTTTTTTAGTTTCATTGCATGTAATTGGGATTTATCGTCCCAATGGTATTTGATAGTGGGACGAATTGTCCCATCGGAATTTCTATACTACAAAATGCATAAGTTTTTCTTGTGCTACTGGCTTATTGAAGCCAGTAATATTCGGTATGAGAGTAGCAGTGATGATGATGCATCCTCGGAAACATCGTATTCATCTGATATTGAGGATTGCAGCGAAACAAGCGATAGTGAGAGTGAAAATACTTTGTCGAAAGTGCAACAACCAGGTAAATGGTGATGGGGCAGAGGTACCATCATCAACATTTAAAGATCCCTCTCAGAATGATCCGCATTCAAATGCTGCATCAATCAAGAAAGACTACAGCGCGCCAGATGTGGGCAAATGAAAACTGACAAGCCCACAATACATGTACAGTATTTGCGGCTTGTTTGGTCTGGCGTTCTACCAGGCCCGGCGCCACGGGGGGCATTCCGGGGTCGTGCCCCCCAAATGACTGCTTGTGCCCCCCCAAACGAAAATTGTGCCCCCAAAGCGAGGACTGTGCCCTGAAGAAATTAACAGGCTCGGAGTTGTTGAAGTGCAAATCGAGGCCTAAGACTCCCCAATTGGTGTTTACCGCCGGTATTTTCGTGAATTTTGTGGACTCACACCGGATTTCATAAAACTTTTGGGACGAAGACCTTTTTTTGGTCTTCACTTAAGAATCCGTGAAAAATTGCAAGAATTTTGAGACGATAACCAGAAATTGTGGAAATTTTTGAACAGAATACTTTTTTTTTGTTTTTTGGTCTTGACCTTGTTCACGCTATCCTGGCGCCGGGCCAGCGTTCTACGTCATACCACAACTAAGCACATTTAAGAAGTATAGTTGGACATTTCTTGGTGCTATTTGAAGTTCTTGGACTCTTCGTTTCCGTTTTTCGTTAAACGCCATTTGTTGGTCCAATATAAAATGCCATTGGTATAATACGTCCCAAAATATTTACCCTCCAAGCAGGCGCGTAGCCAGAAATTCGCAATGGGGGGGGGCTGTTTTGGCGGATGGGGGCTTCGCCCCCAGCCGCCGGAGGCCAATGGGGGTCTGGGGGCGGAGCCCCCAGCCGACGGAGGCTGGGGGTTTGGGGGCGGAGCCCCCAGCGCTCGAAAATTTTGCATTTTTTTTGCAAAAATAACTTCATTTTAGGGCTATTTTGATTAAATAATAACGCTTTTGAAACGTGGCTTAGAAATTGGCAGTGCAAACAAGATTAAACGGGTGGTATAAATGGGCTATTTAGGAGATGGCTAATGGTAAAATGTTAGTTCTCTTGTGTAGATTATGTTAAATTACATAATCGAATAGTCCAATAAAACTCACACGGAGTAATCTATTTCGTATACAGTTTACAGAGAAAAATAATTGGGGGGGCTAAGGAAAAGAGATTTGAGAAAAAAGATTGGTAATTAACAAATGCTAAATAGCCCCCCCCCCCCTATTCCTTAGTTTATACTATAATTGTTGATGATACCTATGTTCAGCATTTTTACACTTGTGATCAAATTTGATTGCTTATTTCTTACCATTTTTCAAAGTTTTCATTTATTTGTTGGTTTTATTTTTGACAAATTAGCCCCCCCTTGAACATGTGTTTCAAAAGATGTTTTAAATCACTATTTAGTCCACTCCAGAGCATGAAACAGTCTCAAAAGTGTTATAAATGTAGTCTTTTTCCCATTCTGCATTTTGGTCGACAGGTCAATGGGGGGCCCCCCCTGGCTACGCTACTGGCTAAAAACGTGGTATTTTCCTTATTCTGCATTTTGGTCGGCAGTCCATTAGCCCCCCCCCCCCCAAATAAACGTTTCAAACTATGCTTTAAATCATTTTTTAGTCCAATCCAGTGCAAAACAGAGTCTTAGAAGTGCTAAAACGTGGTATTTTCCTTATTCTGCATTTTGGTCGGCAGGCCAATGGGGGAGACTATAGCCCCCACAGCCCCCCCCTGGCTACGCTTCTGCCCCCAAGTGTCATTTCAAACATTATGAATTACAAAAGTCACGCTTTTTGTGCTTATTAGTAAATTCTGTAAGAAACGAAAAGGAAATAAACCAAGTTATTGAAAAAAACTTTGGTATTGAAAAGGTTAAATCTATTAACAGCCAAAAAAAGGACGCTTCTAATTATTTAAAATAGTAAAATTTTGAAACGTTTCGGACTTGGCTAAGTCCATTATCAGTTAAATAAAACTGTAAAAGCAGGTTTCAAATGCAAGTAAAGACATTCCCTCCTTCTTGTCTTGCCACTTTCTAGACGAAATTTTGTAGATTTCTTTGCTGTTGCTTAAATGCGATGCCGTAGTAATTTTCTAAAATTTTCGGTAATGATTACTGGGTAGTTTTAGTTAACTAGATTAAAAAAAGTAAAGCCTTATTTAAAATAGTAAAAGTTTTAAACTTTTTGGACTTGGTTATAGGAGGGTTTCATGAGACGTCACACGCAAATTTTTGGCGCAAAAACTCAGCCAAATCTGAGTTGGCTGAATAAAATGCATTGACTTAAATGGAGGAAAACTTCAAGTTTCGGCTTTTCTCAGCCTTTAGAAAGTTTCACATGCTCGGTTGAAGATATGTATTGAAGAAATAGGAGACGGGCTATATTTTACCAGAAATTTGAAAGAGCAATGACTGTAAGAGGCGTTTGAGGCAAAAGCTTTAAAGTAGGCCAATAGCCTACTTTGGATCACGTTGAACTTTCCAACGTTGTTTTTGAAAGTGCATGGTTTAGATTACCGTAGCTAAAAAGTTATTTTGTAGGGAAAAAAATAATTGCATTGCCGTTTATTTTTTTGTTGTTTTCGGTTTTCTAGCATGCTAAACTGTCCTTCAGTCAAATTTTCAAGATTAGATATGCCTACTTGTAATCAGAAATAAAATTTAGTCAACGCAACCAAAACCGCCAATCTAAAGCTTCTCAAAAGTCAGAGCAATGCTAGATTATGCTTATAAGAAGTGAATCTTGTACTTTATCTGTTCAATTATGTTCTATAGCAATCAATTTTACGCTAACTAACCTATTCCAGTAGTACAATAAATGATACCAGCAGTGTATGATTATATCTAATGTGATTAGATTGGAATGCAAGATATTTCTGCAGAAGCTTAGCACCATGCAGTCTAGCATCTTTTGAATGCAAACCAAGTAATTGCATCGAGGTGAAACTGAAATCTTATTTCTTTCAGTATTCATTTAGCGGTAGGTAAGTTGGTCAATTAATTAGGCCTTATTTTTACATTTGTGATATTTGTGAAATATCTGGTATCAGGTATCCTATACTGTAGTTTAATTAGTTTTGTACCCTACTGCATTGAGGTAGTTTACTACTGGTGTGCTATTAGTCTATCACTTATTGTGATCAAGCTTTGAGGTGAATCAATAAACTCCTAAGCTGGAGGGTTAGCTTAATGAAGCCTGGACTGAAAACTAGGCATATATCCCTAGGCATAAATCCCTGACTACCAAGCAATTTCATTTAATTTTTGAGGGTTTTGGTTGCTTTTATGTTTAGTCTTCTTGGCAAATTGTATCCTCTAATATTATCACAGATCAGTGTTTGTGAAATTTGTGATTTAGTGCATAAAAACTTTGTTTATCGATTCAAAAATATCTTTTTCAGAATAGTGCATACTTAGCTCTATCTTTTGAAGAAGGGAAGTGTAAAAAGAATTAGCATATGTTTCAAAATTTGTCACAATATACGGTATTATGAAGGTTTCCAATGGTTTGTTATTAAAGCAAACTACCCTGCAAAGTAGCATGTTCATGAATCTTTTAAAATTGATTTCAGTAATAAGGCTTCTTAGAGCTAATTAATTAGTGAAAACCGTTTAATTAGTAAAGGCATCGAGTCGTGACACACACGAAGTGACACATCTAGGGGAGGACGAAGTTTTCACTGCAGCAGAAGTGGCAACTGCAATTAAAGGGATGAAATCTGGAAAAGCAGCTGGTAAAGATAAAATCAGACCCTAGATGTTGAAAGCGCTGACTGGAGAAGGAATTCTCTGGTTAACGCGAGTGTACCAAGTTGCATGAAAGCTTGGCAAAACTCCCAAAGATTGGCAAACAGGTGTGATTATTCCGATATTCAAGAAAGGAGATCGCAAGTAATGTACAAACTACTGAGGAATATTACTTCTTAGTTTGCCAGGGAAAGTATATGCCAAATGCCTTGAAAAGAAATGCCGAGAAATAGTGGAATTAAAACTGGTGGATGGTCAATGCGGTTTTTGTCCGGGTCGCAGCACCACGAACCAAATCTTCACTTTGAAGCAAGTCTTCGAGAAATCTTGGGGGTATGGCAAAGATCTCTTTGCATGCTTTGTCGATCTTGAAAAAGCATATGACCGAGTTCCTCGGGATAGACTTTGGAAGGTTTTGCATGAGTATGGCGTTTATGGTCATTTGTTACGCGCTATTAAGTCATTCTACTGCAGACCGGAGGTTTGTGTTCGGGTCAGTGGCGGATTTAGGGGGGGGATGGGGGGGATGCATCCCCCCCTACCAGCCTAAAAGTAACGATTTTGGCCGAAAAATCAGCCTCTATTTCGAACAATTCGGCTCCATTTCGGGATGCATCCCCCCCCACCAGCCGCAACCCAAGGATACCGGTGAAGACCTTTTTTTTTTTTTTTTTTTTGGAGACCACCTGATTTTGGGCGAAAAAAACGTTAGATTTTCCGATTTCAGCCGAAAAATCACTCTCAATTTCGGTGAAGACATCCAAATTTTTGAGGATATGTGCTTAAAATCCCCCCCCCACCGAAATTTTCTGGATCCGCCACTGGTTCGGGTAAATGGCAAGCAATCAAAGCCGTTCCATGTGGGCGTTGGACTCCGGCAAGGGTGCGTTTTGTCACCTCTCCTTTTCATTGTTTACATGAATTGGATCGACAAATGCAGCCAAGCTGATGAGTGTGCCACGATTGGAAATTGCAAAATCAGTCTTCTGCTATTCGCTGATGATTTGGTTCTGCTTTCTTCCACAGAATCTGGCCTCCAGCGCGCATTAAATAGCTTTGAAGATGCATGTAACACCGCCGGAATGAAAATAAGCACGGCCAAAACTGAGGTACTTCATCTTTCAAGAAACCCTGATCAGTGCGTATTACAAGTCAATGGAGCGACACTGAAGCAGGTAGAGAAGTTCAAGTATCTTGGGGTTGCATTTACGAGTGACGGAAGGCAACACGAAGAACTCGATACCCGAATAGGCAAGGCTAGTGCAGTAATGCGAGCTTTGCACTACTCGGTTGTCATAAAACGAGAATTGTCGAAAAAGGCAAAACTCTCAATTTTCAAAACAGTCTTTGTCCCCATTCTCACTTATGGTCATGAATCTTGGGTAATGACCGAAAGAATGCGATCACAAGTGCAGGCGTCCGAAATGAGGTTTTTACGAAGAATCGAAGGAGTTACACTGTTTAACAAGGTGCGTAGCTCTGAGATTCGAAAATCTCTCAACATCGATCCGTTACTTCTCCGAATTGAAAGGTCTCAGCTTAGATGGTTTTGGCCATATAAGCAAAATGCCACAGGAAAACTCCCAAAACAAGCTTTACTTGCCAAAGCAAATGGGAGACGACCGGTTGGACGACCTAGAACTAGATGGACCGATTACATTAAGGATCTTGGATGGAATCGCTTGGGACTTCGCCCAAGCGAAATGATAGAGGGGATGGAAGACCGTGATGTGTGGCGGCTTAATCTCGAGCTATTGCCCCCACGATCTTACGGAAAAGCGGAAACTGAAGAAAGAAGAAGAAGAAGAAAGAAGAAAACCGTTTTTGCCTGGTTAAATGTAGTAAGTTTGAGAAAATAATAGTGGAATTTTTTTGAGAATGGCATTGAGGCATTAAATATTTTGAGAATTTATGCATTACTCCGTGATGGGTCATTTTATTTAATCTAGTCTATTTGAGCAGCCATTTATTGACTTGATATGCGACCAATTTTGGTTGGCTGGCAGTAACAAAAATTACTAACCAACTCACGCGTTTGCCCCTAACAACCCAAAACCGCATTTTCGAGGTCAGGCTCTGCTGCACAACATAGATGTGTGGATGTAGCAAAAAAATATTGTTAACGCATTATCGGGGAAAAAAAATGTTCAAAACTGTAAGTTCATAAAACTATACAAATTTAGAAATTAGAAAGTGATTCACTAGGTGATTACTAGTCTGGTATTGTATAATGCATTTGTGCAGATTCAAAAGAGAGCAGCATGTTATGTTCTAATGACAGCAGTTTTAGCAAGTGCAATTTTGCAAATTTCCAGTGCAATATCAGGATATCGTTTGCTGTTACTTTTGTGATGTGCAGGTATCTGAGCTGAAGATTCAATTGAAGTAGTGAATTACGGTATTGCTGTCTTTGCTGAACCTGTTAACTCGTATGCGTTCCTTTCGATGATTCTGCTTGTGAAGTGAAAAGAATAAACTGCAGTCGTTTATCCGACCACATCTTAGACTACTGGTTTATGCAGAATGCTGGAACTTTGAGGAGTTTACTGTTTCGCTATTTAGTAGCTTGTGGCACTGTTACAGTCATCAGTTCCAGCAACGCGTTTTAAACTATTGAGTGCTGAAAATTACTAGGCTGTCATTATCAACATACTGGTACACAATCCAGATGCTGATATGCACAACTTGAGTGAAAACATTAGTGTTCTCCGAAAATGGCAAACAATGCTAAATCGTACTTTTTTATGCATTACTAGACCTTTAATTGTTCTATCATTATGCTAAATGGTTGATATACTGCCAAATCCAGTGGTGCCGGAACGGGGGGCAGGGGGGCAGCAACCTCCTCTGCCCTTTTACCAGGAGGGGCGAGAGGGGCAATACTGTCCTTTGCATTTCAGTACGATAGTAACGAAGCAAACGCCTGCTAATCTCAGAGATCGCTTATCCAATGCAGAATAAATTCAATTATTCATAAACAATAGATCAAAGGTGACCAGATCCACAAGTTTAAAGACCCAGAACCGATCCGGATCCAACAAGAAAAGATCCAGACTGGCCATTTTTCAAAATTTAAGATCTGGATGTGATCTGGATCCACCAGAATACAACTACACTTTGTACATATCAACGAAAACCAAAAGTAGATCAAAGAAAAGCAACAAAAGGTCCTCACACAAAATAGGGGCATTTTTTTGGCCAAAATTCAGGTAAAGACTAAAAAATTAAAAAAAAAGTCTTAACAAAAAATTGGGACATTTTTTCTGCCAATGTTCAGGTGGAGACCAAAAGAAAAAAAGGTCTTTGCGAATATAGTGCTAATTTTGTACCCAAATATTTGAGGGGGCAAAGCCAAATTCAGATCCGGATCCGATCCGGGTCCGCATCTTCCAATGAAACTCGATCCGATCCGGATCCGCAAAAAAACAGTAAGATCCGGGTCCGATTCGGTCCTCTCCGGATTCGTTGCCACCTCTGCAATAGATCTAACAGAAAATTTAATCGTTTGTGAACAATAGACCTGACAAATGACTCAAATGTGCACGATAGCAATTAAGACAGTAGGAAGTTAGTAGCGACTTGCAGTAAACTATACTACATTGTAGGTTTTTTAGCTTACTCATGAAACTTGATCAATTGGATGAAACTTAACTCATATCCTCCTAGCGTCGGTTTAAACTGATGGCACGAAAAAGCGTAGGCCTACTGGAGCTACAGCTACAAGAAGCATTTGAGGGATTTAGGTTTAGTGTTTTGTCAACCAACAGAGCCCTTTTTAGCAACAAAACGTAAAAAAAGTTTTTGTCGATACAAAACACGTTACAATTTTTATTTTCTGAAAAAAAGATCTTTTATTATAAACAAAATTACTCTCCATTAATTGGTGCTAGAAAGTTCATTGAAATCAAAAATAAGAAATTGCGTGTGTTAAATGATTTCTAAATAACGTACCGCTAAAATAAGTGAGCTATCTTGTGGAATGCATTTGGTTAGTCTGTGAGTTGTGACACCCGATTTAGTTCCATTAGTGTAAACTGACGCTCAGGGGCGTTGAGAGCCAAACATGGGCCCGAGGCCAGCTCAAATATGACGGATTTCCGGTTTTGTGAACTCTAAAACAGACGGAGAAAATGCCTCATTTTTGTCCAAATTATGATGTAATCTCAAAAAAAAAATCTTCACCAAAATTCTAACGGTTTTTGCGGTCAAAAATAGGTGATCTTCAAAATAAAAAGAACTTCACCGAAATTCTAACTGTTTTTTCGGTCGAAATTAAGTGATCTCTAAAAAAAAGGTCTTCAGGCCTCGCATGTTGTGCCCTGTGCTCGGCCCGCTAAAGCCCATAGGTCCCTAAAGTCCATGGGCGCCGGGGTCATTTTCCCCCCTGCCCCCCCCTCTCGGTGGCCCTGCTGACGCTACGAAGATATAAAGTGCTACAAAAATTCAAATTGAGAACTCAAGAATCTTATGTCTGTAGGCTTTAGCATTACTCTATCGCAAGACATTCAAGTTCCTAACTTTGTTTGCAGCCCAATAGTTGGAACGATTGACGCTGACGTTACCAGTGGCGAATCCAAATGGTCCGGACCCCCTTCTTAAACCGAAGAAATATAAGAAAAACTTCTAACTCATTAAATTCATTGCAATAGCTGGAGCAAGATCCATTTCTTGTCCAGACTTAACCGTAAAATACTTGATAAGGATGGGTATGCTGAGATGTGGTGGGAACAAACATCTTCTTTAAAACTATCTTGTTTCGTTAATGCCGACGAATTAGTTTAAAATTTGTGATTTTTTGTTTTAAGGTTTACCAGCTTGTTTCAAAAATGCTTAAAACTTTACAATTGGCCATCGCCCTTATCCCCAATCTGCTCATTTACGCTGCCAGTTTAATCATGTTTTGCACTACTAATTTCTATGCCTGAATTCAAAAGCATTAATTTTTGCTAAAATAGGCCTAAAATTGTTATTTTTGCACAAAAATGGCAAAATCTCCGAACGCTAGGGGATCCGCCGCCAGAACCCTTGCCTCCAGATGTTGGGGGCGTTGCCCTTAAACCCCCAATGGCATCTTGCGGCAGAATCTACCCTTCTTTAATAGATAATTTGTTTGTTGGTAGTTTTTAGTGTTCATGCGACGTACTCAGTAATCCCGCTTTGGTGAAGTGTTTAATTGTTTGTCCGTATGTCTACTATGCTAATAGTAATAACTGTACGTACAATATTGAAAGTGCCCATTTAAAAAGCTGCCCCCCTTTGCCCTTCTGACGCTCCGCACCCCTGGCCAAATCTTGTTTCAATCTTGCGACCAAGTGTCGAATTCAAATTTAGGAAATTTAGGAATTTAGGAACCGGTTCGAGCGAGCAGGCTGAATAGCAAGTACCACTGCGTTTAAACGTATTATACTCCATCATATAGCACAAGTTCTTAATGAGATATTGCTCGAAATCGGTTTTATTGAACAACTTAGAACTACCTGTGGTAATAAAAGATATCTCAAACCTTTTTCAAGAATTCCGTTATTTGCGAAACTGCAATTTAACCGCAGAAATTTACATTAACCCAGAGCAAATACAAGACTCTGTTTCAAAAAGATCTCCAAAAAACTAAAATGTTGGTGAACACTAGGCTACACCGCTTTGCAAAGTACATTGTTCTGTGTACACCGGTCTAAAATTAAGGTATTTTTGCCAAAAAAATAACCTAAAATTAAGCCCTTCCAAAAAACAAAATTTGCTCCCATACCCCTAGCCTCCGGCGGCTGGGCGACTTTACTTCCAGACTCCCAATAGACTCCAGTGGCTGGGGGATCTGCCCCCGAAACAACCCCCCTCATTTCAAATTCCTGGCTATGCGCCTGCCTCGGTCTACTCACTAATTTTGACAGAGTAGGCTCGAGTAGGATCCATAGAAAACCACACGATCCGTCATTTTCAATGGATTTGCGATGGGTCAGGATCAAAATTTAGCCAAATTTGTACCCATTCCCGGTGAAGATCTTTGTTTTTTTTTAATTTACTCAATTGCAGGACGAAAACCTGTTCAAATTCCGGGAAGATCTTTTTTGTTTTTGGTCTTACCTTATTTTGTGGCGAAACATTGCCCAACTTTCCGCCCCGGAAAAGACTTTTTTTGTACGATTTTCATCGATTATTTGGCCAGAATTTGACCCAGAGCCAACTCACCTCTTTGCTTGTGACGACAGCATTTCTTATACGGTACTTTGCCTGTAATTTTGAAACTTTATTTTATTCTTCGTTAGTACATTAATTTGTAATTTTAAAATGCGTTGACTTTGAAATAAACGCTACTACTAAAAAAAATTCCATCTCAACCGAACAGGTTACTAGATGGGAGCTTGCTGGGAAGCAATCTCAGTGAACGACCGACGTATGTTGAACAGTGAGATTCTCAAAAAAAAAACAATTTTTTCTTTCCCGTTAAGAAATTAATTAGGAGCATCTTCTGGGAAAAAAGGGTTTGGAATTTCAAGCATGGTCAATGTATATATTTAATTGACAACATAGTGACTGATCATATTAAAAAACATTCTATCCAAGCCAAAGCCGTTGGAACTATGTCAAAACATTTGTCTCTTAAACAATTGCTGAAATCAAAAAACTAATACTCTAGCTTGAGTTTTTCAAAAAATTGATTTTTGGGGGGTCCATTTGAGGATGTCTCCGGGGGGTCCCGGGGTTATCCCCAACCTATGTCAAAATATTTGTCTGTTAAATAGCTACTGCTATCAAAAAACACTGGCACCCTAGCTTGAGCCGTTCAAAACCATGATTTTTGGAGGGTCCATAGGGGGATGTCACCGGGGGGTGGGGGGTACTCCCAAACTATGTCAAAATATTTATCTGTTAAATATCTACTGTTATCAAAAAACACTGGCACCCAAAACTAAGCCGCTCAAAAAAAACCGTGAAACATTTTTTGCCGTTCTTAAGCCGTTTTTGAATGAGATCGCTTTTTATGCCAAACTTGAGGGGCGATTTTCGGGTTCTAAAACCCAAATCACGTGATCTATTGCCTTGAAATTTGGAACAAACGTATAACTCATTAATCTCAAACTGCTGTCAAAATTTTATGTAGCTAGACCTAGACCTAACCGTAACTAGACCTGAGAGAGAACTTTGATGAATGGAGAGAGAAGCTTGAAAGCAAAGGGATTGAGAGTCAATCTTGGAAAGACAAAGTTGATGGTGAGTGGGATGGAGGAACAAGCGTTCGACGGTAAGATTGATTCTTGTGGCGCGTGTGGAA
This sequence comes from Trididemnum nubilum, assembly GCA_963965965.1. Classification (NCBI taxonomy): domain Eukaryota; kingdom Metazoa; phylum Chordata; class Ascidiacea; order Aplousobranchia; family Didemnidae; genus Trididemnum; species Trididemnum nubilum. The sequence continues at coordinate 31,061,888 of OZ014477.1, read as the reverse complement.
CACGAATTATGTCAAACTCGATGTTATGTACAGCATGTGGTAAGTGGGTCCACGCAAGATGCACGAATAAGAAGAAAGTTGCAGTTTACGTGAATAAAAATTTTGTTTGGAAGAAATATAGAAGGTGGTAATGAACTTCAAGGGACCACTAGATGAAAAATTGTGTGTTGGTAAGGAAACTGTAAGCAAGTACATTTGTCTAGGTGACAGATAAAATGCAACTGGTTGGTGCGAAACGGCGGTAACAGCTAGATCAAGAATTGGTTGGATGAAGTTCAGTGAATGCAGTAAAATACTTAAAGGCAGAAGGTTTTCATTAAAGATGAAAAGAAAGATTTACAAAAGTTGTGTGAGATCAGCTATGTTGTATGGAAGTGAAACATGGTGCTTGAGAGAAAAAGAGATGGCAATTTTGAGAACAGAAAGAGCTATGATTCGAGTGATGTGTGGTGTGAAGCTATTAAATCGAAGAAACAGCGAGAAGTTGATGGACATGTTGGGCATTAAGGAGTCTTTAGATAGGATGGCTAAAGCAAGCAGTATGCGGTGGTATGGTGATGTTTTGAGGAAAGGATATGAAAATGTGATAGTGAAGGCTTTGAAATTTGAAGTGAGTGGTAGCAGAGGAAGAGGAAGGCCAAAACAAGCGTGAAAAAAGCAAGTGGAGAATGAGATAAAGAAAACTGGTCTGGTGAAAGAGGATGCATGTGATTGAACAAAATGGCAAGGCGTAGTAAAGACAATGACCATACGAAATCCGGCCAACTCCGTCGACGGGGACAATATCGGATACAACAAGTGATGATGATGATGATGAGACCTAACCGTTCTCGAGTTATAAGCAAAAGTTTGAAACTTCGCACTCGTTAGTTGGAAAATGGCCGAGTAAAAATAAAGGAACACGCGAGGCGAGCGTTGCTCGTTCCAATTAACAAACTTCGGAATAAAGGCGAAGACTAAAAACAGCCCCTCTCTTAATTTGGGCGTGTTTCTCTTCCGAATTTAAAGGTCTTCACTCTTAATTGTGATTGAGTTACGCCAAGTAACACTGTACCTCAACATCAAACGGTATTTACTTCAGATCAAACTTCAATCCTTTAAATAAGCTAGGGCCTTCAAAAAATCCAGGACTTTGGTGTTCAATACTCCTTCTTTTCTTTTTAAGAGCCCTGCATGCAATTACACCTAGGCACAAAATTGGTGTTTCGTTTTTGGTAGCTGTAATTCACTTCCTGCTGACGAATTGCACTGATAGCACAATCAGATGGATCAAGCGCCCACTTGCGTTCAATTAAATCAGTACTTTCTGTTAAGAAGTCATCTGTACAGTACACTTAGTACGTACATTGAGTTAAATCACAAATCAGGAATGCAAATTGTAGAAAAACTGGAATCGTTTGCTGAACATCATTTTTTTTAATTCGTCAATTAAAGACAGAAAAAAATAAATTCAAAAATGTTCTTATCTTGTAAAACATAAAAGTCAAGATTTTGTGAAATGAAAAATTATGAAAAAAATTGGAAATTGACAAAACACAAGTTTTCTTTTTTGAAGCAAGTCTTAGTTAAACTTCTCATCTGTCAAAATGACTTAATTAAACATAAAATCAGACTCTAATTTGACGAAATTAGAGCTTTTGCCTTGAAATTGAATAAACGTGTATTGTGGCTCAGCCGCTTTTTTGATTGTGCTACTTTCAAGTTAGATAAACTCTTGATAAGTGCTAGCTAAAAATATCGTAATATGTTATCTATAGCCTTTCACTTAATTTCCACTTCAAATAAACCTTTTATTATACAGTACTTGCTGCTTAACGCCAAAGAGTATAAACGAGTTTGCGGAGCCCATATCCGTGTCATTGTACCTGCGGGCAACACAGCTCCATTCGAAAAGTCGCAGCAGTGATGAGCCGTAAGCAACACTGTGTCTGATTTGACCGGTCCGAGATTTGAATCTCATTTGTTATCATAAGTGGCCACACAGCGACTATTTGACTTCTACACAGATCTCACTGCGACCGACGAAAAACAATATTTATTGCGATCAGGGCCGTTTTAAGGCATCGGGATTCCCGGGCAGAAATATTTTAAGAGGCACCCTAAACAATGTTGATAACGTAATAGCGCGACAAATCGCTGGTATGAGTAAACCTAAAAATGATCCAGCAAAATATTGTGCATTTGACTAATGGTCGACTGAAAAATTTTTGCACATCACCAACGATCTAAAGCGTTTTGCTTCCATTCTTAGATTTTTATGTTTTTTGTACTATTATGAAGGCAGCTTTCAACAAATCTGCACAGATTTATTTATATACATAGTTTTAGGTTTATTTTTGTAGCAATGCTATCTGAAATTGTTTGGAAATCTTTGGGCCAATAATGAAATTCGGAAAAAGCTGCATTATTAATTTGAACTGGCACTGCACTAAAAAAATGAGAAAACAATACCTACCACTCTACTAACCACAGCTTTCCTGACGCCATAAAACATAATAGTTAATTAGAAATATTTCCAATTCATATACAAATGCGGGGCAAAGTGCACGCGAAACATCATCAAAAAAAGTGATTTCTATTAATTCGTTAGCTGCTTTCACGATCAAGAACTCCTTCCGAAATGCCGCCCTGAATGCTGTCAATACAATAATTATAGACTTGGGTACCCGTACCCGTACGTTTATTTTTGCGTATGTTCATAGAATTGTATATCCCCTTTCTAATTTTCCAATCTCTAAAACTTTAATAGATAGTAAAACGCCGATGTCACCGCCTCTTATCTGCAATTAACTTAAAGTTACTTTAACCAGAACTAGACCTAAGCCAATTGTCAATTATCCAAATACAATAGCATAAGCGTATTAAAATCACACCAAAACAAAAACAATTTAATCAAAAATGTATTTATCTTACAGTAGCAAAGATTAAACCGGTAGGTTACACATGGTAAAAGATCGACTAAACTGTAAAAAGCCATCAAGAGGGGCCCACGAGAGCATTGGGTCACTCTTAGCCTGGTATCTCGTCCGTGGCCGTGAAAACAGGGGTCACCCTGGGTTGGTGACGCCCAAGGGAGTCCTCTTTACAAGAAGCCTCCACACCATAGCCGGGTGCTGACTCTAGCGGGTCTCGCCCACAAGATCGGTTCTCAAAACTCGCTAATTTCAATTGCAAATCTACTGTAGGCTACTACTTTAATCTTCTACCAACAAAATCGACTATTTTGTAACCACGCCAAGTCCAAGGACCTATAAAAATTCTGAAGATTTTTATGTTTTAAGCTTGCAATGCATTTAAACTGCGAGGCCCTCTGAATTGTATCTAATGCTAACTCCCAAATGATTTAAAGGTCTAAGTAACGCTGGGCTTAACGAAATTAGGCCTACGAAAAAAAAAAACGACATGGCCACAATAAAAAGGCAATAGCTACGCCTACTAAAACAAAATGCTAAGGCTGAACCAAAGAGCGGAAACTTCCTTGAAACTAAAAAAAAGTTAATTAGCCCCTGCAAGATGAAATTTCAGGCTGCAAATAAGTCGAGACAAATATACATATGCACGTATACGAGATCTTCAGCAACGCCCTTGCGATATCATTACAGTGCAAAGAATCCTCAAAATTATGACGCCAGCACTGGACCATTGGAGGCAGCTTGATGGGCTAAACGTTCATCTTCTTCCTATGAGAGCAAAAAGATGTACCGCAAATGTCCCATCAAAGCGAAGTGATTCACCATTTTTGCAGCCATTTCAGCTCTTCCAATAGCTGCAAATAAAATATAAACAGTGACATATTAGTAAAAGCGCAGCATAGTAATAGGCTCAATAGCAGTATTTACACTTTGTTTTAAATGACAATCCCTTAACCGAACGGTGCATAACCTGCGGCCCAACAATCATACGCTAATAGAAATCCAGGAATGGATATCGTCGTAATGGCAATACCAGTACTTCTTTGGCTATGCAAAGCTATGCGCAAAAATAAAAATGAATGCAATACAAAAAAAATTCATTCTTTACGTCACTGAACGCATTGTTTCATGGCTTAACGTGGCCTATTTCGTAGTAAATTGCAAAACGGTTTCCCGTAACAGCTACAAGGCATAAAAATAACTGAAATAACTAGCAATGCCTTTTCTAGATAAAGGCGGTGAATCATCCAGCCAATTCCAGTGGTTTACAATAGCTAAAATTGAACTACAATTTTTGATATTTTTTGTTTTGATTTTGGGACTGCGGTTGCAAAGATATTCATCAAATCCAAAAAGATGTCCCCCCGAAAAAAGTTTTTGGAAACTCTGAGTTTTGTTCTTCCCGCCAAAACCACAGTAGGCCTAATGGTTTAGAGAACTGTGGTAAGCCTAACAGTTTAGAGATAGTTTATTTCTGAATAGTTTAGGCTTAATTAGGCCTAACTATCTCTAAACTATTAGGCTTAGTAGTTTAGAGATAGTTAAGCCTTATAGTTCAATAAGATTACAATAGGCCTAATAGTTTACAAAACTTTGGTTTTGGCGGGAAGAGCAAAACTCAGAGTTTCCAAAAATTTTTTTTGGGGGGCCATCTTTTTGTTTTTGTTAAATGCCTTTGCAAACGCAACCCCAAAATCAAAACAAAAAATATCAAAAATTATAGTTCAATTTTAGCTATTGTAAACCACCGGAATTGGCTGGATGATTCACCGCCTTTAAATTAGGAGCTGCGTAATATAATCTTTGGAATAGATTTATTCGGTATCTTTGAAAAGTGAAGTAACTTTCAGGTTGCTCAAATCGTACAGTAAAATGCTTGAATTGCTTACCTGTTGAAACTGCTGAAGCTACACCATGCAGATAATTCTTGTTCACAGGCATGGGAATTGGGAAGAATTCGACATGGGAAAGGAGGTATAAGAAGACAGAAATTTGTTGTTCAGATTCGGAATCTTAAAGCAAATTATTTTTTTCAGTTTACGTGTAACGCTCAAAGCATAATAACTGGAACGTTTAAGCATTTCCAATTTTATTTTAAAAGTCAAAACTTTAGCCAAAAGTATTTTACTGAAAGTTTTAAGTCATTACTCATCTTTTCATCTGCAGTTAGATAATGATCATTGATCAAGCATAACATACTTTTCACAAAAAAGCACACAAAAAATGGCAAAGCGACAGTGTAAAAATTGAGAAAAATTAGCTAAAAAACTTAATTGTAACGAACCTTTTAGTGCTTCCAAAAATCAATATTTCAGATCATTACCTTCTGAAAGTGCTGAAGCTACGCCAGAAAATTATTGTTGTTCGCATGCTTGGGAAAACTGAGAAAGTATTGGCTCAGATGCACAACTTTAAAACATACAATAATTTCTTAAGCCCACGAAACCAAGATTGCAACCATAGGCGTAGGCAGAAAATTTTTTAGGATGGGCCAACAAGAATAGAGCCAGTATTAACAACTGAAAATGGAAGAATTTTTGAAATTTGGGAGGTTTAAGAGAGAGTGTGTGGAAATCCATGGGGGCCATACCCCCCGCCGACGCTCATGATTGCAACACTACAATTTGACTTTTTGTTTAAATCAAATTATGTTTTATTTCTTGTTTAATTGAATGGAATGCAATTGAGTAAATTCTTTTCAAAGTTTACCATAAGCAACTAAGCAGATTGATACGAACAGGCGCGTAGCCAGGATTTGGAAAAGGGGGGGGGGGCTTTTTTGAAAGAGTGAGAAGTGTGCAAACGACCTTGACCCGAATTTTCATTGCTCTTGAATCAGTTTCACACGGTTTGTGCGAAAATTGAGACAAAATTTCTCGGAAATTCAAAGTTTTTTTCTCCCAAAATCAGGTGGTCTCCAAAAAAAAAAAAAAAGGTCTTCACCGATTTTGAGACTAATTTTTCGGCCGAAATCTGAAATTCAAAGGTTTTATCCGCCCTAAATCAGGTGGTCTCCAAAAAAAAAAAAAAAGGTCTTCACCGATTTTGACTGATTTTTCGGCCCAAGTCGGAAATCCAAACGTTTGAGGGGGGGCTGTTTTCCTATGGGGGGGGGGCTATTTTTAATTTTTCACAAAAAATCGACCTCAAAACCACCAAAAAATGCGATTTTGCATACTTCACAAGCCAATGGGGAGGGGCTTGAGCCCCCCCACCCCCCCCCTGGCTACACTACTGGATACAAATCAGTCAATAAAGATAACACATTTGGAATGCATTACTTTTCTGACTTCGTTTTGCGCTTCGCTCAAAACGATGCATACCTGTTTCAACTGCCGACTGATCAAGCTTCAAATGCCGCGATTCCTAAGTAGGAGCCCAGTCAGGATCTCCAATATTTTCAAGAGGTGATGGACGGCCTAAATTTAAAAATTATTTATTAAATATTAGTAGACTAAGAGGCTTTTTTGATTTATTGTTTAAACAATGTAAGGAAAAGACGTTGGTATTAGTAGTTTGCAGTGAACAAGTCTAAGTACTTAAATTAAACGAAAAAAAAGACGACTCAAACATTAGCTTAGTTAGGAAAACCTCAAGCAATTTAGAAGCATTGTATAATAACATATTAAAAATAACATGTTTGGAAAAAAGCTGTAGTATACTTTAGCTCCAAATGGTATGCAAAAAAAATTTATACGAACTGTTCGTCAAATGCTCAAAATCATTACTTTGGAAAATTTTCAAAATTAAAAAAAAAAGACACAACCGTGAACTATGGGTAAAACTTATAACTATACTTAAAATTATAAACCTTATAAACAGTCTGACCCGTAACCAGGATCATACTCTTTTCGTTGTATCTTCACTATCAGTTATCTCCAAAAGACGTCATTTCCAATGTAGCGAAAAAAAAGTTTAGGTAGGGTATTAAAAATGATTTGTGGTGACCGAGTGAATTAATATATTTTGTCTTTGTGTAATTTTGTCTGCGGTATCCGGTTATTGGCACATATCGCTCATTGCTATGGTTGGTATTGCGTAGTGAACGGATATTGTGAGACAAAAGGAATTTAATTAATGTTGTTTTTGTTCTCGCTTTTCTTTGTTTGCTCGCTGTATATATACCGCTGCTTACTGTAGCTTCATGTAATTAATTAATATTATTGTCATTGTTATCACTGTTGGCATGTAATATACTACAAGTCGAAATTAAAGAATTACCGTAGTACGTCTTGAGGCTCATCACTACGAACTCACCAAATTGGTGCCCCGTGTGAGGATACGGAGAATGACAAACCAAAACCAAAACACCACCAACCCTGACTGACGCAACAAACGTCAATCAAATCCCAGTGAATGAGAAGAAAACAGCCGTTCCAAAAAGAGACGCGCCCGCTCTACATAACGCGCTCATAAACGACTACGCAGAAGTTTTTCAAAAGACCATTCAAACAACAAATTTTAAGCATAACATTAATCACCACATCATAACATCAGGCCCACCTGTCAAGTCTAACCTCCGACGATTGTCTCCTGAAAAATTAACATTTGTCAAGGAGGAGATCGCTCAGCTCTTAAAGGATGGCATACTAACCCCATCTTCGTTGCCGTGTGCCAGTCCTATTCACATTGTCCCAAAATCTCAACCAGGAAAGTTTCGAATGGTTGGAGATTACCGGGCACTAAACACTACAGCACAACCTCATTGCTATCCCCTACCATTCCTCAATGACTTCGCTGACATGCTCCATGGCTGTACTGTATTTTTCAAACTAGACTGCTACAAAGGCTATTACCAAATACCAATCGCCGCAGAAGACGCTTATAAAACAGCGATCATTACGCCTGTCGGTTTATACGAATATAAAATGATGCCGTTCGGTCTACGAAATTCCGGAAACACTTATCAACGCTATATCGATCAAGTTACTCGTGGTCTGCCTCCTTGTTGCTTCACACTCTTTACAAGAGCACGAGCAACACTTACGACTATTACTTGATCGCTTCAAACAAAACGGTGTGGCATTAAACAAAGAAAAGTGTGAGTTTGCCGTGACTTATCTCATATTTTTAGGCAACCAGATTTCTACCAAAGGATTCGAGCCCATCGAACAAAAGGTACAAACAATTACAAAATTCCCCAAACCTCAAACCATGAAACAACTAAGGCGATTTTTCGGAATGATAAATTTCTACAGACGTTTCATTCCAGGGTGCACAGAAATATTACAACCACTGAACAAAATGTTGTCACCAGCTAAAAGCAGTAAAAAGAAACTAAAATGGTCTGTGGAAACTGTTTTAGCTTTCCTGAAAATTAAACAAAAATTGCGCAATGCAACATTACTCACCTTCCCCACTCCTAACGCCGAAACTGCCATCTTTTTCGACGCGAGCGTTTCCGGTTGCGGAGCAGTACTCCAACAGAGAGCTGAGAAAAGTGACGCTTGGAAGCCTTTGTCGTTTTATTCTCATTCTTTCTCTTTGGCCCAATCACGCTATTCCACATTTGATCGTGAATTGCAAGCCATATATTTAGCTATCAAGCATTTTCGTTATTTCATCGAAGGTCGACCCTTCACTATCTTCACTGACCATGCCCCACTTTGCAAAGCTATATTTTCACGACCACAGAACTCTTCTCCACGCCAACAGCGACACCTTGACTTTATCGCGCAGTTCACAAGCGACTTACGCTATGTCAAAGATGAAAAGAATGTCGTTGTTGATTGCTTATCGCACCTAACCTCAAGCGTATTCGAGGAGAACGAAGCAATCAACTTCTTAGAAATGGCAGCTGCTCAACAACGTGACCCAATCATAGACCATATTCAAACATCGCGTACGAACTCACTAAATTGGTGCCTCACGTGAGGAGCGCCCGAAGGGGCGCTTTTTTTGAAGTGAAGATCCTTTCAACAAATCGGCTTTTGAAAAGCATCAAACGAGAAGACAAGGAGAAGTATTACCGAAGCAAGAATGCAAAGAAGACCAAAATCTCACAAGAAGACTTTCACAGCGAGAGAAAAATTGCGGTACAAACTGACACAGTAGATACTGCAATATTGCATTTTAAGTACTTGACTGAACTTTTAAAAATGACTTTAATGCGCTTGCCGTGCTTCACCGGTTTTAGAATAGTGAAGCCGCCAAGTTATGGCAAATTGTAAAAGGCGATAAAAATAACTTTAATGTGTTGAATTTTGGCGTTGTACAAAAAAAAGGAAGCCCAAACCCAATCGCATATTTGCAAGGTACGTGGGAACCGTTATCAAACCACGCATACCGATGCAAACAACAGAGAGGCTTACAAACTTGCATTTCGTTAAGCAAAGCTAACGTCATTTTTTCCTTTAGCCTAAAGAATCGTCTTACAGTCCCAGATTTGAGACGGAGCAATTTGGAATTTTTATTATTATTATTATTGAAAATACTTAAGTAAATGGGGTGGTAAAAGGATAAACACTCGGCCCCAATTCACAAAAAAATTGATATTATTGCGTTTGTTAATGAACTGTTTTGGGATTATCAACCGCGTGTAAAGCTTATGTGATTTTTGAATTTGTAAGGCGTCACGTCTGTGTTATCAATCCTGACTCCTTATCTACCACAGTTAAGCTGTGCTAGTAATGTAAACGTAGTTGTACTGATAATGGGTGTCCGATAATTGATCTTTCCAATGCATGACTTGCATTTGCATATTTTCCTCTTACCTCTCTATCAGCTGAATTTTTTTTCGCGTTATAATCAATGTTAGTAGTTATGTATATGGCGTGTTCGGTGCACAGAGGTCATGTGACTGCACTGTAACCGTCCTTGTGTCTCAAATTAAGAGAGGTCACGTGACTGCACTGTAGTCGGCCCATTCTCAATAAAAATCGTTCAGTGCAAAGCAGGTCACTTGAATCTCAAAAATGCACTGGAAACAAAATGACTTAAAATGCATTGAAACCGTCCTTGTGTTTCCAATTTTTTTTTAAATCGTGGTTCTCAGTCCACCCCTCCCGATGTTAGTAGGAGGTATTAAACTCACAATTGAGCGCTTGTCACATGTAACCAACTTGTGCTCATTGTCGATTTTATTTGTCGTTGTCAGAACCAGCTTCCATCTTTTGTTGAAGCAGCCTACTTTAATTTTTATCACACATTGTTTGATGTCCTACAGATTTGCGATTGTTTATATAAGACGTGACAACGGTTTTCTCGAAGGTCATGAACTCAAAACTGTTGCACGCTTAATTGAAAAACGATTTTGTAAAACAAACAGTTTTCTTGCGAGCCGCTTTCCTTGCGAAGCTGTTTGGCTGTCAACAAACACAAGGTAATCACGTATTTAGTTAAATACGCGTTATTTCCCAGTTCACAAGCGAGGTGTGATGGACGAGTGGGTTAAGGTGTCACTTTATTTTTACAGTAACAAACAGGTTCGAATCCCAGTGAAGTCAAATTCGCGGTCGGAGCGGGCCGCTTGCTTCTAGCTCAGAATTTCTCTTCGCGGTTGGAGCGGGCCGCGTTTGCTTCTAGCTAAGAATTTCTCTTCGCGGTCGGAGCGGGCCGCTTGCTTTGAGCTTAGAATTTCTCTTCATGGTTGGAGCGGGCCGCGCTTGCTTTGAGCTTAGAATTTCTCTTCGCGGTCGGAGCGGGCCGCGCTTGCTTCTAGCTAAGAACTTCACTTCGCGGTCGGAGCAGGCCGCTTGCTTGAACTGTGTAGTTTCAAATTATCTAATCTGTTATCAGCTTCACTTCTTCCCTATGAAGTCATTCTAATTAAACATAGCTAGTTTTTACATTTGAACTTCGAAGTGTTATATTCATTAATCTGTTGTCTTCACATTTTTTATTAATATGTTTAATCTTTTGTCCATCTTTAAGTAGTCCATGAAAACACTCCCATATAAAATTATGAACATACATACGACCCCAGTAATCTTGGACAGTCATTTCAAAATATCCTTTCTCAGTTATTCTACCAAATGTTGGTTCTCTAGTAACAACATGAACAACGCATCCATCAATGCTCCCAGCATATGCTTGATGTGTTGGATGAAAATAAAACTCACGATTTTCAATCACTAATTTAGTACTCATTTTTATTTAACCACAGACAAAATTTTCTTAAGTATAAAAAGTATTTAAAGATAAATTCTCTTATATAATAAAATGAACCAATCAAATATTTTAGATCAGGCGGTTCCAGATATTGGAGTTTCTACTTTAAAACCGTCACCCTTTAGAAATTTTCCCCCAACCTTAAAGAAAATAGCTCTTAATGCAGCTGGTAAAGTTCAAAAGCATATAAATGATTTTGCCGATTGGCTGATGGCTTACGTACCACCAACTATTAAAGCAAGTGCTTCAGCAGCATTTCAAAAAATTTTAAATCTTTTTCCTAAACGGGTAATTAAAGTGCAGTTACTCAAAACTGCTCTGAAAAACTATACTAAATCTTATGATGTAGATATTGTTGATTTTAGCCCATTAAAACAATTGAATGAAACAGAGAAAGTAGTGCAAGATAAATTGCGGTTAGACCTGGTTAAAATGAAAGGATTGAAAGCAACAGTCACTCTTAAAATAACCTTTGAAAAACAAAAAGAAGGTGAAGTGATAACCAAGACAGCATTTTTTAACAGCAAAACAAATGTCATCTTAAATAAAGATGATATGAGTGAAATGCAACAAAATGCATCCAATCAAATAATAAATAAAATTGGAAATTGGCTTAGTGAAGGTTCTGGATGGTCTATATTTTCTGTTGATGGGCACAATGTTAACTTAGTTCAATACACCCCTCTTCATGGATCAAGTTATGTTGCATTACCGGAAGAACTTAGAAATGCTAAGAAAGGACTAATTAACATCAAAAACAAAGACAACGAATGCTTTAGGTGGTGTCATTTAGCTAAAGTATACAGTGAGAAAGTAAAAAGCAATCCTGAAAGAATAAGTCATTACAAAAAATATGTAGACACACTAAATTATGACGGTATAGAGTTTCCAGTTTCTATCAAGCAAATACCAAAAATTGAAGAACAAAATAACATCAGCACTAATGTTATTGGTTATGAAAACAAGCAACGCTTTCCTTTATTTGTGTCTAAAAAGGTGTTTGAAACAACTCTCGATTTATTATTGATAATGGAAGACGAAAAGCAACATTATGTTTGGATAAAAGACTTTAATAGGTTTATGTATAATCAAAGCAAGCACCAACACAGAAAACATTTCTGCAGATATTGTCTTCAATGTTTTAGCAGCGAGGAAATTCTACACAAACACACACCAAACTGCATAATAATAAATGGAAAGCAAGCAATACAAATGCCCAAAAAAGGTAGCTCGGTGAAGTTTAATAACTTTCATAAACAGCTACCAGTTCCCTTCGTTATATATGCTAATTTTGAAGCAATAACCCAAAAGATTGACAGCTGTCAGCCAAATGATGAAAAGTCCTACACAGAAAGATAACAAAAACACATCGATTGCGGCTATTCCTTCAGGGTAGTTTGTTGCTATGACGATAAATTCAGTAGACCAATTCAATTGTATAGAGGTAAAAACGCTGTTTATAAATTTTTGGAAGCTATGTTGGAAGAAGTTGACTATTGTGAAAAAACGAAAAATGAACATTTCAATCAACCTATGGATTTAACGAACAAAGATGAAGAAAACTTTCAAGCAGCTACAAAATGTCACATTTGTAAAAAAGACTTTTCTGAGGAAGACAAAAGGGTTAGAGATCATTGTCACGTTACAGGAAAATACAGAGGGGCGGCACATAATGAATGTAATAGAAACTTCAGACTTACTCATAAGATACCTGTAATCTTTCATAATTTAAGGGGTTATGATTCACATTTTATTATGCAAGAAATAGGAAAGTTTGAAAAGGATATCAAAGTAATTCCAAACAATCTAGAAAAATACATGGCTTTTTTCTTAGGCAAACATTTAAAATTTATCGATAGCTTCCAATTCATGAGTAGCTCATTAGAAACTCTGGTTAAGAACGTTCCACTTTCTGACTTAAAATACACATCACAAGAATTTCAGGATGAAAAACTAGAACTAATGAAAAGAAAAGGAGTTTATCCCTACGATTATATGAACAGCTTTGATAAGTTTGACGACAGAAACCTCCCATCAAAAAAGGAATTCTATAGTCTTTTAACCGATGAAGATATAAGCGATGAGGATTACAAGCATGCGCAGAATGTGTGGACTACTTTCAAGTTGGAATCCATGGGACAATACCACGACTTGTACCTTAAGTCAGATGTTTTGCTGTTAGCAGATGTATTTGAGAAATTTCGAAAGACTTGTCTTCAATATTACGAATTAGACCCTTGCCATTATTTTACTTCTCCCGGTTTATCATGGGATGCAATGCTTAAAATGACTGAAATAAAACTGGAATTAATGACAGATATTGACAAATTTCTTTTCATTGAAAAAGGTGTGAGAGGGGGAGTTTCATACATTTCTAAAAGATATGCTAAAGCTAACAACAAATACATGAATAATTACGATTCAAAGCAGCCATCAAATTATTAGATATCTTGATGCAAACAATTTATACGGATGGGCAATGAGCCAAAATTTACCAACGGGTGGTTTTAAATGGCTATCAGAAAAAGAAATTGATTTAGCAAATTTATCTAAAGGAAAAGGACTAATACTAGAAGTTGACCTGGACTATCCTGAACACCTTCATGATAGTCATAATGAATATCCATTAGCTCCAGAAAAAATGGAAATTAAACATCACCTCCTTTCAGACTACTGTAAACAATTACAAACTCAGTTTAATATAAAAGTTGAAGGAGTTAAAAAATTAATGCCTAATTTAAAACCAAAAAAGAGTTATGTTCTTTATTACAAAAACTTAAAGCAGTGTATTGAATTAGGCTTAAAAGTTACAAAAGTACATCGGGTATTAGAATTTAACGAATCACCTTGGTTAAAAAAGTATATTGATTTCAATACAGAAAAGCGAAAAACCGCCAAGTCTGACTTTGAAAAAGATTTTTTTAAACTTATGAACAACTCAGTGTTTGGAAAAACAATTGAAAATCTTCGTAAACGTGTCAATGTTACTCTAATCAACGAACCAGAAAAACTATTAAAGCATTGTGCAAAACCAATCTACGTTAGCAGCAAAATATTTAATAAAAATCTTGTTGCAGTTCATAAAATCAAAGAATCTTTAACCCTAAACCGCCCCGCGTATGTAGGAATGTGTATTCTCGATATTTCAAAAAAGTTGATGTATGATTTTCATTACAACTACATTAGAGAGAAATATGGCAAGAATGCAAAACTATTATTTACAGATACAGATTCAGTAACATATGATATAAAAACAGAAGACGTATACAAAGATTTTTGGGCTGACAAAGACAAATTCGACTTCAGTGGTTACAAAGAAACCTCAGACTTTTATGACCTAAAAAATAAGAAAGTAATTGGAAAGATGAAAGATGAAACCGCAGGTGTGCCAATAGTAGAATTTGTAGGACTTAGATCTAAAATGTACAGCTACGTCACAAAAGATGAAAAAGGTTGCAAAACTGCAAAAGGAATTTTAAAAAATGTAGTGAGGAATCTGTTAAAGCACGAAGATTACAAAAACACGCTCTTCAATAATCGTCAAATGTTTCATAAAATGAAATCAATTAGAAGTGAAAACCACAAAATTTATTCCGTTGAAATCAACAAGAAGTCTCTTTCGTGTTTTGATGATAAACGATATATTCTTTCTAATGGAATTGATAGTTTTGCTTATGGTCATTATTAATTTAAAAAAATATATGCTATTATAAAAAAAAAGATGGATGAAAATTGTTGTGAAAATCCCGACATAAAACATATAAATGGAAATAGAACTTGTATTAACTGTGGTGTAGTTCATCACCCATATTTTGTAAATGACTGGATTGATTATAACCCACGTAATGTTGTTTTACGTAAATCAGTTTACTGCAGAACTGCTTATGTTAAAAATAAATTACAACACCTTGAATTGTCTGCTGATGAAATACAAGCATTTATGAACATTTGGACAACCGTGGAAAACCAACTACAAAGCTTCACTGGTAAAAGGTTTCCTAAGATAGATTTTTTTATAAATAAAATCTTAGAATATTTAGACATTTCCAAACAACCTTCATACAAAATTAGTGATGCATTACGGAAAAAATATGAGATTATGTGGGAGGAAATCGTTCAGCATGTAATTTTTCATAGCTTTCAGAAATTGGTGGACATATATCAGCAACTTGGTCATCAACCATAGCAAGTTCTCTTTCGAAAAACTCGTCAATATCACCAGATCTTAAAAACAATTTTAACTTGTTGAGTAATTTCTGATACGATTGATAAGCATATCTACAAGACTCAGTTTTTTTGGAAAAATTTTTCTGCGTCGTTATTGTCTGTAAAAGAACACCTGTACCACTAACACACGCCAAGAAAATCGGATTTAATGTAACAGAACCAACCACGGCCCCAGTTGTAGTAAAAACAACAGATGACAGCTTTAGAGCTAAGTCCATTCTTTTAAATTTTTTAAACATTTTCTTATAACACCAATACTGTTTGTGATAAGTGTGATACAGATTTGTCAATTCATTCACTTGTTCTTGAGTCAGTTTTCTACTAATGTAGTTAAAGTCCATTGTTTATTTTACGATATACAATTACGCTTCTGGTTGATCACCCAATTCAAGCTGTTTAACTTTAATTTCGACGCTGCTTATAATCATTGATACCGAAGAATTTGAAGAAACATAGTTGTATTGTATGCGAAACACATTTCGAGAAGGATTTAGAAAAACAATGCAGTTTAAATTAAAGCAATCGAATGGGGGTGTTACTGTTGTTTTACATATTTTATCTGTTTCTCCTTGACTAACACAAATTATATCAATATGTAATTTATCTTCATCGTCATAACTGGTAACTTTCACAAGTCCACTTACGCTTATTTCGATGTAACTGCTGGTTACCTCATCTCTCAAATGAATACTATCGGATTGCAAAGACAGAAAATTGTTCCCGGCGACAAGAGGTGCACTCACGAAATGCAAATTGTGATCTGTATTAGTACGAACTGAATAAATAGCACTTGATGGAATTGGCCTCGAATCAGGTGTTGAAGAACCACCCAAAAATATTTGAAATTTTGGGCGATATATATTTAGTTTAAAATAACGTTTATTTATTGCACTGGTAGGTTCGGAAGATCTACCTACGTTGAAAATGGTATGATTTTTCATATCTAAGTTTCGTGAAATGGTTACATTATCGTCTTCGGTTTGAATGGGTTGCGTTATTTGGTCAACATAATTTTTGTTTGCTGCTTCACCCGGTGCTGTGGGATCTCGTAAATTTATGATAGTGTGTAATCCTTGTAAGTTAATATTATCTCTCACATTTGTAACTAAATTTTCAACAAATTGTTTAGTTGCCGCATCAGAAGGTAGAATGGGATCAACAAGTCCTTTTAGAATCAATGATTCACCTAATTCAATTGATGCGTTGTTAGGTGGAATATTTTCTATACGAAAGACCCTGTTTGGTAAACGACCAAGTACTTCCACACCATATATTTGAGACCTCTGAATTTGAATTTGAGAGGGCGATACAACATATTGATCATCGTTGTTTATACCTAAAGTAGCCAACCTCGAACCAAACTCAGAGCTTTCGGCAAAGTGGACAATGTTGCTAATTGCATTATCCAAGAATCCTTTAAGCCGCATTTACACGGGCGACTTTTTTGCGTGCGATTTTTTGATAAAAATGGATGTGGCAAAGTTACATTTAATCAACGGTGGTTTTGATCATGATAATTGGGACCTTAATGATAGAAGTAATTGTCTTAAGTTGGTTTCATACCAATATTGTTATAATTGAAAACTTTAGAAGAGAATCGGTGCTGCGATAAAAAATTGGAGTGAGATCAGTTCCGATTTTGTTTTAAAAACGTTTGGAATATCACTATCGGAATGGAAACAACTTGAGACAGTCATTTTCAGCAGTAAGATAGCTTTCATCACAATGAGAACCATTATTGAATAGATGCAACTTTGCCACATCCATTTTTATCAAAAAATCGCACGCAAAAAAGTCGCCCGTGTAAATGCGGCTTTATTTACACTATCTGATTCTGTTACAGGATTGGCTAAGTTTGTAATTTTGTGGTTGTTTAAGTTTAAATCACCATACATTATATCTCCTGACTTGGAAACTTTGTGTTCAATACCTACAACCTTAACAGTACTTGAAGATTGACTTCCACTTGTTCCAAATTTTGAAATAATCATTTTGTCCTTCTTTATTATAAATGAATATAATAAACTTTGATAAATATTTAAGTGGGGACAACAAGCAAATCAAACATCATTATCTTCTACCAGATTGCCATTACATGATAGTAGGATCGACAGGATCAGGAAAAACAAATTTGCTTTTAAACATGGTTCTCAAGTGGATGAATTACGACCTTTGTTGTGTTTATACTGTTAATCCTGAGCAAGATAAGTATCGATTTTTAAAAGAGCAAGGTATTGAAGTGCTGAGCCCTGAAGACTTGCCTCCAGTAGAAGAGCTTGACCCTCAACAAAAAGTAATAGTTTTTGACGACATTAAGCTAGACAACATGAAAAAACTGATGGAATACTTTTCTTTATCTAGAAACAAAAATTGCAACTGTATTTACCTCACTCAGTCATACTTCAACACTCCGAAGTACATAAGAAGAAACACTAACTGTTTTGTTTTTTCGGGAACTTAGACAACAAAGATATCAGACACATTACTGACGATCATGCTAAAGGTATAACAAAAGAAGAAATGGAGTCGATTTACCGTGAAGCAACCAAAGATCCTTACAATTTTATGGTGCTGGACAAAACAGCCAAACACCTACCCCTTCGTTACAGAAAATGCTTTGACCATTTTTGGGCTTAAGCTTTATATGCTATATAGTAAACATGCCATTTGTAAATGAAGAAGAGTTGAAAAACAAAAATAAACTTGTAAAGGATTATATTAATAACCGAAAGCTTTTGAAACAAAAGCTGCAAAAAGAAATTGTAGCCAAACAACAACTGCAAAAGTCTGCCTCTGAAATATTTCGTCCCATTACTAAAACGTTTGAAGAAACTCAGAAAAAAACTGATAAAAGGCAAGACCAACTAATTCAACACATACAGCAACAGCTTGCCATTGAAGATAAACCTCAATCAATTTATACTGTGCACTTTGAGAGTGCTTTCGATAACGAAGAAAAAGAATTGCTTACACAAAACAATTTTGAGACTGATATCGTTGAGCTTGTAAAACGCGGGCCAGATTACATAAACGCATTAAGAGACAGAGCTAGATTAATCAATCAAAGATTAGGTGGTTTACGAAGAAGACGCGATGTTGATACAGAAGTGATTGATGAGCAAATAAAAACTTTTAAAAAGTACAGAGAAAAATTAAATAAATTATTAGGAGGAATGGAACTTACCTTTGGAAAAGGGCTTAAAGATCCCAACAAACTTTGTAAAAGACTTAATTTACTAGTAGCAGCCAAACAAGCCGGCAATAATAACAAACGTTTGGATCAAGAAATTGCAAACATTTTGAAAAAACTAAAATTAAACAAATGCATTTCACACTGCGACCACCAAAAATTATTTGACAATATATTAAAATGACATCAATACCACTTTTCTTTGACTCTAGGAAAGGACAAGGAAAATCAGAAGATTTTATAACTAGCTTTAATCCACCGTTGCAACTAGACATTAAAAAAAGTAACGAGATGTCCTTAATCAATGCTCAAATATGGTACTCTTGGCATAACATAACGAGCAGCAATAATAAATTTTTTTATTCATCAGATGGAGTAGCTGCACGACTATTATCGATTCCTCCAGGGAGCTATAATATTGAAGATCTCAATAATGAAATAAAGTACTTGATGGAACAGAGACGTGATGACAAAAATAATATAACTATAACACCAAATTTTAATACATTAAAATCAAGAATTGAACTTAAAAATGATTACATAGTTGATTTTCGAATTCCAAATTCAATAGGTGACGTTTTAGGATTTGGTTCGGCATTTTTGGGTGTAAATGGAATTCATAATAGTCAAAATCCTGTAAATATTACAAATATCAACAGCCTTCAGATTCATTGCAGCTTAATTGATGGAAGTTACATAAACGGAGCGTCTAGTGACTTACTTTATACTCTTAGTCCAAACGTACCACCGGGATATTTGATTCAAGTTGAACCTAAGCAAAACATTTACATTCCAATCAAAAATTTAAGTCAAATTGATAGTATCCGATTCTCTATAAAAGATCAAGATAACAATTTTGTAAATATGAATAATGAACGAGTGACTTACTATGTTCACCTGAGAGAGATTATGTAGTTTAACTATAAATGTTATCACAAAGAGAAACTAGATTTCATAAAAAGAAAATCATTGGTGGAAGTTTGCTTAAAAATGTTTACGACAAGGTAAGAAACGTAATCAGCACTGGTTCTAAGATTCTTAACAGAATTCCTACTGGAGTGAAGACTGAGATTAAAAAACTAGCTGCACCTTTACTGAAAAAAGCCTTAGAACCCACAAAAAAGACATTAGAACCAGTCTTAGAAAATATACCAATAAACAAGCGTATTATCAATGACAGAGAATTAGAAAATCTCAACGACAGATCGAGAGCTATCTTAAGTAATTTAATTGCTGGATCAGGATTTAAAAATTATATGTCTTAATTATAAAATGACAGAACTAACGAATCCATATTTGCAAATTAAAGAAACAAACTTAGTCGACAATTCGATTACTGAGTTCGAATATGTCAAATACCTTCCGAGAGACTCCAATAACATGAACAAAGATGGTCAGCACATTTTATTGAAACTAAAGATGAAGATGTTTTTCTTCTACCGCATAAAGCATACCTAGAAATCAGAGGAAAACTTCAAACTAATGCGAATGCTAATTACAATAACAATGACGTAATTTCATTGGTAAATAACGGTTGGTCTTTATTTCAAACTGCGCAATATCAATTAAATAATCAAACTATAGAAAACATAAACCTTTATTTACCTCAAGCATCAACAATACTCAATTTAGTTAGCTTTAGTGATGATTATTCAAGATCAACCGCCTCTAACATGCTGTGGTTTAAAGACACTGGAACTGGTTCCCCATCTCTTAAACAAAATTTTGGTGGTGTACCTGATGATGCGAATGCAAATGCTGTACGTGATGGTATTAGAGCAATCGTAGAAATATACAACAACAATCTACAAGCAAATATTGGTTTCACCACAAGACAGAACATTACTACGGGAAATAAGCAAATTACTTTAATGCTTCCTCTTTCCCAAATATTTGGATTTTGTCGTGATATCGATAAGGTTTTTAGGGGTGTTAAACACAGTATAGTCATGGATAGAGAAACATCTAATAACTATATTTTACGTGCTAATGGTGTAGCTGCTGGTAAGTTTAACATAAGTCATATCTCTTTGTGGATGCCTAAAGTGAAACCAAGTTTAAGAGTTGAATCGGAAATAGATGCTATGTTAGTAAAAGGACATATAAAACAGCTATACTTTGAACAAATGAGAGTGTATCGAACAATGTTTCAGTCAACAGAAACAAGCATGACTTGGAGAATAACAACCCAGCCGGGAACAGAACTTCCTAGGCATGTGTTTGTTGCGTTTCAATCGAGTGAACGAGATAACAATCAGCAGCTAAATAACATGATTTTTGACAATGCAAACTTAAGACGTATTAGTTGCAGAATAAACAGCATTCAATATCCTGAACGAGAATTTGAATGTAATTTTACTTCACAAAATAGAAATTATTCGCGCTTATACATGAGTTTTCTAGAGGCTGTAAACAAATACCAAGATGCCGACACGGGCTGTCAATTATCAGCTGAAGACTGGGCTAGTTTGTATCCAATTCATCATTTTGATGTTAGTAAACACAATGAACGACTTAAAAACAGCTCGGCAGATATTGAAATAAGGTTTAGTCTTGGTGGTAACTTTAGAAATATTGCAAATAACGCAGACCAAGCTTTCTATGTTTATGCAGTCGTACTTTCTGATAGATACCTTCAGTTAGAAGGACTTTCAGGTCGAATGAATATAATTATCTGAGTATAAATAAAAATGTATGTTAAAATCGGATTAAATTTATCACAATTTCAAAAAGAAAAAATAAAACAAGCTTTTCAAAACAAAACTGGGCTTACACTCACATTTAATAACCACCAGTTACAAGGATCAGACTTTCTTGGTTTAACAAAGACGCAAGTTAACAAAATAAATGATGCTAAAGCAAAAGGTTCAGGTGTTACTTTGAAGCTATCAAAACTACAAATTTCAAAACAGGGTGGTTTTATTGGAACTCTTTTAGCAGGTTTAGCAGGTAGCTTGCTGCCCAGTTTGTTAGGAGGAAAAGGACTTGTGTTACCTGGATCAAAGGGTAAAGGGCTTATGTTGCCTGGAACAAAAAGACAAGGTAGGTCTTATCGCTTTGACGAACCTCAGATTCTCAGAAAAGGTTTAATACTAGGAAAAAATTCTCCTTTCAAAAATGTTCCGATCTTGGGTTTGATTTTATAAAGTCTAATATAAAATGTACCACGATTACTCATTGAACTTGACACAAAATCAAAAGAAAAAAATTGCAAATGCATATAAAAGCAAAACTAGTGTAAGTGTTAGACTAACAAATGCAAGTTTACAGACTAAAGGCAACGTTAGTTTGCAACTGACGAGTCGACAGATAAATAGAATTAACAAATCAAAAGCGTCTGGACACGGTATACAAATAAATTTTAGTAAAACGCAATTGCAAAAACAAGGTGGTTTCTTAAGTAGCTTACTTAATTTAGGAAAACTAGTGTTACCGTTTTTAGCTGAAAAGGTTTTGCCAACTTTAGGATTAGCAGCTGCTTCCGGGGCCATCCAAGGAGCAACTAATAAAGCAGTAAATAAATGAAACCATTAACAAACTTAGACATTGATAAAATCATGATTAAGTGTGACAATTATCAAGGAACATTTAGCAAAGATATGTTACCAAAAGCAATGAATAAAAATGAGTCAGCTGTCGTAAACTTGCAAGATTATTTTGCGGGTAGTGAAACCCATTGGATTTGTGTTTACTACGAAGAAAAATCAGATAAAGTAGAATACTTCGACAGCTTTGGACTTGTACCCCCAAATGAAGTTGTTAAATATATGAAGACTACAAACAAAAACATTATTTACAATGATGCTCAAATTCAAAATATTAACTCAATTCTTTGTGGTTACTACTGTGTGTATTATATAACAGAGCGAAATAAGGGGAGAACAGCAAACGAACTATTGCTAGATTTTCATGAAAAACCTACACCTTTTAATGAAATGTTTATGAAGTTTTATGTATCATATATTAAAGATGGAAACTTATTGTGTTAGAGAAAAGAAAAAAACTAAATGTGTTCCAGGTTCTGATGAAATTATAAAAGCAAAAGGAAATGGTCGCCTGATGTTACGTTGCATTTGTGCTAGTTGTGGTATTACAAAGCATAGTTTCATTAAAACCAACAAAAAAGGAGGCTTGTTAGACCTTCATGCTGCGATAGGAAAATTACCAAAACCAAAAGGTGGGTTCACTCTTCCAAGTCACAAGTACACTGGGCCATATAATCCTTTGGATAAACAACTTGATTCGAACGACCAACCTTTACCAGGCCAAGAACCTTACAATCAAATAGATGCTATTGCAATGAAACATGGTATTTGTTACCGTGATAATGACAATAAAAAAGGTAAACTAAAATGTGATAAAGATATGTTAGACAGTTTATCGCAAACAAAAACGAAAGGTATCCGAGAATCGTTTGATAAAAAGTTAGTACAAGCAGCAATTGGAACTAAATATAAGTTGGGGTTAGGTGCAAAAAATGGGAAAAGGCGTCGTGGCAAACAGAACTAGCTGATGAACTACACAAACCAGTAAAGAAAAAGTTTCTGCGACGCCGAGTTATAAGCAAATCAATTGATGAAATATGGGCGACTGATTTAGTAGAAATGCAAAAGTTTAGCAAATGGAATAAAGGTTACCGATATTTACTTATGGTGATTGACGTATTTTCTAAATTCGGATGGATAGTCCCTTTGAAAGACAAAACGGGTAAAACTGTTGCTAATGCTTTCAAGAAAATCTTCAAAGAAAAAAGAATCCCAAAATTCTTATGGACTGATAAGGGAAAAGAATTTTACAACAAAAATACAAAAAGCCTGTTGGACCAACACAACATTAAATTATATTCAACTGAAAATGAAGAAAAAAGTTCTGTTTTTGAACGCTGGAACCGCACTATCAAAAATAAAATGTGGAAGCAATTTACAAAACAAAGTTCAACTCAGTACTTAGACATGCTACCTGAGATAGTTGATGAGTACAACAACAGCTATCATTCATCCGTGAAAATGACGCCTGTTCAAGCAAGCGAAAAAGAAAATCAAGGAATTGTTTACTATAATTTGTACGCTAAAATTAAACCAATAAAAACTAAAGCAAAATTTAAAGTTGGTGACACAGTTAGACTTTCAAAATACAAGCGAAAACTTTTTGACAAGGGTTTTACTCCAAACTGACAGAGGAACTGTTTCTAATTTCTAAAGTTTTAAATACCAATCCACACACTTACGAAATCACTGATCTTCGTGGTGATTTAATTTCTGGAACTTTCTATGAACAAGAACTTTTGAAAACGAATCAAACTAAATTCAGAATAGAAAAAGTTGTTCGCAAAGATAATAAAAAGAAATCGGCATTAGTTAAGTGGTCTGGATACAGCAGTGATTTTAATAGCTGGATTCCGATTGAAGAATTAGAGCAACTTAAATCTACATATAAATAAAAGATGTTTTGTGGATTTCAACCTTCAAATTTATCAGTTCCAGAAAATATAGAAGATATAAAACAAAAGTGGAATAAACGTGTTTTAACTTACTGTATCACGAACTTAACACCAAAACTTACAGAAGAATCGATACACAAACAAATTGATTCTGCTTTTAAAGTTTGGGATAAACCTACAGCACTTAAATTTAAGAAAGTACAGCCAAATGAGCCCTGTGACATAAAAATTAGTTTTTGTGCCAAGGAACATGGCGATGGATTCCTTTTTCAAGGTAAAGGCGGTGTTTTAGCTCATGGATTTTATCCAGGTTCAGGAATTGGGGGTGATTTACATTTTGATGCTAATGAAGATTGGACAGACCAAGAAACACCTCCCAAACACAACTTATTTGTAGTAGCTGTTCATGAAATAGGTCATTGTTTAGGTTTAACCCATTCACAAAGTACAGATTCTATCATGTATCCTACTTATAAACACGAGTGGTCAAAAGTATCAAGTGATGTTCTATCAAAAGAAGACATTGAAAGAATACAAAAGGCGTACGGTAAACCCAAAGTGAAAATATTTGATAGCGATGGCTTTACAATTAAAGTGAAACCTATAGAAAATGACAAAATCAAACTAATTATTGAAAAGATTTAAACACGACTGAAGCGTAATTATGAACGCAGCCTTCGATAAAATCGTTGTCATGTCTTATATAAACAATCGCAAATCTGTAGGATATCAAACAATGTGTGATAAAAATTAAAGTAGGCAGCTTCAACAAAAAAGATTGAAGCTGGTTCTGATAACAACAAATAAAATCGACAACGAGCACAAGTTGGTTACATGTGACAAGCGCTCAATTGCGAGTTTAATATCTCCTACTAACATCGGGAGGGGGGGGGACTGAGAACCACGATTTAAAAAAAAATTGGAAACACAAGGACGGTTTCAGTGCATTTTAAGTCATTTTGTTTCCAGTGCATTTTTTAAGAGTCAGGTGACCTGCTTTGCACTGAACGATTTTTATTGAGAATGGGCCGACTACAGTGCAGTCACGTGACCTCTCTTAATTTGAGACACAAGGACGGTTACAGTGCAGTCACGTGACCTTTGTGCACCGAACACGCCATATACATAACTACTAATGTTATGGCTACTCTAATTCCGTTCGAGTAGAAGAAGTTTAAAGGATGCCATGACTCAACAAAATATATCTCGTGCGACCAGCAGAGTTACTGAATATTTATTTTGTATTGTTGTTTTCGCATCACTACGAACTCACCAAAGATTCATCTGAAACAAAATGACGCAAACAATCTCTAGTGTGGTTTAATCGATTGATCTTAAGATATGCACAAGAAATATTAGTTAGCCACTTGCTCCTTTGTGTCGTTAATGAAGATTTCCTACTATTTCTAGGATATCGTTTTTGGGTAGTTGTCAAATCAAGTCAAGTCATTTTTATTTTTGTCTGTAACAAAAATATTACAGTAACAGAAATCACAAACTCAACAATATACGATATTAAAAAACAAGGCTCATGTACAACTTAAAAATTAGTTTTCACGACAAGGAAGCTGCGAAAAGACCTTATCGATCATCGAGTCAAGCAGCCACCCAGATGCCAACATATTATATTTTTTGATAATAAATAGAGGTACCGGTAATAAAAAATACATGAGAAAGAGTTAGAGATATATTATTAACATAATTCAACAAGTTAGGTTGAAATCCTAAATTCTAAGACTTGTATGATTCCACAGAAGAGTTTTTCAACTTTACCTTAAAAGAAATTGGAGATAGCAAACGTATTGAATGAGGAATGGAATGCCAAATTTTGACGCCCTGGTACCTAGTGCTATTTTGCAATCTGTAAGAGCGAAATTGTGAAATGTATAAAAGATCATTTTCTTGAGAGGTAGATCTCGTCGATCTCTGTGAGATTTTGCATGTCTTTTCAAAATATTTGGAAAAGTTATTCGGAAGATGTCGAGGCCTGCATACAATATTGTACATTAGTTTTGATATTTCAGTTTTGTACACATCGGTCAATTTTGGAATGTTACGTTTGTAGTAAAATGGGGTAGCTCTATCTTGAAAGGCACCACTCCCTACCAGTTTTACTACTTTGTTTTGAAGAGTTCTTATTTTCATCAAATAGGTCGGATACTTTGATCCCCAAATAACTAGACCATATAACAAATGTGGGTGGAAAAGTGCATAATAAAGTTTTATTAATGCATCTTTAGGAAGAACGAATTTTAGTTTACAAATAAAACCAACAGCTTTGGACAAGTTGGTTTCTAAGATTTTAATGTGATTCTCGAAAGTTAACTTTGAGTCAAGTGTTACCCCCAAATATTTGACAGAGTTAGAAAGGGGGGCAGTAGTACCGTTCAGGAGTACATCAAAATCCGTCACTAACTCATTCATTCTTGGGGATATGACAAGGAGTTGGCTTTTTTCAGGGATTAATTGTTAACTTACTAGATTTGCACCATTCTGAAAGCCTTATCAGTTCCAAATTTAGCTCAGTTTGGAGATTGCCTAAATTTGAATGATGAACAGTTAAACAGGTGTCGTCCGCAAATAATCTGGGAATAGTTTTAGTTGAATTAGGTAAATCATTAACGAATAATAAAAGTAATAAAGACCTAATGTTGATCCCTGAGGGACACCAAAAGGATTTGTCTTTAATGAAGATTGTGTTTTGTTTATGGAGACAAATTGCTTCCTAGGTAGAAAAAATTTTATTAATTAAAGGTTCTGGCCACGTATGCCGTAATGATCCAGTTTGGCTTGAAGAGTCGAATGGCAAACAGAGTCAAAGGCTTTTTTTAAGTCAAAAAAAACAAAGCCGTATAGTGCTTAATGTTGATGTTATCTTATGTAAAGTTACAATGTCAGTTATAGCATGGATAGTGGAAAAGTTACATTGAAAACTATATTGCAAGGGGATTAAAATATTATATTTGCCCAAGAATTTAGTTAATCTTTGATATATCAGTTTTTCAAGAATTTTGAAATAGTGGAAAGAATAAAAACAGGACGATAGTTGTTTGGATCATTCTTGTTACCATTTTTATGAATCGGGATAACTTTGGCTTTAATAACTTTAATAATTTAAAATATCTGGAAAAATCCCACTTGGAAAAGCATAATCATAAAGTATAAGAAGGTATGGAGCAATTACCAAGCTGGCTGTTTTGATAAAGAAAGCTGGAATATTATCCTGCCCTACGGCTTTGTTCACGCTTAAGGAATTTAGAGAATCAACGATTTCATAGAGGTTAGGTGCTTTTAAAAACATACTAGATGAATTTCGATTTTTTAAGTAACTCATAAATTTTCTGTTATCTTGGCATGGTATATCTTTTGCTAAGTTTTCTCCAATTAAGCAAAAAAACTTATTGAAGTTTTCAGCTAATTCAACAAGGTTATTACTATCATTTTCCAAATCATTACTCTGAGTATTTAATGATTGCTTAGACTTAGAGGGGAGTAATAATCGAATAATATTCCAAATTTTGCACGGATCATTCTTGTTTTTTTCAAGTTGAACTTTGAAATAATTTCTTTTAGATGCAGTCTTAATTTTGGTTGGCTTGTTAAAATATTGCCTGAAAATAAATTTTTGGGTTTCGTTGCCATTAATAAAATGAGATTTAAACATGGAATTCTGTTTGCGGATGGAGATCAAAATTCCCTTCGTGATCCAAGACTTTTTAAGTAGTCTACGCTGTTGGCGGGAACACGATTTCAGTGGAGCTTGTTTATCAATTGTTTGCGACACAATTTTAACGAAATTGCTAAAAATACAATTAAAGTTTTCATCCGTTAATGGTGGGTGTCCGAGAAAAAATCTTTGCAGGGAAAAGTTTAAATCTTGACCGAAGAGTTCGGTATCAAATTTGGATTTGTTGCGGAAAAAACCAGATTTAGTCTTGACATTATCATTTTTTTGTCATGAGAGTGCCTATTTTGCAAAAGATTGGGTGATGATCACAGACATTACATGTTTCAAAAATTCCAGGCAAAATAGGATGTTTAATATCATTGGAAATGATATGATCTATAATGGATGAGGAATTTTCGGTTACTCTAGTTGGTTTAGTGATTAAAGGGAACGCACCGTAACTAATCAACATAAATAGCGCATTGAAAGAGAAATATTTTTTTCAATTTCCAAAGTGATATTGAAGTCACCCAAAATATAATAGCATTCAGAATCTTTGTTCAGAGAATCGAGGCATTTAGAAAAGTCCTCTAAAAATTGATAGGCAGTTTGCGTACGAGAATGTCTATAAACTACGCCTAATGTAAATTTGGCGTCAAAATTCTTAATCTTGATCCACAAGCATTCAGAATCACACATTTGAATTGGATTTTCAATTACTTGATAGATAACACTGGCTAACTCAATTTTTGGTGCCAAGAAGTTAAGAACGGTTTTAGGCTAATTTGGGGGTGCTGATTCCAAAAATGATCTTGCTTTTGCTCTATCAGGTCAATTTTTTGAGATATCCAACATTTTTGGTTTCTATGCGATAGGCTGTTTTGCAGTGTCTTCAGTAGGATGCTGTTTCATGTCTTTGTCTTGCAATTTACTTGATTTGTGTTTCAAAAGTGTTTTTATTGCCGCTTTAGCAGGCAGGAAATGTAAACATTTATTGTTTACACACTCCCTTTTACTCTTTTGTGTCTCTCATCACTAGTCTTAAAGCTACCGTTCTGTCTCACTAGAATAATGCAGCTGAAGAACTTAGCACTGATAAACAGTCACGTTTACTGCCTAGTGCATTGGTTGGAAAATAAGCATAACTAAATAAGCAATATCCACTTGCAGTAACTATCAGTTGTGATGATATGGAAGTGCATGTCAGTTTATAAGAGAAGATATAGATAGTCAAGTTAGATATACAGATATAGTTAGATATTGTACCACTGTATATTCATTAGTTTGATACACTATACTTGGCTGTAGTATACTGCTATATTGTAGCGTTACCGGTATATAAAGCTAATATTAGTTTACATTGTTATGCAGATATACAGTATTACATCTAAAGCAGTAAGTTATGGCTACTTCATCTAGAAAAAGTTGTGTAAATGACCCTAATGTTTTTGTTATATATGTGGCGAATACACATTGGAGCACAACCAAAAGCTAATCACCGATTTTGTGAAACAAGCTTATTTAGCTTATTTCAAAGTGAAACTTGGTGATCAAGACAAATCGTGGGCTACCCAGATTGTTTGCAAAACTTGCATCGAGCATTTACGGCAATGGACAAAGAAACAAAGGAAAGGTTTGAGTGTGCAATTCCGATGGTTTGTCAAGAGCCCAAAGATCATTACAGTGACTGCTACTTTTGTGGAATAAAGACCAAAGGCATCAATAGGAAAAATAGAACCTCATTAACATATCCAAGTTTGGATTCGGCAATCAGGCCTGTTCCACACAGTGAAGAACTTCCTATTCCTGTTTTTGAAGGTTTGCCTCAACTTGAATCTGCTTTATCCAGTGAAGATGATTTTTCCTCTACTGACAGTGAAACTACTATTGCAGACAACGACTTTCCACCTTCTCTGTTACCTCCACAACTATTTTCACAAAATGAACTAAATGAATTGGCAAGAGACATGAACTTGTCCAAAGAGTCTTCTGAACTGTTGGCATCAAGAGTACAAGAAAAGAATTTTTTACAACCAGGAACATTTATAATTTACTACTGAAATCGTCACGCTGAATTTCTACCTTATTTTACACAAGAAAAAGATATAGTATTTTGCAATAATGTTGAAGGCGTTCTGAAGAAGCTTGGTGTCACCCAATATGATCCCAATGATTGGCGACTTTTTATTGATAGCTGCAAACGAAATTTAAAATGTGTTCTCTTGCACAATGAAAATGATTTGGGATCTATTCCCCTAGGACATTCTACAACACTCAAAGAAAAATACAGCGATATTAAATTTGTTTTAGAAAAATTGGCTATTACAAGCACAACTGGATCATAGGTGTCGATCTGAAATGGTTTGATTTTTGTTGGGATTACAATGAGGATATACCAAGTTTCCATGCTTTATTTGCTTGTGGGATAGCCGAGCTAGAGAACAAGATTGGAGACAAAAAGAATGGCCAGTGAGAAAACAAATGGTACCAGGTGAGAAGAACATACAAGCTCAATCGCTAGTGGAAAGATCCAAAATAGTTTTTTCTCCATTACGCATCAAGCTGAGAGTTATGAAACAATTCGTCAAAGCACTGAACAAGGAAGGTGCATGTTTCAAATATATCTGCGGCAAATTTCCAGGTCTAACAATAGAAAAATTAAAAGCTGGTATTTTTAACGGACCCCAAATAAGAAAATTAATGAATGATCATGAGTTTCCCTCATCCATGAACAAAGAAGAATTTTATGCCTGGGATGCAATTGTGAAAGTAGTTAAAAACTTTTTTGGAAACAAAAAAGCATCCAACTACAAAGAGCTTGTAGCTAACTTACTGAGCTCTTTTGAAGATATCCGTGCTAAAATGAGCATCAAGGTTCATTTCTTGCACAGCCATCTTGATCGCTTTCCTGAAAATTTGGGTGCACTTAGTGACGAACAAGAAGAAAGATTCCATCAAGATGTTAAGGAAATGGAAGAGAGGTATCAAGGGAGATGGAATGCCGTCATGCAAGCCGATTACTGCTAGTCTATCAAACGTGATTCTGTTGCCACTCATAGCCGCAAATCATTAAAACGCAAATTTATGGTGGGCACTTCATAAATATGGCAGCCTACTTTTCATCATTCTGTTGTTTTAGTGTTTTTGCAGCTATTAAAGAAATTGGTATGTGCAACATATTTTTGATGTAACACTATTTTATGCTTTGTAAAAAAACTTTTACAGATATTTAAATGATCATCTTTTAGTACAGAAATGATCATTAATTGGTGTACCATAGCGAAAAACTAGACCTGATGGAGAAAAAATAACTGCATTTTTGAAATCAGCGACCCCAAATTAGCCAAGATCAGTCAAAAAATCATTGGCACCATTCAAAAAAATTTTTTTTGTTCGGCCAGTGTAATGTTTTTATGAATATACTGTACATAGCAACACCACCAGCATTGAAATTTGAGTTTACATGCGCAAAGCCGTAGTTTGGGATTGAGACATTAATTTGTGGTTGGTATTTGATGCGTGTTTCTGTAATGCAGATGATTTGAGGTATAAATTGAAGAGATGGGATAAATTCATAGAGAAGGTCAAAATTCTTGTGGAGGTATCGAATGTTGACATGCATTAGTATCAAAGCGTCATCATAGGAACCATTTACAATTTAAGAATTTACTTCAAAGTATTCACAATTATTTATGCTTTGATTAAGAGATTTCTATAATTTGTCACACAAATTCTCAGTATCAGAAAATTTGTTGGCATGTTGTGTGGCTGCGGGACCCGGGCGAAGGAGGTTAATAAGTTGCTTCCCTTCGTTCGAATTCAGCCGCGCCATTTGAGAGCAGTTAACTACAGTAGTTCAGGTGAGTTGTAATTAGCAGCTGTCGAAGTAAGACGCAAGTGCGCATTGCAATATTTAAATAACAGTAATATAGTGCTGGAATAAGATGCGTTAACCAGTTTTATTCCAAACCAGAATAATGATGTTACTATTTTTTTTATCTTAGATTATATGATTAGCTAATTGTAGAATATAATATTAACACGGTAGCAGAGCTATAGTCAAAACATGACTATTATAGCACTGCTGCATGATTGTATGAGAGCCGTATCGAATTATCTCACTGGCGCACCTTTCCGGTAGCAGAGCTATAGTCAAAACATGACTATTATAGCACTGCTGCATGATTGTATGAGAGCCGTATCGAATTATCTCACTGGCGCACCTTTCCGAGCAAACATCATGTTGTCGGATCGATGCCATAAATACAAAAAAAAAAGATTCAAATTAAATTCGAATTGTCATAGTATATACAGAAAACAAACCTGTCGCGTTGTGCCAAACAAAGGTTTAAACGAATAATATCATTATCTAGTGACTAGTTTATCGTCCACAAATAAACAGTATTCTCCTTTGTGAATTGCCCATCTTGTTTTTTTACGAGATTTGCAAGCAGATTTGAAGGCTGGCATAAGCTTTTTCTTTCTTTCATAGAATTCCTTTGGCAAGTAATCAGTGATGAATACTGAGCTATATCGATGTGATGAATCGGCATGAAAGTGTTCGTTATCGAAACCAACTTTCTTTTTTAAATTATAATCTTTTAAGTTTTTGAGGTTGCACATTACGGTATGTTTATCCATTGCCGTTGCTTGTTTGATTACTATAGGTCTTGTAATGTTACTTCCCTGTTTAACAATATAG
This sequence comes from Trididemnum nubilum, assembly GCA_963965965.1. NCBI lineage: Eukaryota > Metazoa > Chordata > Ascidiacea > Aplousobranchia > Didemnidae > Trididemnum > Trididemnum nubilum. The sequence goes on along the minus strand of OZ014477.1, from coordinate 31,029,641 downwards.
GTCTCTGAGGCAGACGGTGTATGTCTACCAGCGAGATTGACTTTGGGTCAAGGCCAAGTCCGTCGGTCATAAATTTATTGAATATATCAAGAGTTTGTGTTTTAGTTTCCCATGCAGAGGAACCGACCTCGTCTAAGCCAAGAATGAGAAGGTTTAGCCTTTTGGAGTAAGATTCTCGTTGCAATTCGAATTCTTTTGCTTCTTTTTTTTCAAACACCAACCTAGCTATTCGATCACGGAGTTCGTGATAATCAGTCA